>OX243846.2:11623437-16423437 GCA_945859575.2 Herminia tarsipennalis | reverse complement strand
AATCTGATTTGTCAACAAAGAAATTCCGGCGAACGAAGTGAAAGTTTAGCCGCTATTTTCACAACTAACCCAAACGGGTAGTTGTGAAAATAGTATGTTAATGGTATGTTATTTATGAAATACGTGTAAAATCGCACATCATTGACAGTCTATGTAGTTAAATTGTAGGCAGATTTATGTAGCTTCCTACCTACAATAAATATTTGACACTATCAGAAATGAACTGAATCTTAACAATATTGCTTTTTGTTAATGGTATGTTATTTATGAAATACGTGTAAAATCGCACATGTTACATAAAAACTTTTATTTTCGATTTCGCGCAATTTCACATATTCTTTAGTGTTCATTATCAAATTACAATATGGATTGGGGTGTTAAAGAAAAGAGAATTGCGGTGATCGCCTTGCACTAAGTGGCTATGGAGTCGTCGGTCATATTCCAGATACTTCAAAAACTTGGTGTCAGCCGTAAGTTTGGTTATCGTACTATCAACAGACACAACAACACTTCCTCTGTCGAAGATCAGAAAAGATTGGGGCGGCCGCGTGCTGCTGTAACTACAAAGGTTGTTAATGCTGTTAAAGCCACAATTCGTCGAAATCCCATTAGGAAGCAAAAATCTGGCCATTTTGAACAGAATATTGGTTTATTTTTTGCTGACACTTTAATCAATACGTACATATAAGTTTTAATATTATAACATTACTACAATAAAAAAATGCATTTTCGTTTGTTAAACAACTTATAGCCGGACTAAGTATACTACAGTACGATCAACGTAACTTGACCGGATTGAAGTTAGGTTTTTATCACTTTCGCGCATGTCATAGAGATGCGACCCTAAAATTACTTACGAAAACGATTAATTATGTTTAATCGATTAAAAATACTAACAATATTATAATTCAACAATATAAAAACACTATTTAAATGAGTTCATAAAAGTTTAAATTTAGAACAGTTACAGTAAATACTAAAGACACTTCGAAAAACTATTCCTTTACGAAAATAATCACAAAAAATATAAGTTAGTAATACTAATTATGACAATGTAATGCGTAGTCGCATCTCTAATTCTCTTGGTTTAGTTACCGCCCCCCACCCCCCGCTTCCTGTCACCATTTACTTCCACAAATTGCATCTGCGCAACCACTTGTCGCCTACTTCAGTCCGGCCTAGTTACGTTGAACAAACCGTAGTGAGAAAGTCGTTTTTTAAAACATTGTAAGCTTTATAATGTTTTTATTTATTTTTAGCATTATCTTCAACACTGCCCTGCTACGGTTCTGCAGTACTGTGATGCGTGTTCAAACAAATAGACAGACGGACAAACATTTAAAAAATTAAATATCAATGTGTTTAAACACATTTTTTGAACTTTTGCAATATTTTTTTCACTATGTATAGAAAATTTAAATATTAATTTTAAAGTCGTTAATTGGGTCTTTACTTATAATTGTGTATTAACAGAAAAACGATGTCAACCTGTGTCAAAAATATATAAAAAAATGTTAAATATGTCTTGATCTCGATATATGATACACAGGAAGCGCGCGACAGAACATGAAAATACTTTATAATCCCTTATTGGCTTTCCTTTGACAATCTTTCTGCGTTTGCTGGTTTGTGATTCATGGTGGGTTTCCTGAAATATAGTAGAAATGTATATTTTAATTATTTGTGTGATCCATTGATGAAGGTTTTTTTCTGTTGTAAAAAAATTATTAGGTGAACAGCAAGATCCTCCCACGTAATCCATATCTGTAACATGGATCCGGATCCATGTTGTACTTAATAATTATTGCCCTTCACCTTTATAGATGAAAGGCTATGATTATTAGGTACATTTATACTAATATTATAAAGCTGAAGCGTTTGTTTGTTTGAATACGATAATCTCATGAGGTACTGCTCCGAAGCGATCCTTTTATCGAGGAAGTATTACAATATTACAATACTTAATATTCTGGGCTTTATGCAAGAAATCCTTTCGTTCTATCAAAACTTTTGCACTATACATGACTTTTATACCTTAGCACAAAAGTTGTGTGAGCTTGTAAGTGTGTTTTGTTTGTACATACATATTTTTAAATAAAGAAAAACGTACCATGGTAGAAGCATTAGGGTTAGGTTAGACCCGTTGTTGTCATCATCCTTATGATGCGCCATTTATTTGGGCCATTAGTTCATTAATTTTGTCACTCAAAATACTCATTGCCGAATCCATAATCGTCAAAAAATCATTCATTGTGCCGGCAGCTGGCGGCGGTGGTGGCGAAATTGGTACCACAAATTCTAAAAATTATGGTTAATTCTATCAGTTTTTTGTAGGTAGGTAGGTAAATTGGCACGTGATATTCACCTAATTAAATAGATTCTTTTGAAATATATAAAAGACTTGGGATGAAAATAAAATAAGGTAGGGATATGCGTATAAAATAAGGTAGGGATAAAACGCACAAAGGCGATTGTTTGATATAATGACAAAGGCTCGTACGGCCCGTGTTTTACAATCAGTATTATGCAAATAACTAGTATATAGTAGTTTTATATGAGTTATTTATTAGTTAGCCATAGGATTCGAGAATCTAAATGGGCACTAGTACTAGCTACTTGAAGCTCCGAAAATCTGATTTGTCAACAAAGAAATTCCGGC
Source organism: Herminia tarsipennalis (assembly GCA_945859575.2). NCBI lineage: Eukaryota > Metazoa > Arthropoda > Insecta > Lepidoptera > Erebidae > Herminia > Herminia tarsipennalis. The sequence goes on along the minus strand of OX243846.2, from coordinate 16,420,778 downwards.
GAACGAAGTGAAAGTTTAGCCGCTATTTTCACAACTAACCCAAACGGGTAGTTGTGAAAATAGTATGTTAATGGTATGTTATTTATGAAATACGTGTAAAATCGCACATCATTGACAGTCTATGTAGTTAAATTGTAGGCAGATTTATGTAGCTTCCTACCTACAATAAATATTTGACACTATCAGAAATGAACTGAATCTTAACAATATTGCTTTTTGTTAATGGTATGTTATTTATGAAATACGTGTAAAATCGCACATCATTGACAGTCTATGTAGTTAAATTGTAGGCAGATTTATGTAGCTTCCTACCTACAATAAATATTTGACACTATCAGAAATGAACTGAATCTTAACAATATTGCTTTTAACAATTCAATAATACAAAGTAGCCGATAAAACTGAGTAACAACTACTACGAAAATTAATACAGGTAGGTAAGTAAGGAGTTGTGATAATGGCGAAAAACCGGTCTATCACCATTTTCACAGCTCTGCGTTTAACGTATGGCTTAATATAGCAAAAAATGGCTTCAATTTAAATGATTTATAGGTATTAAATAGGAGTTGTGAAAATGGCGGTAAACTAAACTGTCATCTTTTACACAATTCCGCGTTGTACTTGTGAAAATATGGAAATAAGTATGCCATATTTTCACACGTAAATCTAAATATTCACTCAAAATTATTAAAAATAATGGACGGCGGTAGGTAATTAAGCGCTTACCTTGATTGTTGCTGCCTCTAACTATCTCTGTGGGCTCTATCTCTATCTATTTGAGCCATCAGTGAATGGATCTGATGACTCAGAATGCAGATAGTAATTTCTATTATTTCTATTTCGGGCATAGCTGTTTGTGTTCCCGTATGTTGTACATATGACAGCCCACTACCGCTGAGTTGCCGATATAAGATAGATAGGGTGCGCTCGACGGCACCCTGTGGCGGTGGTGGCGGTGTTGGTGTGACCTCGAATTCTAAAAATATGGTCAATTTTATCAGTATTTTGTAAGTAGGTAGGTAAATTGGCACGTGATATTCACCTAATTAGGTAGATTATTTTTAAAGTAAATATTTAAAAGACTTGGGATAAAAATAAAATAAGGTAGGGATGCGTAGGTAGGTATGCGTGCCGTGTGGTGCCGGCTTAAGAATAGTACCACCCCATCTCTTCCCATGGGTGTCGTCAAGGCGACTAAGGGATTTCACCCCGGAGGACGGGCAGCAGCGTCCTCTGCGTACTTAAAGCCTTACTGCGATCGCCAACCCGCTCGCCAAGCGTGGCGATTATGGCAATTACCCCCAGGATCTACATACTAGTAGGTTCTACTGGGGAGACCCGTGCCCAGCAGTGGGCCATCATATGGGTTGATATGAGGGATGCGTATATACATCTTTGCATTAAAAAAACGCACAAAGGCGATTGTTTGATATAATGACAAAGGCTCGTACGGCCGGTGTTTTACAATCAGTATTATGCAAATAACTAGTATATAGTAGTTTTATATGAGTTATTTATTAATTAGCCATAGGATTTGATAATCTAAATAGGCACTAGTACTAGCCACTTAAAGCTCCGAAAATCTGATTTGTCAACAAAGAGATTCCGGCGAACGAAGTGAAAGTTTAGCCGCTATTTTCACAACTAACCCAAACGGGTAGTTGTGAAAATAGTATAGTATGTTAATGGTATGTTTTTTATGAAATACGTGTAAAATCGCACATCATTGACAGTCTATGCAGTTAAATTGTAGGCAGATTTATGTAGCTGCCTACCTACAATAAATATTTGACACTGTCAGAAATGAACTGAATCTTAACAATATTGCTTTTAACAATTCAATAATACAAAGTAGCCGATAAAACTGAGTAACAACTACTACGAAAATTAATACAGGTAGGTAAGTAAGGAGTTGTGATAATGGCGAGAAACCGGTCTATCACCATTTTCACAGCTCTGCGTTTAACGTATGGCTTAATATAGCAAAAAATGGCTTCAATTTAAATAATAATAATAATAATAATAATAATATCTGGGGACAACTCACACAACGCTATCTGATCCCAAACTAAGCAGAGCTTGTACTATGGAAACCAGACAACTGATAAACATGCTTATATATTTCTAAATACATACATATTATAGATAAATAACACCCAGACACAGAATAAACCATCGAGCTCATCACACAAAGTTTTATCCTGGGTGGGGATCGAACCCACGACCTCTTGCGTAGCAGTCGGATACACTCCCACCGCGCCACAGAGGCAGTCTGTGGAATGATTCATAGGTATTAAATAGGAGTTGTGAAAATCGCGGCAAACTGAGCTGTCATCTTTTACACAATTCCGCGTTGTACTTGTGAAAATATGGAAATAAGTATGCCGTATTTTCACACGTAAACTAAAATTTCATTCAAAAATAATAAAAATAATGGACGGCGGCAGGTAATTAAGCGCTTACCTTGATAGTTGCCATGAATAATTGGCGAAACGGACAGATCAAAAACCGCCTGCGCTGCATCTATCTATCTCTGTGGGCTCTATCTCTATCTATTTGGGCCATCAGTGACTGGATCTGATCACTCAGAATGCAGATAGTCGAATGCATTATTTCTATCTCGGGCAAATTAGCAGTTTGTGTTCTCGTATCTCGTACATTTGCCGTGATATTTGATAGCCCAGTACCGCTGGGTTGCTGAAAAATGATAGATAGGAAGCGCGCGACAGAACTCGAAAATACTTTATAAACCCTTATTGGCTTTCCTTTTGCTAATCTTTTTGCGTTTGCTGGTAAGTGGTTCATAGTGGGTTTCCTGAAATATAGTAGAAATGTAAATTTTAATTATTTGTGTGATCCATTGATGAAGGTTTTTTTCTGTTGTAAAAAAAGTTATTTAGGTGAACAGCAAGATCCTCCCACGTAATCCATATCTGTAACATGGATCCGGATCCATATTGTACTTAATAATTATGGCCCTTCACCTTTATAGATGAAAGGCTATGATTATTAGGTACATTTATATCAATATTATAAAGGTGAAGCGTTTGTTTGTTTGAAGGCGATAATCTCAGGAGGTACTGCTCCGAAGCGACCCTTTTATCGAGGAAGTATTACAATATTACAATACTTAATATTCTGGGCTTTTTGCAAGAAATCCTTTTCGTTTTATTAAAACTTTTGCACGATACATGACTTTTATAACTTAGCACAAAAGTTGTGTGAGCTTGTAAGTGTGTTTTGTTTGTACAGACATATTTTTAAATAAAGAAAAACGTACCATGGCAGAAGCATTAGGGTTAGGTTAGACCCGTTGTTGTCTTTTTTTTTTTTTTTTTTTTTTTTTTTTTTGCCGGTCCTGGAGGAGTGGGCAGGGCGGCAGCACGGGACCCTTTCCTTCCGGCTAGTGCAGGTCCTTTCCGGGCACGGCTGCTTCGGAAAGTACCTGCACACGGTTGCTAGGAGGGAACCGAGTCCCGCCTGCCACCACTGCGACTGCGGTGAGGACTCGGCGCAGCACACCCTCCAGCATTGTCCAGCTTGGGAGGGGCAACGTCGAGTTCTCACCGCAGTGGTCGGAAGTGACCTCTCGCTGCCGGCCGTGGTTCTGTCCATGGTCCGAAGCGAGGGGTCGTGGAATGCGGTCGCATCCTTCTGCGAGGACATCATCTCGCAGAAGGAGGCGGCGGAGCGCGTCAGGGAAGAGAGCTCCCTGGCGGATCCGCTCCGTCGCCGGCGAACCGGGCGGCGTCGGCGCGCATATCTGCGCCTGATGCCGCCTTAGGTGGGGCTGCGGGCGGGCGTACGGGGTTATCTGCCTCGCCCGCGGCCTTCCGTGGAGGCGCGGCACCCTGTGTGTATCCAGGGGCCGCGTAGGTGTGAAATGCCCGGAACGCAACAACATCGCGTCCGGGCATTGCCACTGGGCGGGCCGCCGACGGCATAACAAATTCCGGCGGCCCGTTCGCGAAGGTGGCGGGAGATACACGGCGGGTTTTTTAGTGGGTGCAAACCCCACACTACCTCCACCGTCTTCCCCGGATGGTGGAGGTGTTCGTCAGGAATTTTTTACCGCCAAAAAAAAAAAAAAAAAAAAAAAAAAAAAAGACCCGTTGTTGTCATCATCCTTATGATGCGCCATTTATTTGGGCCATTAGTTCAGTGAGTTTATCACTCAAAATACTCATTGCCGAATCCATGAATGTCAAAAAATCATTATATGTGATGGCAGCTGGCGGCGGTGGTGGCGAAGTTGGTACCACACATTCTAAAAATATGGTTAATTTTATCAGTTTTTTGTAGGTAGCTAGGTAAATTGGCACGTGATATTTACCTAATTAAGTAGATTCTTTTTAAATATATAAAATACTTGGGATAAAAATAAAATAAGGTAGGGATATGCGTATATACACCTATGCATTAAAAAAACGCACAAAGGCGATTGTTTGATATAATGACAAAGGCTCGTACGGCCCGTGTTTTACAATCAGTATTATGTAAATAACCAGTAAATAGTAGTTTTATATGAGTTATTTCTTAATTAGCCATAGGATTCGATAATCTAAATAGGCACTAGTTGTAGCTACTTAAAGCTCCAAAAAACTGATTTGTCAACAAAGAGATTCCGGCGAACGAAGTGAAAGTTTAGCCGCTATTTTCACAACTAACCCAAACGGGTAGTTGTGAAAATAGTATAGTATGTTAATGGCATGTTATTTATGAAATACGTGTAAAATCGCACATCATTGACAGTCTATATGCAGTTAAATTGTAGGCAGATTTATGTAGCTACCTACCTACAATAAATATTTTACACTGTCAGAAATGAACTGAATCTTAACATTATTGCTTTCAACAATTCAATAATACAAAGTAGACGATAAAACTAAGTAACAACTACTACGAAAATTAATACAGGTAGGTAAGTAAGGAGTTGTGATAATGGCGAGAAACCGGTCTATCACCATTTTCACAGCTCTGCGTTTAACGTATGGCTTAATATAGCAAAAAATGGCTTCAATTTAAATGATTCATAGGTATTAAATAGGAGTTGTGAAAATGGCGGCAAACTAAACTGTCATCTTTTACACAATTCCGCGTTGTACTTGTGAAAATATGGAAATAAGTATGCCATATTTTCACACGTAAATATATTCACTCAAAATTATTAAAAATAATGGACGGTGGTAGGTAATTAAGCGCTTACCTTGATTGTTGCTGCCTCTAACTATCTCTGTGGGCTCTATCTCTATCCATTTGAGCCATCAGTGAATGGATCTGATGACTCAGAATGCAGATAGTCATTTATATTATTTCTATTTCGGGCATAGCTGTTTGTGTTCCCGTATGTTGTACATATGACAGCCCACTACCGCTGAGTTGCCGATATAAGATAGATAGGGTGCGCTCGACGGCACCCTGTGGCGGTGGTGGCGGTGTTGGTGTGACCTCGAATTCTAAAAATATGGTCAATTTTATCAGTATTTTGTAGGTAGGTAGGTAAATTGGCACGTGATATTCACCTAATTAGGTAGATTCTTTTTAAAGTAAATATTTAAAAGACTTGGGATAAAAATAAAATAAGGTAGGGATATGCGTATATACACCTATGCATTAAAAAAATGCACAAAGGCGATTGTTTGATATAATGACTAAGGCTTGTACGGCCCCTTTACGATAAGTATTATGTAAATGACTAGTAGATAGTAGTTTTATATGAGTTATATATTAATTAGCCATAGGATTCGAGAATCTAAATAGGCACTAGTACTAGCTACTTATAGCTCCGAAAATCTGATTTGTCAACAAAGAGATTCTGGCGAACGAAGTGAAAGTTTAGCCGCTATTTTTACAACTAACCCAAACGGGTAGTTGTGAAAATAGTATAGTATGTTAATGGCATGTTATTTATGAAATACGTGTAAAATCGCACATCATTGACAGTCTATATGCAGTTAAATTGTAGGCAGATTTACGTAGCTGCCTACCTACAATAAATATTTTACACTGTCAGAAATGAACTGAATCTCAACAATATTGCTTTCAACAATTCAATAATACAAAGTAGACAATAAAATCATCATTTTCACAGCTCTGCGTTTAACGTATGGCTGAATATAGCAAAAAATGGCTTCAATTTAAATGATTAATAGGTATTAAATAGGAGTTGTGAAAATCGCGGCAAACTGAGCTGTCATCTTTTTCACAATTCCGCGTTGTACTTGTGAAAATATGGAAATAAGTATGCCGTATTTTCACACGTAAAACTAAAATTTCATTCAAAAATAATAAAAATAATGGACGGCGGCAGATAATTAAGCGCTTACCTTGATAGTTGCCATGAATAATTGGCGAAACGGACAGATCAAAAAGCGCCTGCGCTGCATCTATCTATCTCTGTGGGCTCTATCTCTATCTATTTGGGCCATCAGTGAATGGATCTGATCACTCAGAATGCAGATAGTCGAATGCATTATTTCTATCTCGGGCAAATTAGCAGTTTGTGCTCTCGTATCTCGTACATTTGCAGTGATATTTGATAGCCCAGTACCGCTGGGTTACTGAAAAATGATAGATAGGAAGCGCGCGTCAGAACTCGAAAATAGTTTATAAACCCTTATTGGCTTTCCTTTTGCTAATCTTTTTGCGTTTGCTGGTAAGTGGTTCATAGTGGGTTTCCTGAAATATAGTAGAAATGTAAATTTTAATTATTTGTGTGATCCATTGATGAAGGTTTTTTTCTGTTGTAAAAAAGTAATTTAGGTGAATAGCAAGATCCTCCCACGTAATCCATATCTGTAACATGGATCCGGATCCATGTTGTACCTAATAATTATTGCCCTTCACCTATATACCTATAGATTGCCTCTGTGGCGCGGTGGGAGTGTATCCGACTGCTACGCAAGAGGTCGTGGGTTCGATCCCCACCCAAGATAAAACTTTGTGTGATGACCACGATGGTTTATTCTGTGTCTAGGTGTTATTTATCTATAATATGTATGTATTTAGAAATATATAAGTATGTTTATCAGTTGTCTGGTTGCCATAGTACAAGCTCTGCTTAGTTTGGGATCAGATAGCGTTGTGTGAGTTGTCCCAAGATATTATTATTATTATTATTATTATATAGATGAAAGGCTATGATTATTAGGTACATTTATACTAATATTATAATGCTGAAGCGTTTGTTTGTTTAAAGGCGATAATCTCAGGAGGTACTGCTCCGAAGCGACCCTTTTATCGAGGAAGTATTACAATATTACAATACTTAATATTCTGGGCTTTTTGCAAGAAATCCTTTTCGTTCCATCCAAACTTTTGCACTATACATGACTTTTATACCTTAGCACAAAAGTTGTGTGAGCTTGTAAGTGTGTTTTGTTTGTACATAGATATTTTTAAATAAAGAAAAACGTACCATGGCAGAAGCATTAGGGTTAGGTTAGACCCGTTGTTGTCATCATCCTCATAAGGATTTTGAGTGATAAACTCACTGAACTAATGGCCCAAATAAATCGCGCATTATGATGCGCGATTTATTTGGGCCATTAGTTCAGTGAGTTTATAACTCAAAATACTCATTGCCGAATCCATAAATGTTAAAAAATCATTATATGTGATGGCAGCTGGCGGCGGTGGTGGCGAAGTTGGTACCACACATTCTAAAAATATGGTTAATTCTATCAGTTTTTTTGTAGGTAGCTAGGTAAATTGGCACGTGATATTTACCTAATTAAGTAGATTCTTTTTAAATATATAAAAGACTTGGGATAAAAATAAAATAAGGTAGGGATATGCGTATATACACCTATGCATTAAAAAAACGCACAAAGGCGATTGTTTGATATAATGACAAAGGCTCGTACGGCCCGTGTTTTACAATCAGTATTATGTAAATAACCAGTAAATAGTAGTTTTATACGAGTTATTTCTTAATTAGCCATAGGATTCGATAATCTAAATAGGCACTAGTTGTAGCTACTTAAAGCTCCAAAAAACTGATTTGTCAACAAAGAGTTTCCGGCGAACGAAGTGAAAGTTTAGCCGCTATTTTCACAACTAACCCAAACGGGTAGTTGTGAAAATAGTATAGTATGTTAATGGCATGTTATTTATGAAATACGTGTAAAATCGCACATCATTGACAGTCTATATGCAGTTAAATTGTAGGCAGATTTATGTAGCTACCTACCTACAATAAATATTTTACACTGTCAGAAATGAACTGAATCTTAACATTATTGCTTTCAACAATTCAATAATACAAAGTAGACGATAAAACTAAGTAACAACTACTACGAAAATTAATACAGGTAGGTAAGTAAGGAGTTGTGATAATGGCGAGAAACCGGTCTAATGATTAATAGGTATTAAATTGGAGTTGTGAAAATCGCGGCAAACTGTGCTGTCATCTTTTACACAATTCCGCGTTGTACTTGTGAAAATATGGAAATAAGAATGCCGTATTTTCACACGTAAAACTAAAATTTCATTCAAAAATAATAAAAATAATGGACGGCGGTAGGTAATTAAGCGCTTACCTTGATTGTTGCCAAAAATAATTGGCGCAACTGACAAGTCCACCAGTGCCTGCGCTGCCTCTAACTCGGACTCCTTGTACGCCGACATTTTTAGTCTGTGAATATTTTTTATATTGTTATTATTAATTAAGTAGGTTCCTATAAAGAATTATTTGTTATTTATTTATTAGCATTTTCTTTTCTATATTATAATTATGTGTAAGCGGTAGTCCAGGTGTTAAGGCATCGGACTCGCAATCGAGAGGCCGCGTGTTCGAAACCCACCCATTATACAGGGTGACCCACGCACGGTCATACCACGCGGAGGGAAACTACCTTATATATTGTAGATAGAACACTTTAGTGACAGAAAACTTTATTTTGTTTTTAAAATAATTAACTGATAATTTTTAATAATTGACTGCATTCAAAGGTTTCCGGGCCGGGAATAGAACCCGAAAAATATGAAAAAATAAACATTCTGTATTCAACTAATCGAAAGGATGAACCATTAAGATGTTTTTTGTTCTAATGAAGCAGAAATTGATACCGAACCGTTATTTAAAATTGATTGGCTTGTTCGTCCCAGTAGGTGTAGAATATATTTATCTTATCCTTAAGTGACCATTATAATTTATATCAATATTTATAACATTATAATTTCCTCATTTTAATTTCTTCTATGATTTACTCATTCAAATAGCGAAAACTACGAGACTTAAAAATTTACATGAGAATATCGCCAACAGACATATGAGTCAAACAGAAAACGACTGTTTTTATGTATATACATATATATATGTATATTAAAGACGACTCTTGCAATAGGGTACAAGCCCTGTGTCGCAAAGTACACCCAGACAGAAACGACAATTTGTGGATCACACAAAGTGGTGTCCCGTGTGGGAATCGAACTAACGACCTCTTGCGTAGATACGATAGGATATACGAGTTAAGCGGTCGGCCTATAGGTATATCTCTACATATTAGTAGGGATAGTGTGCTACTAAAATTAAACAAACATGCGACATACTAAATAAGTAATTAAATGAGTAAAGAAAATAGCACTACACTAAAAAGGCTACCAATGACTTACGCAGATTTTACCAGTGCATTAGTACCTATTAATATAACAATATATGAATATTTCATATAGAAATAAACAAAAATAGAAACTTACGTGAATTAAAACTTCACTAAATTAAACCACGATGTTTTATTTATTTAGCGATTCGACGCTGCTCTACTATAGATTAGGAGCAAGTACAACGTTTCGCTTAAAATAACCGAAGAGTACTGGCCAAAAATTTAAAATCTTGTCTATTTATGTACCTCTCGAATAATGGGTCATAAAATGAAACGCTTTCGTTTCAGGTAGCAGGAAGTAATCCCAACCAAATTTCCCCGAGCTTATTATATTGTCCATTTACAACCGTACCAGTACCGACAGCTTAGCCATTGTCCATAGATATCGGTTTACAACTTTTTAAAAGAATCAATAACAATGAGTACGTAATTTAAAATATTACAATTAAATATGGTTTACTTTGAACTAAGTAGGTACCTGTCTACCTCCAATAGGTTGGAATTTAAGTACCTACTACATACCTATTATTATCTAATTTACTTACCTATTGCTTTTAAGAATAGTTAGGATTCAATAAACTGATAAATAGGTAACTTATAAGAACCTTATTTATATCTATAATATTTTTCATTTCTTCAATCATTACCTACTTTTCTGTTTACTTTTAGTCCGACCATAAGTTCTGTTACAAATGAAAATGCATTTTTTTTAATGAAGTGATGTAATATTACTAAAACTTATATGTAGATATTTATAAACTCAGTAAAAATAAAAACAATATTCTATTCAAAATGGCCACCTTTGTATTTTATTTAGGCCTTTAATCTATGAATTTACGCACTGTTTCCATGGGAAATTTTTGGCATTGCTAGCTCCAGAGATTTTTTAAGAGACTTACTATCGCCGAGTCGTTTAGAGCAAACCATGTCCTCTAAATCTGATCATAATTTGTATATTGCATAATCATAATTTTAGTTTACAGTGATAAGGGTCTGGGCTAGATGAGGGTCAGTCTTCAGCTCTTATAAAGTCCGGAACGTTGGTTTCAAACCAGGCTTGGGTAATTCGTGCCTTGTGACTAGGTGCAGAGTCCTGCTGGAAAGTCCACGGTACATTTTAAAAAAGTGTATTGCTGAGTGGTTTCACAACACGATCCAAGACTGTCTCTTGATACACTTTGGCAAGTTTTCATGCCTTTTTCACAAAAATGAAGCTTTGTGACGCCTTGATAAGACACGCCCCACCAAACTATCACTGACGCAGAATGATGTCCACGCTGTACCTTTGTAACGCTGTAACTGTAAGCGTACATCTTATCATTTTGCTTATTGTAGTGCTCTTCATTCGTGAATTTTTTTTCATCGGTAAAGAGGATATTTCTGCGTTTTGATCGATCCACTCGCTTTAAAAATTGATTTATATCTTAACCTTATATCGACTATAAGCAACGAGCTTCAGGGGGGTCTAGACAAAGTCACATTCGAATAGCGATATTGTGAATGGAAAAGAATTAAAGTTTCGATTTTGACGTTTGCGATGGAGACCATAGATATTTTATTATTTTTTTGCGAATAATTAGCACGGCGATATCGAATTCGCTACGGAACGAATGTACCTTGTCTAAACCTCCAGGTCTTGCTTTATTATACGCGACAGAGTCCTAGCGGGAATCTCATTTCTCGCGATAAGATTTTTTGCTTCCTTGTAGTTCTAACAGCACGCGGCCGCCCCGATCTTTTAGGGTCTTCGATTGAGGAAGTGTTGTTGTATCTGTTGATAGTACAATAAACGGCTGATACCAAGCTTTTGTAGTGTCTGGAATATGATCGACAGCTCCGTACCCACTTTATATGACCGACCGCTCTATACCCACTTTGTGCAAGGCGATCACCGCAATCTTATTTTCTTTAACATCCCAATCCATATTGTAATTTAATCATGAACACGAAAAAATATGTGTAATGGCGCGAAATGCCTGTACTATTTATATATATAGTCATATAATATTATACATGTATAATCTATATTACATAGCTGAAGAGTTTGTTTGAACGCAATAATCTCAGGAACTACTGGTCCGAGTTGAAAAATGATTTTAGTGTTCGATAGTCCTTTTATCGAGCAAGATTACCCAATAAGAAGGGAGCAACAATGAAAAATGTTCCCAAAATGGGTAAAATTTACGCAGACGAAGTTGCGCGGGTCTGCTAGTAACGTGTTCTAACATTTTTTTAAAGGTAACTTGCGTTGTAGGATTGGGTCTCACATCACTAGCAATGTTGTTATTTAAAGATTATACAGTTTTTAGGTAAGAAGTTACATAATCTAAACATAAATATTAATATAAATATTTTTTTATACTCGTACAATTTATTCTAATTGGACTGATCTAAGGGGTGTAGGGCAAAAATGAAGTTTAATTAATTATTTTGTATAATTTATTCAAGGATTCTGTATGATTATGTTTCAACAAAGGCCTGTTGTTACGGGCACATTCCATCAGCGTGGACCTGGACGTGCACCAAGTCCTCCGGTATACCGCAGAGATCGCAATTTGGTGAATGATCTTTATTCATTACAAATGCAAACTTCCTTCATGGAATATGGCCGAATCTGAGCCTCATACTAACATCTACTATTTTTAATATTAAAGATCCATGATCTAGCAGAAACGTCTTATACCGTAATCAATAAATCAATCAATAGGTCTAATTTGTAACATTCTTTTTTGTGTAAACCATAGCAGTTCAAAAATAAGAACGTATTTTAACTCCGATTCCTTCAGTAGTAGCTTGTTTGACCAATAAATGAACTACCTGCATCATTTATTTATTTATTTATTTGGTTCAACAACAATTAATGCATCAACAATAATCTTTAAAAACACAAACTTTCACAATTACGTAGATCTAAATGTTTAGTTACTTAAAGGTAAACAATTATTACTTATTGATAATGAGCCATTCGTAACTAATTAAATAATTTGTATATGCTAATCATTAATAAGATAGGGTAATAGACATTACTAGACGAGACGTAAAAAAATAAAAATTCCTATCCCTAGTTTTAAATTCGTACTGAATTTGTTTCAGCTGTCAATAGAGCTTCTCTCTAGATTCTAGATAGATACTTTGCACAAAACATTGAGACTATAGAATTCGTCTAACGCGCACTCGACCACATATACCTACAACAGAATCTATAACCACCTTGTTTCGAAGGCGTGTCCTTGAAGGAAGTTATGTGTGCGTTACGAAGTACAAAGCTTGTCATCTGTAGTCTCAGTGATTGTAGGTATACAATGCTATATGTTAATAAGTACTCACTTACTATATTAGATTTAATGCAGTGGCATTGTACGTGCCAACTGCTTCTAATAATTTTTCGTATATTTTAGATAATTTAATCATTGAGCTTCGTGAATGCATGAACATGTCACACGCCATCGTCAGATTATTGCTCATTTCACCGAATAGTACAGCAATTGTATCTAGCATTTCCTGCTCTATAACAGTCCTATGGCGCACCTTTGAAGTTACATTTGAGTCTAGCACAACTCTTGGTCCACTCACTGAATCGCTTACAGTATGAATAGTTTCTTCAATATGTCTATCGTCGTTAATAAACTCGTTTGTATTAGTTACATAATCTGATATGTCCTCTTGAGATGGCGACAAAGAATTTTCTTCAAAACGATCGTCTGTCTGAGACATGTTATCCATTCCTATTGGAGAGTTTTCAACACCTGATGATCGTACCCTGTCACCTTCAAAACAAACGTGTTTACTGTTGAAATTTGTTTCGGTAGACACGTCAACCAATATTTTCTTTGAACATGGATTTTGATACGCATAGCCTGGTATAAATTGTTCTTTAGTCAATCGATACGTTGAATATGTTGATAGTACTTTGTAGTTTGGAGTTACAAGTGTCGGTACTGCCCAATACATGCTTTGCTGATTGACATATCTTTCACTTGTATTCACTTGCATACAAGTATGTGAATTGTCTATTATACTTTTTCTAAATACATTTAGAAGTGCTTTTTCTAACGAGTTTGGATGTTTTGATAGAACAGGTGCCACTGCCGGTTTAATTACTCTTCCAGTAACGGGCCTATGAATAGTGCTTGATTTAAAATATATTTTTGTCATACGTAGATCCTCTTTTGGATCTTGATAAAATCTAGTAGTAATAGAATGGTAAAATCAATTCGATTTATAAATAATAAAAAATAAATTTAAGAAAAGCATAAGACCCGCCTTCTAAAAAAAGATTGAAACAAGATAAGCTTAAATCATGCAGTCAGAGGCATTTTAGTAAGTTCAGTGGGATTTATGGGACTGCGCGATTTAAGGTTATTTTGTTTCAATCTTATTAAAGGTGGGTTTTCTGTTTTTTATTTTTTTTTATTTAATATCCTAAACGGTTATTTTAAGTAAAAATGATTTAAGATGATGATGAAATCTCATCATGATTTTAAAATACCTACACGATGATACCCCACATGCCATAGTTTGTTGTTTTTTTTTCTCTATCACCATATGGTCTGTCGGTCGCGTCTGGTATTTTAAATTTTGATGTCTTTAGTGACGATCGCATGATTTTACTAATTTACTGTACTTCTATAAATTTAATAAAGCAAAATCCATTTTCCTTCCTTTTTTTATGTTTGTCTGAAAACATGAATCACAAAGTTATTTAAATATAATAATAATAATAATAATAATTTATTTGTTTAAACATGTGTAGTAGTACAGTTACAGTGGTGTTAAATTTATGACAAGTTTCAACATGTTTTGCCATATAAATTGCGTACAAAATTAAATATTAAAATCATTCAAAATAAAGGTATATAGCATTTTTCTAAAATAACATAATTCAAATACCAATAATTAAAAATCAATACAGCGCAGTCACACAGATTTATATTAATTGTCAGTCAAAAATGTTTATATTAATAATGTCAAGTCAAAGACATATAAATGAATAGTAAATAATTTAATTAAATTTCAATAATATTTAAGTCATTCATAAAATCGGCAACGCTGTAGTAACATTTCATAGTTAGTATTTTTTTCAACTTATTCTTAAAGACATCAATATTACAATTTTTAATAGACTTTGGGAGTTTATTATACATTTTTGGAGCCATACAGAAAACGCTTTTGCCTATAAGTGCTGTTTTGGCGTTATGCATACGTAATCTAAAAGTATCCCTTTGACTACGTGTGGCACCATCAGACAGTTTGGGAAATAATTCCGAGTTACATTTGACAAATAAGGCTATCTCATAAATATATAAGGACGGAAGTGTCAGGACGTTATGCTCAATAAAATATGGCTTACAACTAGTTGTTGGTTTTAAGTTAAACATAGCCCTAACGCACCGTTTTTGAATTTTAAATATTAATTCCTTATCGGTGGAGTTACCCCAGAAAATAATTCCGTAGCGCAAGATTGATGCGACCAACCCACTAAGAATTATGCCCAACGTCTGAATTCGAGTACCTACTATCTACTAGGCATAGGTTCTTAATATATCTAATAGTTAAGGTATAATGTAACATAACATTAATATTTTTATAAGATAAATGAACCACCTTCAAGAAAAAAGAAATCAAGCACATCAGCGAATGCAAATTTCGCTGACTAACTCCTGTTTTAGTTTTATAAGCTAGGACAACATTTTATACACTAAAACCTTCCCAGAAAAATAAGCAGTTTCAAATCGAAAACCGGATCACTAGCTTTCGAGAAAATCGCGAACATACACACATACATACAGAGCAAACAAAGAACCATATTTTTTGAAGGTGGTTAAAACCTCCTGCACCTTGTTGATATTTATTTTTGTTATCATTGGTTGGTTATTTTGAAAACAGCTGAATTTAATAAAACTATACTTAGGCAAGCGAGTGTGTCATTTATGTGATGCGCCATTAGTTAACATCGCAAATATCTCGATCTGCTCGGTCACCCATCACTGAGGAACGGATCCTTTAGTAAAGTACCTACCTACTTACATAGTAGAACTATGAGTTGTCGCTTGTAGTATGTACTTACCTATAGGGTGTGTTAAAAATGACAATTCGTCCAATAAAAGAATTGATAAATACCTACATAACTAAGTAGGTACTTACATATTTACCTTTAAGGTATCTAATTGATTTATCTGTTTTCACATACAATAAGAAAAACCGTAGCAAGAAAGCTACAATAGGTAACCTGTAACAAAACGCAACGAAAATTTCTGCCATTCTTCTACCACTTGTACCTACGTAGTTCAATCTATCCAAATTCCTATACGTATGTGTCTACCTAGTACGGCATATTTGTAGATCAATAATATCTAAAATATGAATAACATTATCAAATTTGGCATATTTACTATTATTTGGCGTATCTGTAATAATTTAATAACAAATCTTACCTCCATTCTTTACACCGATATTATTACAATATAGATCGGCAGAGTTCGCTCAATTGAGTTGAGAAGTCCAGTTGTATGGGTAAAGCATTTGGATATGTATTCTGTGACGTAGACGTCTACGCTACGGCTAAGATATATACACAGTATGTGGTTTAAATGTTTTAAACTAAACAGTTCTGTTAATTTTGATTGAAAGGTCTGGTTTAATTGCATTAATAGCTATAATTTTATATGTGAAATGTAGGTGTATGTGAGTATGACAGCCAGTAGGACTGCCACTTACTACTGCCCATACATTTATTAAGGCTAGATTACGTGAAAGAGGATTTGGCTCTTTTAAAAAAATATTTAGAAAACCTACATAATAGGAAACGAAGTAAATTGTGTCACTAGTCAAAGAGTTTTTCTAGTAGATGATATAAAGAAATTTAAGGATATGTCTTAATATGATCCCGCAAGTAAATCTTGAAGTTGCGCAAAAAACGAACGAATATTCTACTTTATTTTGACCTGCGCTCCTGCGCACTGTGAAATAATGGTTGGGTGCGGAAGAGCGAGGCCGGCCGGAGTGATATCAGTTGTCGACGAGTATGTGTGTGCGTGTGTGTGTGTGTGTGTGTGTGTGTGTGTGTGTGTGTCACAGGCCTTGGACGGTATGGCGACACTGGAGGCCACCAACCGTGACTTTTCCCGTGTCTATCAGTAGCTCCATCAAATTATAGCGTATCTATCTATGACTCGTCTCTAAAATTATACTTTGACTTTACGATTATACTAAGATATTGATAAAAGTTTTTTTTTATTGTGTGTTGTTCCGATAGGTATAGGTATCGGATGTAAAATAAGGAAATTCGAATGTAAATCGGGTGTAAAATGATGAACAAGACTTGAATGAATGCCGAACAAGTCTTGATGGTTGTATTTTTTTATTGCAGTAGTTTGATTTTATATAACGGTTCATTATAGATTTCTGCTTCAATAGAACTAAATATCATCACGTGTCGAACAAAATAAATATTATGTAATGCAACTCCGGGTTCAGTTTTTGCATTTAATAATAAAAATCAAATTCTAACACAACAAACTTTGAAACTCTCTTCTTCTTCCCGTTCCTATACACTTTTGGCGGTTACATACTGCCGCATTTTTAGGGTTCCGTAGCCAAAGTGGCTAAATGGAACCCTTACCGCCTTATTCCAAAATTTGGACTAAACCTGGATTGACGAAAATCCTAGTTTAAACCATGGATCTACGAAAATCTGTAATACAGAAAGAGGTTCATCGCCTAATCGATGATCATCTTTGGTCCATAGATTAGTCTTTCGATCACCCTAGTTTAACTATAGTAATAACCTTGAAATGTCAAAAACTTAACAATTTGAAGGTTATTTATACCATTTACAATTTTGCGTATTTTAGCTTCAAATATTAATGACGAATAATGCGTATTTGGTGAATTTTCATCATTAACTAACTAAATATGGTGTGGCAACAAAATAAACACAAAAATCGAGTGAAATTGCAACGTGTGACAAAAGATTTAATAATACATGCATAATATTGGTTTTCAAAACATTTATCACAGCTTGGAATTGTCGAGAGAAGATTTAACATACAGAACTCAGAGATGTCCTAAAGTTAAAGTGGTCTGTGCAATGTTTGGGTCAACCAGACTCCGCGTGAAGACCTACGCAGTCTTATTATAAAAATAATTAACTAGTGTGGAAAGTTGAAGGTCCAAATAGATTATTTTTGTTCGACAATAGTATCATTAACTGGTGCTCTATGTAAAACAAACTGATGCATTCCACTTATAATATGTCACATTATTTATATTAAAGTTGGAAAATCACAGTTGGAATGTCTGAGAGGTGGTCTGGAGTAGTGCGGCAAAAACCAATGTTGAATATACATACTTAAAATGCACACAATAAAGTAATAAAAACATCATTATGATAAAATTTCTTACCTAAAACTTACTAGTGAACTAAATAGTGTAACTAAACAAACATTTATTGATTACTGTTTATAAATATATTATACCTACATAAAATGCCTAATTAAGTACAAATTATACTGCCCTACAAATATGTAACCACGGCATACCTATGTTCTATGGTTTCAAATGAGAAGACAATCGCGATCGCGTCAACTTCACTCTGTACTTGTCAAAATTCAATAAACACGAAACATAAATAAGTTAATAGGCAAAATATAAGAATAATCTAGACTTTAGTGGCCTTTCAGTCAGACGTAATATTTTTTTACCTAAAACATAATAAATAGTAAAATACAGTGCTTGTAAATAGTTCATTAGAGTAGGTAGGTAGTTCTGTGTAATACTAATGACACCTTTTTACGAATTATTTTATTGCTGACCTTACGTTACACAATGAAGTTGCAGTCGTATTGCGAAACAAAATATCATCATGACAGTTATCAACTCATTTGAAACGCATAGTGCCTTTTACTAGGGAACTATACGCTGGATCAAAATAAACATTGGTCAATTTAAAAATTTAGTTGGTAAAGCGTAACCACGGAAACAGATGTAAACTTAGCTTATAGGCAGGTACCAAGAACTGAATATTATGTATATAGGAGCTCAGCTAGTTAATACATTGCTACAATTTTTATTTTTAAACATAGTTTAAACACTTAAAATGAGAGTACAGATTGGTTACTGGTTAATTAATGAAATTGTAATGTGATAACTATTATGCACTACCTAACAGTGTAGATAATTATATTTATGATTGTCATGAAAATGAACTATGTTCTTAAGGAGAATAAATGGTACCTATCTAATAAATAATGATTCTATGTATATTGTACCTAAAACTTACTAGTGAACTATATAGTGGATCTAAATAAAAATGGATCAATTATTTATTGATTACTGTTTATATGTTATACATAAAATGCCTAATTAAAAATACACAAACCCTATTACTAGTGAACTATAAGGTGGATCTAAATGAACAATGATCAATTTTATTATATAAATATATTGTTGATCACTGTTTATATATTATACAAAAGATGCATACAATTTAAAATTTATTGAAAAAAATATATATACTAATATTATAAAGCTGAAGAGTTTGTTTGTTTGTTTGAACATGGTAATCTCATGACCTACTAATCCTTCTGAACTATTTACTGTTGGGTAGTTCTAACCTAACAGTTTAGATAATTATATATGAGATTCTCATGAAAATGAACTCTGTTCTTAGGGAGAATGAATGGTATCTAATATATAATGATTCTATGTAGTTATCAAAGAATTTCGTTTCATAGCAAGCTCACTGTTATTAAATAATAAATATATTCATGACTTTGTTTCAATTGTTTGTTGTGCTTCAGCTGAAGTTTCAGAATCTAGGCATACTTTTCCCCAATAATGGATTATGTGACTGCCTCTGTGGCGCGGTGGGAGTGTGTCCGACTGCTACGCAAGAGGTCGTGGGTTCGATTCCCACACGGGACACCACTTTGTGTGATCCACAAATTGTTGTTCCGAGTCTGGGTGTACTTTGTGTCCGTGACTTGTATGTTTGTAAAGTCTCCTGCGACACAGGGCTTGTACCCTAATGCAGGAGTCGTCTTTTTTTAAACGAAAAAAAAGATCTTATTGAGTAAGTATCCTTAAAACTATCCTTACTACTATTTATTGGATTTTCATCCAACCATGCTAAGAACTATTCCAAGGAAACTAGCTTTGTAAAAAAAACTCGCATCCAAGTTCATCTATGTGTTTGGGCGCTATAATTACACAGATTAAACATATAACATCGCTATTGTTGTCGGAGTTAATTCAATTTAGGTTATCATCATTTATTAACATTTTTAGTACTACTGACAACTATATGTGTCTGGGTGTTATTTATCTATAATATGTATGTATTTAGAAATATTTATGTACGTTTATCGGTTGTCTGGTTTCCATAGTACAAGCTCTGCTTAGTTTGGGATCAGATAGCTTTGTGTGAGTTGTCCCTAGATATTATATTATATTATATATATATATGTAACGTTCCGATCCTGACAAGAAACTATTTTAATGTTCGTAAATTGCAGGCAGAGGGTTTATATTTTGAAAATTACGAAGTGCTGGTGAATAATTTAGCTACGTAGAACGTCAAAATATATATATATTGATCTGCTCTTTGTAATAAGGCGGTTATAATTTCGCCATGTCCGTCCGTCGGCAATCCGCAGCTTTGCTCAGAGACTGTCAGTGCTAGAAGGCACTAACAGTTGCTTGGATACACAGTCATGTGACCCCCACCCCCCTCTTCCAGCTAAATGGTTGCTGTTGAGTATGTGAGGGGGGGGGGGGTGACCACGGAACCATACATTGTGCGCGGGCCAACATGCACTTGCCCGGTTTTATTATATACATTTAAGAATACATATCTCAACGAAAATGTGTCACAGGTCATAATCACAGTAGGACGACAGTGGGCTGTCGTTCGTTTAATGAGATTCTGGTACACGTATACTTACGCCCTAAATAAAATGTCCTCTACAAGACAGGACCTAATATGGAGAAGCTGCCCTTGACACTGGCAGTGTTAAGGGCATTTCTCCATCTTAGGTAGGAAAAGACACCGACAGATCCAGGATTTTGTTTACTTGACCCTGCTGAGGTTCTGTACAATCAAAGGAAAACTAAACAAAGGAGATGTCGGATACTTTTGGGGAGGATGTCAGCTCCCTAGTATGCCTAGATCAGCCACCGATCATTTAATCGAGTCAATATCCAATGCTTATTCATTCAAATTCACGGCCGCTATGTTTTGCCGAGCGGCTGTGTGCCTGTGTGTCTTGTGGACTGTGGTGGTTATACAAACAAAAAGATATAAAATTCTTTCAAATCGGTTTATTGCTAAAATTTTTATGTGAGTACCTTGGTAGATACAATGCTTACTAAAACAATAAAGCCATCTGCATTTTATCTTTTTACAGGAATGGTCAACGATAATCCGTGAAGATGCTCTGTTCAGTTTATACTTTTTCCAACAAGTTTAAAGCCATAACACGATTTAACCATTGTTAGTATTAGCTTTTGTCTTCGGCTTAAGTCTCTTGTTTAAATATTTAAAAAAATGTATTGGTGAGGCGTTCATTTGTTAAATACTTTACCTGAAGGCAAAGGGACCATAGTCAAAGCTCAATAGGTTAACTGTTCGTCTCATAAAAGAAAGTTAAGTATTGAAGTAATTTTTATAGGCATTTCTTGCCAAAGATTTTACAAATACAATAATTGCATTTTTGAAAGATAGAAAAATTTGAATCCAGACTCAGGAATCGAACCCGAGACGAGAGAGAAGCGAAATGCAATTATTGTATTTGTAAAGTTAAATATGATTATTTGTTTTTAACCGACTTCAAAAAAGGTGGCTTATTGATAGCTTAAGAAGTTATCTATTCCTCGTACTGTCTAATAGCCACTACATGTTGCTTTTTCCATAACCTTTTACCTATAAATAATGGCATCGAGAACCGGCCCTATTTAAGTACCAAACTCAATTCAGGTTACCCGGTTGCTTCGGTTCTCAAGACAAATCAGTTAAAAAGTACATACCTATTGATTTACCTTGTATTTAACCGTATATTCTAAAATTGTTGAAGCTTTCAAAACTATTTAGAAAAAATATAGGAACTTTTTGGAGTATTTGTATATACCTGATACCTGATTATCGGGAACATTTCGCTTGAGCTCTGCATTACTACTGCACCTGTGGCATGGGTAGTAAATTGAAGATCAGGCTGGAACAGCTGAAAGATTGAGCTTGTGGCGTTTTCCTGGCCAATTCTTGCATTTGTAAGAACTGTCCTTTGTCAATTTATAACGTTTTATGGTTACTAGAACTTCTGTCTTTTAATTTATTGCTGTTGTTATTATTCAAGTTGTCCCAAAAATTATGTCCCACGGAGGGAAAGTATTTTAAATATGGTAGATAGAACAAATTACTGAAACAAGACTTGATGACTTTTGATATTACCGCGACCCTACGATTACGAGTCCGAAAAGGCATCGGGCTCGGGTTCAAGTCCTACCCATTAGGCTCCCGGCGCTATTTTAATAAAATACAATTGGTATAGTTAGCTAGGCCCAACTATTGCATTTTTACATTTTACTTTATTAAACGAACTTAACATAAATGTATTATTTCCAAATATATTACGTAAATACATACAATACATTGTATTAGTAGAAGCAACAAATAATGATGTTATAAAAGTGCAAATTTGCTTATTACAGAAGATGTCACGCGTTAAGCACTTGCTAGGTTGTAAATTGCACTTTCGGTTTTTCTTTCTTTTACTATGTTATTTATTCAACAGTTCAATAATTATAATATTCAACTGGTAGATAGTGTAAAATATTTGGGCATGTGGTTGGACGGAAGATAAAAACGGGGTCGGCATATAAATGAAGTTCGGCAAAAAACACATAAGTTTCTTAATGTCTTCAAAGCTCTTGCGGGCGCAAAATGGGGTATTCACCCGGTATACCTTTACTTATCAACCAGCGGCTTTATTTATCAATTGTACGTAGCAGACTAGATTATTGCAGTTATTTGTATGACAGCAGCATCAAAAGTCATTTGAATAAACTGGATGTAGTACAAAATCAGGCTATGCGAGTGGTGGGTGGATTTACAATTAAAGACAACGGGCAAGGTCAACCAACTGAAAGTTGTGCATCAAAACTTGCAGGGACTGTCCGGCAAAGAGTTAGAATTATCAAAATGTAGTTATTTGCACGGACAGCAAAAGTGCACTGTTACATCTGGCTCGATGCGTCTCTGGATTCAGAGGTGCACCGATAGCCTATGTAATTATTAAACAGATTAACGCTTTAGCCTTAGGTGGAATAAATTTGAGGTTGCAATGGGTGCCTTCTCATATTGGACTAAGAGGGAATGATGAAGCAGACAGGTTAGCGAAGTTGGCGGCCTTGGAAGGCTCGTTATCTAAAATGGAACCCTGGTACACTGAATTTCTGTCTCTCGTTAAACATATATGTTACGATAAGTTCAGAGAATATTTTGACCAACGAAGTACTGAAAAAGGGATATGGTACAAGACGTTACAGAGTGAGCCACCTCGGATTCCTTGGTTTACCCAAGTAGATATAAATAGATCTGATATAGTTATGGCCCATAGGTTGCGATCTGGTCACTTTCCATCTAGAAAGTTTGGACATCTCATGAAAAAAGTAGAGTCACCAAATTGTGAGGTATGTGGTAAGATTGATGATGTCCAACACTTGCTAATGGAATGTGAAAAGAACCAGGGAGAGAGAGATTCACTGCTAGCTCATTGTAGAATAAACATTTACGACATAGGAGCTTTTATAAATATATTAGCAACACCTGGCTCGTTAGAAGCCAAATTGTTATACAAAATGGTAGCTGCAGCAGTGAGTGCCTCTGCTCCATAATATATTCACTTATCCATAACCTATTAGTAGGTATTTAAGAATAGTTATAGATATTAGTTTGTTAATTAAGATTAGGTTATGATGAAAATTTAAGTAAATTTTAGATATTAGTTTGTTAATTAAGATTAGGTTATGATGAGGCTGACATTATTAAAAAGCCTCTTTAAACAATAAAAGATTAAAAAAAAAAAAAAAAGAAGTTTATTCTTAGAGACGCACAATCATGCCATGAGCATTACTGAACATTGGCTAAAAGCTCATGAAGTTAGTTTTAGAAATACTGAAAACTGCACTGTATATAGCTCTTTTGTGAGTAAAGAATACTTGTTAGGAAAAATATTACATGTAAGATACGCAAAAACCTTACAACTTTTAGTACCTCAGTGGTCCTGTGTTGAGCTTGAACAGTATATTGTTATACTCGTATGTGTATACCGACCCCTTTTTTCGACTGTTTATATATTACTGATAGATTTACAGACCTTTTTAAATCATTTAATTTAAATAACTTGTTTATTTGAGCCTACTAGAATAACAGTATCATCTTGTACTGTACTTGTCTGGACAATATTTTTAGTAACCGTGAATGTTTACATAAGGCAATTACAACTGATTTAACTTCAGACCACTGTGGTCAATTAGCAAGATTTCCTTACTCTACTACTTACTTTATTATTCGATAGATAACCGCTAGGCCATTATCAAAAAATCGTTTTTCATGTTTAAGAACAATATTATAATTACAATAATTGCATTTTTGAAAGATAGAAAATTTTTAAATCCAGACCCAGGAATCGAACCCGAGACTTCCGTAGCCAAACCGGCGCCAGAAGCGAACCACCTATCTGGACTATGTTACTAGATATCAAATTCTTCTATCTCTTAATTCTTACGGGTTACAGTTAATGCTACGGAAGATTATTGCACTTTCATCGCTAAGTAATTTTAAAATGATTTATTTACGTTTTTGAGTTATACTACTTCGATATATTCTCATTGACGTATTTTTACTCTATTCGTTTTACATTGCGGTTTCAATTGATGTCATCAGGTGATATGTCATCATCAAATACGTTAAAAGTACGCAATTAAGTTCAAACGAATAAACAACACAACAACAAATAAATGTTATGTTACAGGGAATTTTGTCGTTTTTCTGCAAGTAGTGATGTTAAGTTTAGTCATTTTATATCGATTTCTTCAATCGCGAATTGATCGCGCTCTGTATATAAATATGAAACGGAAAACAGATAGCCGGAGAAACGAGAATGCATTTTTGTACTAACTACATAGGTATCAGTTTGATCAAGCACCTATTGAAAACCATTTAGTTAATCTCATAAAGGCAATAACTGATGTATGCATAGATATACGTTTACATTATTTAACGAGAAATTTAAAAACCAAAACTACGAAAATTTTTAAACTCGTCCTGTTTCAAGGTCAATAATTTAGTAACTATGAGGTATTTAATTCAGTTAAATCTAAACCAACATTTCTTTTTTACTATTTTATTAAATGGTACAGAAAGGGTTTGGTGTGTATTGGGGGTCTTTAATTTTGATCCTTCAATTTTGTTGCTGTTAGCGCGATTATTTCGTTTCAAACTTTTTTTAAGTACATTTTGAAGTCGTATAGCATAGTGATATTATATTTGAACGTATCCGTGCTTCAGAGTTCAACCCGGTTCAGGCTGTTATCATCTCGCTAACAGTCGTTAGGTCATGTCTTAAAGGGTGATCTGAATAATTCTGTTCTGACACAAGGTTGGCCATTCAAAAAATAAGAGTGTAAATTTTATAATGAACGCCGATTATGTGATACTGATAACTTTGATCACAATATAACGTTTAGTAGGTACGTAACTACCACCTTTGTTCGTACGTTTTTTATTTTCTAGAAAATTGATTGTGCATTATTCCCGTTTTGTGGTAATCTTGTGCTATCTATATAATGTTAAATAGTTCAATCCTTTCAATCATATAAAAGCATTTTTGTGGTTAAGTAGTTTTAAGTGTTAAAGTACTTACAAAGTACATACATAAATGGAAATACAGCATTTAAACACAATTTATTATTAGTTTACTCTAAGAAGGCATTCTGTGATATTCAAATAATCAAAAGCGTTAAAAACAGGTAATAGTTTTGGCTTAGTGTAAAAATTATATTGATCCCACCTAATCGTCCCTACAATTGACTAGATAGGTAAGTATATTAAATTATTATTATATTTTCATTTATTTTATCCGTGTTTTTATTTTTATTTATAAGAATGATTCTAGTAATCTTAAAAATGCAAAGTTAGTGAGGCTTGATGGATGGATGAGAGATAAACATCCAGTTTATTACTCTTTCACGAGAAAACAGCTGTACCACTGTAACAGCTTAAAAAGGTTAGGTTGCTTTTATCCCGGTTTCCATGAGGGATCTCATTCAAAGTGTAAATTTAGTGTAAGTTCGGTGGAGCCGCGGGCGCCAGTTAGTTAGATAATAAACTTGTGCAATTAAAAACTGCAGATATTTTTTTAATATAGCTTCAAACAAAATAAAAAAAAATGAATACATTATAACGAAAGAATTTTATTAATTATTTTATGATTTTATTGAAATAAAGCGTAAAAATTACTAAAACGCTCGCGTGACGTCATGCGCGGTGGGGATAAAGTGGCACGCTCTGTTTTCATACTGTTACAGGAACATGTGGCATCTAGCTAGATCTATTATCTTTGGTGCGACTGGTAAGCAACAGATCGTGGGTTTTACGAACATACAAATTATGGACACCTAAAGTAAAGTCCTTCGTGACAGAGGCATGTTTAGTTCTTCCAAAACCATAATCGTTATGGTATTCTCAATCGATCTCGATCTGAGCCAAAATTTTACAGCTAAATATTTCCTACGTATTACGTACGTAGGAAATATTTCTAAAGGCATTCAGCCTCACACAGCTCACTTTGCATGACGTGGATTGGAGTGTCAAGGTCAAAGTCAAAATATTTTATTCATTTAGGTTACAAATGCAACACTTATAAACGTTAGACACAATTTGGAATAGAATACTTTATAGCAAAATGCTAAATATCGAGATACTTACTAATATGGAATTTATCTATTTATTTAAATATCTACTGAAGTGTAAATTTTAAAAAGTAAATCGAGTTCCGATAAATTACAGTTCACTAGGTATTAAAACGTAATTTTGTTAATGTTTGATTTTATTTTCTTTTGGTTAGAAAAGTTATAGCTGTTTATGAATCATTACAGTTATATACCCAAAACTTATTTTGTTTCAATATTTAAACACGAACATAGTACATTGTAAATATCGAAATATATATTATTTAAATTTAAATATATATTATATATAATCGAAGAATTAAAGAAAACATGATTTTAAATTGAATAGCAACAATTATTTGTTTTGTTTTTTAATACACGATTTAGGTTTGTTACGTTCATTAGCGGTCGTATCAAAGTTACGCTCCTAATAATACAAAAAATGGTTCAAATTTTAATCTTGGAATCAAACATAAATTTACATACTTAGAAGTGAAAAGAGAGTCCACATTCTGGGCACCTCTTACTTTTGCAATCTTGCACTATGCAAACATGATTCTTGAATAAATATTGTACAATTATTGTTACATTAGAAAATAATAAAAAATACAAAATAAAAACATCTCCCGCCATTTAGGTCTCTGTGACACATTAACTAGGGTTGTCATCATCCACTAATATAAAAAAAAATAATTAAGCAATAGGTAATTGAATATTATACCATAGTCAAATGCCAAATATATTTTACAACATAATTACTTACACTTACAGTTTTGTGTACAATCAACATACAAAGTGATTTTAAAGGAACTTTTTGTCTTGTGGTGGGTATCATTTGTTGGACACATCGAAGAAGATGAAGATTTGACCTATTCTCCCCGAAATTGCTCAGCTGGTGCACTCCGTAGATAATTTATCTCTATGGCAACAACTCATTTTAATAATTTCAACGATGGTTTTCAATATTCATTTTTTTTAAAAGAGGCATTTTAAAGTTTTATATCGTACATCAAATTTAAAAATGACTTTTATGAAAAAATGCTAACACGTCATGTAATCGTTGAGATTAGTAAAAAACATAATTGCTAAAATAGATGATTGAGTTATTTGAGGTAGAAAATAATAAGAAAAGAGTTTTTATATTTTTTTTTATTAAAATTATTATTATTATGTACCTTCCTACTTACAACTAGGTTTTCTTTAAAAAGGACAAAGTCTAGATATTTTTCTAAATCTTATCCAAAACGATATTTTTTAATAATTTTATTTTTTTAATAATTGTCCGTTGCAAGTTATAATTAAATCTAAAGCTTTAATTTAACACGGAGCCTATTCAACGCACTTGTACGAAATTATCACAGCCACAAATAAGAAATGGAAAAACGAACAAGCAAACACAAGATAATACATATATTATTCAAATGACTGATAGCGCAGGGCTTTAAAATTATCCCATACCAAATTCATTAATGAATAGTAAAACCAATGAATAAAACTTCCCATTCTGATATGAGTTGTTTGACAGTTGTCAAAAGTATTCACTTTTTTTTCACGTACCATAAAAAAAAAATGAGCCCTAAGAAAATAAGTTCAGTGTCATTTGGTAGGCCCTTAACAACATAATTTTTAATTATTTGAAAATAAAGCATTTTAGGGTTCCGTATGCCACAGGCTCACTACCTACTACTCAAAAACTTTTTGGTCACGCGATACAAAACATAAGGGCACAATTTATGCAACTTTCGGAGCCATTATTTCCTTAAAATATTTATTTAATAAAAAAAAATTGAAACCTTAAAATGTCCCCCCCCCTCTTCTAAAAGAAGAACCCCCCTTGAAGCGTGTGACCAAAAAAATTAATGAATAAAAACAACTAAAAACTATTCAAAATAACTAATAAAAGTGAAAAATTTAATAGACTTTCTCGAATTTAACAAAAGATAAAGATCAAGTACCTAATTATATTACAATTTATGAGCAAGGGGAAATGATCGGACCATAACACGTCATACTTTACAGATACACTTACAACAGACCTGCACGCCGATTCAGTGACCACACAGTGATCAAGGAATAAAAGTATCAGAATATTTGCCTAGTATCTGCATGTCAGCGCATAGCTAATTTTGATCCAAACAGAAACTATGTAATTCGTTAAGAAACAATTCATTTGGGTGTGAATTAAAGTCACCTATAATAAGCTTCTGCCTGCTCATTAAACACATTCTGTAAACTCGTATAAGTTCTCAATGCAATTAGTAGGCATGTACACACTAAACACTAATATTGACAATTAATTACTGACACTGTTTGAAACACACTTTTTCTCGACAATATGGCAACCTCGCCATAGGGCCTGCCGTGAAAAATTCCGATTGTTGTATCCACCGCCGATATACCCGTGTAACTATACTCAGGGTCAACTGATAAATGTTTGTCATAAGGCACATCCACTTCGAACATACCAGAACTGTCTGCATCAGCTGTCTATTTCTATGATTAATTCCAAATGCCTAATGATCAATTTAAGGAAACTAATAGTTATGGTCAAAAAACGGACATTAACAATGATGGAGTAATAATCAAGAACCCTTAGCTAATCTATAGTCCGCAGTCAAAAATAACTGCTTTAGCTTCCAGTGTTGGGAACAGCATTCAACTTCAATGTATTGCAAAAAACGGGTGCTTCCGTACTACCCGCCTTTTCATCCCACAAATATTTTATTCCGATTTTTAGGTAAAAATCGGAATAAAATAGCCCACAGTTTTAAAATCAATATTTTTTTATATATTTTACCTAAAATATATTTCGGTGTCTACACACTTCAATTAGCTAAGCTTTTGGTACAAACTATTTAAAATTTCCAATATATTTACGAAATGCCTGATTGTTTATTCAGTTTGGTTAAAGAGTATATCTTTCACGTCAGTAGCAGGTCACAGCAGTCAGGTAAAGCGAAAAATGGTTTTCAATATCATTTTGCTTTCTCTGTCTATCCCATTGCGTCGAAGAAGGGGTAATCTGTGATTTTACTATATAAGAAATGTAGTAGCAAAATAAGCACTGGTCATTGTTTGTAAAAAATATCTTCATTTACATAAAAGAGCTTAAAATTTATTGTTGATTTTTAAACATAAGCTTTCACCAATATTCCTATTGACAAAAATGTGATTTGCTTTGTAATATTTTATAATTGTAACGAATCTGTGATTTTACTATCACTTTATTATTACTGTTGGAAATGTAGACGTAGATACCTACAGAATTTTGTTTTAGTAGAAAATAAGTCTAATATTATTTTATTTTATATAAGTCTTGATTAACAGTTTATAACCTTTGAATAATTCACGCGAATAAGTCCCGAAATATATCTAACATAACAATTTATAAGTAGGTACAGATTTATACATTTAGTCTTTTTTGTTTTGAAATGGTGTAATTTTTAGTCTGTTATTGTTTATTTACAACATATAATATTTATAAGCTAATTACTTTTATTTTTCTAATTCTTCATCATATAGCCGGTTTTTGTTTTTTAATTGGTCGACTGTAAACTTAGGACAATCACTTGTCAAGGGCTCTAATTGACTCAGAGCCCTTGACAAGTGATTATGACACTCGCCTTGTTAATCAACAAGGCGTTTCAGAAACTATTGTTCAACTTAAATTAATTTATTACAAAATAATAGAAGTATTAAATGGCATACATACTTTATGAACATGAATAAATACTTTTAAGAAAATCAATAACATTGTTTTCTTTTGCTGGCGTTACAAAACCAATATTCTATAGCTTTATATGTATTTGACTTTTCAGTTGGGTAGAGAACGGATTTAATATTTTGCTGCGGGTAGAAAACGGAATTATATCAATTAATTTTTACCCGTGGGTTGAAAATATGGGTAGAATACGGATACACACCAAACAACAAATCAATGCTAGGTCAAACTCTTCAAATATACATGAGACTACCTCTTCTTAGCTCCTAGCTGCAAATGATCATCATCTGTTTGCCAAGTTTATGAAAAAGAGTAAAAAAAGGGGGGGACCTACAATTGTCAGGGACCGAAAACTCCAACCAATCAGAATTCTGAAGAATGACTCATATTTGAGTGAAGTTCTATCCAATTGTAAGATGTCCACACTTAGACTGCGTCAGCTCTCCGTTATGATTAATTACAGATGCTGTATATATGCAAGAAATATCTAAAGAGCAATACAAAGAAACGAATAACTACGACCAAAAATTGACGTTATTAGTGATTACATCAACAGCTACGCCTAATCCTACAACATCAGCCGACGAGCTCTCTCAGCTAAATCAACATCCTAGTTTTAAAATTAGCCGAGTTTAGTCTCAAGTCATGTACCGAAAGACAAAAATTCTGATATATCAACGAAAATTAATCTGGATGGTAAAATATTATACTTTGATGTAATTGCGAATAGGGAGCCATTTATCTCTCTTTACTTTCCGGACTTGGTAAAACCAAGATCTCGACAATGGAGCGAAAAAACAACTTAGTCAGTTAATCAATTTATATTATAAAAAACCTTTTACGACCAAATTATACGTCTTAGTTAAAAAACAACTGATTAAAACTCGTCATGTAGATCTAACTGGCCCGGCTTAAAACTTTTCTTTTTTTCAACTTTTTAATTAAAAGTTTTATAACTCTTTTTTGTTCTTCTTATCAGTCATGTTAAAGTTTGTTATGAAATACAAAAGTTGAAAATGTCTCTTAAAAAAAATGAAAACATTTAAAACAATCGTTAAAATTAATAAAATGTACTTACTTAGAAACGGGCCATTATTTACGGCAATTTTTGGCGGCAATGCTGTGGCCGGGAACATGGTAGTACTCTTCAATAATGATTTGACGGTTGCCGGACGATCGCTGAGCATTCTTTTTTCCACAATGTTGCCCAGCCAATGTTGTTGTTGTTTCAGTCACCCTCTATATTATTGTTGCCGGGTTGTGTAGCCCATTTAGGAGACTGGATCATGCACCATACAATTGTAGACATATTGCCATTATTGGCCGAGCAAATTGCCGTAAAAAATGGCCCGTTTAGACGCCCCTACACATATAGGTATATACCGCATGAATTATATTTCTAAAGACAAAATTCAGATGGCGCATAGTCGTCTGTCAAAATCAAAAAGGTTTGCTTTTTTACACTGGAAGAGGGCCCTCGTTTTCGGGTATTAATAGTTAACTCGTTGCGCTTGGCAGTTGTCAGTGATATTTATTTTTTTAACGTAAAAAATACATTTTTATAAAAGACTAAAATGCCTGCCAGTGTGTCCGTAACAAACTATACGTCAATATTATTCATCTCTTTCTTTGCTAAAAAGGTCAATCTTAGCACTATTTTGGCTAAAAGGGAACTTTTGTCAAAACTGGTGGACCATTTCATTAAGCCAAATGTTTTATGTCAAAAAATTTAATTTCACATGTATGGATTGCCCCCTCACAAAATATTTATTTTTATTTTTTATTTATCAAACTAAGAAGCGGTAACTACAAAACACCTTTCTACCAAATTTGATTGATATTCATTATGTAGTATTTGAGTAAAATGCCTGTGTCATACAGACGGACGGACATACCGAACCCTAAAAATGCTTTTTATGTTGTTAGTTAGTGGAATTATAGTAAGAGTTCAATTTGTTATGGTATTTGACAAAAAAGTGAATACTTTTGACATCTGTCAAACAACCCTTAGCAGTTATTGTTTTTAAACTTTCGCGATTTTTATACATAACGTCGTGTAAATAAAAGGTTCGAACCCTTAGCAGAATGGGAAGTTTTATTCATTGGTTTTATTATTTTAAATGAATTTCTTACGGGATAATTTTATATAGATACAATATAATGTGTTACCTTTAGTATGCGTGTTTGTTGTTCTATTTCATAATTGTGGCTGTGATAATTTCGTACAAGTGCGTTGAATAGGCTCCGTGTTAAATTAAATCTTTAGATTAAATTTATTTTAAAGTTTTATAAACAATATAAAACTTAATAATGACTTTTTAAAAAAAAAAAAAATAGAACATTTAAAATAAACGTTGAAATTAATAAAATTAGTTGTTGCTAATAATACCTACAGATATACTTTACATACCATACAACATGAGTGATATATAAGGAAACAAAATTTATATGGCGTATTGTCGTCTGTCAAAATCAAAACAGTTTGCTTTTTTATACTGCAAGTGGCCCTTTTTTTCCACAGTATTATAAGCTTACTCTTTGCTACAGACCTTCAATAAAACTTCTTTTGACAGAAGGGTAAACCGAATTTATGGCAAGAATAACTTTAATGTGTAATGAAATGACTCCTCGGTGGCGCGGTGGGAGTATGTCCTACTGCTAAGCAAGAGATCGTGGGTTCGTTTCCCATATGGGACACCACTTTGTGTCTGTAATTTGTATGTTTGTAAAGTCCTTCGTGACACAGACATGTAACTAGTCCGGCCATAAATACTGTTACATAAAAACTTTTATTTTCGATTACGCGCTATTTTACATTTTCTTTAGTGTTCATGATCAAATTACAATATGGATTGGTAAGTTTGGTTATCGTACTATCAACAGACAAAACAACACTTCCTCTGTCGAAGATCAGAGAAGATTGGGGCGGCCGCGTGCTGCTGTAACTACAAAGGTTGTTAATGCTGTTAAAGCCACAATTCGTCAAAATCCCATTAGGAAGCAAAAAATCTGGCCATTTTGAAAAGAATATTGTTTTTATTTTTTGCTGACACTTTAATCAATTTGTACATATAAGTTTTAATAATATTACATTACTACATTAAAAAAATACATTTTCATTTGTTTAACAACTTATAGCCGGACTAAGTATACTACAGTACGATCAACGTAACTTGACCGGATTGAAGTTAGGTTTTTATCACTTTCGCGCATGTCATAGAGATGCGACCCTAAAATTACTTACGAAAACGATTAATTATGTTTAATCGATTAAAAATACTAACAATATTTTAATTCAACAATATAAAAACACTATTTAAATGAGTTCATAAAAGTTTTAATTTAGAACAGTTACAGTAAATACTAAAGAAACTTCGAAAAACTATTTCTTTACGAAAATAATCACAAAAAAACATGAGTTAGTAATACTAATTATGACAATGTAATGCGTAGACGCATCTCGAATTCTCTTGGTTTAGTTACCGCCCCCACCCCCCGCTTCCTGTCACCATTTACTTCCAAAAAATGCATCTGCGCAACCACTTGTCGCCTA
Source organism: Herminia tarsipennalis (assembly GCA_945859575.2). Lineage (NCBI taxonomy): Eukaryota > Metazoa > Arthropoda > Insecta > Lepidoptera > Erebidae > Herminia > Herminia tarsipennalis. Next base: position 16,386,952 of record OX243846.2, on the reverse strand, counting down.
CTTCAGTCCGGCCTAGTTACGTTGATCCAACTGTAGTGAGAAAGTCGTTTTTTAAAACGTTGTATGTCTTGATCTCGATATATGAGAGATAGGAAACGCGCGACAGAACTGGAAAATACTTTATAATGCCTTATTGGCTTTCCTTTGATTATCTTTGTGCGTTTGGTATTATTAGGTACATTTATATTAATATTATAAAGCTGAAGCGTTTGTTTGTTTGAAGACGATAATCTCAGGAGGTACTGCTCCGAAGCGACCCTTTTATCGAGGAAGTATTACAATATTACAATACTTAATATTCTGAGCTTTTTGCAAGAAATCTTTTTCGTTCTATCAAAACTTTTGCACTTTATATGACTTTTATACCTTAGCACAAAAGTTGTGTGAGCTTGTAAGTGTGTTTTGTTTGTACATACATATTTTTAAAATAAAGAAAAACGTACCATGGCAGAAGCATTAGGGTTAAAAGACCCGTTGTTGTCATCATCGTTATAATGCGCTTTCGTCTTGCAAATTTGTATCTATTTGGCTTATCAGTGAATTTTATCACTGAGAATGGTGATAGTGGAATCCATTCTTTCTATGTCGGGCAAATCAGCAGTTTGTGTTCCCAAATCTCGTGATTTTGCAGTGATATTTGATAACCCACTACCGCTGGGTTGCTGAAATATGATAGATAGGAAGCGCGTGTTAGATTTTACATAGGGGTCGTAGCGATTTGTAATAAAATACTAAAGCTTTTATTGTAGAACTACGTAGAAGTCCTACGACTCCTTCTTGTAGAAGTTCTACGACTCATCGTAGTAGTACTACGACTCATTGAAGACCACTACGACTCATCGTAGAACTACACTTGCTACTGTGTTAGGATATTTGGATCATAATAACCAATCAGTTGCAATCTAACCTTATCAATCAGTCTAGTATCAATAAATCAGGGAGGTAAATAATACAAAGAAATAAATGGTATATATCATATATTTTCAACCTTATTTGGTCTAGTTGTATCAAAGGTTTCATAATAGCCAGTCTCCTAATAAACATTTGCCGTACTACATTTCATACATCCTAAATACAACATACCAATTCACAACATTATTGCAATATACGGCCATATCGCTGTAGGACAGCTGATAAGTATCACACCAGACAATATTTATCAAATCATACCACATTGCAATATATTGTTATTAGTCAATATCTATACATAATACACAATAATAGGATATCAACACAAAAGAACCAGCAATAAGTATATGAAGAATCGGATCGTACCTGTATCCACAAATGTTGCAATCAGACTGAGCCTCGATCACAATCTGTCAGTCCTTTTATAGAACAAATACACTGAATATAAAAGAACATGTGGGTACTTCGCAAATACTCTTAATTATTATACTTTAACCCATAAAATAATTTAATACACCGAACTTTGTTATTTAAATAAATGAATAATAATAAAACTATTACACATATAAAACACACTACCTTTTAATTTTCAATAAAAGAAGTGAAATATCACAACAACAATATTTGACGTTTCAAGCAGTACCTACATTTGTGACCAGTGGATATTTGTTGTTTTAATTCATTTATAATACTGGTGCTTATATAATGTGTTATAATCATATTAAGTAATTTACATATTAATTACAACATAAACTGTAAGTACTTGTACTTTGTCATAACCTATTCCGTGATACAAATTATTGTTCAGGTTACTAAACACACAATTGACATATAGACATGGCTACTTGCATATCCATGGCTATTGTTATAATATAAACAACCTGTACCTACTTCTATAATGTCGATTTACTCTGCCATAACGTATTCTGTTATTCTAATTTACAAATACTGTCACATATTCTACAGTTAACAACATTACAGTGGTATTTAGGATTCCTTATTAAAGTGGTCATTATGTCTACGATTTATTGACAGGCTAAACAAATTCATCAAACATATTCATCCCTTAGTACACAGGTATAATATTTACCTAAATTTATTTATTACGATGGCTATTTATCTATGTGCCATTAATATACCCCTTATCTATCAGCGACAGAACTCGAAAATACTTTATAATCCCTTATTGGCTTTCCTTTGCTAATCTTTCTGCGTTTGCTGGTTTGTGGTTCATGGTGGGTTTTCTGAAATATAGTAGAAATGTATATTAATTATTTGTGTGATCCATTGATGAAGGTTTTTTTCTGTTGTAAAACAGTTATTTAGCTGAACAGCAAGATCCTCCCACGTAATCTATATGTGTAACATGGATCCGGATCCATGTTGTACTTAATAATTATTGCCCTTCACTTTTATAGATGACAGGCTATGATTATTAGGTACATTTATACTAATATTATAAAGCTGAAGCGTTTGTTTGTTTGAAGGCGAGAATCTCAGGAGGTACTGCTCCGAAGCGACCCTTATATCGAGGAAGGCTATAGGCCACATAACATTACGCTAGGACCTATAGGACTAGAGCAGCAATGGAAACTGTTGCAAAAACGGGGAAAATTTACGCATGCAAAGTTAGGCGGGTCAGTTAGTATTATATATTTGCCTTACCGTAGACGTAGACGTCGACGGCTGTTCGGATGGAATTACTGTTCAGATATTGCGACGGTAGCTGACGACGGTTAAAAGGAGGGAAAGGAGTAAGTAAGGAGTTGTGACCATTTTCACAGCTCTGCGTCTAACGTATGGCTGATTATAGCAAAAAATGGCTTCAATTTAAAAGATTAATAGGTATTAAATAGGAGTTGTAAAAATGGCGGTAAACTAAACTGTCATCTTTTACACAATTCCGCGTTGTACTTGTGAAAATAAGTATGCCATATTTTCACACGTAAATCTAAATATTCACTCAAAATTATTAAAAATAATGGACGGCGGTAGGTAATTAAGCGCTTACCTTGATTGTTGCTGCCTCTAACTATCTCTGTGGGCTCTATTTCTATCTATTTGAGCCATCAGTGAATGGATCTGATGACTCAGAATGCAGATAGTCATTTTTATTATTTCTATTTCGGGCAAATTAGCTGTTTGTGTTCCCGTATGTCGTACATTTGATAGCCCACTACCGCTGAGTTGCCGATACAAGATAGATAGGGTGCGCTCGACGGCACCCTGTGGCGGTGGTGGCGGTGTTGGTGTGACCTCGAATTCTAAAAATATGGTCAATTTTATCAGTATTTTGTAGGTATGTAGGTAAATTGGCACGTGATATTCACCTAATTAGGTAGATTATTTTTAAAGTAAATATTTAAAAGTCTTGGGATAAAAATAAAATAAGGTAGGGTATATACACCTATGCATTAAAAAAACGCACAAAGGCGATTGTTTGATATAATGACTACGGCTTGTACGGCCTCTTTACGATCAGTATTATGTAAATAACTAGTAGATAGTAGTTTTATATGAGTTATTTATTAATTAGCCATAGGATTCGAGAATCTAAATAGGCACTAGTACTAGCTACTTATAGCTTCGAAAATCTGATTTGTCAACAAAGAGATTCCGGCGAACGAAGTGAAAGTTTAGCCGCTATTTTCACAACTAACCCAAACGGGTAGTTGTGAAAATAGTATAGTATGTTAATGGTATGTTATTTATGAAATACGTGTAAAATCGCACATCATTGACAGTCTATAAGCAGTTAAATTGTAGGCAGATTTATGTAGCTACCTACCTACAGTAAATATTTGACACTGTCAGAAATGAACTGAATCTCAACAATATTGCTTTCAACAATTCAATAATACAAAGTAGACGATAAAACTAAGTAACAACTACTACGAAAATTAATACAGGTAGGTAAGTAAGGAGTTGTGAGAATAGCGAGAACCAGGTCTATCACCATTTTCACAGCTCTGCGTCTAACGTATGGCTGATTATAGCAAAAAATGGCTTCAATTTAAAAGAGGAATAGGTATTAAATAGGAGTTGTGAAAATGGCGGTAAACTGAGCTGTCATACACAATTCCGCGTTGTACTTGTGAAAATATGGAAATAAGTATGCCATATTTTCACACGTAAATCTAAATATTCATTCAAAATTATTAAAAATAATGGACGGCGGTAGGTAATTAAGCGCTTACCTTGATTGTTGCTGCCTCTAACTATCTCTGTGGGCTCTATCTCTATCTATTTGGGCCATCAGTGAATGGATCTGATCACTCAGAATGCAGATAGCCAAATCCATTATTTCTATCTCGGGCAAATTACCAGTTTGTGTTCCCGTATGTCGTACATTTGCAGAGATATTTGATAGCCCACTACCGCTGAGTTGCTGATATAAGATAGAGAGGATGCGCGCGACGGCAGCTGGTAGCGGTGGTGGCGGTGGTGGCGGTGTTGATACCTCGAATTCTAAAAATATAGTCAATTCCATCAGTATTTTGTAGGTAGGTAGGTAAATTGGCACGTGATATTCACCTAATTAGGTAGATTCTTTTTAAAGTAAATATTTAAAAGACTTGGAATGAAATAAAATAAGGTTGCAAGAAATCCTTTTCGTTCTATCCAAACTTTTGCACTATATATGACTTTTATACCTTAGCACAAAAGTTGTGTGAGCTTGTAAGTGTGTTTTGTTTGTGCAAACATATTTTTAAATATAGAAAAACGTACCATGGCAGAAGCATTAGGGTTAGGTTAGACCCGTTGTTGTCATCATCCTTATGATGCGCCATTTATTTGGGCCATTAGTTCATTAATTTTGTCACTCAAAATACTTATTGCCGAATCCATAATCGTCAAAGAATCATTCATTGTGACGGCAGCTGGCGGCGGTGGTGGCGAAGTTGGTACCACAAATTCTAAAAATATGGTTAATTCTATCAGTTTTTTGTAGGTAGGTAGATAAATTGGCACGTGATATTTACCTAATTAAGTAGATTCTTTTTAAATATATAAAAGATCTGGGATAAAAATAAAATAAGGTAGGGATATGCGTATATATATACCTATGCATTAAAAAAACGCACAAAGGCGATTGTTTGATATAATGACAAAGGCTTGTACGGCCCCTTTACGATCAGTATTATGTAAATAACCAGTAAATAGTAGTTTTATATGAGTTATTTATTAATTAGCCATAGGATTCGAGAATCTAAATAGGCACTAGTACTAGCTACTTACAGCTTCGAAAATCTGATTTGTCAACAAAGAGATTCCGGCGAACGAAGTGAAAGTTTAGCCGCTATTTTCACAACTAACCCAAACGGGTAGTTGTGAAAATAGTATAGTATGTTAATGGTATGTTATTTATTGTTACGTGTAAAATCGCACATCATTGACAGTCTATAAGCAGTTAAATTGTAAGCAGATTTATGTAGCTACCTACCTATAGTAAATATTTGACACTGTCAGAAATGAACTGAATCTCAACCATATTGCTTTCAACAATTCAATAATACAAAGTAGACGATAAAACTACTACTACGAAAATTAATACAGGTAGGTAAGTAAGGAGTTGTGAAAATGGCGAGAACCAGGTCTATCACCATTTTCACAGCTCTGCGTCTAACGTATGGCTGATTATAGCAAAAAAAGGCTTCAATTTAAAAGAGGAATAGGTATTAAATAGGAGTTGTGAAAATGGCGGTAAACTGAGCTGTCATACACAATTCCGCGTTATACTTGTGAAAATATGGAAATAAGTATGCCGTATTTTCACACGTAAAAATGAAATTTCATTCAAAAATAATAAAAAAAATGGACGGCGGTAGGTAATTAAGTGCTTACCTTGATTGTTGCTGCCTCTAACTATTTCTTTGGGCTCTCTCTCTATCTATTTGGGCCATCAGTGAATGGATCTGATCACTCAGAATGCAGATAGCCAAATCCATTATTTCTATCTCGGGCAAATTACCAGTTTGTGTTCCCGTATGTCGTACATTTGCAGAGATATTTGATAGCCCACTACCGCTGAGTTGCTGATATAAGATAGAGAGGATGCGCGCGACGGCAGCTGGTAGCGGTGGTGGCGGTGGTGGCGGTGTTGATACCTCGAATTCTAAAAATATGGTCAATTCCATCAGTACTTTGTAGGTAGGTAGGTAAATTGGCACGTGATATTCACCTAATTAGGTAGATTCTTTTGAAAGTAAATATTTAAAAGACTTGGGATAAAAATAAAATAAGGTAGGGTATATACACCTATGCATTAAAAAAACGCACAAAGGCGATTGTTTGATATAATGACTAAGGCGTGTACGGCCTCTTTACGATCAGTATTATGTAAATAACTAGTAGATAGTAGTTTTATATGAGTTATTTATTAATTAGCCATAGGATTCGAGAATCTAAATAGGCACTAGTACTAGCTACTTATAGCTTCGAAAATCTGATTTGTCAACAAAGAGATTCCGGCGAACCAAGTGAAAGTTTAGCCGCTATTTTCACAACTAACCCAAACGGGTAGTTGTGAAAATAGTATAGTATGTTAATGGTATGTTATTTATGAAATACGTGTAAAATCGCAAATCATTGACAGTCTATGCAGTTAAATTGTAGGCAGATTTACGTTGCTGCCTACCTACAATAAATATTTGACACTGTCAGAAATGAACTGAATCTCAACAATATTGCTTTCAACAATTCAATAATACAAAGTAGACAATAAAACTAAGTAACAACTACTACGAAAATTAATACAGGTAGGTAAGATGGCGAGAAACCGGTCTATCACCATTTTCACATCTCTGCATTTAACGTATGGCTGAATATAGCAAAAAATGGCTTTAATTTAAATGATTAATAGGTATTAAATAGGAGTTGTGAAAATCGCGGCAAACTGAGCTGTCATCTTTTACACAATTCCGCGTTGTACTTGTGAAAATATGGAAATAAGTATGCCGTATTTTCACACGTAAAACTAAAATTTCATTCAAAAATAATAAAAATAATGGACGGCGGCAGGTAATTAAGCGCTTACCTTGATAGTTGCCATGAATAAATTGGCGAAACGAACAGATCAAAAAGTGCCTGCGCTGCATCTATCTATCTCTGTGGGCTCTATCTCTATCTATTTGGGCCATCAGTGAATGGATCTGATCACTCAGAATGCAGATAGTCGAATGCACTATTTCTATCTCGGGCAAATTAGCAGTTTGTGTTCCCGTATCTCGTACATTTGCCGTGATATTTGATAGCCCAGTACCGCTGGGTTGCTGAAAAATTATAGATAGGAAGCGCGCGACAGAACTCGAAAATACTTTATAAACCCTTATTGGCTTTCCTTTTGCTAATCTTTTTGCGTTTGCTGGTAAGTGGTTCATAGTGGGTTTCCTGAAATATAGTAAAAATGGAAATTTTAATTATTTGTGTGATCCATTGATGAAGGTTTTTTTCTGTTGTAAAAAGGAATTTAGGTGAATAGCAAGATCCTCCCACGTAATCCATATCTGTAACATGGATCCGGATCCATGTTGTACCTAATAATTATTGCCCTTCACCTATATACCTATAGACTGCCTCTGTGGCGCGGTGGAAGTATATCCGACTGCTACGCAAGAGGTCGTGGGTTCGATCCCCACCCAGGATAAAACTTTGTGTGATGAGCGCGATGGTTTTTTCTGTGTCTGGGTGTTATTGATCTATAATATGTATGTATTTAGAAATATATAAGTATGTTTATCAGTTGTCTGGTTGCCATAGTACAAGTTCTGCTTAGTTTGGGATCAGATAGCGTTGTGTGAGTTGTCCCAAGATATTATTATTATTATTATATAGATGAAAGGCTATGATTATTAGGTACATTTATACTAATATTATAAAGCTGAAGCGTTTGTTTGTTTGAATACGATAATCTCATGAGGTACTGCTCCGAAGCGACCCTTTTATCGAGGAAGTATTACAATATTACAATACTTAATATTCTGGGCTTTTTGCAAGAAATCCTTTTCGTTTTATTAAAACTTTTGCACTATACATGACTTTTATACCTTAGCACAAAAGTTGTGTGAGCTTGTAAGTGTGTTTTGTTTGTGCAAACATATTTTTAAATAAAGAAAAACGTACCATGGCAGAAACATTAGGGTTAGGTTAGACCCGTTGTTGTCATCATCCTTATGATGCGCCATTTATTTGGGCCATTACTTCATTAATTTTGTCACTCAAAATACTCATTGCCGAATCCATAATCGTCAAAAAATCATTAATTGTGATGGCAGCTCGCGGCGGTGGTGGCGAAGTTGGTACCACACATTCTAAAAATATGGTTAATTCTATCAGTTTTTTGTAGGTAGGTAGGTAAATTGGCACGTGATATTTACCTAATTAAGTAGATTCTTTTTAAATATATAAAAGACTTGGGATAAAAATAAAATAAGGTAGGGATATGCGTATATACACCTATGCATTAAAAAAACGCACAAAGGCGATTGTTTGATATAATGAGAAAGGCTCGTACAGCCCGTGTTTTACAATCAGTATTATGTAAATAACCAGTAAATAGTAGTTTTATATGAGTTATTTATTAATTAGCCATAGGATTCGAGAATCTAAATAGGCACTAGTACTATAGCTACTTAAAGCTCCGAAAAACTGATTTGTCAACAAAGAGATTCCGGCGAACGAAGTGAAAGTTTAGCCGCTATTTTCACAACTAACCCAAACGGGTAGTTGTGAAAATAGTATAGTATGTTAATGGCATGTTATTTATGAAATACGTGTAAAATCGCACATCATTGACAGTCTATATGCAGTTAAATTGTAGGCAGATTTATGTAGCTACCTACCTACAATAAATATTTTACACTGTCAGAAATGAACTGAATCTTAACATTATTGCTTTCAACAATTCAATAATACGAAGTAGACGATAAAACTAAGTAACAACTACTACGAAAATTAATACAGGTAGGTAAGTAAGGAGTGGTGATAATGGCGAGAAACCGGTCTAATGATTAATAGGTATTAAATTGGAGTTGTGAAAATCGCGGCAAACTGTGCTGTCATCTTTTACACAATTCCGCGTTGTACTTGTGAAAATATGGAAATAAGTATGCCGTATTTTCACACGTAAAACTAAAATTTCATTCAAAAATAATAAAAATAATGGACGGCGGTAGGTAATTAAGCGCTTACCTTGATTGTTGCCAAAAATAATTGGCGCAACTGACAAATCCACCAGTGCCTGCGCTGCCTCTAACTCGGACTCCTTGTACGCCGACATTTTTAGTCTGTGAATATTTTTTATATTGTTATTATTAATTAAGTAGGTTCCTATAAAGAATTATTTGTTATTTATTTATTAGCATTTTCTTTTCTATATTATAATAATGTGTAAGCGGTAGTCCAGGTGTTAAGGCATCGGACTCGCAATCGAGAGGCCGCGTGTTCGAAACCCACCCATTATACAGGGTGACCCACGCACGGTCATACCACGCGGAGGGAAACTACCTTATATATTGTAGATAGAACACTTTAGTGACAGAAAACTTAATTCTGTTTTTAAAATAATTAACTGATAATTATTAATAATTGACTGCATTCAAAGGTTTCCGGGCCGGGAATAGAACCCGCAAAATATGAAAAAATAAACATTCTGTATTCAACTAATCGAAAGGATGAACCATTAAGATGTTTTTTGTTCTAATGAAGCAGAAATTGATACCGAACCGTTATTTAAAATTGATTGGCTTGTTCGTCCCAGTAGGTGTAGAATATATTTATCTTATCCTTAAGTGACCGTTATAATTTTATCAATATTTATAACATTATAATTTCCTCATTTTAATTTCTTCTATGATTTACTCATTCAAATAGCGAAAACTACATCTAATCGAGACTTAAAAATTTACATGAGAATATCGCCAACAGACATAAGAGTCAAACAGAAACCGACTGTATTTAATTGTATACATATATATATATTAAAGACGACTCTTGCAATAGGGTACAAGCCCTGTATCGCGGGGGACTTTATAAACATACAACATGTGTAACGGACACAAAGTACACCCAGACAGAAACGACAATTTGTGGATCACACAAAGTGGTGTCCCGTGTGGGAATCGAACTAACGACCTCCTGCGTAGCACACACATACACCCACCGAGGCAGTCAATTAAAAAAAAGTTGTTAGGTATATCTCTACATATTAATAGGGATAGTGTGCTACTAAAATTAAACAAACATGCAACATACTAAATAAGTAATTAAATGAGTAAAGAAAATAGCACTACACTAAAAAAGCTACCAATGACTTACGCAGATTTTACCAGTGCATTAGTACCTATTAATATAACAATATATGAAATAAACAAAAACAGAAACTTACGTAAATTAAAACTTCACTGAATTTAACCACGATGTTTTATTTACACATGGCAGAAGCATTAGGGTTAGGTTAGACCCGTTGTTGTCATCATAGTTACGATGAGCTTTCGTCTCCCGAATCTAATTGGCTTATCAGAAATTTAATTTGATCAGAGAAAATGCCGATAGTGTAATCCAGTATTTCGATTTCGGGCAAATCAGAAGTTTGTGTTTCCACATCTCGTAAATTTGGAGTGGAATTTGATAACCCACTACCGCTGGGTTGCTGATACATTAACGATAGGAAGCGCGCGACAGAACATGAAAATACTTTAAAATCCCTTATTGGCTTTCCTTTGATAATCTTTCTGCGTTTGCTGGTTTGTGGTTCATGGTGGGTTTCCTGAAATATAGTAAAATGTATATTTTAATTATATGTGTGATCCATTGATGAAGGTTTTTTTCTGTTGTAAAAAAGTTATTTAGGTGAACAGCAAGATCCTCCCACGTAATCCATATCTGTAACATGGATCCGGATCCATGTTGTACTTAATAATGATTGCCCTTCACCTTTATAGATGAAAGGCTATGATTATTAGGTACATTTATACTAATATTATAAAGCTGAAGCGTTTGTTTGTTTAAATACGATAATCTCATGAGGTACTGCTCCGAAGCGACCCTTTTATCGAGGAAGTACGAGTATTACAATATTACAATACTTAATATTCTGGGCTTTATGCAAGAAATCCTTTTCGTTCTATCAAAACTTTTGCACTATACATGACTTTTATACCTTAGCACAAAAGTTGTGTGAGCTTGTAAGTGTGTTTTGTTTGTACAAACATATTTTTAAATAAAGAAAAACGTACCACGGCAGAAGCATTCGGGTTAGGTTAGACCCGTTGTTGTCATCATCCTTATGATGCGCCATCTATTTGGGCCATCAGTTCATTAATTTTGTCACTCAAAATACCTATTGCCGATTCCATAATCGTCAAAAAATCATTCATTGTGAAGGCAGCTGGCGGCCCCTTTACGATCAGTATTATGTAAATAACTAGTAAATAGTAGTTTTATATGAGTTATTTATTAATTAGCCATAGGATTCGAGAATCTAAATAGGCACTAGTACTAGCTACTTATAGCTTCGAAAATCTGATTTGTCAACAAAGAGATTCCGGCGAACGAAGTGAAAGTTTAGCCGCTATTTTCACAACTAACCCAAACGGGTAGTTGTGAAAATAGTATAGTATGTTAATGGTATGTTATTTATTGTTACGTGTAAAATCGCACATCATTGACAGTCTATAAGCAGTTAAATTGTAAGCAGATTTATGTAGCTACCTACCTATAGTAAATATTTGACACTGTCAGAAATGAACTGAATCTCAACCATATTGCTTTCAACAATTCAATAAATACAAAGTAGACGATAAAACTACTACTACGAAAATTAATACAGGTAGGTAAGTAAGGAGTTGTGAAAATGGCGAGAACCAGGTCTATCACCATTTTCACAGCTCTGCGTCTAACGTATGGCTGATTATAGCAAAAAATGGCTTCAATTTAAAAGAGGAATAGGTATTAAATAGGAGTTGTGAAAATGGCGGTAAACTGAGCTGTCATACACAATTCCGCGTTATACTTGTGAAAATATGGAAATAAGTATGCCGTATTTTCACACGTAAAAATAAAATTTCATTCAAAAATAATAAAAAAAATGGACGGCGGTAGGTAATTAAGTGCTTACCTTGATTGTTGCTGCCTCTAACTATTTCTTTGGGCTCTATCTCTATCTATTTGGGCCATCAGTGAATGGATCTGATCACTCAGAATGCAGATAGCCAAATCCATTATTTCTATCTCGGGCAAATTACCAGTTTGTGTTCCCGTATGTCGTACATTTGCAGAGATATTTGATAGCCCACTACCGCTGAGTTGCTGATATAAGATAGAGAGGATGCGCGCGACGGCAGCTGGTAGCGGTGGTGGCGGTGGTGGCGGTGTTGATACCTCTAATTCTAAAAATATGGTCAATTCCATCAGTACTTTGTAGGTAGGTAGGTAAATTGGCACGTGATATTCACCAAATTAGGTAGATTCTTTTGAAAGTAAATATTTAAAAGACTTGGGATAAAAATAAAATAAGGTAGGGTATATACACCTATGCATTAAAAAAACGCACAAAGGCGATTGTTTGATATAATGACTAAGGCGTGTACGGCCTCTTTACGATCAGTATTATGTAAATAACTAGTAGATAGTAGTTTTATATGAGTTATTTATTAATTAGCCATAGGATTCGAGAATCTAAATAGGCACTAGTACTAGCTACTTATAGCTTCGAAAATCTGATTTGTCAACAAAGAGATTCCGGCGAACCAAGTGAAAGTTTAGCCGCTATTTTCACAACTAACCCAAACGGGTAGTTGTGAAAATAGTATAGTATGTTAATGGTATGTTATTTATGAAATACGTGTAAAATCGCACATCATTGACAGTCTATGCAGTTAAATTGTAGGCAGATTTACGTTGCTGCCTACCTACAATAAATATTTGACACTGTCAGAAATGAACTGAATCTCAACAATATTGCTTTCAACAATTCAATAATACAAAGTAGACAATAAAACTAAGTAACAACTACTACGAAAATTAATACAGGTAGGTAAGATGGCGAGAAACCGGTCTATCACCATTTTCACATCTCTGCATTTAACGTATGGCTGAATATAGCAAAAAATGGCTTTAATTTAAATGATTAATAGGTATTAAATAGGAGTTGTGAAAATCGCGGCAAACTGAGCTGTCATCTTTTACACAATTCCGCGTTGTACTTGTGAAAATATGGAAATAAGTATGCCGTATTTTCACACGTAAAACTAAAATTTCATTCAAAAATAATAAAAATAATGGACGGCGGCAGGTAATTAAGCGCTTACCTTGATAGTTGCCATGAATAAATTGGCGAAACGAACAGATCAAAAAGTGCCTGCGCTGCATCTATCTATCTCTGTGGGCTCTATCTCTATCTATTTGGGCCATCAGTGAATGGATCTGATCACTCAGAATGCAGATAGTCGAATGCACTATTTCTATCTCGGGCAAATTAGCAGTTTGTGTTCCCGTATCTCGTACATTTGCAGTGATATTTGATAGCCCAGTACCGCTGGGTTGCTGAAAAATTATAGATAGGAAGCGCGCGACAGAACTTGAAAATACTTTATAAACCCTTATTGGCTTTCCTTTTGCTAATCTTTTTGCGTTTGCTGGTAAGTGGTTCATAGTGGGTTTCCTGAAATATAGTAAAAATGGAAATTTTAATTATTTGTGTGATCCATTGATGAAGGTTTTTTTCTGTTGTAAAAAGGAATTTAGGTGAATAGCAAGATCCTCCCACGTAATCCATATCTGTAACATGGATCCGGATCCATGTTGTACCTAATAATTATTGCCCTTCACCTATATACCTATAGACTGCCTCTGTGGCGCGGTGGAAGTATATCCGACTGCTACGCAAGAGGTCGTGGGTTCGATCCCCACCCAGGATAAAACTTTGTGTGATGAGCGCGATGGTTTTTTCTGTGTCTGGGTGTTATTGATCTATAATATGTATGTATTTAGAAATATATAAGTATGTTTATCAGTTGTCTGGTTGCCATAGTACAAGTTCTGCTTAGTTTGGGATCAGATAGCGTTGTGTGAGTTGTCCCAAGATATTATTATTATTATTATATAGATGAAAGGCTATGATTATTAGGTACATTTATACTAATATTATAAAGCTGAAGCGTTTGTTTGTTTGAATACGATAATCTCATGAGGTACTGCTCCGAAGCGACCCTTTTATCGAGGAAGTATTACAATATTACAATACTTAATATTCTGGGCTTTTTGCAAGAAATCCTTTTCGTTTTATTAAAACTTTTGCACTATACATGACTTTTATACCTTAGCACAAAAGTTGTGTGAGCTTGTAAGTGTGTTTTGTTTGTGCAAACATATTTTTAAATAAAGAAAAACGTACCATGGCAGAAACATTAGGGTTAGGTTAGACCCGTTGTTGTCATCATCCTTATGATGCGCCATTTATTTGGGCCATTACTTCATTAATTTTGTCACTCAAAATACTCATTGCCGAATCCATAATCGTCAAAAAATCATTAATTGTGATGGCAGCTCGCGGCGGTGGTGGCGAAGTTGGTACCACACATTCTAAAAATATGGTTAATTCTATCAGTTTTTTGTAGGTAGGTAGGTAAATTGGCACGTGATATTTACCTAATTAAGTAGATTCTTTTTAAATATATAAAAGACTTGGGATAAAAATAAAATAAGGTAGGGATATGCGTATATACACCTATGCATTAAAAAAACGCACAAAGGCGATTGTTTGATATAATGAGAAAGGCTCGTACAGCCCGTGTTTTACAATCAGTATTATGTAAATAACCAGTAAATAGTAGTTTTATATGAGTTATTTATTAATTAGCCATAGGATTCGAGAATCTAAATAGGCACTAGTACTATAGCTACTTAAAGCTCCGAAAAACTGATTTGTCAACAAAGAGATTCCGGCGAACGAAGTGAAAGTTTAGCCGCTATTTTCACAACTAACCCAAACGGGTAGTTGTGAAAATAGTATAGTATGTTAATGGCATGTTATTTATGAAATACGTGTAAAATCGCACATCATTGACAGTCTATATGCAGTTAAATTGTAGGCAGATTTATGTAGCTACCTACCTACAATAAATATTTTACACTGTCAGAAATGAACTGAATCTTAACATTATTGCTTTCAACAATTCAATAATACGAAGTAGACGATAAAACTAAGTAACAACTACTACGAAAATTAATACAGGTAGGTAAGTAAGGAGTGGTGATAATGGCGAGAAACCGGTCTAATGATTAATAGGTATTAAATTGGAGTTGTGAAAATCGCGGCAAACTGTGCTGTCATCTTTTACACAATTCCGCGTTGTACTTGTGAAAATATGGAAATAAGTATGCCGTATTTTCACACGTAAAACTAAAATTTCATTCAAAAATAATAAAAATAATGGACGGCGGTAGGTAATTAAGCGCTTACCTTGATTGTTGCCAAAAATAATTGGCGCAACTGACAAATACACCAGTGCCTGCGCTGCCTCTAACTCGGACTCCTTGTACGCCGACATTTTTAGTCTGTGAATATTTTTTATATTGTTATTATTAATTAAGTAGGTTCCTATAAAGAATTATTTGTTATTTATTTATTAGCATTTTCTTTTCTATATTATAATAATGTGTAAGCGGTAGTCCAGGTGTTAAGGCATCGGACTCGCAATCGAGAGGCCGCGTGTTCGAAACCCACCCATTATACAGGGTGACCCACGCACGGTCATACCACGCGGAGGGAAACTACCTTATATATTGTAGATAGAACACTTTAGTGACAGAAAACTTAATTCTGTTTTTAAAATAATTAACTGATAATTATTAATAATTGACTGCATTCAAAGGTTTCCGGGCCGGGAATAGAACCCGCAAAATATGAAAAAATAAACATTCTGTATTCAACTAATCGAAAGGATGAACCATTAAGATGTTTTTTGTTCTAATGAAGCAGAAATTGATACCGAACCGTTATTTAAAATTGATTGGCTTGTTCGTCCCAGTAGGTGTAGAATATATTTATCTTATCCTTAAGTGACCGTTATAATTTTATCAATATTTATAACATTATAATTTCCTCATTTTAATTTCTTCTATGATTTACTCATTCAAATAGCGAAAACTACATCTAATCGAGACTTAAAAATTTACATGAGAATATCGCCAACAGACATAAGAGTCAAACAGAAACCGACTGTATTTAATTGTATACATATATATATATTAAAGACGACTCTTGCAATAGGGTACAAGCCCTGTATCGCGGGGGACTTTATAAACATACAACATGTGTAACGGACACAAAGTACACCCAGACAGAAACGACAATTTGTGGATCACACAAAGTGGTGTCCCGTGTGGGAATCGAACTAACGACCTCTTGCGTAGCACACACATACACCCACCGAGGCAGTCAATTAAAAAAAAGTTGTTAGGTATATCTCTACATATTAATAGGGATAGTGTGCTACTAAAATTAAACAAACATGCAACATACTAAATAAGTAATTAAATGAGTAAAGAAAATAGCACTACACTAAAAAAGCTACCAATGACTTACGCAGATTTTACCAGTGCATTAGTACCTATTAATATAACAATATATGAAATAAACAAAAACAGAAACTTACGTAAATTAAAACTTCACTGAATTTAACCACGATGTTTTATTTACACATGGCAGAAGCATTAGGGTTAGGTTAGACCCGTTGTTGTCATCATAGTTACGATGAGCTTTCGTCTCCCGAATCTAATTGGCTTATCAGAAATTTAATTTGATCAGAGAAAATGCCGATAGTGTAATCCAGTATTTCGATTTCGGGCAAATCAGAAGTTTGTGTTTCCACATCTCGTAAATTTGGAGTGGAATTTGATAACCCACTACCGCTGGGTTGCTGATACATTAACGATAGGAAGCGCGCGACAGAACATGAAAATACTTTAAAATCCCTTATTGGCTTTCCTTTGATAATCTTTCTGCGTTTGCTGGTTTGTGGTTCATGGTGGGTTTCCTGAAATATAGTAAAATGTATATTTTAATTATATGTGTGATCCATTGATGAAGGTTTTTTTCTGTTGTAAAAAAGTTATTTAGGTGAACAGCAAGATCCTCCCACGTAATCCATATCTGTAACATGGATCCGGATCCATGTTGTACTTAATAATGATTGCCCTTCACCTTTATAGATGAAAGGCTATGATTATTAGGTACATTTATACTAATATTATAAAGCTGAAGCGTTTGTTTGTTTAAATACGATAATCTCATGAGGTACTGCTCCGAAGCGACCCTTTTATCGAGGAAGTACGAGTATTACAATATTACAATACTTAATATTCTGGGCTTTATGCAAGAAATCCTTTTCGTTCTATCAAAACTTTTGCACTATACATGACTTTTATACCTTAGCACAAAAGTTGTGTGAGCTTGTAAGTGTGTTTTGTTTGTACAAACATATTTTTAAATAAAGAAAAACGTACCACGGCAGAAGCATTAGGGTTAGGTTAGACCCGTTGTTGTCATCATCCTTATGATGCGCCATCTATTTGGGCCATCAGTTCATTAATTTTGTCACTCAAAATACTTATTGCCGATTCCATAATCGTCAAAAAATCATTCATTGTGAAGGCAGCTGGCGGCCCCTTTACGATCAGTATTATGTAAATAACTAGTAAATAGTAGTTTTATATAAGTTATTTATTAATTAGCCATAGGATTCGAGAATCTAAATAGGCACTAGTACTAGCTAGTTATAGCTCCGAAAATCTGATTTTTCAACAAAAAGATTCCGGCGAACGAAGTTTAGCCGCTATTTTCCCAACTAACCCAAACGGGTAGTTGTGAAAATAGTATAGTATGTTAATGGTATGTTATTTATTGTTACGTGTAAAATCGCACATCATTGACAGTCTATAAGCAGTTAAATTGTAAGCAGATTTATGTAGCTACCTACCTATAGTAAATATTTGACACTGTCAGAAATGAACTGAATCTCAACCATAT
Source organism: Herminia tarsipennalis (assembly GCA_945859575.2). Taxonomy (NCBI): domain Eukaryota; kingdom Metazoa; phylum Arthropoda; class Insecta; order Lepidoptera; family Erebidae; genus Herminia; species Herminia tarsipennalis. Next base: position 16,369,014 of record OX243846.2, on the reverse strand, counting down.
TGCTTTCAACAATTCAATAATACAAAGTAGACGATAAAACTACTACTACGAAAATTAATACAGGTAAGTAAGTAAGGAGTTGTGGAAATGGCGAGAAACCGGTCTATCACAATTTTCACAGCTCTGCGTTTAACGTATGGCTGAATATAGCAAAAAATGGCTACAATTTAAAAGATTAATAGGTATTAAATAGGAGTTGCGAAAATGGCGGTAAACTAAACTGTCATCTTTTACACAATTCCGCGTTGTACTTGTGAAAATATGGAAATAAGTATGCCATATTTTCACACGTAAATCTAAATATTCACTCAAAATTATTAAAAATAATGGACGGCGGTAGGTAATTAAGCGCTAACCTTGATTGTTGCTGCCTCTAACTATCTCTGTGGGCTCTATCTCTATCTATTTGAGCCATCAGTGAATGGATCTGATGACTCAAAATGCAGATAGTCATTTCTATTACTTCTATTTCGGGAAAACTAGCTGTCTGTGTTCCCGTATGTTGTAGAAATGACAGCCCACTACCGCTGAGTTGCCGATACAAGATAGATAGGGTGCGCTCGAAGGCACCCTGTGGCGGTGGTGGCGGTGTTGGTGTGACCTCGAATTCTAAAAATATGGTCAATTGTATCAGTATTTTGTAGGTAGGTAGGTAAATTGGCACGTGATATTCACCTAATTAGGTAGATTATTTTTAAAGTAAATATTTAAAAGACTTGGGATAAATATAAAATAAGGTAGGGATGCGTATATACATCTATGCATTAAAAAAACGCACAAAGGCGATTGTTTGATTTAATGACAAAGGCTCGTACGGCCCGTGTTTTACAATTAGTATTATGTAAATAACCAGTAAATAGTAGTTTTATATGAGTTATTTATTAATTAGCCATAGGATTCGAGAATCTAAATAGGCACTAGTACTAGCTACTTAAAGCTCCGAAAATCTGATTTGTCAACAAAGAGATTCCGGCGAACGAAGTGAAAGTTTAGACGCTACTTTCACAACTAACCCAAACGGGTAGTTGTGAAAATAGTATAGTATGTTAAGGATATGTTATTTATGAAATACGTGTAAAATCGCACATCATTGACAGTATATGAAAATCGCGGCAAACTGAGCTGTCATCTTTTACACAATTCCGCGTTGTACATGTCAAAATATGGAAATAAGAATGCCGTATTTTCACACGTAAAACTAAAATTTCATTCAAAAATAATAAAAATAATGGACGGCGGTAGGTAATTAAGCGCTTACCTTGATTGTTGCCAAAAATAATTGGCGCAACTGACAGATCCACCAGTGCCTGCGCTGCCTCTAACTCGGACTCCTTGTACGCCGACATTTTTAGTCTGTGAATAATTTTTATATTGTTATTATTAATTAAGTAGGTTCCTATAAAGAATTATTTGTTATTTATTTATTAGCATTTTCTTTTTTATATTATAATTATGTGTAAGCGGTAGTCCAGGTGTTAAGGCATCGGATTAGCAATCGAGAGGCCGCGTGTTCGAAACCCACCCATTATACAGGGTGACCCACGCACGGTCATACCACGCGGAGGGAAAGTACCTTATATATTGTAGATAGAACACTTTAGTGACAGAAAACTTTATTCTGTTTTTAAAATAATTAACTGATAATTATTAATAATTTACTGCATTCAAAGGTTTCCGAATATTTTCCGTTTCGGAATAGAACCCGCAAAATATGAAAAAATAAACATTCTGTATTCAACTAATCGAAAGGATGGACCATTAAGATGTTTTTTGTTCTAATGAAGCAGTAATTGATACCGAACCGTTATTTAAAATTGATTGGTTTGTTCGTCCCAGTAGGTGTAGAATATATTTATCTTATCCTTAAGTGACCATTATAATTTATATCAATATTTATAACATTATAATTTCCTCATTTTAATTTCTTCTATGATTTAAAAAAATCAATTTCAAATAGCGAAAACTACATCTAATCGAGACTTAAAAATTTACATGAGAATATCGCCAACAGACATATGAGTCAAACAGAAAACGACTGTTTTTATTTATATACATATATATATATATATATTAAAGACGACTCTTGCAATTGGGTACAAGCCCTGTATCGCGGGGGACTTTATAAACATACAACATGTGTAACGGACACAAAGTACACCCAGACAGAAACGACAATTTGTGGATCACGCAAAGTGGTGTCCCGTGTGGGAATCGAACTAACGAACTCTTGCGTAGCACACACATACACCCACCGAGGCAGTCAATTAAAAAAAAGTTGTTAGGTATATCTCTACATATTAGTAGGGATAGTGTGCTACTAAAATTAAACAAACATGCGACATACTAAATAAGTAATTAAATGAGTAAAGAAAATTGCACTACACTAAAAAAGCTACCAATGACTTACGCAGATTTTACCAGTGCATTAGTACCTATTAATATAACAATATATGAAATAAACAAAAATAGAAACTTACGTAAATTAAAACTTCACTGAATTTAACCACGATGTTTTATTTACACATGGCAGAAGCATTAGGGTTAGGTTAGACCCGTTGTTGTCATCATAGTTACGATGAGCTTTCGTCTCCCGAATCCAATTGGCTTATCAGAGATGTAATTTGATCAGAGAAAATGCCGATAGTGTAATCCGTATTTCGATTTCGGGCAAATCAGAAGTTTGTGTTTCCACATCTCGTAAATTTGGAGTGGAATTTGATAACCCACTACCGCTGGGTTGCTGAAACATTAACGATAGGAAGCGCGCGACAGAACATGAAAATACTTTAAAATCGCTTTCCTTTGCTAATCTTTCTGCGTTTGCTGGTTTGTGGTTCATGGTGGGTTTCCTGAAATATAGTAGTTTTTTTTTTTTTAAAAACACGACACCCGCTGTAGGGTACAAGCCCTGTGTCGCGGGGGACTTTACAAACATACAAGTCACAGACACAAAGTACACCCAGACTCGAAACAACAATTTGTGGTTCACACAAAGTGGTGTCCCGTGTGGGAATCGAACCCACGACCTCATGCGTAGCAGTCGGATACACTCCCACCGCGCCACAGAGGCAGTCAAATTATATGTGTGATCTATTGATGAAGGTTTTTTTCTGTTGTAAAAAAGTTATTAGGTGAACAGCAAGATCCTCCCACGTAATCCATATCTGTAACATGGATCCGGATCCATATTGTACTTAATAATTATGGCCCTTCACCTTTATAGATGAAAGGCTATGATTATTAGGTACATTTATACTAATATTATAAAGCTGAAGCGTTTGTTTGTTTGAATACGATAATCTCATGAGGTACTGCTCCGAAGCGACCCTTTTATCGAGGAAGTATTACAATATTACAATACTTAATATTCTGGGCTTTATGCAAGAAATCCTTTTCGTTCTATCAAAACTTTTGCACTATACATGACTTTTATACCTTAGCACAAAAGTTGTGTGAGCTTGTAAGTGTGTTTTGTTTGTACATACATATTTTTAAATAAAGAAAAACGTACCATGGCAGAAGCATTAGGGTTAAAAGACCCATTGTTGTCATCGTCCTTATGATGCGCGATTTATTTGGGCCAATAATGAATTAATTTTGTCACTTAAAATACTTATTGCCGAATCCATAATTATCAATAGATCATTCATTGTGACGGCAGCTGGCGGCGGTCGTGGCGAAGTTGGTACCACAAATTCTAAAAATATGGTTAATTCTATCAGTTTTTTGTAGGTAGGTAGGTAAATTGGCACGTGATATTCACTTAATTAAGTAGATTCTTTTTAAATATATAAAAGACTTGGGATAAAAATAAAATAAGGTAGGGATATGCGTATATACACCTATGCATTAAAAAAACGCACAAAGGCGATTATTTGATATAATGACAAAGGCTCGTACGGCCCCTTTACGATCAGTATTATGTAAATAACTAGTAGATAGTAGTTTTATTTGAGTTATTTATTAATTAGCCATAGGATTCGATAATCTAAGTAGGCACTAGTACTAGCTAGTTATAGCTCCGAAAATCTGATTTTTCAACAAAAAGATTCCGGCGAACGAAGTGAAAGTTTAGCCGCTATTTTCACAACTAACCCAAACGGGTAGTTGTGAAAATAGTATAGTATGTTAATGGTATGTTATTTATGAAATACGTGTAAAATCGCACATCATTGACAGTCTATGCAGTTAAATTGTAGGCAGTTTTATGTAGCTGCCTACCTACAATAAATATTTGACACTGTCAGAAATGAACTGAATCTTAACAATATTGCTTTCAACAATTCAATAATACAAAGTAGACGATAAAACTAAGTAACAACTACTACGATAATTAATACAGGTAGGTAAGTAAGCAGAAACAAAAAGTAGTCGTACTTGCAGATCAGAGGGGCAAAAACGTTCAAAATATTCTACAAAATCTTCTTGGTGACGAGTTCATAGTTACAGTATTTTGGAAGCCGGCAGCAAAACTTAACGGCATTACTAATTCGATAAAACAAGAACTCATGTATCTAACCACAAACGATTACATTATATTGTTAGGGGGTGTGAATGACTGTAACCCATTTGAGTTCAAAAGTGCTTTAATTACATGGTTACCTACAGTATGTAATACGAACGTTATAATTAGTGAGATACCCTATAATCGGCACCTTAATGCTATAAACTTAATTACGAATTGAAATTTATTTGTAGCAAGTATGAGTACGTGACATATACAGACATGAACTATATTAACTTTATCCCTAAATATATTTTTTTTACTGTAATATTGTGTCGCAACCTATTAAAAGATATATTATGCATCGACTATTCCACTAAACGTAGGAATTATAATAATTTGTTGAGAAATAATTGCATCAAAGTATCGAAGCTTGTTGATAAGTGTACGCAAACTAATTGTGATGTGAAACAAACAAACTTGACAAATGGTGAAAGTAACAATTACTATAATCTTATATCTGACACGGAATATAGAGATGATCCACTAATTCACAGTAATGCAAATACTAACACTTTTTTTCGTAAGTAAATATCTGAATATTCTGCATCAAAACATCAATGGACTTATAAATAAATCAGACCTCTTGTGTGTACATTTAGACGACTTAAAAATAGTCAATGTAGTGTGTGTTACAGAACACAACATGACTGAAACTGACATTAATCAACTTATAATTCCAAATTACAAATTAGCTTCACAATACTGCCGGAACATGGTGGGTCATGCATATTAATAAAAAGATGTCTTAAATTTAAGTCTATTACTGATATCAAAGGGTGTAGCATTGAAAATGTAATTGAATGTAGTGGTATAGAACTCATAGAATTCAAAATAATTGTTATCTGCATTTATAGACAGCCAAGAACCGATCTCAACTCCATCAATTTGTTTTTCAACAAACTTAATTTTATTCTCAATAGGTTCTGTTATAATAATAAGTATAGGATTGTCATATGTGGTGATTACAACATAGACATACTAAAAAATAGCACCATAGCAATGAAGTTTAAGGAAATAATCAATAGTTACAATTTAAAATTTGCAATTAAGGAACCAACCCGTAAAATAAGCGGTACGTGTCTGGATAATATTATACATAATATAAAAGGATGTATAACGGAGACTTATGAATTTGCAATATCTGATCATAACGCTCAACTTTTAAAATGCCCCATTAAACACGATTTTTCCTTAAAATATTGGTTTATTACGAGACATAACTATAATTTGGATAATATGAAAAAATTCAAATCGTATCTTGATAGTCTGGCGTTTAGTGAAATATATCAGAACAACAATCCAAATAATGCATTTAACTATTTCCATGATTTATTTAAACTGATTCACGATCTATGTTTCCCTATTAAAAAAATCCGCATATCGGCGATTAAAAGACCTAATTGGATTTCGAAAGGAATCAGACTCTGCTGTCGCCGTAAACGGCAACTATTATGGAAATATAGACATATGCCAAGTACTGAAAACAAATCAAATTTAAAAAACTACTCTAAAAGACTTACAAAGATAATAAAATTAACACAAAAAGTACAAAATAACTATTATATTAAAAACGCTAATAATAAATCTAGAGCTACGTGGGCAATTATTAATAAAAGTAGAAAAGTAGACCATGACAAATATATAAGGCAAATCAGAATACAAAATAAGGTTATTGATAATCCACAGGAGATAGCTGACTCATTCAATAGATATTTTATTGACCAGGTAAACTTGTCAAGTACGCATATGGATATTAAGGAAAAATATAAATTCAAATTAACCCGGAATCATTATAATTCATTATTTTTGTCACCAACGACACCAACAGAAATTTTTGACATAATTAAGGAACTAAAGTCCACAAATAGCACAGGGTACGACAACATTAATTCAAAAATATTGAAATACGTCGCAAGTAGTATATCACCATTGCTTAGTATAATATTTAACTTGGTTTTAGAATGTGGTGTTTTCCCGGATAAATTAAAAATATCTATTATAAAGCCACTGTTCAAAAAACAAAACAGAGAGGACATGGAATGTTATAGACCGATTGCACTTCTACCAGTTTTCTCTAAGATTCTTGAGAAAGTTATATATGTTCGCCTAAGCTCGTATTTGGAGAAAAATTGTGTTTTTACCAATGCTCAACAGGGTTTTAGAAAAAATCATACCATCAATATGGCAATCTACAAATTTTTAGATCATATAATTAATTGTGTAGATAGCAAAACGCCTGTGAGTGCAATGTATATGGACATGACCAAGGCCTTCGATTATGTTGACCATAAAATTTTGCTACATAAGCTAGAGGCATACGGGATTCGAGGAAACGTGTTGGATTTGCTAAATTCATATATGCATAATAGATATCAGCTAACACAAATTAGTCGAATATCGTCTAGCACTAAAACAGAATGTTTCTATTCGTCTAGTTTAAGAGAAGTTAATTACGGAGTCCCTCAGGGTAGCGTATTGGGTCCCCTGTTGTTTCTTGTGTACATAAACGACTTGCCACAGTGTACCAAGCATCCAATGATTTTATTTGCAGATGATAGCACGATAATACATAAATGTGAAGATATTGACAATTTTAATGAGGAAATTAATACTTCTTTAGCAGACATAGTGACATGGCTTAGACATAATAATTTAATTGCAAATCTAAATAAGACAAATATGATGACATTTACAACTCGTCAAAACAAAGCTACGAGTAATAAAGTGTATGAAATTGTTTATAATGGTAAAAGAATAGAGCAACTTGATTACACAAAATTTCTAGGTCTACATATAGATAAACATCTAAGCTGGTGGGATCAGGTAGAAAGCGTATGCAAAAAATTTAATCAATGCTCTTACGCACTTCACACGCTACGCAAAATAGCCAGTAAGCATGTAGTCCTTACAGCATATCACGGTTTCGTAGACTCAATCCTAAGATACGGAATTATATTCTGGGGAAATTCCAGTGGCAAAGATATGGTTTTTAAATCTCAAAAAAGATGTGTACGTGCGATGTGCAACTTACAACAAACTGACAGTTGTAAACCTCACTACAAGGAACTCAGAATACTTACCGCGCCTAGTCTTTATATTTATGAGAGTGCCGTCTTTGTCAAAAGTAATATTAATAATTACGAAAACTGTAATAATAGGAGGTATCCACATAAACTTCGAATACCCAGCTCTCGCACTGCGCTATCTAGTAACAGCGTCATCAGTATGGCCCCGAAGATTTATAATAAGTTGCCCCATTCGGTAAAAAACATCACAAATATTGACAAATTTAAAAAAACATTAAAACTTCATTTAATAGATAAAACTTATTATTCCGTATTAGAGTTCTTAAATGAAAAAATGGTTTGAGATGTGTGACATGGCTGGTATTAGGTAATATTTATGACATTTTATTGTTTAATTAAAATTTTGAATTTTCTTATAATTGTTGACCAAGATATTATTATTACTATTTTTATGTCCAAATTGATTAATGATGTTATGTACCAAAATAATAAATTTGTACGCCTGATGCATGGCAGGGCATAGTGAAACCTACACTGTATATTAACAACTAATTGTAACCTATGTTCCACGAATAAATATGAATTGAATTGAATTGAAAAGTAAGGAGTTGTGAAAATGGCGAGCAACCGGTCTATCACCATTTTCACAGCTCTGCGTTTGACATATGGCTGAATATAGCAAAAAATGGCTTCAATTTAAATGATTAATAGGTATTAAATTGGAGTTGTGAAAATGGCGGCAAACTGAGCTGTCATCTTTTACACAATTCCGCGTTGTACTTGTGAAAATATGGAAATAAGTATGCCGTATTTTCACACGTAAATCTAAATATTCATTCAAAATTATGTCCCACGGAGGGAAAGTATTTTAAATATGGTAGATAGAACAAATTACTGAAACAAGACTTGATGACTTTGATGTTACCGCGACCCTACGATTACGAGTCTGAAAAGGCATCGGGCTCGGGTTCAAATCCTACCCATTAGGCTCCCGGCGCAATATTAATAAAATACAATTGGTATAGTTAGCTAGGCCCAACTATTGCATTTATACATTTTACTTTATTAAACGAACTTAACATAAATGTATTATTTCTAAATATATTACGTAAATACATACAATACATTGTATTAGTAAAAGCAACAAATAATGATGTTATAAAAGTGCAAATTTGCTTATTACAGAAGATGTCACGCGTTAAGCACTTGCTAGGTTGTAAATTGCACATTCGGTTATTCTTTATTTTACTATGTTATTTATTCAACAGTTCAATAATTATAATATTCAACAGGTAGATAGTGTAAAATATTTGGGCATGTGGTTGGACGGAAGATAAAAACGGGGTCGGCATATAAATGAAGTTCGGCAAAAAACACATAAGTTTCTTAATGTCTTCAAAGCTCTTGCGGGCGCAAAATGGGGTATTCACCCGGTATACCTTTACTTATCAACCAGCGGCTTTATTTATTAATTGTACGTAGCAGACTAGATTATTGCAGTTATTTGTATGACAGCAGCATCAAAAGTCATTTGAATAAACTGGATGTAGTACAAAATCAGGCTATTCGAGTGGTGGGTGGATTTACAATTAAAGACAACGGGCAAGGTCAACCAACTGAAAGTTGTGCATCAAAACTTGCAGGGACTGTCCGGCAAAGAGTTAGAATTAAGTTTATTCTTAGAGACGCACAATCATGTCATGAGCATTACTGAACATTAGCTAAAAGCTCATGAAGTTAGTTTTAGAAATACTGAAAACTGCACTGTATATAGCTCTTTTGTGAGAAAAGAAGCTATGCATGGTGGGTCCCTAATACTTGTTAGGAAAAATATTACATGTAACATACGCAAAAACCTTACAACTTTTAGTACCTTAGTTGTCCTGTGTTGAGCTTGAACAGTATATTGTTATACTCATATGTGTATACCGACCCCTTTTTTCGACTGTTTATATATTACTGATAGATTTACAGACCTTTTTAAATCATTTAATTTAAATAACTTGTTTATTTGAGCCTACTAGAATAACAGTATCATCTTGTACTGTACTTGTCTGGACAATATTTTTAGTAACCGTGAATGTTTACATAAGGCAATTACAACTGATTTAACTTCAGACCACTGTGGTCAATTAGCAAGATTTCCTTACTCTACTACTTACTTTATTATTCGATAGATAACCGTTAGGCCTTTATCAAAAAATCGTTTTTCATGTTTAAGAACAATATTATAATTACAATAATTGCATTTTTGAAAGATAGAAAAATTTGAAATCCAGACCCAGGAATCGAACCCGAGACTTCCGTAGCCAAACCGGCGCCAGAAGCGAACCACCTATCTGGACTATGTTACTAGATATCAAATTCTTCTATCTCTTAATTCTTACGGGTTACAGTTAATGATACGGGAGATTATTGCACTTTCATCGCTAAGTAATTTTGTTGCTCCTTATGCTGAAATTAATTTTAAAATGATTTATTTACGTTTTTGAGTTATACTACTTCGATATATTCTCATTGACGTATTTTTACTCTATTCGTTTTACATTGCGGTTTCAATTGATGTCATCAGGTGATATGTCATCATCAAATACGTTAAAAGTTCGCAATGAAGTTCAAACGAATAAACAACACAACAACAAATAAATGTTATGTTACAGGGGATTTTGTCGTTTTTCTACAAGTAGTGATGTTAAGTTTAGTCATTTTATATCGATTTCTTCAATCGCGGGTTGATCGCGCTCTGTATATAAATATGAAACGGAAAACAGATAGCCGGAGGAACGAGAATGCATTTTTGTATTAACTACATAGGTATCAGTTTGATCAAGCACCTATTGAAAAACATTTAGTTAATCTCTTAAAGGCAATAGCTGATGTATGCATAGATATACGTTTACATTATTTAACGAGAAATTTAAAAACCAAAACTACGAAAATTTGTAAACTCGTCCTGTTTCAAGGTCAATAATTTAGTAACTATGAGGTATTTAATTCAGTTAAATCTAAACCAACATTTATTTTTTACTATTTTATTAAATGGTACAGAAAGGGTTTGGAGTGTATTGGGGGTCTTTAATTTTGATCCTTCAATTTTGTGGGCTTACGCTGTTAGCGCGATTATTTCGTTTCAAACTTTTTTTAAGTACATTTTGAAGTCGTATAGCATAGTGATATTATATTTGAACGTATCCGGGCTTCAGAGTTCAACCCGGTTCAGGCTGTTATCATCTCGCTAACAGTCGTTAGGTCATGTCTTAAAGGGTGATCTGAATAATTCTGTTCTGACACAAGGTTGGCCATTCAAAAAATAAGAGTGTAAATTTTATAATGAACGCCGATTATGTGATACTGATAACTTTGATCACAATATAACGTTTAGTAGGTACGTAACTACCACCTATGTTCGTACGTTTTTTATTTTCTAGAAAATTGATTGTGCATTATTCCCGTTTTGTGGTAATCTTGTGCTATCTATATAATGTTAAATAGTTCAATCCTTTCAATCATATAAAAGCATTTTTGTGGTTAAGTAGTTTTAAGTGTTAAAGTACTTACAAAGTACATACATAAATGGAAATACAGCATTTAAACACAATTTATTATTAGTTTACTCTAAGAAGGCATTCTGTGATATTCAAAAAATCAAAAGCGTTAAAAACAGGTAATAGTTTTGGCTTCGTGTAAAAATTATATTGATCCCACTTAATCGTCCCTACAATTGACTAGATAGGTAAGTATATTAAATTATTATTATATTTTCATTTATTTTATCCGTGTTTTTATTTTTATTTAAAAGAATGATTCTAGTAATCTTAAAAATGCAAAGTTAGTGAGGCTTGATGGATGGATGAGAGATAAACATCCAGTTTATTACTCTTTCACGAGAAAACAGCTGTACCACTGTAACAGCTTAAAGGTTAGGTTGCTTTTATCCCGGTTTCCATGAGGGATCTCATTCAAAGTGTAAATTTAGTGTAAGTTCGGTGGAGCCACGGGCGCCAGTTAGTTAGATAATAAACTTGTGCAATTAAAAACTGCATATATTTTTTTAATATAGCTTCAAACAAAATAAAAAAAAATGAATACATTATAACGAAAGAATTTTATTAATTATTTTATGATTTTATTGAAATAAAGCGTAAAAATTACTAAAACGCTCGCGTGACGTCTTGCGCGATGGGGATAAAGTGGCACGCTCTGTTTTCATACTGTTACAGGAACATGTGGCATCTAGCTAGATCTATTATCTTTGGTGCGACTGCTAAGCAACAGATCGTGGGTTTTACGAACATACAAATTATGGACACCTAAAGTAAAGTCCTTTGTGACAGAGGCATGTTTAGTTCTTCCAAAACCATAATCGTTATGGTATTCTCAATCGATCTCGATCTGAGCCAAAATTTTACAGCTAAATATTTCCTACGTATTACGTACGTAGGAAATATTTCTAAAGGCATTCAGCCTCACACAGCTCACTTTGCATGACGTGGATTGGAGTGTCAAGGTCAAAGTCAAAATATTTTATTCATTTAGGTTACAAATGCAACACTTATGAACGTTAGACACAATTTGGAATAGAATGAGCCATCTGAATTTTGTTTCCAGAAATATCATTCATGCTGTCGGTATTATTAGCAACAACCATGGAGATAGAGTAAAAATGGAGGCCACATGCTGGCCAAATAACAAAAGTGAAACGATATGACCTTGAAAATACTGTTGTCATCTCCATCTCTTTATAAATAGGGGTTCTCTTTATTTAATAGGGTTGCCATGTTTTTTGTACTATCTATCTGAAATAAATAAATTTAGAGCGACGGAGCCGACTACTTTATAGCAAAATGCTAAATATCGAGATACTTACTAATATGGAATTTATCTATTTATTTAAATATCTACTGAAGTGTAAATTTTAAAAAGTAAATCGAGTTCCGATAAATTACAGTTCAGTAGGTATTAAAACGTAATTTTGTTAATGTTTGATTTTATTTTCTTTTGGTTAGAAAAGTTATAGCTGTTTATGAATCATTACAGTTATATACCCAAAACTTATTTTGTTTCAATATTTAAACACGAACATAGTACATTGTAAATATCGAAATATATATTATTTAAATTTAAATATATATTATATATAATCGAAGAATTAAAGAAAACATGATTTTAAATTGAATAGCAACAATTATTTGTTTTGTTTTTTAATACACGATTTAGGTTTGTTACGTTCATTAGCGGTCGTATCAAAGTTACGCTCCTAATAATACAAAAAATGGTTCAAATTTTAATCTTGGAATCAAACATAAATTTACATACTTAGAAGTGAAAAGAGAGTCCACATTCTGGGCACCTCTTACTTTTGCAATCTTGCACTATGCAAACATGATTCTTGAATAAATATTGTACAATTATTGTTACATTAGAAAATAATAAAAAATACAAAATAAAAACATCTCCCGCCATTTAGGTCTCTGTGACACATTAACTAGGTTGTCATCATCCACTAATATAAAAAAAATAATTAAGCAATAGGTAATTGAATATTATACCATAGTCAAATGCCAAATATATTTTACAACATAATTACTTACACTTACAGTTTTGTGTACAATCAACATACAAAGTGATTTTAAAGGAACTTTTTGTCTTGTGGTGGGTATCATTTGTTGGACACATCGAAGAAGATGAAGATTTGACCTATTCTCCCCGAAATTGCTCAGCTGGTGCACTCCGTAGATAATTTATCTCTATGACAACAACTCATTTTAATAATTTCAACGATGGTTTTAAATATTTTTTTTTTTTAAAAGAGACATTTTAAAGTTTTATATCGTACATCAAATTTAAAAATGACTTTTATGAAAAAATGCTAACACGTCATGTAATCGTTGAGATTAGTAAAAAACATAATTGCTAAAATAGATGATTGAGTTATTTGTGGTAGAAAATAATAAGAAAAGAGTTTTTATATATTTTTTTTATTAAAATTATTATTATTATGTACCTTCCTACTTACAACTAGGTTTTATTTAAAAAGGACAAAGTGTAGATATTTTTCTAAATCTTATCCAAAACGATATTTTTTAATAATTTTATTTTTTTAATAATTGTCCGTTGCAAGTTATAATTAAATCTAAAGCTTTAATTTAACACGGAGCCTATTCAACGCACTTGTACGAAATTATCACAGCCACAAATAAGAAATGGAAAAACGAACAAGCAAACACAAGATAATACATATATTATTCAAATGACTGATAGCGCAGGGCTTTAAAATTATCCCATACCAAATTCATTAATGAATAGTAAAACCAATGAATAAAACTTCCCATTCTGATATGAGTTGTTTGACAGTTGTCAAAAGTATTCACTTTTTTTTCACGTACCATAAAAAAAAAATGAGCCCTAAGAAAATAAGTTCAGTGTCATTTGGTAGGCCCTTAACAACATAATTTTTAATTATTTGAAAATAAAGCATTTTAGGGTTCCGTATGCCACAGGCTCACTACCTACTACTCAAAAACTTTTTGGTCACGCGATACAAAACATAAGGGCACAATTTATGCAACTTTCGGAGCCATTATTTCCTTAAAATATTTATTTAATAAAAAAAAATTGAAACCTTAAAATGTCCCCCCCCCTCTTCTAAAAGAAGAACCCCCCTTGAAGCGTGTGACCAAAAAAATTAATGAATAAAAACAACTAAAAACTATTCAAAATAACTAATAAAAGTGAAAAATTTAATAGACTTTCTCGAATTTAACAAAAGATAAAGATCAAGTACCTAATTATATTACAATTTATGAGCAAGGGGAAATGATCGGACCATAACACGTCATACTTTACAGATACACTTACAACAGACCTGCACGCCGATTCAGTGACCTCACAGTGATCAAGTAATAAAAGTATCAGAATATTTGCCTAGTATCTGCATGTCAGCGCATAGCTAATTTTGATCCAAACAGAAACTATGTAATTCGTTAACAAACAATTCATTTGGGTGTGAATTAAAGTCACCTTTAATAAGCTTCTGCCTGCTCATTAAACACATTCTGTAAACTCGTATAAGTTCTCAATGCAATTAGTAGGCATGTACACACTAAACACTAATATTGATATTTGATAGCCGTCAACCGCACACAGTCACAATTAATTACTGACACTGTTTGAAACACACTTTTACTCGACAATAGGGCAACCTCGCCATAGGGCCTGCCGTGAAAAATTCCGATTGTTGTATCCACCGCCGATATACCCGTGTAACTATAGTCAGGGTCAACTGATAAACGTATGTCATAAGGCACATCCACATCGAATATACCAGAACTGTCTTCATCAGCTGTCTATTTCTATGATTAATTTCAAATGCCTAATGAACAATATAAGGAAACTAATAGTTATAACAATGATGGAGTAATAATCAAGAACCCTCAGCTAATCTATAGTCCGCAGTCAAAAATAACTGCTTTAGCTTCCAGTGTTGAGAAGAGCATTCAACTTCAATGTATTGCAAAAAACGGGTGCTTCCGTACTACCCGCCTTTTCATCCCACAAATATTTTATTCCGATTTTTACCCAAAACTTATTACGTTTTGGGTAAAAATCGGAATAAAATAGCCCACAGTTTTAAAATCAATATTTTTTTATATATTCTACCTAAAATATATTCCGGTGTCTACACACTTCAATTAGCTAAGCTTTTGGTACAGACAGCACAATATTTTAAACTATTTAAAATTACCAATATATTTACGAAATGCCTGATTGTTTATTCAGTTTGGTTAAAGAGTATATCTTTCACGTCAGTAGCAGGTCACAGCAGTCAGGTAAAGCGAAAAATAGATTTCAATATCATTTTGCTTTCTCTGTCTATCTCATTGCGTCGAAGAAGGGGTAATCTGTGATTTTACTATATAAAAAATAAAGTAGCAAAATAAGTACTGGTCATTGTTTGTAAAAAATATCTTCATTTACATAAGAGAGCTTAAAATTTATTGTTGATTTTTAAACTTAAGCTTTCACCAATATACCTATTGACAAAAATGTGATTTGCTTTGTGATATTTTATAATTGTAACGAATCTGTGATTTTACTAAAGTTGGAAATGTAGATGTAGATACCTACAGAATTTTGTTTTAGTAGAAAAAAAGTCTAATATTATTCTATTTTACATTGTGATACATAAGTCTTCATTAACAGTTTATAACCTTTGAATAATTCACGCGAATAAGTCCCGAAATATATCTAACACAACAATTTATAACAATTGACTCAGAGCCCTTGACAAGTGATTATGACACGCGCCTTGTTAATCAACAAGGCGTTTCAGAAACTATTGTTATATGACAGTTCAACTTAAATTTATTACAAAATAATATAAGTATTATATGTCATACATACTTTATGAACATGAATAAATACTTTTAAGGAAATCAATAACATTGTATTCTTTTGCTGGCGTTACAAAACCGATATAGTTTTATATGTATTTGACTTATCAGTTGGGTAAAGAACGGATTTAATATTTTGCTGGGGGTAGAAAACGGAATTATATTAATTAACTTTTACTCGTGGGTTGAAAATATGGGTAGAATACGGATACACCCCAAAAAACAAATCAATGCTAGGTCAAAGTCTTCAAATATACATGAGACTATCTCTTCTTAGCTCCTAGCTGCAAATTATCGTCATCTGTTTGCCAAGTTTATGAAAAAGAGTAAAAAAGGGGACAATTGTCAGGAACCGAAAACTCTAACCAATAAGAATTCTGAAGTATGACTCATATTTGAGTGAAGTTCTATCCAATTGTAAGATGTCCACACTTAGACTGCGTCAGCTCTCCGTTATGATAATTAATCATATGCTGTATATATGCAAGAAATATCTAAAGAGCAATACAAAGAAACGAATAACTACGACCAAAAATTGACGTTATTAGTGATTACATCAACAGCTACGCCTAATCCTACAACATCAGCCGACGAGCTCTCTCGGCTAAATCAACATCCTAGTTTTAAAATTAGCCGAGTTTAGTCTCAAGTCATGTACCGAAAGACAAAAATTCTGATATATCAACGAAAATTAATCTGGATGGTAAAATATTATACTTTGATGTAATTGCGAATACGAAGCCATTTATCTCTCTTCACTTTCCGGACTTGGTAAAACCAAGATCTCGACAATGGAGCGAAAAAACAACTTAGTCAGTTATTCAATTTATGTTATAAAAAACCTTACGACCAAATTATACGTCTTAGTTATAAAACAACTGCTTCAAACTCGTCATGTAGATCTAACTAGCCCGGTCATAAATACTGTTACATAAAAACTTTTATTTTCGATTTCGCGCAATTTCACATATTCTTTAGTGTTCATTATCAAATTACAATATGGATTGGGGTGTTAAAGAAAAGAGAATTGCGGTGATCGCCTTGCACTAAGTGGCTATGGAGTCGTCGGTCATATTCCAGATACTTCAAAAACTTGGTGTCAGCCGTAAGTTTGGTTATCGTACTATCAACAGACACAACAACACTTCCTCTGTCGAAGATCAGAAAAGATTGGGGCGGCCGCGTGCTGCTGTAACTACAAAGGTTGTTAATGCTTTTAAAGCCACAATTCGTCTAAATCACATTAGAAAGCAAAAATCTGGCCATTTTGAACAGAATATTGGTTTATTTTTTGCTGACACTTTAATCAATACGTACATAATTATAAGTTTTAATATTATAACATTACTACATTAAAAAAATGCATTTTCGTTTGTTAAACAACTTATAGCCGGACTAAGTATACTACAGTACGATCAACGTAACTTGACCGGATTGAAGTTAGGTTTTTATCACTTTCGCGCATGTCATAGAGATGCGACCCTAAAATTACTTACGAAAACGATTAATTATGTTTAATCGATTAAAAATACTAACAATATTTTAATTCAACAATATAAAAACACTATTTAAATGAGTTCATAAAAGTTTAAATTTAGAACAGTTACAGTAAATACTAAAGACACTTCGAAAAACTATTTCTTTACGAAAATAATCACAAAAAAAATAAGTTAGTAATACTAATTATGACAATGTAATGCGTAGTCGCATCTCTAATTCTCTTGGTTTAGTTACCGCCCCCCACCCCCCGCTTCCTGTCACCATTTACTTCCACAAATTGCATCTGCGCAACCACTTGTCGCCTACTTCAGTCCGGCCTAGTTACGTTGAACAAACCGTAGTGAGAAAGTCGTTTTTTAAAACATTGTAAGCTTTATAATGTTTTTATTTATTTATAGCATTATCTTCAACACTGCCCTGCTACGGTTCTGCAGTACTGTGATGCGTGTTCAAACAAATAGACAGACGGACAAACATTTAAAAAATTAAATATCAATGTGTTTAAACACATTTTTTTAACTTTTGCAATATTTTTTTCACTATGTATAGAAAATTTAAATATTAATTTTAAAGTCGTTAATTGGGTCTTTACTTATAATTGTGTATTAACAGAAAAACGATGTCAACCTGTGTCAAAAATATATAAAAAAATGTTAAATATGTCTTGATCTCGATATATGATACACAGGAAGCGCGCGACAGAACATGAAAATACTAATTTATAATCCCTTATTGGCTTTCCTTTGACAATCTTTCTGCGTTTGCTGGTTTGTGATTCATGGTGGGTTTCCTGAAATATAGTAGAAATGTATATTTTAATTATTTGTGTGATCCATTGATGAAGGTTTTTTTCTGTTGTAAAAAATTTATTAGGTGAACAGCAAGATCCTCCCACGTAATCCATATCTGTAATATGGATCCGGATCCATGTTGTTTCTTCTTCACCTTTATAGATGAAAGGCTATGATTATTAGGTACATTTATACTAATATTATAAAGCTGAAGCGTTTGTTTGTTTGAATACGATAATCTCGTGGTCGTAATCATGAGGTACTGCTCCGAAGCGATCCTTTTATCGAGGAAGTATTACAATATTACAATACTTAATATTCTGGGCTTTATGCAAGAAATTCTTTCGTTCTATCAAAACTTTTGCACTATATATGACTTTTATACCTTAGCACAAAAGTTGTGTGAGCTTGTAAGTGTGTTTTGTTTGTACATACATATTTTTAAATAAAGAAAAACGTACCATGGTAGAAGCATTAGGGTTAGGTTAGACCCGTTGTTGTCATCATCCTTATGATGCGCCATTTATTTGGGCCATTAGTTCATTAATTTTGTCACTCAAAATACTCATTGCCGAATCCATAATCGTCAAAAAATCATTCATTGTGCCGGCAGCTGGCGGCGGTGGTGGCGAAATTGGTACCACAAATTCTAAAAATTATGGTTAATTCTATCAGTTTTTTGTAGGTAGGTAGGTAAATTGGCACGTGATATTCACCTAATTAAATAGATTCTTTTGAAATATATAAAAGACTTGGGATAAAAATAAAATAAGGTAGGGATATGCGTATATACACCTATGCATTAAAAAAACGCACAAAGGCGATTGTTTGATATAATGACAAAGGCTCGTACGGCCCGTGTTTTACAATCAGTATTATGCAAATAACTAGTAGTAGTTTTATATGAGTTATTTATTAGTTAGCCATAGGATTCGAGAATCTAAATGGGCACTAGTACTAGCTACTTGAAGCTCCGAAAATCTGATTTGTCAACAAAGAGATTCCGGCGAACGAAGTGAAAGTTTAGCCGCTATTTTCACAACTAACCCAAACGGGTAGTTGTGAAAATAGTATAGTATGTTAATGGTATGTTATTTATGAAATACGTGTAAAATCGCACATCATTGACAGTCTATGCAGTTAAATTGTAGGCAGATTTATGTAGCTGCCTACCTACAATAAATATTTGACACTGTCAGAAAAGAACTGAATCTTAACAATATTGCTTTTAACAATTCAATAATACAAAGTAGCCGATAAAACTGAGTAACAACTACTACGAAAATTAATACAGGTAGGTAAGTAAGGAGTTGTGATAATGGCGAAAAACCGGTCTATCACCATTTTCACAGCTCTGCGTTTAACGTATGGCTTAATATAGCAAAAAATGGCTTCAATTTAAATGATTTATAGGTATTAAATAGGAGTTGTGAAAATGGCGGTAAACTAAACTGTCATCTTTTACACAATTCCGCGTTGTACTTGTGAAAATATGGAAATAAGTATGCCATATTTTCACACGTAAATCTAAATATTCACTCAAAATTATTAAAAATAATGGACGGCGGTAGGTAATTAAGCGCTTACCTTGATAGTTGCCATGAATAATTGGCGAAACGGACAGATCAAAAAGCGCCTGCGCTGCATCTATCTATCTCTGTGGGCTCTATCTCTATCTATTTGGGCCATCAGGGACTGGATCTGATCACTCAGAATGCAGATAGTCGAATGCATTATTTCTATCTCGGGCAAATTAGCAGTTTGTGTTCACGTATCTCGTACATTTGCCGTGATATTTGATAGCCCAGTACCGCTGGGTTGCTGAAAAATTATAGATAGGAAGCGCGCGACAGAACTCGAAAATACTTTATAAACCCTTATTGGCTTTCCTTTTGCTAATCTTTTTGCGTTTGCTGGTAAGTGGTTCATAGTGGGTTTCCTGAAATATAGTAGAAATGTAAATTTTAATTATTTGTGTGATCCATTGATGAAGATTTTTTTCTGTTGTAAAAAAGTAATTTAGGTGAACAGCAAGATCCTCCCACGTAATCCATATCTGTAACATGGATCCGGATCCATATTGTACTTAATAATTATGGACCTTCACCTTTATAGATGAAAGGCTATGATTATTAGGTACATTTATATTAATATTATAAAGGTGAAGCGTTTGTTTGTTTGAAGGCGATAATCTCAGGAGGTACTGCTCCGAAGCGACCCTTTTATCGAGGAAGTATTACAATATTACAATACTTAATATTCTGGGCTTTTTGCAAGAAATCCTTTTCGTTTTATTAAAACTTTTGCACGATACATGACTTTTATAACTTAGCACAAAAGTTGTGTGAGCTTGTAAGTGTGTTTTGTTTGTACATACATATTTTTAAATGAAGAAAACCGTACCATGGCAGAAGCATTAGGGTTAGGTTAGACCCGTTGTTGTCATCATCCTTATGATGCGCCATTTATTTGGGCCATTAGTTCAGTGAGTTTATCACTCAAAATACTCATTGCCGAATCCATGAATGTCAAAAAATCATTATATGTGATGGCAGCTGGCGGCGGTGGTGGCGAAGTTGGTACCACACATTCTAAAAATATGGTTAATTTTATCAGTTTTTTGTAGGTAGCTAGGTAAATTGGCACGTGATATTTACCTAATTAAGTAGATTCTTTTTAAATATATAAAATACTTGGGATAAAAATAAAATAAGGTAGGGATATGCGTATATACACCTATGCATTAAAAAAACGCACAAAGGCGATTGTTTGATATAATGACAAAGGCTCGTACGGCCCGTGTTTTACAATCAGTATTATGTAAATAACCAGTAAATAGTAGTTTTATATGAGTTATTTCTTAATTAGCCATAGGATTCGATAATCTAAATAGGCACTAGTTGTAGCTACTTAAAGCTCCAAAAAACTGATTTGTCAACAAAGAGATTCCGGCGAACGAAGTGAAAGTTTAGCCGCTATTTTCACAACTAACCCAAACGGGTAGTTGTGAAAATAGTATAGTATGTTAATGGCATGTTATTTATGAAATACGTGTAAAATCGCACATCATTGACAGTCTATATGCAGTTAAATTGTAGGCAGATTTATGTAGCTACCTACCTACAATAAATATTTTACACTGTCAGAAATGAACTGAATCTTAACATTATTGCTTTCAACAATTCAATAATACAAAGTAGACGATAAAACTAAGTAACAACTACTACGAAAATTAATACAGGTAGGTAAGTAAGGAGTTGTGATAATGGCGAGAAACCGGTCTATCACCATTTTCACAGCTCTGCGTTTAACGTATGGCTTAATATAGCAAAAAATGGCTTCAATTTAAATGATTCATAGGTATTAAATAGGAGTTGTGAAAATGGCGGCAAACTAAACTGTCATCTTTTACACAATTCCGCGTTGTACTTGTGAAAATATGGAAATAAGTATGCCATATTTTCACACGTAAATATATTCACTCAAAATTATTAAAAATAATGGACGGTGGTAGGTAATTAAGCGCTTACCTTGATTGTTGCTGCCTCTAACTATCTCTGTGGGCTCTATCTCTATCCATTTGAGCCATCAGTGAATGGATCTGATGACTCAGAATGCAGATAGTCATTTATATTATTTCTATTTCGGGCATAGCTGTTTGTGTTCCCGTATGTTGTACATATGACAGCCCACTACCGCTGAGTTGCCGATATAAGATAGATAGGGTGCGCTCGACGGCACCCTGTGGCGGTGGTGGCGGTGTTGGTGTGACCTCGAATTCTAAAAATATGGTCAATTTTATCAGTATTTTGTAGGTAGGTAGGTAAATTGGCACGTGATACCACAATTCCGCGTTGTACTTGTGAAAATATGGAAATAAGTATGCCGTATTTTCACACGTAAAACTAAAATTTCATTCAAAAATAATAAAAATAATGGACGGCGGCAGATAATTAAGCGCTTACCTTGATAGTTGCCATGAATAATTGGCGAAACGGACAGATCAAAAAGCGCCTGCGCTGCATCTATCTATCTCTGTGGGCTCTATCTCTATCTATTTGGGCCATCAGTGAATGGATCTGATCACTCAGAATGCAGATAGTCGAATGCATTATTTCTATCTCGGGCAAATTAGCAGTTTGTGCTCTCGTATCTCGTACATTTGCAGTGATATTTGATAGCCCAGTACCGCTGGGTTACTGAAAAATGATAGATAGGAAGCGCGCGACAGAACTCGAAAATACTTTATAAACCCATATTGGCATTCCTTTTGCTAATCTTTTTGCGTTTGCTGGTAAGTGGTTCATAGTGGGTTTCCTGAAATATAGTAGAAATGTAAATTTTAATTATTTGTGTGATCCATTGATGAAGGTTTTTTTCTCTTGTAAAAAAGTAATTTAGGTGAATAGCAAGATCCTCCCACGTAATCCATATCTGTAACATGGATCCGGATCCATGTTGTACCTAATAATTATTGCCCTTCACCTATATACCTATAGACTGCCTCTGTGGCGCGGTGGGAGTGTATCCGACTGCTACGCAAGAGGTCGTGGGTTCGATCCCCACCCAAGATAAAACTTTGTGTGATGAGCACGATGGTTTATTCTGTGTCTAGGTGTTATTTATCTATAATATGTATGTATTTAGAAATATATAAGTATGTTTATCAGTTGTCTGGTTGCCATAGTACAAGCTCTGCTTAGTTTGGGATCAGATAGCGTTGTGTGAGTTGTCCCAAGATATTATTATTATTATTATTATTATTATATAGATGAAAGGCTATGATTATTAGGTACATTTATACTAATATTATAATGCTGAAGCGTTTGTTTGTTTAAAGGCGATAATCTCAGGAGGTACTGCTCCGAAGCGACCCTTTTATCGAGGAAGTATTACAATATTACAATACTTAATATTCTGGGCTTTTTGCAAGAAATCCTTTTCGTTCCATCCAAACTTTTGCACTATACATGACTTTTATACCTTAGCACAAAAGTTGTGTGAGCTTGTAAGTGTGTTTTGTTTGTACATAGATATTTTTAAATAAAGAAAAACGTACCATGGCAGAAGCATTAGGGTTAGGTTAGACTCGTTGTTGTCATCATCCTCATAAGGATTTTGAGTGATAAACTCACTGAACTAATGGCCCAAATAAATCGCGCATTATGATGCGCGATTTATTTGGGCCATTAGTTCAGTGAGTTTATCACTCAAAATACTCATTGCCGAATCCATAAATGTTAAAAAATCATTATATGTGATGGCAGCTCGCGGCGGTGGTAGCGAAGTTGGTACCACACATTCTAAAAATATGGTTAATTCTATCAGTTTTTTGTAGGTAGCTAGGTAAATTGGCACGTGATATTTACCTAATTAAGTAGATTCTTTTTAAATATATAAAAGACTTGGGATAAAAATAAAATAAGGTAGGGATATGCGTATATACACCTATGCATTAAAAAAACCCACAAAGGCGATTGTTTGATATAATGACAAAGGCTCGTACGGCCCGTGTTTTACAATCAGTATTATGTAAATAACCAGTAAATAGTAGTTTTATATGAGTTATTTCTTAATTAGCCATAGGATTCGATAATCTAAATAGGCACTAGTTGTAGCTACTTAAAGCTCCAAAAAACTGATTTGTCAACAAAGAGATTCCGGCGAACGAAGTGAAAGTTTAGCCGCTATTTTCACAACTAACCCAAACGGGTAGTTGTGAAAATAGTATAGTATGTTAATGGCATGTTATTTATGAAATACGTGTAAAATCGCACATCATTGACAGTCTATATGCAGTTAAATTGTAGGCAGATTTATGTAGCTACCTACCTACAATAAATATTTTACACTGTCAGAAATGAACTGAATCTTAACATTATTGCTTTCAACAATTCAATAATACAAAGTAGACGATAAAACTAAGTAACAACTACTACGAAAATTAATACAGGTAGGTAAGTAAGGAGTTGTGATAATGGCGAGAAACCGGTCTAATGATTAATAGGTATTAAATTGGAGTTGTGAAAATCGCGGCAAACTGTGCTGTCATCTTTTACACAATTCCGCGTTGTACTTGTGAAAATATGGAAATAAGTATGCCGTATTTTCACACGTAAAACTAAAATTTCATTCAAAAATAATAAAAATAATGGACGGCGGTAGGTAATTAAGCGCTTACCTTGATTGTAGCCAAAAATAATTGGCGCAACTGACAAGTCCACCAGTGCCTGCGCTGCCTCTAACTCGGACTCCTTGTACGCCGACATTTTTAGTCTGTGAATAATTTTTAAATTGTTATTATTAATTAAGTAGGTTCCTATAAAGAATTATTTGTTATTTATTTATTAGCATTTTCTTTTCTATATTATAATTATGTGTAAGCGGTAGTCCAGGTGTTAAGGCATCGGACTCGCAATCGAGAGGCCGCGTGTTCGAAACCCACCCATTATACAGGGTGACCCACGCACGGTCATACCACGCGGAGGGAAACTACCTTATATATTGTAGATAGAACACTTTAGTGACAGAAAACTTTATTTTGTTTTTAAAATAATTATCTGATAATTTTTAATAATTGTTTGCATTCAAAGGTTTCCGGGCCGGGAATAGAACCCGAAAAATATGAAAAAATAAACATTCTGTATTCAACTAATCGAAAGGATGAACCATTAAGATGTTTTTTGTTCTAATGAAGCAGAAATTGATACCGAACCGTTATTTAAAATTGATTGGCTTGTTCGTCCCAGTAGGTGTAGAATATATTTATCTTATCCTTAAGTGACCATTATAATTTATATCAATATTTATAACATTATAATTTCCTCATTTTAATTTTTTCTATGATTTACTCATTCAAATAGCGAAAACTACGAGACTTAAAAATTTACATGAGAATATCGCCAACAGACATATGAGTCAAACAGAAAACGACTGTTTTTATGTATATACATATATATATATATTAAAGACGACTCTTGCAATAGGGTACAAGCCCTGTGTCGCAAAGTACACCCAGACAGAAACGACAATTTGTGGATCACACAAAGTGGTGTCCCGTGTGGGAATCGAACTAACGACCTCTTGCGTAGCACACACATACACCCACCGAGGCAGTCAATTAAAAAAAAAGTTGTTAGGTATATCTCTACATATTAGTAGGGATAGTGTGCTACTAAAATTAAACAAACATGCGACATACTAAATAAGTAATTAAATGAGTAAAGAAAATAGCACTACACTAAAAAGGCTACCAATGACTTACGCAGATTTTACCAGTGCATTAGTACCTATTAATATAACAATATATGAAATAAACAAAAATAGAAACTTACGTGAATTAAAACTTCACTAAATTAAACCACGATGTTTTATTTATTTAGCGATTCGACGCTGCTCTACTATAGATTAGGAGCAAGTACAACGTTTCGCTTAAAATAACCGAAGAGTACTGGCCAAAAATTTAAAATCTTGTCTATTTATGTACCTCTCGAATAATGGGTCATAAAATAAAACGCTTTCGTTTCAGGTAGCAGGAAGTAATCCCAACCAAATTTCCCCGAGCTTATTATATTGTCCATTTACAACCGTACCAGTACCGACAGCTTAGCCATTGTCCATAGATATCGGTTTACAACTTTTTTAAAAGAATCAATAACAATGAGTACGTAATTTAAAATATTACAATTAAATAGGGTTTACTTTGAACTAAGTAGGTACCTGTCTACCTCCAATAGGTTGGAATTGAAGTACCTACTTCATACCTATTATTATCTAATCTACTTACCTATTGCTTTTAAGAATAGTTAGAATTCAATAAACTGATAAATAGGTAACTTATAAGAACCTTATTTATATCTATAATATTTTTCATTTCTTCAATCATTACCTACTTTTCTGTTTACTTTTAGTCCGACCATAAGTTCTGTTACAAATGAAAATGCATTTTTTTTTTAATGAAGTGATGTAATATTACTAAAACTTATATGTAGATATTTATAGTCTCAGTAAAAATAAAAACAATATTCTATTCAAAATGGCAACCTTTGTATTTTATTCAGGCCTCTAATCTATGGATTTACGCACTGTTTCCATGTGAAATTTTTGCCATTGCTAGCTCCAGAGATTTTTTAAGAGACTTACTATCGCCGAGTCGTTTAGAGCAAGCCATGTCCTCTAAATCTGATCATAATTTGTATATTGCATAATCATAATTTTAGTTTACAGTGATAAGGGTCTGGGCTAGATGAGGGTCAGTCTTCAGCTCTTATAAAGTCCGGAACGTTGGTTTCAAACCAGGCTTGGGTAATTCGTGCCTTGTGACCAGGTGCAGAGTCCTGCTGGAAAGTCCACGGTACATTTTAAAAAAGTGTATTGCTGAGTGGTTTCACAACACGATCCAAGACTGTCTCTTGATACACTTTGGCAAGTTTTCATGCCTTTTTTACAAAAATGAAGCTTTGTGACGCCTTGATAAGACACGCCCCACCAAACTATCACTGACGCAGAATGATGTCCACGCTGTACCTTTGTAACGCTGTAACTGTTAGCGCACATCTTATCATTTTGTTTATTGTAGTGCTCTTCATTCGTGAATTTTTTTTCATCGGTAAAGAGGATATTTCTGCGTTTTGATCGATCCACTCGCTTTAAAAATTGATTTATATCTTAACCTTATATCGACTATAAGCAACGAGCTTCAGGGGGGTCTAGACAAAGTCACATTCGAATAGCGATATTGTGAATGGAAAAGAATTAAAGTTTCGATTTTGACGTTTGCGATGGAGACCATAGATATTTTATTATTTTTTTGCGAATAATTAGCACGGCGATATCGAATTCGCTACGGAACGAATGTTCCTTGTCTAAACCTCCAGGTCTTGCTTTATTATACGCGACAGAGTCCTAGCGGGGATCTTCATTTCTCGCGATAAGATTTTTTGCTTCCTTGTAGTTCTAACAGCACGCGGCCGCCCCGATCTTTTAGGGTCTTCGATTGAGGAAGTGTTGTTGTATCTGTTGATAGTACAATAAACGGCTGATACCAAGCTTTTGTAGTGTCTGGAATATGATCGACAGCTCCGTACCCACTTTATATGACCGACCGCTCTATACCCACTTTGTGCAAGGCGATCACCGCAATCTTATTTTCTTTAACATCCCAATCCATATTGTAATTTAATCATGAACACGAAAAAATATGTGTAATGGCGCGAAATGCCTGTACTATTTATATATATAGTCATATAATATTATACATGTATAATCTATATTACATAGCTGAAGAGTTTGTTTGAACGCAATAGTCTCAGGAACTACTGGTCCGAGTTGAAAAATGATTTTAGTGTTCGATAGTCCTTTTATCGAGCAAGATTACCCAATAAGAAGGGAGCAACAATGAAAAATGTTACCAAAATGGGTAAAATTTACGCAGACGAAGTTGCGCGGGTCTGCTAGTAACGTGTTCTAACATTTTTTTAAAGGTAACTTGCGTTGTAGGATTGGGTCTCACATCACTAGCAATGTTGTTATTTAAAGATTATACAGTTTTTAGGTAAGAAGTTACATAATCTAAACATAAATATTAATATAAATATTTTTTTATACTCGTACAATTTATTCTAATTGGACTGATCTAAGGGGTGTAGGGCAAAAATGAAGTTTAATTAATTATTTTGTATAATTTATTCAAGGATTCTGTATGATTATGTTTCAACAAAGGCCTGTTGTTACGGGCACATTCCATCAGCGTGGACCTGGACGTGCACCAAGTCCTCCGGTATACCGCAGAGATCGCAATTTGGTGAATGGTCTTTATTCATTACAAATGCAAACTTCCTTCATGGAATATGGCCGAATCTAAGCCTCATACTAATATCTACTATTTTTAATATTAAAGATCCATGATCTAGCAGAAACGTCTTTTACCGTAATCAATCAATCAATAGGTCTAATTTGTAACATTCTTTTTTGTGTAAACCATAGCAATTCAAAAATAAGAACGTATTTTAAGTCCGATTCCTTCAGTAGTCGCTTGTTTGGCCAATAAATGTACTACCTGCATCATTTATTTATTTGGTTCAACAACAATTAATACAACAACAATGATCTTTAAAAACACAAACTTTCACAATTACTTAGATCTAAATGTTTAGTTACATAAAGGTAAACACTACATTCTTATTGATAATGAGCCATTCGTAACGAATTATATAATTTGTATATGCTAATCATTAATAAGATAGGGTAAAAGACATTACTAGACGAGACGTAAAAGAATAAAAATTCCTATCCCTAGTTTTAAATTCGTACTGAATTTGTTTCAGCTGTCAATAGAGCTTCTCTCTAGATTCTAGATAGATACTTTGCACAAAACATTGAGACTATAGAATTCGTCTAACGCGCACTCGACCACATATACCTACAACAGAATCTATAACCACTTTGTTTCGAAGGCGTGTCCTTGAAGGAAGTTATGTGTGCGTTACGAAGTACAAAGCTTGTCATCTGTAGTCTCAGTGATTGTAGGTATACAATGCTATATGTTAATAAGTACTTACTTACTATATTAGATTTAATGCAGTGGCATTGTACGTGCCAACTGCTTCTAATAATTTTTCGTATAATTTAATCATTGAGCTTCGTGAATGCATGAACATGTCACACGCTATCGTCAGATTATTGCTCATTTCACCGAATAGTACAGCAATTGTATCTAGCATTTCCTGCTCTATAACAGTCCTATGGCGCACCTTTGAAGTTACATTTGAATCTAGCACAACTCTTGGTCCACTCACTGAATCGCTTACAGTAGGAATAGTTTCTTCAATATGGGTCATAATTAGTTACATAATCTGATATATCCTCTTGAGATGGCGACAAAGAATTTTCTTCAAAACGATCGTCTGTCTGACACATGTTATCCATTCCTATTGGAGAGTTTTCAACACCTGATGATCGTACCCTGTCACCTTCAAAACAAACGTGTTTACTGTTGAAATTTGTTTCGGTAGACACGTCAACCAATATTTTATTTGAACATGGATTTTGATACGCATAGCCTGGTATAAATTGTTCTTTAGTCAATCGATACGTTGAATATGTTGATAGTACTTTGTAGTTTGGAGTTACAAGTGTCGGTACTGCCCAATACATGCTTTTCTGATTGACATATCTTTCACTTGTATTCACTTGCATACTAGTATGTGAATTGTCTATTATACTATTTCTAAATACATTTAGAAGTGCTTTTTCTAACGAGTTTGGATGTTTTGATAGAACAGGTGCCACTGCCGGTTTAATTACTCTTCCAGTAACGGGCCTATGAATAGTGCTTGATTTAAAATATATTTTTGTCATACGTGGATCCTCTTTTGGATCTTGATGAAATCTAGTAGTAATAGAATGGTAAAATCAATTCGATTTAAAAATAATAAAAAATAAATTTAAGAAAAGCATAAGACCCGCCTTCTAAAAAAAGATTGAAACAAGATGAGCTTAAATCATGCAGTCAGAGGCATTTTAGTGAGTTCACTGGGATTTATGGGACTGCGCGATTTAAACTCCTGTTTTAGTTTTATAAGCTAGGACAACATTTTATACCTTCCCAGAAAAATAAGCAGTTTCAAATCGAAAACCGGATCAATAGCTTTCGAGAAAATCGCGAACATACACACATACATACAGAGCAAACAAAGAACCATCTTTTTTGAAGGTTGTTAAAACCTCCTGCACCTTGCTGATATTTATTTTTGTTATCTATATCTATTGGTAGTATATCTATTGGTTGGTTATTTTGAAAACAGCTGAATTTAATGAAACTATGCTTAGGCAAGCGAGTGTGTCATTTTTGTGATGCGCCATTAGTTAACATCGCAAATATCTCGATCTGCTCGGTCACCCATCACTGAGGAACGGATCCTTTAGTAAAGTACCTACCTGCTTACATAGTAGAACTATGAGTTGTAGCTTGTAGTATGTACTTACCTATAGGATGTGTTAAAAATGACAATTCGTCCAATAAAAGAATTGATAAATACCTACATAACTAAGTAGGTACTTACATATTTACCTTTAAGGTATCTAATTGATTTATTAAAATGTATAAGTCTGTTTTCATATACAATAAGAAAAACCGTAGCAAGAAAGCTACAATAGGTAAAAAATTAAATAACATTATCAAATTTGGCATATTTACTATTATTTGGCGTATCTGTAATAATTTAATAACAAATCTTACCTCCATTCTTTACACCGATATTATTACAATATAGATCGGCAGAGTTCGCTCAATTGAGTTGAGAAGTCCAGTTGTATGGGTAAAGCATTTGGATTATGTATTCTGTGACGTAGACGTCTACGCTACGGCTAAGATATATACACAGTATGTGGTTTAAATGTTTTAAACTAAACAGTTCTGTTAATTTTGATTGAAAGGTCTGGTTTAATTGCATTAATAGCTATAATTTTATATGTGAAATGTAGGTGTATGTGAGTAAGACAGACAGCAGGACTGCCACTTAGTACTGCCCATAAATTTATTAGGGGAAGATTACGTGAAACAGGGTTTGGCTCTTTCAAAAAATTATATAGAAAACCTAAATAATAGGACACGAAATAAATTGTGTCACTAGTCAAAGAGTTTTTCTAGTAGATGATATAAAGAAATTTAAGGATATGTCTTAATATGATCCCGCAAGTAAATCTTGAAGTTGCGCAAAAAACGAACGAATATTTTACTTTACTTTGACCTGCGCTCCTGCGCACTGTGAAATAATGGTTGGGTGCGGAAGAGCGAGGCCGGCGATAGTGTCGCTGTGAACGTTCAACATTCTAAGTGATATCAGTTGTCGACGAGTATGTGTGTGTGTCACAGGCCTTGGACGGTATGGCGACACTGGAGGCCACCAACCGTGACTTTTCCCGTGTCTATCAGTAGCTCCATCAAATTATAGCGTATCTATCTATGACTCGTCTCTAAAATTATACTTTGACTTTACGATTATACTAAGATATTGATATAGGTATCGGATGTAAAATGAGGAAATTCGAATGTAAATCGGGTGTAAAATGATGAACAAGACTTGAATGAATGCCGAACAAGTCTTGATGGTTGTATTTTTTTATTGCAGTAGTTTGATTTTATATAACGGTTCATTATAGATTTCTGCTTCAATAGAACTAAATATCATCACGTGTCGAACAAAATAAATATTATGTAATGCAACTCCGGGTTCAGTTTTTGCATTTAATAATAAAAAATCAAATTCAAACACAACAAACTTTGAAACTCTCTTATTCTTCCCGTTCCTATACAGTTTTGGCGGTTACATACTGCCGCATTTTTAGGGTTCCGTAGCAAAAGTGGCTAAATGGAACCCTTACCGTCTTATTCCAAAATTTGGACTAAACCTGGATTGACGAAAATCCTAGTTTAAACCATGGATCTACGAAAATCTTTATAACGAGGTTCATCGCTTAATCGATGATCATCTTTGGTCCATATATTAGTCTTTCGATCACCCTAGTTTAACTATAGTAATAACCTTGAAATGTCAAAAACTTAACAATTTGAAGGTTATACCATTTACAATTTTGCGTATTTTAGCTTCAAATATTAATGACGAATAATGCGTATTTGGTGAATTTACATCATTAACTAACTAAATATGGTGTGGCAACAAAATAAACACAAAAATCGAGTGAAATTGCAATGTGTGACAAAAGATTTAATAATACATGCATAATATTGGTTTAGTGCCGTGTGGTGCCGGCTTAAGAATAGTACCACCCCATCTCTACCCGTGGGTGTCGTCAAGGCGACTAAGGGATTTCACCCCGGAGGACGGGCAGCAGCGTCCTCTGCGTATTTAAAGCCTTACTGCGATCGCCAACCCGCTCGCCAAGCGTGGCGATTATGGCAATTACCCCCAGGATCTACATACTAGTAGGTTCTACTGGGGAGACCCGTGCCCAGCAGTGGGCCATCATATGGGTTGATATATGTAATATTGGTTTTCAAAACATTTATCACAGCTTGGAATTGTCGAGAGAAGATTTAACATACAGAACTCTGGGATGTCCTAAAGTTAAAGTGGTCTGTGCAATGTTTGGGTCAACCAGACTCTGCGTGAAGTGTAGATACCTACGCAGTGTTATTATAAAAATAATTAACTAGTGTGGAAAGTTGAAGGTCCACATAGATTATTTTTGTTCGACAATAGTATCATTAACTGGTGCTCTATGTAAAACAAACTGATGCATGCCACTTATAATATGTCACATTATTTATATTAAAGTTGGAAAATCACAGTTGGAATGTCTGAGAGGTGGTCTGGAGTAGTGCGGCAAAAACCAATGTTGAATATACATACTTAAAATGCACACAATAAAGTAATAAAAACATCATTATGATAAAATTTCTTACCTAAAACTTACTAGTGAACTAAATAGTGTAACTAAACAAACATTTATTGATTACTGTTTATAAATATATTATACCTACATAAAATACCTAATTAAAAAAAAATACAAATTATACTGCCCTACAATTTAAAATGTAGTTGGTAAAATGTAACCACGGCTACCTATACCTATGTACTATGGTTTCAAATGAGAAGACAATCGCGATCGCGTCAACTTCACTCTGTACTTGTCAAAATTCAATAAACACGAAACATAATTAAGTAAATAGGCAAAATAAAAGAATAATCTAGACTTTAGTGGCCTTTCAGTCAGACGTAATATTTATTTTACCTAAAACATAATAAATAGTAAAATACAGTGCTTGTAAATAGTTCATTAGAGTAGGTAGGTACTTCTGTGTAATACTAATGACACCTTTTTACGAATTATTTTACTGCTGACCTTACGTTACACAATGAAGTTGCAGTCGTATTGCGAAACAAAATATCATCATGACAGTTATCAACTCATTTGAAACGCATAGTACCTTTTACTAGGGAACTATACGCTGGATCTAAATAAACATTGGTCAATTTAAAAATTTTGTTGGTAAAGCGTAACCACGGAAACAGATGTAAACTTAGCTTATAGGTAGGTACCAAGAACTGAATATTATGTATATAGGAGCTCAGCTAGTTAATACATTGCTACAATTTTCATTTTTAAACATAGTTTAAACACTTAAAAAGAGAGTACAGATTGGTTACTGGTTAATGAAATTGTAATGTGATAACTATTATGCACTACCTAACAGTGTAGATAATTATATTTATGATTGTCATGAAAATGAACTATGTTCTTAAGGAGAATAAATGGTACCTATCTAATAAATAATGATTCTATGTATATTGTACCTAAAACTTACTAGTGAACTATATAGTGGATCTAAATAAAAATTTATCAATTATTGATTGATTACTGTTTATATGTTATACATAAAATGCCTAATTAAAAATACACAAACCCTATTACTAGTGAACTATAAGGAGGATCTAAATGAACAATGATCAATTTTATTATATAAATATATTGTTGATCACTGTTTATATATTATACAAAAGATGCATACAATTTAAAATTTATTGAAAAAAATATATCTATACTAATATTATAAAGCTGAAGAGTTTGTTTGTTTGTATGAACATGGTAATCTCATGACCTACTAATCCTTCTGAACTATTTACTGTTGGGTAGTTCTAACCTAACAGTTTAGATAATTATAAATGAGATTCTCATGAAAATGAACTCTGTTCTTAGGGAGAATGAATGGTATCTAATATATAATGATTCTATGTAGTTATCAAAGAATTTCGTTTCATAGCAAGCTCACTGTTATTAAATAATAAATAGATTCATGACTTTGTTTCAATTGTTTGTTGTGCTTCAGCTGAAGTTTCAGAATCTAGGCATACTTTTCCCCAATAATGGATTATGTGACTGCGTCTGTGGCGCGGTGGGAGTGTGTCCGACTGCTACGCAAGAGGTCGTGGGTTCGATTCCCACACGGGACACCACTTTGTGTGATCCACAAATTGTTGTTCCGAGTCTGGGTGTACTTTGTGTCCGTGACTTGTATGTTTGTAAAGTCTCCTGCGACACAGGGCTTGCACCCTAATGCAGGAGTCGTCTTTTTTTAAAAGAAAAAAAAGATCTTATTGAGTAAGTATCCTTAAAACTATCCTTACTACTATTTATTGGATTTTCATCCAACCATGCTAAGAACTATTCCAAGGAAACTAGCTTTGTAAAAAAAACTCGCATCCAAGTTCATCTATGTGTTTGGGCGCTATAATTACACAGATTAAACATATAACATCCCTATTGTTGTCGGAGTTAATTAAATTTAGGTTATCATAATTTATTAACATTTTTAGTACTACTGACAACTATATGTGTCTGGGTGTTATTTATCTATAATATGTATGTATTTAGAAATATTTATGTATGTTCATCGGTTGTCTGGTTTCCATAGTACAAGCTCTGCTTAGTTTGGAATCAGATAGCTTTGTGTGAGTTGTCCTAAGATATTATATTAAATTATATATATATGTAACGTTCCGATCCTGACAAGAAACTATTTTAATGTTCGTAAATTGCAGGCAGAGGGTTTATATTTTGAAAATTACGAAGTGCTGGTGAATAATTTAGCTACGTAGAACGTCAAAATATATATATTATATTGATCTGCTCTTTGTAATAAGGCGGTTATAATTTCGCCATGTCCGTCCGTCGGCAATCCGCAGCTTTGCTCAGAGACTGTCAGTGCTAGAAGGCACTAACAGTTGCTTGGATACACAGTCATGTGACCCCCACCCCCCTCTTCCAGCTAAATGGTTGCTGTTGAGTATGTGAGGGGGGGGGGGTGACCACGGAACCATACATTGTGCGCGGGCCAACATGCACTTGCCCGGTTTTATTATATACATTTAAGAATACATATCTCAAGGAAAATGTGTCACAGGTCATAATCACAGTAGGACGACAGTGGGCTGTCGTTCGTTTAATGAGATTCTGGTACACGTATACTTACGCCCTAAATAAAATGTCCTCTACAAGACAGGACCTAATATGGAGAAGCTGCCCTTGACACTGGCAGTGTTAAGGGCATTTCTCCATCTTAGGTAGGAAAAGACACCGACAGATCCAGGATTTTGTTTACTTGACCCTGCTGAGGTTCTGTACAATCAAAGGAAAACTAAACAAAGGAGATGTCGGATACTTTTGGGGAGGATGTCAGCTCCCTAGTATGCCTAGATCAGCCACCGATCATTTAATCTAGTCAATATCCAGTGCTTATTCATTCAAATTCACGGCCGCTATGTTTTGCCGAGCGGCTGTGTGCCTGTGTGTCATGTGGACTGTGGTGGTTATACAAACAAAAATATATAAAATTCTTTCAAATCGGTTTATTGCTAAAATTTTTATGTGAGTACCTTGATAGATACAATGCTTACTAAAACAATAAAGCCATCTGCATTTTATCTTTTCACAGAAATGGTCAACGATAATCCGTGAAGATGCTCTGTTCAGTTTATATTTTTTCCAACAAGTTTAAAGCCATAAAACGATTTAACCATTGTTAGTATTAGCTTTTGTCTTCGGCTTAAGTCTCTTGTTTAAATATTTATAAAAATGTATTGGTGAGGCGTTCATTTGTTAAATACTTTACCTGAAGGCAAAGGGACCATAGTCAAAGCTCAATAGGTTAACTGTTCGTCTCATAAAAGAAAGTTAAGTATGATTATTTGTTTTTAACCGACTTCAAAAAAGGTGGCTTATTGATAGCTTAAGAAGTTATCTATTCCTCGTACTGTCTAATAGCCACTACATTTGCTTTTTCCATAACCTTTTACCTATAAATAATGGCATCGAGAACCGGCCCTATTTAAGTTCCAAACTCAATTCAGGTTACCCGGTTGCTTCGGTTCTCAAGACAAATCAGTTAAAAAGTACACATCTATTGATTTACCTTGTATTTAACCGTATATTCTAAAATTGTTGAAGCTTTCAAAACTATTTAGAAAAAATATAGGAACTTTTTGGAGTATTTGTATATACCGGATACCTGTTTATCGGGAACATTTCGCTTGAGCTCTGCATTACTACTGCACCTGTGGCATGGGTAGTAAATTGAAGATCAGGCTGGAACAGCTGAAAGATTGAGCTTTTGGCGTTTTCCTGGCCAATTCTTGCATTTGTAAGAACTGTCCTTTGTCAATTTATAACGTTTTATGGTTATTAGAACTTCTGTCTTTTAATTTATTGCTGTTGTTATTATTCAAGTTGTCCCAAAAATTATGTCCCACGGAGGGAAAGTATTCTAAATATGGTAGATAGAACAAATTACTGAAACAAGACTTGATGACTTTTGATATTACCGCGACCCTACGATTACGAGTCCGAAAAGGCATCGGGCTCGGGTTCAAATCCTACCCATTAGGCTCCCGGCGCTATTTTAATAAAATACAATTGGTATAGTTAGCTAGGCCCAACTATTGCATTTTTACATTTTACTTTATTAAACGAACTTAACATAAATGTATTATTTCCAAATATATTACGTAAATACATACAATACATTGTATTAGTAAAAGCAACAAATAATGATGTCATAAAAGTGCAAATTTGCTTATTACAGAAGATGTCACGCGTTAAGCACTTGCTAGGTTGTAAATTGCACTTTCGGTTTTTCTTTCTTTTACTATGTTATTTATTCAACAGTTCAATAATTATAATATTCAACAGGTAGATAGTGTAAAATATTTGGGCATGTGGTTGGACGGAAGATTAAAACGGGGTCGGCATATAAATGAAGTTCGGCAAAAAACACATAAGTTTCTTAATGTCTTCAAAGCTCTTGCGGGCGCAAAATGGGGTATTCACCCGGTATACCTTTACTTATCAACCAGCGGCTTTATTTATCAATTGTACGTAGCAGACTAGATTATTGCAGTTATTTGTATGACAGCAGCATCAAAAGTCATTTGAATAAACTGGATGTAGTACAAAATCAGGCTATGCGAGTGGTGGGTGGATTTACAATTAAAGACAACGGGCAAGGTCAACCAACTGAAAGTTGTGCATCAAAACTTGCAGGGACTGTCCGGCAAAGAGTTAGAATTAAGTTTATTCTTAGAGACGCACAATCATGTCATGAGCATTACTGAACATTGGCTAAAAGCTCATGAAGTTAGTTTTAGAAATACTGAAAATTGCACTGTATATAGCTCTTTTGTGAGAAAAGAAGCTATGCATGGTGGGTCCCTAATACTTGTTAGGAAAAATATTACATGTAACATACGCAAAAACCTTACAACTTTTAGTACCTCAGTGGTCCTGTGTTGAGCTTGAACAGTATATTGTTATACTCGTATGTGTATACCGACCCCTTTTTTTGACTGTTTATATATTACTGATAGACTTACAGACCTTTTTAAATCATTTAATTTAAATAACTTGTTTATTTGAGCCTACTAGAATAACAGTATCATCTTGTACTGTACTTGTCTGGACAATATTTTTAGTAACCGTGAATGTTTACATAAGGCAATTACAACTGATTTAACTTCAGACCACTGTGGTCAATTAGCAAGATTTCCTTACTCTACTACTTACTTTATTATTCGATAGATAACCGTTAGGCCTTTATCAAAAAATCGTTTTTCATGTTTAAGAACAATATTATAATTACAATAATTGCATTTTTGAAAGATAGAAAAAATTGAAATCCAGACCCAGGAATCGAACCCGAGACTTCCGTAGCCAAACCGGCGCCAGAAGCGAACCACCTGTCTGGACTATGTTACTAGATATCAAATTCTTCTATCTCTTAATTCTTACGGGTTACAGTTAATGCTACGGGAGATTATTGCACTTTCATCGCTAAGTAATTTTGTTGCTCCTTAAGCTGAAATTAATTTTAAAATGATTTATTTACGTTTTTGAGTTATACTACTTCGATATATTCTCATTGACGTATTTTTACTCTATTCGTTTTACATTGCGGTTTCAATTGATGTCATCAGGTGATATGTCATCATCAAATACGTTAAAAGTACGCAATGAAGTTCAAACGAATAAACAACACAACAACAAATAAATGTTATGTTACAGGGGATTTTGTCGTTTTTCTACAAGTAGTGATGTTAAGTTTAGTCATTTTATATCGATTTCTTCAATCGCGAGTTGATCGCGCTCTGTATATAAATATGAAACGGAAAACAGATAGCCGGAGGAACGAGAATGCATTTTTGTACTAACTACATAGGTATCAGTTTGATCAAGCACCTATTGAAAACCATTTAGTTAATCTCATAAAGGCAATAGCTGATGTATGCATAGATATAGGTTTACATTATTTAACGAGAAATTTAAAAACCAAAACTACGAAAATTTGTAAACTCGTCCTGTTTCAAGGTCAATAATTTAGTAACTATGAGGTATTTAATTCAGTTAAATCTAAACCAACATTTCTTTTTTACTATTTTATTAAATGGTACAGAAAGGGTTTGGAGTGTATTGGGGGTCTTTAATTTTGATCCTTCAATTTTGTGGGCTTACGCTGTTAGCGCGATTATTTTGTTTCAAACTTTTTTTAAGTACATTTTGAAGTCGTATAGCATAGTGATATTATATTTGAACGTATCCGTGCTTCAGAGTTCAACCCGGTTCAGGCTGTTATCATCTCGCTAACAGTCGTTAGGTCATGTCTTATAGGGTGATCTGAATAATTCTGTTCTGACACAAGGTTGGCCATTCAAAAAATAAGAGTGTAAATTTTATAATGAACGCCGATTATGTGATACTGATAACTTTGATCACAATATAACGTTTAGTAGGTACGTAACTACCACCTATGTTCGTACGTTTTTTATTTTCTAGAAAATTGATTGTGCGTTATTCCCGTTTTGTGGTAATCTTGTGCTATCTATATAATGTTAAATAGTTCAATTCTTTCAATCATATAAAAGCATTTTTGTGGTTAAGTAGTTTTAAGTGTTAAAGTACTTACAAAGTACATACATAAATGGAAATACAGCATTTAAACACAATTTATTATTAGTTTACTCTAAGAAGGCATTCTGTGATATTCAAAAAATAAAATAAAAAAAATAAAATGCTTAAGTCGTTTAATTTATTTTATCCGTGTTTTTATTTTTATTTATAAGATTGATTCTAGTAATCTTAAAAATGCAAAGTTAGTGAGGCTTGATGGATGGATGAGAGATAAACATCCAGTTTATTACTCTTTCACGAGAAAACAGCTGTACCACTGTAACAGCTTAAAGGTTAGGTTGCTTTTATCCCGGTTTCCATGAGGGATCTCATTCAAAGTGTAAATTTAGTGTAAGTTCGGTGGAGCCGCGGGCGCCAGTTAGTTAGATAATATACTTGTGCAATTAAAAGCTGCAGATATTTTTTTAATATAGCTTCAAACAAAATAAAAAAAAAT
Organism: Herminia tarsipennalis; assembly: GCA_945859575.2. NCBI lineage: Eukaryota > Metazoa > Arthropoda > Insecta > Lepidoptera > Erebidae > Herminia > Herminia tarsipennalis. The sequence goes on along the minus strand of OX243846.2, from coordinate 16,329,382 downwards.
GAATACATTGTAACGAAAGAATTTTATTAATTATTTTATGATTTTATTGAAATAAAGCGTAAAAATTACTAAAACGCTCGCGTGACGTCATGCGCGGTGGGGATAAAGTGGCACGCTCTGTTTTCATACTGTTACAGGAACATGTGGCATCTAGCTAGATCTATTATCTTTGGTGCGACTGCTAAGCAACAGATCGTGGGTTTTACGAACATACAAATTATGGACACCTAAAGTAAAGTCCTTCGTGACAGAGGCATGTTTAGTTCTTCCAAAACCATAATCGTTATGGTATTCTCAATCGATCTCGATCTGAGCCAAAATTTTACAGCTAAATATTTCCTACGTATTACGTACGTAGGAAATATTTCTAAAGGCATTCAGCCTCACACAGCTCACTTTGCATGACGTGGATTGGAGTGTCAAGGTCAAAGTCAAAATATTTTATTCATTTAGGTTACAAATGCAACACTTATGAACGTTAGACACAATTTGGAATAGAATGAGCCATCTGAATTTTGTTTCAACAACCATGGAGATAGAGTAAAAATGGAGGCCACATGCTGGCCAAATAACAAAAGTGAAACGATATGACCTTGAAAATACTGTTGTCATCTCCATCTCTTTATAAATAGGGGTTCTCTTTATTAAATAGGGTTGCCATGTTTTTTGTACTATCTATCTGAAATAAATAAATTTAGAGCGACGGAGCCGACTACTTTATAGCAAAATGCTAAATATCGAGATACTTACTAATATGGAATTTATCTATTTATTTAAATATCTACTGAAGTGTAAATTTTAAAAAGTAAATCGAGTTCCGATAAATTACAGTTCAGTAGGTATTAAAACGTAATTTTGTTAATGTTTGATTTTATTTTCTTTTGGTTAGAAAAGTTATAGCTGTTTATGAATCATTACAGTTATATACCCAAAACTTATTTTGTTTCAATATTTAAACACGAACATAGTACATTGTAAATATCGAAATATATATTATTTAAATTTAAATATATATTATATATAATCGAAGAATTAAAGAAAACATGATTTTAAATTGAATAGCAACAATTATTTGTTTTGTTTTTTAATACACGATTTAGGTTTGTAACGTTCATTAGCGGTCGTATCAAAGTTACACTCCTAATAATACAAAAAATGGTTCAAATTTTAATCTTGGAATCAAACATAAATTTACATACTTAGAAGTGAAAAGAGAGTCCACATTCTGGGCATCTCTTACTTTTGCAATCTTGCACTATGCAAACATGATTCTTGAATAAATATTGTACAATTATTGTTACATTAGAAAATAATAAAAAATACAAAATAAAAACATCTCCCGCCATTTAGGTCTCTGTGACACATTAACTAGGGTTGTCATCATCCACTAATAAAAAAAAAAAAAATTAAGCAATAGGTAATTGAATTTTGCCGTGTGGTGCCGGCTTAAGAATAGTACCACCCCATCTCTACCCGTGGGTGTCGTCAAGGCGACTAAGGGATTTCACCCCGGAGGACGGGCAGCAGCGTCCTCTGCGTACTTAAAGCCTTACTGCGATCGCCAACCCGCTCGCCAAGCGTGGCGATTATGGCAATTACCCCCAGGATCTACATACTAGTAGGTTCTACTGGGGAGACCCGTGCCCAGCAGTGGGCCATCTTATGGGTTGATATATAATTGAATATTATACCATAGTCAAATGCCAAATTTATTTTACAACATAATTACTTACACTTACAGTTTTGTGTACAATCAACATACAAAGTGATTTTAAAGGAACTTTTTGTCTTGTGGTGGGTATCATTTGTTGGACACATCGAAGAAGATGAAGATTTGACCTATTCTCCCCGAAATTGCTCAGCTGGTGCACTCCGTAGATAATTTATCTCTATGGCAACAACTCATTTTAATAATTTCAACGATGGTTTTCATTATTCATTTTTTTTAAAAGAGGCATTTTAAAGTTTTATATCGTACATCAAATTTAAAAATGACTTTTATGAAAAAATGCTAACACGTCATGTAATCGTTGAGATTAGTAAAAAACATTATTGCTAAAATAGATGATTGAGTTATTTGTGGTAGAAAATAATAAGAAAAGAGTTTTTTTTATTTTTTTTTATTAAAATTATTATTATTATGTACCTTCCTACTTACAACTAGGTTTTCTTTAAAAAGGACAAAGTCTAGATATTTTTCTAAATCTTATCCAAAACGATATTTTTTAATAATTTTATTTTTTTAATAATTGTCCGTTGCAAGTTATAATTAAATCTAAAGCTTTAATTTAACACGGAGCCTATTTAACGCACTTGTACGAAATTATCACAGCCACAAACAAGAAATGGAAAAACGAACAAGCAAACACAAGATAATACATATATTATTCAAATGACTGATAGCGCAGGGCTTTAAAATTATCCCATACCAAATTCATTAATGAATAGTAAAACCAATGAATAAAACTTCCCATTCTGATATGAGTTGTTTGACAGTTGTCAAAAGTATTCACTTTTTTTTCACGTACCATAAAAAAAAATGAGCTCTAAGAAAATAAGTTCAGTGTCATTTGGTAGGCCCTTAACAACATAATTTTTAATTATTTGAAAATAAAGCATTTTAGGGTTCCGTATGTCACAGGCTCACTACTACTCAAAAACTTTTTGGTCACGCGATACAAAACATAAGGGCACAATTTATGCAACTTTCGGAGCCATTATTTTCTTAAAATATTTATTTAATAAAAAAAAATTGAAACCCTAAAAATGTCCCCCCCCCCCCTCCTTAAAGAAGAACCCCCCTTGAAGCGTGTGACCAAAAAATTTAATGAATAAAAACAACTAAAAACTATTCAAAATAACTAATAAAAGTGAAAAATTTAATAGACTTTCTCGAATTTAACAAAAGATAAAGATCAAGTACCTAATTATATTACAATTTATGAGCAAGGGGAAATAATCGGATCATAACACGTCATACTTTACAGTTACACTTACAACAGACCTGCATGCCGATTCAGTGACCACACAGTGATCAAGTAATAAAAGTATCAGAATATTTGCCTAGTATCTGCATGTCAGCGCATAGCTAATTTTGATCCAAACAGAAACTATGTAATTCGTTAACAAACAATTCATTTGGGTGTGAATTAAAGTCACCTATAATAAGCTTCTGCCTGCTCATTAAACACATTCTGTAAACTCGTATAAGTTCTCAATGCAATTAGTAGGCATGTACACACTAAACACTAATATTGATATTTGATAGCCGTCAACCGCACACAGTCACAATTAATTACTGACACTGTTTGAAACACACTTTTACTCGACAATAGGGCAACCCCGCCATAGGGCCTGCCGTGAAAAATTCCGATTGTTGTATCCACCGCCGATATACCCGTGTAACTATAGTCAGGGTCAACTGATAAATGTTTGTCATAAGGCACATCCACTTCGAACATACCAGAACTGTCTGCATCAGCTGTCTATTTCTATGATTAATTCCAAATGCCTAATGAACAATTTAAGGAAACTAATAGTTATGGTCAAAAAACGGACATTAACAATGATAGAGTAATAATTAAGAACCCTCAGCTAATCTATAGTCCGCAGTCAAAAATAACTGCTTTAGCTTCCAGTGTTGAGAACAGCATTCAACTTCAATGTATTGCAAAAAACGGGTGCTTCGGTACTACCCGCCTTTTCATCCCACAAATATTTTTATATTTTTACAAATATTGATTTTAAAACTGTGGGCTATTTTATTCCGATTTTTACGTAAAAATCGGAATAAAATAGCCCACAGTTTTAAAATCAATATTTTTTTATATATTTTACCTAAAATATATTTCGGTGTCTACAATTAGCTAAGCTTTTGGTACAGACAGCAAAATAATTTAAACTATTTACAATTTCCAATATATTTACGAAATGCCTGATTGTTTATTCAGTTTGGTTAAAGAGTATATCTTTCACGTCAGTAGCAGGTCACAGCAGTCAGGTAAAGCGAAAAATGGTTTTCAATATCATTTTGCTTTCTCTGTCTATCCCATTGCGTCGAAGAAGGGGTAATCTGTAATTTTACTATATAAGAAATGTAGTAGCAAAATAAGCACTGGTCATTGTTTGTAAAAAATATCTTCATTTACATAACAGAGCTTAAAATTTACTGTTGATTTTTAAACATAAGCTTTCACCAATATTCCTATTGACAAAAATGTGATTTGCTTTGTAATATTTTATAATTGTAACGAATCTGTGATTTTACTATCACTTTATTATTACTGTTGGAAATGTAGACGTAGATACCTACAGAATTTTGTTTTAGTAGAAAATAAGTCTAATATCTAGTTCTATTTTATATAAGTCTTGATTAACAGTTTATAACCTTTGAATAATTCACGCGAATAAGTCCCGAAATATATCTAACATAACAATTTATAAGTAGGTACAGATTTATACATTTAGTCTTTTTTGTTTTGAAATGGTGTAATTTTTAGTCTGTTATTGTTTATTTACAACATATAATATTTATAAGCTAATTACTTTTATTTTTCTAATTCTTCATCATACAGCCGGTTTTTGTTTTTTAATTGGTCGACTGTAAACTTAGGACAATCACTTGTCAAGGGCTCTAATTGACTCAGAGCCCTTGACAAGTGATTATGACACTCGCCTTGTTAATCAACAAGGCGTTTCAGAAACTATTGTTCAACTTAAATAATTTATTACAAAATAATAGAAGTATTAAATGGCATACATACTTTATGAACATGAATAAATACTTTTAAGAAAATCAATAACATTGTTTTCTTTTGCTGGCGTTACAAAATCAGTATTCTATAGCTTTATATGTATTTGACTTTTCAGTTGGGTAGAGAACGGATTTAATATTTTGCTGCGGGTAGAAAACGGAATTATATCAATTTATTTTTTACCCGTGGGTTGAAAATATGGGTAGAATACGGATACACACCAAACAACAAATCAATGCTAGGTCAAACTCTTCAAATATACATGAGACTACCTCTTCTTAGCTCCTAGCTGCAAATGATCATCATCTGTTTGCCAAGTTTATGAAAAAGAGTAAAAAAAGGGGGGGACCTACAATTGTCAGGGACCGAAAACTCCAACCAATAAGAATTCTGAAGAATGACTCATATTTGAGTGAAGTTCTATCCAATTGTAAGATGTCTACACTTAGACTGCGTCAGCTCTCCGTTATGATGAATTACAGATGCTGTATGTAAGAAATATCTAAAGAGCAATACAAAGAAACGAATAACTACGACCAAAAATTGACGTTATTAGTGATTACATCAACAGCTACGCCTAATCCTACAACATCAGCCGACGAGCTCTCTCAGCTAAATCAACATCCTAGTTTTAAAATTAGCCGAGTTTAGTCTCAAGTCATGTACCGAAAGACAAAAATTCTGATATATCAACGAAAATTAATCTGGATGGTAAAATATTATACTTTGATGTAATTGCGAATACGAAGCCATTTATCTCTCTTCACTTTCCGGACTTGGTAAAACCAAGATCTCGACAATGGAGCGAAAAAACAACTTAGTCAGTTATTCAATTTATATTATAAAAAACCTTACGACCAAATTATACGTCTTAGTTATAAAACAACTGCTTCAAACTCGTCATGTAAATAACTAGCCCGGCCATAAATACTGTTACATAAAAACTTTTATTTTCGATTTCGCGCAATTTCACATATTCTTTAGTGTTCATTATCAAATTACAATATGGATTGGGGTGTTAAAGAAAAGAGAATTGCGGTGATCGCCTTGCACTAAGTGGCTATGGAGTCGTCGGTCATATTCTACATACTTCAAAAACTTGGTATCAGCCGTAAGTTTGGTTATCGTACTATCAACAGACACAACAACACTTCCTCTGTCGAAGATCAGAAAAGATTGGGGCGGCCGCGTGCTGCTGTAACTACAAAGGTTGTTAATGCTGTTAAAGCCACAATTCGTCGAAATCCCATTAGGAAGCAAAAATCTGGCCATTTTGTTTAATCAATATGTACAAATATGTTTTAATAATATTACATTACTACATTAAAAAAATACATTTTCATTTGTTAAACAACTTATAGCCGGACTAGGTATACTACAGTACGATCAACGTAACTTGACCGGATTGAAGTTAGGTTTTTATCACTTTCGCGCATGTCATAGAGATGCGACCCTAAAATTACTTACGAAAACGATTAATTATGTTTAATCGATTAAAAATACTAACAATATTTTAATTCAACAATATAAAAACACTATTTAAATGAGTTCATAAAAGTTTAAATTTAGAACAGTTACAGTAAATACTAAAGACACTTCGAAAAATTATTACTTTACGAAAATAATCACAAAAAAAATGAGTTAGTAATACTAATTATGACAATGTAATGCGTAGTCGCATCTCTAATTCTCTTGGTTTAGTTACCGCCCCCCCCCCCCCCCCCGCTTCCTGTCACCATTTACTTCCACAAATTGCATCTGCGCAACCACTTGTCGCCTACTTCAGTCCGGCCTAGTTACGTTGAACAAACCGTAGGTAGTGAGAAAGTCGTTTTTTAAAACATTGTAAGCTTTATAATGTTTTTATTTATTTATAGCATTATCTTCAACACTGCCCTGCTACGGTTCTGCAGTACTGTGATGCGTGTTCAAACAAACAGACAGACGGACAAACATTTAAAAAATTAAATATCAATGTATTTAAACACATTTTTTGAACTTTTGCAATATTTTTTTCACTAAGTATAGAAAATTTAAATATTAATTTTAAAGTCGTTAATTGGGTCTTTACTTAAAATTGTGTATTAACGGAAAAACGATGTCAACCTGTGTCAAAAATATATAAAAAAATGTAAAATATGTCTTGATCTCGATATATGATAGACAGGAAGCGCGCGACAGAACATGAAAATACTTTATAATCCCTTATTGGCTTTCCTTTGACAATCTTTCTGCGTTTGCTGGTTTGTGGTTCATGGTGGGTTTCCTGAAATATAGTAGAAATGTATATTTTAATTATTTGTGTGATCCATTGATGAAGGTTTTTTTCTGTTGTAAAAAAGTAATTTAGGTGAACAGCAAGATCCTCCCACGTAATCCATATCTGTAACATCGATCCGGATCCATGTTGTACTTAATAATTATTGCCCTTCACCTTTATAGATGAAAGGCTATGATTATTAGGTACATTTATACTAATATTATAAAGCTGAAGCGTTTGTTTGTTTAAAGGCGATAATCTCAGGAGGTACTGCTCCGAAGCGACCCTTTTATCGAGGAAGTATTACAATACTTAATATTCTGGGCTTTTTGCAAAAAATTTTTTCGTTTTATTAAAACTTTTGCACTATACATGACTTTTATACCTTAGCACAAAAGTTGTGTGAGCTTGTAAGTGTGTTTTGTTTGTACATACATATTTTTAAATATAGAAATACGTACCATGGTAGAAGCATTAGGGTTAGGTCAGACCCGTTGTTGTCATCATCCATAAGATGCGCGATTTATTTGGGCCAATAATGAATTAATTTTGTCACTTATAATACTTATTGCCGAATCAATAATTGTCAATAGATCATTCATTGTGACGGCAGCTGGCGGCGGTTTTGGCGAAGTTGGTACCACAAATTCTAAAAATATGGTTAAATCTATCAGTTTTATGTAGGTAGGTAGGTAAATTGGCACGTGATATTCACCTAATTAAGTAGATTCTTTTTAAATATATAAAAGACTTGGGATAGAAATAAAATAAGGTAGGGATATGCGTATATACACCTATGCATTAAAAAAACGCACAAAGGCGATTGTTTGATATAATCCAGCCGTGTTTTACAATCAGTATTATGTAAATAACCAGTAAATAGTAGTTTTATGAGTTATTTATTAATTAGCCATAGGATTCGAGAATCTAAATAGGCACTAGTACTAGCTACTTAAAGCTCCGAAAAACTGATTTGTCAACAAAGAGATTCCGGCGAACGAAGTGAAAGTTTAGCCGCTATTTTCACAACTAACCCAAACGAGTAGTTGTGAAAATAGTATAGTATTTTAATGGCATGTTATTTATGAAATACGTGTAAAATCGCACATCATTGACAGTTTATGCAGTTAAATTGTAGGCAGATTTATGTAGCTGCCTACCTACAATAAATATTTTACACTGTCAGAAATGAACTGAATCTTAACAATATTGCTTTCAACAATTCAATAATACAAAGTAGACGATAAAACTGAGTAACAACTACTACGAAAATTAATACAGGTAGGTAAGTAAGGAGTTGTGAAAATGGCGAGAAACCGGTCTATCACCATTTTCACAGCTCTGCGTTTAACGTATGGCTGAATATAGCAAAAAATGGCTTCAATTTAAACGATTCATAGGTATTACATAGGAGTTGTGAAAATCGCGGCAAACTGAGCTGTCATCTTTTACACAATTCCGCGTTGTACTTGTGAAAATATGGAAATAAGTCTGCCGTATTTTTACACGTAAACTAAAATTTCATTCAAAAATAATAAAAATAATGGACGGCGGTAGGTAATTAAGCGCTTACCTTGATAGTTGCCATGAATAATTGGCGAAACGAACAGATCAAAAAGTGCCTGCGCTGCATCTATCTATCTCTGTGGGCTCTATCTCTATCTATTTGGGCCATCAGTGAATGGATCTGATCACTCAGAATGCAGATAGTCGAATGCATTATTTCTATCTCGGGCAAATTAGCAGTTTGTGTTCTCGTATCTCGTACATTTGCCGTGATATTTGATAGCCCAGTACCGCTGCTGGGTTACTGAAAAATTATAGATAGGAAGCGCGCGACAGAACTCGAAAATACTTTATAAACCCTTATTGGCTTTCTTTTTGCTAATCTTTTTGCGTTTGCTGGTAAGTGGTTCATAGTGGGTTTCCTGAAATATAGTAGAAATGTAAATTTTAATTATTTGTGTGATCCATTGATGAAGGTTTTTTCTGTTGTAAAAAAGTTATTTAGGTGAACAGCAAGATCCTCCCACGTAATCCATATCTGTAACATGGATCCGGATCCATGTTGTACCTAATAATTATTGCCCTTCACCTATATACCTATAGACTGCCTCTGTGGCGCGGTGGGAGTGTATCCGACTGCTACGCAAGAGGTCGTGGGTTCGATCCCCACCCAGGATAAAACTTTGTGTGATGAGCACGATGGTTTATTCTGTGTCTGGGTGTTATTTATCTATAATATGTATGTATTTAGAAATATATAAGTATGTTTATCAGTTGTCTGGTTGCCATAGTACAAGCTCTGCTTAGTTTGGGATCAGATAGCGTTTTGTGAGTTGTCCCAAGATATTATTATTATTATTATTATTATATAGATGAAAGGCTATGATTATTAGGTACATTTATACTAATATTATAAAGCTGAAGCGTTTGTTTGTTTAAAGGCGATAATCTCAGGAGGTACTGCTCCGAAGCGACCCTTTTATCGAGGAAGTATTACAATATTACAATACTTAATATTCTGGGCTTTTTGCAAGAAATCCTTTTCGTTCTATCTAAACTTTTGCACTATATATGACTTTTATACCTTAGCACAAAAGTTGTGTGAGCTTGTAAGTGTGTTTTGTTTGTGCAAACATATTTTTAAATATAGAAAAACTTACCATGGCAGAAGCATTAGGGTTAGGTTAGACCCGTTGTTTTCATCATCCTTATGATGCGCCATTTATTTGGGCCATTACTTCATTAATTTTGTCACTCAAAATACTCATTTCCGAATCCATAATCGTCAAAAAATCATTATATGTGATGGCAGCTGGCGGCGGTGGTGGCGAAGTTGGTACCACACATTCTAAAAATATGGTTAATTCTATCAGTTTTTTGTAGGTAGGTAGGTAAATTGGCACGTGATATTTACCTAATTAAGTAGATTCTTTTTCAATATATAAAAGACTTGGGATAAAAATAAAATAAGGTAGGGATATGCGTATATACACCTATGCATTAAAAAACGCACAAAGGCGATTGTTTGATATAATCCAGCCGTGTTTTACAATCAGTATTATGTAAATAACCAGTAAATAGTAGTTTTATATGAGTTATTTATTAATTAGCCATAGGATTCGAGAATCTAAATAGGCACTAGTACTAGCTACTTAAAGCTCCGAAAAACTGATTTGTCAACAAAGAGATTCCGGCGAACGAAGTGAAAGTTTAGCCGCTATTTTCACAACTAACCCAAACGAGTAGTTGTGAAAATAGTATAGTATTTTAATGGCATGTTATTTATGAAATACGTGTAAAATCGCACATCATTGACAGTTTATGCAGTTAAATTGTAGGCAGATTTATGTAGCTGCCTACCTACAATAAATATTTTACACTGTCAGAAATGAACTGAATCTTAACAATATTGCTTTCAACAATTCAATAATACAAAGTAGACGATAAAACTGAGTAACAACTACTACGAAAATTAATACAGGTAGGTAAGTAAGGAGTTGTGAAAATGGCGAGAAACCGGTCTATCACCATTTTCACAGCTCTGCGTTTAACGTATGGCTGAATATAGCAAAAAATGGCTTCAATTTAAACGATTCATAGGTATTACATAGGAGTTGTGAAAATCGCGGCAAACTGAGCTGTCATCTTTTACACAATTCCGCGTTGTACTTGTGAAAATATGGAAATAAGTCTGCCGTATTTTTACACGTAAACTAAAATTTCATTCAAAAATAATAAAAATAATGGACGGCGGTAGGTAATTAAGCGCTTACCTTGATAGTTGCCATGAATAATTGGCGAAACGAACAGATCAAAAAGTGCCTGCGCTGCATCTATCTATCTCTGTGGGCTCTATCTCTATCTATTTGGGCCATCAGTGAATGGATCTGATCACTCAGAATGCAGATAGTCGAATGCATTATTTCTATCTCGGGCAAATTAGCAGTTTGTGTTCTCGTATCTCGTACATTTGCCGTGATATTTGATAGCCCAGTACCGCTGCTGGGTTACTGAAAAATTATAGATAGGAAGCGCGCGACAGAACTCGAAAATACTTTATAAACCCTTATTGGCTTTCTTTTTGCTAATCTTTTTGCGTTTGCTGGTAAGTGGTTCATAGTGGGTTTCCTGAAATATAGTAGAAATGTAAATTTTAATTATTTGTGTGATCCATTGATGAAGGTTTTTTTCTGTTGTAAAAAAGTTATTTAGGTGAACAGCAAGATCCTCCCACGTAATCCATATCTGTAACATGGATCCGGATCCATGTTGTACCTAATAATTATTGCCCTTCACCTATATACCTATAGACTGCCTCTGTGGCGCGGTGGGAGTGTATCCGACTGCTACGCAAGAGGTCGTGGGTTCGATCCCCACCCAGGATAAAACTTTGTGTGATGAGCACGATGGTTTATTCTGTGTCTGGGTGTTATTTATCTATAATATGTATGTATTTAGAAATATATAAGTATGTTTATCAGTTTTCTGGTTGCCATAGTACAAGCTCTGCTTAGTTTGGGATCAGATAGCGTTTTGTGAGTTGTCCCAAGATATTATTATTATTATTATATAGATGAAAGGCTATGATTATTAGGTACATTTATACTACTATTATAAAGCTGAAGCGTTTGTTTGTTTGAATACGATAATCTCATGAGGTACTGCTCCGAAGCGACCCTTTTATCGAGGAAGTATTACAATATTACAATACTTAATATTCTGGGCTTTATGCAAGAAATCCTTTTCGTTCTATCAAAACTTTTGCACTATACATGACTTTTATAACTTAGCACAAAAGTTGTGTGAGCTTGTAAGTGTGTTTTGTTTGTACATACATATTTTTAAATAAAGAAAAACGTACCATGGCAGAAGCATTAGGGTTAAAAGACCCATTGTTGTCATCGTCCTTATGATGCGCGATTTATTTGGGCCAATAATGAATTAATTTTGTCACTTAAAATACTTATTGCCGAATCCATAATTATCAATAGATCATTCATTGTGACGGCAGCTGGCGGCGGTCGTGGCGAAGTTGGTACCACAAATTCTAAAAATATGGTTAATTCTATCAGTTTTTTGTAGGTAGGTAGGTAAATTGGCACGTGATATTCACTTAATTAAGTAGATTCTTTTTAAATATATAAAAGACTTGGGATAAAAATAAAATAAGGTAGGGATATGCGTATATACACCTATGCATTAAAAAAACGCACAAAGGCGATTATTTGATATAATGACAAAGGCTCGTACGGCCCCTTTACGATCAGTATTATGTAAATAACTAGTAGATAGTAGTTTTATTTGAGTTATTTATTAATTAGCCATAGGATTCGATAATCTAAATAGGCACTAGTACTAGCTAGTTATAGCTCCGAAAATCTGATTTTTCAACAAAAAGATTCCGGCGAACGAAGTGAAAGTTTAGCCGCTATTTTCACAACTAACCCAAACGGGTAGTTGTGAAAATAGTATAGTATGTTAATGGTATGTTATTTATGAAATACGTGTAAAATCGCACATCATTGACAGTCTATGCAGTTAAATTGTAGGCAGTTTTATGTAGCTGCCTACCTACAATAAATATTTGACACTGTCAGAAATGAACTGAATCTTAACAATATTGCTTTCAACAATTCAATAATACAAAGTAGACGATAAAACTAAGTAACAACTACTACGATAATTAATACAGGTAGGTAAGTAAGCAGAAACAAAAAGTAGTCGTACTTGCAGATCAGAGGGGCAAAAACGTTCAAAATATTCTACAAAATCTTCTTGGTGAGTTCATAGTTACAGTATTTTGGAAGCCGGCAGCAAAACTTAACGGCATTACTAATTCGATAAAACAAGAACTCATGTATCTAACCACAAACGATTACATTATATTGTTAGGGGGTGTGAATGACTGTAACCCATTTGAGTTCAAAAGTGCTTTAATTACATGGTTACCTACAGTATGTAATACGAACGTTATAATTAGTGAGATACCCTATAATCGGCACCTTAATGCTATGAAACTTAATTACGAATTGAAATTTATTTGTAGCAAGTATGAGTACGTGACATATACAGACATGAACTATATTAACTTTATCCCTAAATATATTTTTTTTACTGTAATATTGTGTCGCAACCTATTAAAAGATATATTATGCATCGACTATTCCACTAAACGTAGCAATTATAATAATTTGTTGAGAAATAATTGCATCAAAGTATCGAAGCTTGTTGATAAGTGTACGCAAACTAATTGTGATGTGAAACAAACAAACTTGACAAATGGTGAAAGTAACAATTACTATAATCTTATATCTGACACGGAATATAGAGATGATCCACTAATTCACAGTAATGCAAAAACTAACACTTTTTTTCGTAAGTAAATATCTGAATATTCTGCATCAAAACATCAATGGACTTATAAATAAATCAGACCTCTTGTGTGTACATTTAGACGACTTAAAAATAGTCAATGTAGTGTGTGTTACAAAACACAACATGACTGAAACTGACATTAATCAACTTATAATTCCAAATTACAAATTAGCTTCACAATACTGCCGGAACAATAGACATGGTGGGTCATGCATATTAATAAAAAGATGTCTTAAATTTAAGTCTATTACTGATATCAAAGGGTGTAGCATTGAAAATGTAATTGAATGTAGTGGTATAGAACTCATAGAATTCAAAATAATTGTTATCTGCATTTATAGACCGCCAAGAACCGATCTCAACTCCATCAATTTATTTTTCAACAAACTTAATTTTATTCTCAATAGGTTCTGTTATAATAATAAGTATAGGATTGTCATATGTGGTGATTACAACATAGACATACTAAAAAATACCACCATAGCAATGAAGTTTAAGGAAATAATCAATAGTTACAATTTAAAATTTGCAATTAAGGAACCAACCCGTAAAATAAGCGGTACGTGTCTGGATAATATTATACATAATATAAAAGGATGTATAACGGAGACTTATGAATTTGCAATATCTGATCATAACGCTCAACTTTTAAAATGCCCCATTAAACACGATTTTTCCTTAAAATATTGGTTTATTACGAGACATAACTATAATTTGGATAATATGAAAAAATTCAAATCGTATCTTGATAGTCTGGCGTTTAGTGAAATATATCAGAACAACAATCCAAATAATGCATTTAACTATTTCCATGATTTATTTAAACTGATTCACGATCTATGTTTCCCTATTAAAAAAATCCGCATATCGGCGATTAAAAGACCTAATTGGATTTCGAAAGGAATCAGACTCTGCTGTCGCCGTAAACGGCAACTATTATGGAAATATAAACATATGTCAAGTACTGAAAACAAATCAAATTTAAAAAACTACTCTAAAAGACTTACAAAGACAATAAAATTAACACAAAAAGTACAAAATAACTATTATATTAAAAACGCTAATAATAAATCTAGAGCTACGTGGGCAATTATTAATAAAAGTAGAAAAGTAGACCATGACAAATATATAAGGCAAATCAGAATACAAAATAAGGTTATTGATAATCCACAGGAGATAGCTGACTCATTCAATAGATATTTTATTGACCAGGTAAACTTGTCAAGTACGCATATGGATAATAAGGAAAAATATAAATTCAAATTAACCCGGAATCATTATAATTCATTATTTTTGTCACCAACGACACCAACAGAAATTTTTGACATAATTAAGGAACTAAAGTCCACAAATAGCACAGGGTACGACAACATTAATTCAAAAATATTGAAATACGTCGCAAGTAGTATATCACCATTGCTTAGTATAATATTTAACTTGGTTTTAGAATGTGGTGTTTTCCCGGATAAATTAAAAATATCTATTATAAAGCCACTGTTCAAAAAACAAAACAGAGAGGACATGGAATGTTATAGACCGATTGCACTTCTACCAGTTTTCCCTAAGATTCTTGAGAAAGTTATATATGTTCGCCTAAGCTCGTATTTGGAGAAAAATTGTGTTTTTACCAATGCTCAACAGGGTTTTAGAAAAAATCATACCATCAATATGGCAATCTACAAATTTTTAGATCATATAATTAATTGTGTAGATAGCAAAACGCCTGTGAGTGCAATGTATATGGATATGACCAAGGCCTTCGATTATGTTGACCATAAAATTTTGCTACATAAGCTAGAGGCATACGGGATTCGAGGAAACGTGTTGGATTTGCTAAATTCATATATGCATAATAGATATCAGCTAACACAAATTAGTCGAATATCGTCTAGCACTAAAACAGAATGTTTCTATTCGTCTAGTTTAAGAGAAGTTAATTACGGAGTCCCTCAGGGTAGCGTATTGGGTCCCCTGTTGTTTCTTGTGTACATAAACGACTTGCCACAGTGTACCAAGCATCCAATGATTTTATTTGCAGATGATAGCACGATAATACATAAATGTGAAGATATTGACAATTTTAATGAGGAAATTAATACTTCTTTAGCAGACATAGTGACATGGCTTAGACATAATAATTTAATTGCAAATCTAAATAAGACAAATATGATGACATTTACAACTCGTCAAAACAAAGCTACGAGTAATAAAGTGTATGAAATTGTTTATAATGGTAAAAGAATAGAGCAACTTGATTACACAAAATTTCTAGGTCTACATATAGATAAACATCTAAGCTGGTGGGATCAGGTAGAAAGCGTATGCAAAAAATAAATAAATCAATGCTCTTACGCACTTCACATGCTACGCAAAATAGCCAGTAAGCATGTAGTCCTTACAGCATATCACGGTTTCGTAGACTCAATCCTAAGATACGGAATTATATTCTGGGGAAATTCCAGTGGCAAAGATATGGTTTTTAAATCTCAAAAAAGATGTGTACGTGCGATGTGCAACTTACAACAAACTGACAGTTGTAAACCTCACTACAAGGAACTCAGAATACTTACCGCGCCTAGTCTTTATATTTATGAGAGTGCCGTCTTTGTCAAAAGTAATATTAATAATTACGAAAACTGTAATAATAGGAGGTATCCACATAAACTTCGAATACCCAGCTCTCGCACTGCGCTATCTAGTAACAGCGTCATCAGTATGGCCCCGAAGATTTATAATAAGTTGCCCCATTCGGTAAAAAACATCACAAATATTGACAAATTTAAAAAAACATTAAAACTTCATTTAATAGATAAAACTTATTATTCCGTATTAGAGTTCTTAAATGAAAAAATGGTTTGAGATGTGTGACATGGCTGGTATTAGGTAATATTTATGACATTTTATTGTTTAATTAAAATTTTGAATTTTCTTATAATTGTTGACCAAGATATTATTATTACTATTTTTATGTCCAAATTGATTAATGATGTTATGTACCAAAATAATAAATTTGTACGCCTGATGCATGGCAGGGCATAGTGAAACCTACACTGTATATTAACAACTAATTGTAACCTATGTTCCACGAATAAATATGAATTGAATTGAATTGAAAAGTAAGGAGTTGTGAAAATGGCGAGCAACCGGTCTATCACCATTTTCACAGCTCTGCGTTTGACATTTGGCTGAATATAGCAAAATATGGCTTCAATTTAAATGATTAATAGGTATTAAATTGGAGTTGTGAAAATGGCGGCAAACTGAGCTGTCATCTTTTACACAATTCCGCGTTGTACTTGTGAAAATATGGAAATAAGTATGCCGTATTTTCACACGTAAATCTAAATATTCATTCAAAATTATGTCCCACGGAGGGAAAGTATTTTAAATATGGTAGATAGAACAAATTACTGAAACAAGACTTGATGACTTTGATATTACCGCGACCCTACGATTACGAGTCTGAAAAGGCATCGGGCTCGGGTTCAAATCCTACCTATTAGGCTCCCGGCGCAATTTTAATAAAATACAATTGGTATAGTTAGCTAGGCCCAACTATTGCATTTATACATTTTACTTTATTAAACGAACTTAACATAAATGTATTATTTCTAAATATATTACGTAAATACATACAATACATTGTATTAGTAAAAGCAACAAATAATGATGTTATAAAAGTGCAAATTTGCTTATTACAGAAGATGTCACGCGTTAAGCACTTGCTAGGTTGTAAATTGCACTTTCGGTTTTTCTTTCTTTTACTATGTTATTTATTCAACAGTTCAATAATTATAATATTCAACAGGTAGATAGTGTAAAATATTTGGGCATGTGGTTGGACGGAAGATAAAAACGGGGTCGGCATATAAATGAAGTTCGGCAAAAAACACATAAGTTTCTTAATGTCTTCAAAGCTCTTGCGGGCGCAAAATGGGGTATTCACCCGGTATACCTTTACTTATCAACCAGCGGCTTTATTTATTAATTGTACGTAGCAGACTAGATTATTGCAGTTATTTGTATGACAGCAGCATCAAAAGTCATTTGAATAAACTGGATGTAGTACAAAATCAGGCTATGCGAGTGGTGGGTGGATTTACAATTAAAGACAACGGGCAAGGTCAACCAACTGAAAGTTGTGCATCGAAACTTGCAGGGACTGTCCGGCAAAGAGTTAGAATTAAGTTTATTCTTAGAGACGCACAATCATGTCATGAGCATTACTGAACATTAGCTAAAAGCTCATGAAGTTAGTTTTAGAAATACTGAAAACTGCACTGTATATAGCTCTTTTGTGAGAAAAGAAGCTATGCATGGTGGGTCCCTAATACTTGTTAGGAAAAATATTACATGTAACATACGCAAAAACCTTACAACTTTTAGTACCTCAGTTGTCCTGTGTTGAGCTTGAACAGTATATTGTTATACTCATATGTGTATACCGACCCCTTTTTTCGACTGTTTATATATTACTGATAGATTTACAGACCTTTTTAAATCATTTAATTTAAATAACTTGTTTATTTGAGCCTACTAGAATAACAGTATCATCTTGTACTGTACTTGTCTGGACAATATTTTTAGTAACCGTGAATGTTTACATAAGGCAATTACAACTGATTTAACTTCAGACCACTGTGGTCAATTAGCAAGATTTCCTTACTCTACTACTTACTTTATTATTCGATAGATAACCGTTAGGCCTTTATCAAAAAATCGTTTTTCATGTTTAAGAACAATATTATAATTACAATAATTGCATTTTTGAAAGATAGAAAAATTTGAAATCCAGACCCAGGAATCGAACCCGAGACTTCCGTAGCCAAACCGGCGCCAGAAGCGAACCACCTATCTGGACTATGTTACTAGATATCAAATTCTTCTATCTCTTAATTCTTACGGGTTATAGTTAATGCTACGGGAGATTATTGCACTTTCATCGCTAAGTAATTTTGTTGCTCCTTAAGCTGAAATTAATTTTAAAATGATTTATTTACGTTTTTGAGTTATACTACTTCGATATATTCTCATTGACGTATTTTTACTCTATTCGTTTTACATTGCGGTTTCAATTGATGTCATCAGGTGATATGTCATCATCAAATACGTTAAAAGTTCGCAATGAAGTTCAAACGAATAAACAACACAACAACAAATAAATGTTATGTTACAGGGGATTTTGTCGTTTTTCTACAAGTAGTGATGTTAAGTTTAGTCATTTTATATCGATTTCTTCAATCGCGAGTTGATCGCGCTCTGTATATAAATATGAAACGGAAAACAGATAGCCGGAGGAACGAGAATGCATTTTTGTATTAACTACATAGGTATCAGTTTGATCAAGCACCTATTGAAAACCATTTAGTTAATCTCTTAAAGGCAATAGCTGATGTATGCATAGATATACGTTTACATTATTTAACGAGTAATTTAAAAACCAAAACTACGAAAATTTGTAAACTCGTCCTGTTTCAAGGTCAATAATTTAGTAACTATGAGGTATTTAATTCAGTAAAATCTAAACCAACATTTCTTTTTTACTATTTTATTAAATGGTACAGAAAGGGTTTGGAGTGTATTGGGGGTCTTTAATTTTGATCCTTCAATTTTGTGGGCTTACGCTGTTAGCACGATTATTTCGTTTCAAACTTTTTTTAAGTACATTTTAAGTCGTATAGCATAGTGATATTATATTTGAACGTATCCGTGCTTCAGAGTTCAACCCGGTTCAGGCTGTTATCATCTCGCTAACAGTCGTTAGGTCATGTCTTATAGGGTGATCTGAATAATTCTGTTCTGACACAAGGTTGGCCATTCAAAAAATAAGAGTGTAAATTTTATAATGAACGCCGATTATGTGATACTGATAACTTTGATCACAATATAACGTTTAGTAGGTACGTAACTACCACCTATGTTCGTACGTTATTTATTTTCTAGAAAATTGATTGTGCATTATTCCCGTTTTGTGGTAATCTTGTGCTTATTTATTTATTTATTTATTTGGTTAACCAACAATTGTTTACACATTTGCATCGCTTAAAAACTATTAATCATAAAAACGTTAACGCGTGTAACAATTAATTACAGGTTAACACCACATGAACCAACGGACATTTAATATTATTCTATTTTAAAATTATTGCTGAAACATTGCTTATATAATATCATTAGTATAATATCAAATAATTGAGTTGAGAATAAAGATAACATTAAAAATATGTCATAGTGAGATTAAGTGATTAAATGATTAATTGAATATAATTTGAAATAAAAAAAAAATCGATAATAATTGTGATGAAAATATTAAATAATAATCAAAAAGAAAAAAAAAAAAAAATAAACAATAAACAATATGCTATCTATATAATGTTAAATAGTTCAATCCTTTCAATCATATAAAAGCATTTTTGTGGTTAAGTAGTTTTAAGTGTTAAAGTACTTACAAAGTACATACATAAATGGAAATACAGCATTTAAACACAATTTATTATTAGTTTACTCTAAGAAGGCATTCTGTGATATTCAAAAAATAAAATAAAAAAAATAAAATGCTTAAGTCGTTTAATTCATTTTATCCGTGTTTTTATTTTTATTTATAAGATTGATTCTAGTAATCTTAAAAATGCAAAGTTAGTGAGGCTTGATGGATGGATGAGAGATAAACATCCAGTTTATTACTCTTTCACGAGAAAACAGCTGTACCACTGTAACAGCTTAAAGGTTAGGTTGCTTTTATCCCGGTTTCCATGAGGGATCTCATTCAAAGTGTAAATTTAGTGTAAGTTCGGTGGAGCCGCGGGCGCCAGTTAGTTAGATAATATACTTGTGCAATTAAAAGCTGCAGATATTTTTTTAATATAGCTTCAAACAAAATAAAAAAAAATGAATACATTGTAACGAAAGAATTTTATTAATTATTTTATGATTTTATTGAAATAAAGCGTAAAAATTACTAAAACGCTCGCGTGACGTCATGCGCGGTGGGGATAAAGTGGCACGCTCTGTTTTCATACTGTTACAGGAACATGTGGCATCTAGCTAGATCTATTATCTTTGGTGCGACTGCTAAGCAACAGATCGTGGGTTTTACGAACATACAAATTATGGACACCTAAAGTAAAGTCCTTCGTGACAGAGGCATGTTTAGTTCTTCCAAAACCATAATCGTTATGGTATTCTCAATCGATCTCGATCTGAGCCAAAATTTTACAGCTAAATATTTCCTACGTATTACGTACGTAGGAAATATTTCTAAAGGCATTCAGCCTCACACAGCTCACTTTGCATGACGTGGATTGGAGTGTCAAGGTCAAAGTCAAAATATTTTATTCATTTAGGTTACAAATGCAACACTTATGAACGTTAGACACAATTTGGATTAGAATGAGCCATCTGAATTTTGTTTCAACAACCATGGAGATAGAGTAAAAATGGAGGCCACATGCTGGCCAAATAACAAAAGTGAAACGATATGACCTTGAAAATACTGTTGTCATCTCCATCTCTTTATAAATAGGGGTTCTCTTTATTAAATAGGGTTGCCATGTTTTTTGTACTATCTATCTGAAATAAATAAATTTAGAGCGACGGAGCCGACTACTTTATAGCAAAATGCTAAATATCGAGATACTTACTAATATGGAATTTATCTATTTATTTAAATATCTACTGAAGTGTAAATTTTAAAAAGTAAATCGAGTTCCGATAAATTACAGTTCAGTAGGTATTAAAACGTAATTTTGTTAATGTTTGATTTTATTTTCTTTTGGTTAGAAAAGTTATAGCTGTTTATGAATCATTACAGTTATATACCCAAAACTTATTTTGTTTCAATATTTAAACACGAACATAGTACATTGTAAATATCGAAATATATATTATTTAAATTTAAATATATATTATATATAATCGAAGAATTAAAGAAAACATGATTTTAAATTGAATAGCAACAATTATTTGTTTTGTTTTTTAATACACGATTTAGGTTTGTTACGTTCATTAGCGGTCGTATCAAAGTTACGCTCCTAATAATACAAATAATGGTTCAAATTTTAATCTTGGAATCAAACATAAATTTACATACTTAGAAGTGAAAAGAGAGTCCACATTCTGGGCACCTCTTACTTTTGCAATCTTGCACTATGCAAACATGATTCTTGAATAAATATTGTACAATTATTGTTACATTAGAAAATAATAAAAAATACAAAATAAAAACATCTCCCGCCATTTAGGTCTCTGTGACACATTAACTAGGGTTGTCATCATCCACTAATATAAAAAAAAATAATTAAGCAATAGGTAATTGAATATTATACTCGTACCATAGTAAAATGCCAAATATATTTTACAATATAATTACTCACACTTACAGTTTTGTGTACAATCAACATACAAAGTGATTTTAAAGGAACTTTTTGTCTTGTGGTGGGTATCATTTGTTGGACACATCGAAGAAGATGAAGATTTGACCTATTCTCCCCGAAATTGCTCAGCTGGTGCACTCCGTAGATAATTTATCTCTATGGCAACAACTCATTTTAATAATTTCAACGATGGTTTTCAATATTCATTTTTTTTAAAAGAGGCATTTTAAAGTTTTATATCGTACATAAAATTTAAAAATGACTTTTATGAAAAAATGCTAACACGTCATGTAATCGTTGAGATTAGTCGTTGAAAAAACATTATTGCTAAAATAGATGATTGAGTTATTTGTGGTAGAAAATAATAAGAAAAGAGTTTTTATATATTTTTTTATTAAAATTATTATTATTATGTACCTTCCTACTTACAACTAGGTTTTCTTTAAAAAGGACAAAGTCTAGATATTTTTCTAAATCTTATCCAAAACGACATTTTTTAATAATTTTATTTTTTTAATAATTGTCCGTTGCAAGTTATAATTAAATCTAAAGCTTTAATTTAACACGAAGCCTATTCAACGCACTTGTACGAAATTATCACAGCCACAAATAAGAAATGGAAAAACGAACAAGCAAACATAAGATAATACATATATTATTCAAATGACTGATAGCGCAGGGCTTTAAAATTATCCCATACCAAATTCATTAATGAATAGTAAAACCAATGAATAAAACTTCCCATTCTGATATGAGTTGTTTGACAGTTGTCAAAAGTATTCACTTTTTTTCACGTAAGTACCATAAAAAAAAATGAGCTCTAAGAAAATAAGTTCAGTGTCATTTGGTAGGCCCTTAACAACATAATATTTAATTATTTGAAAATAAAGCATTTTAGGGTTCCGTATGTCACAGGCTCACTACTACTCAAAAACTTTTTGGTCACGCGATACAAAACATAAGGGCACAATTTATGCAACTTTCGGAGCCATTATTTTCTTAAAATATTTATTTAATAAAAAAAAAATTGAAACCTTAAAATGTCCCCCCCCCCCCTCCTTAAAGATGAACCCCCCTTGAAGCGTGTGACCAAAAAATTTAATGAATAAAAACAACTAAAAACTATTCAAAATAACTAATAAAAGTGAAAAATTTAATAGACTTTCTCGAATTTAACAAAAGATAAAGATCAAGTACCTAATTATATTACAATTTATGAGCAAGGGGAAATGATCGGACCATAAACACGTCATACTTTACAGATACACTTACAACAGACCTGCACGCCGATTCAGTGACCACACAGTGATCAAGTAATAAAAGTATCAGAATATTTGCCTAGTATCTGCATGTCAGCGCATAGCTAATTTTGATCCAAACAGAAACTATGTAATTCGTTAACAAACAATTCATTTGGGTGTGAATTAAAGTCACCTATAATAAGCTTCTGCCTGCTCATTAAACACATTCTGTAAACTCGTATAAGTTCTCAATGCAATTAGTAGGCATGTACACACTAAACACTAATATTGATATTTGATAGCCGTCAACCGCACACAGTCACAATTAATTACTGACACTGTTTGAAACACACTTTTACTCGACAATATGGCAACCTCGCCATAGGGCCTGCCGTGAAAAATTCCGATTGTTGTATCCACCGCCGATATACCCGTGTAACTATAGTCAGGGTCAACTGATAAACGTATGTCATAAGGCACATCCACATCGAATATACCAGAACTGTCTTCATCAGCTGTCTATTTCTATGATTAATTCCAAATGCCTAATGAACAATATAAGGAAACTAATAGGTATGGTCAAAAAACGGACATTAACAATGATGGAGTAATAATCAAGAACCCTCAGCTAATCTATAGTCCGCAGTCAAAAATAACTGCTTTAGCTTTCAGTGTTGAGAAGAGCATTCAACTTCAATGTATTGCAAAAAACGGGTGCTTCCGTACTACCCGCCTTTTCATCCCACAAATATTTTATTCCGATTTTACCCAAAGCTTATTACGTTTTGGGTAAAAATCGGAATAAAATAGCTCACAGTTTTATAATCAATATTTTTTTATATATTCTACCTAAAATATATTCCGGTGTCTACACACTTCAATTAGCTAAGCTTTTGGTACAGACAGCACAATATTTTAAACTATTTAAAATTACCAATATATTTACGAAATGCCTGATTGTTTATTCAGTTTGGTTAAAGAGTATATCTTTCACGTCAGTAGCAGGTCACAGCAGTCAGGTAAAGCGAAAAATAGATTTCAATATCATTTTGCTTTCTCTGTCTATCTCATTGCGTCGAAGAAGGGGTAATCTGTGATTTTACTATATAAAAAATAAAGTAGCAAAATAAGTACTGGTCATTGTTTGTAAAAAATATCTTCATTTACATAAGAGAGCTTAAAATTTATTGTTGATTTTTAAACTTAAGCTTTCACCAATATACCTATTGACAAAAATGTCATTTGCTTTGTGATATTTTATAATTGTAACGAATCTGTGATTTTACTAAAGTTGGAAATGTAGATGTAGATACCTACAGAATTTTGTTTTAGTAGAAAAAAAGTCTAATATTATTCTATTTTACATTGTGATACATAAGTCTTGATTAACAGTTTATAACCTTTGAATAATTCACGCGAATAAGTCCCGAAATATATCTAACACAACAATTTATAACAATTGACTCAGAGCCCTTGACAAGTGATTATGACACGCGCCTTGTTAATATGACAGTTCAACTTAAATTTATTACAAAATAATATAAGTATTATATGTCATACATACTTTATGAACATGAATAAATACTTTTAAGAAAATCAATAACATTGTATTCTTTTGCTGGCGTTACAAAACCAATATAGTTTTATATGTATTTGACTTATCAGTTGGGTAAAGAACGGATTTAATATTTTGCTGGGGGTAGAAAACGGAACTTTTACTCGTGGGTTGAAAATATGGGTAGAATACGGATACACCCCAAAAAACAAATCAATGCTAGGTCAAAGTCTTCAAATATACATGAGACTATCTCTTCTTAGCTCCTAGCTGCAAATTATCATCATCTGTTTGCCAAGTTTATGAAAAAGAGTAAAAAAGGGGACAATTGTCAGGAACCGAAAACTCTAACCAATAAGAATTCTGAAGTATGACTCATATTTGAGTGAAGTTCTATCCAATTGTAAGATGTCCACACTTAGACTGCGTCAGCTCTCCGTTATGATAATTAATCATATGCTGTATATATGCAAGAAATATCTAAAGAGCAATACAAAGAAACGAATAACTACGACCAAAAATTGACGTTATTAGTGATTATATCAACAGCTACGCCCAATCCTACAACATCAGCCGACGAGCTCTCTCGGCTAAATCAACATCCTAGTTTTAAAATTAGCCGAGTTTAGTCTCAAGTCATGTACCGAAAGACAAAAATTCTGATATATCAACGAAAATTAATCTGGATGGTAAAATATTATACTTTGATGTAATTGCGAATACGAAGCCATTTATCTCTCTTCACTTTCCGGACTTGGTAAAACCAAGATCTCGACAATGGAGCGAAAAAACAACTTAGTCAGTTATTCAATTGATATTATAAAAAACCTTACGACCAAATTATACGTCTTAGTTATAAAACAACTGCTTCAAACTCGTCATGTAGATCTAACTAGCCCGGTCATAAATACTGTTACATAAAAACTTTTATTTTCGATTTCGCGCAATTTCACATATTCTTTAGTGTTCATTATCAAATTACAATATGGATTGGGGTGTTAAAGAAAAGAGAATTGCGGTGATCGCCTTGCACTAAGTGGCTATGGAGTCGTCGGTCATATTCCAGATACTTCAAAAACTTGGTGTCAGCCGTAAGTTTGGTTATCGTACTATCAACAGACACAACAACACTTCCTCTGTCGAAGATCAGAAAAGATTGGGGCGGCCGCGTGCTGCTGTAACTACAAAGGTTGTTAATGCTGTTAAAGCCACAATTCGTCGAAATCCCATTAGGAAGCAAAAATCTGGCCATTTTGAACAGAATATTGTTTTTATTTTTTGCTGACACTTTAATCAATACGTACATATAAGTTTTAATATTATAACATTACTACATTAAAAAAATGCATTTTCGTTTGTTAAACAACTTATAGCCGGACTAAGTATACTACAGTACGATCAACGTAACTTGACCGGATTGAAGTTAGGTTTTTATCACTTTCGCGCATGTCATAGAGATGCGACCCTAAAATTACTTACGAAAACGATTAATTATGTTTAATCGATTAAAAATACTAACAATATTTTAAT
The DNA here is from genome assembly GCA_945859575.2 of Herminia tarsipennalis. Taxonomy (NCBI): domain Eukaryota; kingdom Metazoa; phylum Arthropoda; class Insecta; order Lepidoptera; family Erebidae; genus Herminia; species Herminia tarsipennalis. Next base: position 16,303,289 of record OX243846.2, on the reverse strand, counting down.
TCAACAATATAAAAACACTATTTAAATGAGTTCATAAAAGTTTAAATTTAGAACAGTTACAGTAAATACTAAAGACACTTCGAAAAACTATTTCTTTACGAAAATAATCACAAAAAAAATAAGTTAGTAATACTAATTATGACAATGTAATGCGTAGTCGCATCTCTAATTCTCTTGGTTTAGTTACCCCCCCCCCTGCTTCCTGTCACCATTTACTTCCACAAATTGCATCTGCGCAACCACTTGTCGCCTACTTCAGTCCGGCCTAGTTACGTTGAACCAACCGTAGTGAGAAAGTCGTTTTTTAAAACATTGTAAGCTTTATAATGTTTTTATTTATTTATAGCATTATCTTCAACACTGCCCTGCTACGGTTCTGCAGTACTGTGATGCGTGTTCAAACAAATAGACAGACGGACAAACATTTAAAAAATTAAATATCAATGTGTTTAAACACATTTTTTGAACTTTTGCAATATTTTTTTCACTATGTATAGAAAATTTAAATATTAATTTTAAAGTCGTTAATTGGGTCTTTACTTATAATTGTGTATTAACAGAAAAACGATGTCAACCTGTGTCAAAAATATATAAAAAAATGTTAAATATGTCTTGATCTCGATATATGATAGACAGGAAGCGCGCGACAGAACATGAAAATACTTTATAATCCCTTATTGGCTTTAATTTGACAATCTTTCTGCGTTTGCTGGTTTGTGGTTCATGGTGGGTTTCCTGAAATATAGTAGAAATGTATATTTTAATTATTTGTGTGATCCATTGATAAAGGTTTTTTTCTGTTGTAAAAAAGTTATTTAGGTGAACAGCAAGATCCTCCCACGTAATTCATATCTGTAACATGGATCCGGATCCATGTTGTACTTAATAATTATTGCCCTTCACCTTTATAGATGAAAGGCTATGATTATTAGGTACATTTATACTAATATTATAAAGCTGAAGCGTTTGTTTGTTTGAATACGATAATCTCATGAGGTACTGCTCCGAAGCGATCATTTATCGAGGAAGTATTACAATATTACAATACTTAATATTCTGGGCTTTATGCAAGAAATCCTTTTCGTTCTATCAAAACTTTTGCACTATACATGACTTTTATACCTTAGCACAAAAGTTGTGTGAGCTTGTAAGTGTGTTTTGTTTGTACAAACATATTTTTAAATAAAGAAAAACGTACCATGGCAGAAGCATTAGGGTTAGGTTAGACCCGTTGTTGTCATCATCCTTATGATGCGCCATTTATTTGGGCCATTAGTTCATTAATTTTGTCACTCAAAATACTCATTGCCGAATCCATAATCGTCAAAAAATCATTCATTGTGACGGCAGCTGGCGGCGGTGGTGGCGAAATTGGTACCACAAATTCTAAAAATTATGGTTAATTCTATCAGTTTTTTGTAGGTAGGTAGGTAAATTGGCACGTGATATTCACCTAATTAAATAGATTCTTTTTAAATATATAAAAGACTTGGGATAAAAATAAAATAAGGTAGAGATATGCGTATATACATCTATGCATTAAAAAAACGCACAAAGGCGATTGTTTGATATAATGACAAAGGCTCGTACGGCCCGTGTTTTACAATCAGTATTATGCAAATAACTAGTATATAGTAGTTTTATATGAGTTATTTATTAGTTAGCCATAGGATTCGAGAATCTAAATGGGCACTAGTACTAGCTACTTGAAGCTCCGAAAATCTGATTTGTCAACAAAGAAATTCCGGCGAACGAAGTGAAAGTTTAGCCGCTATTTTCACAACTAACCCAAACGGGTAGTTGTGAAAATAGTATAGTATGTTAATGGTATGTTATTTATGAAATACGTGTAAAATCGCACATCATTGACAGTCTATGCAGTTAAATTGTAGGCAGATTTATGTAGCTGCCTACCTACAAAAAATATTTGACACTGTCAGAAATAAACTGATTCTTAACAATATTGCTTTTAACAATTCAATAATACAAAGTAGCCGATAAAACTGAGTAACAACTACTACGAAAATTAATACAGGTAGGTAAGTAAGGAGTTGTGATAATGGCGAGAAACCGGTCTATCACCATTTTCACAGCTCTGCGTTTAACGTATGGCTTAATATAGCAAAAAATGGCTTCAATTTAAATGATTCATAGGTATTAAATAGGAGTTGTGAAAATGGCGGTAAACTAAACTGTCATCTTTTACACAATTCCGCGTTGTACTTGTGAAAATATGGAAATAAGTATGCCATATTTTCTTACGTAAATCTAAAAATTCACTCAAAATTATTAAAAATAATGGACGGCGGTAGGTAATTAAGCGCTTACCTTGATTGTTGCTGCCTCTAACTATCTCTGTGGGCTCTATCTCTATCTATTTGAGCCATCAGTGAATGGATCTGATGACTCAGAATGCAGATAGTCATTTCTATTATTTCTATTTCGGGCATAGCTGTTTGTGTTCCCGTATGTTGTACATATGACAGCCTACTACCGCTGAGTTGCCGATATAAGATAGATAGGGTGCGCTCGACGGCACCCTGTGGCGGTGGTGAAGGTGTTGGTGTGACCTCGAATTCTAAAAATATGGTCAATTTTATCAGTATTTTGTAGGTAGGTAGGTAAATTGGCACGTGATATTCACCTAATTAGGTAGATTATTTTTAAAGTAAATATTTAAAAGACTTGGGATAAAAATAAAATAAGGTAGGGATGCGTATATACATCTTTGCATTAAAAAAACGCACAAAGACGATTGTTTGATATAATGACAAAGGCTCGTACAGCCGGTGTTTTACAATCAGTATTATGCAAATAACTAGTATATAGTAGTTTTATATGAGTTATTTATTAATTATCCATAGGATTCGAGAATCTAAATGGGCACTAGTACTAGCTACTTAAAGCTCCGAAAATATGATTTGTCAACAAAGAGATTCCGGCGAACGAAGTGAAAGCCGCTATTTTCACAACTAACCCAAACGGGTAGTTGTGAAAATAGTATAGTATGTTAATGGTATGTTATTTATGAAATACGTGTAAAATCGCACATCATTGACAGTCTATGCAGTTAAATTGTAGGCAGATTTATGTAGCTACCTACCTACAATAAATATTTGACACTGTCAGAAATGAACTGAATCTTAACAATATTGCTTTTAACAATTCAATAATACAAAGTAGCCGATAAAACTGAGTAACAACTACTACGAAAATTAATACAGGTAGGTAAGTAAGGAGTTGTGATAATGGCGAGAAACCGGTCTATCACCATTTTCACAGCTCTGCGTTTAACGTATGGCTTAATATAGCAAAAAATGGCTTCAATTTAAATGATTCATAGGTATTAAATAGGAGTTGTGAAAATGGCGGTAAACTAAACTGTCATCTTTTACACAATTCTGCGTTGTACTTGTGAAAATATGGAAATAAGTATGCCATATTTTCACACGTAAATCTAAATATTCACTCAAAATTATTAAAAATAATGGACGGCGGTAGGTAATTAAGCACTTACCTTGATTGTTGCTGCCTCTACCTATCTCTGTGGGCTCTATCTCTATCTATTTGAGCCATCAGTGAATGGATCTGATGACTCAGAATGCAGATAGTCATTTCTATTATTTCTATTTCGGGCATAGCTGTTTGTGTTCCCGTATGTTGTACATATGACAGCCCACTACCGCTGAGTTGCCGATATAAGATAGATAGGGTGCGCTCGACGGCACCCTGTGGCGGTGGTGGCGGTGTTGGTGTGACCTCGAATTCTAAAAATATGGTCAATTTTATCAGTATTTTGTAGGTAGGTAGGTAAATTGGCACGTGATATTCACCTAATTAGGTAGATTATTTTTAAAGTAAATATTTAAAAGACTTGGGATAAAAATAAAATAAGGTAGGGATGCGTATATACATCTTTGCATTAAAAAAACGCACAAAGGCGATTGTTTTATATAATGACAAAGGCTCGTACGGCCGGTGTTTTACAATCAGTATTATGCAAATAACTAGTATATAGTAGTTTTATATGAGTTATTTATTAATTAGCCATAGGATTTGATAATCTAAATAGGCACTAGTACTAGCTACTTAAAGCTCCGAAAATCTGATTTGTTATTTTCACAACTAACCCAAACGGGTAGTTGTGAAAATAGTATAGTATGTTAATGGCATGTTATTTATGAAATACGTGTAAAATCGCACATCATTGACAGTCTATATGCAGTTAAATTGTAGGCAGATTTATATAGCTACCTACCTACAATAAATATTTTACACTGTCAGAAATAAACTGAATCTTAACATTATTGCTTTCAACAATTCAATAATACAAAGTAGACGATAAAACTAAGTAACAACTACTACGAAAATTAATACAGGTAGGTAAGTAAGGAGTTGTGATAATGGCGAGAAACCGGTCTAATGATTAATAGGTATTAAATTGGAGTTGTGAAAATCGCGGCAAACTGTGCTGTCATCTTTTACACAATTCCGCGTTGTACTTGTGAAAATATGGAAATAAGTATGCCGTATTTTCACACGTAAAACTAAAATTTCATTCAAAAATAATAAAAATAATGGACGGCGGTAGGTAATTAAGCGCTTACCTTGATTGTTGCCAAAAATAATTGGCGCAACTGACAGATCCACCAGTGCCTGCGCTGCCTCTAACTCGGACTCCTTGTACGCCGACATTTTTAGTCTGTGAATAATTTTTATATTGTTATTATTAATTAAGTAGGTTCCTATAAAGAATTATTTGTTATTTATTTATTAGCATTTTTTTTTCTATATTATAATTATGTGTAAGCGGTAGTCCAGGTGTTAAGGCATCGGACTCGCAATCGAGAGGCCGCGTGTTCGAAACCCACCCATTATACAGGATGACCCACGCACGGTCATACCACGCGGAGGGAAAGTACCTTATATATTGTAGATAGAACACTTTAGTGACAGAAAACTTTATTTTGTTTTTAAAATAATTAACTGATAATTATTAATAATTGACTGCATTCAAAGGTTTCCGGGCCGGGAATAGAACCCGCAAAATATGAAAAAATAAACATTCTGTATTCAACTAATCGAAAGGATGAACCATTAAGATGTTTTTTGTTCTAATGAAGCAGTAATTGATACCGAACCGTTTTTTAAAATTGATTGGCTTGTTCGTCCCAGTAGGTGTAGAATATATTTATCTTATCCTTAAGTGACCATTATAATTTATATCAATATTTATAACATTATAATTTCCTCATTTTAATTTCTTCTATGATTTACTCATTCAAATAGCGAAAACCACATCTAATCGAGACTTAAAAAATTACATGAGAATATCGCCAACAGACATATGAGTCAAACAGAAAACGACTGTTTTTATTTATATACATATATATATATATATATATATATATATATATATATATATATATATTAAAGATGACTCTTGCAATTGGGTACAAGCCCTGTATCGCGGGGGACTTTATAAACATAGAACATGTGTAACGGACACAAAGTACACCCAGACAGAAACGACAATTTGTGGATCACACAAAGTGGTGTCCCGTGTGGGAATCGAACTAACGACCTCTTGCGTAGCACACACATACACCCACCGAGGCAGTCAATTAAAAAAAAGTTGTTAGGTATATCTCTACATATTAGTAAGGATAGTGTGCTACTAAAATTAAACAAACATGCGACATACTAAATAAGTAATTAAATGAGTAAAGAAAATAGCACTACACTAAAAAAGCTACCAATGACTTACGTAGATTTTACCAGTGCATTAGTACCTATTAATATAACAATATATGAAATAAACAAAAATAGAAACTTACGTAAATTAAAACTTCACTGAATTTAACCACGATGTTTTATTTACACATGGCAGAAGCATTAGGGTTAGGTTAGACCCGTTGTTGTCATCATAGTTACGATGAGCTTTCGTCTCCCGAATCTAATTGGCTTATCAGAGATTTAATTTGATCAGAGAAAATGCCGATAGTGTAATCCAGTATTTCGAGTATTCGTTTGTGTTTCCACATCTCGTAAATTTGGAGTGGAATTTGATAACCCACTACCGCTGGGTTGCTGATACATTAACGATAGGAAGCGCGCGACAGAACATGAAAATACTTTAAAATCGCTTTCCTTTGCTAATCTTTCTGCGTTTGCTGGTTTGTGGTTCATGGTGGGTTTCCTGAAATATAGTAATTTTTTTTTTTTTTTTTTTAAAAGACGACACCCGCTGTAGGGTACAAGCCCTGTGTCGCGGGGGACTTTACAAACATACAAGTCACAGACACAAAGTACACCCAGACTCGAAACAACAATTTGTGGTTCACACAAAGTGGTGTCCCGTGTGGGAATCGAACCCACGACCTCATGCGTAGCAGTCGGATACACTCCCACCGCGCCACAGAGGCAGTCAAATTATATGTGTGATCTATTGATGAAGGTTTTTTTCTGTTGTAAAAAAGTTATAAGGTGAACAGCAAGATCCTCCCACGTAATCCATATCTGTAACATGGATCCGGATCCATATTGTACTTAATAATTATGGCCCTTCACCTTTATAGATGAAAGGCTATGATTATTAGGTACATTTATACTAATATTATAAAGCTGAAGCGTTTGTTTGTTTGAATACGATAATCTCATGAGGTACTGCTCCGAAGCGACCCTTTTATCGAGGAAGTATTACAATATTACAATACTTAATATTCTGGGCTTTATGCAAGAAATCCTTTTCGTTCTATCAAAACTTTTGCACTATACATGACTTTTATACCTTAGCACAAAAGTTGTGTGAGCTTGTAAGTGTGTTATGTTTGTACATACATATTTTTAAATAAAGAAAAACGTACCATGGCAGAAGCATTAGGGTTAAAAGACCCATTGTTGTCATCGTCCTTATGATGCGCGATTTATTTGGGCCAATAATGAATTAATTTTGTCACTTAAAATACTTATTGCCGAATCCATAATTATCAATAGATCATACATTGTGACGGCAGCTGGCGGCGGTCGTGGCGAAGTTGGTACCACAAATTCTAAAAATATGGTTAATTCTATCAGTTTTTTGTAGGTAGGTAGGTAAATTGGCACGTGATATTCACTTAATTAAGTAGATTCTTTTTAAATATATAAAAGACTTGGGATAAAAATAAAATAAGGTAGGGATATGCGTATATACACCTATGCATTAAAAAAACGCACAAAGGCGATTATTTGATATAATGACAAAGGCTCGTACGGCCCCTTTACGATCAGTATTATGTAAATAACTAGTAGATAGTAGTTTTATTTGAGTTATTTATTAATTAGCCATAGGATTCGATAATCTAAATAGGCACTAGTACTAGCTAGTTATAGCTCCGAAAATCTGATTTTTCAACAAAAAGATTCCGGCGAACGAAGTGAAAATTTAGCCGCTATTTTCACAACTAACCCAAACGGGTAGTTGTGAAAATAGTATAGTATGTTAATGGTATGTTATTTATGAAATACGTGTAAAATCGCACATCATTGACAGTCTATGCAGTTAAATTGTAGGCAGTTTTATGTAGCTGCCTACCTACAATAAATATTTGACACTGTCAGAAATGAACTGAATCTTAACAATATTGCTTTCAACAATTCAATAATACAAAGTAGACGATAAAACTAAGTAACAACTACTACGATAATTAATACAGGTAGGTAAGTAAGCAGAAACAAAAAGTAGTCGTACTTGCAGATCAGAGGGGCAAAAACGTTCAAAATATTCTACAAAATCTTCTTGGTGACGAGTTCATAGTTACAGTATTTTGGAAGCCGGCAGCAAAACTTAACGGCATTACTAATTCGATAAAACAAGAACTCATGTATCTAACCACAAACGATTACATTATATTGTTAGGGGGTGTGAATGACTGTAACCCATTTGAGTTCAAAAGTGCTTTAATTACATGGTTACCTACAGTATGTAATACGAACGTTATAATTAGTGAGATACCCTATAATCGGCACCTTAATGCTATAAAAACTTAATTACGAATTGAAATTTATTTGTAGCAAGTATGAGTACGTGACATATACAGACATGAACTATATTAACTTTATCCCTAAATATATTTTTTTTACTGTAATATTGTGTCGCAACCTATTAAAAGATATATTATGCATCGACTATTCCACTAAACGTAGCAATTATAATAATTTGTTGAGAAATAATTGCATCAAAGTATCGAAGCTTGTTGATAAGTGTACGCAAACTAATTGTGATGTGAAACAAACAAACTTGACAAATGGTGAAAGTAACAATTACTATAATCTTATATCTGACACGGAATATAGAGATGATCCACTAATTCACAGTAATGCAAAAACTAACACTTTTTTTCGTAAGTAAATATCTGAATATTCTGCATCAAAACATCAATGGACTTATAAATAAATCAGACCTCTTGTGTGTACATTTAGACGACTTAAAAATAGTCAATGTAGTGTGTGTTACAGAACACAACATGACTGAAACTGACATTAATCAACTTATAATTCCAAATTACAAATTAGCTTCACAATACTGCCGGAACAATAGACATGGTGGGTCATGCATATTAATAAAAAGATGTCTTAAATTTAAGTCTATTACTGATATCAAAGGGTGTAGCATTGAAAATGTAATTGAATGTAGTGGTATAGAACTCATAGAATTCAAAATAATTGTTATCTGCATTTATAGACCGCCAAGAACCGATCTCAACTCCATCAATTTATTTTTCAACAAACTTAATTTTATTCTCAATAGGTTCTGTTATAATAATAAGTATAGGATTGTCATATGTGGTGATTACAACATAGACATACTAAAAAATAGCACCATAGCAATGAAGTTTAAGGAAATAATCAATAGTTACAATTTAAAATTTGCAATTAAGGAACCAACCCGTAAAATAAGCGGTACGTGTCTGGATAATATTATACATAATATAAAAGGATGTATAACGGAGACTTATGAATTTGCAATATCTGATCATAACGCTCAACTTTTAAAATGCCCCATTAAACACGATTTTTCCTTAAAATATTGGTTTATTACGAGACATAACTATAATTTGGATAATATGAAAAAATTCAAATCGTATCTTGATAGTCTGGCGTTTAGTGAAATATATCAGAACAACAATCCAAATAATGCATTTAACTATTTCCATGATTTATTTAAACTGATTCACGATCTATGTTTCCCTATTAAAAAATCCGCATATCGGCGATTAAAAGACCTAATTGGATTTCGAAAGGTGAAGTGTAAATTTTAAAAACTAAATCGAGTTCCGATAAATTACAGTTCAGTAGGTATTAAAACGTAATTTTGTTAATGTTTGATTTTATTTTCTTTTGGTTAGAAAAGTTATAGCTGTTTATGAATCATTACAGTTATATACCCAAAACTTATTTTGTTTCAATATTTAAACACGAACATAGTACATTGTAAATATCGAAATATATATTATTTAAATTTAAATATATATTATATATAATCGAAGAATTAAAGAAAACATGATTTTAAATTGAATAGCAACAATTATTTGTTTTGTTTTTTAATACACGATTTAGGTTTGTTACGTTCATTAGCGGTCGTATCAAAGTTACGCTCCTAATAATACAAATAATGGTTCAAATTTTAATCTTGGAATCAAACATAAATTTACATACTTAGAAGTGAAAAGAGAGTCCACATTCTGGGCACCTCTTACTTTTGCAATCTTGCACTATGCAAACATGATTCTTGAATAAATATTGTACAATTATTGTTACATTAGAAAATAATAAAAAATACAAAATAAAAACATCTCCCGCCATTTAGGTCTCTGTGACACATTAACTAGGGTTGTCATCATCCACTAATATAAAAAAAAATAATTAAGCAATAGGTAATTGAATATTATACTCGTACCATAGTAAAATGCCAAATATATTTTACAATATAATTACTCACACTTACAGTTTTGTGTACAATCAACATACAAAGTGATTTTAAAGGAACTTTTTGTCTTGTGGTGGGTATCATTTGTTGGACACATCGAAGAAGATGAAGATTTGACCTATTCTCCCCGAAATTGCTCAGCTGGTGCACTCCGTAGATAATTTATCTCTATGGCAACAACTCATTTTAATAATTTCAACGATGGTTTTCAATATTCATTTTTTTTAAAAGAGGCATTTTAAAGTTTTATATCGTACATAAAATTTAAAAATGACTTTTATGAAAAAATGCTAACACGTCATGTAATCGTTGAGATTAGTCGTTGAAAAAACATTATTGCTAAAATAGATGATTGAGTTATTTGTGGTAGAAAATAATAAGAAAAGAGTTTTTATATATTTTTTTATTAAAATTATTATTATTATGTACCTTCCTACTTACAACTAGGTTTTCTTTAAAAAGGACAAAGTCTAGATATTTTTCTAAATCTTATCCAAAACGACATTTTTTAATAATTTTATTTTTTTAATAATTGTCCGTTGCAAGTTATAATTAAATCTAAAGCTTTAATTTAACACGAAGCCTATTCAACGCACTTGTACGAAATTATCACAGCCACAAATAAGAAATGGAAAAACGAACAAGCAAACATAAGATAATACATATATTATTCAAATGACTGATAGCGCAGGGCTTTAAAATTATCCCATACCAAATTCATTAATGAATAGTAAAACCAATGAATAAAACTTCCCATTCTGATATGAGTTGTTTGACAGTTGTCAAAAGTATTCACTTTTTTTCACGTAAGTACCATAAAAAAAAATGAGCTCTAAGAAAATAAGTTCAGTGTCATTTGGTAGGCCCTTAACAACATAATATTTAATTATTTGAAAATAAAGCATTTTAGGGTTCCGTATGTCACAGGCTCACTACTACTCAAAAACTTTTTGGTCACGCGATACAAAACATAAGGGCACAATTTATGCAACTTTCGGAGCCATTATTTTCTTAAAATATTTATTTAATAAAAAAAAATTGAAACCTTAAAATGTCCCCCCCCCCCTCCTTAAAGATGAACCCCCCTTGAAGCGTGTGACCAAAAAATTTAATGAATAAAAACAACTAAAAACTATTCAAAATAACTAATAAAAGTGAAAAATTTAATAGACTTTCTCGAATTTAACAAAAGATAAAGATCAAGTACCTAATTATATTACAATTTATGAGCAAGGGGAAATGATCGGACCATAAACACGTCATACTTTACAGATACACTTACAACAGACCTGCACGCCGATTCAGTGACCACACAGTGATCAAGTAATAAAAGTATCAGAATATTTGCCTAGTATCTGCATGTCAGCGCATAGCTAATTTTGATCCAAACAGAAACTATGTAATTCGTTAACAAACAATTCATTTGGGTGTGAATTAAAGTCACCTATAATAAGCTTCTGCCTGCTCATTAAACACATTCTGTAAACTCGTATAAGTTCTCAATGCAATTAGTAGGCATGTACACACTAAACACTAATATTGATATTTGATAGCCGTCAACCGCACACAGTCACAATTAATTACTGACACTGTTTGAAACACACTTTTACTCGACAATATGGCAACCTCGCCATAGGGCCTGCCGTGAAAAATTCCGATTGTTGTATCCACCGCCGATATACCCGTGTAACTATAGTCAGGGTCAACTGATAAATGTTTGTCATAAGGCACATCCACATCGAATATACCAGAACTGTCTTCATCAGCTGTCTATTTCTATGATTAATTCCAAATGCCTAATGAACAATATAAGGAAACTAATAGTTATGGTCAAAAAACGGACATTAACAATGATGGAGTAATAATCAAGAACCCTCAGCTAATCTATAGTCCGCAGTCAAAAATAACTGCTTTAGCTTTCAGTGTTGAGAAGAGCATTCAACTTCAATGTATTGCAAAAAACGGGTGCTTCCGTACTACCCGCCTTTTCATCCCACAAATATTTTATTCCGATTTTACCCAAAGCTTATTACGTTTTGGGTAAAAATCGGAATAAAATAGCTCACAGTTTTATAATCAATATTTTTTTATATATTCTACCTAAAATATATTCCGGTGTCTACACACTTCAATTAGCTAAGCTTTTGGTACAGACAGCACAATATTTTAAACTATTTAAAATTACCAATATATTTACGAAATGCCTGATTGTTTATTCAGTTTGGTTAAAGAGTATATCTTTCACGTCAGTAGCAGGTCACAGCAGTCAGGTAAAGCGAAAAATAGATTTCAATATCATTTTGCTTTCTCTGTCTATCTCATTGCGTCGAAGAAGGGGTAATCTGTGATTTTACTATATAAAAAATAAAGTAGCAAAATAAGTACTGGTCATTGTTTGTAAAAAATATCTTCATTTACATAAGAGAGCTTAAAATTTATTGTTGATTTTTAAACTTAAGCTTTCACCAATATACCTATTGACAAAAATGTCATTTGCTTTGTGATATTTTATAATTGTAACGAATCTGTGATTTTACTAAAGTTGGAAATGTAGATGTAGATACCTACAGAATTTTGTTTTAGTAGAAAAAAAGTCTAATATTATTCTATTTTACATTGTGATACATAAGTCTTGATTAACAGTTTATAACCTTTGAATAATTCACGCGAATAAGTCCCGAAATATATCTAACACAACAATTTATAACAATTGACTCAGAGCCCTTGACAAGTGATTATGACACGCGCCTTGTTAATATGACAGTTCAACTTAAATTTATTACAAAATAATATAAGTATTATATGTCATACATACTTTATGAACATGAATAAATACTTTTAAGAAAATCAATAACATTGTATTCTTTTGCTGGCGTTACAAAACCAATATAGTTTTATATGTATTTGACTTATCAGTTGGGTAAAGAACGGATTTAATATTTTGCTGGGGGTAGAAAACGGAACTTTTACTCGTGGGTTGAAAATATGGGTAGAATACGGATACACCCCAAAAAACAAATCAATGCTAGGTCAAAGTCTTCAAATATACATGAGACTATCTCTTCTTAGCTCCTAGCTGCAAATTATCATCATCTGTTTGCCAAGTTTATGAAAAAGAGTAAAAAAGGGGACAATTGTCAGGAACCGAAAACTCTAACCAATAAGAATTCTGAAGTATGACTCATATTTGAGTGAAGTTCTATCCAATTGTAAGATGTCCACACTTAGACTGCGTCAGCTCTCCGTTATGATAATTAATCATATGCTGTATATATGCAAGAAATATCTAAAGAGCAATACAAAGAAACGAATAACTACGACCAAAAATTGACGTTATTAGTGATTATATCAACAGCTACGCCCAATCCTACAACATCAGCCGACGAGCTCTCTCGGCTAAATCAACATCCTAGTTTTAAAATTAGCCGAGTTTAGTCTCAAGTCATGTACCGAAAGACAAAAATTCTGATATATCAACGAAAATTAATCTGGATGGAAAAATATTATACTTTGATGTAATTGCGAATACGAAGCCATTTATCTCTCTTCACTTTCCGGACTTGGTAAAACCAAGATCTCGACAATGGAGCGAAAAAACAACTTAGTCAGTTATTCAATTGATATTATAAAAAACCTTACGACCAAATTATACGTCTTAGTTATAAAACAACTGCTTCAAACTCGTCATGTAGATCTAACTAGCCCGGTCATAAATACTGTTACATAAAAACTTTTATTTTCGATTTCGCGCAATTTCACATATTCTTTAGTGTTCATTATCAAATTACAATATGGATTGGGGTGTTAAAGAAAAGAGAATTGCGATGATCGCCTTGCACTAAGTGGCTATGGAGTCGTCGGTCATATTCCAGATACTTCAAAAACTTGGTGTCAGCCGTAAGTTTGGTTATCGTACTATCAACAGACACAACAACACTTCCTCTGTCGAAGATCAGAAAAGATTGGGGCAGCCGCGTGCTGCTGTAACTACAAAGGTTGTTAATGCTGTTAAAGCCACAATTCGTCGAAATCCCATTAGGAAGCAAAAATCTGGCCATTTTGAACAGAATATTGTTTTTATTTTTTGCTGACACTTTAATCAATACGTACATATAAGTTTTAATATTATAACATTACTACATTAAAAAAATGCATTTTCGTTTGTTAAACAACTTATAGCCGGACTAAGTATACTACAGTACGATCAACGTAACTTGACCGGATTGAAGTTAGGTTTTTATCACTTTCGCGCATGTCATAGAGATGCGACCCTAAAATTACTTACGAAAACGATTAATTATGTTTAATCGATTAAAAATACTAACAATATTTTAATTCAACAATATAAAAACACTATTTAAATGAGTTCATAAAAGTTTAAATTTAGAACAGTTACAGTAAATACTAAAGACACTTCGAAAAACTATTTCTTTACGAAAATAATCACAAAAAAAATAAGTTAGTAATACTAATTATGACAATGTAATGCGTAGTCGCATCTCTAATTCTCTTGGTTTAGTTACCCCCCCCCTGCTTCCTGTCACCATTTACTTCCACAAATTGCATCTGCGCAACCACTTGTCGCCTACTTCAGTCCGGCCTAGTTACGTTGAACCAACCGTAGTGAGAAAGTCGTTTTTTAAAACATTGTAAGCTTTATAATGTTTTTATTTATTTATAGCATTATCTTCAACACTGCCCTGCTACGGTTCTGCAGTACTGTGATGCGTGTTCAAACAAATAGACAGACGGACAAACATTTAAAAAATTAAATATCAATGTGTTTAAACACATTTTTTGAACTTTTGCAATATTTTTTTCACTATGTATAGAAAATTTAAATATTAATTTTAAAGTCGTTAATTGGGTCTTTACTTATAATTGTGTATTAACAGAAAAACGATGTCAACCTGTGTCAAAAATATATAAAAAAATGTTAAATATGTCTTGATCTCGATATATGATAGACAGGAAGCGCGCGACAGAACATGAAAATACTTTATAATCCCTTATTGGCTTTAATTTGACAATCTTTCTGCGTTTGCTGGTTTGTGGTTCATGGTGGGTTTCCTGAAATATAGTAGAAATGTATATTTTAATTATTTGTGTGATCCATTGATAAAGGTTTTTTTCTGTTGTAAAAAAGTTATTTAGGTGAACAGCAAGATCCTCCCACGTAATTCATATCTGTAACATGGATCCGGATCCATGTTGTACTTAATAATTATTGCCCTTCACCTTTATAGATGAAAGGCTATGATTATTAGGTACATTTATACTAATATTATAAAGCTGAAGCGTTTGTTTGTTTGAATACGATAATCTCATGAGGTACTGCTCCGAAGCGATCATTTATCGAAGAAGTATTACAATATTACAATACTTAATATTCTGGGCTTTATGCAAGAAATCCTTTTCGTTCTATCAAAACTTTTGCACTATACATGACTTTTATACCTTAGCACAAAAGTTGTGTGAGCTTGTAAGTGTGTTTTGTTTGTACAAACATATTTTTAAATAAAGAAAAACGTACCATGGCAGAAGCATTAGGGTTAGGTTAGACCCGTTGTTGTCATCATCCTTATGATGCGCCATTTATTTGGGCCATTAGTTCATTAATTTTGTCACTCAAAATACTCATTGCCGAATCCATAATCGTCAAAAAATCATTCATTGTGACGGCAGCTGGCGGCGGTGGTGGCGAAATTGGTACCACAAATTCTAAAAATTATGGTTAATTCTATCAGTTTTTTGTAGGTAGGTAGGTAAATTGGCACGTGATATTCACCTAATTAAATAGATTATTTTTAAATATATAAAAGACTTGGGATAAAAATAAAATAAGGTAGAGATATGCGTATATACATCTATGCATTAAAAAAACGCACAAAGGCGATTGTTTGATATAATGACAAAGGCTCGTACGGCCCGTGTTTTACAATCAGTATTATGCAAATAACTAGTATATAGTAGTTTTATATGAGTTATTTATTAGTTAGCCATAGGATTCGAGAATCTAAATGGGCACTAGTACTAGCTACTTGAAGCTCCGAAAATCTGATTTGTCAACAAAGAAATTCCGGCGAACGAAGTGAAAGTTTAGCCGCTATTTTCACAACTAACCCAAACGGGTAGTTGTGAAAATAGTATAGTATGTTAATGGTATGTTATTTATGAAATACGTGTAAAATCACACATCATTGACAGTCTATGCAGTTAAATTGTAGGCAGATTTATGTAGCTGCCTACCTACAAAAAATATTTGACACTGTCAGAAATAAACTGATTCTTAACAATATTGCTTTTAACAATTCAATAATACAAAGTAGCCGATAAAACTGAGTAACAACTACTACGAAAATTAATACAGGTAGGTAAGTAAGGAGTTGTGATAATGGCGAGAAACCGGTCTATCACCATTTTCACAGCTCTGCGTTTAACGTATGGCTTAATATAGCAAAAAATGGCTTCAATTTAAATGATTCATAGGTATTAAATAGGAGTTGTGAAAATGGCGGTAAACTAAACTGTCATCTTTTACACAATTCCGCGTTGTACTTGTGAAAATATGGAAATAAGTATGCCATATTTTCTTACGTAAATCTAAAAATTCACTCAAAATTATTAAAAATAATGGACGGCGGTAGGTAATTAAGCGCTTACCTTGATTGTTGCTGCCTCTAACTATCTCTGTGGGCTCTATCTCTATCTATTTGAGCCATCAGTGAATGGATCTGATGACTCAGAATGCAGATAGTCATTTCTATTATTTCTATTTCGGGCATAGCTGTTTGTGTTCCCGTATGTTGTACATATGACAGCCTACTACCGCTGAGTTGCCGATATAAGATAGATAGGGTGCGCTCGACGGCACCCTGTGGCGGTGGTGAAGGTGTTGGTGTGACCTCGAATTCTAAAAATATGGTCAATTTTATCAGTATTTTGTAGGTAGGTAGGTAAATTGGCACGTGATATTCACCTAATTAGGTAGATTATTTTTAAAGTAAATATTTAAAAGACTTGGGATAAAAATGAAATAAGGTAGGGATGCGTATATACATCTTTGCATTAAAAAAACGCACAAAGGCGATTGTTTGATATAATGACAAAGGCTCGTACAGCCGGTGTTTTACAATCAGTATTATGCAAATAACTAGTATATAGTAGTTTTATATGAGTTATTTATTAATTATCCATAGGATTCGAGAATCTAAATGGGCACTAGTACTAGCTACTTAAAGCTCCGAAAATATGATTTGTCAACAAAGAGATTCCGGCGAACGAAGTGAAAGCCGCTATTTTCACAACTAACCCAAACGGGTAGTTGTGAAAATAGTATAGTATGTTAATGGTATGTTATTTATGAAATACGTGTAAAATCGCACATCATTGACAGTCTATGCAGTTAAATTGTAGGCAGATTTATGTAGCTACCTACCTACAATAAATATTTGACACTGTCAGAAATGAACTGAATCTTAACAATATTGCTTTTAACAATTCAATAATACAAAGTAGCCGATAAAACTGAGTAACAACTACTACGAAAATTAATACAGGTAGGTAAGTAAGGAGTTGTGATAATGGCGAGAAACCGGTCTATCACCATTTTCACAGCTCTGCGTTTAACGTATGGCTTAATATAGCAAAAAATGGCTTCAATTTAAATGATTCATAGGTATTAAATAGGAGTTGTGAAAATGGCGGTAAACTAAACTGTCATCTTTTACACAATTCTGCGTTGTACTTGTGAAAATATGGAAATAAGTATGCCATATTTTCACACGTAAATCTAAATATTCACTCAAAATTATTAAAAATAATGGACGGCGGTAGGTAATTAAGCACTTACCTTGATTGTTGCTGCCTCTACCTATCTCTGTGGGCTCTATCTCTATCTATTTGAGCCATCAGTGAATGGATCTGATGACTCAGAATGCAGATAGTCATTTCTATTATTTCTATTTCGGGCATAGCTGTTTGTGTTCCCGTATGTTGTACATATGACAGCCCACTACCGCTGAGTTGCCGATATAAGATAGATAGGGTGCGCTCGACGGCACCCTGTGGCGGTGGTGGCGGTGTTGGTGTGACCTCGAATTCTAAAAATATGGTCAATTTTATCAGTATTTTGTAGGTAGGTAGGTAAATTGGCACGTGATATTCACCTAATTAGGTAGATTATTTTTAAAGTAAATATTTAAAAGACTTGGGATAAAAATAAAATAAGGTAGGGATGCGTATATACATCTTTGCATTAAAAAAACGCACAAAGGCGATTGTTTTATATAATGACAAAGGCTCGTACGGCCGGTGTTTTACAATCAGTATTATGCAAATAACTAGTATATAGTAGTTTTATATGAGTTATTTATTAATTAGCCATAGGATTTGATAATCTAAATAGGCACTAGTACTAGCTACTTAAAGCTCCGAAAATCTGATTTGTTATTTTCACAACTAACCCAAACGGGTAGTTGTGAAAATAGTATAGTATGTTAATGGCATGTTATTTATGAAATACGTGTAAAATCGCACATCATTGACAGTCTATATGCAGTTAAATTGTAGGCAGATTTATATAGCTACCTACCTACAATAAATATTTTACACTGTCAGAAATAAACTGAATCTTAACATTATTGCTTTCAACAATTCAATAATACAAAGTAGACGATAAAACTAAGTAACAACTACTACGAAAATTAATACAGGTAGGTAAGTAAGGAGTTGTGATAATGGCGAGAAACCGGTCTAATGATTAATAGGTATTAAATTGGAGTTGTGAAAATCGCGGCAAACTGTGCTGTCATCTTTTACACAATTCCGCGTTGTACTTGTGAAAATATGGAAATAAGTATGCCGTATTTTCACACGTAAAACTAAAATTTCATTCAAAAATAATAAAAATAATGGACGGCGGTAGGTAATTAAGCGCTTACCTTGATTGTTGCCAAAAATAATTGGCGCAACTGACAGATCCACCAGTGCCTGCGCTGCCTCTAACTCGGACTCCTTGTACGCCGACATTTTTAGTCTGTGAATAATTTTTATATTGTTATTATTAATTAAGTAGGTTCCTATAAAGAATTATTTGTTATTTATTTATTAGCATTTTTTTTTCTATATTATAATTATGTGTAAGCGGTAGTCCAGGTGTTAAGGCATCGGACTCGCAATCGAGAGGCCGCGTGTTCGAAACCCACCCATTATACAGGATGACCCACGCACGGTCATACCACGCGGAGGGAAAGTACCTTATATATTGTAGATAGAACACTTTAGTGACAGAAAACTTTATTTTGTTTTTAAAATAATTAACTGATAATTATTAATAATTGACTGCATTCAAAGGTTTCCGGGCCGGGAATAGAACCCGCAAAATATGAAAAAATAAACATTCTGTATTCAACTAATCGAAAGGATGAACCATTAAGATGTTTTTTGTTCTAATGAAGCAGAAATTGATACCGAACCGTTATTTAAAATTGATTGGCTTGTTCGTCCCAGTAGGTGTAGAATATATTTATCTTATCCTTAAGTGACCATTATAATTTATATCAATATTTATAACATTATAATTTCCTCATTTTAATTTCTTCTATGATTTACTCATTCAAATAGCGAAAACCACATCTAATCGAGACTTAAAAAATTACATGAGAATATCGCCAACAGACATATGAGTCAAACAGAAAACGACTGTTTTTATTTATATACATATATATATATATATATATATATATATATATTAAAGATGACTCTTGCAATTGGGTACAAGCCCTGTATCGCGGGGGACTTTATAAACATAGAACATGTGTAACGGACACAAAGTACACCCAGACAGAAACGACAATTTGTGGATCACACAAAGTGGTGTCCCGTGTGGGAATCGAACTAACGACCTCTTGCGTAGCACACACATACACCCACCGAGGCAGTCAATTAAAAAAAAGTTGTTAGGTATATCTCTACATATTAGTAAGGATAGTGTGCTACTAAAATTAAACAAACATGCGACATACTAAATAAGTAATTAAATGAGTAAAGAAAATAGCACTACACTAAAAAAGCTACCAATGACTTACGTAGATTTTACCAGTGCATTAGTACCTATTAATATAACAATATATGAAATAAACAAAAATAGAAACTTACGTAAATTAAAACTTCACTGAATTTAACCACGATGTTTTATTTACACATGGCAGAAGCATTAGGGTTAGGTTAGACCCGTTGTTGTCATCATAGTTACGATGAGCTTTCGTCTCCCGAATCTAATTGGCTTATCAGAGATTTAATTTGATCAGAGAAAATGCCGATAGTGTAATCCAGTATTTCGAGTATTCGTTTGTGTTTCCACATCTCGTAAATTTGGAGTGGAATTTGATAACCCACTACCGCTGGGTTGCTGATACATTAACGATAGGAAGCGCGCGACAGAACATGAAAATACTTTAAAATCGCTTTCCTTTGCTAATCTTTCTGCGTTTGCTGGTTTGTGGTTCATGGTGGGTTTCCTGAAATATAGTAATTTTTTTTTTTTTTTTTTTAAAAGACGACACCCGCTGTAGGGTACAAGCCCTGTGTCGCGGGGGACTTTACAAACATACAAGTCACAGACACAAAGTACACCCAGACTCGAAACAACAATTTGTGGTTCACACAAAGTGGTGTCCCGTGTGGGAATCGAACCCACGACCTCATGCGTAGCAGTCGGATACACTCCCACCGCGCCACAGAGGCAGTCAAATTATATGTGTGATCTATTGATGAAGGTTTTTTTCTGTTGTAAAAAAGTTATAAGGTGAACAGCAAGATCCTCCCACGTAATCCATATCTGTAACATGGATCCGGATCCATATTGTACTTAATAATTATGGCCCTTCACCTTTATAGATGAAAGGCTATGATTATTAGGTACATTTATACTAATATTATAAAGCTGAAGCGTTTGTTTGTTTGAATACGATAATCTCATGAGGTACTGCTCCGAAGCGACCCTTTTATCGAGGAAGTATTACAATATTACAATACTTAATATTCTGGGCTTTATGCAAGAAATCCTTTTCGTTCTATCAAAACTTTTGCACTATACATGACTTTTATACCTTAGCACAAAAGTTGTGTGAGCTTGTAAGTGTGTTATGTTTGTACATACATATTTTTAAATAAAGAAAAACGTACCATGGCAGAAGCATTAGGGTTAAAAGACCCATTGTTGTCATCGTCCTTATGATGCGCGATTTATTTGGGCCAATAATGAATTAATTTTGTCACTTAAAATACTTATTGCCGAATCCATAATTATCAATAGATCATACATTGTGACGGCAGCTGGCGGCGGTCGTGGCGAAGTTGGTACCACAAATTCTAAAAATATGGTTAATTCTATCAGTTTTTTGTAGGTAGGTAGGTAAATTGGCACGTGATATTCACTTAATTAAGTAGATTCTTTTTAAATATATAAAAGACTTGGGATAAAAATAAAATAAGGTAGGGATATGCGTATATACACCTATGCATTAAAAAAACGCACAAAGGCGATTATTTGATATAATGACAAAGGCTCGTACGGCCCCTTTACGATCAGTATTATGTAAATAACTAGTAGATAGTAGTTTTATTTGAGTTATTTATTAATTAGCCATAGGATTCGATAATCTAAATAGGCACTAGTACTAGCTAGTTATAGCTCCGAAAATCTGATTTTTCAACAAAAAGATTCCGGCGAACGAAGTGAAAGTTTAGCCGCTATTTTCACAACTAACCCAAACGGGTAGTTGTGAAAATAGTATAGTATGTTAATGGTATGTTATTTATGAAATACGTGTAAAATCGCACATCATTGACAGTCTATGCAGTTAAATTGTAGGCAGTTTTATGTAGCTGCCTACCTACAATAAATATTTGACACTGTCAGAAATGAACTGAATCTTAACAATATTGCTTTCAACAATTCAATAATACAAAGTAGACGATAAAACTAAGTAACAACTACTACGATAATTAATACAGGTAGGTAAGTAAGCAGAAACAAAAAGTAGTCGTACTTGCAGATCAGAGGGGCAAAAACGTTCAAAATATTCTACAAAATCTTCTTGGTGACGAGTTCATAGTTACAGTATTTTGGAAGCCGGCAGCAAAACTTAACGGCATTACTAATTCGATAAAACAAGAACTCATGTATCTAACCACAAACGATTACATTATATTGTTAGGGGGTGTGAATGACTGTAACCCATTTGAGTTCAAAAGTGCTTTAATTACATGGTTACCTACAGTATGTAATACGAACGTTATAATTAGTGAGATACCCTATAATCGGCACCTTAATGCTATAAAAACTTAATTACGAATTGAAATTTATTTGTAGCAAGTATGAGTACGTGACATATACAGACATGAACTATATTAACTTTATCCCTAAATATATTTTTTTTACTGTAATATTGTGTCGCAACCTATTAAAAGATATATTATGCATCGACTATTCCACTAAACGTAGCAATTATAATAATTTGTTGAGAAATAATTGCATCAAAGTATCGAAGCTTGTTGATAAGTGTACGCAAACTAATTGTGATGTGAAACAAACAAACTTGACAAATGGTGAAAGTAACAATTACTATAATCTTATATCTGACACGGAATATAGAGATGATCCACTAATTCACAGTAATGCAAAAACTAACACTTTTTTTCGTAAGTAAATATCTGAATATTCTGCATCAAAACATCAATGGACTTATAAATATATCAGACCTCTTGTGTGTACATTTAGACGACTTAAAAATAGTCAATGTAGTGTGTGTTACAGAACACAACATGACTGAAACTGACATTAATCAACTTATAATTCCAAATTACAAATTAGCTTCACAATACTGCCGGAACAATAGACATGGTGGGTCATGCATATTAATAAAAAGATGTCTTAAATTTAAGTCTATTACTGATATCAAAGGGTGTAGCATTGAAAATGTAATTGAATGTAGTGGTATAGAACTCATAGAATTCAAAATAATTGTTATCTGCATTTATAGACCGCCAAGAACCGATCTCAACTCCATCAATTTATTTTTCAACAAACTTAATTTTATTCTCAATAGGTTCTGTTATAATAATAAGTATAGGATTGTCATATGTGGTGATTACAACATAGACATACTAAAAAATAGCACCATAGCAATGAAGTTTAAGGAAATAATCAATAGTTACAATTTAAAATTTGCAATTAAGGAACCAACCCGTAAAATAAGCGGTACGTGTCTGGATAATATTATACATAATATAAAAGGATGTATAACGGAGACTTATGAATTTGCAATATCTGATCATAACGCTCAACTTTTAAAATGCCCCATTAAACACGATTTTTCCTTAAAATATTGGTTTATTACGAGACATAACTATAATTTGGATAATATGAAAAAATTCAAATCGTATCTTGATAGTCTGGCGTTTAGTGAAATATATCAGAACAACAATCCAAATAATGCTTTTAACTATTTCCATGATTTATTTAAACTGATTCACGATCTATGTTTCCCTATTAAAAAAATCCGCATATCGGCGATTAAAAGACCTAATTGGATTTCGAAAGGAATCAGACTCTGCTGTCGCCGTAAACGGCAACTATTATGGAAATATAGACATATGCCAAGTACTGAAAACAAATCAAATTTAAAAAACTACTCTAAAAGACTTACAAAGATAATAAAATTAACACAAAAAGTACAAAATAACTATTATATTAAAAACGCTAATAATAAATCTAGAGCTACGTGGGCAATTATTAATAAAAGTAGAAAAGTAGACCATGACAAATATATAAGGCAAATCAGAATACAAAATAAGGTTATTGATAATCCACAGGAGATAGCTGACTCATTCAATAGATATTTTATTGACCAGGTAAACTTGTCAAGTACGCATATGGATATTAAGGAAAAATATATTCAAATTAACCCGGAATCATTATAATTCATTATTTTTGTCACCAACGACACCAACAGAAATTTTTGACATAATTAAGGAACTAAAGTCCACAAATAGCACAGGGTACAACAACATTAATTCAAAAATATTGAAATACGTCGCAAGTAGTATATCACCATTGCTTAGTATAATATTTAACTTGGTTTTAGAATGTGGTGTTTTCCCGGATAAATTAAAAATATCTATTATAAAGCCACTGTTCAAAAAATAAAACAGAGAGGACATGTTCGCCTAAGCTCGTATTTGGAGAAAAATTGTGTTTTTACCAATGCTCAACAGGGTTTTAGAAAAAATCATACCATCAATATGGCAATCTACAAATTTTTAGATCATATAATTAATTGTGTAGATAGCAAAACGCCTGTGAGTGCAATGTATATGGATATGACCAAGGCCTTCGATTATGTTGACCATAAAATTTTGCTACATAAGCTAGAGGCATACGGGATTCGAGGAAACGTGTTGGATTTGCTAAATTCATATATGCATAATAGATATCAGCTAACACAAATTAGTCGAATATCGTCTAGCACTAAAACAGAATGTTTCTATTCGTCTAGTTTAAGAGAAGTTAATTACGGAGTCCCTCAGGGTAGCGTATTGGGTCCCCTGTTGTTTCTTGTGTACATAAACGACTTGCCACAGTGTACCAAGCATCCAATGATTTTATTTGCAGATGATAGCACGATAATACATAAATGTGAAGATATTGACAATTTTAATGAGGAAATTAATACTTCTTTAGCAGACATAGTGACATGGCTTAGACATAATAATTTAATTGCAAATCTAAATAAGACAAATATGATGACATTTACAACTCGTCAAAACAAAGCTACGAGTAATAAAGTGTATGAAATTGTTTATAATGGTAAAAGAATAGAGCAACTTGATTACACAAAATTTCTAGGTCTACATATAGATAAACATCTAAGCTGGTGGGATCAGGTAGAAAGCGTTTGCAAAAAATTTAATCAATGCTCTTACGCACTTCACACGCTACGCAAAATAGCCAGTAAGCATGTAGTCCTTACAGCATATCACGGTTTCGTAGACTCAATCCTAAGATACGGAATTATATTCTGGGGAAATTCCAGTGGCAAAGATATGGTTTTTAAATCTCAAAAAAGATGTGTACGTGCGATGTGCAACTTACAACAAACTGACAGTTGTAAACCTCACTACAAGGAACTCAGAATACTTACCGCGCCTAGTCTTTATATTTATGAGAGTGCCGTCTTTGTCAAAAGTAATATTAATAATTACGAAAACTGTAATAATAGGAGGTATCCTATCATAAACTTCGAATACCCAGCTCTCGCACTGCGCTATCTAGTAACAGCGTCATCAGTATGGCCCCGAAGAATTATAATAAGTTGCCCCATTCGGTAAAAAACATCACAAATATTGACAAATTTAAAAAAACATTAAAACTTCATTTAATAGATAAAACTTATTATTCCGTATTAGAGTTCTTAAATGAAAAAATGGTTTGAGATGTGTGACATGGCTGGTATTAGGTAATATTTATGACATTTTATTGTTTAATTAAAATTTTGAATTTTCTTATAATTGTTGACCAAGATATTATTATTACTATTTTTATGTCCAAATTGATTAATGATGTTATGTACCAAAATAATAAATTTGTACGCCTGATGCATGGCAGGGCATAGTGAAACCTACACTGTATATTAACAACTAATTGTAACCTATGTTCCACGAATAAATATGAATTGAATTGAATTGAAAAGTAAGGAGTTGTGAAAATGGCGAGCAACCGGTCTATCACCATTTTCACAGCTCTGCGTTTGACATATGGCTGAATATAGCAAAAAATGGCTTCAATTTAAATGATTAATAGGTATTAAATTGGAGTTGTGAAAATGGCGGCAAACTGAGCTGTCATCTTTTACACAATTCCGCGTTGTACTTGTGAAAATATGGAAATAAGTATGCCGTATTTTCACACGTAAATCTAAATATTCATTCAAAATTATGTCCCACGGAGGGAAAGTATTTTAAATATGGTAGATAGAACAAATGACTGAAACAAGACTTGATGACTTTGATATTACCGCGACCCTACGATTACGAGTCTGAAAAGGCATCGGGCTCGGGTTCAAATCCTACCCATTAGGCTCCCGGTGCAATTTTAATAAAATACAATTGGTATAGTTAGCTAGGCCCAACTATTGCATTTATACATTTTACTTTATTAAACGAACTTAACATAAATGTATTATTTCTAAATATATTACGTAAATACATACAATACATTGTATTAGTAAAAGCAACAAATAATGATGTTATAAAAGTGCAAATTTGCTTATTACAGAAGATGTCACGCGTTAAGCACTTGCTAGGTTGTAAATTGCACTTTCGGTTTTTCTTTCTTTTAATATGTTATTTATTCAACAGTTCAATAATTATAATATTCAACAGGTAAATAGTGTAAAATATTTGGGCATGTGGTTGGACGGAAGATAAAAACGGGGTCGGCATATAAATGAAGTTCGGCAAAAAACACATAAGTTTCTTAATGTCTTCAAAGCTCTTGCGGGCGCAAAATGGGGTATTCACCCGGT
Source organism: Herminia tarsipennalis (assembly GCA_945859575.2). Taxonomy (NCBI): domain Eukaryota; kingdom Metazoa; phylum Arthropoda; class Insecta; order Lepidoptera; family Erebidae; genus Herminia; species Herminia tarsipennalis. The sequence goes on along the minus strand of OX243846.2, from coordinate 16,276,730 downwards.
ATACCTTTACTTATCAACCAGCGGCTTTATTTATTAATTGTACGTAGCAGACTAGATTATTGCAGTTATTTGTATGACAGCAGCATCAAAAGTCATTTGAATAAACTGGATGTAGTACAAAATCAGGCTATGCGAGTGGTGGGTGGATTTACAATTAAAGACAACGGGCAAGGTCAACCAACTGAAAGTTGTGCATCAAAACTTGCAGGGACTGTCCGGCAAAGAGTTAGAATTAAGTTTATTCTTAGAGACGCACAATCATGTCATGAGCATTACTGAACATTAGCTAAAAGCTCATGAAGTTAGTTTTAGAAATACTGAAAACTGCACTGTATATAGCTCTTTTGTGAGAAAAGAAGCTATGCATGGTGGGTCCCTAATACTTGTTAGGAAAAATATTACATGTAACATACGCAAAAACCTTACAACTTTTAGTACCTTAGTTGTCCTGTGTTGAGCTTGAACAGTATATTGTTATACTCATATGTGTATACCGACCCCTTTTTTCGACTGTTTATATATTACTGATAGATTTACAGACCTTTTTAAATCATTTTATTTAAATAACTTGTTTATTTGAGCCTACTAGAATAACAGTATCATCTTGTACTGTACTTGTCTGGACAATATTTTTAGTAACCGTGAATGTTTACATAAGGCAATTACAACTGATTTAACTTCAGACCACTGTGGTCAATTAGCAAGATTTCCTTACTCTACTACTTACTTTATTATTCGATAGATAACCGTTAGGCCTTTATCAAAAAATCGTTTTTCATGTTTAAGAACAATATTATAATTACAATAATTGCATTTTTGAAAGATAGAAAAATTTTAAATCCAGACCCAGGAATCGAACCCGAGACTTCCGTAGCCAAACCGGCGCCAGAAGCGAACCACCTATCTGGACTATGTTACTAGATATCAAATTCTTCTATCTCTTAATTCTTACGGGTTACAGTTAATGCTACGGAAGATTATTGCACTTTCATCGCTAAGTAATTTTGTTGCTCCTTATGCTGAAATTAATTTTAAAATGATTTATTTACGTTTTTGAGTTATACTACTTCGATATATTCTCATTGACGTATTTTTACTCTATTCGTTTTACATTGCGGTTTCAATTGATGTCATCAGGTGATATGTCATCATCAAATACGTTAAAAGTTCGCAATGAAGTTCAAACGAATAAACAACACAACAACAAATAAATGTTATGTTACAGGGGATTTTGTCGTTTTTCTACAAGTAGTGATGTTAAGTTTAGTCATTTTATATCGATTTCTTCAATCGCGGGTTGATCGCGCTCTGTATATAAATATGAAACGGAAAACAGATAGCCGGAGGAACGAGAATGCATTTTTGTATTAACTACATACATAGGTATCAGTTTGATCAAGCACCTATTGAAAAACATTTAGTTAATCTCTTAAAGGCAATAGCTGATGTATGCATAGATATACGTTTACATTATTTAACGAGAAATTTAAAAACCAAAACTACGAAAATTTGTAAACTCGTCCTGTTTCAAGGTCAATAATTTAGTAACTATGAGGTATTTAATTCAGTTAAATCTAAACCAACATTTCTTTTTTACTATTTTATTAAATGGTACAGAAAGGGTTTGGTGTGTATTGGGGGTCTTTAATTTTGATCCTTCAATTTTGTTGCTATTAGCGCGATTATTTCGTTTCAAACTTTTTTTAAGTACATTTTGAAGTCGTATAGCATAGTGATATTATATTTGAACGTATCCGGGCTTCAGAGTTCAACCCGGTTCAGGCTGTTATCATCTCGCTAACAGTCGTTAGGTCATGTCTTAAAGGGTGATCTGAATAATTCTGTTCTGACACAAGGTTGGCCATTCAAAAAATAAGAGTGTAAATTTTATAATGAACGCCGATTATGTGATACTGATAACTTTGATCACAATATAACGTTTAGTAGGTACGTTACTACCACCTATGTTCGTACGTTTTTTATTTTCTAGAAAATTGATTGTGCATTATTCCCGTTTTGTGGTAATCTTGTGCTATCTATATAATGTTAAATAGTTCAATCCTTTCAATCATATAAAAGCATTTTTGTGGTTAAGTAGTTTTAAGTGTTAAAGTACTTACAAAGTACATACATAAATGGAAATACAGCATTTAAACACAATTTATTATTAGTTTACTCTAAGAAGGCATTCTGTGATATTCAAAAAATCAAAAGCGTTAAAAACAGGTAATAGTTTTGGCTTCGTGTAAAAATTAGGTTAGTGTAATATAGGTAAGTATATTAAATTATTATTATATTTTCATTTATTTTATCCGTGTTTTTATTTTTATTTATAAGAATGATTCTAGTAATCTTAAAAATGCAAAGTTAGTGAGGCTTGATGGATGGATGAGAGATAAACATCCAGTTTATTACTCTTTCACGAGAAAACAGCTGTACCACTGTAACAGCTTAAAGGTTAGGTTGCTTTTATCCCGGTTTCCATGAGGGATCTCATTCAAAGTGTAAATTTAGTGTAAGTTCGGTGGAGCCACGGGCGCCAGTTAGTTAGATAATAAACTTGTGCAATTAAAAACTGCAGATATTTTTTTAATATAGCTTCAAACAAAATAAAAAAAAATGAATACATTATAACGAAAGAATTTTATTAATTATTTTATGATTTTATTGAAATAAAGCGTAAAAATTACTAAAACGCTCGCGTGACGTCATGCGCGGTGGGGATAAAGTGGCACGCTCTGTTTTCATACTGTTACAGGAACATGTGGCATCTAGCTAGATCTATTATCTTTGGTGCGACTGCTAAGCAACAGATCGTGGGTTTTACGAACATACAAATTATGGACACCTAAAGTAAAGTCCTTCGTGACAGAGGCATGTTTAGTTCTTCCAAAACCATAATCGTTATGGTATTCTCAATCGATCTCGATCTGAGCCAAAATTTTACAGCTAAATATTTCCTACGTATTACGTACGTAGGAAATATTTCTAAAGGCATTCAGCCTCACACAGCTCACTTTGCATGACGTGGATTGGAGTGTCAAGGTCAAAGTCAAAATATTTTATTCATTTAGGTTACAAATGCAACACTTATGAACGTTAGACACAATTTGGAATAGAATGAGCCATCTGAATTTTGTTTCAACAACCATGGAGATAGAGTAAAAATGGAGGCCACATGCTGGCCAAATAACAAAAGTGAAACGATATGACCTTGAAAATACTGTTGTCATCTCCATCTCTTTATAAATAGGGGTTCTCTTTATTAAATAGGGTTGCCATGTTTTTTGTACTATCTATCTGAAATAAATAAATTTAGAGCGACGGAGCCGACTACTTTATAGCAAAATGCTAAATATCGAGATACTTACTAATATGGAATTTATCTATTTATTTAAATATCTACTGAAGTGTAAATTTTAAAAAGTAAATCGAGTTCCGATAAATTACAGTTCAGTAGGTATTAAAACGTAATTTTGTTAATGTTTGATTTTATTTTCTTTTGGTTAGAAAAGTTATAGCTGTTTATGAATCATTACAGTTATATACCCAAAACTTATTTTGTTTCAATATTTAAACACGAACATAGTACATTGTAAATATCGAAATATATATTATTTAAATTTAAATATATATTATATATAATCGAAGAATTAAAGAAAACATGATTTTAAATTGAATAGCAACAATTATTTGTTTTGTTTTTTAATACACGATTTAGGTTTGTTACGTTCATTAGCGTACGTATCAAAGTTACGCTCCTAATAATACAAAAAATGGTTCAAATTTTAATCTTGGAATCAAACATAAATTTACATACTTAGAAGTGAAAAGAGAGTCCACATTCTGGGCACCTCTTACTTTTGCAATCTTGCACTATGCAAACATGATTCTTGAATAAATATTGTACAATTATTGTTACATTAGAAAATAATAAAAAATACAAAATAAAAACATCTCCCGCCATTTAGGTCTCTGTGACACATTAACTAGGTTGTCATCATCCACTAATATAAAAAAAATAATTAAGCAATAGGTAATTGAATATTATACCATAGTCAAATGCCAAATATATTTTACAACATAATTACTTACAGTTTTGTGTACAATCAACATACAAAGTGATTTTAAAGGAACTTTTTGTCTTGTGGTGGGTATCATTTGTTGGACACATCGAAGAAGATGAAGATTTGACCTATTCTCCCCGAAATTGCTCAGCTGGTGCACTCCGTAGATAATTTATCTCTATGGCAACAACTCATTTTAATAATTTCAACGATGGTTTTCAATATTCATTTTTTTTAAAAGAGGCATTTTAAAGTTTTATATCGTACATAAAATTTAAAAATGACTTTTATGAAAAAATGCTAACACGTCATGTAATCGTTGAGATTAGTCGTTGAAAAAACATTATTGCTAAAATAGATGATTGAGTTATTTGTGGTAGAAAATAATAAGAAAAGAGTTTTTATATATTTTTTTATTAAAATTATTATTATTATGTACCTTCCTACTTACAACTAGGTTTTCTTTAAAAAGGACAAAGTCTAGATATTTTTCTAAATCTTATCCAAAACGACATTTTTTAATAATTTTATTTTTTTAATAATTGTCCGTTGCAAGTTATAATTAAATCTAAAGCTTTAATTTAACACGAAGCCTATTCAACGCACTTGTACGAAATTATCACAGCCACAAATAAGAAATGGAAAAACGAACAAGCAAACATAAGATAATACATATATTATTCAAATGACTGATAGCGCAGGGCTTTAAAATTATCCCATACCAAATTCATTAATGAATAGTAAAACCAATGAATAAAACTTCCCATTCTGATATGAGTTGTTTGACAGTTGTCAAAAGTATTCACTTTTTTTCACGTAAGTACCATAAAAAAAAATGAGCTCTAAGAAAATAAGTTCAGTGTCATTTGGTAGGCCCTTAACAACATAATATTTAATTATTTGAAAATAAAGCATTTTAGGGTTCCGTATGTCACAGGCTCACTACTACTCAAAAACTTTTTGGTCACGCGATACAAAACATAAGGGCACAATTTATGCAACTTTCGGAGCCATTATTTTCTTAAAATATTTATTTAATAAAAAAAAAATTGAAACCTTAAAATGTCCCCCCCCCCCTCCTTAAAGATGAACCCCCCTTGAAGCGTGTGACCAAAAAATTTAATGAATAAAAACAACTAAAAACTATTCAAAATAACTAATAAAAGTGAAAAATTTAATAGACTTTCTCGAATTTAACAAAAGATAAAGATCAAGTACCTAATTATATTACAATTTATGAGCAAGGGGAAATGATCGGACCATAAACACGTCATACTTTACAGATACACTTACAACAGACCTGCACGCCGATTCAGTGACCACACAGTGATCAAGTAATAAAAGTATCAGAATATTTGCCTAGTATCTGCATGTCAGCGCATAGCTAATTTTGATCCAAACAGAAACTATGTAATTCGTTAACAAACAATTCATTTGGGTGTGAATTAAAGTCACCTATAATAAGCTTCTGCCTGCTCATTAAACACATTCTGTAAACTCGTATAAGTTCTCAATGCAATTAGTAGGCATGTACACACTAAACACTAATATTGATATTTGATAGCCGTCAACCGCACACAGTCACAATTAATTACTGACACTGTTTGAAACACACTTTTACTCGACAATATGGCAACCTCGCCATAGGGCCTGCCGTGAAAAATTCCGATTGTTGTATCCACCGCCGATATACCCGTGTAACTATAGTCAGGGTCAACTGATAAACGTATGTCATAAGGCACATCCACATCGAATATACCAGAACTGTCTTCATCAGCTGTCTATTTCTATGATTAATTCCAAATGCCTAATGAACAATATAAGGAAACTAATAGTTATGGTCAAAAAACGGACATTAACAATGATGGAGTAATAATCAAGAACCCTCAGCTAATCTATAGTCCGCAGTCAAAAATAACTGCTTTAGCTTTCAGTGTTGAGAAGAGCATTCAACTTCAATGTATTGCAAAAAACGGGTGCTTCCGTACTACCCGCCTTTTCATCCCACAAATATTTTATTCCGATTTTACCCAAAGCTTATTACGTTTTGGGTAAAAATCGGAATAAAATAGCTCACAGTTTTATAATCAATATTTTTTTATATATTCTACCTAAAATATATTCCGGTGTCTACACACTTCAATTAGCTAAGCTTTTGGTACAGACAGCACAATATTTTAAACTATTTAAAATTACCAATATATTTACGAAATGCCTGATTGTTTATTCAGTTTGGTTAAAGAGTATATCTTTCACGTCAGTAGCAGGTCACAGCAGTCAGGTAAAGCGAAAAATAGATTTCAATATCATTTTGCTTTCTCTGTCTATCTCATTGCGTCGAAGAAGGGGTAATCTGTGATTTTACTATATAAAAAATAAAGTAGCAAAATAAGTACTGGTCATTGTTTGTAAAAAATATCTTCATTTACATAAGAGAGCTTAAAATTTATTGTTGATTTTTAAACTTAAGCTTTCACCAATATACCTATTGACAAAAATGTCATTTGCTTTGTGATATTTTATAATTGTAACGAATCTGTGATTTTACTAAAGTTGGAAATGTAGATGTAGATACCTACAGAATTTTGTTTTAGTAGAAAAAAAGTCTAATATTATTCTATTTTACATTGTGATACATAAGTCTTGATTAACAGTTTATAACCTTTGAATAATTCACGCGAATAAGTCCCGAAATATATCTAACACAACAATTTATAACAATTGACTCAGAGCCCTTGACAAGTGATTATGACACGCGCCTTGTTATTATGACAGTTCAACTTAAATTTATTACAAAATAATATAAGTATTATATGTCATACATACTTTATGAACATGAATAAATACTTTTAAGAAAATCAATAACATTGTATTCTTTTGCTGCACTTGCACTAAGTGGCTATGGAGTCGTCGGTCATATTCCAGATACTTCAAAAACTTGGTGTCAGCCGTAAGTTTGGTTATCGTACTATCAACAGACACAACAACACTTCCTCTGTCGAAGATCAGAAAAGATTGGGGCGGCCGCGTGCTGCTGTAACTACAAAGGTTGTTAATGCTTTTAAAGCCACAATTCGTCTAAATCACATTAGAAAGCAAAAATCTGGCCATTTTGAACAGAATATTGGTTTATTTTTTGCTGACACTTTAATCAATACGTACATAATTATAAGTTTTAATATTATAACATTACTACATTAAAAAAATGCATTTTCGTTTGTTAAACAACTTATAGCCGGACTAAGTATACTACAGTACGATCAACGTAACTTGACCGGATTGAAGTTAGGTTTTTATCACTTTCGCGCATGTCATAGAGATGCGACCCTAAAATTACTTACGAAAACGATTAATTATGTTTAATCGATTAAAAATACTAACAATATTTTAATTCAACAATATAAAAACACTATTTAAATGAGTTCATAAAAGTTTAAATTTAGAACAGTTACAGTAAATACTAAAGACACTTCGAAAAACTATTTCTTTACGAAAATAATCACAAAAAAAATAAGTTAGTAATACTAATTATGACAATGTAATGCGTAGTCGCATCTCTAATTCTCTTGGTTTAGTTACCGCCCCCCACCCCCCGCTTCCTGTCACCATTTACTTCCACAAATTGCATCTGCGCAACCACTTGTCGCCTACTTCAGTCCGGCCTAGTTACGTTGAACAAACCGTAGTGAGAAAGTCATTTTTTAAAACATTGTAAGCTTTATAATGTTTTTATTTATTTATAGCATTATCTTCAACACTGCCCTGCTACGGTTCTGCAGTACTGTGATGCGTGTTCAAACAAATAGACAGACGGACAAACATTTAAAAAATTAAATATCAATGTGTTTAAACACATTTTTTTAACTTTTGCAATATTTTTTTCACTATGTATAGAAAATTTAAATATTAATTTTAAAGTTGTTAATTGGGTCTTTACTTATAATTGTGTATTAACAGAAAAACGATGTCAACCTGTGTCAAAAATATATAAAAAAATGTTAAATATGTCTTGATCTCGATATATGATACACAGGAAGCGCGCGACAGAACATGAAAATACTAATTTATAATCCCTTATTGGCTTTCCTTTGACAATCTTTCTGCGTTTGCTGGTTTGTGATTCATGGTGGGTTTCCTGAAATATAGTAGAAATGTATATTTTAATTATTTGTGTGATCCATTGATGAAGGTTTTTTTCTGTTGTAAAAAATTTATTAGGTGAACAGCAAGATCCTCCCACGTAATCCATATCTGTAATATGGATCCGGATCCATGTTGTACTTAATAATTATTGCCCTTCACCTTTATAGATGAAAGGCTATGATTATTAGGTACATTTATACTAATATTATAAAGCTGAAGCGTTTGTTTGTTTGAATACGATAATCTCGTGGTCGTAATCATGAGGTACTGCTCCGAAGCGATCCTTTTATCGAGGAAGTATTACAATATCACAATACTTAATATTCTGGGCTTTATGCAAGAAATTCTTTCGTTCTATCAAAACTTTTGCACTATATATGACTTTTATACCTTAGCACAAAAGTTGTGTGAGCTTGTAAGTGTGTTTTGTTTGTACATACATATTTTTAAATAAAGAAAAACGTACCATTGTAGAAGCATTAGGGTTAGGTTAGACCCGTTGTTGTCATCATCCTTATGATGCGCCATTTATTTGGGCCATTAGTTCATTAATTTTGTCACTCAAAATACTCATTGCCGAATCCATAATCGTCAAAAAATCATTCATTGTGCCGGCAGCTGGCGGCGGTGGTGGCGAAATTGGTACCACAAATTCTAAAAATTATGGTTAATTCTATCAGTTTTTTGTAGGTAGGTAGGTAAATTGGCACGTGATATTCACCTAATTAAATAGATTCTTTTGAAATATATAAAAGACTTGGGATAAAAATAAAATAAGGTAGGGATATGCGTATATACACCTATGCATTAAAAAAACGCACAAAGGCGATTGTTTGATATAATGACAAAGGCTCGTACGGCCCGTGTTTTACAATCAGTATTATGCAAATAACTAGTAGTAGTTTTATATGAGTTATTTATAAGTTAGCCATAGGATTCGAGAATCTAAATGGGCACTAGTACTAGCTACTTGAAGCTCCGAAAATCTGATTTGTCAACAAAGAGATTCCGGCGAACGAAGTGAAAGTTTAGCCGCTATTTTCACAACTAACCCAAAAGGGTAGTTGTGAAAATAGTATAGTATGTTAATGGTATGTTATTTATGAAATACGTGTAAAATCGCACATCATTGACAGTCTATGCAGTTAAATTGTAGGCAGATTTATGTAGCTGCCTACCTACAATAAATATTTGACACTGTCAGAAATGAACTGAATCTTAACAATATTGCTTTTAACAATTCAATAATACAAAGTAGCCGATAAAACTGAGTAACAACTACTACGAAAATTAATACAGGTAGGTAAGTAAGGAGTTGTGATAATGGCGAAAAACCGGTCTATCACCATTTTCACAGCTCTGCGTTTAACGTATGGCTTAATATAGCAAAAAATGGCTTCAATTTAAATGATTTATAGGTATTAAATAGGAGTTGTGAAAATGGCGGTAAACTAAACTGTCATCTTTTACACAATTCCGCGTTGTACTTGTGAAAATATGGAAATAAGTATGCCATATTTTCTTACGTAAATCTAAAAATTCACTCAAAATTATTAAAAATAATGGACGGCGGTAGGTAATTAAGCGCTTACCTTGATAGTTGCCATGAATAATTGGCGAAACGGACAGATCAAAAAGCGCCTGCGCTGCATCTATCTATCTCTGTGGGCTCTATCTCTATCTATTTGGGCCATCAGTGACTGGATCTGATCACTCAGAATGCAGATAGTCGGATGCATTATTTCTATCTCGGGCATATTAGCAGTTTGTGTTCACGTATCTCGTACATTTGCCGTGATATTTGATAGCCCAGTACCGCTGGGTTGCTGAAAAATTATAGATAGGAAGCGCGCGACAGAACTCGAAAATACTTTATAAACCCTTATTGGCTTTCCTTTTGCTAATCTTTTTGCGTTTGCTGGTAAGTGGTTCATAGTGGGTTTCCTGAAATATAGTAGAAATGTAAATTTTAATTATTTGTGTGATCCATTGATGAAGGTTTTTTTCTGTTGTAAAAAAGTTATTTAGGTGAACAGCAAGATCCTCCCACGTAATCCATATCTGTAACATGGATCCGGATCCATATTGTACTTAATAATTATGGACCTTCACCTTTATAGATGAAAGGCTATGATTATTAGGTACATTTATATTAATATTACAAAGGTGAAGCGTTTGTTTGTTTGAAGGTGATAATCTCAGGAGGTACTGCTCCGAAGCGACCCTTTTATCGAGGAAGTATTACAATATTACAATACTTAATATTCTGGGCTTTTTGCAAGAAATCCTTTTCGTTTTATTAAAACTTTTGCACGATACATGACTTTTATAACTTAGCACAAAAGTTGTGTGAGCTTGTAAGTGTGTTTTGTTTGTACATACATATTTTTAAATAAAGAAAAACGTACCATGGCAGAAGCATTAGGGTTAGGTTAGACCCGTTGTTGTCATCATCCTTATGATGCGCCATTTATTTGGGCCATTAGTTCAGTGAGTTTATCACTCAAAATACTCATTGCCGAATCCATGAATGTCAAAAAATCATTATATGTGATGGCAGCTGGCGGCGGTGGTGGCGAAGTTGGTACCACACATTCTAAAAATATGGTTAATTCTATCAGTTTTTTGTAGGTAGCTAGGTAAATTGGCACGTGATATTTACCTAATTAAGTAGATTCTTTTTAAATATATAAAAGACTTGGGATAAAAATAAAATAAGGTAGGGATATGCGTATATACACCTATGCATTAAAAAAACGCACAAAGGCGATTGTTTGATATAATGACAAAGGCTCGTACGGCCCGTGTTTTACAATCAGTATTATGTAAATAACCAGTAAATAGTAGTTTTATATGAGTTATTTCTTAATTAGCCATAGGATTCGATAATCTAAATAGGCACTAGTTGTAGCTACTTAAAGCTCCAAAAAACTGATTAGTCAACAAAGAGATTCCGGCGAACGAAGTGAAAGTTTAGCCGCTATTTTCACAACTAACCCAAACGGGTAGTTGTGAAAATAGTATAGTATGTTAATGGCATGTTATTTATGAAATACGTGTAAAATCGCACATCATTGACAGTCTATATGCAGTTAAATTGTAGGCAGATTTATGTAGCTACCTACCTACAATAAATATTTTACACTGTCAGAAATGAACTGAATCTTAACATTATTGCTTTCAACAATTCAATAATACAAAGTAGACGATAAAACTAAGTAACAACTACTACGAAAATTAATACAGGTAGGTAAGTAAGGAGTTGTGATAATGGCGAGAAACCGGTCTATCACCATTTTCACAGCTCTGCGTTTAACGTATGGCTTAATATAGCAAAAAATGGCTTCAATTTAAATGATTCATAGGTATTAAATAGGAGTTGTGAAAATGGCGGTAAACTAAACTGTCATCTTTTACACAATTCCGCGTTGTACTTGTGAAAATATGGAAATAAGTATGCCATATTTTCACACGTAAATATATTCACTCAAAATTATTAAAAATAATGGACGGTGGTAGGTAATTAAGCGCTTACCTTGATTGTTGCTGCCTCTAACTATCTCTGTGGGCTCTATCTCTATCCATTTGAGCCATCAGTGAATGGATCTGATGACTCAGAATGCAGATAGTCATTTATATTATTTCTTTTTCGGGCATAGCTGTTTGTGTTCCCGTATGTTGTACATATGACAGCCCACTACCGCTGAGTTGCCGATATAAGATAGATAGGGTGCGCTCGACGGCACCCTGTGGCGGTGGTGGCGGTGTTGGTGTGACCTCGAATTCTAAAAATATGGTCAATTTTATCAGTATTTTGTAGGTAGGTAGGTAAATTGGCACGTGATATTCACCTAATTAGGTAGATTATTTTTAAAGTAAATATTTAAAAGACTTGGGATAAAAATAAAATAAGGTAGGGATATGCGTATATACACCTATGCATTAAAAAAATGCACAAAGGCGATTGTTTGATATAATGACTAAGGCTTGTACGGCCCCTTTACGATAAGTATTATGTAAATGACTAGTAGATAGTAGTTTTATATGAGTTATATATTAATTAGCCATAGGATTCGAGAATCTAAATAGGCACTAGTACTAGCTACTTATAGCTCCGAAAATCTGATTTGTCAACAAAGAGATTCTGGCGAACGAAGTGAAAGTTTAGCCGCTATTTTCACAACTAACCCAAACGGGTAGTTATGAAAATAGTATAGTATGTTAATGGCATGTTATTTATGAAATACGTGTAAAATCGCACATCATTGACAGTCTATGCAGTTAAATTGTAGGCAAATTTACGTAGCTGCCTACCTACAATAAATATTTTACACTGTCAGAAATGAACTGAATCTCAACAATATTGTTTTCAACAATTCAATAATACAACGTAGACAATAAAATCACCATTTTCACAGCTCTGCGTTTAACGTATGGCTGAATATAGCAAAAAATGGCTTCAATTTAAATGATTAATAGGTATTAAATAGGAGTTGTGAAAATCGCGGCAAACTGAGCTGTCATCTTTTTCACAATTCCGCGTTGTACTTGTGAAAATATGGAAATAAGTATGCCGTATTTTCACACGTAAAACTAAAATTTCATTCAAAAATAATAAAAATAATGGACGGCGGCAGATAATTAAGCGCTTACCTTGATAGTTGCCATGAATAATTGGCGAAACGGACAGATCAAAAAGCGCCTGCGCTGCATCTATCTATCTCTGTGGGCTCTATCTCTATCTATTTGGGCCATCAGTGAATGGATCTGATCACTCAGAATGCAGATAGTCGAATGCATTATTTCTATCTCGGGCAAATTAGCAGTTTGTGCTCTCGTATCTCGTACATTTGCAGTGATATTTGATAGCCCAGTACCGCTGGGTTACTGAAAAATGATAGATAGGAAGCGCGCGACAGAACTCGAAAATACTTTATAAACCCATATTGGCTTTCCTTTTGCTAATCTTTTTGCGTTTGCTGGTAAGTGGTTCATAGTGGGTTTCCTGAAATATAGTAGAAATGTAAATTTTAATTATTTGTGTGATCCATTGATGAAGGTTTTTTTCTGTTGTAAAAAGTAATTTAGGTGAATAGCAAGATCCTCCCACGTAATCCATATCTGTAACATGGATCCGGATCCATGTTGTACCTAATAATTATTGCCCTTCACCTATATACCTATAGACTGCCTCTGTGGCGCGGTGGGAGTGTATCCGACTGCTACGCAAGAGGTCGTGGGTTCGATCCCCACCCAAGATAAAACTTTGTGTGATGAGCACGATGGTTTATTCTGTGTCTAGGTGTTATTTATCTATAATATGTAGTTATTTAGAAATATATAAGTATGTTTATCAGTTGTCTGGTTGCCATAGTACAAGCTCTGCTTAGTTTGGGATCAGATAGCGTTGTGTGAGTTGTCCCAAGATATTATTATTATTATTATTATTATTATATAGATGAAAGGCTATGATTATTAGATACATTTATACTAATATTATAATGCTGAAGCGTTTGTTTGTTTAAAGGCGATAATCTCAGGAGGTACTGCTCCGAAGCGACCCTTTTATCGAGGAAGTATTACAATATTACAATACTTAATATTCTGGGCTTTTTGCAAGAAATCCTTTTCGTTCCATCCAAACTTTTGCACTATACATGACTTTTATACCTTAGCACAAAAGTTGTGTGAGCTTGTAAGTGTGTTTTGTTTGTACATAGATATTTTTAAATAAAGAAAAACGTACCATGGCAGAAGCATTAGGGTTAGGTTAGACCCGTTGTTGTCATCATCCTCATAAGGATTTTGAGTGATAAACTCACTGAACTAATGGCCCAAATAAATCGCGCATTATGATGCGCGATTGATTTGGGCCATTAGTTCAGTGAGTTTATCACTCAAAATACTCATTGCCGAATCCATAAATGTTAAAAAATCATTATATGTGATGGCAGCTGGCGGCGGTGGTGGCGAAGTTGGTACCACACATTCTAAAAATATGGTTATTTCTATCAGTTTTTTGTAGGTAGCTAGGTAAATTGGCACGTGATATTTACCTAATTAAGTAGATTCTTTTTAAATATATAAAAGACTTGGGATAAAAATAAAATAAGGTAGGGATATGCGTATATACACCTATGCATTAAAAAAACCCACAAAGGCGATTGTTTGATATAATGACAAAGGCTCGTACGGCCCGTGTTTTACAATCAGTATTATGTAAATAACCAGTAAATAGTAGTTTTATATGAGTTATTTCTTAATTAGCCATAGGATTTGATAATCTAAATAGGCACTAGTTGTAGCTACTTAAAGCTGCAAAAAACTGATTTGTCAACAAAGAGATTCTGGCGAACGAAGTGAAAGTTTAGCCGCTATTTTCACAACTAACCCAAACGGGTAGTTGTGAAAATAGTATAGTATGTTAATGGCATGTTATTTATGAAATACGTGTAAAATCGCACATCATTGACAGTCTATATGCAGTTAAATTGTAGGCAGATTTATGTAGCTACCTACCTACAATAAATATTTTACACTGTCAGAAATGAACTGAATCTTAACATTATTGCTTTCAACAATTCAATAATACAAAGTAGACGATAAAACTAAGTAACAACTACTACGAAAATTAATACAGGTAGGTAAGTAAGGAGTTGTGATAATGGCGAGAAACCGGTCTAATGATTAATAGGTATTAAATTGGAGTTGTGAAAATCGCGGCAAACTGTGCTGTCATCTTTTACACAATTCCGCGTTGTACTTGTGAAAATATGGAAATAAGTATGCCGTATTTTCACACGTAAAACTAAAATTTCATTCAAAAATAATAAAAATAATGGACGGCGGTAGGTAATTAAGCGCTTACCTTGATTGTTGCCAAAAATAATTGGCGCAACTGACAAGTCCATCAGTGCCTGCGCTGCCTCTAACTCGGACTCCTTGTACGCCGACATTTTTAGTCTGTGAATAATTTTTAAATTGTTATTATTAATTAAGTAGGTTCCTATAAAGAATTATTTGTTATTTATTTATTAGCATTTTCTTTTCTATATTATAATTATGTGTAAGCGGTAGTCCAGGTGTTAAGGCATCGGACTCGCAATCGAGAGGCCGCGTGTTCGAAACCCACCCATTATACAGGGTGACCCACGCACGGTCATACCACGCGGAGGGAAACTACCTTATATATTGTAGATAGAACACTTTAGTGACAGAAAACTTTATTTTGTTTTTAAAATAATTAACTGATAATTTTTAATAATTGACTGCATTCAAAGGTTTCCGGGCCGGGAATAGAACCCGAAAAATATGAAAAAATAAACATTCTGTATTCAACTAATCGAAAGGATGAACCATTAAGATGTTTTTTGTTCTAATGAAGCAGAAATTGATACCGAACCGTTATTTAAAATTGATTGGCTTGTTCGTCCCAGTAGGTGTAGAATATATTTATCTTATCCTTAAGTGACCATTATAATTTATATCAATATTTATAACATTATAATTTCCTCATTTTAATTTTTTCTATGATTTACTCATTCAAATAGCGAAAACTACATCTAATCGAGACTTAAAAATTTACATGAGAATATCGCCAACAGACATATGAGTCAAACAGAAAACGACTGTTTTTATGTACTCGTATATACATATATATATATATTAAAGACGACTCTTGCAATAGGGTACAAGCCCTGTGTCGCAAAGTACACCCAGACAGAAACGACAATTTGTGGATCACACAAAGTGGTGTCCCGTGTGGGAATCGAACTAACGACCTCTTGCGTAGCACACACATACACCCACCGAGGCAGTCAATTAAAAAAAAAGTTGTTAGGTATATCTCTACATATTAGTAGGGATAGTGTGCTACTAAAATTAAACAAACATGCGACATACTAAATAAGTAATTAAATGAGTAAAGAAAATAGCACTACACTAAAAAGGCTACCAATGACTTACGCAGATTTTACCAGTGCATTAGTACCTATTAATATAACAATATATGAAATAAACAAAAATAAAAACTTACGTGAATTAAAACTTCACTAAATTAAACCACGATGTTTTATTTATTTAGCGATTCGACGCTGCTCTACTATAGATTAGGAGCAAGTACAACGTTTCGCTTAAAATAACCGAAGAGTACTGGCCAAAAATTTAAAATCTTGCCTATTTATGTACCTCTCGAATAAATGAAACGCTTTCGTTTCAGGTAGCAGGAAGTAATCCCAACCAAATTTCCCCGAGCTTATTATATTGTCCATTTACAACCGTACCAGTACCGACAGCTTAGCCATTGTCCATAGATATCGGTTTACAACTTTTTTAAAAGAATCAATAACAATGAGTACGTAATTTAAAATATTACAATTAAATAGGGTTTACTTTGAACTAAGTAGGTACCTGTCTACCTCCAATAGGTTGGAATTTAAGTACCTACTACATACCTATTATTATCTAATCTACTTACCTATTGCTTTTAAGAATAGTTAGAATTCAATAAACTGATAAATAGGTAACTTATAAGAACCTTATTTATATCTATAATATTTTTCATTTCTTCAATCATTACCTACTTTTCTGTTTACTTTTAGTCCGACCATAAGTTCTGTTACAAATGAAAATGCATTTTTTTTTAATGAAGTGATGTAATATTACTAAAACTTATATGTAGATATTTATAGTCTCAGTAAAAATAAAAACAATATTCTATTCAAAATGGCCAGCTTTGTATTTTATTCAGGCCTTTAATCTATGGATTTACGCACTGTTTCCATGGGAAATTTTTGGCATTGCTAGGCTCCAGAGATTTTTTAAGAGACTTACTATCGCCGAGTCGTTTAGAGCAAGCCATGTCCTCTAAATCTGATCATAATTTGTATATTGCATAATCATAATTTTAGTTTAAAGTGATAAGGGTCTGGGCTAGATGAGGGTCAGTCTTCAGCTCTTATAAAGTCCGGAACGTTGGTTTCAAACCAGGCTTGGGTAATTCGTGTCTTGTGACCAGGTGTAGAGTCCTGCTGGAAAGTCCACGGTACATTTTAAAAAAGTGTATTGCTGAGTGGTTTCACAACACGATCCAAGACTGTCTCTTGATACACTTTGGCAAGTTTTCATGCCTTTTTCACAAAAATGAAGCTTTGTGACGCCTTGATAAGACACGCCCCACCAAACTATCACTGACGTAGAATGATGTGTTATGTAGTGCTCTTCATTCGTGAATTTTTTTTCATCGGTAAAGAGGATATTTCTGCGTTTTGATCGATCCACTCGCTTTAAAAATTGATTTATATCTTAACCTTATATCGACTATAAGCAACGAGCTTCAGGGGGGTCTAGACAAAGTCACATTCGAATAGCGATATTGTGAATGGAAAAGAATTAAAGTTTCGATTTTGACGTTTGCGATGGAGACCATAGATATTTTATTATTTTTTTGCGAATAATTAGCACGGCGATATCGAATTCGCTACGGAACGAATGTACCTTGTCTAAACCTCCAGGTCTTGCTTTATTATACGCGACAGAGTCCTAACGGGGATCTTCATTTCTCGCGATAAGATTTTTTGCTTCCTTGTAGTTCTAACAGCACGCGGCCGCCCCGATCTTTTAGGGTCTTCGATTGAGGAAGTGTTGTTGTATCTGTTGATAGTACAATAAACGGCTGATACCAAGCTTTTGTAGTATCTGGAATATGATCGACAGCTCCGTACCCACTTTATATGACCGAACGCTCTATACCCACTTTGTGCAAGGCGATCACCGCAATCTTATTTTCTTTAACATCCCAATCCATATTGTAATTTAATCATGAACACGAAAAAATATGTGTAATGGCGCGAAATGCCTGTACTATTTATATATATAGTCATATAATATTATACATGTATAATCTATATTACATAGCTGAAGAGTTTGTTTGAACGCAATAATCTCAGAAACTACTGGTCCGAGTTGAAAAATGATTTTAGTGTTCGATAGTCCTTTTATCGAGCAAGATTACCCAATAAGAAGGGAGCAACAATGAAAAATGTTCCCAAAATGGGTAAAATTTACGCAGACGAAGTTGCGCGGGTCTGCTAGTAACGTGTTCTAACATTTTTTTAAAGGTAACTTGCGTTGTAGGATTGGGTCTCACATCACTAGCAATGTTGTTATTTAAAGATTATACAGTTTTTAGGTAAGAAGTTACATAATCTAAACATAAATATTAATGTAAATATTTTTTTATACTCGTACAATTTATTCTAATTGGACTGATCTAAGGGGTGTAGGGCAAAAATGAAGTTTAATTAATAATTTTGTATAATTTATTCAAGGATTCTGTATGATTATGTTTCAACAAAGGCCTGTTGTTACGGGCACATTCCATCAGCGTGGACCTGGACGTGCACCAAGTCCTCCGGTATACCGCAGAGATCGCAATTTGGTGAATGGTCTTTATTCATTACAAATGCAAACTTCCTTCATGGAATATGGCCGAATCTGAGCCTCATACTAACATCTACTATTTTTAATATTAAAGATACATGATCTAGCAGAAACGTCTTATACCGTAATCAATAAATCAATCAATAGGTCTAATTTGTAACATTCTTTTTTGTGTAAACCATAGCAGTTCAAAAATAAGAACGTATTTTAACTCCGATTCCTTCAGTAGTAGCTTGTTTGACCAATAAATGAATTACCTGCATCATTTATTTATTTATTTATTTGGTTCAACAACAATTAATGCATCAACAATAATCTTTAAAAACACAAACTTTCACAATTACGTAGATCTAAATGTTTAGTTACTTAAAGGTAAACAATTATTACTTATTGATAATGAGCCATTCGTAACTAATTAAATAATTTGTATATGCTAATCATTAATAAGATAGGGTAATAGACATTACTAGACGAGACGTAAAAAAATAAAAATTCCTATCCCTAGTTTTAAATTCGTACTGAATTTGTTTCAGCTGTCAATAGAGCTTCTCTCTAGATTCTAGATAGATACTTTGCACAAAACATTGAGACTATAGAATTCGTCTAACGCGCACTCGACCACATATACCTACAACAGAATCTATAACCACTTTGTTTCGAAGGCGTGTCCTTGAAGGAAGTTATGTGTGCGTTACGAAGTACAAAGCTTGTCATCTGTAGTCTCAGTGATTGTAGGTATACAATGCTATATGTTAATAAGTACTCACTTACTATATTAGATTTAATGCAGTGGCATTGTACGTGCCAACTGCTTCTAATAATTTTTCGTATATTTTAGATAATTTAATCATTGAGCTTCGTGAATGCATGAACATGTCACACGCTATCGTCAGATTATTGCTCATTTCACCGAATAGTACAGCAATTGTATCTAGCATTTCCTGCTCTATAACAGTCCTATGGCGCACCTTTGAAGTTACATTTGAGTCTAGCACAACTCTTGGTCCACTCACTGAATCGCTTACAGTATGAATAGTTTCTTCAATATGTCTATCGTCGTTAATAAACTCGTTTGTATTAGTTACATAATCTGATATGTCCTCTTGAGATGGCGACAAAGAATTTTCTTCAAAACGATCGTCTGTCTGACACATGTTATCCATTCCAATTGGAGAGTTTTCAACACCTGATGATCGTACCCTGTCACCTTCAAAACAAACGTGTTTACTGTTGAAATTTGTTTCGGTAGACACGTCAACCAATATTTTTCTTTGAACATGGATTTTGATACGCATAGCCTGGTATAAATTGTTCTTTAGTCAATCGATACGTTGAATATGTTGATAGTACTTTGTAGTTTGGAGTTACAAGTGTCGGTACTGCCCAATACATGCTTTTCTGATTGACATATCTTTCACTTGTATTCACTTGTATACTAGTATGTGAATTGTCTATTATACTATTTCTAAATACATTTAGAAGTGCTTTTTCTAACGAGTTTGGATGTTTTGATAGAACAGGTGCCACTGCCGACTTAGCTCATCTTGTTTCAATCTTTTTTTAGAAGGCAGGTCGCCTTCTAAAAAAAGATTGAAACAAGTTGAGCTTAAATCATGCAGTCAGAGGCATTTTAGTGAGTTCACTGGGATTTATGGGACTGCGCGATTTAAACTCCTGTTTTAGTTTTATAAGCTAGGACAACATTTTATACCTTCCCAGAAAAATAAGCAGTTTCAAATCGAAAACCGGATCACTAGCTTTCGAGAAAATCGCGAACATACACATATACATACAGAGCAAACAAAGAACCATCTTTTTTGAAGGTGGTTAAAACCTCCTGCACCTTGTTGATATTTATTTTTGTTATCATTGGTTGGTTATTTTGAAAACAGCTGAATTTAATGAAACTATACTTAGGCAAGCGAGTGTGTCATTTTTGTGATGCGCCATTAGTTAACATCGCAAATATCTCGATCTGCTCGGTCACCCATCACTGAGGAACGGATCCTTTAGTAAAGTACCTACCTACTTACATAGTAGAACTATGAGTTGTCGCTTGTAGTATGTACTTACCTATAGGGTGTGTTAAAAATGACAATTCGTCCAATAAAAGAATTGATAAATACCTACATAACTAAGTAGGTACTTACATATTTACCTTTAAGGTATCTAATTAATTTATTAAAATGTATAAGTCTGTTTTCATATACAATAAGAAAAACCGTAGCAAGAAAGCTACAATAGGTAACCTGTAACAAAACGCAACGAAAATTTCTGCCATTCTTCTACCACTTGTACCTACGTAGTTTAATCGATCCAAATTCCTATACGTATGTGTCTACCTAGTACGGCATATTTGTAGGTCAATAAAATCTAAAATATGAATAACATTATCAAATTTGGCATATTTACTATTATTTGGCGTATCTGTAATAATTTAATAACAAATCTTACCTCCATTCTTTACACCGATATTATTACAATATAGATCGGCAGAGTTCGCTCAATTGAGTTGAGAAGTCCAGTTGTATGGGTAAAGCATTTGGATATGTATTCTGTGACGTAGACGTCTACGCTACGGCTAAGATATATACACAGTATGTGGTTTAAATGTTTTAAACTAAACAGTTCTGTTAATTTTGATTGAAAGGTCTGGTTTAATTGCATTAATAGCTATAATTTTATATGTGAAATGTAGGTGTATGTGAGTAAGACAGACAGTAGGACTGCCACTTACTACTGCCCATACATTTATTAAGGCTAGATTACGTGAAAGAGGATTCGGCTCTTTTAAAAAATTATATGTGAACACCTAAATAATAGGACACGAAATAAATTGTGTCACTAGTCAACGAGTTTTTCTAGTAGATGATATAAAGAAATTTAAGGATACGTCTTAATATGATCCCGCAAATAAATCTTGAAGTTGCGCAAAAAACGAACGAATATTCTACTTTATTTTGACCTGCGCACTGTGAAGTAATGGTTGTGTGCGGAAGAGCGAGGCCGGCGATAGTGTCGCTGTGAACGTTCAACATTCTAAGTGATATCAGTTGGCGACGAGTATGTGTGTGCGTGTGTGTGTGTGTGTGAGTCACAGGCCTTGGACGGTATGGCGACACTGGAGGCCACCAGCCGTGACCTTTCCCGTGTCTATCAGTAGCTCCATCAAATTATAGCGTATCTATCTATGACTCGTCTCTAAAATTGTACTTTGACTTTACGATTATACCTACTAAGATATTGATAAAAGTTTTTTTTTTATTGTGTGTTGTTCCGATAGGTATAGGTGTACCAGAATCGGATGTAAAATGAGGAAATTCGAATGTAAATCGGGTGTAAAATGATGAACAAGACTTGAATGAATGCCGAACAAGTCTTGATGGTAGTATTTTTTTATTGCAGTAGTTTGATTTTATATAACGGTTCATTATAGATTTCTGCTTCAATAGAACTAAATATCATCACGTGTCGAACAAAATAAATATTATGTAATGCAACTCCGGGTTCAGTTTTTGCATTTAATTATAAAAAATCAAATTCAAACACAACAAACTTTGAAACTCTCTTCTTCTTCCCGTTCCTATACACTTATGGCGGTTACATACTGCCGCATTTTTAGGGTTCCGTAGCAAAAGTGGCTAAATCTGGATTGACGAAAATCCTAGTTTAAACCATGGATCTACGAAAATCTTTATAACGAGGTTCATCGCTTAATCGATGATCATCTTTGGTCCATAGATTAGTCTTTCGATCATCCTAGTTTAACTATAGTAATAACGTTGAAGTGTCAAAACTTAACAATTTGAAGGTTATCCCATTTACAATTTTGCGTATTTTAGCTTCAAATATTAATGACGAATAATGCGTATTTGGTGAATTTACATCATTAACTAACTAAATATGGTGTGGCAACAAAATAAACACAAAAATCGAGTGAAATTGCAACGTGTGACAAAAGATTTAATAATACATGCATAATATTGGTTTTCAAAACATTTATCACAGCTTGGAATTGTCGAGAGAAGATTTAACATACAGAACTCAGAGATGTCCTAAAGTTAAAGTGGTCTGTGCAATGTTTGGGTCAACCAGACTCTGCGTGAAGTGTAGGTACCTACGCAGTGTTATTATAAAAATAATTAACTAGTGTGGAAAGTTGAAGGTCCACATAGATTATTTTTGTTCGACAATAGTATCATTAACTGGTGCTCTATGTAAAACAAACTGATGCATTCCACTTATAATATGTCACATTATTTATATTAAAGTTGGAAAATCACAGTTCGAATGTCTGAGAGGTGGTCTGGAGTAGTGCGGCAAAAACCAATGTTGAATATACATACTTAAAATGCACACAATAAAGTAATAAAAACATCATTATGATAAAATTTCTTACCTAAAACTTACTAGTGAACTAAATAGTGTAACTAAACAAACATTTATTGATTACTATTTATAAATATATTATACATACATAAAATGCCTAATTAAATACAAACTATACTGCCCTACAATTTAAAATGTAGTTGGTAAAATGTAACCACGACTACCTATACCTATGTACTATGGTTTCAAATGAGAAGACAATCGCGATCGCGTCAACTTCACTCTGTACTTGGCAAAATTCAATAAACACGAAACATAAATAAGTAAATAGGCAAAATATAAGAATAATCTAGACTTTAGTGGCCTTTCAGTCAGACGTGATATTTTTTTTACCTAAAACATAATAAATAGTAAAGTACAGTGCTTGTAAATAGTTCATTAGAGTAGGTAGGTACTTCTGTGTAATACTAATGACACCTTTTTACGAATTATTTTATTGCTGACCTTACGTTACACAATGTAGTTGCAGTCGTATTGCGAAACAAAATATCATCATGACAGTTATCAACTCATTTGAAACGCATAGTACCTATTACTAGGGAACTATACGCTGGATCAAAATAAACATTGGTCAGTTTAAAAATTTAGTTGGTAAAGCGTAACCACGGAAACAGATGTAAACTTAGCTTATAGGCAGGTACCAAGAACTGAATATTATGTATATAGGAGCTCAGCTAGTTAATACATTGCTACAATTTTCATTTTAAAACATAGTTTAAACACTTAAAAAGAGACTACAGATTGGTTACTGGTTAATGAAATTGTAATGTGATAACTATTATGCACTACCTAACAGTGTAGATAATTATATTTATGATTGTCATGAAAATGAACTATGTTCTTAAGGAGAATAAATGGTACCTATCTAATAAATAATGATTCTATGTATATTGTACCTAAAACTTACTAGTGAACTATATAGTGGATCTAAATAAAAATTGGGCTGGCCATATTAGCCGAAGAACCGACAACCGTTGGGGTAAACGAGTTCTTGAGTGGAGACCGCGGCTTGGCAAACGTAGTGTAGGACGCCCTCAAGCCAGGTGGAGTGATGATATATGCAAAACGGCTGGCAGGAGCTGGATGCGAGAAGCCGAAGATAGAACAAAGTGGCGTGCAATTGGAGAGGCCTATGTCCAGCAGTGGACTGCGATAGGCTGATGATGATGATGATGATGAAATAAAAATTGATCAAATATTGATTGATTACTGTTTATATGTTATACATAAAATGCCTAATTAAAAATACACAAACCCTATTACTAGTGAACTATAAGGTGGATCTAAATGAACAATGATCAATTTTATTATATAAATATATTGTTGATCACTGTTTAATATATTATACAAAAGATGCATACAATTTAAAATGTATTGTAAAATAAATATCTATACTAATATTATAAAGCTGAAGAGTTTGTTTGTTTATTTGAACATGGTAATCCTATGACCTACTAATCCTTCTGAACTATTTACTGTTGGGTAGTTTTAACATCGATTTTGTTGTAACAGTTAACCTAACCTAACAGTTTAGATAATTATATATGAGATTCTCATGAAAATGAACTGTTCTTAGGGAGAATAAATGGTATCTAATATATAATGATTCTATGTAGTTATCAAAGAATTTCGTTTCATAGCAAGCTCACTGTTATTAAATCATAAAAATATTCATAAATTTGTTTCAATTGTTTGTTGTGCTTCAGCTGAAGTTTCAGAATCTAGGCATACTTTTCCCCAATAATGGATTATGTGACTGCCTCTGTGGCGCGGTGGGAGTGTGTCCGACTGCTACGCAAGAGGTCGTGGGTTCGATTCCCACACGGGACACCACTTTGTGTGATCCACAAATTGTTGTTCCGAGTCTGGGTGTACTTTGTGTCCGTGACTTGTATGTTTGTAAAGTCTCCTGCGACACAGGGCGTGTACCCTAATGCAGGAGTCGTCTTTTTTTAAAAGTAAAAAAAGAAAGAAAAAAAGATCTTATTGAGTAAGTATCCTTAACTCGCATCCGATCGTTCATCTATGTGTTTGGGCGCTATAAACATATAACATCCCTATTGTTGTCGGAGTTAATTAAATTTAGGTTATCATCATTTATTAACATTTTTAGTACTACTGACAACTATATGTGTCTGGGTGCTATTTATCTACAATATGTATGTATTTAGAAATATTTATGTATGTTTATCGGTTGTCTGGTTTCCATAGTACAAGCTCTGCTTAGTTTGGGATCAGATAGCTTTGTGTGAGTTGTCCCAAGATATTATATTATATTATATATATGTAACGTTCCGATCCTGACAAGAAACTATTTTAATGTTCGTAAATTGCAGGCAGAGGGTTTATATTTTGAAAATTACGAAGTGCTGGTGAATAATTTAGCTACGTAGAACGTCAAAATATATATATATTGATCGGATCTTTGTTATAAGGCGGTTATAATTTCGCCATGTCCGTCCGTCGGCAATCCGCAGCTTTGCTCAGAGACTGTCAGTGCTAGAAGGCACTAACAGTTGCTTGGATACACAGTCATGTGCCCCCCACCCCCCTCTTCCAGCTAAATGGTTGCTGTTGAGTATGTGAAAATCTTCACGCTATTTGTATATATAGTGAAATTAAAAGGAAAACTATCACAGCTAAGAAGGTTTACAAGTTTACGAGTAACAGCTGATCAAATAAAAAGTAACAAAATTTTGTACGAATTCCATTGAAAATTAATGTTAAGTAGGTAGGTATAGCGTTGTAAGTATGAAACAAAAACAACAGGAAACTCACTTCATAAGCCGCATTATTCCGATGGAGAGGGGGGGGGGGGTGACCTCGGAACCATACATTGTGCGTGACCCAAAATGCACTTGCCCGGTTTTATTATATACATTTAAGAATACATATCTCAAGGAAAATGTGTCACAGGTCATAATCACAGTAGGACGACAGTGGGCTGTCGTTCGTTTAATGAGATTCTGGTACACGTATACTTACGCCCTAAATAAAATGTCCTCTACAAGACAGGACCTAATATGGAGAAGCTGCCCTTGACACTGGCAGTGTTAAGGGCATTTCTCCATCTTAGGTAGGAAAAGACACCGACAGATCCAGGATTTTGTTTACTTGACCCTGCTGAGGTTCTGTACAATCAAAGGAAAACTAAACATAGGAGATCTCGGATACTTTTGGGGAGGATGTCAGCTCCCTAGATCAGCCACCGATCATTTAATCTAGTCAATATCCAATGCTTATTCATTCAAATTCACGGCCGCTATGTTTTGCCGAGCGGCTGTGTGCCTGTGTGTCTTGTGGACTGTGGTGGTTATACAAACAAAAAGATATAAAATTCTTTCTAATCGGTTTATGGCTAAAATTTTTATGTGAGTACCTTGGTAGATACAATGCTTACTAAAACAATAAAGCCATCTGCATTATCTTTTCACAGAAATGGTCAACGATAATCCGTGAAGATGCTCTGTTCAGTTTATACTTTTTCCAACAAGTTTAAAGCCATAAAACGATTTAACCATTGTTAGTATTAGCTTTTGTCTTCGGCTTAAGTCTCTTGTTTAAATATTTCAAAAAATGTATTGGTGAGGCGTTCATTTGTTAAATACTTTACCTGAAGGCAAAGGGACCATAGTCAAAGCTCAATAGGTTAACTGTTCGTCTCATAAAAGAAAGTTAAGTATGACTATTTGTTTTTAACCGACTTCAAAAAAGGTGGCTTATTGATACCTTATGAAGTTATATATTCCTCGTACTATCTAATAGCCTTTTACCTATAAATAATGGCATCGAGAACCGGCCCTATTTAAGTTCCAAACTCAATTCAGGTTACCCGGTTGCTTCGGTTCTCAAGACAAATCAGTTAAAAAGTACACATCTATTGATTTACCTTGTATTTAACCGTATATTCTAA
Source organism: Herminia tarsipennalis (assembly GCA_945859575.2). Lineage (NCBI taxonomy): Eukaryota > Metazoa > Arthropoda > Insecta > Lepidoptera > Erebidae > Herminia > Herminia tarsipennalis. The sequence goes on along the minus strand of OX243846.2, from coordinate 16,249,778 downwards.
AATTGTTGAAGCTTTCAAAACTATTTAGAAAAAATATAGGAACTTTTTGGAGTATTTGTATATACCTGATACCTGTTTATCGGGAACATTTCGCTTGAGCTCTGCATTACTACTGCACCTGTGGCATGGGTAGTAAATTGAAGATCAGGCTGGAACAGCTGAAAGATTGAGCTTTTGGCGTTTTCCTGGCCAATTCTTGCATTTGTAAGAACTGTCATTTGTCAATTTATAACGTTTTATGGTATTTAGAACTTCTGTCTTTTAATTTATTGCTGTTGTTATTATTCAAGTTGTCCCAAAAATTATGTCCCACGGAGGGAAAGTATTTTATATATGGTAGATAGAACAAATGACTGAAACAAGACTTGATGACTTTTGATATTACCGCGACCCTACGATTACGAGTCCGATAAGGCATCGGGCTCGGGTTCAAATCCTACCCATTAGGCTCCCGGCGCTATTTTAATAAAATACAATTGGTATAGTTAGCTAGGCCCAATTATTGCATTTTTACATTTTACTTTATTAAACGACCTTAACATAAATGTATTATTTCTAAATATATTACGTAAATATATACAATACATTATATTAGTAAAAGCAACAAATAATGATGTTATAAAAGTGCAAATTTGCTTATTACAGAAGATGTCACGCGTTAAGCACTTGCTAGGTTGTAAATTGCACTTTCGGTTTTTCTTTCTTTTACTATGTTATTTATTCAACAGTTCAATAATTATAATATTCAACAGGTAGATAGTGTAAAATATTTGGGCATGTGGTTGGACGGAAGATTAAAACGGGGTCGGCATATAAATGAAGTTCGGCAAAAAACACATAAGTTTCATAATGTCTTCAAAGATCTTGCGGACGCAAAATGGGGTATTCGCCCTGTATACCTTTACTTATCAACCAGCGGCTTTATTTATCAATTGTACGTAGCAGACTAGATTATTGCAGTTATTTGTATGACAGCAGCATCAAAAGTCTGGATGTAGTACAAAATCAGGCTATGCGAGTGGTGGGTGGATTTATTAAGAAGTGGGTGGATTTACAATTAAAGACAACGGGCAAGGTCAACCAACTGAAAGTTGTGCATCAAAACTTGCAGGGACTGTCCGGCAAAGAGTTAGAATTAAGTTTATTCTTAGAGACGCACAATCATGTCATGAGCATTACTGAACATTGGCTAAAAGCTCATGAAGTTAGTTTTAGAAATACTGAAAATTGCACTGTATATAGCTCTTTTGTGAGAAAAGAAGCTATGCATGGTGGGTCCCTAATACTTGTTAGGAAAAATATTACATGTACCATACGCAAAAACCTTACAACTTTTAGTATTGAACGTACTGCTCAGTTGTCCTGTGTTGAGCTTGAACCTTGTGTATACCGACCCCTTTTTTCGACTGTTTATATATTACTGATAGATTTACAGACCTTTTTAAATCATTTAATTTAAATAACTTGTTTATTTGAGCCTACTAGAATAACAGTATCATCTTGTACTGTACTTGTCTGGACAATATTTTTAGTAACCGTGAATGTTTACATAAGGCAATTACAACTGATTTAACTTCAGACCACTGTGGTCAATTAGCAAGATTTCCTTACTCTACTACTTACTTTTTTATTGGATAGATAACCGTTAGGCCTTTATCAAAAAATCGTTTTTCATGTTTAAGAACAATATTATAATTACAATAATTGCATTTTTGAAAGATAGAAAAAATTGAAATCCAGACCCAGGAATCGAACCCGAGACTTCCGTAGCCAAACCGGCGCCAGAAACGAACCACCTATCTGAACTATGTTACTAGATATCAAATTCTTCTATCTCTTAATTCTTACGGGTTACAGTTAATGCTACGGGAGATTATTGCACTTTCATCGCTAAGTAATTTTGTTGCTCCTTAAGCTGAAATTAATTTTAAAATGATTTATTTACGTTTTTGAGTTATACTACTTCGATATATTCTCATTGACGTATTTTTACTCTATTCGTTTTACATTGCGGTTTCAATTGATGTCATCAGGTGATATGTCATCATCAAATACGTTAAAAGTTCGCAATGAAGTTCAAACGAATAAACAACACAACAACAAATAAATGTTATGTTACAGGGGATTTTGTCGTTTTTCTACAAGTAGTGATGTTAAGTTTAGTCATTTTATATCGATTTCTTCAATCGCGAGTTGATCGCGCTCTGTATATAAATATGAAACGGAAAACAGATAGCCGGAGGAACGAGAATGCATTTTTGTATTAACTACATAGGTATTAGTTTGATCAAGCACCTATTGAAAACCATTTAGTTAATCTCTTAAAGGCAATAGCTGATGTATGCATAGATATACGTTTACATTATTTAACGAGAAATTTAAAAACCAAAACTACGAAAATTTGTAAACTCGTCCTGTTTCAAGGTCAATAATTTAGTAACTATGAGGTATTTAATTCAGTTAAATCTAAACCAACATTTCTTTTTTACTATTTTATTAAATGGTACAGAAAGGGTTTGGAGTGTATTTGGGGGTCTTTAATTTTGATCCTTCAATTTTGTGGGCTTACGCTGTTAGCGCGATTATTTCGTTTCAAACTTTTTTTAAGTACATTTTGAAGTCGTATAGCATAGTGATATTATATTTGAACGTATCCGTGCTTCAGAGTTCAACCCGGTTCAGGCTGTTATCATCTCGCTAACAGTCGTTAGGTCATGTCTTAAAGGGTGATCTGAATAATTCTGTTCTGACACAAGGTTGGCCATTCAAAAAATAAGAGTGTAAATTTTATAATGAACGCCGATTATGTGATACTGATAACTTTGATCACAATATAACGTTTAGTAGGTACGTAACTACCACCTATGTTCGTACGTTTTTTATTTTCTAGAAAATTGATTGTGCATTATTCCCGTTTTGTGGTAATCTTGTGCTATCTATATAATGTTAAATAGTTCAATCCTTTCAATCATATAAAAGCATTTTTGTGGTTAAGTAGTTTTTAAGTGATAAAGTCCTTACAAAGTACATACATAAATGGAAATACAGCATTTAAACACAATTTATTATTAGTTTACTCTAAGAAGGCATTCTGTGATATTCAAAAAATCAAAAGCGTTAAAAACAGGTAATAGTTTTGGCTTAGTGTAAAAATTATATTGATCCCACCTAATCGTCCCTACAATTGACTAGATAGGTAAGTATATTAAATTATAAAAAAAATTAAATGCTTAAGTCGTTTCATTTATTTTATCCGTGTTTTTATTTTGATTTATAAGAATGATTCTAGTAATCTTAAAAATGCAAAGTTAGTGAGGCTTGATGGATGGATGAGAGATAAACATCCAGTTTATTACTCTTTCACGAGAAAACAGCTGTACCACTGTAACAGCTTAAAGGTTAGGTTGCTTTTATCCCGGTTTCCATGAGGGATCTCATTCAAAGTGTAAATTTAGTGTAAGTTCGGTGGAGCCGCAAAAAACTGCAGATATTTTTTTAATATAGCTTCAAACAAAATAAAAAAAAAATGAATACATTATAACAAAATAATTTTATTAATTACTTTAAGATTTTATTGAAATAAAGCGTAAAAATTACTAAAACGCCCGCGTGACGTCATGCGCGGTGGGGATAAAGTGGCACGCTCTGTTTTCATACTGTTACAGGAACATGTGGCATCTAGCTAGATCTATTATCTTTGGTGCGACTGCTAAGCAACAGATCGTGGGTTTTACGAACATACAAATTATGGACACCTAAAGTAAAGTCCTTCGTGACAGAGGCATGTTTAGTTCTTCCAAAACCATAATCGTTATGGTATTCTCAATCGATCTCGACCTGAGCCAAAATTTTACAGCTAAATATTTCCTACGTATTACGTACGTAGGAAATATTTCTAAAGGCATTCAGCCTCACACAGCTCACTTTGCATGACGTGGATTGGAGTGTCAAGGTCAAAGTCAAAATATTTTATTCATTTAGGTTACAAATGCAACACTTATGAACGTTAGACACAATTTGGAATAGAATGAGCCATCTGAATTTTGTTTCCAGAAATATCATTCATGCTGTCGGTATTATTAGCAACAACCATGGAGATAGAGTAAAAATGGAGGCCACATGCTGGCCAAATAACAAAAGTGAAACGATATGACCTTGAAAATACTGTTGTCATCTCCATCTCTTTATAAATAGGGGTTCTCTTTATTAAATAGGGTTGCCATGTTTTTTGTACTATCTATCTGAAATAAATAAATTTAGAGCGACGGAGCCGACTACTTTATAGCAAAATGCTAAATATCGAGATACTTACTAATATGGAATTTATCTATTTATTTAAATATCTACTGAAGTGTAAATTTTAAAAAGTAAATCGAGTTTCGATAAATTACAGTTCAGTAGGTATTAAAACGTAATTTTGTTAATGTTTGATTTTATTTTCTTTTGGTTAGAAAAGTTATAGCTGTTTATGAATCATTACAGTTATATACCCAAAACTTATTTTGTTTCAATATTTAAACACGAACATAGTACATTGTAAATAACGAAATATATATTATTTAAATTTAAATATATATTATATATAATCGAAGAATTAAAGAAAACATGATTTTAAATTGAATAGCAACAATTATTTGTTTTGTTTTTTAATACACGATTTAGGTTTGTTACGTTCATTAGCGGTCGTATCAAAGTTACGCTCCTAATAATACAAAAAATGGTTCAAATTTTAATTTTGGAATCAAACATAAATTTACATACTTAGAAGTGAAAAAAAAGTCCACATTCTGGGCATCTCTTACTTTTGCAATCTTGCACTATGCAAACATGATTCTTGAATAAATATTGTACAATTATTGTTACATTAGAAAATAATAAAAAATACAAAATAAAAACATCTCCCGCCATTTAGGTCTCTGTGACACATTAACTAGGGTTGTCATCATCCACTAATATAAAAAAAAATAATTAAGCAATAGGTCATTGAATATTATACCATAGTCAAATGCCAAATATATTTTACAACATAATTACTTACACTTACAGTTTTGTGTACAATCAACATACAAAGTGATTTTAAAGGAACTTTTTGTCTTGTGGTGGGTATCATTTGTTGGACACATCGAAGAAGATGAAGATTTGACCTATTCTCCCCGAAATTGCTCAGCTGGTGCACTCCGTAGATAATTTATCTCTATGGCAACAACTCATTTTAATAATTTCAACGATGGTTTTCAATATTCATTTTTTTTAACAGAGGCATTTTAAAGTTTTATATCGTACATCAAATTTAAGAATGACTTTTATGAAAAAATCCTAACACGTCATGTAATCGTTGAGATTAGTAAAAAACGTTATTGCTAAAATAGATGATTGAGTTATTTGTGGTAGAAATAATAAGAAAAGAGATTTTATATATATTTTTTAATTAAATATATTATTATTATGTACCTTCCTATTTACACCTAGGTTTTTTCTTTAAAAAGGACATATTTTTCTAAATCTTATCCAAAACGATATTTTTTAATAATTTTATTTTTTTAATAATTGTCCGTTGCAAGTTATAATTAAATCTAAAGCATTAATTTAACACGGAGCCTATTCAACGCACTTGTACGAAATTATCACAGCCACAAATAAGAAATGGAAAAATGAACAAGCAAACACAAGATAATACATATATTATTCAAATGACTGTTGTCAAAAGTATTCACTTTTTTTCATAGTCAGGGTCAACTGATAAACGAATGTCATAAGGCACATCCACATCGAATATACCAGCACTGTCTTCATCAGCTGTCTATTTCTATGATTAATTCCAAATGCATAATGAACAATTTAAGGAAACTAATAGTTATGGTCAAAAAACGGACATTAACAATGATGGAGTAATAATCAAGAACCCTCAGCTAATCTATAGTCCGCAGTCAAAAATAACTGCTTTAGCTTCCAGTGTTGAGAAGAGCATTCAACTTCAATGTATTGCAAAAAACGGGTGCTTCCGTACTACCCGCCTTTTCATCCCACAAATATTTTATTCCGATTTTTAGGTAAAAATCGGAATAAAATAGCCCACAGTTTTAAAATCAATATTTTTTTATATATTCTACCTAAAATATATTCCGGTGTCTACACACTTCAATTAGCTAAGCTTTTGGTACAGACAGCACAATATTTTAAACTATTTAAAATTACCAATATATTTACGAAATGCCTGATTGTTTATTCAGTTTGGTTAAAGAGTATATCTTTCACGTCAGTAGCAGGTCACAGCAGTCAGGTAAAGCGAAAAATAGATTTCAATATCATTTTGCTTTCTCTGTCTATCTCATTGCGTCGAAGAAGGGGTAATCTGTGATTTTACTATATAAAAAATAAAGTAGCAAAATAAGCACTGGTCATTGTTTGTAAAAAATATCTTCATTTACATAAGAGAGCTTAAAATTTATTGTTGATTTTTAAACTTAAGCTTTCACCAATATACCTATTGACAAAAATGTGATTTGCTTTGTGATATTTTATAATTGTAACGAATCTGTGATTTTACTAAAGTTGGAAATGTAGATGTAGATACCTACAGAATTTTGTTTTAGTAGAAAAAAAGTCTAATATTATTCTATTTTACATTGTGATACATAAGTCTTGATTAACAGTTTATAACCTTTGAATAATTCACGCGAATAAGTCCCGAAATATATCTAACACAACAATTTATAACAATTGACTCAGAGCCCTTGACAAGTGATTATGACACGCGCCTTGTTATTATGACAGTTCAACTTAAATTTATTACAAAATAATATAAGTATTATATGTCATACATACTTTATGAACATGAATAAATACTTTTAAGAAAATCAATAACATTGTATTCTTTTGCTGGCGTTACAAAACCAATATAGTTTTATATGTATTTGACTTATCAGTTGGGTAAAGAACGGATTTAATATTTTGCTGGGGGTAGAAAACGGAACTTTTACTCGTGGGTTGAAAATATGGGTAGAATACGGATACACCCCAAAAAACAAATCAATGCTAGGTCAAAGTCTTCAAATATACATGAGACTATCTCTTCTTAGCGCCTAGCTGCAAATTATCATCATCTGTTTGCCAAGTTTATGAAAAAGAGTAAAAAAGGGGACAAATGTCAGGAACCGAAAACTCCAACCAATAAGAATTCTGAAGAATGACTCATATTTGAGTGAAGTTCTATCCAATTGTAAGATGTCCACACTTAGACTGCGTCAGCTCTCCGTTATGATGAATTACAGATGCTGTATATATGCAAGAAATATCTAAAGAGCAATACAAAGAAACGAATAATTACGACCAAAAATTGACGTTATTAGTGATTACATCAACAGCTACGCCTAATCCTACAACATCAGCCGACGAGCTCTCTCAGCTAAATCAACATCCTAGTTTTAAAATTAGCCGAGTTTAGTCTCAAGTCATGTACCGAAAGACAAAAATTCTGATATATCAACGAAAATTAATCTGGATGGTAAAATATTATACTTTGATGTAATTGCGAATACGAAGCCATTTATCTCTCTTCACTTTCCGGACTTGGTAAAACCAAGATCTCGACAATGGAGCGAAAAAACAACTTAGTCAGTTATTCAATTGATATTATAAAAAACCTTACGACCAAATTATACGTCTTAGTTATAAAACAACTGCTTCAAACTCGTCATGTAGATCTAACTAGCCCGGTCATAAATACTGTTACATAAAAACTTTTATTTTCGATTTCGCGCAATTTCACATATTCTTTAGTGTTCATTATCAAATTACAATATGGATTGGGGTGTTAAAGAAAAGAGAATTGCGGTGATCGCCTTGCACTAAGTGGCTATGGAGTCGTCGGTCATATTCCAGATACTTCAAAAACTTGGTGTCAGCCGTAAGTTTGGTTATCGTACTATCAACAGACACAACAACACTTCCTCTGTCGAAGATCAGAAAAGATTGGGGCGGCCGCGTGCTGCTGTAACTACAAAGGTTGTTAATGCTGTTAAAGCCACAATTCGTCGAAATCCCATTAGGAAGCAAAAATCTGGCCATTTTGAACAGAATATTGTTTTTATTTTTTTGCTGACACTTTAATCAATACGTACATATAAGTTTTAATATTATAACATTACTACATTAAAAAATGCATTTTCGTTTGTTAAACAACTTATAGCCGGACTAAGTATACTACAGTACGATCAACGTAACTTGACCGGATTGAAGTTAGGTTTTTATCACTTTCGCGCATGTCATAGAGATGCGACCCTAAAATTACTTACGAAAACGATTAATTATGTTTAATCGATTAAAAATACTAACAATATTTTAATTCAACAATATAAAAACACTATTTAAATGAGTTCATAAAAGTTTAAATTTAGAACAGTTACAGTAAATACTAAAGACACTTCGAAAAACTATTTCTTTATGAAAATAATCACAAAAAAAATAAGTTAGTAATACTAATTATGACAATGTAATGCGTAGTCGCATCTCTAATTCTCTTGGTTTAGTTACCGCCCCCCCCCATTTTATTTATTTATAGCATTATCTTCAACACTGCCCTGCTACGGTTCTGCAGTACTGTGATGCGTGTTCAAACAAATAGACAGACGGACAAACATTTAAAAAAATAAATATCAATGTGTACACATTTTTTGAACTTTGCAATATTTTTTTCACTATGTATAGAAAATTTAAATATTAATTTTAAAGTCGTTAATTGGGTCTTTACTTATAATTGTGTATTAACAGAAAAACGATGTCAACCTGTGTCAAAAATATATAAAAAAATGTTAAATATGTCTTGATCTCGATATATGATAGACAGGAAGCGCGCGACAGAACATGAAAATACTGTATAATCTCTTATTGGCTTTCCTTTGACAATCTTTCTGCGTTTGCTGGTTTGTGATTCATGGTGGGTTTCCTGAAATAAAGTAGAAATTTATATTTTAATTATTTGTGTGATCCATTGATGAAGGTTTTTTTCTGTTGTAAAAAATTTATTAGGTGAACAGCAAGATCCTCCCACGTAATCCATATCTGTAACATGGATCCGGATCCATGTTGTACTTAATAATTATTGCCCTTCACCTTTATAGATAAAATGCTATGATTATTAGGTACATTTATACTAATATTATAAAGCTGAAGCGTTTGTTTGTTTGAATACGATAATCTCATACTGGTCTGGTACTGCTCCGAAGCGACCCTTTTATCGAGGAAGTATTACAATATTACAATACTTAATATTCTGGGCTTTTTGCAAGAAATCCTTTTCGTTTTATTAAAACTTTTGCACTATACATGACTTTTATAACTTAGCACAAAAGTTGTGTGAGCTTGTAAGTGTGTTTTGTTTGTACATACATATTTTTAAATAAAGAAAAACGTACCATGGCAGAAGCATTAGGGTTAGGTTAGACCCGTTGTTGTCATCATCCTTATGATGCGCCATTTATTTGGGCCATTCGTTCATTAATTTTGTCACTCAAAATACTCATTGCCGAATCCATAATCGTCAAAAAATCATTCATTGTGACGGCAGCTGGCGGCGGTGGTGGCGAAGTTGGTACCACAAATTCTAAAAATATGGTTAATTCAATCAGTTTTTTGTAGGTAGGTAGGTAAATTGGCACGTGATATTCACCTAATTAAATAGATTCTTTTTAAATATATTAAAGGCTTGGGATAAAAATAAAATAAGGTAGGGATATGCGTATATACACCTATGCATTAAAAAAACGCACAAAGGCGATTGTTTGATATAATGACAAAGGCTCGTACGGCCCGTGTTTTACAATCAGTATTAGGTATGCAAATAACTAGTATATAGTAGTTTTATATGAGTTATTTATTAATTAGCCATAGGATTCGAGAATCTAAATGGGCACTAGTACTAGCTACTTAAAGCTCCGAAAATCTGATTTGTCAACAAAGAGATTCCGGCGAACGAAGTGAAAGTTTAGCCGCTATTTTCACAACTAACCCAAACGGGTAGTTGTGAAAATAGTATAGTATGTTAATGGTATGTTATTTATGAAATACGTGTAAAATCGCACATCATTGACAGTCTATGCAGTTAAATTGTAGGCAGATTTATGTAGCTGCCTACCTACAATAAATATTTGACACTGTCAGAAATGAACTGAATCTTAACAATATTGCTTTTAACAATTCAATAATACAAAGTAGCCGATAAAACTGAGTAACAACTACTACGAAAATTAATACAGGTAGGTAAGTAAGGAGTTGTGAAAATGGCGAGAAACCGGTCTATCACCATTTTCACAGCTCTGCGTTTAACGTATGGCTTAATATAGCAAAAAATGGCTTCAATTTAAATGATTCATAGGTATTAAATAGGAGTTGTGAAAATGGCGGTAATTTAAACTGTCATCTTTTACACAATTCCGCGTTGTACTTGTGAAAATATGGAAATAAGTATGCCATATTTTCACACGTAAATCTAAATATTCACTCAAAATTATTAAAAATCATGGACGGCGGTAGGTAATTAAGCGCTTACCTTGATTGTTGCTGCCTCTAACTATCTCTGTGGGCTCTATCTGTATCTATTTGAGCCATCAGTGAATGGATCTGATGACTCAGAATGCAGATAGTCATTTCTATTATTTCTATTTCGGGCATAGCTGTTTGTGTTCCCGTATGTTGTATATATGACAGCCCACTACCGCTGAGTTTTCGATATAAGATAGATAGGGTGCGCTCGACGGCACCCTGTGGCGGTGGTGTTGGTGTGACCTCGAATTCTAAAAATATGGTCAATTTTATCAGTATTTTGTAGGTAGGTAGGTAAATTGGCACGTGATATTCACCTAATTAGGTAGATTATTTTTAAAGTATATATTTAAAAGACTTGGGATAAAAATAAAATAAGGTAGGGATGCGTATAATACATCTTTGCATTAAAAAAACGCACAAAGGCGATTGTTTGATATAATGACAAAGGCTCGTACGGCCCGTGTTTTACAATCAGTATTATGCAAATAACTAGTATATAGTAGTTTTATATGAGTTATTACTAATTAGCCATAGGATTCGAGAATCTAAATGGGCACTAGTACTAGCTACTTAAAGCTCCGAAAATCTGATTTGTCAACAAAGAGATTCCGGCGAACGAAGTGAAAGTTTAGCCGCTATTTTCACAACTAACCCAAACGGGTAGTTGTGAAAATAGTATAGTATGTTAATGGTATGTTATTTATGAAATACGTGTAAAATCGCACATCATTGACAGTCTATGCAGTTAAATTGTAGGCAGATTTATGTAGCTGCCTACCTACAATAAATATTTGACACTGTCAGAAATGAACTGAATCTTAACAATATTGCTTTTAACAATTCAATAATACAAAGTAGCCGATAAAACTGAGTAACAACTACTACGAAAATTAATACAGGTAGGTAAGTAAGGAGTTGTGAAAATGGCGAGAAACCGGTCTATCACCATTTTCACAGCTCTGCGTTTAACGTATGGCTTAATATAGCAAAAAATGGCTTCAATTTAAATGATTCATAGGTATTAAATAGGAGTTGTGAAAATGGCGGTAATTTAAACTGTCATCTTTTACACAATTCCGCGTTGTACTTGTGAAAATATGGAAATAAGTATGCCATATTTTCACACGTAAATCTAAATATTCACTCAAAATTATTAAAAATCATGGACGGCGGTAGGTAATTAAGCGCTTACCTTGATTGTTGCTGCCTCTAACTATCTCTGTGGGCTCTATCTGTATCTATTTGAGCCATCAGTGAATGGATCTGATGACTCAGAATGCAGATAGTCATTTCTATTATTTCTATTTCGGGCATAGCTGTTTGTGTTCCCGTATGTTGTATATATGACAGCCCACTACCGCTGAGTTTTCGATATAAGATAGATAGGGTGCGCTCGACGGCACCCTGTGGCGGTGGTGTTGGTGTGACCTCGAATTCTAAAAATATGGTCAATTTTATCAGTATTTTGTAGGTAGGTAGGTAAATTGGCACGTGATATTCACCTAATTAGGTAGATTATTTTTAAAGTAAATATTTAAAAGACTTGGGATAAAAATAAAATAAGGTAGGGATGCGTATATACATCTTTGCATTAAAAAAACGCACAAAGGCGATTGTTTGATATAATGACAAAGGCTCGTACGGCCGGTGTTTTACAATCAGTATTATGTAAATAACCAGTAAATAGTAGTTTTATATGAGTTATTTATTAATTAGCCATAGGATTCGAGAATCTAAATAGGCACTAGTACTAGCTATTTAAAGCTCCGAAAATCTGATTTGTCAACAAAGAGATTCCGGCGAACGAAGTGAAAGTTTAGCCGCTACTTTCACAACTAACCCAAACGGGTAGTTGTGAAAATGTTTAGTATGTTAATGATATGTTATTTATGAAATACGTGTAAAATCGCACATCATTGACAGTATATGAAAATCGCGGCAAACTGAGCTGTCATCTTTTACACAATTCCGCGTTGTACTTGTCAAAATATGGAAATAAGAATGCCGTATTTTCACACGTAAAGCTAAAATTTCATTCAAAAATAATAAAAATAATGGACGGCGGTAGGTAATTAAGCGCTTACCCCGATTGTTTCCAAAAATAATTGGCGCAACTGACAGATCCACCAGTGCCTGCGCTGCCTCTAACTCGGACTCCTTGTACGCCGACATTTTTAGTCTGTGAATAATTTTTATATTGTTATTATTAATTATGTAGGTTCCTATAAAGAATTATTTGTTATTTATTTATTAGCATTTTCTTTTCTATATTATAATTATGTGTAAGCGGTAGTCCAGGTGTTAGGGCATCGGACTCGCAATCGAGAGGCCGCGTGTTCGAAACCCACCCATTATACAGGGTGACCCACGCACGGTCATACCACGCGGAGGGAAACTACCTTATATATTGTAGATAGAACACTTTAGTGACAGAAAACTTTATTCTGTTTTTAAAATAATTAACTGATAATTATTAATAATTGACTGCTTTCAAAGGTTTCCGGGCCGGGAATAGAACCCGCGAAATATGAAAAAATAAACATTCTGTATCCAACTAATCGAAAGGATGAATCATTAAGACGTTTTTTTGTTTGTTTGTGTTTAAATTGATACCGAACCGTTATTTAAAATTGAACTAATTAAATAAAAAAATTCAACTATCAAGGCTTGTTCGTCCCAGTAGGTGTAGAATATATTTTATCTTAACCGTATGTGACCATCTTTACATTATAATTTCCTCATTTTCAAAAATCTGATTTGTCAACAAAGAGATTCTGGCGAACGAAGTGAAAGTTTAGCCGCTATTTTCACAACTAACCCAAACGGGTAGTTGTGAAAATAGTATAGTATGTTAATGGCATGTTATTTATGAAATACGTGTAAAATCGCACATCATTGACAGTCTATATGCAGTTAAATTGTAGGCAGATTTACGTAGCTGCCTACCTAATAATTAATAATTAATATATAATAAATAATTTCAACGATGGTTTTCAATATTCATTTTTTTTAAAAGAGGCATTTTAAAGTTTTATATCGTACATCAAATTTAAAAATGACTTTTATGAAAAAATGCTAACACGTCATGTAATCGTTGAGATTAGTAAAAAACATTATTGCTAAAATAGATGATTGAGTTATTTGTGATAGAAAATAATAAGAAAAGAGTTTTTATATTTTTTTTTATTAAAATTATTATTATTATGTACCTTCCTACTTACAACTAGGTTTTCTTTAAAAAGGACAAAGTCTAGATATTTTTCTAAACCTTATCCAAAACGATATTACTTAATAATTTTATTTTTTTAATAATTGTCCGTTGCAAGTTATAATTAAATCTAAAGCTTTAATTTAACACGGAGCCTATTCAACGCACTTGTACGAAATTATCACAGCCACAAATAAGAAATGGAAAAACGAACAAGCAAACATAAGATAATACATATATTATTCAAATGACTGATAGCGCAGGGCTTTAAAATTATCCCATACCAAATTCATTAATGAATAGTAAAACCAATGAATAAAACTTCCCATTCTGATATGAGTTGTTTGACAGTTGTCAAAAGTATTCACTTTTTTTTCACGTACCATAAAAAAAAAATTAGCTCTAAGAAAATAAGTTCAGTGTCATTTGGTAGGCCCTTAACAACATAATTTTTAATTATTTGAAAATAAAGCATTTTAGGGTTCCGTATGTCACAGGCTCACTACTACTCAAAAACTTTTTGGTCACGCGATACAAAACATAAGGGCACAATTTATGCAACTTTCGGAGCCATTATTTTCTTAAAATAATTATTTAATAAAAAAAAATTGAAACCCTAAAAATGCCCCCCCCCCCCTCCTTAAAGAAGAAACACCCGTGTGACCAAAAAATTTAATGAATAAAAACAACTAAAAACTATTCAAAATAACTAATAAAAGTGAAAAATTTAATAGACTTTCTCGAATTTAACAAAAGATAAAGGTCAAGTACCTAATTATATTACAATTTATGAGCAAGGGGAAATGATCGGACCATAACACGTCATACTTTACAGATACACTTACAACAGACCTGCACGCCGATTCAGTGACCACACAGTGATCAAGTAATAAAAGTATCAGAATATTTGCCTAGTATCTGCATGTCAGCGCATAGCAAATTTTGATCCAAACAGAAACTATGTAATTCGTTAACAAACAATTCATTTGGGTGTGAATTAAAGTCACCTATAATAAGCTTCTGCCTGCTCATTAAACACATTCTGTAAACTCGTATAAGTTCTCAATGCAATTAGTAGGCATGTACACACTAAACACTAATATTGACAATTAATTACTGACACTGTTTGAAACACACTTTTACTCGACAATATGGCAACCTCGCCATAGGGCCTGCCGTGAAAAATTCCGATTGTTGTATCCACCGCCGATATACCCGTGTAACTATAGTCAGGGTCAACTGATAAATGTTTGTCATAAGGCACATCCACTTCGAACATACCAGAACTGTCTGCATCAGCTGTCTATTTCTATGATTAATTCCAAATGCCTAATGAACAATTTAAGGAAACTAATAGTTATGGTCAAAAAACGGACATTAACAATGATGGAGTAATAATTAAGAACCCTCAGCTAATCTATAGTCCGCAGCATGTCCGCAGTCAAAAATAACTGCTTTAGCATCCAGTGTTGAGAACAGCATTCAACTTCAATGTATTGCAAAAAACGGGTGCTTCCGTACTACCCGCCTTTTCATCCCACAAATATTTTATTCCGATTTTTAGGTAAAAATCGGAATAAAATAGCCCACAGTTTTAAAATCAATATTTTTTTATATATTTTACCTAAAATATATTTCGGTGTCTACACACTTCAATTAGCTAAGCTTTTGGTACAGACAGCACAATAATTTAAACTATTTACAATTTCCAATATATTTACGAAATGCCTGATTGTTTATTCAGTTTGGTTAAAGAGTATATCTTTCACGTCAGTAGCAGGTCACAGCAGTCAGGTAAAGCGAAAAATGGTTTTCAATATCATTTTGCTTTCTCTGTCTATCCCATTGCGTCGAAGAAGGGGTAATCTGTAATTTTACTATATAAGAAATGTAGTAGCAAAATAAGCACTGGTCATTGTTTGTAAAAAATATCTTCATTTACATAACAGAGCTTAAAATTTACTGTTGATTTTTAAACATAAGCTTTCACCAATATTCCTATTGACAAAAATGTGATTTGCTTTGTAATATTTTATAATTGTAACGAATCTGTGATTTTACTATCACTTTATTATTACTGTTGGAAATGTAGACGTAGATACCTACAGAATTTTGTTTTAGTAGAAAATAAGTCTAATATTATTCTATTTTATATAAGTCTTGACTAACAGTTTATAACCTTTGAATAATTCACGCGAATAAGTCCCGAAATATATCTAACACAACAATTTATAAGTAGGTACAGATTTATACATTTAGTCTTTTTTGTTTTGAAATGGTGTAATTTTTAGTCTGTTATTGTTTATTTACAACATATAATATTTATAAGCTAATTACTTTTATTTCTCTAATTCTTCATCATACAGCCGGTTTTTGTTTTTTAATTGGTCGACTGTAAACTTAGGACAATCACTTGTCAAGGGCTCTAATTGACTCAGAGCCCTTGACAAGTGATTATGACACTCGGCTTTTTAATCAACAAGGCCTTTCAGAAACTATTGTTCAACTTAAATAATTTATTACAAAATAATAGAAGTATTAAATGGCATACATACTTTATGAACATGAATAAATTCTTTTAAGAAAATCAATAACATTGTTTTCTTTTGCTGGCGTTACAAAACCAATATTCTATAGCTTTATATGTATTTGACTTTTCAGTTGGGTAGAGAACGGATTTAATATTTTGCTGCGGGTAGAAAACGGAATTATATCAATTATTTTTTACCCGTGGGTTGAAAATATGGGTAGAATATGGATACACACCAAACAACAAGTCAATGCTAGGTCAAACTCTTCAAATATACATGAGACTACCTCTTCTTAGCTCCTAGCTGCAAATGATCATCATCTGTTTGCCAAGTTTATGAAAAAGAGTAAAAAAAGGGGGGGACCTACAATTGTCAGGGACCGAAAACTCCAACCAATAAGAATTCTGAAAAATGACTCATATTTGAGTGAAGTTCTATCCAATTGTAAGATGTCCACACTTAGACTGCGTCAGCTCTCCGTTATGATTAATTACAGATGCTGTATATATGCAAGAAATATCTAAAGAGCAATACAAAGAAACGAATAACTACGACCAAAAATTGACGTTATTAGTGATTACATCAACAGCTACGCCTAATCCTACAACATCAGCCGACGAGCTCTCTCAGCTAAATCAACATCCTAGTTTTAAAATTAGCCGAGTTTAGTCTCAAGTCATGTACCGAAAGACAAAAATTCTGATATATCAACGAAAATTAATCTGGATGGTAAAATATTATACTTTGATGTAATTGCGAATAGGGAGCCATTTATCTCTCTTTACTTTCCGGACTTGGTAAAACCAAGATCTCGACAATGGAGCGAAAAAACAACTTAGTCAGTTAATCAATTTATATTATAAAAAACCTTTTACGACCAAATTATACGTCTTAGTTAAAAAACAACTGATTAAAACTCGTCATGTAGATCTAACTGGCCCGGCTTAAAACTTTTCTTTTTTTCAACTTTTTAATTAAAAGTTTTATAACTCTTTTTTGTTCTTCTTATCAGTCATGTTAAAGTTTGTTATGAAATACAAAAGTTGAAAATGTCTCTTTAAAAAAATGAAAACCTTTAAAACAATCGTTAAAATGAATAAAATGAGTTGTTGCTAATAATACCTACAAGAGGCGTCGAAACGGGCCATTATTTACGGCAATTTTTGGCGGCAATGCTGTGGCCGGCAACATGGTAGTACTCTTCAATAATGATTTGACGGTTGCCGGACGATCGCTGAGCATTCTTTTTTCCACAATGTTGCCCAGCCAATGTTGTTGTTGTTTCAGTCACCCTCTATATTATTGTTGCCGGGTTGTGTAGCCCATTTAGGAGACTGGATCATGCACCATACAATTGTAGACATATTGCCTTTATTGGCCGAGCAAATTGCCGTAAAAAATGGCCCGTTTAGACGCCCCTACACATATATACCGCATGAATTATATTTCTAAAGACAAAATTCAGATGGCGCATAGTCGTCTGTCAAAATCAAAAAGGTTTGCTTTTTTACACTGGAAGAGGGCCCTCGTTTTCGGCTATTAATAGTTAACTCTTTGCGCTTGGCAGTTGTCAGTGATATTTATTTTTTTAAAGTAAAAAAAACATTTTTATAAAAGACTAAAATGCCTGCCAGTGTGTCGTCCGTAACAAACTATACGTCAATATTATTCATCTCTTTCTTTGCTAAAAAAGTCAATCCTAATGCTATTTTGGCTAAAAGGGAACTTTTGTCAAAACTGGTGGACCATTTCATTAACCCAAATGTTTTATGTCAAAAAATTTAATTTCACATGTATGAATTGCCCCCTCACAAAATATTTATTTTTATTATTTATTTATCAAACTAAGTAGTGGTTACTACAAAACACCTTTCTACTAAATTTGATTGATATTCATTAAGTAGTATTTGAGTAAAATGCCTGTGTCATACAGACGGACGGACGTACCGAACCCTAAAAATGCTTTTTATGTTATTAGTTAGTGGAATTATAGTAAGAGTTCAATTTGTTATGGTATTTGACAAAAAAGTGAATACTTTTGACAACTGTCAAACAACCCTTAGCAGTTATTGTTTTTAAACTTTCGCGATTTTTATACATAACGTCGGGTAAATAAAAGGTTCGAACCCTTAGCAGAATGGGAAGTTTTATTCATTGGTTTTATTCTTTTAAATGAATTTCTTACGGGATAATTTTATATAGATACAATATAATGTGTTACCTTTAGTATGCATGTGTTAGAAACTTGTAGGGAACGTAGAGGTTGTGGAAGGTGTAAGCTGATAATTATAAGAAAAGCTTTGGTAGAATTGCTACGAGTATATCGTAGCAATTGTATGTATGTAAAGCTTGTATAGATATATAACTACAATACACTATCTCACGTCTATTGACTACTTGTGTGTCATTTGAGAATGTAACCTAATGAGTCATAACCAGTACTTACTGAGGGATAATGGTTCTACAGAACAGTATCTTAATTAGAAGACTATTTTCTGTTTAAGAAATGTTAGGATGTAATTTGTGTGTCTGTATATTGTTTAAGGTTCCTATCACAGTTCAGTATTGTCAGGGTATCTATTCAGGGTAGTATAGAATAATACAAAGTAACAAATGGCAATCAGCATTATATTGTCAAAATACTATTCACTCTGGTTATATCAAGGAATTGGAGTAGGGAGGTATGCTAGTGTCACTTCCAAGAGGACCTATTGCCTAGGAAAAGAAGTGATAAGAAAACTAGGCAGTCTCCTAATAAAACATTTGCCATATACATTTGCTAATATGATATTTACATAAGCAATCTGCAATGTATCTAATTGACTGAGACTTAGATATACCATTGCAATGTCTTACTATATTACTACAAGGCAGATGATTCACAACTTACAGGACAATAGATAATTAGACACATTGCAATATCTTTTCATCAGTCAATCAGCTAGTATACACAAACATTATACATAGTGTAGAAAAACACTATTTATACAATACAATAGAAACAATATAAAGTAACTTTGAATAAGGATCGTACCTTCGCCGTCGAATGACACCAGAGAAAAAGAGACTAGGTCAGAATGTTACACTGCTTATAAAGGCATCTCTCGTATTTTTATCATGTGGGTAGAATCCCACAGTTATAACTATTTAGGTACATTATTGATATTAGCAGTGTTTTCTAACATAATTCAACATTTAGATCGTTATACAACAATTTATATAAAACAGATAGACACTAGATTACATTATCCAATTAATACAAATATTAACTGTATTAACAATATTGTTTCATCAAATACCTACATATGTGGGTAGGATCCCACATTAGAGTTTGTTTAAAAAGTACATCTGTGGTAAAAGAGTAGTCTAATTCGTTATTGATATTATCAGTTGCAATTACATTTAGTATATTCATTCCAACATCTGCAATGCATTCTCATATTATCTAATATCATAAGCATCATAAACAACTGACACAGTATTAATCACAATACAAACATCATCCTAAAATATCTGTGGGTACATCTATAATATAAATAATTGGTTTATTAGATCTTTGAATTGTTCTGTGCCACAAGTGGGTATTTCATACAGTATAATATAACTACCAAACATAGTTTTGCAGACACGGATGATCTTATAATCATCGCTATGATAACCAGTCAATACATTGTGATGGTTACACCGTCATCAGACTCCAGACCACCTCTCAAACTTATAAAACAGTTCCATCAAACCTTCGTTCGGTTTTATACAACATAACATAAACTGGAACCATCAATATTCCAAAACACATCTACATAGTAGATATCAAAATCCAACACATGGATTGATTATATATATGGCTATTTACATAGCCATATAACACCATATCTAACACATGTTTGTTGTTCTATTTCATAATTGTGGCTGTGATAATTTCGTACAAGTGCGTTGAATAGGCTCCGTGTTAAATTAAATCTTTAGATTAAATTTATTTTAAAGTTTTATAAACAATATAAAACTTAATAATGACTTTCTTTTCAAAAAAAATAGAACATTTAAAATAAACGTTGAAATTAATAAAATTAGTTGTTGCTAATAATACCTACAGATATACTTTACATACCATACAGCATGAGTGATATTTATAGAAACGTCGTCTGTCAAAATCAAAACAGTTTGCTTTTTTATACTGCAAGTGACCCTTTTTTTCCACAGTATTATAAGCTTACTCTTTGCTACAGACCTTCAATAAAACTTCTTTTGACAGAAGGGTAAACCGAATTTGAAATGACTCCTCGGTGGCGCGGTGGGAGTATGTCCTACTGCTAAGCAAGAGATCGTGGGTTCGTTTCCCATATGGGACACCACTTTGTGTCTGTAATTTGTATGTTTGTAAAGTCCTTCGTGACACAGACATGTAACTAGTCCGGTCATAAATACTGTTACATAAAAACTTTTATTTTCGATTTCGCGCTATTTTACATTTTCTTTAGTGTTCATGATCAAATTACAATATGGATTGAGGTGTTAAAGAAAAGAGAATTGCGGTGATCGCCTTGCACTAAGTGGATATGGAGTCGTCGGTCATATTCCAGATACTTTAAAAACTTGGTGTCAGCCGTAAGTTTGGTTATCGTAGTATCAACAGACACAACAACACTTCCTCTGTAGAAGATCAGAGAAGATTGGGGCGGCCGCGTGCTGCTGTAGCTACAAAGGTTGTTAATGCTGTTAAAGCCACAATTCGTCAAAATCCCATTAGGAAGCAAAAAATCTGGCCATTTTGAACAGAATATTGTTTTTATTTTTTGCTGACACTTTAATCAATTTGTACATATAAGTTTTAATAATATTACATTACTACATTAAAAAAATACATTTTCATTTGTTAAACAACTTATGGCCGGACTAGGTATACTACAGTACGATCAACGTAACTTGACCGGATTGAAGTTAGGTTTTTATCACTTTCGCGCATGTCATAGAGATGCGACCCTAAAATTACGTACGAAAACCATTAATTATGTGTAATCGATTAAAAATACTAACAATATTTTAATTCAACAATAAAAAACACTATTTAAATGAGTTCATAAAGGTTTTAATTTAAAACAGTTACAGTAAATACTAAAGAAACTTCGAAAAACTATTTCTTTACGAAAATAATCACAAAAAAACATGAGTTAGTAATACTAATTATGACAATGTAATGCGTCGTCGCATCTCGAATTCTCTTGGTTTAGTTACCGCCCCCACCCCCCGCTTCCTGTCACCATTTACTTTCAAAAAATGCATCTGCGCAACCACTTGTCGCCTACTTCAGTCCGGCCTAGTTACGTTGATCCAACTGTAGTGAGAAAGTCGTTTTTTAAAACGTTGTATGTCTTGAAGCGACCCTTTTATCGAGGAAGTATTACAATATTACAATACTTAATATTCTGAGCTTTTTGCAAGAAATCTTTTTCGTTCTATCAAAACTTTTGCACTTTATATGACTTTTATACCTTAGCACAAAAGTTGTGTGAGCTTGTAAGTGTGTTTTGTTTGTACATACATATTTTTAAAATAAAGAAAAACGTACCATGGCAGAAGCATTAGGGTTAAAAGACCCGTTGTTGTCATCATCGTTATGATGCGCTTTCGTCTTGCAAATTGGTATCTATTTGGCTTATCAGTGAATTTTATCACTGAGAATGGTGATAGTGGAATCCATTCTTTCTATGTCGGGCAAATCAGCAGTTTGTGTTCCCAATTCTCGTGATTTTGCAGTCATATTTGATAACCCACGACCGCTGGGTTGTTGAAATATGATAGATAGGAAGCGCGTGTTAGATTTTACATAGGGGTCGTAGCGATTTGTAATAAAATACTAAAGCTTTTATTGTAGAACTACGTAGAAGTCCTACGACTCCTTCTTGTAGAAGTTCTACGACTCATCGTAGTAGTACTACGACTCATTGTAGACCACTACGACTCATCGTAGAACTACACTTGCTACTGTGTTAGGATATTTGGATCATAATAACCAATCAGTTGCAATCTAACCTTATCAATCAGTCTAGTATCAATAAATCAGGGAGGTAAATAATACAAAGAAATAAATGGTATGTATCATATATTTTCAACCTTATTTGGTCTAGTTGTATCAAAGGTTTCATAATAGCCAGTCTCCTAATAAACATTTGCCGTACTACGTTTCATACATCCTAAATACAACATACCAATTCACAACATTATTGCAATATACGGCCATATCGCTGTAGGACAGCTGATAAGTATCACACCAGACAATATTCATCAAATCATACCACATTGCAATATATTGTTATTAGTCAATATCTATACATAATACACAATAATAGGATATCAGCACAAAAGAACCAGCAATAAGTATTTGAAGAATCGGATCGTACCTGTATCCACAAATGTTGCAATCAGACTGAGCCTCGATCACAATCTGTCAGTCCTTTTATAGAACAAATACACTGAATATTAAAGAACATGTGGGTACTTCGCAAATACTCTTAATTATTATACTTTAACCCATAAAATAATTTAATACACCGAATTTTGTTATTTAAATAAATGAATAATAATAAAACTATTACACATATAAAACACACTACCTTTTAATTTTCAATAAAAGAAGTGAAATATCACAACAACAATATTTGACGTTTCAAGCAGTACCTACATTTGTGACCAGTGGATATTTGTTGTTTTAATTCATTTATAATACTGTGTGGTGCTTTTATAATGTGTTATAATCATATTAAGTAATTTACATGTTAATTACAACATAAACTGTAAGTACTTGTACTTTGTCATAACCTATTCCGTGATACAAATTATTGTTCAGGTTACTAAAAACACAATTGACATATAGACATGGCTACTTGCATATCCATGGCTATTGTTATAATATAAACAACCTGTAGGTACCTACTTCTATAATGTCGATTTACTCTGCCATAACGTATTCTGTTATTCTAATTTACAAATACTGTCACATATTCTACAGTTAACAACATTACAGTGGTATTTAGGATTCCTTATTAAAGTGGCCATTATGTCTACGATTTATTGACAGGCTTAACAAATTCATCAAACATATTTATCCCTTAGAACACAGGTATAATATTTACCTAAATTTATTTATTACGATGGCTATTTATCTATGTAAATAGCCATTAATATACCCCTTATATATCACGCGCGACAGAACTCGAAAATACTTTATAATCCCTTATTGGCTTTCCTTTGCTAATCTTTCTGCGTTTGCTGGTTTGTGGTTCATGGTGGGTTTTCTGAAATATAGTAGAAATGTATATTAATTATTTGTGTGATCCATTGATGAAGGTTTTTTTCTGTTGTAAAACAGTTATTTAGCTGAACAGCAAGATCCTCCCACGTAATCTATATGTGTAACATGGATCCGGATCCATGTTGTACTTAATAATTATTGCCCTTCACTTTTATAGATGACAGGCAATGATTATTAGGTACATTTATACTAATATTATAAAGCTGAAGCGTTTGTTTGTTTGAAGGCGAGAATCTCAGGAGGTACTGCTCCGAAGCGACCCTTATATCGAGGAAGGCTATAGGCCACATAACATTACGCTACGACCTATAGGACTAGAGCAGCAATAAAAACTGTTGCAAAAACTGGGAAAATTTACGCATGCAAAGTTAGGCGGGTCAGTTAGTATTATATATTTGCCTTACCGTAGACGTAGACGTCGACGGCTGTTCGGATGGAATTACTGTTCAGATATTGCGACGGCAGCTGACGCCGGTGGTGGCGGTGGTGATACCTTAAAAGGAGGGAAAGGAGTAAGTAAGGAGTTGTGAAAATGGCGAGAACCAGGTCTATCACCATTTTCACAGCTCTGCGTCTAACGTATGGCTGATTATAGCAAAAAATGGCTTCAATTTAAAAGAGGAATAGGTATTAAATAGGAGTTGTGAAAATGGCGGTAAACTAAACTGTCATCTTTTACACAATTCCGCGTTGTACTTGTGAAAATATGGAAATAAGTATGCCATATTTTCACACGTAAATCTAAATATTCACTCAAAATTATTAAAAATAATGGACGGCGGTAGGTAATTAAGCGCTTACCTTGATTGTTGCTGCCTCTAACTATCTCTGTGGGCTCTATTTCTATCTATTTGAGCCATCAGTGAATGGATCTGATGACTCAGAATGCAGATAGTCATTTCTATTATTTCTATTTCGGGCAAATTAGCTGTTTGTGTTCCCGTATGTCGTACATTTGACAGCCCACTACCGCTGAGTTGCCGATACAAGATAGATAGGGTGCGCTCGAAGGCACCCTGTGGCGGTGGTGGCGGTGTTGGTGTGACCTCGAATTCTAAAAATATGATCAATTTTATCAGTATTTTGTAGGTAGGTAGGTAAATTGGCACGTGATATTCACCTAATTAGGTAGATTATTTTTAAAGTAAATATTTAAAAGACTTGGGATAAAAATAAAATAAGGTAGGGATGCGTATATACATCTATGCATTAAAAAAACGCACAAAGACGATTGTTTGATTTAATGACAAAGGCTCGTACGGCCCCTTTACGATCAGTATTATGTAAATAACTAGTAGATAGTAGTTTTATATCAGTTATTTATTAATTAGCCATAGGATTCGATAATCTAAATAGGCACTAGTACTAGCTAGTTATAGCTCCGAAAATCTGATTTTTCAACAAAAAGATTCCGGCGAACGAAGTGAAAATTTAGCCGCTATTTTCCCAACTAACCCAAACGGGTAGTTGTGAAAATAGTATAGTATGTTAATGGTATGTTATTTATGAAATACGTGTAAAATCGCACATCATTGACAGTCTATAAGCAGTTAAATTGTAGGCAGTTTTATGTAGCTGCCTACCTACAATAAATATTTGACACTGTCAGAAATGAACTGAATCTTAACAATATTGCTTTCAACAATTCAATAATACAAAGTAGACGATAAAACTAAGTAACAACTACTACGAAAATTAATACAGGTAGGTAAGTAAGGAGTTGTCAAAATGGCGAGAACCAGGTCTATCACCATTTTCACAGGTCTGCGTCTAACGTATGGCTGATTATAGCAAACAATGGCTTCAATTTAAAAGAGGAATAAGTATTAAATAGGAGTTGTGAAAATGGCGGTAAACTGAGCTGTCATACACAATTCCGCGTTGTACTTGTGAAAATATGGAAATAAGTATGCCATATTTTCACACGTAAATCTAAATATTCATTCAAAATTATTAAAAATAATGGACGGCGGTAGGTAATTAAGCGCTTACCTTGATTGTTGCTGCCTCTAACTATCTCTGTGGGCTCTATCTCTCTCTATATGAGCCATCAGTGAATGGATCTGATGACTCAAAATGCAGATAGTCATTTCTATTACTTCTATTTCGGGAAAACTAGCTGTCTGTGTTCCCGTATGTTGTAGAAATGACAGCCCACTACCGCTGAGTTGCCGATACAAGATAGATAGGGTGCGCTCGAAGGCACCCTGTGGCGGTGGTGGCGGTGTTGGTGTGACCTCGAATTCTAAAAATATAGTCAATTTTATCAGTATTTTGTAGATAGGTAGGTAAATTGGCACGTGATATTCACCTAATTAGGTAGATTATTTTTAAAGTAAATATTTAAAAGACTTACAATCAGTATTATGTAAATAATTAGTAAATAGTAGTTTTATATGAGTTATTTATTAATTAGCCATAGGATTCGAGAATCTAAATAGGCACTAGTACTAGCTAGTTACAGCTCCGCTAATCTGATTTGTCAACAAAGAGATTCCGGCGAACGAAGTGAAAGTTTAGCCGCTATTTTCACAACTAACCCAAACGGGTAGTTAGGGTTAGTTAGGTAGTAGTTCTATCACCATTTTCACAGCTCTGCGTCTAACGTATGGCTGATTATAGCAAAAAAAGGCTTCAATTTAAAAGAGGAATAGGTATTAAATAGGAGTTGTGAAAATGGCGGTAAACTGAGCTGTCATACACAATTCCGCGTTATACTTGTGAAAATATGGAAATAAGTATGCCGTATTTTCACACGTAAAAATAAAATTTCATTCAAAAATAATTAAAAAAATGGACGGCGGTAGGTAATTAAGCGCTTACCTTGATTGTTGCTGCCTCTAACTATCTCTGTGGGCTCTATCTCTATCTATTTGGGCCATCAGTGAATGGATCTGATCACTCAGAATGCAGATAGCCAAACCCATTATTTCTATCACGGGCAAATTGCCAGTTTGTGTTCCCGCATGTCGTACAATTGCAGAGATATTTGATAGCCCACTACCGCTGAGTTGCTGATATATTATAGAGAGGATGCGCGCGACGGCAGCAGGTAGCGGTGGTGGCGGTGGTGGCGGTGTTGATACCTCGAATTCTAAAAATATGGTCAATTCCATCAGTACTTTGTAGGTAGGTAGGTAAATTGGCACGTGATATTCACCTAATTAGGTAGATTCTTTTGAAAGTAAATATTTAAAAGACTTGGGATAAAAATAAAATAAGGTAGGGTATATACACCTATGCATTAAAAAAACGCACAAAGGCGATTGTTTGATATAATGACTAAGGCTTGTACGGCCTCTTTACGATCAGTATTATGTAAATAACCAGTAAATAGTAGTTTTATATGAGTTATTTATTAATTAGCCATAGGATTCGAGAATCTAAATAGGCACTAGTACTAGCTACTTAAAGCTTCGAAAATCTGATTTGTCAACAAAGAGATTCCGGCGAACGAAGTGAAAGTTTAGCCGAAGTTTAACTAACCCAAACGGGTAGTTGTGAAAATAGTATAGTATGTTAATGGTATGTTATTTATGAAATACGTGTAAAATCGCACATCATTGACAGTCTATGCAGTTAAATTGTAGGCAGATTTACGTTGCTGCCTACCTACAATAAATATTTGACACTGTCAGAAATGAACTGAATCTCAACAATTTTGCTTTCAACAATTCAATAATACAAAGTAGACAATAAAACTAAGTAACAACTACTACGAAAATTAATTCAGGTAGGTAAGATGGCGAGAAACCGGTCTATCACCATTTTCACAGCTCTGCATTTAACGTATGGCTGAATATAGCAAAAAATGGCTTTAATTTAAATGATTAATAGGTATTAAATAGGAGTTGTGAAAATCGCGGCAAACTGAGCTGTCATCTTTTACACAATTCCGCGTTGTACTTGTGAAAATATGGAAATAAGTATGCCGTATTTTCACACGTAAAACTAAAATTTCATTCAAAAATAATAAAAATAATGGACGGCGGCAGGTAATTAAGCGCTTACCTTGATAGTTGCCATGAATAATTGGCGGAACGAACAGATCAAAAAGTGCCTGCGCTGCATCTATCTATCTCTGTGCCATCAGTGAATGGATCTGATCACTCAGAATGCAGATAGTCGAATGCACTATTTCTATCTCGGGCAAATTAGCAGTTTGTGTTCTCGTATCTCGTACATTTGCCGTGATATTTGATAGCCCAGTACCGCTGGGTTACTGAAAAATGATAGATAGGAAGCGCGCGACAGAACTCGAAAATACTTTATAAACCCTTATTGGCTTTCCTTTTGCTAATCTTTTTGCGTTTGCTGGTAAGTGGTTCATAGTGGGTTTCCTGAAATATAGTAGAAATGTAAATTTTAATTATTTGTGTGATCCATTGATGAAGGTTTTTTTCTGTTGTAAAAAAGTAATTTAGGTGAATAGCAAGATCCTCCCACGTAATCCATATCTGTAACATGGATCCGGATCCATGTTGTACCTAATAATTATTGCCCTTCACCTATATACCTATAGACTGCCTCTGTGGCGCGGTGGGAGTGTATCCGACTGCTACGCAAGAGGTCGTGGGTTCGATCCCCACCCAAGATAAAACTTTGTGTGATGAGCACGATGGTTTATTCTGTGTCTAGGTGTTATTTATCTATAATATGTATGTATTTAGAAATATATAAGTATGTTTATCAGTTGTCTGGTTGCCATAGTACAAGCTCTGCTTAGTTTGGGATCAGATAGCGTTGTGTGAGTTGTCCCAAGATATTATTATTATTATTATATAGATGAAAGGCTATGATTATTAGGTACATTTATACTAATATTATAAAGCTGAAGCGTTTGTTTGTTTAAAGGCGATAATCTCAGGAGGTACTGCTCCGAAGCGACCCTTTTATCGAGGAAGTATTACAATATTACAATACTTAATATTCTGGGCTTTTTGCAAGAAATCCTTTTCGTTCCATCGAAACTTTTGCACTATACATGACTTTTATACCTTAGCACAAAAGTTGTGTGAGCTTGTAAGTGTGTTTTGTTTGTACATACATATTTTTAAATAAAGAAAAACGTACCTTGGCAGAAGCATTAGGGTTAGGTTAGACCCGTTGTTGTCATCATCCTTATGATGCGCGATTTATTTGGAACATTAGTTCAGTAAGTTTATCACTCAAAATACTCAATGCCGAATCCATGAATGTCAAAAAATCATTATATGTGATGGCAGCTGGCGGCGGTGGTGGCGAAGTTGGTACCACACATTCTAAAAATATGGTTAATTCTATCAGTTTTTTGTAGGTAGCTAGGTAAATTGGCACGTGATATTTACCTAATTAAGTAGATTCTTTTTAAATATATAAAAGACTTGGGATAAAAATAAAATAAGGTAGGGATATGCGTATATACACCTATGCATTAAAAAAACGCACAAAGGCGATTATTTGATATAATGACAAAGGCCCGTACGGCCCCTTTACGATCAGTATTATGTAAATAACTAGTAGATAGTAGTTTTATATCAGTTATTTATTAATTAGCCATAGGATTCGATAATCTAAATAGGCACTAGTACTAGCTAGTTATAGCTCCGAAAATCTGATTTTTCAACAAAAAGATTCCGGCGAACGAAGTGAAAATTTAGCCGCTATTTTCCCAACTAACCCAAACGGGTAGTTGTGAAAATAGTATAGTATGTTAATGGTATGTTATTTATGAAATACGTGTAAAATCGCACATCATTGACAGTCTATGCAGTTAAATTGTAGGCAGTTTTATGTAGCTGCCTACCTACAATAAATATTTGACACTGTCAGAAGAGAACTGAATCTTAACAATATTGCTTTCAACAATTCAATAATACAAAGTAGACGATAAAACTAAGTAACAACTACTACGATAATTAATACAGGTAGGTAAGTAAGGAGTTGTGAAAATGGCGAGCAACCGGTCTATCACCATTTTCACAGCTCTGCGTTTGACATATGGCTGAATATAGCAAAAAATGGCTTCAATTTAAATGATTAATAGGTATTAAATTGGAGTTGTGAAAATGGCGGCAAACTGAGCTGTCATCTTCCACACAATTCCGCGTTGTACTTGTGAAAATATGGAAATAAGTATGCCGTATTTTCACACGTAAAACTAAAATTTCATTCAAAAATAATAAAAATAATGGACGGCGGCAGGTAATTAAGCGCTTACCTTGATAGTTGCCATGAATAATTGGCGAAACGGACAGATCAAAAAGTGCCTGCGCTGCCTCTATCTATCTCTGTGGGCTCTATCTCTACCTATTTGGGCCATCAGTGAATGGATCTGATCACTCAGAATGCAGATAGTCAAATGCATTATTTCTATCTCGGGCAAATTGGCAGTTTGTGTTCCCGTACCTCGTACATTTGCCGTGATATTTGATAGCCCAGTACCGCTGGGTTGCTGATACATTATAGATAGGAAGCGCGCGACAGAACTCGAAAATACTTTATAAACCTTTCCTTTGCTAATCTGCTGGTAAGTGGTTCATAGTGGGTTTCCTGAAATATAATAGAAATGTATATTTGAATTATTTGCGTGATCCATTGATGAAGGTTTTTTTCTGTTGTAAAAAAGTTATTTAGGTGAATAGCAAGATCCTCCCACGTAATCCATATCTGTAACATGGATCCGGATCCATGTTGTACCTAATAATTATTGCCCTTCACCTTTATAGATGAAAGGCTATGATTATTAGGTACATTTATACTAACCTTCAAACAAACAAACTCTTCAGCTTTATAATAATAAAGCTGAAGAGTTTGTTTGTTTGAAGGCAATAATCTCAGGAGGTACTGCTCCGAAGCGACTCTTTTATCGAGGAAGTATTACAATATTACAATACTTAATATTCTGGGCTTTTTGCAAGAAATCCTTTTCGTTCTATCAAAACTTTTGCACTATACATGACTTTTATACCTTAGCACAAAAGTTGTGTGAGCTTGTAAGTGTGTTTTGTTTGTACATACATATTTTTAAATAAAGAAAAACGTACCATGGCAGAAGCATTAGGGTTAGGTTAGACCCGTTGTTGTCATCATCCTTATGATGCGCCATCTATTTGGGCCATCAGTTCATTATTTTGTCACTCAAAATACTTATTGCCGATTCCATAATCGTCAAAAAATCATTCATTGTGAAGGCAGCTGGCGGCGGTGGTGGCGAAGTTGGTACCACAAATTCTAAAAATATGGTTAATTCTATCAGTTTTTTGTAGGTAGGTAGGTAAATTGGCACGTGATAATCACCTAATTAAGTAGATTCTTTTTAAATATATAAAAGACTTGCGATAAAAATAAAATAAGGTAGGGATGCGTATACTTCATATTCTGGACTTTTTGCAAGAAATCCTTTTCGTTCTATCAAAACTTTTGCACTATACATGACTTTTATACCTTAGCACAAAAGTTGTGTGAGCTTGTAAGTGTGTTTTGTTTGTACATAGATATTTTTAAATAAAGAAAAACGTATTATTAAAATATATATATTACGGGTCTTAATCGCGTGAATAATTTAAGGTAAAATACCTTGTTTATTGCCCGACGTTTCGACCGTATTGCAACGGCCGTGGTCACGGGAAGACGGCCGGTCTTCCCGTGACCACGGCCGTTGCAATACGGTCGAAACGTCGGGCAATAAACAAGGTATTTTACCTTAAATTATTCACGCGATTAAGACCCGTAATATATATATTTTAATAATGTGTACAAATCGCGAAAGTTTATCAACAAGAAAAACGTACCTTGGCAGAAGCATTAGGGTTAGGTTAGACCCGTTGTTGTCATCATCCTTATGATGCGCCTATGCACCTATTTAAAAAAACGCACAAAGGCGATTACTTGATATAATGACAAAGGCTCGTACGGCCCCTTTACGATCAGTATTATGTAAATAACTAGTAAATAGTAGTTTTATATGAGTTATTTATTAATTAGCCATAGGATTCGATAATCTAAATAGGCACTAGTACTAGCTAGTTATAGCTCCGAAAATCTGATTTTTCAACAAAAAGATTCCGGCGAACGAAGTTTAGCCGCTATTTTCCCAACTAACCCAAACGGGTAGTTGTGAAAATAGTATAGTATGTTAATGGTATGTTATTTATTGTTACGTGTAAAATCGCACATCATTGACAGTCTATAAGCAGTTAAATTGTAAGCAGATTTATGTAGCTACCTACCTATAGTAAATATTTGACACTGTCAGAAATGAACTGAATCTCAACCATATTGCTTTCAACAATTCAATAATACAAAGTAGACGATAAAACTACTACTACGAAAATTAATACAGGTAAGTAAGTAAGGAGCTGTGGAAATGGCGAGAAACCGGTCTATCACTATTTTCACAGCTCTGCGTTTAACGTATGGCTGAATATAGCAAAAAATGGCTTCAATTTAAAATATTAATAGGTATTAAATAGGAGTTGCGAAAATGGCGGTAAACTAAACTGTCATCTTTTACACAATTCCGCGTTGTACTTGTGAAAATATGGAAATAAGTATGCCATATTTTCACACGTAAATCTAAATATTCACTCAAAATTATTAAAAATAATGGACGGCGGTAGGTAATTAAGCGCTTACCTTGATTGTTGCTGCCTCTAACTATCTCTGTGGGCTCTTTCTCTATCTATTTGAGCCATCAGTGAATGTATCTGATGACTCAAAATGCAGATAGTCATTTCTATTACTTCTATTTCGGGAAAACTATCTGTTTGTGTTCCCGTATTTTGTAGAAATGACAGCCCACTACCGCTGAGTTGCCGATACAAGATAGATAGGGTGCGCTCGAAGGCACCCTGTGGCGGTGGTGGTGGTGTTGGTGTGACCTCGAATTCTAAAAATATGGACAATTTTATCAGTATTTTGTAGGTAGGTAAATTGGCACGTGATATTCACCTAATTAGGTAGATTATTTTTAAAGTAAATATTTAAAAGACTTGGGATAAATATAAAATAAGGTAGGGATGCGTATATACATCTATGCATTAAAAAAACGCACAAAGGCGATTGTTTGATTTAATGACATAGGCTCGTACGGCCCGTGTTTTACAATTAGTATTATGTAAATAACCAGTAAATAGTAGTTTTATATGAGTTATTTATTAATTAGCCATAGGATTCGAGAATCTAAATAGGCACTAGTACTATAGCTACTTAAAGCTCCGAAAATCTGATTTGTCAACAAAGAGATTCCGGCGAACGAAGTGAAAGTTTAGCCGCTATTTTCACAACTAACCCAAACGGGTAGTTGTGAAAATAGTATAGTATGTTAATGATATGTTATTTATGAAATACGTGTAAAATCGCACATCATTGACAGTATATGAAAATCGCGGCAAACTGAGCTGTCATCTTTTACACAATTCCGCGTTGTACATGTCAAAATATGGAAATAAGAATGCCGTATTTTCTCACGTAAAACTAAAATTTCATTCAAAAATAATAAAAATAATGGACGGCGGTAGGTAATTAAGCGCTTACCTTGATTGTTGCCAAAAATAATTGGCGCAACTGACAGATCCACCAGTGCCTGCGCTGCCTCTAACTCGGACTCCTTGTACGCCGACATTGTTAGTCTGTGAATAATTTTTATATTGTTATTATTAATTAAGTAGGTTCCTATAAAGAATTATTTGTTATTTATTTATTAGAATTTTCTTTTCTATATTATAATTATGTGTAAGCGGTAGTCCAGGTGTTAAGGTTCGAAACCCACCCATTATACAGGGTGACCCACGCACGGTCATACCACGCGGAGGGAAACTACCTTATATATTGTAGATAGAACACTTTAGTGACAGAAAACTTTATTTTGTTTTTAAAATAATTAACTGATAATTATTAATAATTGACTGCATTCAAAGGTTTCCGGGCCGGGAATAGAACCCGCAAAAAATAAAAAAATAAACATTCTGTATCCAACTAATCGAAAGGATGAATCATTAAGATGTTTTTTTGTTCTAATGAAGCAGAAATTGATACCGAACCGTTATTTAAAATTGAACTAATTAAATAAAAAAATTCAACTATCAAGGCTTGTTCGTCCCATTAGGTGTAGAATATATTTATCTTAACCTTATGTGACCATCTTTACATTATAATTCCCTCATTTTAATTTCTTTTATGATTTACTCATTCAAATAGCAAAAACCCCATCTAATCGAGACTTAAAAATTTACATGAGAATATCGCCAACAGACATATGAGTCAAACAGAAAACGACTGTATTTATGTATATACGTATATATATTAAAGACGACTCTTGCAATAGGGTACAAGCCCTGTATCGCGGGGGACTTTATAAACATACAACATGTGTAACGGACACAAAGTAAACCCAGACAGAAACGACAATTTGTGGATCACACAAAGTGGTGCCCCGTATGGGAATCGAACTAACGACCTCTTGCGTAGCAGTCAGATACTCTCCCACCGAGCCAATCAATTAAAAAAAAAGTTGTTAGGTATATCTCTACATATTAGTAGGGATAGTGTGCTACTAAAATTAAACAAATATGCGACATAACTAAATAAGTAATTAAATGAGTAAAGAAAATAACACTAAGAATCTATCATTAAAAAAGCTACCAATGACTTACGCAGATCTTACCAGTGCATTAGTACCTATTAATATAACAATATATGAAATAAACAAAAATAGAAACTTACGTAAATTAAAACTTCACTAAATTAAACCACGATGTTTTATTTATTTAGCGATTCGACGCTGCTCTACTATAGATTAGGAGCAAGTACAACGTTTCGCTTAAAATAACCGAAGAGTACTGGCCAAAAATTTAAAATCTTGTCTATTTATGTACCTCTCGAATAATGGGTCATAAAATGAAACACCACGTTAACTTGAACGCTTTCGTTTCAGGTAACAGTAAGTAATCCCAACCAAATTTCCCCGAGCTTATTATATTGTCCATTTACAACCGTACCAGTACCGACAGCTTAGCCATTGTCCATAGATATCGGTTAACAACTTTTTAAAGGAATCAATAACAATGAGTACGTAATTTAAAATATTACAATTAAATATGGTTTACTTTGAACTAAGTAGGTACCTGTCTACCTCCAATAGGTTGGAATTTAAGTACCTACTACATACCTATTATTATCTAATCTACTTACCTATTGCTTTTAAGAATAGTTAGAATTCAATAAACTGATAAATAGGTAACTTATAAGAACCTTATTTATATCTATAATATTTTTCATTTCTTCAATCATTACCTACTTTTCTGTTTACTTTTAGTCCGACCATAAGTTCTGTTACAAAAGAAAATGCATTTTTTTTTAATGAAGTGATGTAATATTACTAAAACTTATAAATAAAATAAATAAAAATAAATAAATCTATAATATTTTTCATTTCTTCAATCATTACCTACTTTTCTGTTTACTTTTAGTCCGACCATAAGTTCTGTTACAAATGAAAATGCAATTTTTTTTAATCAAGTGATGTAATATTACTAAAACTTATAAATAAAATAAATAAAAATAAATAAATCTATAATATTTTTCATTTCTTCAATCATTACCTACTTTTCTGTTTACTTTTAGTCCGACCATAAGTTCTGTTACAAATGAAAATGCAATTTTTTTTAATCAAGTGATGTAATATTACTAAAACTTATAAATAAAATAAATAAAAATAAATAAATCTATAATATTTTTCATTTCTTCAATCATTACCTACTTTTCTGTTTACTTTTAGTCCGACCATAAGTTCTGTTACAAAAGAAAATGCATTTTTTTTTAATGAAGTGATGTAATATTACTAAAACTTATAAATAAAATAAATAAAAATAAATAAATCTATAATATTTTTCATTTCTTCAATCATTACCTACTTTTCTGTTTACTTTTAGTCCGACCATAAGTTCTGTTACAAATGAAAATGCATTTTTTTTAATCAAGTGATGTAATATTACTAAAACTTATAAATAAAATAAATAAAAATAAATAAATCTATAATATTTTTCATTTCTTCAATCATTACCTACTTTTCTGTTTACTTTTAGTCCGACCATAAGTTCTGTTACAAATGAAAATGCAATTTTTTTTAATCAAGTGATGTAATATTACTAAAACTTATAAATAAAATAAATAAAAATAAATAAATCTATAATATTTTTCATTTCTTCAATCATTACCTACTTTTCTGTTTACTTTTAGTCCGACCATAAGTTCTGTTACAAATGAAAATGCATTTTTTTTTAATGAAGTGATGTAATATTACTAAAACTTATATGTAGATATTTATAGTCTCAGTAAAAATAAAAACAATATTGTATTCAAAATGGCCACCTTTGTATTTTATTCAGGCCTTTAATCTATGGATTTACGCACTGTTTCCATGGGAATTTTTTGCCATTGCTAGCTCCAGAGATTTTTTAAGAGACTTACTATCGCCGAGTCGTTTAGAGCAAGCCATGTCCTCTAAATCTGATCATAATTTGTATATTGCATAATCATAATTTTAGTTTAAAGTGATAAGGGTCTGGGCTAGATGAGGGTCAGTCTTCAGCTCTTATAAAGTCCGGAACGTTGGTTTCAAACCAGGCTTGGGTAATTCGTGTCTTGTGACCAGGTGTAGAGTCCTGCTGGAAAGTCCACGGTACATTTTAAAAAAGTGTATTGCTGAGGGGTTTCACAACACGATCCAAGACTGTCTCTTGATACACTTTGGCAAGTTTTCATGCCTTTTTCACAAAAATGAAGCTTTGTGACGCCTTGATAAGACACGCCCCACCAAACTATCACTGACGTAGAATGATGTCCACGCTGTACCTTTGTAACGCTGTAACTGTTAGCGTACATCTTATCATTTTGCTTATTGTAGTGCTCTTCATTCGTGAATTTTTTTTCATCGGTAAAGAGGATATTTCTGCGTTTTGATCGATCCACTCGCTTTAAAAATTGATTTATATCTTAACCTTATATCGACTATACAAACTCTACGTATGAGACTAGGGTCTAGACAAAGTCACATTCGAATAGCGATATTGTGAATGGAAAAGAATTAAAGTTTCGATTTTGACGTTTGCGGTGAGACCATAGATATTTTATTATTTTTTGCGAATAATTAGCACGGCGATATCGAATTCGCTACGGAACGAATGTACCTTGTCTAAACCTCCAGGTCTTGCTTTATTATATGCGACAGAGTCCTAGCGGGAATCTTCATTTCTCGCGATAAGATTTTTTGCTTCCTTTGTAGTTCTAACATCACGCAGCCGCCCCGATCTTTTAGGGTCTTCGATTGAGGAAGTGTTGTTGTATCTGTTGATAGTACAATATACGAACATACGGCTGATACCAAGCTTTTGAAGTGTCTGGAATATGATCGACGGCTCCATGCCCACTTTGTGCAAGGCGATCACCGCAGTTTTATTTTCTTTAACACCCCAATCCATATTGTAATTTAATCATGAACACGAAAAAATATGTGTAATGGCGCGAAATCGAAAGAACTTTTAAAAATAATAAACGCTTTAACGCATTTATTATTTTAGTGATGGCCGGACTATTTATATATATAGTAATATATTATACATATATAATCTATATTATATAGCTTAAGAGTTTGTTTGAACGCAATGATCTCAGGAACTACTGGTCCGAGTTGAAAAATGATTTTAGTGTTCGATCGTCCATTTATCGAGCAAGATTAACCAATAGGAGTGGAGCAACAATGAAAAATGTTCCAAAAACGGGTAAAATTTACGCAGACGAAGTTGCGCGGGTCTGCTAGTAACGTGTTCTAACATTTTTTTTAAAGGTAACTTGCGTTGTGGGATTGGGTCTCACATCACTAGCAATGTTGTTAACCCCTCCAACTAAGCTCAAAGACTTGTGTTAGCAGTGGGTCCACGTCGGTAGTTTAATGGGTAGGATTCAAACCCGTGACCTCACGATTGCGAGACCGATGCCTTAGCCAATAGGCTACCGCCGTTTTATGTTTTTCTTCAATACAGTTGTAAATGGTCCTTAAACTCAAATGTTTTTTTTTATGTTGGTTCTTTCGTAAGTAGCTGCCATTAAATTAGCTTTGTGGTCTAATTGAAATCTCATCATATCTCACTCAGTCAGTGGCGACCAAGCAGATCGAGTAGCGTGATGTTATTTAAAGATTATAAAGCTTTTAGGTAAGAAGTTATATATAAATGTTTATATTAATATTTACATAATCTAAACATACCTAAATATTAATATAAATATTTTTTTATACTCGTACAATTTAACTATAGAATTCGTCTAACGCGCACTCGACCACATATACCTACAACAGAATCTATAACCACTTTGTTTCGAAGGCGTGTCCTTGAAGGAAGTTATGTGTGCGTTACGAAGTACAAAGCTTGTCATCTGTAGTCTCAGTGATTGTAGGTATACAATGCTATATGTTAATAAGTACTTACTTACTATATTAGATTTAATGCAGTGGCATTGTACGTGCCAACTGCTTCTAATAATTTTTCGTATATTTTAGATAATTTAATCATTGAGCTTCGTGAATGCATGAACATGTCACACGCTATCGTCAGATTATTGCTCATTTCACCGAATAGTACAGCAATTGTATCTAGCATTTCCTGCTCTATAACAGTCCTATGGCGCACCTTTGAAGTTACATTTGAGTCTAGCACAACTCTTGGTCCACTCACTGAATCGCTTACAGTATGAATAGTTTCTTCAATATGGGTCATAATTAGTTACATGATCTGATATATCCTCTTGAGATGGCGACAAAGAATTTTCTTCAAAACGATCGTCTGTCTGACACATGTTATCCATTCCTATTGGAGAGTTTTCAACACCTGATGATCGTACCCTGTCACCTTCAAAACAAACGTGTTTACTGTTGAAATTTGTTTCGGTAGACACGTCAACCAATATTTTCTTTGAACATGGATTTTGATACGCATAGCCTGGTATAAATTGTTCTTTAGTCAATCGATACGATGAATATGTTGATAGTACTTTGTAGTTTGGAGTTACAAGTATCGGTACTGCCCAATACATGCTTTTCTAATTGACATATCTTTCACTTGTATTCACTTGCATACTAGTATGTGAATTGTCTATTATACTATTTCTAAATACATTTAGAAGTGCTTTTTCTAACGAGTTTGGATGTTTTGATAGAACAGGTGCCACTGCCGGTTTAATTACTCTTCCAGTAACGGGCCTATGAATAGTGCTTGATTTAAAATATATTTTTGTCATACGTGGATCCTCTTTTGGATCTTGATGAAATCTAGTAGTAATAGAATGGTAAAATCAATTCGATTTAAAAATAATAAAAAATAAATTTAAGAAAAGCATAAGACCCGCCTTCTAAAAAAAGATTGAAACAAGATGAGCTTAAATCATGCAGTCAGAGGCATTTTAGTAAGTTCACTGGGATTTATGGGACTGCGTGATTTAAGGTTATCTTGTTTCATTCTTATTAAAGGTGGGTTTTCTGTTTTTTATTTTTTTTATTTAATATCCTAAACGGTTATTTTAAGTAAAAATTATTTAAGATGATGATGTAATCTCATCATGATTTTAAAATACCTACACGATGATACCCCACATGCCATAGTTTGTTGATTTGTTTTTCTCTATCACCGTCTGTCGGTCGCGTCTGGTATTTTAAATTTTGATTGCTCTCATGTCTTTAGTGACGATCGCATGATTTTACTAATTTACTGTACTTCTATAAATTTAATAAAGCAAAATCCATTTTCCTTCCCTTTTTATGTTTGTCTGAAAACGTGAATCACAAAGTTATTTAAAACACTAAGAATTATGCCCAACGTCTGAATTCGAGTACCTACTATCTACTAGGCATAGGTTCTTAATATATCTAATAGTTAAAGTATAATGTAACATAACATTAATGTTTTTATGAGATAAATGAACCACCTTCAAGAAAAAAGAAATCAAGCACATCAGCGAATGCAAATTTCGCTGACTAACTCCTGTTTTAGTTTTATAAGCTAGGACAACATTTTATACACTAAAACCTTCCCAGAAAAATAAGCAGTTTCAAATCGAAAACCGGATCACTAGCTTTCGAGAAAATCGCGAACATACACACATACATACAGAGCAAACAAAGAACCATCTTTTTTGAAGGTGGTTAAAACCTCCTGCACCTTGTTGATATTTATTTTTGTTATCGTTGGTTGGTTATTTTGAAAACAGCTAAATTTAATGAAACTATACTTAGGCAAGCGAGTGTGTCATTTATGTGATGCGCCATTGGTTAACATCGCAAATATCTCGATCTGCTCGGTCACCCATCACTGAGGAACGGATCCTTTAGTAAAGTACCTACCTACTTACATAGTAGAACTATGAGTTGTCGCTTGTAGTATGTACTTACCTATAGGGTTTGTTAAAAATGACAATTCGTCCAATAAAAGAATTGATAAATACCTACATAACAAAGTAGGTACTTACATATTTACCTTTAAGGTATCTAATTGATTTATTAAAATGTATAAGTCTGGTTTCATATACAATAAGAAAAACCGTAGCAAGAAAGCTACAATATCTAAAATATGAATAACATTATCAAATTTGGCATATTTACTATTATTTGGCGTATCTGTAATAATTTAATAACAAATCTTACCTCCATTCTTTACACCGATATTATTACAATATAGATCGGCAGAGTTCGCTCAATTGAGTTGAGAAGTCCAGTTGTATGGGTAAAGCATTTGGATATGTATTCTGTGACGTAGACGTCTACGCTACGGCTAAGATATATACACAGTATGTGGTTTAAATGTTTTAAACTAAACAGTTCTGTTAATTTTGATT
Organism: Herminia tarsipennalis; assembly: GCA_945859575.2. Lineage (NCBI taxonomy): Eukaryota > Metazoa > Arthropoda > Insecta > Lepidoptera > Erebidae > Herminia > Herminia tarsipennalis. The sequence goes on along the minus strand of OX243846.2, from coordinate 16,209,325 downwards.
GAAAGGTCTGGTTTAATTGCATTAATAGCTATAATTTTATATGTGAAATGTAGGTGTATGTGAGTAAGACAGACAGTAGGACTGCCACTTACTACTGCCCATACATTTATTAGGGGAAGATAACGTGAAACAGGGTTTGGCTCTTTCAAAAAATTATATAGAAAACCTAAATAATAGGACACGAAATAAATTGTGTTACTAGTCAAAGAGTTTTTCTAGTAGATGATATAAAGAAATTTAAGGATATGTCTTAATATGATCCCGCAAGTAAATCTTGAAGTTGCGCAAAAAACGAACGAATATTCTACTTTATTTTGACCTGCGCTCCTGCGCACTGTGAAATAATGGTTGGGTGCGGAAGAGCGAGGCCGGCGATAGTGTCGCTGTGAACGTTCAACATTCTAAGTGATATCAGTTGTCGACGAGTATGTGTGTGTGTCACAGGCCTTGGACGGTATGGCGACACTGGAGGCCACCAACCGTGACTTTTCCCGTGTCTATCAGTAGCTCCATCAAATTATAGCGTATCTATCTATGACTCGTCTCTAAAATTATACTTTGACTTTACGATTATACTAAGATATTGATAATTTTTTTTTTTATTGTGTGTTGTTCCGATAGGTATAGGTATCGGATGTAAAATGAGGAAATTCGAATGTAAATCGGGTGTAAAATGATGAACAAGACTTGAATGAATGCCGAACAAGTAGTTTGATTTTATATAACGGTTCATTATAGATTTCTGCTTCAATAGAACTAAATATCATCACGTGTCGAACAAAATAAATATTATGTAATGCAACTCCGGGTTCAGTTTTTGCATTTAATAATAAAAAATCAAATTCAAACACAACAAACTTTGAAACTCTCTTATTCTTCCCGTTCCTATACACTTTTGGCGGTTACATACTGCCGCATTTTTAGGGTTCCGTAGCAAAAGTGGCTAAATGGAACCCTTACCGTCTTATTCCAAAATTTGGACTAAACCTGGATTGACGAAAATCCTAGTTTAAACCATGGATCTACGAAAATCTTTATAACGAGGTTCATCGCTTAATCGATGATCATCTTTGGTCCATATATTAGTCTTTCGATCACCCTAGTTTAACTATAGTAATAACCTTGAAATGTCAAAAACTTAACAATTTGAAGGTTATACCATTTACAATTTTGCGTATTTTAGCTTCAAATATTAATGACGAATAATGCGTATTTGGTGAATTTACATCATTAACTAACTAAATATGGTGTGGCAACAAAATAAACACAAAAATCGAGTGAAATTGCAATGTGTGACAAAAGATTTAATAATACATGCATAATATTGGTTTTCAAAACATTTATCACAGCTTGGAATTGTCGAGAGAAGATTTAACATACAGAACTCAGAGATGTCCTAAAGTTAAAGTGGTCTGTGCAATGTTTGGGTCAACCAGACTCTGCGTGAAGTGTAGGTACCTACGCAGTGTTATTATAAAAATAATTAACTAGTGTGGAAAGTTAAAGGTCCACATAGATTATTTTTGTTCGACAATAGTATCATTAACTGGTGCTCTATGTAAAACAAACTGATGCATTCCACTTATAATATGTCACATTATTTATATTGAAGTTGGAAAATCACAGTTGGAATGTCTGAGAGGTGGTCTGGAGTAAGCGGCAAAAACCAATGTTGAATATACATACTTAAAATGCACACAATAAAGTAATAAAAACATCATTATGATATTTTTTTTTACCTAAAACTTACTAGTGAACTAAATAGTGTAACTAAACAAACATTTATTGATTACTGTTTATAAATATAACCTACATAAAATGCCTAATTAAAAAAAAATACAAATTATACTGCCCTACAATATAAAATGTAGTTGGTAAAATGTAACCACGGCTACCTATACCTATGTACTATGGTTTCAAATGAGAAGATAATCGCGATCGCGTCAACTTCACTCTGTACTTGTCAAAATTCAATAAACACGAAACATAAATAAGTAAATAGGCAAAATATAAGAATAATCTAGACTTTAGTGGCCTTTCAGTCAGACGTAATATTTTTTTACCTAAAACATAATAAATAGTAAAATACAGTGCTTGTAAATTGTTCATTAGAGTAGGTAGGTACTTCTGTGTAATACTAATGACAGCTTTTTACGAATTATTTTATTGCTGACCTTACGTTACACAATGTAGTTGCAGTCGTATTGCGAAACAAAATATCATCATGACAGTTATCAACTCATTTGAAACGCATAGTACCTATTACTAGGGAACTATACGCTGGATCAAAATAAACATTGGTCAATTTAAAAATTTAGTTGGTAATGCGTAACCACGGAAACAGATGTAAACTTAGCTTATAGGCAGGTACCAAGAACTGAATATTATGTATATAGGAGCTCAGCTAGTTAATACATTGCTACAATTTTCATTTTTAAACATAGTTTAAACACTTAAAAAGAGCGTACAGATTGGTTACTGGTTAATGAAATTGTAATGTGATAACTATTATGCACTACCTAACAGTGTAGATAATTATATTTATGATTGTCATGAAAATGAACTATGTTCCTAAGGAGAATAAATGGTACCTATCTAATAAATAATGATTCTATGTATATTGTACCTAAAACTTACTAGTGAACTATATAGTGGATCTAAATAAAAATTGATTAATTATTTATTGATTACTGTTTATATGTTATACATAAAATGCCTAATTAAAAATACACAAACCCTATTACTAGTGAACTATAAGGTGGATCTAAATGAACAATGATCAATTTTATTATATAAATATATTGTTGATCACTGTTTATATATTATACAAAAGATGCATACAATTTAAAATTTATTGTAAAATAAATATCTATACTAATATTATAAAGCTGAAGAGTTTGTTTGTTTATTTGAACATGGTAATCCTATGACCTACTAATCCTTCTGAACTATTTACTGTTGGGTAGTTTAACATCGATTTTGTTGTAACAGTTAACCTAACCTAACAGTTTAGATAATTATATATGAGATTCTCATGAAAATGAACTCTGTTCTTAGGGAGAATAAATGGTATCTAATATATAATGATTCTATGTAGTTATCAAAGAATTTCGTTTCATAGCAAGCTCACTGTTATTAAATAATAAATATATTCATGACTTTGTTTCAATTGTTTGTTGTGCTTCAGCTGAAGTTTCAGAATCTAGGCATACTTTTCCCCAATAATGGATTATGTGACTGCCTCTGTGGCGCGGTGGGAGTGTGTCCGACTGCTACGCAAGAGGTCGTGGGTTCGATTCCCACACGGGACACCACTTTGTGTGATCCACAAATTGTTGTTCCGAGTCTGGGTGTACTTTGTGTCCGTGACTTGTATGTTTGTAAAGTCTCCTGCGATACAGGGCTTGTACCCTAATGCAGGAGTCGTCTTTTTTTAAAAGAAAAAAAAGATCTTATTGAGTAAGTATCCTTAAAACTATCCTTACTACTATTTATTGGATTTTCATCCAACCATGCTAAGAACTATTCCAAGGAAACTAGCTTTGTAAAAAAAACTCGCATCCAAGTTCATCTATGTGTTTGGGCGCTATAATTACACAGATTAAACATATAACATCCCTATTGTTGTCGGAGTTAATTAAATTTAGGTTATCATCATTTATTAACATTTTTAGTACTACTGACAACTATATGTGTCTGGGTGTTATTTATCTATAATATGTATGTATTTAGAAATATTTATGTATGTTCATCGGTTGTCTGGTTTCCATAGTACAAGCTCTGCTTAGTTTGGGATCAGATAGCTTTGTGTGAGTTGTCCCAAGATATTATATTATATTATATATATATATGTAACGTTCCGATCCTGACAAGAAACTATTTTAATATTCGTAAATTGCAGGCAGAGGGCTTATATTTTGAAAATTACGAAGTGCTGGTGAATAATTTAGCTACGTAGAACGTCAAAATATATATATATTGATCTGCTCTTGGTAATAAGGCGGTTATAATTTCGCCATGTCCGTCCGTCGGCAATCCGCAGCTTTGCTCAGAGACGGTCAGTGCTAGAAGGCACTAACAGTTGCTTGGATACACAGTCATGTGACCCCCACCCCCCTCTTCCAGCTAAATGGTTGCTGTTGAGTATGTGAAAATCTTCACGCTATTTGTATATATAGTGAAATTAAAATAAAAACTATCACAGCTAAGAAGGCTTTACAAGTTTACAAGTAACAGCTGATCAAATAAAAAGTAACAAAATTTCGTACAAATTCCATTGAAAATTAATGTTAAGTAGGTAGGTATAGCGTTGTAAGTATGAAACAAAAACAACAGGAAACTCACTTCATAAGCCGCATTATTCCGATGGAGAGGGGGGGGGGGGGTGACCTCGGAACCATACATTGTGCGTGACCCAAAATGCACTTGCCCGGTTTTATTATATACATTTAAGAATACATATCTCAACGAAAATGTGTCACAGGTCATAATCACAGTAGGACGACAGTGGGCTGTCGTTCGTTTAATGAGATTCTGGTACACGTATACTTACGCTCTAAATAAAATGTCCTCTACAAGACAGGACCTAATATGGAGAAGCTGCCCTTGACACTGGCAGTGTTAAGGGCATTTCTCCATCTTAGGTAGGAAAAGACACCGACAGATCCAGGATTTTGTTTACTTGACCCTGCTGAGGTTCTGTACAATCAAAGGAAAACTAAACATAGGAGATCTCGGATACTTTTGGGGAGGATGTTAGCTCCCTAGTATGCCTAGATCAGCCACCGATCATTTAATCTAGTCAATATCCAATGCTTATTCATTCAAATTCACGGCCGCTATGTTTTGCCGAGCGGCTGTGTGCCTGTGTGTCTTGTGGACTGTGGTGGTTATACAAACAAAAAGATATAAAATTCTTTCAAATCGGTTTATGGCCAAAATTTTTATGTGAGTACCTTGATAGATACAATGCTTACTAAAACAATAAAGCCATCTGCATTATCTTTTCACAGAAATGGTCAACGATAATCCGTGAAGATGCTCTGTTCAGTTTATACTTTTTCCAACAAGTTTAAAGCCATAAAACGATTTAACCATTGTTAGTATTAGCTTTTGTCTTCGGCTTAAGTCTCTTGTTTAAATATTTCAAAAAATGTATTGGTGAGGCGTTCATTTGTTAAATACTTTACCTGAAGGCAAAGGGACCATAGTCAAAGCTCAATAGGTTAACTGTTCGTCTCATAAAAGAAAGTTAAGTATGACTATTTGTTTTTAACCGACTTCAAAAAAGGTGGCTTATTGATACCTTATGAAGTTATCTATTCCTCGTACTATCTAATAGCCTTTTACCTATAAATAATGGCATCGAGAACCGGCCCTATTTAAGTTCTAAACTCAATTCAGGTTACCCGGTTGCTTCGGTTCTCAAGACAAATCAGTTAAAAAGTACACATCTATTGATTTACCTTGTATTTAACCGTATATTCTAAAATTGTTGAAGCTTTCAAAACTATTTAGAAAAAATATAGGAACTTTTTGGAGTATTTGTATATACCTGATACCTGTTTATCGGGAACATTTCGCTTGAGCTCTGCATTACTACTGCACCTGTGGCATGGGTAGTAAATTGAAGATCAGGCTGGAACAGCTGAAAGATTGAGCTTTTGGCGTTTTCCTGGCCAATTCTTGCATTTGTAAGAACTGTCATTTGTCAATTTATAACGTTTTATGGTATTTAGAACTTCTGTCTTTTAATTTATTGCTGTTGTTATTATTCAAGTTGTCCCAAAAATTATGTCCCACGGAGGGAAAGTATTTTAATTATGGTAGATAGAACAAATTACTGAAACAAGACTTGATGACTTTTGATATTACCGCGACCTTACGATTACGAGTCCGATAAGGCATCGGGCTCGGGTTCAAATCCTACCCATTAGGCTCCCGGCGCTATTTTAATAAAATACAATTGGTATAGTTAGCTAGGCCCAACTATTGCATTTTTACATTTTACTTTATTAAACGAACTTAACATAAATGTATTATTTCTAAATATATAACGCAAATACATACAATACATTATATTAGTAAAAGCAACAAATAATGATGTTATAAAAGTGCAAATTTGCTTATTACAGAAGATGTCACGCGTTAAGCACTTGCTAGGTTGTAAATTGCACTTTCGGTTTTTCTTTCTTTTACTATGTTATTTATTCAACAGTTCAATAATTATAATATTCAACAGGTAGATAGTGTAAAATATTTGGGCATGTGGTTGGACGGAAGATTAAAACGGGGTCGGCATATAAATGAAGTTCGGCAAAAAACACATAAGTTTCATAATGTCTTCAAAGCTCTTGCGGGCGCAAAATGGGGTATTCGCCCGGTATACCTTTACTTATCAACCAGCGGCTTTATTTATCAATTGTACGTAGCAGACTAGATTATTGCAGTTATTTGTATGACAGCAGCATCAAAAGTCTGGATGTAGTACAAAATCAGGCTATGCGAGTGGTGGGTGGATTTATTAAGAAGTGGGTGGATTTACAATTAAAGACAACGGGCAAGGTCAACCAACTGAAAGTTGTGCATCAAAACTTGCAGGGACTGTCCGGCAAAGAGTTAGAATTAAGTTTATTCTTAGAGACGCACAATCATGTCATGAGCATTACTGAACATTGGCTAAAAGCTCATGAAGTTAGTTTTAGAAATTCTGAAAACTGCACTGTATATAGCTCTTTTGTGAGAAAAGAAGCTATGCATGGTGGGTCCCTAATACTTGTTAGGAAAAATATTACATGTAAGATACGCAAAAACCTTACAACTTTTAGTACCTCAGTTGTCCTGTGTTGAGCTTGAACAGTATATTGTTATACTCGTATGTGTATACCGACCCCTTTTTTCGACTGTTTATATATTACTGATAGATTTACAGACCTTTTTAAATCATTTAATTTAAATAACTTGTTTATTTGAGCCTACTAGAATAACAGTATCATCTTGTACTGTGCTTGTCTGGACAATATTTTTAGTAACCGTGAATGTTTACATAAGGCAATTACAACTGATTTAACTTCAGACCACTGTGGTCAATTAGCAAGATTTCCTTACTCTACTACTTACTTTTTTATTGGATAGATAACCGTTAGGCCTTTATCAAAAAATCGTTTTTCATGTTTAAGAACAATATTATAATTACAATAATTGCATTTTTGAAAGATAGAAAAAATTGAAATCCAGACCCAGGAATCGAACCCGAGACTTCCGTAGCCAAACCGGCGCCAGAAACGAACCACCTATCTGAACTATGTTACTAGATATCAAATTCTTCTATCTCTTAATTCTTACGGGTTACAGTTAATGCTACGGGAGATTATTGCACTTTCATCGCTAAGTAATTTTGTTGCTCCTTAAGCTGAAATTAATTTTAAAATGATTTATTTACGTTTTTGAGTTATACTACTTCGATATATTCTCATTGACGTATTTTTACTCTATTCGTTTTACATTGCGGTTTCAATTGATGTCATCAGGTGATATGTCATCATCAAATACGTTAAAAGTTCGCAATGAAGTTCAAACGAATAAACAACACAACAACAAATAAATGTTATGTTACAGGGGATTTTGTCGTTTTTCTACAAGTAGTGATGTTAAGTTTAGTCATTTTATATCGATTTCTTCAATCGCGAGTTGATCGCGCTCTGTATATAAATATGAAACGGAAAACAGATAGCCGGAGGAACGAGAATGCATTTTTGTATTAACTACATAGGTATCAGTTTGATCAAGCACCTATTGAAAACCATTTAGTTAATTTCTTAAAGGCAATAGCTGATGTATGCATAGATATACGTTTTCATTATTTAACGACAAATTTAAAAACCAAAACTACGAAAATTTGTAAACTCGTCCTGTTTCAAGGTCAATAATTTAGTAACTATGAGGTATTTAATTCAGTTAAATCTAAACCAACATTTCTTTTTTACTATTTTATTAAATGGTACAGAAAGGGTTTGGAGTGTATTGGGGGTCTTTAATTTTGATCCTTCAATTTTGTGGGCTTACGCTGTTAGCGCGATTATTTCGTTTCAAACTTTTTTTAAGTACATTTTGAAGTTTATAGCATAGTGATATTAAATTTGAACGTATCCGTGCTTCAGAGTTCAACCCGGTTCAGGCTGTTATCATCTCGCTAACAGTCGTTAGGTCATGTCATAAAGGGTGATCTGAATAATTCTGTTCTGACACAAGGTTGGCCATTCAAAAAATAAGAGTGTAAATTTTATAATGAACGCCGATTATGTGATACTGATAACTTTGATCACAATATAACGTTTAGTAGGTACGTAACTACCACCTATGTTCGTACGTTTTTTATTTTCTAGAAAATTGATTGTGCATTATTCCCGTTTTGTGGTAATCTTGTGCTATCTATATAATGTTAAATAGTTCAATCCTTTCAATCATATAAAAGCATTTTTGTGGTTAAGTAGTTTTAAGTGATAAAGTACTTACAAAGTACATACATAAATGGAAATACAGCATTTAAACACAATTTATTATTAGTTTACTCTAAGAAGGCATTCTGTGATATTCAAAAAATCAAAAGCGTTAAAAACAGGTAATAGTTTTGGCTTAGTGTAAAAATTATATTGATCCCACCTAATCGTCCCTACAATTGACTAGATAGGTAAGTATATTAAATTATTAAAAAAAATAAAATGCTTAAGTCGTTTAATTTATTTTATCCGTGTTTTTATTTTTATTTATAAGAATGATTCTAGTAATCTTAAAAATGCAAAGTTAGATGGATAGAGGCTTGATGGATGGATGAGAGATAAACATCCAGTTTATTACTCTTTCACGAGAAAACAGCTGTACCACTGTAACAGCTTAAAGGTTAGGTTGCTTTTATCCCGGTTTCCATGAGGGATGTCATTCAAAGTGTAAATTTAGTGTAAGTTCGGTGGAGCCGAAAAAACTGCAGATATTTTTTTAATATAGCTTCAAACAAAATAAAAAAAAAATGAATACATTATAACGAAAGAATTTTATTAATTATTTTATGATTTTATTGAAATAAAGCGTAAAAATTACTAAAACGCTCGCGTGACGTCATGCGCGATGGGGATAAAGTGGCACGCTCTGTTTTCATACTGTTACAGGAACATGTGGCATCTAGCTAGATCTATTATCTTTGGTGCGACTGCTAAGCAACAGATCGTGGGTTTTACGAACATACAAATTATGGACACCTAAAGTAAAGTCCTTCGTGACAGAGGCATGTTTAGTTCTTCCAAAACCATAATCGTTATGGTATTCTCAATCGATCTCGATCTGAGCCAAAATTTTACAGCTAAATATTTCCTACGTATTACGTACGTAGGAAATATTTCTAAAGGCATTCAGCCTCACACAGCTCACTTTGCATGACGTGGATTGGAGTGTCAAGGTCAAAGGCAAAATATTTTATTCATTTAGGTTACAAATGCAACACTTATGAACGTTAGACACAATTTGGAATAGAATGAGCCATCTGAATTTTGTTTCCAGAAATATCATTCATGCTGTCGGTATTATTAGCAACAACCATGGAGATAGAGTAAAAATGGAGGCCACATGCTGGCCAAATAACAAAAGTGAAACGATATGACCTTGAAAATACTGTTGTCATCTCCATCTCTTTATAAATAGGGGTTCTCTTTATTAAATAGGGTTGCCATGTTTTTTGTACTATCTATCTGAAATAAATAAATTTAGAGCGACGGAGCCGACTACTTTATAGCAAAATGCTAAATATCGAGATACTTACTAATATGGAATTTATCTATTTATTTAAATATCTACTGAAGTGTAAATTTTAAAAAGTAAATCGAGTTCCGATAAATTACAGTTCAGTAGGTATTAAAACGTAATTTTGTTAATGTTTGATTTTATTTTCTTTTGGTTAGAAAAGTTATAGCTGTTTATGAATCATTACAGTTATATACCCAAAACTTATTTTGTTTCAATATTTAAACACGAACATAGTACATTGTAAATATCGAAATATATATTATTTAAATTTAAATATATATTATATATAATCGAAGAATTAAAGAAAACATGATTTTAAATTGAATAGCAACAATTATTTGTTTTGTTTTTTAATACACGATTTAGGTTTGTTACGTTCATTAGCGGTCGTATCAAAGTTACGCTCCTAATAATACAAAAAATGGTTCAAATTTTAATCTTGGAATCAAACATAAATTTACATACTTAGAAGTGAAAAGAGAGTCCACATTCTGGGCACCTCTTACTTTTGCAATCTTGCACTATGCAAACATGATTCTTGAATAAATATTGTACAATTATTGTTACATTAGAAAATAATAAAAAATACAAAATAAAAACATCTCCCGCCATTTAGGTCTCTGTGACACATTAACTAGGGTTGTCATCATCCACTAATATAAAAAATAATAATTAAGCAATAGGTAATTGAATATTATACCATAGTCAAATGCCAAATATATTTTACAACATAATTACTTACACTTACAGTTTTGTGTACAATCAACATACAAAGTGATTTTAAAGGAACTTTTTGTCTTGTGGTGGGTATCATTTGTTGGACACATCGAAGAAGATGAAGATTTGACCTATTCTCCCCGAAATTGCTCAGCTGGTGCACTCCGTAGATAATTTATCTCTATGGCAACAACTCATTTTAATAATTTCAACGATGGTTTTCAATATTCATTTTTTTTAAAAGAGGCATTTTAAAGTTTTATATCGTACATCAAATTTAAAAATGACTTTTATGAAAAAATGCTAACACGTCATGTAATCGTTGAGATTAGTAAAAAACATTATTGCTAAAATAGATGATTGAGTTATTTGTGGTAGAAAATAATAAGAAAAGAGTTTTTATATATTTTTTTTATTAAAATTATTATTATTATGTGCATTCCTACTTACAACTAGGTTTTCTTTAAAAAGGACAAAGTCTAGATATTTTTCTAAATCTTATCCAAAACGATATTTTTTAATAATTTTATTTTTTTAATAATTGTCCGTTGCAAGTTAGGTATAATTAAATCTAAAGCTTTAATTTAACACGGAGCCTATTCAACGCACTTGTACGAAATTATCACAGCCACAAATAAGAAATGGAAAAACGAACAAGCAAACACAAGATAATACAAATATTATTCAAATGACTGATAGCGCAGGGCTTTAAAATTATCCCATACCAAATTCATTAATGAATAGTAAAACCAATGAATAAAACTTCCCATTCTGATATGAGTTGTTTGACAGTTGTCAAAAGTATTCACTTTTTTTTCACGTACCATAAAAAAAAAATGAGCTCTAAGAAAATAAGTTCAGTGTCATTTGGTAGGCCCTTAACAACATAATTTTTAATTATTTGAAAATAAAGCATTTTAGGGTTCCGTATGTCACAGGCTCACTACTACTCAAAAACTTTTTGGTCACGCGATACAAAACATAAGGGCACAATTTATGCAACTTTCGGAGCCATTATTTTCTTAAAATAATTATTTAATAAAAAAAAATTGAAACCCTAAAAATGTCCCCCCCCCCCCCCTCCTTAAAGAAGAACCCCCCTTGAAGCGTGTGACCAAAAAATTTAATGAATAAAAACAACTAAAAACTATTCAAAATAACTAATAAAAGTGAAAAATTTAATAGACTTTCTCGAATTTAACAAAAGATAAAGATCAAGTACCTAATTATATTACAATTTATGAGCAAGGGGAAATGATCGGACCATAACACGTCATACTTTACAGATACACTTACAACAGACCTGCACGCCGATTCAGTGACCACACAGTGATCAAGTAATAAAAGTATCAGAATATTTGCCTAGTATCTGCATGTCAGCGCATAGCTAATTTTGATCCAAACAGAAACTATGTAATTCGTTAACAAACAATTCATTTGGGTGTGAATTAAAGTCACCTATAATAAGCTTCTGCCTGCTCATTAAACACATTCTGTAAACTCGTATAAGTTCTCAATGCAATTAGTAGGCATGTACACACTAAACACTAATATTGATATTTGATAGCCGTCAACCGCACACAGTCACAATTAATTACTGACACTGTTTGAAACACACTTTTTCTCGACAATATGGCAACCTCGCCATAGGGCCTGCCGTGAAAAATTCCGATTGTTGTATCCACCGCCGATATACCCGTGTAACTATAGTCAGGGTCAACTGATAAATGTTTGTCATAAGGCACATCCACTTCGAACATACCAGAACTGTCTGCATCAGCTGTCTATTTCTATGATTAATTCCAAATGCCTAATGAACAATTTATGGAAACTAATAGTTATGGTCAAAAAACGGACATTAACAATGATGGAGTAATAATTAAGAACCCTCAGCTAATCTATAGTCCGCAGTCAAAAATAACTGCTTTAGCTTCCAGTGTTGAGAACAGCATTCAACTTCAATGTATTGCAAAAAACGGGTGCTTCCGTACTACCCGCCTTTTCATCCCACAAATATTTTATTCCGATTTTTAGGTAAAAATCGGAATAAAATAGCCCACAGTTTTAAAATCAATATTTTTTTATATATTTTACCTAAAATATATTTCGGTGTCTACACACTTCAATTAGCTAAGCTTTTGGTACAGACAGCACAATAATTTAAACTATTTACAATTTCCAATATATTTACGAAATGCCTGATTGTTTATTCAGTTTGGTTAAAGAGTATATCTTTCACGTCAGTAGCAGGTCACAGCAGTCAGGTAAAGCGAAAAATGGTTTTCAATATCATTTTGCTTTCTCTGTCTATCCCATTGCGTCGAAGAAGGGGTAATCTGTAATTTTACTATATAAGAAATGTAGTAGCAAAATAAGCACTGGTCATTGTTTGTAAAAAATATCTTCATTTACATAACAGAGCTTAAAATTTATTGTTGATTTTTAAACATAAGCTTTCACCAATATTCCTATTGACAAAAATGTGATTTGCTTTGTAATATTTTATAATTGTAACGAATCTGTGATTTTACTATCACTTTATTATTACTGTTGGAAATGTAGACGTAGATACCTACAGAATTTTGTTTTAGTAGAAAATAAGTCTAATATTATTCTATTTTATATAAGGTATAAGGTGTTGATATGGAGTTTGAAAGTAAGAGTGTGGTCTAGAGTTACTAGTATTAAATGGCATACATACTTTATGAACATGAATAAATACTTTTTAGAAAATCAATAACATTGTTTTCATTTGCTGGCGTTACAAAACCAATATTCTATAGCTTTATATGTATTTGACTTTTCAGTTGGGTAGAGAACGGATTTAATATTTTGCTGCGGGTAGAAAACGGAATTATATCAATTAATTTTTACCCGTGGGTTGAAAATATGGGTAGAATACGGATACACACCAAACAACAAATCAATGCTAGGTCAAACTCTTCAAATATACATGAGACTACCTCTTCTTAGCTCCTAGCTGCAAATGATCATCATCTGTTTGCCAAGTTTATGAAAAAGAGTAAAAAAAGGGGGGGACCTACAATTGTCAGGGACCGAAAACTCCAACTAATAAGAATTCTGAAGAATGACTCATATTTGAGTGAAGTTCTATCCAATTGTAAGATGTCCACACTTAGACTGCGTCAGCTCTCCGTTATGATTAATTACAGATGCTGTATACCTATATGCAAGAAGTATCTAAAGAGCAATACAAAGAAACGAATAACTACGACCAAAAATTGACGTTATTAGTGATTACATCAACAGCTACGCCTAATCCTACAACATCAGCCGACGAACTCTCTCAGCTAAATCAACATCCTAGTTTTAAAATTAGCCGAGTTTAGTCTCAAGTCATGTACCGAAAGACAAAAATTCTGATATATCAACGAAAATTAATCTGGATGGTAAAATATTATACTTTGATGTAATTGCGAATAGGGAGCCATTTATCTCTCTTTACTTTCCGGACTTGGTAAAACCAAGATCTCGACAATGGAGCGAAAAAACAACTTAGTCAGTTAATCAATTTATATTATAAAAAACCTTACGACCAAATTATACGTCTTAGTTAAAAAACAACTGATTAAAACTCGTCATGTAGATCTAACTGGCCCGGCTTAAAACTTTTCTTTTTTTCAACTTTTTAATTACTTTGAATTTGGAACGCGTTTATTATTTTTAAAAGTTTTATAACTCTTTTTTGTTCTTCTTATCAGTCATGTTAAAGTTTGTTATGAAATACAAAAGTTGAAAATGTCTCTTTAAAAAAATGAAAACATTTAAAACAATCGTTAAAATTAATAAAATGAGTTGTTGCTAATAATACCTACAAGAGGCGTCGAAACGGGCCATTATTTACGGCAATTTTTGGCGGCAATGCTGTGGCCGGCAACATGGTAGTACTCTTCAATAATGATTTGACGGTTGCCGGACGATCGCTGAGCATTCTTTTTTCCACAATGTTGCCCAGCCAATGTTGTTGTTGTTTCAGTCACCCTCTATATTATTGTTGCCGGGTTGTGTAGCCCATTTAGGAGACTGGATCATGCACCATACAATTGTAGACATATTGCCATTATTGGCCGAGCAAATTGCCGTAAAAAAATGGCCTGTTTAGACGCCCCTGCACATATATACCGCATGAATTATATTTCTAAAGACAAAATTCAGATGGCGCATAGTCGTCTGTCAAAATCAAAAAGGTTTGCTTTTTTACACTGGAAGAGGGCCCTCGTTTTCGGGTATTAATAGTTAACTCTTTGCGCTTGGCAGTTGTCAGTGATATTTATTTTTTAAAGTAAAAAAAACATTTTTATAAAAGACTAAAATGCCTGCCAGTGTGTCGTCCGTAACAAACTATACGTCAATATTATTCATCTCTTTCTTTGCTAAAAAAGTCAATCCTAATGCTATTTTGGCTAAAAGGGAACTTTTGTCAAAACTGGTGGACCATTTCATTAACCCAAATGTTTTATGTCAAAAAATTTAATTTCACATGTATGAATTGCCCCCTCACAAAATATTTATTTTTATTATTTATTTATCAAACTAAGTAGCGGTTACTACAAAACACCTTTCTACTAAATTTGATTGATATTCATTAAGTAGTATTTGAGTAAAATGCCTGTATCATACAGACGGACGGACATACCGAACCCTAAAAATGCTTTTTATGTTGTTAGTTAGTGGAATTATAGTAAGAGTTCAATTTGTTATGGTATTTGACAAAAAAGTGAATACTTTTGACATCTGTCAAACAACCCTTAGCAGTTATTGTTTTTAAACTTTCGCGATTTTTATACATAACGTCGGGTAAATAAAAGGTTCGAACCCTTAGCAGAATGGGAAGTTTTATTCATTGGTTTTATTATTTTGAATGAATTTCTTACGGGATAATTTTATATAGATACAATATAATGTGTTACCTTTAGTATGCGTGTTTGTTGTTCTATTTCATAATTGTGGCTGTGATAATTTCGTACAAGTGCGTTGAATAGGCTCCGTGTTAAATTAAATCTTTAGATTAAATTTATTTTAAAGTTTTATAAACAATATAAAACTTAATAATGACTTTCTTTTCAAAAAAAATAGAACATTTAAAATAAACGTTGAAATTAATAAAATTTGTTGTTGCTAATAATACCTACAGATATACTTTACATACCATACAGCATGAGTGATATTTATGGAAACGTCGTCTGTCAAAATCAAAACAGTTTGCTTTTTTATACTGCAAGTGGCCCTTTTTTTCCACAGTACCTATTATAAGCTTACTCTTTGCTACAGACCTTCAATAAAACTTCTTTTGACAGAAGGGTAAACCGAATTTATGGCAAGAATAACTTTAATGTGTAATGAAATGACTCCTCGGTGGCGCGGTGGGAGTATGTCCTACTGCTAAGCAAGAGATCGTGGGTTCGTTTCCCATATGGGACACCACTTTGTGTCTGTAATTTGTATGTTTGTAAAGTTCTTCGTGACACAGACATGTAACTAGTCCGGCCATAAATACTGTTACATAAAAACTTTTATTTTCGATTTCGCGCTATTTTACATTTTCTTTAGTGTTCATGATCAAATTACAATATGGATTGGGGTGTTAAAGAAAAGAGAATTGCGGTGATCGCCTTGCACTAAGTGGATATGGAGTCGTCGGTCATATTCCAGATACTTCAAAAACTTGGTGTCAGCCGTAAGTTTGGTTATCGTAGTATCAACAGACACAACAACACTTCCTCTGTCGAAGATCAGAGAAGATTGGGGCGGCCGCGTGCTGCTGTAGCTACAAAGGTTGTTAATGCTGTTAAAGCCACAATTCGTCAAAATCCCATTAGGAAGCAAAAAATCTGGCCATTTTGAACAGAATATTGTTTTTATTTTTTGCTGACACTTTAATCAATTTGTACATATAAGTTTTAATAATATTACATTACTACATTAAAAAAATACATTTTCATTTGTTAAACAACTTATGGCCGGACTAGGTATACTACAGTACGATCAACGTAACTTGACCGGATTGAAGTTAGGTTTTTATCACTTTCGCGCATGTCATAGAGATGCGACCCTAAAATTACGTACGAAAACCATTAATTATGTGTAATCGATTAAAAATACTAACAATATTTTAATTCAACAATAAAAAACACTATTTAAATGAGTTCATAAAGGTTTTAATTTAAAACAGTTACAGTAAATACTAAAGAAACTTCGAAAAACTATTTCTTTACGAAAATAATCACAAAAAAACATGAGTTAGTAATACTAATTATGACAATGTAATGCGTCGTCGCATCTCGAATTCTCTTGGTTTAGTTACCGCCCCCACCCCCCGCTTCCTGTCACCATTTACTTTCAAAAAATGCATCTGCGCAACCACTTGTCGCCTACTTCAGTCCGGCCTAGTTACGTTGATCCAACTGTAGTGAGAAAGTCGTTTTTTAAAACGTTGTATGTCTTGATCTCGATATACTCGTATGAGAGATAGGAAGCGCGCGACAGAACTAGAAAATACTTTATAATGCCTTATTGGCTTTCCTTTGATCATCTTTGTGCGTTTGGTATTATTAGGTACATTTATATTAATACTAGCTGTGCCCGCGACTTCGTTCGCGTGGAAGTTGGGTTTATATTAAGGTAGTTTATATTACAATTCAACTTCTGTGTAAAACATATTGTAAACATGCTCCACAATGCTCTGTGGCATCTATGGATATTTAGGCCTAGCTTTAATCAGGGCCCAGCATATGGCAGGGCAAGCCAAGCAAATGCCCAGTGCAGTAAAATGAAGGGCGACAAAGTTTATGGCGCCAGACGGTTAGAAGACAAATTATTAAAATTCCCACGACCACACCTCGACAAAAAAGTGATTTGCATCACATCAAATACTATTAATATTGAAAAATTCCCCCACCACGCGAGTACTGGGGCGGTTTCGAGTTAAATGAAGCTCGAAACCGCCCAATTACTCGTGCGAAATTTTGAGTTAAGGAGCTTCGATTCTGACTCCGATAGGTCGAAAGTTCCGATTGATTTTAAACCTCCGACTCCAACTTCGGCTCCGACACTTTTAAATCGGACCTTTTAATCGGAGGTACCTAGCCGCTCCTTCAAGATAATTTATACATAGGTAATAAAGGTATGATGGAAAAAACTCTCACAGATTCCCTATGATCGCAGGTTATGTCCTGCCCGAGCGATCTTTTCCGAGTCTAAAGTACACCTACTTTGTGGCCGTGTTTGTACCGCGGGAATGCAATGTTTTAAAACTATTTTGCGGGGGCAAAATAGTTTTAAAACATTGCTTTCCCGCGGTACTGTGATGCGTGTTTAAACAAACAAACAACATTCAAACGTTTCTAAAAGATATACTCAGATATCTTTTTTTGTGTTTAAATACTATTTCTAAACTTATTTCAATATTTTTTTTCACTCACTTTAGAAGATTAAAATATTATTTTATAATGTCTACATTGGTGAATTTAAAAATAGGTGTGTCAACCTGTCGCAAATTAAGATCATCATATATTCATATCCCTCTACGTAAGAATTTCAGTTTTTTTTTTTAAATCAATCTTCCTGATTCTTTTTAATTTGTATTTAAACGCTATCTATTTTCAAAACTGGATAAGTTTATTTTTATACTTGATGATTTTATATTAAACTATCATGCATATTAAACGTAGGTAAGCAAGGTATTTAACTTTAAATTATTCACGCGATCAAGACCCGTAATACATATACCTAGTCTAGCCATAAATATTGTTAAGAAGAAAAAACATTTTTTTTTATTGCAAATAATATGTATTACTTTTACAGTGTGTTAGTTTAATACATAAATAAAAAACAATTCAAAATATAAAAAGCTTATTCGAAGTGGTCTCCATTGGCTGCAACACAGTCCTTTAAACGTTGAGGCCAGTTATCAATAGAAGCACGCACTCTTTCCATGGGAAAATTCTTCACTGCCAATCGTATGGATTGTTTTAGGGACTCCAAATTATCATGGCGTTTAGAGCAAGCCATACTCTCTAAAACTGACCATAAATCATAATCCAGCGGATTAAGATCGGGACTAGACGACGGCCAGTCTTCAGCTCTGATGAAGTCCGAAACGTTCACTTCCAACCAAGACTGCGTGGACCGAGCTTTATGACCCGGCGCTGAGTCTTGTTGGAAGGACCATACTTGGTTATTGAACATGGTGTTGTTAAGGGGTTTAACTACCTTCTCAAGAATGGTATCTTGATACACTTGTGCCGATGTTTTGATACCTTTTTCACAAAAATATGGCTCAGTCACTCCTTCATAGCTAACACCCCACCAAACCATCACTGAAGTCGGATAATGCCCACGTTGCACTCTGTCGACTAATTGGGAAGCTTCCTTAGAGCTTTGAGCATAAATACGGTCATTTTGTTTGTTAAAATGTTGCTCAACTGTAAAGATTTTCTCATCCGTAAACAAAATTTTTCTGTGACCTCCCTTTGCGTACCGCTTCAGTAGTTGCTTCGATTTTACCACCCTATTCTTTTTTAAATTATCAGTTAAAAAATGACCAGTGCGTCTCTTATAGGCTGCAAGTCCTAAGTCATCTTTTAAAATGCGTGACATGGTTCTGGGTGCTATCTTCATCTCCCGAGATAAAATCTTTTGCTTTCGGACAGGATTTCTTCGAATTCTTTCCCTTACTGCTTTGACCACCATTTTCGTACGAACACTACGTGGACGGCCAGATCTTTTTCTGTCACAAACAGAGAAGGTCTCATTGTACCTATTAATAGCCCGGTACACAAACATTTGACTAATACCAAGCGTATGGAGAGTTTTAAAAATTACATTCGGCTCCATACCAACTTTGTGTAATGCAATCACAGCGATTCGGTTTTCTTTATCACCCCACTCCATTTTAATATAGCAAAATATTGTACAATGTATTGGCGCCAAAATTAGAAAATACAATGAACAATCGTATAAAAATGACAGATTCCAAATTCAAATGTAATATCTTTCTTATTTTTAATTGTAACAGTATTTATGGCCAGACTAGGTATTTTCATAATGTGTACAAATCGCGAAAGTTTATAAATATTGGTAGGTAAGCAATTTTGGCACTCAGAAGAAATCGAATCACAGATGGCGCCACGTGTTTTATTTAGATGTAACGCGGACTTGATCTTTCATTTTTTTTAAGCAATTAACATTTATAAATTCTAGAAAATATCAAGTAATTACTGTTTATTTGTAATGTAATATTGTTTTTCATTTCTACATTTATAACATAATCACTATGCATGCAAAACAATGATAAAGGTGCCTATTGGAAGTGATTATTAATATGAAAATTTGTTAAACAAAGTAAACATGTTAAAGTCGATAATAAAAGCTTGTATAAATAAGTATACACTTAGAAAAATACTTAAAAAAAGAATAAAAATAATTTTAACACAACACAAAAAGAGACTCGCTAATAGGGAGTCGATCCTACGACCTCGCTCGTTTAATACCGCTACTTGTGCCAATAGACCACCTCAGCTGATGCAAACACGGTTAAAATAGCTGATCTTAAGAAAATTGGTTTCATTCCATGGGTTACAATTGTAAATAATGTCTTATTGTGAAAAAAATTTGAAAAACCATAATGGTTCGACAAAACATACGTTGCTGCTCACTCCCCATAGACGATAGCATAATGATTTATAGTGCAAGTAATGACCTATAGTATTTACAATAAAACTGCAAATTTTCATGAAGATCCGTCAAGTAGTTATTGTTTTATAACGATAAATAGCTACAGACATTATCCGTCATTGCTTAGCTCCTATGGAAAATAGCGTGATAAATTATAGCCTATATGTTAATCCAGACTACACATACAAAATTTCAACCGAATCTGTCCAATAGTTATTGCGTGATGCGTGTTCAAACAGACAGACAGACAGACATTTCTAAAAATGTAGGAATGTGTTTAAACTCTCTTTTCGAACATTTCCCAATATTTTTTTTCACTATGTTCGGCCATGTACAGACACGTGAACGTTTCCAATTTTATTATATGTATATAGGTAGATATAGATAGATAGCATGATTCAGTATTCACGCGCGATGGCTTATTATTAGCGTATTTCATGTATAACTTTGGTGTTTCTATACCGATTTCTATTAGTATTTTTTATGGAATAGTTAATTATGTTAACTTTTTTAATTAGGGATGACTGAGAGTGTTATAAACGTAAGAGTAGACAAATATAATCAGAAAGCTTCGAACTACTAAGCTATCGGGAGTTACACGTGATATTGTGAGTCAACCATAAAAGATAGACATATGCTGTCGTGGGATATTTTTTATATAATTTTAAGGAGAACATTTCCGTCATACATGATTTCTGTGTAGCTTTAACCATTACGGTTGCACACGCGACGAAAGCTTAAAAAATGGAGTAACTTCTCCCGTTTTCCTTCACTGCTCTGCTCCTATTGCTTGTAGCGTGATGAAAAGTATACTATAACCTACTCAGGAGTATGAAAAATAATTGTACCAAGTTTCGTTAAAATCCGTCGAGTAGTTTTTGTTTCTATAACGGTTATACAGACAGACAAACAGACAGACAAAAATTTTACTGATTGCATTTTTGGCATCTGTATCGATCCCTAATCACCCCCTGATAGTTATTTTGGAAATATATTTCATGTACAGAATTGACCTCTCTACAGATTTATTATAAGTATAGATTATAAAGCTGAAGCGTTTGTTTGTTTGAAGACGATAATCTCAGGAGGTACTGCAGGCTCCGAAGCGACCCTTTTATCGAGGAAGTATTACAATATTACAATACTTAATATTCTGAGCTTATTGCAAGAAATCTTTTTCGTTCTATCAAAACTTTTGCACTTTATATGACTTTTATACCTTAGCACAAAAGTTGTGTGAGCTTGTAAGTGTGTTTTGTTTGTACATACATATTTTTAAAATAAAGAAAAACGTACCATGGCAGAAGCATTAGGGTTAAAAGACCCGTTGTTGTCATCATCGTTATGATGCGCTTTCGTCTTGCAAATTGGTATCTATTTGGCTTATCAGTGAATTTTATCACTGAGAATGGTGATAGTGGAATCCATTCTTTCTATGTTGGGCAAATCAGCAGTTTGTGTTCCCAATTCTCGTGATTTTGCAGTCATATTTGATAACCCACGACCGCTGGGTTGCTGAAATATGATAGATAGGAAGCGCGTGTTAGATTTTACATAGGGGTCGTAGCGATTTGTAATAAAATACTAAAGCTTTTATTGTAGAACTACGTAGAAGTCCTACGACTCCTTCTTGTAGAAGTTCTACGACTCATCGTAGTAGTACTACGACTCATTGTAGACCACTACGACTCATCGTAGAACTACACTTGCTACTGTGTTAGGATATTTGGATCATAATAACCAATCAGTTGCAATCTAACCTTATCAATCAGTCTAGTATCAATAAATCAGGGAGGTAAATAATACAAAGAAATAAATGGTATGTATCATATATTTTCAACCTTATTTGGTCTAGTTGTATCAAAGGTTTCATAATAGCCAGTCTCCTAATAAACATTTGCCGTACTACATTTCATACATCCTAAATACAACATACCAATTCACAACATTATTGCAATATACGGCCATATCGCTGTAGGACAGCTGATAAGTATCACACCAGACAATATTTATCAAATCATACCACATTGCAATATATTGTTATTAGTCAATATCTATACATAATACACAATAATAGGATATCAGCACAAAAGAACCAGCAATAAGTATATGAAGAATCGGATCGTACCTGTATCCACAAATGTTGCAATCAGACTGAGCCTCAATCACAATCTGTCAGTCCTTTTTTAGAACAAATACACTGAATATTAAAGAACATGTGGGTACTTCGCAAATACTCTTAATTATTATACTTTAACCCATAAAATAATTTAATACACCGAATTTTGTTATTTAAATAAATGAATAATAATAAAACTATTACACATATAAAACACACTACCTTTTAATTTTCAATAAAAGAAGTGAAATATCACAACAACAATATTTGACGTTTCAAGCAGTACCTACATTTGTGACCAGTGGATATTTGTTGTTTTAATTCATTTATAAAACTGTGTGGTGCTTTTATAATGTGTTATAATCATATTAAGTAACTAGCTGTGCCCGCGACTTCGTTCGCGTGGAAGTTGGGTTTATATTAAGGTAGTTTATGTTACAATTTAACTTCTGTGTAAAGCATATTGGAAACATGCTCCACAATGATCTGTGGCATCTATGGATATTAGGGCCTAGCTCTAATCAGAACCCGACCTATGGCAAGGCAAGCCAAGCAAATGCCCAGTGCAGCAAAATGAAGGGCGACAAAGTTTATGGCGCCAGACGGTTAGAAGACAAATTATAATAGTATTTTACCAAAATGATTTGCATCACATCAAATATTACTATTATCGGTTTCGGGTTAAATGAAGCCCGAAACCGCCCAAGTACTCGCGCGAAATAGGGCTAGTGTGAGATAAGTTTTTAAAAAAATATCCTGGTTTTAAAACATTGCATTCCCGGGGTACTGTGATGCGTGTTCAAACAAACAGACAACATTCAAACGTTTCTAAAAGATATAGTGAATTAGTATATCTTTTAGAAACGTTTAGTTTAAATACTAAACTACTGTCGTAGCCGAGGATAGAACAAAGTGTGCAATTAGAGAGGCCTATGTCCAGCAGTGGACTGCAATAGGCTGATGATGATGATGATGAACCTGTCGTTAATTAAGATCATCATAAATTCATATCCGTAAATAATATATATATAATACATAATCGTAAGAATTTCAGATTTATTTTTGAAATCAATTTACCTGATTCTGTTTAATTTGTATTTAAACGCCATCTATTTTCAAAACTGGATAAGTTTATTTTAATACTTGATGACTTTAAATTAAATTATACTTAAACTATCATGCATATTAAACGTAGGTAAGCAAGGTATTTAACCTAAACGCGATTAAGACCCGTAATATATATGTATATATTCATAATAGTTGTGCCCGCGACTTCGTTCGCGTGAAAGTCGGGTTTAAATTAAGGTAGTTTAGGTAACGAAATAACTTCTGTGTAAATATGTTGGAAACAGTCCTGTTGACTAAATACTTACTAAATAAAAATTGATCTGTTCTATTCTTTTAGATAGTTAGTTTGGTGTGCGGCCTAAGAAGTGGGTTTTCTGTTGTTTTTGTTTCATTCTTTCAACGTTATACCTACTTATTACCTAATAATTTTTAATAGAATTTGTACGAAAATGTTGTTACTTCTCATGTGATCGTAAACTTGTAAAGCCTAAGTACTTAACTGTGATAGTTTTCCTTATAATTTTAGTATTTATACTACTACCCTGAATTTTTTCACATACCCAACATCAACCATTTAGCTGGCAGGGGGACACTTGACTCTAACAAAAATGTTCACTATAAAGCCTAATATTATACACAAAGAAATCCTTAAATCTAAAAATAGTCTTCACAAACCCTAAACGCTTTTTAAAAGACCTATCTAATGATACCACACACGATGGGGTAGGTAGGTGAGAAAAAAATCACATCCCCACTTTACATAAGAGAGATACCCTTAAAAAAATAATGATTTTCAAGATTTTGTTCTTTCACTTTATCGGCGTTAGTAATTTATTCATGCAAAAGTTGCAACCTTAGCACTAACAGTCTCTGAGCTAAGCTGCGGACGGACGGACATAAGGGAACTATAAGGGTTCTGTTTTGCCATTTTGGCTAAAAATGGGGTGTATTTCATATAGTGTTACAACGCAATACTAATAATAAAACTGCTGTAACACTTTAGTAAGCAAACACAGAGCGTGTCATGTGTGTCATGCCCGCGAAAATGTCAGATATCCCTAAAGGTACGGTTGACAAACAACGACCCCCCTCCTCCCGTCACCCGAACTACTCACACTTGAACGATGTTGAGCCATTCATTATCGTTGAATTGATGAACACGTAATCTCCAACCATAACCCCAAAACATGATCCTCGATGCACCTGTGTGATGCGTGGTCAAACAAACGGACAGACAGACAAACATTTCTAAAAATCATAGCAATGTGTTTCTTTTTAAAACTTCTTTTACTAAGTATGAAACATTATTGAATACAACGCCATCTACTTTCAAGAATGTTGCCGTTGTTTTGTTGTTCACAATTTGATTTCATAGATGGCGCTACATGTACTTTTTTTACGTGTGTAATGTCTTTTTTTTTAAACGAACACATCATTTCTGGAAAATGTCGAATACTTTTTAACTATAATGTAATATTGTTTTTCATTTCTACTACGATTAATTCATTACTCTCAGCAGTGCATGCAATACCTATAATTAATTGCATAATTTACTTGATTTTTAATAGGTATAAAAAGTAATAACCAAAGTAAATAAGTTACCTACGGTCGAAAAAATAACTTAAACATTCAGAAAAATATTAAAAAAGGATAAAGACAATTTAAATAAATACAAAAAGAACATATTCAGACATCAGATTCGAGCCTGGGACTTCGTCGTCAAAGTCCGCTAGCATAGCTTCGAAGCTATACTATTAGCTATTTAACGCGTCAAAATAACTGTTCTTATGAAACTTAAAAATGTTGTGTTTAGCTCCTTTTAGTTTTAGCGTGAAGTTATGCATTCCACGGGTTACAATTATAGATAATGTCTAATTGTGGAAATTTTTGTGATAAACCATTATGGTGCGACAAAAAATACGTTGCTACTCGTTCCCCATAGACGTTAGCGTAATGATTAATAGTGTAAATAATGTCCTATAGTATTTACTATAAAACTGCAAATTTTCATAAAGATCCGTCAAGTAGATACTGTTTTATAACGAAAAATAGCTACAGACATTATCCCTTACTGCTTAGCTCCTATGGGAAAAAGCGTGATAATTTATAGCCTAAATGTTAATCTGCATCTATTAGATTGCACGTGCAAAATTTCAACCGAATCTGTACGGTAGTTTTTGCGTGATGCGTGTTCAAACAAACAGACAGACAGACAGACAGACAGACAGACAGACAGACAGACAGACAGACAGACATTTCTAAAAATGCAGCAAAGTGTTTAAATACTCTTTTCGAACATTTCCTAATATTTTTTTTCACTAAGTTCGGCCATGTACAGACACGTGAAATTTACAGTTTTATTATATGTATAGATTTACATGTTAATTACAACATAAACTGTAAGTACTTGTACTTTGTCATAACCTATTCCGTGATACAAATTATTGTTCAGGTTACTAAAAACACAATTGACATATAGACATGGCTACTTGCATATCCATGGCTATTGTTATAATATAAACAACCTGTACCTACTTCTATAATGTCGATTTACTCTGCCATAACGTATTCTGTTATTCTAATTTACAAATACTGTCACATATTCTACAGTTAACAACATTACAGTGGTATTTAGGATTCCTTATTAAAGTGGTCATTATGTCTACGATTTATTGACAGGCTAAACAAATTCATCAAACATATTCATCCCTTAGTACACAGGTATACCTAATATTTACCTAAATTTATTTATTACGATGGCTATTTATCTATGTAAATAGCCATTAATATACCCCTTATCTATCAGCGACAGAACCCGAAAATACTTTATAATCCCTTATTGGCTTTCCTTTGCTAATCTTTCTGCGTTTGCTGGTTTGTGGTTCATGGTGGGTTTTCTGAAATATAGTAGAAATATATATTAATTATTTGTGTGATCCATTGATGAAGGTTTTTTTCTGTTGTAAAACAGTTATTTAGCTTAACAGCAAGATCCTCCCACGTAATCTATATCTGTAACATGGATCCGGATTCATGTTGTACTTAATAATTATTGCCCTTCACTTTTATAGATGACAGGCTATGATTATTAGGTACATTTATACTCATATTATAAAGCTGAAGCGTTTGTTTGTTTGAAGGCGAGAATCTCAGGAGGTACTGCTCCGAAGCGACCCTTATATCGAGGAAGGCTATAGGCCAAATAACATTACGCTACGACCTATAGGAGTAGAGCAGCAATGAAAACTGTTGCAAAAACGGGGAAAATTTACGCATGCAAAGTTAGGCGGATCAGTTAGTATTGCCTTACCGTAGACGTAGACGTCGACGGCTGTTCGGATGGAATTACTGTTCAGATATTGCGACGGCAGCTGACGGCGGTTAAAAGGAGGGAAAGGAGTAAGTAAGGTGTTGTGAAAATGGCGAGAACCAGGTCTATCACCATTTTCACAGCTCTGCGTCTAACGTATGGCTGATTATAGCAAAAAATGGCTTCAATTTAAAAGAGGAATAGGTATTAAATAGGAGTTGTGAAAATGGCGGTAAACTGAGCTGTCATACACAATTCCGCGTTGTACTTGTGAAAATATGGAAATAAGTATGCCATATTTTCACACGTAAATATAAATATTCACTCAAAATTATTAAAAATAATGGACGGCGGTAGGTAATTAAGCGCTTACCTTGATTGTTGCTGCCTCTAACTATCTCTGTGGGCTCTATTTCTATCTATTTGAGCCATCAGTGAATGGATCTGATGACTCAGAATGCAGATAGTCATTTCTATTATTTCTATTTCGGGCAAATTAGCTGTTTGTGTTCCCGTATGTCGTACATTTGACAGCCCACTACCGCTGAGTTGCCGATACAAGATAGATAGGGTGCGCTCGAAGGCACCCTGTGGCGGTGGTGGCGGTGTTGGTGTGACCTCGAATTCTAAAAATATGGTCAATTTTATCAGTATTTTGTAGGTAGGTAAATTGGCACGTGATATTCACCTAATTAGGTAGATTATTTTTAAAGTAAATATTTAAAAGACTTGGGATAAAAATAAAATAAGGTAGGGATGCGTATATACATCTATGCATTAAAAAAACGCACAAAGACGATTGTTTGATTTAATGACAAAGGCTCGTACGGCCCGTGTTTTACAATCAGTATTATGTAAATAATTAGTAAATAGTAGTTTTACATGAGTTATTTATTAATTAGCCATAGGATTCGAGAATCTAAATAGGTACTAGTACCTACTAGCTACTTATAGCTTCGAAAATCTGATTTGTCAACAAAGAGATTCCGGCGAACGAAGTGAAAGTTTAGCCGCTATTTTCACAACTAACCCAAACGGGTAGTTGTGAAAATAGTATAGTATGTTAATGGTATGTTATTTATGAAATACGTGTAAAATCGCACATCATTGACAGTCTATAAGCAGTTAAATTGTAGGCAGATTTATGTAGCTACCTACCTACAGTAAATATTTTACACTGTCAGAAATGAACTGAATCTCAACAATATTGCTTTCAACAATTCAATAATACAAAGTAGACGATAAAACTAAGTAACAACTACTACGAAAATTAATACAGGTAGGTAAGTAAGGAGTTATGAGAATAGCGAGAACCAGGTCTATCACCATTTTCACAGCTCTGCGTCTAACGTATGGCTGATTATAGCAAAAAATGGCTTCAATTTAAAAGAGGAATAGGTATTAAATAGGAGTTGTGAAAATGGCGGTAAACTGAGCTGTCATACACAATTCCGCGTTGTACTTGTGAAAATATGGAAATAAGTATGCCATATTTTCACACGTAAATCTAAATATTCATTCAAAATTATTAAAAATAATGGACGGCGGTAGGTAATTAAGCGCATACCTTGATTGTTGCTGCCTCTAACTATCTCTGTGGGCTCTATCTCTATCTATTTGGGCCATCAGTGAATGGATCTGATCACTCAGAATGCAGATAGCCAAATCCATTATTTCTATCTCGGGCAAATTACCAGTTTGTGTTCCCGTATGTCGTACATTTGCAGAGATATTTGATAGCCCACTACCGCTGAGTTGCTGATATAAGATAGAGAGGATGCGCGCGACGGCAGCTGGTAGCGGTGGTGGCGGTGTTGATACCTCGAATTCTAAAAATATGGTCAATTCCATCAGTACTTTGTAGGTAGGTAGGTAAATTGGCACGTGATATTCACCTAATTAGGTAGATTCTTTTGAAAGTAAATATTTAAAAGACTTGGGATAAAAATAAAATAAGGTAGGGTATATACACCTATGCATTAAAAAAACGCACAAAGGCGATTGTTTGATATAATGACTAAGGCTTGTACGGCCTCTTTACGATCAGTATTATGTAAATAACTAGTAGATAGTAGTTTTATATGAGTTATTTATTAATTAGCCATAGGATTCGAGAATCTAAATAGGCACTAGTACTAGCTACTTATAGCTTCGAAAATCTGATTTGTCAACAAAGAGATTCCGGCGAACGAAGTGAAAGTTTAGCCGCTATTTTCACAACTAACCCAAACGGGTAGTTGTGAAAATAGTATAGTATGTTAATGGTATGTTATTTATGAAATACGTGTAAAATCGCACATCATTGACAGTCTATGCAGTTAAATTGTAGGCAGATTTACGTTGCTGCCTACCTACAATAAATATTTGACACTGTCAGAAATGAACTGAATCTCAACAATTTTGCTTTCAACAATTCAATAATACAAAGTAGACAATAAAACTAAGTAACAACTACTACGAAAATTAATACAGGTAGGTAAGATGGCGAGAAACCGGTCTATCACCATTTTCACAGCTCTGCATTTAACGTATGGCTGAATATAGCAAAAAATGGCTTTAATTTAAATGATTAATAGGTATTAAATAGGAGTTGTGAAAATCGCGGCAAACTGAGCTGTCATCTTTTACACAATTCCGCGTTGTACTTGTGAAAATATGGAAATAAGTATGCCGTATTTTCACACGTAAAACTAAAATTTCATTCAAAAATAATAAAAATAATGAACGGTGGCAGGTAATTAAGCGCTTACCTTGATAGTTGCCATGAATAATTGGCGAAACGAACAGATCAAAAAGTGCCTGCGCTGCATCTATCTATCTCTGTGCCATCAGTGAATGGATCTGATCACTCAGAATGCAGATAGTCGAATGCACTATTTCTATCTCGGGCAAATTAGCAGTTTGTGTTCTCGTATCTCGTACATTTGCCGTGATATTTGATAGCCCAGTACCGCTGGGTTACTGAAAAATGATAGATAGGAAGCGCGCGACAGAACTCGAAAATACTTTATAAACCCTTATTGGCTTTCCTTTTGCTAATCTTTTTGCGTTTGCTGGTAAGTGGTTCATAGTGGGTTTCCTGAAATATAGTAGAAATGTAAATTTTAATTATTTGTGTGATCCATTGATGAAGGTTTTTTTCTGTTGTAAAAAAGTTATTTAGGTGAATAGCAAGATCCTCCCACGTAATCCATATCTGTAACATGGATCCGGATCCATGTTGTACCTAATAATTATTGCCCTTCACCTATATACCTATAGACTGCCTCTGTGGCGCGGTGGGAGTGTATCCGACTGCTACGCAAGAGGTAGTGGGTTCGATCCCCACCCAGGATAAAACTTTGTGTGATGAGCGCGATGGTTTATTCTGTGTCTGGGTGTTATTTATCTATAATATGTATGTATTTAGAAATATATAAGTATGTTTATCAGTTGTCTGGTTGCCATAGTACAAGCTCTGCTTAGTTTGGGATCAGATAGCGTTGTGTGAGTTGTCCCAAGATATTATTATTATTATTATTATTATATAGATGAAAGGCTATGATTATTAGATACATTTATACTAATATTATAAAGCTGAAGCGTTTGTTTGTTTAAAGGCAATAATCTCCGGAGGTACTGCTCCGAAGCGACCCTTTTATCGAGGAAGTATTACAATATTACAATACTTAATATTCTGGGCTTTTTGCAAGAAATCCTTTTCGTTCTATCAAAACTTTTGCACTATACATGACTTTTATACCTTAGCACAAAAGTTGTGTGAGCTTGTAAGTGTGTTTTGTTTGTACATACATATTTTTAAATAAAGAAAAACGTACCTTGGCAGAAGCATTAGGGTTAGGTTAGACCCGTTGTTGTCATCATCCTTATGATGCGCGATTTATTTAGAACATTAGTTCAGTAAGTTTATCACTCAAAATACTCAATGCCGAATCCATGAATGTCAAAAAATCATTATATGTGATGGCAGCTGGCGGCGGTGGTGGCGAAGTTGGTACCACACATTCTAAAAATATGGTTAATTCTATCAGTTTTTTGTAGGTAGCTAGGTAAATTGGCACGTGATATTTACCTAATTAAGTAGATTCTTTTTAAATATATAAAAGACTTGGGATAAAAATAAAATAAGGTAGGGATATGCGTATATACACCTATGCATTAAAAAACGCACAAAGGCGATTCTTTGATATAATGAGAAAGGCTCGTACAGCCCGTGTTTTACAATCAGTATTATGTAAATAACCAGTAAATAGTAGTTTTATATGAGTTATTTATTAATTAGCCATAGGATTCGAGAATCTAAATAGGCACTAGTACTAGCTACTTAAAGCTCCGAAAAACTGATTTGTCAACAAAGAGATTCCGGCGAACGAAGTGAAAGTTTAGCCGCTATTTTCACAACTAACCCAAACGGGTAGTTGTGAAAATAGTATAGTATGTTAATGGCATGTTATTTATGAAACACGTGTAAAATCGCACATCATTGACAGTCTATAAGCAGTTAAATTGTAGGCAGATTTATGTAGCTACCTACCTACAATAAATATTTTACACTGTCAGAAATGAACTGAATCTTAACATTATTGCTTTCAACAATTCAATAATACGAAGTAGACGATAAAACTAAGTAACAACTACTACGAAAATTAATACAGGTAGGTAAGTAAGGAGTTGTGATAATGGCGAGAAACTGGTCTATCACCATTTTCACAGCTCTGCGTTTAACGTATGGCTGAATATAGCAAAAAATGGCTTCAATTTAAATGATTAATAGGTATTAAATTGGAGTTGTGAAAATCGCGGCAAACTGTGCTGTCATCTTTTACACAATTCCGCGTTGTACTTGTGAAAATATGGAAATAAGTATGCCGTACTTTCACACGTAAAACTAAAATTTCATTCAAAAATAATAAAAATAATGGACGGCGGTAGGTAATTAAGCGCTTACCTTGATTGTTGCCAAAAATAATTGGCGCAACTGACAGATCCACCAGTGCCTGCGCTGCCTCTAACTCGGACTCCTTGTACGCCGACATTTTTAGTCTGTGAATAATTTTTATATTGTTATTATTAATTAAGTAGGGTAAGTCCTATAAAGAATTATTTGTTATATATTTATTAGCATTTTCTTTTCTATATTATAATTATGTGTAAGCGGTAGTCCAGGTGTTAAGGCATCGGACTCGCAATCGAGAGGCCGCGTGTTCGAAACCCACCCATTATACAGGGTGACCCACGCACGGTCATACCACGCGGAGGGAAACTACCTTATATATTGTAGATAGAACACTTTAGTGACAGAAAACTTTATTCTGTTTTTAAAATAATTAACTGATAATTATTAATAATTAACTGCATTCAAAGGTTTCCGGGCCGGGAATAGAACCCGCAAAATATAAAAATATACATTCTGTATTCAACTAATCGAAAGGATGAACCATTAAGATGTTTTTTGTTCTAATGAAGCAGAAATTGATACCGAACCGTTACTTAAAATTGATTGGCTTGTTCGTCCCAGTAGGTGTAGAATATATTTATCTTATCTTTAAGTGACCATTATAATTTATATCAATATTTATAACATTATAATTTCCTCATTTTAATTTCTTCTATGATTTACTCATTCAAATAGCGAAAACTACCTACATCTAATCGAGACTTAAAAATTTACATGAGAATATCGCCAACAGACATATGAGTCAAACAGAAAACGACTGTTTTTATTTGTATACATATATATATATATATTAAAGACGACTCTTGCAATAGGGTACAAGCCCTGTATCGCGGGGGACTTTATAAACATACAACATGTATAACGGACACAAAGTACACCCAGACAGAAACGACAATTTGTGGATCACACAAAGTGGTGTCCCGTGTGGGAATCGAACTAACGACCTCTTGCGTAGCACACACATACACCCACCGAGGCAGTCAATTAAAAAAAAGTTGTTAGGTATATCTCTACATATTAGTAGGGATAGTGTGCTACTAAAATTAAACAAACATGCAACATACTAAATAAGTAATTAAATGAGTAAAGAAAATAGCACTACACTAAAAAAGCTACCAATGATTAATATAACAATATATGAAATAAACAAAAATAGAAACTTACGTAAATTAAAACTTCACTGAATTTAACCACGATGTTTTATTTACACATGGCAGAAGCATTAGGGTTAGGTTAGACCCGTTGTTGTCATCATAGTTACTATGAGCTTTCGTCTCCCGAATCTAATTGGCTTATCAGAGATTTAATTTGATCAGAGAAAATGCCGATAGTGTAATCCAGTATTTCGATTTCGGGCAAATCAGAAGTTTGTGTTTCCACATCTCGTAAATTTGGAGTGGAATTTGATAACCCACTACCGCTGGGTTGCTGATACATTAACGATAGGAAGCGCGCGACAGAACATGAAAATACTTTAAAATCCCTTATTAGCTTTCCTTTGATAATCTTTCTGCGTTTGCTGGTTTGTGGTTCATGGTGGGTTTCCTGAAATATAGTAAAATGTATATTTTAATTATATGTGTGATCCATTGATGAAGGTTTTTTTCTGTTGTAAAAAAGTTATTTAGGTGAATAGCAAGATCCTCCCACGTAATCCATATCTGTAACATGGATCCGGATCCATGTTGTACTTAATAATGATTGCCCTTCACCTTTATAGATGAAAGGCTATGATTATTAGGTACATTTATACTAATATTATAAAGCTGAAGCGTTTGTTTGTTTAAATACGATAATCTCATGAGGTACTGCTCCGAAGCGACCCTTTTATCGAGGAAGTATTACAATATTACAATACTTAATATTCTGGGCTTTATGCAAGAAATCCTTTTCGTTCTATCAAAACTTTTGCACTATACATGACTTTTATACCTTAGCACAAAAGTTGTGTGAGCTTGTAAGTGTGTTTTGTTTGTACATAGATATTTTTAAATAAAGAAAAACGTACCATGGCAGAAGCATTAGGGTTAGGTTAGACCCGTTGTTGTCATCATCCTTATGATGCGCCTATGCACCTATTTAAAAAAACGCACAAAGGCGATTACTTGATATAATGACAAAGGCTCGTACGGCCCCTTTACGATCAGTATTATGTAAATAACTAGTAAATAGTAGTTTTATATGAGTTATTTATTAATTAGCCATAGGATTCGAGAATCTAAATAGGCACTAGTACTAGCTAGTTATAGCTCCGAAAATCTGATTTTTCAACAAAAAGATTCCGGCGAACGAAGTTTAGCCGCTATTTTCCCAACTAACCCAAACGGGTAGTTGTGGAAATAGTATAGTATGTTAATGGTATGTTATTTATTGTTACGTGAATTACGTTAACTGGAGCCGGAGGTTGCAGAGAAAGTCTATACATCTTAAATAAATTTAATTATAAATTACATTAAACTAAAATCTAAAACTAGTGATAAATGGTCGATGTATGTACCAAGAATGAATCGTTCTTTATTAAAATCTAAAACTACAACTATGGAAAGACGGTTGCGAAATCGAAGTGGCGAGATGTGGAAATCACGTAGCGCTGACTCGACGCCTCGTGCCGGTCCGCAACTGCACTGCTTCGATAAATGGTGTCAACGGTCCGCCTCTTACACCAAAGCGTAGATAAATGGTGTCGACGGTCCGTCTATAACACCGACGCGTAACACCTCCCCCCGAAGAACAGCAACTATTTGTCAAGCGGAGTGGCAAATATTGCTGCCAGACCACTGGTGTTCATCTTACTTCTTCTGGTCGGATGTTCCGTCTGGGTTCAATAAGTGTATAGTTGGCCCCTCTGCAGTATCGATGTCTGGATACGCCTCTGGCTTCAGCTTCCGAAGATCCGGATATTCGTTGAAGGTGCTTGGAAACCACCCGGGTGACTCGCGAACGCGGATATCGATTTGAGATATTCCTAATTATCGCGAACCGGCCCGCGAATATCCTACCGACTGCGCCAATTACGTTAACTGGAGCCGGAGGTTGCAGAGAAAGTCTATACATCTTAAATAAATTTAATTATAAATTACATTAAACTAAAATCTAAAACTAGTGATAAATGGTCGATGTATGTACCAAGAATGAATCGTTCTTTATTAAAATCTAAAACTACAACTATGGAAAGACGGTTGCGAAATCGAAGTGGCGAGATGTGGAAATCACGTAGCGCTGACTCGACGCCTCGTGCCGGTCCGCAACTGCACTGCTTCGATAAATGGTGTCAACGGTCCGCCTCTTACACCAAAGCGTAGATAAATGGTGTCGACGGTCCGTCTATAACACCGACGCGTAACACGTGTAAAATCGCACATCATTGACAGTCTATAAGCAGTTAAATTGTAAGCAGATTTATGTAGCTACCTACCTATAGTAAATATTTGACACTGTCAGAAATGAACTGAATCTCAACCATATTGCTTTCAACAATTCAATAATACAAAGTAGACGATAAAACTACTACTACGAAAATTAATACAGGTAAGTAAGTAAGGAGTTGTGAAAATGGCGAGAAACCGGTCTATCACTATTTTCACAGCTCTGCGTTTAACGTATGGCTGAATATAGCAAAAAATGGCTTCAATTTAAAAGATTAATAGGTATTAAATAGGAGTTGCGAAAATGGCGGTAAACTAAACTGTCATCTTTTACACAATTCCGCGTTGTACTTGTGAAAATATGGAAATAAGTATGCCATATTTTCACACGTAAATCTAAATATTCACTCAAAATTATTAAAAATAATGGACGGCGGTAGGTAATTAAGCGCTTACCTTGATTGTTGCTGCCTCTAACTATCTCTGTGGGCTCTATCTCTCTCTATTTGAGCCATCAGTGAATGGATCTGATGACTCAAAATGCAGATAGTCATTTCTATTACTTCTATTTCGGGAAAACTAGCTGTCTGTGTTCCCGTATGTTGTAGAAATGACAGCCCACTACCGCTGAGTTGCCGATACAAGATAGATAGGGTGCGCTCGAAGGCACCCTGTGGCGGTGGTGGTGGTGTTGGTGTGACCTCGAATCCTAAAAATATGGTCAATTTTATCAGTATTTTGTAGGTAGGTAAATTGGCACGTGATATTCACCTAATTAGGTAGATTATTTTTAAAGTAAATATTTAAAAGACTTGGGATAAATATAAAATAAGGTAGGGATGCGTATATACATCTATGCATTAAAAAAACGCACAAAGGCGATTGTTTGATTTAATGACAAAGGCTCGTACGGCCCGTGTTTTACAATTAGTATTATGTAAATAACCAGTAAATAGTAGTTCTATATGAGTTATTTATTAATTAGCCATAGGATTCGAGAATCTAAATAGGCACTAGTACTAGCTACTTATAGCTCCGAAAATCTGATTTGTCAACAAAGAGATTCCGGCGAACGAAGTGAAAGTTTAGCCGCTACTTTCACAACTAACCCAAACGGGTACTTGTGAAAATAGTATAGTATGTTAATGATATGTTATTTATGAAATACGTGTAAAATCGCACATCATTGACAGTATATGAAAATCGCGGCAAACTGAGCTGTCATCTTTTACACAATTCCGCGTTGTACATGTCAAAATATGGAAATAAGAATGCCGTATTTTCTCACGTAAAACTAAAATTTCATTCAAAAATAATAAAAATAATGGACGGCGGTAGGTAATTAATCGCTTACCTTGATTGTTGCCAAAAATAATTGGCGCAACTGACAGATCCACCAGTGCCTGCGCTGCCTCTAACTCGGACTCCTTGTACGCCGACATTTTTAGTCTGTGAATAATTTTTATATTGTTATTATTAATTAAGTAGGTTCCTATAAAGAATTATTTGTTATTTATTTATTAGCATTTTCTTTTCTATATTATAATTATGTGTAAGCGGTAGTCCAGGTGTTTTTTTCAAAGCTCAATAGGTTAACTGTTCGTCTCATAAAAGAAATTTAATATGATTATTTGTTTTTAACCGACTTCAAAAAAGGTGGCTTATTGATAGCTTATGAAGTTATCTATTCCTCGTACTATCTAATAGCCTTTTACCTATAAATAATGGCATCGAGAACCGGCCCTATTTAAGTTCCAAACTCAATTCAGGTTACTCGGTTGCTTCGGTTCTCAAGACAAATCAGTTAAAAAGTACACATCTATTGATTTACCTTGTATTTAACCGTATATTCTAAAATTGTTGAAGCTTTCAAAACTATTTAGAAAAAATTTAGGAACTTTTTGGAGTATTTGTATATACCTGATAACTGTTTATCGGGAACATTTCGCTTGAGCTCTGCATTACTACTGCACCTGTGGCATGGGTAGTAAATTGAAGATCAGGCTGGAACAGCTGAAAGATTGAGCTTTTTGCGTTTTCCTGGCCAATTCTTGCATTTGTAAGAACTGTCCTTTGTTAATTTATAACGTTTTATGGTTTTTAGAACTTTTGTCTTTTAATTTATTAAACGAACTTAACATAAATGTATTATTTCCAAATATATTACGTAAATACATACAATACATTGTATTAGTAAAAGCAACAAATAATGATGTTATAAAAGTGCAAATTTGCTTATTACAGAAGATGTCACGCGTTAAGCACTTGCTAGGTTGTAAATTGCACTTTCGGTTTTTCTTTCTTTTACTATGTTATTTATTCAACAGTTCAATAATTATAATATTCAACAGGTAGATAGTGTAAAATATTTGGGCATGTGGTTGGACGGAAGATTAAAACGGGGTCGGCATATAAATGAAGTTCGGCAAAAAACACATAAGTTTCATAATGTCTTCAAAGCTCTTGCGGGCGCAAAATGGGGTATTCACCCGGTATACCTTTACTTATCAACCAGCGGCTTTATTTATCAATTGTACGTAGCAGACTAGATTATTGCAGTTATTTGTATGACAACAGCATCAAAAGTCATTTGAATAAACTGGATGTAGTACAAAATCAGGCTATGCGAGTGGTGGGTGGATTTATTAAGAAGTGGGTGGATTTACAATTAAAGACAACGGGCAAGGTCAACCAACTGAAAGTTGTGCATCAAAACTTGCAGGGATTGTCCGGCAAAGAGTTAGAATTAAGTTTATTCTTAGAGACGCACAATCATGTCATGAGCATTACTGAACATTGGCTAAAAGCTCATGAAGTTAGTTTTAGAAATACTGAAAATTGCACTGTATATAGCTCTTTTGTGAGAAAAGAAGCTATGCATGGTGGGTCCCTAATACTTGTTAGGAAAAATATTACATGTAACATACGCAAAAACCTTACAACTTTTAGTACCTCAGTGGTCCTGTGTTGAGCTTGAACAGTATATTGTTATACTCGTATGTGTGACCCTTTTTTTCGACTGTTTATATATTACTGATAAATTTATAAATAATAATTATAATTTGTTTTTTGAGCCTACTAGAATAACAGTATTATCTTGTACTGTACTTGTCTGGACAATATTTTTAGTAACCGTGAATGTTTACATAAGGCAATTACAACTGATTTAACTTCAGACCACTGTGGTCAATTAGCAAGATTTCCGTACTCTACTACTTACTTTATTATTCGATAGATAACAGTTAGGCCTTTATCAAAAAATCGTTTTTCATGTTTAAGAACAATATTATAATTAATTTGAATCCAGCATTATTAGAATTAGAATCACTCAACGACATGTACCTATAGGTCCATGTTTCAATGTTGAAAGGGTTTCAAAACACTTTTAAGACGAAGACAAATTCATCAAAGGGACTATGGCATTTAATGAGTTGGCTATTGTAGGCATTTATAAAAGTAATAGTGATGTACACTCTATCAATACTAGAAATAGGAATACAGTGTGTTTTCCTTACCATCGTCTTCAAAAGGTTCATAGTTCATTTATGGGTCTTGGTATCCGTTTTTACAATACGTTACGTTGTGTTTACCAGTTCATACTCTGAATTTACCATTTCATTCATTTAAAGCTAAAATTAAGAACGACCTTATTCAGAAAGCTTATTATTTTATAGATGATTTAAATAAACGACAAAAACGCATGGTCGTAATGCTCACGCAGGAGTTATGAATTTTATTTAGTACTAGCTGTCCCGCGCAACTCCGTCTGCGTAAATTTTCCCCGTTTTTGCAACATTTCTCATTGCTGCTCGGCTTCTATTGATCGTAGCGTGATGTTATAGCCTTCCTTGATAAATGGGCTATCCAATAATAAAAGTTTTTTTTAATTCGGAACTGTAGTTCCTGAGATTACCGCGTCTAAACAAACAAACAAACAAACTCTTCCGCTTTATAATATTAGTATAGATAATATTAATTCTTTTTGAGTTTTCAAATTATATCTTGGTTAGATAAATTTCGGGACTTAATCGCGTGAATTATTTAAAGGTTCGAACTTTTTATTTACCCGACGATTCGATCGAATCGCACCGATCGTGGTCACGGTATAATTCACGCGATTAAGTCTTTATCTAATATGTATAAAAATCGCGAAAGTTTGAAAACAATATATCTTGGTTTTCTTTCTTGTTCTTTTTTTCTTTTTAATTGTATAAACTTGAATGATGTAAATTTAAACTTATGAACGTTAGACACAATTTGCAATAGAATGAGCCATCTGAATTTTGTTTCCAGAAATATAATTCATGCTGTAGGTATTATTAGCAACAACTCATTTTATTAATTTCAACGATGGTTTTAAATATTCATTTTTTTTTAAAGAGGCATTTTATAGTTATATATCGTATATCAAATTTAAAAATGACTTTCATGAAAAAAATACTAACACTGCTAACAGGTCATGTAATCGTTGAGATTAGTCAAAAACGTTATTGCTAAAATAGATAATTGAGTTATTTGTGGTAGAAAATAATAAGAAAAGATGAGTTTTATATATATATTTTTTTTAATTATTATTATTATGTACCTTCCTACTTATAACTAGGTTTTCTTACAAAAGCACAAAGTCTAGATATTTTTCCTAAAGCTTATCCACGATTTTTTTTAAATAAATTGTCCGTTGCAAGTTATAATTAAATGTAAAGATTTAATTTAACACGGAGCCTTGCACAAAATTATCACAGCCACAAATAAGAAATGGAAAAACGAACAAGCAAACACAAGATAATACATATATTATTCAAACTAGCTGTGCCCGCGACTTCGTTCACGTGGAAGTTGGGTTTATATTAAGGTAGTTTATGTTACAATTTAACTTCTGTGTAAAACATATTGGAAACATGCTCCACAATGCTCTGTGACATCTATAGATATTAGGGCCTAGCTCTAATCAGGGCCCGACCTATGGCAAGGCAAGCCAAGCAAATGCCCAGTGCAGCAAAATGAAGGGCGACAAAGTTTATAGCGCCAGACGGTTAGAAGACAAATTATAATAGTATTTTACCAAAATGAATTGCATCACATCAAATATTACTATTATCGGTTTCGGTACTCGCGCGAAATAGGGCTAGTGTGAGATAAGTTTTTAAAAAAATATCCTGTTTTTAAAACATTGCATTCCCGCGGTACTGTGATGCGTGTTCAAACAAACAGACAACATTCAAACGTTTCTAAAAGATAATTATACTTAATTAGTATATATTTTAGAAACGTTTAGTTTAAATACTAAACTTATTTCTTTATAATGTCTACATTGGTGAATTAAAAAATAGGTGTGTCAACCTGTCGTAGCCGAGGATAGAACAAAGTGGCGTGCAATTAGAGAGGCCTATGTCCAGCAGTGGACGGCGATAGGCTGATGATGATGATGATGAACCTGTCGTTAATTAAGATCATCATAAATTCATATCCCTCTACGTAAGAATATCAGATTTATTTTTTAAATCAATTTACCTGATTCTGTTTCATTTGTATTTAAACGCCATCTATTTTAAAAACTGGATAAGTTTATTTTAATACTTGATGACATTAAATTAAATTATACTTAAACTATCATGCATATTAAACGTAGGTAAGCAAGGTATTTAACCTAAAATTATTCACGCGATTAAGACCCGTAATATATATATATTCATAATAGCTGTGCCCGCGACTTCGTTCGCGTGAAAGTCGGGTTTAAATTAAGGTAGTTTAGGTAACGAAATAACTTCTGTGTAAATATGTTGGAAACAGTCCTGTTGAATAAATACTTACTAAATAAAAATCGACCTGTTCTATTCTTTTAGATAGTTAGTTTGGTGTGCGGCTTAAAAAGTGGGTTTTCTGTTGTTTTTGTTTCATTCTTTCAACGTTATACCTACTTATTACCTAATAATTTTGAATAGAATTTGTACGAAAATGTTGTTACTTCTCATGTGATCGTAAACTTGTAAAGCCTAAGCACTTAACTGTGATAGTTTTCCTTATAATTTTAGTGTTTATACTACTACCCTGAATTTTTTCACATACCCAACCATTTAGCTGGCAGGGGGACACTTGACTCTAACAAAAATGTTCACTATAAAGCCTAATATTATACACAAAGGAATCCTTAAATCTAAAAATAGTCTTCACAAACCCTAAACGCTTTTTTAAAGACCTATCTAATGATACCACACACGATGGGGTAGGTAGGTGAGAAAAAAATCACATCCCCACTTTACATATAAGAGAGATACCCTTAAAAAAATAATGATTTTCAAGATTTTGTTCTTTCACTTTATCGGCGTTAGTAATTTATTCATGCAAAAGTTGCAACCTTCTAGCACTAACAGTCTCTGAGCTAAGCTGCGGACGGACGGACATAAGGGAACTATAAGGGTTCTGTTTTGCCATTTTGGCTAAAAATGGGGTGTATTTCATATAGTGTTACAACGCAATACTAATAATAAAACTGCTGTAACACTTTAGTAAGCAAACACAGAGCATGTCATGTGTGCCATGCCCGCGAAAATGTCAGATATCCCTAAAGGTACGGTTGACAAACAACGACGGTGACGGGAGGAGTCCCGTCACCCGAACTACTCACACTTGACCGATGTTGAGCCATTCATTATCGTTGAATTGATGAACACGTAATCTCCAACCATAACCCCAAAACATGATCCTCGATGCACCTGTGTGATGCGTGGTCAAACAAACGGACAGACAGACAAACATTTCTAAAAATCATAGCAATGTGTTTCTTTTAAAACTTCTTTTACTAAGTATAGATCGTTATTGAATACAACGCCATCTACTTTCAAGAATGTTGCCACTCAGCATCTCAAGCACCTATAGGGGGAATCCGGGAGAGTTGAACCACTTTTTACATATACCATCATATTTTCTTGTTCATCGGATTTAGAAAATCGACTAAAGTTTTTTCCGTTACCTTATTATAGTAGCTACATTTGTGCATAACTGTTTTTTTAATATAACGCATAGGTAAAATTTTATTGCCATTTTTATAAAAAACGAGATATAAGTCAAGTCTCCCCACTAGCAGGGACACTTGAACCGGGGTATGGGGA
The DNA here is from genome assembly GCA_945859575.2 of Herminia tarsipennalis. Classification (NCBI taxonomy): domain Eukaryota; kingdom Metazoa; phylum Arthropoda; class Insecta; order Lepidoptera; family Erebidae; genus Herminia; species Herminia tarsipennalis. Next base: position 16,167,189 of record OX243846.2, on the reverse strand, counting down.
GAGTTGACCATACTATGTTAGGGAAAAGAAAAATCATTTTCAGCTTCAATCATAGCTTTATTAAGTTATATTTTATCATAAATAACTGTCTTTTCGTACTACCAGCAAGGAAACCACAAAAAAAACATTTTTTATAGAAAATATAATTAAAAATTAACAAAACAAAAACTATTAATCTTTTTAAACAAATATGCTTTTACTTATTTTACATTTTTTTTATTACTAACTTTTTTCTAATAATTTGGCATCATTTACCAGCCTCAAAATTATTGTAAATCAATATATCTTTTTTCATTAATATCTTTGTCAAATAAACTTACCCAAATAAAATTATCAAACTTTTACTATCAGTGTTTATAAACTTTTAAAAACTATTATGCTATGCCTTGTACTGACTGTTTTTATCTTCAAATTTATGAATTCTATTTTCATCTAATTTGTATTGTATCGTCTTAATGTACTTCTATCTATACCATACTTTATTGAAATTTTTCTTATAGAAACGCCTTCCTTAATTTCGTCTATGGCATTTTCCAACTCTTTTTTTGTGTATTTTTTTCGTTTGCTTGCATTTTCTGGAGTCTTATATTGAAAAGGCATCGGGTATATAAGTAGGTACTGTAAATAAAAATATAAAATTATGATACAAAAAAAACACATAAACGAAACCTACGTTTATAATTCCTACAGAGGGAGATATGAACCACTGAGCATGTCTCCCGCATCCTCCATGGTGCAACTCTCCCGCTCACACTAATTTCACATTTAGCTTATGGATCAGAAAAACCTCCATTCGTAGAGAAAAAATACTTAGCACACCTCAAACTATATTTATTTGGTAATATAACAATAGCAACACAAGATACGTACCTCAATAAACAAGACAGCAAACACAAAACTACATAATTATAAAAAAATCACTCCAGAGCAACAAAAAACACGTATTACATTGTCACTGCCAAACAAAACTGCCATGATGCAAAATGGCGGCGTACTTGTGATTGGCCTATCGCAGGTTACCAGTGAACGCATTGACGTTCAGATCGCACTAAATTTAAATAAAATTTCGAAAGATGGTTCAACTCTCCCACCTGGGCAAGCCTCCCGGATTCCCCCTACCCTAATAAATGTTTTCACAAATAAGGAATTATTTGATCACGGTGAACAATTTGATTTCATAGATGGAGCTACATGTTTTTTTTTACGTGTGTAGTGTCTTTTTTTAGACGAACACATCATTTCTGGAAAATTTCGAATACTTTTTAATTATAATGTAAAATTGTTTTTCATTTCTACTACGATTAATTAATTACTCTCAGCAGTGCATGCAATACCTATAATTAACTTACCTACGTGCATAATTTACTTGATTTTTAATATAAAAAAATAATAACCAAAGTAAATAAGTTACTTACGGTCGAAAAAATAACTAAAACATTGAGAAAAATATTAAAAAAGGATGAAAGACAATTTAAAAAAATACAAAAAGAACCTAATCAGCCATCGGATTCGAGGCCGGGACTTCGTCGTCAAAGTCCGCTAGCATAGCTCCGAGGCTATAGGTAGGTACTGTTCGCTACTTGCCACGGCAAAATAACTGTTCTTATGAAACTTAACAATGTTGTGTTTAGCTCCTTTTAGTTTTAGCGTGAAGTTATGTATTCCATGGGTTACAATTATAGATAATGTCTAATTGTGGAAAATTTTGTGATAAACCATTATGGTGCGACAAAAAATACGTTGCTACTCGTTTCCCATAGACGTTAGCGTAATGATTCATAGTGTAAATAATGTCCAATAGTATTTACTATAAAACTGCAAATTTTCATAAAGATCCGTCGAGTAGTTACTGTTTTATAACGAAAAATAGCTACAGACATTATCCCTTACTGCTTAGCTCCTATGGGAAAAAGCGTGATAATTTATAGCCTAAATGTTAATCTGCATCTATTAGATTGCACGTGCAAAATTTCAACCGAATCTGTACGGTAGTTTTTGCGTGATGCGTGTTCAAACAAACAGACAGACAGACATTTCTAAAAATGCAGCAAAGTGTTTGAATACTCTTTTCGAACATTTCCTAATTTTTTTTTTCACTAAGTTCGGCCATGTACAGACACGTGAAATTTACAGTTTTATTATATGTATAGATGAGTGATAGCTCAGGGCTTTAAAATAATTATACGAAATTCATTAATGAATAGTAAAACCAATGAATAAAACTTCGCATTCTGGTGGGTTGTTTGACAGTTGTCAAAAGTATTCACTTTTTTGTCACGTACCACAAAAAAAAAGAGCTCTAAGAAAATAAGCTCAGTGTCATTTGGTAGGCCCTTAACAACATAATTTATAATTATTTGAAAATAAAGCATTATTAGGGTTCCGTATGTCACAGGCTCACTACTATTCAAAAACTTTTTGGTCACGCGTTTCAAAATATAAGGGCACAATGTATGCAACATTCGGAGCCATTATTTTCTTAAAATATTTACTTAATAAAAAAAATATTTAAACCTTAAAATGTCCCCGTCCCGCCCCCCCTTATCTTTTGAAGCGTGTGACGAAAAAATTTAAAGAATGAAAACAACTAAAAACTAAACAAAATAACTTAAAAGTGAAAAATTTAATAGAATTTCTCGAATTTAACAAAAGATAAAGATCAAGTACCTAATTATATTACAATTTATGAGCAAGGGGAAAGGATCGGACCATAAACACGTCATACAGATACACTTACAACAGACCTGCACGCCGATTCAGTGACCACACAGTGATCAAGTAATAAAAGTATCAGAATATTTGCCTCGTATCTGCATGTCAGCGCATAGCTAATTTTGATCCAAACAGAAACTATGTAATTTGTTATCAAACAATTCATTTGGTAGTGAATTAAAGTCACCTATAATAAGCTTCTGCCTGCTGTTCCTCGATGATGACTCAAACATTCTGTAAACTCGTATAAGTTCTCAATAGTAGGCATGTACACACTAAACACTAATATTGATATTTGATAGCCGTCAACCGCACACAGACACAATTAATTACTGACACTGTTTGAAACACACTTTTTCTCGACAATAGGGCAACCCCGCCATAGGGCCTGCCGTGAAAAATTCCGATTGTTGTATTCGTGTAACTGTAGTCAGGGTCAACTGATAAATGTATTTCATAAGTCACATACACTTCGAACATACCAGAACTGTCTGCATCAGCAGTCTATTCCTATGATTCATTCCAAATGCCTAATGAACAATTTAAGGAACCTAGTAGTTATGGTCAAAAAACGGACATTAACAATGATGGAGTAATAATCAAGAACCCTCAGCTAATCTACCTAGTCTGGCCATAAATACTGTTACAATTAAAAATAAGAAAGATATTACATTTGAATTTGGAATCTGTCATTTTTATACGATTGTTCATTGTATTTTCTAATTTTGGCGCCAATACATTGTACAATATTTTGCTATATTAAAATGGAGTGGGGTGATAAAGAAAACCGAATCGCTGTGATTGCATTACACAAAGTTGGTATGGAGCCGAATGTAATTTTTAAAACTCTCCATACGCTTGGTATTAGTCAAATGTTTGTGTACCGGGCTATTAATAGGTACAATGAGACCTTCTCTGTTTGTGACAGAAAAAGATCTGGCCGTCCACGTAGTGTTCGTACGAAAATGGTGGTCAAAGCAGTAAGGGAAAGAATTCGAAGAAATCCTGTCCGAAAGCAAAAGATTTTATCTCGGGAGATGAAGATGAAGAGCACCCAGAACCATGTCACGCATTTTAAAAGATGACTTAGGACTTGCAGCCTATAAGAGACGCACTGGTCATTTTTTAACTGATAATTTAAAAAAGAATAGGGTGGTAAAATCGAAGCAACTACTGAAGCGGTACGCAAAGGGAGGTCACAGAAAAATTTTGTTTACGGATGAGAAAATCTTTACAGTTGAGCAACATTTTAACAAACAAAATGACCGTATTTATGCTCAAAGCTCTAAGGAAGCTTCCCAATTAGTCGACAGAGTGCAACGTGGGCATTATCCGACTTCAGTGATGGTTTGGTGGGGTGTTAGCTATGAAGGAGTGACTGAGCCATATTTTTGTGAAAAAGGTATCAAAACATCGGCACAAGTGTATCAAGATACCATTCTTGAGAAGGTAGTTAAACCCCTTAACAACACCATGTTCAATAACCAAGTATGGTCCTTCCAACAAGACTCAGCGCCGGGTCATAAAGCTCGGTCCACGCAGTCATGGTTGGAAGTGAACGTTTCGGACTTCATCAGAGCTGAAGACTGGCCGTCGTCTAGTCCCGATCTTAATCCGCTGGATTATGATTTATGGTCAGTTTTAGAGAGTATGGCTTGCTCTAAACGCCATGATAATTTGGAGTCCCTAAAACAATCCATACGATTGGCAGTGAAGAATTTTCCCATGGAAAGAGTGCGTGCTTCTATTGATAACTGGCCTCAACGTTTAAAGGACTGTGTTGCAGCCAATGGAGACCACTTCGAATAAGCTTTTTATATTTTGAATTGTTTTTTATTTATGTATTAAACTAACACACTGTAAAAGTAATAAATATTATTTGCAATAAAAAAAAATGTTTTTTCTTCGTAACAATATTTATGGCTAGACTAGGTATAGTCCGCAGTCAAAAATAACTGCTTCAGCTTCCAGTGTTGAGAAGAGCATTCAACTTCAATGTATTGCAAAAAACGGGTGCTTCCGTACTCTACCCACCTTTTCATCCCACAAATATTTTATTGCGATTTTTACCCAAAACTTATTACGTTTTAAACCTACAGTTTTAAAATCAATATTTTTTTATACATTCTACCTAAAATATATTCCGGTGTCTACCCGCTTCAATTAACTAAGCTTTTGGTACAGACAGCACAATAATTTAAACTATTTAAAATTACAAATATATTTACGAAATGCCTGATTGTTTATTCAGTTTGGTTAAAGAGTGTATCTTTGACGTCAGTAGCAGGTCACAGCAGTCTGGAAAAGCGAAAAATGGTTTTCAATATCATTTTGCTTTCTCTGTCTATCTCATTGCGTCGAAGAAGGGGTAATCTGTGATTTTACTATAGTATAAGAAATGTAGTATGTAGTCATTGTTTGTAAAAAATATCTTCATTTACTTAACAGAGCTTAAAATTGATTGTTGATTTTTAAACTTAAGCTTTCATCAAAATACCTATTGACAAAAATGTGATTTGCTTTGTGATATTTTATAATTGTAATGAATCTGTGTTTTACTAAAGTTATACTAGAATAATATTAGACTTATTTTCTACTAAAACAAAATTCTGTAGGTATCTATATCTACATATAGATACCTACAGAATTTTGTTTTAGTAGAAATATTAGTAGTATTTTACATTGTGATACAGAAGTGTTGATTAACAGTTTATAAACTTTGAATAATTCACGCGATTAAGTCCCGAAATATATCTAACATAACAATTTATAAGTACTGGGTGGCGCAAAAGTAAAGACCCTATTTGGTTCAGCTATAACATTTTTTCTAAATTAGAAAACTAGATTTAGATTTTTTTAAATGTATATTTGTGCCATTAAATTTCGTACCATTAGGATTTAAAGATGATGTCTTTTAAATGGTGACCTCCAGAGTTGATACACATTTGAGCCCTATTTATGACATTTTGCATAACTTGCCGTAACACTTCCTGCGATATGTTCGTTATTTCTTGACGAATGTTTTCTTTTAGAGCTGCGAGAGTCTGTGGCTTGTTCACATACACCCGAGATTTCAAAAAACCCCAAAGAAAGAAGTCTGGACTGGTCAGATCGGGTGATCTTGCAGGCCAAGGCAAATCGCCAAAACGAGAGATAACTCGGCCTGGAAAAGCGTCCCTCACTAAGTCCATAGTGTCGCGCGCTGTGTGTGCCGTAGCGCCGTCTTGTTGAAACCAGATGTGCTCCAGCCCCAATTCGTCCAAACTGGGTATCAAAAACTCACGTAACATGGTTCTGTAGCGTTCTCCAGTGACAGTTATCGCATTGCCTCCAGCGTCTTCGAAAAAATAGGGTCCGATCACTCTGTCAACACAGATGCCACACCATACAGTAACTTTTAGTGGGTGTAGAGGTGTTTCTTGAATAATGCGCGGATTATCAGTGCCCCAGAACCGAGTATTCTGCTTATTGACATGCCCTGAGAGATGGAAATGCGCTTCGTCACTCATAACCAATTTTGAAGGAAAATCATCCTCTTCAAGGTTGAGGTTTATGACGCGCTGGCAGTAATCTAGACGAGCTCGGTGGTCAGCAGGCAGCAGCTGATGAGTCATTTGAGTTTTATACGGGAACATCTTTAAGTCTTTCACCAAAATACGCTGCAGGGTCCGTCTGGAAATGCCCAATTGCGTGGCACGTCGCCTCGTTGATGTTTCTGGACACTCTTCCACATCTTCGCGCACAGCATCGATATTTTCAGCTGAACGGCCTGTTCTTGGTCTCCCAGACTTAGGTCTATCCAATGTTGAGCCAGTTGCTTCAAGGCGTGTGGCAAAGCGTCGAATTGTGCGACCAATCGGTGCCGGACGGTGGGGAAATCGTCGACGAAATTCACGTTGTGTTCTTATCACTGATGAATTATTTCGTAAGAACATTGACACAATTATTCCACGTTCTTGGGGAGTAAAACGGTCCATGTTTATTTTCAGTGTATTTTACATTTGTTCACTACACAATTTTCAACAACAGAATGACAGAAAATGTCATATAAAAAAAAAAAAAGTATTTTCTTTAGTGCCAGTACTTTTGCGCCACCCAGTATATATAGATTTATACATTTAGTCTTTTTGTTTTGAAACGGTGTAATTTTTAAGGTTTTTTATATAGTCTGTTATTGTTTCTTTACACCATATAATATTTATAAGCTATTTATTTTTATTATTCTAAATCTTCATCATACACCCGGTTTTTGTTAAACCGTTCAACTATAAATAAAACTAATCAGTTAACAAATCTCTTTTCACGAATCCTAATTGGTCGACTGTAAACTTAGGACAGTCAATCAGAGCCCTTGACAAGTGATTACGACATGCGCCTTGTTAATCAACAAGGCGTTTCAGAAACTATTGTTATGTGACAGTTCAACTTAAATTAATTTATTACAAAATAATTTAAGTATTATATGTCATACATACTTTATGAACATGAATAAATACTTTAAGATAATCAATAACATTGTTTTCTTTTGCTGACGTTACAAAACCAATATTCTATAGCTTTTGACTTTTCAGATGCGTAGAGAACGGATTTAATATGTTGCTGCGGGTAGAAAACGGAATTATATTAATTAATTTTTACTCGTGGGTTGAAAATATAGGTAGAATACGGATACACCCCAAAAAACAAATCAATTGTTAGGTCAAAGTCTTCGAATATACATGATACATCTTCTTAGCTCCTATCTGTACATAGATTATCATCTGTTTGCCAAGTTTATGAAAAAGAGTAAAAAAGGGGGGACCTACAATTGTCAGGGACCGAAAACTCCAACCAATAAAAATTCTGAAGAATGACTCATATTTGAGTGAAGTTCTATCTGATTGTAAGATGTCCACACTCAGACTGCGTCAGCTCTCCGTTATGATTAATTACAGATGCTGCATATATGCAAGAAATATCTAAAGAGATAGAGAAAGAGATAGATAAATTGACGTTATTAGTGATTACATCAACAGCTACGCCTAATCCTACAACATCAGCTCTCAGCTAAATCAACATCCTAGTTTTAAAATTATCCGAGTTTAGTCTCAAGTCATGTACCAAAAGACAAAAATTGTGATGTATCAACGAAAATTAATCTGGATGGTAAAATATTATACTTTGATGGAATTGCGAATACGAAACCATTTAACTCTCTTCACTTTCCGGACTCGGTACAACCAAGATCTCGACAATGGAGCGAAAAAACAACTTCGTCAGTTATTCAATTTATTTTATAAAAAACCTTACGACCAAACTATACGTCTTAGTTATAAAACAACTGCTTTAAACTCGTCATGTAGATCTAACTAGCCCGGCTTAAAACTTTTCTTTTTTTCAACTTTTTAATTACTTTGAATTTGGAACGCGTTTATTATTTTTAAAAGTTCTTAAAACTCTTTTTTTGTTCTTCTTAACAGTCATTTTAAAGTTTGATATGCAATATAAAAGTTGAAAATGTCTCTATAAAAACGGGCCATTTTTTACGGCAATTTGTGGCGGAAATTCAGGTGGCGCATAGTCGTCTGTCAAAATCAAAAAGGTTTGCTTTTTTACACTGGAAGAGGGCCCTCGTTTTCGGAGATTAATAGTTAACTCTTTGCGCTTGGCAGTTGTCAGTGATATTTATTAGTAATAAAAAAACATTTTTATAAAAGACTAAAATGCCTGCCAGTATGTTGTCCGTAACAAACTATACGTCAATATTATTCATCTCTTTCTTTGGTAAAAAAGTCAATCGTAACGCTATTTTGGCTAAAAGGGAACTTTTGTCAAAACTGGTGGACCATTTCATTAACCCAAATGTTTTATGTCAAAAAATTTAATTTCACATATATGAATTGCCCCCTCACAAAATATTTATTTTTATTATTTATTTATCAAACTAAGTAGCGGTTACTACAAAACACCTTTCTACCAAAATTCATTGATATTCATTAAGTAGTTTTGAGTAAAATGCTTTTGTCTTACAGACATGACGAAACTATATGGGTTCCGTTTTTGCCATTTTGGCTACCGAACCCTAAAAATGCTTTATTTTCTAATAATTATAAATTATGTTGTTAGTCACTACTAAATGACACTGAACTTATACTAAGATTAGCAAAAGTTCAATTTTTGTGGCAGGTGCGTCGGAAACTCGACCGGCCACTCGCATAAAGCCTCATTTAATTGTGAACTGTTTGTCTTGACGTTCCAAAACTATGAAATAATGACGAAGAAGAAGATCAAAAAACAATGGAGAGGATTGGACCAAGCGTCAAGACGAATGGTCAAGGAAAAGAATTAATATGTAAAGAAATCATAGTACAAGTTATTCAATATATAATATCGTTCTGGGCTTAAGAAGGTGTTTGATTCCTCATCCTCGAGAGCAATAATCCCGGCTGCGCACCCCAAAGCCAGCAAGAGGTTCACGTCACATGGTGGAGGCGCCGAACTCTTCAGAGGAAGTCATTTAAAGAGCTAAGTCGTATTTCTATGTAAAGTTAATTAAAAATGAGTGAATTCACGGGATTGTATGAGTCCGTAGATGATTTTGTCAACCAATTCTAGATCATCTGTGTGATTAATAAAATCACTTCGGATGAAGAAAAAAAAATATTTGTGGCGGCGTATCTGGCTGGACCAGCGCTACACCTATACAAAGCAATCATAGAAGATTGTGATAGCTTCGAGAGCTTCATCACTGCATTAAAAGCAGAATTCCCAAACCGTACTAATTATACGGAAAAATTCTATGAAAGGATACAGGCGCCAGAGGAGAATATTGTTTCATTTTACTACGAGCTTTCAAATATAGCCAAAAAGGGAAAAATTGACGACAATACGTTCGTAAGAAGCTTTCCAAAGAAATGTAATAGTTTCTACAAATCAAAGCTCGCTGCAGTTGTATGTGCTGATAAAAATATATTAAAGGCCACAGTTTTACAATTACAATCAGTATATGATAAAGAAATTGAAAGGGAAGTCAATCTTAAGGTTAAGGTTGAGAATGCGGTAGCAGTGAGGTCTGGGCAGCAAGGAGACTCCAACAGACCGACCAATAGTCCATTTCGGAGCAATCAATCGACTCCGTATAGTAAATACCGGTCCCCGTTGTCTCGGGTTCCACCCAATGATTCACCAAGCGGTTCGTTAACACCAAGGCGGGAGTCAAATCCCCGCCAGTACTTTTTAAGGAGCAGAGAACCTCTGCCGATGCCGGTTCAATCAGCTGGTGATGCAACGTCGTCGACAACGAGAGAAGGCGAGCATCACGTCGCAGCAATGAGTACACAGCGGCGCTCAAACATAGAAGACGTCAAGAAGAATAATTATGGTCAGTCCGAACCAGTCATTTTAGTAGAATTAAGTTCAGGTGCTATTCCTGCTTTATTAGATAGTGGGGCTTCAGTGTCCTTGCTATCGAAGAAAGTAGCATTAATGAACAAAGTAACCTTAGATATATGTGATAATATTAATTTAAAAACGGCCGATGGTAAGATTATACCAGTCGCAGGCAAAACATATATCAACGTTATAATTAATAATGTGGTGTATAACACACTTTTTTATGTGGTAATAGATGTCAGTTGGCCAGTGATTTTGGGTCAAGATTTCTTAATCAAAAATGGGGCATCCCTAGATTTTGTGAATAATAAAATAACATTGAGAAACTACAATGAAATATGTTTTGTTGCTAGACCAGGCAAAGTTTCTGTTATCGATACACAGGAAATAATGTCTGTTAATATTTTTAAACATAATCATTTATTTGTTAGTAATATTTGTGAGTCAAATAAGAATAACACTTGGATTCTTCCTGATTTAAATGTGTCAAAAGATAAAATGAATATTAATAAAAATCTGAGTACAGGTGATAATAATAAATTACATGACTTAGTGGAAGAATACAAGCCACAATTCTCATTTGGTAAGGTTAGGCCAGGTGGGTGCCGAAATAACCCAATTAAAATAAAAACTTCGAACGAGGTTCCTGTGAAAAAACCTTCATATCGGGTCTCACTTAAACAGAGTGAGATCAGTCGTCAACAAGTGAGTGAGTTAGTGAATATTGGTAGCATTCGTCCTTCCTGTAATGATAGTTCCTCTTCAGTAGTTGTAGAACAGGATTCGGATTCGGATGCGGAGTTCGTGAGTCGAAATCCGTTAATAAGTCAAGATGATCACGTAGTCACTGACGGGTTACAAATATTTAGGATGAGATGTACAGAGAATAATGAGCAAATCTGCAAATTAGAAATAGACCCAGTAATAAGGGCTCAAATGAACGATAATTTTTGTTCATCTTTAAGAAATAAAATCATAGATGAAAACTTACAAAGATATAAAGGATTCTTTATACACAACGGCATGTTATATAAATTAAATACAAAAAATAATGTTATAAAAAGATTGCTGGTAGTTCCGGATGAACTGTTTCCAGTAATTATGCGTGAGATTCATGATGATCCATTATATGGAGGTCATTTAGGTTTGATGAAGACAGTAGAAAAATTTAATTCAAGATTCTGCTGTCCAAAGTCATATAAGAAAATAGAGAATTATATCAAAGCATGTAAAGTATGTCAAGAAGTGCGGGCGTCAAATAGGGTGGCGCCGTTGCAACCGATTGTTACAAACAGGTTATTTGAAAAGGTAGAAGTGGATACGATAGGCCCGTTAAATAATGCGAATAGATATCGATATCTTAGTATTTAATTTTATGTAGTTGAGAATTTTTATTATATGAACATATGTTATAATTAAGTCATGATAAACATGAGTAGTTGATGAGAATTATCTTTTTAGGAGTAGGTGATGCCAGAAAAGAAGTGGCGACGTTGTTAATAGTCTGACGTATAAACAATTGTATATTTAGGGATGGTTAATGGTTTTAGATCTGATTCTAAAATGTTGTTTGTTTTTGCATGTACAACCACACGGCGAAGAAATGTCCTACAATGTTGATGCCATAGAGCACTAGGCAAACAAAAACGGGTGTATTATTGTTTTGAATTATAAATACAACTCTGTGATTAAGCAGACAGTTTTGCATTTGGTTCAATCGAACTTGGGAAGTTCGTTTGTGATTATTTTATCTAAATAATCAATAGATGTGATCAGATGGTCACCGATAGCTTGATTGACCAATTATTTAACTGATATAAGATTAATACTTAAAGATGAATTTTCCAGTTACAACAAAGCAGGACTTTCACCCAATTTGTTGCCTGGGGTCAATTGGTGTTTAATGATTGATTTAATTTAGTTATACATAAGTTTAGCTAGGTAATGAATCTGATGCTGGTGCTTCTTTTAATGGCGTTTTTTGCCCAGCATCATCGTATAACTGTTATGTAAAGTGTTTGTTGACATAAATTTTGTTAGATTAGGGATAACAGTTACACGTTGTCTTTTGCATAGAGACAGATTAAGGGGGGTATTAAAAAAAAAAAAAAAACTATATCGCCAGCATAGGTAAATGCACAGCTAGGTTCATATTTGTTGTTTTATATTATAAAAAAAAAAATTGACTTAGTAGTCAAATGTAAAGATTTTTTTTTTTTTTCATAAGGCGGCGGCGTGTGGCAGGTGCGTCGGAAACTCGACCGGCCACTCGCATAAAGCCTCATTTAATTGTGAACTGTTTGTCTTGACGTTCCAAAACTATGAAATAATGACGAAGAAGAAGATCAAAAAACAATGGAGAGGATTGGACCAAGCGTCAAGACGAATGGTCAAGGAAAAGAATTAATATGTAAAGAAATCATAGTACAAGTTATTCAATATATAATATCGTTCTGGGCTTAAGAAGGTGTTTGATTCCTCATCCTCGAGAGCAATAATCCCGGCTGCGCACCCCAAAGCCAGCAAGAGGTTCACGTCACAGTACCTACCTACTTGACAAAAAAGTGAATACTTTTGACAACTGTCAAACAACCCTTAGCAGAATGGGAAGTTTTATTCATTGGTTTTATTAATTTAAATGAATTTCATACGGGATAATTTTATATAGATACAATATAATGTGTTACCTTTCGTTTGCGTGTTTGTTGTTCTATTTCATAATTGTGGCTGTGATAATATCGTACCAGTGCGTTGAATACGCTCCGTGTTAAATTAAATCTTTAGATTTAATTATAACTTGCAACGGACAATTTATTTTAAAAAATATCGTTTTGGAAAAGATTTAGGAAAAATATCTAGACTTTGTGCTTTTGTAAGAAAACCTAGTTGTAAGTAGAAAGGTACATAATAATAATTATTTTAATAAAAAAATATAAAAACTCATCTGTTCTTATTATTTTCTACCACAAATAGCTCAAACAATGACATCTATTTCAGCAATAACGTTTTCTACTAATCTCAACCATTACATAGCGTGTTACATTTTTTCCATAAGAATAATTTTAAAGTTTTATGTACAATATAATACTTAAAAATGACTCTCTTTTAAAAAAATAGAACATTTAAAACAATCGTTGAAATTAATAAAATTAGTTGTTGCTAATAATACCTACAGATATACATAACACACCATACAGCATGAGTGATGTTTCTGGAAACAAAATTTATATGGCGTATTGTCGTGTGTCAAAATCAAAACAGTTTGCTTTTTTATACTGCAAGTGGCCCTTCTTTTCCGCAGTATTTTATGCTTACTCTTTGCTACAGACCTTCAATAAAACTTCTTTTGACAGAAGAGTAAACCGAATTTATGACAAGAATAACTTTAATGTGTAATGAAATGACTCCTAGGTGGCGCGGTGGGAGTATGTGCGACTGCTAAGCAAGAGATCGTTAATAAAAAAATGCATTTTCATTTGTTAAACAACTTATGGCCGGACTAGGTAGAAACGGAAGTCCGGACGGACTAGTGAGAAAGTCGTTTTTTAAAATATTGTAAGGTGCCTGGCGTGAAGAACTTGATAACTCCACTTATACGATTTTTTTATCGTCGCAATGGCTTCCTACGGCACTGGTTTTGTAGGAAAAAAAATGACAACTCGATATCTATGTTACTTTTAGAGATATTGCCTGTGACAGTATATTAATATATTCATATTTTGCGTATTTTATTTAACGAAACGAGATATCTACGCGATGAGTCACAAAAAAATATATAATAACGTAATATATCCATATATCAACTTATACTCAAAAACCGACCTAGCGTACTTAAATTGACAAAACAAGTTAACAAAGCGACGACTAACACATTATTACGTTAAGAAATTAATAAATCGTTTTATCAACTTATATTCAACTATCGACAAAACGAACGTAACTTGATATGTATATGTCTATTTTTACTTTTTTAATTAAATGGTTACAATACAATAAGGACAGCATAGGAAAATACTATTCAAACACAACCTTGATCGTGAAACTCCTTTTAAATCTGTTAATATTAAAAAAAGAGGGAAGCTTACTGTACATTCTTTCAAATTGAGACAGATAATACTCAACTATTGCCAATCTGTAGGTACAGTTAATTGATGAACTATTTGAACATCAAGATCACGAACTGTGTTCTCTCGGATCCTGACCTAGACGTAGATAATCCAGATATGGAAGATAGGTACATGTGTATGAGAATTAATGATCAGCCAATTACAATAATAAACATGTTTTACGTGATAATGTCGCATACTATTTTTTCCCGAGTTACATGAGAACAGAAGTCGTTCTAATTTTTATTTTTAATTTTTTTTTCTAATTAGGTAGTACAAAAGCGCATTCCCGACGGATTGAAATTTCATTAATCATAACTTTTTTTTTATCCCTATTGATACCCATTTCGATGGTGAATAAGTTGATAAGTTGTCGGTGAACATGTTGATAGGTTAATTATTATGAATAATCAGTTAATAAGAAAGAAAAGCGTAACCATATTTGAAAAACCATCTAAAATTACTCTTCAATTCATTAATACATTTCAATTACTTCGAAACATTGTTTAATTTAATTCCTAAAAATAGGAATTAAATTAAACAATGTTTTCACTGGTTTGAGCACGTATGTATGGGGAATGAGTTGATAAGTCTCTGGGTAGTGTTTTGATAAGTCTAATATCTTACAAAATCAGCAGATTTTACGAGAATGCGTAAAATAATTTGAAAGAGCACATAAAATGATCCATAAATCAAGCTATAAAGATTGGTTTAAGATAAAAACAGATTTTGGAGAAAATATCAAATTTAAAAATCTCTGCCCTGTAATATTGCCATTTTGGACTTATCAAGTTCTTCACTCCATGCACGGATATACGGCACTAAATGTTTTTTTATTAATAGATTTTAAATTAAATTATAATCAGGAATCATAGCTCTCGACTCCAGACAGTGCATACAATTTTTGAAGTATCTAGGTACCTATTAATAACTTAAGTAAATAAGTTATAGTCGAAGAAATAATTATAACATTAATAAAAATAATTTAATAAAGAAAGTTTAAAAAATATCAAAAATAGCATTAATCCATTACACTCCATCCTCGACGTCGTTCGCCATGGATGTAAGCTTAGCCTCAAGACAATTTTAACTACAGTAGAATTCCGATTATCCGAACATCGATTATCCGAACATACGATTATCCGTACTCATTCGTCTCAGCTCTAAGCGCACGGTGTGGAGGCAAATATTCTGAGATTATGCTGTGCTATTTACAAAGTTTAAGAAGAGAATCGATTATTTAATGGATATTGGAAACTGGGGATTTATGTCATGTACCATCTCACGCAGAAGCTTTTGAAGCTCTTATTGTTGATTTTAAGTGGTATGAAAGACAGGACGAATCGGATCTCCTACAGTTGTGACAACTAAAGCGCCTCAGGGACTTGGCCGCAATGAAAAGATGTGATTCATTACGTCAAAGATCATTATCAAGTTATTTCCAACCAAAATTTTAATTACATAAATATTATGTAATTCATTATCTATTAAATTGTTTTTTTATATCGTAAATCTAAACGACGCATGTAAAACCCACTACATAATAAAAAAAATATTAAAATTTTAAATTGTTTGATTTGCTTTGAAATCGGTTATCCGGATTTTCGATTATACGGAATACCCTTGATTTTATTTGATCCACATATTTGGGATTCTACTGTACCACCATTTTAGATAAAATAGCTGTTCTTAGGAAACTTGAAAATGTTGGGTCCAAACCCATGGAATACATATCTTTACGCTAAAACAATAAGGTAGCTCCTTATTGTTTTAGCGTAAAGATATGTATTCCATGGGTTACAATTGTGAATAATGTCTTACTGTGGAAAATTTTGTGTTAAACCATTATGGTTCGCCAAAAAATACGTTGCTGTTCTTAATGTGTAAGTCATGACCTTTAATATTTACTATAAAACTGCAAATTCGAATCGTAATATTCAAGCTGTTTTAGTAGCATATTTTCGCACCATTAAAATGCACCCCATCCCCCGCCATACGAGCGATCCACTCTTGACTAGTGTTGCTTGAGGGTATTTTTCACAAGAAACTAATTTTCGGGGGGATTTTGATAAATGTGGGGGGGAAATCTCAGTAGTTGTTTGGCAACACTGCTTGTCAGCTTATTTTTTAAATAATATATTTGTATGCCAACTATTTACAATTTTATTTTACTTTCTTTTGTATTGTTTGTAAAAAAGTTTATACTATTTAAAATATAAATGATCAAATATTTCTTCGAATAAGCTTAACTCCATAGTACCTTCGCTACGCTGTTATGGAGTTATGATAATAACCTAACTTATAAATGGATAAAATTCTAGTACCAAATAATAATAGACTAAATCTATCGAAGGTAAGTTGATTTCAATTATTAGAAGACGTTTATTATGTTAAGTTAAGATGTTATAGTAGCCAACTCTATAACTATGCTAATAAGAAATTAACAAACAGCATAACTAATTTGCAGAAGCGTGGCGATTATGGCAATTACCCCCAGGATCTACATACTAGTAAGTTCTACTGGGGAGACCCGTGCCCAGCAGTGGGACATCATATGGGTTGATATGACTAGCGCTCATGCGCAACGGGCAGTCATGTTTACTTTATAAGAGAGAATTGAAAGAAAATAATGTAGAAACTTGAACTCACTAAGTTTGTCTTAGGCATTTAACACCTGTTGTCTATGTATAGGTGTAATTCTTACATTATGATGAGTTGTAATGGTTATATTAATAACATGTGTTTTTATACTTGCAGTGATGGATACAAAAAGATAACACAGTGTTATAGAGGACAGTGTGAATGCAGTGACATACTTAAAATCAAAGCCAGAACAAAAAAGTCCTCAATTATATCGGTATTTATACCTATGCAATCACTATGCAGCAAAAAATTAAATAATTGTTACATTTAATATAAACTGTGAACCATTGTTAACAGTGCACAATCAAGAGGCTAAGTGTGATGTTAAGGCCAAATTGAAATAAACAAACATGCACTGTGAAATTATTACCCATGTTAAGTTTTACTGTGTTTTGTACAGCAATTTATTCACTCTCCTCACTGATGTGGAGCGGTACAGTGATCTTATTAAATTACTATTTAAGCTTTGAGTCTGGTGGTAGACGGCTCAAAGAAATACTTTGTCTTCATAAACATTTTAATGTATTATATATTTGTGTTTAAATAAATCATATTTTGAATTGACTTGTTTTATTGGTTATGACTACTAATATCAGGCAAATTTGGACTATCCAAGTGTTGTCGGACATGGGTTGGAATTTTGCTGGAATTTGTAAGAACCTGGTAATTCATGAACACCATTCAATAATGCTCTTACTTAAGAAATTGCCTATTGAAACAATTTTCAATCGGCAATTTCTTAAGTAAGAGCAACTGTTTTAAGTCTAACTAGCTTTCCCTGGTTGCTGTTGCTAGTTTTTACTCTGTAATAATATAAATTTATTTCTTTATTTTAAATAAATATGATATGTTCGTTTCAAGTAACTTTTTATTTGTGAAATATTGTTATTTTTAATAAAAGGAATGTTTACTGACCAATATAATTAAATGTCATGAATTATTATATTTCATGTTTTGTTGTTATTGTATTTCATGACTTATTGTTTAGTTTCTGCTAGATTTGGGCATTCTAGCTAAGTCATTAGGTAGGTTAAGTAGGTACCTACTTATGTTGAGTTGTATTGAGTACCAGTTATATTTACTTATTGGTTTAGATAAGATTTTGTGATGTTCAGTACCTATAGTGTTTTAGTTAATTCATTCTACTTTGCCAATGTAGCTGTAATAATATATATCTTTCTTCAGATAACCTATAAGGTAGATGCCTAGATTCCTACTTTATTTTATTTTTCTATTGATTGATTGATTTATTTATTCATGAACAATTTTTACATTGTATTTGAATGTACATATATGTCAATTAAGTTAAGGAACACAATAATAAAAATAATAGTAATAATAATATGAAAACAATAATAATTACAGGTACAGACACGTGAAATTTACAATTCAAAAAATTAATAAGTAGAACATTTTACTGAAAGAAAACATCATTTTGATTATAAAATGAATTCGAACTGCAATACAAGATTTTTTAAAATTGCTGATTTGGACCGGAAATCGAACCAGCGAAATACGAAAAGAGAAACATGTATTTTACGATACCAATCGAAAGGGTTATTGTCATCATTTATGTTAAAATTATTACACGAAACTGCAATTTAGAACTTAGCAAGTGCTTCTCACCCATAAAACATATTTATATGTTTTTTTTTAAAAGATAACTAGCAATGTGGGATTGTAGTCCCACATTACTAGCAACCCTGTTAACCCCTCCAGCTAAGCTCTTTGGCTTGTGTTAGTAGTGGGTTCACGTCGGTAGTATAATGGCCAGGATTCGAACCCACGACCTCACGATTGCGAGACCGATGCCTTAGCCATTAGGCTAGGCTACCGCCGCATCAAAATTTGTTGCTTTACTAACATAAATATATATGTACAATGTATTGTATGTATTTACGTAATATACTTTGAAATAACACATTTATGTTCACATGTATAATAAAGGCGGAAACACTAAAAATGCAATAGTTGGGCCTAGCGTCGTGATTACATATCAACCCATATGATGTCCCACTGCTGGGCACGGGTCTCCCCAGTAGAACTTACTAGTATGTAGATCCTGGGGGTAATTGCCATAATCGCCACGCTTGGCGAGCGGTTTGGCGATCGCAATAAGGGTTTAAGTACGCAGAGGACGCTGCTGCCCGTCCTCCAGTGTGACATCCCTTAGTCGCCTTGACGACACCCACGGGAAGAGATGGGGTGGTACTATTCTTAAGCCGGTACCACACGGCAATCGTCGTGATTAACAATACAAATTGTATTTTATTAAAATAGCGCCGGTAGCCTAATGGCTAAGGCATCGGACTCGCAATCGCAAGGTCGCGGTTTCAAATCTTACCCATTGTACTACTGGCGTGAACGTCCCTACTCCTAACACAAAGCCATTGAGCTTAGCTGGAGGGGTGGTTAACAAGGTTGCTAGTAATATGGGACCCAATTCAAGATTGCTAGATATCTTTAAAAAAATCATGGACTGGCTTTATCTATTTCAAATAGCACCCATGTTATTAATAATATATATATTTATCATATAACTGACCCTCTGCATAAAAATACAGAATGGTGCTTTTTCACATTTGGCAGGTTCAATTACCGGTTAAGACAGGGGATTATTTAAAAATCTTTGGCGCAAGTCGAATTAATTTTAAAATCAAAATAAAGTCTTCTTTCAGTAATCTGTTCTATCTACCATATTTAAAATACTTTCCCTCCGTGTGACATAGTTTTGGGACAACCTGTATTTTTTAAAGACGACTCCCGCAGTAGTGTACACACAAGTCACAGATACAAAGCACACCCAGACTCGAAACAACAATTTGTGGATCACACAAAGTGATGTTCCGTGTGGGAATCAAACCCACAACCTCTTGCGTAGCAATCTAACACACTCCCACCGCGCCACAGATGCAGTATAGGCACCTGTAGGTATAACAAGAACAGAAATGTATAAAGACAGAAGTTCTGAGACCATAAAACGCCTTAAATTGACCAAGGACAGTTGTAGTCTTACACATACAAGAATTGCGCAGAAAAACGCAAAAAGCTCAATCTTTCAGCTGTTTCAACCTGATCTTCAATTTATTACACTGAGAGCACCGAGAAAAACAATTTTAATGTAACGTTGCTGAGTCGGGTCACATCCCGTGTAATAAGTTCAAACATTTGATGGGCAAATCCGATACACCTAATTGTTCACACTGCAATGTAATTGATGATATACAATGTTCTTTGGGAGTGTGCCCTGAACGAGTCTCAGCCCCAACAGACAATGCAGGATTTGAATTCGGGATGTGCAACAGTTTCTTATTTCTCCCTATTCTGAGAGAGCCAAGAATCTGTGTCGCTATATTTCGCACGAAACGAGGGTAGAAATAGACAATCAATGATATTGATTGTCTATTTCTACCCCGGTTTTTAACTATATTAGTATATTTTTTGTTAAATTGCTATAGGACGACATCGTAAATGTTGACGAAGTTCCTTTAAATAAAGATTGAATAAAAAAATGATTAGCCATGACACAGGTAGGGTAGTAGTGCAGAGCTCAAGCGAAATCCAAACTAATAATATTATAAATGTGAAAGTAACTCTGTCTGTCTGTCTGTTACGCTTTCACGATCAAACTACTAAACCGATTTAGATGAAATTTGGTATGGAGATAGTTTGAGTCCCGGGGAAGGACATAGGATAGTTTTTATCGCGATAACCGTGCCGCAGGCGAAAGCTAGTATTCCCTATAAAGGGCAAACTAGTGGGCAAAACCCGGGCAGTTTGGAACACAAGTAGGCCCGGTTCTCGATGCCATTATTTGTATGTAAAGTTTATGGGAAAGTAACAAGTAGTAGCTAGTAAATACCACTAGGAATATATACCTTCCTAAGTTATCGGTAAGCCACCTTTTTTGAAGCCGGTTAAAAACACCACACATACATAACTTTCTTGTAGAAGACGAACAATTTACTTATTGAGCTTTGACTATGGTTCCTCTGCCTTCAGGTAAGGTATTTAACAAATGAACGCCTCACCAATGCAAATCTTTAAACATTTACAAGAGACTTACGCTGAAGACAAAAGCTAATACAAACAATGGATAAATAGTTTTATGGCTTTTAACATAATGGAAAAATGATGTATTGAACAGAGCATTATTGAGCCGAAGCGTCACGGATTATCGTTGACCATTTTTGAGAAAAGATAATGCAGATGTCTTTATTGTTTTAGTGAGGAAATACTTAAGCACTGTACCTACCTATTAAGTATATTGTTGTTTGGCTATCCTGCAGAGTCCACAATAAATAAACGGAACCTCAGCAGGGTCTAGTAAATAAAATCCTGGATCTGTCTAAAATAAGAAGCGAAATAAAAAAAAACTTGTGATTATATTAAGGCAATGGTAACTTACAGTGGGTCCTACTGTTAACATATTGTTTGTCGTTGATACATGACTGTATTCTTAAATTTTCATATTAAAAATGCTGCAGTATGTCGAGTTGATTTCTAACCGCCAAAAGTGTATAGAAACGAGAAGAAGACAGTTTGATTTGTTGTGTTTGATTTTTTATTATTCAATGCAAAAACTGACACGCACGCGGCCAGAGTTGCTGTACCTACATAATATTTATTTTGTTTGACCAGTGATGATACTTAGTTCTATTAAAGCAGAAATTGATAATTAACCGTTAGATATATAAAATAATGCAATAAAAAAATGCAACGATCAAGATTTGTTCATCATTTTACACCCGATTTACATCCGAATTTCCTCATTTTACATCCGATTCTGGTACACCTATACCTATCGGATAGAATCCTACAAGAACAACACACAATAAAAAAAACTTACTATCTACGCTATAATTTGGTGACGCAAAGATAGACACGGTAATACGCCATACCGTCCAAAGACTCACACACACACACACATACTCGTCGCCCGCTGATATTAGTTCGAATGTTGGTTGTGATTGTGACGTTATTGTGAGATTGAAACTCATTGGACTGCTTAGGTACTACCTACTAGTAAATATTCCATAATAAATTTACGGGCCGCTGTAGGTACCAAATAGCAGTCCTACTGTCTGTCTTACTCACATATACCTCCCTACTTAAGCAAAATTATGCAATTAAACCATACTGCCAATCAAAACTAACAGAAGTGTTAAGTTTAAAATATATATACTACAAACTGTGTATATATCCTAGTCGCAGCATAGACGTCTACGTCACAGAATACCTACATAATCAAACAAGTCTGTCTGTCCGTATGTCACAGGCATTATACTCAAAGACTACTCAGTAAATTTGGTGAAAAGGTGTATTGTAGTAGCCGCTACTTAGTTTCATACCTATATAATAATAATAATAAATATTTTTAGTGGGAGCACTCCATACATGTAACAGAAACTAAAAAAAACTTTTTTTAGCAAACATCAACATTTTAAGGTTTCTAATAAACTGTTTTTAGTTTTGTTCTGTTTTCAAGTTTGCATGAACGATATCTTTACTAAAATCAGTGTTCTTTTGAGCCACAAGATGGCGTTGCTCGATTTAAATTCAAGATATTTATGGTTTCATTAATACGAGTGCTCGAATTTTAAATACGCAAGGAGTCGTGTCGTGTCGGATATCATGAATCTTGGTTTAGGTTAGGTTTTGTGTTTCTGTGTTGGTAAATAGCCTCTTTGTAAATTGGTAGTTCGTTAAAATTTGTTTAATTTGATCACTCAGATGATTTATAGGTTGTAGTTAATCATCATGTAGGTTGTACTTAGTGTATTCTACTAGATTATAACAGTTACTCAATAATTAGCGTATATATAGTTTTAATAAGCTGAGCAACAGCAGTTTGTCTTTGTAGTTTAAGTGTAAATATTTTCTTACAATTAATTGTTGTGTACCTACATCTTTCAAAATGGGAGTGTAACAGAATTTGTTAACATTAACGGTAGATTGATTCGTTTTACAATACCTAGATTCTACCGGTTCCGTTCACTTTCTTATTTGCTGTACGGCGTATAAGCAAGATCAATGCAAATTCGTAAAGAAATTGTCAGCCATGTCGTACAAAACTGTAATGAATTTTCTGTGATATCTCATGACAGTTATTGAGACAATTTTATGACGAAGGATGAGTATGCTTTAGATATGATGCAACACTTCACTTAAGGCAGTTTGTGTGAGTTAGTTGCAGTACATAGGGATATGCGTATATGCCTACCTACGCTTTAAAAACACGCACAAAGCCGATTGTTTGACATAATGACACAGGCACGTACGACACGTGTTTCTTATGCAGTAATAAGTAAATAGCTAGTAAATAGTAGTTTTACAAGTGTTTTTTAATAATTAACCATAGGATTCTAAAATTAAAATATGCACTAGGCTATTTATCTATTACATAATTTTATTAAAGCTCTGAAAATCTGTTATGACAACTAAGAGATTTCGGCGAACAAAGTAAAAAAAAACCATCAATTTTAAAAGGAGAATAAGTATAAAACAGGAGTTGTGAAAATAGCGGCAAACTGAGCTGTCATGTTTTACACAATTCCGCGTTGTGCTTGTGAACATAAGGAAATAGGTATTCCGTATTTTCACACGTAAAACTAAAATCCACATTATCGTTAGATACAATTTATACTTGACGCTAGCAGATATTGGCTCTCTTAACATCGTTTAGATTTCATTCAAAAGTAATGTAGGTAATTAAGCGCTTACCTTGATTGTTCCCACGAATATTTGGCGTTACAGACAGATCCAAAACTGCTTGCGCTGCCTCTAAACTCTGACAGTTGAACAGCCGACATTTTTAGTCTGTGAATTATTTTTTTTAAATAAGTAGGTACCTAGATTTTTTTTTTTTAATTTATAAGCATTTTTTCTATATTATAATTATGTGTAAGCGGTAGTCCAGGTGTTAAGGCATCGGACTCGCAATCGAGAGGATTATACTTACAGGTTGTCCCACGCACGGTCATGCCACGAGGTAGATTTCTATCTACAATATATAAGGAAGGTATGTACTTCCCTTCCGCACTTTACTGAGAACAGAAAAAAAAAATGTTTTGTTTTTAAAATAATTCTGATAATTATTAATATTTTTTCCCCCTTTTTTTTGTAAAATCAAGGAGAGAAATAACAATATGATCAAACAGATCAATGATTAATGGAAATTTTACTCATTTACTTCTATGTTTCAGGTAGCAGAAAGTAATCCCAACCAAATTTCTCCGAGCTTATTTTATTGTCCATTTACAACCGTACCAGTACCGACAGCTTAGTCATTGTCCATAGATAACTTTTTTTAAAGAATCAAATCAATGAGGACCTAATTTAAAATATTACAATTATATAGGGTTTACTTCGAACTAAGTAGGTACCTGCCTACCTTCAATAAGTTCACATCACAAAAAAACATGAGTTAGTAATATAATTCTCTCGGTTTGAATGAAAAAATGCATCTGCATATACCTCCCTACATAAGCAAAATTATACAATTAAACCATACTGCCAATCAAAAGTAACAGAAGTGTTAAGTTTAAAATATATATACTACAAACTGTGTATATATCCTAGTCGCAGCATAGACGTCTACGTCACAGAATACCTACATAACCAAACAAGTCTGTCTGTCCGTATGTCACAGGCATTATACTCAAAGACTACTCAGTAAATTTGGTGAAAAGGTGTCTTGTAGTAGCCGCTACTTAGTTTCATACCTAAATAATAATAATAAATATTTTTAGTGGGAGCACATACATGTAACAGAAACTAAAAAAAACTTTTTTTAGCAAACATCAACATTTTAAGGTTTCTAATAAACTGTTTTGGAGTTTTGTTCTGTTTTTGTGTTTTTCTGTTTTCAAGTTTGCATGAACGATATCTTTACTAAAATCATTGTTCTTTTGAGCCACAAGATGGCGTTGCTCGATTTAAATTCAAGATATTTATGGTTTCATTAATACGAGTGCTCGAATTTTAAATACGCAAGGAGTCGTGTCGTGTCGGATATCATGAATCTTGGTTTAGGTTTTGTGTTTCTGTGTTGGTAAATAGCCTCTTTGTAAATTGGTAGTTAGTTAAAATTTGTTTAATTTGATCACTCAGATGATTTATAGGTTGTAGTTAATCATCATGTAGGTTGTACTTAGTTTATTGTACTAGATTATAACAGTTACTCAATAATTAGCGTATATATAGTTTTAATAAGCTGAGCAACAGCAGTTTGTCTTAGTAGTTTAAGTGTAAATATTTTCTTACAATTAATTGTTGTGTACCTACATCTTTCAAAATGGGAGTGTAACAGAATTTGTTAACATTAATGGGTGATTGATTAGTTTTACAATACCTAGATTCTACCGGTTCCGTTCACTTTCTTATTTGCTGTACGGCGTATAAGCAAGATCAATGCAAATTCGTAAAGAAATTGTCAGTCATGTCGTACAAAACTGTAATGAATTTTCTGTGATATCTCATGACAGTTATTGAGACAATTTTATGACGAAGGATGAGTACCTATGCTTTAGATATGATGCAACACTTCACATAAGGCAGTTTGTGTGAGTTAGTTGCAGTACATAGGGATATGTGTATATGCCTACCTACGCATTAAAAAAACGCACAAAGCCGATTGTTTGACATAATGACACAGGCACGTACGACACGTGTTTCTTATGCAGTAATAAGTAAATAGCTAGTAAATAGTAGTTTTATAAGAGTTTTTTAATAATTAACCCTAGGATTCTAGAATTAAAATATGCACTAGGCTATTTATCTATTATATAATTTTATTAAAGCTCTGAAAATCTGATTTGACAACTAAGAGATTCCGGCGAACAAAGTGAAAAAAGAACATCAATTTTAAAAGAAGAATAAGTATAAAATAGGAGTTGTGAAAATAGCGGCAAACTGAGCTGTCATGTTTTACACAATTCCGCGTTGTGCTTGTGAACATATGGAAATAGGTATTTATACTTGACGCTAGCAAATATTGGCTCTCTTAACATCGTTTAGATTTCATTCAAAAGTAATGGAAGGCGGTAGGTAATTAAGCGCTTACCTTGATTGTTCCCACGAATTTTTGGCGTTACAGACAGATCCAAAACTGCTTGCGCTGCCTCTAACTCTGACTGTTGAACAGCCGACATTTTTAGTCTGTGAATATTTTTTTTAAATAAGTAGGTACCTAGATTTTTTTTTTTAATTTATAAGCATTTTTTTCTTTATTATAATTATGTGTAAGCGGTAGTCCAGGTGTTAAGGCATTGGACTCGCAATCGAGAGGATTATACAGGTTGTCCCACGCACGGTCATGCCACGAGGTAGATTTCTATCTACAATATATAAGGAAGGTACTTCCCTTCCGCACTTTACTGAGAACAGAAAAAAAATGTTTTGTTTTTTTTTTAAATAATTCTGGTAATTATTAATATTTTTCCCCCCTTTGTTTTGTAAAATCAAGGAGAGAAATAACAATATGATCAAACAGATCAATGATTAATGGAAATTTTACTCATTTACTTCTATGTTTCAGGTAGCAGAAAGTAATCCTAACCAAATTTCTCCGAGCTTATTATATTGTCCATTTACAACCGTACCAGTACCGACAGCTTAGTCATTGTCCATAGATATTGGTTTGTAACTTTTTTTAAAGAATCAAATCAATGAGGACTTAATTTAAAATATTACAATTATATAGGGTTTACTTCGAACTAAGTAGGTACCTGCCTACCTCCAATAAGTTCACATCACAAAAAAACATGAGTTAGTAATATAATTCTCGCTTCCTGTCACCATTTACTTTCAAAAAATGCATCTGCGCAATCACATGTGTTTTTTTGTTTAATTTCTTCGGTCCAGCCTAGTTACGTTGATCCAACTGTACCTTATTTTATTTTATATTATTTTTATATATTTACCTATTTACTTTAATAAGAATCTAATTAGGTAATCATCTTACCTACCTACAAAATACTGATAGAATTGGCCAACGTTTTAGGATCTGTAAACATGTTTCTTTTGTAGATATACCCACATAAACTTTATTTTTATTATTTTAGAAACCGGACACAGTCAGGAAGTAGTGGAATCTGCGAAATTGTTTCTCAGCTGCGTATTAGCTTCTAATAACAATAAGGTAAGACATAGATACCTAAATAAATAGGCGTTGTTCATTTTTTGATGTCGTTTTCTAAACTAGGTACTAGTTTTAAAATATTAAATGCCCATTTCACACGGGATTAAATTTTCGATTGTTCTTCATCCATGTTGATGTGACTTGAGCTATATTGTTTTTTTTGCTATTAACTCAATGCTTTCTTAATCTAATCACATACCTACATGTTTGCAATAGGCTTGGTTTCTAAGTAAACGAAAAAATCCAAAAGACTAATTAGTAAATAAAACTAGCCATTTCTTGGTCAACCGAGCCCACATTCCGCTGAGCCCGCGGGCTCAGTTGACCACGTTTGTTTTTTTTTGGGGGTTACTCAACCCACTAACTAGCCAACTGGTCCAGCGGGCTCAGTTAATCACTTGTTACGGCTAAGGGTCTATTCAGTCCACACCAATAATAATTACCTATATATAGTCATAATTATCCGTGCAGGAAAAGTTTGCATAACATGATGTCATAATTTGTTATTACTGTCCGGAAAGAGATTGCCTTACATTCTTAATTACTTATTTACTGTCATCACATTAGGTATTTGTCATAGTCTTTGAACTGTCATTGAATTCTTGTTCTCTCTTGATAATTACATTGAAAATTGTGAAATCAAGAAAAATGAATAATAAAGTAAGTGCATTCGTAACATCTAGTTCAGATACTTTAGAATATGTATCTTCGCAACGAGGAGGTCGTATTATGTTAAAATCAGGTTACCGTTACCGTTTCAAAAGACAAAATAAAGATGCTACTATTTTATGGAGATGCGTAAATAGTAAGTCCTGTTATGCTTCCGTAAAAACAAACAGTGAAGAATCACTTATCGTTCATGAGACTACACATAACCATGAACCCGAATTTGCTGGTAATGAAATTAAAAAGTATATGGACAGTATGGATAAACAAGTTGTAGATGACTTAACTACACCCATTTCACATATATATGATGACATTAATAATAAAGTCCAAGATAGTGGATTAGACTTAATAACAAAAAAAATGCCTAGTTTCGAAAATATGAAGAAAAAGTTATATCGGAAACGTTACGCAGCATTAGGATTAAAAAAAAGCACTTTTCAGAAAGCTATTAATGTTGTTGTTCCTCAAAAATTTTCTTATTTATTATTTGCTGATTACAACAATAGTACTAATAGAATATTGATATTTTCTTGCAATGAATTACGAAACTTAGTATCCCAATGTAAAGAATTTTATATTGACGGGACCTTCAAGTCATGCCAAAGAAACTTTTATCAACTTGTAACAATGCATGCTGATTTAGGAAGCGACAGAGAACACATCAAAGTTGTGCCAGTGTTATATGCATTGCTACCAAATAAAAAAAAAACCACTTATGAGATATTGTTCAACTTAATAAAAAGCCAAGTTCCTGATTGGAATCCGACTCGGATTAAAATTGATTTCGAAAAGGCCCTTATGTCTGCATTACTTAATACTTGTCCTGGTGTTCAATTAGATGGATGTTTTTACCATTTCACAAGATGTCTGTGGAGGAAGGCAAAGGAATGCGGCCTAAGTAAGTCAAAATTGGGAAAGGTACATATCAAGCGGTTATCTGCTATGGCACATTTACCTTTTGAGGAGTTACTAGACGCTTGGATGTACGCATTGCAGGAAGGTCCTAAAACGAAAATAGCGAATATTTTCAATCAGTACTTTTTTGATACCTGGATGAACCCAAAATCAATATACTTTACGACGTGGACTTGTTACAGACAATTCAACCGCACGAATAATGCAATTGAAGGCTGGCACAACAAAGTTAATAAGCTTCTTAAACCGAAACCGAATATTATACAACTCCTGGTAGTAATAGAACGGTTAATGAAAAAAGATGTGAACAAAGTAAGAAACAATGACTTCACTAAAAGAAGAAATGAAATCATTGAAATAAATGATAAAATTAATGAAATATTAACGGACTTTGAAAATGGAAAAAAAAAATTAGAATTGTGTATTGAGCATTTAAGAATGTAGTTTTTTTTTGGATCGATTGAGTGGATCGCAGAATGACATTGCATTAATAAATATAGCTAGTTTGTAGTTGATTATTTAGGTTTAGGAGAAGAAAATAATTTTCAAATAAAAAACGATTCGTTGCTTGTTTAAATGTTTTAATTTATGCAAAGTGAGCAGGAATTCAATGACAGATGCATATTATTTTGTTCGTATCCTGGGTGTGAGTGTGTGGACTGAATAGACCCTTAGCCGTAACAAGTGATTAACTGAGCCCGCTGGACCAGTTGGCTAGTTAGTGGGTTGAGTAACCCCCAAAAAAAAACAAACGTGGTCAACTGAGCCCGCGGGCTCAGCGGAATGTGGGCTCGGTTGACCAAAAAATGAACTAGCCATTTAAACTACCAACGATTAATTCCTTATTTAATTTTGTACTAATTAGGATTCAAAAACTAGATAAAGGTAGTGACGTTGTCCGGTATGTGTCCGGTATCTCTTTACAAAATCTGCATTTTGATATTTTTTAAAGAGTTGTTGTTTTGACTAGTTGAAAACAAGCACATTATTTATTTTATAAATAAAATAATATAATAATATTTTATAAATAAAATAAATAATTGCAAACATATATGCGGTTAATTTATAAATATTGCCCTAACTCTTATTGAAATCATGGGATTCAGTGAACCATCCGATCAGCCGTCGACATCTACATCTACGGTAAGGCAAATATAAAATTATAAAATACTAGCGTCTGCGTAATTTTTCCCGTTTTTTCAACATTTTTTATTGCTGCTCCGCTCCTATTGGTCGTAGCGTGATGTTATAGGTATAACCTATAGCGGGGCTGGCGAACCTTTATGTTTCAACGTGCCTTGTTTTCTAAAGTAATTTTATTATGGCCATAGACGTGAATAATTTGACGGCACCTCTATATTTTATAAAACCTTACCTCTCAAACTATATAATATATTTTTTATAAAGATAACTAGCAATGTGGAATTGTGGGTCCCACGTTAAAGAGGAGAATAACAATCCTGTTAACCCCTAAAGCTAAGCTCAATGGCTTGTGTTAGGAGTGGGTTCACGTCGGTAGTAAAATGGGATAAATAAATAATTAACGGAGACATCAGAATCGCCGTACATTTTAGAACTATAAGAGCGAAATAAATAACATTTTTAAAGAAAAATGAACCACCTTCAAATGATTATGAGAAACAATACCGAATCTGTTTAAGGTTATATATCGGATGTTTTATGAATTAGGATGATGTTTTTTACACTAAAACCTTCCCAGATAAATATGCAGTCGAATAGTGAAAGCCCCATGTAAATCAGATTTCTAGCTTTCGAGAAAATTGCGAACATACATACCGGTCAAACAGAACCATATGTTTTTAAAGGGTTAATATCTTAATTCTTCATAGTGAACTTAGTGATCGGTGCCCTCAATGGCACGCGTGCCATTGGTTCGCCATCCCTGGCCTATAGCCTTCCTCGATAAATGGTCTATCCAACAGCAAAAGGGTCAATTCGGACCAGTACTTCCTGAGATTATCGCCTTCAAACAAACTCTTCCGCTTTATAATATTAGTATAAATGTACCTAATAATCATAGCCTTTCATCTATAAAGGTGAAGGGCCATAATTATTAGGTACAACATGGATCCGGATCCATGTTACAGATATGGATTACGTGGGAGGATCTTGCTGTTCACCTAATTAATTTCTTATTATTTTTTACACGTCAACTTCAACTTCAAACTTTATTTTTGCAGAAAACACTGTTACAGAGTGATGTTATTAAATATATAGGTTTCAAGTGATTCTACCGTAAGGCATGCAAAACTTGTTTAAAATCATTAAGAGATTAACATTGAAATAATATGAGTATGTATTATATAAAATGAAATAAAAGTATTTAAGATAAAATTAATGTAATGTCATTGTAAAAAATAAGTAATCAAGAAGAATTATTTATTTATTAATGATACTTAGTATTTAAATTATTTCAATGTCATTCCTAGAATTACAGTTCATTCATTCAAAATTAATTTTATTTAAAAGATACATGCCATAAACTCATAAATTGTCCTATTGTTTTATCACAGACTTTTGCAAAAACACGAGATGTGGGAATACAAACTGATGATTTGCCCCATCTGCCCGACATAAAAACAATGGACTCAATTATCAGCAAGCTCTGTGACAAAATTAAATTATTGAAGGCCCAAATCAATACAATTTTGCAACTGATGAAAGCACATAAGGACGATGATGACAACGCAAATACTTCTGCCATGGTACGTTTTTCTTTATTTAAACATGTAGAAACAACACAAAGTTACAAGCTCACACCACTTTTTTGCTAAAGTAAAAAAGTCATACATGCCTAGTACAAAAATTATGGTAGAACGAAAAGGATTTCTTGCAAAAAGCCCAGAATATTGAGCATGAACGTAGACGATGATCCACGATTTTAGCCTCAGGTTTTAAAATAAGTAATTGTAAAAATAATATACCTACCTGCAATATACAATGTAAATAAAAAAC
Source organism: Herminia tarsipennalis (assembly GCA_945859575.2). Classification (NCBI taxonomy): domain Eukaryota; kingdom Metazoa; phylum Arthropoda; class Insecta; order Lepidoptera; family Erebidae; genus Herminia; species Herminia tarsipennalis. The sequence goes on along the minus strand of OX243846.2, from coordinate 16,135,656 downwards.
CTTTTATTGTAGGCTGTGAGCGGTATGAATGAGTCGGTTGCAGAAGATGTACCGGAAACCAAAGCCAAAACCAAAGTTGGACCAAATAGAGTCAAGTCATGTACAGTTCTGAGTGAGACTCCCGTACAATCAAATTCTTTTAACGGAGATGACATGGTTTGTATTCCTTTTTTTTTTAAGCTTTCTCAGCTTCTTTCAGCATTAGTCGATTTCTCAGCCAATTTCTGCAGGTCCCTAGTATTTATTTGTACACTTTAACAGCATAAAAACTTGTCTTATCAATTTAATATGTTGTATTTTTACAGGTTATCTAAACGTAGAGCTTTGAAAATAATGATAACTTGGTTTGCCACCATTTTCATAACTACTCCCTTGTATAGTTATTTTGTATAGTTCAATTCGTCTTTGTGCTTTGATTATCTTGACGGTAATTTGTGAAAATGATTGCCGCTAATTGTGGTTCGCCACCATTTTCTTAATCCAGTAGATGCTGATGAAACTATCATTTAATTTTTTTATTTATTTTACAGGTACCAACTGGCTCTGGAAAAACTATGGTTCTGGGTAGAATTTTCAAATATATTAATTGGAATTCGTATACAACAGCTACACGGACACTGCTGAGAGCTCTATTTTTACGCAAGTATGTACTATCCACTATGCACCTTAATTCACTTTATCTAATAAGTTCTTTTTTAATATTTTGGAATAGGTATTTTAACTAAAGTATTATATTGTTACTTTCAGAGTTCTACCCAGTCATTGCCTTACTGGCAAAAGATCCCACGCATTTCCTAAAAAACCTTCCAAAACACAGTTAGATGCTAGGATTGTTGATGACATCGTTGAAACTGTTGTTGACAAATGTCATGTTCCGAGAAGTGTTGTTAGGTAAGTAAAATGTGAAATAAATACAAATTCCAAATTAAAAACAAATTTATTAATAATTACCTACCTATTCTGGCTACTATCTGACGTGCCCAAGTAATAGCTGTATGACAGTTTTTTATCGGATACTAAGGAATTAAAGAAAGGAACTTTAGTCTTTTTTTAGTTGCGCAAACGTGCACCAGGCAAATTTTGTCATCACCAGCAGTTACTTTATACTGAACCGTATCTGCACGTCCCTGTAATAATCTCTACCCTTACATTCTTATTTAGAGTTCCGTAGCCAAAATTGCAAAAGCGGAACTCTTATAGTTTCGTCATGTCCGTCTGTCTGTCGGTACGTCCGTATGTCACAGGTATAATATATATATTTTTTTTTGTAATTTTACAGAAGCTTACAGACTATTAATCTTAAAAATAGGGTACTCTAGTTAACTTAGATTGCTAATTACAAGCTTCCACATAAAGTTTACAAATTAAATTTAACCTACGTACTTACAAAATAAAAGTAGAAGTTGAACACTGACTTATTTAACTAATTATGTATGAGTATGTTTTAAACACTTAACACTTACTGTTCTTAACCATTAAAGTAGTCTGTGGTAAGTACATGTCTAATTTATTTCGCGTTTGTGCAAAATAAATCAAAGTCTTGTCTTTATTGTCTTGTTAAATGCTACTGCGCTACGCCGGCAAAAGGCATTTTGCCTGTAATGGGTCGTCGCAAATGGCTTGTCTAATAAAGGGCGCTTTCTTAGTTTGGTCTCATTAGTCCTGAGATTTAATTTACTAAGTAGTTCAGGACTATCTATTGTACCATTTGCAGCATTTACTAGGAAACATATATCGTTAATATTACGCCTAGTTTCTAAAGGTAAAAAATGGTATCTTTTGCAGCGATGCTCATAGTCATCAGACCATTGCTGTGCCTTATAATCGAAATAATGTAAGAATTTCTTTTGTATACTTTCAATTCTATTTTTGTACATTATGTGGTATTTTACTCCAAGACTACTCAATAAATCTTGATGAAATTTGGTGAAAAGGTGTCTTCTAGTTGCCGCTACTTAGTTTGATAGCTAAATATTAAAAATAAATATTTTTAGGGGGCACTCTACACTAAGCTGAAAAATTTCCAAAATTCAGTATACATCATGTGGCACATCATTCGACAGGTCTTCCAAAAATGTTTTCAACCGACATCCAAAAGGAGGAGGTTCCCAATACGTGTGTTTTTTTTTTGTATGTTTGTTCACCGATTATGCAAAGACGGCTGGACCGAATTGAAACCTTTTGTGTTTGATAGGGTATATATCCAAGTTGGTCCCATTGTCATCAGATCACGATCTGATGATGGGATCTTGGAGAAATCGAGGGAACTCTTAAAATATTAAAGGCAAACCTACACTGATTTAGGTATATTTCATAGTGATTCGTGCATTTACACTTGTAGCAATTGGTGAAGTGGAACTGATAATGAAGACAACAAATGACGAGCTTAAAGGGAACAAAGAGGACTTTATTCCCTTTAACGTGTTTTATTTATTTATAAATAATATTATTAGTATCGTTTTGATGTAACTGTTTATTTCAATTTGTTTTTTACTAACGTAAATTTACAATATTATTGTGTACTGTATCTTGCGTACGAAAAAATAAGGTACCTAAGAAACTAGGTAATCTTCTTAAAACAAAATTGAATTGCCGAACTAAATTAATTTATTGTTTAAGAATTGGATAATTTAATACAAAGTGTGGCATCCTCTGTTGTTCAAAACTTGTCGGCACCGATTACTCGTAGAATTAATGAGTTTGTCAATGTTATCCTGCGGCAAAGGCTTCCAATGTAATTTTAGCAAATTCTTTAACAGTGTTGGGTTGTGGTCACTTCGTCCAAGTCCTCTGAAACACGTGCCTGGAGCATATTCCATGCATGCTCAATGGGGTTGAGGTCTGACGATTGTGCAGGCCAGGACAACACATTGCCATGCATTGAACGCGCAATGTCATGCATCAACGTGAAATCGAAGCCAAGGGTTTGTGCAAACGGATGAACATAAGACCTAAGACCAACCTAAACGTAATTTTGAGCGTTTATGTTTCCATTTCGTGTTCCATAAAATAGTTAGTATTCTGTGCCATAACTGTTGATCATGATTACTCGTATTTTATTGTGTCTATTTGGAAGAAAAATATACAAATGTAAAAGAATGAAAATAAAAATAGAATTCCATATTTTTTAAATTAAATTTAAGTTTATATAGATTTCATAAATTACGATTCAACTGGCCAATTTTGTAAAACGACCACTTAATAGGTAAATACCTATTATTTTATGGCAATTTGTGCATTAGCTATCGAAAAGCACCAATAATTGGTAAAACCGAAATGATGAAGAGGGTGACAAATGACAAGTCAAACTACATAATAGGGTTATAGGCTAAACTGGGTTATGCTTGACAAAGTATATAGTGTTATGAAGGCAACTTCCTAACTATTAACGACACTGCATCGGAAAAAGTAATAAAAAAAAAATAATGAAAGTAATAAAAATAATAATTTTGAAGTCGGTTGACTTCAAAATTATGAAATAGTAGTCTGAAAAAATAAAATTCTGCCATGAAATAGTAGTCTTTATGTTTTATTCGGCACCAACTTCAAAATGTTTAATTTGTTTTTGTTATTCTAGGTATATTATTTATTGCTTTTTAGTTGCCTTGTATTTATTTTAGAAGTCGGTGATATTTTTTTGTAAAAAAGTTTTTATTTCTCACTTTTTAGTGGGTTGGTTTGCTAACTTAAGTTACAATAGGCTTATGTCAACTGCTGAAATCCTTTTACAAAATATTGCTTACCCCGATGCAGGGCCGTTAATTGTTGAGGAGTTCACTATCAGCTCTATTACATTGTGGAATAGTAGTATAACAAGAATAAAGTGCTACTCAATACCATATTAAAGTAACTAGGTTTAGGTTTAAGATATTTATTCTCAATAAGAATTACAATGCAATTCACTTAACTTGAGAACATAATTAAATATTACAAAGAATATTACTTGAGAGCGTACATAGTAACAACAGTAGGTAGTTAAATAATAATGATTAACAAATGGTTTTTCAAAATACCCTCACAAACTCGAACGTAGACGGACACAGACATCGTAATACAAAGATGTAAAATTTTAGTACGTCCAACTAGAAGTGACATTGTCTACATTTTCAGTTTATTTTTAAGTGTCGGTTTTTTGTTTTTTAATTTTTATTTTACTCTTTTTATTGCTTTATTTCTTGTTTGACTGACTCTTCTCTTAACTGAATCGCAAATTGTGAAATATTGAATAGGTCTCATTTGTGGTCTTCATCATCAGTTCCACTTCACCAATTTGTATTTTTTAAGAGTAAATGCACAAATCACTATGAAATATACCTAAATCACTGTAGGTGTGCCTTTAATATTTTAAGAGTTCCCTCGATTTCTCCAAGATCCCATCATCAGATCGTGATCTGATGACAATGGGACCAACTTGGAAGTATACCCTTTGAAACACAAAAACAATTTTTCAAATCGGTCCAGCCGTCTTTGCGTAATCGGTGAACAAACATACTAAAAAAAAGAAAAAAAAAAAAAAAAAAAAAAACATACAGACGAATTGAGAACCTCCTCCTTTTTGAAGTCGATTGAAAATTAGTTCCTGGTCAAGAAAAGGATTTTTATTTTAGCTTTTAGTGTGTTGGTTTATAATTTATTTAAGTGACAATCACGTTTTGTATGTCAACTGCTCGTCTTCTTTTACAAAATATTGCCTGCAAATATTCCCGATGCATGGCACATGGAACATTTTGACAGCAATCCAAAATCTATTACTTAAGATAATGTAAAGCAAGATTATGGAGGCTGTGTTATATAGGTTATTTGTGTTTTTGTATGTTATGTTTATTATAGCTATGTCGAGCTGGCTTAAAAAATATGGGTTAAAAATCTTAATTAATATATAGTAAAAAATAATAATAAATAGTAAAAAAAAAAGCGGCAGTAGCCTAATGGCTAAGGCATCGGTCTCGCAATCGTGAGGTCGTGGGTTCGAATCCTGACCATTATACTACCGACGTGAACCCACTCCTAACACAAGCCATAGAGCCTAGCTGGGGGGTTAACAGGATTGCTAGTAATGTGGGACAACAATCCCACATTGCTAGTTATCATTAAAAAAAATTTGAAAAAGGACAACTTCCATAAGACACCTCTCTCATTTTTATTATTGAGTAATTCCTGTGGTCATCTTTGGTCTTTATCATTAGTTCCACTTCACTAAATTGTGGTTTTTGTATAATGCACGAATAACTGTAAAATAAACCTAAATCACTATAGGTATGCCTTTAATACTTGAAGAGATCACTCCATTTCTCCAAGATCTCATCATCAGCTCCTAACCTGATGACTAGTGATCGGCGCTCGCGGCGTAGGTAGTGCCATTTAGGATCAATGACCTCGAATGCTATGTTAACATGAACTTACTCCGGGATTCCGGGATTTTTTAATTATCGAATCGTCAATAATAAATAGTAAAATAAATCTAAAAATCACGAAAGTTTATAACAATGTTTGTGTAAAAGTATTTACTATTGAATCGTTACGCATAACGCCCCATTGCAATTTGGAAGGTTTTTATGTAACAGTTAAGCTCCAAATCTCTTGTTTTTTAATTTAACCTCCTCAAGGGCTTTGCTTACATTATTATTGATGGACTATAAAATCTGTTTATTTATTTTTTCACAATTTTAATTAGGAATATTTCAATGTAAAACGATTGTATACATACAGATATTGAATCTCTCCTATCAATTTGTCGACGGTTTTTAAAGTCACCCCGTATATTGGTGATATTAGACGAAGGTGAATCTTAAAATCCCGGGATTTTGTTTTTCTTTATTTAAAAATATGTACATATGTACAAACAAAACACACTTACAAGCTCACACAACTTTTGTGCTAAGGTATAAAAGTCATGTATAGTGCAAAAGTTTTGATAGAACGGAAAGGATTTCTTGCAAAAAGCCCAGAATACTAAGTATTGTAATATTGTAATACTTCCTCGATAAAAGGGTCGCTTCGGAGCAGTACCTTATGAGATTATCGCCTTCAAACAAACAAACGCTTCAGCTTTATAATATTAGTATAAATGTACCTAATAATCATAGCCTTTCATCTAAAAAGGTGAAGGGCAATAATTATTAAGTACAACATGGATCCGGATCCATGTTACAGATATGGATTACGTGGAACGATCTTGCTATTCACCTAAATAACTTTTTTACAACAGAAAAAAACCTTCATCAATAGATCAGACAAATAATTAAAATATGCATTTCTACTATATTTCAGGAAACCCACTATGAACCACTTACCAGCAAACGCACAAAGATAATCTAAGGAAAGCCAATAAGGCATTATACCTAAAGTTCCTATCTATCATATATCAGCAACCCAGCGGTAGTGGGTTATCAAATATCACTGCAAAAGTACGAGATGTGGGAACACAAACTGCTGATTTGCCCGACATAGAAAGACTGGATTCTATCTCAATGATAAAATTAAATCACTGATAAGTCAAATAGATACCAATTCGCAAGACGAAAGCGCATCATAACGATGATGACAACAACGGGTCTTTTAACCCTAATGCTTCTGCCATGGTACGTTTTTCTTTATTTAAAAATATGTATGTACAAACAAAACACACTTACAAGCTCACACAACTTTTGTGCTAAGGTATAAAAGTCGTATATAGTGCAAAAGTTTTGATAGAACGAAAAGGATTTCTTGCAAAAAGCCCAGAATATTATGTATTGTAATATTGTAATACTTCCTCGATAAAAGGGTCGCTTCGGAGCAGTACCTCCTGTTAGCGTCATTTATGTATTATATAAATTTATTAAATATTTATTGTTAATTAAAGTAGTTTACACGAACCGTATCGATGTTTAGTATCATACCAATACAAACATCGATACGTTATTTTGAAATGGCAACACTAATATTGTCAACGTGGTAATGTGGCCGTTATTTCTCGGCAGTCTGAACGTGGCGGTTAAGCGAGACGGGTCGCTCTAAGAATCACTCGTAGATCTAAGACAGTTATAAAAAGTGTATGTATGTGCCTGAGTGAATAATAAATCCAGATATATCGGTGAAATCCTGTGGTTTCTTTTCTGAGTTGACCTCGATCCTTCAACTCAGAAGTGGGATGGATCTGGGCCCATTAGTATTTTCGTGAAATACGCTAAAATATCTTTTTTTTTTTCCCGTACAAAAAAAAATGGATGGAATATTTTCGTCGGCTGTTCGGCAGGTAGCAACCGAATCTGAATCGCGGGTAGATAGGAGAAAACGTCGTAACATTAGACATGGTTCGCGAGTGGAAAAACAGTGTAGGAGACGAAGTGCTAGTTATAACCAAACTTCGGAGGAGGATACCCGCGATAAAACGAGCCGTGGTAGTCGCTCGCGCAAGCGACGTAGTGAACGTCGTAGCAAACGTGTGGATCGGGACAGTCGCTCCTCAGTGCGGAAAGGTAGCCGTTCTTACGGCAGTGAGAGTAGCCGAGAAAATCGAAGCAGATCTTCACACGTGCGTCGGAGTTATCGTCCTCGTGAGCGTCGGGCAAGGCACCTACAGGAGGAGCATCAAAGTAGCCGAAACCGGAGTCCGTGTTTCTTGTCCCAGCAGAGCAAACGGAGGTACAGTTTAACGGATAATTCATGCGACTCGAGGCCACGCTCGCAGCACAAAAGGGTATGTCATTCTAATAGTAATAACGATTCCTCTGCATTGTTATATGAATTGGTGCGGTCATTAGCTAATAATCGGCCTGAGGGCAATAAATTTCCCATGCTCGGTAATGTGATACCGGAATTTGACCCAATGGTTAAAAGTCAGACCATTCACACTTGGCTCAGTAAGGTTGAAGAATGTGCTAGGTTATACAAATGGGGCGATGACCAAGTAATACATTATGCATTACCAAAACTGACTGGCGTCGCAAAGACCTGGTATCAGGCCCTACCTACTATGTCTTTTTCATGGGTCGAGTGGAAAAATAAGCTTACAGATTCTTTTCCTAGTAGTGACGACTATGCAGAGTTGCTATCAGAAATGTTGTCTAAGCGTGTCAAATATAACGAGTCGTTAGAACTATATTACTACGAAAAAATCAATTTGCTAAATAGATGTGAAATAGGGGGTAAGAGAGCGGTTGATTGTTTACTTCACGGAATTGAGGACAGATCATTAAGACTAGGCGCGAAAGCTTTTAAGTGTCAAGAAGCAGAACAAGTATTAGAGTATTTTCAGTCTATTAAACAGCAACCTAGGGACTCGGAAAAGACTAAACTTTCACATACTGATAAACGAATTATTACATCTATGGGTAATAATAAAATAAATCAATATACACATAATGATTCTAAAATGAGAACAAAGTCTAATATTAAACTTTGCTACAACTGTAACGAACCTGGTCATTTTAGTTTTAAATGTACTAAGAAAATATTAAAATGCACTAATTGTAATAGATTAGGGCATACTGACATAAATTGTCCAAGACTGCTTACTAACAGTAATAACATGGTGGCTAAGACCAGTGAAAAGAATGTTTTGCGAATTGACACGGGACATGTAAATGATTGTAAGTACATGGTACAATTAAAACTTAATGGGAAACCATTAGTTGGATACGTAGACTTCGGCAGTCAATGTACCCTCATACGATGCAGTGATGCTCAACGTTTAGGGATACGATGGAAAACCAATGATCAGTTGCCAGTTTTGCGAGGTATCGGTAATAATATTGTAGTTCCTTTGGGTGTAACATCCGTTAACATTGAAATACAAAACATTGAGGAGCAAGTTGAAGTATTTGTGGTACAGGATGATGTTATTAAATACTCGGTATTAGTAGGGCATAGTTTTACTGAAAAGCCTACCATAACTATAACTAAGACAAGCGAGACTCTAGTTTTCCAAAGAGAAGTAATGAAATATCACCTAATCTTGAGTGAGGACGTTACATTGAAGCCATTAAGGTTGTGTATAGTGCAAGTGACGTGTAGCGATGGTTATTCGGGTTCCATTTACGTCAACGGATCGTTACGGGGTAAACCAAATAATGAGCTTTATTTACTGCCAGGTGAATTTCAAATATGTAATGGTCATGGTGCCTTATTGGTTCAAAACGTATGTGATAAAACCATTTGTTTATTGAAGGGCACGTTATTGACACGAATTCGTCGAGTAGATCGTTTTATGAGCGTTAACTCTTTAGATTTTGACGATTCCCATGATTTATTGAACGTAGATAAATCTTTAACACTTGAGGAAACTAATCAACTAAAGAACTTGTTGAAACGTTACGAAAGTTGTTTTTCAAACAGTTTAAAGAATTTAGGCTATACTAACGTGACGGAAATGGTTATTGAACTTGATGATAGTCGGCCGGTTGTCTATCGCCCGTACAGGCTTTCGTATTCTGAACGAGATTTGGTGCGATCAATGGTAAAGGAAATGGTTGAGTCAGGCATTGTTTGTGAGTCAAAGTCTCCCTATGCCAGTCCTATCTTGCTTGTCAAGAAAAAGACAGGTGAGAAAAGATTATGCGTGGATTACAGAGCGCTTAATAATAGAACAAAAAAGGAACATTATCCTTTACCGTTGATCGACGATCAGTTAGATAGATTGGCAGGACATTCCGTATTCATTACGCTTGATTGTGCATCGGGTTACTACCAAATACCGATAGCTGAGAAGTCGCAGGATAAAACTGCATTTGTGACACCAGATGGTCAATACCAATTCACACGTATGCCATTTGGATTAGCAAATGCCCCATCAGTTTTCCAAAGAGCAATGAACAAAATTTTACCTAGATCTAAAGTTGATTATGCCTTAATATTTATGGACGATGTCCTAATTCCAGCAAGATCATTTCAAGAGGGCTTGACTAGACTAGAGGAGGTTTTGAAACTTTTGTTAGATGCCGGGTTAACCCTAAAATTGAGTAAGTGTCACTTTTTCTACAGACAGGTTGATTTTCTTGGATTCGAGGTTGACGGCAATGGAATTAGACCAGGATCGCGTAAGACTGAGGCTATATCAAATTTTCCTAAACCTCAAAACGTGCACGACATCCGACGTTTCATAGGTTTGACTAGTTTCTTTAGGCGGTTCGTGAAGGATTTTGCGCTTATCGCACGACCTTTAACGGATTTAACGAGATGCAATTTCGATTGGAAATGGGAAGACGTCCATAAAAACGCCTTTGAATCACTCAAACAAAAACTCGTAGAGCGACCGATCTTGGCACTGTATGACGTTATGTTAGAAACTGAACTTCACACAGACGCCTGCAAGTTAGGAGTAGCGGGTATACTAATGCAAAAACAGATCGACGGAGTCCTTAGACCGGTTGCTTATTATAGTCGGAAGACAACGGGCGATGAACAAAAATTACACTCGTTCGAATTAGAAACTTTAGCAGTTATTGCTTCGTTAAAACGGTTTAGAGTGTATTTATTAGGCCTTAAATTCAAAGTCGTAACCGATTGCAACGCGTTACGGACCACGTTAACTAAAAGAGACCTTATACCGCGAATATCACGATGGTGGATACAGTTACAGGAATATAATTGTGAAGTCGAGTACAGAGCGGGCAATCGTATGGGTCATGTAGATGCGCTTAGTCGTGCCCCTGTAACCGAACCAGAACCGGGTGATGAAGACTGTCAAGTCTTAGATATTTTAAATGTAGAGCTAAAAGACTGGATTTCCACAGTACAGGGCAATGATGATGAAATAAAGAAAATTCGAGACATCTTGCAGGATCCGGAATCTAAACGAGTGGCAGAAATTTATAAAAATTATCAGCTAAAAGGGGGCTATGTTTACAAAATTATCGAGAACGGCATACGTTGGGTAGTTCCACGTGCAGTGAGATGGCAGGTCCTAAAGATGAACCACGATGACGTTGGCCATTTTGGTTTCGACAAAACTTTAAATCGATTACAAGGTGCGTTATGGTTCCCCAAAATGCGTCGTTTCACAAAGAAATATGTATCCGCGTGTATAGAGTGCGCTCATCATAAGGCCCCAGGTGGTCGTAGGGAAGGGATGATGCACCCCATCCCCAAACTCGAGATACCTTTCCATACGTTACATGCCGACCACTTAGGCCCTTTTGTTCGTTCTAGGAGGGGTAATACATATATTCTGGCAATCATAGATTCATTTACCAAGTTTATTAACATTAGACCAGTGAGAGACACTAAAAGTTCTACAGCAATCAAGGTATTAAAAGAACATTTTAGTTTTTTTGGTGCACCTTCGCGTCTTATAACTGATCGCGGAACTTGTTTCACTAGTGGCAAATTCAAATCTTTTATAACTGAGCTAGGTATTAAACACATACTTAATGCTGTAGCAACTCCTAGAGCGAACGGACAAGTTGAGCGATATAACCGGACCATCTTAGATGCATTAGGCACGAAATGTCATGGTAAAAACGATAACTTGTGGGACGACTATATAAACGAAATACAATTGGGTTTAAATACTACTAAAAACAAAACCACCGGTAAGACCCCTTCAGAGTTATTATTCGGGTGTAGGATAGTCACCACCTCCGAAAATATATTAAATGATGTCATGGTTGAGGTCTCCGATCGCGTAACTGGCGAGGATTTAGAAAAGTTGAGGAAAGAGACTAAAAATCGTATAGAAAGTCACCAGTGTATGGCAAAAGAAAAATTCGATAAAAGTAGAAAAACGGGTACAACATATAAAATTGGCGATCTTGTTAGAGTACAAAGAACGATTTACGATAAAGAACATGTAGGAAAATCTAAGAAATTACTACCGAAGTTCAATGGACCGTATCGCATAGTTAAGGTTTTAGAAAATGACAGGTTTGTAATTGAGGATACGCCCATAACTAGAAAGGGAAATAAGAAATATGAGAATATTGTAACATTAGATAAGATATACCCCTGGCTTGCCTTCAAAGATATAAGTGAAGCCAGTGAGAGCGACAGTAATGAAAAAGATTCGGAATGAACTGATGAGTTGTCCACGTAGTTAAATACGAAGGAATTGAAATTATTATTATGATGGATATGATTAGATTGTTGTAATGAAAAAGATTCGGAATTAACTGATGAGTTGTCTACGTAGTTAAATACGAAGGAATTGAAATTATTATTATGATGGATATGATTAGATTGTTGTAATGAAAAAGATTCGGAATGAACTGATGAGTTGTCCACGTAGTTAAATACAAAGGAATTGAAATTATTATTATGATGCATATGATTAGATTGTTGTATGTCCAAAAATATAATTGTATTTACATAATAGCAAGGCATAAGCGGCCAGTACTTAGGCACAGATGGTTGCAGATCATTGCAGACTGTTCATGGGTGACCCTTGATGCAGGCTACGAGCAGCCAGTGCTAGGTAGTGGCACAGATGGTTGTAGATCGTAGCAGACTGTGCGTAGGCAGCCCTTGAACAGGCTATGAGCAGCCAGTGCCGTAGTTTATAGTAGAATATACAAAACATATGATTAAATTTGTATTGTTGAGTCTTGAGTTATGTGATGAGTCTTGAGGCGCAGACGGTCGTAGATCATAGTAGACTGTGTTCAGGGGCAATCCATGACATGGGCTATGAACGATCGGCGCTATAGATAACCGTAAATTAATTTAGCAGACTGAGCAGGATAATTCATGAGCTATAAGCGGTCAGCGTGTATAGGCACGTAGATGGCCGTAGATTATAGCAGATCATGATTTGTAATACATTTAGATGTAATTAAATTTAATAGCATATAATAAGAGAAAAATTGTGATTTATGATATAAATGATTTATTGTTTCCATTAGAATTTACACTGTCGTGTACCTTTTGTCCTTTTTGTTGTATTTTTTTTTTACTTATATATTGTTACTGTTAACGTGAGAGGACTCACTAAAATAAGGATGGCCGAGCTGTTAGCGTCATTTATGTATTATATAAATTTATTAAATATTTATTGTTAATTAAAGTAGTTTACACGAACCGTATCGATGTTTAGTATCATACCAATACAAACATCGATACGTTATTTTGAAATGGCAACACTAATATTGTCAACGTGGTAATGTGGCCGTTATTTCTCGGCAGTCTGAACGTGGCGGTTAAGCGAGACGGGTCGCTCTAAGAATCACTCGTAGATCTAAGACAGTTATAAAAAGTGTATGTATGTGCCTGAGTGAATAATAAATCCAGATATATCGGTGAAATCCTGTGGTTTCTTTTCTGAGTTGACCTCGATCCTTCACTCCTGAGATTATCGCCTTCAAACCACGGGGTCTCATCACGAAGGAACAGAAACGTAGGTCAAATAAATATCAACAGATGGCGTTATAAGTATCGATTTGTTATTAAAGTTTTTAAAAACTTGGAATATCAGAAGATAGGTATTGCAAAATGTGTATTACTATTTTTTTATTATTAAGCTATACAAGGGGTTGTAAAATAATAGGTTCCTAAATCAAATTTCCATAACTTTTGAAAGTTGTATCATATAGTCATAACTCTAGCGGCAATTATTTGTACTACGTTATGATAGGCACAACTTATTTATTAAACTGGTTCAATCTAACAATAGATGGCACTATTTGGGAATTCCGATTCTGACCATACCCACGTTTTGTTGATAAAGCTAAAGCTAAAGACTCACCATGTTTGTACTCAAACTTCTTGTTTTGATTGATGAGATCTATGTGATTGTGATGGGGTCAAAACTTTGAACGCCTATATCACACGAACTATGGGGCGCAGACCTACTTTGATTATCTCTCTCTCTCACACTTAGTTACTCGTTCAAACAAGAGTTTGAGTACAAATAAGGTGGGTCTACGACCTATAGTTTGTGTGATATAGGCGTTCAAAGTTTTGACACTGCGATCACGTAGATCTCGTCAAAACAAGAAGTTTAAACACAAACAAGGTGGGTTTGCGCCCCATAGTTAGTAAGATGTAGGCATTTAAAGTTTTGACACCGAAATCACATAGATCTCATCAAAATAAGAAGTTTGAGTACGAACAAGATGGGTCTACCACTTATAGTTCGTGTGATATAGGCGTTCTAAGTTTTGACCCCGCGATCACGTAGATCTCGTCAAAACAAGAAGTTAGAATACAAACAAGGTGGGTCTACGCTCCATAGTTCATAAGATGTAGGCGTTCAAAGTTTTGACCACGCGATCACGTAGATCTCGTCAAAACAAGAAGTTTCAGTACAAACAAGATAGGTCTGCGTCCCATAGTTCGTAAGATATAAGCGTTTAAAGTTTTGACCCCGTGATCACATAGATCTCACCAAAACATCAAGTTCGAGTACAAACATGGTGGGTCTACGACTTATAGTTCGTGTGATATAGGCGTTTAAAGTTTTGACCCCGCGATCACGTAAATCTCGTCAGAACAAGAAGTTGCGGTACAAACAAGATGGGTCTGCAACCCATAGTTCGTAAAAAATAAGCGTTTAAAGTTTTGACCCTGTGATCACATAGATCTCATCAAAACATCAAGTTTTAGTACAAACATGGTGGGTCTACCACTTATAGTTCGTGAGATATAGGCGTTCAAAGTTTTGACCCCGCGATCACGTAGATCTCGTCAAAACAAGAAGTTTCAGTAGAAACAAGATGGGTCTGCGCCCCATAGTTCGTAAAATATAGGCGTTTAAAGTTTTGACCCTGTGATCACATAGATCTCATCAAAACATCAAGTTTGAGTACAAACATGGTGGGTCTACGACAATAGTTCGTGTGATATAGGCGTTCAAAGTTTTTAACCCGTGATCACGTAGATCTCGTCAAAACAAGAAGTTAGATTACAAACAAGGTGGGTCTGCGCCGTTTTGACCGCGTGATCACATAGATCTCATCAAAACAAGATGTTTGAGTACAAAGATGGTAGGTTTACGCCCTATAGTTCGTATGTTATAGGAGCTCAAAGTTTTGTCTAGCACTAATAGTCTCTGCTGTTGCTGCTCAGCTGTGGACGGACGGACGGACGGACATGGAAAAACTATAAAGGTTCCGTTCTGCCATTTTGGCTACGGAACCCTAAAAAACATACTAGAACTGAGGACCTCCTCCTTTTTAAAGGCGGTTGAAATTTAATTTTTTTTTGTTGGTAAGGGGCGCTGTCTGATTTTTACACCCCGGCGCCCAATATGGTTAAGACGGCTCTGAAGAGTATTTTTCTGGACATTTTGACAGTGTCAGACTGTATTGATTTCTTACATACAAACTTTATTGAAATCGAAAATAAAAAAATAATCACCAGCCAAATAATCACCAGCATCACCAGTTTTGGAACATAAGTTCCAAATCGGACGGTAAATATTTTAGACGTGTAAATTTGTAGAAATAAAATTTGAAGTAGGTCTTAATTTGAATCGGAGACCGAGGAATTTTTGTTATCATTTCCTGGAAGCTATGAAGCTAAAACAAAGAACCCTTTGTGCGAACCGGCAACATCGCGTGAGGTAGCCACATTCGCACATAATATAGAAAAACATATATAAGCACAATATCAGCGCCCTGCTACCAAAACGAAAACGGCGCGAATTAACTAAAATATAAATCTGACAAAAGTGGTTGACAAATGACGACTATAACTTTTTTAAATTTTAATCCCAGGGTTACATTGTGGCCGAGATAGATGTTTTACGATGAGATTCCGATTTGACAATTCCGATTTGGCCGTATACCGGTCGATAGATGCCGGTGGACTCCACTTGACTCAAATGCATTTTAGCTAACGTGGGGTGCCAGATAGGTGGCGGAGTAAATATATATATATATATATATATATATATATATATATATATACATAATCTAATTATATATATATATATATATATATATATATATATATATATATAATTCCTCGTTTATAGGTATAACATTTGCCACCTTGCCATTATATCTATTATGTTTTTCAAAATCTTTCGAAAACAATTAAAATAATTAAACATAGGCAAAAGCTTCGAACTAAATTATTTGCTTCTGTCCAAACAAGAACTAAAACGGCTATTACACTACCCTAAATCAGGGCCCTAAATCGAGATTGCCTTAAAAAAATAATTAGGGCCCTACCTCTTATTACACCGCTCTTTTTAAGGATTTAGGGACCCTGATTCAGTGTAAATAAGCGCATAAATGTCAATATTTCCTGCTCATCGCCCCCGCGCGCGGTGCGGGAGGGTGGGTTACTTAACCAAAAATAGAATCAATTCTATTCCACTTGCTCACTTAACCACTAAATCGTAACTTATCACATTATGACTTAAGAGGTAATAAGTGGCTGTTTACACGCTGCAATTTAGTTAAAATTACTTAACCACGTGTAAACTAGGCAAGAAATAAAAACTTCTTTACAAAAAAATATTGCCGACTTCAAAAATGTCATGAAATCATAGTATCTATAAGTTTTATTCGGCACCAACTTCAAAATGTTTTTGTTGTTGTTTTTGTTATTCTAGGTAAATTATTTTTTGCTTTTTAATTGTCTTGTAGGTATTTATTTTTGAAGTCGGTTATTTTTTTTTGTAAAAAAGATTTTATAAGGTTTCTAATAAACTTTATGATTAAGTGAATATTTATGGAAATAATCGCTCCGAAAGTTGCATAAACTTAACTTTTGAACCGTGTGACCAAAAAACATGGAAAAATTCACAAAGACAGCGTTTAATAAATACTTTAAACTAAAATTATTTCCATAGTTTTTTATTAAGTTATTGCCAAAAAAACTGCGTTTCTTCTACTGATGCAATTGTTCGAGGCTGCGGAACCCTACACTGAGCATACCACCAAGTGTGCCGATGAAACCAATATGTAGCACACTCGCCTAGAAAAGAAAAAGAAACGTAAGTCTAAAGTCGAACGGGAAAATATCTTGCCTGACTCTGAGTACCACCCCATCTCTACCCGTGGGTGTCGTCAAGGCGACTAAGGGATTTCACCCCGGAGGACGGGCTGCAGCGTCCTCTGCGTATTTAAAGTCTTACTGCGATCGCCAACCCGCTCGCCAAGCGTGGCGATTATGGCAATTACCCCCAGGATCTACATACTAGTAGTATCTACTGGGGAGACCCGTGCCCAGCAGTGGGCCATCATATGGGTTGATATGTATAAAAATAACAAAAGCTGAGACATAGACAAGACTTTATTATATGTTACTCCATTTACATCAAATTACGTTTTTATCGTAAACTAGCTGTCGCGCGCAACTTCGTCTGCGTAAATTTTCCTCGTTTTTGCAAAATTTCTCATTACTGCTCCGCTCCTATTGGGCGTAGCGTGATATTATTCAACCTATAGCCTTCCTCTATAAATGGGCTATCCAACAGTAAAATAATTTTTCAATTCGGATCAGTACCGCGTTCAAACATGCTAATTCATAATTTATAATATTAATATAGATTTAGGTAGGAACTTTATGTGAATTTCAAGCATTTTTTTAAACTTTTTAGTGGATAACAATTTTTACTACTTATGCAACATAGTGTTTATGTGGTCTCCGCGAATATATTTAGATATGCTAATTTAAACATACTGAATGTATCAAGGTGAAGTTGGCTCAATTACATTGGGATGGATCTCCTATGATCGAAGGTTCGAGTCCACCGATTATAGAAGATCCTTCCCAACGCGTTAACCACTCATATGTTACGAGTTTTGACAAACTTCGTTACATAAAACTTTTATAGGTACAACAAGTATATATTCTTCTTCGTGGTCGTCTAGTCAGGGTTGGTGACACGCATAACAAGTTGTCGCCATTTCTTTTTCAATGCGGTCATTCTTGTACATTTATCTACCTATTAACTTTTTAATTTATTTTTTCAGGTATGTAAAATTAAGTGACGTCGGTAGGTACCACTAACTCCGCCACTGGGATAATGCCAGTTTCGAACCTGGAAAAAAGAGTGGAGTGTGGACTCTTTTTGTAGGATAAATTTAATGTAATTATGGCAACAAGTTGAATTTAAGTAAATAAATAGTTATTTAGTGTAAAATTGTTGTTTTTTTTTCAATTACTTTTGAATGAAATCTTGCTACCTATGTAATTTTCACCCACTTCCTATAGATTAGCTACTATGTACCTACCTAATTTATGACCATGCGTTATGTAAGGCTCAAAAACAATGACGTTCTACTTAAAGACGCGTCATAGTCTAACAATATGTCAGGCATATTCCGACTGAATCAGTGGCGCGGTGGTAGTGTATCCGACTGCTACGCAAGAGGTCGTGGGTTCGATCCCCACCCAGGATAAAACTTTGTGTGATGAGCACGATGGTTTATTCTGTGTCTGGGTGTTATTTATCTATAATATGTATGTATTTAAAAATATATAAGTATGTTTATCAGTTGTCTGGTTTCCATAGTACAAGCTCTGCTTAGTTTGGGATCACATAGCGTTGTGTGATTATCAAGATATTATATTAAAGATAATATAATGTTCTCTCTTTTATTGTCACGTAAAAGACTATCTAAGCATCTTGTTCGGTCTAAGTTCGTTTGAGGCAATTACCTTACATTTTTCTTGCCAAAACAGAGTGCAGTAAAACGCATCTATAAGTAAAACGTTATTGGCTCTAAAAAATCTTCAGGCATTCGGAAGCGCTCGGCTTCCGAATATATTAGGCATTTAGCATTACCCGCCACGGCTACACGGCCGCCCGCCGCGCTCTCACTCACACATACATGAATTCACAGTGAGTCTGAGCGAGGGACAAAATAAAGTCGAATATTCGTTTACAGAATGATGATTAATTGCAGGGAATATGCATATTGTTTAAATTTGCTTGTTTATTTTTCCTTGAATCTTTATTGTTTAAACAATATGCCTAAACATTTTTTTTATTCAGTTTTTCATTATTTGCAAAAAATAATAATTCAAATGTGCAAAATGAGAGACGGAAATTCAAATTCGCAAACGCATCATTATTGGTCGAAACGCACCGTGACATAATGTGACAAGTTCTGTCGTTTATCGGCGTCGATATTTATACTGTGCTACAAGAAATCGTTTTTAGGGTTCCGTAGCCAAAATGGCAAAAAACGGAACCTTTATAGTTTCGTCATGGCCGTCTGTCGGTCCGTCCGTATGTCACACTCACCATGGGGGCACTCAATGTAACACTACACTACACTACGAAGCTGAAAAAACATTTTCGGCTAACATCAACGTGTGGTACATCATGCGACAGGTCTTTTAAAAACATTTTAATGTTTCTAATAATCTTTAAGATTGAGTCATTATTTTTGGAAACAATCGCTCCGAAAGTTGCGCAAAATTTGTCGCCACCCCTTAACTTTTGAACCGTGTGAAAAAAATCACAAAGGTACATAATTATAATGGTATTCTAAAGATCCTCCGCCACTGCCCAGTAGTACTTACTAATTTTATAGATCCTGGGGGTAATGGACGACACCCACGGAAAGAGATGGGGTGGTACTATTTTTGACCCGGTACCACACGACCGTTCAAGCTAGTACCACGCGGCCGGAAATAAATTAGAACATCAAACAAATTAAATAATTACAAACGCCATTTTAATTTTTAAATTGATATTGATGTACGCAGTGTTACTTTTACAACTAAGACGAATCTAACGATAACTCTCAAGCTAAAATCCATCAAACCATTTACGGCCGGTTTCAATAATCTAACTATCGATGGATTTGACTACTAGAGGTATATATTTGATATGCTCCATACGTAATATGTCAAAATTCTACCTCTAGTAGCCAAATCCATACACTCGAAAAATATAACTTCTTTTTCTTGCGCAGTCGGGTAAAACAGGGTAGTCCTTAAAAATAACACGAATCCACTAAGTGTTAGAAATAACTACCGTTCAGGTTAGACGTTAGGGTGACGGTTTGGTGCATTTAATTCACCCAGCTATTTCACTTGGGAGAATTAAGTGCACCCTTTGGTAGACTTAACTCATCTGATCCTAGGTGAATTAAGTCTACCTCGAAATAATATACTATTGAGTAGACTTAATACACCCGGTTACCTTTGAGAAGATTAGTCTTAAAACGTCTACCAGTATGTCTCAAAACATTTCGGCTGCAAAATGACGGGTGACATACCTACATAAACCCTGTAAACTATACTTCTTTTTTTAGGCAGTCATGTAACAATCAACTGTACATCATCAAGAGTTCGTGAACAAACCCAACAAAATGTTTTCAAACCACAGAGAACGCATTGGCTTTTTGTCTACTTAATGTGTTTGAAAAAAATGTACAGCAGTAACGAATTATATTGAATGAACTCATGCCAGTACACCCGTCAAAACTATTCGATAGTTTTTATCAAGATAACTAAAACTAATTTACCAAATTGGAGTGGGATTTTTTTTACTATCGACAGAAGGAATTAATTAGTTGGTTTTGGGTTCCCGCTCTAATGTAATATCTTCAATGCCTAAACATTTTTTTTATTCAGTATTTCATTATTTGCAAAAAATAATAATTCAAATGTGCAAAATGAGAGACGGAAATTCAAATTCGCAAACGCATCATTATTGGTCGAAACGCACCGTGACATAATGTGACAAGTTCTGTCGTTTATCGGCGTCGATATTTATACTGTGCTACAAGAAATCGTTTTTAGGGTTCCGTAGCCAAAATGGCAAAAAACGGAACCTTTATAGTTTCGTCATGGCCGTCTGTCGGTCCGTCCGTATGTCACACTCACCATGGGGGCACTCAATGTAACACTACACTACACTACGAAGCTGAAAAAACATTTTCGGCTAACATCAACGTGTGGTACATCATGCGACAGGTCTTTTAAAAACATTTTAATGTTTCTAATAATCTTTAAGATTGAGTCATTATTTTTGGAAACAATCGCTCCGAAAGTTACGCAAAATTTGTCGCCACCCCTTAACTTTTGAACCGTGTGACCAATAAATATAAAAAAATCACAAAGGTACTTAGCGCTTATCAAATACTTTAAACTAAAGTCATTTCGGACATGATCGGATATACCGTCATTGAGTAATAGTTGAAAAACTACCTTTCTCAACAAAAGGGCGTAAGTGCCATGAACATACGCTCTTCTGCTGATGGAATTACTTAAGGCTACGGAACCCTACACTGAGCATAGTCCGACATGCTCTTGCCCGGTTTTTATTAGTCTTTTCATGTTTTATTCTTACAGAAAAAAAAGGTTTGTTAGTGGTATTAAGAATCCAATGATCGATGATCAACATTGGTTTAAAATAATTGATAAAATTTAGTTCTTTAACTTGCAACATTGATTCCATAACTTGCAACATTGTCCGTCTCATGTCACTCATAGCTATACTCTATGGCCAAAGAGACTTGATAGTAAATTTGTCCTCGACCATAGAGATTACAACGGAAATTGTAGTTTTAACTTTTATTTATTGAAATTGATTTGTATACTTTATTAATATTTACGAATAGTGAAATCTAAAATAACAAAGTGATTTAAGAGACATTTTCACTTATCTTTCGTGCCTTAGAAAGATAGTTTGTGTAATTCTAATTTCATTGCCGTAATTAGTTGAGCAACTCGACCGCGATGTTTTTTTATTATAATCCCTTTATTTGTTAAAATTACGTATAAATAGTATTCTTATTACACTCAATATCTCTAGCACAATAGCTCTTAGTAATATTGCATTGTTTAGCCGTAATTTTTAATTGAAATCTGAACGATACTGTATGTACCTTTAGAAGATTCCTATTGGTCAGAATTGTTTATTATGTAATAGCACTGTTGCCAATTTATTGGATTTACCTCTAAATTTAGGGAGAAATAAGTGGGGTATCGGTATTTACCCGACTTTGCAAGAAGAAGGGTTATGTGTTTTAAGAACTTTTTTTGGGGATTTCAGAGTTATTTACGTCAATCAAAGTCCACACGCACGTTACGCGAGCGAATCAATGTTGACCGCTCGCTCATGATTGCTTTTCATTCAGGAATTTTAAAATTAGTGATAATCATTTTATGGGTTTTTTATAACAATACGAGTATAAGGAATTTATAAATGTAGGGTTGACACCACTGTTAAAATAAATTGACCAATAGCGAGAGGTTCTTTCGAGCTAGATGGTGTAGCCGGACGATATCATGGATTTAACGGTTTTTCGACGTCTGTAAATACAGCTGTAACCGAGTACTGAGCGGATTGGATCAAGCTACTAGAGCCTAGCTCGTACTGATGGATCTCTCTCAGTAATTGAATATACCCATGTTCTTACTGAAATATATACACTAGTCAGTCACTAATAAATATAATCTTCAATATAGACTTTAGCTCTCAATGAGTGCAGACGTATTGTTCATTTAGTAAAATTAATAAATGATTAATTGCTGAATCGTGGCCTAGTTTCAAGTAATAACGTAATCTGTACATATGTGCTAAGTGTTAAATATCGGACCAATGTTTAGTGTGCAATACACTGCAATATAATGGATGATAGTCCATTAAACTGGGGCGGCAGGACGGCTTGCTCCCCTTCTCCTGCACCTGCGCCGGCATCCCGATCACTGGAAGTCATCTCGACACCGGAAATTCAAAACTGGATGACCGGGATAGAACAACAACTTAATGAGATATGCGCTATTTCGTCGGAAGGAAAATTGAACAACGAGCAGAAATTAAGGATCAGTAATTTATGTCGGAAGGTGAGTCATGGCACATCGCAGTTAGTAGTGCAGTATCAATCTGTCAAGGCGAAAGCAATCCAAGCCCACACTTACATAAATACTCTACGCGACCAACTCGACCTGTCCCAAGACCTGAAAGACCTTAAAACGAGCATTGAAGATTCTCCAAAACTGACTACGACAGGCTCTTTCGCTGACATGGTCAAAAAAGGAGTCAACAACTTTGTGCAGCCAATGAACCTGAGCTCAGTGGCTATCTACCCTAATGACAAGATGAAGTCCAGTGAGGAGACAAAAACACTTGTTCAAAAAATTATCTGCCCTGAACAAATGAGACTGCAGGTTAGAGGTGTGCGCGGGACAAAGAATGGCGGTGTTATAATCAGCACAGACACTAAGGCAGACATCGACAAACTAAAACAATCGGTGCAAATAAAGGATTCAGGCCTTAGGATCGACGAGCCACTTAAACGGAAGCCGAGAGTTGTAGTCATCGGAGTGCCCTCATCTATGCAAGAAAAGGAAGTTTTTACTTGCTTGTACCACCAGAATCTTGCCGATAAACTGCACGATATGAAACTGGAGAAGTTTATGACATCCATCAGACTAAGTCATAAGTCAGGAAAAAAGGACTCCGATTCTTGCAACTACATTATAGAAGTGACAACAGACGTACGTAAAGCCCTCATAACGAAAGACAGAGTCTTTGTGAATTGGTCTTCTTGCCCTGTAAGAGACTTTACCTTAGTCACACGCTGCTATAAATGTCAGCAGTACGGTCATGCAGCCAAGTCATGTCGGGAGCCAACCTATATCTGTGGCCACTGTGGCGATCAAGGACACTCAATAAAGGACTGCACGAAGAAGACAGAGGAGTCAAAATGCGCTACATGCTTTCATTTTAAAAAACCTAGCAACCATAAGACCGGTGCCGCTGATTGCCCTGCAAAAATAATGGCTGAAAGGAGGTATATTAACTCTATTGACTATGGAGGCGCCTAAGAGCGCCGTTAACTGTGAGTTTATTTGACCTGTAATTTATTTATTTTTTAGTCTATATTTTAGTTTTACTGATAGTTTAATGAATACTTTTATTAGCGAATTAGATAATTTCTCGGTATCTGAGTCCAAAATCTGTGACGTTGAAAACTGCAAACAGCTTATCTCCTCCCACAGCAATCCACTAACAATACTAACACAAAATATACGCAGTGTTTATAAGAATTTTGACGATTTCATTATTTTTCAACAAAGACTTAACTTACATTGTGATATTATAGTTTTAACAGAATGTTGGCTTGCTCAGCAATATAATTTACCGCAATTAGCGCAATACAATATACACAAGAGCGATACAATTTATAATCAAAACGACGGGCTAATAGTTTATACAAAAAATCTCCTTAATGTATCCGTCGAAGAACCAAATATTCAAGATTGTAACAAATTATTAATTAAAATCGGATTGGAATTTGCAATACTAGCAATATACAGGCCTCCTTCTTTTAGAAACATTAGCAGTTTTATTAATTCTTTAAATACGACCTTACAAAGTTTATCATCCTACAAAAATATAATTTTGATTGGAGACATTAATATAAATATCCATCCAGAAAGCTTAGACATCACCGCGCAGGAGTACCTCAATTTATGTTCCTTTCATGGCATGCTACCCGCACATACGCTACCTACACACCAAAGCGGTTCTTGCTTAGACCATATCATACTTAAATCAAATTTTCCTTCAATCGCACTTGTTACTAATTCCACAATAACCGATCACAATGCTGCCCTACTTAGCTTAGATTGTAAATTACCTAAGCAAAATATCGCACGTTCAATTTGTAAATTAAATATGAATAAATTTGAAGACGTTTTATGCAACGTCAGCTTTGACCCAGTCTACAATTCCGACGACCCGCAATCATGTATGTTATATGTAATTGAAAAAGTGCAAAATGCTATGCAGAAAAATACTTCCTATATTCGATTGTGCAACAAAAATTACAACTTAAAACCATGGATAACAACAGGTCTTATTCGCTGCATGAAACACCGAGATAAACTGCATCAAAGGTCTAAAGCCCATCCAGATAATTTTATGTTGCAAGTTTCATACAAAAGATATCGGAACTTTTGTAACGATCTTTTAAAAAAACTTAAGATAAACTACAACAAAAACGCACTAGAAAAGGCAAGTAACAACAGTAAAAAAATCTGGCAGCATATTAAAAACGTAGCACATACACAAAAACAACATAAGTCGTCTTTAGATTTATTACAAGCACAGTCATCACATTTAACTTCTGCCAATATTGCAAATAACTTCTTTGTGAACATCGGCAAATGTTTGGCCGAGAAAGTTCAAGTTCAATCATATTACGATACAAGGGCATGTGCTTCGGATAATACTACTTTAGAGTCTTTTGTATTATTAGATACTGACGAACAGGAGGTAGATACTATAATAATGGGCCTTAAAGAAGACTGTGCAGTCGGTTGGGACAATATATCAAATAAAATTATTAAACAGTTCAAGCATATTTTGGTGCCTCCATTGACCTATATTTTCCGCTTATGTTTATCCACAGGACATTTTCCCAAGTGTCTTAAAAAAGCTGTTGTCGTTCCTGTCCATAAATCAGGTAGCAAAAGTCTAGTCACAAATTACAGACCTATTTCTCTACTACCTTGTATGTCCAAAATATTGGAAAAGATAATAAACAAAAGACTAATACATTATTTGGAAAATAAATCCATTCTGGCAAAAACACAGATTGTATTTAGAGCTAAAATGTCGACTGCCGATGCCGTACATCACCTGACTGACCATCTAGCACAAGAACTTGACAAGGGTAACCACACAGTGGGAATTTTCCTGGACCTCGCGAAAGCTTTTGACACAGTTTCCATCCCGATCCTATTGCGTAAGCTTGAAAGTATAGGTATAAGAGGCGTTCAACTTAAACTTTTTACTAGTTATTTAAAAGAGCGGACTCAATGCGTGAGGATTGGTAATATATTGAGTAATGATGAGAATAATACGGCTTTTGGAGTTCCCCAAGGAAGTATTTTAGGCCCTAGCCTTTTCTTAATTTATATAAATGACTTGTGTAACCTGAAGTTAGACCATGGCATAATCGTATCGTATGCTGACGACACAGCTCTTCTTTTTTCAGCTAGCTCTGAAAACAAAGCTTACATGCATGCGCAATATGGGTTTAACAGAGTTAACGAATGGCTTCAGCACAATTTACTAACACTAAATGCGGAAAAAACAAATTTTATCTGTTTTTCAATGCGCAAAGTCCCGAAAACACAAACTACCTCAACATTATTTGCTCATTATTGCAGAATCACCACTGAGACTGAATGCACTTGTCCCGCCATTAAAAGTACAAATAAAATAAAATACCTGGGTGTTATTTTAGATGAAACCCTTACATTTAAATACCACATAGAAGCTTTAAATAACAGAATCCGTAAGTTAATATTTGTTTTTAAAAAGTTGCGTTATATTGCAGATTCTCAACTAACTAAACAAGTTTATTTTGCCCTATGCCAGTCACTATTAACTTACTGTATTACCACATGGGGTGGCGTTGGTAAAACATTGTTATTAACAATTGAGAGAGCACAGAGAGCTATCCTCAAAGTTTCTACGTTCCGCCCTTTTCTTTATCCCACTAACCTGCTCTACCAATCTTGTGAAGTACTAACAGTTCGACAATTATTTATTATGGACATAATAACAAAGCAGCACACTTGTCTCCCCTTCAGCACTGCATACATTAATAAACGAAGAAAAGATATAGTTTGCAATAGAGAAATAGCAATAAAACATGCTTTCACTGCCAAGTTCTTCATCTTCGTAGGACCGCTTCTTTATAATAGGCTAAATGCGATTGCAAATATTTATTCCATGACCCTAGGAAATTGTAAGAAGAAGCTTAAGGAAGTCCTCCAAAATATGTCTTACGAAGATACAGAGAAATTATTAATTGTACTCAAATAAATATAGTTTTTATTATACTCGTATTAATAATAATTAATTTAATTAAGAAACTAATTATTTACAGCTTTCGTTTCATTGATTTATATGTACATATAGTGTTGTCTAAATATTATATCTTTATTCTTTAAACTCACTCATAGTTATTTTTTACTTTTAAATGTTTTAAAATGTGATTATAGTTGTTTTTAGGCACTAATCGCCTGAAACACAGGTTTTCCTAGTTCAGGCGTAAGTATTAAGCTATAGTAAACATTTGTAATAATTGTAATATCTTGTTATCTTCTGTATATGGAATAAATAAATTGAAATTGAAATTGAAACTAATATAGTTTTATTTCGTTCAGGTCATCATTAATGGCAGTTACAGCCCCAGCTTTATCGTCTTTTTTGAAATGTCTATATATTTGCAAGTCATCTGCGTAAAGATGGTAATTTGAAGTTAGGACCTTTATGATAGCATTTATATAAATGGAGAAGAGAAGAGGAGAGAGAACGCTACCTTGGGGTACGCCAGCGGACAAATCTCGCCATTCAGAAAACATATTATCATAGCGAACAGACTGCGAGCGACCCTGAAGATATGAATTAAACCAATTGATCGCAGAAGAAGAAATATTCAGAGAGTCTAGTTTCCATAAAATAATGTCAAAATCAAGAATATTAATCAGTTTTTAAAAGTTATCCTCACAAAATTGACCACTCTTTAGAAAGAGACAACGCTACTTTGTGAACCTCAGATCTGAGTTGTGGACCATAAATCAAGTACTACCAAATATATACCTAGAGTGCCCATCTATTTTTTTCTCGCTTCAACATTTGGTGTTGTCAGAAAAAAGGAATTACCTGTTATTTAGGGTAATTTTGTCAATTGGGTCGAATATGAGACGTAAATGATTTCAGCGTGCCGATGGCAGCCCGGTGGAGCGATTGACATACTTATCACTTGTGTACCTAACCAATATGAATTAGTTGCATAATTGGTCAAATACCACTCACTGTTACTAACTACGATTTTTATTTTTCCAATTTAAGTGTAAAATACCCAGCTAAGTTTTTAGAAATGTCATAAAAGGACTACGTAATTGTAATATAGTACTTAGTGGACAGTGGTTTACACTACTTCGACTACCAACCAGTACCAGTTTTGACGAACGGCTGGCAGCCAAAGTCATTTTTTCGGCTTTCGCAAAGTATCTCTTCGTTTTGTAACTTAGAATAAAATACAACACTTTTATAAAAATCATTAAATTTTTCAAAATTACATTATTTTCAAGGTTGGTTTGTTTTATAAATTTCATTTTTTTTTTATTAGTTATTAATTTTTACAATCTTATTCTAATACATAAATCCTCGCCATACGTAGCTGTTTAACGGCGAGATACGCTCTTAAAACAATCACTATAATACTACACTACACGATATAGTAATAATAATAACACTATTTTTTGAACCTAAAAGGAAAAACAGGTTTATTAACAGTGATTCCCAAATATTTAAACTATAGATCAGTTTTTAAAGTGTATGTGTTTACATACTGTGTAATCTTAGATAAAAGTTCCCGTGATCGGTTCATTCATGTATATGCTCAAGAAATTCCAGACCAAAGTGAGACCTCCAAATTTCCCATTACAGGTACAAGAACAAAGAAAAAAAATTATTAATTATCTGACTACAATGTAATCTTCAATATTAAGTGGGTATAATTTTTAGTAAAAAATCTTAGTAACTAGTTAAGTCTTAACCTCCCCTAAAGCTTTTTGAATCATAATAATATCCTTCTTGAATGAAATCAATTTTAAGTAATTGAAATTCATGCTGACGCTCATTATAGACTAGGATTTAGTATTAAAACATTAGAGTCTAGGATTGGGGAAAATTTAACCCGAAAAGTGGGCATTATTACAATGTTTTACTTTGAGGTTATAATTGCAATATCCCAATAATTCAATCAGAAGACAACTTCTTCTAATCTATTACAATATAATATTTTTACGAATGAAATGTGATTCCCTTGGTTTTCCTTTCACTGCGGCTCTTACAGCCTAAGATGCTGCAGCCACTCATATTTCTCACACTTAAAAACACTATTTTTAACGAGTCCATTACCTCAGTACACAAACAATTTTAAATAAAACTCGCGTTAACGTAGCAAGTTTTTTCTGTTTGGCCCAATTTCAAAGGGCCAAACAGAAAAAAACGGTTGCGATGATAAGGACAGAAAAAGTTTTCATCCTTTTCTTTTTCATTGGAAACGTAACTATAAAAACGTAATTAATAATTATAACTATCATTGTCTATCTTCTTGATGACGTGAAATCGTACTTATCTAGTAGTTTTTAATCTGAGTTGTGAACAATACCTATCAAAGGCCGCACGTGTTTTTTCTCTCTTTCCCGCTTTTAGATTTAATTTTAAGAAAGGGATTAGGGATGGCGCAGTCCTGGTCTATATGTCAATGAGTCCAATTAAGTACAAAGTAACCAACATGCGAACTTAGCTTAGTCGATTAAATGTAAGTCGACTAAACGAACAGGAATAATATTTATTAAGTAAAACTCTTTAGCTGTCATATTAAAAAAGTGTTGGAATGGAAGGTTGTCCGAGTTGTTTTGATACGAATTATGCAATTAAATTGCGATAGTCGTGTGTGATTGTTATTGCGACACGCAGCAAACAATGTCTCTAGATACGGATCTGATAATATTAGTGCCCCGTTCTCGTGTCTCGGAATTTTACAATAAATATTTTAATTTAGTGGAATCTTTTTACTATGTCACATTGTCTGAGAACAAATATTGGGTTGAAAATGAGAATCCAGATTATGTGTATTTCAACGTCACGTTCAACTTGAATCCAGATGACGGAAGCTTCAATCCGCAGGAATTAGTTGGGAGAATACAGGTATGTAATAATAATAAGTACTGCGTCAAAAACAAATCTCATATGGATTAGTTTGTATAACAAAGACTTGTAGATTAATTAGAGTGTATCGTCGTCACCTGTTTTAGTATTTATATACTTATTATTTAAGGTTTACATTCTAATTAGTCATAACCAGTACTTTGAAGTAATAATAATTGTACTTGCACATAGTATTTTAGCAGCTTCATGTACATTATTATTCCAGAATCTATTAATATATTATTTTTAAAAGGTACAAATTAATAATTTAGGCATTGTCACAAAAACATTTAGTTAGGTAAATAATTTTATATATATTTTTTTTTTGGCTGGCCTGTTGGTCTAGTGGTTAGTGATAACGCTATCTGATCACAAACTAAGCAGAGCTTGTACTATGGAAACCTGACAACTGATAAACATACTTATATATTTTTAAATACATACATATTATAGATAAATAACACACAGACACAAAATAAACCATCATGCTCATCATACAAAGTTTTATCCTGGATGGGGATCAAACCCATAACCCCTGAATAGCAGTCAGATATACTCCCACCGTGCCACAGAGGCAGTTAAGTTATTTATCTATAATATGTATGTATTTAGAAATATTTAAGTATGCTTATCACTTGTCTGGTTTCCATAATACAAGCTCTGCTTAGTTGAGGATCAGATAGCATTGTGTGAGTTGTTCTAAGATATTACATATTATACCTATTGGCTTGAATTGTAAAGAATGTTATTCTACAGCATTAAAATCCCTGACATTCTAGGCTTTAAGTATATCTTGCATGCTATTTTAATCCCTTTTTTAACAAACCACTGACAAAATCATTAAAGCCAACAATATATCAAAAAATTGTATATTGTTATTAAAAAATGGGGAATTATATCAAATTAATAAGAACATTGGTATCCTTCAGAGACTTCAGACCTTCAAACAACTAATGGAAAGTTATAAGTAGCTGTTAGGTAATACGGTTTGTCAATCTTGACAGATAGTTGACACAGCTATTTAACGGCATCCTCCACACCATCCATGTTTCTGTGTTCATGGGGACTTAACTACCTTAATATTCTATTTCGGCCCATTAAAACATTAAACAAACAGTTATAGGGCCCATTACACAGCTTTCAACCATTACAAAAGTCTTCTAAAAGGTTTAGTTCTCCATTCAATTTATAAACACTAAAGCTGTCTGGTGCAACTTTTGTCTACAAATTTTCCCCGTTTTTACAACATTACTCATTGCTGCTCCGCTCCTATTTATATATCTATATATATTGGTTCTAGCGCGATGTTGTATATATATGTTGATAAATGGGCTATCCAACAATGAAATAATATTTCAATTCGGATAAACAGTTCCTGATAGTATAGTTCCAGTAGCCGATAAAAGTCCTGCACACCAAACTGACAGAATCCATCTGACTGAAGGGAGGGAAGTCTGCCTTTATGAAATGCTTGCGTTTTTTGGCGTTGTCCTTCCGGGACTACTAATTATTTTTTTACCTAAATAAGTAATTATCTAATTAGGTATGTATGCCAAGTATTTTTCACTTAGCTTGCTATTAACACTAAGTACAATATATATTACGTAAATAAATTGTTAATAGAATAAAGTATAGATAACTTAAACTCATTAATAAAATAACTTGAACTCATTATTATTATAATTATAAAAATAAATAATATCAAATGTTATGAGAAACAATAGATTTGCTAATTCATTCGGAATCGGCAATGGTATAAACTAATCAATTAATCTTTGATTGGCAAATGCTATGACTTGCATACCTTGAATACCAAGGTAACTCAACAGAAAAAAAAATGTATTAGAATTTATTTCTACAGTTAGCTACAAAGAACATATTAAGTTAACTAGATAGGAATATCTACATTTTAATAACTTCACACTCAAGTTACAAGTGAATCACTGGATTTTGCAAAATTGTGTCATTTTATTCAATGTCCAAATAACTAACGGACCAAAAGTTTTTCGCGAACATTAAACAAAACTGGAGAAACAACTTGAAATAAATTGAAAAAAGTACAATATTGTCACCGAATGAGACTACGTATGTATATTGTATACCTTTATAGCAGCTATAAAGTATACGTAACAGAAAAAAGTAAGTAGAAAAAGAGTATACATACGTAAAAGAAATCTATTGACGTTCACAGCTGTTGTGAACGTCAATAGATTTCAAAATAATGTTAATCTAAAACAATGCAATGCAATAAAATGATTAAGTAGACAGTCGCAATAATATAAAAAATTCCAACTCAAAAATGGTAGTTATTAGAAAGTGTCATGTTTTCTAAACATTTTATTTCCGGGTACAATGCATCATACTATGTCTTGTATGGATGCGACAAATCCGAAACGATCGTGGTCGCCAGTGGCAGAGGTCAACGGTGCGCGGTTTGTTTGGGGGCCGCCCGGCGGGTGCAGTGGGCGCACAACCCGGATCTCGCGGTGCCCCGCTTCCCCTTCACTCAGCGGGCTCGTGCGTGGAGGTGTGCATGCGCCCGCGCCACATGATACGCTAGTCAATAGTCTCGCCGCGAAGCACGCCGCGCTCGCACACGCGCGTGATGCCATGCGACGCGCGCACGCATTAACTAAATATTATGTACGCGATCGACAACACCCAGACCCAGGTGAGCGCGACTCTATATCCTCGTTATCGCACCTGTTGCACCCGTCTGACGTATTCCTCCATCCCACATATTCCCTGCGTAATTCATACTAGTCCACTCGCGAGTTTCACAGTGGGCCGCGGTTTTGCGTACAGCTCATTGTAATGATGTTCATTCACGATCGGCCGATATAACGATCCCGGAAGTAGAGCCGGTTCGTTAACGTCATGTAGGTATGCTAATTATTGTATACAGTGTTCAAACAGACGAAACGGCTAGGATTATTAGTTGATATCTGAGATGATTTTTATTAGATGAGTGAAACTTCAATTGTGGACTACGGTCAGTGCTTGTGAAGAGAAAATGGATATACCTATGCACGTTAGCTTTGTCGTTTGTATCAAAGTGGAGCTAATTAGTGTACGTTATCGTCTAGAACTGGAATGTCACAATGTTGGTTTGTCATCAGATGTTAAATGTCACGTTGCATCTTGATGTTGTTTCAAGAGCTCGTGAAAGCACTGCCTAATTAATGTGCATCTGTTGCCTTCGCCTGTGCGAAGTGTCGCAGGTCCGGCACTGCTCGGATATCACGGCAAACTTTCACTTCGCCTCAGAGACCGCTAGTGATTTATATTAGTTAGTTATCTACGATATCTGATCACGGATTTGAATAAATTTAATTACTTGGAGGATGTTTCTGGGAATTTTGACACGGTTTCATTAACTTTTTTTGCTATTGTTTTTGTTCTAATAAGATGTAGGAGTGTTTCCTCGTGTGATATTTTTGCTACATACAGTTAAATATACTGTACAGGCATTCAGGATATCTTTATCTGATAAATGGGCACCGATAGGCTCTTCAAGCGAAGGTTACATTACACACGGATGTTTCGCAAGTAAACAAACAGAATACATAAAAGACGTCACTTTCATTTTATTTTAATACAACGTTGCTCAAGACTTCACACAATCGATGTTAGGAAAACACGATACGTGGGAATCTTCAGATATTCTTACCTCGTAAACGTCATCGTTTTGTTAACTGTGCGAGAAGGACCGGATTCAATAGTATTTTTTTCCAAATTAACTAATTTTAAATTTAATGGTTAACAAGGTAAATGCATAATAAAAAAAACTCGACCCAGATACACAAGGGAAAGGAAAGATAAATCAATTTCCTGTACCGTGCAATTTTTATTAGACTTGTCCAAAAATGAAACCGCAAAAACAGCTTTTAAAATACAAAAAAAAGTGACCAGTCAAAAATTGCCCATCGAAATCTCGTACCTATTTACATTTATTTTGGGATAGTGTGAGAAAACCTGGTTCACACTTATCCAGTACTTAGCACCGAGCTCCCTTACAATATTACTTCACTATTTTCAAGTGTCTTCTTCCAATCTATTTTGAAAATGAAAAACGAAGACAAAACTTCTGCTAGGTAACGTATTATTGTTAAGGGAGTTAGAATTTACTATTCAAACTTCTTTTAATAGGTATGTAACAATTCCAAAAGAGCTAAGACCAAAATCTAATCGGAAAGAAATAGCAAACAATGTGATTGGTCCAAAAATTAACAAGCTTTGGATTTTTGATTTGTGCTGTGAAATCTTGTTCGTTGTCATATTTTATTATTCTAGTATAGATCAACGGGATATATTCTAAAGGTTATATTTTATTTACGATCGATACGATGCTTTTAATGATCCTTAACAGCTCCAAAAGACGTAAATATATTTAGTACTATTCTACTACTAATATCCTAATAACTAGCAGGGTACATAACACAATAGCCATCCTTAAAACCACTGAGCCCAAAGTAAGACATGTCGGTTTTCTCCATATGTTTACCTTCTTCGATTTTGGAGCAAATCACACAAAATGGCAAAATGCGTGCTCGCCTGCGTGAACCACTCACCACAACTCTAATTTCAAATTTGATACCCCCCCACACGTTCTCCAGAAAAAGGATCTCTATACTTATTTCACTACAAAACTTTTAATAACTTCCAACGTTTTTTTCTTTTGGAACCAAAAAACAACCTTCTAAAATGTCAAAACACATTCAGTATCCGGTATGTTTACAGACTGATGTAATAAAATGTCAATAGGTGCCAACCTATTACTAACTGCCTAGTTAGAGTAAGCTGGTTGGAGATAGAGGCCTACTTGCGGTTTTTGATCACAATGAACGCTATAAAAACTAATATAGTTGACATTGAAGATCTGTATGACGTATTATAACGTTAATTTGTGTTCAAGATGATTTGGAGACCTAATAATAGAATAGCAGATAGTTTGTTTGCTTGTGGATATATTTTTTAAGAGGAATCTAACCGAAATTTTCCGACGGTGTCTCCCATAATCCAGGATTAGCAGCTAACAGAATGAGACCACAAAACACCGAGCATAATACTCAGCAACTGTCAAGGTGAGCTTAACTCTCTTGGAACAGGCAAACTAAAACAATTAGAAGGAAAATAGAGTTGAAAAAAAAATGGGTATTCCACAATGAGTAATTTAGAAAGGTCGTTTTTGTGTTGGTTAACTAGAGTGGAAAACAATGTATGATAGACACTTTTTTGCCTTTGCAAAATTCCCCACAGTTGCTATCCTGTCAAGGGCACGTCAATGTGGATGAAAACGATCCAACAAAAAAAATGTGTTCTTAATTAAGGATCACTTCGGCATTTTTGGGTGTCTTATCGTAATCCTATGCAAAGAACTGAATTGGGGGAAAAATACATAAAACATTTAATTACATTAGTCTTTTTTCGCAGTCGCAAGTCGTGTTTGTGTCTTATTTACTTACTACAGTAAAAAGTTTAATTTTATGACGTTTGGAAAAAAAACCGAATTCTGGATAAGGTACTTAGCTGGTCTCCTTTGTTGTGACATCCCAAGAATCCCAACATTTATACAAATTATCAAATCTTAAAGAAAGCCTAACTGGATTATTTTTAGTATTAGGGGAAAATCTACGTAACCTAAATTTACTGTATATACGTACTCTATTATGTATTGTACGTAAATTGAATATTTTGTAGTGAAAACTTGAAATATTATTCTATTAACAAATGACCAATTTTCCATGCAATTATTTTCTCATAGTCTTTAACACGCAGTCATAAAAAAGTAAAAGATAACGTTCAATCAGTAATATTCTTAATTGGATTGAAGGCGGCAAAATACTCGGTTTCCACTAAAACAGTTAAATATAACGTTATGTATAAAACTTAAAGGGTAAGTGAGGAGTTTGGATTTTAGTTTACGCGTGTATTTTGATCAAATCTTACTGACATCACAGTCTGTTTTGATATCTACTAGTGTGTGTAGACACTCGTCAGAGCCACATCTGACTACGTCACGAATTAATTGCACGACCATGAGTACCAACTTTTAGAACAACAACTTGCCATTCTTAGAACAGATCTGCGTTTTAAAAATACAGTACAAAATGTAATACTGGGACTGATTGTATATCACATCACGCCATCAGCGTAAAAGATAACTTTTGTTGTGGTAACCGAATGTTTGTGTGCGATTTGTCGTACATATGAGTGTGTGTGTGTGTGTATCGTTCGAAGTATGTCGCGTGCCCGCATCCTGTTCGGCGCTGACGCCACATCGGACGAGGTGGCGTCCGCCGACGTCGCCCGAATGCTACCACCCTATTGGCCGTTGTTATCTCCTCGCGACCGATAGAATTTCTCCTCTACAAACGGAACTAATTGAACTCAACTACTCATGCACCCGCAAACATTTTTTATTCCAATCTTATAATTACCTACTTATTGATTAACACATGGCATGTTGAAAGTTCAACGTTCGGATATACCGCATCAATTCCTGCCATTGCAGACAGTTTGAAACCGTGCATGTATTATAATACATTCTGAAAATTTTAAAATTAGTCATGAAATGAGATGACGATTTATGTTTTTCTAAATTTTTTTTCGAATTCATTTAAGTTCACGATTTGGCGATTCTAAAAACGAGCATATTAAAAAAATTAAAATCATAAAGGTACGTATAGTTCTCGCCTCTTCTACGTAAATAATGAAAATGTTTTGTGATTTACTAGATAAATAAGACAAAAGCAATCTGATAAGATGTTCTTGTCATACTTGTATCTTAATTTCTATTGACTACAAAGTCCAGTGATATCGTCTAAAAGATCAAACTATATTACTACGTAATTCCTTTATTTGCGTACAAAGGAGATAAAATGGTTAGTAATGACGTCAGTACTATCAATGGAGACCAGAGACCAGGGACGTCAATGCAAAGTCAGGAAAACAAAGATTAGCAAACATACTTATGTATACAATGTGACAAAGTTCAGAAACAAATAAATGGGGACACGCCGATGTTGAACGAATAAAAACAAAAGGTGCGAGCGAGGACATCGAGAAATACCTAGGTGATGTAATACACTAAAACAAAACTTGTGAGAAAATGTAACAACTAACGCAAATGTTAAAAAGCCATAATCGTGAGCAAGTGGAACGTTACGTCACCAATGCAAGTTACTTAATTGTCGAAGTGTATAGACTAGAGAAGAATCTTTTACATCGTTACAAGTGCCAATTCTTTTGCAATTTTGTTTTATAGAGTTACAGTTGAACTACTAATGCTGTGACTAAGAACATTTAGCAAACACATTAGAAAACATCAATCGTCAGTCACTTTCATCTCGGTAATGGATATTAATTGGATGAATACATGTCACGTCAGAAATACTGGATTAAAGTCAAGTTTTAAATGAACAATAATAATAAATTCTTAACTTATCTACTTAAAAGAATATTGTTATTTGTATAATTCTGTTTATTATATAACAAACTACAACCTAATTAGCCATGGAGGTTGTAGTTTGTTTTTGTTTTGCGCTAAAGAATTTATTGAGACTGGATAAATTGCAAGGAGTCTAGCACGTTTTTTTCCCGTTTGTAGTAGATGGGGCAAAAAATGTAAACAAATAGATGGTACGACGTAATAGACCGTGGCTAACGCGGGATAATCCTATGGGTTTTTTGTTCAGTCTAAAATAGTTGCTACTTGTTACGAGGAAATTAGACATCGAAGTGATCAAGATACTAAACTATTTCGCTTCCTTGTTATGGAACATAAAACTAACTTTATAATGTATGTTAATTGATACTGTAATTATTTAATAGTCATTTCCTAGAGCTCAGGAAATTCGAGGAACAATAATTTATAAAGATTTTAAACAGCAATCAATAGAAGCCAAATCTCTTAAACTAATGGAATGTTTTTTTTTAAAAAGATAACTAACAATGTGGGATTGAGTCCCACATTACTAGCAATCTTGTTAACCCTTCCAGCTAAGCTCAAAGGCTTGTGTTAGGAGTGGGTTCACGTCAGTGGTATAATGGGTAGAATTTTTTGGAATCTGTATTTTCTCAACTGAAGAATTATTTAACAAAAAACTACTGGTCCGAGTTGAAAATATAGTTTTTCTGTTGGGTAGCCCATTTATCAAGGAAGGCTGCAGAACATCACGCTACGACAAATAGTTGCGGAGCAGCAATGAAAAATGTTGCAGAAACGTGCATAATTTACGCAGACGAAGTTGCGCGGGTCAGCTAGTTTAATATATGAGTCAATAAACGATGACTTTATGATAGATGATTACAGCCAGATGCAGTCAATACTAAATTAATATGATATTGCGGAAACCTCAAATGAACATAATGACTAATAAATTAATAATTGCCTAGTTTCTCGTCAACATGATTGATGTAAAAGTGAAACCTTTATCTATACAGAGACAGATGTACTATAGTAAGTAGATTTTAGATAACATTTATTAATAAGTTGTTTGTTAAATGTAATTATAATAATCAGTACGCTTGACCCCAAATTTGTAAATCGTATGATGTTTGACGTAACACTATCGGGTTGGTCAAAAGCGCTTAGGACTTGATATTATATCACAATGGATTTATTCAATGAAAGGTCGGGTATCTTAGCATTTTATAAACTTATATTGAAATTATAGTGATTGAATAACACTCTAAATAATCTATACCTATAATATTATAAAGCTGAAGAGTTTGTTTGTTTGTTTGTTTGAACGCAATAATCTCAGGAACTACGGGTCCGAATTAAAAAAATATTTTACTGTTGGATAGCCCAGTTATCGAGGACGGCTATAGGCTATATAACATCACGCTACAACCAATAGGAGCGGAGCAGCAATGAAAATTTTTGCAAAAACTGGAAAAATTAACGCATACGAAATTGCGCGAGTCAGCTAGTCATAAATAAAAACGATTCGATTCGACGCAAATGTAACGGAAAAAAACTGACAATGAGACTGAACTGCTGCGGAATTCAAAACTAAAAAAGTATAATCATCAAAACAATATTTAGACAAACTATATATCGTCTACATAATAGCAACATAGTACAATATCGTTCTCTATCCGGCGACTGTTCGACTTGATTTTTTTAGAAAGTCGCATCCGGCTGAGCGCTGTAGGCGGGGCGCTTCCGTACTATGCCTAGCCCGGATG
Organism: Herminia tarsipennalis; assembly: GCA_945859575.2. Lineage (NCBI taxonomy): Eukaryota > Metazoa > Arthropoda > Insecta > Lepidoptera > Erebidae > Herminia > Herminia tarsipennalis. The sequence goes on along the minus strand of OX243846.2, from coordinate 16,096,889 downwards.
TAGGCTCCAGAGACCTACTAAACTTTATCGCTATACACGACGCTACTTAAGGTACCTACCTAATTTCTAACAGGAACTTGACCATTCGCAGGTAAACAGATGCAGCTTTCCCACTCAACTAAATCTTGTTACTGTCTTACATAATATAGTTTAAAATACTCGAGCGTTTTGATAAATATATCTAAAGTTGACTAAAGACAACTTTTGTTTAAAGTGTAAAGTATCAATTTGGGTTTTACCGTTTTATTTAAATGTTATATTTTGACAGACTAATTACCTCATAATAATTAATTTGCATATCACTTTGGTGATCAATCAATATTTTTTTTTAACGTTGTATGACTGTAGGGGTCTTGCTGCAATGGTTACTGTACTATTATATCTACGTGATGTGGGTTGTAGGTACGCTGGTTAAATACCTACTGCCTGTCTTTCCAATCGAAAATTTAATGTGTATTTTAGTTTCACAGCCAACTAGGTCTCAACGCGGATCTTGGGCATGAGTAACCGCTATTTTGTAGATTATAAAATGAATTTTCTAACTGTAAACTGAACTGATGTTATCGTGGCGTATGCAGTTATGGCTCCTGTTCTTTAGTTAGATAAAATAACAGTTGGCTTTAGAGTATATACGTAGTTTAGCTAAATAAATCTAGAAAAGGAAACCTAAACTATGTTTTAATTATATTGTAATTTTATTTAACTGTAAATCTGTTCCATATACATAAATGCAAAACAGGGCAGTCTTTTTTTCTTATTCCTACATATTACTGCTTCTGTTCCAAGTTCTAATTCTTGCTTTGATTGTTTAGCAGCAGGGAACTGATAACATCGCTAGTATTGTAAAGTATCGTTTTTTAATTTTGGTTCGGAAATATTTTTGTCAATTTGAGAATAATGAATTACAACCGGTACGGCCGACGTTGCGCACTCTAAAGGTCAATGATCATCTGTAGATCCGCTTCGGCGCCCTCATGACCCTGTGCTGAGCCGGTGTCGGTCGCGGTTGTATAAAATTTGCTTATTGATCGATAATCATCACTGTTCACATCACTTTTGATGTATGTTAAGGATTTCTAGGACGTTAATATGCGATAGATAATTTGAGATTCACAAAATGTTTGCCGGTGTTAAATCGTTACCTACAAGATGTTTTTTCATCCACTCTGCAAATTTAAATTTTAGTACGTGTAGGTATTATTCTTGCTAAATGCAAAATAATTAGTTAAAGTTATAACAATGCCCCATTACCAATGTATCATTGTTATGCCTATATTTACATAATACATTTTATTTATCAGAATGCTACCGAACGAATTACTTAAGAAGCAAAATTTGTAGATACAATCCATCTATCTATCTAGATTAATTCCAATTAGTCAGTTGACAACGACCCACTGGACCAGCACGAGTTTATGAGAATATATATGAATATCTTGTTTTACTGACGTTAATTTCCGCACGTTTAATGTTTCCGCCACACATGTTATTGAAATTATTAAACAGCTCATATGTGACCCATATTTTCCTATACGTATATCCTGTATTTTCTGCTATCCTGCATAATATTTTTTTGAACGTCTCTACTTTTTGTTAAGTACTTCCAGTTAAATAGTGAGGTCCAAAACAATTAGGTTTTCAATAAAAAAATATCGCAAAGCGTCATTCTCGGTTTTTTATTTTTAACATTGTAAGCATAGATGATTTTACAAATGATGACTGGTCGTGCACGTTATATACTAATATAATAAAGCTGAAGAGTTTGTTTGTTTGAACGCGGTAATCTCAGGAACTACTGATCCGAATTGAAAAATTATTTTACTGTTGGAAAGCCCATTTATCGAGGCTATAACATCACGCTACGACCAATAGGAGTGGAACAGCAATGAGAAATGTTGCAAAAACGGGGAAATTTACGCAGACGAAGTTGCGCGGGTCCGCTTGTGAGTTATATCCCGTGGAGATAAAACAATTTAAGAAATATTTAGTAAACATAGGTGTCGACAGGCCGCAACAGATATTTCCACCATTATAACTGATGTAAACCCTAACCGAATGGTACCCTAGATACGAGGTAAGACATCGGACACGATAGGAGGACGAACTCAACAATAGATCCAAACTGGAAAAGAATTGTGAAAGACAGTAATGGAAATTGTTAGATGAGGTATTTTCTAAGAGGTACACTGAACTTCGTGATATAGATTAGACTAAGGAAAGGAAAAGAACAACTAAATTAACACAAGGAGTAATCAAGATAACTACGAGGGTGGATCGAAATATTCGCGGCCTACCACATAAATACTTGACTTATTTTAATGTAACTGACCTCATTCGATTTGTTTACTCTCTGGTTGTCACATTGTAAAATTCTGTCACAATAGCATTATCTGTTTTTAAATTAGACTGAATTTTGTGAGCCTAAGTGCAGCGTTTTTAAAGAATGGAGAAAATTGAGCAACGTGCGGTCATCAAATACCTGTTTAAAAAAAAACTGACTCCAAAAGAGATTCACGAAGATATGTCAACAACATTGGGGGAATCTGCTCCATCGTATACGACTGTGAAAAAGTGGGTTGCAGAATTTAAACGCGGACGAGAGAGTATTGAAGATGACCCTCGCTCCGGCCGGCCTACGACGTCTACGACTGAAGAAAACATTGGGAAAATCTGTGATCTGATATTGGCAGATCGGAGATTGACCATCAGGGAGATTGCTGACACTATTGGCATCTCATATGAACGAACACAAAACATCATAGTCAATGAACTTGGATTTTCTACGCGGTGGGTCCCCAGATTGCTTTCAGTTGAACAAAAACGAATACGGCTCACGATTTCTCGCGACAGTTTGGAAATGTTTGAGACTGATCCACAAGATTTTTTGGACAGATTTGTTACAATGGATGAAACCTGGGTACACCACTACACCCCAGAGTCAAAACAGCAATCCAAGCAGTGGAAAAAACCTGATGAACCGACTCCAAAAAAAGCCAAAACAATTTTGTCAGCTGGCAAGGTGATGGCGTCAGTTTTTTGGGATGCTAAGGGTGTCATCATGGTGGACTACCTTGCAAAAGGTGAGACTATAAACTCTGCTTATTACTGCACCCTTTTACGTCATTTGCGTGAAACGATCAAAGAGAAAAGGCCAGGACTACTCAGCAAGAAAGTGTTGTTCCATCAGGATAATGCACGCGTTCACACGTCTGTTGAATCAATGGCTCAAATTCGTGATTGTGGCTTTGAATTACTGCCCCATCCCGCCTATTCCCCTGATTTGGCACCTTCGGACTTTCATTTATTCCCAAACCTTAAAAAACACCTTGGAGGTCAAAAATTTTCATCAAATGAGGAGGTTGAAACCGCGGTGGGTGACTTTTTTGAAGGCCTTGAAGAAACTTTTTTTATGACCGGCATACAGGCGTTGGAAACCAGATGGAAGAAGTGCATTGAGTTAAGTGGAGATTACGTGGAAAAATAAAATTACTTTTGTTTATATTTTATATTGTTTTCTTGCTGAGGCCGCGAACTTTTCAATCCACCCTCGTATTGATTGATTAAACTTTTTAATGGTGGACTACGGGAAAAAGGCAATGTTAAAATAAATTTCAGCTCTAGATAGTCCTTTTAGTAGCTCAGATCTTAATACCTTCAAAAGTCAAGTGCTTGTTTTACAAGGTTAATCTTAGAAAATAGTAAACTGCATTCTAGTTAGATCCGGTACCTGTGCAAGTCATATGTTAAAATCATTTACTATTTTAAAGGTTTGCGTGTCAGCTTGAAATGTTAATGGTGTTGTATCATAACGTGATAGAGCTACAGATTTATGATAATATCTATTATACCTACCAAACGGATATTAGTGCTATAATTGGTGCTGAATTACTGTGATTATATACACAATTACATAATAAGCATTTATTTTATAAAGATAAGTTTAATTCTGCACGTATAATAACTTAACTAATCTGGAGGTCTACTCTAATTGAACGAAAAACGAAATTCGAACGAAAATTACATAATTAAATCCAGAGCTTGCGAGCTTCTTATGGTTCTACGAATAACGAACGATTATACTAAGTCTCCGTAAATTAAGGAAATTTAAAAATACGAAAGTTTACGAAGTTTCTTTTCGAGGAAAGCAAGTTGATCTGAATCGGACAGCTCTCGCTTTTTCTTCAAGTAATATTTTGGTTACAAGTAATTGTCTTTCGCTACCTTTGGGCAATACATTACTTTTTAGGGTTCTGTACCTAAGGATAAAACGGGACCCTATTACTAAGACTTCGCTGTCCTTCCGTCTGTCACCAGGCTATATCTCATGAATCGTGATAGTTGTTGAAATTGTTGATGATGTATTTCAATTGCCGCTTTAACAACAAAAATACTAAAAAAACAGAATACAATAAATATTTAAGGGGGCTCCCATACAACAAACGTGATTTTTGTGCTCGTTTTGATAACAGCAACAGGCAGACGCTTGAAATATTATTATTCACAGAATCTTTAGTTACATATTCACATTAAAAGTGAATACCTAATTAAATTAAAATAAAACAAATATTTAAGGGGTCTCTCATACAAATACAACGAACGTTTAGTAAGTTATTAACGTAACGTTCCCGAACAATAACGTTCGTTTTACAAACTGCGAGTCTCGATTCCTTAACGAACCCGAACTAGGGTGAACTATCTATTTATTGGCCATTGTCGGATACTGGCCACTCTGCACAACATCAGCAAAAAATAAGAAATGGGGTGGGTCCTGCCATCTATGTTTTTTATAAATAATTAACTTATACGTTTAGGTTTCATTTTAGTTCATTTTTTTTCCGCTTTAGAAACTACCGCCAATCCGAGCCGCCATTTTTTGACAGTTGGCGAACAGACACTATCGCGCACATGTTCTCTCAGTGTATTTGTTAACGGAAGATATTATTTTCAAAAATAGAAATTAGTGTAAAATTCAATGTATTGCGAAAGTATTTTATGTTATTTGAGTTGTTTAAATGGTATGTTTTGTTATTATTGTACCGTATTTTATGATATTGTAATAAAAGCTTAGTTTTGAAGGGTGGCCAGTAACTGAATGCAAAAGAAACGTATTTTTATTTAATGGCCATAGCGGCCAATAAGTAACTAAAGTCATAGTCATCGATTTTCTACGATTTTATACCTTAATTAAACTCTTTATATGGTTTAGAAACCATTGGCAAAAAATCATTAATTTCTGTCTATCAATTTCAGTTACTGGCATAGGTGGCTAGTAACTAAAAGCCGGTGGCTAGTAATTAACTTCTTTACAGATATCCAGAGAACATAGGTACCAATTAGATAAACGAAATGGCAACAAAGCGACGACAGTATTCCCAAGAAGACCTTATGAAGGCCTTGAAATTTATACAGGATAAAGAAGGGTCTACTCGTGAAGCAGCAAAAAAATACAATATCCCTAGAAGTACCCTACAATTCAAGACTGAGAATCCTCATGTTAAGCCTAAATCAGGCCCCGACCCAATATTAAGTGAAGTTGAGGAGCGAGAGTTGTGTAAATTTATATCAGACTTAGCCAAACAAGGGTTTCCTTTGAAAAAAGATGATTTACTTCAGTGTGTACAAGATTTCTTAAGAAAGAACCCTAGACCGAACCCGTTTAGAAACAATAAGCCAGGAGAGACTTGGTTCAAATCATTCATGAAGCGCAATCCGATTATTACTTATCGAACATCTGAGGGAGTCACCAATGCCAGTTCTTGCGTTTCTGAACAAGATATCAGAAAATGGTTTTCAGAAATCCACCAATATTTTATTGAAAATGGTCTTGAGGATGTGCTCAATGATCCGACTCGCATTTTTAATGCTGACGAGACCGGTTTTAATATTTGTCCCAAATCAGGAAAAGTCCTGGCTGAGAAAGGAAGCAAAAATGTGTACCAAATAGAAAAGGCATCCGCTAAAGAAAATATTACTGTTATGTTTACTTTCTCCGCATCGGGCCACGTTTGTAATCCTATGGTTATTTATCCGTATAAAAGAATACCTGACAAGGTCACATTAAGCGTTCCATCTGGATGGGGAATCGGCAGAAGTGACACAGGCTGGATGACTGCTGGAGTATTCCATGACTACATCGGTAATTGCTTTTATAAAGAGCTGTTGGACAAAAATATCCAAATGCCAGTAATTTTATTCGTAGATGGACATAAGACACATATAACAATTGAGGTATCTGAACTATGCAAAAGCCTACAGATTCATTTGATCGCTCTCTACCCAAATGCTACTCGGATCTTACAACCAGCAGACGTTGCAGCCTTTAGACCCATCAAGGTTGGTTGGAGAAAGGCACTTCACGAATGGTATGCAGAGAATAATCATCAGGTATGTATGACCAAAGAAAAGTTTGCACCCTTGTTAAAGACAGTCGTTGCATCATGTGCAAAACCAGAAACATTGATCAATGGTTTCCGGATCTGTGGTTTGCATCCCTTTGAATCAAACAATGTGGATTACTCGAAATGCATACCCAACGCAAAACCATCAGAAACTGAAGCTACCGCTCTAGTCCCTGAGCCTGAAGCTCAGTTTCAACTTTCATATTCAGATTTTTGTGACACAGTAGGAATGTCGATTATAAATAAATGTGAAAGAATGTTCGAGGGACATTTAGATATACAAATTGAATCCGGTGATTTTCTAATTATATATAAGCTATGGCAGAAATTTAACGGAGCAACTGAACTCAACACTCTCTCAGTTGTTATAGAAAATAGCTGTGATGAACATGTAATCCAGACGACAGAAAAAAGTGATATTATCCTTGATGAACAAACTGGTGAACTGAAACAAAGTGTAGACAATTCAACTGAACAAATGGCTTTAATAGTAACAGAAAACGCCAACATAGACATTCCAGATAATAATATTAATGATCAACAAGAAATAATTTACGCGCAACCCGGTCCATCTAGACAATTTCACCCAAATAAAATTATAACTGTTATTTCCAACGAGCCACTATCTGATTATTTAAAGAAGAAGACACCGAAGTCACCAAAGAGGCAAGGTAAACGCCAAATAGAAAGACTGCCCTTTGCACTAACTTCCGATGTACCTATATTTAGAAAAGATGAAGACAAAGCATTTAAAAAAAAAGGAAGAAGAAGAAGCCAAAGAACAGAGAAAAAGATTACGAGAAGAAAAGAAATTGCAGAAAGAAAACGCTGTGCCGAAAAAGAGAGAAAATATTGCGAAGAACAAGACTTATCCTTTGAAGAAGAATACATCATCAAAATGTGATAAAATTGTTTGTTGTGATTTTTGCCTGAGTCCTATCAAAAAGAGAATTATTGAATGTAATCAATGCCAAAAAAAGTATCATTTTAATTGTATTCCAACTGCCCATAGAGTTCATGTGCCAGAAGATAATGACGATTCCTTTTTATGTCATTTATGTTACATAGTGACTAACGCCGATTCATCTGATGATGAAGTGGATTATTTATTTTCTGCTTTAAAGGAAGAACCCAAAAAACAAAGATATTTTTGAATAATTCTTTATAGACATTTTGTTAATTTGCTTTTAATATTTATTTTTACACTTAGGTTTAAGTAAACCATGGTTCCTATATTTTTGTCCTAAAAGTTTAAGATATAAAGTTTCTAATGAGTCTAATATTATATTGTTTTACGACTGATTTAGTACAAGTTTAGGTAACGTTGTATTTTTCATAATTTATCAATTGGTTTGGCTCTGATGTTTAATTGTTTTCTGTGGCCAGTAACTAACATACATATGGCTAATTACTGATTTTCGTGGCCAATAACTGCCAATATTAGTATGTTTTTAAACTTAATAAAAATATATATTTAAAATGTGTTTAATTATACTTCATATAGTCTTTAAATTAAAATGTATGAGTTACTGATCAATAGAGTGTACGTTTTATCAAAATAATTTATCCTACTAAGAAACTACAAAGCTCCAAAGTGGCCAACGGCCTTAAGTGGCCAATAACTAACAGGTTTACCCTATATAAATATATATATTTTTTTCATTTATGCTATGTACTTATTTACAAATTTGTACGGAGCCGGTGGCCAAGTCCGACTCGCACTTGCCCGGTTTTTTAGATATTTATGTACATATGTCCTTCTTGCCTTACGATTTTCAAGTTATGATTGACATGCAGTTGTGAGATCCGTGTCCGTTTTGCAACAAAAAAGTTCGATACGTAACACCAAACTTTTCTTTTTTTTTCCAGAAATATGTGGAGTCATCGTTGGGGTGGGCAGGCGAGCGCGGCGAGGATTCCAGCTACGACTCGGAGTGCGAAGATGAGGGGGCTCACAGAGCAGCTTCTAGGACACCTTCGGATACACTCGCCGCTGAGTTCGCGGAATATGTTACTCTCACACCTACACCTCCGCAACCTAATCAAGTAAGTTTAGATTATTTTCTGCAATTTCCATCTCTATTGGATGATAGCTGGCAAGCTAATTTATTACGATGGAACACTCAAAGGCCCCCATAGTACCTAGTTCTAACGTTATGCCAATTAGATGTTTTCGAATGCATCTTGTTGGTTCTGGAGAAACAAGACCTAATATTTTTGACGGTGTATTATATTAAAGTATTCAGTGTCTGAGTGTGAAGTAATTCAGTATTCTTGCAGACTCCATTTTTGACATTTTCACTATCACAACACAATCCACTTTAGAAAAAAATTATGCAATTTTGAGTAGGTATTACCTATTTACCGCGTAGGTAGGTTTATTATAGATTTTCGCATATCGAGTTTATATAAAACTAACCTTTTTTGTGTTTTACATAGGCCAAGATCGAATTTGCTGTAAAGCTGGGTTATTCGGAACGCCTGGCTAGGACGGCATTACAGCGATTAGGGCCCGACCCGCCTTGCAATGAGCTGTTGGCGGAATTAATCAAGCTCGCGGCTAAGCAACCGCCTCGGGCTTTGTCGCCGCCCCCGCCGGCCGAGCCCGACCCGCCGCCCGACAGGGCGCCGCTACGGCATATCGTGATAGACGGCAGCAATGTTGCTATGAGGTAAATGCTCTATTTTTGTCTTTATCATTCTGATTGTCGTTTTAGCTGGACTTCCATTTCCATCCCAGAAGTGATCTTGTTTTCAGGTTTATATAGCCAATAATCCAATGCCTTCTGTTGGAATAGTTAACGTACTATAGGAACGATATGATCTATAAACATGAATGTTTAGAGAACTTATTGTCTTTTCAATAAATTATAGTACTTATACCTTTGTACCCAAGTACTTACGTTGTATCGTCACTGATATAATCATTTTATTCAAGCTGTACATTAACCCGGTATCACGAAGTATTGTTGTTCAATTCCGGTTGATAACGTCTCATACAATAATCTAATCTTGATAAATTTGTAATATGGTGTTCTAACCTAATTTATATAAGTAAATCCAATAATATTGATACCATAAAATTTTGATTATTGATGTACATTTTCCCTTCGTTTCAGCCATGGCAATAAGAATATCTTCTCCTGTCGCGGCATCGAGATCTGCGTCGAATGGTTCCGAGCTCGCGGACACAGAGAGATCACCGCGTTCGTACCGAAATGGCGGAAGGAGGCGTCGCGACCCACCAACCCCATAGCGGAGCGTGACGCGCTCGAGCGGCTCGAGCGGGACCGCGTGCTCGTGTACACGCCCAGTCGCCTGCTCGGCGGGAAGCGGCTCGTGTGCTACGACGACCGATACATCCTGCGCCTCGCCGCCGAGACCGACGGCATCGTCGTCTCCAACGACAACTACCGCGACCTCGCCATCGAGAGCCCCGAATTCCGCAAGGTCGTCGAGGAACGACTGCTCATGTACTCGTTCGTGAACGATCGTTTCATGCCGCCCGACGACCCGCTCGGCCGGTCCGGCCCCACGCTCGACGCGTTCCTCCGAGCGTCACCGACCCGCGCCGACCCGCCTCCCGCGTGTCCCTACGGCCGGAAATGCACGTACGGTAATAAATGCAAGTTTCACCATCCAGAGCGCGCCGGTCGACCTCACAAGTCCGTCGCCGAGAAACTATCAGAGCGAGCCGCGCGAACTCTTCGCGCTCGCGACCTGCACACAGTGAGTTTGCCGCCCGGCGGTCGTCCCGCGGACGTGAAGAAGCCGCTCGCTCGTGCTCACTCGGCAGCGCCGCGGTTGGCTGATGCCGCGCTCGCTACACACTTCGACCGCGCACAGATGCAGGTCGCTGGTCCGTCGCAGCCGCCGCCTTGTCCGCCAGGTCCGATCGGTTCACCTCCAGAGGTAAACCCTCACCGCAAGCTGGCAAGACAACTGACACTGAACCCGGCATGCGACCCGCGACTGCACGCTATGGCAGCTAGAGTGGCGAGCGCGCCAGTAGGCGCGGCGGGCGCGGCTCGCTCGCACGTGCCGCTGTCGCCGTGCACGTCGGACGGCGCGCTGCAGCACTGGGACGCGCGCCGCCGCATGCACTACCACCTCGCCGGCATCTTCCCCGAGGCGCAGGTGGCGCAGGCGATGGCCGCGTACCCCGACGAGACGGACGCGCAGACCATGTGCGCCATCATCCTGGCGCGCTACCGGCCCAGCGAGGCGCGGGTGCCGCACTGAGTGTCGCGACCACCGAGGTTACTGCCGATTTTCGAATGAAAAATCGGACCGGTAGATCTCTACCTCGGTCGCTGGTCGCAGGTCGCCGGTCGCCGGTCGCGGGTCGGCGGCGGCGACGGGTCGCGCTCGGAGCCCGAGGGCGTCTCGAGTCGGCCGCGGGCAAATAGGCATTTATATTGTACATTTCCGACGGTTCTGTCATATGCTTCTGAGAAGCGTATGCTGATATTTAATAAATATTAAATAGTTTCTAGAGATGTACAAATTCACATTTTCGTCTTGTACAGTTTATTTGACTCGGACTCGTCTATAAGAGGCCGTTTTCATTCCTGTAATCTTCCAGTGGATAACTTCACAGCTCAGCTAATAGAATTTAATGAGTATAAAATCTTGCTTGTAAAAATATATGAAGTTTAAGACAATTATATTATGATATTGATAGTTAAATGTGATCATATATAAATCATTATTGGTACCATGTACCAATTAAAGTTTTTATTTTAGTTTAAATATTATATTTAAATGTTAATGTTATGATTTTGTATGTAATACAATGATATACTGTTTGTATGGAAGTCTAAATCTATAAGTAAAATTAAGTTGCACCAATGGTTATGGTTACTTTGTTTGTAGACAAATCCTGAGTCATCAGTCAGCAACAGAAGTCGTTGAACACATAGATTGACAAAAAAAACCTAGACACTTGCTCAACCATTGCTATTATGAGATTCAAGTTTCAAAATAGAATTGTTTGACCGAAAGAAGCTGCTATTTAAATATTTGACGAATCAACAGCCTCTGTTGCTAACTGTACATAAAAAAAGCTGTTTTATGACTACCTTGGTTTATTAGTATGTTTAGATGTAAGCAATGGCCAGCTGTAATCGACTAATTTAGTCATTATTGTAGGTGTAACATTGAACCAATCTGTTGTTTGATTTTATTAAATTGAACTGTTTAAAACTTAAATGCAATGCATAAATTGAAAATGTAAGATACATATATCTACTCACATGTTATACTTCATAGAGTGACCATTGTTATATTTGTATAGATTCATTTTTATGGAGTATATCATGAATTATTTAGTTTAATTAGTTTATCAAATTCTACTGGAAAGTTTAATGTAATCGAAACTGAAGGTACAATTTGGTAGTTGTAATCAGAAGTGTTTTGGGATAGCTTGATTTTATTTGCTTCTTAGCACATTCTACTTTTGGCAACAGCTTTTAGTGACTCTCGACATTGAATTGTAGTATCGATACTGCAATATATTGATTGATTCGATTCCAGAGTCGATTGTTGACGGCGCATCGCGTTTTGGCGATGCATTGAAGAATATTTCTTTGCATCTACATTCAAATGTTTGAAGTGAGCCAATTGAGAATATCCAACACTAAATATTGATGCTTTGGCTTTAAGACATCCCAAACATTTCTGATTACTGTGTAGTTCACATTCCTTGTGGAATGTATAACATGATGTGTCTTTTTTGACATAGTAATTAATATTTTATGAATAAATAAAGCATCTGTCGCATAGTAATGGTTTATTTCTTTTTACTCCTATCTGGATTGTTTGATATCCTCTTCACTATCATTTTCATGTAAGCTTGACTATCTTTCTTTTCTACTTTATCAGAAAATTCAATGAAATCTTGACCTATAAACTTCTTTGTAGCCTTGTGTTGATTTCCTTGACCAGATGGCACAAATACTCTGGTTTTTTTATTGGTCCTATATAAATATGGTGATTCTGATATATCCATTACATTTGTATCAGTTTTTACTTCTTTTTTCTCTTCCATATCCATTTTCTCTACATTTGTGATTAATGGTCCTGGTTTTGATATAGCATATAACTTAGAAATAATATCACAGATTTCATTTCTAAGATCAGCCAAACTTTCATTTTTTAAACCTAAGCAGCTTGTTTTCACTCCAAAGTTAGTCAGTGTGAGTTTTCTTAAATCTCTCATACATAGCACTGGTATTTTCTTAGAGGTACACATTTCCATTAATGGCTGAACTATCATTTTTGGGTTTACTGTCGCTTCAATTATGATAGCTGAACATTGTGCATTTTGTATTGCATTACTGCACTCTGTAATTCCAAATAGAAGTCCATCTACCTTCCTGAAAATAATAAATATTTTTCAATACTAGACCAGATATAATCCAAAATTAGACAAAGTTGTGACGAAAACTTATTTATGAGTTTCTAAGTTTAAGTTCACCATTTTAAAAATGAATTAAATAAAGGTACTAAAATATTTTATATTTAACATGATACAAATAAGGTAAGTAAGTACTATGATAGATTAGATTGTGTGAATGTTTCTAAACCCTCCCAGTTAATATTGAAGTCGTCAAAATAGATTTAAAAGAAGTAAACAGAAGGAACTCCATTTCAGTCTGATATTATTACTTACTTTAATTTGGGTGGTTTCGGCCTTTTTTCTTTAGGAATAAGCTTTAGTTCCTTCCAATGAGGTTTCTTAAAATCTGGTATTTTGATTCTATATTTTTTTAAGGTTAGTTCTAACCTTTCTCCTTGGGCCTCTGTTACTTCAGGCCTGGAAAATATGAATTTAATACATTACAGGATGAATTCTAAGGAGACCTTGTACTTATTTTTCAGCTTCAAAATCTAGAAATACTTACCAAAACACTTGGTCGGGTCGGCATAGGACATTTTTTATGTTTTTCTTGAGTTTACCTTTACTAATCGTATTTTTCTTTCTTTGTAACGATGTGGCTTCCATTTTGTTCACTTACACTTACATGCAGTATGTTTTAATTAATATAATATTATTTACAGAACTTCAATACCAAATCATATTTTTATACAAAAACAAAACGTATGTATGACAGCTTCATTCTCTTTTGGATCAACCTAACTAGGCCGGACTGAAGTAGGCGACAAGTGGTTGCGTAGATGCATTTTTTGGAAGTAAATGGTGACAGGAAGTGGAGTGCGGGGGCGGTAACTAAACCTAGAGAATTAGAGATGCGATTACGCATTACATTGTCATAATTAGTATTACTAACTCATGTTTTTTTGTGATTATTTTCGTAAAGGAATTTTTTTTTCAAAGTTTCTTTAGTATTTACTGCTATTCTAAATTTAAACTTTTATGACCTCATTTAAATAGTGTTTTATATTATTGAATTAAAATGTTGTTAGTATTTTTAATCGAATAAACATATTTAGTCGTTTTCGTAAGTAATTTTAGGGTCGCATCTCTACGACATGCGCGAAAGTGATAAAAACCTAACTTCAATCCGGTCAAACTATGTTCTTCTTCTTCTTCTTCTTTGAGTTTATGGCAATCTAGCCGTTTTATCGGCTAATTTCAGCTAGTGTCAAAGTATTTATGCGCATAATACATCATACAAAGTCTCGTTCTTAGTCAATTATCACCACAGAACAGAAAAAACAGGTGGAAGTGTGTACTATAGGAACCGTTGTCGCCAAACTCATACATATAAACCGATATTCAATAATGAACTACAAATAAACAATTCATTTGATTTGTCGTTCTATTTTTACTCATAACTAACATAACTCACGAATCCTACATCTGGAAATAAACCTTTATACTCTATTTAGAGGATATAATGTTGTTTTACCGCAGAAAGTATTTACAACGTTTTGTAATCGTAAGTCAAACTAGATTCGATTGACAAATTAAATCCGCAACTCTCAGTATTCTTAGTCGAAGAAATTATGAATTTAATGACTTTATGCATAATGTTGACAATCGTGTCATAGGTCTATATATATTGCTTCTCGACCAGTGCAGAACACATTGAATTTTGAATTACATTATCGATTTCGATAGGTACAGTACGATCAACGTAACTAGGCCGGACTGAAGTAGGCGACAAGTGGTTGCGCAGATGCATTTTTTGGAAGTAAATGGTGACAGGAAGCGGGGGGCGGGGGCGGTAACTAAACCAAGAGAATTAGAGATGCGATTACGCATTACATTGTCATAATTAGTATTACTAATTCATGTTTTTTTGTATTTATTTTGGTAAAGAAATTGTTTTTCAAAGTTTCTTTAATATTTACTGTAACTGTTTTAAATTTAAACTTTTATGAACTCATTTAAATAGTGTTTTTATGTTGTTGAATTAAAATGTTCTTAGTATTTTTAATCGATTAATCGTTTTCGTAAGTAATTTTAGGGTCGCATCTCTATGACATGCGCGAAAGTGATAAAAACCTAACTTCAATCCGGTCAAGATACGTTGATCGTACTGTACCCGATTGCTTGTTTAATTCGAAAAAATAAGATTTGTTGGGAGTTCAGTAAAACTGTAAGAAGAATTGAGTAGCATTATTTAAAAATAAATTAAATAATTACACCAGTCACAGACCAGTCGGACCCAGAGCCGGTTACCGTCAGGCACCGGTGGTACGAATATGTATAATAATACTACTAGAAATACTCTTTTCATAAATGAAAGAGTATTTTTTAGCTTGTTCGTGCTAGTACGAATAACCAGTGGTGTCTGATGGAATTGGCTTTAGTTGGTACAAATACTCATATGTGGATTCCCAGCAGGGCCTTACTGGTCTGTTTAATGTACTACTTGCTATAATAAATGTATTTTACATAAATTAATATCCTTAATAAATAAATACTTACCTGCTGCATGTTTTCAAAATTTCCATTTGAAAATTCACGTTTAATAAGAATTAAATGCGCAATACTGAATTAATTGTGAAAATCATCTTACATACTTGGGTTAAAATTAAAAATGCGTTATTTTGACTTTTTATCTATTACCCTTGAAATAAAACACATTTGTTTTTTTTTATGTAATATATATTTTAAGAGGTGGTAAAGATGCTATACAAAGGGAAAACCTAAATATAGATGTATTTAGGTTTTCCCTTTGTCTTTATAAATAAAATTTAATTGAAATTATCGAAAACGGTGAATTGGCCAGTGGCACTAGAGTGGCGTTGAAATGTTTGTTGTGCTGCCATTGAGGCGGGAACCGGCATGGCGGTTTTTGAATGATCTTACACATTGAAATGACCGGTTGGTCAATGCAATGTCTCAAACATTATTAAAATTATATTAATTACGTTGTTAAAGTTTGATTACATTTTTTATATAAAGCACCTATCGTCGTTTATATTACAACACCGCGAATGTGCAATTTGGCCGTTACAGACTTTTGAATGTCATTGGATAGAGAAAAAAATCCCACTTTCATTTTCAGAGCGAGGACGATTCGGAGATTGAAGAGTGAAATAAAATAGCTTAAATCTATACTAATATTATAAAGCTGAAGGGTTTGTTTGTTTGTTTTTTTTTTTGTTTGGATAGCCCATTTATCGAAAAAAGCTATAGGCGATATAACATCACGCTACGACCAGTAGTAGCGGAGCAGCAATGAGAAATGTTGCAAAAACGGGGAAAAAATACGCAGACGAAGTTGCGCGGGACAGCTAGTCAAATATAAGAAGCCTCCACCGAGACAAAAAGTCAATATAACCGATAATAATAATATAAATATATACCCGATAATAATAATATAGATATAAATAATAACCGACTTTATGGTTGATCCCCGAGTAGATGTTATGGAGACTGCAAGCAGCATAATGCAGACGTCAGATATTTATTTAGATACAACAGAAGTAACAGGTGATTTTAGAAAGATGATTCTGTCCCTACTTCCAGCAACACAAACCACACCAAACAAAAAAATATTATATTAGAAGATATCTTATTACCAGCTGATACAATTTTTCATGGCGGGATCCAAAGTCAAAGGAAGATTCTAATATCTAAATAAGGCGAATAAAAATTCAAAAAAGTGGGAAAGAGAACTTAATAAGAAATTGAGAGAAGTAGGAAAGTCTTATTTAGGATACAGGCGCGACAGGAAAGTTGACGAGTACAATCCTAATTTCAAAGTTTTCAAACTGCGTGGATGTCACGAAATTACTGATTTTGGAAGACATTTTTGATCATTTCTGAAAGAAAATGAGTTGGGAACAGAGGCGACAGTTAGTGTGGTCAAATGTTTCTGTAGCGCCGTAACGTTACGTAACGTAACCAAGAGTGAAATTCTAGAAAAAGTGAAACCAAGTCTTGTTACTTGTTGGTATCTAAGAATTCAAATGTAATCAGAGTACAAGTTTTCCAACCTAGTGTTACAGGTCAAGAATTAAGTGTGGTGTTAAAAGATTTATCTGCCGAGCCAATATTCTGCTTTAGACTGCAAGAGTTCGCCCAAAACTATACGTTGCGACATACTCAGATTATACATTTTTTACTGATTTTTCAAAGCCTGAATATCAAATCTATAAGTCTATAAAGCCAGGCCGAAAGCTTGGGGACTCTACAGTCACGGACATTAGTGTACTTATTTACAAACCCGATGAGACCTTCTGGTATAAGTTAAATTTTGACGAAGAACCCAAAATATTTTATTTATTTTATTTATTAATCTTCTTGCACACAAAATTTGTACAAAGGCGGACTTAATGCCTTAGGCATTATCTACCAGTCAACCTTAGGGTGATGCAGAGAACTGTTTAAGGTGGGTGCTTATTCGACTTATATTTCTAATGCTAAATAAGCAAGAAAGTGATTAAATAGAAAAAAAGAAATAATAATAAATAAATAATTATAAAAACAATACCATACATATAAATATATAAATACACATACATACACACACAACATACCAATACATACATTTACATACATGATACATACTCATAACTATACAAATACATACATATTATACATATATAACCATAGATTACTATAATTGTGATGATTCCGCCAATAACTTCGTATAGAAATTACGTACTTGGAACTTAAAGGTGACACGAGTTGTAGACATTCTTATTTCGAGAGGGAGTGCATTCCAAAGGAGAATAGCTTGAATAGAGAAGGAAGAATGCACCAGAGTGGAGCTGTGAGCAGGACAGAGAAGCAACAGATTATTAGAGGAGCGTAGATTCCGATCATGGCTAGAGCAGAGAAATTGAAAGTGAGGCGTTAGATAAGTAGGGGCATGAGGAGAAAATAGAATTGAATATAGCGTAAATACTGCTAAAATACTGCCCCAACATCCAAAACATCTAATTAATATAACCGATAGCTTGCCTAAATTGTATACTAGAACTTAAAAATGTTATACCTAGTGACTGCCATAGTTTTTTATAATAATGTACCTCATTAGCTGCTTTACTAGATTTTGATTAGGAAACTGTTTTTAACTTCATAGGGATTTGAAATTGAATTTGTTGGCCGAAATGTAAGAGGATCGTCTACCTGCTTTAAACAATGTTATGGCTTTCTACAGATGTGTTCTAGAACTTTGTTATTGTTCTATTGAATATTGGTAAGTGGACAATGTTTTCTTTTGTTGCTTTGTTACTTAACGGTACAGCATTTTAAACCTTCGTATCATACTAGTGCAGACGGATATTGTAACCATTATTTGAAATAATAAAACGATAAAAAAAACTGTCTTGGAAAATAACTTTCGTTTTACCAAAATTAAATGCCGTAAACACAAAACTGATTCAAATACAATGCAAATGTAATTTTTATCATTAACATGTGATATTGACTAGCACAAAAGATAAAAAATAAAGGATAAGTACCCATTCTTCGTTGCCCGTCACGTTCTTCACACCAACATTGTACTTATTTCTGATCAGAACATTATCATCAGACCTATTTAATTCATCATTCTCACTACGATCATTCTTATTTTCTTTAGAATCATCCGTGTTATCTATTTCACTATTAGAATTTTGAACACTGTTGTCGATATTCAAAGCAGGTGCGACACTTTGCGTTTGTTTTTGGTCCTCCATATGCCAACGATTTTTAATATCATCTAACGTATTAAACATCAGCATAAATGTATTTTTTATTTGCCTCACTTGTTGAATATCAATGGTTATTTTCCGGCCATTCTTTTGGTTCATTTTTGTCGATTATTTTATTATAATTTCATGTTTGATTGGTTGATTTGTTTTGTAAGCGTTAAGTTTTTTAGTTTTGTTTTTTAGAGAACCGTTTATTTTTAATTTTATATGTTATAAGCCAGCTAAGATGTGCTTGGATCCGAAAATAATCTCTGACGTCATCATAGAAGTTATGGATCGGTTTCGCGTGAAAGAAAATCTTGTCAGGTGAGGGTTGAAACTGACTAATTAGAATTAATTAGTCAGTTTCAACCCTCACCTGACAAGATTTTCTATATTTTAAACATGAATATGTTTAGATAATAAAATAAAACGAATCTTATAAGCGTTCGGTTACTTGTGGTACCACCACCCCATCTCTTCCTGTGGGCGTCGTCAAGGCGACTAAGGGGTGTCACACCGGAGGAGCCAGCAGCGTCTTTTACTTACTTTAAAGCCTTTCTGCGATCGCCAACCCGCTCGCCAAAACATATTGCTTTGGCGAGCGGGCAATACCCCCAGTATCTATAATAAGAAGTTTCTACTGGGCAGACCCGTGCCTAGCAGTAGGACATCATATCTATTAGTCGTAGCGCGATGTTATATAGCCTATAACCTTCCTCAATTAATGGGCTATCCAACAGTGACATGATTTTTCAATTCGCCCCGTAGTTTCCTAGATTATAGCGTTCGAACAAACAAACTCTGCAGTTTTATAATATGTTAGTATATATTATTATTATACCTATTATAGATAACCCTTATCACTCAGGGTTATGAAAAATAGACAGTATCCGATTCTCAGATCTACTAAATATGCATTTAAAATTTCATAAAAATCGGTCAAGCCGTTTCGGAGGAGTATGGTAACTAACATTGTGACACGAGAATTTTATATATAAGACTAGCTGTCCCGCGCAACTACGTATGCGTAATTTCTCCCCGATTTTGAAACATTTCTCGTCGCTTCTCCGCTCCTATTAGTCGTAGCGGGATGTTATATAGCCTACTAGCTTTCGCCCGCGGCTCCGCCCGCATGGATGTCGGTTATCGCGATAAAAACTATCCTATGTCCTTCCTCAGGACTCAAACTATCTCCATACAAAATTTCATCTAAATTGGTTCAGCTGTTTGAGCGTGAAAGCGTAACAGACAGACAGACAGACAGACAGAGTTACTTTCACATTTATAATATTAGTATGGATAGCCTTCCTCGATAAATGGGCTATCCAACAAAAAAAGATTTTTTCAAATCGGACCAGTAGATCCTGAGATTAGCGCGTTTAAACAAACAAACAAACAAACAAACTCTTCCGCTTTATATTATTAGTATAGATATTATTACTATAATATTATACATAACCCTGATCACTCGGGTTATGAAAAATAGACAGTAGCCGATTCTCAGATCTACTGAATATGCATTTAAAATTTCTTATAAACGGTCAAGATGATTTGGAGGAGTACCTATGGTAACTAACATTCTGACACGAGAATCTTATTTGAAAGATTTAGAGTCAAAATTTTCACGCGCCTCAGGAATAATGTCTTTTAGTCAAAAAAATATTTGTAAATACTTAAGAAGAGATACATAAAAAAAACATATTTGTGTTTTAATGGGTAATATGATAAAAAACATAATTAATGTCGAAATATTATAGGTTGAGTGAACAAAATGGTTGATATTGTCTCGGCTACTAGTGAACTATTATAACCCAAAATTACCTTTAAATAATTACCATCATAATGGCAATTTCTGTACCTACAACATATCTGACTTAGGCTCTCATTCAGCCCTGGGCTGGTATGCAGTTGTTCAATACATTACGTGAAACCCTTTTAGACAGTTTTCTCCATAAACGCGCTCTTTTACAAAATAATAATAAAGGCTCATTGATATACACACATTTACATTCTAAACCCGCTCTTACAGTTAAAATTTGAAAAACACACCACATAGGTTCTATGTAAAAAAATTTGGCTGCACTTATGTTCACACGTGTTGTATTAAAATGCCAGAAATATAATACCGTACATGTGGACCTTTCAACAGCCTACGCCGTATGTTTTCTCTTTAATCTTTCATTTTAAAATGCTGTTATTCAACTTTAAAATAAAAGCTGACTGAAAGAGTAATGTGATCCTATTAAAACACCAATAGTAACTTATAAGACCAATTTTACATTCCTATAGGTACATGTAACACCACATTTTCCCATCTTAAAATGTTATTACTCAGCTTTTAAATGAAAGCTGACTAAATAAGTAATGTTAACCTATTAAAACACCAATAGTAACTGAGGCCAATTTTACACTCCTTTAAAAAGTTTTAAAATGAAAGCTGACTAAAAGAGTAATGTTATCTTAGTAAAACACCAATAGTAACATAAGAGGCCAATTTTACACCCCTATACATGCCTTATACAGATATAGCCTGATTTCATCACTTGAATACAGCCATTGAATCACGTGTGGTTTATATTAATGCTTACAGATCACCAGTGAACTGTATGTAAACCATTATATAGAACAAAATGCTACCTAGGTACGTCGTGTCAGCCACTATGTCAGCTGATTACAAGATCAGAACTTGGAACCTATTAAAGCAAATGCAGCGAGGAGTGAGACAGAGAAAATTGCCAGAAAGTGTCAGTGGGCAGGGCACATTAATCGGAGAACAGGTGACTGATGGGGCGTTCTCGAGTGGCAATCACGAACCTTCCACTAAATGGTGAACCGACCTGGTGAAGGTCGCGGTAATTTGCTGGATGCGGGTGGCACAGGATTGGTCGATTGGTCGAATGGGGAGGCCTATGTTTAGCAGTGGACGTATTTCGGTTGAAATCATAACCTGTATTCTACTCCCTACTTCATGACGATGCCCGCTTACCTATGAAATAGAAGCCCCGTAGTCCCCCCTTGGATCCGCCACTGATTGAGACACTGCATTTGTAAATAAAAAAAAGAAGGCGTCCGCAGCTTTTTGCGCCCGCTGCGACTTAAGCACGACGACTCTGTTTTTAAAATAAAATACCAAGAGAGGTACGTACATAATAGAAACCACGGAATGAAAATACAGGTTGTTTATAAGGTCGATGCAAAGCCGTAAAGCGGAGTTAGTATACCTAGACTATTTAGAACTATTTGAACTAAAGTTGTCTTAGACAAAGTGTGATTTTTATTTTTAGCAAGTTTTATAAATATTTCATACTAAAACCCAAAATTTTGCAGTTAGTTGCAAAAAATGGCCAGTTTAAAAGATAAATCATTTATTTTTATTTAATTTCATTAAAGTAATGTGTAAACAAGACACAAGAGGCGCCCCCTGGCCTTTGGTGCCTGGAGCGGCCGTTCCGTTCGAGCTATGGACAGTCCGTTCCTGCCTACCTGGTTACCTCTCCAAGTTTGAATTAAACGAGGAGATAAGGGTTCAGAAAGGCCAAGCCATTTTGTTAAATATATGTATTAATCTATCAACTTAATGGCCATATTAGCGTAAAGATTCCGACACATTTATGTTTTAGTTGAGTACGACAGCTTTGTTGTTTAAAGATAAATTCAATATATTTTTATCATATATTTTAGGTAAATTTTTGGTCACAGACGTGCGGTGCACGCACTTATGGCGGACCTGTAGGTTACCTACTTATCTAAGTAATTAACTTACCTTATTGTCTATGTATCTAGTATCTAGGATTAAAAAAAATAGAAAGAAGAAAAACAATAGATACGTGGTAGACAGATAGGTTTAGGCTTACCAAACAAACAAAAGAAATTTTTAGCCATTGTTTCATGTACATTTATGACTTCGGCAAAGCAACTAAGAACTGGCACACAAAAGATTATAAATCTCGGCTTGGAAACTTACTAGGAAGTAAGTACGTTGCAAAAAAAGGATGCGTTTTTTGTTCAACTCGGGTCCGTTGGCGAAAACCATTGTTCAGATTTAAGGGCGGGGGAAGTAATAACTGCAGTAAGGGTGCGTCGTTATGAAACTTTTACCTGAGGGACCGCTGTAATTTGATAAACAGTCTAGTCATATCCCAGCGTTCGTGCAAGTTGGTGGTAAAATGTCGTCTGCGATACAAAGTTTTAGTGAGGACTGGTTGCTGGTGCAATTAATCAGCGGTGGTAGTGATGTGGTGTACGTAAAGTCTGTTGTGAGCCCTGTGTCTAACCAGCTGAAGATTGGAGACAGGCTGATAGTGACCCGACGAGGAGAACAAGAGGGAGCTATATTGATTGCGCGCGCACGTAAGTACATTCTCTATGCAGGTAAAGTACCCAACGACCGGGTATTTACAATAGTCAAACGTTATAATGCACCTTTGATTTTATCTGTGAATGTAAAAATATAGTGCTTTTCATACTTGCATAAATTGTGTATTTAAGTATCTATGTTATTATATACATTATGCTAGATTACCCTACGAACTAATTATATACAAACTACATATTATCATTATTTACAACTTACCAAGTTAACTACAAAAAAAAGGAGTCACAACCAGTTTAGGCGTCGAAGAATTCCTCACTTGCTTAAATCTATACTAATATTATAAAGCGGAAGAGTTTGTTTGTTTGCTTTGTTTGTTTGTTTAAACGCGCTAATCTCAGGAACTACCGGTCCGATTTGAAAAATTCTTTTTTTGTTGGATAGTCTATTTATCGAGGAAGGCTATAGGCTATATAACATCGCGCTACGACTAATAGTAGCGACGTGAAATGTTGCAAAAACGGGGAAAATTTATGCATACGAAGTTGCGCGGGACAGCTAGTAGTTAATATGTAGTTTAGTTTCTAGATAAACTTAACTAATACCATTTCTGAATATTGTAAAACTTATTACTTAGTAGGTCTGTATCTTACCTTTCGACTTACTAACTAGAACATCTGGTCGGTAAATATGAATCAGCCATCAGTTAATATATAATAGATCCTCGTGGTATTTATAAAAACTCTTATCTTAATTCGCCGGTACCTAGATATCGCCACTTACGTTTAACCTACCAACAATTGCGACAAGCTAGGTGATCTATACCTACTCGGTACTTAAAACAAATTAATATTAAAATATTTTTTGTATATTAAGCCTATATAACTATTGCTCTTATAAGAATAAAATTCATAGATATGTACATAATATTTACTTAGGTACCAAGGACCTAAATCTAAGCGGAAGCATATTCCGTGTTACCTTATTAGTTAAGTTTTAAAATAATAAATAATCTAAAATGAATAAATTTAAATCATTTAATTACTTCGCAAAGTGCAAAATAATAAATTTGTCTCGATTTTCTAATTTTATTATAATATACTTAAAAAGGTACAATTAAGTATTTTATTATGTATTTACTAAGACTATCTACTATTCCATATTTTGAGGTACCTACTTAGATAAACAACAAATCGGTTATTTTTAGTAGGTTACTACACACAAGCAGATGTGCAAGTAAGACGCTAGGAAGGGTCGCGAATCAGATCATTTATAATAGATGCCCCTTTTATAATAGAAGCGATATAATAGACTGTAATAGAAAATATTATTTTAACTTGGAACCCGAGTTTTTCAACAATTTCGCGGATTTCAGTTGGAATTGCCACGCACGTGGTATTTAAGCACTAGAGCTAACTCACTCGCCCACTTACAAGTACCTACTTGCCTAGATAGTAAAAATATGATTATAGTATTTTAGTTTGATGTTAACTCATACGACAAGAATCAAACATTTGAGCGCAATGAGCCATCCGTACGTATGAATCATTCTTGCTAGTATTTACACGTTTCAATAAAAATAGCATTGCAACGCATTGGCAGCGTATATACTAGTATTTTATTTATTGCTGTCAATTTTGCTCTTGAATGTACTTACAAGAAAATGGCATCGTATAAATGTGCCTTAAATCTAAAGAACTGGCCTGTGTCCTGTAGGGGAGCGTGAAATGCTGGACGGCATGGTAAAGAAGATGGAAGTCGTAGCGGGTCCGAGCCATCCTAGAGATCCAGAAGATGAGGACAAAGACTTTTCTTCTAGCGCTTCGGAGTGGGTGCCTAGCGACGATGATGCATCCGACGACTCTGCAACCGAGGTATTTATTATAATATGTACTTACTAAAGGATATCAGCATATTTATTTTTGATTCCTGTTTTGACGTCATAACAATTCATGACGACTTCAAAATATTTTTGAAACGAAGTCTCTGAAAATTATAGGTAAAGTAGAAATTTCTTTCACGATCTATATTTCTTACTAAATTGAATACTTGCAATAGTGTAGGCTAAGCATAATTCTAGTATTAGTTTTTAGTAAAAATTGTGGGTACTTTTAACAGAATCTTATGTCAAACTTTTTCTAGGCCAAAACGAAGAAAATCAAATTGGAACATTACAAGCGACAGTATTCTACTTCCAGCAAAAATATATTAACTCCTTCGAACAAAGCCAACGCAGTGATAAACATGATGAATCGGAAAAAATCACATGATGACAGTAAAATTAAAGACCTAACTATCAAGAAATCGTTACCGGATTCGACAAAAATGATCCAAAAGAATCGCCCGAAAATAACCATTGATATTCAAAAACTGAGGCAAATAAAAAACATATTTAAGCTGATGTTTGATACGATAGATAATATTAAAAATCGTTGGCATATGGAGGACCAAAAACAAACGCAAAGTGTCGTACCTGCTTTGAATATCGACAACAGTGTTCAAAATTCTAATAGTGAAATCACTAATACTGCTAACACGGATGATTCTAAAGAAAATAAGAATGATCGTAGTGAGAATGATGAATTTAATAGGTCTGATGATAATGTTCTGATCAGTAATAAGTACAATGTTGGTGTGAAGAACGTGACGGGCAACGAAGAATTTGTACGTATCTTAATTTTTTATCTTTTGTGCTAGTCAATATCAGAATCAGTTTTGTGTTTACGGCATTTAATTTTGGTAAAACGAAAGTTATTTTCCAAGACAGTTTTTTTTATCGTTTTATTATTTCAAATAATGGTTACAATATCCATCTGCACTAGTATGGAGCGAATGTTTAAAATGTTGTACCGTTAGGTAACAAAGCAACAAAAGAAAACATTGTCCACTTACCAATATTCAATAGAACAATAACAAAGTTCTAGAATACATCTGTAGAAAGCCATAACATTGTTTAAAGCAGGTAGACGAATCCTCTTACCTTTCGGCCTGTCTGTAGTTTAATATTTAACAAGTTTGTAATGTTGTTACATTACAAACTTGTGTTGGGGCTTTGGTTGACTAAAGGGAATTCATTTTCAGGTTGCAATTGGAAGTGGGAAGACTTTCATACACAAGGACAAATTTAGGAAAGTAAACTGGAAATCGTACACTATTGCTACGCGAACATTGTTGTTGGCTGTGTTTCCTCGAAGGTAAATATTGTTTTTAACCACTGATGAAGGGTCCCGTAGCCAAAATGGCAATACGGAACCCTTACAGTTTCGCCTGTCCGTCCGTCCGCACTTTTGCTCAGATACTGTTAGTGCTAGGAGGCTGCAATTTTAATGAATACACATATTACTTACATATTTATTACGTGCGAGCGACTCGCACTTAGCCGGCGGTATTTATGTTCTTTTTATACCAACGTAAATAACGCACCTGTTTTACTAGACAGAGTTTGTTTCTTAATTTCCAGGATATTAGCGACCCACTCGCTGACTGGAAAGAAGTCGCCTGCCTTCCAGAATAAGCCAGCTAAGATGTGCTTGGATCCGAAAATTATCTCTGACGTCATCATAGAAGTTATGGATCGGTTTCGCGTGAAAGAAAATCTTGTCAGGTGAGGGTTGAAACTGACTAATTCATTCATGTTTAGATAAAAAAATAAAAGGAATCTTATTAGCGTTCGGTTACTTGTGGTAACGGCTTAAGAATAGTACCACCCCATCTCTTCCTGTGGGCGTCGTCAAGGCGACTAAGGGGTGTCACACCGGAGGAGCCAGCAGCGTCTTTTACGTACTTTAAAGCCTTTCTGCGATCGCCAACCCGCTCGCCAAAACTTATTGCTTTGGCGAGCGGGCAATACCCCCAGTATCTTTAATAAGAAGTTTCTACTGGGGAGACCCGTGCCTAGCAGTAGGACATCATATGGGTTGATATTTACCTACCCAAAAAGTTAAGTTATATTGTGTAAAAAAGGTATTTTACAAAATTACCGCCTGCTGAAACATACATGGGTTCTTTGGAATTGAATATATTATCTTTAAGGATTTTGGGACATTAATATTCCACAAGTTTTTTTTTAAATATTGATCCATAAATTGACGAAGTCATTTGCGAACATACATGAAAAAATATAAAGCCTAGGTACCTAGGTACAAACGAACATAGAACCTCCATCTCTTTGAAGTCAGTTAAAGATAAAAAACGCTCCAATTCCAAAAATAAATTGAGGCAATAACATTAATGAAAAATGACATTTCTCTTTATTTGTAAGGAAAAAAAATAAGAATTTGTGACACTGGAGGCTTGCCAGTTTTTTTATATTCGGTGTCGTACGTTGTACCTACGTGTGCGGGTGTTGTTTATGCAGCCACGTATAACATTTGATTAATATTTTTACAGGAGTATCATCACTACGAAATGCGCAGATGAATGCAAAATGTGGAAAACGAGAAACAAGAAAAAGTCTGCCACCGCTAAAAATGAAAAGACAGCAGTATAAAAACAACACTACCTATTTTGCAATTTTTTGTTGCAAAAGGATTGTTTGCAACTTAACAATTTGTCGTTTACCAACCATACTAAGCAATGATATTATTGACATTTAAAAAAGCTTATCTAAATCACGAAAAAGTTTACTTATATTAGAAATACAAAACATCGAGAGTACTAAAGGCAAGTTTCATACAAACTCATCGAGCTCATACAAACTTAGCTCGGGTTAGCACGAGTAAGTCGTGTTTCTTACTCACAGGACTGTAACACGATTCCACGGCCCTCTATGTAAGTAATAAGTACTTACATAGAGGGCCGTGGAATCGTGTTACACAGTAGGTACTTACCTACTGTTCTGTTAGTATAACAACGGGGGTAGAATATGTAGGTATGAAGATTCCCCTCTGTACTATCGGTGTTTTATTCTAGAAACGTTATGTATACGGGACCTAGACAAGTAGCTACCATTATCTTTAAACATTAATATTATACAGATTTTACAATTAGTTGAGAGACGTAAGAGAAATATCTCTCATCATAATGTCAATACCGTACATTTTTTTCATTCAAGATAATGGAACTTATCCTAGGTCTTTAGTACTTGGTAACCGTTTAAGCGCAGAATGTTAACAACTGCGTAACACAATAATTTAATTACGAACTTGACATTCAGCGAAGTAGACATTTAACGATCGCTGGATATTTTATGAATTGGACATTCAGCGCCTAAACGCTTGTTAACCACTAAACACCGAGGTAGGTTTTGTACAAACGCGCTCGCAACGCAGACAGATATCGCTCACGGCTACGGATTCTCGAAACACCATAAAAAAATCATAAAAAAAAATCGATCAAAAAATAAAAAAGTCCGGATTCCGTGTACGAATATAATAATTATAATTATGTCTTTAATATTATTGCTATAGTACCTACTTCTTAGTTATTTTACTAAAGCCAATATAATTAAACGAAAATTGCTGAGGTGTAAAAACAATTCTTATTGTAGATTTAATTGGCTGTGTTGAGATTATGATATATTTGATAGATTTAGTTGTATTGTAAGGAACGAAGAGTAGTTTTATCTAAGTAGATAATAATATTTTTCTGGTTCCTTACAAAACAGTGTTTTAGTCATAATAAGTACCTGTTTATGTCCTATCCTAGTAGTTAGTCTGATATACCGTGTTTCTCCAACATCAGTATCTACCTACCACGAATGAATTTGTCATTAACAGCTGACAGAATCGCAGATTTTCAATAGTTGTTGATATATCTGTAGTAGAATATAAGAACATAATGTAATCTGTGCCTACTATGTAATCTTTAGATTAATTAATGCATTTTGAATTACAATTACTTATACGTATTAATTACCAATAATAATATTCAGTCTGATAGGATTGTAATATGTAATCATTTTAATAAATAAATAATAAAACGTAATAAAAATATTTATTTTTCATTTAAACATTTTGACCTCTTCATGTTTATTTTATTTTATGACTTCGATGACTAGATTAGATATAATTTATAATTATAAAAATCGTTCTTATTTTAGTTTTATAATAAAGCATAGTTAGTGTTCTAGCTAGAGCGCATATGCATACGCATAAGACATGAGCATGAGTACATACATGCGCATACAAACTTGTGCAGTCACGCCTCATCTGCAGTATAACCTTTTTAAAGCTATTCTGTGAGGAAACTTATCCGAAATCGGGCAGATGACTACAATAACAATAAATAATTTTATATTATTCAAGCAATAGCACTTCTCAAAATGGTCAGAAAATCATGTTTTGTCCACAATTGGGTATTTGACTACTATCAAAATAAAATAATTTATGTTAACCATGTAAAAATATGACAATAAGTGTTCTGGAAAAATATGTTTCTATAATTTAAAGTGTTTAATCATTTTTAATCATAAAAAGAAACACTAAAAGTACACGATTTGACCACAGAAAACGTGACGACACATGTTAGCATTTCATACAAATTTGTACGAAGCGGGTCGTTTTTTATGTCTTAAAAATAGGCTGATTTGATTTCAGTCAAATACCCTATTTACGGTGTTCATGATTATTTATTAACAAAATATAAAATCATTTAACCATAGTAAGTTGAGTGTGACGTCACCGATTTGTATTTCATACAAACTTGTGTGGTACAGTTTTTATGTTTCATAAAATGATACTGATTTGAATTTGACAGTCATCTACCCCATTCTCAAACAACACCTATCTTTAAGACTTTCTCAAACATATTTCCGTCTCTATTATTTACCTTAAAGTGACAGTGACAGTCTGAGATAACGGTCTTAAAGTTAAAATTGAGTTCAGTAGTTAGTTTCCCTGCTGGAATATACCAAGAGGTGACAGTACTAGATCAGTATTAGAACTTGCAATGATTGCTCTCATCAACATCATTTCATCCGGAGTAAATCGCCAGCCGCTAAGCTGCCCAAGACTTTGTAACTTTGGACAACATTCCATTAGGAGTTCTACTGTGGCTAGAGTTAAGCGCGGAGCGTTGGGGAACCAAATGCCTTCTAGATGCTCAAATTTGTAGCGATGGAGTATTCTGAAAGGAGATAACGCATCAATTATTATTTTATAATTAAAAATTTTCTTTATAAAAAGGCAACTCCCGCATTAGGGTACAAGCCATGTGTCGCGAGGGACTTTAGAAACATACAAGTCACGGACACAAAGTACACCCAGACTCGGAACAACAATTTGTGAATCACACAAAGTGGTGTCTCGTGTGGGAATCGAACCCACGACACGATAACATAATTGATAAGGAATTACGTTTTAAAATCTTGAACTTAAGCTGTTCTTTCGATTTTACGATGTTAAAATAATTTGACAATGACATAAGCGTATCCAGCGTTCTTTTTCGCCGGAAGGGGTTCACTTCAGTATTAAAAGGACTCTCACATTAAAACCGGTGTTAACTTTCCCTTGACTTTTATATATGTACATATATTTTGTAGTATCTATGTGGATAATACCTTTTACAAACATGGCAATATTTGTAAAAGGTATTATATAGTAAACGATAACAAATACGAATCATCGTCATCGTAGGTGTACCTGCTGATTGACGGAGAAATTGCCGGTTTTGGATAGATTGGCTGTCTAATTAATAATAATAATAATATCTTGAAACAACTCACACAAAGCTATCTGATCCCAAACTAAGCAGAGCTTGTACTATGAAAACCAGACAACCGATAAACATACATACATAACCGATAATATACATATTTCTAAATACATACATATTATAGACAAATAACACCCAGACACAGAATAAGCCATTGTGCTCATCACACAAAGTTTTATCCTGGGTGAGGATCGAACCCACGACCTCTTGCGTAGCAGTCGGATACACTATACAGTGGCAGTCAAAATTCCAAATTTACTGACAAAATATTTCCTAAAATCTTTTATAATAAAATGTTTATCTCTACAGCGCTTAAGCGAAAGCCTTCCGTAACCGATTTCTAGCACGATTCAAATAGTAAACAAAATAAATGAAAATGTAGGCACCAGATACTTACCTCGACATATCATTATCATCCAACTTGATTTCATCGCCGATGATCAATTTTTTTAACCTCGGACTGCTTGTCATGAGGTATTTTAGACACGGCGAGGACAAATTACCTCCTATAATTTCTATATGTTCCAACTTATTAAACGGAATCTCTTCCTCATGCGTCGCAGTTTGCAGTTGATAGAACTCTATAGTTTCCAAGTTTCTACATGTTTCCGCTATTCTAGTGAAATTGAAAGACCCCGAAGAACCAGACAGCATCAATGTAAGTATCCTGTGACCAATTTTTTCTAACAACTGATGAAGTTCATGACACTGGAATTTGTTTAACTTAATCTTATTGACGTTGGTCAGTTCTTTGATCTGCTGAAGGACTCCTTGGTCAGGCGTCTCTAAGTAAATAGTTTCTAACATAGGACACAACGCAATTATAGCCTTCATCGTTCTCATATTTGTCTGTACGTCGTGCATATACTGCAAGTTTGTTTTGAAGCCTGGAGGACAATCAGTGTTGTAAATGTGGTTAATAGATTTACCAACAAACGAATAACTGCCAAGATTCGTGAGGTTTGGCAACCTCCGTATTAATAAAGCAGCGTCTGTGTGATCAATGTTCTCTTCGCCGTACATTCCTATGTTTACGACAGTCAAACTTTGTGTCAACTGAGCGTTCCCATTCAACATCGCGTCTATACCGATCTCGGTAATATCCGTCTCACCAGAAATGTCCAATAACTTCAACACTTTATTGTATTTACCGATATATTTGAGCACTTCGTCGTTGGCTATGTATGGTATATTCAAACAGGTCAAATTAGGTGCGTTTTTCAGTATCTGATACAATGTTGAAAGTTGTTCATCTTTAACCCATACTCCTTTTAAATTGAGAGCGGTGAGATGGTGACCTTGCTCCATAATGAGCTCAAGGACTTTCCTATAATAGGGTACTGGGAACATTCCTGTCGCTAAACTCTTCACGTTTTCTCTGAGCAGTAAACGCATAGTGTAATATCTAACAGACGGATCTAAGTATTCTGAACTGAGTATTAAATTAATGAGATCTTGGAATATATCGCTGGTCGCCCCCATAATTTCGTAATATGAGGAGACCAACATGAATGGCAGTGCGGAGTCTTCTTCGGAGGTAACTTGAGACAGGGCGTGGATTAACTGTCTCGCGACGAGTGACAGGGAAATGTCCTGGAGCGGAGGTACCGGACACTTTGGCGACATTTTGCACTACACTACACTGAACACTTTTAACTAATATAGAAAGAAAATTACTTGGAATATTTTACTAAGTCGCACTAATTGAGCATCGGAGACAAGTGTTGCGACTTTCAGTTTTGGGAAGAGAAAGAAGTGAAAAATCGCGTAGCTATTTAGTTCACGCATGCGCAGTGAAGCTGGCACAGCGCCAACGCACGTTTATAATTCAAACTCGCGCGCACAACTCGCGTATTATTTTTAGAACTTTTATAAAAGGTGTTTATCTCCAGTGGCGTATGCAATTGTTATTATAAACTCGCTTCGGGAGTGAAAATGGCGGCCAACTGAGCTGTCATTATTCTTTCAGCTCAGCATTTAACGTGTGTAAATATATGGAAATGCGTGGATAATCCGGAAGAGTTGAATGTTTGTGCTGTTATAGCATATAATAAATATTTGACACTGGTAGGTATTGACTGAAACCTCGGCTAGATCTTAGCATAGTTTTGCTTATTAATTTGAGATCTACTCATATATCATTTATAGTGTGTACATTAATAATAATAAATATTTACATGTAAACTACAATAAAATATTTTACATGTAAACTATTCAAACTACAGAAAAACGCGTACAAAAATATATCAAATATTTTTGTACGCGTTTTTCTGTAGTTTGAATAGTTTACATGTAAAATATTATTTACATGTAAACTCTATTTATTTATTATAAAGAGTAATTAAAGGAACATCGACGGGTGTTAGATGAACGCGTATTTTATTCTTTGAAACAGTTTATTGTTTAGAGCCAACAGATAACAAACTTTTTCTTGTAATATGTATAAAATTGAATATAAAATAAGAAACGCTTTTAGAGTAAAAATTAAGTGGACGAGTGAATTTTGAAGGACTCTCCTACGCATTTATACAAAGAAATAAAAAAGAAGTGTGTTTAAAATGGAATAACCCCTCCAGCTAAGTTAAATTGCTTGTCGAGAGTGGGTTCACGTTGGTAGTATAATGGGTAGAATTCGAACCCGAGACCGATCCTTCGATTGCGAGTCCAATACCTTAACTACAAGGTTACCGTCTCCCAATTTCATTCTTCCATATTTAGAGTTCCGTACCTCAAAATGAAAAAACGGAACCCTTATAGGATCAACTTGTTGTCCGTCCGTCCGTTTATCTGTTAAGACTCTATATCTCAGGAACGCGTGGAAGGAAGGTATCGAATTGAAATTAAAACCTAAAAATTTGACTTTACAACTTAGAAATTTGATTTTTTCACAGCTTCAAAGGCAGGCCCATTGAAGCTGTGAAAAAATCAAATTTCTAAGTTATCATAAAAAAGGTACTAAAAAACTGCGTGTCTCGATTCCTGAACCTTTATAATACGTACCTACGAATTTGTATGAAACCCACGGTAGGCGAATCTTACTCGCACTTGCCCGATTTTTTTTTAATTTCATGTGGACGTCGCGGGTCAAATGGTCACAGATTTCTTTCCTAGTGTTATAACGATAATATTGTTGTACACTCAAAGTCATTCGATTTAACCAAATAAATAGAAAATAAGACGAACTTGATTTGGCAATATTTTATCTTACAATCATATAAATTTAAACAGCCGGCTAATTTGTTATAAACTAGCTGACCCGACCAACTTCGTTTGCGTCAATTTTCGCAGTTTTTGCAACATTTTTCATTGCTGCTCCACTATTACTGATGGCAGCGTGGTGTTATATAGCCATTAATAGGCTACGCAATTATAAAATATTTTTTCAATTCAACCAGTAGTTCCTGAGAATATCGCGTTAAACCAAACAAACGAACTCTTCAGCTTTATAATCTTGGATTCAAGAATGGTTTAGATTCACAATTTAACCCGATTCTCTTCCGCTTTATAATATTAGTATAGATTAATCTATACTAATATTATAAAGCGGAAGAGTTTATTTGTTTGTTTGTTTGCTTTGTTTGTTTGTTTGTTTAAACGAGCTAATCTCAGGAACTACTGGTCCGATTTGAAAAATTATTTTTTTGTTGGATAGCCCATTTATCGAGAAAGGCTATAGGCTATATAACATCGCGCTACGGCTAATAGGAGCGGAGCAGCGACGAGAAATGTTGCAAAAACGTGGAAAATTTACGCGTACGAAGTTGCGCGGGACAGCTAGTCTTTAATAAAACGCTTTAATTTTTTTTAACTTATACTATCATTTCACGTAGGTACAGGTAGGTTCTTAGCCACTAATAGAAGTATTTGTTCGGTGCTAAAACACCAGTTAGCTATTTCTTTAGACACTTTGCACCAAGCTTCACCGTGGTGTGGCTCAGCGGTTTTGCAGCGAGTTTTCACGTCCTCTTGTTGCTGTTCGTTCCCGTGTAGTAACTCGAATTTGTAGAAGTATGCCCATGCGTCGCCTAAGTCTGAGTCGATTTTGACCTGAAATTAATGCTAATGTTAGATACGGTAGGCGGCATGTTAAGTCATATGTTATCTATTTAACTTTGAGATGAGTTGTAAAGAGTAATACTTTTGAGAATTAGTGGTAATTTTTTTGTTTTATTCTTTTTAAAAGATAACTAGCAATGTGGGATTGTGGTCCCACATTACTAGCAATCCTGTTAACCCCTCCAGCTAAGCTCAATGGCTTGTGTTAGAAGTGGGTTCACGTCGGTAGTATAATGGGTAGGATTCGAACCCGCGACTTCACGATTGCGAGACCGATGCCTTAGCCATTAGGCTACGCTTCGTTCGGTTGTTTTATAGAACAGCCGTTCTCAAACTATTCAGAAAGAAATCCTTTTGGGAAGTTAAATATTTAATGAGAAAATAATTGTTCTAAGATATTATTAATAGACGTTATTATGTATCTGCTACCTAATTTTATGTATATGTTTTTGTAAAAAATATTTTCGTAATAATAAATTTATCTTATTTATCTTATCTTAATTAAAACCTGATTGTATCTATTTTAGAATATGCTTTAAGGGCACCCTAGTCGATGATTCTACCACGGAAACGCGCATAAGTGATTACTCCTCTGTTTAAGGTCATAAGTCAACGCTTAAAATTAATATCAATTCGTTTTATCATAAACTAAGCTAGTAGAAAGTGATAATTGAAAATAAATTAATATATTGAAAGTTATAAGTCTTAATACATTGGAATTTCGCCAAAATTGTTGTTAATTTTGTTTTTAATTCTTATAACTTTCAAAGGCTTATAACTTTCAAAATATTAATTTGTTTTCAATTATCACTTTATACAAGCCTAGTTTATGATAAAACGAATTGATATTAATTTTAAGCTTTGACTTACGACCTTATACAAAGGAGTAATTACTTATGGGCGTTTGTATGGTAGAATCATTTACTAAGGCGCCCTTAACATGGGCTGCTATAGAACATGAGCATCATTACTTATACATAGTATTGGTATTTAGTTATAAATTACTAGGAGTTCCTCGCGGCTTCGCCCGTGTTTGACTTTAACCCTTTCTGCTCCCCTTAGGCGTAAAATTTCCAAAAATATATTCGTTAGCGAACCTCGTTCCTATACTTTTTACCAAACAGTACTTATCCACCAAATTACTTTTAAAATAGAGAAGAGCAAAACAAAGGATTGAAGTATGTATGTAAACTGGTTGCCTTTTTATCACGGTATTCAACATCCACCTGAAAATAATTTTTCTTTTTTTTTTAAAAGACGACTCCCGCAGTATGGTACAAACCAAGTGTCGCGGGGGACTTTACAAACATACAAGTCACGGACATAAAGCACACCTAGACTCGGTACAACAATTTATGGATCACATAAAGTGGTGTCCCGTGTGGGAATCGAACCCACGACCTCTTGCGTAGCAGTCGGACACACTCCCACCGTGTCACAGAGACAGTCAAACTAAACAATTTACAACATATAGATAACTGACCGTTCTGTTGAACCACTCGCGACACTTGTTGATCTTCCTCTCGGTCCAGAACAGCTGCGACACGGCGAGCAGCACATGGGCGTCATGCTCGCATTTCTTTAGAGCGTCCACCTATGAATACATACGGTATATTAATATTAGTATTTTAATATAAATAGAAAATGCTGCTCACAATATGAGGTTATCTATACTAATATTATAAAGCTGAAGAGTTTGTTTGTTTGTTTGAACGCGGTAATCTCAGGAAATACTGATCCGAATTGAAAAATTCTTTCACTGTTGGATAGCCCATTTATCGAGGAAGGCTATATAACATTCGTTACGACCAATAGGAGCGCAGCAGCAATTAGAAATGTTGCAAAAACGGGAAATTTTACACAGACAAAGTTCAGCGCGGTCAGCTAGTTATAATGTAAATAAAAAAATGCTGACGAGTGTATGCTCATAATATGGGGTTAAACTATGTCAGACTTCAATAAACAACGAGTATAAAGCTCTATCAACACGCGTTCAAGACGGACACTGGCCGTGCTTCGTCTTTGTCGCTAAAAAATATCAGTGCATGCTACGTTTTATTATCCGCCTTCGCTACGTTTTATAAGGTGGTTCTCTGTTTGACCC
Organism: Herminia tarsipennalis; assembly: GCA_945859575.2. Classification (NCBI taxonomy): domain Eukaryota; kingdom Metazoa; phylum Arthropoda; class Insecta; order Lepidoptera; family Erebidae; genus Herminia; species Herminia tarsipennalis. The sequence continues at coordinate 16,060,264 of OX243846.2, read as the reverse complement.
GTATAGTAAATTTCGCTTACTCACTCCTAAGTTTTAGTATATCTCTGGTATTTTATAATCTAGGTTCTCTGTTTGACCCGTATGTTTGTATGTTCGCGATTTTCTCAAAAACTATTGAACCGATTTTGATCTTTAACTACCGACTAGATGGCGCTGTGGGGGCCTAACCCGCAAGCATTAAGAGATAGAAAGATTTGATATCTAGTAACATAGTCCAGATAGGTGGTTCGCTTCTGGCCCTGGTTTGGCTACGGAAGTATCGGGTTCGATTCCTGGGTGTAGACTTAAAATTTTTCTATCTTTCAAAAATGCAATTATTGTATTTGTAAAGTAATTGGCAAGAAATGCCTATAAAAATTACTTCAATAATATATATCCTAAAAAACAAATGCATACAAATAATAAGCGAGAACGAAACTGTGAAAATCCGACCACAGTTTAGCCACACATCTTCCTAAAGCTAACGGCCGGTCTCAATAATCTAACTATCGATGGATTTGACTACTAGAGGTAGAATTTTGACATATTTTGTATGGAGCTTATGTCAAATATATAGCTCTAGTAGCCAAATCCATCGATAGTTAGATTATTGAGACCGGCCGTAAGTAATTATTACAGTGTCAGGTTATTTAAAAGTATACGAGGGTCAAACTGAAAGTTCTTAGAACTGGCCACTTATAAACTATATAATAAAAAAATAATTCTAAAATTTAAAAATATAACTCTTTGCCAATATTACTGAGTACATATTTCATTCATTTGTCATTTGTTTTACGATTTGGCGGCAAATTGAAAATTGTCTGTGTCACGTCAACATGAATTTAACACGAGAAAATTTTCGTGCAATGATTTTTTATGACTTTCGATGTCATTTAAGTCAACAAGAAAGTTATGATAGACTACGATTGGCCTTTCACGATGAAGCCCCATCTCGTGCGACTGTTTACAACTGGTTTAATGAGTTTAAACGTGGTCGCACTAATCTCACTGATGATTTACGTGAGGGACGGCCTTCTACGGCGACGACTGAAGATAACATCTGTGTTGTGCGGCGTATGATAGAGACTGACAAAAGAGTGACCTATCAGCAGATTCGGACAAGCTTAGGCATCGGTATGAGTCAAGTGCACAAAATCCTCCACGAACATTTAGCGGTCAGGAAGCTTTGCGCCCGGTGGATACCTCATAATTTGACTGAGGCTCAAAAACTCCATCGTGTGGACTGGTGCCGTAAAAAATGATTGAAAGATTTAACGGAGGTGACTCAAATGCTGTGTTCGACATACTAACAGGTGACGAAAGCTGGATTTACTGTTATGATCCTGAAACCAAAAGACAATCTGCTCAGTGGGTGTTTCCTTTCGAGGAGTTGCCAACTAAAGTGAAAAGAGATCGAAGTGCGGGAAAAAAAATGGTGGCCTCGTTCTTTGGAAGGATAGGTCATTTCGCAACAATTGTGTTAGAGGATCAAAAAACAGTTTCTGCAGAATGGTACACTACCAATTGTTTGCCACTTGTCTTGGAAAAAGTTCGAGAGAAACGACCTCGCAGTAGGATCCTCCTTCACCACGACAATGCCTCGTCGCACACCGCCAAGCGAACGATCGACTATTTGGCGACATCAAACGTTGAATTACTGGGTCACCCGCCGTATAGCCCCGACCTCGCGCCTTGTGATTTTTATTTATTTCCAAAAATTAAAGAAAAACTTAAAGGAAAGCGGTTTATGAATGCTGAAGAAGCGGTGTCTGCGTATCGCGATGCCATTGAAGAGACCCCTAAGAACGAGTGGGCAAAGTGCTTTTCCCAGTGGTTCCATCGCATGCAGCGGTGTATTGACGTGAATGGACAATATTTTGAAAAGATATAATAAAACTAATAACTGGCTAATGTAATCAGTTTTTGATTTTCTAAGAACTTTCAGTTTGACCCTCGTAGTAAGTAAATGATCACTCACACTCTTAGTTTTCCTCTGCGGCCTGGACTCCATGAAGATGGCCTCCGCCCACAGGCGGCCCGCGTTGGCGCACTCCTGCAACGCTTTAGCCATCACCGCGTTGGCGATCTCGGCGCTGCCTGTGCGTCGCTCCAGGCGCACGCTTTCTAACCTGTGCCGATAATGAAACATTGAAAAGTATTCTTCACTAGCTGTCCCGCGCAACTTCGTATGCGTAAATTTTCCCCGTTTTCGAAACATTTCTCATTGCTGCTCCGCTTCTATTAGTCGTAGCGCGATGTTATATAGCCTTATAGCCTTCCTCGATAAATGGGCTATCCAACAAAAAAATATTTTTTCAAATCGGACCAGTAGTTCCTGAGATTAGCACGTTTAAAAAAACAAACAAACTCTTCCTTTTTATAATCTATACTAATATTATAAAGCGGAAGAGTTTGTTTGTTTGTTTGTTTAAACGTGCTAATCTCAGGATCTACTGGTCCGATTTGAAAAATTCTTTTTTTGTTGGATAGCCCATTTATCGAGGCTATATAACATCGCGCTACGACTAATAGGAGCGGAGAAGCGACGAGAAATGTTTCAAAAACGGGGAGAAATTACGCATACGAAGTTGCGCGGGACAGCTAGTATTAGTATAGATTGAAAAGTATTCTTCATTTGCCTTATGGGTGGGTTTTTTTTTATTTTGCGTTATGCTTCCATGTTTGGGTCACAGAAATTCATAGGTGTACCAAATTTCAACTTAATCGGTAGATACAGAAGTTTCGAAGAAAATTGTCTATGACAAACAGACTTTTTTTCCAGTAAGATTTGAAAGTACGGAATCCAAAAAAATATGAAAAATTGTTGTTTTCTCCTCTCGAAAGATGAAATATCTTAAACATTATGATGAAGCAAATTAAAAATCCCAATCAACCTTCCAGGAAAGTACATATGAATAAACTAGCTGTCCCGCGCAAATTCATCTGCGTAAATTTTCCCCATTTTTGCCACATTTTTCATTGCTGCTCCGCTCCTATTGGTTGTAGCGTGATATTATATAGCCTATAGCCTTCCTGGACAAATGGGCTATACAACGATTACAGATTTTTTCAATTCGGCCCCGTAGCTCCTGAGATTATCGCATTCAAACAAACAAACACTCTTAAATATTCAATTTATTCGCAAACGCTTCACTTACCATAATTCAGGATTCTTGGGATTTCTTAGTCTTGCCTTTTCTAAAACTGATCTTGCTTTAGTGACATTCTTGAGTTTTTCTTCAAGTCTCGATAATAGTATCCACATCGGAACACTGGTTGCACATTTCTTGAGCTAAAAGTTCATACGATAAGTTAAATAACTGCAACAGGTGATTTTCGATTACCTTATACACAATTAATTAAGCCCAAATAAGAATAAAATTCAGAAAGAAAAAACTCAGAATAGGGATTGAACCCAAGAAATTTGAACATCTTTCCACACTGAAGTAATTTTTAAAGGCATTTCTTGCCAAAGACTTTACAAATACAATAATTGCATTTTTTGAAAGATAGAAAAATTTTGAATCCAGACTCAGGGAGCCTACCACCAAAACCTTTCGTGTTGTCGGCCGTAGACGGATCATATTCTTAGCTACCACCAAAGGCTTACGTTTCGACGTTCGGTCCGTCGACGGAGATTTGACATTGTGGCCGTCGGTTTAGCTACTCCCAAAGTACATTTGACGGTTTCGACGTCATCGTTTGACAGGTAGTACATCGAATTAAAACATCAATTTTAACGACAGCCTTGCACCTTTCGTTAGGCCATTCGGATTCCTAAATTATTTAAGAAATGACAAAATTTCTATTGCTCGCCGTAATTGTGAATGAGGAAACGACTGCGGGAAGCAAAAAGCTAAGAAGTACAGAGAGTATAGGATATAAAGGCCCTTGATAAAAACCTTCCGTCGCTTCGAAGAGCTTGTTTTAAGATACAAATTCAGACATGGAAAATGTAAAGTCTACTTGAGGAGTTGTACGAATAACTTATCACATTTCTTCGTTTAAACAAATATTGTGGCCATTTGTGGCATAACATAGATCAATCATCATCATCAATTAATGTGAATATTAATTAAGTAGGTATTTAAAATCATACAGCTAATTCCTTAACAAACTAATTTAAAGCTGTACCTGCATCACTAATCTGCAGCTGCCTTTTTATGTGCAGTTACTCCTGTGACAACTTATTAAGTATATTCGAAGCAAGTATGTATGCTTATTATTATAATAATAAGTAATACAAATTCTTAAATCACTTAGGAAGTAAAATACTACACTTGTGAAAAGTCGTTTCTACATGTATATGTAATGCCTCCTCGCAAAGAACGAGGCAATAAAATATTGCGGCCACTCTTTTCAAATTGCCAATGTTTACAATGTTTCTTTGTTTATAAACTGTACATATATGCAGGTAAGGTGCTGCCACACAATATTAGAGGACTGATGTAATAACAGGAATAAACAATAATAAAAGAAGAAAGATTGAATATATTGTGCAAGGCACACTCTTATAACTACTTACCTATATTGCTATAACTAACATATCTTTGTTGTGGGTTCAATGCCCTATTACATATTATTTTTTAAAGAATGAAGTGTATGTTCGAGTTCCTTGCACAAAATAACAACATCTTAGAACAACTCACACATCCCAAACTAAGAAACACTTGACATACTTTGGAAATGTGTAAATACATATATATTATAGATAAATTACGCCCATAGTCCCATACACAGATTTAACCATTGTGCTCATCTCACAGACTTTAATCCTGGGTAGGGATCGAACCCATGACAGCAGTCAGGGTCACTAATCACAAGATCAACAGGCCAGGCATTAATATAGTAGTATAATATCATGGCTAAATAGCCACATGGCTGAAACTGTTACAAACTTACAACAATGGTTTAATAGAAATAAAACAACACCAAATAAGTTCAATATTTGTTTATTGCAAATTATAGAAATATAAATTTCATAGAAATATATAGGTCATGGATGACCATAACAACATCTCCTTTTTCATTTTCCAAGCAAAGGATGTGATTAGATAGGTCTGGCTGAACCACCAGTCGTTGCCTTCACCATGTTGGCTTCTCGAGTCTGTGAAGTTACAGAGAAAATAAGTTAAGATTTTAATGATCATTTCGAAGGAAATTTATACATATTATAGTTACTATACCTATCCAACAAAATAGACCAGATTTTTTAGAATTTATATACACTGACGGACTCATAAACTGCATCAAAGTTCAGGTTTACTCTAAAAGGATTTTTTTATAATAAGTATGCAAACTTTTTAGATTAAATTATATAAATATGGAAAGACTGGCTCTTAATCTTAAAAAAAAATTAAATTTAAAAATAGAACTGCGGTAAAACAAATGAATATAGCCGGGAAAAGAAAATTTACTCGTAGTATCAGATTTGCGTGTTATTTATAGCAAAGTTTTAAATTAATTCTCATTGATTTTTTTTGTTTGGTCAATTGAATTATTGTTACCAGCATAATTGTTGGGTTAGTTTTTTAACACATCGAGAGTTTTTGAACCATAATATGGATACTTCGTCCGAACAAGCGGCACAAATTGTAGCATTGGTGCGGGAGGGCTTGGATCAACGAACGATTGGTAGAAATTTAAATTTAAACCAGTCTACGGTTTGTAGAATATACAGAAGGTTTGTAGAGACAGGTTCTTACAGGAGGAGACGTGGTACAGGCAGAACTCGAGCAACCACAGGTCGTGATGACCGATTTATTGTTACAACTTCCCTGCGAAATCGTTTCCTCACGTCAGTTAACATCAAAACCGAGCTTAATGAAGTGCGTGGAAAAAACGTGTGTGCACGAACAATAAGAAGAAGGTTAAAGGAAGCGGCTATCACCCCTTTTAGACCAGCAAATGGTCCAAAGTTGTCTGCAGCTCACAGACAAGCTCGCTTAAGATTTGCGCGTCATCACCTGAATTGGACAGAAGAGCAGTGGGCCTCTGTATTGTTCACGGACGAGTGTAGGACATGTTTATATGGTGCAGATGGTCGCAGAAGAGTCTATCGTCGACGTGGGGAGCGATATGCTCAAAGTTGCATTGAGGAGCGTGTTCCTTTTGGAGGCGGTTCATGTATGGTCTGGGGTGGCATATCGATGAACGGGCGAACAGAACTTGTGTTCATAGACATGGTCCGTCAAAACGGTAATAGAGGGGGTTTGACAGCACATCGCTACATAACAGAGATATTAGAAGATCACGTGGTGCCTTACATGGGATTCATAGGCGAAAATTTTACTTTAATGCAGGATAATGCCCGGCCGCATGCAGCTGCACAAGTTCAACATTATTGCGAAGAGGTTGGGATACGTACAATGAATTGGCCAGCACGCAGCCCGGATCTTAATCCCATCGAGCATGTTTGGGACAATTTAAAAAGAGCTGTATATGCGAGAAACCCTTCGCCTACGACAGTGGCAGCACTAAGAACAGCACTTTCAGAAGAATGGGACAATATTCCGCAAGATCTTTTAAAAACCCTTATAAAATCTATGCGGAACCGATTAGAATCCGTAATAAGGGCACGTAGGGGTAATACACCTTATTAAAACACAAATAAACCCTTGCATAAAGTTTGTGTCTATTGTTAAAACCAATTTTTTAATTAAACAATTTTTCCTTAAACTTCTGTTTTTTCTTCAAAAAAGGTCTTAAGGTCCTTTCCAGTACATAAACTTAAACTTAAAGATATGATCCTACGCTGTTTTAAAGTTCACGAACCAATCTAGAGGTTTCAATTTAAATCTGTATAGAAAGTTTGCATACTTGGTTAAAATATTTATTTCAAAGTCGTCTATTACTTTGATGCAGTTTATAAGTCCGTCAGTGTATATATTGCAGATTGAACTTTATAATTCTACAAATGTTGCAGCGATGCAGGTAAACAGGCTAAATATCTGTGGTAAAAATCCCTTATTGCCACACTCAGAGTCATTTATTACTTAAATCGTATTTTGGTATAGATTTTATATTATGACAAACTTTTAAATGGAATGAGTAAGCATTAAACAGTTATAAGTAAGGCATTATGAGCCTTTGTACATAGGACCCATGATTTCGTAAAAGTTAAAATATTCTTTCAAGAAATGGTTACCGTGTTCTACTGCTGCACTGTTTTATCATCACATCCAAGGCTTTTAAGGTGTTTTTTTGGAATATGCCCGTTCCTCCACACTCTTAATTAGGCTCGTTCGTCGCTGGCCATGAACTTTAATAATGCCTCAATTCGTATAGATAAAACTGAAAGATCCATCTGTAACATTCAATAAAAATAATATAAGTAGATCATAATGATTATTTCGACTCTAAAAGAAATATCAAGGTTGTAAACAACAATGATTTGTTTTACTTACATTTTGCAGAAACGTACTTGTTTTTCCAGTTATTTTTTTATTAAATTCCCGCTCGAGTGCATACCTAATACACGAAACTTTGTGGGTGATATATTTTCTGATTAGTAATTTGTAAGTTATTATACTATTTTGTTCCTTTTACAGCAATAAATATTTTTATCAATAAAAGTAAAAAAACCGCCGCCGAACTCAATCAAGTTGTCAAATTTGTCAAACATCATACTCATGTCATAAATATGAAAGTATTATGGATCAAAGCCTTTTAAGATCCTTGACACTAAATAAAAATATTTTTTTGGTCGTAATCATTTTGTTTATATATACATAAAGGTATATTTACAGCAGAAAAGCTTACCCTTAAACTTATAAAGTTTTTCTCGTAAGATTACCAGCATAACTTTGATTTTTCTGTTGGTTATCGGTTTTTCAATGATAGTAATCCATTGCGCGACACTATTACTCTAGATCCGACCGTTTGGCTATAGATCGACAACTAACGTAATCCGTCCATCATCGTCGAACAACTTTGGTGGTAGCTATTGGGTTCCGTGTTCGGCGAGCGTTCGTTTCGACCGACACGTTCCCGATCAACTTTTGGGAGTAACCGCCCAGGAATCGAACCCGAGACTTCCGTAGCTTAGCATTGTATCTTTCCACACCATATGAATACCTATCTTTATAGGCTTGTCAAAAACCTAATACGACAGTTCAAAAATATACATACTGTGTTGTATATATACATATTGTGTTAAATATACATAATGTTACCAGTCACCAAACAATGATACAAAACTCTAAATGTATCTTCCTTCACCACAGTTTAGAGCTTCCACTTCAATTTTATACTCACTCCTTGTGAATAGGTGTTCCTGGCATCCTCATCTTTCTCCATTTGTTCTTCGATCTGTCCTTTCATCATGTGTAACTTAGCATAATCACCGAACACTTTGATAGCTTCTTCTAGAAGCTTCAATGCTACGTCCAGGTTGTTCAGCGCCCATTCCAGTTTAGCTGATTTTATCATTACCTGTATGTAACAAACAAAAAATCGTAATGTAATAGGGTATTTGACTAAAGTCAAGTCAGCCTCTTTTTAAGAAACGTCAAAAATGAGCCGCTCTGAACAAATTTGTACGGAATGCTAGCATATGACGTCACGTTTTCTATGGTCAAATTATTTACTTTCAGTGTTTCTTTTTATGATTATAAATTAAGTAACACATTAAATTAATAAATGAACATATTTTTTAGAACACTTCATGACATATTTTTACCTGGTTATTTTAAAATATTTTATTTTAATAGTAGTCAAATACCCAATTGTCGAAAGTCTTTTCAGTAGTTATGGGGTTAAGTTCGATTTAGACTGATGTGTGGAACCCTTGTTTCACGCCTTTAGGGGTTTTATTTTTATAAAACCGTTCTATGTGGATGCCTACATTCGTACTACAATCCGTTCAGTGAGTTGATAGATCAGTTAATCACTGTTCTAACAGAACAGTGATTAACTGATCTTTTACTATCAACTCACTGAACGGATTGTACTATACAAAAGTGTTACTATTCCTATAAAAACTGTCAAATTGAATACTTTCTCCTTTTTGAAGTCGGTAAAAAGCGTGTATTGTTAAATAATAAGTTATTTATAATAAATATTTTTTTTTGCTGAAGTAAACTTCTGGTATTTAGCCATACCGCTGTAACAAAACCTGGTTCACATACCCTTGGTGTAGGAGCCGAAGCCCGAGCTTTAGCGAGCAGTCGTCTCGCTCTGTCGTACTCTTTGTTCTCACTCTCAAGTTTCACAGCTGCCAACCAGATCTCTTCGGAGTTGGGGTTCGCTTGGAAAGCTAATGAAAGGATACCTCGAGCTGCTGGGACGTCACCTAAGAACATAAAGACATGGACGTAAACTCAGCATATAGAGGAACGGCTTCGCAGTATACTAAATCCTCTCGCTAGCATAGTGAGGAGCTGAGCAGATCGAGATTTATCAGCGAATTGTGCAGCAATGTGTAATTTTAAATACTGTTAAAGTTTTGTTAATAAGTACCTAACTAATAATTGTAACTTTTATCTTATATGTTACAAAAAACACTGATATAAGCATACTATATTTATTGTTTATCTCATACTAGCTGTTCCGCTCAACTTCGTATGCGTACATTTTCCCCGTTTTTGCAACATTTTTCATTACTGCTCCGCTCCTATTGGTCGTAGCGTGACGTTGTATAGCCTATAGCCTTTCTCGATAAATGGGCTACCCAACAGAAAAAAAAAATTAAAAAAAAAAAATTCAGTTCGGACCAGTAGTTCCTGAGATTGCCGCGTTCAAACAAACTCGTTTTTATGAGAATAAAAATTCTTTAAACCCAATTGTGTAGTGATTGTTTTCAAACAATATCGTTCTGTGCTTCGGAGAGCAAGTTAAACCGTCGGTCCGGCCGTGTAGGATTTCCGTCGGACTATGAGGATGAAGAAATAGAGAGTGTACCGAAACTGTAGTGGACCATTATTATTTTAACAAAGGCCTGTGTAGAACAGGCCTTTCTTTCTTCTTTTTAAAATTAGACTCCCGCATTAGGGTACCGGCCCTGAGTCGCGGAGGACTTTACGAACATCACACAAATTACATCCAGACCGGAACAACAATTTGTGGATCACACAAAGCGTTGTCCCAAGTGGGAATCGAAACCACGACCTCTTGCGTAGCAGTCGGACACACTCCCACCACGCCACAGAGGCAGTCAACTTCTGCTCACTTCTGTTTCTTTACTATTTGTAAGTGACAAATACGAGTATGACACAACACGACATGATTCTTTAAAAACTAATATGTTTAAAAATGTAATTGTAAGTTTATTTACCTGCCAACCACTTAGACTTGGCCCCCATAAGCCACAACACTTCAGACTTAGGACAATGTGCTACAGCTCTCTGTAACAGCGCTTCTAAGCTCGCGCGAGTGCCGTGTTGCTTCTCTAGATAAGCCGCTCGTAGCCAGATGGACTTCTTTGAAGGGAACACTGATAGAGCGTACCCGTATACTGCACGAGCACACTCGTATGCTCCTTCGTTTGCACACTGTGAATAAATAAAGATATATATAAAAAAAAAAACCTAAAAAAATATTTTTTTTTAAATTAAATTAATTAAAAAGAATATTTTCCATTACATTTCGAAGCAGCTCGTCTCGATCCGTGCGAGCTTCGCACAGTCGTACTATATACATATACGTTAAGTGAACGCTCGGCCGAGATAAATGGTAGGCGAAGTGTTAGGTTTTATTTTCGTTACGGAATTCTTGATTCGGTCGCCGCGCTCAAAGCCCGAGCCCGCGATAAAAGCTATGCAATAGCTTAAAAATATTTATATTAGTGAATAGTCGCTGACTGGTCGGCACGACCAAAGAGCACCCACTACCCGGCTCGTTGTAGGTAGTTCTTCTATTTGGATTTGCGTCAGGGAGGAATTGTTTGTGGTCGAACATTTGATCGCAGAACTTAACTGTGGTATTATGATTGGATGTCGGTGTTTAATATGGTGGCTCATACTTGTAGTATTTGCTGTTTGGCCCTTCCCACCACGAGAAACTGTCATTTGGCACTGCTTACATTTGACTTAAGCTGTATTTACTTTACACACAAATATTTTTTTACATAAAAACATCGCTCTGACCCGCACGAAAGCAAAAATCAAGAAGCAATGCGTAGTAAACAAAACAAGTTCCAACACGTTCGCAGGCGGCGGTTGCGACTTGCGCGCTTCAGTTGTAAACGAGGCGTCACGGAAATGCCAGAAACCGTGTTCGGTTGACTAATCGGCCTCTTTACAACCGACTAATCGGCTAGTCGGCCAATGTCATAGTCGGCGCATCTCTAATTTATATTTAAATTTAGTTTATTAATTAGCTTTAAAAAATCACCTATAATCTTCTCCAAGTTTCAACCTACCTCCATAGTTGTCAAAATATGAGGTATTAACTTCCAAAGTAAATAAAAAAAAGCTATCAACATGCATATGATAATATTAGAGACAGGAGTGAGCATCAAAACTTACAGCTTCAGCATCCTCCATCCAAGAATGTTTTTGATCTTCAGGTTCAATACCGTGTCCAATAACTGCACGAATGATAGCCTGTCGAAAATAAATTCGATTAAATTATACACCCTACTGTCACTAACTACAAAATACCTTAAAAAGGGGGCATAATTAAAAAATCATTCCAGACTCAGTGTACCCCTGGAAAAAGCCCCTGTCACGGAAACTTGAGTACCTGTACCCGTGGTGCCCCCAGTATTTAATGGTGTACCAGTATCACAAGTTCTGTATTAACTAGTTCCCATGAGCCCAACAATCGCTAGTCAGAACAAGTCAAATAATTTAAGTATTCTACTTCAATATACGTTCGTAAACTTTCGCGATTTGTACACATTATAGAAATTTATAAGCTACTGGTCTTAATCGCATATAAAACAAAGGTTAGCCTTAAAATAAAATATTTACGCGATTAAGACCCGTAGCTTATAAAATTCTATAATATTCTACTTCACTTTAATATCTCATCAATCTTATAAATATATGATGCTATATTAATATTATACAGCTGAAGAGTTTGTTTGTTTGAACGCGGTAATCTCAGGAACTACTGATCCGAATTGAAAAATTCTTTCAGTTATATAGCCTATAGCTTCCTCGATAAATTTATCGAGGAAGGACATAGGCTAAATAACATCACGATACGATCAATAGGAGCGGAGCAGCAATTAGAAATGTTGCAAAAACGGGGAAATTTACGCAGACGAAGTTGCGCGGGACAGCTACAATAGTAGTGTCCCGCGCAAAGTACTAGTGATTGATAAAATAATTGCTTTTTAATAAATCATGTATTAATAAAGTAATTGGCAATAAATGTCTTTAAAAAATATTATAATATTCGAATAATTTGTTAAAATGCTCTCTGTTCTTCAACTAGCGGCTAGATGGCGCATGCGAGGGCCCAACTCGCGTGCAGAAAAGGATAGAAAAATTAGAGATCTTGTAACACAGTCCAGACAGGTGGTTCGATTCCGGCCCCGGTTTGGCATAGGGAAGTCTCGGGTTCGATTCCTGGGTCTGAACTTAAAAATTTTCTATCTTTCAAAAATGCAATTATTGTATTAATACAGTAATTGGCAAGAAATGCCTATTAAAATGACTATAATCAATGATTGATCAAGTTAGACAAATATATCAATCAATCAATGTTACCTGGCAAGTATGTACAGCGCCTGACTTCTCAGCCTCCATGGCCTCTTTGAACCAATGCTCACGGTTGATCTCAACACCGTTGGCGCTCAGTGAAGTGATGGCACGGTCAATTATCTTTTCTACCATGTGTGTGTTACCTGTTGGTTTATATATGCGATTAGTTTATTTTGTGACGGCAAATGACCCTGCATTTTTCAGAGGGGCAGGGGGAGGGGACATTGAACTGATTAAATTTCGGGGTTTCAACCACTAATTTACCCTTTGGGTACGACCATGGTATTATAATTTTGTTATAAGTTACGAGTCTTAATCGCGTAAATATTTTATTTGAAGGCTAAATACCTTTGTTTTATTGTTCTTCAACCTATCAGTAGGCGGCAAGTGACGGGCCGTGACACTTTCGTGCGTGCACCTGGTCATTGATTTATAAGACGTTATCACGTCAAAAATAAGAGATTTGACGAAAAAGAAATGGTGACGTCATAGATCGTTATTTGTATGAGATCTCCATATAAAATCTTTGTTTTGACATTTCTTAAAGAGTTGTCGTTTAGACTAGTTGGAAACTAGCCAAAACAAGACTAGCTATAATCACTACGCTCGGCGAGCGGATTGGCAATCGCGAAGGCTTTAAAGTACACAGAGGACCCTGCTGCCTGTCGGTGTGACATCCTTTAGTAGCCTTGACGACACCCACGGGAAGAGATGGAGTCCTACAATTTTTAAGCCGGTACCACACGGCCTATGTTTGTTATTAGGTATAAAAACTTTTTTCTTCTTTTCCAAAATAAAATAAAATCTTACCATGTGCTTCTTCAAGCTTAGCAGCAGTCACCCAGATCTGTCTATCTGTAGGTATATTCTCTCTGGCCTTATTCAGCACTTTTCTTGCATTTTCATACGTTTCAAGTCTTGCCAATGCTAACCATAGTTCTACACTGGTAGGGCAACATTCGACTGCTCTTGAAAGCAAGATACGGGCGTCTTCGGGGTTTTCTAGTTCAACGGCTGCCTTCCATAGACGAACGGAGTTAGGAATGTGTTCTAGGGCTTTGCGGTATACGCGACGTTTCGCCTGTTGACAAGTGCAAATTTTAATTTTATTTGTGTCAGAATAATTTCAATATTTCAAATTTAAAAAATATACAAATAAGCCAATTGTTTGGTTTTAAATTTTTCACCTACCACGATAATACCTAAAGAAGGCATGATAAAGTGGGCCTGTTAGAAAATGTGACCTTTATGAATTACATAGTAACTATTAATACAATAATTGCATTTTTGAAATAGAAAATGGCGCAAGCGAGGTTTAGTAACATAGTCCCGTTTAGATGGTTCGATTCCGGGCCCGGTTTGGCATACGAAAGTCTCGGATTTGATTCCTATATCTAGACTTAAAATCTTTCTATCTTTGCAATGCAATTAATGTATTAATAAATTGGCAATACAAATACCAATAAAAATTACTATATTACATACTAACTACTCTCGGCCATACTGGGCCAGCCTGATATTCTGGTTCTGAAAGACATTTACACATGATATAAAGATGCGCTGGTAAGATTATTTACGGTAACGTTTTGTATTGTCTAAACAGCTGAAAATAATATAAATGTTCACTCAAGAGTAATAACTTTTTTAAGAAAAATGAATCACCTTTAGGGAAAAAAAATATCAAGCACTTCACCGAATGCAAATTTCGCTGACTCACTTCTATGTTATAGTTTATATCTCTTGTGTCTTATAAGCTAGGACAACGTTTTATACACTAAAACCTTCACAAAAAATATGCAGACAAATATCGAAAACCCCATCTAAATCGGATATTACTAGCTTTTAAGAAAATCGCGAGCATACATACATACATACGGGTCAAACAGAGGACCACATGGTATATACAGTTGTCTCAACGTAAGTTGGCCGGATTGAACTTGGCGATAAGTGGTGGGCAGATACATTTTGAGGAAGTAAATGGTGACAGGGGGCGGTAACTAAACCAAGAGAATTAGAGATGCGATTACGCATTACAAATAATAAATATAAATAATAATAATAATAATAATATCTTGGGACAACCCACACAACGCTATCTGATCCCAAACTAAGCAGAGCTTGTACTATGGAAACCAGACAACTGATAAACATACTTATATATTTCTAAATACATACATATCTATACTAATATTATAAAGCGGAAGAGTTTGTTTGTTTGTTTAAACGCGCTAATCTCAGGAACTACTGGTCCGATTTGAAAAACTCTTTTTTTGTTGGATAGCCCATTTATCGATGAAGGCTATAGGCTATATAACACCGCGCTAAGACTAATAGAAGCGGAGCAGCGACGAGAAATGTTGCAAAAACGGGGAAAATTTACGCATACGAAGTTGCGCGGGACAGCTA
The DNA here is from genome assembly GCA_945859575.2 of Herminia tarsipennalis. Classification (NCBI taxonomy): domain Eukaryota; kingdom Metazoa; phylum Arthropoda; class Insecta; order Lepidoptera; family Erebidae; genus Herminia; species Herminia tarsipennalis. The sequence continues at coordinate 16,045,229 of OX243846.2, read as the reverse complement.
GTTATAGATAAATAACACCCAGACACAGAATAAACCATCGTGCTCATCACACAAAGTTTTATCCTGGGTGGGGATCGAACCCACGACCTCTTGCGTAGCAGTCGGATACACTCCCACCGCGCCACAGAGGCTGGTTTTTTTTTCCTTTCTTTTAATTACATTTCGGAGCAGCTCGTCTCGATCCGTGCGAGCTTCGTACAGTGAAATTAGTCTCGAGAAATTTTTGCATATGTAGTGGTGTGTATGTTACTTAGATATTAGAGCGCGTTTCCACTATATCGTTCTGGCCCTTACAAAAATGTTTCAATATCCTAACATTACTATTTAATTTAATACTTATCCCTAGCAACACTCTGATTTTTGTTTTCAATAAAAACAAGTTTTTATTTTAAAGAAAAAGGTTTTGACTTTATTAAAAAAAATATGTCATTCAATTTCACGTCCTTGAGCAAACGACAAGGCGACTACCGTGAAACAATAAAATATCGTGTCGTTCTTTAGATGATAGTAGTTTAGCTATAGGTAAAAAGTTTTGACCATAATAATTACGAAACAAAACAAATAAATAAATCGTCACTTGATAGTGGAAAGTGGAAACACGCACAAAACCAGAATAAACCAGTTTACTCTGTCCGCAGGTGCCACGTGCAGTCTGACGTCAGTCGCTTGATACCGTTAGAACATAAAGCACGCATTTCATTAAAAAATTATAATTATTAGATACGTAGTAGTTTCATTGTGAAATTTTGTATTTGTTGATTGTTGTTATTGTTTGTTATTATTGTTAAAATATTTGTTGAAGTGTTTAATTTCAAGTGTGTAAGTGTTGTAACTTTATATTGATAATTCAAAATGGCTCCAGTGTTAAAACATGGTCGAGGCAAGCCTTTGACTTCTCAAACTAAGGAAGTTTTGTACTGTTTGTACAAATATTTCGAAAATGAGTGTAATAACAACCCGAGCAGTATTATGACCCCCACTCAATTAGTTGCTAAATCAACAGGAATTTCAATAGCATCCGTCAGAAAGGTAGTATCAGAAAGCAAATGTCGTCCTTCAGATCAGGAAGTAACATTTAAATCTCATAAAAAGAAACCGAATCGTAAACCTACAATAGTAATCGATAACTTTGATCAGCAAGTTATCAGAAGAACAATTCATGACTTCCACATCACAAATAAAGAAGTTCCCACTTTAAAAACTTTGCAATCAAAATTGAAAGAAGATATCGATTATAAAGGTTGTGTCAGCACGTTACGAAAACACGTCATGTCATTAGGTTTTAATTGGAAGCAAACAGAAGATAACCGGAAACTTCTTATGGAAAAACACGAAATTAGATACTTGCGAATTAATTATTTGATGAAAATTGCTGAATATCGTGAACAACGCCGACCAATTGTTTACACCGACGAAACATATATACATACATCACATACCCTCTCGAAATCTTGGTCAGATGGAAGCACTTCAGGTTTGAAGCAACATATATCGAAAGGCAACCGCTTAATCATTGTTCATGCCGGTGGTATCGATGGCTTTATACCAAATGCATTGCTTATGTTTAAAGCCGACCAAAAAAGTGGAGATTACCACAACAATATGAACTATGACAACTATTCAAGGTGGATTCAAACTCAATTAATACCCAACTTACAACCAAATAGTGTTGTTGTTGTTGACAACGCACCATATCATAACTCAATACAAAATCCTGCACCGAATAGTAATTCTAGAAAACAGCAAATGATAGACTGGCTGACATTTCGAAACATTGAGCATTCATCCACGTTGCTTAAGCCTCAATTATATGAACTGATTCTGCAAAACAAGGCGAGATTTATAGAGTACAAGATAGACGAAATATTACGACAGCACGGTCATACTGTGCTGCGTTTACCACCATACCATCCGGAGTTTAATCCTATAGAAAATATATGGGGGATAGTGAAAACATATGTCGCAAAAAAGAATGTCGCAATGAATATGAAGGTTATAATGTCATTAGCTGAAGAAAAAATGAACGCCATAACTGTAGAGGAATGGAGAAAAGTTTGTTTGCATGCTATTGAGGAGGAAAGCAAATATCAGGGTAGAGACGCAGCTTTAGACACAATATCAGAACGAATCATAATTAATTTAAATAATTCATCTGATGAAAGCGAGGATGGGGATGATTGTGATATGCCTGGGGTTGATGAATTATTAGAATAAAACATTTATGGCCGGAGAACACCTAATTCATACACGTCTTCACTGAAGTGAAAACCGGCATTCAATGCTTGTAATGTTTGGAACTGGCTTGTCTGCCTCATACAGTTCCATAGATTACAATGCGGTGGATACACATTTTCACGACCGTATTAGTACGTAGTGCGTATGCGTAGACGTGCACGCATTTGGTGTGCTCCAGCCACAAACGTATATTACCCTTAAAACAATAAAAACTAAAAATAAAATGTTGTTTTTTTTATTTGCTGACCATACACTACTACAAACGCAAAAATTTCTTCAAGCTAATTTACCTGTACAGTCGTACCATATACATTTACGTTAAGCGAACGCTCGGCCGAGCTACATGGTAGGCGGAGTGAGGGTGTTAGGTTTTATTTTCGTTACGGAATTTCTTGATTCGGTCGCCGCGCTCAAAGCCCGCGATAAAAGCTATGCAATAGCTTAAAAAAAAAGTTGCAAAGAAGTATTCAATAACGTACATTCTATACAGTATTTTAGTATTACCTTGGTCTCCTGTTCCAAATCAGCCGCTTTCACCCATATCCTGACACTGTGGGGCAGGTTCCTGGCCGCGTGTGCTATGACGGCTCGTGCGGTGTCCCGAGGTTGTAGACGAGCAGCTTCTAGCCATAACTCCTCGCTACTAGGATTCACTTCACATCCTTTCATTATTAAGTTACGAGCTGACTGAACTTTACCTGTAAAAACATATTACCTTTTTGTAACATCTTAAAGGCCATGTTTTAAGTAAAAAGGTGTAGGTAGGTTACAAGCCTAAACAATTGACTTATTTTTAAATGTCAGTGTCGCATCGCCGTCGTTAACAGATAAATGCAGCTGTTTAACGGTCGTGATAATTAAATCATGCTTTCCTACTATTACGACTTTTTTTTTAAATACCTAGTGTGACATTCCAATATAAAGGTTATCTATGGGTGCATTAGTGTGTCGTATTTAAAGATCGAATGTTGTTTATGTAACGTGTAAAGGAACGGCGTATTAGAATACGACTGCAACGAAACTGTTGGTAGGATACCTTTTACTTGTACCAAGAGGGGGAACTAGGGAGTTAACCCCCCCCCCCCCCGCCTTCCAAGAAATTGCAATAAGGTACACAGTAGGTCGGTGTTTAGTCAATTGTACAATCTAAAATCCCTACAAAATTACGACGCCCTCCCCCCGGCAAATGATTCTGGGTACGCCCATCGCAATGATTCTATCAAAATCGACTCGTGACTTTGATAGTGTTATAGTATTGTGAGGGATCATCACGATATTATATTTGTATGTTTTTTGAAGTTGTCACGAGAATATGTAAAAATTGCAAAACTTTGAATACTAGTGATATTTTAACTACACTAAATAACTTTGTAATATCAGTTTTGGAAAATATTTATTTTTTAGGCCCTAAACCTGACAAAGAAACATCGATTTTACTCCAGGGTCTTTCAGGTCAGATGTATGGCAAATGGTTGTGTTACAAAAGTATGTGGTAGGCGGTGAAGAGTTATTTTTTAAAATCAATGTTTTGAAGGGGTTTTGTCAGATTTGACTATGTCGCCACGTAATTGAAAACTAATACAATGGGGTATAGGCTTCACTAAGCGTATGCTGAGAAATACATCTATCCCATGCAAGATATAGTTGGCAAAGCATTTTCGCCATTTCAGAGCATGGATAGGCAAGAAAAACTGTTACACTCTCCTACATTATATGTTATTCCTATCACTTCCCGTCGAAGGGACTCATTCCGGGCACATTCATGTAGTATGCGATTCTAAACATTCTGGCGAAGCTGCCTTTCCCTTTAAATGGAGAAACTTTTGGCATGGGATATGCCCCGAACGCAGTCTCAACAACATACTATTTTTTTAAAATATTATAATACGAAGTTATTTGGCGTAATGTAAATAAGCCAAGAACGCGAGGTTATTAGTATATTCAGTATAAAATCACCCTGTATAATTTTAGTCATAAAGAAATAGCATATGACTTTACCTGTAACTTCTTCCAACCTTGCACTAGCAATCCAAGCAGGAGGGTGGTTCGGATTAGTTTCTCTCACAGATTTCAAAAGCAGCCTGGCCTTCTTAATATCGTTAATATCACCGCCATATGTAGGTATCATAGACTGCAAATCTGTCAGATAACCCTTAGGATCAACCACAGTTTGACCAGTGACTGAATCGGATACTTGGGATAATTTCACTGTCATTAGTGTGTTACGAGCTTGTCCAATCTTACGAAGATCCAAGTCACCTGTTAACATGAAGAAATTTTATGAGTTTACACAGTAGTGGTATAGCGCTATTGTACTTATGGCCTATATTGGGACTAACAGTGTGTGCCTATTTTTACTGAGGATTGTAATATTGTTCTTATTAACTGAAACAAATGTTAAGGTCCATGGTGAAATCTCTAAACAAATATGTGTGTAAGCAAAAAAAAAAGAATATTTTTTTTTGCTTAATGAAAGACGAGTCCCGCAGTAGGGTACAAGGCCTGTGTCGCGGGGAACTATACAAACAAACAAGTCAAGGACACAAAGTACTGCCAGACTAGAACAACAATTTGTGAATCACACAAAGTGGTATCCCGTGTGGGAATCGAACCCACGACCTCTTGCGTAGCAGTCGGACACACTCAAACCGCGCCACTTAGGCAGTCATATTTTTATTGTCAATTGTTTTTGCAACTGTCTTGCTACATGGTTCGTATCCATTTAATATAAGTGGCCACAGCTCATATAAGCACTATTTAAAAAATATGGTAGAAAAATAAAAAGCCATTGCGCCTGTAAAACCGTGAAAATGAAAATAACCTAATGTATTGTTTAAAAAAAACATACCTGAAGGTGTCAACATTCCTGGTGTCATGACCCCTGGCATCATAGATGCTAATCCAGAACCAGGGTCTATAGAAGAACTGGACTCTCCACCCAAGTTTCTAGACAGCACACTATCAGGTAAGGGTGTGAACTTTTCAGCCCGTGGGTTTCTTTGTTTCCTGTTGCGTGCATCACCCACTTCAGGTATAGCTGACCATTCATCTTCGGATACTGACTTCAGTTCACGCTTTAAGTCTGAAAATTGTTGCTGGATTTTTGGCCTGGAGGAGACAAAATAGTGATTTTAGCTAATTTAATTATATCCCAATTTATGTTCAAATTATAGTTTAGTATTTGTATAGGACAATTGTCTTTTTATAGAACTACTAGCTGTCCCGCGCAAGTTTGCGTGATTTTTTCCCGTTTTTGCGACATTTCCCGTTGCTGCTCCGCTCCTATTGGTTGTAACGTGATAGCCTATAGCCTTCCTCGATAAATGGGCTCTCTAACAGTGAAATATTTTTTTAATTCGGATGAGTAGTTCCTGAGTTTACCGCGTTTAAACAAACAAACTCTTCAGCTTTATAATATTAGTATATATTAATCTATAACTTATTGTATAGTATTGGATTCAATACCAAAATTATCAAAAAGTCTAAAAAATTAAATAATAGTAAGTACAAAGTTCCACTAATGACAAAAAATCAAATTAATACCTTTCTTGGCGGTATCTCTCCAAGTCTTCCTTGAGACGTTTCTCTCTGTACTCTTTTCTCTTCTCGTCCATTCTCTTGTCAATAGATTCATATATGGCATCTGCTTCAGCATCATCTTTGTCATAGGGATCCTGTAAATTTAACAGCAGTATTAAAACCTGTACCAATTACTTTTACCATTGTAACATTCTTAATTTCTCTAGCAGCAATATTGTAACTCGAAAGTACTGGTCCAAATTGAAAAAATATTTTTCTGTTGGGTATATAACATCACGTTATGACCAATAGGAGTGGAGCAGCAATGAAAAATGCTGCAAAAACGGGGAAAATTGACGCATACGAAGTGGCGCGGGACAGCTAGTATATTATAAAAGTACTTACAAGGACCACACTTAACCACTTTGCTTATTAGATGTTCGAAAAATTCACTCAGAATGGATGCAATCAGATATTATTGTTTTATACAAAAAAGGAGACCCTACTCAAATTGAAAATTATCGTCCAATTAGTCTACAACCAAACATCTATAAATCTATAAAATATTTGCCTCCTGCCTCAAAGAAAGTCTTGTACCGTTTATTGAACCACATCAGCCTCCAGGACAGGCGGGCTTCAGAAGAAATTTTTCAACTATAGACCACATCCACTACCTGAACCAAGTTAAAGAAAAATATGAAGAACTTAATAGGCCACTCTACTTGGCATTAATTGATTATTGCACAAACTAATTGATTATTATTCTATCTCACCTGCCAGCATGTGGAAAGCTTTAAATGAATGCAAACTGTTGAACTTATATAAGACATTTACATTCAAAGTGTAAGCCGCGTAAAGATGGAAGACAAGGGCGTCGAAATAAATATATGTAGAGGCGTACAACAAGGTGATCCTCTATCACTATGAATCTTAACTAAACTTAGTTTTTATTTATATACAAAAAAGGACAAATCCCAATACAAATCACTGACACAATGCAGTGGGGGCAGGTTAAACCAAATGTCCACATAAAAAAGTTCTAAATATCTCCCTGGTCTAAAGGTGATGTCAATAAATTGAATAAGCCAATCACCACCAATCGCCTTAATTTTAAATGGAAGGTACGCACTTTCTTCCTTGATGGATCAGCTGAATCATCACAACATTAGTAACATAAATATTAGTCTGTATCTATGTATTTATTTATGTATGTATTGCTGTAAGTATGTATACTATTGTATAGTTATGTATGTAGGTATATATGTATGTATGTATTTTTGTAAGTATGTATAGTATTGTATAGTTATATTGTTTTATTTGTGTATTATGTAAGAATAATAAGGTAGTTCTTATTTTACAATTAGGTTACTGCACCTTTCACACATTCCATTTCTACATCACCCTAAGGTAGACTGGCAGAAAATGCTTTTAGCATTAAGTCCACCTTTGTACAACTTTGTGCATAAAGTTTTAAATAAATAAATAAAATAAGAAAATTATTATGTACAAACCTTAGAAAATAAAGACCCACTGTATCCTGAGAATTCATCATAATTTGAATCATTTAAATCTTCATCATCATCTTCTTCCTCCGGTTTTTTACGCTTTGCTGCTGGGGGTGCGTGTCGGTCATCTCTAAAACACAACAAGACGGATGTTTAATACCACTAAATAGCTATTGTAGGTGCGAATAATAAGTGGTGTGTCTAAAGGCATAATAAGGTGGTCAGCCAGTCTATAATTAATAAATCATGTTATTCCTCATAACATTAACAAAATCGAAATGACCAAAATCAATCGAAAGCATAGTACTTACGATACATCATTGGCGTCTCTCGCAGGACCAATGTCAGATCGTGTGGTGAAACCAGTTGCTCTGAAAAACAAATAATTGGATTAAAAACGTTTCGTACTTAAAATATTTGTAATTTATTAATAGTAAATAAACAAATACTGACCCTCTACCAACTCCAGCGACATAACCTAAAGGCGCTGGAATACCCAGGAAATGCTTTTTATTTTTATTAACAAAAGCTTGCGGCGGCACTGACATTGTGGAATATTAACACAATTCCAATTAATCAAAATATTGTAGATAAACCCAATTTTCAACAACACAACAAATCTCGCCAATTTTTAATGACAAAATTGACATTTTTGACATTTTGGGCCCGTGTTACTATTCTAGAAAATTTAAAATCATTTACTTTCTACCTTTCTACCAAATATTACATTTGGGATACGCCCCAAATAAGTTAAACTCGTACATTTAATGTTCAAGAACATACAATATTTTTAATGTGGCTTCTCAATCTATACTTATGAGCGTACATTTTCATGAAAGTAATTGTTAAACATTTAGTAGTGAGTGTATTCGAATTTGTAGCATGAGAACAAAGAAGTAAAACTGAATGAATTTAGTAAATAAACGCATTTATTTGGCTTCTCAATCCTTGATGTTATGAAATCGTTGACTGTGCGAGAATACAATGGAATCAAAAAACAGTGACATTAAAATTTAGTACAAATGTCTAATAAATTTAAGTAGGTGCAGATCATTATTGTATAAATTCGGTGTCTGAAAAAAAAATGTTTTTTTCATTTTCCAATTTTTCTTTAAGAATTCGCTAGGGTGACTATGTTAAATTATTGAAACCAGGATGACTATTTTTTAATTTTTTTTTTTTTAATTAAAATTAAATTTAAGTACCTATGTACAGAGGAGATTAGATTCTGATTTCATATGTTTTAGGTATTATGTAGTCGATTTCGAATAGTTTATTACACTGTTACACTTTTTTTTTTGTATTTTAAAGCATCGTAGAACATTAATATTTTGTTCTAATAATATGTCCTAAAAATTCTTGAATACACGCAGGTTTACTCATTGAAGTTTGTTGACTCAATTCAAAGTCACATACCTGTATACAAATATGTATAGGTACAGTATTATAATTACGCAGTACCTTTAAATCTAAAAATGTATTAATTGTGTAAATTTTTTTTTGTGTGACATTTTTCCACTAGCCACTTTTGTAGTCTGTATCTAAACAAATTTATCGGAAGTTCTCTTTTACTGTCTGGTGTCAATAATGTAACTATTGCTGGCTACTAGAGGTATATATTTGACATAAGCTCCATACAAAATATGTCAAAATTCTACCTCTAGTAGCCAAATCCATCGACAGGTAGATTATTGAGACCGGATAATAACCTTTACTACCATAGCAGAGCATTTTTTTTAATGTAGGGTACATATTTTATGGATCTTGTTACGATAAGTTTGATTTTATCCCTTGAGAGGTATTCCTTGTGTTCATGCGCTTTAGAGAAAAGATTTGGGTGATTCCTGACAAACATCGCGATTTCGAATACATTACCGTGAGAATATTGGCTTTTTTCAAAATGGTCCACAGGATGCTAGAGACTCACGCACCGGCACCGCAATTATCTCTCACGCATTTATTTTGGCAATTAAAAACTTTATTATCTGTGCCCGATAGTAGTATAGCCATAGTTTAATTTAATTGACTTTAATTGAATTGACTGCCTCTGTGGCGCGGTGGGACTGTATCCGACTGCTACGCAAGAGGTCGTGGGTTCGATCCCCACCCAGGATAAAACTTTGTGTGATGAGCACGATGGTTTATTCTGTGTCTGGGTGTTATTTATCTGTATTGTATATGTATTATGTGTATTTAGAAATATTTAAGTATGTTTATCAGTTGTCTGTTTTCCATAATACAAGCTTTGCTTAGTTTGGGATCAGATAGCGTTGTGTGAGTTGTCCCAAGATATAGATATTATATATATAATTATGCACAGATCCAATAAATCCGTGGTATGCAGACATCGCAGCATTGTAACCTGCCTGTTTATTTATTAATGCGTTCCAGTACCATGGAGATGTAGAGGTCGGACTATCCAAGCCTCCTCTAGATGGTGCAGCAGCATCAGAGACATGGAGCAACCATGCTGAAGACGACTCCCAGGACAATGCAGCCGAGGACGACTTACGTCACGTTATTTAGTTTGTGATTTCTTTTAATTATCTATAAACCTGTTTCCTAAATATAAATATAAATATATATATATATATATATATTTAATTATCTTGAGTATGTATTTCAAGTGCAAAGAAATCTTGAATAAATAGGCTTCTTCTTGTTGATTGTTACATACATTAGCTATCACTGATCAAGTCCTAAAAGTGCTGAGAGTTTCAACTCGTGCAAAGCCGAATTCATAGCCATAAACTAGTGTTACACATCATGTGTAATACATAAATAATACGCAATATCAAAGTTAAACCCGGCAAATTAGGTAAATCATTGTTGTTTTTAAACCATGTTTTTCCTGAAAGTATATATTAATGTCCATATAAATCAGTAGTTTTCATCTTGGCACAACAACATTTTTAATGATTCTAAGTTTCATAGTCACTTGGGCATAGCCCTTTGCAGCGTCCATCTCCTCTAGTGATCCAGAAATCCATATGTCGAACGAACAACTTCGTATGCATGCAAGCTTTCAGAGAGAGAAATACTTGTATAAATGAAACTTGTATTATGTATTATTACTTGTATTATATAATAATGACTTGAATAAAACCGGACACTTTAAATTTTTATCTTTGTAAAGGTTTGCTGATTGTACGTATTCATCAGTATTTGATATTTTTTTAGCTGCTTCGTATTTATCAAAATCGACCCTTTTGTATTCGACGAATGATTTCAAAATGCAAAATCTTGTTTGTTGCGTTGAATCGCTCCAAAATGTCGTTCCAAAAGATGGCAAATAGAACTGTTTCGAGAACACTCATCTTATCTAAAATATGTATTGCTTAATTTCTCACGATATTTTTCTGCTCCTTACCTTTAAACCTACTAATATTATAAAGTGGAAGAGTTTGTTTGTTTGTTTAAACGCGCTAATCGCAGGAACTACTGGTCCGATTTAAAAAAATCTTTTTTTGTTGGATAGCTCATTTATCGAGGAAGGCTATAGGCTATATAACATCACGCTACGATTAATAGGAGCGGAGTAGCGACGAGAAATATTGCAAAAACGGGGAAAATTTACGCATACCTACGAAGTTGCGCGGGACAGCTAGTCAGAAGATATGCTGGCAAGAGCTCTTTCGATTTCAGAATATCCCATGACAATGGCCTTCGTGGCGGCAGCTATACCTACATGACCAACGAGTATCATTAAGATTTTTTTAACATATAACTGTCTGCTTTTATTCTCTGATAATTTTTGAGTCAGAATTTAGTATCGTTGTGTACTTGCTGTAAAAAAAATTATAAACATTCTTATGTCTTCCCAACTAAGTTAAGTGAGTGATCATAACATGATACAAACGCTGATAAATTACTTGTTTGCAAAATAAGAGCTTGCACCCCTTTGTATTTGGCGCTCATAATTGCAGCATTGTCGAACGATTGACTGCGGTAATCAAGGGTTTAATTTGATGGTCACCTAAAAAAAATAGTAAAGCTTTTGCTATAGCCTTATTGGAATAATTTGTGAGGTGAGCGGTTATGTGGGCACCGTACCAACCGGCCGGTAGGTCTGTGAGGCAGGCCACGCCGCATGTTCCTTAAGGAATGGTTGTGTTCAGTAAAATGTTTCTTGCGATATTGTAAAAAGATAACTTACAATATTTTAAAAAATATATATAGTTTGTATCAATATGTTACTTTAAAATACAAAGTACTTCGTATACGCGTAGCTTCGTATGCGTCAATTTTCCCCATTTATGCAACATTTCTCATTGCTGCTGCGCTCCTATTGGCGTAGCGTGATGTTATATAGCCTATAGCCTTCCTCGATAAATGGGCTATCCAACAAAAAAATATTTTTTCAAATCGGACCAGTAGTTCCTGAGATTAGCGCGTTCAAACAAACAAACTCTTCAGCTTTATATTAGTACTAGCTGTTCCGCGCAGCTTCGTATGCGTCTATTTTCCCCGTTTTTGCAACATTTTTCATTGCTACTATGCTCCTATTGGCCGTAGCGCGATGTTATATTAATAGCCTATAGCGGCTACAGCCTTCCTCGATGGGCTATCCAACAGTAAAATATTTTTTCAATTCGGATCATCTGTACTTCCTGACCATACGGCATACGAAGCTGCGCGTGTTAGCTAGTTTTACATTTATTTAATGTATTTAATTAACTAACTGACCCACACGACTTTATTTGCGTCAATTTTCCTTTGTAATTAAAAAAAAAATACCTTACAACCTATTCTCACATCTACCAAATATACAAAAAAAGGAAAAATCGGTCGAGCGGTTTCGTAGGAGTTCGATCACAAACACCGTGACACGAGATTTTTATATAGTAATTTTATACATTTAATAATAATTTGGGAAAGACGCGGGTAAGGAAAGGGTGCAATTTAAAAATGCAACGCGCTCACCCACTTAAATTAAAACATGTAATTTCCCCTTAATATAGGCTTAATATCTGACAAATCTATGGCGACATTCACATTTTATATCTATCCTGCTCTCAAAAGAGATCCTGCGGCGCTAACATTGAGAAACTATAGGACATAAATTTATACATCATGATATTGAAAGCAGGAGCCAGGCAGGAGCCATAGAAATAAATTTGAAGTTGATGAAAGCACGAAGCTTTGAATTTTGATTATGTTTGGCTGTTGCGGATACATATTATCCGCAAACCAAATCAAACAAAGTTAAAATTCAAAGCCATACTATAAAGCTTTATATTCTCTTTGGTTGCGGACATCTGACCCTGACCCTACTCTATCTCCATAGCAACCACAATTTGTTATCAACAAACAGTTATGTGTTGGTTGAAAACAGAAAAAACAGAATCAGAAGCAAAATATAATTTGTTATTTACATAATAATATCCAATTATTGATGGTATTTATTTTCTAAGTCTCAAATATGGCACAGAGTTTAATAGCTGCAAGTCAAGATATAGCGTCGAATGATAACAGTATGTCGATGAAAGAATTTCTACATTTTGAAAAGACGTGTGAAGCTTATAAAGGCAGTGATGAAGAAATTAAATTGATATTTAGTGATATTTACAAGTTAGCTGCTAATAATAAGGTTAACAATGTGTTGGATGACGATGTCGACGATGTGGAACGGATTCTAAAAAGAGCAGAGGGTATTGCTTTGGAGACTGAGAATGTTTTAAAATGTAGGCCTATATCGGCTATGATTAATAACAATAGCCATAATAAGAGTAAATCTGATGGTATTCCTCAGATTAAAATAACTGAACCTTGCGAAACTGAAAAGGAAGTTATTGAGTGTAAAGAATCTTCAAACAAGCAGGTATTATTTTTTGTATTTCAAAGGTAGGTAATTGTGTGTTTAAATTCATAATAGTTTTATGTTTGCTTAGCAATATATACATTATTTCTATTAAGAATGCCATGATTGCCTATTGTTCAATTACTGTTGAAGTGGTTCTCTTTGGAGCAGAATGTACAAAACGTAAAATGAGCAACATACGCAAAATGTACAAGAAGAACTTATAGCACCAGTTCCACCAACGCGCAACAGCGAGAAAGCTAGTAGCAATTTTTTATGTCCGTATGAATTGAGGAGCCACTCCAGATTTATAAAGAAAGGTCGCCCCCTTATTTAGTAGGGAAGTAAATAATTTTGTAGGCCGAATCCTGAAATTTGTAGTATAATATGTCTAAAGTTATATCAATGTGAATGTGGCTCCTCAATCCAGACGTCTGAATTGAGGAGCCACCTGAAACACGGAAAGTATTTCATGTATATCTTTGAAAATGTTGTATCATTTAGTAGTAATTGTGTATAGTGTCTACTAAAAATCTGAGCTCTGTACTGTTTATATTCAAGAATATACAATACGTTTAATGTGGCTCCTCAATCTATACACAAGAGCGTGAATTGCCATGAAAGTTATAGGTGAATTTATATTCCACTCTAAAGACATATAGTAGTATATGTGTTTGAATTTGTAGCATATGGACAGAGTAGTAAAACTAAGTGAATTTAATAAATAAACGCATTTCATTTGGCTCCTCAATCCTGACGTTTGCATAATAAATAATTGACTGTACCCACCTGAGTTCAAAACGGAATAAAATACCAGAGACACTAACATATAGTAGAAATGTCTACTAAACGCTTATGCACAGATCAATATTGTATATGTTCGGTATCTGAAAAACAATTGCTTCTGAATATTCCTTAAGAATTCACTACTAAGGGTGACCATGTTATATAAATTAAACTAGGATGATTCATTTTTGAAATTTAATTTTTCGACAATATTCGGTACAAAGTTTCTTTGAAAAAGTCGAAATTGACTAAATATATGTATAGATATTAATTCATTCCTTAACTTATGAGGAAATTGACTAGGTACTCCTAGTCAATTTCGACATAAGTTAAAGAATGAATTAATATTTGTTGGTCGGTAAGCGCCTCCCTGATGGAACAAAGATTACCAAACGACTATTTCTGTATGCAGGTCTTATAACAGCAAATCTTAAATTAAAATCTGTGCCCGTATTACAAATGGTCACCGATGCACACGGCAAGCAATCTATATTATATTGGCTAAATCAATGGAAACGTTCAATTCATAGAACACCTCACGAAATTATTTCTGACGATTCTTCTGCCCTGGTTGCCGCTAGTACTGAAGCTTTTACCGTGTTTAGCAGTACAAAAGAGTATATAAAGAAACTATTTTCAATTTTAGAAGGAGAGGCATCAGACGTCCCCTCTACTTTTATCAGACTGGACTCTAGTCATTTCATAAAAACTTTGCACAACCTAAAATGTTTTAGTGATGTAGATACACGCATAAAATATTTTTATATTCGCTGCATTATGTATTTAAAAAAATGTGAAGATTTTGAAATCGCAAAAGAAGTCATCTTGGATATGATTACGGTTTGCCTTTATCAATACGACGATGATTTGACTACCAGTACAAGTTCCGATTGTCAAACTTCCTTAAGCAGGCTTGTGGCGCGATTGAAAAATATTGACTTGGATCATACAGTACAACTCAGCTGTATTGATGACGACAAATTAGATTCCAAATCAGAAGAATATCACACTGCGGATATTGATTTTTTTGTTTGGTTAGACGATAAAATAGCTCGGTTGCGGAAAAAATCAATGGAAATTACAGAAACCAATAAAAATTTATATTTTTATCCCCCATTTATACCTGAATTTAGAAGAATTCTAGGGAAACTACCATTGTGGTCTAATTTGTTGTGTCCATTTTTTAAAATTGATAATACTGCTCCATCATCGTCAGGAATTGAGAGCTACTTCAAAACTTTGAAACAATTGCTCTTCAAAACAAAATTAATAAAGTATCGAATTGACGAATTTGTAAAAATACATTCTAATTACTTGAATACAGAAATTGCTCTTGCTACAAGTGATCTTGTTAATGATAAACAAAATAAAGAAACTAAACGCCCTCGAAAAAGGAAACATTCATTTACAAAATCTCAAACGCAGATGAAAAAAAGAAAAATGTCAAACTCTTTGAAATTGAAGAAAATTAATAGGTCATTTACAGCTGAATCAATATTTTCTGATCGTCCTTCTTTCGTCGAAAATTGGAGAGGTGAAGCAGAAATAGAAACTAATGTGACATTAACAAAATTAAAAATAAAATTTGTAAAAAATGGCAATTTATGCGATGTTGTAACCGTCGGGAAAAGTTCAACTAAAGTGGATTTGCAAAATACATGTTGCTTTGATTCAGTCATGCATTTTTTAGGTGTAGCATATACTCAAAGTAGAAATGTTCAAGGAATATTAAACACATACCCTGATGATTTAATTGCTCAATATATTAAACTATTATCCGATCCTGTTGCTAGGGACTGTGATATATACAGAATGAGATCCGAAATCGGCGTGCTGTATTTTGATACAAGAGACAGCCGCTGTGAATTTGGTTGTAATGTGTCCTTCATTTTTGAACATGTAGCTTTAAAGTATTGTTTTAGTGCAATTTGGAATAAAAAGTGTACTAATGATTCATGCCAATTTACCCCAATATCTAGACAGACCGCATTTTTGCCTTTAAACCTGAATATAATTTCTGTTTTTGTCTCCAAAGTTTAGAAGATGCAATTTGTATTGTAGAAGAAAATAACGTTTGCACGTCTTGTAAACACCAAACAGTGGGTAAATATACTGTATCAAAAATAGTTTCATTTGAACTAAATGTTTCTACGAGGTTTCGAGTAAATGAGGTACCAGAAACTATAATGATTTCAAGTAGCTTATATACTTTAATAGGCGTTATAGAATTTATTCCTGCAATTAGCGAAGCTGGCATGGGCCACTATAAATGTCACTACCCAGTGAATGATGAGATGTTTTGTTATGACGACTATGATTCTCACTGTACAATTCATAAAAGCACCGACCAACAAATATTAATTCATTCTTTAACTTATGTCGAAATTGACTAGGAGTACCTAGTCAATTTCCTCATAAGTTAAGGAATGAATTAATATCTATACATATATTTAGTCAATTTCGACTTTTTCAAAGAAACTTTGTACCGAATATTGTCGAAAAATTAAATTTCAAAAATGAATCATCCTAGTTTAATTTATATAACATGGTCACCCTTAGTAGTGAATTCTTAAGGAATATTCAGAAGCAATTGTTTTTCAGATACCGAACATATACAATATTGATCTGTGCATAAGCGTTTAGTAGACATTTCTACTATATGTTAGTGTCTCTGGTATTTTATTCCGTTTTGAACTCAGGTGGGTACAGTCAATTATTTATTATGCAAACGTCAGGATTGAGGAGCCAAATGAAATGCGTTTATTTATTAAATTCACTTAGTTTTACTACTCTGTCCATATGCTACAAATTCAAACACATATACTACTATATGTCTTTAGAGTGGAATATAAATTCACCTATAACTTTCATGGCAATTCACGCTCTTGTGTATAGATTGAGGAGCCACATTAAACGTATTGTATATTCTTGAATATAAACAGTACAGAGCTCAGATTTTTAGTAGACACTATACACAATTACTACTAAATGATACAACATTTTCAAAGATATACATAAAATACTTTCCGTGTTTCAGGTGGCTCCTCAATTCAGACGTCTGGATTGAGGAGCCACATTCACATTGATATAACTTTAGACATATTATACTACAAATTTCAGGATTCGGCCTACAAAATTATTTACTTCCCTACTAAATAAGGGGGCGACCTTTCTTTATAAATCTGGAGTGGCTCCTCAATTCATACGGACATAATTTTTTAGGGAGGTCGTCTATATGACGATGTGATCAACGCTTTGAACATTTCATATGATTTTGCCTTAAAAAAACGGAAATCATTTCGATTTTCCAAAAACCATTGAAGCATGTCCTTTTATATTTGAAAAAAACCAAAAACAAATTTTCGCAGCCCTAACTTCAAAACTGACGGAGGTTTCATATAAAATTGCAACCCCTATTTTGCCCTCTTAAGGGTTGACGCCTCGTGGTCTGGGCGCAGCGAATACTGATTACAACGCTCCCAAGATCAACGGCGCTAAGCGTAGCCCTCACCCTACGAAGGGGGTGACGCCGCGCCGCTGCTCCACCCTTAACGTTTTCAACGGATATAGTTTTGGCCTTATTCTGTCACTTCTTCTTAGTTTAGGCGACTATCTGAGCTAGAGCAATGGCAGTAGTCCTTTTTCTCTCTCTCTCTCTCTATTTCTTGATTCCCGCCGATTGCTATTCCTAATTAGAGTGGGCAGGGGTCGAAACTGGAACTGTTGGGACGCTTAGAGTGCGTTAGGGCAGCAGGGAATGCGCCTCCAGCTAAATAAGGCATCTCCACCCCGTTGTGTTCCTCTGAGCGCTTCCCCTCTACTGAGTGAGGCCACTGGGGATAGCTCCTGAGGAGCCTTGGCTTAGACCGACGATCTCTGGGGTCAGATACGCATTGATAACTTGAGGGAGAAAGAAGAGATAGGGAGAGGGAGACGTCTCATCTTCGCATCACTGATGGTGTCAGATGCAATCTCTGGTCACAATTCAAACCAAACAAATTTATACAGATTTAAACCAGAGTGTCTAAATTTAAAGATTGAAATGTATAATGTCATATGAAAAAATAATAAAGGATTTTAAATGTTTTGTTGGAAAATGAAAATTTGTGAAACAATTACTTTTTATATGATTTTACGTTTATTTAATGGATACACGAACGGTCACCGAGGTGCACTGATTTCTGATAATAAAGCAAAATTTTGTGATCGGCGCGAATTTTTCGAATTGCCGGCGGCGACGGCAGTGCGCATCGTAAATCGGCGGCGGTACGGACCTCTACTGTGAATATACTAAATTCTATATAAGAAAAATAATGGTATTGTATACATATCATTATATTTACATAATAATGGAGTTTAGGGTGGATAGTAATTGGCGATCACGGTTTGTTTACTTTAAATTGTAAAACAACGCTTAAAAAGACTTTGATTACATTGTTTGGAATAAAACTGACAATCTTTTTTTCGAATATCTTACGTTTACATATATTTGAAAGTTTGTCACGTGTACTATACATTTCAGTGCGGCCGACTGTACCCAGTGTCACTCTCAAACTGAGACGAATCTAATGATACCTCTCAAGATAAAATTCTTTAAGACATTTAGGCTCTAGCTAGAGCGTGCCAAAGTAATAAACATATTATATGGACTGTATGTCCATACACTCGAAAAACATAACCCTCCTTCTTGCGCAATTGGATAAAAAAAACAATTTCAGAAAAAGACAATTTTGTTTTAAAACATTTACTCTTAAAATTAAAAAATATATAGAGTGTACTGTAACCATAGCTTTGTAATTCATTCATCAGTCATTCATTGATTTCTATAAGGTTATAAAAAACCCTTTTAAGACTGCCACATATAGCCACAATCTTTTTTACTTTTATAAATTAATTAAATAAATGCATACTTTATAAATAAATTAAATTATTCTTTATTCACTTGGCTAGCAAGCACTCTCAGTCCGGCTAAGTTTTCTCTAGCTACAGGCTCAATATATGATGCTGGCAATACAAAACCATATCTGCCGGTATCGCTGAGTTCAACAGTATAGGTGTACTTGACTCCTTGAGATTTTACCCAGTCATCAGAGCCACCAGAAGCGGGATAAAGAGTTGCGCTGGCTGATCCAACTTTGTATTTTGAACCTCCTGTGTTTTGTATAGTCTGAAAATAAAACATATATACAATGGAGGCATATGAATATCAAGAGGGCAAAACTGGGTCCAAGTTTGTAAGGAAATTGGTCAACTTTTTTGGTGGCCGGTGGGCTGGTGCTGCGGGGAAATATTTCTTTTATAAATTATAAAAAGAGATAAATAAGATATAAAAAGTAATCATAAAATGTAGTTAACATTTTTTGATTATTAACTACATTTTGTAAGTAACCATGACTGCAACTACCAAATGTAGTTTGCAATCTGATTACTTTCAATCATGATTACTTTACAATGATTGCATGATTTTGATAACTTCCTTGACTAATTTTCGTATCTTTAAATAATTCATGCGAAATATATCTAATATGGAGGAAAAATATTTTGTGTGGGTTTGTGATTTGCGGAGATACCTATTTGGATATATTTACAATTTTTAAAGACAATGACTGACGCAATACTAACAGAGTTTAGTAGTAGGACTTATCGGATTGATCTACATCTTCATCCGGGTAAGATTAATTTTTCGGAGGGGAGAATTCAACCCCACACCCCCCTCCTGGGTATGCCCATCCATCCAACATCCTCCCTCCTCCGCACCCTCTCTTTACATCTTTATTTGTACTAACTAGATACTCTTAGCACAAAAGTAGTTAAGTTGTTATAACTACAAGTTAAGTAGTTGTAACTACTTAACTACAGTAATCAGATTACTGAATACTTTATGTAGTTAGATCACAAGTAATCATAACTACATAACTCTCTGTTGTATTACTGATTACGCCCAATTCTGCCACCCAGTATAAAAGTTGGTCTGATGAGCATGATGGTTTATTCTGTGTCTGGGTGTGGGCGTCATTTATCTATAATATGTATGTATTTAGAAATATATACTATAGTTTATGTAGAGAAGGAGTGCGGAATAGACAAAAAAAGAAAATGATAAACTTGCAGAGTTATAAGCCATTTAAGTTGTATAATGTTTTACGCGCTGTCGTGCTCATAACGTCCTATAGTATGTAATCCATAGTTATTATTGAAAAACAAGTGATAATTACATTTTACATCACGTTGTGAACAGGATTTAGACTGTTAGACTTATGATTAATTAATCAATTATTGATTAATAAACCCACAATAAAGAAACACATTATGTAGATGGAAACCAATATAAATAATTCTTCTTGCACACACATAAACAGATTGCATAATTGCTGGAGCTTAGAGATAAGAAAGTCTACCCTTGACCACGGCCGTTGCAATACGGTCGAAACGTCGGGAAATAAACAAGGTATTTTACCTTAAATTATTCACGCGATTAAGACCCGTATTATATATATTTTCATATAATGTGTATAAACCGCGAAAGTTTATAGCTTAGGGATAAGTCAAGTAATTCTTACTTTAGCCATTTCTTCTCCAAGAGATTGTAAGTCTTGGTGGTCTGGCGGTACAGCGTTATCATAGCCCCACGGGTATAATATGTACTGCCCATAGCTGTGGTATGAAAGGTACGCCGAGAATTTTGCTCCAGTTGATTTAAAGAAGTTCTGTAAAAACACAAACATGTTGCCCTATAGCTATTCACCACAGTTGGTTTAATACAATTCATGTAAATACAAGTTTCAAATATACTCTGTTCAGATGGATTAATATTAATACCTATATGGAGGTATGCTTAATATATGGTCCCATAATTGCAAATCAAATTTTATTAATTGCCGTTTTTGCACTACGAAAATTATTTACGGTATCTTATATAATTGTTGGTAGCTACAACTATACTTGTCCATTATGGGCAAATGTTACATTGTCTTTATAACACAGTCAACCATAGATAAAAAAAAACTCAGAACTTACTTCAACAGCTTTACTCTCTGGCTCGGAAAAGGCTGAGCCACCACGATAAATCTCACTGCATGGATTGTTCGAAGCGCCTTTACCTCCCCATTTATATCTGAAAGTATAGGTAATGTTTAATTTTCTCAATTCTTCGCATATTCATGAATTTTGAGAACTTTCAAACGCCATTAAAAACTACCAAACGCAAATATCTTTATTTCGTAAATCCAAATTAATAATTGTTTGAAAATGTGAAATTAATACATTTTGAAAGTATAATATAATTTTGATATGTTCGATAAAAAAAAAAAGTTTTACGGCAGTTCCAAGTGAACCTAAAGATCATGAGAAGCAGCTGCCAAGAAACTTATGGGCCATTCTTTTAAAATCATCAAGTTTTTCTTTACGGAAATAATTTTATTGAACGATGAACGAGCCAGTGTAAGTAAGACTCAAATGAATCCTTTTTATTGTGAAATTGGTCAATTTTGACACTGGATCGGAAAATCTCGTGCGGCCTTTGACAGGTATTATGGCGCAGTCCTGGTCTCTACGTCAATAATATGAACCGACCGACGTATGAATCATCATAATCGGCTAACGCGTTTACGAACACACTTAAAAACTTACACGTCTAACACATAAATTCGTAAAACAAGTGAAAGTATTGTTTTTACCCAAAATTTCTATTGAGATCACATCCAGTGCAGGTAAGAAGTCCAACTCCATATTTTCTATTTTTTCTCCAAAGGCGATCACTTCTATGAGTGAACTCGTAACCGTCAGGGTTCACAACAGGCAGAAAGTACCTATAAAATACCAAGTGCTTTGCAAATTAAATTGGTCATTAATGATATTTAACTTGAGCTATATTAACTGTGAAACATAGGAGATCCCAATGAAATGTACCTATTCGACAGTCACTCTCGAGTTTGCGAGTGTTTTTTTCTGAATAAAAGTTAATCTTTTCAATGTCCCACAAACAACACGATATCAGATATACAGAACGTATAGATTTTTACTTATTAATAAAATCTTCTTACCAATCGATGTTCTTGATATCATCCGACTCAACATCAAAGTTCTCAGCAAACTGATTAATAAAGTAAGTGACCACTGCGGGACTGATCCACTCACGCGCATGGATGCCACCGTCAATAAACACTGCTTTATTGGTCGGCTTGCCGTCGGAAATACGTAATACCTAAGAGTCAAAAGACAAAACAAAATTAACCTATTTTGTAACATGCCCGATATTCTAAACTCAAGCAGCTGTATTTTTAGTAGAAGGTATACCTTAAGATCACGCCCCTCGTAAGATTTTCCAATAGTATTGACACTGATGATAGAAGGATAAGTTTTCGCCAAGTAGTCCATAAACCCGTGGATGTCGTCTATTCTATGATACTGTTTCCACGTCATACGGTGACCTGAAATAGGATGAATTTAGGTTCTTTACTCTTAATAATATAAATTTATTGACACGGCTTTCCCAATTTCAGTTCGGTTGGATTTTAGTAACAAAATCAGTAGTTACATGCTACCAATAGTTTCCTAATTGATTAATGTTAACACAATCTAGTCGGTTAAACACATACTATACAACTTAACTCATAACCAAATAATAGAAGAATCTTTGTGCAAAACAATAAAGATTCGGTGCTGAACGTCAACAACGAACCCCAATTTGCGTTTGGCCAATACTCCATGGGTATGTTGAGAGAATTGTAGCCCATGTAAGCGTTTATGAAACCTATCCTGCGATGAGGAGATCTGTAACGCCAAAAATGGTAAGCTCTTGCTGTAACAAAATTATTTGGGCCCTTGGAATATTGTTATTCGACAGATCTTCAAAAAGTTTAATATTTTTAAGTTTGTTATACGAACCTCGTCTATCCTGAAGTTCTATCTCGCTTTCGTCTAAAGGTGGGTTTTCCTCATTAATGTTTTGTTGAAGATCTTCAATCATAATGTCGTACGGGATCTTTTTGCTCTTCAATACGTTAGTAAGGTTTTCAATGGCCTTTGGTTTGACCAGCACGTCGATTGATGATCGATTTCCTCCCCATGTTGCTATGACTAGAAAAGTATACCTTTCGGTTAGCATACATGACGTGCAACGTGCACGTAACAGGGCCGTGGCCGTGCCAAGACCGCTCTGCATACGTATCGTCAGAAGATTTCTGTTCACAGATATTAGGGATCTAGCCGTAATCCTTCGCAGTTTAATTTTCGTCCATAAATTATTTTTGGCAGGCTATGTGTTTTTGTATAAAGGAACGTATATTCAGTATAGCGACTCAACGACTCATTCGATTTCGATGTATGAGGTGTAAATCGATTTGACGACTCAAGACGCTATAATTATAGACGTACCGCCTCGATTAACAAATGTTAGGAAAAAATCGGCAAATAAAAAAAAAACAGAAAATATCAATATACTCGCGCACGTCACATTACCAGCCCGGACAAAGAAGCTCCGTCTCCGACCAGGAAACGGACGTTTGTGACTCTTTGTCTTTATATGTAAAAAACGTATGGACTGAGCCACTGATCGAGCTCAGTTTGCGCACGTTTCGAGCATGATTATCCTGATGTTTGAATTGAGTTTTATTAGTTACTGCGAATTGTGAAAAAAATTTTGAACTATAAAAATACTTACGTTTTTCGGATGCTAACTTGTTAATAACTTTCTTAGCACTGGATTTGGTAGTCGCTACCTTCCAAACTTGGCATCCACTGTAATCTACCTTTTCTGTATCCTTATCGGATACTAATTCAGCTTCAGCAACATTGGCATCAGCTTTATCTACCTCGGTGGCAACTTCTGGTGTTTTTAAGTCGCCATTTGTTACTTTTTCAGGTTCCTCATTTTCAGGTTTCGGTTGTTTGACTGAACTACGTGAAGGCCATTCTAAAATGTATTTATTGGATAATATAAATTGATGTTAGCAATTTAATTAAGCTAGAGGCCTAACCGACGACGAAAGACTTATGTGTAAATGGTTGAAATTCGTTTGTTTCTTAATAAAATTTGTGATGATAATGAAATCAATCTTTACCATGTTAGTTTGTTTGATTCTTGATAATGCCTATTAGAGTTTTTATTGCTGACCGATTTATAGTCGTGACGGATTATATTTTATTACAATATATTGTGTAAGTATGATTTTCTCATTATAGTATTTTATTATTTGCATACAAATTAAACATTGTTTAAATTCTTTACATTTTGATCGTTTGATACCATAATGCTTTTGTTTTATTTCATGGCTTGTGGAACAGTTTGTGTTCAGTTTCCGTTATATCATCATTGTTATAAACAGTAGGTTTGTGTAAGTACTTATATAACAAGAGGGCTTGTTCTGCCACTAGAGCACCCGATTTTTAATGGGTGTGATGTTAACTGATGTCGTGTTTTGAACGATGTTTTGTTTATTTATTGTCGCGTGTCGGACCCGTCGTCACGACAATTGGGAACGGGCCCTTATATAAAGAACTAGCGGACGTCTCGCGGTTTTACCCGCGTAGTTCCCGTTCCTGTGGGAACACAGGGATAAAAAATAGCCTATGTCACCCGGGGTTAGTGTAGCTTCACAACGTTGAGAGATTTTTTCAAATCCGTCGAGTAGTTTCGTATATTAGTATTGATAATAATAGTCTGCAGCTAGGTAGGCCCCTTTGCTTACGCTTGGAAATATTATAAGTTATTTATTAAAAAATGGTCCGTTTTATGAACTAAGTTAGAGTTAAAGATAGACTTATTATGAACCTTAATTCACTAGGAAAAGCACTCTATTTCAAGTGTCTTCAATAACTTTATTATTAGATATATCGGACAGAACAACAATTAGTTGCACTCACTGCCCACTACTAATTTTAAGAATATAAAACTGGACACGATTTCTACATTGATTTACTACGAGTGCGAACACGATACATAACGAATTGATAAATAGAACAGATTAAAATGCAAAACACGTCTCCTGTGACATGTTTTAATGACTTTCTCTGGCCGAGGCTTGGTTTCCATTCGCGACACCAAGACTGGCTTGATCTCGCTCATTCTAACGGTCCCTGTCGAACTTGAACTGGAGTTGTTCAAGGGTTTCCGCGACTTTCGATATTTAGCTCACGTCTCAAGAAGGCGGCACTTCGCTTTCTGAATTAAGATGTACTTAGAATAACAAATCCGGATTTCTTTGTATTTATTTTTGAAATAGGAAAACAAACTTAACACATTATTTTTAGAAAAGTGAAATATATAAATCTTTAAAATAAATTTTTACCAATATGTTCCTGTATTAAATTTAGGTAGTAATTTATTCACTGTTGCCATTTTTGTATAAATTTTTTGGTAGTAAGTTTTTATGCATGTTTTACAATTAAATGCTATTTATAAATTCATGATTTAGCGTTAAGTACTCATTTTACCAAACCGTCTTACGATTGATATATTTTTCCGTATTTACTAGTATTTAAATATTATGATTATAGATAGACAAGTGTTTTGCATTTTCCTTATGTCTTGTGTTGTGACGCATGATATCACGGAAATTAATATAAATAAAAACGAATTGTGTTTTTAAAATCTTGCATTAGGTACCTTAAAATAAGTTGGGTTAATTTCACACCTTCTACACACCTTCATGGTTCGATATATTTAGAAAAAAAAAACGAATAGTATCTACAGACAAAAGTTTAGTATTTTCCTCATGTGTCTCGAGAACATCAAGAAAACAAAATATGTTGGTTATGGTTTCTTTCAACTTAACTAAATTAGGATAACTACATACCTTGTCCTTCCGACAATTTGTTGATGAACGGTGTACATAAAACGGTAGATGTGATAAACAGAAACACGACTATCTTCATCAAGGATCCCATGGCTACTGACTACGGTGCGAACGCACCGCCACGAGTGATCACACTGATGCGTTTGCGCACATCAATTGCCTCTTTTAAGCTCCGATACAACGAACCGTCGTTATTGATAACATGATGATACATGCGCATAATTAGCTCCCAAGATTCAATGACATTACTAATAATGATGGCGAGACCTAGATCTGAAAAATGCCTCCACGTAGCTAATACAATGTTTTATGTAGGTTTTGTAAAATACGGGAGTTATTTGTTACATAATAACAACAATACCTTGGTGTTATTATTTGAATTGTGGCTCGTGGCTATTATCTATCGTGTTGGAAGCATCAATTTTCGCAAGACTGCTGAATTTATGCTGTAATTATTCTAATACGTTTTTAAATTGGAATAGTATATAATATACGTATGGTTAGAGGGGGAATGGGAATAAGCTAATTACGCGGAGCTCATATCCATTGCCCTCACTGGTTTGATACCGTTACTTAGTAGATAGATACATACATAGGTATATATTTTAATATGACTAAGTTACGTTGAAGTAAGTGCCTTACGTGCATTAACATACTCTTTACTCTGCTTTCTTTGGTTACCTACCGTATACGTGTGTTATTTTGTAAAAAGCTTTTTAAACGCTTTCGAGTAAAATTTTACAAATAAAATACCTACATTTGGATTGTTATGAGTTTTACACTACAATAAGGTGTAAATAAAATGACAAAAAAAGAATTGTCATTTTCTTAATGTTCAAAAGCTTTTACCTGAGGGCTCTAATTACATATGATAATTAAATTCTGATGATGTTTTTTTCGGAAATGTCATCGTATCTGATATAGGTCGTTAGTTCGCTTTTGGAACCAGTCTAGCAACTTTTCTCTCGGTCGGGCGGCATGGCCGGTCATTGCCACCAAGTTGCAGTTATTTAACTTCGATGACAAACATTGTTTACTGTAAACACGGTTATAACGATGTATTTATCTAATCGCAATTTTATGGTCTATGATGTTAAAGACGTTTAGTTTATCTTTACAAGGATATTTAAGCTTTGTTGCACTTATCGTGTTCAGGTAATAGTTTAAAGGACAGAAAGTTGATTCGAGAGCTTGTATTTGTGGTAATCTTGAAATGTGTTTGTAGGTTAACCAGTATGCTAAACAAAGTGCTAAGGAAAACACTGAAATACGCCGTAAGCCGAAGCTAAGGCCTTTCTCCGCTGGCGTTATTGATACAAAGAAACGAGAAACCGCTAAAATAACCAAGTGTATAACAAATTCGACGAAAAAAACAAATTCGATGAATTGTAGACACGATAATTTAGTAGAAGAATTGAAAGACACAGAAGAAAGAGCGAAAGGTCTTGAACTAGCAAATGTGCAACTCAACGATGACAATAAAATGTTAAGAAAAACGTTGGATCGAGTTACTGAAAATAAACATGTTGTCGAGTTGAAATTAGCAGAATGTGAAAAATTCATCAATCGACTTAGTAAAGAATTTGAAAATAGAAATACGGAACTGAAAGCTATAAAAGAAAATGAGAATAAGTTATTTGTAGAATTGAACAAGGAACAAAATGACAGAAAGAACTTAACGATACAACATGAAAAAGATGTGGTTGTTATAAAAGATTTACAAAGACAAGTTAAAGAAATGGAAATGATTTTGAAGAGAAAACATCCTGATTCTGTTTCGGCCTTGATAGGTATTTTTAATATAATAATCTACACACGAGGGTCATGCCAAAAGCTAATTTATATTTCAGGCATCGATCTTATTAAAGTTTTCAACCTAAACACTTTTATAACATCGATTGTAAATTTGCACTAAACCCTATGACGTAGCTTCTGCTTTTCCTTGTTTTTTTTATGCAGTTCACGCACAACGTTTATGGAGGATGAATTATATTTTGCGATGCTGCTGATTGAATCTTTACGTATCTCATTGGTCGATATATTTTTGACAGCTTAACAATTTTCGTGAAGAAGCGCGCTTTGCGGCCGACCTATCCTCGCATCCTCCACAAACATATATGAATACAGCTAACCGATTAAAAATTATTGCTTGTATACAATTACGCTCACCGTAAGTTGTAGTTATAATTTTTTTTACAACCCGAATAAGCATAACGCAAAAATCAAATGGCTTCATTGTCGCGAGTTAATTGGCACCAAATACTCTCAAAAAAAAATCTTATGAATACAACTATTTTAAATGATACATTAAACAGCCTAAAGTAATGTTTACGATGGCAAATAACTTCTTTGTGTCAATCTAAAGGACGAGGAACAGGTATCCAAAAACGTTTGGCATGCCCCTCACAAAATTGAATAGATGAACAAAAATCTGTTAATTCAACTAAAGAGCTATATTGTTTGTGTTGCCTTTTGTGCAGGTTTATTAAATATTGATTAATTTTTATCTTATACAGTGGCTTCCAAATCATCTAGTCTAGAAGAAAATAAAAAAAGGTTGTTAGAAGAACGTATTGCTAGACTTGAGCAAGAAATTAAAGATAAAGAAAACCATTTCCAAGGAATACTATTGACTCTACAAGAAAAGTTTGGAGATATGAAGCAAAAATATGAAAACTACATTAAAGATGTTGAAAAGCAATTGATAGGAGACCGCAAAATTAATACAGATCTGAAAAACAAATTGATTAAGAGTAATATAACTGACTCTGCTACTCAAACGCCTGGTCGTAATCTGCATACAGTATCGACGCAGACATTTATAAGACCTTATAGATCATCATCGGCTGTTAGTAGATTGTCACAGAACTCCGCACTGATACTGCATAAATTTAAAGAAGATAGCTATTTAGTAGCTACTATCAGAGGTTTGCAAGCTGAACTAACTGTAAAACAAAGAAGTATAGCCAAGATCAAGAGGGAAACTGAGGAATTGAGGAAAAATCTTCGTAATTTACAAAAAGAAAAAGATGGTAAGATTTAGCTTGATCACTAGCAGCATGCGTGGTTAAGTAGAAAGGTGTAGCTTTTACTTTTTGTTTTGTGGAAGCAATGAGCCTTTAATTTACATACAATATTTATTACCTCCGAATTATGTGACTCACGAGTTGCGTGTCACTGCTTTCCACTTTGGTCGTATACATACATTAGTATAATTTTATTTTAATCACTGCTTTTATAATCTGTTTCATTCACTCATCTTCATCATTCAGTTAATTAAAACTTTAAAATTTATTTTTAGTGTTATTTAACACAAATTCCCGAAAGAAGCAGAGTTATAAAGCGAAGCCCACAGAAAATATATTGGCTCGTATGAACACGGAAATAAAGGCGGAACTGACGGAAATAAGGAAACAAAAGGAGGTTCTAGTACAAGAACGGAACACTTTGCTCGACTCACTCGAACGGACGAACCAAGAATTTATAGTGTTGAAAAAGAAACGAATTCAAGACGTAAGTAGACGAAGTTTTCATTTTTAACCAACTCCGAAATGCGAGTGTCTATTTTTGTGTAAGTTCAAATGTTCACTGAAGTCTTTTCAACACTGTGGGCTGTGGCTCGATTTCTGAAATTATTTTTTGTCTACTAGAGGTGATTCAAATTCATAAAGAAAAATAAAAAACAAATTGAAGCCAATTTTTTAACCAAAATTATATCTGTTTAGTTGCACACATTGCAACTGGCACACGAGAAACAGCTAATGCAGATGAATATGCAAGTCTATCCACTTCAAGAAGAGATCAAGCTCCTCAACAGGACGGTGGAAATTCTTCAGGATCGCGTGCGCAGTGGCGATGACAAACTAGTGAAGTATCAAACCGGTATCAATGATGCGTATGCTGGCGGAGATAATTCTGCTAATGTGAGTAAAAGGGATCTTCATTCTATTTTTTAGTTGCCTTATCGAAAATTATGATCGATATCGTAGCGTAGGCTAACGCAACATCTTTTATTTATATTTGAATGAGCTTCTGCCTGAGTGCGATAAGATGTCACTGAATTTAGGCTAGTGTAGGTACTATTATGTAAGTAAACAATCATAATCAAAAAGAAACTGAGACCCCATATCCAAAATGAACTGCTACGCCAGACAAAGCCAAAAAAAGCTTATAACTTGAGTTTTTTAAAAGAATAACATGATACTTCCTACTAAACTGTTAGACATCAGTTAAATAAATGTTCATGCTAAATTGTGTTGTTTCGTGTTTTGCTATTGTTGATGTTTATGTTATCATTTTGTCATATTTTTAAGACTACTATATTATTGTGTTGAAAGTAGCAAGTTAATTTTTCTGCCCTGTGTTATTTACGTATTATGGAAATAAGTTCTTTGTTAAGTAATCCTTGCGGCATTTAATGGCTAATTTGTGTTTTTTTTAAACGTAATGTGTAGAAGTATCTATATTCTGTAGCGATTACTCGTTATCACATAGAGAAAAAAAATATTTTGTTTTAAGTTTTATTTGGTTACTTTTATTTTAACTACATACATCTAAGATTTAAAGAGTGACTTTACCTAGGCTCTAAGTAAGTATACCTAATTATGGATTTGGACGGTTTGGGCCCTTTCGCGATTGTGTCCGCTATTAAAAGCCTCAACGATTGGCGATATGTCCCGTTCGCGATATGGCCCTTTCGCAATACGTCCCGTTCCCGATATGGCCCTTTCGCAATACGTCCCGTTAGCGATATGTCCGTTTCGCGTCATGTCTCTTGTGTAATTTGTCTCGTTTGCGATTTACCTATTTATTCTACTGTCTATTGCTCGCGAATCTGTTCCCTTTTTTAGGGTTCCGTAGTAAACAAGGAACTCTACTACCTCTGTGGCGCGGTTTGAGTATATCCGACTGCTATGCAAGCGGTTGTGGATTCGATCCCCACTGGGGTGTTGTTATATATTTTTTTAAAGACCATTTTTCGATTTTATGGGAAATAGTAGGCAAGTACTTATTTTTCTTGTGCGTTTATTTCTCTTATGATTGCATGTATTTTCTTTTTGTTTAAGTGTTTATCGATGTTTTAAATAAATGTGACCAGGAAACATATGTAGGGTTCCCCAAACTTATAAAATAATAATAAATTCAAGATGTTATATTGCGAAAGTGATTATATTTATTTACATGTGTGACACGCTTTTATGTACTTTTTGAGGAACAAGGACATAGGGACATTTCATCAAGTACTTATACCAACTATATACAGTGAAATTAGTCTCGAGAAATTTTTGCATATGTAGTGGTGTGTATGTTACTTAGATATTAGAGCGCGTTTCCACTATATCGTTCTGGCCCTTACAAAAATGTTTCAATATCCTAACATTACTATTTAATTTAATACTTATCCCTAGCAACACTCTGATTTTTGTTTTCAATAAAAACAAGTTTTTATTTTAAAGAAAAAGGTTTTGACTTTATTAAAAAAAATATGTCATTCAATTTCACGTCCTTGAGCAAACGACAAGGCGACTACCGTGAAACAATAAAATATCGTGTCGTTCTTTAGATGATAGTAGTTTAGCTATAGGTAAAAAGTTTTGACCATAATAATTACGAAACAAAACAAATAAATAAATCGTCACTTGATAGTGGAAAGTGGAAACACGCACAAAACCAGAATAAACCAGTTTACTCTGTCCGCAGGTGCCACGTGCAGTCTGACGTCAGTCGCTTGATACCGTTAGAACATAAAGCACGCATTTCATTAAAAAATTATAATTATTAGATACGTAGTAGTTTCATTGTGAAATTTTGTATTTGTTGATTGTTGTTATTGTTTGTTATTATTGTTAAAATATTTGTTGAAGTGTTTAATTTCAAGTGTGTAAGTGTTGTAACTTTATATTGATAATTCAAAATGGCTCCAGTGTTAAAACATGGTCGAGGCAAGCCTTTGACTTCTCAAACTAAGGAAGTTTTGTACTGTTTGTACAAATATTTCGAAAATGAGTGTAATAACAACCCGAGCAGTATTATGACCCCCACTCAATTAGTTGCTAAATCAACAGGAATTTCAATAGCATCCGTCAGAAAGGTAGTATCAGAAAGCAAATGTCGTCCTTCAGATCAGGAAGTAACATTTAAATCTCCTAAAAAGAAACCGAATCGTAAACCTACAATAGTAATCGATAACTTTGATCAGCAAGTTATCAGAAGAACAATTCATGACTTCCACATCACAAATAAAGAAGTTCCCACTTTAAAAACTTTGCACTCAAAATTGAAAGAAGATATCGATTATAAAGGTTGTGTCAGCACGTTACGAAAACACGTCATGTCATTAGGTTTTAATTGGAAGCAAACAGAAGATAACCGGAAACTTCTTATGGAAAAACACGAAATTAGATACTTGCGAATTAATTATTTGATGAAAATTGCTGAATATCGTGAACAACGCCGACCAATTGTTTACACCGACGAAACATATATACATACATCACATACCCTCTCGAAATCTTGGTCAGATGGAAGCACTTCAGGTTTGAAGCAACATATATCGAAAGGCAACCGCTTAATCATTGTTCATGCCGGTGGTATCGATGGCTTTATACCAAATGCATTGCTTATGTTTAAAGCCGACCAAAAAAGTGGAGATTACCACAACAATATGAACTATGACAACTATTCAAGGTGGATTCAAACTCAATTAATACCCAACTTACAACCAAATAGTGTTGTTGTTGTTGACAACGCACCATATCATAACTCAATACAAAATCCTGCACCTAATAGTAATTCTAGAAAACAGCAAATGATAGACTGGCTGACATTTCGAAACATTGAGCATTCATCCACGTTGCTTAAGCCTCAATTATATGAACTGATTCTGCAAAACAAGGCGAGATTTATAGAGTACAAGATAGACGAAATATTACGACAGCACGGTCATACTGTGCTGCGTTTACCACCATACCATCCGGAGTTTAATCCTATAGAAAATATATGGGGGATAGTGAAAACATATGTCGCAAAAAAGAATGTCGCAATGAATATGAAGGTTATAATGTCATTAGCTGAAGAAAAAATGAACGCCATAACTGTAGAGGAATGGAGAAAAGTTTGTTTGCATGCTATTGAGGAGGAAAGCAAATATCAGGGTAGAGACGCAGCTTTAGACACAATATCAGAACGAATCATAATTAATTTAAATAATTCATCTGATGAAAGCGAGGATGGGGATGATTGTGATATGCCTGGGGTTGATGAATTATTAGAATAAAACATTTATGCCGGAGAACACCTAATTCATACACGTCTTCACTGAAGTGAAAACCGGCATTCAATGCTTGTAATGTTTGGAACTGGCTTGTCTGCCTCATACAGTTCTATAGATTACAATGCGGTGGATACACATTTTCACGACCGTATTAGTACGTAGTGCGTATGCGTAGACGTGCACGCATTTGGTGTGCTCCAGCCACAAACGTATATTACCTTTAAAACAATAAAAACTAAAAATAAAATGTTGTTTTTTTTATTTGCTGACCATACACTACT
This sequence comes from Herminia tarsipennalis, assembly GCA_945859575.2. NCBI lineage: Eukaryota > Metazoa > Arthropoda > Insecta > Lepidoptera > Erebidae > Herminia > Herminia tarsipennalis. The sequence continues at coordinate 16,012,035 of OX243846.2, read as the reverse complement.
ACAAACGCAAAAATTTCTTCAAGCTAATTTACCTGTACCTATTTATTAAAAAAAGCAGAATGCAAACGAGACCACGGTCAAAAGACAGTAGAATAATAAACCTATTGACAAATTGCGGACCGGACATAATGCGAAAGGGACATAACGCGAATGTGATATAGCGCGAACGGTACATAATGCGAACGGGACGTAAGGCGAATGGGACATAACGCGAATGGGACAAAACGCGAATGGGACATAACGCGAACGGGTCATAACGCGAATGAACTAAATGCGAAAGGGCCCACACCGACCCAATCCGCGGCATACTGAACGTTTCTGGATCTGGCCACTTACAATAAAATAATGAAAAACAAATAAGGAATTCGAAACTGAATCTCTTTGGGAACATATTACATTTTAATTTACGAGACTGTCATTTGTTTTTCCATTGTGGCGTGTGAGTGTGATGAACATTTTTACCCGACTGTAAGGAAGGGTTATTGTTTTCGCGCGTATCTTGTATGTATGTATGTAGGTAATATTCTTTATTACCTGATATCTCACAATCCACTGAACGGATTGATACAATTAAGACGTCGTTAGATTCGTCTTGATTGCCAAGTTCTTAGATATGTGACGTTTGAAAAAAACAAATATATATGGCGGCTGTGAGATGTCAAAAAAGAATTAAATAAAAAAAATATATATAAAAATAAAAAAACCCGCCTGCACATAAAAGATAGAAACAAGATCCCCTACATAATTATATAATTTCATGCAGTCGGAGGCATTAATGAATCTCGATGAACTCAGTGAAGTGCCTCTGACTCTAAGTCAGCAAGAGAGTTGCCAGAGACTATAATTAGCATTTGGTGAGGAACTGATGAAGCACCATGTCGAAGCTGTGTATTCGTGGTTTGGAGAATTTAGAATGACAACTTATTGAAACTGTCAAAAAAATACTTACCAGCAAATTATTTCTTTGTTAGGCATTGAACAGGTTCATTGTTAGGCAGAACAAATTCTTTCTTTGTTAGGCATTAAGGTACGTGAAGGTCGGAAGCTGACTGCGGTTACAGACTCTTATATATTGACACTGTACGACAACTTATTGAAACTGACAAAAAATACTTACCAGCAAATTATTTCTTTGTTAGGCATTGAACAGGTTCATTGTTAGGCATTGAGAACAAATTCTTTCTTTGTAAGGCATTGAGGTACGTGAAGGTCGGAAGGTGACTGCGGTTACAGACTTTTATATTGACACTGTACGACAACTTATTGAAACTGACAAAAAAATACTTACCAGCAAATTATTTCTTTGTTAGGCATTGAACAGGTTCATTGTTAGGCATTGAGAACAAATTCTTTCTTTGTTAGGCATTGAGGTACGTGAAGATCGGCCGGTGACTACGGTTACAGACTCTTATATTGACACCGTACGACAACTTATTGAAACTGACAAAAAAAATACTGGCCAGCAAATTATTTCTTTGTTAGGCATTGAACAGGTTCATTGTTAGGCATTGAGAACAGATTTTTTCTTTGTTAGGCATTGAGGTACGTGAAGGTCGGAAGGTGACTACGGTTACATACCCTTATATTGACACTGTACGACAACTTATTGACACTGACAAAAAAAAGATGTGCGTCTGAAGGTTTGGAAGCTTTGCAATCGATGGATACCACATGACATAGCGGGTGCCGTAAAATGATAAAAATAACAGAGGACAGTCATTGACTGTCTATAATATCGTGACAGGTGACGAGACCTGGGCGTACTGCTTTGAGCCCGAAAGAAAAAGTCAGTCGGCAGAGTGGGTCTTTCCCTTTGAAGATTTGCCGTCGAAAGTTAAGAAAAGTCGAAGCATTAGTAAAAAAAAATGCTATATTTTTTCCCTTGTTCGCTTTAGGACAGATTCGCTTTATGACAGATTCGCTTTATGGCAGATTCGCTTTATGACAGATTCGCTTTACGGCAGAAATTGTACAGTTAAGTACATTAAAATAGGTAAGTAAAAAAAGGTATAGGTTCAAACACGAGAGGTATAGACGTTCTTTAAATCTTTATTAAACGCTATTCATGGAAACGTTTTAGCAGATTTAATCCTTACATTTCTGTTGCCCTGGTACTTTCTTTTCAATTTATGTTATGTATAGTTGACCCGACCGGGAAACGAACCCGAGACCTCTGAGATAGTTATACCATAAAAACCGATGTTCTAGCAGTCACTCGACCAAGGAGGTCGTCAATGGAATGTTTCCAAGAAGTTTCCGAGCATACAAAACTACTTCAGTTTATCTATCAAAAATTCCTTTATCTATTAAGACCTCTTCAGTATATTTGTGTTTCATGTAAATGGCCACTTGTAGGTATTTATTAGATTTCATTTTTCGTCGTTAAGTCACTATTGTCGCATTTGTCAGCGGTACTTCGATGATTTCTTTTTTGATAAAATACTTGCAAAAAAGCGTAATTGAATTACAATGGATTTGCCTACACACAGCATCGGGATTAAATTTATATCTAGCCGAAAAGGTAAGCCTGTCTTACTAAGTGCTGGTTTTCGCTATAATTTCGTTAAAAAAATAAAAATGGTCATACCAATTGGAGATGCTTTAATAAAATGGACTGTAACACTTCTGTAACTTTAGATATTGAAAATAAAATAGTAAAAGAGAAAAAGAATATTAGAAGAAGAAAGAGTCTGTGCATTCATGTATCCCTGATGTAGTTAAAAATGAAATAGACAGCTTAATGGACGAGTGTAAGAAAAATGTATGTACCAACCTCAAACCCATCCCAAAGTTATTCGAAGATTTTATAGAAAGTGCCAAATGTGATCTGCCGGAAGACGATATACCTACATTTACAGAAAAAAAAGACTCATTGTACAGAGCCAGAAAGGCTTTCTTGAATTTGGATAGAACTACTTGTATAAATCTAAAAGACCTCAAGTTGCCTGATCATCTAGTAAACAATTTTTTCTTGTTTGATGATGGGACTGAAGAAAAAAATTTGTTTTTTTGTACACCATTAGCTAAAAGCAAATTTAAAGTATATAAGTGCTATTACGGCGACGGCACCTTCAAAGTTGCTCCTAGGCTCTTCTATCAATTATATACTTTACACACAAAACGATGATACCGTAAATTTTGTTCCCTTGATTTATATACTCCTGCCGAACAAAACGCAAGCTACTTATGAAAGACTTTTTACTATATTACGGGATAAATTTTTACTAAATATAGAACAGTACAAATGCGATTACGAGTTAGCAGTAATTCAAGCAGTTAATGTCGTTTATCCTAATGCCAAAGTAACTGGTTGTTACTTCCACTATTGGAAAGCGCTTTTGAAGCGCTTCTTTTTTTTTTTGCATCAGTCCTCTAATATATGGTGTATAACATAATGGTGGCAGCACCTTACCTGCATATACAGTTTATAAACAGAGAAACATTGTAAACATTGGCAATTTGAAAAGAGTGGCCACGAGTTTTTATTGCCTGTTCTTTTCTCGGGCTTTACCTATTGTTTGCGAATAGGCATTACCAGTAAATGTAGAATCGACTTTTCACAAGTGTAGTATTTTGCTTCCTAAGTGAATAAATGATTTTTATTATTATTATTATTATTCTCTTTATTAAAATTAAATACATATAAATTACATTTTTAAATATAGCTAACAAAAATTAAATATATTTAAAAATATAAAAAATAGTGCCCCACCGGCATCGGGTACAGGGACCAAGCTACCGGTGGTTACGGTTCCAAAGAAAGGAACCTCCTCACTATGCGAGCCGTGTCCAGAAGTACTGCCTTCTGTATCAAGCGCTTGATCCAACCGTCTAACGCGAGCCTCTCAAGGTGTTGGTCGAGGCTCTTGGCAATCAAACCATTAACGGAGACGACTATCGGTACAATGATCGCCGAATCAACATCCCACATGTCGACAATCTCGTGCGCCAGATCCAGATATTTTATTTGTTTATCCTTTTCGGCTTTCACGAGATTTTCGTCATGTGGGATGGTGATGTCGACGATCATTGCACGACGCTCTGATCGGTCTATCAGCACAATATCAGGTTTGTTTGCGACAACAGTCCTGTCTGTGATGATAGAGCGATCCCAGTACAACGTGATACGACTATTCTCGAGAACTGGCTCAGCAACGTACCTGTAGTATGGTACCTCAACGTCCACAAGGTGGTATTTCAGAGCAAGCTGCTGGTGGATTATCCTGGCTACTTGATTGTGTCTGTGCAAGTACTCGCCGTTAGCAAGACGTGAACAGCCGGAAACAATATGTCTGAGGGACTCACCGGGTCGGTGACAGGCACGACAGATGTCAACAGTGCCATCCCTCAGGATATATTTCCGGTCGTTCGTCATGATAACTTCGTCAGCAATTGCACAGACAAAACCCTCGGTTTCACCAAAAAGGTCACCGAACCGTAGCCAGGCCACGGACGCTAGTAGGTCCACATCGGGCCCATGAAGAGCCCGAAAGAACCTGCCGTGAAGCTCCTTGCTCTGCCATACCTCCCTGCGCTCGTTGACACCAAGCACTACAGGCCTGCGCCAGTTCTCTTTCGCCAAGGAGAGCGGGGTTAGCCCGGTATCCACCGCGACGACATCCCGATGCACACCCGCGTCCACATGGAGAAAATATTCTCTTAGATTGTATACCTCGCGGTTATGAAGGGACTTAAGGTTTAGCAAACCCCGGCCCCCACACTTCCGCGGGATATACAATCTCATTACAGATGAACGCGGGTGATGCATTCGGTATGACGTCATCAGTGTACGGACTTTTCGATCCAAGGTGTCTAATTCAGTCTGAGTCCACTTGAGTATGCCGAAGGAGTACATAAGAAGTGGCATAACCCAGCTGTTGCAGGCCCGGATCTTGTTGCCACCTGACAAAAGGCTATTAAGCACTTTTTTCAGGCGGCCCAGGAAACGTTCCCGCAGCAGCTGTTTCATGTCAACCTCATTTATGCACAGCGCCTGCGACATACCCAAGTACTTATAGGTCTCAGTTGCGAGTAGTGATCTTAGGTGAATGGAATCCGAGAGTTGAGTCCCTTCGGATTCCACTATCCGCCCTCGCTTTATATGAACGACTGCACATTTGTCCACACCAAACTCCATTCTAATAGAATTACTAAAGGTTTCAGTCACCTTCAGTAGCGCTATTAGCTGTGAGCTGGTGGGAGCAAAGAGCTTCAAGTCATCCATATAAAGCAAATGAGATATAACCTGACCACCACGGCGCAACCTGCAACCTAGCCCTGAACCTACTAGTAAGGTACTAAGTGGGTTCAGTGCTAGGCAGAACCAAAGGGGACTCAGAGTATCACCCTGGAATATACCCCGCTCAATCCTTATAGGTACGCCGCCACTTTCTTGGGTCCCTCGGCACCCTGGATAGGTAAGAAGCGTATTCCATTGCCCCATACACGACTTCAAGAAGGTACGTAGAGTTGTATTAACTTTATACAACTCCAGCACCCTCAGAAGCCATGTATGTGGCACGGAGTCATACGCCTTCTTATAATCTATCCAACATGCCGATAGATCCTTTCGGTTGCGACGAACCTGCTGGCTTATAGTCGTATCAATGAGGAGGAGCTCCTTAGTACCCCGGGCCCCACTTCTACATCCATTCTGAGAGGTACACATGATGGAGTTTGTGTGTATATGTTTGTTTATTTTAGCTCTCAGAATGGATGTAAGAAGTTTATAGATCGATGGTAAACAAGTTATCGGTCTATAATTACTGGGGTCCGAGGTACTACCGGTCTTATGGAGCAGGTGGGTCACTCCTTTAGTCATAAAGGCTGGGAGCGACGCAGATTCTAGGGCTGACTGGAATTGTGATGCCAAACAAGCGTGCGAACTGCGTAGCCATTTTAGCCAAAAGTTGTGCAGTCCGTCTGGGCCTGGAGATTTCCAATTAGACAAAGGACGGACTGCACTGGCTACGTCTGTGCTATTAATGATGGTATCTTCCATTTCTGGAATAAGTTCGCACGCTCGTTCAACGTCACGCATCCATTCCCCCTCTGTGTGTATGACAGGCACCGACCAAATGTTGCGCCAAAACAAGCTTGTCGCTTCAGCATTCGGTAAATGCCCGTCATCCACACCTTGGTCCGTTCGCTGCCAGTCTCTATACACCCACCTTTGGTCCCTTTGGAACATGCGGTTCACGTTATACCTGTCCACGCGTTTTTTATACCTGCGTATTCGGTTTGCCCATGCATAAATTTTTTGCTTCAGGAAGTCGATGCGCTCTGTGACACGTGACATATAATCTTGAGGGCTGATTCCAGTCCCCAAGAATGCCCGTTTCACAAAGCGCATCACTCTCGGACGAGTGTTCCCGGTCCTGAAGCAGGACAACTTGCCAATGAGTACCCTTGCCTCGGTAATACGGCGTTCAATCCTGTATTGCCAAGCCGGTACGGCGTACCTTGGTCGTATAGTAGGGGCTTCAGCTAAAAGCTTAATACCTGCTATACGACACGCCGCAATAGCCGTACAATACAGGATCGAATGGGTATCACCGAGGTCTTCGCTATTGTCTAGGTAAGTAGGCAATAGCGAATCAAGAGCACACACCAGCGCAATGTTCCGTCTATGCATAGGCAACCGAGGCAGGCGTGGCCTAATATTGTGGGGCGTGGACCGATACTCGTGAAGCGCACATTCCAAAGCGGCCTTAACCTCCTCTTTGTACTGAGTACTTACCATTATAGTCGCGGCATCCGGCCCCGTAGATTCACAGTCAACTACATTTGTAGAAACCTGGACCGGGGCAGGGATATCGCGGCTAGTTTGGGGGTACTCCGAGCGTAGTCTCTCAAGTGCAGCCTCATTCAGCAGATGACAGCGCTGAATGGCCCGCACTTGGTCCGATAGTCGTTGTGCCGTAACGTTAACAGTCGGCTCAAGCACCTGAAACAGAGGCAGCATCCGTTCACGGTACACAGTAAGGTTGGCTCCCCCCTCTGTAGCCGCATAATATGCCCGCATGACGTTCTCATTAATGGATTGAGTCCATCTCATGCGGCGCACGTTACCACCGGCAGCGGGGGCCCTGCTTGAGGCCGGTGGGCCTCTGGGTCCCAAGCTTGTAGGTGGCCGGCCTCTCCCTCGGCGGCGTGCAGGTGGTGGTGACGTCGGCGGGGAGAAGTACTCGTCGCTCGACGAGCTCGACGCCTCAGCAACGGTTGGTGTCGACGTAGCGTTCGGTTCCCGTGTTTGCGAGGCGGAGCGGAGCGACGAGTCCGAGTTATTATTATTATTATTATTGAAGAAAAGCAAAAATGTGGGTCTCAAGGATATTGATGGTGGAGACCGTATTACGCGGATGTATATGTAACTGGCATTGCTACCACCAATTATGATTCCCGAAGGCATCTTAACCATTCATGAATTAAATAGCGATTCCGAGGAATGTACTGAGTTCAGAGAGTATTTCTCAAAACAATGGATTGGATTAATTACTACTGATAAATTCAGTTGCTACAAAGAAATATTCCGAACGAATAACCCAGTTGAAGGGTGGCATGGCCGCCTTAAAAACAGAATTCCTGAAAAGCCGCCGTTGTATCGATTCATACAGTTACTCAAAAAGGAAGCCCAGTATCAAGACAGAAATTTAAGAAGGATAGAAACCTTTTGTAAAGGAAAACGGCGTAGTTTAAAGTTAAAGGAGAAAGATATTAAAATTGACCTGATTATTACTAGTGCACTGAAAAACGAAATAACCGTATTGGAATGTTTAGAACGCTTGTGCAGAGTGAATTTAATACGTTGACTTGAACGTGTCAAGAAGCCTGTGTTTTTTGTAAATTAAATTTCAATAAATGGTTCAATTCATTATTGTCGAGTTGTCTGTACTTTTTTGCCTTAAAGCGAATCTGTCATAAAGCGAATCTGCCATAAAGCGAATCTGTCATAAAGCGAATCTGCCATAAAGCGAATCTGTCATAAAGCGAATCTGTCCTAAAGCGAACAAGGGTATTTTTTTCGGTAAATCAGGACATTACACTACAGTATTTCTTGAAGATCAAAGGACAGTGATTGCAGATTGCTGCACCTTATTGGCAAATTTGTATGTAGGTATACAAATATTGTTAAAACCGGGCAAGAGCATGTCGGACCATGCTCAGTGTAGGGTTCCGCAGCCTTGATCAATTGCATCAGCAGAAGAGTGTATGTTCGTGGCATTACGCCCTTTTATTAAGAAACGCAGTTTTTCGGCAATAACTCAATGACGGTATATCCGATCTTATCCAAATTTTAATTTAAAGTATTTATTAAGCGCTTTGTGATTTTTGCCATATTTTTTTGGTCACACGGTTTAAAAAGTTAAGGGGGCGGGGGGGGGGGACACGATATATGTAAGTAACTTTCGGAGCGATTATTTGCAAAAATATTCACTAAATCAAAAAAAGTATTCACTCAATCAAATATGATGTGACATTCAGCTTCTGTTACATGTATTTCACTCTCCCCCGTAAAATATTTATTATTATTATTTAGCTATCAAACTACTCGTAGGTAGCGGCTGCTCGTAGGTAGGAACTAATTTCATCAAGATTCATCAAGTAGTCTTTAAGTCAAATGCCTGTGACATACGGACGGACAAACAGACAGACGGACAACCTATATTATAAGGGTTCCTTGTTTACAATTTTGGCTACGGAACCCGAAAAATGGTTAAATGCTTATTCTTTTTGTATAATCATTCTATTCCAAATTTTGTCTGACGTTCATAAGCGTTGCATTTGTAACCTAAACGAATTAAGTACTTTGACTTTAATGTCCTTCACCACGATAACGCATCCTCACATTCCGCTATTTTGAAGGCTTCAAATGTAGAACTGATGACGCATCCGCCTCACAGCCCGGACCTTGCACCCTGCGACTTCTATTTGTTTCCATAAATAAAAAACAAACTTGAAGCACACGTTTTACGAGCCCTGCACCGGCGGTGATTGCATTCCACAAGCCATAGAAGAGGTTCCTAACGAAGACTGGTTCAACTGCTTTGTATAATGATTTCAGCGAATGCAAAAATTGCAAGGAATTATTCTTTGAAAAACATTATGATAATAATATTAATAATGTCTTGGGACAACTTACACAGCGTCATCTGATCCCAAACTAAGCAGAGCTTGTACTATGGCAACCAGATTATATATTTCTAAATACATACATAAGTTCCATCACAAAGTTTTATCCTGGGTGGGGATCGAACCCACGACCTCCGGCTTAGCAGTCACTAACCACTAGACCAACAGGCTATGTATCGTAAGACTTATCTAGTCTTATTTAACAGAATCCATAAACTTTCAGTATACCTCATAATAACTCATAATACCTACTCATTTTATACTCAGCACTGATTTTAGGTAAAGGAAAATTTTGAATACATGACTTGTTAAACAGATAGACAAATAAAAACCTGTCTAATAATACTAATTACTTAGTTATAAACTGCGTATAAAATTGGTCGATGACCTAAATTTTTGGCCGTTACTTTACGTCTGTTAAAAGGCATATTATAATCGGCTAAACAAAATACTTCCGAATTCTGTGTTCGGAGGTAATTATTTTTAGCATTTATAATGGAATAATAGTTATGACATACTTAACTTTGACCGTGCTCAAAACTATTTCTGTCGCTACTATTAGTCTTAAAGGGACAAAGACAGCATGAATCTTATTATTATGCTACCTTCAATTTTAAGTTTACATTCGGCCGCTAACTATCCACTAATCAAAGTGCTATCTTACCGGTATTACTTTGGGTGCCTGACTAGAGACAAATTCTAGATTTAGTCGAGCGGTTGCGGATTATCTAGTAGGTAGATAATCCGCGACCGGTAGATAGCGGTTTCTATCATGTTAGGTAGAAATTTATAAAAAACAACAAATTCGTAAGATGTATTGTAAATTGTATTATATATTGTATTGTAAAAGTGCTAACAGACGTCCCAGCTTGGCTTTGTCCAGCTAATCGAATCGCGTTAGCGAAGGTATGGTTCAGACGTCATTGCACGAACGCTATTGATGGATTTATTGGATAGGAGAAAATCAAGAGATCGCTGTTGTAATTTAAAATATTAGGGATGTGCCTCTGTAAACTAAGTGCCTTTTCTGTGATCTAAAAGAAAGATTACTTACTAAAATATTACATTGGAAACCTTGTTTCTTACGATATTGAACTTAAGAGGAAATATCAAAACTATAGAGAGACTGGGACCATAATGCTAGTTATAATTAGTAGATGATTGTCATAAGGTGTGCTATGAGTGCCTATCTATAGACTACTTAAGATTAGATATAGTAAACGCCTTAAGGTTCATTTCCGAGCATCGCGGCCGATCGCGAGCCGCTCGCGGTTTACGACAAGCGGCTGACGCTCGCGGCCGATGCGACAATATACACAGTGCGCGCGCAGGCCTACGACAGTCGTCGGCCGCGCGCGTCTGTCACTTACCTCAGCCGCTTGTCGTAAGCCGCGAGCGGCTCGCGAAATGAACCTTTACGCACAATCTTAACTACCTTACAATAAGTTTAGATTCCTAAAAGGTAAACAGAAAAATCTTCTAGTCATATTTTTATGAGTGTTTTATAGCTTTATTTGTATACCCACCGATACAGAATTGTGGTGCCTTCGTAAAGTAATAAAAAGTATATTCATGTATAGTTTCGTTTTATTTTTGAACCTGCTCAAAATTTTGGAAGGTGGTGGACTTTTGCTATAGATAAAATAGTAATCTGCGCTCTTCCTCAGGGTAGCTAGGTATATGAATTTTACAGATAAAAAAACTTTTTTACAAAAAATATTACCGACTTCGAAAATAAATACAAGGCAACTAAAAAGCAAAAAATAATATACCTCGAATAACAGAAACAAACGTTTTGAAGTAGGTGCCATGAAATAGTAGTCTTTATGTTTTATTCGGCACCAACTTCAAAATGTTTAATTTGTTTCTGTTATTCGAGGTATATTATTTTTTGCTTTTTAGTTGCCTTGTATTTATTTTTGAAGTCGGTAATATTTTGTGTTAAAAAGTTTTTATTTCTCACTTTTAAGTGGGTTGGTTTATAATTCACTTAAGTTACAATAGGCTTATGTCATCTGCTCAAATCCTTTTACGAAATATTGCTTGCCGCGATGCAGGGCCGTTAATTGTTGAGCAGTTCACTATCAGCTTTATTACATTGTATAATAGTAGTATATCGAGATTAAAGTGCTACTCAATACCATATTAAAGTACTTAATTGAATCGCAAACTGTGAAATATTGAATAGGTCTGCTCGTGATTTTTGGTCTTCATCATCAGTTCCACTTCACCAATTGGAGAAGAGTAAATGCGTGCATTTACTCTATAATATACACATATACATAATCACTATGAAATATAGCTAAATCACTGTAGGTGTGCTTTTAATATTTTAAGAGTTCCCTCGATTTCTCCAGGATCCCATCATCAGATCGTGATCTAATGGCAATGGGACCAACTTGGAAGTATACCCTTTCAAACACAAAAACAATTTTTCAAATCGGTCCAGCCGTCTTTGCGTAATCGGTGAACAAACATACAAAAGAAAAAAAAAAAAAAACAGACGAATTGAGAACCTCCTCCTTTTTGAAGTCGGTTGAAAATAAAATTAAGTAAGTACAAAGTGGTATTCTGCGCACTTATTGGCGCCTGGCTGCCATGAGTTCCGGATCGCGATATAAATTCTGTTTGGAATAGCTGTTCCATTGAAGTTCTAAAAGTTCACCCGCTATTATCAACCAGTCCTGTGTTTTGAATATTACAGGAAAGTATTGTTTAAGTTTTCAGCATGCTTCTACCTACCCCAAAAATGTCTCTCGGAATGTATTAGAAAATGCACGTAATTTTTATTTTTTTGTTAATACCTCGTGTATACACACATACTTTTTGTAGATATAAATATAAATAACTCCGTAAGTAAATATAATTTAATCACCAAATATTTTATTTTATTTTTATTGTTAAACGAATACCTACTAGAAATATATGTTAACAAGTAGGTAAATGCTAATGGATTCTTATAAGTTTCTTTTGAGGAACACTAAACCAGTTTTTTTTGCAGATAATAAATCGTACAGCTTACTGTTAAGAATCTAGATAGCTCCATTGTTTCACAAATAACAACCGTTTTCTTAGCGGAAATAATAGGATAGTTGGCTATTCCCTTCGCCGTTTCACACAATATCAGTGTTCCTCCTTTCACCTACAAGTCAGTGGTGTCTTGTCGGTAGGTGGTGCTTTACGCTCGGCAGCCCAAACGGCTTGTCGATTTTTGTTATGCGTGTGTGATTTTGATTATGGGAGTAGAAGAGGCAAAGATAGGTCGGCCGCCAAGCTCACTTCGTCACGAAAATTGTGGAACTGTCGAAAAATATATTATCGAATATCGACGAATAAGATACGTAATGATTATGCAAGAACTGGGTTTTTAATCAGCAATATCGCAAAATATCATTAATGAACGATTGATCTTTCATAAGTGATATCGTGAAGGGAAAGAAAAAGAGAGGCAGAAACTACGTCATTCGGTTTAGTGCAAGTTCTTAATAGAAAAATTTTACGTTTACGGAAGAAATTAGGTAACTTTAATATTAACTAGCAGACCCGCGCAACTTCGTCTAACATTTTTCATTGCTGCTCCGCTCCTATTGGTCGTAGCGTGATGTTATATAGCCTATAGCCTTCCTCGATAAATGGGCTATCTAACAGTAAAATAATTTTTCAATTCGGACCCGTAGTTCCCGAGATTATCGCGTTCAAACAAACAAACTGTTCAGCTTTATAATATTAGTATAGATAAATGCAGTGGCGAAGGGTCTACTTTCGACTTCCCTTTGGATTGTAGTTACTTAGTATTACAGGTACAAAGAACCATGTCCTGCAAGATATATTTTTGTATCGGGTTACCTCTGAAAAATCTTAACCCAGCGCCTCTGAACAGATGACACAAAACTTCTTGCATCAATCTCAGTGGAAGGTATGATGTTTTGTAGAAGAGTGTCTCCGGCACTCACAGAAAAAATATAATTAACTAATTTTCTTGTAACGTGGGACATATTATTCCTACTGGATTTCAATAGAAACAAAGGACTGTTAACTATGTAAGGTTGTGATAAAATAATGTAAATGTAATGATTTTATTATATAAAATGAGGGTAAAAGTAAAGAAATCTCTCATATATTATTATTTATTTGACCTGTGCGGTTAATCGATTAAAGTATAGAGTGTCATGGCGGCTGGCGAGTGGCATTCTAGCCTTGACATCGGAACTGTACGGTTGTGTTACAAGTTAAGGTTGAGTGTTCGGCAGTAGATTAATTGTTTATCTGTATGTGCAATGGGACTTTAATTTTGTAGTGTATCTGTGTGTGCAATTGGACTGCAATTGTGGTGTATTGGTATGTGTTAATAAACGACATAACTCAATGTAACCAGTGTTTTACTACAACTAGTAATGATATATGGTGGTTTAAGCTCAAAGAGTACAATCATCTTGGAGTTATAAGTTGTCGACGTGGCTCTTTCTCTGTCATCACGCCGAATTTACGCCATACACTTTGTCAGACAGATCCCACTTTTTACATTAAAAAAAAACTCTAACTATGATCTCATATAAAATAACTAGAAAAAAAACATTATGAAGTGTATTTTAAGTCAGAGAAGTTACCCAAGTGACTTTAAAAAATCGAAATTATCTACGACATTTAAATTAGATCGATCGATTTAGATCGATGCCAGAAATAAAAAAACAAAATGTATGATTTTCAAGTATCCGAAACTATTGGTATGACTCGGCCTCGTATATTGTATGTTAATTTCGCAACTTTGACAACTATAAGCTAGAATGACTTTAGACTCGAATCGGCATTCCAGTCCCAAGAGTTGGGCAAAAAGTACTTTTTGTAGTTAGTAATCATAGCCAATGATTACAAAAAGTAGTCATGAAATGTAGTTAAAATTGTTCTATTAATAAAACTACATTTTGTAATAGTAATCATGATTACAACTACAAAATGTAGTTAGTAATCTAATTGATGTAATGTATTAGCAACAAATACATGTATCTTGACGTAGGCATAAACACTGTTCGTGAGGGAATAGTCCAGGCAAGCCAAAAACACCAGGAGGAACTAGCAACTCATGCCTAAAGTGGAGAGGGTCCACCCTCTCTCACTGGGAATGCCTTGTCTCACAGTACAATCGACTGAAGAGACAAGGTATTCCCAGTCTCGCAATAGATTGGCCCTCGATGATAACAATAAAAATAATCATGCAGTTCCAGCGAAACAAGTGGCTTATTGTTTTCGAACAGATTGCCATAGTGCAGAAAATACATAAAAAAAAGTAATCTGATTACTTTCAATCATGATTACTTCACAATGATTGCATCTTTAAATTCTTGGATCAATGGAAATTATTTTGTGCGTGTTTGTGACTTGCGTGGATCCCTATTTCGTTGTATATTATTGCCATTTTTTAAAAACAATGTCTAGACGCAAGACTAACAGAAAGATTAGTCGTAGGACCTAAAGGTTTTTTTTTAATTCCTTTTCGGCCGCGCTGGACTAGGCACGGATCCCGGATTTCATTGTAAGGAGGGGGAAACGAGGGTGCATATTAGTTAACAGCCACGCGTGCGACCGGGAGGGGGGAAACATTGGGTCAGTCATTTTTGCGTGAGGGGGGGTAGGGGGCAATTGTATTTAGTCAACATGTATTAGATACTTTTGTAACAAAAGTAGTTATAACTACTTAACTGCAGTAATCATTCGAACTTCTGTAACACAGTTATATAACTAGCACAGGAGTCAGAGCCTCAAATATTATAAATATTAGGATTATTTTATGTCAAAAAAAAATTAAAAATAATCAGATTACTGATTACTTTATATACTTAGATTACAAGTAATCACAACAACTTTTAATCAAAAATTATCATAGCTACATGTAGTTAGATTACAAGTAATCATAACTACATATTGTAGTTGCATATGTAGTTAGATAACTCAATGTAGTTGATTACATCCTTCTCTGCCAAGCCTAATGCTGTTAACATTTATTTGGCAAGAGAAGTAAAGAGAGAATTGATCTAGCTATGATGTTAAACTTCAAAACTTCTTTTCCCCTCACAGGGAGTTTATAGCCTCCATTTCAATGCCATTTATGAGGACAATCAATAGTTCTGAAGTCCTTTCACAACTGTTATTAACTTAAAAGTATAATATTCTCACCCCTTGTGGATAAGTGTTCCTTGTGACTTCATCTATCTCCATTTGTTCTTCAATCTGTCCTTTATTATGTGTAACTTCTTTAACACCTATTCTAGTTTTTGCGAGTAGCTGTCTCACTTTGGCATAGCTTTGTTCCCACTCTCAAGTTTAACAGCGGCCAACCAGATCTCTTTTGAGTCAAGAGTCATTTGGAAAGCCACTGCAAAGATACCTCGAGCTACACATTGCTGTATAATAACAAACAAAGTTAAAACACTCTCTACAACAGTGCTTCTAAGCTAGCCAGTGGCGGAGGGTCCTTAAAACACCATTATTTTTGGGTTCTCTTTGAATTTTAGTTATTTAATATTTTAGGTACAAAGAACAGTGTCCACCAAGATAGATACATGGTGTCGGGTAACCTTAGAACTTTTTTAACCCTTCGCTACTGCTGGCCGTTCTAAGTCTGATGGAATTCTTAGAAGAGAACAAGGATGGTACGTATGCAAGGGTAAGTGATCTGCGTATTGCACGCGTATACTTCATATTATTGTGCTCCTTCCTTCGTAAGGTCTACGGTTCGAACCCTACCCATAAGGATGTACCGCTGAATAAAAGTAAGTAAACAAATACTGACCCCTCTACAAAGTTCAGCGACGTAACCTAAACGTGCTGGAATACCCAGAAAATGCTTTTTCTTTACAAAAGCCTGTGGCGGCACTGACATGTTGTACCAATAACACAATACCTTATCATTCAGAATAACATAGACCAACTCAATTTTTCTCTGAAACAACAAATACAAATCTCTCTCATTTCCTCTGACATACTTGACATTTGCTTTTTGCTTGACAATCTTGACATGTCGAGTTCTTGTATTAGTATTACTATTCTCTAAAATTTATATTTAAAATGTTTACTTTCTACCAAAGTTATTTTTCTAATAAATATTATTTAAGCGTATGGAAATATTTTTGATAGATCGTCTACTAAACCAAGTACAAGACATGATGAGATTGTACCTACATATATTAGAATCGGTATTTATTTCGTAGAATTCGCAAACAATTTATAGTCGTGTGCGTTACCCCAGCAGAATGTTAACTCCTTTCACGATATGAATGATATAGATTTTCAGTGCAACTTGCCGTTGAATTGTGCACAACTTTTTAAATTAATGCATCCAGTAGTCTTTGAGCCATTCAAGAAAAATAGATTTTACTTTAATCGCACAATTTTTCTTCCACGATAAAACACACCTACTTATATAGTTTTAAGCGTTGTTTTGCTTTTTTAATTAACTAGCTGTCCCGCGTAACTTCGTCTGCGTAAATTTTCCCGTTTTTGCAACATTTTTCATTGCTGCTGCGCTCCTATTGGTCATAGCGTGATGTTATCTAGCCTATATCCTTCCTCGATAATTTTTTTCAATTCGAATCATTAGTTTCTGAGATTACCGCGTTCAAACAAACAAACTCTTCAGCTTTTTAATATTATTATTGATAAAAACTTTTTCCTTATATGCAACACTAAAAATTTAGTGTTGCTAAGCTAAGCTTTAAATAAAAATATACTCTGTGGTTGCTTAGCAACGAACAGTTGTGTTTGATTGTAAATTGAATCGAAGTTCTAAAGAAATATAATTTCATATTTATTTTAAAATATCATAATATTCATGCTATATAATTTGATTAATCAAGTCGGATAAACATGGCACAGAGTTTAATAGCTGTAAGTCAAGATTTAGCGTCGAATGATAACAGTATCTCGACAAAAGAATTTCTACATTTCGAAAAGACTTGTGAGGCTTATAAAGACAGTGATGAAGAAATTAAATTGATATTTAGTGAAATTAATAAGTTAGCTGCTAATAATAAGGCTGACAATGTGTTGGGTGACGATATAGACGATGTAGAACTGATTCTAAAAAGAGCAGAGGATATTGCTTTGGAGACTGAGAATATATTCAAATTTAGCCCTATATCGGCTATGATTAATAATAATAGCCCTAATAAATTTGAACCGGGTGCCATTCCTCAGATTAAAGTGACTAAACCTTGCGAGATTGAAAAGGAAGTTATTGAGTGCAAAGAATCTTCAAACGAACAGGTATATTTTTATTATAATTTATCATCTTTTTAGTATTTCAAAGGTAATTTTGTGTTGAACATTGTTCGTCTGCAATTTCCGTAATTGAATGTAGTTTCACAGTACAACAGTTGCATGTCTGCATAATATTAGAGAGATTATTTGCATTGAACATGCCATGGTTACCTGTTCAATTACCCCTTTACCAATCTAAGGGTGACTTTAATTTTCTAACACAAATCTCACTAAACTCGCCCTGTAAAAACCAAACCACAAATGTTTGATTTCCATAGGGAATAGAATTCTTGAAGACAGTCATGTACTTCCACTTGGCACAGAGGCAGTTTTTTTTTCAACTTTACATTTACTAACATTGACTACTTGCAGAACTACATATAATAAAATCAGGGTTTTATGTGATTGAGCATTATTATAGTAGGATCAATGTAACTTGACCAGGTTGAAGTTGGCGAAAAGTAATTGCGCAGTGGGGGTGTTGGCTAAAGGTAACACCTCCACTGCGTAATTTAGAGATGCGATTATGCATTACATTGTCATAATTAGTATTACAAACTCATGATTTATGTGATTTTTTTTCGTAAAGAAATTGTTTTTAAATTTTCTTTAGTATTTACTGTAACTTGTCTAAATTTATACTTTTATGAATTCTTAAATATAGGATATTTAAATAGTATTTTTATATTGTTAGTATTTTTAATCAAATAAACATAATTAATGAAATAAAAATAATTAGAGACAGTTATAAGAACCTAACTTTAATCCGGTCAAGTTACCCTGATCCAACTTTAATGTAGGTCACAAGGCCATGTACAAGCTGTATATGAAGCTATGACTGGTTGTAAAGGTAATAAATAATACATAATCTCTAAAATATCCATATAAATATGTAATAAAAAATAAAGAATTATTACAAAAAAAACCAGACTACTCATAAACATACTTATATTATATATTTCTAAATAGGTACATACATATTACACGTAAATAACACCCAGACAGAATAAACCATTGTGCTCATCACACAAAGTTTTTATCCTGGGTGGGGATTGAACCCACAACCTCGATGTTCAGTCAGGGTCACTAACCACTAGATCTCATTAGTATATTTTATATTGTTGTATTAAATTTTGTTGGCATTTTTAAATTATTTTTATAAATAATTTTAGGGTTGCATCTCTATGACATGGGCAAAACTGTTATGAACCTAACTTCAATCCGGCCAACTTACATTGTCAACTGTACACACATACACTCGAAATACATAACACTCCTGAGCAGTCGGGTATAAAATATTTAGGTGTACTATATCATCATTCACCTTATCATTTTCACATATCTCTGCCAGGTTTCAAAACCTTTTTAAATTGCATTTCTTTTTTTATGTTCATTAACTGATTAAATAAATGCATACATTATAAATAAATTTAATTATATTTTATTCACATGGTGAGCTAGCACCCTCAGACCAGCTAAGCTTTCTCTAGCTACAGGCTCAATATATGATGCTGGCAATACAAATCCATATTTGCCAGTATCGCTGAGTTCAATAGTATAGGTGTACTTGACCCCTTGAGCTTTTACCCAGTCATCAGAGACACCAGCAGCGGGATAAATAGTTGCACTTGATGCACCAACTTTGTATTTTGAACCACCCGTTTCTTCAATAGCCTGTAAAAAAAAAATATTTTAACATCTTAATATTCGTTATCCAGTTTCATCTTGAAACATTTTAATACGAAGATAACAAAACAAAAAAGAATGAAGTAAAAGATTTTTTGGAAATTTACTCCGTTGAGTGAGCAAAAATGGGGTTAAAGTTTGTATGAAATGACGATAACGAATGAGCTGCAGGGGACGGATACTTAGTAACATATAACTGGATAGCTGTCTAAAATATATTATATTCCATACAAATTTTTACTAAGTTTTTGTGTTAGACATTTCATCACCATCATCATCATCATCATCCTATCGCAGTCTACTGCTGGACCTCTCCAATTGCACGCCACTTTGTTCTATCCTCAGCTTCTCGCATCCAGCTCCTGCCAGCCGTTTTGCGTAGATCATCACTCCACCTGGCCTGAGGGCGTCCTACAATACGTTTGCCGAGACGCGGTCTCCACTCAAGAACTTGTTTACCCCAACGGTTGTCGGTTCTTCGGCTAATATGGCCAGCCCACTGCCACTTCAGCTTGCTAATCCTGTAGGCTATGTCGATAACTTTGGTTCTTTGTCGAATCACCTCATTTCTGATTTTGTCCCTAAGAGAAACTCCGAGCATAGCCCTTTCCATAGCCCGCTGAGCGACTTTGAACTTGTGGACTAGCCGTACCGTCAGTGTCCACGTTTCGGCTCCGTATGTCATGACGGGTAGGACGCACTGATTGAAGACTTTATATATTGTGGGATCGACGATAAGAAGACTTGACGTAACTTCCCAAACGCTGCCCAACCCAACCGATTTCTCCTGTTCACCTTGTCCTCGAAGTTGTTTCTACCTAACTGACTGAACAAACGAAACCACCCTTCGATTACCGCCGATTAAAATATTCAATTAGAAAGCCGATGTAGTTATAAATTAGTCAAGTTATTCTTACTCTTGCCATTTCTTCTCCAACGGATTGTGATTCTTGGTGGTCTGAAGGTACAGCGTAGTCGTAGGACCACGGGCATAATATATATTGCCCATAGCTGTGATATGTTAGGTACCCGGAGAATCTCCCAGCATTCAAATTAAAGAATTCCTGTAAAACACGAAAGTATTAACAGAGATGGTCTGCAGTTAGTATAAAACCATTTGTCTAGCTAGGTAAACTATAGTATCTACGTATTAGTAATTATCTAGAAATGTCTTACATTCTATTCAACCATTCAGAGGTTTATTCCCATTAAATAAGAACAAAATTTAGTAGTGTTATTTACTCTTTGAAAAAAAATACCAACTTTCTGGTTGGAAGTTTTTCCCTAACGAGTAACAGTGTTTTGGTTAGGATGTTACTAGTCTACTGGATTGGAATAAACATCATCAGATCTGAAGCAGAAATATGATAGGTAGGCATAATGTACGGTCGCTTAATTGTAGATTTCCATTAATTCCATTACCAGAATAATAAAGTATTGTCAGTAAACTGTAAGTATGTAACTAGGCAGCATAAATTATTCTTAGCTCCAAATACAGGTACTTGTTAATTAGAGCCAAGTGTTACTTTGTTTTCAAGGACCATAGTTAACTAGAACAACTTAGGACTTACTTCAAAAGCTTTAGATTCTGGCTCGGAAAAAGCGGAGCCACCACGATAAGCCTCACTGCACGGATTCATTGAAGAACCTTTACCACCCCATTTATATCTGAAAGTAAAGCTAAGGTTTAGTTTTCTCAACCTCTCGTATACCTACTTATTCAAGAATTTTGTGCAACTTCCGATCAAATTTCAAACGCCAGGCGCTAAGAATAACCAAAACGTTCTTGTGTAGGTGTGTTATATAGCATTTGTAAAACATCATCATCATCTCATTCGGTCCAGCGATTTAAGCGTGAAAACGTAAAGACAGAGTTAGGTGGCGCGCGGCGTTCATAAATTACTTGAGGTGTTAAAGGGGGGAGGGGGATAGCAAATTTCACGTAATTTTTTTTATTAGCATGAAACCATCTAAGACTGGATTAAATTTAGTAAAAATATATTTTGTTAAGTAATAATTTTTGACCAATTTTGATACATACATCCCGGCCCCCCTCGTCATGCGAGCGACTCACACTTAACCAGTATTGAATCAAATGTGAAACCTGTGCAGGAGGTCAAGCCAAAAGTCACGATATCTCGGAGGGAGAGAATCAAAAATCACGTCAAGTAACGCCCCCTTACTTTTCATTTGTTTGTATGTCTGATAGTTTGTATGTATAAAGGTCTTGTACCTTTAGACATTCAAACTAATATTAAGTTTATATATAAACTTTTTATGGTTTTAGCAGTATATATACGTATCTACGTACAGTAATGTGGGGTAACCGTTCACGGCGGGAAGTAAACGTAGTGCACTTAGTGCGAGTCTCGTTGTCGATGGCTAGCCGAATTATAGTGTACTAGCGGACGCCTCGCGGTTTCACCCGCGTAGTTACCCTTCCTGTGGGAACACAGGGATAAAAAGTAGAATATGTCACCTGGGGACAGTGTAGTTTCCCAACGGTGAAAGAATTTTTGAAATCGGTTCAGTAGTTTTTAAGTTTAGGTACCTACTCGTTACATACAAAAATACAAATCTTTCCTCTTTATAACAGGTAGGTAGCAAGTATTTTAGAATTTTGAATGTATTGTTAGTAATCAAACCTCTTTGGTTGTACTGAATGTAACTGGCTGGTTTTAATACCATTAAATGTTGACATTCTGGAGATGCAATAAATAAAAAAAAAAAAGAAGTTCCTGCCAGTTTTTAATTGTTTTTTAAGCAAGCAAAATGAACGTATATGACGTAGAAGTTCGGTACATTTTAAAGTTTTATTACAGAAAAAAAAAAACCCGCCTGCACAAAAAAATATAAAATTGTATCTATAATTATGTAGGGGATCTTCTTTCCATCTTTTTGTACAGGCGGGTTTTTTTATTTAATACTTTTTAGTAGTTGTAGGATGTAACCGATGCAGCAACTTACTTTTATCACAGCTATTGTCAAGTATTGAAAATTTAAAAAACAATGGTTGCTAACTAACTTTTTTAGTATAACAGTCATATTCATGTTATACCTTTTTGAAATGCTCAAGATGAGCTCTTTAATTTGATACCCATATTGCAGTATTCAAAACAACTTTTTTTTTCACACCTCTTTATTTTGACATCTCATAGCCGCCATGTTTGTTTTTTAAAAACGTCACCTATCTAAGAACACTTGGGCGATTAAGACAAATCTAACGACGTATGAATTGTATAAATCCGTTCAGTGGATTGTGAGATATCAGGTAATAAAGAATATTACATACATACATACATACAAGATACGCGCGAAAAACATAACCCTTCTTTACAGTCGGGTAAAAAAGGTAAAAATGCGACGACGCCTCAATAAAATTTGTGCGGTTTATGGACCTAATGTGGTATCAATACGAGTAGCACAAATGTGGTTCGAGCGTTTCAAGTTTGGAAATTTTAGTGTGAAGGATGAGGCCCACTCTGGACACGGATCACGGATAAAATCAGTGCCATCTTTGTAAAAGTGGAGCAAGATCGACATATTAGTAGTTACGATATTGCTGAAGAACTGGATGTTGATCCCAAAACAGTTTTACGTCATTTACAAAAGTCTGGGTACAAGAAAAAACTTGATAATCGGGTACCACATGATCTCACTGAGAGAAACTTAATGCAACATGTTTCCATTTGCGATTTTTTGTTGAAACTAATAATTCCGACCCATTTCTTAAACGGATGATTACGGGTCATGAAAAATGGGTCACTTACGATAAGAATGTCCGAAAAAGATCGTGGTCGAACTATGGAGAAGCCCCACAGATCTTGGCAAAGCCTGGCCTGACTCGGATTTGGGATTATGGTCCGGGTGACTTGCATTAATTTTATGATTACGCATGTTTAATCTGTACTAAAAAGTATAAAGCTATATATTATAACGCTACGCGAATAGGAGCGGAGCAACAATGAAAAATGTTGCAAAATCTTGGAAAATTTACGCAGACGAAGTTGCGCGAGTCACCTAGTTTAGAATATAAAATCAAGTCATTATTGTTACGATTATAAACGAAACTAAAACTTCTGCTTGTTACCCAAAATTTCTATTGAGGTCAGTTCCAGTGCAGGTAAGAAGTCCAACTCCATATTTTCTATTTTTTCTCCACAGGCGATCACTTTTATGAGAGTATGCGTAGCCGTCAGGATTCAAAACAGGCAGAAAGTACCTATAAAATGGAAATTGAACATTAATATATTTAACTTGAGCTAGGTACTTCTGTGAAAACAAAGGAGACCGTAATGAGTCAACTTGTTCTTAAAGGTACCTATTTGACAATAGCTGGTTTCGCTCGTGAGAACCAGCGTATATTCGAGTTAAAACATTGTTTGCGACAGTGCTTTTTGCTGTATCACCGACAAGGGATATAACAACATTAAAACATTGACAAGACTAACTTGTTTATGTTAATCTTGTCAATGTTCTACAAACAGCACGATATCAGATATCCGGGACCTATAAACTTTACTCTTCAGTAATCTTACCAATCGATGTTTTTGATATCATCCGACTCAACATCAAAGTTTTCAGCAAACTGATTAATAAAGTAAGTGACCACTGCGGGACTGATCCACTCACGCGCATGGATGCCACCGTCAATAAACACTGCTTTATTGGTCGGCTTGCCGTCGGAAATACGTAATAGCTGAAAGAAAGTCAATAAAAAAATAAATTTAAAAAATCAAAATACAGCAGTGCAGGCAGGCACAGTAAAGATGAAAACATCCCCAGCCGCCTGCGCAAAAGAGATGAAAACAAGATCTAGTATTTAGGTTTTTTTTTTTTTTTGCATTTATTTTTTATTTTATACCTTTTAGTGGTTGTTGGATGCAACAACTTTTATCACAGACTAGCTGTCCCGCGCAACTTTGTCTGCGTAAAGTTTCCCCGTTTTTACAACATTTCTCATTGCTGCTCTGCTACTATTAGTCGTAGCGTGATGTTATATAGCCTATAGCCTTCCACGATAAATTGGCTATCCAACAGTGAAATAATTTTTCAATTTGGATCAGTAATTCCTGAGATAACCGCGTTCAAACAAACAAACTCTTCAACTTTATAATATTAGTACAGATAAACCCTGCGTATTGAAAATTGCTAACTATCTTATAGTATTACGGTTACAATCATGTAAAGTATGCCTTTTTTAAAAGGCTGACTACATCGTAAGCCTTTAAAAAAGGCATACTTTCAATTTTTTTCATGCATTCAAAACATTTTTTTTATTATTTGGAAATCTCACAGTCACCATTTTTTTTTGGTGTGGTTTGGAAGATATGAGGTAATACAGAATGTTACTTGTACATACATACAAGATACGAACGAACATAACCCTTCCTTGCTGCCTGGTAAAAAATAAAGCAAAATTAACCCATTTTGAAATACTCGCCATATTCTAAACTCAAGCAGCTTTAATTTTAGTATAAAAGTTACCTTCAGTTGACGTCCTTCGTAAGATTTTCCAATAGATTTTACACTGACAATAGAAGGATAAGTTTTAGCTAAGTAGTTCATAAACCCGTGGATCTCGTTTATTTTATGATATCGCTTCCACGTCATACTGTGACCTGAAATATGATGTTCCATTTTAATAATAAGCATTTATTGACACGGCTTTCCCAATTTCAGTTCAGTTGGATTTTAGTAACAAAATCAGTTGGTAGTTACATAATGCTACCAATAGTTTCATAATTGATTAATGTTAACACAATCTAATCGATTAAACACAACTTTTTGAAATTTCGCTGATCGTGGCCACCACGATCGGTGCAATTCGATCGAAACGTCGGGTGAATAAAAGTTTCGTATCTTTAAATATTTCACGCGAGTAAGTCCCGATAATATTTTAATATGTGTAACAATCGCGAAAGTTTAAACTAACTCGTAACCAAATATTAGCAGAATATTTGTGCAAAACAATAAAGATTCGGTGTCAAACGTCAGTAACGATCCGCCATTTTTGCATTTCGCTAATACATGGAGTATTAGCCAAGGGTAGTCCATGTTAGCGTTTATAAAAGCCCTGTAACGCAAAATAATGTAATAATAATAATAATAATATCTTGGGACAACTCACACAACGCTATCTGATTCCAAACTAAGCAGAGCTTGTACTATGGAAACCAGACAACTGATAAATATACTTATATATTTCTAAATACAGCTCTTACTGTAACAAAATTTATTAGGACCCTTCATATATTGTTATTCGTCAGATCTTTAAAAGGTTTCATATTGTTAAGTTTGTTATACGAACCTCGTCTATCCTGAAGTTCTATCTCGCTTTCGTCTAAAGGTGGGTTTTCCTCATTAATGTTTTGTTGAAGATCTTCAATCATAATGTAGTACGGGATCTTTTTACTCTTTAATACGTTTGTAACGTTTTCAATGGCATTTGGTTTGACCAGTATGTCGATTGATGATCGATTTCCTCCCCATGGTGCTATGACTACAAAAAATATTTTTGGTTAGCTTGAATACCTTCGCTTTAATTATGTATTATGATCTAATTTGGCCTTATATGGGCTATCTACACACATCAGAGTTGTGACGGGACTTGACAGGGCCGTGGTTGTGCCAAGTGTCCCGTCAAAATCTTTCTGAATATATTAGATAATAATACTTACGTTTTAGATATATTTCGGGACTTAATCGCGTAAATTATTTAAAGGTATGAAACTTTTTTATACCCGACGTTTCGATCGAATTGCACCGATCGTGGTCAAATAATTTACGCGATTAAGTCCCGAAATATATCTAATATGTATAAAAATACTTACGTTCTTCGGATGCCAGCTTGTTAATTACTTTCTTAGCACTGGATTTGGTAGTCGATACCTTCCAAACCTGGTAACCACTGTAATCTACGATTTCCGGTTCCTCAAAAGTATTCTTATCAGATACTAATTCAGCTTCAGTAACATCGACATCAGTTTTATCAACCTCGGTAGCTTCTTCTGTTGTTTTTAAATTAATCAATTTGTCAGGATCCTCATTTTCAGATTTAGATTGTTTAACCGAACTACGTAAAGGCCATTCTAAAATATATTTCTTTAGTTAATATAATTCGTTAAACTACAAGACCTAACCGACGACGTAACATGTGTTTAATTTATTACAGTATTTTAATGATAATTATTTTGTTTCTTGGTCTGGTGGTTTTGTTTTCAAATAAGCTAAATTAGGATAATTACCTACATACCTTGTTCTTCCTGCAATTGGTTGATAAACGGTGTACATAAAACAGCTGATATTGTGGTCAGAAACAGGCTTATCTTTATTAGTGATCCCATGGCTACTTGGCTACGGTACGCACGCATCGCCACGAGTGATCACACTGATGCGTTTGCTCACATCAATTACCTCTTTTAAGCTCCGATACAACGAACCGTCCGTTATTGATAACAAAATGATACATGCGCATAATTAGCTCCCAAGATTCAATGACATTACTGATTAATAATTAACCCAGATTTGAAAAATGCCTCCATCTAGCTAGGAAAATATGTTAATTGTATGTAAGGCTTGCGACTTTCGATCAAAACGATGAAATAGGTACGTTTATTTTAAAACAAAAAGCGAAATACAACATTTCACAGATGTAACTTAAAACTAACGGAGTTTTATACAAACTTGCAATCCTTATCATTATACATTATCCCCGACTGCAAGGAAACTGATGTTTTTTCTCGCGTATGTTTGTAATATTCCTTATTACCTCATATCTTTCAAACCACTAGACGGATTTAAACAATTAAGACGTCGTTAGATTTGTCTTGACCGCCCAAGTGTTCAGAAGTGACGTTTGTAAAAAAGAAACATGGACACATAGGATATTTAAATAGTATTTTTATATTGTATGTATTTTTAATTAAATAAACACAATTAATAAAATAAAAATAATTAGAAACAGTTATAAGAACCTAACTTTAATCCGGTCAAGTTACCCTGATCCAACTTTAATGTAGGTCACAAGGCCATGTACAAGCTGTATATGAAGCTATGACTGGTTGTAAAGGTAATAAATAATACATAATCTCTAAAATATCCATATAAATATGTAATAAAAAATAAAGAATTACAAAAAAAACCAGACTACTCATAAACATACTTATATTATATATTTCTAAATAGGTACATACATATTACACGTAAATAACACCCAGACAGAATAAACCATTGTGCTCATCACACAAAGTTTTTATCCTGGGTGGGGATTGAACCCACAACCTCGATGTTCAGTCAGGGTCACTAACCACTAGATCTCATTAGTATATTTTATATTGTTGTATTAAATTTTGTTGGCATTTTTAAATTATTTTTATAAATAATTTTAGGGTTGCATCTCTATGACATGGGCAAAACTGTTATGAACCTAACTTCAATCCGGCCAACTTACATTGTCAACTGTACACACATACACTCGAAATACATAACACTCCTGCTGAGCAGTCGGGTATAAAATATTTAGGTGTACTATATCATCATTCACCTTATCATTTTCACATATCTCTGCCAGGTTTCAAAACCTTTTTAAATTGCATTTCTTTTTTTATGTTCATTAACTGATTAAATAAATGCATACATTATAAATAAATTTAATTATATTTTATTCACATGGTGAGCTAGCACCCTCAGACCAGCTAAGCTTTCTCTAGCTACAGGCTCAATATATGATGCTGGCAATACAAATCCATATTTGCCAGTATCGCTGAGTTCAATAGTATAGGTGTACTTGACCCCTTGAGCTTTTACCCAGTCATCAGAGACACCAGCAGCGGGATAAATAGTTGCACTTGATGCACCAACTTTGTATTTTGAACCACCCGTTTCTTCAATAGCCTGTAAAAAAAAATATTTTAACATCTTAATATTCGTTATCCAGTTTCATCTTAAAACATTTTAATACGAAGATAACAAAACAAAAAAGAATGAAGTAAAAGATTTTTTGGAAATTTACTCCGTTGAGTGAGCAAAAATGGGGTTAAAGTTTGTATGAAATGACGATAACGAATGAGCTGCAGGGGACGGATACTTAGTAACATATAACTGGATAGCTGTCTAAAATATATTACAAAAACTTAGTAAAAATTTGTATGGAATATTATTCCATACAAATTTTTACTAAGTTTTTGTGTTAGACATTTCATCACCATCATCATCATCATCATCATCCTATCGCAGTCTACTGCTGGACCTCTCCAATTGCACGCCACTTTGTTCTATCCTCAGCTTCTCGCATCCAGCTCCTGCCAGCCGTTTTGCGTAGATCATCACTCCACCTGGCCTAAGGGCGTCCTACAATACGTTTGCCGAGACGCGGTCTCCACTCAAGAACTTGTTTACCCCAACGGTTGTCGGTTCTTCGGCTAATATGGCCAGCCCACTGCCACTTCAGCTTGCTAATCCTGTAGGCTATGTCGATAACTTTGGTTCTTTGTCGAATCACCTCATTTCTGATTTTGTCCCTAAAAGAAACTCCGAGCATAGCCCTTTCCATAGCCCGCTGAGCGACTTTGAACTTGTGGACTAGCCGTACCGTCAGTGTCCACGTTTCGGCTTCGTATGTCATGACGGGTAGGACGCACTGATTGAAGACTTTATATATTGTGGGATCGACGATAAGAAGACTTGACGTAACTTCCCAAACGCTGCCCAACCCAACCGATTTCTCCTGTTCACCTTGTCCTCGAAGTTGTTTCTACCTAACTGACTGAACAAACGAAATTAAAATATTCAATTAGAAAGCCGATGTAGTTATAAATTAGTCAAGTTATTCTTACTCTTGCCATTTCTTCTCCAACGGATTGTGATTCTTGGTGGTCTGACGGTACAGCGTAGTCGTAGGACCACGGGCATAATATATATTGCCCATAGCTGTGATATGTTAGGTACCCGGAGAATCTCCCAGCATTCAAATTAAAGAATTCCTGTAAAACACGAAAGTATTAACAGAGATGGTCTGCAGTTAGTATAAAACCATTTGTCTAGCTAGGTAAACTATAGTATCTACGTATTAGTAATTATCTGGAAATGTCTTACATTCTATTCAACCATTCAGAGGTTTATTCCCATTAAATAAGAACAAAATTTAGTAGTGTTATTTACCCTTTGAAAAAAAATCCCAACTTTCTGGTTGGAAGTTTTTCCCTAACGAGTAACAGTGTTTTGGTTAGGATGTTACTGGTCTACTGGATTGGAATAAACATCATCAGATCTGAAGCAGAAATATGATAGGTAGGCATAATGTACGGTCGCTTAATTGTAGATTTCCATTAATTCCATTACCAGAATACTAAAGTATTGTCAGTAAACTGTAAGTATGTAACTAGGTAGCATAAATTATTCTTAGCTCCAAATACAGGTACTTGTTAATTAGAGCCAAGTGTTACTTTGTTTTCAAGGACCATAGTTAACTAGAACAACTTAGGACTTACTTCAAAAGCTATAGCTTCTGGCTCGGAAAAAGCGGAGCCACCACGATAAGCCTCACTGCACGGATTCATTGAAGAACCTTTACCACCCCATTTATATCTGAAAGTAAAGCTAAGGTTTAGTTTTCTCAACCTCTCGTACTTATTCAAGAATTTTGTGCAGCTTCCGATCAAATTTCAAACGCCAGGCGCTAAGAATAACCAAAACGTTCTTGTGTAGGTGTGTTATATAGCATTATTGTAAAACATCATCATCATCTCATTCGGTCCAGCGATTTAAGCGTGAAAACGTAAAGACAGAGTTAGGTGGCGCGCGGCGTTCATAAATTACTTGAGGTGTTAAAGGGGGGAGGGGGATAGCAAATTTCACGTAATTTTTTTTATTAGCAAGAAACCATCTAAGACTGAATTAAATTTAGTAAAAATATATTTTTTTAATAATTTTTGACCAATTTTGATACATACATCCCGGCCCCCCTCGTCATGCGAGCGACTCACACTTAACCAGTATTGAGTCAAATGTGAAACCTACGTAATATTAGGTAGGAGGTCAAGCCAAAACTCACGATATCTCGGAGGGAGAGAATCAAAAATCACGTCAAGTAACGCCCCCTTACTTTTCATTTGTTTGTATGTCTGATAGTTTGTATGTATAAAGGTCTTGTACCTTTAGACATTCAAACTAATATTAAGTTTATATATAAACTTTTTATGGTTTTAGCAGTATATATACGTATCTACGTAGAGTAATGTGGGGTAACCGTCCACGGCGGGAAGTAAACGCAGTGCACTTGGTGCGAGTCTCGTTGTCGATGGCTAGCCGAATTATAGTGTACTAGCGGACGCCTCGCGGTTTCACCCGCTTAGTTACCCTTCCTGTGGGAACACAGGGATAAAAAGTAGAATATGTCACCTGGGGACAGTGTAGCTTCCCAACGGTGAATGAATTTTTGAAATCGGTCCAGTAGTTTTTAAGTTTACTCGTTACATACAAAAATACAAATCTTTCCTCTTTATAACAGGTAGGTAGCAAGTATTTTCGAATTTTGAATGTATTGTTAGTAATCAAACCTCTTTGGTTGTACTAAATGTAACTGGCTGGTTTTAATACCATTAAATGTTGACATTCTGGAGATGCTATAAATTAAAAAAAAAAGAAGTTCATGCCAGTTTTCAATTGTTTTTTAAGCAAGCAAAATGAACGTAATATGACGTAGAAGTTCGGTACATTTTAAAGTTTTATTACAAAAAAAATATATATAAAAATAAAAAACCCGCCTGCACAAAAAAATATAAAATTGTATAATTATGTAGGGGATCTTGTTTCCATCTTTTTTGTACAGGCGGGTTTTTTTATTTTTATAATTTATTTTTTTATTTAATACTTTTTAGTAGTTGTAGGATGTAACCGAGGTAGCAACTTACTTTTATCACAGCTATTGTCAAGTATTGAAAATTTAAAAAACAGTGGTTGCTTACTAACTTTTTTAGTATAACCGTCATATTCATGTTATACCTTTTTGAAATGCTTAAGATGAGCTCTTTAATTTGATACCCATATTGCAGTATTCAAAACAACTTTTTTTTTCACACCTCTTTATTTTGACATCTCATAGCCGCCATGTTTGTTTTTTAAAAACGTCACCTATCTAAGAACACTTGGGCGATTATGACAAATCTAACGACGTATGAAGTGTATAAATCCGTTTAGTGGATTGTGAGATATCAGGTAATAAAGAATATTACATACATACATATTTACAAGATACGCGCGAAAAACATAACCCTTCTTTACAGTCGGGTAAAAAAGGTAAAAATGCGACGACGCCTCAATAAAATTTGTGCGGTTTACGGACCTAATGTGGTATCAATACGAGTAGCACAAATGTGGTTCGAGCGTTTCAAGTTTGGAAATGTTTCATCCTTCAGGATGAGGCCCGCTCTGGACACGGATCACGGATAAAATCAAAGTAAATCTTTGTAAAAGTGGAGCAAGATCGACATATTAGTAGTTACGATATTGCTGAAGAACTGGATGTTGATCACAAAACAGTTTTACGTAATTTACAAAAGTCTGGGTACAAGAAAAAACTTGATAATCGGGTACCACATGATCTCACTGAGAGAAACTTAATGCAACATGTTTCCATTTGCGATTCTTTGTTGAAACTAACAATTCCGACCCATTTCTTAAACGGATGATTACGGTTCATGAAAAATGGGTCACTTACGATAAGAATGTCCGAAAAAGATCGTGGTCGAAGTATGGAGAAGCCCCACAGATCGTGGCAAAGCCTGACCTGACTCGGATTTGGGATTATGGTCCGGGTGACTTGCATTAATTTTATGATTACGCATGTTTATTCTGTACTAAAAAGTATAAAGCTATCCTATATATATATATATATATATATATAAAGTATAAAGCTATCCTATATATATATATATATATATATATATATATATAGGATAGCTTTATACTTTTTAGTACAGAATAAACATGCGTAATCATATATATATATATATATATATATATATTATAACGCTACGCGAATAGGAGCGGAGCAACAATGAAAAATGTTGCAAAATCTTGGAAAATTTACGCAGACGAAGTTGCGCGGGTCACCTAGTTTAGAATATAAAATCAAGTCATTATTGTTACGATTATAAACGAAACTAAAACTTCTGCTTGTTACCCAAAATTTCTATTGAGGTCAGTTCCAGTGCAGGTAAGAAGTCCAACTCCATATTTTCTATTTTTTCTCCAAAGGCGATCACTTTTATGAGAGTATGCGTAGCCGTCAGGATTCAAAACAGGCAGAAAGTACCTATAAAATGGAAATTGAACATTCATTATATTTAACTTGAGCTAGGTACTTAACTGTGAATACAAAGGAGACCGCAATGAGTCAACTTGTTCTTAAAGGTACCTATTTGACAATAGCTAGTGTCGCTCGTGAGAACCAGCGTATATTCGAGTTAAAACATTGTTTGCGACAGTGCTTTTTGCTGTATCACCGACAAGGGATATAACAACATTAAAACATTGACAAGACTAACTTGTTTATGTTAATCTTGTCAATGTTCTACAAACAGCACGATATCAGATATCCGGGACCTATAAACTTTTCTCTTCAGTAATCTTACCAATCGATGTTCTTGATATCATCCGACTCATCATCAAAGTTTTCAGCAAACTGATTAATAAAATAAGTGACCACTGCGGGACTGATCCACTCACGCGCATGGATGCCACCGTCAATAAACACTGCTTTATTGGTCGGCTTGCCGTCGGAAATACGTAATAGCTGAAAGAAAGTCAATACAAAAAATAAATTTAAAAAATCAAAATACCTGCCTGCACAGTAAAGATGAAAACACCCCCAGCCGCCTGCGCAAAAGAGATGAAAACAAGATCTAGTATTTAGATTTTTTTATTTTATACCTTTTAGTGGTTGTTGGATGCAATTTTGTCTGCGTAAAGTTTCCCCGTTTTTACAACATTTATCATTGCTGCTCCGCTCCTATTAGTCGTAGTGTGATGTTATATAGCCTATAGCCTTCCACGATAAATTGGCTATCCAACAGTGAAAGAATTTTTCAATTTGGATCAGTAGTTCCTGAGATAACCGCGTTCAAACAAACAAACTCTTCAGCTTTATAATATTAGTATAGATAAAGCAGAGTATTGAAAATTGCTAACTAAATTTTAGTATTACGGTTACAATCATGTAAAGTATGCCTTTTTTAAAAGGCTGACTACATCGTAAGCCTTTAAAAAAAGGCATACTTTCACTTTTTTTCATGTATTCAAAACAATTTTTTTTATTATTTGGAAATCTCACAGTCGCCATTTTTTTTTGGTGTGGTTTGGAAGATATGAGGTAATACAGAATGTTACTTGTACATACATACAAGATACGAACGAACATAACCCTTCCTTGCTGCCTGGTAAAAAATAAAGCAAAATTTACCCATTTTGAAATACTCGCCATATTCTAAACTCAAGCAGCTTTAATCTTAGTATAAAAGTACCTTCAGTTGACGTCCTTCGTAAGATTTTCCAATAGATTTTACACTGACAATAGAAGGATAAGTTTTAGCTAAGTAGTTCATAAACCCGTGGATCTCGTTTATTTTATGATATCGCTTCCACGTCATACTGTGACCTGAAATATGATGTTTCATTTTAATAATAAGCATATATTGACACGGCTTTCCCAATTTTAAATCAGTATATATATATATATATAACCATATTAAAATCAGTTGGTAGTTACATAATGCTACCAATAGTTTCATAATTGATTAATGTTAACACAATCTAATCGATTAAACACAACTTTTTGAAATTGCGCTGATCGTGGCCACCACGATCGATGCAATTCGATCGAAACGTCGGGCAAAATAAAAGTGTCGTATCTTTAAATATTTCATGCGAGTAAGTCCCGATAATATTTTAATATGTATAACAATCGCGAAAGTTTAAAAACAACAACGTAACTCGTAACCAAATATTAGTAGAATATTTGTGCAAAACAATAAAGATTCGGTGTCAAACGTCAGCAACGAACCGCCATTTGCATTTAGCTAATACTCCATGGGTAGTCCATGTTAGAGTTTATAAAAGCCCTGTAACGCAAAATAATGTAAGCTCTTACTGTAACAAAATTTATTAGGACCCTTCATATATTGTTATTCGTCAGATCTTTAAAAGGTTTCATATTGTTAAGTTTGCTATACGAACCTTGTCTATCCTGAAGTTCTATCTCCCTTTCGTCTAAAGGTGGGTTTTCCTCATTAATGTTTTGTTGAAGATCTTCAATCATAATGTCGTACGGGATCTTTTTACTCTTTAATACGTTTGTAACGTTTTCAAAGGCATTTGGTTTGACCAGTATGTCGATTGATGATCGATTTCCTCCCCATGGTGCTATGACTACAAAAATATTTTTTTGGTTAGCTCGACTACCTTTGCTATAATTATGTATTATGATCTAATTTAGCCTTATATGGGCTATCTACACACATCAGAGTTGTGATCACAACACATCACAACTTTTTGATAATACAATTTGCATCAGTCCTTTAACATGGTGTATAGTATACTAGTCGCAGAACCTTTCCCCCATATCAAGTTACAGTAGTCATATCCATATCAAGTACAGTAGTAGTAGTCTACACACATCAGAGTTGTGACGGGACTTGACCGGGCCGTGGTTGTGCCAAGTGTCCCGTCAAAATATTTTTGAATATATTAGATAATAATACTTATCTACGTTTTAGATATATTTCGGGACTTAATCGCGTAAATTATTTAAAGGTATGAACATTTTTATTTACGCGATTAAGTCCCGAAATATATCTAATATGTATAAAAATACTTACGTTCTTCGGATGCTAGCTTGTTAATTACTTTCTTAGCACAGGATTTGGTAGTCGATACCTTCCAAACCTGGTAACCACTGTAATCTACGATTTCCGGTTCCTCAAAAGTATTCTTATCAGATACTAATTCAGCTTCAGTTACATCGACATTAGTTTTATCAACCTCGGTAGCTTCTTCTGTTGTTTTTAAATCAATCAACTTGTCAGGATCCTCATTTTCAGATTTAGGTTGTTTAACCGAACTACGTAAAGGCCATTCTAAAATATATTTCTTTAGTTAATACAATTCGTTAAACTACAAGACCTAACCGACGACGTAACATGTGTTTAATTTATTACAGTATTTTAATAATAATTATTTTGTTTCTTGGTCTTGTGGTTTTGTTTTCAAATAAGCTAAATTAGGATAATTACCTACATACCTTGTTCTTCCTGCAATTGGTTGATAAACGGTGTACATAAAACAGCTGATATTGTGGTCAGAAACAGGATTATCTTTATTAGTGATCCCATGGCTACTTGGCTACGGTACGCACGCATCGCCACGAGTGATTACACTGATACGTTTGCTCACATCAATTACCTCTTTTAAGCTCCGATACAACGAACCGTCCGTTATTGATAACAAAATGATACATGCGCATAATTAGCTCCCAAGATTCAATGACATTATTGATTAATAATTAACCCAGATTTGAAAAATGCCTCCATCTAGCTAGGAAAATATGTTAATTGTATGTAAGGCTTGCGACTTTCGATCAAAACGATGAAATAGGTACGTTTATTTTAAAACAAAAAGCGAAATACAACATTTCACAGATGTAACCTAAAACTAACGGAGTTTTATACAAACTTGCAATCCTTATCATTATACATTATCCCCGACTGCAAGGAAACTGATGTTTTTTCTCGCGTATGTTTGTAATATTCCTTATTACCTCATATCTTTCAAACCACTAGACGGATTTAAACAATTAAGACGTCGTTAGATTTGTCTTGACCGCCCAAGTGTTCAGAAGTGACGTTTGTAAAAAAGAAACATGGACACATAGGATATTTAAATAGTATTTTTATATTGTTAGTATTTTTAATCAAATAAACATAATTAATGAAATAAAAATAATTAGAGACAGTTATAAGAACCTAACTTTAATCCGGTCAAGTTACCCTGATCCAACTTTAATGTAGGTCACAAGGCCATGTACAAGCTGTATATGAAGCTATGACTGGTTGTAAAGGTAATAAATAATACATAATCTCTAAAATATCCATATAAATATGTAATAAAAAATAAAGAATTATTACAAAAAAAACCAGACTACTCATAAACATACTTATATTATATATTTCTAAATAGGTACATACATATTACACGTAAATAACACCCAGACAGAATAAACCATTGTGCTCATCACACAAAGTTTTTATCCTGGGTGGGGATTGAACCCACAACCTCGATGTTCAGTCAGGGTCACTAACCACTAGATCTCATTAGTATATTTTATATTGTTGTATTAAATTTTGTTGGCATTTTTAAATTATTTTTATAAATAATTTTAGGGTTGCATCTCTATGACATGGGCAAAACTGTTATGAACCTAACTTCAATCCGGCCAACTTACATTGTCAACTGTACACACATACACTCGAAATACATAACACTCCTGAGCAGTCCGGTATAAAATATTTAGGTATACTATATCATCATTCACCTTATCATTTTCACATATCTCTGCCAGGTTTCAAAACCTTTTTAAATTGCATTTCTTTTTTATGTTCATTAACTGATTAAATAAATGCATACATTATAAATAAATTTAATTATATTTTATTCACATGGTGAGCTAGCACCCTCAGACCAGCTAAGCTTTCTCTAGCTACAGGCTCAATATATGATGCTGGCAATACAAATCCATATTTGCCAGTATCGCTGAGTTCAATAGTATAGGCGTACTTGACCCCTTGAGCTTTTACCCAGTCATTAGAGACACCAGCAGCAGGATAAATAGTTGCACTTGATGCACCAACTTTGTATTTTGAACCACCCGTTTCTTCAATAGCCTGTAAAAAAAAATATTTTAACACCTTAATATTCGTTATCCAGTTTCATCTTAAAACATTTTAATACGAAGATAACAAAACAAAAAAGAATGAAGTAACAGATTTTTCGGAAATTTACTCCCTTGAGTGAGCAAAAATGGGGTTAAAGTTTGTATGAAATTCGAATGAGCTGCAGGGGACGGATACTTAGTAACACATAACTGGATAGCTGTCTAAAATAAATATATTTCATACAAATTTATACTAGCGTGTTGTTTAGACATTTGATCATCATCATCATCATATCGCAGTCCACTACTGGACATAAGCCTCTCCAATTGCACGCCACTTTGTTCTATCCTCGGCTTCTCGCATCCAGCTCCTGCCAGTCGTTTTGCGTAGATCATCACTCCACCTGGCCTGAGGGCGTCCTACACTACGTTTGCCGAGACGCGGTCTCCACTCAAGAACTTGTTTACCCCAACGGTTGTCGGTTCTTCGGCTAATATGGCCAGCCCACTGCCACTTCAGCTTGCTAATCGTGTAGGCTATGTCGATAACTTTGGTTCTTTGTCGAATCACCTCATTTCTGATTTTGTCCCTAAGAGAAACTCCGAGCATAGCCCTTTCCATAGCCCGCTGAGTGACTTTGAACTTGTGGACTAGCTGTACCGTCAGTGTCCACGTTTCGGCTCCGTATGTCATGACGGGTAGGACGCACTGATTGAAGGCTCTAGTCATAAAGCATTGTGGGATCGACGGTGAGAAGACTTGACGTAACTTCCCAAACGCTGCCCAACCTAACCGAATTCTCCTGTTCACCTCGTCCTCGAAGTTGTTTCTACCTAACTGCAATGACTGGCCGAGGTACACATATTTTTGAACAACTTCGAGAACGGCGCCATGCACCGCTATCGGTTCCGGTAGTACATGTTCATTGAACATGACCTTGGCTTTATCCAAGTTCATCGGTAGGCCGATGCGTACAGAGGAGTTAGCCAGGTCATTCAGCATATGTTGTAGGTCCTGCAGCGTCTCTGCCATGATGACGATGTCATCTGCAAATCGCAGATGAGAGATGTATTCACCATTGATGTTGATGCCCCGCCCTTTCCAGTGCAGCGTCTTGAACATATCCTCCATTGCATTTGTGTACATACATTATAAATATTATTCACGGGCATGGCGGTTCCAGGATTTTTTTTGGAGGGGGGGGGGAATTGCACATTTTCCTTGACAAACCGTGTTTACGACAGGGAGGAGGAGAAAGGGGTATCGGAACACCTTCGAAACAAAGGAGTCTGAGATTTATAAAGCGAACAAACGAAACCACCCTTCGATTGCCGCCGATTAAAATATTCAATTAGAAAGCCGGTGTAGTTATAAATTAGTCAAGTTATTCTTACTCTTGCCATTTCTTCTCCAACGGATTGTGATTCTTTGTGGTCTGGCGGTACAGCGTTGTCGTAGGACCACGGGCATAATATATATTGCCCATAGCTGTGATATGTTAGGTACCCGGAGAATCTCCCAGCATTCAAATTAAAGAATTCCTGTAAAACACGAAAGTATTAACAGAGATGGTCTGCAGTTAGTATAAATCATTTGTCTAGCTAGGTAAACTATAGTATCTACGTATTAGTAATTATCTAGAAATGTCTTACATTCTATTCAACCATTCAGAGGTTTATTCCCATTAAACAAGAACAAAATTTAGTAGTGTTATTTACTCTTTGAAAAAAAATACCAACTTTCTGGTTGGAAGTTTTTCCCTAACGAGTAACAGTGTTATGAAAATATATAGGTATATTACGGATCTTAATCGCGTAAGACGCGATTAAGACCCGTAATATATATATTTTCAATAGTTAAGTAATCTTAATATTTTCATAATGTGTACAAATCGCGAAAGTTTATCAACATTTAGAGTAACAGTGTTTTGGTTACGATGGTCTACTGGATTGGAATAAACATCATCAGATCTGAAGCAGAAATATGATAGGTAGGCATAATGTATGGTCGCTTAATTGTAGATTTCCATTAATTACATTACCAGAATACTTTACTGTAAGTACCTATCTTAAATTATTCTTAGCTCCAAATACAGGTACTAGTTAATTAGAGCCAAGTGTTTCTTTGTTTTCAAGGAGCATTGTTAACTAGAACAACTTAGGACTTACTTCAAAAGCTTTAGCTTCTGGCTCGGAAAAAGCGGAGCCACCACGATAAGTGATACTGCACGGATTCATTGAAGAACCTTTACCACCCCATTTATATCTGAAAGTAAAGCTAAAGTTTAGTTTTCTCAACCTCTCGTATACCTACGTATACAAGAATTTTGTGCAATTTCCGATCAAATTTCAAACGTCAGGCGCTAATAATAACCAAAACGTTCTTGTGTAGGTGTGATAAATAGCATTTGTAAAACATCATACACATTTCATTCGGTCCAGCGAATTAAGCGTGAAAACGTAAAGACAGAGTTAGGCGGTGCGCAGCCTTCATAAATTGCGTGAGGTGTTAAGGGGGGAGGGGATTGGAAATTTCCCCTTATTTTTTTTATTAGCAACAAACCATCTAAGACTGGATTAAATTTAGTAAAAATATATTTTTTCAATAATTTTTGCACAATTTTGACACATACATCCCGGCCCCCCTCGTCATGCGAGCGACTTACACTTGACCAGTGTTGTCAGTCAAATGTGAAACCTACGTAATATCAGGTAGAAGGTCAAGCCAAAACTCACGATATCTCGGAGGGAGGGAATCAAAAATCACTAAAAAAAACTAGTTCCTGCCATTTTTCAATTGTTTTTCAAGCAAGCAAAATGAACGTATTTGACGAAGAAATTCGGTACATTTTAAAGTTTTATTACAAAAAAGGTATAAATGCGACGACGCTTCGAATAAATTTTTTGCGGATTACGGACCTAATGTGGTATCAATACGAGTACGAGCACAAATGTGGTTCGAGCGTTTCAAGTTTGGAAATTTTAGTGTGAAGGATGAGGCTCGCTCTGGACACGAATCACGGATAAAATCAGTGCCATTTTTGTAAAAGTGGAGCAAGATCGACATATTAGTACTTAGTTATGATATTGCTGAAGAACTGGGTACAAGAAAAATCTTGATATTCGGGTACCACATGATCTTACTAAGAGAAACTTAATGCAACATGTTTTCATTTGCGATTCTTTGTTGAAACTAACAATTCCGACCCATTTCTTAAACGGATGATTACGGGTGATAAAAAATGGGTCACTTATTATAAGAATGTCCGAAAAAGATCGTGGTCGAAGTATGGACAGGCCCCACAGACCGTGACAAAGCCAGCCTGACTCGGAACAAAGTGATGCTGTGTGTATGGTGGGATTGGAAAGGAATCGTCCACTATGAGCTTTTGCTGCCGGGTAAAACTATCGATTCTGACCTCTACTGAACTGATGAGGTTAAAAGAAGCCATTGAGAAAACCGGCAGGAGCTAGTGAACAGGAAGGGCGTCGTGCCAAATGCCAAAAAGCACTCATCTACAGCCACTCAGCAAAAATTAAGAGAATTTATAAGTACCTATATATTTCGGGTAAATTCACGAATTTAAAGTAAGTCACATTTGCATTTTCTTTCTTTTGTCTGGATGGGGAAAGTATACGCGGGTAAGTGTCCGCAAACGCGTACCCACTTCCAAGTAAACGTACTATATAACAGTTGTATCACTTCTAGATCAAGAATCCATCAAAAATGTCTGTACCCAAGAACAAGTTAATGCTGCTAAGAAGTTGTAGGAAAATCCAAAAGAACGACAGCCGGAATAATATGGATAGATGAAAGCACTTTGAGAAAACGTTTAAAACTTAAACCAAAAATAAGTCAATTAAGAAGAAGGTTGCGAAAGATACAACTATAGGT
Source organism: Herminia tarsipennalis (assembly GCA_945859575.2). Classification (NCBI taxonomy): domain Eukaryota; kingdom Metazoa; phylum Arthropoda; class Insecta; order Lepidoptera; family Erebidae; genus Herminia; species Herminia tarsipennalis. Next base: position 15,971,143 of record OX243846.2, on the reverse strand, counting down.
AGACAATAAGGAAAATGGTACAAAACAATATTTAAATCGGAGTACAAAACGATTCTACTGTCCGCTGTGCCAAGAAAAGTACGAAGATCCTACTACAGAAGAGTGGATTGAGTGCAATATTTGCAAGTCTTGGTGGCATGAAGATTATACCAGTTATGAAAGTGGTGTATTTACTTGAAACCTTTGTGTAAAAGATTGAGTTTTCGCCGTGCGTTTTATTAAAATTTAATTAAAGAAAATAAAGACTGATTAGTTTCAAATTATGTAACAGTTTTATTTTGGGAGTAATTTCCCAAAAACTGCGTATAGTTCATCATTACTCTATCGCCATTGAGAAAACCGGCAGGAGCTAGTGTCCCCCTCATTACTCTTATGTCTCTCCATAGCGCCTAATCGACTCATCCGATTTCGAAATTAGGTGTCAATAAGTTCATTATTGGGGTCCGGGTGACTTGCATTAATTTGATGGTTACGCATATTTAACCATACTAATATTATAAAGCTGAAGAGTTTGTTTGAACGCGATAATCTTAGAATTTAAAATCAAGTCATTTTTGTTACGATTATAAACGAAACTAAAATCCGACGGAGTACCTATATAAGTTTTTAGTAAAACTTCTGCTTGTTACCCAAAATTTCTATTGAGGTCAGTTCCAGTGCAGGTAAGAAGTCCAACTCCATATTTTCTATTTTTTCTCCAAAGGCGATCACTTTTATGAGAGTATGCGTAGCCGTCAGGATTCAAAACAGGCAGAAAGTACCTATAAAATGGAAATTGAACATTCATTATATTTAACTTGAGCTAGGTACTTAACTGTGAATACAAAGGAGACCGCAATGAGTCAACTTGTTCTTAAAGGTACCTATTTGACAATCCAGCAGCTCTCACGAGCGAAACCAGCTATTGTCAAATAGGTACCTTTACGAAAATGTTGTTATATCCCTTGTCGGTGATACAGCAAAAAGCACTGACGTGAACAATGTTTTAACTCGAGTTAAAACATTGTTTGCGACAGTGCTTTTTGCTGTATCACCGACAAGGGATATAACAACATTAAAACATTGACAAGACTAACTTGTTTATGTTAATCTTGTCAATGTTCTACAAACAGCACGATATTAGATATCCGGGACCTATAAACTTTTCTCTTCAGTAATCTTACCAATCGATGTTTTTGATATCATCCGACTCAACATCAAAGTTTTCAGCAAACTGATTAATAAAATAAGTGACCACTGCGGGACTGATCCACTCACGCGCATGGATGCCACCGTCAATAAACACTGCTTTATTGGTCGGCTTGCCGTCGGAAATACGTAATAGCTGAAAGAAAGTCAATACAAAAAATAAATTTAAAGAATCAAAATACCTGCCTGCACAGTAAAGATGAAAACACCCCCAGCCGCCTGCGCAAAAGAGATGAAAACAAGATCTAGTATTTAGATTTTTTTTTTTTTTTTTTATTATTTTTTTTATTTTATACCTTTTAGTGGTTGTTGGATGCAACAACTTTTATCACAGACTAGCTGTCCCGCGCAACTTTGTCTGCGTAAAGTTTTCCCGTTTTTACAACATTTCTCATTGCTGCTCCGCTCCTATTAGTCGTAGCGTGATGTTATATAGCCTATAGCCTTCCACGATAAATTGGCTATCCAACAGTAAAAGAATTTTTCAATTTGGATCAGTAGTTCCTGAGATAACCGCGTTCAAACAAACAAACTCTTCAGCTTTATAATATTAGTATAGATAAAGCAGAGTACCTATTGAAAATTGCTAACTAACTTTTAGTATTACGGTTACAATCATGTAAAGTATGCCTTTTTTAAAAGGCTGACTACATCGTAAGCCTTTAAAAAAAGGCATACTTTCACTTTTTTTCATGTATTCAAAACTTTTTTTATTATTTGGAAATCTCACAGTCGCCATTTTTTTTCGTGTGGTTTGGAAGATATGAGGTAGGGGCAAGTGCTGTACCTATGGACGGCTTTACCTATGGACACTATTAATATTTTAAAAACTAGAAATCGTTTAATCGTAATTTGAACGCATCCGTAAACATTTTTTTACGTATGGTAACACTGGCTAGCGGCCATTGCGCTTAGTCCTTTGGATGTGCTTTGGTGGGCCGTTGAAATTTTTCTGCGCAAAAAGTAAGTGTTTTTGTTAATTTCCAAAGTATTTTTCTGTGATAAATTATATTGCATGTATAGTGTCGCTATTGTATTATTGTATTCAGCATTTTGTCGTTGATTTATGGAACGTTTAGCCCTTTTTCTCGAATTGTTTACTAGGCACGACCATTTTTAGGTTATATCACAATATTTGTACCTGTGGACAAGGGAATGATTGTACCTATGGACTGTCCACAGGTACATGCGCACAACTGTACCTGTAGACATTTTATTTGTTTTGGGAAATAATTCGTTATACTTTATTTTCCAGTGCCTCGGAGTAAAACAGGAGTGAAACGAAATAAAATATGTCCAGTTACCCTCTCTGAAGCAATGAAAGATATTAGAAATGGATGCTCGTACCGTAAGGCTGCTGAAAAATATCACTTACCAAAGTCTACAATTTGTAAATATTTTCAACTGAATAAAGACTATGATCTCAATGATAAGACTGTAGAACTTTTGAAAAATGACGTGAAGCAGATATTTGAGGAGTACGAAGAGGTTCAGTTGTGTGAATACTTAAAAAAAGCTGCCTACCTCCACATGGGTTTAGATTCTAAACAAGTCAGGGACCTTGCCTACCAATTTGCTATTGCAAAGAAGAAAGAAAGAATTCCAGCTAGCTGGCATGAGCACAAAACAGCAGGTATAGGCTGGTTAAGGTGTTTTCGACAGCGCTATACGGAATTGTCACTAAGAAAGCCGGAATCCACCAGTTTGGCAAGAGCAACCAGCTTTAACAGGGCAAATGTTTCCAACTTTTTTGATAACCTTGAAAAAGTTATGAAGAAGCACAATTTTCCCCCTGATTCAGTATATAATGTTGATGAGACCGGAGTATCAACGGTGCATCAGCCTAGAAAAGTATTAGCTCCAAAAAAAATTAGGCAGTTGGGAAAATTAACTTCTGGAGAAAGAGGGACAAACAATACTATGATTGCTTGCATAAATGCAGTTGGAAACACTATTCCACCCTTAATAATTTTTCCAAGGGTATATTTCAAAGATCACATGCTGAAAGGTGCTCCGCCAGGTTCAATTGGTGCTGCAAATCAATCAGGATGGAGCACAGAAGCTATTTTCTTACAATATTTGGACCATTTTATAAAACATGCTAAACCTACTAAAGAACGTCCTGTTCTATTAACGATGGACAACCACGAATCTCACATTTCCATTGAAATCATAGACAAAGCCACTGATAACGGAATAGTTCTTTTGACTTTGCCTCCACATACCTCGAACAAGTTGCAAGCTCTGGACAGATGTGTGTTCGGACCATTTAAGTCGCAGTATAATAAGGCGGCTGACAGGTGGATGTTGAACCACCCTGGAAAGCCTATTTCCATTTATCACGTAGCAGAAATCATAGGCGAAGCATATTCACTTTCATTTACCCCAAAGAATATAATCAAAAGTTTTGAAGCAACAGGCATATACCCCGTTAATCGGGACATATTTAATGACGAAGATTTCCTGTGTTCATATGTTACTGATCGTCCACAACCGACTGCCGCTGATAATCTAGTTCACCAAACAGATCTAGAACCACTTATTGAGAATCTTGATACCCCTCAGGAAAAAGCTCTCTCCGATATTCCGACTAATCAAAAACAGCCACATGTGGAAGTTCCTGCCGCATCCCTAGAAAATAACCAAATTGAAGCTGAATGTGCTGGGCGTTGTGAGCCAAACGAAAATCTGAAAAATGCTGCTATTCTGCCAACTCCTGAAACCATACGGCCTTTTCATAAGGCGGAAACGAGAAAATTAAATCAACGCGGAAGAAAACAGGGGAAAACAAGAATACTAACTGATACACCGGAGAAAACATCTATTCGTAATGAGGCTCTAATAAAAAATGAAAAGAAAAGAAAAAATAGTGAAGAAGAGTGCACCTAAAAAGAAGCCTGAACTCATTGACTTAATATCTAAACCTGGCCCTAGCACGCGAAAAATATCCCCTAATAAAACCATTTCTGTACTCGAAGAGCAGCATTTATCAATAGTCATGTGTGTGGGATGTAGAAAATATGAAAACAAGAAAAATATGTTGACTTGTTCTATATGTGAAGGGCGATATCATAAGAAATGTGTTTCGAAATCTCACATGGACAATTTCGACTCCGATGATGATGATGACTGTAGTTTTATTTGTATTAGATGCTTTAAATTAGACGACGATGATTCAGATGTTTCTAGTACAGAATTATATAATACGTATTATAATTCTAAAAAACGAGGAATGTAGATTTTTAAAAGTTATTTATTTTTTTGACTTTTTTAAGTTGTTTTTGTAATTTCTAGTATTTTTAAAACGCTTTGTCCACTGGTACATAAGCGTCCATAGGTACATTTTTGGTGTCCAGAGGTACATAGGTAGGTTGTACCCATGGACAAAATAAGTAATTTTTGAAATATCTTATTTTTGCTAATATTGTGATAGCTATCTAATCAAAGACTGCTAATTTGTAAGAGTTAACTAGTGTTTAATCAGTGCAATAAATACTTATATGATTAAATTCACACGTTTTTTCTTTAAAATAAATTTTAACTCAAATTCTGGGAAACGTCCACAGGTAGAACACTTGCCCCTAATACAGAATGTTACTTGTACATACATACAAGATACGAACGAACATAACCCTTCCTTGCTGCCTGGTAAAAAATAAAGCAAAATTAACCCATTTTGAAATACTCGCCATATTCTAAACTCAAGCAGCTTTAATTTTAGTATAAAAGTACCTTCAATTGACGTCCTTCGTAAGATTTTCCAATAGATTTTACACTGACAATAGAAGGATAAGTTTTAGCTAAGTAGTTCATAAACCCGTGGATCTCGTTTATTTTATGATATCGCTTCCACGTCATACTGTGACCTGAAATATGATGTTCCATTTTAATAATAAGCATTTATTGACACGGCTTTCCCAATTTCAGTTCAGTTGGATTTTAGTAACAAAATCAGTTGGTTGTTACATAATGCTACCAATAGTTTCATAATTGATTAATGTTAACCCAATCTAATCGATTAAACACAACTTTTTGAAATTGCGCTGATCGTGGCCACCACGATCGATGCAATTCGATCGAAACGTCGGGTAAATAAAAGTGTCGTATCTTTAAATATTTCATGCGTGTAAGTCCCGATAATATTTTAATATGTGTAACAATCGCGAAAGTTTAAAAACAACAATGTAACTCGTAACCAAATATTAGCAGAATATTTGTGCAAAACAATAAAGATTCGGTGTCAAACGTCAGCAACGGACCGCCATTTGCATTTAGCTAATACTCCATGGGTAGTCAATGTTAGAGTTTATAAAAGCCCTGTAACGCAAAATAATGTAAGCTCTTACTATATCAAAATAATTAAGACCCTTGATATATTGTTATTCGTCAGATCTTTAAAAGGTTTCATATTGTTAAGTTTGCTATACGAACCTTGTCTATCCTGAAGTTCTATCTCGCTTTCGTCTAAAGGTGGGTTTTCCTCATTAATGTTTTGTTGAAGATCTTCAATCATAATGTAGTACGGGATCTTTTTACTCTTTAATACGTTTGTAACGTTTTCAATGGCATTTGGTTTGACCAGTATGTCGATTGATGATCGATTTCCTCCCCATGGTGCTATGACTACAAAAATATTTTTTTGGTTAGCTCGACTACCTTTGCTATAATTATGTATTATGATTTAATTTGGCCTTATATGGGCTATCTACACACATCAGAGTTGTGACGGGACTTGACAGGGTCGTGGTTGTGCCAAGTGTCCCGTCAAAATCTTTTTGAATATATTAGATAATAATACTTATCTACGTTTTAGATATATTTCAGGACTTAATCGCGTAAATTATTTAAAGGTACGAAACTTTTTATTTACCCGACGTTTCGATCGAATTGCACCGACCGTTGTCAAATAATTTACGCGATTAAGTCCCGAAATATATCTAATATGTATAAAAATACTTACGTTCTTCGGATGCTAGCTTGTTAATTACTTTCTTAGCACTGGATTTGGTAGTCGATACCTTCCAAACCTGGTAACCACTGTAATCTACGATTTCCGGTTCCTCAAAAGTATTCTTATCAGATACTAATTCAGCTTCAGTAACATCGACATCAGTTTCATCAACCTCGGTAGCTTCTTCTATTGTTTTTAAATCAATCAATTTGTTAGGTTCCTCATTTTCAGATTTAGGTTGTTTAACCGAACTACGTAAAGGCCATTCTAAAATATATTTCTTTAGTTAATACAATTCGTTAAACAACAGGACCTAACCGACGACGTAACACGTGTTTAATTTATTAGAGTATTTTAATGATAATTGACGAAATTAGTTTGTTTCTTTGTAAACTGGTCAACCTGGTCTAGAAATCTTCGAGATTTTGTTTTCAAATTACCTAAATTAGGTTAATTACCTTGTCCTTCCTGCAATTGGTTGATAAACGGTGTACATAAAACAGCTGATATTGTGGTCAGAAACAGGATTATTTTTATTAGTGATCCCATGGCTACTTGACGGTACGCACGCATCGCCACGAGTGATCACACTGATGCGTTTGCTCACATCAATTACCTCTTTTAAGCTCCGATAAAACAAGCCGTCGCATCGTTATTGATAACAAAATGATACATGCGCATAATTAGCTCCCAAGATTCAATGACATTACTGATTAATAATTAACCCAGATTTGAAAAATGCCTCCATCTAGCTAGGAAAATATGTTTAACTCGTAGGTTTGCAAAATACTAGCTGTCGTCCGCGGCTGCGTGGAAGATTTTAATAAGGCTTGCGACTTTCGATCAAAACTATGAAATACGTTTATTTAAAACCAAAATGCGAAATACAACATTTTACAGATGTAATTTAAAACTAACGAAGTTTTATACAAACTTGCAATCCTTATCATTATACATTATCCCCGACTGCAACTTATGTTTTTCTCGCGTATGATTGTAATATTCTCTATTACCTCATATCTTTCAAACCACTAGATGGATTTAAACAATTAACGGCCGGTCTCAATACTCTTAACTATCGATGGATTTGGCTACTGGAGTTATATATTTGACATATATGTGTGCTCCATACAAAATGTGTCAAAATTCTACCTCTAGTATTCAAATCCATCGATAGGTAGATTATTGAAACCGGCCGTAAGACGTCATTAGATTTGTCTTGACCGCCCTAGTGTTCAGAAGTGACGTTTGTAAAAAACAAACATGGCCGCTGTCAGTAGTCAAAAACAAAAGCTGAACAAGAAAGGTTTTTCGAATACCTCAATATGGATATCAAATAAAGGGCTCATCGTAAGCATTTCAAAAAGGTATAACATGATTATGACTGCTATTCTAAAAAAGTTAATTACCAAACATTATATTTAGGGTTCCGTAGCCAAACTGTCAAACCGGAACCCTTATAGTTTCGCCATGTCCGTCCGTCCGCACCTTTGCGGTCCGCAATTTTCGTACCGATTCCATTGATTATATAGTTGTAAGTATGCAACGAAAACAACAGAAAAGCCACTTCTTAGGGGGGGGGGGGGACTATGGAGTCCTTCATTTTGTGGCCCGACATGCACTTGCCTGGTTTTTTTCATAAAAAATTTCAATACTTGGCAATAGCTGTGATGAAAGTTAGTGTTATATCGGTTACATCCTAAACCCACTAACTAATTCATCGATATTCATTAATGCTACTGCATGATACCTACTACGAAGATAGGGGATCTTGTTTGCATCTTTTTGCGCAGGCGGGTTTTTTATTTTTTTTAAACTTAATAGTCAAATACAAAATGTACAGATCTAACTTTAAAACTGATGGGAATTTCATACCAACTTGCAACTCCTCTTTTACTCCCTCAGGGGTAGATTTTCCAAATATTAACAAAAACACATAGTAGCCGTAGGCGTTTAGTTTATCTTTACGTGGTTACACACGCTCAGGACCAGACATGCTTGAGCGTGTGTTCAGGTAATGGGTAAAAACACGTTTTTTTTTTATTATTTTGTATTTGAGCTTGTATTTGTGCTAATCATAAAATTTGTTTGTAGATGAACCAGTATGCTAAACAAAATGCTAAAGAAAACAGTGAAATACGCCGTAAGCCAAAACTAAGGCCTTTCTCCGCTGGCGTTATTGATACAAAGAAACGAGAAACTGTTAAAATAGCTAAATGTGTAACAAATTCGCCAAAAAAAACAAATTCGATGAACTGTAAACACGATAATTTAATAGAAGAGTTGAAAGACACAACAGAAAGAGCGAAAAGTCTTGAACTAGCAAATGTTCAACTTAATGATGATAATAAGACCTTAAGAAAATCGTTAGATCGAGTTACTGAAAATAAACACGTTGCTGAGTTGAAATTAGCAGAATGTGAAAAATTCATCAATCGACTTGGTAAAGAATATGAAAACAGGAATACGGAACTGAAAACGATTAAAGAAAATGAGAATAAGTTATTGGCAGAACTGAACAAAGAACGAAATGATAGAAAAAACCTAACTATACAACATGAAAAAGATGTGGTTGTGATACAGGATTTACAAAGACAAGTTAAAGAAATGGAAATGATTTTGAAAAGAAAACACCCTGATTCTGTTTCGGCCTTAATAGGTTATTATATTTTTTATTTAATAATTCATCTTTTTTACATCTACATAATAAAATTTCTGTTAGTCCTTAAGGTCAAACAACCTTAAGGTAAAACAAGATTGAATGGATTAACAGACTTTAGTTATTTGTGAATGTATACTACTACTATTTAACAGACCTTGTTGTATTTTATGTTCTATTAAATATTGATATTATTTTTTGTTTTAAACAGTTGCTTCAAAATCGTCTAGTCTAGAAGACAATAAAAAAAAGTTGTTAGAAGAACGCACTGCTAGACTTGAGCAAGAACTTAGAGATAAAGAAAGCCATTTCCAAGGAATACTATTGACACTACAAGAAAAGTTTGGAGATATGAAGCAAAAATACGAAAATCACATTATAGATGTGGAAAGACAGTTGATGGAAGACCGTAAAATAAATACAGATCTGAAAAACAAGTTAAGTAGAAGTAACATATCTGACTCTGCTACTCAAACTACTTCTCGAAATCTGCATACAATATCAACACAAACATTTATAAGACCCGATAGAGCATCATCGGCTGTTAGTAGATTGTCACAGAACTCCGCACTGATATTAAATAAATTAAAAGAAGATAGCTATTTAGTAGCTACTATCAAAGGTTTGCAAGCTGAACTTACTGTAAAACAGAGAAGTATAGCTAAGATAAATAGGGAAACTGAGGAATTGAGGAAAAATCTGCGTAATTTGCAAAAGGAAAAAGAAGGTAAGATTTAGTTTGATCATTCGTGTGGAGTGGAGTAGGAAGGTGTAGCTTTTATTTATTTTTTTCGTCGAAGAAATGAACTTTTATTTTACATACAATATTTATCATCTCCGAATGAAAAAAAAAATGGAATGGAAAGCAGTGATATTATGCACGTTGTGACTAACATCACGGGTCCAAAATATAAATACCTATTCCTTTTCAGTCTTATTAAATTTGAATCCGCAAAAGAAACAGGGTTATAAAGCGAAGTCCACAGAAAACATATTGGCTCGGATGAACACGGAAATGGAGGTGGAACTGACGGAAATAAAGAAACAAAAGGAGGTTCTAGTACAAGAACGGAACACTTTGCTCGACTCACTCAAACGGACGAACGAGGAATTTATATTGTTGAAAAAGAAACGAATTCAAGACGTGAGTGACTTTGCATTTTATAACTGACTTCGAAGGATATGGATGTTCTATGTTCGTCTGCATGTATTTCCTTTTTTTTTGTGTATGTTCACCGATGTGAACATATACAAAAAAGGCCCAACATTTACAATTTTTAAGGAATATCGAGGAATCTTGTCAATTGTTAGCGAATTTAAAAAAGTAGGTTTTTTCACGAATCTATTTTCACGTGTTATGTTGTTGTCGTTTAGGAGGACACTGGAATCTCTGTCTATAAGAAACTAGTTTTTTTAGCCGCGTTATCTCACCTGCAGTAAGATAACACGGGCTGAAAAAACTAGCAAAGGCCGAAGGCTCCCCTTCACTTCTTTTAGTTTTGCGCTAAAGCTGGCCAGTCTTTTCGTTAACAATCGAGTTCGTTTCGCCATCGTCGCCTAGGTCTGCCATACAATTTATAAATTAAGTTAAGGCAGTGAATTGTGACAAATATTAATTGAAGTAGTACGGGGATTGAATAGTTTTTATTGGCCCGTGCTTAACTAGGAATAAAAACTATTTTGTCTGTCGTATGTAGCCTTTAGTTCCGTTTGGTCTAATTACCGTTTCGTCTAGTCTGTCCAGTCCGGAACATCAAAACACCGGAAATACAACGTTAGAAAAAGTTACTAACAGCTGTTTGGACTTTTTCTACGGTTTACTCATGAGAACCTACAGTTATTATGGCGGTATCGTCAGCGAAGGTTGCAATAGTGTTGTTTTCTAATTCTGGGATATCAGAAGTATATAATAGGTACAGTACCGACCCTAAGACACTTCCCTGCGGTACCCCAGCTTTTATTTCTTTAAGTTCGGAATAGGCATTTTCCTGTCTGATCCTGAACATTCTGTTTGCTATATAAGACTAATTTATCAGCAGACAGTTTGGGCATAAGAAGACAGCAGAGCAAACCTTTTTCTCTTCTAGACTTTTTATATAACGTTTACAATTATGTGTATCTGGTCTATTGTTGAATGTTTCACCCTGAAGCGGAATTGATCGTCAGGTATTAGGTTCCTTTCCTCAATTAATGGCTTAAGTGTTTTGAGCAAGAGCTTTTCAAATAATTTAGACATGACAGTCAATAGGGAAATATGCCTGTACGATGTCGCTTCCTCAGGGGTTTTCCAGGTTTTATGATCATAATAAATTACTCTGCAACTTTCAAGCCTGAAAGTTGTATTGATGAAATTTGTTAATTTATCTAGAGGTTTCCTTGGCAGGTTTTGGAGGTTTTTTCCTGTGATAACCTGGCTTTTCAAGTAATAATATTTAACTTTATTTAATTTGCAACTTCCTTTGGTGTTACAAATTTTATTTCTAATTGGTCATCCTGTAGATTATGATAGGTTATATCTTAAGAGACTCCTTCATTGGGTTGAAATATCGATCCTAAATGTTGCGCAAATCTTTTGCTGTTTGATCATTGTTGGTAGCCCACTTTCTGTTTTCATCTCTTATTGGAGGAAAGGAATTGTGCGTTTCAGTTTTTTGGTTGCTATGCATCGTGAGTAATTGGTATTGGGGTCATTAGTCAGAGTATCCAAATATTTTTTGTCGAGTCATTTTTGTACTCTTGTTTTTTTCTGGTAGCTTGTAGCTGTGTGAGATATTTCTTATCGTTCGATGATCTTGTCTGATTTTTCGCCTGTTTTCTTTTATCACTCAATAGGATTTTAGGATTTCGGTCGGGTTTTGCCATGCTTTGAATATCCGAAGTAAATTTCTCAGTTTCAAAATCGAGTTGTTCAGCATTTCGAATAGGTACATAAAACATAAATAAGTAGATAAAACTTACAACAAAAAAAAGAAAAATCAACTAAACCCAGATTTGCACTTGTCTTATTCACGAAAATTTTTAACCTAAAATATTATCCGTTTAGCTGCATACACTGCAACTGGCACACGAAAAGGAGTTAATGCAGATGAATATGCAAGTCTATCCACTTCAAGAAGAGATCAAGCTCCTCAACAGGACGGTGGAGATTCTTCAGGATCGCTTGCGCAGTGCCGATGACAAACTTGTAAGGTATCAAGCTGGTATTAAAGATGCGTATGCTGGCGGAGATAATTCTGGTAATATGAGTAAAAGAGATACTCGTTGAAGTATTTGTTTCTCTGTTTTGCCTTACCAAAAATTATGATTGATCTCTAGCGTAGACTAACGTGACACCGAATGAAAATAAAGGGAGATTATGATATGAGACAATGCCTTGAGTGCGATAAAGATTTACCTTATTTGGATTAGCCAGTTACATCAATTTTACATTTATCAGGTGAACAATCAAACTGTTTAGACCATTCAGACATCTCCTAAATAGAGCTAATGCTATATGTGTCGTTTTCATGCTTTTGCTTTTATTGATATCTGTGTGTCAATTAATTTGTCTTATTTTTTTTTTAAAGTTGTGCGCTCAAATATTGTGTTGTTTAGTTTTTCTGGATTTTGCGATGTAACTTTAGCTATTTTCCAAAGATTTTTTGTTATCTTACGTATTCTAGAAATAAGTTCATTGTTAAGCAATCCTTGCGGTATTTAATAGCTTATTGTGTTGTTTTAGGGTTCCGTAGCAAAAATGGCAAAAAACGGAACCCTTATTGTCCGTCCGTATGTCACAGACATTTTACTTAAAAACTACACAATGTAAATACAGTACCTAAATTTCAAATTTCATCCATATGAATGAAATTTGGAATAAAGGTGTCATGTGTAAGCCGCTACCTAGTTCGATAGTGACGAGGGTGTAGAGGGTGCACTCCATACATGTAACAGAAGATGATTTTTTTGTGAGTATATACTTACGACACATTATTTTACAGGTCTTTTAAAAACACTCTAAGGTTTCTAATAAGTGTTTATTAAGTGAATATTTTCGGAAATAATCGCTCCGATCCTAGTGCATTTATTAGCAGTTACAGTTGCGGAAGCCTACACTGAGCATGGTCCGACCTGCTCTTGCCCGGTTTTTTAACATTAAATGTAGTGTTGCAGTTGCCTATATTCTACATACAAAAAGAATGAGTTTTAAGTGGTTAGGTACTTTTATTTTAACTATGTAGATCTAAGATAGTCTTGTACTGGGTGGCGCAAAAGTAAAGACCCTATTTGGTTCAGCTATAACATTTTTTCTAAATTAGAAAACTAGATTTAGATTTTTTTAAATGTATATTTGTGCCATTAAATTTCGTACCATTAGGATTTAAAGATGATGTCTTTTAAATGGTGACCTCCAGAGTTGATACACATTTGAGCCCTATTTATGACATTTTGCATAACTTGCCGTAACACTTCCTGCGATATGTTCGTTATTTCTTGACGAATGTTTTCTTTTAGAGCTGCGAGAGTCTGTGGCTTGTTCACATACACCCGAGATTTCAAAAAACCCCAAAGAAAGAAGTCTGGACTGGTCAGATCGGGTGATCTTGCAGGCCAAGGCAAATCGCCAAAACGAGAGATAACTCGGCCTGGAAAAGCGTCCCTCACTAAGTCCATAGTGTCGCGCGCTGTGTGTGCCGTAGCGCCGTCTTGTTGAAACCAGATGTGCTCCAGCCCCAATTCGTCCAAACTGGGTATCAAAAACTCACGTAACATGGTTCTGTAGCGTTCTCCAGTGACAGTTATCGCATTGCCTCCAGCGTCTTCGAAAAAATAGGGTCCGATCACTCTGTCAACACAGATGCCACACCATACAGTAACTTTTAGTGGGTGTAGAGGTGTTTCTTGAATAATGCGCGGATTATCAGTGCCCCAGAACCGAGTATTCTGCTTATTGACATGCCCTGAGAGATGGAAATGCGCTTCGTCACTCATAACCAATTTTGAAGGAAAATCATCCTCTTCAAGGTTGAGGTTTATGACGCGCTGGCAGTAATCTAGACGAGCTCGGTGGTCAGCAGGCAGCAGCTGATGAGTCATTTGAGTTTTATACGGGAACATCTTTAAGTCTTTCACCAAAATACGCTGCAGGGTCCGTCTGGAAATGCCCAATTGCGTGGCACGTCGCCTCGTTGATGTTTCTGGACACTCTTCCACATCTTCGCGCACAGCATCGATATTTTCAGCTGAACGGCCTGTTCTTGGTCTCCCAGACTTAGGTCTATCCAATGTTGAGCCAGTTGCTTCAAGGCGTGTGGCAAAGCGTCGAATTGTGCGACCAATCGGTGCCGGACGGTGGGGAAATCGTCGACGAAATTCACGTTGTGTTCTTATCACTGATGAATTATTCCGTAAGAACATTGACACAATTATTCCACGTTCTTGGGGAGTAAAACGGTCCATGTTTATTTTCAGTGTATTTTACATTTGTTCACTACACAATTTTCAACAACAGAATGACAGAAAATGTCATATAAAAAAAAAAAAAGTATTTTCTTTAGTGCCAGTACTTTTGCGCCACCCAGTATATACTGGCATTTTATGAACCGGCTAGTTTGCCGGAATATCACATCATTTGTATTTTTGTAACTGCTAAATAAACAATGAAAAAAAATGTTTATCTTTCAAATAATAATAATAATGTTTTTGAAAATCAGCTGAGGCACCCCGTCATTTGGTTCTCTCCCCTTAAAAACGAACCTATGATTTTTAATTTTTTGTTATTGACTTTTAGGAGTCGCTATCGCACGTCTTAAGTTTTAACTAACTTAAAAAATAAAAAAAAAAATATTTTATTAAAATTATAAACAATTATTGCACGATATGTAAATAAACTCTAGCACGACAAAAAACGACGATACAATAAACCCTTAATCCTTACGTTTCGTAAAATAGTCACAAACCCATAACGTGGTACCGTGAGGTTAAATCGTCGCAGTTTCTTTATGTGTGGTGCAGTAACATTAGCTACATTTGAATGAAATATTTATTTTGTATGTTTTAAGGTTGCAGTAAGATTTTTAAAACTTTGACATGCGGTAGCGAGAGCGACCCCTAAAACACAATGAAAAAAAAATCCCAGGTTCGTTTTTAGGGATAGAACCAACTGAAGGCTCTCGGCTGCTTTTTAAAAAGTGGAAAAATTAGGACCACCTATGGTCATATTATATCTACTCAGCATCGATTTTAGGTACATAATAACTCAAATTTTGAGTTAATTAACTAAACAAATAGATAAATTAAAGGTCCGTAATACCAATTAAATATAAACTGCGTATAAATTTGGTCGTTGTATAATCTATTTAATTTTTGTATACTGTAACTTGGTACAGAAATACTTTGATGTGCTCAAACTTTTGATCATGTCAAATGTATTTCTGTCGCATGTTACTATTCGCAAGGATAACTACAATGACAGCATGATATTGGTTTACTTGTAGGTAAATAAGTACTTCTTACATCGTGGTCAATAAATAGAAAAAAAATCGAGAAATGATGATTGTCAAGAATCTTAACAAACGCATTAGTTTAAAAATTTAAAATAAATAAATAGGTTGTGTAAGATGTATTACTCGTGAAAGTGCTAACAAACGATACAACTTGTAGTCCGGTCAATTTAGACATTCGAAGGTGCATAAAGTCCCAACAAGCTAAAAATCAGTAAAATGGTTTAAAACATAATTATGAATATAATTTAAAAGTTCCCCACGGCTACGAGCCACCGTTTCTGAGATATAACGATTCAAAAAGTTGTAAAAGTTGTTATCGTCATAATATTATGTACACGTTTCCACGCCACCTATGAGGTAGTGAACTTAGCGCGGTTTTTAACGTGGTTTCCTTAATAGGCCTTCTCCACGGGTCAGTTGTGATCCTGTTTAATTTAAAACTATTGCAAAATAACGGAAATTTTCAAAGATTGGAAAAGATAAAAGCGATGTAAATAAAAAAAAGTGGTGAAGTTCATTCGTCTGATTCGTAACTTTCAAATTCTTCTAGTTATTCTTCTTCTCCTGCTTCTTCTTCATCTTCATTTTGGATGCAAGTAAATTACGTCAATAGCGATGTATCGTATGACACTTTGTCGGAATCAAACGAATCATCCACTGTTGGTCATTCAACATTAGAGCACGACCGGCCTTGACAATTTGTGCATGCCAGAGAACAAAACAGTCCGACTTTTTTGCAACCACATTTAGCACTGCATCCCTTTTAGCAGTTGCAAAAAAATGTGTTCAGCAGTTTTTCTGGCGCAGGTGGGAGTAAAGTTACAACTTTTTGAATCGTTATATCACAGAAACGGTAGCTCGTAGGAAAAAAGTAGTGGTACATTTTTTATAGATAATTTTATGATCTACAATATTTGTCTGGGTACTTTTATGATAAAACTTACCGCAGAAAACGTATTTTTTGAGTCGAGTAATTTTTTTTCCATACACGGGAATGATGGGGAACTTTTAAATTTTATTTATAATTATGTTTTGAACAATTTTACTGATTTTCAGCTTGTTAGGACTTTATGCACCTTCACTCTCATTTTTTGGTCTAAATTGACCGAACTTATCGATTAATCGCGTTTGTGACAATGTCAATGCACGAATGTTATTCATAGATTCCTCGGATTGGAAAATATAAAGTTGGATCGACGGTTATGATTTAAAAATTTAGGAATGGACCTCTGTATACCAAAGTGCCTTGGCTATGGTTTTAAAGTTAGTCTATTAAAAAGTTATGGATACTTACCTACTCATACATAACGCATAATATCAAAACGAATGGAGAGACCAGGAGAGACTGGGACCATACTACTAGTTATAATTAGATAATAAATTGTCATTAAGTGTGCTACGAGTGCCTATAGCCTACTTAAGATCAGATATTGTGATTGTTGGTTGTTCAGTAAATAGTAAAAGCCTTACGCACAATATTATGTACTTAGATATCTAATATTAAGTTTAGATTCCTTAAAGGTAAACAGAAAAATCTTCTAGTCATATTTTCGTGAGTGTTTTATAGCTTTATTTGTATCTATACCCACCGATACAGCAAGTCAGAATTGTGGTGCCTTCTAAATGAAATAAATAAATATATTTATAGCTTTGTTTTATTTAAAAATATGCTTAAAATTACTGAAGATACCTAGTCGAAGAACGTTCTACGTAGTTTCTAATACTTCAATTGACTAAACCAGTTGGTGTTTGACTACAATGACAATCAATAAAGTCTATTTTAAGTTTTGAAATTGATGATCGTCTACCGTTGGCGCAGTTGGTCCACAGCGGACGTACAGTTCTCTCCCCTTACTAACCCATACTTCCCCTTATATACAAAGTATACCTATCGAGTGTGTAAATTGACTTTATAATCATTTACCCTATTGCATTCTTATAAGTTTCTTTTGAGAAACACTGAACCAGTTGTTGTTGGCTGAACAGATAATCGCTTATTGTTAAGAATGACAACCCTTTTCGTGGCAGAAATAATAGGATAGTTGCCCATTTCGTTCGCCGTTTCACGCGATGTCGGTGTTCCTCCTTTCACCTAAAAGCCACTGGTGGTTTGTAGGTATTGCTGGTGGTGTCCTACTTCACTTAAACAAAATTCGCTTTATATTTAGGTAGGTACTTCACCCAGCAAAAGGACCCACATATCAACCCATAAGATGGCCCACTGCTGGGCACGGGTCTCCCCAGTAGAACCTACTAGTATGTAGATCCTGGGGGGTAATTGCCATAATCGCCACGCTTGGCGAGCGGGTTGGCGATCGCAGTAAGGCTTTAAGTACGCAGAGGACGCTGCTGCCCATCCTCCGGGGTGAAATCCCTTAGTCGCCTTGACGACACCCACGGGTAGAGATGGGGTGGTACTATTCTTAAGCCGGCACCACACGGCAAAGGACAAAAGGACCCACATTCCTAGAGTTTAGTTATAAAATAGGTTATTCACCTTAATACTATAGACGAACCGACTAGTCGGGAAAGCCGACTATGCTAGCATATTTCGTAGTACCTAGTACTACCTAGCGTTAATACTTACCTGGCATAACTATAGTTCTAACAAAAAAATAAACCTAAAGAAAGGTTAACCGACCAGTTTAGTCTAGACAGAAAATTCGTTTAGGTATTGAAAAAAAAGGATGTGTAATTGTGTTTGAATCTACTCTTTATTATGTTTTATTTTCGAAATTAATTTTCAAAATGAAACAACGTCTAAAACCACGACTCAGGATCTTCAGATCTGGTTTGAATAATAGGTTCAATGATTTTTGCTAAGGCATTTACAGCCGTATACATTTCTTTACCGGCATTTTCGATTTCATTAGATAAGAGCAAAAATCCATATGTCCCGTCATCTCGGGTTTCGATCGCATAGCTGTGTTTAATTCCTTGAGCGTACGCCCAATCTATTAAAGTGCCAGTAGCGGGGTAGATCATATGGTAAGTTGGTCCATGCCGGTATTCAACGCCAGTCTGGTTATTTATTGCCTGTAAGAATTATATTTGTTATCTAAAAATACTCAAGGACAGACAGCCGTCATGTTTTCACAATTTGCTATTGGAAAATTACTGTGGCTATCTCTAGTTGATGTGACCCGCTGAGGAAAATTTATATAACCTATATAAATGTATATAAAAATCAATGCTTGTCGGTAGGTATGCCCTCTATGTGTTCCAAAATCATTGATCAGATTGTGATGAAACTTTAGCAGAATGTTCTAGGAAGGCCGGCGAGTGTTTCTGGCTTTAAAAGCCACAGTGAAGCGTGGCCGAGTTCAGCTAGTGTTCAATAAAAAAATCAGTCAAGTGCGAGGCATGCTACAGTTATTTTTTTTTATAATGTAGGTAGGTATGTATATTGTTTTTTAAGCAATAGCTCTAATTGAGTATTTTTAATGGAAAATACATAAATGCCCGACATAAATTCACTTGGACGATTTTATTAGTCTGTTGTAACTTTTGAGAAAAAATAATAAGTTTAGTTTTTGAATTGGTCTCGTTATAAATAGATGAACCTTGAAATTACCTTAACCATACAGTACGCAGAATATTTGTGAAGCTGCAGGTCCTGAGATGAAACACTTCTGGCGCTCCAGGGGTACAAAATGGTATTGCCGTAGGAATGGACATCTACTAACGCACTCACTTCCTTCCCCATATTCGATATTAGGCCCTAGATGACATTACATTTGTTTTTATATTATTATAAAAAGGGTTGTAGGGGGTCCACGATATTAGGTATTCATGAAAATGACCATATTTTGTTGCCTTTACAAACATACAAATCACGGACATACTCAAGACTCGGAAAACAATTTGTGGATCATACAGTGTGTTCCCGTGTGGGAATCGAAACCACACAACCAGGCGCCGGCTACCCGGCGCGAAGTGTATAACGATGTACGGTAGCTTTCACATGTTCCGGCGTCCATCCGGTTCGGTCGGCATAAATTCGCCGCCGCACCGGGTAGACGGCACCGGGTAGACGGCGCCGGATTGAAACCGGAGCGTATGAAAAGAACCTTACAGTTAGACAGTTCCTTTCAAATCGCTTTAGGTGTTACTTGAAGTTACTCAATACAAATGTAAAATGTTTGCTGTACCTACCTAACCAGATCAAACTGAAATAATTGCGGCAACCAAAACACAAGTAATTTAGCTTAGCTGGAGGGGTGAACAGGATTGCTAGTTATGTGGGACCCACAATTCCACATTGCTAGTTAGGTACCTACCTTATATACCTAGTCTGGCCATAAATACTGTTACAATTAAAAATAAGAAAGATATTACATTTGAATTTGGAATCTGTCATTTTTATACGATTGTTCATTGTATTTTCTAATTTTGGCGCCAATACATTGTACAATATTTTGCGATATTAAAATGGAGTGGGGTGATAAAGAAAACCGAATCGCTGTGATTACATTACACAAAGTTGGTATGGAGCCGAATGTAATTTTTAAAACTCTCCATACGCTTGGTATTAGTCAAATGTTTGTGTACCGGGCTATTAATAGGTACAATGAGACCTTCTCTGTTTGTGACAGAAAAATATTTGGCCGTCCACGTAGTGTTCGTACGAAAATGGTGGTCAAAGCAGTAAGGGAAAGAATTCGAAGAAATCCTGTCCGAAAGCAAAAGATTTTATCTCGGGAGATGAAGATAGCACCCAGAACCATGTCACGCATTTTAAAAGATGACTTAGGACTTGCAGCCTATAAGAGACGCACTGGTCATTTTTTAACTGATAATTTAAAAAAGAATAGGGTGGTAAAATCGAAGCAACTACTGAAGCGGTACGCAAAGGGAGGTCACAGAAAAAATTTGTTTACGGATGAGTAAATCTTTACAGTTGAGCAACATTTTAACAAACAAAATGACCGTATTTATGCTCAAAGCTCTAAGGAAGCTTCCCAATTAGTCGACAGAGTGCAACGTGGGCATTATCCGACTTCAGTGATGGTTTGGTGGGGTGTTAGCTATGAAGGAGTGACTGAGCCATATTTTTGTGAAAAAGGTATCAAAACATCGGCACAAGTGTATCAAGATACCATTCTTGAGAAGGTAGTTAAACCCCTTAACAACACCATGTTCAATAACCAAGTATGGTCCTTCCAACAAGACTCAGCGCCGGGTCATAAAGCTCGGTCCACGCAGTCTTGGTTGGAAGTGAACGTTTCGGACTTCATCAAAGCTGAAGACTGGCCGTCGTCTAGTCCCGATCTTAATCCGCTGGATTATGATTTATGGTCAGTTTTAGAGAGTATGGCTTGCTCTAAACGCCATGATAATTTGGAGTCCCTAAAACAATCCATACGATTGGCAGTGAAGAATTTTCCTATGGAAAGAGTGCGTGCTTCTATTGATAACTGGCCTCAACGTTTAAAGGACTGTGTTGCAGCCAATGGAGACCACTTCGAATAAGCTTTTTATATTTTGAATTGTTTTTTATTTATGTATTAAACTAACACACTGTAAAAGTAATAAATATTATTTGCAATAAAAAAAAATGTTTTTTCTTCGTAACAATATTTATGGCTAGACTAGGTAATAAAAAAAACTTACTCGTAATGCAAATGATTCCAACTCCGACATTGGGAAGGGTCCTCCGTAGGATTCTCGGCATTCATTATTTTCTGCAATGCCTGGAATACTCCAATCTTTCCTGAAACATTAATTATTTCCTAGTATCTACCTAACTTTTGAGAGGAGCAATTCATTAGAACACAAAAACTTTTATTTGTTGAAACGGTCAAAACCATTTAACAAACTGGGGTGAGGTCAAAGTTCATTTTTTGCAGTAACCACTAAGCTACCTAGGTAAGTAGGTACTATCTATAAAACTAGTAAAAATATGGATACAAACTTACTCAAAGTTTCTATTGATATCGGCACCTTCACAAAGTGTAAATCTGCGGCGATTTTTACGCCAAAGCCTGTTACTTGTGTGTGTGTACTCATAGCCGTCTGGGTTGACGACTGGGATAAATAACCTGGAAAATCACTTTTAATCAATTTAACTGGTATGAAGAACAATAGCAGCTACAAAAAACAACTTCAGGTAGGTACCTAAATAGAAAGAGCCTTTGCCTGTCTTCCTTCGAGAAATTAGGAATACAGACAAATGATCTTAGCAAACGTTGTCTCAATATAATTAAAATAATTGTGAAGTATTTTGTCGAATGCCTGGCTATATAGCCAGAGAGATCCAGAAAATAGGCGGCATTAGCGACACCCAACCCAATGGTATATGGGAGGCGTTCGTTTATTACGGTAGGTAGACTTATAGTACAGTATTCCAAAGGCTCTGAGGCCACTTCTGTGGAACATCAGTTCCGACGAGGGCTGTTATCCTTCACAGTATCGTAGGACCGCGGTATACTGAAGACGCAATTCATCTCGTTTCCTCTCGTTCGGTCATACGAGTTGGATAGATTAAGAGGCTTATAAGTCTAAAGCCCTAGGGCGAGAGCGTCTGTACCCCTATTCAGATGGCAGAGAAGAAAATAATCGGTCAGTCTATGGAGTGCATACGTTAGAAATAGGAGCTTCTGATATTAAATAAAGGGTCGCCGCGTGGCGGCGCTATTGCCCTGTCAATATTGATATTGATCAATATATCGTACGTGTAAGGACGAGCTGTTTAATATTATATTGAGTCAATAGTATTGCTATAATAATATTGACCGTGTAAGGTCCGCATTAGGTTAATCAAGCTAGTACGATATGTGATGTTGACGGGAAAATCCTGTAAAACTATACTATAGTAGGTACAGCTTACGTAATACATGCCAGTTTTTGCTCTTCATATGGGGCGATTCCTGGTCAAACTGCGTGACGATAGTATGTAAAATATACAAGACAGAAGTGATTGCAATCCATTCACGTCCATGTATTCCGCCTGTTACTAATATTATTTGATTGTTGGGATTTCCATTTGTTACGTTGATCATCTAAAATATAAATAAAACGCTATGTTGGTCCTATGACAGATCCTTGTGGCACACATTTTTGTTCATTCAAATAAAAGGTTTTTGAAATAATTATGTTGGCTCGCCCATTTATAAAAAATGCTTAGGTACATTAAGTAAGTGATTCAATAAAAGTACCCGCATGTACCTATTTTCGTAGGCTTGGTAGATACTTATTTAGCAAAAAATTTCCATTCATTTTTATTTAGATCAACAATCATATTTTGCATATTTTGAACAAGCATTAGAGAAAAAATCTAGAATATTTCAATGCCGTATATTGAAAAGCATTCAATTTTTATTGGTTTTATGTTAGTACTCTACTTGCCTGCACATAATAAATACCTACCATCGTTTTAATGTTACAAACAACGGCTCTGAAACTTTGCAGGAGAGCCAATAAACTGTATAATTTTTTAAACGTATCGCGGCATTTATTTCAAAAATTATGCAAATTGGTGGCTTTCTTGATGTCATTCGTTTTGATTCGCCAAACGATGTCTATATCTTGTAACAAAATACATAGATAGACCTCCCACACGTTTAGGTATTTAAGAATCTTAGATTATTTACCGAATTATGTAGAACTCGAATTAGATTGCAAATCAATAATGCGTAGGGAGAATCGTAATAACAGTCTGCATTTTAGCTAGATAGGTAGTATACTATTAAATTAAATTCTTGAAGTAATCTGTGATTGGTAGGTGCTTATTGTAGATTTTCCGGATCTATTGGTGACGATTAAATTTCTCTGGTGGCCGTTTGCGGAACTAACGTAAGACAGGTGTTCCTTTATTTTATTCCTGCCCGGACCATTAATTACACCCGGGGAGTAACACACTGCTGAGAAACAACAAAAAAAACTGGCAGTCCGCTATAGTTGTTCTGCGACTTGCCACTAGGGAATCTCCTCGTCAACAATATTTTAAGTTAAAGATCGTTGAAAAAAAAAACGAAACTTGCCGTAATTGTTCTATTTTCAAATGTGTGCCCGATAACATGTAATCGACATATTGACGAATACTCTTCAGCTAAGAAATTGTAATATTCGTCAATGATTTGCATGGAAGGGAATGATTTAAAGTTCAATCTGTGACCTGCGAAATCGAAAAATAAAATACCACTTATACGAATGATATACTATAACTATGACATAATACTAGAACTATGTACCTACGTGGGTATAGGTAGGTAACTATCAGGTGCACCTAATAACTTAGTACTTAATGAAAAACTCCCGGAATACCTATCAACGTATGGATGACGCGAAAACCATTCATCAGGTACCGTTTCCATCGCCGGCGATGAGTCAGGAGAAGTGAGTAACGAATTTATCGCTCAAGAATAAATAGAATATATGTAAATTGTAGGTCCCGTCGTGTAAACAAAAGAGATGCAGTATAAAGCAGGCGGGTTCTCAGAACACCATTCTTTTCGGTTTCCCTTTGAGTTCTAGTTACTTAATATTAAACCCTCAAGAACCGTGTCCTGCAAGATATTTTTTTGTATCGAGTTACCTCTGGAAAATTTTAACCCTCTGCCTCTGGTATAGAGCAAGTACTCGCCGACAGTGTGAACGCTCAGCGTCAGACTATTAGTTAGTATCTCTTTTGGTTCTACTTAAGAATGTACGTTTGTTGAGTGATAAAATCGCTACTCGCTTTCTAACCGTTCGTGGGATAGGCGCCTGTGGTACCTGTCCCTGCAACGTCGACCTGACTAAATGTATTGCGGGGCTGCAGTACATTCGTGGTAACGGGTAGCTCGAGCAGTCTACCCGTGACCACGGCCGTTGCAGTACGGTCGAAACGTCGGGCACTAAACAAGGTATTTTACCTTAAATTATTCACGCGATTGAGTAATATACTTATATATTTTCATGTGTATAAATCGCGAAAATTTATCAACATTTATAAGTATTATAAAATATATATAAAATTCAGATTCTTATCATACCTTGTTTTCTTAACAAAATACGTAACTACTTATAGTTTTTCTTATAAACAACAAATTACTAAATATCCCTAGACGTTGTTGGTATTTGTAAATACTTACCAATTCTAAGCGTTTGTTCGTTCCACAAATTAGAATCCTTTTTTTGAGAATCAATACTTTTTTGCACGTTGTCTATGATCACGGTATATTGTAACCGTCGCGATGCAAGACGTTCCTGTACTTGCATCGTATTTGAAGGCTGCACCAAGAATTCTGCTCGCTTTGGGCTTACATTCCACATTGATATAGCTGTAGTTTGAAAGAAAGTGAAAAAACCGCGTAATTTCATAAATTTTAGTACAACTGGTTGGCTTTTAAATTTTCAATAGATGGCGCTGTACAAGTTGTAAACATGTTTCATCAAAAAGTCGAGAATTTAAAGGGGCGTCTAAGCGGGCCATTTTTTACGGCAATTTGTGGCGGCACTATTGGCAACTAATTGCTCGGCCAATAATGGCAATATGTCTACAATTGTATGGTGCATCATCCAGCCTCTTAAACGGACTACACAACCCGGCAACAATAAAATAGAGGGCGACTGAAACAACAACAAAATTGGCCGGGCAACATTGCGGAAAATAAATCGCTCAGCGATCGTCCGGCAACCATCAAATCAATATTGGAGAGTACTGCATTGCCGCCAAATTGCCGTAAAAAATGGCTCGTTTAGACAGTTAAATGGGCAAGATTTCAAGTTAGCTAAGTAAGGGAAAACCTGCACAAGTTATCGTTTATGGAATTTTACAAACCATAGACCAACATTAATTTCTAAAAATCTATATTGACTAATATTATACAGCTGGATAGTTTGTTAGAACGCGATAATCTCTGTAACTAAAGGTTCTATTAAAAAAAATATTTTACTGTTGGATAGCCCATTTATCGTGGAAGGCTGCAACGTCACGCTAAGTCTAATAGGAGCAGAGTATCAATGAAAAATGATGCAGACGAAGTTGCGCCTTGCTGCTCCGCACCCATTAGTTCTAGTGGGATTTTTTATAGCCTTCCTCGATAAATGGGCTATCTAACAGTAAAATATTTTTTCAATTTGGACCCATACCTAGTTTCTGAGATTATCGCGTTCAAACAAACAAACTCTTCTAATATTATAGTATAGTTATAAATGTTAGGGGTAGACAACCCTTATCACTTTGGGAATATAGCCGATTCTCAGACCTACTGAATATGCATATACAATTTCATAAAAATCGGTCAAGCCGTTTCGGAAGAGTATGGTAAGTAACTAACATTGTGACACGAGAATTTTATATATAAGATTATGTACCTGTAATATTTTAGTATAATAACTGTATACAAAACCTTGTAGATCAATTAACTTCTTGATAAGTATGATGTCTTTGGGGCCTCGTAGTTCCGTCCGCCATACTTGTGCATCTTGGTACAAGTCATATTCTTCGTCCGCAGTGGCATAGCTTACTGGTAATATTAAAATAGAAATAAGGTTTGGTAGGTAGTATTATTTTCTTCACAAAAAAATCCTAAGTGAATAAACTCCTATATTGTGGTTTTTAAAACATTCTAATCAACGCAACAAATTTGAAGGCAGAACATGGTTCATGGTTTATCTGTTTAATTAAATTCTGTTAATTTTTAAAAGGTATGGGATATTAGCTTGAAATTTTTTAAACTGGAGTCGTTTGGAGAAGAATTTAGCCTTTCGTAGGGTTGAAACTATTTTATTCATAAAATTAATTTATAGTAAAAAAAATGCTGAACATGAAGGAATAAAAAAAATAATTACGAAAATAATTGTATAGGCTTGTCTTCAACAAACCGTTCATGAAGTATTATTGCAATGCTTTGAAATTATAAAATCGAACATAGGCGTGTTTCTAAACCAATAAGCTTTGATCAAAATATGTCTCATTGGTTGGCTGGTTATCATACTGGTGAAGTTTGATGTTCAGCGACTACTAAGACATTACTAGCGGTCCGCCTAGGCTTCGCACGGATTTTTCTTTATTATCTTCATACATAATATGCATGTACATATTATATGCAAACCTTCCATGGAAAAATATTTAGCTGATGGTGAAAATTGCATCAAGAATCCGTAACGTGGTTTAGGAGGGGTTAGCAGACGTAGAGACAGTCGTGGAAATCAATTCTGTCTTATAGTATGTAAGGATAAAGATGTTTAAAATTACAATTTCAGAATTTAGGACGACTGAACAGTTTGTGGATCAGACGAAGTGGTGTCTCGTGTGGGAACAAAACATTTTTAGATAATTTTTATCTGAGTTAAAAAAATATCAGTATTAATACTTTTATCTTACCAACACAAAAGAAAATCCAATATGTATTTACAAACTGCATTTCAATTTGTTTTATAAAAAAAGTATTGAATATTTTACTACAGTGATAAGAATTTTATTGATCGTGCCATTTATACCTGTGATTCAGCAAATATATTATTTTAAATGACTTACATAATTTTTACTCAAATAATACGCAAAACATGATGCAAGTTATATATGTTTATTAACATTACTATATACAATCATTGTAATTTGAAAATAGAAACATTTCATATTGAAACTCACATAAATTTATTAAAAATGTGACAATTATTAAAACATTAGGCTTGGTGTTACACATTATTGCTATATGTACCAACAGGCTCGACTTCACTACTCATATCTGGCATATAAATAAAATAAATGCCACCAAACTCGCAACACAAGTCATTGCATTTCTCATATATCATCGGCTCTCTAATAAGTATCACAATTAATTCACTTATTATAAATAAATTATAAAATCGTCAACTCAGTGTCTAGTCTTATATTTCAAGTGTAAAAACAATGTCAAAAAACGATTCACTATTAAATCTGATCACATGGTCCACTGTTGTGCATAAAACGCAAACTATACTTTACCAAATGTTTCCTTGGTTTCATTTTCACGATAGGACACAATCATCACCAATTCATTGTCAATGGAAATGACACATACTTTGTCTATTTTGTTGTCTTCTAATTAAAGTACATGGTTTTTTTTAAAGAATACACTTTATATGCTAATAAATAAGCATCTCACATGTTTTGAAATGATTGATTGACACATTGACACAGAACCAGCGTATCACCTCAGTATTAGACATTAATGATCACTCACAATGATAATTCATCGATAATATTTCGAGTCAACGAAATGGCCGTAGGGCTAAATAGATACGACAGCGTTTCACAAGTTTCACTAGTTCATATTAAAATATCGTGTTCTGAATTTGAACACTGAGGTCCTGGGCTAGTCGGCGTCACCGTTCGTCACCGTGAGGGGCTCCTCGTCCTCATTGTAGTCGAGCGAGAGAACGGAGGCGCGCCGTCTCTTTCCCACAGGCGTATCGCTACACTCACTACCGGAATAAGTCCGTTTTTCAGCAGGCGATGGCGGCCGGTTTCCGTTCACTGTGGCATGCGTCGCTCGCAACTCTTGCTGTAGGAACAACACCGTGCTTTGCATGCCCTCTACGTCCTCGTCCAACTCCTGAAGGAACTCGTCCAACTCTGAAATTCATATTTTATTGTTAATTTTGACTCGCAGTTAACGCTTATTACTACAATATTTCTAGGTTGATATTCATACCTGATTGTGATTTTTTGACTTCTTCACTAAAACTTTTTTGAAGTGCAAGGTCACCCTCTAACTTAGCTATCCGACCGCTTGAAGTCATTCGTCCTAGGTCTTCATTCTCTTGGTGCAGCAGCCTACACTTTGCCATAAGTTTCTTGCCTGTGTTCGAGTCTGGAGTAAACTTCCAAGCTGATAATTCGTTCTGCGTTTCTTCTAGTCTCGCTTTCGTCGACGTTAATTCTTGTTTTAACCTTAAAATTAGTACATTGACGGCGGGATCCAAGAGTGTGGGCCTACCGTTGAGACTTGCGTGTGATGATTTAAGTTCTGTGATTTGACTCTGGAAATGAGAAAAAGGTTTATTAAATATCATTCATTTTGTTCTGTTTGTGTTAAATTACAGAATGACATCATGCTATTTGCACATCCAAATTTGCAAGGTCTTTGTGACATACAAAGAGATTGTAGACAAATATTGTCTGTATCTATTTTTATAACGTTCCTCTATAATAACAAAGTCAAGAGGCCCTTGCTCCTTATCTCTTTGAACTAATTGGATATGGCAATTCAGCACACAACACAAGAGTTTTGACGTCAACACATTCACGCCCCTCTCACATTTTATTGTTATTCCCTCAAACACGCGCGTGTCTCCGTCGCCACGCACCCCACAGCGCAGTGCGTGGCAGTACTGACAGTGAGCCAAAGCAATCTCTGCCTGACTTTACACAAGCCCTTGGTTATGAATCTGTGGGTATTTATCCACGCGGGGGTCTGGGGGGGGGGGTAACATTTGACTCAACCGGTCAAGTGTGAGTCGCTCGCATGTACAGGTACACCATATCCACCACTATCGAGTGGGGAGGGGCAATTGCCCGCCTAAGCACTCCGATCCAGTGTAAAAATTCTCAAATTCCCCCAAAATAAAGGCAATTCTGTCGAGTTGGGGGGGGGGGGGGGGGTGAACAGTGGCCTCTGTTGCACCCCCCTTGTATCTCTGCCTGATAAAGTAGGTAGTACAAGCCCCTCCTCTCCGTGAGTATCGACTCTATTGCACCCTTAGTACGAGTTACTTATTTTTGGTAAATTTTGAGTGAATTGCACTCTCCCCAATCGTGTGAAGTCACGCTTGGCCGATGTTGATTCAATTTACCTCCTTAATGAAACTCATTTAAGGAGGTATAAGTCATAGGGTAACAAGATCGAAAAAGTAAGGGACCATTACCCAAGTCAGTGATTCATCTAAGCTAGTTGGCTAGTGGGATACATTAACGTTTGAAGTTTGAACGATGAGTTTCTGGGCAGCTTTTTCTCATGAGCTTTACACTTGAAACTGCCGTCTAACCTCATTTTGTTTTTTTTAAACAAATCATATTTTTTTTAGTATGTATTAATTTGACGTTTCCAAATAATCATTATCTGGTTTTACGAAATAAAGGCGTTTGCGTTTGAAATAAGATCCATAATAAAATGCAGACCACATAAAATTATTTGTGCCTTTTTAAAATATTAAGGCTAAGGCTGGCGCTAGGCAGCCGGGCTGGGGCAGCCAGGAACATTATAACGGCGTATGGGACTAGGCAGTCACAATATCCTATATCTCCATTGGCTGCCACAGCCAGGATTCCTAGTGCGCAACTGGCCTTAGGGTTTTAAATTTTTTTAAAAGGCTTGAACTTCAGAGCACAGGAGACTGCTCCTACTTTCATAACGTATTTGATAAACTTTTTACTCACTACATAATCCTGTATTTCTTGTTCCTTAGCTGCAAGCCTCCTAACCAATACTTTCTCTCTGTGTTGTGATTCAGCATACTGCTGTTTTATCCTATCTTCTACCTCTTTCGCCTTTTCCAAGCTGCCTGCACACATAACATACAATATACATAAGACACTCATCCTCTCAACATATACAAAGTAAGAAAATACATAATCAATTGTATATTTAACATTATTTATAATGTCAACAACCTATCTATGCATTATTAAATTTAAACGCATAACATTTTGCTGTGACATAATGATAAGATAAAAGGGTAATCACATGAGAAGATGTTGCAGCAATATGCTATGTATTTTACTGTAAATTTGTATTATTTTTTTACAATATTTATAATCGACAACACCTTAACTAAAAGACAATTTAAAATATGGGTGATGATAAATCCTCTGCTTACTCAATATTTTATGACTAGTTTAATTTTAATATTAATTGTAAGTATACATGATTTTTGTGGTTCTGTTACGTTAGTCTTCAGATCAAACTTTAATTCTCAACAGAGTTCTTCGTACACAGAATCTTTTTCATATTTGCATAGAATATAAAATAATCTTTCATTTATTGTTATAATTTTATGGCCCAAATGGCATTTCAAACTATGGGCTTTTTGAGATACCTTTGCCTGTGATTAAAAAATATAGAAGGCTCAATATTCTATTGAGAAATAAGATTCGAGTCTCCAATGCCAAAATTTTCTTTTTTTTGCTTCTCTGAGAGAGTACAGGCCATAATTAATCAAGCAGGCATGCTCATTGGTAGTATCTAATCAATGTCAGGTATATTTTTAGCAGACAACAAACTTTGGCCTACTCCCTACAGTGAGGGTATTGATAGGAATATGAGACTGTGACAATGACAAATTGAGGTATGCATTTACTACATACTACCTCGTTCCAGCTCTAGTATTTATTCTGCTGTACCCTTAGGAGTTTATGAGTAGGTTTATATTATGGTAATATTAATAGTGCTCAGTGTAATTTACACTGTAAAAAAGTAAAGTCAGTTTCCTAAACAAGAGGAGGATTTTTGTATCTAATTGTGTACACAGAAACAATTTTATTTTATGTATTATAATATTTTTTTTTAATTTTAAATATTTTGCTTGTTTCTAAAACACTAACAATGAGGTCATTCTTCCATTACTCCTAACAACTTTTGTTTTAGTTTTATTAAAACCTTACCTCTTTTTAAAAGAATGTTATCAAAAGATTTTAATTTTTTTTTTTTTTTTGTAAAATACAACAGTGTATGAGCCCACTCAACAAGAGAACCCTGTATAACTAACAGATTTTGAAAAAAATAGTGTAATAGTGTCATTGTGTAATAGTTTATACTATTTTTATTCTAAATCTGTTAACTGCCAAGGCTAACCACTTGTATATACCAGTGTTTATGCAAGTGGTTATCCTTGGCAGTTGGCACATACACTTGAAACTTGTTTGACCACAGACAACCCTCAATACTTGAATAGGGAGCCATGCAGTTGATTGTATTTTTTTACTTTTGTTAAATCGTCAAGTGACCGACTTATTTGAGTAGAAGATCAAGTGAATCTCAAACATGTAATGCTGGTGATAGTACTTTGTTAGGGTGGATAAAAATAATGTAATTGAACATTTTATAATGTAAATAATGCATATCCCTCATATAAATGTAATTGTAATGTATTTACAGAATATATACATCATAAAATTCTGTAAAAAGTTTATTTATTTAAGTTGCAATGATGCTCTCTGTAATTTTAATAACTAGCCGACCCGCGCAATTTCTTTTTCATCATTTTTCCCCGATTTTGCAATATTTTTCATTGATGTTCATTGACTATTGATTGTAGCATGCTGTTATATAGCTTATAGCCTCTAAAAACTTAATAAATTGGCTATCCAACACTGAAAGAATTTTACAATTCAAACCAGTAGTTCCTGAGATTATCACATTCAACCAACCAAACAAACAAACTCTTCAGCTTTATAATATTAGTATAGATTTATCTTGTTCCAAAAAGTACTTAGCTACCAAACTTTTGCTACGCATATGATAAATACTGTTCTTACTTAGATGGGATGTCAAGTCTAGAGAAATATAATTTATTGAATTAAATTTACTAATATTATAAATATGAAAGTTTATAAGGATGGATGGATTGATATTTGTTTTAGAATGAAAAGTACTGAATGTATTTTAAATGAAACTCTATAGTAATGATTGTTTTCTTTTAAATCAGACTAGCATGTAGACTACAAAAATCGCAATAGTAATGCTAGATTTAAGTAGGTAGATATATATTTTTAATAAAAGGCAAATATAACAATTCTCATAAGTTATTGAGACAAAAGTGATAAGATTATGTCATGTCACTTTTGACTATTTAAATTTATTCCCAGTTTGGAAAGCACTAAATAGTTAAGCTGTAGAAAAAAATTGCAATTCCAAAATGGTGAAATAGTGTGGATGTACACACAAGTAATAATCAATTCTTACACACAAGTGTGTACCACATTCACACATCTTCACCAATTAGGATATAAGGAACTGCTAAGTAAAATCACTTTCAAGTGTCAAAACAATATACTGCACTTAATTTCCTAATCCTCCTCTAATACTTAAACCTAATCAAATAATTTTCTATAAATATTTGATTTGATGTTTGAAATTGATAAGCACTACAATTGTGGACTAACATTTTTTTTTCAGAACCGTAAGTCTTGACTGTATGACAGACTTGCAATATGGTCAATACAACAGGAAACAGTATTTAACCTTAAACTAGAATATCCATGAGATCTGAATACTCAAATGCTACTTAATTTTAAGTCCCAAGTAATGCGCTTATTACACTACACTGAATCAGGGACCCCAAACCCTTAAAAAGAGAGGTGTAATAAGAGTTGGGGCCCTAATTCTCTAACAAATTTTCAAGGCCATCTCGATTTAGGGCCCTGATTCAGGGTAGTGTAATGGCCGTTTAACTCTCATACAGTTACTGTCACAAAGATTAATTATTGAGACAAATACTTTAAGCATGACTAAATGTTAAGTATTGTTTGAGTATTCAGAAGATGCAATCTATAAAATATATGATTTTACTAAATATATTATATTATTATATGATGCATATGAATAGTGAAAGCTCAGCAATATTCACTATTGCCTGGTAAGTGTAAAATTGATCCTGGTTACCAAATAACCAATTTTATGATTTGGAACAAAAATTTTTAATTAATGTTGGAGACAATAATAATTTGTAGACTGTTGGGCACATGCAGAATTGATTAATTTTGTAGACACTCATAAAAGTAAACAGACATTGCACAATTTATGTATAGCATTTTACATTGTTTTGATGTACCTAATGTTATATACAAGAAGAAATTAAAAACAGTGTCATATATCTTTGTAAAGCTATGCACTAGATCTGTTGTATCTAGTTAATCATTTTTTACTCTGTGAACATGCAATGCCTCAAAAGCTAAATAGCAACAGAGAATGTCAGACGAAAGCGGGAAATTATAAGTATTCATCATTTTATACTTTCTAAATATAAGTGTATGTTTTATAATTACTTTAAGATCCAATTAGTACTGAATATGTTTTTATACATCAATTCCTACATGATGTGATATGATCTGATATAGTTTGTGATGATATTAACTTAAGCTAAGAAGAATCTATTACCACAACCAAAAGATTCTAAAATGATTAGTCCACAATCATTATTGTAGAAAGCATTACTTTCTAGTACTTAAAAATAAAATATACTTCATAAACAACAATTAATAACAATAATAATAGAGAAGATAAATAAAGCAAGTACAAAATAAAACTTATCTATACAGCAAAAGAAGTGATAAAAATATATTTACTTTTGTAAGTGCACATTGATCAGACATCTCGGCAGCTTTCTCAGCAACCAAAGGTAGTAACACACCACTGAACATGGACACAGCTCCAGGGAACCCTGGAGACATCACTTGGCCTTGTGCCAGTACAACCACTTCCACTGAACACTCCACTGGCACCTCTCTTACACAGCAAAACACCAAATCTTCATCTTCAACTTTGATAACTTATAACACCTAAATACACCCCGTACCACATTCCGTTTTATAACTAAACAATTTTTCAGTATCACAGTAACATTTCAACATCATTTCATAACAGTATCACTAGATAATTTTAGTTAAAGTATTGTCGATTTAGAGTGAAACTTAACAACTCGCGAGTCGATGACGCCGAATATGGCGCTACCAAGCCGATGTAACTTTCTTAAATACCTTCCAACTGTTTGTTCAAAGTTTCGAGATGGTCAATGTACAAGTCCTGGTTTCTCCACGCGGCGCGGAGCGAGTCAGCGGAGGCGGCATCGAGCTGATGCGGGGTCAATAACACGCGCGCTAAGCTCGAGCCGCCGCCACCTGCGCCGCCGTCAGACGTCGCCTCGCCGTGCCGCTCTGTCTCCTCGGACATTTCACTCTTACAAAAACTTTAAGAGCCCCTTTTCGACTGCAAGCAAATTACCACCATTATTCCTACAAAGAAGTTCATTAGCATTTCTTCGCCGTTATCAGAAACCTGTAGTAATGTCAACTGTGCGTGTAAACCAGAATCCGGACTACTTACAGATGATTAGTATAGCGTCAGGAGCTTAAATAAATAGGAAACGACAATTAATAACAAGTACTATTTAACACTAAATACTGTCCCTATTAGTATTTTACGAGGTCATCAAACGAAACACGACAGACGCCATTTTATCACATACCGACGTAGATTTGGGTTGCCATATCAGAGTGAAATAAATCATGTTAGCTGTCAAAACCCTCAAAATTAAGAAGACTTTGCGCAAAATAATTTTCTAATACTAAGTTTATCAAATAAATTAAATTGTTTAGTTCGTGAAAGCAAATACAAAAAATATTAATAAAATAACAATAATTATTTAATTATGTATGCCACAGATTGACGAAATTTAAAATTCTCCTGGCAACTCTAGAATTAGAGTTGCAACAGTTAATTTTTTTATTTATTTTACCGGTTTTTATAATTCCGGTTGTAAAGCATACTCAGCATAATATTAATAATGTAAAATAACTTAAACTTTTTGTTCAAAGGGTCAATATATTTTATTATCCTCCTGCTCATTATACTAACATTTTTTATGCTGCTTCGCTCCTGTTGGTCGTAGCGTGATGTGTTATAGTCTTCCTCGATAATTATGCTATACCCAGTTTTATCCTTCCATACTTTACCCGCTTCTTCCTTTTACCCGCTCATCTATCCATCTTAGGTTTTTCTCTACTCATACAGCCGGACATCCATACTTTAAACTTTATAGCATTAGATACCTACTTGCTCTTCTCACCATTGTCCGTATCCGTAACATAACAAATGCTCACTTTTTATACGGTCATTTTAATAGATTAAATGTGCCATGTTCACCAGCAGAATAAGATTCTTTTTCCTCATAATCTGTTGGTGAACATGGGTGTTACGATTGGACGCCATTTATATGCATCTATGTATAAAGTACTGTTTACAACATTTGTGTAAGTTTTTTTTGTATTTTTTTAAAAATTAAAGTGTCTTTAAACAAAAATCTAATGGGAGTCACTTTAGGGTCTAGTTGAAAATCATCGTCAGGCGTCAGCCTGGCATATGCTAGGTCCTATTTTCGACATATTTAAATAAATATATGTAGTTAAGTAGCTACATGTTTTAATTGTTATATTGTTAATGTGTTGTCATTTTATAATGACTGTTTAGTAAAGTCTCAACTTCAGACACCAGTTTATTCAGACACTCATTGACATGTTTCAGGACAGTCAACTTATAAGTAGGGTTGCCACCTTTTTTAGGCGCAAATAAAGTACTTACGTTGGGTAATAAAAGTAGAAAAAAGTACGTTGTGTGAAAATAAATTTAATTTCGTTTAATTTCCTAAAATAATTTTCGTTACTTTTAACTACATTTACTAAATACTCATCATAATCAAGTATCTTTGCAGTCTGTATTTAAGTTACGTTTACTTTTTTAAAATAAATATGTAAATTGAATTCTGGAGAAACAAATCATGTAAAATAAAGTATTTTTGCGTACTTTATACTTCTCATAAAGTATATAGTACAATTACTCGAAATAAAGTACAATACTTTATTATAAAGTACGGGTGGCAACCCTACTTATAAGGCGTCGCCAGTGCTGTCGTCCAAATAGTTTGAGCACAACAAGTTTTTTCACGGCGCGGCGCAGTGCTTGGAAAACTGATGACTCAAGCACAGAGTTTTTCAATTAACCCGTAGGAATAAAGCTTTCATCAAAGGTTTTCGCTATGTCGAGACTTACAGGGGCGTCTAAACGGGCCATTTTTCACGGCAATTTGTGGCGGCAATGCTGTTGCCGGCAACATTGCTAGCAATACTGGCAAGACCGTAATATTGACGTAATGTTCCGACCATATGGCAATACATGTTTTGTATGGCCACCAATATTGGTCAATATTGATTTGATAGGTTGCCGGGCGATCGCTGAGCGATAGATTTTCCGCATTATGGCATGAGTTATCCTTGTCTACGCGACATGAAGTTTGCTGTGGGTGACGCCGCGCCGTGACTTATTGTCTGTGTTGTCAGGTGTCATGTCGTTTTAGGTTATTTGTAAAAGATTTTAGTCGTCTTTGATAGGTACTGAAAAATGAAGTCAACTAAGAACACTGACCTCTATAGTCGTAATATTTAAAGTGAACTGCCAATGGTCTCCAATGAGCAGTACCTATGAACTGAATCGACCACCGATGATACCAGTACCTACACGAAATTGCGGAGCGGCGATGGGAATAGTTCCAACATCAAATTATTTGTACTACTGCCACTTACAGTGATGTAACATCGTGCAAACATTTGAACGAAAATGAATAGATACTGTGCACCTTGACCTTACCCATATACTTACAGCATAAAGCAACGACATCGATATGTGAAGCGCAAATTCTAAACAACTGAATCACACCAAGCACTGCCTGGAAATTGTAAAAACCCAACAAGAGGCGTTGAATGTGAGAGCAGAAGCCCACGAAAGCCATCATTAGGTACACCATGTATGCAATTTTATTACTTGGTGGCTTATTCATAGGACTGTGTGGCACCCTCAAGGTCAAGCAATGTCTCCACAACCACACACAACAGAGGAGCGCGGCGAGTCCACATCAGATCGCACTCAAGCAATAGAATTGTTGTCGTGTACTGCTGGACACCAAGTCGACAGTGAGAGAGTCAGAAGTGAGTTAACCCATCGTCAATCATTGCCATCAATGATAAGATTTACAATTCACAAACCTTTGTAATGAGAAAATAAAATAAAGATTACATTATTTCATTTAAATATATTTTCCTTTACATATTCCATAGTTTGTGTTTATCTTAAGTTATAACTTTATGCTGCATAGGTTAACCTAGCGCCTGTGCACTCTGTATATGTTTTTACTTTTTATACAATAACTTTTCCAGTACAATAAACACAACATTTTTTCTCATATACATTACAATTTTCTGAACATGGTTCTTACCACATTTACCAAATTCTGGAAAAAGCTTGAAAATAAATAAAAAGGCAAAATAATTTAGGATCAAATGTTTTATTAGTTAAAGTACACAGTTTGGTTTTTACATAAGAGTATTTTATCGAATATGTCATCCAAAAACTTAGCTGGGGTAGATATATCTCATCATATCTAAGTACCCCCGCCCAAATACCATGTCAGTGTCAACATGTACACAGCAACCTACAGTTATATTTCCAACAACTGCAGCAATAACCTGAGATAGCATCTATAGTATTGACAACATTTTAATAATAAATTAGTAAAATAAGTTCTGCTACCAATATGTCTGGACTTAACTCTCTTTCTAATTAAATACCTATAATTAGAGGGATAACATCTTTAAGGGCATCCTAGTCAATGATTCTACCATACAAACATGCATAAGTGATTACTCCTCTGTATGAGGTCGCAATTCAAAGCTTAAAATCATCATATCATTTTGTTTCATCATAAACTAGGCTTGTAAAAAACGATAATTGAAATATTTTCAATTACTGCTTTCTACAAGCCTAGTTTATGATAAAACGAATTGATATTAATTTTAAGCTCTCACTTACACTAGGGTGCTCTTAATTTCATTATTTACTTCTAATGTGTAGGTGCCATTTATTCATACATGCTCACCACATCTTTGCTTACTACATAGTATGACCGGGCTGTTGATATGTCCCAATTGCCAACTCAATCTAGAATATGACCATCATAACATACCGTAAATGGCTTTAACAAATTTTGATATTTATGTAAACTATGTCTTTAAAAAAAAAATAGTTGCTACTAGTTTGCAGATAAACATATCATGTTGCATCACAAATGATAATAGCAGGCTCGATTTCATTGAGCAGATCAGGATTTCCAGATAAGCTCTCAGGTATTATTCTGCTCCTCAAATCAACTTCTGCCACCATCGCCAGGTGCCATCTGCAGGCTCATGCACTCTCTTGCCTTAGACATATACCGTTCTAATGGCTTTCGGCTTATGACACAGACTACTTCTATGCAATTTATCCAAGTAAATACTTAATGCAACACTTGCAGAAGGTACTTCATCACCTAATCTTCCCATTAATGTCCCTAGTACTGGAGGTGGTACAGGTAAGAGATACATTCTGAAAACAAGACAATATGATATTATTCCAAATTCAAATTGTTAACATGTCTGTTATCATCTTGCTAAATTATACCTATGCACATTTCTCGTAGCAGTCATCCAACATGTTGCGCAAACGTGTTTATGATCTGTAATAAAAACATTTGTTACTTTTAATAGGTATATATAGAAACATTAGGAAGTTTGAAAATTGAAAGCTTGATAAAACGATACACAGTGAATGGTGCTTGCTTTAAGTTTTATGAAATATGTACTACTTATTGTATTATCAAGTCCAAGAGATGAATTGAAAGTTTCAAAATCATGAATTGTGTGTGTAGGCAGCACAGCAGATTTGGATAACTAAGTAGATACTAACCGTCGTTGGTGACATCCAGCCACTAAGAACATTCACCATGGCTTCAGTTGCATCTAAAAACAAGCGCCGGCGCTGGTGCGTAAGTCATAACGAACCATTCTCGGTAGAGAGTACTTTTAATTTATGAATAAAAGTAAAAATCATAATAAATAATTTTGACAGTTATTTGTTGTTTTATTGTAAGCTTCGGTGTTGT
Source organism: Herminia tarsipennalis (assembly GCA_945859575.2). Taxonomy (NCBI): domain Eukaryota; kingdom Metazoa; phylum Arthropoda; class Insecta; order Lepidoptera; family Erebidae; genus Herminia; species Herminia tarsipennalis. The sequence continues at coordinate 15,932,208 of OX243846.2, read as the reverse complement.
ATCGTATGCTGACGACACAGCTCTTCTTTTTTCAGCTAGCTCTGAAAACAAAGCTTACATGCATGCGCAATATGGGTTTAACAGAGTTAACGAATGGCTTCAACACAATTTACTAACACTAAATGCGGAAAAAACAAATTTTATCTGTTTTTCAATGCGCAAAGTCCCGAAAACACAAACTACCCCAACATTATTTGCTCATTATTGCAGAATCACCACTGAGACTGAATGCACTTGTCCCGCCATTAAAAGTACAAATAAAATAAAATACCTGGGTGTTATTTTAGATGAAACCCTTACATTTAAACACCACATAGAAGCTTTAAATAACAGAATCCGTAAGTTAATATTTGTTTTTAAAAAGTTGCGTTATATTGCAGATTCTCAACTAACTAAACAAGTTTATTTTGCCCTATGCCAGTCACTATTAACTTACTGTATTACCACATGGGGTGGCGCTGGTAAAACATTGTTATTAACAATTGAGAGAGCACAGAGAGCTATCCTCAAAGTTTCTACGTTCCGCCCTTTTCTTTATCCCACTAACCTACTCTACCAATCTTGTGAAGTACTAACAGTTCGACAATTATTTATTATGGACATAGTAACAAAGCAGCACACTTGTCTCCCCTTCAGCACTGCATACATTAATAAACGAAGAAAAGATATAGTTTGCAATAGAGAAATAGCAATAAAACATGCTTTCACTGCCAAGTTCTTCATCTTCCTAGGACCGCTTCTTTATTATAGGCTAAATGCGATTGCAAATATTTATTCCATGACCCTAGGAAATTGTAAGAAGAAGCTTAAGGATGTCCTCCAAAATATGTCTTACGAAGATACAGAGAAATTATTAATTGTACTCAAATAAATATAGTTTTTATTATATTAATATTAATTAATTTAATTAAGAAACTAATTATTTACAGCTTTCGTTTCATTGATTTATATGTACATATAGTGTTGTCTAAATATTATATCTTTATTCTTTAAAACTCACTCATAGTTAATTTTTACTTTTAAATGTTTTAAAATGTGATTATAGTTGTTTTTAGGCACTAATCGCCTGAAACACAGGTTTTCCTAGTTCAGGCATAAGTATTAAGCTAGATATTTAAGTAAACATTTGTAATAATTGTAATATCTTGTTATCTTCTGTATATGGAATAAATAAATTGAAATTGAAATTGAAATTGACTATATAATACACTAGCTGTCCCGCGCAACTTCGTATGCGTAATTTTTCCCCGTTTTTTAAACATTTCTCGTCGCTTCTCCGCTCCTATTAGTCGTAGCGCGATGTTATATATGGGCTATCCAACAAAAAAAGAACTTTTCAAATCGGACCAGTAGATTCTGAGATTAGCGCGTTTAAACAAACAAACAAACAAACTCTTCCGCTTTATAATATTAGTATAGATATGCAAGATGCATTATAATATTATATTTCTGAATAGTATGTAGTACCTAATATCTAGTTATTAATTTAATTAGTTATTTGCTGACGATAGTACGGTTACCGTAACATGTAATAATATTGACACTTATGAATTTGACATCAATAAATCATTAACATCTAAGCATAATTAAATGGCTTCATAATAATAATTTAAAAAATAATTTAAATAAAACTAATATTATGCATTTTGATCAAAGATCAGAAAGTCCATCTGACATTAAGCTAGTCTACAAAGATTCTATTATTTCCGAAACTGATACGACACGATTTCTTGATCTAATAATTGACAAGAAATTAAATTTCAAACCTTTTGTAGATAGCTTATGTAAAAAAAATTGTAGTTCTTCATACGCCCTATACAAACTCTCGCTCGTAATTAATACTAACACAATATTAACAGCATATTATGGTCTCGTTGAATCGTCCCTGAGATTTGGTATTATCTTCTGGGGCTACTCGAAAATATATTTAAAACGCAAAAGCGCTGCATTCGCGCAATGTTTGGACTCCAAAATACAGATAGCTGCATACCAATGTTTAGAAAGCACAGAATTCTAACACTTCCATCATTATATATTATTGAAATAGCTCTATTTGTAACAAATAATCCTCATCTGTTTCCACGTCTGTGTGATAGAGTGATCCGTAATCGACGTGATAACGATAGACTCTGTTAACATCGATCTAAAACCACTCTATTGCACAATAGTGTCGTATGTATGGCGCCTATTATATACAATAAAATTCCAAAATGTTTTAAGATATTAAATTTAAATGCATTTAAGAGTAAATTAAAAAACTTGTTAGTCGAAAAATGCTAATATTCTGTCAAAGATTGTATTTTGTTTTTTATGTCTATTGATTCATATTATTACATTAATTGTTGCAGATTTTATTACCTAAGTTTTCTATTTTATTCATATTGTATTTTAAAATTACATTGTAATCTGAATTTTGTACACTGATATCGGTAAAACATGTTGATCCAATAATAACATAACACGTCTGTATCTACCTTACACATGTTTTTTGCAAATAAATAAATTTTGTATTTATTTTGTATTTTGCAGCCCCCTTAGGGGTCTATGTATGTTTATGGACTGCCTGTAACAACATCATGCAATAAATGATTAAATAAATAATTTCTTATTTACTTCCTAGTTTTTTTAAAAACAAATTTGACTTGGACGAAACAAGAGAACAACAGAAACAAAGAGCATCAGAAAGTTTTCATATTTCTAGTCATAGTCAATATCAAAAATTTTCAGATGTCATTAGCGACAGTTCAACCAAATTATATGTCATAGAGTTTGGCCATTGTTGCTGGGTTGTGTTGCCCGCTTATGAGTCTGGGTCATGCGCCATACTATTGCCGACATATTGCCATACATTGCCTAACCATAGATTACTTGGCCATCAGTTACATTTTTGTGATGGTTGGGCAATAAGTTCCCAATAGTGCCGCCACAAATTGCCGTAAAAAATGGCCCGTTTAGACGCCCCTTACAGTTAATACGTCCCAATTGAAATCGACTGCTTCCACATATTTGTGATTCAGATAGACTAGAAGATCCCTCGCTGAGCGACTTATAGACCACAAACAGAAGCTTATTGGTGAAACGAGGTATTCAGTCTGTTTAAGTTTTAATTAATATAAAAAAAAAATGTGCCGCGGTAAAGCTATTGCATAGCATTTTTATCAATTTAAGCAATTAAAAAATATTGTCTTCATATTAATTAGATCAGCGACAGAACATAAAATAGTATACCTACTTATATTAATACAATAACACAACACAACTGTCCGAAGATATTATTATTATATTATTATTATTAACAATAGGGTGGAAAATGAACCAACACCTAAACCAAAACATAACCACAACTCCTGTGTGGCCCTTTGCTGTGGCCTTTTTAATAGAAACAACAAGAAAGGGGAAGACTAAAATGACAATAGGTAACATAATGTCAATAGATGGCGCTGTATTTAATTTTGTTACTATTCAATACAAAATGTACTACGGTCTGAATCGTGCAATTATGATTTTTGCAGCCAGAATCATAAGTACAAAATAAAACGACGTCAGATGATGCACGGCCTTCCAGTGGGGAGCATGAGGTTTTTTCGTTACGGTATTTCTGGATTCGGTCCTCGCGCTCAAGGCCCGCGATAGAAGCTATGCAATAGCTTAATAGTTTAATAAGTTGATTTATATTTAATGTTAGGGTTCCGTTTTATTTTTTACTAGCTGTCCCGCGCAACTTCGTATGCGTAATTTTTCCCCGTTTTTGAAATATTTCTCGTCGCTTCTCCGCTCCTATTAGTCGTAGCGCGATGTTATATAGCCTATAGCCTTCCTCGATAAATGGGCTATCCAACAAAAAAATAATTTTTCAAATCGGGCCAGTAGATCCAGAGATTAGCGCGTTTAAACAAACAAACAAACTCTGCCGCTTTATAATGTTAGTATAGATGGTGCAACCAAGTCAATAATTTAATCGAGTCAACGAGGTTAAAAGCTAGCGTCGCTTATGTTGACATTTGCAAAGGGATCAAAGCCTATAATAGAATAAACCCATTTACCTAGGGGCGCTGCTATAGTCCGACTGCTAGATTCTTCAAAAATAATTTGACCAGGCATTTGATTTTGTTCTTACAATAGAACCATTGTTTTTTTTGTACGTATTTTTAAATTCTCGTGTCTACTAGGTACTGAGCAGCCATATCTAAGTTATAAAGAGTAAGTACGCCGGCGCCAATCTTGGACGACAAGTTTAATAGGTACCTTTTTTGGTATTTTATTTTCCTCCAAAAACAGAGGCGCCGCGGCGCCTCTGTTTTTTTATATTAATTGAATTTTAACGTGATTACGGTTTTTTTTTATAATTTGTAAGATATTAACATACATTAAAATAAATTATTAGGTACCTACTCATTTTTAATCAAAAAATATTTCCCATGGGACAATTGTTCGCAGTGATAACTTTAACCACAGGCATGAAGAACTTTATAGTTGAGGAAGTGTTTTATCTTTTGTGGTAATTTATTACAATCAGTATTGGTTACACCAATACGGTGTGAACTGCAGATATCAATCGTGGCATGCACAATGTACTAATAGATGGGTCCTTTATATACTCGTGTTTTCAGCATATTCGTTAAAGTGTTTTGGCTACTTCAACTCAGTAACAACTTATTGACAAAATATAAAATTGAGTGAATTCGTTTGTGTTCGACGCGATCTATGTAGTCAAATTATAAGTGGAAAAAGTACTTCGGATATTGAAAAATATTTGTTGGATAACTTTCAATTATCGCCAACAGACATAAATGCTGTAATACAGAGTATTCAAAAAGATTTGATATCGAGTTGTAACAAGAAATGGACGAAAGCTCAAAGAAAACGAGACCGTTTTGAGAGTCAAAACGCAGATTGGTTAAATGGTGAGTTTAAAGTAGCATTGAATACTTGCAGCACTTCAACTGATACACCATCTGAAAATGCCGATATAAACACTTCTGGTGATCGAGGTAGACCAACAAAGCCATATGAAGAGTGTTCGGCAAATACAAAGAAACGCAAAAATATGGAACTCGTCCAAGAATATGGAATGGGACATGTACATAACGCTTATGTGCAAGGTTTACGATCCATGGGTGAAAATAACGAAGCATCGATTGTTAGTATTATCAGAAATACAGAAAGAGAAGATAAAAAAGGGATACTGCAGAAAATACTTAATCCAGATAACGCACTTTCATTTACCAAAGAGGAGGCATTGAGCTTTTACATTGAAACTGATCTATCCAAAGCCCAATATGCGTACCTTAGACAAAGGCTTGCTGAAAAGAATTTAAGTTCCATATTGCCTTCGTATCAGTCTTTAAGTGAAGCAAAAAGGGCTTGCTATCCGCCTGCATCCGGCATAACGGTCACAAATATCAGCGCCAAAATAAATCTGCAAGATATATTGGATCACACTGTCAGTCGTATTATGAAGATTATGTCAGGATCAATAAATTACAATCATGTCAAGCTGTTTAGTAAATGGGGATGCGATGGATCCTCCGGGCAGAGTGAGTATAAACAAGCTCTGCCGGAAGAAAGTGAACTAATATCGGATGCTAATTTGTTTATAGTTTCATTTGTACCACTGCGACTAGTAGACGAGCAAAGTAACGCAATTATATGGCAAAATCCAACTTCCTCTTCAGTTAGATATTGCAGACCAATTTCCTTGGAATTTGCAAAAGAAACACCAGAAAAAACTGCAACAGTTGTCAGAGAAATTGAAGATAAAATTAATGAATTGACTCCTACTATTTTGTCTATAGATGATAAAGTTATACAAGTTAAACACGAGCTGTTCATGACTATGATTGATGGGAAAGTTGCTCAAGTGTTAACACAGACATCATCAAGTGCTACGTGTACGGTTTGTGGAGCAACACCAAGACAGATGAACGATCTGTTAAAAGTAACAGCAAGAGTTGAAAATGAAAATGCGTTTAAATACGGACTATCAACTTTACACGCATGGATTAGATGCATGGAAATGGTACTCCACATTTCTTACAATATAGATTTTGAAAAGTGGTCAGTAACAACTCCAGAGAATAAGACACTTAAAGAAAATAAGAAGAAACTGGTCCAAAAACGATTTCGAGAATTGCTTGGTTTACATATTCCTCAAGGCGGTATTCTTTCTCCTCTATTATTTTCTATTTTTATCGATCTCATTACTAATGTCCTTCAGTGTGCGTTCCATCTTTACGCAGATGACTTGCAGTTATATGCCCAGGCCAATGTGAATAACATATCCGAGGCCATCACTAAGCTTAATGGGGACCTTAACGCTGTCAAGACCTGGTCAGACAAGTTTGGTTTGACTATAAATCCGTCTAAGTGTCAGGCCATTGTGATAGGGAGTCAACGCCTTTTAACTCGATTGAACACCGACACATTACCACCTGTCATATTTAACGGCTCCATTATCGCGTTACATTCTTCGGTTAAGAATCTCGGGATTTTCCTTGATACCACCCTCAACTGGCATACTCAAATAACAAATGTAAGTCAAAAGGTTACGGGTACTTTGCGGGCGTTATATCGTCTCAAGAACTTTCTTCCTTATAAAACTAAAGTAATGCTCGTCCAAACGCTAATATTCCCCCTGATTGATTATGGTGATGTATGCTATCTTGACCTGAATGCAGAGCTCCTTAATAAACTTGACCGACTTCTAAATAACTGCATTCGATTCATTTTCAATCTTCGTAAGTTTGACCATGTTTCTTCCTACCGTTCCGAACTTAAATGGCTCCCTATTCGCCAGCGACATAGTTTACGCGCTCTCACTACACTCTATTCTATTCTTAATTCTCCTACTGCCCCTTCTTACTTGACTTCCTACTTTCAGTACCTGCACTCAAATCACAGTAGAGATCTTCGATCTTCCGACAATCTACTTCTTTTATGCCCTGCTCATTCTTCTGGATTCGTCGGATGCTCTTTTATAGTTCAATCTGTTTCTCTCTGGAATGCCCTGCCCCCCGAAATTAGGATGGCACCCAATCGCCTTAATTTTAAATGGAAGGTACGCACTTTATTCCTTGATGGATCAGTTGAATCATCACAACATTAGTAACATAATTATTAGTCTGTATCTATGTATTTATTTATGTATGTATGTACATATGTATTGCTGTAAGTATGTATACTATTGTATAGTTATGTATGTAGGTATATATGTATGTATGTATTTTTGTAAGTATGTATAGTATTGTATAGTTATATTGTTTTATTTGTGTATTATGTAAGAATAATAAGGAAGTTCTTATTTTACAATTAGGTTACTGCACCTTTCCCACATTCCATTTCTACATCACCCTAAGGTAGACTGGCAGAGAATGCTTTTAGCATTAAGTCCACCTTTGTACAACTTTGTGCATAAAGTTTTAAATAAATAAATAAATAAATAAACCTCGTCAAGGTTCCGGTAACAGCAATGATGGTAATACGGCAAGAAAGTTTTTTCAAAATTATCAGTGTTCTGCAGAGATCACAGGTGTTGATGAAGATTTAATCAAGAGATTATACATAATTCTACAAACTATGTCATCGGGTATCTCTGTAAACACTGAAAAATTTGGACAATATACGTTAACAACCGCGCAGTTGTATGTAAGTAAATATAACTGGTATTACATGCCGTCTTCAGTCCATAAAATACTGATACATGGTGCTAAAGTAATAGAGCATTTTGCAATTTTGCCTATAGGGCAATTATCCGAAGATGCTCAGGAAGCTCGAAATAAAGATTATAAGAGGTATAGGTTACATCACGCCCGAAAGTGTTCCAGGTCAGCTACAAACGAAGACGTTCTGCATGTTTTGTTGTATAGGTACTTCTGATCCCTATATATCTAGCTTAAATAAACCAAGTTTTATAATATCTAAAGAATTGTTTGACGAAGCTAAAGATTTGTTGGTAATCACAAATGATGAGTAAGATAGGTATTGAAAATTAACAAACAGGTGCTTATTACTTTATGTTTTAGGCGGAGACAATTTCAACAAATTTAAAATCATTAAAATCCGTTCAACCGTTCTCGAGTTATAAATGATGTCACTAACACGACTTTTTTATGTATATTAGGTAAATAATTATTTTTAATTACTAATAATTTAGCTTTAAACTTATTTCATGCAACAATATAACATTAATTACTTTTGTAACACCACTACCTTTCTTTGTATGATTTTTCGCATAACTTGATTTTCAATCTGCTTTTATTAAATAAATATAATTTTTAAAATTATGGTGTTTCATTTATTTTATAGCCTCAATATTCAAAAATACGTGCACAAAATTTCAATAAGATATGTCACAAAACAAAAAAGTTATCGATTTTTGAGATGGAAAAGACGCTTTGGTCCCATAGTGCGCCGTGCCGCAATAGGAGCTGGAAGTGCGTCTGTCTTCGTCGTGAACGTCTTCTTTTTTCTTTTTTTACAGATGTAGCGTTTCAATAATTGTCCTCTATTACTTAGAGGTCAGTTACAAAGTGCTGCATAGGTCGGTGTTTCGGCCAAAAGACGGCCACTGCTAAACATAGGCATTCTCCATGACTACACAATGACCGGTCCTGCGCCACCTCCATTCCATCGTTTCCCACGACATGTAATGGTTGTCAGTCCACCTCATGGAAGATCTAACCATGCCTCGTCCTCTGGTTTGTGGTCGCCACTTAAGAATGCTTCTACCCCAACGACCATCGGTTCTCCAAGCGATGTGTCTCTCTGCTACCACCTAAGTAAGTCTGGTAATGTTTAGAGCCAAATCTCCTCGTTCTTTATTTGATCTTGCAGGGAAACGCCGAGCATAGAGCATCCCTATTGCAATTGAATGAACTTTAGCTTTTTTAAGAAGGCTTTAATATATTATTATTTGAAGAGTTCCCTCGATTTATCCAGTATCTAATCATCTGATTCCAACCTAATGACAATGGGACCACACTACCTTGAGAGTAGGTATACCCTTTCAAGTGCAAAACATAATTTTTCAAATCAGTCTAATACAAAACGCGCGTAATCAAACACAAAACAAACATAAAGTCGAAATATGAACCCATTCTTTTTTTAAATACATTAAACTTAATATTTTTTTTTAGTTTGATTCCTTTGAGTCAAAATTGCTATCTCAAATATTTAGAGTACTTAGGTAGGTACTTTAGGGATGGATCCAGGGGGCATTGATTTCGTCCTTCCTGAATTGTAACATCTGTGATTCTAAGCTGTATGGAAATAACTAGCAGGTAGTCATTCTAACCTGTTCATGTTTGCGAATACCTAATAAATAAGGCGTTGAAGAAAAAACGTATGAAGACGGCCGTTAGATTTCATTTGCTGATAAATAACGACAATATAAAATTTTTAATTTAATATTTTATTACTTAATCAATAAACTTAACAAATAACGTCTAATTAATGTTTAACATTAATTTAGTTTCAATTTATTTTTATACAATAGAGAATCATACAATAGATTATATCACAATATGTACAGTAGAATGTTGTTGTTTATAAGGTAGGACGAAATGTCAATAGGGCCGCCAGACTTCTTGGTTGCCCGCACCATAAAGGCCATGTTTGACTTCATCGTTCGTCTCACAAGATTGAACTAGGCCTCCGGCTTCTGATGCTTGCAACTCCGTGGTAATAGAAATGGCACCATCGATATCGCTAATTTTGATTTCGCCGGGGAAACATGGCGCGTCTAGGTTATGTTTGTCTCCTGAGCTGTGTAGATGCACATGAATTTGGTTTTGGTTGACTGTTGAGTATAGATTCGGGAGAATCATTTGTGGGTTCGGGTTGATGTATGGCGCGTGGGACTGAAGGCAGGCAGGATTGTTGTTGATGTTATTGTATTGATAGTTATTGTAGTTGTAAGTGTTGGTAGACCAGTTGTAGTAGTTGGGATCGTAGCGTTGCGGCGCCATTGCAGTGGGGGCGTTGAGATCTGTTAAAGAGGAGCTTGTGCCGCTCTGGCTGCCTTTCACGAAGCCTGTTGGACTTGATTGAAAGCCGTATTCTGTGTGGGTCAGGGGCAGTTCAGGCAGTGGAACTGAAAAAGAGAAAAATATTTTCGTTACAATTTTAATTTGCTTAACACAGTTGTTTATACATATAGTAGGTAGGTATGTGTTGTTTAGCAATAAAGTATGTTCCAGACGGTTGGAAACAAACGTAGAAACCAAGATAATATTGCTGGTTTCCAACAGTGTAGACGGCTGTTGCAAACCAAGTACCAAGTAATTTGGTTTACAACAGTCGTCAACACTGTTGGAAACCAGCAAGGTCACCTTGGCGGGAAGGCTTGTTTCCAACCGTCTGGAAGACGCTTTAAATAACAGTACCCAGGTACGTAATTCGTATTATTAAATTAGATTAAATAAACAATAGGTATTATGGACGACTGATACTTGACTCCAAAACGTCATTCGATTTTAATTACATTTTCCCTGTAACAAATGTTAAAGTTATTTCGCAGAGGCTTGTAGACAATAATATCAATTACCTACCTAGTGTAGGTAGACACCTACTCACAGATAACCCATGGCTTCGCTTTAATCGAGTAGAAAACAAACCAGTGGTATGCTAATAAGGGTGAATAAAAGTTTGTACATACGAGGTACCTACTATCATACATACGAGGTATCCACATAAGAGGTACCTACTATCTATCGAAGTAGGTACCTCAGGCGCGAAACCAGAACTTCTTTCTGAGGGGGGTGGGGGGGTTGGGGGGCAACACTTGACTCAACCGCTCAGGTATGAGTCGATCGCATGATGCATTTGATTCAACACCGGCACACCATATCTACCATCACTGAATTGCCTGCCTAACCACTGATCAGTGTTTCACAGTGTTTCTTCTAATCTCAAAATCCCAAAAAAAGGTCATTCAGTCTAATCTGGAGGGGGCAATTGCCTTTGTTGCCCCGCCTCCCTTGTATTCGCGCTTGAAGTATCTATTCTTCTCATAACACATTAGGCAAGCAGGTACCTAAATCATTAGATATCTGTACGAATCGAATTGTGCATTTTTGTCTTTACTTTGATATAAGTAGGGATAGGAAGGTACCTACATGGAATAGGGGGAAAATTGTTGTGCTATGTTCTCTATTGTCTGAGCATGACTGCTCTGCTCTTCCTCATATTTAACGGTTATAAGGACTCAATATCGGTGTTATATGTTATGTATGATTCATTTTAAAGGTAAGTATTCTACGTCAATACCTATCCATGTGTTTGGTCAAATCGTTTAGTTGACAGGTCTCTAGTATATAACACTTAAATAATAAGGATTATAGGGATGTGGTATTCAGTTCCTATCATGTGGTCAACCGCTCCATTAACGTGGTTATGGTTATGAATGGAGGAAGTTCGTTTATCAATGAGTACCTATGTAGGTATGGGACGGCATTTTTTGCTTATGATACTATATTTTGGTCATGACTTCCAACGCTCGTGCTAGCTATAAAAATGGCTAAGTACCTACATGACCGACTTGCGTCCCAATGCCGAGTCTAATGCGCTTATTATACACTACACTCAATTTAGACAGCCTAAATCAATATACATTGCTGGCTTGGTTTTACTTTCATCCAATGCTTTTACTCCTACCAGCAATGTACATTGATTTAGTATAGTTAGATTACTACCTAATTCAGTGTAGGGTAAAAAGCGCTTAAATCAGACTTAAGTGGTATAAAGCTAATCATAATTTTACAGTTTTTATTTAAAATATACATAATGATTACCTAGATACTTTTAATTTTATGAAAATATAAAATAAAAAATAATTACTAATGAAACACGAAGTTAAAATGAAAAAATAACCTCTTTGATTTAAAATATTATTTTCAACGACAATTGGTTCTGAACTCTTCAGTTACATTTTTCCTTCCTTAACAGGATACTCGTTTATTATTGTATTAATTTCATGAGACAAAGTTAGCTTTAATAGAAAACATTATTTTTCCTGTTATGTATATATAGTCCGCAATATCGACATGACATTCGGGATATGAGCAAAGACGGTGAAGATCAAGACAGACAGACGAATCCTACACCCGTGCAGCGTTCGTGCCATCTTGGACTGCACCAGTTGCCGTCGATGCATAGAGCACTCGCTTACGTTTTTGGCTACATTACTCAACGTAGGTATCACGGACTAAACCTATCTAAGGTAGCACCTAGACTTCGTCGGTAAGTGTCATGTGTCACTGTCACTTTGGGACTGCCTCCACGGGCGGCTATTCCGCTCTACGATCATCGGTCTTCCCGAACGAGTGATTAATCTACAAGCGTAACGTCGCAACGCTGATCGTCACTTTTTAGAAGCGGGAGGTCTGCGTTTGACAGCGCGCTCGCTGCGAGAGCGCAACGTTCCGCGATAACGTCTCTCTTGCACTTAGCAACGCCACGATAACATCGCCGGGTGGAGGCACGTTCTAAAAGTGTGTATAAAAATAGGTGGCACGACGATATTATCGCCGCGATTCTCTTGTCTGTCAAGGACCGTCTTGTCTTTGGCCGTAGCCAGACTTGAGATAGGGCAGTAAGGTTAAGGCCCCAAACTACGACCCTGAAGGAACGTCATTACTAATTTGAGGGAGAGCATTGCCCCTCAATGGCCTCTCCCTACTTGCCTGGGGATTATTCCCAAGAACGCGTTGTTCTATCTAATGTTGATGAATGAATTTGAAGAGCTTAATCGGCTCGTGGATTGCTATAGGTTAATTGATTGAATTAATTACCTGGAGGTAAGTGTATTGCAGGGTCCGGCTTGTAGTAAGTCGGCTGCAAAGGTCCATACGGTGGATACATGGAGGTAGTCGATGGGTAGCCCGTGTTCCACTCACTGGCTCCTAGGATGTTTCCACTGCTCTCTGGAAAATAAAAGAGATGCATATCAGAAAAGGCCGGTAAGAAAATATATACCTGGAGTTGTAAAAATTGCGGCAAACTGACATGTCGCTATTTTTACAGCTCCGCGTTCAAAGTGTTAAACAGTGTAAAATATACTTGAAATACGTGATAACTGGACAAGAACGAGACTTAGTGATTGAAAGAAGAAAACTAGAAAGAAATTATACTTGAAACTGGCGTATGCACAAATTGTGCGAGCCATAATCTCTACCGATTAATATTGGAGGGAAGAGGAAAAAAAAAACAAAATATATACCTAAATTATAAAAACGTCATCATTTTCACAGCTTAGCATTTAAGGTGTGAAACACACTGATCAACTCGCAAAGGGATCGGCAGTGTGCGCTGCAGTAGATTTTTATACAAAATTGCAAGTTAGTAGGTAGTCAGTATTCATTTGGCCGCTATTTAGTCAATTGATCACCTAAAATTCCCTCCAAAATTACGAAAATCCCCGAAAATATCCTGGATACTCCCCATTGCAAAACTCTTCTTAAGTTCCTATAAAAATGGTGTGTCAACTCGACGTTCACAGTAAACGTATTTTCCTCCAATGGTATTTAATATTCTCCACACTACATCAAACAGACGATTCATAATAATTTAACTAGTCACCCTAAATTGTAAATTCCCTTGTAAGAACCTTTCAATCAAAACTTGGATCGACTGTGGCCTCAGAATACCTATTGGCGGGAAAGCACTCTCATTGTTATAAGGAAATTATAAACGTACTTAGTTAGGTACCTATTTAATGGCATTAGACAATTCAACTTGTTAAAAACAGTTCATGTGCGAAAGATCGAAGGTTGCTGATTTCTAATTTTCTGGCAAAAGGGCATTGAACTAATTAACAGATTCATCCTAAAAAAAACTTATATTTAAATTACGTTAGACTTCTATACCTTGCTTTTTAAAGATACTACGAAGTGAATTCGCTCTAATTACTGCTTTCACCTGTCTTTGAGATTTAGTGGACTGTAATGACTGTTAACTACCCATGAGGGATTAGACATAGGTAGAAAACTTACTATATAATACTCTAAGATATAATACTGTTTCACTAAACCAATCTATTTGTTATGCGCATCACGTGTACGGAACCGGTCGCGTGCGAGTTGGGATTGCCAGGTGATTCATACCAATCGTATAGTAATTCGTAACGAAAGTGAGGTCGAGCCAAAACCGCGGTACCCTTATTGACACAGTCAAGGTTCATAACAATTGTGACGTCAGCGATTGTGTGCGGATTATGCATTCTTTAAATCTAGACAACATGTGTGATTTGTGACCTACATAAGCTGCGTATCGACTTCGTACAACAAAAGTTCGAAGAATCTAATGCAGTCATCGTCATTCACCCTCCTAAATTCATCAGGGTGAATCATGTTTGATGGATGAATTACCTTTACACAGTTATTACGATACTAAGATCATTCGAACTTTATGCAATATCAAATAACTTGAGAATATTGATTTATCTATTTACTTTTTGTACTTAGATATAAAATAAGTAGATAAACAAGGAGATAGAAGATGTTTTGGGAAGGCAAGATATTATCCCTACTATGGATACGTAGCAAAATGTGCAAGTCGCAAAATGTGCAGATTTCTATCTGTTTTATTAGAATACTATTTCATCTCCATGCCAATTTTCATTATGATTTCTTCAGTCTATACATAATACAAATGTGTTTGTCTGTGTTGTGACAAATATACAGACACATTTCAGCATTTATTAAAAGTTTTCACTCGATTCCCTATCCATATTATCTATACTAATATTGTTAAACTAAAGAGTTTGTTGAACGCGATAATCTCAGGAACTACTGTCTTTTAGTGTCGGATAAACCATTTATCGAGGAAGACTATATTCTATATAACATCACGCTACAAACAATAGGAGCGGATCACTAAAGAAAAATGTTGCAAGAACGGGGGAAATTGACGCAAACGAAGTTGCGATTGCAGCCTTCCTCGATAAATTGGCTATCCAACAGTAAAACAAAGTAAATTCAAACCAAACAAATTGTTTAGCTATAATAGTATAAATATGTTTCTACAACGTCTATCACAAAGGTATCTATGTTAAAGTTTTAGCAGCAGACAGTGACATTCCACCTGGTACATAGCGCAGATACAATAAATGCATTTTTGAAATACGCAACAGCATAGCGCAGAGTTTTAATTATCGTGCATAGAAGGTTCATGACGACCGACCCTTGAATTTTAACACATCTGTTAAAGGATGCAGTAGTGGATCCTTAGAAGCTAGGGGCTTCCAGCCTCCTCCATTCCAAAAGAATCTGAGTTCTTGCGTAACAATGCATAAAGTGAATAAACTAAAACCAATACTTTAGAGGTTCAGTTAAACCACACACTCAGAATAGGAACACAACTAAGAACAGAACTACATCATTTGTGGTTGAAGATCTAAAGCTCATTTAAATGTTTACGGTAGAATATACCTAGTTGAATCCCCTCCAAACGACAATCCTGGATCCACCACTGTTGGATGTGTTTATTGGTTTGAAAGCTATCATCCTATAGCTAACAGCTAGTATCCACAAAGACGGAGTCACGGGGATTGATATAAAAATAATGACTAAGCAGATAAACTTTACGTAACAGTTACTATTAATTTCTAGAAGAATTTCCGTTTCATTATGACATTACAAAATAATTTCTTGGATATAGTGACGCATGGTTGAGTAACCTCATAAAAATCCTGGTGAAAGTGCATTATTTGTCAATCTCTTCGACCTTGGCAGATGGCCAATTGATACTTCTGCGTTATGTAGGGAAAGGCGCCGAGGGTACAAAGCATTTACGAACATACAGGCATCGCTCGGAACACCTCGGACCACTTTGCTCCGAAGGTGTTTCGAGATTTCCGTGAACAGCGGAGTCCATGAGGCAAATGAAATGCCTACCACATTGAGTTCAAAAATATTGCGAAGTTATAAGGAGCATTTAGGGCCGTTAGAGCTTTTATTTACGCTGACAAATGCGATAGCAAGACCACATTTTATCTAACACTCACGAACTGTAGGTACAATATTTCTAAAGACTTAAGTCTTTCTGCTAGAGGTAGGCCTTTGTTTAAATCAACTTTATTCCTCTTTCGGGAGGATTATGGCTCGCACATTCTGTGCTGCCGATGCCGTCAGTTTTAAGTTTATTTTAGTTATTTCTAGTATGTATTTTCGTTCTAGTTTTCTGCTTTACAAAGTCTTGTTCTTAACAGTTATCATGTAAGTATTTCAAGTATATTTTACACATTAAACGCGGAGCTGTGAAAATAATGACATGTCAGTTTGCCGCCATTTTCACATCTGCAATCTGTGACTTGCTACAACGCTCACATAGTCCTATGGGACGGAAATCCGACTCGAACAGAGAGAGATTAGACGCAGGACCGAGGGCTTAACATGCTGTCCGAGGCATGGAGGGGTGTGATGCTAATGTTCGAAAACGGTCACCCGTTTATAGACCGGGCAATGGTAACGTTGCATAACCTCGCAGATAACTCGATCTGCTCGAACTACGAAGATGTTCCGAAGTGGTTCCAGATTTTGTGTTCGTGGTCGGTGTCTATTGTGCGTTGCTCAAGCACGCGTGGTATTAAGCTTTTCTTTTATATTCTCGTTTATTGGCATTAGTCATACTTAGAGATATATGAGAACAAAACAATGAATTTATTTTTTCCTTAATCTTAAACAATGGTTTGTTGATCTAACTCATTGTATTTACTACTAAAAGGATTTTGTTGATGACTAAACAAAACATTTCACACCCAGTTACATCTCCTTTTAACAATATAACAATGTTTACTTTACAAATTATTTATTTGAAATGATTTATGTTCATTGTTTATGGTCAACAACGACTATAAAAGGAAGAAACGTACTATATTATATAACTACGATGATACATGCTAAAGGGTGTTTCTTTATTGTTACATTGACTGACTCAGAACTGATAAAGTTGGGTTTTCTGTGTATGCTTAAATGAAAACATTAAACGTAAACACGTACACAAAACATTCGTTACTTACTGTTTATTTGACTTAGTTTTGTGAATAAAAAGAAATAAATATAGCTAAATATATTGAAAAAGATTTTTGGGTTTTGCCAAAAGAATAGCAGCAAACGCTCGAATAGCAGCATACACATTTAGTAATACATATCTAGAACAAAACATAAGAGGTCGAATAGCGAAAACCCCATCTAAATCGGATCACTAGCTTTCGAGATAATCGAGAACATACATACATACATACATACTTACACACACATGAGTCAAACAGAGAACCACCTTTTTTGAAGGCGTTTATAAATAATCTTAACATTTTTAAAAGAAATATTAAAATTATGTAGCCAATTTTATATTATCTTAGATAAGTGGACAATCAGTATTCGCGGGTTAATTCACGTATTTAAAGCAGCGCAGTTGCAGTTCAGATGCAGTTAAGTTGCATTTAAGTTTCGATAAAAATGGCCATTTTCGTATTCATGTAACTTTGGCATCGATCTTAAAAACGCTTGCTCACCGTACTAGAATGTCGTTATTGCGCTCTCGAGACGCATACTTGACGCAAACGTATTTGAGATCGATCTCAAAGTTAAAAGAATTCAAAAATGGCCGTTTTAATGAAAACTTAACTGCAACTGAACTGCAACTGCACTGCTTTAAATACGTAAGTTGACCCCCAGATATGAGAAGAGCCTATTAACTCGCCGAAAGTCACAAAAGACGGAATTTTTAAGTTTAATTTTATAGAATCACTATATAGGAAAGAACATCTCACTTCAAGAGAACAAGGCATAATGAAGTTTCATTTTCAACGTTACTCTTGTTTTGTGTATTTGTTTTTGAAACATGTTTCTTTAGAAACATGTGTATTAAACTCTGTTTTATACGCATCAACATTATTATGTTAATTCGTACGATAGCTTTGTATGAATTGTATGTATATTCGTTATGATCGACTACGCACTGTGTACCCGAGGACCATCACGTACACATTTATAAATACAAGGACAATTTTGGCGCTTTTAGAAATAATGTGTTTGTTGTCATTTAGGATTGTGCGATTGTAAGGTTCTTTCTTTGTTTATTGTCGGAGCTTCTTGACAATCATCACTACATATTATAAAACAAAGTCGCTTTCTCTGTCCCTATATCCCTATGTATGCTTAAATCTTTAAAACTACGCAACGGATTTTGATGCGTTTTTTTAATGGATAGAGTGATTAAAGAGGAAGGTTTATATGTATAATAACATCCATTAAATAGTGGAGAAATAAGGAGCGGAGCAGCTATAAGAAATGTTGCAAAAACTGGGAAAATTAAAATTTACGCAGATGAAGTTGCGCGGGTCAGCTAATATTTAATATAGAAAGCAGATATTTGTGTGTCTCTGTGTGGGAAAGAACTGTCTCCTGTTTATGTTTATAACTTCGTTCAGGGGCAGAGGTTGGACGTAAAAGTTAACCAGTCCTCCCTTTTGCGCGGCAATATCCTTTATTGTAAGGAAATCGGTCATTTGGGAGGCTTACAAGAAAAAATGGGTTTAGACCCATGCATAAATAGCCTGGAAGAGATCTCTCTTAGCGATAAGGCCGCCCATTGTACATATAAATTATACAATGTATACTTTGTTTTTTATATTGGTGTGCAATAAAGTATATATTATTATTATTTTCTTTATTAAAATACAATACGTATAAATTACATTTTTAAATATAGGTAACAAAAATTAAATATATTTAAAAATATAAAAAATAGTGTCCCACCGGCATCGGGTACAGGGACCAAGCTACCGGTGGTTACGGCCCCAGAGAAAGGAACCTCCTCACAATGCGAGCCGTGTCCAGAGGTACTGCCTTCTGCATCAAGCGCTTGATCCAACCGTCTAACGCGAGCCTCTCAAGGTGTTGGTCGAGGCTCTTGGCAATCAAACCATTAACGGAGACGACATTATTATTATTATTATTAAATCGGTTACAAGAAGAAAAGTGGTTTAGACCCATGCAGAAAATTATACGCATAGACCCGTTGAGATTGTTTTATCTACTTATGAAGAAATATGACACAAACCAAGGTCACTCTACTACAGCCAGGTTGTCATGTCAAGCAGTTTGTGACCTTGTCAAAAACGGTATTCTATTTACAAGAAATGTTTGGTACTTACATAATAAAACACGGGAGATTTTACTAATGTGAGGGACGTTTCTAACAAGATTTTGACACTATCAATAGTGATTTTCCAGTCGACTAGTCAGACAAGGATTCAGAACAAACTTCAATAACAAGGTTACGATGATGAGTCAATCTTAAGACATGGTTTACCCATCATCATGGTTTCAGAACGTCATATCCCATACAAACTAACAATAAAATACTTAATACTCATTGGGGAAATGATAGAAACAGTCAACACAAAGCAAACAATTCGATATAACTATATGTATGTACCTACTTAGGTAAGTAAATACACTTATAGCTTAGGCTTTATTTACATTGACGAAGAATCGATTGTAATTCTTGATCGATTGTAAATCGATTAATTTCTTCTTCTTCTCTTGTTCTTATTCGCCGGTAAAAAGACGGAAACAAGATACCCTTCACATTTAATATCATTAAGTCGGCGCTTTTAAATTTTCTTTAATATAATTTAGAATAAATAACAACTAACTTTGTGTTAACTAACTAACGTTGTTTTTTATTCTAAATTACGTTCTTATTCCAAGTTACATTTAAATATATAAGATAAATTACATTTATTTGTTAATAGATTTTAAATTCGTTTATTTTGATACCCCACTTGATAGGTATTGCAGATTTTTTTTTAAACATTACAGTATATTAGCGCCAATATTACGCCATTAAAAAAAAAATAAAGTACCCAATGTCACTCTCACAACTAAGACGAATCTAACGACAGCTCTCAAGATAACATTAATAAACCGTCTAGGCTCACACATGATAAACATAACCCTCCTCTCTCCTCCTCCTCTTGCGCAGTCGGGTAAAAACGCATCAAAATCGGTACATTCGTTTACATTAAACTTACAATGCCCCTGCATTTCCCTGGGGGCTGAAATATGGCGTAGCATATTGCTTTAGAATTCAAGCATTCACGTATTTGTATAGTATGTATACCGAAAATAGAGGACAGAAGAACATATTAAGGGATTATTTTCGATTCCGCGTTACTGTAAAGTGGGCATTATTGTAATAATAATGTTTATTTTAATTTCTTAGGTTATTTTACAGTTGTGGAATTTGAAATTTCCATTTAAGCAACAGTTTGCTTGTATTATTATATAAATTCTGCCCGTCCAAGGTTACATATTAAATAATTAACTCGGTTACCTTAAAATTAGATAAGTGCATGTTTGTAGAAGTTAATTACGCATGCCTACGTGTGCATAGGTAATATTTACTAAAGGTTGTATAATTACTAAAGGTGGCACACGATCACTTTTAACTGAACAGTTTTATCTGACAGTGAATTTCTGTTCACCAAACTGACAGTTTTCATCGTACACACACTCAGTTTTCACTTTCAGTTTAAACTGTTTAGTTATAAGTGATCGTGTGTAGCCACTATAATAGGCACTAAGTATACCTATACATACCTAAATAAATATTATTATACCTATAGGTACAAGTGTTATGTAATTACAACAGATGCTTGTGGTTTGTGGGACTAACAAAGAGTATTGTTAATTAATTTACTTGGTTTCTGTCTGCCTGTAATGTGACAGTGATTGTCATCAGTTAATTTATGCACATAAGCTATTGTCCCCGTCTCCGTCGCGGTTAAACGCTATTAGGACTTGTGCATTTTTCCGAAATAAAATTGCCTATGTAATTTGCCGATTCATTAAGCCGACATATGAGGATTTACGCGAGTTGGCCTTATTATTAGCTGACCCACTTAACTTCGCCTGCGTCAATTTCTTCCGTTTTTGCAACATTTTTCATTGATGCTCCGCTCCTATTGATCGTAGCGTGATGTTATATAGCCTATAGCCTTCCTCGATAGATGGGCTATCCAAAACTAAATATTATTTTCAATTCAAATAAATAGTTTCTGAGCGTAGCGTGTCCAAAAAAAAGAAAAAAAAAATTGCTTGAAGTTTTAACCAAGTTGCCATATTCCACAGTAATTTAAGCACACTGACTTAGAACTGATTAGATCTTCAGCGTGGCTACGCTCTCGTCAGTCGTCTGTGTTGTTTCTCCAAGATATAAGTTAACTTTTTTATCAAATTTTATCAACAAAATTGGCCCAGTGGTTGGTAGGTACTACTGCAACTTTATCAACCTACGAACTATATATCTCTCCTTTGAATACTGGTCAGTACAAAAAGCTTGCAGCTTAGGACAAATATCTTTTCAGCTTTTGAGTATACTATCCATGCCCAATTACAGCTTCCCAGTAACTACTAAAGGTCTAAGTTAACCTGGGGACAGAGAGACGGACAGACGGACAGACGGACGGACGAAGGGACGGCCAGACATAGCGAAACTATAAGCCTTCCTTGTATACTGCGAAATCCAAAAAAGTCTCAAGTGTAAGTCTCAACATAGCACACCATTAATTTCAAGATCAAGTTTTGGTTCCACTCGTTCGTTTTTTTTATGTTTGACGGCCTCTGTGGCGCGGTGAGACTGTGTCCGACTGCTACGCAAGAGGTCGTGGGTTCAATTCCCACACGGGACACCACTTTGTGTGATCCACAAATTATTGTTTCGAGTCTGGGTGTACTTAGTGTCGGTGACTTGTTTGTTTGTAAAGTCCCCCGCCACACAGGGCTTGTACCATAGAGCGGGAGTCATCTTTAAAAAAAAAAAAAAAAAAAGAAATTGTATTTCTGATGTGCATATCCAAAAAATTGCCTGTCGTGTTTTAATTAATGTGCGTATGAATGTATGGATAGCTGGGGAGGGGTTCCAGTGAACGCTATTTATCAATACTACTAGAACATACTGATGACTGATTCTATATTTTATTCTAAATGCTACCAAAATACGAGAACGAGTCATGTGTACTACATTAATAAAAACGTTTAGTAATATGTGTGAATTGCGGTTGATATCACGTGACTATTCGGGATTGCCCGCCTAGTTTCCTACAATTAGTCACGTCTAAATACTGTTTCAATAATAAAGCAATATAGAGGCACATGAATATTAATCCTCTATTTACGCATGTGGTGTACAGTTTGACATCATTTATGTTGTTTCTGACTGACAGGCTATTTGTCAGTCAGCACACAGCTTAATCCACATAATATAGAAACATGCGATTTAGAAAAATAAGTAGGTATATTGCAAATTTTCCAATGAACTCAGCACATCATCATCATCATCAGCCTATCGCAGTCCACTGCTGGACATAGGCCTCTCCAATTGCACGCCACTTTGTTCTATCTTCGGCTTCAAGCATCCAGCTCCTGCCAGCCGTTTTGCGTAGATCATCACTCCACCTGGCCTGAGGGCGTCCTACACGAACTCAGCACAAATATATGTATCTTATAACTTTTTTTCTTCAGCTTACAGTTGCCTATTGTTGAGCCTCCTCCAACCGTTTCCACTCCTGATGATCCTGGGCCACAATCATCCATATAGTGCCGGTTGCTTTAACCAGATCGTTGTCTGCCGAGAGACTATATTGTCCAAATCTGAATTGCCGAGTGGCGACCGCGACTCGGCAATTCAGATTCGGACAAGATAGTCGACGTAATTTTAAAAAAATCTGTAAGATATTCGCCCATTTGCTTTGATGATTTTTAAATATTGGTTTCGTTAAGTGACTTATGTAGCTGACTGTTATTCCTTAGGGTGTGTTTAAAGTTATTTCAATATTTTTTAGACGAGGTCAATTTTATAAGTTAGTAGCGTAAACCCCACATAAATAGAATAGCCATGTCAATTAACTACTTTTAGAATGAATATTTTATTATAGTTTGGAAGTTAAATTAGTGAAATTAGAATGATATAGTTAACCCTTAGAAAATATACTTCTACGCCATAGACAGAAATCTTCTAAGTCTTACCTATATTTATTGTTCTGAAGATTGCTTTATTAATATTAAAATGTAAATAAATTCCAGTAATTGTATTAAACTGGCAGTTGCGAGAACTGAAGTTACCACGACCTACGTGTTTGTTGACGTAAACCAATGACCCTGGAAAACCCACTGATTATAAATCTTCCTTTCTACTCTATTTTTATATTACTGTGGAATATTTTTTTATTATTCATGTGAATAATAGAAAATTCAAGTTAGAATAAAATAAACATCGTAGAATTAAATAAAGTTTAAACGCCTTATTTTGGTTTCATGATTTCAGAGATTGACTGATTTGATATTGGCTTTGTTATGCGACTCATGTTACTGACCATATTGTAGATCGGTCAACCTAGAAGAACAGCTGAAAAATCGAACGACATTTTTAATGTATTCGAGTAATAATTTTAATATTATTTTAATTCGATG
Source organism: Herminia tarsipennalis (assembly GCA_945859575.2). Taxonomy (NCBI): domain Eukaryota; kingdom Metazoa; phylum Arthropoda; class Insecta; order Lepidoptera; family Erebidae; genus Herminia; species Herminia tarsipennalis. Next base: position 15,908,734 of record OX243846.2, on the reverse strand, counting down.
GTATGATAAATGAACACCAGAAATAACTTGAATATATTCCATAATACCAAAAGCAATTTTTTTTTAAAATCCATGAATACCAAAAGCATGTCAGTAATGAAAAAAAAATAGGTATATAACTGTGTTGTTTATTATAAATAAAATTAAATGAAGTTACAACACTGTAATCGGTTTATTTAATGCAAACCATTTACGTCAATCGCACGACATCTGCGTTTGACTGACTCACGGTAACATGATTGTAATTAATTCATAGAATATTGCGTACTGCAAGCCAATGACCTATATAAAGAATACTTTAAAAACGAGTATTTTATGCAGTTTTTCATTTTATTTACATGCATACATATCAACCTATAAGACGTCCCACTACTGGGCACAGGTTTTCCCAGTAGAACCTACTTAGCAGGTACATAATCGCCATGATTGGCGAGCGGGTTGGCGATCGCAGAATTACGCAGAGGTTACCCGCGCTCGAAAGCGCGGGTGGGAAATTTCTTAGCCGCCTTGACGATACCCACGCTAGTATAGTATTATATTATCTGTGCCCTCAAATCATCCTCAAAAATAATTTCCGTAGACAAATCATTTATCTACTGATTTTCTTTTTAGGATTAGATGGTAATAGTGCTGCAACTTCTGGCCAAGGCTGTGTAATTGGTGCTAACTGCTAAGCGCCAGGCTAGCTTAGTTGAAAATGCAATGCATAGATACAAATGTACTCTAAAGTATCTGTAAGACCTCCCTGTTGCCCTTCCTACGGGATTGATATAATAATAATAATAATGGTCCCCTAATCGACATCGATTACGGCGTCCAATGTCATCTGGGACAAGCCAACGACGCCGCTGATATTATAGTGCGCAGACTCTTTCCCTCACTGTCATTGTCGGGACAGAAATTAGAGATGATTGATGACTTAACGTGCTCTGCGAGACGTGTGAGAATATTCAAAACGGTTACCCATTTAATAACCGACAGTAGTAACGTGGTTTAACCTCTTAGATATCTCGATCATCACTAACGGTCGGTCTCAATAATCAATCTATCGATGGATTTGGCTACTAGAGCTATATATTTGACATAATCTCCTTCAAAATATGTCAAAATACAGTTTATTTCCAGTAGTTCCGTGATTTTTTTTTTAACTAACTTGTTTGGGTCACTTGGTATACAATGGATAGGTCAGCTAATGTATGTCTAATTTAATTCTAATATTGAATATTCTTTATTTTCATTCTTTTCTTCATTCATATTAAATATATTTACATCCATGTCTTATTACTAAAATCGAAAATTTTATTGAAAGGTAGGAACTACTGGGAATAAAAAATATTAATATGTAATCGATTACTGTTCCGCGGAACTACTGGGAAAAAAATCCCAGTAGTTTCACCACGGAACTACTGGGAACAATCGCAAAATACTGTCTACAGTAGCCAAATCCATGGATAGATAGATAACGTAGATCGACCGTAAGTTAAGGATGGTTTAGGACCACCTAAAAATACTATGACGATGAATACGGGACCACCTTTTCTGGCGGGCCGTGCGTAATACGCTGTTACTCACCGTTGTATAAAAAAGTGATAATTATACCTAATTATGTATGTGTATTCACGATGTCTACTTAGTAATAAAACGGTATTCCCAAGAACTTCAAGGTATACAAGTGATTGCCAATCTCTCATGCTAAAGCGTTTTCTTATATCAACATTGAAGACTTATAAATAACTAAGTAATTAACATATGGCATTGAGTTTATTTGTGGCAAAATCCAGGTGGGATTTTTCATTTGAAATGAGTAACAATCTTGCTTCATACTTTTCGAAGAATTATTATTTGGTTATTTTGATTATATTTTTTTCTACTAGGATGGCAAACAGTTGTCGTAGTCTATGGACGCTAGCAACATTAGAATTATTACCACAGAACATTTAGCGTACAGACGGTAAGCTTTATGTGTGTGAGTCGCTCGAGCAACGCACATAGGGGGAGTTCGGGCCCGTAAAACGGACTGAATGTACGGCGAACACTTGAAAATTCACGTGTCTGGGGGAGGGGGGGTGCAATTGCCCCTCTTGCCCACTGACCAGGGGGGAGACAAAGGCACTCCTCATAGAATTATAGTGTCACTATGTATTGCGATGTTGCAACACATCTTAGATGTCACACGCTCACCCTGTCCCTCTCCCGCATCGTTGCTGTTTTTGTGTCAGGAAAGTTTTTTTTAAATTTTTAATCTATTCATTACTGTTGTTTTGTAGCAGTAGATTCAAACCATGTATAAATTGCAAGTGTATCTTAGTAACACCTACAGTATAAAGTTTTACAGATCCCTAAAGTTCCGTGGCCAAAATTGCAAAAATGGAACCTATATAGTTTCGTCATGGCCGTCCGTCTGTCTGTCTGTCCGCCCGTAAATCACAGGCATTTTTTTCAAAAACTACGCAATGTATATAGATGTAATTTGGAATATAGGTGTCTTGTGTAAGCCGCTACTCAGTTCGATAGTAGCAGCTTACACAAAAATGTCTTTTCAAAACATCTTATGGTTTTTAAGTTTTTTTTTGATAAAGCGAATATTTTCTTAAATAATCGTTCCGAAAGTTGCAAAAATTGCAAAGGTAACGCTTAATAAATACTTTCAACTAAAATTATTTTCAACATGACCGGATATGAGTCAAAAACTACGCTTCTCAACAAACTAACGTAAGGGCCATGTAGATACGCTCTTTTGCTGGAACACTTTATCAGATCGCAATTATTCATATGTAGTGCATTTATTTGTAGTAACAGCTGAGGAACACTACACTGAGGATAGTCCGCCATGCTCTTGCCCGGTTTTGTTCAATTTATTAGCTTGATATGCATGCTTGCCTATGCCTTCCCCGTCCCCATAATGTTCACCGATTTCATGTCCTTCCTGAAACATAATTATCCTCCCCACCCAGTCTTTTCCGATTTTATGTCTTTCTCAGCTTAAAAAAATCATCTAGAAAAGTGACGTCGATGCACTTTTGCACTTAACATAGGTATTATAGTTATAATTATATTGATAAACCAGTTTGCGGTAGTTCCAATGATGCCGTATCAAGAGATCGTATTATACCGTATAATTTTAATGACGATGATTTGATAGTATGACGTACTTGTTTGCACTACAGGTTAGTAGGTAGGTAGGTACCTAAAGTTGCAGTAAGAAGGAAATCCCTGAGTAAACACGTGTCTGTGATAGTTTGAGAATTATGTAATAGGCGTGGATGTTATTTAAGGTTAAATGGCATTAAAATCTTAATGATGTTTTAATTAAAAAAGTGTTACAGCACCTTAAAATCTAGACAATTGAACAAATTTTTATATGTCAGTGTAGCATCATCGGCGACAATAGATGAGAGCAATAGATTATATTTTTCTGTTTTTCGCTCATGTTATTTAAATCATGCTTTCCTACTTTAAAGTACCTAAATAGGTTATCTATGTGAGCATAAGTTTGCTGTTTTTAAAAGATCGAATGTTGTTTATGTAATCTATCTACATCTTTTTAGTCTGTGGTTAATGGGTCTAATTATAGTTGGGTTTTGAAGTTACCTACCTACTATAACAACAAATAAGTACTAAAACAGTTTTTTTTTGCGATTAAGTCCCGAAATATATCTAACACTAAAACAGAATAAAATGAATATTTACACACAAATTGTTGTTCCGAGTCTGGGTGTACTTTGTGTCCGTGACTTGTATGTTTGTAAAGTCCCCCGCGACAAAGGGCTTGTACACTACGGCAAGAGTCGCCTTTAAAAAAAAAAATTAAAGCATGCATACAACAAACGTGATTTTTTTGCCATTTTTATATATAATGGTATGGAGCCGTTAGTTACGCGAGTCCGACTCGTTACGTCTACTTTAATAATGATACTTAGATAAGTCTTTAAAACAAACAGTTTCAAAACGTTTAGGAGCTGTGAAGAACATTTTTAGATTTAGGGATCCGTTTGTGAAATTAAGCTTTAAAGTGCAATTTTTTGTTAGAGTCCAGTGTCCCCCCCCTCTGCCTGCTAAATGGTTGATGTTGGGTATGTGAAAAAAATCACGGTAGTAGTTTATATAGTGAATTTAAAATAAACACTATCACAAATAAGTAGGCTTTACAAGGTTACAAATTAGAAAACAAAAATTTTCGTACAAATTCCATTGAAAATTATTATTAAGTAAAACGTTGTTAGTAGTATGAAACAAAAACAACAGAAAACCTACTTCTTAAGTCGCATTATTCGAATGGGGAGCAACAGAACCCTACATTGTGTGTAGCCCAACATGCATACTCGCCCGGTTTTTGTATCAGTCAGTTTCGCTACTAGAGTTAGCTATTTTAACAATAGATAAGTTACTAAGACCAGCCGTAAATCATCCTCGCATACCTACGCAGTAATTACAGCACAAGTAGTTTATTAATCAAAGAGTATTCGATAATGATTTTCCCTAGTCGACGCCACTCACACACGGTCCCGGCCGCACTGAACGAATCCACTTCATTTTGCGGTGCGGTATCCAGTGTTCCTAATTTCGCTCGCTCGTACATGAAATTAAAATCGGTTTAATGTATAAATGTGATATGCACTTAATTAATATTTAATTAGGTGTCTAAATAAAAGCGCTCTGCATTGGGTGTTGCGGTACGCGATTGTGTTGTCCTGTAACATTATGTTTTGTTTGCTAAATAGATGTTTTGGAGTTTTGAATGAAAATCTATATATTTGACTTCATAGTAGGATTTTTTTTATTTTTAGAGATCCGTTTTTTTCTTTTGGTACCCAAAAGGAAAAAAAACGGAACCGTTATAGTATCACTTTGTTGTCCGTCCGTTCGTCGGTCTATATGTGAAGACCTTTTATCTCGGGAACGCGTTAAGGTATCAAGTTGTAATTAAAACTAGTAACTAGAGGTACCTACTCAGGTCTCCAGTCCCTTGAAGCTATGAAAAAAACAAACTTCTAAGTTGGCGTGAAAAAAGGATACGGCCGTTTAAGGTGTAAAACGTACATTTCGTCACTCTCAAGGAATTAAAATTTATAGTGTATTTTCCGTTGATCTAGAACTATGAAATATGGCAAGTACCTAATACCTTCTTAAACTACAAGTGTAGAGAAAAGTCTAAAAACTATACATTTGTAATTAAATGATATAAATATAATCTTTAAAAACCTGCGATTCCTGAACTATTTATAATACCTACAAATTTGTATGGAACACTCGGTGGGCGAATCTGACATGTCCAGTTTTTTTTGTTTTAACAATATAACTTGTAATGTAGGATTGTGAGTCCCACATTATTAGCAATCCTATTAACCCCTCCAGCTAAGCTGAATGGCTTGTGTTAAGAGTGGGTTCACATCGGCGTCGGTAGTAGGTATAATGGATAGGATTCAAACCCGCGACCTCACGATTGCGAGTCTGCCTTCGATATGCCTTAGCCTTATTAGGCTTGCCTTAAATAGAGTAATCTTCTAAAGAAATTTAATATCTACTTCTTCTTTCTAAGAAAATTTTAGAGCTCACCTAAGTTACTGTACCTATTTGTAAGAGTCGTTGTCGAGAAATTATGGGTTCGATTCTCACCCATTATACTACAGAACATGAACCTATTTCTAACTCAAGTAATGTAGCTTTCATATCGCTAGTTATCTTAAAAAACTTTCAATAAATTGAACTAACACATACCTATTTATTAGAAATATAATGAATTAGTATACAGTATTATTGCATCAGCCATAATAAGGAATACAAACTGTTATTGACAGGGACAATAACAATATTATTTTTGTTATAAAATGACGCAAATCAACTGCGTCAAACTCCTGATCCCTTTCAATTACATTTCAACGTTTATTCAAATTCATAACATAGAACTTGAATATGAATCAAAGAATTAGTCATTATAAAATGAAAGAGTAATGCCGAGAATGTTTTTCTTGAATAAAATTTACATTTGCCGGACTATAACATAGTAGTTATGAAGGCTGGCTGTTAACATAGGTACGGACAGGGAGCCTAGGCCTGCCAGTGACGTGGGATAATTACCGCCCACTCCCCCACCCCACACCCCCTATGTCGCCTACGGTAATGTCACATTAACGCCCTTACCTCGGGGCGTTCGCGTGGCGAACTGTCAAAACATCGCACCCAACAGTTTAACGAAACAAATATGAAATAAATGAAAATACTGATTAAAATCGCTCTGAAATTCAGTCGATATGTTATTCAAATACGAGTGTGTTTGTCGAAATTGATTGATTTTGTTGCTAGGATTAACTAGTTGGTTAGGTATTGGTTGATACTTTAATACATAAAATAGTACATTATGTATCTGTCTGGACTGGACTGTTCCAATGATGTAGTGTACGTACGTTGTTCGAGATTTTTGGGCTTAAATCCTTTTTTCACACGATATATACCTACTACGCCTCTGTGGCGCGGTGGGAGTGTGTCCAACTGCTACGCAAGAAGTCGTGGGTTCGATTCCCACACGGGACACCACTTTGAGTGATCCCCCGCGACACAGGGATTGTACCCTAATGCGGGAGTCGTCTGTTATAAATAAAAAAAAGAAAAAACTTCGGTGTAGGTACTTTTATTTCAAATTACATATTTGTAAAGTAACACTAGGTTTAGGCGTCAGAGGTATTAAAAAACATATTGTTTTGAGCCTAGTTATCGTATGCGTTGATTGTGAAAAGTCTTAAGGGAAAAGAGAGAGCTTTTAAAGAAGGTTTTTAGCAGGTTTTTAAAACCTCCTTTCATAACCAAAACAATTACTTACAATGGTTACAGTTAAAGTTATTTACTACAAACTATAACTTGGCAACTATAACCTATATTCGAAGGTATGGTGTTTCTACCAAGTACCAATTTAATATACCTACGTCTCGTTCTTGTTTATCTAAAAATATCTAGAAGATGAGCATACTAGATAGTCTAAACGTGGTTTAAACATCTTCCAAGTATGTTGCGGTTAGCTTCCAGTCTAACTTGACGCGACTGATCGCTGGTATAAAATGTACACTGAACCTTCGCTTCAACTAGCGGGAATAACGGTTGCTAGAATACTTTAGATTTCTTCTTAGGCTTTGCAGCATGAAATTTAAGTCAAGTAATTTTTATAAAGGCAAGGTGTTGCTATTGTTATATATTTCACTTATGTATTTGAGGTATTTTGCTGTTTGAAACATTTTGGCTGTGTTTTAAACATACAGTTAAGATACTTTTTTAAGTTACGAGTTTAATCAGGACAGTAAAGGACTCAACTGTTCGACGTCTTTTATAAATTTAATGGTTTCACAGTAGGTAAGTAGGTACTGCTATCTGTTCAGTAACAGCAACAGAATCTGTTCCTACCCTGTAATCACGATTAAAAACCTTATTGCTTCTTAAGTCTTCATCGACATGTCTGTTTAATGCTATAATGTTATCGTATCTAGTTGTGATGAAATTATTTCCTTTACTTGACGTTCTTAAGCAGCCATATACATATCTATTCATTTAATAACGGAATTCTATTAATGATTTACCATTTTATGTTAATAACTTTTGTGACATCATTCTATTTGCTGATGACTCTTCTCTAATTTTTAAAATCGATCGTAAACTAGAAAATTTTGAGAAAATAAATAGAACACTCGCACTAGTTCAAGATTGGTTTACAACGAACAACCTACTTCTAAATCCCAAAAAAACTAAATGTATTAAGTTTAGTTTGCCAAATGTGAAAAGTACTAATACGGGTATAATTTTAAATAATGAGGTGATTAGCTTTGTCGACTCGACAGTTTTTTTGGGAATTACATTAGACAATAGGTTACAGTGGGGCACCCAAATATCATGTCTCGCAGGAAAACTCAGTTCTGCAGCGTATGCTGTCAGCAAAGTTAGACAGCTTACGAACGTAGAAACAGCTCGACTAGTATATTTTGGTTATTTTCACAGCGTCATGTCCTACGGCATATTGCTTTGGGGCAAGGCGGCTGATATACAAACTATTTTTATTCTTCAAAAACGTGCAGTGCGTGCGATATATCAACTAGGAGCACGAGTTTCCCTTAGAGAAAAGTTTAAAGAGATAGGCATTTTGACAGTTGCATCACAATATACCTAGTCGGGTCGTAAGTTCTGTCACATCCATATTTTTTTTATCTTCGAATACTGGCCACATATGCTTCGACTAATTTTAAAAATAGAACATTCGCCCTTTTCAAATATAAAGAAAGTAATCATTTTTATTCATTTTCAAATATGGAGTGGTCGCAAAAGGAAGATAGAGTCGCGGTTATCGCGTTGCACCGCTGTGGTTACACGCCAACAGAGATTTTCAACATTCTGAAAAATTTGAAAATAACACTACGGTTTGTTTATCGCACTATCAAACGGTACACTGAAGATTCAAGCTTCGAAGATCGTAAGAGGAGCGGCCGACCTCGCACAGTTAGGACACCAGCGGTCATCAAAGCCGTGAAGGCGCGAATTCAACGAAATCCCGTCCGGAAGCAAAAAATCTTAGCTCTTCAGATGGGCCTAAGCAGAACCACGATTAAAAGAGTGTTAAATGAAGACCTAGGACTACGAGCTTATCGTAAAAAGACCGGACATTTTTTGAATGAGCGTTTGAAAAAAATTAGGCTGGAAAGATCCCGAGCTTTGTTAAGGCGGTACGCGGGAAAAAAATACCGCGAAATTTTGTTTTCCGACGAAAAAATTTTTAACATCGAGGAAAGCTACAACAAACAAAATGACAAAGTGTATGCCCATAGCAGTGAAGAAGCAAGCGCGCGTATTCCAAGGGTGCAGCGTGGGCATTATCCTTCGTCAATCATGGTTTGGCTTGGAGTCTCATATTCAGGATTAACTGAGGTGTTTTTTTGTGAAAAAGGTGTAAAAACCAGTGCCGTTGTATACCAAAATACCGTCCTAACGAACATAGTGGAACCTCTTTCCCAAACAATGTTCGAAAACAGACACTGGATATTCCAGCAGGATTCTGCGCCAGCTCATAGGGCACGAAGCACGCAAGACTGGCTGACCGCCCGAGGAATTAACTTCATTGGTCATGAAGACTGGCCCTCTTCTAGTCCAGATCTAAACCCACTGGACTACAAGATATGGCAACATTTGGAGGAGATTGTCTGTGCTAAACCTCATCAGAATTTGGAGTCTCTCCGAGCATCTCTGGTTAAAGCAGCGGCAGAAATAGACATGAATGTGGTGCGTGCTGCGATCGACGACTGGCCGCGTCGATTACGGGCATGTATTCAAAATGGGGGAGGGCATTTTGAATAATGTAAATAAATTTGGATTGTGCATTTAATTACCTTTCATTTCATATATAATTTTTAAACAATTATAAAAAACTGTATCATTAATCACATTAAAAGTTTTTGACAGAACTTACGACCCGACTAGGTATATATGCAAACGTTATGTTTGTAGAGCAAAACTTACATTTATATAACAAAAATAGTGATATTCACTCTGTGAATACAAGAAATAAGCACAAATTGGTAGGTCGATATCATAGGCTTCATAAAACTCATAACTCATTCATGGGACTAGGTGTTAAATTTTTCAATAAAATCCCAGTCAGCATATCGAGTCTACCAGTAAATAAATTTAAGAATGTAGTCAAGAGACATCTTATACAAAGAGCTTACTATTCAATCGATGATTATTTAACTGATAAAGATAAATGGATGTAGTTCGTTGCTCCCTATTAATGTATTGGGTTGTATAGTTTATTGCATTTTACTAGGTGAATATTGTTGTCACAGTTTGATAATGTTACTTAGGTACTAGTAAAGAAAACGATTTACTTTTGTAAGTAAAGATTCTGCGTGATAAATTACGGCCATTCTTTTCTTTCCTTTGAAAAACATGTATACTTATTCATTAAGTAGTAGTAAATTGGCCAATATTTAAGCACATAAAGTTTTTACATCGTAAGTGGATGCTCCTACTATGTTGTGCCCATTGAGGCTGATGTATCCGATCTCGTGTACTCTTCTAATATTAGTGACCTCTTTTTTTGCATCAGTCCTCTAATATATGGTGTATAATATAATGGTGGCAGCACCTTACCTGCATATACAGTTTATAAACAGAGAAACATTGTAAACATTGGCAATTTGAAAAGAGTGGCCACGAGTTTTTATTGCCTGTTCTTTTCTCGGGCTTTACCTATTGTTTGCGAACAGGCATTACCAGTAAATGTACTCGTAGAATCGACTTTTCACAAGTGTAGTATTTTGCTTCCTATGTGAATAAATGATTTTTATTATTGTTATTTATTTATTTCATCATGAGTTCTTTACAGCTGACAATAATTTCATCGGTTACAATGTAGACTGAACAATAGGTGATTTTGCTGTATCGAGATGTTTTGGAGTAAATGCCTAGTTCCTTGATAATCACACTAATATTATAAAAGCGAAAGTTTAGCTCTCGTGTGCTCTATTTTAGGGTGTTGTTACGATGATGATGATATTTCATACATTTTTTGCATTCATTTATTTTTGTATGCGTTGCGAGGAATGTTGAAAGGGTCATGTGATGAAAACTTTTTATTACATGTGTCTAGTATGCGAACAAGTGGAGACATTTTTGAGTAGTTAGTCAGTAATGATATTTGTCGGGTCGACGAGAGGGAACTTTAAACCTTATTGTTTCTTGTAATTCCTTGCTGTCACACTTATGATTGAGTAAGTCATATAGAAATAACAAATCTATTGTTTGTCGTATTATATACAGTACATGGATGATCGAGCTTTGCCGTTTTTTTTAACGACATTTTCTAAAAATGGAACCTAGCTAGATCGATTTATCGCCACCAAAATCACCTGCATACTAAATTTCATGAAAATCGCTGGAGCCGTTGCCGAGATTCAGATTATATATATATGTACCTTTGTATGCCGAAAGGTAGAATGTACAAGGATTCATGAACTATTGTTAGATCTTATTGTTACCTACATTCTGTTCAAATAAAATATTCTTATTCTAGATAAATATAAATACAAGAATTGCTCGTTTAAAGGTACAAGATTTTCCTAACATATTAGTGCTAAAACCACGTTTTTCTATCAACAATAACATCTATTATAACACATAGTTGACACATCGTCAAGTGAACGTTGTCGTATGCAAACAGGCTGAGCCAATCAAGGCGTTTGATTAGGGGTGGAGGGTGCAATTAGGCTCCTTTGATCGCGCCGCCCCTGTTCTTGTTACATGCACACATTTGTTATGTAATTAGACATTATAATCGAGGTGTTTGTATTATCGGGGAGGATTAACCACTGGAATAATATTAGCTGATGTTTCGATAAAAACTATAAACGGAGCTAGGCTATCTTTTCTTTCAAGAGTCGTGGCGTAAGCCAGAATACCGATCCGAATAGTGAACTTAAACTACATACATAAATATACAGAGGTATACTGGATGCCTCTGTTTATTTCTCTGCCTGTTTCTCATGGCATTTTTTTTAATAAGAATAGCTGACCTGCGCAACTTCGTCTACGTCAATTTTCCCGGTTTTCTCAAAATGTTTCATTAATGCTCCGCTTCTATTTGTTATAGCATGATGTTATATAGCCTGTAGCACTATGTAACACTATAATATTTTTTTAATTCGAACCAGTAGTTCCTGCGATTATTGCATTCAAACAAAGAAACAAACTCTTCAGCTTTATAATAGATGATATGTTGATTATGTTATTTATCAAAATGGTTCGTTTCAGGTATTTTCATTTTTACTATCGATTTAAACTTGACTTAAAGGCACAATCAGCTGCATAAGTCGATATTTTAAATTAAGGAAACATCTGAATGAATGGGATAAACCATTAAATTCACGGTTACATACTTTCTCACTTTAATTCTAATCTTATTTTTTGTGACTATTTTATATCTATTTGTCGTATTTGTTCAAAGTCCTACAAAGTATAAATGTAAACGATATTTATTTAACTCCTTCTTCTCCTATGAAATACGATAATATATTAATAATCCTAAATTAAAATCACAATGACTTTTAACCCTTCAAATAAATAAATAACGTATGAGCGAACCAAGAAAATCCTTACAAACATGAACAGTGAACAGGGTTAAAACAAGACAAACAAAGTATCGCATAGTTGGGTGAAGCTTTATAAATCTCATTATACTGCCATAAGAATATTCTCACCCCCCGGCCGACGCACTTTTGTTTTTGTTGGTGATCACTTACATCGTAACTTGGCGTAATTCGATACATCCTGTGCTTGACGGAGGTTGAACGAGAAAGGATCTAAATGCCTGCGTTCCCAGCGGGGTTCGAAATCAAACTCTTTAGTCGTGTAATCTAGTTATGATGTTTTGAAAAGAGGTTTTAGTTTGATCATATTTTTAAGGTTCCGTTGCTAAAGGGTAAAACGGAACGCTTATAGTTTCACCATGTCAGTCCGTCCATGGCTTAGATCAGAGACTATTAGTACCACATTAGTACCGATACCACATTACGACCGTTCGCCGACAGTGTTAAAAAAAAATGTCTACTTTTTTTTACTATTTTTTCTCACGTACCCTACCGTGTGGGGTATCATTAGATGGGTCTTTAAAAATATTCGGGGGTTGTGAAAATCATTCTTCGATTTAGGGAACCATTTGTGAAATATGAAGCCTTAAAGTATCACTTTTGTTACAGTCAAGTCTCCCCCTCGAGTCCCCGTGTCAGCTAAACGGTTCTTTTTGGAGATGTGAAAAAAGTCAGGGTAGTAGTATATATAATGAAATCAAAAGGAAAACTATCACAGCTAAGTAGGCTTTACCAGTTTACGAGTAACAGCTGACCAAGTGAAAATAACAAAATTTTCGTACAAATTCCATTGAAAATTATTTAGGTATATAACATTGTTAGTGGTATTGTTCGTTGTTCATAAATTATGTGTTTGTGCTGGTGAGCTACGGAACCCTACATTGTGCGTGGCCCGACATGCAATTGCCCGGTTTTATGATTAGGAAATTCAGATTTCAGGTGACTAAAAAGACTAAAGTCATCGAGATAATGTGTACCTACTGTCATAATATCTCAACGACTAGTCAGTATTTTAAGTAGGCGTTTCATGGTTGGCAACAAAATGGATAAGAATTAGGATTATCTATACTATTATTATAAAGCTGAGATTATCGCGTTCATACAAACAAACTTTTGTTTGTATGAACGCGATAATCTCAGGAACTACTGGTCCGAATTGAAAAAAAAATATTACTGTTAATGGAGGAAGGCCATATAACATCACGCTACGACCAATAGAAGAATGTTGAATTAGATGATGTTAGATGAATGTTGCAAAAACGGGAAAAAATTACGCAAACATAGATGCGCGGGTCCTCTAGTCCAATCATATTTTGCCGCGTCTCATCTAGAAAAATGTTTTATTCTGTAATTGTTTTTATTAAGTAATAATTGGCCGAAAACTTAAAAGACAACATATAACAGTAAGGTCGAATCAGGAAACCTCAAAAAGATAGATACACTCAGTATCTACAAGTTTGTATGAAATACCAAATATCTTACTTACGGCCGTGTTTCAAAATTCTATCTAGCGATCAATTTGGCTACTAGAGATAGGTATATAATTGACATAAGCTTTATACATAAGAAAAATGAACCAATGGGGAAAAAAAATCAAGAACATCACCGAATGTTGAATAAATTTTGCTGACTTACTCCTATGTTTTAGTCTATATCTCTAGTGTTTTATAAGCAAGGATAACGTTTTATAAACTAAAACCGTTCCAGAAAAATATGCAATCGAATAGTGAAAACCGCATCAAAATCGGTTCAGCACTTTCTGGGATAATCGCGAACATATATATCCATACGGTCAAACATAAAACCGCCTTTTTTGAAGGTGGTTAAAAATATTTCAAATTCTATCTATAGTAGCCAAATTCATTGATAGATAGATTATTGAAAACGGCCGTTAGTATTTAATAGTTTTGATTAATTGAGCACAAAACATTAAAAAAAAAACACCAGTTAAAAGAAAAATGTACAAGTTATGCCACAGATCGACCGCTAATTAAAAACTAAATTTTCAAAGCCCACAGTCAGTCAGAGAACGAAAATGCCAACGGTACTGACAATAATTATTAGCCGGACAACGGATATCCGGTCTAAACTTACGGCGGATGGACGAGGGTACTTCCGGCCTCATTTATTCATCTTACAAATAGCACTTCTTGTTGAGGGTTGCAAATTCCAGTCAATTTGTTCTGATTTTGAGTTAGTATTTAATAGAAGTGCTGTGAAATCGGATTAACTGGTTCTAATTTGGATTAGGTTATCTTTATATATATTTGTTGTGTGCGTGTGTATGTCACTGAACTCCTCCTAGACGGCTGGACCGATATTGATGATTTTTTTTGTGTGAGTTCAAGGGGATTCGAGGATGGTTTAGATTCACAATTGAACCCGATTTACAAAAAAAGAGTCGAGACGAAGTTCGCCGGGACAGCTAGTATTCTTATATTAAACAATGAAAATTGTATAGGTAGTAGTTAGGTGTGACTGGCCTGTTGCATTAGTGGTTACTGACCCTGACTGATAAGTAAGAGGTCGTGGGTTCGATCCCCACCCTGGATAAAACTTTGTGTGATGAGCATGATTGTTTATTCTGTGTTTGGGTGTTATTTATCTAAAATATATATATTTTTAAATATATAAGTATGTTTATCAGTTAGAAAAAAATCAAATCCATAACCGAATGCAAATTTCACTGACTCACTCCCATGTTTTAGTCTATATCTCTTGTGTTTTATAAGCTAGGACAACGTTTTATAAACTAAAACCTTCCCAGAAAAAAATGCTGAATAAACCCCATCTAAATCGGATCACTAGTTTCCGAAAAAATCGCGAACATACATACACACATTCTTACATACATACATAGGGATCAATCAGAGAATCACCTTTTTTAAAAGGCGGTTAAAATAAGATGAGAATACCTAATCACTAAAAAAAAAAAGAAAATCGTCTTTGTTTCAACATCGAGATTGTTCTCAGCAGAAGCTAAGTATTAAAAGAAATAGTTATTGTAAAAAGGAAATATAAATAAGATACAAACGGTAGGTAACATTGTTCGGTTCAATGCGTTCGGTTCTTAAGACACGTTCACTGTGGGTAATGTAAGTTGTCGAGATTAGGTGCGTGGCCACGAAACAACAGGGATTTATAATTTTAAAATAGTGATTCAATATTCTTACAGCAGAATCAATTCTAAGGCGGCGGTAGCCTATGGCTAAGGCATCGGTCTCGCAATCGTGAGGTCGCGGGTTCGAATCCTACCCATTATACTACCGACGTGAACCCACTCCTAATACAAGCCTTTGAGCTGGAGGGGTTAACAAGATTGCCAGTAATGTGGAACTCAATCTCACATTGCTAGTTATCTTTTTTATAAAAAAAAAAACACACAATAGTCATATTTCTTAGGAGTGGTGTCAACAAAATTGTTAGTCTTGAAATCATATAGATAAGGTTCAGTTTATAGTTTTATTCATGGTGCTACAAAATATATATACAAATTAGATGAAGGTGTTTGCATCTTCATAAAGTAAAACCCCCATTGTCTGGCGGTTTATATACTAATATTATAATTGTGAAAGCCTGTCTGTTACCTTTTCGCGTTTAAACCACTAGGCTGATTTAAATGAAATTTGGTATGGAGATAGTTTAATACCCGGGGAAGGACATAGAATAGTTTTTGCGATAAAGGGGCATCCATAAATTAAAGGATAGCAGTAGTAATGAATGTCAAAATCGGTCAAAAATTATGAAATAAATATATTAAATTTTATTCAGTTTTAGATTCGGGATAACCCCCTTCCTCCTCAAAACCTCACGTAATTAATGAACGCCCCTAACAGACATCCACGCGGGTCATTTATATGACGATAAGGACCGACAGATGACCTTTGTGTAACATTTGGAAGGCATGATAATAAAAATACCTATAATGTTACAACAAAAATGTCACCGTGAAAATCACAAACAACATCATCAAATCACTGTGAAATCGTGACCAAATATGGATATTTGGGCTGGATATGAATATTTTCAATTTTACGGTGATTTCGCGAAGATAAAGCGCTATTTAATTTGCTTACAGGCTGTCTTTTACAAAGTAGCAGACCTAGTGGCCGCACCGAAGGTATTGTTACACGGAATGGATCCGGCCGATTGACGATCGTTGATACAGCCGGCCGATCGCGTAACATTATCCGGCGTACACGCGATACGCAGGCTAGCGTTACCTACCTCTCGCACATACTCGTATCTCTACATACTTGTACATCTACTAAATACAGACCAGTGCACGCGCACACCCCGCAACACACACTCACACCTACTCACTTATTGATATTTTTATTGACAGATTAACAACCGATTGTTCCAGCTTGCGAAATTGACCAGTAAAGACACCGCCATAAAACATAACGACCCATAATACAGTAAAACACTTGGACATAACTGAAATACTTTCTACCACAGTTAAGGAAAATGTATGTTACAAAGAGCGATCGACAAAAGGTAAATTGCATGAGTAAAATTAGCAGTTTCTACAGGGCTAGTCCACTAGAGTTCTGTGAGCTTTGTGCATTGCCCGTGCTCCTTCACTGAGATAATCAAATCATTACCGCCTGACAACACAACGGCGTACTTATTTAGAGCTAAACCTAAATAAAATAAAGTGTCCTTATCCGTTTACCGGATCGTTCGATAGCAAATTATATAGCCATTTTAAATTGTAGTCGAAATTCAACATAATGTCGTAAGACGAAACGCAAATTACCGACACGATTTTTACGATATTTTTTTGTAACAAACTCAAACATATTACCGACAGAAGGCAGCCGGGCAACACGTAGAACAATAATTGATTGTATTGAGCCTGGCCGACACCTCAAAAATGTATCGGTAAGTATGAAGATACAATATTAATATTGCATCGCACTCGCACTTTCAAAAATTTATATGAAGAAAAGAGAAAGGAGCGCGGACGGTGCTATCCGATATGCGTTTTCCTCTGAAGGATACGAGTACGTGATTCGGTGTGTTTTTTTCGTGGGTGGAATTATTTGTAAGGCTTCGTTATGTGTTGCTCATTACTGTACAAGCGCGTATCCTGCCGGCAGCGACCGCAAATGCGAGACATTACAGCTCGCCAGAACCACCTGAGCCTCGAGATGGTGCTTCGACTGCTCCTGCAGTTAATGCTTCATACGTGCCAAGACACCGACAATACTTACTAGGCTTTTGTAAAATATAACGCTTTATAAACCTGCAGGTGCTAAAAACCAGCCACATTGACGAAACTTTACAACGATCAAACCTTAGAGAAGTACTTTGTGAGTAAGCTGTGTTTAATATTGAAAATGAATGTATCTAACAATAGAAATTTGTGAAGAAACGATCAAAGATCGGTTGTAAAGTGAAGTTGGAGCGGTGTTATCGGTGGCTGCGGTGGCGGTAAGTTTGGGCGGGCTCTCGCCGAGCTTCAACCGCAGACCGAACAATAAATACTTATCTGGTACTCAGAATACGGGATTTTAGACTACTCTGTAATTAAATTTGGTAGAAGAATAAACTGTATTTTGACTGAATTCATACTATCCGTATCCATTCATAGATAAACTAATACGTGACGGTATAAAATTGGCACAGATGTGACAGAAATGAGTACCTATCTAAAAGTATTACTGGATTGTACGCGATATTATTATCATTAACAGTACTATTGATTTTATGGTTGACATCATTAAATACATACATAAATTATAAATATTGTGTTGGTGGCTTCAACGCAAATATGCTTCCGATACTAACATATAGGGTAGGTACTTGCCTGACATGTGTATGAAGTTAAGTATTTATTCCAAAATATAGGTATAATATACATTTCTTATAGATATTTTCTAGTCGAGTCTTCTACGGAAATGTACCTAGTTTTCCTCGCGATTTAACCAACTAAAATAACAATCGGATCTTTGCGGTTTTCGCTTTTCCACTGCACTTTGCAAGTACATTATAAATGCGCGAAAATCAACACATCGGAAAATAGTGGCGGATTTTAATGAGTTAGCAGACACGCGAAATTAGATGAATAATAAAAGTGTTTGGCTGGAAAAGGTCGATGGAATCATTTACTACTGTTTAGAATCATCGCCATGCTTTTTGTGTAAGGGCGTCAGTGTTGGGCTCTGAAAAACATCTGATACATTCGATGTTTTGTTGATTTTGTCTCAAAGTAGGAGGAAGAGAAAGCTTTTTATCTTTTAGATTTGTTATTCGTTAGGGTTTTTAGAACAGTAGGTATATCCTGCTCTAGTTCTGCAACGAAAACTTTATAAGTTGTGAGAGTGATACACAACAACCTAATTAGAATATTGACAGGTTTTTATTTTCATCATTTCTTTTGTTTTTATTTGACTGCCTCTGTGGCGCGGTGGGAGTGTATCCGACTGCTACGCAAGATCCCCACCCAGGATAAAACTTTGTGTGATGAGCACGATGGTTTATTCTGTGTCTGGATGTTATTTATCTATAATATGTATGTATTTAGAAATGTAGTATGTTTATCAGTTGTCTGATTTCCATAGTACAAGCTCTGCTTAGTTTGGGATCAGATAGCGTTGTGTGAGTTGTTCAAAGATATTATTATATGATAGAATATAGATTCGATCAATCAATAAATTATAGAATAAATTTATTGATTGATCGAAATCAAGCTTTGAATTTGTATTAAAAAACATATTAGGTAGGCACAACATCATATTGATTTAAATACCGTACATCGCGTTGATCTATAAACACTGAAAGCCGATCCACTTACAGACAATAAGCAATGTAAGAAACCCGGTTAAAAAAAAGGTAATTATAAAATTGACGTATCGATAATACTCGGCACGTACGAAGCTAACTGGCCACTCTGGCCAGCCTATCCAGAAGCTGTGGTTTGTGGCCACCGAGCTTAATTTCACCCGTACTTCCCCGCCCACGTTACATTTTAATAGTTTTAATGTCCAAGATGCTATCTTCAGTAGCCGTACAATTACCGTCGATAGCTGATAAACATAGAACGACCACGGTTTCTTCAATGTTATATATTTTTTGTGACGGCCAGTTATGAAATACTAGAAATGAAGACGTTACGAGACTTCGTACGTGATTCATTTTCGTAGAAGTTTGAGGCTCGTGTGAGGTCAATAGGACCTTGGATCGGCTAAATTATCTTTATAAGTAGTAGTTGCAGTGGTCCGGGTGGTTTAATAGGTTATGTTTTTTGGCCAGGTGATAGAAATCGATTTCCGTTTTGATTCATTCAAGTTTTGAATGGTGTAGATAGTTTGATTGATCATACCGGGTTCTATCAACTTGTGATATTATGTAAGTTAGACTGCTTCTTTGACTCGATGGGAGTGTGTCCGACTGCTATGCAAGAGGTCGTAGGTTCGATTCCCACACGGGACACCTCTTTGTGTGATCCACAAATTGTTGTTTATAGTCTGTGTGTAGGTACTTTGTGTCCGTGACTTGTATGTTTGTAAAGTCCCCCGCGACACAAGGCTTGCACCCTAATGCGGGAGTCATCTTTAAAAAAAAAAGTACATTTGATTTATAATTTCAATAATTTTAAAAGTAAAAAGGTAAAGGAAATTATAATAAGGCGCCGTTTATGGCTTTTGTAAATGATAGAAACTACGAAAATTATGCAATTTTGTTCCAAAGTAACCAATACTGAAAACTTCAAAATGTTGTTACTAAATATTCCCAAAAAGAAATCACAAAACTTACTCCAATTCCTTTATTTTTTTCAATGAATTGAGCTTTTTATCACTACTTTTTCATCATAACTAACTTTAGAATACTTTTCCTATCAAATCCACCCCCTATGCATCCTATATATGCTTTAGTTCGCATACATATCACAGTTTAGCAGGACGCGTGTAGCGTTCCATTCTAACACATGATCACGGTATAACAATGTGTTTTGATGTAGTGCGTCCGGCAGCACTGAGCGTAGGCGGCTAATCCGTTGGCGCTTATTACATCCCACAGTAGCACACCGATTGAAACCGCAACTATTGGCCTCGGATTTCTGCAGCCCCATCGATCTATAGTTTCGTTATCAAATTTTCACACGGACCTTCGCTCTCGCACCAAGATTGACTTTATTTGAGTAAGTGTAACCGCAGACCTACGCGCCAACAGATGCTACTCAGAACTAACATCGGATAACAGATGACGTTGACTCCACTTTACAATACATAGCCGACTCGATACCATTTTTCAATTGTTATTCTAGTGAATTAAAGGTATTGGAGTGTAAAACAGTGAAAAGTATCGTTATAATGCGATAGGTTCTCGGTCGGTAGCCAATCACGGATCCCGAGATATTGATCATCGAAATTGATCAATCATATCTAAATTCTAACCGGAAATAAGGCGCGATGTAATATTACGTTGTTCTTTGAATTGAATGTTTTCAAAAATTGATTTTATATTCCATAATAACTTAGTAAAAGTGTGAAAAGTTTTGTAGTGGTTTCGTAATCCATACCACGAATATTAAGTTTTTTTTTCTAATGTTCTTAAAGTTTTTTCTTAAAAAACGATTTCAACATAAAGTGTTTTTCGGATTATGTGATCGGAATATACAAATTGGAAAGTAGATTTAACATTTGTACAGGATTAGGCAGTTCACTTTTATTTAAATTACTTTTAAATCTTATCAATAATATCTTTGATTGCCGAACACCAAATACTTAAAGTATACCAATGATTAAAGTGTTTGTAAAATTTTGACAAAATAATGATCAGAAAATTAAAACAATTGAAATATTTAGACAAAGACCTTCTGCTGTACTATTTTAGATGAAGTATTGACTATATTGTAATTACTAGACAGCGTTCGTAGCCGTTGAAATTGATAGTATTTGACGTTGAAGTGATTACACGGTGTGCATCGCCAATAGCAGCCGTCAGTGAATGGACCGCCACTCTGATTACTTTGGACTCAAATGGTGATAGACAAGCGCACATTACAACATTATATAGATTCTAAACGTGAGAGAATGGCGGTATTTGATACAAAAATATTATGATAATCGACTAACACTTTACAGGTACAGGAGGCGGGAGAACTTAGCTAACTATAGCTTATCGTTTAACCAAATCATCGCCGATTAATAAGACGTTAAGGTTCTGTGTTAAACTCTTTTATTTTTACAAATTTACACATTTATTGAGAAGGGAAGACCATTTTTGAATGAATATGATTAGATCATTATGAGATACCCTAAAAACGTCGCTCTGTGTTACTGTTTCTAAACTTTAATAATTAAAAATTAACTAGTATATGTAGGTATATTATATACTTTGACAAACCTAAAAATTCAATTCAAAATTCTTTAATCAGTTAGGGATGCAAAACAACACTTATGATATGTTCCACACGTTTTACATGTACATGTAATGCCAAGTTCGCAAACAATAGGTAAAGCCGGAAAAAAAAACCTGGCAATAAAAACTCGCGGCCATCCTTTTCAAATTGCCAATTTTACAATGTTTGAATGTTTATAAACTTGATATGGGGGTAAGGTGCTGCCACTAATATACTATACACCATGTTAATGGACTGATGCAAATTATATTATTAAAAAGTTGAAACATGAGATAAAATAAAATCAGCTTTAGTGGGTACAACATAGAAGCTCTATCTACTTACAACAAGGCTAAAAACTATAAGGGCTTAAATATTGGCCAAAGTACTGGTAACGAATTATGAAATATAAAATATTAAATCGTATTTTCCCCACTTATGGAGAACGCAGTACGTATATCTCGAAAAAATCTCGTACAGTGAGATTACAAGCCATGTCTACTAGTTTCTAAGCTCTACTCATCACGATGCTATGCTACGGACGTAATGACATTGTGCCGACGGTTTTTTCTCGGGATCGCATTTGATGTTATTGTTATTATTTTTCTCTCTAACCCATCTGCAGGTCGATGACATTTGGCTCAACAATACAGCTAGAAGAAGGCTCTACTGAAATCGTTTAAGAAAAGCGGATATGCAAATCGGTCGGATTATTAGATAGCTACCTAATCTTGTTAGCAGTAGGTATATTTATGTTAAACTTTCGCTATTTGTACACATTATACAATGTTATAGGTATCTATACCTATAGGGACTTATATTACAAAAAACTTGAGAGGTGTCAAGGGGCATCCGGATGGAACGAAGACCTTTTCGAAAAATTTAGACCAAAAGTTGTAACGACACAGCAAAAAGTGTCGTTACAACTTTTGGTCTTAATTTTTTCCGTCTAGCCCCCTTTCGAAACGCGCGTAAAGGAACTTCGTTCCAATACTTATAGGTATATTATCTTTTATTTACCTAATAATCACGGATCAATTGACCATGTCACTTGTACACACCACGTGACATAGCAGTCGGGAGCGTCGGTTATATCGATATTGTTGAATCGATTGGGTAACTGGCTACAATAAAAGTAAATTATTTTATACTAATATGGTAATAACTTGCTCTTAAAATGCTCTGAAAATAACTGTTATTTTACATTTTAACATGTTTTTAAATTTAAAAGCATGAAACCAATAACTACAACAAAAACCACAATAACTACAACTACTGACTAAAAGTAATGATTTGATGATACGAACTTATGACGTCACAGGTTGTTATTCCATAAACATTTCTACAGAGCTTGTCGTTTTGACATTTTGTGAAAAGAGACTGTTTTGACTTGACAGTCAACATCCCTATTCTAATATTGATGAAATTTTATAACCCTGGGGGCCAATTCACGTATTTAAAGCAATACAGTTGCAGTGCAGTTGCAGTTAAGTTTCGATTAAAACGGCCATTTTCATATTCTTGTAACTTTGGAATCGATGGATACTTGACGCAAGCGTAGGTATTTGAGATCGATCCCAAAGTTACAAGAATACAAAAATGGCCGTTTTAATCGAAACTTAACTGCAACTCCACTGCTTCACATACGTGAATTGACCCGCAGACAGCTTAAAACTTGGCGAATGAAATCGATTTATTGAAATAACCAATTTTAGGAGTAAGTAGTATTAGTAGTAGTATCTCTATCAAGTAGGAAACTGTTCTGAGTTCCATTTAAAAATACTAACATTTAAACTTTCGCGTTGCATGATTATAACTATTTATTATACAGAAATTAACGCGCATTGTTTACCTTAAAATTTCTTGACTTTTCGACCAGGTTGCAAAGGCCGTATCATACGAATAAATCAAGAACAAACATTCTCAGTTGATTCATAACCATAATATATTACGACAATCTCCAATATAACATTGAAATGACAAAGATCGTATTGTTCTGCGAAAATCCATGATTATGTACGCTAATTTATAGTTAAATTAAAATCCAATAGAGCGGTCTTATCAATGTATTTAACAAATTAATTATTTTGGCAAATTTGAAGGGATCATGTATTTAATCTTTATAATTAACATGTTCTGGTTTTATCAAATTATAAAGTTTTGGTGGATATACCATTTTTATTATCAATATTTTTCAGTACCTACTGATTGTATATTAAACTTGATTAGAAAAGTCCTGGTGATAATTTATTTATTATAAAAGACGACTCTCGCAGTAGGCAAACCCTGTGTCGCGGGAGATTTTACAAACATACAAGTCATGGACACAAAGTACACCCAGATTCGGAACCACAATTTGTGGATCACGCAAAGTGGTGTCCCGTGTGGG
The DNA here is from genome assembly GCA_945859575.2 of Herminia tarsipennalis. Taxonomy (NCBI): domain Eukaryota; kingdom Metazoa; phylum Arthropoda; class Insecta; order Lepidoptera; family Erebidae; genus Herminia; species Herminia tarsipennalis. Next base: position 15,884,877 of record OX243846.2, on the reverse strand, counting down.
AATCGAACCCACACCCTCTTGCGTCTCACTCCCACCGCGCCACGGTAATGTAAACACAATGAATACAGTGATGAGATAGTGTTTTTTTAATATATACTTATAGGTAATTTATTTACGTTTAAGGCACGGCCGGATCTAGAGGGGTGATGGGGGAGCAAAGGATCCGATAATGCCCCAAGTCAGTGGTACAGGTGTTGAATCAAATACTCCCCTCTACTGCCATACAAGCGACACACTGGCCTGTTGGGTCACTTGTTGCCCCCCCGTGAATAAAGTTCTGTTCCGCAAATTTTAATCCGCGCCTGATTTTCTTTACATTTGAATAATAACCACCAAAAATGCTCAATTGGTACCTACATAGTAATTACTGTAACTACCTATACATTATATCCCATTTATGGGGAAAATATTAGATTGTAACTAAGCCCGCAATTCTCTACTAACGCGAAATTGTGATTATTAAAGGAAATTAATTATAACTTATATTATTAGGTAAAATTGAACCATTAGGTATAGTAATTATGTATCAACATTTTATTGTAAAGTACGCCGTGAAGCAATTGTTGTACTTTTCCAAACGATTTTTCCTTGCAAAATGTTAGAATGTTACTAAATCAGAAATAATCAATACCTATTAATATTATAAAGCTGAAGAATTTGTTTGTTTCAACGCGATAATCTCAGGAACTACTTATACGAATTGATAATTTATTTTACTGTTGGATAGCCCATTTATCGAGGAAGGTTATAAGCTACATAACATCACGCTACGTCTAATAGGAGCAGCAATGAAAAATGTTGCAAAAACGGGGAAAATTTAAGCGAAGTTGTAAGTTTTTTTTTTTTTTAGAAAATAAAGATAATTAGTAATGTGGGATTGTGGTCCCACATTACTAGCAATCCTGTTAACCCCTCCAGCTAAGCTCTATGGCTTGTGTTAGGAGTAGGTTCACGTCGGTAGTATAATGGCCAGGATTCGAACCCACGACCTCGCGATTGCAAGACCGATGCCTTAGCCATTAGGCTACCGCCGCTTCGAAGTTGGTCAGCTAGTACAAAAATATAATAAAAAGTGTTTAATGTAGCTAGGTTACAATTTTTGTTTTGATCTTAACCACTAGATCACGTATAAACAGATATTGTTTCCCAAACTAAGCAGAAGCTTGTATCTCGGGAGGCAGGGGTTTGGTCGTGGTTGATATTAATTTGTTAAACATATTAGTCGGTGTTCGGAGTAAAACAGTGCCGCTGTACTATGACATTGTTTATGTGTGTGTATGTGTGCGTAAAATTTTTACCTAATACTTATACATAATTAAAAATATTTTTTTACAAAAGACAACTATTACCCCGCTAGAGTACAAGTCTAATTTTTTTTTAATTTCAATGAAATTTGTACGAAAATGTTACTTTTCATTTGATCAGCTGTTAGTTACTCGTAAATTTGTAAAGCCTACTTAGCTATGATAGTTTTCCTTTTAATTTCACTGTATATAAGTACCGTGTTTTTTTTCACAATATCCACATTAACCATTTGGTTTGCTATTTTGGCTACGGAATCCTAAAAAAAACAGTCGCCACTACAACCATTGGACTACCGAGACAGTCAGTGTTCACTTGATTTTTTACTTCGTAGCTTTATTCCCAAAATTGTTAAGATCTTTTTCTAGTGATTATAAATATGTTGTTAGAGTCTATAGAATTCTGTAACCTTACTTTTATTTAACGACTTCTGAGAGCTGCTCGCTGCCTGACTCAGTGGCAAGCGAGCAGATCGATATATCTACGAGGTTAAGCAACATTACCACAGTTGGCTCATGCTTGGGTGACAATTTTTCAAACAGTTGTAACACCCCTCCGTGCCTCATATACATACATACATACATATCAACCCATATAATGTCCCACTGCTGGGCACGGGTCTTCCCAGTAGAACTTACTAGTATGTAGATCCTGGGGGTAATTGCCATAATCGCCACGCTTGGCGAGCGGGTTGGCGATCGCAGTAAGGTTTTAAGTACGCAGAGGACGCTGCTGCCCGTCCTCCAGTGTGACATCCCTTAGTCGCCTTGACGACACCCACGGGAAGAGATGGGGTGGTATTATTCTTAAGCCGGTACCACTCCGTGCCTCAGAGAGTACGTTATGCCTTTCCGTTTTCGTCCCATCGAAATATGAAAATGAGGGAATAAAGAGTGCACTTGTGTACTGTAATATCTCCTATGTAGTTTAGTCTCTGATGAGGTTGGCCGCTGTAGCCTATTTCGGTTTAGGTTCATTTCCGTGCATCGCGACCGATCGCGAGCCGCGCGCTGCTTACGACAACCGTCTGACACGCGGCGATGCACGGAAATTAACCTTTAGGGGACCATTATTATTGTCATAACGATTTCCTAATTCAAAAACATACAAAAGAATAACAAAACAAAAAACCAACTTAAAATTGCACGTTGTAAAAGCACCGATCAAAATTGTGTTACATCACAACGCATATCCAATAATGCGAACATAGTTTAGGGTACGCGTGGGGCTTGCAAGGTGTTCCATCAGTTCCCATAATTGCCCTGTTCCGATTGTACGTCCCCCGCCTGCGCACCGTCTACGTCATCACAGACCGCACTGTTTGTAACCTTGTATTGAGTTATTGTCATTTTAAATATCAATAGTTGGAATAAAATCTATCTAAAACTTGAAGAAATTTATGAAATTATGGTTACTTACAAATTTATAGACTACGGGTACAAAATACCGAGGGTACAGGAGAAAAGCTTCATCTATACTGATATTATAAAGCTGAAGAGTTTGTTTGTTTGTTTAGACGCGGTAATCTAAGGAACAACTGATCCGAATTGAAAAATTACTTCACGGTTGGATAGCCCATTTATAGAGGAAGGCTATAGGCTATATAACATCACGCTACCACCAATAAGAGCGGAGAAGTAATGAGAAATGTTGTAAAAACAGGGAAAATTTCTGCAAACGCAGTTGCGCGGGACCGCTAGTATTATATAGTCTGTCCTCATTATGGACTTTTGTAGGATTGCACGTAGAAATGTTATTTGGCGAAGTTAGGAATGAAGGTAACGCGAAGCTTAGGAAAGAACATAGGCTATTTTCGCCGGGATAAACATTAGCTATGGGAGGAACAGTTAGTTTTTATACAATAACCAGCTGACCCTTGCAACTTTGTCTGCGTCAATTTTCGAGACCTTCTAAAGCAACGCTTTTCTTAGAAGATAATTGGGGGGATAGTGATAGCCTACTTTTGATTCCGGAAATGTAGGTGCCGTTCCTTTGGAAAATCCAAGCTGACCAAGCCGCAGTCAATGCCTAGTTGATGTTGCTGAGGAAATAAGTGTTTCAATCATATTGATGTCGTTAAATTATAGTAGTGAATCGCCAGGTAACCGAACCGACGTTACAGAGATATCAAAGACAGGAAATAGACGATTATGAATGCAATATCGATCGTTTTACTTAAGTACGACTTTGTTCCGTTATACCGCTTTGCCATCAGTTTCTGGCCAATTGACAAGTTATGATTTTGTTGGAATAATATGGATATAGAAGAATTATTATATTCTTTCGAAAGAAAGAAATGAAAACGTATAAAGCTCCTATATTAAGTTATGAAAGTATATATAAATATATTTAACGGGTCTTAATCGCGTGAATAATTTAAGGTAAAATACCTTGTTTGTTGCCCGACGCTTCAAACGTATTGCAACGGCTTTGGTCACGGGTCTACCCTCGACCACAGCAGTTGCAATGTATTTTACCTTTGCAACCTTTGCACGGTATGTACAAGGTATTTTACCTTAAATTATTCACGCGATTAAGACCCGTAATGTATATATTTCATAATGTATACAAATTTTATTAACATTTATGTTATGTTAGCTACCAACAAACACGTTGGTAGCTAGTCATACTTTTTTAAATTAATAACTTTTTCATTCATAAATAAACGAATGAAAAAATAATAAGTAATTTTTTAGGGTACTCCGATTTTGATAAAATTAGGTATGTGCACTCAGTATCATGGTCACATACCAACCCTCGAATATGACCACACCTTTCTGTTACACCCTATATATATAACTCTATATAGTATACTATACCAAATGTTGAAAAATGTAATGTTTAAAACGTTGTTTCTTAAGTCAAAATGGCTAAGGTAAGTTGTATGTCAAAATTTGTCTTCTATTTGAGATGGTGAAGTAAGAATCTAGACAATCAAAGGATACATTGTGTTTAAACATTTAGGTAATAATATATTTCGTATAACTACGCGTACACGTAGTTACACACAAAACTTAGTTCTATGTAGATAAAATAATCGTCAGTCAGCAACAAGCATTAGAGTTGACATGGGCTGTCGGCACCGGCTAATAACGTGCGTAATGGCGGCTCGTCATTAGGCGGCGCGCGCGCAGATTGCCGCGCAGCGCTGATGAAACCCGCTGGGATTGCCTTGTAAACGCCCCGGAGTGTCAGTGTCTACATAACGTTTAGATAGGACTTTATCTTACATTCATAAATAATAATTTAAAAAAGGTTTTTGATTATTGTTATTCCTGCTTTCAATAAATGACATAATTGCGTTGTGTCTCTTCAAAAAACGTGGATACAGTGGATTCGCATTCGTATCTCTGACACATGATTTTATTGGCGTGGAGCTATAAAAATAGCCCATAAATAAGCTATATACATTTTAATCATAATTTGTTTGTTCCTGCAAAAGAGTTCTAGGACAGGCACAACTTTCAGCAATGATGAAACGAAGAAGAGCAATATAAATATATTAAACAAAGAAACGGATGTGACGAAAAGAACATTATTTAATTCTAAAAGGACCATGTCTATTAATGTAAAAAGGTCATTATAGCATTCAGGTTTGTTAAAATGTAACTTGTATATAGACATTTGCAAAAACAGGAATTAAATATTTTGTGGTTTACAGAAATTCCTATATAATTGCGGTAGCAATTTACAAGTGTTACGCATTCATCGAATCTATTAATTTGTTGTAAAACTTCGGGGACAATTAGTGCCAAATCCGTCAAACCGTCTCGTGTAGCTAAAGGATAAACAGAGACAAGAAAAAGTTTCTTATATCTACGATATACCCGGATAAACATTTATTAAAATATTTAGTTATTTTGAAATATCACATAAATAGAATGGTAAATGTAGTTTATTCCGAGTTGATTTTAAAGAGGAGGAGAATTTTGCCGCCATACATTATACATATACCTAAAATAATTGTCCAGGAAACAACTAAAATTAATTATATTTACTAATGTTAGATAGGCGGTATTACAGTATCATCGACGATATTATTTGCCGGGTCTACTAGAAGCGTTGGTGCCTGTAGCTCGTCGGCAAATAAGGCGGCAGTCAGTTAGAGGTTCGTGATTCTGAGTGCTGCCGTAATGAGCACGGATATTAATAAATTTAACGCAGACTCCGGGACACTTTACAGTTATTTAGGGCATAATTACGTCAAGAAAATTAGCTATCTGTCTGCCTGTTGTTTAGATGATTTACGGGCGAATTGAAAAGGTAAGTACTTATTATCTCTCAGGTAAATACTTGGATAGTTTGACAGGTGTCATCTTGAATAATCTCTGCCTTTACGTAGTTTTGTATAAGCCAATAAGTTGGCAAATAAGCGTACTTATTTGGACGTCAGGAAATGTTTGCATACCGCAGTATCTCAAGCGTTTTATCAAGTTTTATCGGTTGAGGAAAACTGTCGTTTATTTTGTCAATTAGATTCTTTTGGTTAAGGGCAATAAACTGGGGACTATTCGCATATTTACATTACTACATTATGGTATGTTAGGCTTACCTATGTTAATATTTGTGTGGACGCAAACGTTTTCTCTTGCTACTCTCTAAGTGCGTATTTCATATATTGCGAGTTAAATATTTTATTTCTGATGGCGATCCGACACGATCGCCAGAAAACCTTGAATCTCGCGTTCGCGAAGACTATTCTAAGTCATCTTTAGACTAGCATTTAAAGAGTTCGAGTCTGTAGGCAATTTTACTAACGTATAGGTAAATATGAATTGACGTGTTAGATCTGGACTTGATAATGTTTTTTATCAAAACTTCGTTTGTTTTCTTTAATTAGAATAGGTTCCAGGCGCCGGCATCAAAATCAATTGTTTGACTTGCTGTTAGAAGCAAAGAAGAGTGCATTTTTTTTTCAAACACAAGACTATGCAGTTAACGGTTCAAACGTTTCTAAACTTCATAATGTGAACTACATACCTCCAGTAGGCAGGTTCGCATTGGTCTTGTATTCCCGTTCTTCGTGTGACAGAGACCGGATACTTCTCACAGGGGAACTCTTGTACTCCATGTCACGAAGGGCTAAAGACGCACTCTCACACATGATTGTCCGTTGCAGTCCGAACGTTCGGATTTGGTGCGTAGATACATTTGTACCTGCGAAGGAGGAGATATATTTTATTTCTTACATTCGGGTTATGATTGATATGATACGATGAGAAACACTTCGGTGTAAACGTGGTTAAGAGTCAGTATTTTGAATTAGGTAATTTTTAGGTAAGAAACTCGTTCGAGTGGAAATTTTGACAGAATTGACTAGATAAATTGGTAGTGCCCATGAGAAAATGTCGTAGGTATATATGTTTGGGAAGATGAATGGATGATTGTTGCTAAACAGCAGGTAATGTAAAGTGTAATGTATTTTATACATCAGAAATACAAAAATCATAAACATCAGAAATACAAACTCGTACTATTAATCTACATTTTTTAGACAAGGACCGTTACTCACTTCTATACTTTATTTGAGTATTGTTTTTTTATCTTACAAACAAATTGGTTCAGTAATTTAATTTAATTTTCTAACTGAATACAAAAACATGGTTTCCGGCGTCCAATCTTCAATTAAATAGCAATGTGTCAATCACCTTGTTACTTAAATAGGTGGTCTTTTATAATCTGTGGGTCTCAAAATTGGCGGACCTTCTGTCGGTGCGAGCCTTTATTTGAAAAGGTACCGCCCCAATTATTTTGTACCTTGTTTTGTTTAAAAAAACATAGATAATTAGTTTATGAGTTTACACAATGCAACCATTATGTGGACTATACCACGCAAACAAATGCATTCGGTCAAGTATTTGTTGTCATGTATTTCTAGGGAGGTAGTGTGTTGTTTAGGGATGTCGATGTTTTTGCTTAGATGAATAAATTGTAAACGAAAATTAATGTTAGACACAAAAATTTTGGCAAATTTTCGCCAATGTTACAAGTATTGCTTGTAGTATGCAATCTATAAGAAAACATTTACATATGTTAATTTATTTAAACGTCGTTACTACAACTGGAGAGCCCATGATCTGGCTGGTTGATCCATTACAATTATCAATTATGAAGAAAACGGAAATAGAAATTACACTCAGACTTGGAAGAACATGACAATGCATAGAAATAGGGAATAATTTTACAAGTCACAATGCAATTTGAGATTTTAAAAATCTAAAATTTGTATTCTTCAAACTTAGACGATAAACAAAATAATTTACTAAACTAAAGAAAAACAGAGTTCATCTAAAAATAAAAGCAAACCCACAGAGCGTGACGCAAATTATTTTCCGAGCGCAATTATGTAAATATCACCGGCAACTCGGCACAAATAAATTGCATTTTATCGATAGTCGATAGTCCATGTAATGTCGGGTACAACGCAATTAGCGAGGGTCAACTCCGAAGCGGCTTACAACAGCCCACCTACAAATTAAGTCTATTAACTCAAACTTTTAAGTCCCCTAGCACGAGATATCTTCCTTTCTTGTCCGACAGAGTTTTGGAGCTTATTCGTTAAGTACTGGTCTTTTGTAGTCACTCTTTGCTTTGTTAGATATTATTCTCTTCTGTAAATGGGATTTTTGTAAGTTGATAAAGATCTCGTGTTAATGAACTGGGGAATATGAATGTGTGTTTCGATAAATATCTTTCGCACGGTTCTAGTATAGAGATTAGAGAATGTTTGGTGTTCGAGACGTGCGTGGATGGATACTTAAATAATAAAAAAAAACACTTATGATGCAAAACAAAACCTGTAATACGTCGGGATTCTACGTGTACATGTAATGCCAAGTTCGCAAACAATAGGTAAAGCCGGAGAAAAGAACCAGGCAATAAAAACTCGCGGTCACTCTTTTCAAATTGGAATAAAATTAAAACTGTATACCAGACACTTATTAAGACGACTTCTATTTCATTTTAAAGAATAGAAGCGAACGAAAATTCACTTTTTATTAATAAGAAACTGCTACTAAGTGCTACTTAGATTTTTGTGTCTTCTAGTTACCACATTCTAATTCCGCAACCTGCCCATTATGCGGCCTGCAAATTTTGCGATCAGCACATTTTGCGACTTGCACATTATGCTATTGATCCCGCCAAAAACACAGGCAGTATCAATGACGAGTTGATGCCATTTTTGCTGAATATATACTAGAACGATACGGTACATCACAATTTTTGTCTTAAATATAACAGCTGAGGGGTTTTAGCGAACAAAATGGTTTCATAGCTATTTTTGTCGACTGCTTTATTTCAACCATTTGTCACTGTACTGTGTCCTTACCTTTCATTTAAAAAATAAGGACGATTAAAGAGTTTAAAAACTAAATTACGTTTATGAATATAAATAAATATTGAAGTCCCTGAACAAGTCGGGTTCCATAACGTGTCATGCCGGCTGCAGGCACAAAGGTCCTCACAGTTGCATAGTGCGTGAGTGCAACTTATTACTGATATAATTTCACTATTGTTTGCCGCTGGCTTCACTCCATATGGCGTAACGTGTTTTTTTAGCAACCAATTTCGTCGATATACTTAGTCGAAGCTTCGCCGTTTCGAACCTCCTTTTGAGAGACTCCTTAGTTTCGCGTGACTGGCAGCCGGAAGACGATGTTTTATGATATTAATTAGTAAATTAACTGTAGGGTAGATATTATTTTAAATAAAAGTTTAAAAGTACTGTTCGAAAAATAATAGTCTTTAAAACTGGCCGGATTCATATTTTTACGTGTGTTTTTTGGATGACAGATTGTATTTTAATAAATTATGTTCGAAATTGAAATTTTGTTACTGGCAATTTATCAATGACTAGCTGACTACCCACTTCGGCTTATGACACTCACAATAATGTGGATTCTTTTGGTAAAAGAATTTTCAAAATCCGTTTAGTAGATCCAGAGACTTTATGGACAGTGTATGTTATAAGTATTGCATCTACCATGGTGCATGGTGCTTTATTCGATTGCATTGTTATTACTTAGTTACGGCGTTCTCTAATTATTAAATTCAGTAGCGAAAGGCATATGGCAACTCCCATACTGCAAAATTAAATAGGACTATTATGGCATAGACCTTTTTAAGTCATACTGTTTCAATTGATATCTTTATCATTAACTAGATGTCCCGCGCAACTTCGTAAATTTTCCGTTTTTGCAACATTTATCTATGCTGCTCGGCTCCTATTAGTCGTAGCGTGATATTATATAGTCCATAGCCTTCCTTGATAAATGGGCTATCCAACAGTAAAATATTTTTTCAATTCGGATCTGTAGTGAGATTACCACGTTCAAACAAACAAACTCTTCAGCTTTATGTTTTATGTATAGAAGTATAGATAAATTTAACGAATGAAAAATAATAAATTTAGGTATGTGCACTCAGTATCATGGGCATATAACAACCCTTGAATTTGACCACACATTTCTGTTACACCTTGTAGATTAGGTAAGTACCTACCTACGCAATAAAATATTACATAATATTAGGAATATATATATAGGTATACTAGCTGTCCCGCGCAACTTCGAATGCGTAATTTTTCCCCGTTTTTGCAACATTTCTCGTCGCTGCTCCGCTCCTATTAGTCGCAGCGTGATATTATATAGCCTATAGCCTTCCTCGATAAATGGACTATCCAACAAAAAAAGTTTTTTTCAAATCGGACCAGTAGTTCCTGAGATTAGCGCGTTTAAACAAACAAACAAACAAACTCTTCCGCTTTATAATATTAGTATAGATTTATCTATTGCACTGTTATTTAACACCCAAAGCCACCGAAACCAACAAAAATGCCAAAATACAACCGCGACCTTCACAACTTCCATCCCTACACCAAGTATAACACGAACACGACAAAACAATAGAGTAGGTAAAGATAATACTCATACGATATTAATATCAGTATGTTATCACGGCGAGTCTCGTGGGAAGAAATTGGTTATCTACCAATTGCGATATCTCGGTCGACCACCGCATCGTATATATGAAAATTATACGATAATAATAGAAACGGTTCATATAAATATTATATATTTTAATTGTTTATGTCCCAATGCGGTTTGCGTCCCGCTACGTCGAAATAACAAATTGGACTCACGACATGCTCGATCGAATTATGTTTTCATATTAGTTTTTTAATTAATTGGTAAGTTAATTTTGTATTTCGTTGTATAAATATTGTTTGTAATTAATAATTTATGTTATTTGTATAATGTTGGTAACGAAATGGAACACTAGCTGGATATAAACTATTGAGTGTTACTCTTTGAAACCAATACCTATTTGTGATTTATTTTAACCTAGCATTACAAATACAACTAATTGCTATATCAAACAAATACCAACTTAGTTGTTTTTCTATATGATTCGTAGAACATCTTGATCAGTTTAACCCATTCGGTACAAAGTGGAATATAGTTCCGTTCTTCTTCTGGTTATTTCGACTAGTTTCTGAGTAGTACTTGACTACCTACGATCACTATAATCTTTTTTAGAGTTGCGTGGCCAAAATGGCAAAAACGGAACCCTTATAATTTCGTCATGTCCGTCTGACTGTATATCCGTCAGTATGTAACAAAGACTACACAATGAATATTAATTAAATTTGATAAAAAATGTCTTGTGGTAGCCACTAATTAGTTTGATAGCTAAATAATAAAAATATATATATTTTTAGGGGGGGGGGGGGGATTAATACATGTAACAGTTTTTTTTTGTGTGGCACATCATTGGGCAGGTCTTTTACAACTATTTTAAGGTTTCTAATATTTTTTTTTAATTAAGTGAATATTTTTGGAAATCATCTTTCCGAAAGTTGCACAAATTATATCCCCCTCTTATCTTTTGAACCGTAACCAAAAAATAATGAAACAAATCGAAAAGTAGTAGCGCTTAACAAATAATTTAAACTAAAATTATTTTGGACATAATCGGATAGGCCGAAAAACTGTGTTTCTCAACAAAAGGGCGTAAGTGCCATGAACATATACTCTTCTGCTGGTGCAATTATTCTAATCAGATTTTTTTCATACGGCAAGGGCTCCAAAACCCGACACAGAGCATGACCCGACATGCTGCCTGGTTAATTTTAATAGTTGGTACACATATCACTACGATGTCTTCTATTCAAATAGCACTAATGTTGTAAACGCAAAGCATACTTATATTTGTGCCACAATAAAGATAAATGAAGTTTTGTTGTTAATTATCAAGAATCCATCGTACTGATAAGATGAAGGCGAAAACCTAAATAAGTATATCCTTTACTCTATACTCCATTTCATATACGAAGTCCATTTTGACACATGATGATAACCTCAATTTGACAATGAGTAAACAAGCCATCGGACGGAGTTGTAAAAATGGCGGTAAACTGACCGGCCATTATTTTTTCAGCTCCGAGTTTAACTTGTAAAAATTGTTTTGAATACGTGATTATTGACTTAGAACGAGACATGCATGTAATAAGTGCATAAATACTTGACACTAGCAGAAATTAGCCGTTAAAACATCTAGATTGCCATAAACTCAAAGAAGAAGAAGAAGCCATCGGAAGTTTATTTCATGAATAATATTTTAATTATTAAAACAAATAGTCCAGTATTTAAAGCGATACTATAATTTTGTATAAATACTATGCTATGGCAACAAGTGATAATTATAGGATGAATATTTCGCGTGTTGAACCAAAGAAATCGATTAACATTATAGGATCGGAATATGGATTCAAATATAAAATTATTTTACATTTATTATTTATTAGGTACTTTATAATATTAGTTGAGATTAAAAGTAAAACTCGAATTAGTATCTATTAAGTTTGGTTTCTTAATTTAATGCTAATCGATTTAAATTTGTTAAGAATGGTAATTGAAAATCGATGCTGCCTAATAGCGACTGCAATGATATTTCACTAGTAATATTATTAGATATCTGTCAAAAAGGAATTCGTATTTGAAACAGAGTTTTTTTTTTTGGTTTTGTTAAAAAGATAACTAGCAATGTGGGATTTACGTCCCACAGTACTAGCAATCCTGTTAACCCCTCCAGCAAAGCTCAATGACTTGTGTTAGGAGTGGGTTCACGTCGGTAGTATAATGGGTAGGATTCGAACCCGCGACGCTCGATGCCTTAGCCATTAGGCTACCGCCGCTTCAAAAGTATACATCTTTTTACATAAATAATATGTAGTAGTATTAGAAACGAATTTTATCTTAAAACATTTACACGATTGAGACTCTTAGTGAATAGTATCGAAGGGTCCTTAAAACCGCCATTCGCCATTCTTTTCGGCTTCCATTTGCATTCTAATTTACAGAAAAAGAAAGGTACAAAGAATCGTGTCCAGCAAGATATATTTTTGTATCGAGTTATTTCAGGAAAATGTTAACCCTTCGCTTTTGATCTATACTAATATTATAAAGCGGAAGAGTTTGTTTGTTTGTTTGTTTAAACGCGCTAATCTCAGGAACTACTGGTCCGATTTGAAAAATTCTTTTTTTGTTGGGCAGCCCATTTATCGAGGAAGGCTATAGGCTATATAACATAGCGCTACGACTAAAAGGAGCGAAGCAGCGACGAGAAATGTTGCAAAAACGGGGAAAAATTACGCATACGAAGTTGCGCGGGACAGCTAATAGTGTATAAAATCGTATCATAATACTTACTAGTTTTAGAGCGGGGCTCCCGAGGTCCATCAACAGTGACTTTGATGGCTTTTTGGTATGTTGCTACTTGAGGTGGTGTCGTCGACACAGTAATTGTCAATGAAAAGCTCTTCCCTGAAACAAAAAAAATAATATTAAGTAAGTGCTGCGTGAAAAGAGAAACTATTTGAGACTATGGTTGTGGGGCTTTCGAAACGATATATTATTCTAAATGTTGATAAACTTTCGCGATTTGTACACATTATTAAAATATATATATTACGTTACTTAATCGCACAGTCACAGTCTACCCGTGACCACGGCCGTTGCAATACGGTCGAAACGTCGGGCATTAAACAAGGTATTTTACCTTAAATTATTAACGCGATTAAGACCCGTAATTTAAATATATTTTAATAAGATATATTATTCTGTTTATGATTTCGTACTTATTTGTGAGCCTTTAGAAATATCTTTACCCTGAAACTCGGTACGACGTCTCCTCATAGACTAAAACTTTAGTAGAGGGGCTAACTCGCCAGCAAAGTAAGAAAAACTCTTATGAATACGTCTCATAAATTATACATAGTTGCCTGGGAGATGTCAATAATCTTCTTGAAGAAGTTAACGTTACTCCACTTGGTAAAAATGAGAATGAGAATGAATGACCACCTCTGTGGCGCGGTGGGAGTGAGTCCGACTGCTATGCAAGAGTCGTGGGTTCGATTCCCATACGGGGCACCACTTTGTGTGATCCACAAATTGTTGTTCCGAGTCTGGGTGTACTTTGTGTTCGTGACTTGTATGTTTGTAAAGTCCCCTGCCACACAGGGTTAAACCCTAATGGGTGTGGTCTTTAAAAAAAATGTGCTGTATGGATAAGTATGCTGAATGGTATTATTTAGGATTGCTATATGTTTTGTACAGTTTTAGTTTAGTTTCACACACCTATGTCAATGTCTTCTAGTCTCCATGAAAAATGTGTAATTTTAGTGTAGTCGATTCTTTAAGATGCAAAAGTACTAGTATCTTTAATCACTACTGTCTACTATTCATCTTAAAGTAATGATGACAACATAAGTGTAAATAACTACTTAAGTCCAATCTGTGGAAACTTGGTCTTTGGACAATATTACAAAGCTGACGAGTTGGTTTGTTTGAACGCGATAATCTCAGGAACTATTGGTCCGAATTAAAAAAAATCTTTTGCTGTTGGATAGCCCATTTATTGAAAAAGGCTATAGGCTATTATATAGCCTACATCACGCTATGACCAATACGAGCGAAGCAGAAATGAATAATGTTGCCTAAAGAGTTTGTTTGTTTGAACGCGATAATCGCAGGAACTACTGGTCCGAATTGAAAAAAATATTTTACTGTTGGGTAGCCCATGTATCGAGGAAGGGTATACGCTTTATAACATCATGCTACGACCAATGCGGAGCAGCAATAAAACATGTTGCAAAAACGGGAAAAATTTACACATACGAAGTTGCGCAACTCAGCTAGTATAATAAAATGACAATAACATAAGGTTATAAATCTATAAATGTTGATAAACTTAACTTAAAGAAAATATTTCGTTTCTTTTCTTTTCTTTTTTCTATATTACGGGTCTTAATTGTGTGAATAATTTAAGGTAAAATACCTTGTTTATTGCCCGACGTTTCGACCGTATTGCAACGGCCGTGGTCACGGATATACTTAAAAATCTAGTTGCATTATAGCTGTAAGTTCCCCAAATGAAATAAATAAATAAACATTTTGGCAGTCTATTAAATAATTTTATCCAGATGCATACTGAATTATGTGACTATCACATTTATCTACACAATAATCCTTTCGCACTACAATATTCAATCATATTAATCAACTTATTAGCCTCTATATAGTAGATAATCATGTTCCAATCCTAGTGTGTGTGCGTGTGTGTGTCCATGAGCCCTAACTACTGCGGACTGCGTATGGGAGGAAAATGGCGAGCTTTTTGGGCGTCCGATTTGCGGTCACCAGTAATGAATGCACCGATAAATACCGAATAAAATTACAGTTAAAATGAGTGGATTAACATGTCTAATGCAGATAATTCGTGTGTAGAGCACTCCATTTGGAATAAATGACTGATTTTGACGTGTTCCGCGTTCTGGATTAGCTACGTTTATATTTTGTTTTTAGTTATGGTTTTGGGTGAATTACGTTGGGTGATTTGAGACTTTTGAAATACAACCATAATTAGTTTTTTTTTTTTTAAAGATAAGTAGCAATGTGGGATTGAGTCCCACATTACTAGCAATCCTGTTAACCCCTCCAGCTAAGCTCAATAGCTTGTGTTAGGAGTGGGTTCACGTCGGTAGTATAATGGATAGGATTCGAACCCGCGACCTTACGATTGCGAGACCGATGCCTTAGCCATTAGGCTACCACCGCTTTGAAAAATTGTATTCCTAAAGTGCCTTAGTCCTTTGCAGCCCTTCAACGTGTTAATTGATCTGATTTACTCGTACATCAAAACATGTAGGTACTAAAAGTACATTATATTTTATATTATTATATTGAAATTGTGACACTTATATTGGTGTTATGGTTTTTTTTGGAAGTTCCATAAAAAAATATTAATTAGACTGACAGGCATGTGGTCTATTTGTTGGACAAGGACATGTCTTGTTCAACAAATTATAGTTGATGGATCCGGTGCTACAATGCTAAACTGTATTCTCTGATTTTGTTATTAGATATTTAGGGTTCCATAGCCAAAATGGCAAAAACAGAACCCTTAGGTATAGTTACGTCATATCCGTCTGTCTGTCTGTCTGTCTGTATGTCACAGGCATTTTACTCAAAAACTACTTAATGAATATTAATAAAATTTGGTGAAAAAGTGTCTTATAGTAGCCGCTACTTAGTTTAATAGCTAAATAATAAAAATAAATATTTTTGGGGCTCTCCGTACATATGTAACAGAAACTAAAGTTTTTTTTTAGTAAACATCAATTAGTGGCACATCATTCGACAGGTTTTTCGAAAACGTTTTAAGGTTTCTAATTTTTTTTTTGATTGAGTGAATATTTTTGGAAATAATCACAAAAGTAGCGCTTAACAAATACTTTAAACTAAAATTATAACGGATATGATCGTATATACCGTCATTGAGTTATTGCTGAAAAACTGTGTTTCTCAACAAAAGGGCGTAAGTGCCATGCACATACGCAGTTCCGCTGATGCAATTATTTAAGACTGCGGAACCATACACTGATCATGGTCCAACATGCTCTTGCCAGTTTTTTTTTTGTTTTTAAAGCAATCACAGAGTTTACATTAACTAAGTTTGGTTTGTATTTACGCCTACAAAAATAAATTCAAGGAAAAAATAATAACGAACTGATAATCCCTTAATTACTAGTTCGTTATTTGGCAAACTCTTATGAAAAAACGTCACATTAACGAGTATTGATAACATTCACCTATTTTTAGCTTCCTGTTATTTATTGACTAATTAAGACGGGTTGAACAATATTACCCATTAATATATAATACGGAAAGTTTCAATTTTTTTTTAAATTTTTGTTTGTCCAAGGCAACGGGAGCTTCGAGAAAAAAGCGTAACTATGCTTCTCTAGTAATTAGACATTACATACCTATTTTGACTGGCCTGTTAGTCTAGTGGTTATAGGCCGACCGCTTAACTCGTATATCGCCTGCGCGGTGAGAAGGGAGCGCGGGGTGATGTTAACGGGTGGGTGAGCGGGGTGCGCGGGACAATCGGGTCCCGCGCACCCCGCTCACCCACCCGTTAACATCACCCCGCGCTCCCTTCTCACCGCGCAGGCGATATACGAGTTAGGCGGTCGGCCTATAGTGACCCTGCCTGCTAAGCTGAAGGACTTGGGTTCGATCCAAACCCAGGATAAAAAATTGTGTAATGAGCATGATGGTTTATTTTGTGTGTGGGTGTTATTTATCTATAATATGTGTTTAGAAATATATAGGTAAGTCGCCCGCGGCTCCGCCCGCGTGAATGTCGGTTATTGGAATCA
Source organism: Herminia tarsipennalis (assembly GCA_945859575.2). Classification (NCBI taxonomy): domain Eukaryota; kingdom Metazoa; phylum Arthropoda; class Insecta; order Lepidoptera; family Erebidae; genus Herminia; species Herminia tarsipennalis. Next base: position 15,867,851 of record OX243846.2, on the reverse strand, counting down.
AACTATCTCCAATAAAAAAACCAAATTTCATCTAAATCGGTTTAGCTGTTTGAGCGTGAAAGCGTAACAGACAGACATACAGACAGAGTTACTTTCACATTTATAATATTAGTATGGATGTTTATTGGTTGTCTGGTTTCTATAACACAAGCTCTGCTTTGATTGGGATCAGATAGCGTTGTGTGAGTTGTCCCAAGATATTATTATTATTTATTGTTAAACTCATTTGTAAGCGTTTTATGTTGATTTACTTGTATTAGATTTAAAAACTGAATAAGCAAATAATCTTTCAGTTTTTTAAATTCATTTTTAAACATTTTACTCATCTAAGGGTTCTTGAGAACTGGGACTTGTGCCTTCAATACGGAAACAAATCATCATAAATATTTGCCGCTAAGCTTTAAAGGCGTGTCTTGAACGAGGTGAAATATTGCTTCTAAAGTTGCTATTAAACTTAATGCATTCCTCATGATCACTCATCAACAGTTTAGGGTCTAACACAATACGAGCAAAGTCATAAAACATAACATTGTATCCCAACGACTATCTCCAGAAGGTGTTGAGAGAGGCGCGCGAAATATTCAATTATTGTGCGCGGGCGCAGGTGGGCCGCAGGGGTGCAGGGAAGGAAAATGGCCGCCATCTTGATTTACGATCGAGCGTAAATCCTTAGTGACATTTGTGAGTGGAGACGACTCGCAAACGTCGCGTCTTATGTACACGACTAACACACGATTTCCTTGTAACATTTTGCGGTTGGGTATACATCGCTTTTCAAGTTTAGCAAAGTTTTAACTAGCTTGATTTCAGCATAGCAATGGATTGGAAATAATGGTTGTCGTAGTTTCAGAGCTTTCATTTTAATATGAGTTCTCAATATTGTATGGTACCCCCAATGTGCATAAATATAAAATGTTATGTGCTTGCTGTCCAAGTGAACTGACGTGTTGTCAAAGCTCTCACACGTTTCAGAAAATTTAAGATACAATAGTGATTGAGTATATTTATTAGTATATTCTAGCCTCATACATAAACTGCTGAATAATAAAAAATGTAAAAACATGTCGTTTTTTTTAAATTTATGTATCACTAGCTGACCCGTTTTTGCAGCATTTTTCATGAATGCTCCGCTCCTATTGATCGTAGCGTGATGTTATTATCACGATTATTGATCGTAGCGTGATGTTATATTAAGACACTCACAAATAACGTAGCTTTCTATTGGTAAGATAATTTTCAAAATCAGTTTAGTAGAACCAGAGATTACCCCCTACAACGTCACCAACTCATAACATAACAACATCACAAACTCACAAACTTTACCTCTTTACACCTGCTTATGTCTACGGTAAGATCACGTAACAAAAATATAATATACACTCGTGGGGCTGCTAGACTATGTGCGATTAATATACCAAAAGTAATACGTTTTTGTTTAATTTTTACGACTACACCCCAGCGCCGATTTTAATGGAATTTGGTATAATACGCGGGAAAAAAATAATCTTATTCTATTTTCTTAATTACACCTATCATACGACTCGAATTAAGAACTTCTTTCTTTTTGTAATCGGTTAAAAAGTACATTTGGTCGTAGAAATGCGAGTGTAATACTAAGATGACCACACAAAATGATTTGGTCACACTCTGGTCACGGCGTTTACGTGCGTCGGTCACTCTGCCCGGTCCTAATTATGTGTTCAATTTAATGACAAGTACTCTCTCTTTCGACATAGCGCATTACTATCGAATTACTGATGTCGAAATGTCAGAAATATGTCGACGTATTTTAAGGAGTTCATTAGATGGTCGTAATTGGATTTACTTGCGTTTTAGATCGTTAGTGTAATTTATCGTTTAACACTTTAATTGAACTAAAATGGTAAGTTCAGATTTATCATGAGAGTTGGCGAATGAAGAAATTGTTAAGTAACCACCATGTTATAGAACTCTTTTGGGTTGGATTACCGTTTTACCAATATTATGATGTATTTTTCTTTCAAAGGAGAGGACTGTGTCCTGTCATTTCAGGATTGTGTTTTAGAAGGGGTGTAATGAGTTTTGAATACCTAATTCCTCAGTTTTGGGACATCATTCGTCACAATGCGAGCGCAACCAAGCGTACCAATGGCAAACTCAAATCTTACCCTGAAGGACTCCTCTATATACATAATCATGCTTATCAAATTGTTTGTCATAATTTTTTTTTTTATTAAAATAGACGACTGACTCAGTAGGGTACAAGCCCTGTGTCGCGGGAGACTTTACAAATATACAAGTCACGTACACAAAGTACACCCAGACTCGGAGCAACAATTTGTAGATCACACAAAGTGGTGTCCCTTGTGGGAATCGAATCCACGACCTCTTGCGTAGCGGTCAGACACACTCCCACCGCGCTTCAAGGCAGTTAATGATGCGTGATAATTTCATTCTGAATAACTAAAAGTTCAATTTGTCCTTGCCAAATTCGCGATTGCACGAATATGAAAAAGGGTCTTGTAGCCCGAATACCTCTATCGGATACGTCATTCTAATTCGAAACAAGATACACAAAACAAAATTATACATAACGATACAAAATATCGATACATACGACAAAAAGAATACAAAAGAGACACGCCAACGAACCAGTCCGTGTCTGTCGAGGCTAATCACATCGTATTATCGATGCACTGTTTTGATGACCCCGTCACAAATAATGGTAGTTCACACACGCTGGTGTTGAGTTACACTGTATCACAATTCATTGAAAGTATAGAAGGAAACTTACCACTATCATTAATACAATAGTTTGTTACTTAATCACGCTAGAACAGTTAAACGATAGATTTAAATGTGAAATAGCACGTAGACTACTTTTATATCAGAAAAATGTAAGAGTTCCACGCGAACAAAGTTGCAGGCGAAAACAGCTAGCATCTATACTAATATTATAAAGCTGAAGAGTTTGTTTGTTTGAACGCGGTAATCTCAGGAATTACTGTTCCGAATTGAAAAATTCTTTTACTGTTGGATAGCCCATTTATCGAGGAAGTCTATAGGCTATATAACATTACGCTACGACCGTTAGGAGCGGAGCAGCCATGAGACATGTTGTAAAAACGGGGAAAATTTACGCAGCCTAAGTTGCGTGGGACAGCTAGTTTCATATAAAAGTCCCACAGCAGGCGAGTAGCGAGCGACTATCAACTATTTTCTCGCTCAATAAATGTCAAGAAACTTACACGTATAAACGTGTCGATCCCGTGTAAACAAAAAAAGGTCAAGTTCCCCGGCAGTGTGAACAATCATCCCATCTTTTCTACCGCGATCGCCAACCCGCTCGCCAAGCGTGGCGATTATCTAAAAAATATTTATTATTATTATTTAGCTATTAAACTAAGTAGCGGCTACTGCAAGACACCTTTTCACCAAATTTCATCAAGATTAATTGAGTAAATTGCCTGTGACACACGGACCGGCAGACGGACATGACGAAACTATAAAGGTTCCGTTTTTGCCATTTTGGCTACGAAACCCTAAAAACATACCTAGTAACTAAGGAAGAGAATTTGTAAGCAAATCAAAATGATGTACAGTTTTTAAGTTAAATTCTTTGAAATAGATATTAAGGCCTAACGTAGGAGGGATAGTCCTTCAAACTATTATAGTTAAATAAATACTATGAAGATGTTTTTTAATGTGATTAATATATTCATAGACCTTGACCATCGGTAAGTTCTAAGAAAAATAGTAAAATATTGACTTTAATAAAGAACCGAAACATTTGTTTGTAATGAAACAACATTTTAGTTTCTTTGAATTCTGTTTGTGAATCACCTCGAAGGGGAATTCATTATGGAATCATTTTACAAATAGAAATAGTTTCTTAAGTTTAAATAAATTTAGATTATGTCTGGTACTCTGACAGGGACTACTGCCAGTAACTGTTTGAACTGTCATCGGTGCAGAATGAACCTAAATAGAATTATCATTATGATAGACAGCTAATATGGACTTTATTGTAAACGGAATTAAGTTTTAAGGAAGAAAATCGAGCATTAGTAAGGGCGTTTGTCCACCGCATACCGTCAACGGGACGACATCACGTCACCGAAATAGCGATACATAGAATTACTATAGCCGTGTGTCCACCACACGTAGGTAAGGCAAGGTTTTGCCTTGCCATACACGCGACTATTACTCTCGGTGTTCTGTGCGAATAGTCGCAGAGAACACCGAGAGTAATAGTCGCGTGTATTACTGTGCTCGGTCTAGATAAGGGCGTTACACCCAATATACCTAAATCATCGTCAACCATTTAAGCGTTGCTTTACAGTTGGATCAACGTAACTAGACCGGACTGAAGTAGGCGACAAGTAGTTGCGCAGATTCATTTTTTGGAAGTAAATGGTGACAGGAAGCGGGGGGCGGGGGCGGTAACTAGCCAAGAGAATTAGAGATGCGATTACGCATTACATTGTCATAATTAGTATTACCACAGATAATATAATACTATACTAGTAGTATTACTAACTCATGATTATTTTCATAAAGAAATTGTTTTTCAAAGTTTCTTTAGTATTTACTGTAACTGTTCTAAATTTAAACTTTTATGAACTCATTTAAATAGTGTTTTTATATTGTTGAATTAAAATGTTGTTAGTATTTTTAATCGATTAAATATATTTAGTCGTTTTCGTGAGTAATTTTAGGGTCGCATCTCTATGACATGCGCGAAAGTGATGAAAACCTAACTTCAATCCGGTCAAGTTACGTTGATCGTACTGTACCTTCGAGAAAAAATCTGCGATCGTTCGCTCGCTACACGGGCAGCAAGGAACCAGAACCGGGTATTTACGGTCATTTGTGCGAGACCTTAGTGTAACAGCTACAACTCAAGAGTGAGTAGCCGGATCAAAGATATCGTGCATAGCTGGGGACTTTCGACAGGCACTGATTGGAGTTGCTAGTGTGGTGCAATACCAAAATTGATCCATCGTATCTAAATAATGTCCTATGTGCCCGATCACCTGCACACGGGAGGGCCTATAATGTTTGCTGTCGAAGCGCTAAGAAGGCTAGTAAGTACATGGCTTTAAGTACATGTATTTTAACTATTATGTACTTACTTACATACATGTATATATAATATCTATAGATTGTAATATACTGCTGGCCAGTCACAGTGTTGATGGCGTGTTAAACGATCTCTGTGATTTTACTGCTCCTCGCATATTGTAGGTGCATGAGGGCCAGTAATGGTGGCGGGCTGCGTCGGCGCAACTAACACAATGGAACACTAAAGTGCGAACGTCGTTTACAACCCGCTGCGGTTTGGAAATTAAAATCCAACTTGCTGATCTGACTTTTGAGATGAAAGTGTGCTAGGTATTGTGGGAAAATTATACGGATATATACTTCAATGAAAATCATTAGTATAGTATACCTGCTCCAGAGCATAGGGGTCTACACAGTTACAATGAACAATTTACTAAAAGACCGTTCATTTTCTTATGAGTTAAATCGTATTTAATTATATTTTAAAAGTTTGTTGAACTATTAAAATATGCTAATACTAGCACTAATGTGATAGAGTAAGTCTTACATTTTGTTGCAAACAAGAAGTACAACTTCTTAAATTAGTAGCTGATCCGCGCCACTTCGTCTGCGTAAATGTTCCCCGTTTTTGCAATATTTTTCATTGCTGCTCCGCTCCTATTAGTCGTAGGGTGATGTTATATAGCCTATAGCCTTTTTCGATAAATGGGCTATACTATAGCAAAATATATTTTTCAATTCGGACCAATAGTTCCCGAGATCACAGATAATATAATACTCCGAGATTATCGCATTCAAATAAATTCTTCAGCTTTATAATATTAGTATAGATCATCACAGATAGCATTTTTGACTGGAGCTTTCTTTTAAATTCATTAACGTATTACGAATAAGAAGCATAAGCATTGCTTTATGGTCCAACGATAAGGAATTTTAAATTATTTATTTTAATTTTATAATAATGTGCCAACCTATTTTTCCTTTGTAATTTCCGAGAATTAAATGATTTGTTTTGATGACGTATGTTTTGGGAATTGATTGCTTTAAATCCTTGACTTGGCATCGTAATAGGAATATTGGTTTTGAAATGATACTATAGTTGTGTGTGGTTATAGATATTTAGAATTATGGTAAACTTTTCTAGGAAAGTCAAAGGCTAACAATTAAGCAAATATTTACAATATAGAACAGTTAATGCATGTTCTACCATTACATATAGTGGTAGATCATGCATTAACTGTTGCATGCATGCATAAACACATATACGCATCCTCTGTGAGTGCAATGCTTGACCACACCAGGAGCCTGCACCTTGGACGGCACTCAATCACACCAGACGACGTTAAGGCCACACCACCAAGGCCGTACTTAATGCAGGGACTTTTGGGTATTACATCTCAGCCCGACTTCTATCCAGATACAATACAATTACCTAACACAAGTGGGTAGGTAATATAAATTACGCTATATTGTTTATTTACATTTTTTGCTGACGAGTTATAAAATATATAACTTGTCAGCAAAAAATTGTAAAGTATCAAAGTTTTCCTCTTGTAAGCCATGCCATAGATCGTAGAGATAATTCAATTCAAAATTCTTTATTCACTTACGTCTGGTTATTTGACATAAGCTCCATACATAATATGTCAAAACTTTAGTAGCCAAATCCATCAATAGTTAGATTATTGAGACCGGCCGGTAGTCTTTTGTTACGTGACACTTAGATCTAATGCCAAGTTCACAAACAATAGGTAAAGTCGGAGAAAAGAGTATGACAATAAAACTCACGGCCACTCTATTCAAATTTCCATGTTTAAATGATAATAAACTTGATATGGGGGTAAGGCGCTGCTACTAATATACTATACACCATGTTAAAAGACCGATGCAAATGATATTATTAAAAAGTTGGAACATGAGATAAAATTAAATCAGCCTTAGTTGGTACAATGGGGTACAACATAGTACATCTACTTAGGTACAACAAGGGTAAAAACGATATGTGCTTAAATATTGGCCAAAGTACTGGTAATGAATTATTAAAATAAAACATTAATTCCGATATCAAAAGAAAGAAAATAATGGCCTTTATTCGTATATCGTAATATTCGTAATATTGACGTCTATTCCTTTCTGATTGGAGGTAGGCCTTTTGGCCTTTTTAAATTAGTGTTATGATTTTAAAGTTTCAATGCGTCAAGCATTAAAAACCTAATATATAAAATGTCAGACCTTATTCGTTTATTCTCTTATGAGCGCCCAGAGTTTAGGTTGGGCGCCGAAGTAAACTATTAAAGCTGGAATTCTTCAGTGTTTGAAATAGCGTATATTCTTAAATGTAAACTATAGTGAATACATAATTGTATTTTTCTGGAAAGTAGTATTATGAATCTAATATAATTTTCACGTAGATTGCTAACAAATTGTCTCTTAATAGACACGACAGTAACAACAAACACGGGTTTTCACATTCGTGATTTAGAAAATGCGCATTCCCTCACCGCAAACGATTATTTTGTTTATGAAGGGGACGCGCATAACGGGGCCTTAATCGCGTGATCGTTTAGTTTTCTTTTATTCGATTATCTACATACTGTAATTTTGACATAGATAGACATTTTTAGTATTTATGCCTAACAACTAAGCACATTACTGCTACAGGAGAGTACAGTGAAAGAACTTGTTGTATTTTTATGAGTGAGTCATCAACTTTAACTCCTCTGTGGAGTCACCTGACCTCGTTTCGTCGTTTGCTAATTAAACTAGGTATACATTTTATAAATAAAAATCAATTTTTGAATGCATCACTTTAGAGTTGCTGCACTATTTACCCGACTGAGTAAGAAGTAGGGTTTTTGGTTATTTTTTTTTTTTGTACGGAAAAACTACTTTTCATAATATCACTATTCTATTTATACCATATTTATTCTCATTTAAATATAATGTACTAAGTGATTTACACATTTCATAATGAGTAGAAATATAAGAAAAAAAATAGTGGAAACTCATAATTGGCCTTATCATATCAACCTATATGATGGCCCACTGCTGGGCACGGGTCTCCCCATTAGAACCTACTAGTATGTAGATCCTGGGGGTAATTGCCATAATCGCCACGCTTGGCGAGCGGGTTGGTGATCGCAGTAAGGCGCAGTACGCAGAGGACGCTGCTGCCCGTCCTCCGGTGTGCAATCCCTTAGTCGCCTTGACGACACCCACGGGAAGAGACGGGGTGGTACTATTCTTAAGCCGGCACCACACGGCCAAATCAAGCTACACAAATATTCTACTGTATTTTACCTAGCTGTAAGTTTCTCTAAAATTATAAAATAAAATAAATAATAATTACGTGGTCGTAAAAACAAAAAAGATTTGGTTTCATTTACTTATTTAATACACTTGCGTGACTACATAGGTACAGATACATTATACCCAGACCCAAAATCAACAACCGCACTCTCCACCTAAAAAAATATGCTGGATGGGAATCAAAGCCAAGATCTCTGGGTTAAATCAGTAACACTAACCACTAAACCAACAGACCACAGATAGTGTTGACTCCATAACAACTTATAAACATAGGGAGAAACGCACTAGTGGTGTGGTGGTGTGTGGTATTGATGTACCCTGATGTGGTTGAATGATATTTGACGGTACAAGCTTATTATTATCAAATGAGCTATGGGCTTGTTTGATATCTACTTACTTCAGTCGTGTAAAAAAAATGGTTGTCTGTAATGTCGGTTTACGGACGATAGTTTTACGTTATAAAGTCATAAGAAAACATTGATGATATATCGCAATTCGCGTTGCTTAGCAACCAATCAATAACGTGACATTTTTAGACCCTTTTTCGTACGTGCACCTGATCATCGATGTATAAGACGTTATCACGTCAAAAAGCCTAATCATTATCTCAAAATGATCTATCACTGAAACTGTCTAACAAATAACACAAACAAGTCTTGAGACTGAATTCAATCAAAGTCAGTAGTAAAAAGAAAACCAATTATTAATGTTCTATTGGCAAAATACAATTTATAATACGAAATTAAAACTTATTGTAGGCAATAATAAGATCGTTAATTGAATACAAACATGATATAAAAAGTGTAACGCGGACATAGACCGCGCAGTGCGGTATCAATAGAGCATTTTTTGTTGGATATTTAATTAGTGGTGATGTCTTGGTTTCAAACCACGATTACTTGTGTTAGACCACAAACGCTGGCACCATGACCTAGTGTACTTAGCGATGTAATCATTTAGTAATCATTGTTACCATGTGAATGCGTCACTTCACTATCAGTGATAGGTGCTGATTCGTGACGAAGTGGTGACTGTGTAGATTAATGAGGTTAATGTTGCCGTTCATTGTCAAGATCATAGGCATGCGCAGGGGGGATTTGGGGGTTATTCCCCCCCCTCCGCAAACTGCAAAAAGGTAGTTACTTATACACAGTACTCACTTTGAAAAATGATCCTAGGTACGCTCAAGGTCTGGATCATAGGTAGGCGATCATTTACGTTGGTGCTGGTGAAGGCATAAGTTCCAAAAAGGATACCTTCTCTTTTGTCAATAGGATACTACAACGGAATACCGTGTGATTATTAGTCGGTCCGACTCCGACATACCCTCTCTACGTGTCCCTCTTTGTCCTCGTTGGAGTGCGACCCGAAAGGATTTTATAAAAAGTAGATATTTTATTAAAAGTTAACTACGAATTGCCAAGGAAGTAAGGAGTATATTTCACAAAAAAACAGTAACACCTATTTAGAATCATTTCGCCATCTTTTAGGTGCAATGTTATTATAGCTCATGTGGAAAATCGGGCGGTCCAGAAATCAGAAGACCCTAGTTCGAGTTAGAGTAACGATTATTTTTTTCCCTTTTTTTATTTTATTTTTTTATTATATCATATTTTTTATTATTATGCTGACTTATTCATAAAAAAATAAAATTGCATCAGTATGTAGTTTTTTCAGTCATGTCGTTGTCATTATCATTTTTTAAATTGTCATGTTCATATACGACAGCGCAATAGATGATTAAGTATAGTATTTAACCACTTATATGATAGTACTTTCATACTGATAAAAAAAAAATAATCTCAAAAATATTTAAAATATTTCCCAACCATTCCAAAATATTCAAAAAGGTACAACGTTAATGTTCAAGTTTTCACTTCTGCCGGCAACCCGTTTTTTTATTATTGTAAATCGTACTAAGTATACGAGTATATAGGTACCTAGATATAATTCTATTTGTAAATGCAAATTAACAAATTAACGACACTCGCAGCGAGGCCCATTAATAAGAGAATCTATTAATAAGTGTAATAGACAAACCTGACGCGGATGGAGATTATATAAATATTTAAACAACATATCACGTCGTTGAATGAAAACCGGTCATATGAAGTCATATAACATGCGCGAGCGCCGCTGTCGTCACGGATCTATGATGCGTCATCCACGCTTGAATTCCCAACTTTTTTAATGACGTCTCGAGGGTTTTTGTATTCTTTGTTTGTGCTGATTGTTTTGCAAGGAGTATGGAAATCACATTTCCCGAGTTTTTAATTCTGTCGACTCAAGGTCGTTCGTTAGTCTGGGTGCGATAAAGGTCAATATTGTCTAAACTAGTGCTGCGTTTCTTAAAATTCAATCAATCTGTTCTACAACGATGGATATTTTTTATATATCTTTCTACGTTCTAAGGTTCTGCCTTTAAACGTAGAAACCTTTATAGAAGATCTAGATCGTCTAGTCTCATAAGATTTCGGACTAGTAGGCAAGTAGTTCTTAATTATGACTGTATTTGTAGCTATGTGACAATGTAAAGAACTTGTTAAACGCTAATGGTAATATTGGAATTGGCCTTGTTTTGAAGTAAGTATAGATGTTTTGAAAGATATGTGTCAGTGGAACTATTTTTATTGTTAACCGTACATGATTATCCTACATAGGAATGTGGAGTATTTTCTATAGTATTAGGAGACCTGTGTCTTACTAGAACATAAATTGACGTGCGTGGTTGATTTTATTACATCTTCTAACAGGGTTATTTCTGGTCTCGATAATGGACTAACCAAGTTTTCCTAGTAGCTACTGAAAATACTAAAACGCGATATTTCATCTATAGGTCAGTTTGACCATAAATCTTTCTCCCAATAGTTAGATCTGTACTGTGCATGTAATAATTTCTAACCGGACACGGTTGGTATTACAGAGCGGTAACTATTAGCAGGCGGATAATAATCGGTTAATCTGGCGCTGAGCGCGGCCGACCGCCATGATTTGCTCACCGCCCGTCTAATAAATGGATTACTGATTTTATTGTTTTGGAAACTTGTGCCTTGGAGATTTAGTGGAAATATATGGTTCCGGTAGCCTATTTTTCGGACAGTACTGTGTATTATATAATTCGAAGTTACACCATAGAAAAGGTGTTCTAAATACTACCGTATTTGGTTACGGTTCCGATCACATAGGAAAAAAAATTATTGATTTAAAAGGAGGTCAGAGAACGCATGTCACGTAAACTGGATAGGACTGGTTACACATGCCACTTAAAAAAAAACTTGACAGAACTCACCTCTCCCACTTCTCCCGACGAACCTCAAGTCATTGAACTTAGCAACCCTATTCTTCATCACTGCTGAATTGTTCCTCAATTCCGCGGAACAGTTCTCGTCATTGCCAGCCCTGATAGTGACCAGAGTGCCATCGAGCACGTCACCAAGGGCTACCACCTTAAAGCCTCCAGGCAAAGTCTTGTTTGATCTCCAGTGCAGTGGCAGCATTGAACACATGTAGTCTGGGCTGCCCGTTCTTACTGTCGACAAAGGAATTGAAATTAGAATATTTTTTTTCCTCACATTTTCTTTTATTATTTGCTTACCGGTCCGCAAGAGGGGGTTCCCCGACTCAGTGGCGACCGAGCAAATAGTGAGATGAATGATATATTTTTTTTAAAGACATCTCCTGCATTGGAGGCTTTACCTACAAATATACAAGTCATGAATACAAAGTACACCCAATATAGTTAAGTGACCGTTTTAATAATGTCATATCTCTTCGTACCTCGAAGAGGATGTTAAGCCGTTGATACTGCGCCTAATCTCGCTTCGGTCGTGTCGTGTTGGCTTGTCTCTAATGAGATTCGCTGCCGTAAGTGAAATCGGTCATGGGACCATTATTTGTGTATAAAAGAGGCTCTATTAAGATTTGTTAGCGCATCTTTGGCTTCAATCCGGTTAAGGTGAGACAAAAAATACACACATTTAAAAAAAAAATGAACAACAACAATGTTATAATGCATTCTACCTGGCCTGAAATATAGGTAGATATATAATGTATACATCTACTTATATTTCTACGTTTTTTGAGGGTATTATGTATTTGTTTGGTATCATATCAAATAGAAAGGTGATAAATTCAAGTGTTGTTGTCATACCGTCCGCCGTGTACCTGCGTTAATGAATAAATACGCTAAAGGTTAATTTCCGTGCATCGCGACCGATCGCGAGCCGCTCGCGGCTTACGACAAGCGGCTGAGGTAAGTGACAGACGCGCGCGGCCGACGACTGTCGTAGGCTGCGCGCGCACTGTGAATATTGTCGCATCGGCCGCGAGCGTCAGCCGCTTGTCGTAAGCCGCGAGCGGCTCGCGATCGGCCGCGATGCTCGGAAATGAACCTTAAACATCAAAATTGTGACACTGAATGTTATAGTAATAAAAAACCCATTCTTTTCATTTAATTGAAATTGTTATACCCAGATTAAATATTGTTTACATAGACGCAAATAAGTAAGAAATATGCTAATATTAAGTTTGCTATTAGCATATTTCTAACTTATTTATGTCTTGAATCGAAGTTTCGTTACTTATTTTTGATGCCGGATGCAGCGTGGGTTATAATTTTGCACGTATTTCTGTGTATCTGAGTGTCTGTCTGTGTCATTGTAACCTGCAAACAGCTGGATAGGTTTTTTTATTCGGGATGGCTTCGTTTGCTAAAAACCGTATCACCGTTTTAAGGATTAGGTAGGTACTCAAGTTTTAGTCACTTGTGTCGAGGATTTAAAAAAAAATTAAGCTGGGAAGTAAAATTATCTTATCCAAACTAATATTGTAAATGTGAAAGTAACTCTGTCTGTCCGTATGTCGGTCTCTTAACGATGAGACCGATTAGATGAAATTTAGTATGGCGATAGTTTGAATTTCGGAATAGGACATAAGATAGCTTTTATCACGATTACCGACATCCACGCGGGCGGATCCGCAGGCGAAAGCTAGTAGTTTTTTTAGGTAGGTATATGTATTATGTTAAAGTAATATGTGTAACCAACATTGCATAAAACATTATTACAATGATATGACGGTTAATTTTGTTCACGGATGAACGATAAAAAATAAATGATCCAATGAGGAAAATGAAACTTATTTGTAACAAATAAATGTTTTGATGTAATGAGAGCAACAAAACATGATATAAGCCTTTGTTCAAATTGATTTAAATTTCACGCCTGTCTATATTAATTTGTGTAATTATGGTATCAGCTTAAGAATAGTACCACGCCATCTCTTCCCGGGGGTGTCTTCAAGGCTACTAAAGGACTACTAAGGACACTAGGAGGGGCAAAAACGTCCTCTGCGTGCTTTATAGTCTTACTGAGATCACCAACCCAAGCGTTGCAGTTATGACAATACCCCATGATCTATAAGAAGTAGGTTCTACCTAGGATACCCAGTGGGTCATCATATTGGTTGATATAAAAAAAATCTGAATATGACCTATCTGTGTGCCAAATACCATTCCGATTCGTTCAGGCGGTTCGAGTGTGACCGATTAGCAAACACTAACATAATATTAGTAGATTTTTCACAAATAAACAAAAACTGGCCTGTTGTTCTAGTGGTTAGTGACCCTGACTGCTAAGTCGGAGGTCGTGGGTTCAATCTTCACCCAGGATAAAACTTTGTGTGATGAGTACGTTGGTTTATTCTGTATCTGAATGTTATTTATCTATAATATGTGTATATTTAGAATTATTTCAGTATATTTATCTTTTGTCTGGTTTCTATAGTACAAGCTCGGCTTAATTTGGGATTAGAAAGCTTTGTGTGAGTTGTCCCAAGATATTATTAATATATGTAATAAAATTGAGTTCAATTGTAATGTTAACTTACACCTTAATTAAGGATGCGGTTACACCGTTCACGCTATAGGCTGTTTAAAAAAATCACCGTGTAACGGGTCTTGGAATCATAAAACATTAATGGTGTAAATGCGGTTATATTATTTACGGAAGCGAATGGTATAAAGCAGCTATACTCTAAGTGTGTTCCGCGGAACCCTAGGGTTCCGTGATACCTCTGTCGGGGTTCCGCAAGAATTTAGAAATAAAAAAATCAAAACACCTCTCTCTGGTCGCTCCGCGGCCGCGCGGAGACAAAACGCTATGAATGTTATTTATTTATTTATTTGTATTTGTATAAGCTTGTGTTACATTAGCTGGTACAATATCTTATAAGTTTGGTCTCAACAATTTTATACTTGTACAACGCGTTCGCTCTAAGTTTGCCGGTCTGTGGAATGCGCGTACCCTCCCCCACGTGACAACAAAACTTATAATGTGTCATAGTTTTACCCAAATATCTACCGTACACAATTTTTATTGTTACAATTAAATAAAAAATTTCGAACGTCATACACTCATACCTATCGCCAGCGGCAAACTTAAAACGAGCGGGTAGTATACTTGTAAGCGCTCAGTCTCTTTGATAAAAGCCGCCTCTGAATTAGACGCTATAGTTGTCAACAAGCGACTTTCGTCTCTAACTTCAAAGGATAAAGTCGATATTGTTTACAACGCTATTTTTAAATTTCTGTTTTTATTTTTGCTTTTTGTTTATCAAAGGTGCCGACTCGAGTATTTTCGAGAATATTTGAGATCGAGTCTAGGAGTAAGTATAAAAGCGGCGATCGCGCGTTGGCGTCGTCAGTTGATGATTAGCGTTCGGAGCGATAAGTTACTACCTACTTACAAGCTCGCTAGCGAGAAACTAGTGTTCATTGTTTTACTGCCTGCTGTATTCTGTTGTCTCAGTTTTATACATTTCTTCCCTGTAGGTTCTAAATTTAGTCTCTTATACGCAGTAACGATTGTGCATTATTTAAACCCCACTATCCTGACTTGTAACATTATAAATAAAGAAGAATGGAACGTTGGCTTAAAGGTGTTAAACGTGTTCCAACAACATCTTCTAATGACGCTGAATGTTCAAAAGCAATGCGCGCGGAGAATTTAGCAATCACCGATCCAGAAGATGATGCCACGAGTGCCACGACGTCAAGCTCGACGGTTTCAAAGACGAAAAAAAGGAAGTATGATGAATCTTATATCAGTTTCGGATTTGTTGATTCCAACGGCTCACCTCTCTGCATGCTCTGTAGTAAACTGCTTCCTAATAGTTCCATGGCACCTGCCAAATTGCGTCGACATTTAGAAACCGTACACCCCGAGACTAAAGACAAGAATAAAGAATTTTTTGTTCGCAAAAAAGATCAGTTATTAGAAAGTCAAAAAAATATGATGCATGTAACACAAACTACCAACGAAAAGGCCACGGAGGCATCATATTTAGTTAGCTATCGCATTGCACAAGCAGGTGAAGCGCACACTATCGCTGAGAAATTAATAAAACCATGTGTATTAGACATAACAAAATGTATGCTTGATGAAAAATCTGCAAAGCATCTTTCTACTGTTCCGCTATCAAACGATACTGTTTCACGACGAATCCATGATCTGGCAAGCTACGTCAAACAAGAACTAGTTACACGTCTACAAAATACACGATTCGCTTTGCAAATGGACGAGTCGACTGATGTCGCTGGTTTGGCTATCCTGCTGGTTATTGTGAGATATCCATATAAAAGTTCTTTTGAAGAAGACATGCTTATGTGTTCATCGCTGCTTACTAACACTACCGGGGAAGAAATTTTTAATAAAATAAATATATTTTTTGAAGAACATAATCTCAGTTGGAACAATTGCATTGACATTTGTACAGATGGGGCCAAGGCGATGACAGGTAAAACAGCAGGAGCAGTGTCACGAATGAAAAATAAAGCGCCTAATTGTAGTTCCAGTCATTGTATTCTGCATAGACAAGCACTTGCGATGAAGCAAATGCCGTCTAATCTAAAATTAGTTATGGATGAAGCGGTAAAAATAATTAATTTTATCAAATCACGACCACTACAATCCCGATTGTTCTCATTATTGTGTGAAGATTATGGCAGCAAACATAAAACACTGCTGCTCCATACAGAAGTGCGATGGCTGTCTCGGGGAAAAACTTTAACAAGGCTATTTGAACTTAGAGCCGAGTTACAAATGTTTCTTTCAGCAGATACTTCTTTTAATTTGAAGGACCGTTTGTATGATAAAACTTGGTTGTTCCGATTGTCTTTTATGGCGGATATCTTTCAAAAACTTAACGAATTAAATTTATTGTTGCAAGGTAAACAGACAACAGTGTTTCAGGCCTATAATAAAATAACTGCTTTTAAAAGAAAATTAGATTTTTGGATCATTTGCATTGGTAAGAAAGAAATAGAAAGTTTTACGTTACTCAGTGAGTTTGTTAGCGAAAACGACTCAGAAATGTTTGAAGATAATGTGTTTGAAGAATTGGTCCAATATCTCAGTTCGATGCGCGCATCTTTTGAAAAGTATTTTCCCGAAGAACACAATACAAAAATTAAAGTGAACTCCTGGATTCATAATCCTTTTTTACCCAACTTGGAAAAGCCTGAAAACATGTCAAATGAGATATATGAATCTCTTTTAGAAATGTCATCAGACACAAGTATGGAGTCATTGTTCAAAACGACGCCTCTTAATGATTTTTGGTGCAGAATCCAAGATGAATATGCAATGCTTGGCCAAATGGCTCTGGATATTCTTCTCCCGTTCCCAACTACATATTTGTGCGAAACAGGATTCTCTACCTACGCAGCCACGAAAACAAAATATCGCAATAGACTGGACGCCGAAGCTGATATGAGACTCCAACTTTCTTCCATCAAACCTGATATCAAGCAATTGATGAAAAATAAAAAACAGTTTCATACCTCCCACTAGTTAGATTTTTTCTTTTTTAATGTTTTCTATTATTGTCCTTACCAAGTGGTGAAGTAAATAATAATTAGTAACTGATACATTGTACTTTTATTATGCTGATTAATAAAGAATACACTTATAAAAATAATTGTTTTATTGTAGGGTTCCATCAAGTATTTTGCTTCCCAAAAGGGTTCCGTCATTTAAAAAGTTTGAGAACCACTGGTATAAAGGAATTATAGCGCCACAGACTGCGGGTTAGGTGTGGTCAAAGATTTTGTAGAGGGTGTTGACCATTAACGTATAGACCAGGACTGCGCCATGCCTTTCAATTACAAAGTTAAAATTGACTGCAAAGCGTGACAGAGAGAAAACTCGTGCGGCCTTTGAAAGGTATTGTGTCAAAATAGCGTTGTCTCTTTCTAAATGTGCTCTTTTTTGTGAGGTTATGGCGCAGTCCTATTCTCTACTTAATAAACCAGTAAGGTTTGTAATTGACTGCATTTTCGGATTGTGATTTGTTCAGATCTTCTGTGTTTCTATTCTAGTCAACATACCTGTTCGAATATTCTGAAAACATCTACTTCCTTAACAATGGTCTTTAATCGATAAAGAACTACATTAATCAATTATAAGTCGACTATTTATTTATCGATAAAACACGCATCATTTACGCACAAATAGTATGCGACTATCTTCAGAAAATCGCTACGAGTGTTATCAATAATGTTATTGTTACTATTTTTGCCAGTAAATTTTGGAACTTAATATTTATAGGAAATTAGTTATCACATGTATTGTTATAAAAAGTTTTACAGTTTATATTGGCAGAATAGTCGTTTCAGATACGTCATTATGATAAGATATACATTTTTTTTTAATTCATTTAATTAAAAAGTTATAATACTCAATTTGATATCAACTCTATTACATTGTAATAGCGTATGTCACGGTCAAGAGGGACTCTTCTAACAGAGGTCACATAATTTAATCGAAGAACACACCATTTATATTGTCTATGTAAGGTACCTACTAAAAAAAAAGTAAAAAGGTACCCTTTTCTATTTATTTTTATAGACATTCAGGTTGATATATATACTTTCATGTTCGTTCATTTTAGTTATTAATTTATTGTAAATAACTACCTCCATTTTGTTTTATATAATTTAAAATGTTGAATTTTGGTTCCACATTACTAGCAATCCTGTTTACTCCTCCAGCTAAGCTCAATGGCCTGTTTTAGGAGTGGGTTCAAGTCGGTAGTGTAATGGGTAGGATTCGAACACGCGCCCTCACGATAGCTTTATAAAATCTTCTGATGTTATAAAGCTAAAAAGTTTGTTCGTTTGTTTGAACGCGATAGTCTCAGGTACTACTGGTCCGAATTGAAAAATTCTTATACTGTTCGATAGCCCATTTATAGAGGAAGCCTATGGGATATGAGCTACGACCAATAGGAACAAAGCAGCAATGAAAAATGTTGCAATAACGGGGAAAACTGACGCATACGAAGTTGCGCGGGACAGCTAGTAGGTAATATACGGTTGATAGTGTGTGTTATGTCCCACTACAAACAAACTAGATATCAAGTGAAGGTGAGAAATAGCCTAGTAAACTCTTTATCATAGTATAACCTAGTTTGTATACTTTCGCGTACTCAATGCCAGTTTTCACAAATTAGTAAACAAACATGCCACTAACAAGACCGGTCTGTTGGTCTAGTGGTTAGCGAGGCCTGTTGGTCGAGTCATGGGTTCGATCCCCACCCAGGATAAAACTTTTTGTGATGAGCACGATGGTTTATTCTGTAACTATAGAATTTTATAAGCTACGGGTAGACTGACAGTCTACCCGTGATGACGGCCGTTGCAATACGGTCGAAACGTCGGGCAATAAACAAAGGTATTGCCCGTATTGCAACGGGTAGAAAGGTATTTAGCCTTAAAGCAAAATATTTACGTGATTAAGACCTTATAAAATTCTATAATGTGTACAAATCGCGAAAGTTTACGAACATGTGGTTTATTCTGTGTCTGAATGTAATTTATCTATAATATCTATGTACTTAGAAATATCTAAGTGTGTATCAGTTGTCTGATTGTACAAGCTCTGCTTAGTTTAAAATCAGATGACGTTGTGTAAGTTGTCCCAAGATAAACAAAGAATACAAGGTAAAACACTCATTTCTTGAGAAAGTACGCGCTAAATGTTATTCATGTTTTACTACGATTTAACTACCGGACATGTACCTACCTTAGTATGAGCCAGTTATTTGAATATCTATTAACGTTATTGCATAGTTTGCATACCTAACCAACCTGCTATAATAACGACTGCATTAAAGACGATATGATTAATGTTTTGACGTAAGTCGATAAAATGTTTTGCATTTTCCACTAATGGTTACTGGCCTATTGGTTTAGTGATTAGTGACACTGACTGCAAATCCGGAGGTCGTGGGTTTGATTCCCTCTCTTCTCTTCTCCATCGTTACCTTATTGCTGAGGGTCGTGGCCGTCCTAGAACGCTTGCAGAGCGTCTTGGATAAAGTGGTTCCATTCCACTCGTGTGCACTGATACCCTTTTCGACAGTGTAAAGTTTATAGTATTATTTTTAGGTATTTCTTGCCAAATACTTTATTAAACAGTTTAGCGACATAGTACAGGTTCGATGGTTTGGCTTTCGCACTCCGGTAAAGCGATCGGAGGTCTCGAGTTCGATTCCTGGGTCTGAACTTTTTTTTTATTTCAAATGCAATTATTGTATTAAAAACGTAAAGTTTCACTCAATCTATATTCGAACCAATATGACGAATGCGAATTGCATCGTACCAATCATAGATGTACCCAAGATTATTTTTCAAGTCTCCGTAAAACACCGACGGAACAGAAAGTGACCTTATCTATATTAATATAATATAATATTATATATATATATATCTATACTAATATTATAAAGCTGAAGAGTTTGTTTGTTTGTTTGAACGCGGTAATCTCAGGAACTACTGGTCCGTAATGTTTTTTTTTTTTACTGTTGGATAGCCCATTTATCAAGAAACCATTTATCTCGCAGATATTTCAATCTGTTCGAACGACATTGAGTCAGGGACCTCTCTATCTATTACATATTGCAGGTATGTTATAGGTATTTTATTATATAACGATTATAGTTCGATAGCCATGCTCACGGAAAAGCACTCGTTTTATAGTTATTTTTAGACCTGTTAATTAATAGTTACACTAGTAATAATTCTATGTTACCTTTTGAAAGGTGAGTGCTTTTCCTGTTACAAATTTTGATAACATAATGCGCACATAGTGTTACTTCAAAACGACATAAATTTGGTTCCTTATTATTGCTTTCCTTTTTTAAAGATAACTAGCAATATGGGATTGTGGGTCTGCGGGTCCAGATTACTAGCAATCCTGTTAACCCCTCCAGCTAAGGTAAAGGCCTGTGTAAGGGCTTTTATGACTATACATAAAATAACATTACGAAAATGATTTTAACAACAGTCCTTAATATGCGTGGAAAGGTTTGTACATTGTACGAAAGTTTGCACGAATAGGTCAGCATATATCAAATGCAATGTTATTCGCGTAGTCATCTGTGGGCCCATTTGTGAATTTCTGTTTGACGTTTCACTATAGTGTGGAAGATTACGCAAAGTTTCAATGTTTGAGCGTTCTAAAAACTGACACTATTTGTAAAACTCTATATAGAAATACACAAAGTAAGTTCGCCATTTTTAATTGTTCAATTGATTTGATTTGAAAATTTGGATGTTGATTTCTGTATCATAATAACTTGCCATCGAATTAATCTGATGATAGAGTCAGAAGATAGTTCAACTTTACAGTAGCCACTAGTGTATCCCTTGAATGTGGGCTTATTTTTTTAGGACAACTGCCCGAAAAGGTTTATGTATGATGATTGTGATTTTATTTGTTCCATCAGAATTGAAACGATTGTACAGAATTAAGTGGCTTCAAATTAAAAAAAAATTATGAAAGAATTGTAAAATGAGTCCGAATCATTTGGACTAGGTTATTTAAAAAAAAAATACGTAGGGCAGACGTGACGGAGGCACTCGATTATTTTTTTCTTCTGACTAAATTAAGACGGTTTCAATATGACATAACTAACACTTAGCGTGTTTGTGTTTTTTTTTATTATTTGTTGTAGGACGTGTGAATTCAACAACAACTCGGCGGATTTTGATGAAAACTGCATTGGTAACTGAAGTACAGAGTCTAATAAAAGATACTCAAAAACATTAAGGGAATCGTGGCAAAAGACTTAAAAAACATAGACTCTTTCAGAACCGTGGAAAAAGCAGAAAAAATGATTCTTTTCATTTCTAAAATAGTTTGGGAACTGTGAAAAAAATATGTTGATTTTTCTTCAACGCGTGCGCTGTATCGATAAGGAGCTAGCATAAAAAAACGTTATTGAATCAACCACTTGAGTAAAACCACTTAAATTCACGATTTGAGTTCAAGTACAAGTTCGTGTAAAGTCAATAACTTAATACTTAGTTTCGAATCAATACGAATATATTTGTAATGTTTACGTTGTGTCCATGATATTTGTCTGGCTATTAATATGCCGTGAATCATAGTTCAAAGAATTAGGGGGTTCCTAACTTTATTACATGTGTGATAACAAATATTTGAGTGGTCACTATGGCTACTAAATATCTCGGATAATACGAGATCAATCTGGGAAAATACTATCGAAGGCACTTACAACAATCCATGTTTGGTTAAGTGGGTGTCAAAAAAACTGGTCAAATGCAAATCAGTATTGCGAATAGAGGTCCTTATACGACCATTTACGGTATAAAGACTTGATTTTGTATGTAATTTAATATATAGGTATACTAAAACCTATTCATTATATTATTGGACCGCAGCTCCTTATCGCACGTTATCAATTGTTTGCGAGCTGAGGGGCTAGACGAATAAAAGTGTAACATTTTAACATCGATCAAAACTTCTCTCAGTTTACTTCATCACCATGGTTACAATGCTTAACAATAAAAATAGTATTGACTAGAACACCTATTGTAGTATTGACTTGTAAATATTTATGTACTTTCTTACCTCACTTATAAATATGTAATTCGTTGTCTATTGTTTTCATTTACAATCTTTTCATATTTATACCATTCCTGCAAATTTCATATTTATAAATGTATTTATCATTTTGACGTTTTGATTTTATCGTGATTGCTTACTGTACTGTGATTTTATCAAGGTTTTTTTTAGAATAAGGAGTTTGGTTTAGATATATAGGTTGTGTGTTTTTGTAAAAGGTTGTAATGTTTATTTTACCATATAATATAGGTACATAGGTAGAAAAAAACTATTTCAAATTAAATATTTTCACACTTATATTACCAACAAGTAATATAAATGTGAAAATATTTAATTTGAAATAGTTTTTTTTAAATGTTATGTTAAGTTGCTGTCCTTCCATTCTTTTTTAAATCATAAGTTAATACAAACACAAAAAATATATAGCAAAAGGTATACATTCCAACCGGGTGTCCGTAAGACGCCTCTCTCTTTTTTTTATCCATTCCCGCACAAGCTACTTCCTTTGCGTGCACTATTAAAATTAACATTACAAAACTTTCGTGATTTGTACACATTATAAAAATGAACCTTAGTATTAATTATTTTTATATCGTTCACAATATTTATAAACATTAAAGCTTCTGTATTAACCTCGCATACGAATATAAGCACGTTATTGAAAACATTAAAAACCACTCAGTATTTTTTGCGAGAAAGCGTAACAAACTCCCAAATATCCTAATAAACTTTCATATTTGTCATGTTACACTGTTAGTAGGATAGTAGATACACATAGTTTAAAAAACAGTTTTCCCGTTTGAAAATCAAATTTAGAATAATTATTATTCTGGCAAGCAATATTACCTTAACGGTGACGCTGCTTCCAGTTACATATTTACTCAGTAAAATGTAAATTAGAAGAATATATCGATGGTTGTATGGTATCGTCATTAACTCGTATTGATCATGTCCTTTACAATGAGAGCTGTTATCGACCGTGTGAATCCGCACTAATATCATGGTTCAGTCAGCCATAAGTTGCTTAACAGATTCAACTTTTCGATGTGTTAAATGTACTTCAACAAAACAGCATATAATTTAAAAAAAATGTCAAAACAATAAGTTCTAAACAACAAGTCTTCTGCTTATTGTTTTGAATTTTTAATAGTTTTAATTAACTATTAACTTATTAATATTTGTTTTAGAGACTTATAAGTTGAGTGGTTTAGAAGTTTTGATAGCACATACGTTAATACAAACATATTTGTCAGGTGAAAATGGTCTAAACGCATAATATTACTTACTGGTTGACTCACGCAACTTAGCGTAATTTTTTCCCATTTTTGCAACATTTTTCCATGATGCTCTGCTCCCATTACTCGTAGCGTGATCTTAATGCCTTTCTATATAGCTTATGGCCTTCCTCGATAAATGGGCTATCTAACACTAATAGATTCTTGAACGCGTAGTTCCTGAGATAATCGCGTTGAACCAAGCAAACAAAATCTTCAGCTTTTTATTACAAGTATAGATTCAAATTCTACGGACGGTTTTAGGAAAAAAATACGAAGTGTTAATGAGTAGGTTGACACTTGCTATAACTACAAGATATTAGCAATTCGAAAATATGTGTTATAATATGATTAGAATATGAAATTACTAGGTTTTTCATGCATACATAATACGGTAAAACCGTGGAGATTCCTTGCCCTCGTCATATAGATACGTAAACAAACACTATTCAACAAGTTTGCTAAACACTTGCCTCGAATATGTCCTATTGAATTATTTATAACTGAATTTGAATAATGTTTTATTCAACGTTTAATAATACCAAATAAATTGAATACAAGTGACTTTTGCTATCTTATAGCAAGTAGAAGCGACGTAAACATGCTTTTTATTTATAACTTTTTTAGCTCCTCTATTTCATTTACATGTTATTGATATTTTTGTAAATATATGTTATTATTTTAAAATTTAAAATGATGTCTCAAAGCCGTCATACTCTAGGACCAATTATAAGTTATTAGGCGAAGTGGTTTTAAAATAAATATGCAACCTCTAAATTCTAATTTGAGTGCTAATCGTTAATGAATACAAGATACGTCTATTTTTAACATATTAGGTACACATCTGCCGCAACACTTTGAAATGTAGAATTAGATATAGTAAATATATGTTCGTAAACTTTCGCGATTTGTACACATTATAGAACTTTATAAGCTACGGGTCTTAATCGCGTAAATATTTTATTGGCCGTTGCAATACGACCGTATTGCAACGGCCGTTGCAATACGGTCGAAACGTCGGGCAATAAACAAAGGTATTTACTTAAAATAAAATATTTACCCGATTAAGACCCGTAGCTAATAAAACTCTATAATAATAATAATAATAATATAATATAATAATATCTTGGGACAACTCACACAACGCTATCTGATTCCAAACTAAGCAGAGCTTGTACTATGGAAACCAGACTACTGATAATCATACTTATATATTTCTAAATACATACATATTATAGATAAATAACACCCAGACACAGAATAAACCATCGAGCTCATTACACAAAGTTATATCCTAGGTGGGGATCGAACCTACGACCTCTTGTGTAGCAGTCGGATACACTCCCACCGCGCCACAGAGGCAGCCATAATAGATATGTTAATTTTGCCAATTTCTTATCATGTATATGAATGTATTAATTACGAGAATCTATTAAATACATACAAGTACCTAGATTTAAATACATCGAAATACCCATACCTATTAAATATTTACCTGTAGACACGTAAGCAATAAAATTCCCGCGGGCAAAGTCGCAGGCGAATATGAGTAGGAAAATAAAACCTAACAAATGTCATACATAATCCGAAAATTATAAAAAAATACAAAATACAGGAATAGACGATGAAACGACTTCAATTTGATTCTGTACTTTCTCTCAGAACCGCGTTGATGTCTTTTCCTTGAGAAGAAGTTTTTGATCTTTCTTTCAATTATTTTAATATTATTCTTTCGTATTTTATTTAAATTAACAATATTGAAAAAGTTTATATTATTAGTTAAACTGTTAAATTTATACTAACCGTATTGGTCCACATTTTAAAACAATATTTCTGATAAGTAAATCAATAATTAAAACATTTTATCCTGCAAATTGGTGAGATTTTAAATATTGGTTATCGTAATGTTTAATGTGGTTCACAATATTTACTTCATAATTCCAATAATAATTACTAATTTTTGAACTAAGTTTTATGCAATTAAACTAAATCTATGTACGTATTTCGAAGAAATATACAAGGTTATTTTTGGTATAGTGACCCCAACAAGATTTTTACTTCAAGAAATCACATAAAAAATAGAAAATGAAAATATTGAAAACTTTCAGAGTTTAAACTATTCAAGTTTTAATGTGTTCTTCGCGCTATCAAAAAAAATATTGATCACATTTTACATCACAATGTGAACAGGATTTGGATTGTTAGAATGATTAATGATAATGAATTAATTAATTATGGATTAATTAATTAATTGAAAAATATAACATGGTCTAAAAACTACCCCAATGGATTGTGTTACTGATTCTCAGCAAACTACTTTCAGATTTGCACTATACCAAGAATATTTTTAATTGGTTGATCCGTTGAAGGAATTTTAGAGAATAATCACACTAAAATCGCTCCAGCCGTTTAGTGTTTAGTGTCTATGTTTGTTACTTCTTCACGTCTAAACAGCTGGAGCGATTTCAATAAAATTTGGTATGGAGTTAGCTGATACCCTGGATTAACACATAGGCTAATAACCGCGGTAACACCGCAAGGCACAGCTAGTACAACATAAATACGTTTAACCCTAACAAAACCTAAAAAACGATCAATTTTGAAATATTGAAAGAGTCAAGCTTATACTTGAAGAGGTGCGTAAACCAAGTTTTTGTATACAAACGCATTATAAAACGGAAGATTAGTAGCGTCTAAAACTGTTGAATCATTAACTTGATGGCCTTTCACAATGATGTCGAGACAGCCTTAATATTTCGACACTTGAGTTGACGCACAGACGTTACAGTCATCATTGGATAGTTTTTGTTATTATAATATGTTTATTGATAACTAGCTTTCGCCCGCAGCTACGCCCGCATGGATGTCGGTTATCGCGATAAAAACTATCCTATGTCCTTCCCCGGGACTCAAACTATCTCCATACCAAATTTCATCTCAATCGTTTTGACTGTTTGAGCGTGAAAGCGTAACAGACAGACAGACGTTACTGTCACATTTATAATGAACTAGCTTTCGCCCGCGGCTCCGCCCGCGTGGATGTCGGTTATCGCAATAAAAACTATCCTATGTCCTTCCTCGGGACTCAAACTATCTCCATACAAAATTTCATCTAAATCGGCTTAGCTGTTTGAGCGTGAAAGCGCAACAGACAGACAGACAGAGTTACTGTCACATTTGTAATATTAGTATTCATGGATTTTCGTTTTTAGGTTACCTATCTAGTACCTATCTAATTTCGAAATATTACAGAACACAATTTATTGTCATCTTGAATAATGAAACAAAATTCTACTAATATTATAATTCCAGAGTTTGTGGGAATAGTTGTAGGGATGTTTGCTGCTCTTTCACGCAAAGCTACTTAACACAATTGTTTATAAAATCATAGGTTTCAAAATCAAACATAATGCGGTCGACGCTACGCTAAAGGCTAAAGTTAGAATGCGACTACTAGAATAATAAACCTTCTTGACAAAAAACATTAATGATATACTGAGTTGAGGTTGGTTGCTTATTTAAATAAACGAATGGTGTATAACATTACCTAGATCAGGATACTCCTGAAGGGTTTCATCAATGATGGACTGCAGCCACCACGGCTCCATCTCGGGTATCTCGCGGCGCCGTCGGCCCCGGGACTCGTATGGCAAATGCATTTTAAACCATCACATACACTACCGCTCCGCCTAGCCCGGCGAACCTAACCGGTCCCACTCAACCGTCAATGGTCACGTCACTAAACGAAACTGTCGAAGGTCACCTATTTCGGCAAGTTAGGGCTTGAATTCCAACACTTCCGCACTTTTATGATGACAGTACCACGTTGTTTGGATTTTGGCGCCAGTCCAATAAGCTATATGAAATTATTCGTTTGTTTATAATTTGTAGGTACTTCTGATAACAAATTATTGTACGCTCAAGTATTCGAAGGTTCAGTGTACCGCATCAGTGAGTATTATGTTAGCATATATATGATAATTATTATGATTAGGCAATCTTTGGATTCTAATACTTTATTCAGTCTCTTCGTACGATGTTGATGTAAATTATTATTTTATTCTATAACGTAAACAAACGTCAATTCACACACTAATTGTCCGTATAAGTGTGTCACGGTGTCGTGAATATTTTTGAACTTATTTCCTCAAGTAGACACTCATTCTAGTTCAATTCGATGAACTCTTCAACTTCACTTTCGTCATTTTAGATGAATCACGGGCCCAATGGGTGCACTTATACCCATCCAAAAGGACATCAAAAGTTCCGGGAGAATTTCTTAGAACACCTGTAAGTCACTCGCGATGTCAACATCAGCTGAGATTTTAATTGTTGATAATTTCCCGCCGAAGCCGGTTCTATTGTGGGTATGTTTTGTCGAACTGTATGTACGTATTGGATTGTTGGTCTCAGGTATTTACCGCGTCGCGTCGTGTCCGATGAGTCAGCGTGGCCGTGCGCTCGGGAGGCCGCGTGCTCGCTGCCCGCGCGACTCTCTACTACTGAACCGCCGCCATTCTGTCACTCGCTGCCTCCATTCTCTGCGGTCAATCTGCGGTTTGGCCACGCTTCATTTGTTGGGAAAATGCGCGTTGTTCTCCTCCTATTTACGCGCGTATGCTTTAATATGCGTGCGAGCGAGACACGCGCAAGTTTTGTCCCATTA
Organism: Herminia tarsipennalis; assembly: GCA_945859575.2. Classification (NCBI taxonomy): domain Eukaryota; kingdom Metazoa; phylum Arthropoda; class Insecta; order Lepidoptera; family Erebidae; genus Herminia; species Herminia tarsipennalis. Next base: position 15,839,631 of record OX243846.2, on the reverse strand, counting down.
AACATTTTTGTTTAGTTCCATTGTTGAAAGGGAAATATTATGAGCTTTTTCATTTTAAAGCGTGGTTGCGTATCTCCCTCTTTCGGTCCACTAGCTGTGGTTAGATCAGAGAGAGATGTTTATAAGAATACAAAACTTTTAATATTATATTAGAAAGTAAGTCTAATTAATAATTTATTTATTTAGTAATTCGAGTAATGTGACATTGTAAAATTGAATTACAAATCAGTGATCCCATTAGGATGAAATGTCGCTCCGAATTATGTAGCTAATGAGGTTTGATTGAACCCGAATTGCATGTAATTTGACACGTTTGAGCTAATAAACTAAATACAAATATTTACTTATTGAGTGGGTTTGTTTAGTTAGTAGTTTAGTGTTATATTGAGTGGGTTTTTGTTCGTTTGGTCTCAAGATTGCGGTGGGCGTGTTCGCGGCTGGGCGGGGCGACCCCGCCTACTGTCGCGAAGACGCACTCGCGGGCGGAAAAATTGAGCTTCACGCCACTATCGTGGTTCCGCAGCGCTAGTGCCGCGCCGATGTAGTGCCGATAGCGCACACTTGTTGCATGCATGTTGAAAGTTACGTAGATTCTGCAATGTTTAGAGCGCTGGCTTTGACCTTGTCCGTCATGAGTTTAGTTGTACTGTATTATCATTTTATCAGTAAATGTTTTCGTGCCGGTATTCCTGTGGTTTGCATATTAAATAAGCGCTGTAGGTAAGTATTTTCATGATTATTACTAACATGTTTTAAGTTGTAATAATAGCATATTGCTTGTTGTTGATTGTTTTTTTTATAACTATGAAAAAAACTAAAGTTGATTTTCTTATGATGCAACCATGCCTGTGGCACTTTTTTCATATTTATAATTATTCTTTTCATTATTTTTTAAAATTGTATCGCATGTCGCTGCAATCGCCAAAACATTGTTGATACTGGAAAAAACAACCATGCCTGTGACAACTTTAGTGGACCCAGGCGCATGCGCCCGACTGCCATGATACTTCATTCAGCCTATCACCAGGCGGAATCGCCATTCGCGTTGCTTAACAACCAGTCAATAACGTGACTACTTAGCAACCCATAAATAACGTGACAGTTGCTACGCAACCAATCAATAACGTGACCGTTGCTACGCAACCAATCAATAATATGACCGTTGCTACACAACCAATCAATAACGTGACTGTTGCTACGTGACAGCTTTTCGTGCGTGCACCCCATCATCGATTTATAAGTCGTTATCACGTTAATAAAAAGCAATATTGTATAAATTGTTCTTACTTAGTCTCCAAAAAATGTTAACTTCTGGGTATTGAGTAACCAGTGAGTTGAGTATTGGTATTTGCAAATTTCGTTGAGCAGGTGCGCACCATCGGTACCGTCAGCAGACACGAGTGCAGCCGCACGCACTGGTCCGGTACCGACGGTACTATTGCGTGCGTAAAAGTACAGTCAATCAATTGAGACTTTTGTTCAACTTCCCACCATATTAAAACCGCGAATTATCATCCTCTATTCACAAGTTGTGCACAAAGGAACCACGTGACGTAATGACATAACAGTCGCGTCATCCCAATAACCGCAGAGCGGCGAATTTTTGCGGCCCGCGGTAAGAAGCGGCCAAGTGACCGCAACGGTCCCCGGGCCGCAAGGCCGCAACCGACTATCAATTAGTTGCACTTGAACTATCAATTGCCTAATATGGATTTACTAGCTGACCCGCGCAACTTCGTATGCGTCACTTTTCCCCGTTTTTGCAACATTTTTCATTGCTGCTCCGCCCCTATTGGTTGTAGCGTGATGTTATATAGTCTAAAGCCTTTCACGATAAATGGGATATCCAACAGTAAAAAAAAATTTGATTTCAAATCAGTTGTGTCTGAGATTATCGCGTTCAAGTAAACAAACTCTCTTCGCGCAACTTCGTATTCGTTGATTTTTCCAGTTTTTACAACACTTTTCATTGCTGCTTCGCTCCTATTAGTCGTAGCGTGATTTTATATAGCCTATAACCTTCCTCGATAAATGGGCTATCCAACAATAAAATCATTTTTCAATTCGAATCAGTAGTTCCTGAGATTATCGCGTTCAAGGGAACAAACTCTTCAATATTAGTACAGATTAATATAAATCGCCTACGACCGATTGGGGTCCGTGATTCAGGGGCAACCGAGCAGATGAGAGACAGCTATGTTACCACAAGCGGTCTATAGATGGGTGACCATTTATAGAAAATGTCATAACCCTCCGTGCGTCCTCCGTCCTCCTCTTAAACGAGCTTTTCAACTTATGAGCACGTTAAGCCGTCGACCCTACATCTAATCTCTCTTTGGTCATGTCAGATTACTTTCATAATAAACTATGGAATATAAGAATATGGAATAAATAGTGCACTTATGTCTGTGCACACACATGTGTATTCTGTGTAGTTGGCCCTAAGCCTTTAAAAGAGAGGTGTAATAAGAATTAGCGCCCTAATTCTCTAACAAAATTTTCAAGGCCACCTCTATTTAGGGCCCTTATTTAGGGTAGTGTAATAGCTGTTTAAGTAAAATTTGACCTTCACGAAGCTCTCTTTTTTCTAGCGAAATTAAACAGCAAATGTATATATGTCTTAATATTTTTTTTCTAAATAGAATAGAAGAATTGGCTTTTAGCCTTCATTAGCTAAATATACAGTTACTAGCGTTTTTGGCATATACTATTTTCTGCTCAAATTTTTACAACTTTCTAATTGTTGAGATACAGGCCTCTTCTCTGAGAGTGGCTAGATATATGTCTTAAAGGAGGAAAAGAATTTCTTTGCCGCTGTCCAAGATTGTAAACATGAAGTTACCTACTATAGTTAAACAGTTTTCGTAAAATCATTGCATGAATATTTTTTTATTGTTGGATCAGTCAGTATTATGGTATTTGTGGTTATACCGATAAATAAAGCTAATAACTATTTAATATCCTTGTATTATCTGAGTAACGTCAATCATTCTCCTTTTAGGTACCTAATTAACCATTTTTATTATATTTTCCGTCCTTTGACCGCAGGTTAACTGAAGCACTTTTGTCCCAGCGAGCAACGATCAACTACTCCCTTTTTTTTTAAAGATAACTAGCATTGGTGGATAGGGTCCCACATTACTAGCAATCTTACTAAGGGGGTAAAATAGGGTTTGCAAGTTTGTATGAAACTCCGTTAGTTTTAAAGTTAGATCGATGAAATTATGCTTTTTCGTTCAAAATAGAGAAACGCATATTTCTAAGGGGTAAACTAAGGGTTTTCGAGTTTGTGTGAAACTCCGTCACAAGATAGTATGTGCCTCTGTGGCGCAGTGGGAGTGTATCCGACTGCTACACAAGAGGTCGTGGGTTCGATCCCCACCCATGATAAAACTTTGTGTGATGAGCACGATGGTTTATTCTGTGTCTGGGTGTATTTATCTATAATATGTATGTATTTAGAAATATATAAGTATGTTTATCAGTTGTTTGGTTTCCAGAGTACAAGCTCTGCCTAGTTTGGGATCAGATAGCGTTGTGTGTGTTGTCCCAAGATATTATTATTATTAACTCCGTCAGTTTTAAAGTTATGTCAGTGAAATTTCGCACTTGAATTTTTAACACAAAATAAAGAATTTTCACATTTCAGCGTTTATTTTTAAATCAAACACTAAGAGAGTAAACTAGGGGTTGCAAGTTTGTATGAAACTCCATGAGTATTGAAATTAGAATTATAAAATCGTATTTGGCTTTTTGCTATAAAATAAAGAAACGCCTGTTTCAGCGTTTTTGGAAAATCAACCCCCAACTGGATAAAATTGAGGTGTGGTAAACTCCGTCGGTTTAGAAGTTAGACCTGTGTTATTTCGTGTTTGACTTTTGTGTTTAAAATAGAGAAATACATTTCTGAACAGTCTTTTTGTATAATCAACCCCTAAAGGGGTAAAATAGGGATTGGAGGTTTGTATGAAATTCCGTCTTCTTGATGTAATGATGCCGAACGTCCACTGCCAACTAAACTAACTTAGTTTTAGTTGAGCTTGCGTAGTTGAGCCAGTTTTTCATGCACATGGTGGACGCACATGTATGAAAAACCGGGCAAGTGCATGTCGGGCCACGCACAATGTAGGGTTCCGTAGTCACCCCCCCCCCCCATCCATCCGAATAATGCGGCTTATGAAGTGGGTTTTCTGTTATTTTTGTTTCATACTTACAATGTTTTATACCTACTTTATAATAATTTTCAATGAAATTTGTGCGAAATTTTGTTACTTCTCATTTGATCAGCTGTTACTCCTAAACTGGAATAGCCTTCTTAGCTGTGATAGTTTTCCTTTTAATTTCATTATATATGCTACTACCACGATTTTTTTTCACATGCTCAATATAAACCATTTAGCTGGCAGGGGTTGTCACTTGACTGTAACAAAAATTTGCACGTTAAATCTTAATATTTCAAAAACAGATCCGTAATCTAAAAATAAACTAAAACTTTGCCGTGTGGTACCGGCTTAAGAATAGTACCACCCCATCTCTTATCGTGGGTGTCGTCAAGGCGACTAAGGGATGTCACACTGGAGGACGGGCAGCAGCGTCCTCTGCGTACTTAAAACCTTACTGCGATCGCCAACCCGCTCGCCAAGCGTGGCGATTATGGCAATTACCAATTACCAGGATCTACATACTAGTAAGTTCTACTGGGGAGACCCGTGCCCAGCAGTGGGACATCATATGGGTTGATATGTAATCTAAAAATGGTCTTCTCAACCCCTAAACGTTTGTTGTCCCTTTTTTAAAAGACCTATCTAACGATATCCCACACGATGGGGTAGGTGAGATCACATCCCCACTTTATAGGAGAGGTATCCTAAAAGAAAAAGTTTTTAAGATTTTATTCTTTCACTTTATCGGCGAAAGTAATATGTGTATCCATGCAAAATTACAACCTTCTAGCACTAACAGTCTCTGAGCAAAGCTGCGGACGGACGGATGGACGGACGGACGGACATGGCGAAACTACACAACCCCAAAAACTGGCCCAACTATGCGAGCTAAGTTAAACTAAGTTAATTTAGTTGGCGGTGGACGATCGGCGTTAGTCACGACACGATTTTAGAAATGACATAACTACTAACTAAATGCTTAAAGACCAAGCGCAATATTGATATTCAATTAGTATTATTGCCATCTGTTACATACATATTTTTATGTAATACAATCGAAATATACAGGGTGTCCCAAAATTATGCCACACGTAGGGAAAGTACGTAAAGTCAAATATTATAAATAGAACATTTTCCTAAAAGACGACTTTTGATTTTAAAAAGAATTCGAATTTAATTTAAAGACTTTTAAATTAGCGCCTTTCTGGATCGGGAATCAAAACCGCAACGTATAAAAAAAGAGACATTCTGTATTTTTACGATACCGATATGATCGGTATCGTAAGACTCAATGATCATAAAATTTTTTTTTGTAAATAACTTAGTATCTGAAATGGAAGTAAACCCGTAAATTTTACATTTAAGTTAAAATAATTAATAATAATAAAATAATACACTGAATGTCGAACTGCAACTTATAACAAATTTCACTTAACAATTGTTTAAAGCGTGTCCTATTCTGTAATACGCTGTACGCAAATTAAACACTTTTAATATCACTATTTGTCGGCTTACTAATATTTGCGTGATAAATACGTTTAATTTCAGTTCGTAACTGGAAATCATCACTAACAGCATAAGAAACACAGTGAAAAGTAAGTTTGGCATGCTGCCGTCCTATGGGACCAAAGCGTGTTTACCATCTCAAAAATGGTTACGATGAAAATCGTAATTTCAATGTTTTATTCATGGTTTCATACTCTCAGATAGATGATCTATCAGATATAAAGTTAAAAATTTGAAGTTATTTGGTTTTAGATATTAATAATCACTCACAAATATTGGACTTGGATATTTTTACATAAAAGAAATTACCGATATTGAAAGTTGAGCTCACGATTACTTTTAAGTTTTCCAAGAAAGTATATGTGTGTATATACATCAATAGATAGCTTAGAAACCCTAGTTTAGTAATACGTTATGTGTTTATTGAAAATATTTTTTTTATTATTTTTTTTTATTTTTTTTGTAACATGACCAAACTTTTTGTTTTATTAAATTTCAAATGGAGCTTTCCTATTTGCCGAAAGCTGCCGATGTCGAGTTAATATCATTTTTAGATGCCTTAACTACTCATAAATGTAAGCATTTAAAAAAAACCTGCGTCATTGGTGCGCGAAAATGAGCTGTTGACCAAAATGTAAATATAGGGAAGGAAAAAAAATCGCTTAAAATTACGACTTTTCTTTTTTCTGTTCATTAATTGAATTTTAACGTGATTACGGTTTTTTTTTTATAATTTGTAAGATATTAACATACATTAAAATAAATTATTAGGTACCTACTCATTTTTAATCAAAAAATATTTCCCATGGGACAATTGTTCGCAGTGATAACTTTAACCACAGGCATGAAGAACTTTATAGTTGAGGAAGTGTTTTATCTTTTGTGGTAATTTATTACAATCAGTATTGGTTACACTAATACGGTGTGAACTGCAGATATCAATCGTGGCATGCACAATGTACTAATAGATGGGTCCTTTATATACTCGTGTTTTCAGCATATTCGTTAAAGTGTTTTGGCTACTTCAACTCAGTAACAACTTATTGACAAAATATAAAAATGAGTGAATTCGTTTGTGTTCGACGCGATCTATGTAGTCAAATTATAAGTGTAAAAAGTACTTCGGATATTGAAAAATATTTGTTGGATAACTTTCAATTATCGCCAACAGACATAAATGCTGTAATATAGAGTATTCAAAAAGATTTGATATCGAGTTGTAACAAGAAATGGACGAAAGCTCAAAGAAAACGAGACCGTTTTGAGAGTCAAAACGCAGATTGGTTAAATGGTGAGTTTAAAGTAGCATTGAATACTTGCAGCACTTCAAAAATAATAAAATAATACACTGAATGTCGAACCACCATCAAATACACCATCTGAAAATGCCGATATAAACACTTCTGGTGATCGAGGTAGACCAACAAAGCCATATGAAGAGTGTTCGGCAAATACAAAGAAACGCAAAAATATGGAACTCGTCCAAGAATATGGAATGGGACATGTACATAACGCTTATGTGCAAGGTTTACGATCCATGGGTGAAAATAACGAAGCATTGATTGTTAGTATTATCAGAAATACAGAAAGAGAAGATAAAAAAGGGATACTGCAGAAAATACTTAATCCAGATAACGCACTTTCATTTACCAAAGAGGAGGCATTGAGCTTTTACATTGAAACTGATCTATCCAAAGCCCAATATGCGTACCTTAGACAAAGGCTTGCTGAAAAGAATTTAAGTTCCATATTGCCTTCGTATCAGTCTTTAAGTGAAGCAAAAAGGGCTTGCTATCCGCCTGCATCCGGCATAACGGTCACAAATATCAGCGCCAAAATAAATCTGCAAGATATATTGGATCACACTGTCAGTCGTATTATGAAGATTATGTCAGGATCAATAAATTACAATCATGTCAAGCTGTTTAGTAAATGGGGATGCGATGGATCCTCCGGGCAGAGTGAGTATAAACAAGCTCTGCCGGAAGAAAGTGAACTAATATCGGATGCTAATTTGTTTATAGTTTCATTTGTACCACTGCGACTAGTAGACGAGCAAAGTAACGCAATTATATGGCAAAATCCAACTTCCTCTTCAGTTAGATATTGCAGACCAATTTCCTTGGAATTTGCAAAAGATACACCAGAAAAAACTGCAACAGTTGTCAGAGAAATTGAAGATAAAATTAATGAATTGACTCCTACTATTTTGTCTATAGATGATAAAGTTATACAAGTTAAACACGAGCTGTTCATGACTATGATTGATGGGAAAGTTGCTCAAGTGTTAACACAGACATCATCAAGTGCTACGTGTACGGTTTGTGGAGCAACACCAAGACAGATGAACGATCTGTTAAAAGTAACAGCAAGAGTTGAAAATGAAAATGCGTTTAAATACGGACTATCAACTTTACACGCATGGATTAGATGCATGGAAATGGTACTCCACATTTCTTACAATATAGATTTTGAAAAGTGGTCAGTAACAACTCCAGAGAATAAGACACTTAAAGAAAATAAGAAGAAACTGGTCCAAAAACGATTTCGAGAATTGCTTGGTTTACATATTGATAAACCTCGTCAAGGTTCCGGTAACAGCAATGATGGTAATACGGCAAGAAAGTTTTTTCAAAATTATCAGTGTTCTGCAGAGATCACAGGTGTTGATGAAGATTTAATCAAGAGATTATACATAATTCTACAAACTATGTCATCGGGTATCTTTGTAAACACTGAAAAATTTGGACAATATACGTTAACAACCGCGCAGTTGTATGTAAGTAAATATAACTGGTATTACATGCCGTCTTCAGTCCATAAAATACTGATACATGGTGCTAAAGTAATAGAGCATTTTGCAATTTTGCCTATAGGGCAATTATCCGAAGATGCTCAGGAAGCTCGAAATAAAGATTATAAGAGGTATAGGTTACATCACGCCCGAAAGTGTTCCAGGTCAGCTACAAACGAAGACGTTCTGCATGTTTTGTTGTATACTTCTGATCCCTATATATCTAGCTTAAATAAACCAAGTTTTATAATATCTAAAGAATTGTTTGACGAAGCTAAAGATTTGTTGGTAATCACAAATGATGAGTAAGATAGGTATTGAAAATTAACAAACAGGTGCTTATTACTTTATGTTTTAGGCGGAGACAATTTCAACAAATTTAAAATCATTAAAATCCGTTCAACCGTTCTCGAGTTATAAATGATGTCACTAACACGACTTTTTTATGTATATTAGGTAAATAATTATTTTTAATTACTAATAATTTAGCTTTAAACTTATTTCATGCAACAATATAACATTAATTACTTTTGTAACACCACTACCTTTTTTTGTATGATTTTTCGCATAACTTGATTTTCAATCTGCTTTTATTAAATAAATATATTTTTTAAAATTATGGTGTTTAATTTATTTTATAGCCTCAATATTCAAAAATACGTGCACAAAATTTCAATAAGATATGTCACAAAACAAAAAAGTTATCGATTTTTGAGATGGAAAAGACGCTTTGGTCCCATAGTGCGTCGTTGTGATTACACTACACAAATAAAATTTTATAGCCTTTCCTTTATTTATGATACTATGATATTAAGAAAACAATAATCCCTATGGCTGACCTTTTGGATTGTTGTCATAAAAATCCTGTATTTTTATGACACCAATCGAAAGTGGTGCTTTTCCACATTAGGCAAGTTTGATCCCTGGTTTCGACAGGCGATTATTTACAAAACTTTTAATGCAGTTCGATTTATTTTTAAAATCAACAAAGAACAGAAAGAAAGAAATAAAGATAACTTATTTATTCATTGAATTAAAACACAGACTATGTACGGTACAGTACAGTATTTTACATAATAATAAACAATAATAAAATCTTTAATCACTTAGGAAGCAAAATAGTACACTTGTGAAAAGTCGATTCTTAAGGTAGGTAAGTAGGTAGACAACAGATATTCTTATTTCAACCACCTTTGTCCCGGCTTATTTCAGCGACCAGTAAGAAGTTAGACGTGGTTACACATACAGACAGGTCACGCGCGGAAAATGAAATCTTCTTTCAGTAAAATGTTCCATCTACAATATTTAAGGTACTTTCCCTCCGTGTGGCATAGTTTTAGAACAACCTGCAGTAGCGAAGGGTGATTTTTTTCTGAGGTAACCCGATACACTTGCTGGACATGTTTGTTCATGGCACCAACTTCAAAATGTTTAATTTGTTTCTTCTATTCTATTCTATTTTTTGTTTTTAATCGCCTTTTTATTTTTTTCTAAATAAAACCATCTAAATTATTCCAAACTAATAGGGAACATGATTTTTTTTCTGAGGTAACCAGATACAAAAATATATCTTGCTGGGCATGGTTCTTTGTACCTATAATACTAAATAACTACAATCCAAAGGAAAACCAAAAGCAATGGTGTTCTAAGGGCCCCTTCTCCACTAACACCCTGTATACCTATAAACACAGACAAGAATTATAGTGGTTACTTAGTCAAATAACATATTATGTTGACATAACAGGAAAGTACATTCTGCGGTTAAAAGTACCAAGTCTCCATGAATCATTTTGTCATTCATAGCCTTGTATGCGTACAAATTGTGTGAATTCATCAATATGTCTCATGGGCTTAATAGATCGAATATTCAATCGTAACTAAATTTTAAGACGTCGTTTATGCTGTCACTCCCATTAGAAAGGGAATTGTAGAGACAGAAAAACTTTTTAAAACTTCTTGAAGTTTGAGAATGTGGTCTGGATGACGTTTTCTAAAAATGAAACCTCGCTAGATAGATTTATCGCCCCGAAACCCACTGCATACTGAATTTCATGAAAATCCTTTGAGCCGTTGCCGACATTCAGATAATACATATATACAAAATTATTAATGTGTGCATTGTTACACATTGAAAATCACTCAATAAGTTGAAATCACTCTACACAACTATATAATTGTTAAACAGTTTTTCATCAAGCGTAGGCATCGGTTTAGGCTAAATTTTATCCGACTACGAAAGACATTCAGAGAAATCAGATGAGTGGTTTAGGCGCTATGGTAAAACCTACGTGCCTAAATACATAGGCAACTAAAATAGTACCCTATTTTTTTGGCTTCGCCGTTTTCGTGTAGGAATGTTATCTCTTTGACATTATCATACGACAAAAAAAAGTTGTTTAAACTTTTAACACGACGACGGCGACGGTTAAAAGTTTAAACTTTCCATCCTTTGTACCATTAGTTTTGTAGCTTGACAATTTAATTATTGAATTTGGTCGACAATAGAACGTTAGTTTGTCTGCGTTAAAGTTTTCATACAATATAATACATGTAAAAGTAACTCTGTCTCTCTGTCTGTTTGTTGAGTTCCGGGGAAGGACATACGATAGTTTTTATAGCGACAAAAGCTAGTTTTAAATAATTTTAATTAATAATTAATTTCTCGTCGAAATAAGGAAAGGAACACCAGATTCACACTGTACACAATACGTAATAGGATAAAATAAAGCAAGACAAGTTTCCTTAATACTTCTTATACGTTTATTGGGCAAAATAATTATTCACTTCATTATTATTCACGTTAATTAAATATGAATTGTTTTCGCCTTGGGAAAATAACGGCTGAAGAGGTGGTAGCTTTGGTCGGGTAATTTTGCAAGTGATTCAGTATAGTGACGGCATAATAACGTGATATGACTGAATAGGTATGGTATCACAGATTTAGAAATAGGTTCTGGGTCTATATTATCCTGCTTGCCATAACATGTCCGTATTAATTCGCCTGTCACAGTAGGTATTTATTTGTGTTCGGAACCATATTTTTTTAATTACCTTAAAACTATAAACAATGAACGTGAAGTTCCGGGAGTTGAAACCTTTAGAAGGTTCCTCCTCTTTTGTTTCGATTCAATTCATAGTTTTAATAACAAGATTGCTAGTAATGTGGGACTCAATCCCATATTAGTTAACTTTTAAAAAAACAAAAAATAAAAAACAAAAATGTTACAAACAAAACTTAGTTTTTTGCAATCTTGTTTTGTTTATAACAATTACAATTCAATAACAAGTTATAAGCATTTTTCTAAAGCTCACACGTTGATAATTATTCTTTCGCGTTTTTTAACTTGTTGACTAGGCTATAAAGAATATCCCACCAAAAATGTTGTCATGTAAATTGACGCCAAGACGAGTACATGTCTAAAAAATATAATAAGTGCATTTTTGGAAGATAGAAAAATTTGAAGTCCAGACCCAGGAATCAAATGGACTTTCCAGCACTGTCCAGACCAGATCTATAGGGGTACAGAGAGCTTTTTCATTATCTCGTTCGGCGGGGACACTGCCGTGCCCCCTGCTATTATTATTTTGTTTCTTTTCTATTAAAAACGAAATACTATCAATCAATTTGCCTCATTGTAAACAGAACCGCGCCCGTTGTTAATTTTTATATAAAATGGATAAGGCCTCTTGCTGAATAATAAAAACAAACAGAATAAAAAATATCTTTTAATTATCTTTTAAATGGTCATCTATCTGACATTCGACCTTATCATTACTGCTTTACCCCACAACACAGACACGACACGCGTCCCTAAAAGGATTAAAGAGGCTTAGAACTCTTTAACATTTAACCCTTTCATTGCTACGCGTTCAACATATGTCTGAACAACTTTACTAGGTCTGCAAGTAGGTACTTATCTCTTTAAAATCATAAGTTCATTACGTCAAACGGAGCTGCATTGTTTTTCAGTCAATGAGATTAGTGTCCGCGTACACGGGAGAGTTCATTAACAATATAAACCGATTAGTTGGGCGGGACGGTTTTAAGATGTACCACCCTAATAATAAGCTACGGATGCCGACATTTTTGGAGCAACAAATAAAAGTTTAGACCATGAAGGTTTGTGTTTGAATTTTTGACCTTTTTAAAACAATAATTACTTTTGGTGTAGTTTAGTGTTCGAGAATCGAAATCGATTCTCTTTAGAACGTAAGTAGTTTTATCACAGACTAATAACTAAGTTCTAATTTCTCAGTGGTCTCTTGTAAACACAATAGTTATTTGTTGCATTTTTTTCTAAATGTTATTTGGTGGTAATAACGTATTATAAATCGATGACCGGCTGCACTCACGAAAAAGTGTCTAAAAAAAAGTCACGTTATTGGTTAGTTGCAGAGCAACAGCGAATGGCGATTGCAGCGTTTATTTTACATTTTTTAAATGTTAAATAAACTTTCGGCACTTTTTCTTCATATCAACTTTAAATGTCTATTTGTTAAGTCTTTTGCGTCACAATACTTGCACCTTAGGGCGGAGCTGACTTTTAAAAAAGAATAGAATAACATTGATGTTTCGATTAACGAACCTAAAAAAATTCTTCCTATGCCATTCTTACAAGTATAACTACAGTAACAATTTTCTGTGACATTATAGATAAATCAATTTCAATGTATTCTCGGATTTGAGGTAATAAATATCTTACATAATTAGAATATGTAGAAATTTAACTTGTGGTAAATTTGGTATTAAGACTTGATTAAAAGTAAGGACAAACTGAGGCCACGTATGCAACGTGACAGAGTTGGTGTGCACATTTTTCCCACGTACACGACGCATATTGACGTCAGACTCATTTGTCATTTCTTCAGGTGCTGTAGTGTTGGTCTAGTGCTGGTCTTACGCGTGAGATGGCGTATTAAATCCCCTCCACCTTCCCACGCCTATCTGGATTCTAACGTTGTGTGGGACGCGTGTGATGGCGTTGCGTATGATAGTATGTTTGTGATTCAACTGTTTTTATACAAATTCAAGTGTCTAGATGTCATAATGCGCTACATGCGTTGCATACGTGGGCTCAGTTTGGCCTTACCTTTAACCGTTGACCGATAGGGTTGGTACCTAAGGGTATAGTATGTTATTCTTAGGAATTTAGGAATTCCAAGTAGGTAATTAAAATGGATAGGGATAGATACAATTTAATGTTACTAGTAAGTAATAATAATAATATCTTGGGACAACTCACGCTTGTGCTATGGAAACCAGACAACTGATAAACATACTTATAATTTCTAAATACATACATATTACAGATAAATAACACCCAGACACAGAATAAACCATCGTGCTCATCACACAAAGTTTTATCCTGTGTGGGGATCGAACCCACGACCTCTTGCGTAGCAGTCGGATACACTCCCATCGCACCACAGAGGCAGTCAATGTATGTATGTATGTACCTATGGAGTATCCATTAGGTAAGTATTAGATCCTTTTAGGGAAACAGTGAATAAAGTAGGTAAGTATATTATGTTGTTGTTGTTTGTATCGTATTCCTATTTGACGTAGGTTTGTTATTTAGTAGGTGTGGTTATTCCCATTCTCTATGTTTTTATTAATGTAATAACATAGTAGTAGTGCTTATATAAGTCAACAGTTATCTCAGATTTATAACCACACTAGATGTGCCCTGCGGTGTTACCCGCGGTTTATTAGCCTATGTGTTAATCCAGGGGGTCAGCTAACTCCGTAACAAATTTTATTAAAATCCGCCGTTTAGATGGGAAGAAGCAACAAACATACACACTCACACACTCACAAATTTTCGCTTTTATAATATTAGTGTGATTAACAAGGAACTAGGCATTTACTCCAAAACATCTCGATACAGCAAAATCATTGTAACTAGGTGGCTTAAGAACAAAACCTACAGCCAGATTTAAAAGATATGTGTTTGGTATAGATAATATCACGAGGATCCTCAGACAAACACACACGCACGCACGAACACACGCACGCACGCACACGCACGCACACGCACACACACACACACACACACACACACACACACACACACGCACACGCGCGCGCGCGCACACAATAACATCCATAATTAACTCGTACAATCATGCACTTATTTAATTTTAAGGTAACCGAGTTAATTATTTAATACTATAAACTGGAAATTTCAAATTCAACAACTGTAAAACAACCTAAGAAATTAAAATAAACATTATTATTATTTTATGTACCTACCTGATTTATTTGAATTGTATTTCCAAGACAAAGTCGGACGTTTATGGGATCGGATAGAAGTCACATTTTACAGCCGCTTCTGTCTACCTACGTAATCGATGGATCTACTGAATCTATCTTAATAATAATAATAATATATTTTTTTAATATCAATTTATTTATTGTGGTACCGGCTTAAGAATAGTACCACCCCATCTCTTCCCGTGGGTGTTGTCAAGGCGACTAAGGGATGTCACATCGGAGGACGGGCAGCAGCGTCCTCTGCGTACTTAAAGCCCTACTGCGATCACCAACCCGCTCGCCAAGCGTGGCGATTATGGCAATTACCCCCAGGATCTACATACTAGTAGGTTCTACTGGGGAGACCCGTGCCCAGCAGTGGGCCATCATATGGGTATTTATTTCACACACAAGGTAATAATAGTATTTTGTTCTTTTTCTAAAAATGTACATTAAACAGATAATTACTTAAAAAATAAAGGGATTTTCGTTGACCACTGTACTAGTATCAAACTGTGTTACAGCAGTCAGCGCCTTCCATCCATTACAGTACTACTAATACATAAAATATATAGTTTAGACATTGAACTAGACAATAATTACAAAGTAAAGTCTACCGACGTATCGATGGATTTGTCTACATGGTTTTGATATATTTTGTAAGAAGCATATGTCAAATATATACCTGTCTCTAGTAGCCAAATCGATCAACAGACAGAATATTAAAACCGGGCAAATGCATGTCGGGCCACGCACAATGTAGGATTCCGTAGTCCGCCATCCGAAAAATGCGGCTTAAGAAGTGGATTTTCTGTTGTTTTTGTTTCATATTAATAACGTTTTAAATTTTTTTTTTTTTATGAAACAAGACAATTACTCCCGCAGTAGGGTACAAGCCCTGTGTCGCGGGGGACTTTACAAACACACAAGTCACGAACACAAATTACACCCAGACCCGGAACAACAATTTGTGGATCACACAAAGTGATGTCCGGTGTGGGAATCGAACCCACGACCTCTTGAGTAGCAGTCGGACACACTCCCACCGCGCCACAGAGGCAGTCAAAATTTTTAATCAATATACAAAAGATTCTATACAAATTTTGTTACTTCTCACTTGGACTGCTGTTACTCGATAAGCTGTATAGCCTACTTAGCTGTGATAGTTTTCCTTTTAATTTCATTATTACAACCGTGATTTTTTTCACATACCCAACATCAACCATTTCGCTGGCAGGGGGGAGGGGGGACACTTGGCTCTAGCAAAAATAAAAAATTGTCTTCACAACCCCTAAACATTTTTAAAACACTAGGTATCTAATGAAAAACCCCACACGATGGAGTAGGTGAGAAAAAATATGACATCCCTACTTTACTTAAAGGGGAGTACTCTAAAAAAAATTATTTTTCAAAATTTTTATCTTTCACTTTGTCGGAATAGGTAATGTGAAAACATTAGTATCCATACAAAATTACAGCCTTCTAACAGTCTTTCAGCTAAGTTGCAGACGGACGAACGGACGGACATGGCGAAACTATAAGGGTCTCATTTCGCCATTTTAGCTACGAAACCCTAAAAACGGCCGTTAGACTTTTTGGGTAGCTGGTACCTACCTACTTACTAATACTTACTTACAATACTACTAAATACTTACTAAGTACCTATAATATAAATGCGAAAGTTTGGATGGATGGTTGTTTGTAACTCAATCACGAAACTAGGCGCAGAGATATTCTGATATGGCATAGTTTTATCCCTGAAAAACTTAATAATTCAACCTTATAAATTAAAATTCCGAATTCGCGAGCCAAGGCTAGTTATTTTAATAAATTATAAATAGGTGCTTTCTAAAGTAACTGTATTTTACTGAATAAAATAAAGTTCTTAAATATATAACATAGCGCCCTCTAGTTTAACATATTATAAACTTTATAAGCGCCATCTTACGGGGACTCATGAAAATAGCATAACTGTTGCCTTGCAAGTTTTTTTACAGCTGTGAAGCTACGGTGTGTGAACACTAGATGGTAGCACAGATCCCAATGTCCGTTATAATATAGAGATGGCGCTGCTAACAAACTTATTGGAAGTTCAAACTTCTTTATGTGGGCAGATTTTCGTATTATAGATTTTTTATATCTTCTACTAATACTTAAAATTAATATGACTAAACAGGACATCCAAATCTGAAATATTAATAAATTATATTGTTGTCGGTATTTTTTTGTAGAATTTGAACTTTTTCAATCAGTTTACAACAAAAGTATGGTTCCAAAATGGGGATAAGTAGGATTTGTTCTTGTCCCCGATTGTACCCCCCATGCAAATGGATGGATAATGTCCTACGGCAACTTAGCTTCATAGCATTTCATAGCAGTTTTTAATTACTCTCATTAGTTAGGTAAAAATTTGATGAAAACCGGTTTAGCCAAAGATCAACAACATAATTTATGAGTCGAGGTTTTAAGATATATATATAATAGATTCTCTTACTTTTACTTGCAAGAAGATTGTATTTCTTACTTTGACCTTAATTGAAGACTTTTTTGGTCTAGACTTCAATATACCTAGATATTTTTTACAATAAAAGGCAAAATTAAAAATAAGATGTATTATTTCTAACTCTAACCATCAAAATACCGACATAAATAAGACAAACCATGGTGTCAAAAAATCTACAGTGACTCTTCTGAGATCTAATCGGATACAATCTTTGAAGCGGCGGTTGCGTAAGGAGTAAGGCGCGGGTTCGAATCCTACCTATTATACTACCGCCGTGAACCCACTCCTAACACAAGCCTTTGAGCTTAGATGGAGGGTTTAACAAGATTGCTAGTAATGTGGGACTCAATTCCAAATTGCCTGTTATCTATAAAAAAAGAAATCTAGTCTTAAAGGCTAATAAATGATTCGTTTTTAACTTAATCTGTTATGTTGTATATAACTTAAGAATTGTCCATTGGCACTTTTTCTTATTGTCTTTGTATTCTGGGTAGCACTCATTGTAATACTCGCTCACTAATCTAACTGGAAAGGCTTAGTACGTGGTGTCGAGGAGCTGGATAGAATTTTTGTTAGAGTCAAGTGACCCCCCCCCCCCCCAGGCCAGCTAAATGGCTGATGTGTGAAAAATATATGGCAGTAGTATATACAATACAGTAAAATTATAAGAAAACTCTAAGTAGGCTTTACAAGTTTACGAGTAACGGCTGCTTTTTTTTATAATATTGGCAATAAGGTCAACATTTAGTTCACGATGGAGATCCTCATTTCTTATACCAGGGCGCGTTTACAATACTCCGATGTACTTACTATGTTTTGAAATCGTTGTATTATCTCAATATAACTTTTTTTTGGTACAGCCCCAATGCTGAATACCGCTGTCTACACTGGTATAAGGACTAGTTTGTATAGAGTAATTTCGTTTGAAACTGATAATGCCGAATTCTTGCCAAGTAACCAATTAATCTTATGTTAACGAAGCTCTAAACTCAACGCGTTTCTTTTTACCCAACTGTAGAGGATGGTTAAGTGTTTGACGCGTATGTAATAACCTTACAATGTTCCTATGTCCGCTTATAACTCTTCAACGGTCTACCGATTTTAATAAATGGTACGTTAATACCTAGATATATTTCGATGACGTGAGTGTCATTGTGTACATAAAATTCTTAAAAAAAAAAAATTGGCGGATTTTACGCGCTTTAATAGAAAATTCTGAGTGGGGTATCAAACCAAAGGCTGTAAAAGGTGAGTTCGAAAATATTTAAAACCTTTACGTTTAAAAAAGTTTAGAGTGACAAATAGTTAGAACATAATTGAGTACCTACTAACGCTTGGTTATTGCCTGGAGTTTCATGTTCCAAATCTCTACACATCGATACCAACTAATATTATAAAGCAGGAACTACTGGTTCCAATTGAAAAAAAAATGTTGGATAGTCCATTTATCGAGGAAAGCTAAAGCTCTGAAATACATGTTACAAAGCTATATCTTCCGCAGATCTAACCTCAAAATTGACTGAGTTCTACACAAATTTGCAACTCCTATTAGCTACAACCCTATGAAATGATTTTCCAAAAACGCTGAAAAACGTGTTTTTTTTTTAATTTAAAAAGCCAAAACCGACATATTACAATTTCAAAACTAACGGAATTTATTCAACTTGCAACACTTATTTTACCCCTTAGGTGTTAATTTATTAATTTGAAACTAAAAAGCCTAAAATGAAATTTCACCGATCTAACTTAAAAACTGAGTCTGATACAACCTTGCAACTTAGGGGACGATTTTTTTTAAATCGTTTCTTAGTGGTTGCCTACCTACAACATGAAAGGCATCAACTGCCTAAATTGCAGGTTTGTAACTCTAGCGGTTTAGGCTCTGCGTTGATGAATCTGTCAGTCAGTCAGGACAAGTGAGTCATTGTATGTATAAATTATAAAGATGAATATAATGGTTTCACAGTAAAGCTAAATAAAATGACAAGTTGCACGCCCCTGAACATAAAACACCGTACCTACGTAAAAGAAAACTATTTACTCCACACAGAATTTTATTCTCAAAAACAAGATTAACACATACCAACTAATAAATCCTATGACTTCTCCGCCTACCACGACTATTGACTTCATACAACATTACTTCAATAGAAACGAAATAAATAATAAGATTCCGTGTAAGTAAATATTTGGATAGTGAATCTCATAACATTTTTGAATGAAAAGAAACGGTTGTAGGTTTTCTTGGGTGCGGTCACGCCCTCTGTAGGATACAATAAGAAGTTAGAACCTTCACAGACCTTTACCAAAAGTGCAAATTGTTATTTCCAAGCCATAAAACTTTATAAAATGCGTTCTTTAATAATAAAAATGAATGAAATGGTTTGCTTCGCGGACTATTAATCCTTGTCGACGTGATTTCGGAGCAGATGGCGAAAAAGACATGTTTTATAGAGTTTTTTTTATGGTATGACATTTTTTTGTTGTACCCTAGCCTGTGTTATTCTAATGTCGTTAATAGCTTGTTATAGCTGTTTTTTTAACATGTAGGTTCCTAATATTACGAGTTATATTTGTAGATAAGTACCTATGTAAAAGAAGAAGATGAATTTCTAGTCTTAGAAGCAGTATTTTTTTTCAAGATAACTAGCAATGTGGCATTGTGGGTCCCACATTACTAGCAATCCTGTTAACCAAGCCTCCAGCTAAGCTCAATGTCTTAATGTCAAGTTTCTAACCTTTATAGTTTAGCCAATGCGTTGATATGTCAGTCAGTCACCTTCTCCTTTTATATACAACTAGCTGCCCCGCGCAACTTCGTCTGCGTAAATTTTCCCTTTTTTCTTTTTTCTTCCTTTTTTTTTTTACAACATTTTTCATTGCTGCTCCGCTCCTATTGGTCGTAGCGTGATGTTATAACCTATAGCCTTCCTCGATAAATGGGCTATCCAACAATAAAATATATTTTCAATGCGGCCCAGTAGTTCCTGAGATTATCCCGTTCAAACAAACAAACAAACTCTTAGGGGGATGAAAAATAGATGTTGGCCGATTCTCATAGATACCGGATAAGCACAAAAATTTCATCAAAATCGGTCAAGCCGTTTCGGAGGAGTATGGCAACGAAAACTGTGACACGAGAATTTTATATATTAGATAATGTATAGATTGTATTAGTAACCTATGGATGAATTTCTGAAATAAAAGTATATTATTATTATTATTAGGCTAAATTGTAGGTTGGTAATTACTTAAGATATGTATTAATAAAGCGATTGAAGAATGTTATGCATAACCGGAGTTATGAATTAAGGAGCTTCGAAGGAACTTGGTTTCTACTTATAGATGGAGAACCCAAGTAACTGACTTGGATTTACTCGAGCGCGGCAGATTAACATTAGGGGGATACCTCGTACCCTGTTGAGTACCCCTACTGAATATTAGCTCGTTAACCTCGGACAAACAGCCGATCAAAACATTTATTAAAAAAAAAGATCATGACATGCTGATCTATATTTCAACGATTATGTGAAAGGATTTCCTTAATCTGACGACGTTTTTTTTTAATTTTCAAAAGTCCTCCATGAGCCGGCTTATACGAATCGTAAGTCATTTAAATCGGAACTTCTTGTGGGTTCGCTTAACTTTCTCGTTTTCGTTTTTTTTTAAGATCTGGAGCCGCCAACTGTTTTCTCCACCATTGAAAGGACCTATAAAAAATTTTTCTTCGCAACATATAATATTAATCTTCAAAATCAAATATACCCTCACGACGTTTGAGTAAATCCAAGATAGCTACTTGGGCTCCCCAGCTATTACACCTCACTTCTTTTATTACCGAAACTGTTAACGAACTTGACATTCATTCAAATTTATGTTTTGATGGGATACTTTCTCACATGAAAGCAAGTGTTCATTGAAATTCCTAATTATAAGCTAACTAACTCTGCATATTTTTTCACAGAAGCTGACAATGAGCTGATGATACTCCTATACGAATCTCAAAAAAATCGTTAAATAATAATACATTTATATATATATATATATATATATATATATATATATATATATATATATATATATATATATATATACTTACTAGCTGTTCCCCGCGGTGTTACACGCGGTTTATTAGCCTATGTGTTAATCCAGAGTGTCAGCTAACTCCATACCAAATTTTATTAAAATCGTTCCAGCCGTTTAGACGTGAAGAAGTAACAGACATACACACTCACATACTCACAAACTTTCGCCTTTATAATGTTAGTATGATTGTATTTTACGTCGTACAACTTAAACTCTACAAGCAAAATATTTCGACATTTCTTTTTCTTTGGTAAAGAATTTTGCGTCTGAGATTCGGTTTATCATCACACAATCATTGTCTGCGTTTTCTATCATCAACAGCCATTTATTATCAAATACATGAATGGCTTGTCGTATCGCTCCCAAACAATGCTTTCTGAGGTATAACTCGACCATTGCACCTAGACCTTTCCGATTCTATTGCTAATATCTTTTTGAGTTCTATGTTTGGAGTAACGAGAGGGGCGAGGCAGGTCTTTTTAAAATGGTGAGCGTATTATAATGCGTTTAATGGCCTGTAATGAATGGTATAACATCCATAAAGCGACAATGCAGCCACTCGAATATGCCCTTTTATAATATTATGTGATTTATAGGTGATCACCGCGAAAATGGTGATTGTTTTGCACGTGTTTATGTTGCAACGCCTTCGGCATCAGACAAACCCTAAAGGAATAATAGACCCGATACTATAAGTCAGAGTTGAATGAAGAAGATGTGTTGGTTGGCTTTGAGATTTTTTAGGCTTGCGATTTCTCAGATTGAGATGTTTTGTTCGGTGTGAATGTGAAGGTTTGATATGGAGCAAATAATCAGCGCATTTATTATATTTACAGTCTAGTAAAGTTTGTAGTTCGGAGTCAATCGTTCATGTAATAGTTATATTTACAAACTGGAATTGGTTCGTTTGATAAAAGTGTAAACAATATTTTGATGAATAGGGGAGTATTTTAAGACCTAAATCACAGTTTTAGGAATTAAACTAATCATTACATATATCTTCCCTTTGATATGGTTGCAGACAAAAATAAATAATAGGAAAACATTACTGAACTCCGTAGAACCTTTGTACGAAGAATTATCACAAAATTTAATTGTTTTTCCGTTATTTAAATGATGGAAAAACAATTAAATGATGTAATAATTCTTCGTATAAATAAAAGATTGAAAAAAAAGTTGACTGCAATGATAGCAAAGACAAGATGTAATATATTTTTTTGTTTTAAGAAAAGATAACTAGCAATGCGGGTTTGGGACCCACATTACTAGCAAACTTGTTAAACCCCCCAAGCTAAGCTCAAAGGCTTGTGTTAGGAGTAGGTTCACGTCGGTAGTATACTACCGACGTGAACCTAATCTGTAGGATGCGAACCCAATAATTAGTTTAATTCCTTACGTTCTAAAAAGCAAATCTTATCAATTATAATTTTATACATAAGTATAACTCGCAATATCATGTAAACGCCTGGAACTAAATGGAAGAAGTTGTAAACAGGCGATAGTAAAACGCGCGTTAAGCTTGTAACTTAATTAAGTGTACATACAACTAGACTGCTAATTATATAAAGCCTTAAACTTGACAAATGTCAAATTTCTCACTACCTACTAGACTTTAATAGGGTATTTGACTGAAGTCAAATCAGCCTCTTTTTAAGAAACGTCAAAAACGAGTCTCTCTTTACAAATTTGTATGGAATACTAGCTTAAGACGTCACGTCTTCTATACTATAATATATAACATATTAAATTAATAAATGAACATATTTTTTAAAACACCTTATGACATATTTTTACCTGGTTATTTTAAAATATTTTATTTCGATAGTAGTCAAATACCCAATTGTGACGTTAGGTACTGATTTGGAGCAAGACGACATGATAGGTACTTGCTCTTTCATTCTCATATAGGTAAGTAGTTTCTATAATTCTTAGATCAATTCATCCCATATGGTTGTTGAGCTCCTTTAGATAACAAACAATTCTTTTAGACCCAGCTTTATCTAAGAAGATTAACAGATCCAACATTTCAAACCGAACGACATGTGTACTGTTTAAGTAATAAAAACTTTGCTCTTTTTATAACAGATAAAGATCCTAGCGAATCCACAAAGGAGAGACAGATGTCCAACATTTTTATCACAAGGATAAAAAGGTTAGATATATTATAGTTCTTTACACCTACACCATGAGGGTTTGTTAGTAGACAATATGGAGTAAATGTGACGTGAAATGTTCAAAGGCATAATCCACTTACATCAGGGCTTGTCGTACTTTTTGTCAAAATAGCGGCATGGTTGATTGACTTGTGAAGAGACGCCGCGGGGCGCCCTACGTGTGTAAATAAATCTCATGGTGTGCTTATGGATGCTTTTGGTATAGACAGATGGTGTTAGACTACTGGTTTATTTACCTACTAGCTTTCGCCCGCGGCTCCGCCCGCGTGGATGTCGGTTATCGCGATAAAAACTATCCTATGTCCTTCCCCGAGACTCAAACTATCTCCATACCAAATTTCATCTAAATCGGTTCAGTAGTTTGAGCGTGAAAGCGTAACAGACAGACAGACAGACAGACAGACAGACAGAGTTACTTTCACATTTATAATATTAGTATGGATCGACTTATGTTAGTACCTACATATTATTTCAATGGCTTATATGTCGCGTAGATGCCATATTTTTACTCGACTATGGCGAAGCCAAAAAGGAAGGGTAATGTTTTTAGCAGTCTATATTTTGAATACCATTTTAATTGAAGTCACTAATGTATGGCGCCAAGTAAAACGGAGATCAAACTGTTAGCTGCAATTAATCATATTTAATATTTTTGGTGAAACTGGAAGCAATAGGTATTAAAGTTAGAACCGGTGGTAGGTCTAAATGGAAGTCGTCTTGGTGGGTCACAACAGTGTCAGTTACATATTATTCCATGAAATTTCTGTTGTATGGCACTGTAGTACCTAAGTGTAATTACTTGGCAAATTAGACTATGAACTAATGTCTCAAATGCGAATCGGGTGCGAAGACATTCAGATTTTTACCAGACAAGGATTTGGGTGGCACTAATAGGGTTATGGGTTAGCGTGACGCTTACCAGGCGTAAGACCTGTACGTCTCTCCATTTCGTACTATAAAAAAATAATAGAATATTAGCTCTCAATAAGGTAATCAAAATCTATTCAGCCGAATTTAGCGCTAAGCGTCAAATGAACAAGGCTTATGTAGTTTCGGATTAAGAAATTTATAAGTAATTCGAAAGTTGACATAGTGCTTTATTACAGGCAGAGCTATCATATAATTTTATATTAGTACCTGTTTTGATTCCGTGTTCCATCAAAAAAAGATTTAATAATTAATAATTAATTTTATCAAAATTGGCCATGTAGTTTCGTAGATTATCTACCTGTCATATTGTTATTGCCTTGTTTATTGCTCGACGTTCCAGCCGTTGCAATACAGTCGAAACGTCGGGCAATAAACAAGATATTTTACCTTAATTTATTCACACGATTAAGACCCGTTATATAAATATTATTCAGCAGTGTAGTTTGAGGTGGTGGAGCATTGAATTTAGGTTAAGTCATGTTGACACTGTTAGGATCACTAGAACTTCTTAAGTTATGCTTTATTCATTTCCCTTTTTAGAACAAACCGTAAGACCTTTTTGATCCGTGCGCAGCACAAATCATTGTGTAATGAACCGTATGTATTCGTTACTGAGTAACGGATACATAGGCAGGTTAGAATCCGTTACTACCGAATCGTTACTCTCGAATTTGTATCGTTTCTCGACTCAGTCGTACCCGTTCGTGGTAACATTTCGCATTGATGATACGAATCGACTCGAAAGGGGCCCAAGAAATTCGAAATATACCTGATTTGAATTAAACTAATAACGACGCGATAAGTGAGTTTTTTTTTCTTTAAAAAGACGACTCCCGCAGTAGGATACAAGCCCTTTGTCGCAGGGGACTTTACAAACATACAAGTCACGGACACAAAGTACACCTAGACTCGGAACAACAATTTGTGAATCACACAAAGTGGTGTTCCACGTGGGAATCGAACCCACGACCTCTTGCGTAGCAAGCGGACACACTCCCACCGCGCTACAGAGGCAGAGTTTAATTCATTGAAATCGTATGTTTCGACTTTATTTGTGATTTCGTGCATGCATTGATCTTATTGACATTGCATAGTTTACAATTTGTGGATAGAGCTGTAAAAGTAACGAATCGTTACTCGAGTCGTTACTTTCGGGTCGGTTAACGAGTTGACTCATTCTCAACTAAGATTATTTTTTACAATTCAGCAATGAACAATTCTGAAAAACTATATAACATAAGTAGTAAGTTACATAGGTTTTCAGATTTGTTAAGTAATGGAAATAGCATAGATACAGACTCAGGGTTTTTTTTCTGCCTATTATGTCTTAAGAAGCTTAAGAGAATGAGAGAGAAGAGTGAATCTGGAGCAACTCAGAACAGTTTATTACGCTCTTGTAGAATCAAAACTGAGAAACAGCAGTCTGTTCTGGTGTTTTTTTTTTTAAAGACGACTCTCGCAGTATGTTACACCCAGACTCGAAACAACAATTTGTGGATCACACAAAGTGATGTCCCGTGTGGGAATCGAACTCACGACCTCTTGCGTAGCAGTCGGACACACTTCCACCGCGCCACAGGGGCAGTCAAAATTATTGTTACAATGTTAAAAAGCGCACAAGAGAGCTATTTGAACAATGGTTCGTAGCAGAATCATGCTGGCCACATTTTTAACAATTAAAAATTCAAACAGTAGCTGGTTTACAAATTACGCTAAAAATATTCATAAATACGAGACAAACAACGAAAGACTGATACGAGAAACTACGAGGCAAAAATATATGCCAAATATATGCCGTCAAAGATATCACCGAGTCTTAATATTATAGTCAAGCTTAGTTCTTTTCCTCTGGTCTTAACGAATGTCTAAACGTAGCAGAATGAGCAGATATAAATGAACCTCCAAATTATTTTAAGGTCGAATATACTTTAAGTAGGTTTTATCTTGTACGAATTCCATATTATGTATCTTCGTGCCATTTCTACACCTGCAGTACAAAAACCTCGCAAATCAAAATAGTCCAGTTCTACACGATCGTTAATCAAACTCCTTTCAGACATCCATACTACGACAAGTAAAACACGTCATTAATCACGAAATACATCCTAAATAGCCCATAAATGCCCACAATCTTTATATTTACATTCAAGAAGTACCGTGAAATTCTTTATAAAAACTCAAGAGATATGTTCGCAAGATTTTGGCGTGGTATTCATGTCCGAGACTTAACAATAGGGAGGGTACACACGTAACGACTGCTACACGACATAAATCAAATGTTAAACAAGATATTAACGAAAAGGAAGGGACGTAGTAGAAGAAGATTGCAGAAGTATAAGTAGCCTATTTGTGAAACATAATAATTGTAGGTTGCTATTTGTTTTTAACACAATGCAGAATTTTTACCCTTTCTTTTAATCTTTTGACCGACCAATGGTTAGATTTATAAGACAAAAAAAATCGTTGTCTGTAATGTAGCTTTACGGACGACATTTTACGTGATAACGTCATAAGAAAACATTGATGACATTGAATAAACAACCATGCCTGGGACACCTTTTATAAATTATATTTTATAAATTTCCAATAGTATCGCATGTCGCTGCAATCGCCAAAACATTGATGACATTGTAATAAACAACTATGCCTGTGACAGCTTAAGTAGACCCGGGCGTATGCGCGTGCATGGCGGCCACAAAACATCAGCCTATCAGCAGGCGGAACGTGAGCGGTGACGTCACAATTTTGTGTGGGTGCAGTCGGTCATTGATTTATAAGACGTTATCACATTAAACACAATAAATATGAACAAGGTCGCTACGGTGCGGGTACGGGTACCAAAACATTTTACTTAGAAATTTGACTGAGGCAGTAAATAAAACATGTTATTCTTCTGCTACTTCTGTTATGACATACAATCGCAACAGACAAAATACATGATACACTTAATACAGGGTGCGGCACGGGAACTTCCTTATTTAAAACAATGATAAAACAAAAAGGCTCTCCCTCATCGGGAACATGTCCCGTAATGTAACATTTATAATTCGATTTCGAGCATTACGTTACAATACTGCCTCCCTAACTGACGAGCATGCGCCTGTAATGTAACATTTATGATTCGATTTTCGAAGAAATCGTTTAATTTTTTCATTGATGTTACAAGTTGTATCAAAATATTACAGATTGTATCATTACAGGTTGTGCATTGTTATAGTCGGTTCTCCTCCCTCACCGATGTGAAGCTCAAATCTGTAATGTTACATTACATGCGAATGCTCGCGGTGAGAGAGTACCCGAAGATATATATTTTTTGTACATAATGGAACATTTAAAGTATGGTTTATTGCTTTTTAAAAATCATATCTTGTAGGTGGCTACTACTCTATTCAATGCATTGAGAGAGTCGAAATCTTATGTCTTTATTTTTTCAGCGTCGAAGGACGATATTGAAGTAGAACAAACCTCTGAAAACTTCATCAGCGATCCATATATATGCAGAACGATGCGCGTTATCCAGAATCGGCATTATTAGACCATGGTTTTTTTTAAGAGAACAAAATGGCGGTTACAATCAGTTCTGGACGTTATCTCAAGATGGTGAAAAAAAAATATCTTCCTGAACTTGAAGAAATGGTTGTAGGAGATGCGTAGTTTCAACAAGATGGCGCCACGGCACACGGGGCACGAATTTCACTGCCCCGAACGTCTTATCTCTTTAAAGGGTAATTATGTTAACGTTAAAAGTTTTATGATTTTTAATGGGGTTATGTTGGACAAACTGGACCAGTACTTCAAATTTCGATGGTGGTGAACGTTCTACTGAATACATTTTCCCAATGTATTGAGTAGAACGTTGACCACAATCAAAATACATGTATTTTTAATATACTAATAACCTTCCGTTCTTGTCTACTTTACATTACACATTACACCTAATAACTTCGTAATATAATTTTGAAAAAAATACACCGCACCCTGTATATTTTTGATTAAATTATTTATACCTGTTATAACCTTAACTTAACCGTATATTATAATTACCTATCCGCCACTTTCTAAATTGACAAATATTCAGTTAACATCTATTTAATTTCAAACTCTGAGTAAAATATAGAATAAGAGAAATATTGCAAAGTGTCCGAAATTACTAGCCAATTTGTTCTACAACATATTAAAAGAATAAAATAATATTAAAAATTAAAGAATCTTTATTAGTCTGCCAAATTCATACATTATGACAATGTAAATCTCCGTAGTTCTGATTCAATGTACACTTCTGCTAATTCCCTATTCAGTGGAGGTGACAAAAACTATTGTAGGCTGTATGAATGGCTTTGGCCACTGACTTTGTGGTCGATCGGCCTTTGCTGGCATCTACCTACTATTTGACATTCTATTCAACTGAATGTGGATTATCGTGGGTATAGTCTTATAAAGAATAGAGCTTAAATGTGCGTGCTTGTTATAATGTGTGGGAATCGAAGCTGGAATTTATTATACAATTTTTAGTATGGCATTTTATTCGTACAAAAAGTACTAAAAAATGCCATCAACATGACATCAATAGCTTAGTCCACACCGATCGCACCTTTTTATTTTGATTGGCACATCAGCCGCGCGCATCAGCCGCGCGCGGCTTCGATCCGTCGAGATGCACGGAAATGAAGCTTTAGGTATAAAGCGCCGCAGAAGATTATGGCAAGATAGTTAATAGTTACTTTAACTAGAAATAATATGATCTCCTTTAATTGAAAGAACAGAATGCAAATTGATTGATATTTAGTAGCATGTTCAGTAGCATGTTATGTAATGTGTTTTCGTTGTTGGTAGTTTATGTCACTTCTACAATTGAGACGAATTAGTCAGGCTTTCTTCAGGGTTTTTTTTAAACTTTGTAGCTGGATGGGTTAACAGGATTGCTAGTTACCAGCAATCCTGTTAACCCCTTCAGCTAATCTAAAGCTGCTTCTGTTAGACGTGGGTTCAAGTCGAGAGTATAATGGGTAGGATTCGAATCCGCGACCTCATGCGAGTCCGGTATTTTAACCATTAGGCTTTGGCACAGTCGGGTAAAAAAAAACCTTATTTCAAGTTCCGTTCCATTCCATTATCAAAACAGACTAACCTCGAATATTTTACCCTTAGCCACTGAAGAGTTCATTATCCATACTTGGATGACAATAGTCAGAGTGCGCGCGCAGCCTACCTCAGTCGCCGACCGCGCGCTTCTGTCGAAGACCTCGGAAACGGGGCCATACATTCTCATACTCTGACCGTTGTCGTATCAGCAGCGCGCGCGAGCCGCGCGTTTCAGCCGCACGTCATCGGCCGCGCGCGGCCGCAATCGGGCGCAATGTACGAAAATAAACCTTAACACACTAAACAAAAGACGAAGTCACTTGGACTTAAAGGACAGACAAACGATCGTCTTAATTGCGAAATATACATACGTGTGGCCATTTATCATTACTCTGACATCTCAAGCTAATTAGGTAGGTGGATCACTAGTTATCTAGTGTTAAACACTCATTAATCAGTCATCATTTAGAGCGGTAGCGATGAACAGAATCGACCTACAGTGTCCCCATTGTAAGTAATAGAGTTGGAAGTTAAGATGTTAATTGTCTGTAATGAGAGCTCGATTGAGACTGCCAGTTACGTGCTCACTGCCACTTAGTTCGGTATTTTAGTTAAAGTAATACTTTAGTTAGATGTTGCTTATGCTAAAGAGTTTCTTTGTTTGTTTATTTGTTTGAACGCCATGATCTCAAGAAGTACTAGTTCGAATTGAAAAAAAAAAACTGTTGCATAGCCCATTTATCAAGGAGGGCTATAGGCTATTTAACGTCACGCTACGACAATAGGAGCCGAACAGCAATGGAAAATGTTGCAAAAATGGGGAAAAATTATGCAGACGAAGTTGCGTGGGTCAGCTAGCTTAATATAAATGCGAATGTTTGGATGGATGGATGTTTGGTATTCAATCACGCCATGCAATGGATGAAATTTGGCTCAATAATATTCTGAAATAGCGTAGGTATAGATTACTTTTTACCCTTGAACTACTAGGTATTTTAAAAATAAATTAGTTTCTAGCCAAATATCTATTTACATAAAATTCAAGGTCCTAACTTACTGACTGATGGATCAATGCTAAGTTGCTGATTGTAGAGGCGTCCAACTTCGAGGACATATTTCTTAACGTCTACGCTGGCGGAGCCGTGGACGAAAGCGGGTGGTTAATAAATTGTGAGAAGATAATTTATCACTTTTGTAAACAAAAAAAATACTTCACAATTCTGTATCTAAGTAACTAAAAACTTCCTTCCAATAAAATACAATCTCATCCAACATCATTATCCGATATTCCCAACACAAACTAAACAAAAACAGAACGTACAAATCCGATACAAATCTCGCGCCAATAAAGTCTCATCTAAGTTTATGTCGGCTGGAATATCAGTTTTCCGACTTTGCCCAATAAAGGGTAACCCTTGATCCGTTAAGTAAACAGAAAAAAGAAATCGGGTGGGGGTGACCTGCGAGGCGACGTAACGAGTAAATCACAGTAAGCTCCGATACGCGGCGCGCCGCCCGGCGTCGCCCGTAAGCCGCGTAACCCCTTTAAGTTCCTCTACCGATATCCCAGGGTTTGCAGAGTAAACGACACGTACGTTTCGAGGTGTTTAGGAAACGACGTGTGCCATTTTTATGTGTGGTGGAGTTTGGAAGATTGATATATTTTAATTATTTCTTTAGGAATTTTAGTTGCTGTTAAATAAACTTTTGATCTAGTGGTTCGTGACCCTGACTGCTAAGCCGGAGGTCGCGCTTTCGATCTCAACCAGGGTAAAACTTTGTGTGATAAGTACGATGGTTTATTCTGTGTCTGGGTGTATTTTATCTTTAATATATATGTATTTTGAAATATATAAGTATGTGTATCAGTTGTCTGGTTACCTTTGTTTAGTTTGGGATCAGATGACGTTGTGTCAGTTGTCCAAAGATATTATTATTGCTTAATTAACTTACGCGCTTATACTACTACTACTACAAGGTATCTAATAGGTATCGCGAAGTTGTGTCTGTAACTTTCACCATTGATGGAATCAGATGTCACATAACAGAAATCGATCTAAGTATTTGATTAGGAATAAGGGAAGAAAGAGCGGCGGTAGCCTAATGGCTAAGGCATCGCACTTGCAATCGTAAGGGTCGCGGATTCGAATCCTACCCATTATACTACCGACGTGAACCCACTCCTAACACAAGTCATTAGCTTAGCTGGAGGGGTTAACAGAATTGCTAGTAATGTGGGACCCATAATCCTACATTGCTAGATATCTTTACAAAAAAAAGAACTTAGTATCGATCTGTTATTCTCTATGATTGGAATAGTCCGGGAAATTCATAATTATCAACATCATCACCACACTTAGCCATTAGGTCATTTGCTGATGAACATTAGCTTCTCATAAGTTTTTATTTTACTTTAAAATACACCTTCCGCAGTACTGTACTAGCCCTGTGTCACGGGGAGCTTTACAAACATTCAGGTCACGGACACTGAGTACACTCAGACTTGAAACAACAATTTGTGGATCACTCAAAATGGTGTCTCGTGTGGGAATTGAACTCAAAACCTCTTGCGTAGCAGTCGTATACACTACCACTGTGCCATCGAGACTATCAAATATTATAACTAGTGGGCGCCCGTGGTCCAAATTCGACCATTATTGTTATATATAATTTTTTTTTCTAATATTAGCATTTCATACTCCTCTAGATAAACTATAAGTGTGCGAATTTTCATACTCCTCCGTCCGCGGAATTCTCATTAAAAGCAACCCTTTTGCTTCACGTATTAATATAAAGATATTATATTGACAGCTACAATGAGCCATCCTACCAACTCCATCAAATGTAGGTATAATGTAGGGATAAGATCTTCACTTGGGGTATAAGAAATAAATTTCAATTTTCAATAATTAATTTGCTAGTAATTTTAAAAAAAAACTTGCTCTTGAAATGCTGTTTTAATTTCTGATCTGACTTTGAAGTAACTTACAATGCGCCGGGCATTTTAATATGGCTGTTGTTAAATCTTTTGTTTATTTTCAAATGAGACTTCAATTCAAATTTTGCAACCTAACAAAAACATTTTCAAAGCTAACAAATACTTTCAATTTTAAAATCAGCTTCAAACCCTCTCCAAATCCACGGCGGTATTCCAATATCACCAATTCTCCTAAGTATCAATAAAGTTCCAAAAAGATTTGAAAACGAATTAGCAATAAAATGTTCGCGGCCAATCGGTTATCAGCGTCTATTATCTGAGATCACATTGTATTACAATATAGCCGACGATATCGAGTCAATGGAAGCCATTGGGTGTGCGGTGCGTGACCGCCTGCCCGCACTGACCCCTCTCTACTACTTTCTCTACGCCCTTAACACAAATTGATTTTAAATGGCGATTTATTTCCGCCTCATATCGCCAATCCGATCTTCCTATGAGTTTCACGACCGGCTTTACGTAGGGTTAAGGAAGTCCAAGTTATAAAACGGTTTATTTCTTTTTCAGGACCGTAGTTCGACCCCTAATTATACCAGATTAACCCTCGAATGTACCCTCATTATTTCGCTGATACATAACCGTTTTCAAACTCTAACGCGATTGAGCTTCGAGCTTGAGCGTCTACGTCGCACAAAGGCATGGAGTTACACAGAAACTGAGGACCTAAACGAATTACAAAACTAAAGGTTTAACGGTGTCGCACTTTTTATCTGGAATTCTATACATAACGGTTGTTTGAAATAAAAGTTTAACTCTATTGCAGATTTTTACCCTTTTGCAAATTTGTGCAAATTACTTTACGAGCACGCTTTCAATGTTGAGTTGCTAGTTTTTTATCATTTACAACTGCAGTGAGGTGGAACGGTTGAGTTCCAGAGCACTCGGCCGAGTTCTGATGGCTTTCTGATTTTACGAGTGCCTTACCCGAATGTGTCGTACCCTAAACCGTCGGCTAATAGAAATAAATAGTAACCCTTCGGTGGCGGCGCGTTTGCCGCCGAAAGGTTTACTTTTATTGCCGTCGACTTTCTTTCTTACTACCCCTTCATAATTGCCAGAGTTGTGCGAAAAAAATAGAAATCGTCGTTTTTGCGCAAAAATGTCATTGTTTAATTTTGGCCAATTGCGTTTTTTGGTGAGAGCAATAACCATTTTGTTTGGTGTAAAAAGCAAATATAAACACGCTTTTAAGACAATGGGCAAATCCTTTCAATGCAATAAAACCCTTGCAAATATTATGGTAACGGGAAAAATGTTTGCGAATTTCTCTCGTAAAGCGATTTAAGTCCCTATTGCAAAAAGTAACACCCGTTAGTCAACAGATTGGCTATTAAATAAACAGTATACTGTACCTATCTACTGAAGCTGACTTATCTGTTATCATTAAAATCAACCTTCAAATCTCTAAACTGATTTGATATCTTCTTTAAAAAGCTTGAATTTATAATTATATATTTATCTACACAGCAGGACTGTTCACAAGAACGGCGATACCAAAGCAAAGTATAATGTTTTTTTTCTCTAATGGTGCTCCTAGATTGAGACATTTTGCGACCGCAAAAGGCTGAGCAGTAGGGGGTTGAAAGTTTGAAAACGGCCGACTTTTTTTCCTTTTTCCTGGTAACTTGTCAACGTGACAAAGTGTCGTTAGTAATGTGAGTTGTAGATGGTAGGGTACGCAATAAAGATATCATGAGAGTGTCGAGAAAGTTTGCTCACAATAGATTATGTGGTTGTATGCAAGTCAACAAGTGTATGAACCTGAAGGGACCGATCGGGATTTTTTGCTGGGAATTGCTTTAAGAATTGGATGGTTACTAACGAAAACAATCCCATTACTACCTATATAGTAAACCAGAATATGGGCAGATATTTTAGAATTACCTATGAAAAAAACTGTTCGACGAAATTACGAGGTAGGTAATTTATTAATAGATAAAAATTACGAATACCTTGCCATCGATTTATCTAAACCAATTAAGTGGCAACAGTTTCAATAGGGTAAAAAATTTTATGTCTTTTTTGCTTAACTCAAGTTCATAAATAGTAAGATAGTGTAATATTTACCTTATAATCACTGCTCTATAACATAAAATTTTATGTGATACGGAAAGCATAGATCGCGGGCGCTCCGCCCAGAGGCCTTTTACTACAAAATTTAGAAAAAAAAACATCTCTATTTTATAATCCATTACGTTGTTTTTGCCATGTTATGAATAGTAATCTTGAAGGAACCGCGCAATGGATGAGAATTTTAAATTTGTTATTTTTGTTTGAAGACCACCTTAGAGCTATTTTAGTTAGGACAACATTTACGGCATTTAAATGGTGCATTTCTAGATGAATGGTGTAAACAATAAGAGATAATTAAGTGAATCGCTACGCCGATTACCAAAATAATCGCTGCCTAAATGCACTCCAAAATTAGTGTGACTGACAAAACGGGTGAGCTCACATGATGCTAAACTACTTAAGCTTTATTATAAGAAAATAACTTAGTGGTGTGATCAAAGCACGTAAGAATTTGACCCATAATGGTTTTTTTTGCCACACTTGTAAAGTAAAGCTAAGTCTTAACATTATGCTGCTTGTCATAACGTCATCAATGTTTTAGCTGTCTTCAATCCATACTAATATTATAAATGTGAAAGTAACTCCGTCTGTCTGTCTGTCTGTCTGTCTGTCTGTCTGTCTGTCTGTTACGCTTTCACGCTCAAACAGCTAAACCGATTTAGATGAAATTTGGTATGGAAATAGTTTGAGTCCCGGGGAAGGACATAGGATAGTTTTTATCGCGATAACCGACATCCACGCGGGCGGAGCCGCGGGCGAAAGCTAGTAATAAATAACTCAGAATAGCATTTAAATTGGTAGTATAGTTTTTACCCGGGTGAATGAAGGTTATGTTGATAAAAATAATACTATGCTTTTCCACAAGATACCATCTATCTCCTTTCCATATTTATTATGATCCACTCATCCGATTAGTTGTAAAAAATAAACACACAGACTAACTTTCGTATTTTGTAATAAGTATAGATGTATGGACAAGATGGAAGAAGATGACTAAAACAGCAAAAAAGCGCTTTACATCCCAATTTCAAATAGGCAATGATGAATTGTTAAAAGAATGTGGGGTTTGCAGATGCCCTCGTCTATTTTCGTGACATGTACTCAATCGTTCCCTACAATATTCATGTCCAATGAGGATTGGGGTAGAATGGACATTTACTAGGTTCCTTGTTCAATTTGTATTGTGACTAGCGTTTAGTAATTTAGGTTGATTTGCCAAAGCAATATTGATATTGAAAACCCTGACTCATACATTTACACATAAACACTTTGCACAAATTCTCTTAGACCTAGGAAGCTGAAATTTTGCATGGGGGTTTTTTATTATATCGTAGACAAGGATAAGGAAGGATTTCAGAAAACTCGACCTCTAAACGAGGCCGCGAACTTAACCAAGTAACATACAAGTATTATCTGTAGAAGGTATAACCAACGGCACAATAAAAGCGTCGCGTTGCCCCCGCAGCGGCAAAATCGATATCGATATCGAAATCGAGCTCATTTATGCACTTTAACGCGATTTCAACATAAAACTTTAGCTTGTCATCAACATTTTAGAGAAACATGTGAACCAAGCCTACTGGTTAATAAGTCGCGCGACACACGGTGCGTTTGTGCGACGCGATGGACGCGTTTGGAAAGTAGCGAACAGTCGTAAAATTTTATCGTCGCTAATGGGCGCGTGCGCTGATTTGTAGCGCGTCGACGCCCATACAACCCATACGTACGCTCTCATACAAACCTCAATGTATTGTTTCCGAAGAGGACGCTATTTGGAACAGGTACACCGTTAATGGGAGTAAATGTGGAACTAATTGCTATAATAAATATGCCGATGACATTAAAGTAATTTGGGGATTGAACATCGTATAGCGATATATTTAGTTTTGTTTTTTTACATTTATTTTAAAATCTAAAATTAAAGACGAAAAAATCAGACAAAGGTACAAAATAAACTTACATGCAGTTTTAAAAAGTTAATATCAAGAAAATGCATTCGACGTCTTAATTTAAAAAAAAAATGGTTGGATGTAAAGTCGGTTTACATGATAACGTCATAAGAGAACATGGATGACATGGATTGTAATAAATAACCATGTCTATGAGAGCTTTTTTTTAATTTTTTTTTTTTTACTTATATTCTTTTGAACATTTTTTATTTTTATTTCCAATTGTATCGCATGTCACTGCAATCGCCAAAACATTGATGACATGGTAATAAACAACCATGCCTGTAGCCTGTAGCTTAAGAGGACCCGGGCGTATGCATGCGCATGCGCCCTACGGCTACAATACCTAACAGCAGGCGAACGTGACCGACCGTGACGACCTGTGACACTTTTTGGTGCGTGCAGTCATCGATTTGTAAGACGTTATCACGTCAAAAAAGAAGCCATTTTAATGATATACATACGTCTTCTATCTGTATAGCTTCAGTGGATAAGTTTGAAAAATCAATAGGTTCTGGAACAATTAAAGTCTGTACGTCTTTCATTATTCATAAAGTACCTACTGCATTGGTTATCAATAATGTTCCCGAACGATACGCTAACACCATTGCTTGACTAGATTCCTTATGGCTGGATAGTATCAATTTGCACTCTTTTAGCACTTTTTTTCTTGTCACTGTCTGTCTGAATCTGCAATATACATATTATTTTTAGGTAAGTTTCCTATTTAAATGTTTATACATATAATTTAAGTACATTTTTCTACTAAAAGTTATTGTTATCATTGACCTGTTGGTTTAGTGGTTAGTTATGACTGCGGAGCCCGAGGTCGTAGTTTGGAGAAAACTTTGTGATGAGAGTAAACAGCCGTGCAGTTTATTTTGTATCTAGGTCTTATTTTTCTATCTCATCTATTTATATGTTTCTATGTTAACAATATGTTAGAAGACTGTTTTTTTTTTCAGTAAAATAAATAAATTATTGCAATTATAAAAAAACTTCGTTCCGTAGCCAAAATTGCAAAACGGTACTCTTATAGTTTCGCCATGTCCGTCCGTCTGTCCGTCTGTCCTCAGGATAGCTCAGAGATCCTTGGATAGGTAGTTTAAAAATATTGAGAATTTGTGAATATCATTTTTCAATATAGGGATCCGTTTGTGAAATATATAGCCCTACAGTGAACATTTTCGTTAGAGTCAAGTGAAGCTTGCCAGCTAAATGGTTGTTTTTGAAAATGTGACAAATTCATGAAGTTAAAAGAAAAACTATGAGAGTTCTTGTAGGATTTACAAGTTTACGGTAACAGCAGACCAAGTGAGAAGTAACAAAATTTTCGAATAAATTCTACTGACTATTACTTATTTATCGTTGTTAGTAGTAGTAGTAGTATGAAACAAAAACAACAGAAAACCCACTTCAAGTGGGCAACTACGGAACCCTACATTGAGCGTACCCTGCCATGTACTTGCCCGGTTTTGTTTTTTTGCTTTGTTTTTCATATCTGTTTATTTGTATATATTTCACGCAAAAACGGTTGAACGGACTTAGACATTTTTTTTTCATGTAGTTAGTATATAATAAAATTAAATGACTTAGCATAATATGTATGGCAATAAACAATACCCATGCGATAGAGCGTATTTTTTTGTCGGTTTTCTGGTAGACATAGAACGTATTTTTCCCAGTTTTTTGTCTCAAGAAGTTGTGTCAATACTAAACTAAACTACTTGTTTTTTCTCTTATCCATTTAATTTGTGGCCGGGTCATATATTTGCGTCAGCTGCATCTGTTCTGGCTGTCAGAGCGTCAAAGTTTAAGGCCTGAAGGTCTCTTCCGGATGCTTTCGGACGTCCTCTGCCTTTGGGTTATTGTGGGAGGTTTAAGGACCTATTTTATCAAAGTGGTCTATATCTATATGTTAGTATATAAAAACATTTAAAAAATCTCGTACCTATAACATTTTATATCGAATTAAGCATTTACAAAGCATACAATACAAATGGAACCATTGCGTATATTTTAGTTATACTTAATTTCAACTAAATTAATGTCAAATATGTGTATCGAATTCTTCAATTCATTTCAAGTCTCGTAAAATTGCCAAGCAAATGAATTACAAATAATTTATAGTAATATGTTGACAGTTTAAAAAAATAATCTCACGAGTAAGGTGGACGGGACCATTCATTTGAATGTTTTTGTCACATAAAATGCGTTTATACGTAATATTTATAGTTAAAAGATCATTTTGTTGAAATGGAGCCAAATTTCCGGCCGAGCTTTCAACGGAATTTACAAAAAGAGCCATAAATTGGCAAATAATCCCCCGCATAACGCAACCTTTGTTTGGCCACACGTGCTTTTAATATCTGGCGCGCATCGCGAATGCAACAAAAGCCGGATTTAGTCTTTGTGCGAACCACCTAAAGTAAACACTCGTAAAAACTTCCTATGGAAGCTGGAAATATGTGAAAATTACATATCTATATATAGGATGTTTTTAAATGTGAATATACACATGTATACATGTATACATGTAGCGGAATAAAAAATAAGTTATTTATGATTCTTATTTGTTATATAAAAAATGTGTACAAATCGTTAGTAGTTTACGAACATATATTATATAAAAAATGGTTGTATGTAAAGTCAATTTATGGACAATAATTTTACGTGATAACGTCATAAGAAAACATTGATGACATATCACCATTCGCGTTGCTTAGCAACGAGTCAATAACGTGACTGCTTAGCAACTAATCAATAACGTGACCGATGCTACGTGACACTTTTCATCAATTTATAAGACGTTATCACATCAAAAACAAAATTCATCTGGAACCAAAAGAATCAATGTAATTACTTTTAGCATAATTCCTTCAATGTAGAGATTTTAAATTAATTTAATTTTATAATATTTTAGCAATATCTAGCGAACTGCTTTCCAGTTTTTATTTTACGTACTTGCAACTTGTATTTTAGGGATGATGACTGTCAAGTCAAATTAGTATCTTTTTATGAAATGTCAAAACGAAACGCTCAGTAGAAAATTTTATGAGATACTGAGGCGTGACGTCACAATTCAGGGTTGTAAATTAATACTTTTAGTATTTGTTTTGATGATTATACATTCTTACAGCCGTCAAATTGTGGAATAACACATTTATTCAGATCTCGTTATGACGTACAATACGGTTTGTTTCGTAAGTCGTAAGTAATCAAAAAAATCCAAAGCTCTAATTAGTAAATAAAACTAGCATTTAAACTACCAACGATAAATTTCTTGTTAAATTTTATATTTAATAGGATATTTTATAAAAATCATATATCAAAAATAAGTGATTTAACTACAAAAATAGTGACGTCAGTCCGGTATTTGAATAAGATCTACATATAAAATCTGCGTTTTGACATTTCTTAAAGAGTTCATGTTTTGACTAGTTGAAAACAAGCCCATTGTCTGATTACTGAAAATTTATTTATTTTCATCATAATCATCATCCCAGGATACACTTAAATTTCTAACAACCTATATAAAAATAAATACATTTGTTAATAAATTTTATTAAATGATACACGGACAAAGAAGTGGTGCAATTGTGAAGGCGACAATCGGCCCCGTCGAATTTGTCATGTAACAGCGAGCCTTTGTTTGGAGTATGAATGGCGTGTGAGAAGGAAGAGCTTCCGGTACTGCGTGCGTCCGTGTACCGGGATCGATGCCCCCGGCAATACCTTGCCATCGATACCCACCATT
The DNA here is from genome assembly GCA_945859575.2 of Herminia tarsipennalis. Classification (NCBI taxonomy): domain Eukaryota; kingdom Metazoa; phylum Arthropoda; class Insecta; order Lepidoptera; family Erebidae; genus Herminia; species Herminia tarsipennalis. Next base: position 15,799,363 of record OX243846.2, on the reverse strand, counting down.
GTTATTTTTTATCTCAAATTGATACCTATACTGTATTCATTGAACTTCTCGACTTACGATGAACGAGTGAAAAAATCTATATGCTCTATTTCAGCCCCACATTCTTAAGTAGCTGTTTTTTTGTACGACTATGGTTGGCTTTTTTAATCAGAGCTTAAAATACAGCGATTTCAAAATTTTATTGTCCCTGCGTATTTTTTTTTATGTGGTATATACGTTTGACAATTAGGTGTGTTCTTTGGCATTGTTTGTGTAATTAATAGACCGATTTGGATGCGATTTATGTAATTAGGAAGCTGGTTTATTTGTCATCGTTCTCATCTATGTTTGATGAAAATCTGTTTAGTCATTTTGAAGATAATTAGATTTCATGACATTAAAAACGAATGTCAGACATTATGCATGTTGTTCCCGTGAACTCAGATTCTCGGAACGATTTATTTTTAACCACTATAAACGTACGTGATTATGTTCGTCTGTGCAAACTATTTATATCAAGTTTCATTCACAAATATCTAGTTTTATCTCTGATGTGGAATGTCGAGAAATTTCAGTTGGGGAATGTTTAGTTTTATAGGTAAAGTTCATGTGATTGAACTTGCTTGAATATGCGCACTCTCGTCTCATGTAATAGGGTAAGCACATCACGAACGTATTATGAAGATGGAGGTATAATTTGTAAAAGGACATTTGAATATAACACAAAAAAAAATGTTTGACACTAATCTTGTAAACTGAAAAGTATTTCAAACTAAACAAAAACTATCACAGCTAAGTAGGCTTTACAAGTTTACGAATAACAGCAGACCAAATGAGAAGTAACAATATTTTCGTACAAATTCTGTTGAAATATATGTATATACAACGTTATTCTTGGTGTAGTGGAAACCTGAAAGTAGTTTGTTCAGAGACAGTAATCCATTGGTGTAGTTTTTGGACTATGTGATATTTTTCAATTAATTAATGAACCAATCATTAATTAATTCATTAATCATTCTAACAGACCAAATCCTTTTCACAATGTGATGTGAAATGTGATGATCACTTATTTTTCTATAATAACCATGGATTACGGAAGTAATGAGCACGATAGCGCGAAGAAAACAATACAACTATAATGGCTTATAAATCTACGAGTTATCAATCTTTTCGTTTCTTTTTTTTTATATGATTTCTTGAAGTAAAAGTCTTGTTAGGGTGTCTGAGCCTTGCACTATACCAAAAATAGATATAACGTTGCCAGTAGTATAAAACAAAAAGAAGATAAAACATACTTTTCTCCCTTGTGCGCAGCTCGACAAGCACTTGCCCTGTTTTTTACTAGAATCTCTACTTACAGAAACACATTATTGAGTTAACTCAATACTGTCTACAGAGGTAGAATTTAGGATAAAATTCTTCTACTTTGTTCTTTATTTTGTGAAATATAGGAAAAATGATATTATAACGCCGGCTCGACGATTTTGGGACGAGCGTTATTCTATATCCACCCGTTAGGCGAGTGTAACTAGTGTAAGAGTGTGTACTCTGTACATATTGTATCCTAGCTGACCCGCACAACTTAGTATGCGTAAATTTTCCCCGTTTTTGCAACTTTTTCAATTGCTGCTCTGCTTCTATTGGTCGTAGCGTGATGTTACATACAGCCTACAACCTTCCTCGATAAATGGGCTAAAATATTTTTTAACAGAAAAATATTTTTTCAAATTCGGATCACTAGTTCCTGAGATCACCGCGTTCAAACAAACAAACAAATAAACTCTTCAGCTTTATAATATTAGTATAGATATAAGAAGAAGAGTTTGTTTGTTTAGTATTGGATAACCGATATTTATGAGAAATACGGCCCAAACTAATGCTTAGTACGATTTTACAAAAAAAAAAAAAACTACTAAAGCCGCACACATTGACGTAGAGACCAGGACTAGGATAAACTCACGAAATTGACCACTCTCTAGAAAGAGACAACGCTACTTTGTGGACCATACCTCTCAAAGGCCGCATGACTTTGTTCTCTTTTTCACGCTTTACAGTTAATATTTACTTTTTAATTGAAGGTATGGCGCAGTCCTTATCTATACGTCTATGGCCGTGCACGATTAGAATTGGGTAGTTGACTACATTATAAGGAAATTGTTTTATACTATCAAGTATTAGTAGATCTTAAGATGCTCTGAAAATAAGTATTATTTTACAATTTAACATGTTTTTGATTCGAAAATGAATACTAAAAGTAATGATTTGACGATAGGAACTTATGACGTCACAGGTTGTTATTCCCTACTCATTTCTAAAGAGCTTGTCGTTTTGACATTTCATAAAAAGAGACTGATTTGACTTGACAGTCAACATCGCTATTGTTTAATAACAATGTTGCTTAGCAACGACTATCAAAAGTGTCAGTTTTGGGCAAATTCATAACCTATTATTTGTTCCGTTCCGCAGTTACTTTGAGCTACATAAATAGTTGCTAATGTGAAGTCTTAACATGGAAGAGCAAAATATCATTGTTATTTAAAATTTAACTAACGGCTAGCTCCGGCTTCGCACGGACTTTTCTCCACTAAATATATCCACATAAACGCAGTTTACGTAGGAATCTCGTTTTTTTTTTTTTTTTAATATAGCCTATGTTACTTCCCGAAGATGCAGCTTTCTATATGTGAAAGATTTTTTTGAAAGGTCCTGTAATTTTTGAGTTTATTAGTTACATACAAAAATACAAATCTTTCCTCTTTATAATATTAGTATAGATTGTTATATTCCTTGCAAAAGTCAGTTTACGGACGATAATTTTACGTGATAATGTCATAAGAAAACATTGATGATATATCGCCATTCGCGTTGCTTAGCAACCAATCAATAACGTTAGTTCCAATTGCATCGCATGTCATGTCGTTGCAATCGCCATTTGCTGTTGCTTAGCAACCAATCAATAACGTGACTTTTTTAAACACTTTTTAGTACGTGCACCCAGGTACACGTACTAAAAAGTGTTTCTTATGTTTGTAAAATCGATTTATAAGACGATCATGTCAAAAATTTCACGTCCATTTCGGCTTTAGTACAGCTGAGTCATTCTGCCAAAATCTATACTAATATTATAAAGCTGAAGAGTTTGTTTGTTTGAACGCGACTATCTCAGGAACTACTGCGTGGAATTAAAAAATATTTTTCTGTTTATCGAGGAAGGCTATATAACATCACGCTACGACCAATAGGAGCAGAGCAACAATGAAAAATATTGCAAAAACGGGAAATATTGACGCAGACGAAGTTGCGCGGGTCAGATAATGATAGAATAAAACTTGCACGAAACTCCTTTTTGATCAGAAATAGACGTTAACTCTATACCTTCGTTCATAAAGACTGGCTACTAACAAACAATCCGGTGGACATTTACAAAAAAGAAAAAATGCCTGCCATGTGTCGATCGACGCATCGGCGGCGTGTATGATACGGGGAAAAAAGGCCAAACCGCGCCGGAACAATCGAAGCTAACTTATAAAATATGTATCCTAGTGTTGGCTTTTGAAACTTGCACTCGTACTATTTTGACCGCGATTGGGAATTCCGACAAGAGAATCAAATCGTAAAGCGCTGACGTTGAATTTTTGGGGAAAAGCTGAACTGAATTGTTGATTGGTGCATGAAATATTAGGAATAAAGTATTGGGTATTGTATGTTATTTTTGGTGCATTATTTATTATTAGGTACTGCTCAAGTGTTGTGATTGACGGTACTATTAATTTACATGCTGAAAAAAAAGGAAAATTATATAATTAAACAACATACAGGAAACAAGTGAAGAGAAAGAAATAAAAAAGAACATTCATTTGTTGCAACTAAATTATGTCTATCTGAATATGTAACATTCAAATAGACTCAATTTAGACGGCTATTCCCAGTAGTACTACCATGTAGTCCTACCGGTAGTACTACTGGGAATATTTATCCCATTAGACTTACCGATAGTAAGACTTGCCTATTATATTATTTTCCCAATAGTCCTACTGTTATAAAATATAGACCTAGTAGTGTCATAGATAAATCAATTTAAAAAAAAAAAACAATTTTAGCAGAACTAGTAGGTATCACCTATTCACCTACGTATCTTTTCCAGAAAATGACCAATAGTTATTGTTCCATTAATCAATTGCATTTGAGCATCATGAATAAGTCGATCTCTTTTAGTTTCAGCTTTATCTCTTTTAATTTTTACATTATTATGTATTTGGATTTTACACATTTTTTGATATGATGCATCTCTTTGTAAAATATTCAGCAGCTGGTGTAAATTAGCTTTTTTCTTACCAACTTCACGGTTTAATGTAAAATGCCACGACTCTAAATAGTTAGTGGTGCGGTGTCGTTGGCCAAATACACACATTCTCTCAATAGGTACTATTAGGTTTTAGCCAATCCCAACCCTCTATAATCATTTCCTTGGGTAAAAGTGGCAACATTTTGCAAAGGGATACTATTCTGTACTCCTTTAATTTTAAACTTTTCGATTTTCTCTTCAAACTTTCACAATAATGATAATAACAACCGCTTGATACTATTTGTGGAAAAACTAACTTTATAGCCATCATCATAGCATCTTCATAGTCCGTTTTAAATTGCGTAGGGTTCCATTGCGGTATTTGACTTTTTATTAATTGCAATAATGTAACGTATGTTTGTGTAGTCTTGTCTGGGAGAAAGGAATAGATAACTGGTATTATATTAGTAGTTTCTTGAGAGCTACCTAGATCACAGTGTATACTATACAGCTGAAGAAAGGGTGCTGGGTAAGCTCCAAATGTGCCATCACCGAAAAAGTCATTACTTTCTGTCATTATTGTTCTAGCGTCACTGGAAGCAAACACCAAAATTCGTGCACCATCATCTCGATAGTAGTCAGCTAAGATAAAAGAATCAAATTTAGATGGTATCTTAATGTCTGAAAAGCTTTTGTAGTACAGCTTTTCAACTTCTAGGGTTTTATTGCGATTTCGGTATAAAGTTGACTTCATAGCCGAAAATTTGGGCAACTTGTTAATAAGGTCAATACCTGTATTTTCTAATGAAGCCACTGTTTTCTTATAGACACTGGGCACTGATATAGTGTCTGATTCACTGACTCTTTTTTTACACTCGTGTATCTTCAGATCTATTTCATTTTTCCCATGATCTGGAGCGCAAGTAATTAAATGTGGTTTTGACTTTATTACGTTATTATGATTAATAGTTACCGATCCAATACATTTACTCTTACGGTACAGAGCACATCGCCAAATTATTCCTCCGTCACTATAAGTTTTTAATTTGTAATACTGGAACCATTCAGAAGTAGTATTTCACATCTTCGTCTTTTTATTATATTTGTAATATCACACATATTTATGTTAATAATTTTTAATCGTGACTTTATATTATAATGCAATATTTTACTCTCTGATACAATTTCAAACTATTTAATGAGCTGTCAATCACGCTAATGTTTTATCTTAGGTCATAGATTCAAGTTCAATAAGAAGGTTAGTCTAGTTTAATATTAGGTCTACAGTTCGGTAAGTCTAATGGGATGAATATTCCCAGTAGTACTACTGCATTTTTAAAGTAAGTCTAATGGGATGAATAGTCCCAGTAGCACTACTGCGTTTTTAAAGTAAGACTAATGGGATGAATATTCCCAGTAGTACTACTGGTAGGACTACATGGTAGTACTACTGGGAATAGCCGAATTTAGATGCAACAAATACATTTAATTAGCTTCAAGAAGTTTTAGTTAAAATATTTGACATTAATTAATACTTAACTACCTATCTTTCTAGTCTCGATTTCGTTTAGCCGTCGTCGTCGTAGAAAAGGTTACAAGTAAATCTAGGTCAAACATCTTAACGGTACTAACTACATTCTATATATTCCATACGTTTCACTACTTGAGATGATATTTTTCATTTTTAATTTTCAACCCACTTCAAAAAAGGAGGTTCTCAATTCGACTGTGTGTTTTTTATTAGTGTTTGTAGTTTTTGTATTTTTTATCACTGTACTACTACTCAAAGACTATTAAAAACTCGATCTCAATCAGTTTTACGAAAACATATCGATACAGTTTTAAACTACAAATAAATTTTCAAGATCATTATGTGACACTTAAAAAGTGATAAAAAATGCGTGCAGACAGACTTAATAACTGTCCACAACAATATCGTAAAAGCACCTCAGGAGCCACAATATTAATGACCGTCACAGACGTGCGACTGTGCATTTTTTTTGTCGCACGATCTTGCGATTAGACGCAGACATCTTGATCTTGTCGTCTTATTGATGTCGCCTATCAACTACCGTGTGCGGAAGTATTTGTTTGAACTTTATTTATGTTCCTCATTACTTTGATGTGTAAAGTAAAACTGATTTTATTATAAACTTACCTTTTAATCTTTACTTCATTGACATACTTTGCAATCAATTCTAAATAAATAATTTTTAAATTTGACATCATTTATATATAGCTTCCAGATCAGCATAACATAATGTGTCGTGCTCGTGAAGGAATTTATACAACTCAATTTCGAACATTAACATGAACCTCTATTCTTCTTCTTCTTTAAATTTATGGCAATCTAACCGTTTTAACGGCTAATTTCTGCAAGTGTCAAGTATTTATTGTACACTTCAGTTGCACAAAGTCTTGATCTTATCCTAATAACACCTATTCAATTCATTTTTTACAAGTTATACTCGTTATACTCATAGCTGTAAAAATAATGTCAGGTTAGTTTGCCGCCATTTTTACATCTCCGAATCTCTATTGTATATTGTCATATGAAACTGTTTTTACGTCATTATCCGAGGTAATGAATGACCACAGAACTGCAAAGTATTTAATAACAGTACTTAGATACCAAAAGACGAAATAATTATCTGTCAAAATAGTATTTATAATCATACTAGCTGTGCCCCGCGGTGTAACCCGCGGTTTATTAGCCTATGTGTTAATCCAGGGTGTCAGCTAACTCCATACCAAATTTTATTAAAATCGCTCTAGCCGTTTAGACGCGAAGATGTAACAAACATACACACTCACATACTCACAAACTTTCGCCTTTATAATATTAGTATGATCACTGACTTGACATTATTTTGTAACCTAAATTAAAAATACGTAGGTATGTGAAGAATATAATCTAATTAAACATTATTTGGAGAATTAGCGTCATATAAAATACCAAACAAAGTATGTCAGCAATCACAGATATTGTTTCCGCACAGCAATTTAAACAGCTTCATTATCATGAGCAGTGGTGCCAAATGTTATAAATTAATATAATCTCGTGCCGTGTCGTCTGTCTGTCCCGATATTTATAACCGACAACTCCAATACACCCGTCATTTTTACCCGTCAGCGCTAATTTGCCATTGTTTTGCCCGCTGACGCCAGTTTTTTGCCTAAAACCATAAAATAGATAAACCTTTTTGTGATTTGGGCACCTTTAATTAATTATAAACGTTAAGATGTTTGATCTAGATGCACGGAGTGGTTCCAAGTTATTTATCATTAACACGTTTTTAGCGAGTCGTTTTTTTATGTTTATGTGAATCACTGTGAATTTTCATGAGTGTTATATTTACGTAATAGTTTATAAAACAATTAAACATACAGTAGTCAAGTTTTATAGATATTCATTTAATGTAAGCAATGTTTAGCGCCACACAATTCAAAGTAAATAGGCCTTCCTCGCACTGCATCGGTTGATTCGGCAGCGTAGCAAAATACCGCCGCATCCAAGTCCCCTGGCTGGTATTTGCATAACGCAACGGCAATACGTTAGGCGCACCTCTCGAAGGCATCAAGGCGACAGAGGCTGGGCCGGTATAAAGCACAGTGCAATAAAGAGAATGGATGCCGCCCATCGGAGGCTCGCCGGCCGCCGGCTGGATTACCCGAATCGCCACTATTTATCGCTCCAGCCTTGCGCCCAGGTGCCATCAATCTATTTAATGATCGGGTCAGCACATACTCTTGGTCTTTTTACCGTTCCCACCCGCCGCTTCAATGCAAAAACGAAGAAGAACTCCTGCGCTCGGAGATGGACGTTTGATGAGGCGCTTTGTGTCGATCGCTGGCGTTAAAAGGGTTTTCAAACGCACTATCACGGTATTATAAAGGTTTTGTTTATTTTTTTAACGGGCGACGGAATGAAACTGATGTGCAGGGTGTATATTGAATACAGGTGTATAGCGTGTTTTATTGGTAGCCATACTTTCACCTCAGATTATTCTTTGTTGAGTATAAATTTAAAAATATAGAGATACACATAGGTACTTACTATGTTCAAAAAAATAGAGTTGTGTAACTCTATTTTTTTGAATCGCTATAATAAGTAGTTACTACGTTATCGAACGATAAATAAAAGGTTGTTTTTGTTTTAGTACTAGTACCTATATGTTTTTTAACACAATAAACTTGACAAATCAACGAAGTTGAGCAACGTAGCTACATTTGTGTGATCGTCACTTCAGTTACACAATAGTAATGACACCATTTACTTCCCAAACAAAACCAAATCTTTCCCATGTTATAAATCTTTCGATGCGACAGAAATACTTACGTCCGTCACCTAAAACTATCAACAGCTACACAATACAATCGGAACTTAATCCCTAAATAAATCAAGTTAATTCTTGGAGGGCTACCACACTCAAAAGTGGCCGTTCAATGGCCGAGGAGAGACCGTCCATTTAACGGCCGACACATACATCTGCGGGGTTCGTGCGCTAAGCAATACATACAAGGATTTGACGGGTCTTTACTCACTCCTGCCTCCGCTTTGTTTAAACTGATCTTTGTGCGTTTGACTCGATTTATCGCCTATAATAAACGTGTGATGGGCTGACTTGATAGGCAGGCCAGTCAGTTTGTTTTTCAAATACTCTTTTTAAGTGGACTCTATACCAAGTCAACCGATAATGAAAGTATAGAATACATACGTAGTATGATTTTTTTAATGACAAAAATGGTTATAATTTTTGGAATAAATATTAGCATCCAGAACCTATCTAAAATGAAGTATCGCTCATTTGCTAAATCATATTTAAATCAGTTTACGAATGATCATGTCACTTTCAAGATATATTTTAACATACAAGCACCTAAATATATATTTTTTAAGGATAACGAAAACCCACCCGTATGGATTTTCATTAATATTGATAACTAATGAGCGTTCTACGTTACAATCGCTTGACTAAAAAGTAAAGGCGACGCGCGGGAATACTCGAGTAGTGAGAACAGAAAATGACTCGCACTTTTAAATCGATCGGCTACGATGTCATAAAGCAGGTTACTTTGTCGACCTAGAACTGTTATGTAGGTCGTGTATTTTAACTTAGACTTGCGATATGTGCTGGCATTTCAGTTGTCCATTCTTTATCATCATTTTTTACAAAAAAACAACTTTTATGAAGATGCATTTTGTATTTTCTTCTCAAAGTTAAAGAGATGAGTTAACTTTGTAGCCTAAATCGCATAGCAGTCATTTTGATTTGATATTTACTTAAAATTGTGAACTTTATAAAAGTAGGCTCTAGGTCACCCGGTGGACTTCTAACACGTTCAAATAATTGTAATTCAAAGTGGCAATTCTCTAACAAAAGTACTCATTTAGATTTTTTGGTTTTCCCTATTGTTAAACCACTTAGCTCAAAAACTCATTTTATTAGCTCGGATACAGGATCAGCGAATAAAATGAGTGTTTGAGTTTTAGGGAGACTAACATGGATACATACACTTTGACACCTAATAATAATATAATAATAATAATCTCTTGGGACAACTCACACAACGCTATCAGATCCTAAACTAAGCAGAACTTGTACTATGGAAACCAGACAACTGATAAACATACTTATATATTTCTAAATACATACATATTATAGATAAATAACACCCAGACACAGAATAAACCACCGTGCTCATCACACAAAGTTTTATCCTGGTTGGGAATCGAACCCACGACCTCTTGCGTAGCAGTCGGATACACTCTCACCGCGCCAGAGTCTTAAAAAGTTACATTAAAATAATATTCTGTAGTATAAACATTGCAGTGAATTTAAGACCAACACCATCAATCTCTTCAATAAGTCAAACAATCATCCAATCCTATTCAAATATTTGTTCTCTGGCCTAGAGGTATTTGTAGGTGATATGATTAGGCAATAATGTAGGGTCCTACCTCAATAAGCCGGAGCTTGTCTGCCATTCGTAAACTCGCTTACTTCACCTGAGCAAACTGCCTCCCGACTTAGGGTGACAGGTGCGTTTCCATTGGGTAGTACCGTCACGATATTTTTATTATAATATGTACAAATTTATAATTATGCCCACTTCAGCTACGCACGGACTTTTCTCGAAATTATCAGAATAATACCGAAAACTGCTTAATTCCGTTGCGTATTTTAGAAAATCTAAGATGTTGATTTGATATCACGTCACATAAAAACGATAAGGAATGTTGATCCAGCCTAGTCATGTGATAAGTATTAATTTATCACAAAGTTAAATATTAAATAGGTAATAATCAATAATTGTTGTAACGAAAAGAGTGCTTATGGTGTAACTATCGATTGTACGATATTAGAATGGAGACCAATACTCTGAATTGAAGGTCAAAATGTAGCTAATGAAATGAAACTTAGACAGGATTTGGAAAGTGCAAAATAATATTTTCAATATGAAAAAAATAGATGTCTGTAAAGTCGGATTACGGACGATAATTTTACGTGATAACGTCATAAGAAAACATTGATGACATATCGCCATTCGCGTTGCTTAGCAACCAATTAGTAACGTTATCCCAGTTGTATCAAATGTCATGTCACTGCAATCGCCATTCGCTGTTGGTTACCAACCAATCAATAACATCACCGTAGCTTGGCAAATAAATAACGTCACACTTTTTGGTGCGTGCACCCGGTCATCGATTTTTAAAACTCGTCAAAAGATTTACCTAGAATTAACCGAATCAGGAACTAAGAAGATTGGAAATACAAATATAAAAAACTAGAAAAATGATTAAAAATTGTTGAACCTTTTAGCACTTTTCACTTCTAGATTTATGAATACTTCTTCAAAACAATGTGACGAATTTATTAAATTATTGAAATTATTGTGAAATAATAACTGTACCAAATAATTTAATCATTTAATTGGAAAATGTAACGCAAATACAAAAGTTAATAATATAAACGAAGTTAATCATTTATAAACCGAAGTTTGTAAATTCAATGGAAACAGTTCCCAAGGCGGGTAGCACATGGGCGGGTGGCGCGTAGTTCCGGTCAAGTCGCGGGCGGCCGTCGGCTTCCGGCCGTCCAATTTGGCCACATTCAGCCCAATCGTGGAGGTAAGACGTTTGATACCCACCCCCGTCGCCTCGTCGACTGCTCGACTAACGCGATATTTTGTGCCACCATTTTAAGTTTGTGACGTCATACCAGTTTTTTTAAATTTGCTTTTTGTGAAACATTATAATCTAAAATACAGGATGATTTTACTAAATAACTTTCATTAATAATTATTAACTCTTAATAACCTACCACTTGTTTTTGGAGATATGACCATAACCACCTACAGACTATTATGAAAATATATATATTACGGGTCTTAATCGCGTGAATAATTTAAGGTAAAATACCTTGTTTATTGCCCGACATTTCAACCGTATTGCAACCCGTGACCACGGCCGTTGCAATATGGTCAATGTGTACAAATCACATACAGACAGAGTTAAATCGTTGTAGCTTAGGCCCTAAACCTGACCAAAAAACATCGCTTTTGCTCTGGGTACTCACAGATGTGTGGTAGATGGTCGTGTGACAAAATTAGGTGGTAGGTAGTGAAGGGTTAACTTGTGTTTTTTTTTTTCAAAAAATATATTACGAAGTTATTTGCTGTAATGTAAATAAGACACGAGCGGGAGGTTATTAGTATATTAGAAATACACACCCTGTATATTGCTAAGCCCTGATTGCTTGCTAAGGTGTCACGTAGCAACGGTTACGTTATTGACTAGTTGCTAAACAACGCGAATGGTGCTTCCGCCTGCTGATATGCTTAAGTTTTGCGCCCGGAACCACTAAAGCTGTCACAGGCATCGTTGTTTATTACAATGTCATCAATGTTTTGGCGATTGTAGCGACATGCGATGACAAATGGAAAAAAAAAACTGTCACAGGCATTGTTTCAATGTTATCAATGTTTTTTTTTGACGTCATCACGTAAAATTTTCGTCCTTAAGCCCGACTTTACAGACAACCATTTTGTTTAACGTTAATTGTTCAATATTTTTGATACACTCGAATCAATCGTTTGATGAAAGATAAAAAAAAATACGAATACAAAGAAGACTTACATTTTTCTCCCTTTACGTACCACTGGTTACAGTTTATAATCTGTCAGTACTGACACGGTTAATTATAAGACGAGCTCAAGTTAATCCTCGCCTCAGTTTGTCTGCCGAAGTAGGCAATTAAACGGATCTCGGGCCGTAACTAAACAGGACCCTCTATATGCCTTTGAGGGTATGGTCAGACAACTGTGCCTGTGTACTTAGGTACTTAATTTGGGTGGACAGCCTAAGGGAATTTGAAAAGCAAATTGCAAGGAACGACCGTTATACCTATGTCTTACTTATGTCAGAAATATCGGTTTGTGTATCTAAGAAACTAGTAATTTATAATTTTACTGACTTCCTTTGGCATAAATATAATCGTACAATTGATTAATTTAACAAAAAAAAAAAAAAATCTGTAAGAACTTTTTATTTATGGCCGCAAGTGGAAGAAAGTATCTTACGCATTAGACAACAGCCAATGTCATATGTGTTAAATAACTTATTAGAGAAAAAATAGAGAATTAATCTAAAACGGATCAATTGATGAACAGGATAATTTACTCTAATGCGTAAATTCAAAAAAATCTAAATTCCTTATTCACTTAGGATGCAAAACAACTCTTGTGATACGTCGGGATTCTACATGTACGTGTAATACCAAGTTCGCAAACAATAGGTAAAGCCGGAGAAAAGAACCTGGCAATAAAAACTCGCGGTAATTTTTTTCAAACTGTCAATTTTACAATGTTTGTATGTTTATAAACTTGATATGGGGGTAAGGTGCTGCGACTAATATACTTTACACTATGTTAAAGGACTGATGCAAATTGTATTATCAAAAAGTTGAAACATGAGATAAACCAAAATCAGCTTTAGTGGGTACAATATAGTAGGAACATCTACTTACAACAAAGGTAAAAACTATAAACTAACTACGTAAGTTACTTTCTTTCACTTAATGCTATAAATAAATAGCAAGCTCTTTCTCACACGGACCTGAATAGAAACCGGGTATCCGGCGGCTACCGGGTGCGTAGTGTATGGCGATGTACGGTAGCTTTCACAAGTTCTGGCGTCCGTCCGTTCCAGTCGCTATACATTCACCGCAAGGTAGCTGCCCGGGTACACGGCGGCGAATGTATAGCGTATAACGGAGTTCTTAGAGCATTATTTTCTCCATTAAATGTGCACAAAAAACGACTGCCTCGGTGGCGCGGTGGGAGTGTATCCGACTGCTACGCAAGAGGTCGTGGATACGATTCCTACATGGGACACCACTTTGTGTGATCCACAAATTGTTGTTCCGAGTATGGGTGTAATTTGTATCCGTGACTTGTATGTTTGTAAAGTCCCCCGCAGTACAGGGCTTGTATTCTACTGCGGTAGTCGTTTTTTAAAAGAAAAATATTATAAAAATATTTAAAGTAATTTGATATTTGTCAGTGTTCAATTCTTTAATTAAATTATGTGATTAAATCTTCGTTCTTCAAGCTCCATTGAACTGATTGTTAACGTTAAGTATTATACGAATGAATAAAAATACATGAAAACATTTATCCCTAATATACAAGTATTGCTATATTTGTATACATATATTCTGTACGTCTGGTGGGCGCTTCCTGCTAAGTGCAAGACCGCTACAAGGCTGCGGCCGCGGGGTTTCCTCCCAACATTATTATTGCAAATTTTTGTCCAGAGATACTCACCACATAATATGAAAACAAAGCTTATGTCCCGTGAAATCCACACTAGGTGGCCGGCAACAGCTCATTAAGGAGTCAGAAGGGTAAAAAGTCCAGTCCCTCTGACGCATCGGCCTTTTTGTAAAAAGAGGCTTAATTAGGGCCTCATGCGGCTACCCTACAACCCCTGTAACTTTTAATAAATGTTCGAAGAGCGCCATTTACATAACCTATGTATATGTATGTAGGTAGGCTTACACGACGCCCGTCGGCTTTCTGTATAATTTGGCTTTATCACAAAGTTATGGATGGATTGAACTGACCACCTAAAATTATTTGCTTTTATTTGATTTTGTTTCAAACCTTAGAGCAGTAGTGTACGAATTTATTATTCGCCTCATAAACGGATGTTTTATTTTTAAATGTGATATATTTCATAAGAAGACTGCTGTCTCCATAAATTTCCCCGTTTTTGCAACATTTTTAATTGCTGCTCCGCTCCTATTGGTCGCAATGTGATATAATATAGCCCATAGGCTTCCTCGATAAATGAGCTATCCAAGAATAAATACTTTTTAAAATTCAGACCAGTACTACTTGGAATTATCGCGTTCAAACAAACAAACTCTAACAATCGAGCTTTAAACTACACTGACGGACTTATAAACTGCATCAAAGTAATAGACGACTTTGAAATAAATATTTTAACCAAGTATGCAAACTTTCTATACAGATTTAAATTGAAACCTCTAGATTGGTTCGTGAACTTTAAAACAGCGTAGGATCATATCTTTAAGTTTAAGTTTATGTACTGGAAAGGACCTTAAGACCTTTTTTGAAGAAAAAACAGAAGTTTAAGGAAAAATTGTTTAATTAAAAAATTGGTTTTAACAATAGACACAAACTTTATGCAAGGGTTTATTTGTGTTTTAATAAGGTGTATTACCCCCACGTGCCCTTATTACGGATTCTAATCGGTTCCGCATAGATTTTATAAGGGTTTTTAAAAGATCTTGCGGAATATTGTCCCATTCTTCTGAAAGTGCTGTTCTTAGTGCTGCCACTGTCGTAGGCGAAGGGTTTCTCGCATATACAGCTCTTTTTAAATTGTCCCAAACATGCTCGATGGGATTAAGATCCGGGCTGCGTGCTGGCCAATTCATTGTACGTATCCCAACCTCTTCGCAATAATGTTGAACTTGTGCAGCTGCATGCGGCCGGGCATTATCCTGCATTAAAGTAAAATTTTCGCCTATGAATCCCATGTAAGGCACCACGTGATCTTCTAATATCTCTGTTATGTAGCGATGTGCTGTCAAACCCCCTCTATTACCGTTTTGACGGACCATGTCTATGAACACAAGTTCTGTTCGCCCGTTCATCGATATGCCACCCCAGACCATACATGAACCGCCTCCAAAAGGAACACGCTCCTCAATGCAACTTTGAGCATATCGCTCCCCACGTCGACGATAGACTCTTCTGCGACCATCTGCACCATATAAACATGTCCTACACTCGTCCGTGAACAATACAGAGGCCCACTGCTCTTCTGTCCAATTCAGGTGATGACGCGCAAATCTTAAGCGAGCTTGTCTGTGAGCTGCAGACAACTTTGGACCATTTGCTGGTCTAAAAGGGGTGATAGCCGCTTCCTTTAACCTTCTTCTTATTGTTCGTGCACACACGTTTTTTCCACGCACTTCATTAAGCTCGGTTTTGATGTTAACTGACGTGAGGAAACGATTTCGCAGGGAAGTTGTAACAATAAATCGGTCATCACGACCTGTGGTTGCTCGAGTTCTGCCTGTACCACGTCTCCTCCTGTAAGAACCTGTCTCTACAAACCTTCTGTATATTCTACAAACCGTAGACTGGTTTAAATTTAAATTTCTACCAATCGTTCGTTGATCCAAGCCCTCCCGCACCAATGCTACAATTTGTGCCGCTTGTTCGGACGAAGTATCCATATTATGGTTCAAAAACTCTCGATGTGTTAAAAAACTAACCCAACAATTATGCTGGTAACAATAATTCAATTGACCAAACAAAAAAAATCAATGAGAATTAATTTAAAACTTTGCTATAAATAACACGCAAATCTGATACTACGAGTAAATTTTCTTTTCCCGGCTATATTCATTTGTTTTACCGCAGTTCTATTTTTAAATTTAATTTTTTTTTAAGATTAAGAGCCAGTCTTTCCATATTTATATAATTTAATCTAAAAAGTTTGCATACTTATTATAAAAAATCCTTTTAGAGTAAACCTGAACTTTGATGCAGTTTATGAGTCCGTCAGTGTATTATTAAAGATTACCTTACTGGCTATGTAGACTGGCAACTACCGAGTCAACGTTTTTCTTATAATGTCGTTATTATGTTGCTGTTTATTATCAGAAGGGTCGATAATAAGTTCCTATTTAATATCAGAAGGGTCATCTGCCTGTTACCCGTTGTATTTTTTCTCACAGGTTACATAACTAGTGACCAATGACTGCAATAAATAGAATTACAAACTTCAAAAGTCGAGTCCAAACAAATTATACTTGAACTGTGATTATAACATGTAATAAATATTACCTGCTCACTTCCCACGTATTACTAGATCACGCGCGTGTGCCCTAAGCCTAAGTACTCGTGGGAATGTATTAAATATCTCGAATCAGTGCACACCGCACTGAATGAAGTCCAGATCGGTACGTCGATAGTGTTGTTACATACGGCTATACCAACATAACATGATCTTCCACCTCCCTCGCTTGTGGAAAAATAAGGGTAAAATTTAGGGCAGAATGTATGATTTTAGAGGCCAGGTTATTTTGGTTGTATCATTGTAATAAAGCGATGCGCCCTCTTATCAGGGAGATCTGTCCTCATACAATGACAGATCATCCAGTAATGCGGACGGAAAAAACAGGGGGGCATTGTAGATTTTTTTGCCCACACTATTCCGGGTTATTGTTACCATGTTTTAATTTTATGGGATATTTTAAGCAAATGATACGGTTTTATCGGCCGATCTTTGGTGATGAAGAGATATGGGTTTCAATAAGCTGGGTCGTTTGGTGTAATATGGTGATTAACATAGATACAGGATGTATTATACGTTTTGTGAAATTGATATTAGCCAGATAATGAATGTATGGTTTGTTTATTCTTGGGTAGGGCTTTATACGTAAGAGGGTCGGGTCGGTAGGAGAAAATAACTTTGAAAAGTATTTCATGTTTGTTTTAACTTACAACTATCGGGGTGGACCAAGCTTTACTTAGTTTTTTGAAGGTTAAAGAATATAGGTAAACAATGCAAGTACCTGTTACGAAATGACGTCATACAATAAGAAATGGAACTTACATAAAAATGCTTTCTTTGTGAAAAATTGCACGTTTTTAGGCAAAGAAAACATGTAATAATACCTAACAAAGCTAAGCTCTAATTATCTATAAAAAATCAGAAATGAAACGTACATAAAAAAAATGCTTTCTTTGTGAAAAATCACTTTTTTTAGACATAGTAAACATGTAATTAAACCTTTGATTATATAATGTCTAATTCCTTCAGTAAGACTATAAAAAAAATTAAGCTACTATTTTTGACGTTTGGCACTCGATGAAAATGGCGCGCTGGAATAACTATGGCTAGAACATCTGATAGGAGTCTTCTTACCTCTCAACAAGTACGTCCGTTTGACCGTACTTTTTGACAGTTCTTTGCTTCAATTTTAGATGCTGGATTAGGAATTTAGACATAATATAATCAAAGAATAAAACCTAAGGAAGATAAGCTCGAATTACTTACGAACTAGTATAGTATTAAATTATCTGTGCCTTTGTATAAAAATTGATCAAAATAGTCGAAGCCATTTCAAAGAAGGTTTGTAGGTAAAAGATTTGTTCGTTTTTATGTTACATTAAAAATTTGTACCTATACTACTTAATAAGAAGTATTCATTGGTACAATTTTCATTATTATATTATTCGTTTGTTGATATTTTTAGATCCCGAAAAATGTAAGTGATCTCATACTACGTAAGACACAACTATAGAGATGACTTGTTTTGACAAATACGCACATAACCGTCAGATGTAGCAGACCTTTTATAAAAGGTAAATACATAAAACCAGCGCTAAAACGCCTACGTCATATGTTTGCGTGAATTGGAATTGTTTATGAGCGTAAAGCAAAGTCAAGCAATAATGAGAGCGCTGTAAAGACGATGCCACATCGGCGGCGTATCGGCCAATCTCAGTCTCAATGGGGGTTATTTACATAGCAATAAGGCGAGATAGTCTCGTCCCTCCCGCCACCTTATCTGTTTATACTATGTTATTGCCAGTGTGCACACGGCTTATGGTCGGAAAGAAAATGAACTGGGGCGTCAGGAAATAAAGAGTTTTTAAACAAGATCCCGCGATTTATCTTTGAATGTGAATGAGATTGCATCGGTTGTGGAAACGGCTCATAAATACGATTGGTTTTGTGCTGTATCAGTAGTTATGGGAGCGTTATTTTGGGGGTCTGTCCTTGCCATTATTTTGGATGAAGTTTTATCAACTGTAGGATATAAAGGTTGTGATAAAGTCATTTAGATGTACATGTAACATTGACAATTGAAATCTGAAACCAAAAATATACAATATCTTTCTTTGGACAACTCACACAATGCCATCTGATCCCAAACTAGGCAGAGCCTGTATTATGGTAACCAGGCAACTGATAAATATACTTATATTCCATCCAGACACAGAATAAACCATCGTGCTTATCACACAAAGTGGAGATCCTAAGTGGAGATCGAACCCATAACCTCCGGCTTAGCAGTCAGAGTCATTAAGCACTAGACCATCAGGCTAACTGAAAACCACGTGGGAACGAATCAATACAAAACTTTAAGAACCAATGATAATATTCTTTAAAATCTGTTGGTTATCAATTAACCTGTTTCAGTGTATTCAATGTTAACTTGGTATTATGTTTAAGAAAACCCACACACACTTAGAACTCATATTTGAGTGTATACTCCTTGCCTCACAAACTATAAGTACCTAACGTATGTAAGGAGATATTATAACTGCGAGCATTCATGCTACGGCGTAGCACAAACAACAAGAAAGAGTATTCAACCTTGTAAATTTTAATTACAGTTATTTAAATTGACTATTATATCTGTGGGAACGCTGCGGTGAGACTCCGATCAATCAACAGATCAAACGTCGCAAGTGGAATTAGATCGACCACACGCTCCGAAGGGACCCTTAACACATCCCAAGGCAAGCCCTAGACTGGACAAAAAAGAAAACGAAGTTTCGGTCAAAAATGAGGTGGTAATATACAGAACCAGGAACATCTATTTTATCCACTCGTTCCAGAAAATCGTTAATGTGTTCGAACTACTTGTGCTTGACCAAAAATTAATTAGAATAGTCCCAGCAATGTTAAGAAATTTAAGGAAACGAAAATTCATGAATTTCGTTATAAAGAAATAGAGTAGGCCTACTGTAGCGAAATAAAGCGCGAAACTCAAGTCCGAGCGGGATGGCGATGGCGGCGCACTGTGGACGCCTTCTGACTTATCTATTGGTCACAGGAAGATAAAGTCAAGTAAGTCAAATTAGCTATTTGGCATGGCTATCATGGAAAGAAGTACAAGTAGCAGCTGCCCTTAATAAAATTCAGTAGAAATATTGTCAGTTCGTAAATAAAATGTAATTGCCTACATATATTTATTAGGTACAGATTTTGTGTGCTTACTTTCGTTTTTTTACAACGTTACAACTAAATGAAGAGACGAGATCGTTCGTGCGCCTGATGGTAGTGGCCAGTATCAGTGCCACCCAAATCCTTGTTTGCCAAAGATCTGAACGTCACGGCACTAAGCTCCTCCTTAGAGACATTTGTTCGTAAATCTTATTTGCCCAGTAATTACACTTGCTACACTGCTCTTCAACTCAAACATAGTGATGTGTTAAAATTACTATTCCACGGAAAAATAACTGACACTTTTGTGATGCTTTACATTGCCTTAATCTAAAACACAAAACACAATCTCTCCGTACTCTCGTATCATAAGCATCGATTTACCGAAACATATTGTGTATATATTTTTAATCATAGCGTCCCTATATATAAAGATTTGTCGCACAACAGAGAATTCATAACCAAAAATGCGAGGGGGTTGAAGCCAAATATTAAAATGAAAATTTATGAAGTGCGACCGTCGTACGATCCGTCGATGTCATTGTGGACCGTGGCGAACCGATTTGTATGGAAATTTGACATAACATCTCAGTGAACGGGTGAATGTAAGCCGGAGGTACAGTTTGATGGCATAATTTGGTACAAGGAACGTAAAAGCCAGATTTATGTATGTTTGCACGACGACGGTTTATTGAATGTTGTGGAGAGGGACATCGTTTTATGGTTCATTGTTGTTTGTTATTGTGTTTGATTGTTATGTATATGTGTTACAGTAGTATCTAGGTGTGGTTTTGTATTGTTTTATGACTGTTGTCGTGAAGGTAGGTACTAGTTTAGTCTGGATCTTCGAATGCGAAAATAACTCTTTCTTTCACTATATGATAAAAACTACTAGGTACTCAATAGTTGATTAAGATGACAGATAAAAACGTTTGGAATTGAACTGATTACTCTCACAGGTTATTTGATTACCAAACACACTAGTAATAAAAAAAAAATCATAAAAAGCTAGTGACACTGGAGTTTCTCGGCATTTTCTTGTCATGAGCTTCCGCCGAATCTATACTAATATTATAAAGCTAAAGAGTTTGTTTGTTTAAACGCGATAATCTCAGGAACTACTGATCCGAATTGAAAAATTATTTCACTGTTGGATAGCCCACTTATCGAGGAAGGCTATAGGCTATAAAGCATCACGCTACGACCAATAGGAGCGGAGCAGCAATGAAAAATGTTGCAAAAACAGGGAAAATTTACGCAGACGAAGTTGCGCGGGACAGCTAGTATCATATATTTTAAATTGACGTCTTCAAACAATCATTGATTTTTTTTGCGAAATAAAATCATAAAATCTTATTTTATTGTTTCGGCTGTTTGTTTATTAGTAGATACCCTCAAACCTTGTGTTCAAAATAGGTAGGTATTCTATGCCTATTTACTTATTAATAACTAACGGAAGCTTCATTAATGGCGCTGTGAGCATTTCCATCTACAACAAATTATTGGAAAAGGACCCACCTCTTTTGTCTTAAAGAATATATACCTGTACCTATTGTTCTTTGTAGTTTATCAATCACATTACAATTCAGACAGTATGTAGTACAAATTATAATTTGATTTATTAAACCATAACAAATACTTGCAAGGGTACCTACTAGAATAGTTTGTAACGATGTCAATAGATGGCATTAGGGGTAATTTAGTAGCGCAAGCTCTCGTGAATGACGGCCGGTGCGGTGCTCGCACGGAACAAAGTTCTTTGTAGAACTTTATTTTTCACATATTCATTAGGGGTTCTTTCGAAGATTGAGAGTATGCTTACATTGTCAAGGAATGTGGTGCCGCAGTGATTACAATCCCGATTCACGAGCCTTTAGGATTTATTTCATCACTATTGTTCGGTAAAAAATAAAAAAATAATAAACATGGTCAAGAATCCCTCACGTTCTAGAATCAAAATTTCAAAGACCTTTCACAAACCCTCTTTCGGAAAAGAGTCCCAATGTTGGAACGTTATTTTGCTGATTTTATATGTAGGTAAGTGCGGGCGGTACCCACTTACGGCCGGTCTCAATAATCTAACTATCGATGGATTAGGCTACTAGAGGTAGAATTTTGACATATTTTGTATGTAGCTTATGTCAAATATATAGTTCTAGTAGCCAAATCCGTCGATAGTTAGATTATTGAGACCGGCCGTTAATTCGGGATCGGGAAAGTGAATTTCTCACAGCTGCTAGTAGGCACGGCACGTTTACCTTATCAGGGGCCGTACCATGAACATCTAAATTATTTGCCAAGTGCACGGCAGTTCGACTTCATGTTTGAACTGCGGTCAAGTGCAACAAATTGACCAATAGTGGTGACGTCATAACATTACAAGTACAAAATTAGCATAACAGTTTATTTTTCGTCTACAATTGACCGGCTATAAGAGTTGGCTGGTCAGAGGAAACTTCCTTTGTGTCAGTAGGATTTTACACTTTGTCCAACATATATCTAAGCTACATTTTCAAATGCTTTTCATAGAATCGCAACATTTCATATACTATTTTAGGCATACCTGGTAGTGCGTAAAGCTGCTGAGCCGTCATATCGACTCGGTTCGTTGCAATGGAATCAGTTGAGCCGCGTTTTTTACGCGCCCGTAACTGAACCACCTATGGCTGGCACAGAACACCGATAGACAAAATTTAGCACTGACTGTTTCAGTAACTGTTATGAATTTCCTTTGTAATAAACAAAAAAATATCTGGTAGACTGGGCTTTGGAATTCGGCGAGTTTCAATTGTTAAAGCTGGTTTGAAATTTACCTATGAAAAAGTATAAACTTATTTGCAGTACTGACATTACAATGTGAATTTAAGATCACCTTATTCTTTGTAGTAAAAGTAGAAATTTAGAAGCACATTCATAAGAAAATCCTTTTACTATACTAACAAACTTTGACTGCTTCTGTGGCGCGGTGGGAGTGTATCCGACTGCTACGCAAGAGGTCGTGAGTTCGATCCCCACCCAGGATAAAACTTTGTGCGATGAGCACGATGGTTTATTCTGTGTCTGGGTGTATATTTATCTATAACATGTATGTATTTAGAAATAAATAAGTATGTTTATAGGTTGTCTGGTTTCCATAGTACAAGATCTGCTTAGTTTGGGATCAGATAGCTTTGTGTGAGTTGTCCCAAGATATTATAAAAAACAAAGCAAATATTTTGAGACAAACGTAATGCTGATGCGTTCATCGGCGACTCGGCCTTGTTTAGGCCCCTGTCTCACCAACGGCGAGAAAGCGAGTAGCGATTTTATCGCTCAAGAAGCGCATATACTTATGTAGATCCCGTGTAAACAAAAGAAATACCTACAGATATTAATAGTTGATAGCTGACCGTTCACACAGCCAAGAGTTAAGAGTATTCGCTCTATACTGCATCACTTTTGTTTACACGGACGGGATCTACAAAATACATCTATTGTACGTGTCTTAAGCGATAAATCGCTACTCGCTTCTCGCTCATCGTTGTTGGTGGGACAGGTGCCTTAAGGAGATAGTTGATGTTTCCAACCTACTTAAGGTTGGAAAAATAAGTTTGATGTATGGGGACGCGATTGGGATAACTTGGTATCGCAACAAGACCACATACTGAATTCACAACTTATAATAACAATTTATAACGTGTCAATTTTCGCCACAACTTGGACAAGGATATTAATAACAAACAGTCTTATATCTAAACTACATGATAATTAAAAAGTGATCTACAAATTCTTATTTCAAGTCTGGGTGTACATTATTGTGTCCTTGATTTATATATGTAAAGCGCTCCGTAACATCGTATTTAATCCCTAGTGCGAGAGGTGTATTTAAAAAAACGGTCTGTGCTATAAGTTGAAACCTTAAGTACCTACTTTAATTATCAATATACCTATTTATAATACACTAGGTGTTCCGGCGAATTTCGTTCCTACTGCCCAGTTTTTTTACGTAATATCCTTCTACAGTGTATTAGAAAAATAAAAAACCCTACTCAATGAATCTTGATGAAATTAGGTGAAATGGTGTCTTGTAGTAGCCGCTACTTAGTTTGATAGCTAAATAGTATTAATAAGTATTTAAGGGGGCACTCTATACATGTAACAGAAGCTGATTTTTAAATATTAACGTATGGCACGTCATTCTTCAGGTATTTCAGAAACATTTTTAGGTTTCTAATAAACTTTTTGATTGAGTGAATATTTTTGGAAATCGCTTCGAAAGTTGCATAAATCGTGTCTCCCTAACCTAACCTAACCACAAAATATGAAAATAATTACAAAGATAGCACTTAATAAATACTTTAAACTAAAATTATTTTGGATAAGATCGAATATACCGTCATTGAGTCATTGGCAAAAAACTGCGTTTCTCTACAAAAGGGCGTAACTGCTATGAACATACGCTCTTCTGCTGATGCAATTGTTCAAGTTCAACCTTACACTAAGCATGGTCCGACATGCTCTTGCCCGGTTTTTTTATCTATATATAATATAGATAGCTATACCTATCTATTGGCTAAATTTTAGCCTTAAATTTCAGTCTTAATCAGAAAACGCATCCACACTGTTTACGAAACGATTATAGATTATTACACATTTTCCGAGATAGGCTTTTCTGAAAACGATATGTATAACAAACGCGACAAGTCTGACAAACGACATAGTCGCACGTCGCAGCGACAATTCGCGTGTCAATTAATAGTAAGCGGATGTTGAATACTACTCGTTTCATTTATTCAGGTCGAACAAAGCTTTGTCTATTATTAGGCGGCTATATTTGTATCCCAAATACGAGAGGAAAAATGTAGCATTGTTTTATTTTAGAAACAACTGAGTGTACTTTAGTAGTAGAATATACTAATATTATAAAGAGGTAAAGTTTGTGAGGTTGTGAGTTTGTGAGGTTGTAGGGGGAAATCTCTGGATTTACTAAACCAATTTTGAAAATTGTTATACTAATAGAAAGCCACATTATTTGTGAGGGTCATAGGCTATAAAATATCACTCTGAAGAAGGAGCTGATCATCAATGAAAAATGTGGCAAAAACGGGGGAAAACGCTGCTAACGAAGTTGCGCAGGTCAGCTCCCTAGAAAAGTGGCATAAATGTTAATCGAATATAATGACATCGTTACGCGTGTTAAAACCATCACAATCATTTGCGGATCAAAATTTCATATTTGCGGTTTTGCACGCGCAACATTCTATGCGATTAGCGCTTATGCCTCTTGTCTAGGGGGGGTAGAACGAAATAAAGAGGTGTTTCTTTCCAACTAGTGTACAAGCGTGTGCGCAAACATGAGTGCACTCTCAATTATTTCACTCTGGTGCAGGCGCGGATCCAGAACATCGTTCTGGGGGGGGGGAGCGGGAATTTCACTCAACCGGTCAAATGTGAGTCGCATTTGATTCAACACTGGTACACCATACACCACCATCGAGGGGAGGGGGGCAATTGTCCGCTTAAGCACTCCGATCCAGTGTCAAAAGTCTCAAAACTCCAAAAATAAAGGTCATTCAGTCGAGTCTTAGAAGAGCCCCGGTTGGCTTCTTACCCCTTGAATCCGCGCCTGCTCTGGTTGGACGGCAAGATTGGAGAGAGATTAAGAGTAGGATGACGTCACAGAGAATTAAGAAGTATTTAAAGAATCCAGTGGTAGCTTTGCATAATCTTGCATCTCTTACTATCTCTGATGTCAACAGCAGCCTTTGTCTTAGGGAAAGACATAGTCGATATCCAGCCCGGACACATTCCGAAATATTGGTTAATTAGATGAGTAGGTACCTACATGGAACTGTATGTCTATCAATTTGCCATGACTCCTATGATCCTCATTTCTGAATCCATTATATCTGGTATTGCTGACATGCACAAGCAGTAACTGATTTCCGTCAGATGCCTTTTTTACATTTGGCATAATCCCCACAGATCCCACCTTGTCGAGGGTAAGACGTAGATGGTTAGATCAGACTGATATCCCTTGCGGAATATATATTCTCACCTCTGATGGTATATGTAAGTAATAGACCAATTTTACCACTTCAGTGGCTTATCAAAAATCACGGTCACACTGAAGATGTTCAACATTTCGTTACGTTTTAAGAAAGACCTGTTAAATATCCTCGAAGCCTTTAAGAGGGTTATCAATATTTCTTCCATTAGCAGCTCATCCTTGTTAATATTTAAATAGGTATCAGTATGTAGTGAACAGTCAAAATCAAAGCCGACGTTCGCAGCTGCATACAGCTCGAATGCAAATGTTGGGAGGGGTGTGTTGTGAACGCGCAGTTGGCTGCATTGTGCCGGACCACCCCCCCCTCCCCTCTCGCACACCGCGCACCTCACCCCCGCACAGACCCTGCATATCCCGCGAGAGTTTGTTTTTCGGGGCAAATAGCTATAGGCTTGATAATGGCCTCGCGGCCTGTGGATATGAATGGTGTGTTGCTCTACAACGATTAATTAGGGCTATTTTTTTATTGCAAAACCTAAAAGTTGAAATACCATGTTTCCGAGTTTAAGATACATTTTGGAAAGGTATGTCATATTGAAAATGTTTCATATTAATTATTGAGTTACGGTAATAAAGACTTTAATGAATAGATTATAAATTTTATAGGGCAATATTTTCTTTAAACATAACGTAAGAATCTCAAATCAGCTTCTGGAACATTATTAACATATTTTTTTACCAAATAATAAAAAACTTGCCAGTAAAGGGCAGGTAAAGAGACGTTACAAACTTAGTTGAGTATAACTTCTGTAGTTAAATTGTATTTCGTCTACTAGTCAAAGAGAACTCACGAGCTTCATTAATCACTACACTTTACCAAGAGCACTAACAGGTTTTTTTAAATTTATAAGTACAACCACATCATACATATTAAACATTTGTTTAAACAATTATTATAAGAGAGAATTCTGATATATGTGACACTTATGATGATGGTTTATATTAGTTTATAATTTAAACTACAAATTTTAATCCAACGACACGTCGAATCGTCATCCGATTGCGGTAATTACCTATTGAAATCTAAGTAGAGCACGCACCCCACCATCCCAACTGTATCGGAGTGGCGGATGGGTTTTGATTTTTGTAGTTTCGTATTATTTGCGTATTTATCCGCCCGCCGCCCGGCAGATACATTTATTTGCGCCGGCGTCCACCTCCCCATACTCTGTCCCCCCGTTCGATTGATCGCGATATCATTGCCATAATAGGAGCAGAACGATCGACGCGCGGTTCCGTCATGCCACCAGACCAGGTATATGGCGGACGAACCACTCAACCGTGATCGCGTATATGAAAACGCATCGTAAAAGATGGATCGTGTTATGACTTTATATTCGAGCCGTCGTATTAGGGTAAAATTAAAATCAAAAACATTTATTTGCATGAATAAGGTACAGAAAGTTCTTAAATAAATTATGACACATCTTATTCTGCCTTCGCATTGGCGTGCAAATTTCAAAAAAATATATATTATACAGATTTTCAAATAGCATTAAAATATATTTAAAAAAGCAAAATTACAACACCAATCTTTTTCTATTACAATAATTAGTTATAAATTGTCTTAATAATTAATCTATACTAATATTATAAAGCGGAAGAGTTTGTTTGTTTGTTTGTTTGTTTGTTTGTTTGTTTGTTTGTTTGTTTAAACGCGCTAATCTCAGGATCTACTGGTCCGATTTGAAAAAATCTTTTTTTGTTGGATAGCCCATTTATCGAGGAAGGCTATAGGCTATATAACATCGCGCTACGACTAATAGGAGCGGAGAAGCGACGAGAAATGTTTCAAAAACGGGGAGAAATTACGCATACGAAGTTGCGCGGGACAGCTAGTAGTTAAATAAAATAAATTGTAACACATTGCAAATACATGTAATTAGTATTTGTATGTCATATTGCCTACAGCTTATAATCTAAACATTCATGTACCTACCTACACTGTAAAAACATTTATCTCTCAAAAAATTCTTTAAAATATGTCTAAATTTGAAAAACGGTAGAGTCCTTATAGAATTTGGAATCCTATTAATGTCAGTAATGTCGGTTCAAGGTCAGGACATTAAAAAAATATGTGAAGCTATTAACGTAGTTCTGCTTGATTTGAAAAATGTATGAAAACATCTTCTTTCTCCATGCCTCTTTAAGATGTATAGAATTGTCAAAAATCCGTTCTTAAGTGATATCGTCCACCTATAAACACCTCAGTCTCATAAGAGTGAGTGATTTTCTCTGTTCTACATATATTAATATTACTTAATGTATACCAATATAATATATGTCAGGACTTTGTTCGTTTAAACGCGCCAGTTTCTGAAAATACTTGACCGATCTGGGAAGGTCATACGTTACTTTAAATCGCGATTCGATTCTCGGAAGCGAAACCCCAAGCAAAAGCGAGTATAGGTGGGGATCACTAGAACAAATTTAAAATGATACATATCAAGCTGGAGTTATCATGGTAGCTTCGTTTTGACGAGACGCCCAACTTTATGTAAACGGAAACATTACTGGTTCGACACACCACGACACAAGAAGGACTACTTCAACAACTGCCTCTGTGGCGCGGTGGGAGTGTGTCCGACTGCTACGCAAGAGGTCGTGGATTCGATCCCCACCCAGGATAAAACTTTGTGTGATGAGCACGATGGTTTATTCTGTGTCTGGGTGTTATTTATCTATAATACGTATGTATTTATAAGTATAAAAGTATGCTTAGTTTGGGATCAGATAGAGTTGTGTGAGTTGTCCTAAGATATTATTATTATTATTAGTTAAAGTTAAGTTTGTCTTATTTAACACCTATTTTCTTTACTAACGTACTACTATTTCTTTAAAGTTGTCGTGTACATAAAGTTGGTCCAGTTTGACATGTATAATTTTAAAATATGTTCTAGTGATTCTTACCTAGTAGGTAGGTACTAGCTAGTAGGACTAGGCCAAAGGGGGTTTCCAATTGCAATCAAAATATAACCTAACGCGGGTGAAGTCGCAGTGACCAGATAGTGAAAGTTTCGCGGGATTCTGCTAGTATTTTATATAGATTGAGTTAGATTATCTACACTAATACATATTATAAAGCTGAAGAGTTTATTTGTTTGAACGCGATGATCTCAGGAACTACTGGTTCGAATTAAAAAAATATTTAAGTGTTGGAAAGCCTATTTATCGATGAAGGCTATAAACTTCATAACATAAGATTACGTTACAATTAATAGGAGCGGAGCTGTAATGAAAAAAGTTGCAAAAACGGGAAAAATTTACGCAGACGAAGTCGCGCGGCACAGCTAGTAATATTACAATAATGCCGATTTTATACTGTTGCATAAATTAACCTAGATACATTTTGTAAATATTAATATCACATTTCAATCTGTGGTAGTAATTATCAATTGCAATAATCATAACATTGTAAGTGGATATTATAATTAGGTACACTTGAAACCAAACCTGAGCGAAATAATTAATTGATGAATAAAATTAACATTAAATAATTTATTTTACAGAATATAAAATACGCTGTGTTTAATAAATATTGGAAGGTATGACTACTAGTTTTGCCTTTGGCTCTGCCCGGGAGAATGTCAAACTGCGTTGAAAAAAGGTAACTACTCGTAGCAATGTGGGATTGAGTCCCACATTACTAGCAATCTTGTTAACCACTCCAACTAAGCTCAATAAGCTCAAAGACTTGTGTTAGGAGTGGGTTCACGTCGTTAGTTTAATGGATAGGACGAATCCTATCCATTAAACTATAAACACCTCAGTCATAATGCCTATCTCTTTCGAAAACCCGCGGCCTTACGATTGCGAGACCGATGCTTTGCCATTAGGCTACCGCTACAAGTTACTAGCTTTCGCCCACGCCCCGCCCCGCGTTGTTGTCAGTTATCATGAGAAAAACTATCGTACGTCCTTTCCCGAGCCTTAAACCCTATACTATATCTATATCAAATTTCATCTAAATTGGTTTAGCAGTTTAAGCGTGAAAATGTAACAGACAGTTACTTTGACATTTAAAATATCAGTTTGGATGCGCTATTCTGATGAATTAATTAGGTTACTGTAAAGTTTACACACATTCAGTAAAGAACAACAAACATCCATCCACCCTCCCAAGTTCTAGAATTTATTATATTAGTAGGAAATTATGACCAGACTTATATGAGAGTCCATGAGTGTTTAGGTTCAGAATGTCCAATTATCATAACGTCCAACGGTTTAAAATGTCCAATCCTCAGAATGTCTAATTCTTACAATGTCCGATGCCTTATTATGTAGTTACATATTCTCCAATTTTCTACATTTCCGTTGGGTATTATGAGAATCGGACATTCTGAGCAGACATTCTATCGGACGCATATGGGTTAATAGATTGCGAAAATTACCACCGCCTCGTGTCGCGTCATTAGTTAGAACTTTATATAAACTTAAATACCTGAGAAAGTTTACTTCTAAATAAATACTTACGTTTCAAACACACAGAACAGAGTGCCTACTGCGAGTTGGTTTTACTTTAACGCGATATACACGTTTAAGACGTTTGGCTCTCTAACTGGCCCGTTCCAAGCTCTTAACCAATCAGAGAGCCAAACGCGGTAAACGTTACGATCGAATTATCGTAATAACAACTCACACTAGAGCCTCAGAAGAAAGATTTCATACTTCATACATCAACTGGAGAGGCAAAGTTCTTACTCACAGTTTTAAAGTTATAAATAACATCTTTGTCACTATAAAACAGTAGCTTTAAAGCACTAATACTAAAGCTTCGGTAACACAGTAGTATGATCTCTAATAACAAATATGAAAGTAAAATCTCTCACTGCCTTTTACGAGTTGTAACATATTGTGCATTAAAAATCTGTCAAAACATCTCCGTCCATGGAGTGCGAAATGTCATTTAGGATCAATCAATCATTGTAAAACTACTTCTCAGTAAAACGGTGGCAAGCAAGAAAAATGACGCTTCCAACAAAGACGTCTAAACAGGGTGATGGGACATATGCAAATAAGACAATATAATAAAAGTAGTAAACGACGATACGGTTAAAATTTTAACCAAATAGTATTCAATAAAATAAAACCCTAAAAAAGATACAATATTTGTCATGTGAGTCGCGCATACGCATGGGTTGGTTATCAATTTAAAAGTCGGCATTATCCGCATAATGCCGCTGGGGGCTGAAATAAAACATTTCAATTTGGTGATCCGGTTACCCGGCCCCCGTTTCAAATCTGCATTGTGGGTCTGCGGGACCCCATATACTAGTAGTTTTGGGTACAGTTGCGCACATAAGTTATTTGATTTTATATTTTTTATAAAGGGTCTTTCAACAAAGACGGGTCGATGTTAAAATTGAATAAAACTAGATGTGTGTGAGATATTAACGAAATTAATTTTTTATTTGAAAGGCCCGTTTATGCCATTATGCATGAAATATGACATCGTTCAAATGTCCGCCGCGGCTTCGCATGGTGGCACAAATCCGAGAGGTCCAATTTTTAATGACTCTGCTGCATAGATCCGGCTGAATCTGAGCGATGGCCTGCGTTATGTTGGCCATTGCTATCTGGTGAACCTCATGTGGGTTGTGGTCATCCCATATACGGCAATTTTGCTTATTAACAAAACCATTCATCCAAAAATGTGCCTCGTCGCTAAAGATTATTTTTTGGCCAAGATCGGGGTCCTCTTCCAAGCGTTCCGACGCCCATTCAGCGAACACACGGCGTTGTCTATGGTCATTAACTTTGAGCTCCTGGGTCAGTTGGATCTTGTATGGATGCAGACCCAAGTCCCGACGCAAAATTCTCCAAGTTGAAGTCTGCGAAAGGCCGAGTTCTTGTGCACGGCGAGAAATCGACTGCTTCGGAGTCTCCTGAACACTCTCACGTACAGCGGCGATGTTCTCGGCCGATCTGGCGTTCCTTTGACGTAAAGGTGTTGGTTGGTTGTTTACCGAACCGGTCGTCTCGAATTTAGTCACCAATCGTTGGAGAGTAGACTTTGAAGGGCCACCGCGTCTGCCGTAAAATGGGCGCAATGCGCGCAACGTTTTCACTAACGAACACTCATTTTGATAATAAAGTTTTATCATTTGCACATGCTGCTCAACCGTGTAACTTGCCATGGTGATTTGGCATCAGTGACTGAATAAGAAAAAACAGATTTGACAGATGCCGCCAAATCAAAATGGCCGCCACAGATTATTAATATCGACCCGCTCTATTTGAAAGACCCTTTATTTATGGGTTGCTAGCTATGACGAACGCCAAATCTGTAATGTATTAAACATATTTAAATTTTGTGACATGTTCGTGAGAAAGGAAAAAAAAGGAAATTTATTTGAAATATGGAGCATACATAAATTTGCAAAATTTGTTTGATTGTTATTGTGGTATATACAATTATCTACGTAAACACATAGCAAGAATAACATTGTTTTTTAATTTCTAAGAATATAAATATTATTATTATTTTGCATGGGGATGGGAGAAGAGGGATACTTGATCCCCTCTTTGTTTTTGAGCATTCATTTAAGTACTGAAAGAGCTTTCAATATATATTTTATAAATGTATGCAGAATTTATCCAGAAATTGGAATTTAACATTAATTTCATGTTGTCTGTAAAGTCGGTTTACGGACGATAATTTTACGTGATAACGTCAAAAGAAAACATTAATGACATTGTAATAAACAACCATGCCCATGACAGCTTTTTTTGTTTTTCCAATTGTATCGCATGTCGCTGCAAACGCCAAAACAAGAATTACATTGTAATAAACAACTACGTCTGTGATAGCTTTAGTGGACTCGGGTGTATGCACCCGATGGCCATAATACTTCAGCCTATCTGCAGGTGGATTCGCCATTTGCTTTGCTTAGCAATCGGTCAATAACCTGACTTTTTTCTAGCCACTTCTTCGTGCATGTCTGTGAAATTACCAAGTTGTTCTGGGATACTTGTTCCTCGCCATACAAATCTCCCTGATGAATAGGATAGTTGATACTACTAACTAGGAATGCAAGTAGTTAACCACATCCAATCCGAATTCTATGTTAAGGTAGGTTATAACACAAACAAATTTATTGGGGTGATCTTTTTATTTGATTAAATACAAATCTACAAAAAAACATCTATCTGTTCTATATAAAAAAAACATATTCTAATAGTTTTAATTATTAAAATATTTTTGAGGAAACTATTCAATTAAAATTGATGTCATTAAGACACTAACACTTGATTAAGTGTCCTTTTTCTTATCTATATTACTTACACTGAAAAATATTAAATACATTTACTAGACGTACGTTTTAATTGTACAGATTGAAAAATCATCGTTTTACAAACAGATTACACATCGTTTTTAATTTACCAAGTTGTTGTGCTCTACGTTAAACTATTCAAAACTAAAAGGTAACATTGAAACAGTTGAAATCACTGTTACACTAAAACTTAAAGTTAACATTAAAACAGTTGAAATCACTGTAGCACTCGCCTGTCCCCACAGTGGGTACCCCAAAACGCAGTGTATGCTTGGTTAAGCCCGCGCCTCCCGCGGCTGCCCGGTTTACAAGAAAGGGGTAGTTAGCCGCTATTGTCTCCAGCCCCCAATACGCTTGCATTCCCTCTACGCAACGACAAAACTGGATAAGTGACATTTTTTAAATGTCAAAATAAGTATATAATTAGGTGCTTAAGTAGTTTCTTTCTGTGTGGTGGACTGGAGGTTTGTTGCGCAAAATGATTGAAAGAAAACCTATACTTATAATGGATGTTGATAAAATCTTTCTGTTCAATTTCGAAGTTGAATAAAAACCACTACTGGTTTGGTTCAAACAAGATATTGTGATTACGGCAGTTACATGCGAATATTATTTTAAAATACAATTTTTTATAAAAACATAAGTATTAAACTGAATACAACAGTAAATATAAGTTTGAAGGAAGTATTTAATGAACTATGAGATGGCGTGTGGTCAAGATCTGATCAACTTAATATAATAATGATAATTGCTTGTGTAGGCATCCAATTCTATTAGAATTAAATTAGCCAGAAACTTTACAACCTAGAATTTTTTGTAAATAAATCTGTTTTTATAATGTGTTGAAGTGATTTATGTAGGTAACCTACTTTTAACTGTATAAATTCATAGGTACAGGAAACAGTTTGGGTGCCAACATTATCTTGATGAAGTTTTTATAATTCATACCGTTGTTTACTAGAAGGGAATATCATTGTGTGTAGTGATAACTATTTAACCGCCATGGTTCATAAATATACAGGATTTGATTCAAATAGGTGTTGAAAATCTAACAGATCAAGCTCATGTATATTTTTATTTCGTAAAACAAATCAATGATTGTTTGATAACGTTAGTTAGCAAAAAAAGTTTTTTTTAAATTGGTTGTTTAAAAAAATACGACTCTCGCAGTACGAGCTGTATCGCGGGGGACTTTATAAACATACAAGTCACAGACACAAAGTACACAGACCAGACTTGGAATAACAATTTGTGTCACACAAGGCGGTGTCCCGTATGAGAATCGAACCCACAAACTCTTGCGTAGCAGTCGAACACACTATCACCGCGCCACAGAGCAGTTTTAGAGCTTATGCGACGTTACAGCTAAAAAACGCGAGAGACGCTCTTCCAAATCTTTAAGTTATATTACTGAAATGATTTTAAAATGATTACAAATGGACAGACAAAGTTCGAGTTCTCTCATGTTTGTACTCTCTTGTGTAATACTTTATATAATAGTGAATACTTTATCAAAATTGTATTATTATTTGTCTTGATACCGTGTTCGAATTCACAGCAATAGGGTCGCACGTTACCGTTCCCCACAAAGACGTGCAGCACGGAAAACACTTAGCTCTGTTGACACTACACTTTACACTGATTCTACTTCAAATTCACCCCAGACACTTTGATTCCATGCGATTGTCAATGGATTTTATTGAAGGATTCAACTGCAACATTTTTAATGAACGTGTTAATGAACTGTTTGAAAGGTTTTTCATTTATTTTATTGGTCTGCATATAACGGTTTTATGTCTCAATCAATTTTTATTGCTGAGCTTTAGATGTTTGGATTGCGTATCAATTGGTAACCTTAGTTTTTTTCAATTGTGACAGAATATTTATGGATGTAATGAAATTGATTTATTTCTAGTAAATTACCTGTCGCAAAATATTTTAATATTGTACGCTATTTGAATTACAGTCGACTTTAATTGTATTATATTCTATACTAATATTATAAAGCTGAAGAGTTTGTTTGTTTGTTTTTTTGAAAAACAAACAAACAAACAAACTCTTCAGCTTATTAAAAAATTATTTCACTGTTGGATAGCCCATTTATCGAGGAAGACTATAGGCTACATAACATCACGCTAAGAACAACAGGAGCGAAACAGCACGGAGAAATGTTACAAAAACGGGGAAAATGTACGCCGACGAAGTTGCGCGGGACAGCTAGTGTCTAATAGGTGTGATAGGTGTGTTGTTCAAAATTCCACCAGAAAAGAGACAAACCGTGTTGTGAGCTGTTTGATACAACAGAATTCATAATAAGATACAAAAATATTTCAAATTGTATTTTTCACAGAACTTATAATTTTAAATACGCGAAATCTATCTATACTAATATTATAAAGCGGAAGAGTTTGTTTGTTTGTTTAAACGCGCTAATCTCAGGAACTACTGGTCCGATTTGAATTTTTTTTTTGTTGGATAGCCCATTTATCGAGGAAGGCTATAGGCTATATAACATCGCGCTACGACTAATAGGAGCGGAGCAGCGACGAGAAATGTTGCAAAAACGGGAAAATTTACGCATTCGAAGTTGCGCGGGACAGCTAGTATATTAATATGTTAAGCAAAAAAAGTTGTACCTACCCGTTCTACGAGAATTGCGCGGATGGAGGAGTATGAAGTATGAAATTTCGCACATGTATCTATACCAATATAATAAAGCTGAAGAGTATGTTTGTTTGAACGCGATAATCTCAGGAACTACTGGTTCAAATTAAAAAAATATTTTACTGTTGGATAGCCCATTTATCGAGGAAGGATATAGGCTATATAACATCACGCTACGACCAATAGGAGTGGAGCAGCAATAAAAACTGTTGCAAAAACTGGGAAAATTGACGCAGACGAAGTTGAGAAGGAATGCTAATATTAAAAATATATAAATGAATTATGATCGAATTTCGACCACTCGGCGACTACTAGTTATTATAAAAACCGCTCATTACAGCAAACATAATTCTTGACAAAAGTAACATACGTTGATAAATTATACCCATTATCATTAATCTGCAAACAAATTACAAAAACGTTACAATAAAACTTTAAAGTTCACGACAAACAGTAGCGCAGTGTAATGAATGGCCGCAGTATTATAACCGGACTGCAAATCTAGTTTTAGGGGAGTGCGGCAAGTACGGTGAGCCTCCATGGCCAGACGTTCACCACACTCCGGCGTGTACTGTTCCCGCTTTAAATATTTCTAAAAGATTACAAGATCATTTTCAAGAACATAAAAAAATAAATCTAATGTCTACATGATAAAGTTCAAATTCCAATGTTGAAAAATTATTACTTACGCTGGATCTATGCCGAGGAGTTTACCAGATCGCTATAACGTGTTCTTTGTCGTTTTAGCCACGTCCCTCTCACACAATGGCATACTTATTAGGGATTTAGTCCAGATATTAGTTGGGGATGTCGGTATTGTTTGGATTTTAATAGAATTCGGCTTCGCCCCGGGCGGTTGGGTATACTTACGGATTTGTTGTTGATGTCGTAGTCTACACGCGGTACCTTGACGCATGTGTTCCAAATTGGTTTCTGAAAAGTTACGGAGTCTTGATATGTTCAATTTTGTTTACGACTTATCGATTTGTTCATTAATAGATCGATTAAAAACTTTATAAAAGCTTAGGTCGAGAAATAGGACGCTTTTACCTGAAAAGTTTGTGGTTCCTTGACGATCGACTTAAGATTAAGACGCAAGACAGCTTACCTAACCTAACAATCAAAACTTCTTCTAATTAGGTAACTTCCAGTTGAGTTGAAGAACTTGTAGGTCCGGTATCTTTTTTTTGTTTTTCAGAAATTTTACCTGAATATAAATTTTAAGTAATAGGTACGTGGAAGTGGAAACGCTGTTGGTCATACGTGGAAACGCTGTAGATTGTACATAGATTTCATTTGTAAGATTGAAGTAGAATTAAGGATAAATTTTCAATTGTTTGTTTTCCCAAATAAAAAAAATACCAACTCATAAATAAAATACAATCAAATTTGAAATTACGATTCGAAGATTACATAAAGTTTTCTTCAGTGCCGGCCTTCGAACAATTTGGCTCACTTCGGTTAACTTTCATAATTTCATTCTTTAATAGATAAAATAAACATAAAACATAAACATTCTCATCTTTAGCAGTGTTATCACAACACTAGGTATCAAAGTTGTAGAAAGTAATCCAGTAGATCTTGCAAGGAATAATAAAAGAGTGTACCAAAGATTAACACTTAATAAATACAAGTTTTGCAATAACTTTTTGGATGCACCTTGTGCGTTCCTTCATTGCTATCTATAATACAGGGTTCAGATAATATATTGACGTCAGTCTCAACATTTCCTCTGGCTGACTGTTTACTAACTGCGGATATTTATAGTTGGATGCACACCACAGAAAGGAAGCTGAATGATGCATTCGGGTGATGTGCCCCCCGTGTGTAGTGCTGGATCGATAGATGCCCCTCTATCGCGCCCCTTATTGAAAATTATAACAATGGCACACCGCGCGCTCTCTGCCGCCCTCTTAACACTCACTGATTTCGGCAACGCACTGTGGATATGCCTTGCAAATAAAATATTTATGAACAGTAATAAACTCAAAACTGAATCTCAGGAGCACTTCAAAATTGATTTGAATCTGCAGAGGGAAGGGCCGCATATGTGATAACTGAATGTGAGATACGACTAGAATGAATACTTAATTTTTTTTGTATACCTTGGATTTCATTATCTCAATCATCTTTACCGAGAAGGAGCATACTGATGATTAGATTGAAGTAAATATTATTGTAACTAGGCTCTGTACAGGATATTGTACCAAGACAATTATAAGCAACAGATTTTGGAGATTTTGGGTATTTTGGAGATGGTTTAAGCTTAGAGATATACATTTATTTATTTATTTATTTAATTATGGCACTCCAACAACAAGTTTACATAAATTAGCCTTATGAACTAAAGTTATCTACTTACATACTAGCGTAAACCTGTCACTTATAGGTGTGCACAGCACTTGCATTTAATGTTACAATGGTCCCCAAATAAGAAGTAGGTACTTATCAATAAAAAGTCATACGTTTATGAGACAAAACAAATTTTACAATGAAATTGAAATTGTATGATTCTATTTCTATTATTAGATACATTATAATATGGAATAATTAATTAATTGTGTGACTTGATTTTAGAAGAAATATATAAATTAAAGATTAATTAATCTAATGTAAGTAACAATTTAAATTATTATATAAACATTAAACATTAAAATTAAGTTATAGAATTCGGATGAATAAAATTAAAATTAAATAAAATACGTAACAATTTTAATAATTAGATTATATTATTATATATTACATATTCCTTTAGTTCCTGCAAAATATGCAATTTCTGTAAAAAAAATCGGAATGTGAGAGCCAATTCATCATAATTTAGAAGGAGACGGAATCCAAAAATATAGCTAGGGGTAAAAGTGAAAACTGGCAAAAAAGGCCCTTCCAATTCGTAATAAACACGTGTAGCCTAAATCCAAGACCCACTTTGACTTAGTATTTATCGAAGCTTCACCAGTTTCCAGAAACAATAACACAAATAATTCCTGACGATATCAAGCTCAATATTTTATGCAAAAATAATCCGATCGTATCCATACACAGATGTATCGAATGTGGACGTGTTAATATATCGGTCGAATCAAGCAGAGGGCGGAGGGCGGCGGGATGCAGGGATTATAATGAGCGCAGCCCCACTAAGTATTTTCGACATGCGTCGCCGTCACCCGGCAAACATTCGGAGGCCCGGGGTTAACGAGTGCAGCTCGCATCGCAAATTACACACGCTACCGGGACGCTTTAATGTCCATGTCATAGGTCATTCGGGGACATAAAAAGTACAGAGGTCCTAGTTGACATAAATGAGGGAAGGGATATGAAAACAGAGTAATCTAATTTGAGAGTTCACATCTACAACAGAGATGGAACAGTTTAATTTAATATTTAACATCGCGAAGTTAATGACATGTTTTGGTTTCTCCTCGCCTCAGTTGATTTCCATCAACGGTAACTACCAGTAACTTTATAACGATAATTCTATATTTGTGACTAGGCCTAGTCCTTTAATAGGTATATCTACGGTATTTTGGTATTTCATATCTACCTCTATACATCGAAATTAGTTAGAAACGCGGACCTGTTCCACATATTTTTCAAAGCAACATCAGTTTGCAACAAAAATCCAACAAAGCGGTCTAGAGTAGATGAAATCCAGTTTTTTCATCGCCAGTTGCTGGAAGTTAACTAATAACACGATTCAGCATCAGAGGCACGCGCATCGTTTTTTAGGCCAACTAACGTCCCAGTTTCACTCGCATTCGAAGAATTGACACATCCATAGAACACTGTTGGCAAAATACTGGAACTAATGGGCGTTATGGTGTCGCGTGGGTGCCATAAACGGCCCACAATGCGGCCGGTTTGAGATGTCATTAGCCAAAGGAATCTTCTATTGTATCATCGTACCGGGAACGTCAGGACCATTGTGTATTTTTCATATTGTCGCATTGTTTTTATTTTGTTCTTTGTATAATTGTTAGGAAGTTAAATGTTGTTAAGTCTATTGTATGTTTTGTGTTCTGATTTCACGGAGCTACGTGTCGCCTTTTGGTTAGAGTTGCATAGAATCGCGATAGTTTATTAGTGACGACGGGGACCTGTCGTAGGTGATTGAGGTGTCTGTTTATTAGTCATCACATTGTTACAGTACATTATATCCTACGGTGCAATAATGTGTTCGTGTTTGGAATTCGGGGGGGATGCACGGTTATGCCAAATACTTGTTGATTGTTCTCTTTTTTATTTCTCCTCCTATTCGGCGTGTATAGTAATAGATTTTTGTAAAAATTGGGTTACGGTAGTAACGTTGCTTAACATAACTACGTTATTTTTTTTTTTTTTTATTGAAAGGGTCTTGTGCCTTAATTCTCTCCACTACTGACAAATTTAAGTTTTTATGGACTATGAGATTAGTGGCTTACTTAGAGTTAGGCACTAGCGTCAGGATGTTAGTTGACAATACTTTATTTTAAAATACATACTATTCTAACACCTGAATACAAGTAAAAGCTCTGTTGGGGGACTGTAAAAACGAACGATTAATGGACACAAAGTAGGATTTACTTTAAACTCAGATAAAACTTTTATAGACCACATTATGATTTTTCTTGTGAGTAACGAACCCATTTTGAACAGCAGTCGAGTCGTCCTTACTGCCAATGCGCCACTGAAGCAGTCAAAAAGTACTCAATTGGAGGCAGTCAAACAATTATCTTGATAGTGTCATCTGAATCTAAGATTGGCTACTGTACTGTTAAAAAATTTAATCAGGCCTCACAAATTATGACTTTTAGACACAATTCAGTAGGTACAGTGAACAAATTTACAATACTTTCAAGGGCGGTAATATCTAGTATTATTCAGCCTGGTCCAGTAATGACTCTGTAACAAAAGCTATTAAAATGGGTCATGTTTTTACTCAGCTTTGAACCCAAGACTGTGTTGCAAATTTAACAAAAGCAAACAATACAGGGTAACACCAGTGGCCGTCCAAAGACAATATTATTTACGACAACAGAAGCTGTTTGACAATAAAATTATGGGGCAAAAAATACGAAGAAACGCAGAATTGACAATTTGTGTTTTGTTCGAAATTAGGCAGATACAACACCATTAAAAGTTTTTATACCTACAATGAAAGTAAAAAAGGGTATCAAAATATATATACTATATAAAAAGTAAGTATGAATTGAAGACTTGAACTTAAGTTTCTAATCACTAAACAACAAAAAAAAAGAATTGATACATCTTCCAGTATTCAATCCATTACCCTTGTGGAAATGGTCGTGATTTTATGACGAAGCAACTGCTCTGGATAACGCAGTTCTCTCAATTCTCCAATTGATACATACCGAGCACCTAAACAATGATATTAACACCTCAGCTGCATATCTCTCAATTTTTTTATTTGTATTAGTCCTTCAATACATACTTTCACAACATAACCTCAAAAGAAACCGTAACGTAACCCTATCACAAAACAATCCTTCATAAATCAAAGTAACGGTCCATCTTTCACCGATTACTCAAAACTGTATTTGTACAAACTTAACTGTAACGGGTACATCGTCATCTGACGTCACGATCACCATCCCGTTAACCATAAAGCTGGAATAACGGGGTATTGAACCATTTTCAAGCAACCCTTTGAATATATAATTACACAAGGCACCGTAATATCAAGACAGTTATACAAAGAGTAATGTTACTTGGCCTTGAGGAAGAAAGTACAAAGAACTTTCTCCGTGAAAGGGTTTTGTCAACTTCCTAGTTGAGCGTGACCAATTTTTGTATTGTACGTTGTTCAGTTACTTCAAATTGTACCACAGTTACTTTATTTAGATGGTTATTGAAAGTGATCGGGTGTTCTCTTTTTTTGTAGAAAAGGATTGGAGTTTGCAAATTGCGGTATTGCAAATACAAAAACTGAGATGTTGCTAAGACAGGACAATTTTGTAGAATTTAAAATTTAATTGAAGGAACATCACTTGAAGGAAGCTATTACTATGAAGCTTTCGATCGATCAATCAATGGGATTAACAGCAAGTCACAAAAGTCATTCATATGTAACAGACTAAAGAGTCAAATTATACAGAGACTATTTGTTACGTGTACTATTTGTTAGGCTACTACATGTTAAACCTGTAAAAATAATGCATTAATCATTAATTACTAATGATAATAGTCTTCTAACCGTCTCGAATAAGATACATTTTGGCAAATAAGGTCTATGGTTGGTTTGACAGTCACGTTGATCGTCGGCGCTGATACACATTATGAACGAGGAGCCAACGCATGTCGGGGCTGATCAGTCAGCGTCACTCAGAAACTTTACATACAGCGTCAGCCAGTCAGCGCCAACGATCAGCGTGCGATGAAAACAAGCCTAAGTCTTTAAAGACTAGGCAAGTGTGTTCTCTTTTTCATAATAAAAAATATAAATAAAAATCCGTTGCACAGTTTAGTAGATCTCTAAGCGAACATAGATAGACAGACAACAGCAATCGACTTTATACTATGTGAAGATAAATATTAGGTAAGTCAAAACGTAGTACAAGTAAATACGTAATCAAGTCAACATAACATTTTGTACATGCAAGCTTACAGTTTGACAAGAGGATTGGTAGGGATTACTGACGTGTTTGCAATGTGTCTACTTGATGACATTATAGCTCAAGATCGTTTCGTATTCACAAGGAAATAGCTGAAACCACAGTTAGCACGCAGATTGATTACTGTTAGTTAAGATAACAGGACAGTAGATTTATAATAGTTACTTAGATGTTGATGGATTGCCGAAAGGAATTTAAAACAGTCGTCAATTAATCCACAGAAATCGTACATTTTTCGAGATTATAAATCTGTGTATAGGTATGTCATAATAATGACCCTAAGACATGATTGTCTACATAAAAACATGATATTATTATAAAAACAATAAGCCGTGATTCATTCAATTATTTAATAAAAATATATAATTTACTAGCT
This sequence comes from Herminia tarsipennalis, assembly GCA_945859575.2. Classification (NCBI taxonomy): domain Eukaryota; kingdom Metazoa; phylum Arthropoda; class Insecta; order Lepidoptera; family Erebidae; genus Herminia; species Herminia tarsipennalis. The sequence goes on along the minus strand of OX243846.2, from coordinate 15,756,626 downwards.
TTTGCCCGGAACTCAAACAATTTGCACACCAAATTTCAAGTAAATCGGTTTAGCGGTTTGCCCGTTAAAATGTAACAGATAGACAGACACAGAGTTACTTTCACATTTACATATATGTATTTAGAGTTACTCTCATAATTGAGAACTATTCCAACGATATCTCACATGATGAAATTTGTGAATATTTTGGAGTTTATGTTACATACATATCTACATACATAAGCTCCTATTAACGCATCCGGTTAAAAAGGTAGGTATAGTGGCGTGTTGGTCTGTGCCGTATGAAAGAGTAACCAACTTACCAACCATCAAAAACCGATAATTAGTAAGGCAAGTATCAAAAATAAAACAACAGAACAAATCCTTATAATAGCTCTTTAACAGCATTGCAAAATTTCAACTAACAAGTCTTCAAACACCTCTTAATAAAAATGATTAACAGAAAATTCTATTCGCGAACAAGGGGGATCATGTCCCGGACTCAGAAAGAGATTGACTCGGCCTAAACGTAAGCCAATGAGTAAGACAAAGTCGGTTCTTAATCTGTTACGTCTCTCCACCATCTTAGCTATTCAGGGAGAGATTTGGGGAGATTAAACGATCCCCATTTATGTATACGGCATTCTTTCTGCCGTAATCCTGTTGTGATTATACTGTTCTAAATGTCATTGTGTAACATTTTCTTAAATACCTTGTTTTGGTTTCATTGGAGATTGTTATAACAATGTCTTTAATTGTGCAAGATTAAACATAATTATAAGGATTATAATTTAATCCTAGGAGAAACAAATAATAATGTTTTTTCACACTAATTGGACTAGAATCGTCCTGGTTTTTAATTGGGCATTGAGCATATTATTCTTATGTCATAAAAAGTTAATAGTGAAACGGTATTCATGCGAATAAAAAGATCGTTAGAGCTTATTCAGCTGAGTTCCATGTTGAATCTTGTGTGAAGAATTTTCAGATTTTTTAACGTAGTTATGTAAATTATCTTACTATATTATGGACTATTTTTGACAACATCAAAATAGTATTTTATTTAAATAGTCCTTACATACATATCTTAAAACTCAGACGGGGTTCATTCACATATGTTAATTTTCTATAACGTTAGTCATGTTTCTGCCCTAATGAATTTCAATTTGTGGGTCGCGAACGAACGCGGAAAAATCGTTGCAGTGAGTTTTAGGCAGAATGAAATTTTCTAATTTGGAATTTTTGCCCACTCGCCGTTAGCACTAGGTGTTTATTTGAGTAATTTGTTTTCAGTTGCGCCGCTTTCAGGTTTATCTGTTCAAATGTGACTAGCTTGGCGTACAGTTGACTTCATTTTGTTTATCAAGTTTTTATTTTCGTTAAGTACTTAATAAAGTAATACGAATCACATTCTGTCTAAAAAGATTACACTGTGTCACTACATAGAGAAGTGGAAATGGACTCCTTTCTAATGCATTTGATTAGAATTTATGTTTAAAATGTTTCTGTATAGTGAATAGTGTTTCTGCAAAGGGAATTTCAACTGAACTATTCAGAGTAAATATATATCAGAGCAATCAAGTAAGATAATAAGATTATAAAGTAATCTGGTGAGCTAAAACTTTAGATTATAATAGTTTGTTAAGTTTAGCGTAGCTACTTACAATTTCTTAGAAAAAATAAGTAACGAATTAAACTGTAGGTAAGCTGTAACAGAAAGGTGTGGTCAAATTTCAGTCAGTCATTCAGTATTGCACCTACCATGGATCCATAGCCGAAAACATTATTATAACATAGTTCTAGTATATTCTTTTTGTCAAATTTCAGTTGTAAAAGTCGTATGGCATAAGTATTATAACTTCCCTGGTACCATTCTACTGAATTACTATGTCAGAGAACGTTTTAAGTCATAGGTTTTTTAATTCATAACTTTTTCATTCATAATTAACCGAATGGATAAATAGTAAAAAAAAGAGTGTTAGGGTACTCCGATTTTAATAACATTAGGTATGTGCACTTAGTATCATAGGCACATACCGACCCTTGAATATGACCACACCTTTCTGTTACACGGATTAGCAAGCTGAAGTGGTAATGGGCTGGCCATATTAGCTGAAGAACCGAAAACCGTTGGGGTACACGAGATCTTGAGTGGAGACCGCGTCTCGGCAAACGTAGTGTAGGACGCCGTCAGGCCAGGTGGAGTAATGATTTACGGAAAACGGCGGGCAGGAACTGGATGCGAGAAGCCGGCGATAGGCTGATGATGATTTCTGTTACACAAGACAAGTTTGAGAGAAGGTCTTAAGCAAAGACAAGTGCAGTAGACGTAGTAAGTATAATAGTCCAATTCGATTGCTGTGACTTCATTACAACTCTTTGTACCATAAAATACAATAGCGCAACTTAGAAAATACGCCATTTCAATAAAATATAGACGAAAATTCTGTATAATGTACTCAAGACTTTCCCGACCAATACTTGAAGAACACGCAAACAAAATTCGTTTTTCTACCGCAAACGCGTCGAACCGCGAAGCACCGAACCTACTCATTTATATTCGCGAACACACCTGTTAGCAAATTGAATAATGGAAGGTGAAAGAAAAGTTATCATAATGTGACGAGTGGGAGTGGGAATGTAGGGCTGCCGCAGCCCTTTTCTTAGAATGTCTTTGAGAATTCACTGTAGTTGAAGATTAAGATTCTATTTAACTATCTGGTTTTTATTTTTTTGTGTGTGTGATAAAACAACAATTAAGTTAAATCCAAAGAGTTGGAGAATCGGACTTGCAATTGGACCGACACTTTTTCGAAGTGATCAATAAAAAGTTTTTCCTGAATTAGACTATGACGCTCACACGACTATGGTTAGTGATAGTGACCTTTGCCGGGGTTGGGATAAAAAAAAAACCAAATTAATAGGAGCGGAAAATATTAGTGTCTGTGTACAATAAATTACTTGGTAGATAGATTAGATGAATAGATGACGGAGGCTAAATATGTAATACACTAATTATAATAAACTTCATTCTAATATTGAATCGTGATATTATGTAATACTGTGTAAAGGATTTAAATTTAATAAAGTTACAGTCTTAAAATAAAGCAGTAGACATATATTCCCTGTTTCGAATACAATCGAGGGTGGTCGCGTTTCGCGGGAATGTTCAATTGGTTGCAAGTTGAATGTAATTTTTTTCTTGGATACAACTTATTTTATTTAAGTTTTAATTTTAAATATTTTTTGGTTCGATTTTATCTTTTCATTAGTAAAACCAAACCAGTCTGGTTTCAGTCAAGAACACCCACATGTAGTAAAATGTAAAATATCATCCAAATCTATACTAATATTATAAAGCTAATCTCAGGAACTACTTATCCGAATTGAAAAATTATTTCACTGTTGGATAGCCCATTTATTGAGAAAGGCTATAGGCTACATAACATCACGCTACGACCAATAGGAGCGGAGCAGCAATGAGAAATGTTGCAAAAACGGAGAAAATTTACGCAAACGAAGTTGCGCGGGACAGCTAGTCCATTATTAGATTCAGTTCCGTTAAAAGAACATACATATACCCAATATACTTAGATATTGCCAAATACATTACATTACACATTTATAATATTAGCAAGACGATAATTAACAAAAATTTTTAAACATCTAACAAAACAACAAATGCAACAAAGGCACTAGAACATTAAAATTGCATGTTACAGATATTTTTTTCTTAAAAAACACTAATGACACAAGTTACCGATAATAATTTCTAACTGCATTTCTTTACTACGAAATCCCATTGTGATGTACCGTTTTGACTTTTTTGCAACAATTTCTTTCCGTCTGCCCCATTTAAGTTGCATAATATTTACATATCATAAAACTTAAATGGCCCAAGTTAACAGTATTGGCGAAAGGGCCTTGTAAAAAAGTGCTTTACATTTGGGCTCTACTTTTTACCGATTTGGGGCAATTTTTTTACGACAGATTTTACCTAAGTAAAGAAAGACATTTTTATATGGTACACTAAACATTTTGCATTTAAAATTTTTACCGTTAGTTGAGAAAACGTTAGATTTATAAGTTGAGAATAAGGGCTATTTATGTGAAATGAGTCTATGAAAAATGCTACAATAATTTTCTTTAAAACAATTATTTTTATTGGGTGTATACTTTTTAGAGAAATATAATTTTCAAATTTCGTTATAATATGCGTTTTACCTACTTGTATTATCCTCTAATGAACTTTTCTTGTAACTTAAACTTTGGCGAGTTTTGCACTGCTTCGTCAATCGCGTCTCGATTAGTAGTACCTATAGATTAGTCTAATCTGAGCCTAGTTATGTGACCAAATAAAAATACTGTAGGTAATATTAAATACAAATCTATACTTAATCACGTCTCGATTGATATTTTCAATCGAAACGTGATTAAGTATAGATTTGTAGCATGACTAAGTATTTATTTGACCTATAGAATTTTTATTTTTTGAAAGACGACCCCCGCCGTGTGGTGCAAGCCCGGGCTTCGGGGCGTCTTTACAAACATACAAGTCACGGACACATAGTACACCCTCGGAACAACAATTTGTGGATCACACAAAGATATCCCGTGTAGGAATCAAACCCACAGCCAGTCAACACCGTAGCAGGCGAATACACTCCCACCGCGCCATAGAGGCATGTAAGTTCATAGATTGTAGTCTAAAAAAAATAAATCTGAACAAATTTGTGCGACCAAACAAATAGTTCACAATTCCAACTATTAAGAACACATCTAGCTCCTTATAACGACATTTCAACAATCTGTAAACGTTAACCCTCAAAGGCGACACGAACTTTATCCACTCAACCCTCTTTCCTCAATCGTAAATCATAACAAACATCTTGCCTAACCCTTCGGTTACCGTCGACCAGTTCGCTGGCACCCAAGTGCTGTTAATTGGCGACCGGCTGGGGAAATTGGTCCGCTGTACTTGCTTCCGTGAGTTAATGACTAGCCGCCCAGTGGATGGACGCCGAAACCCATTTAGGCGTGTGCAATTTGCGTATGTGCAGTGAGGGTTTAGCTGGCCGGATTTGGTGTTGTAGTTATAGGGTTAAGGTTCTAAGATTGTTTGGGTATGAGAGATTTTATTAACGTATGGTGAGGATAACTACGTTTTGCGTGTGTTGGGTACAATACGATATAGGTACCCTCTTATATAAGCGGCCATCAACAGGTGCGGTGAATTGCAACCTTATTATATTAAGATTTAGGGTTTTTAGATGAGCTTTTGATTTAGTATTCGCTCGGAGTTTAAGAATATAATTGGATTTATCATCTCTATTATTACTATTGTGGCCGTGAGTATTTCCATTTGGAAATTGACATGATTCTCGAAACTTTCCACATCTGACTCCTGAAATGTGTGTTGTTGCAGTTGTAGCAGCATCTACCTTAGTGACGTAATCATTAGTAACTTACGCCGCGCGGTGATTTGAAATCATGCACATTTTTTTTTATAAGGTTTTTTGATGTTATAAGTACTAGCATAAATGACCTCAGAGCTATCACTTGTTGCCGATCCTGTAAAATCTTTGATTACGAATTCGGAAAAGTTCTAACTAATTTTGCGAATAACCTTTACATTATCTATATTTTTTATATAATTTTTACATTATTTATATAATTATTTTTAGTAAATACTGCCTACATGTTTTAAAGCCATAAAATAAACATTTTACAAATTTCTGATCTATAGAAATTTGAAAAATATTTCTTTAAGAAAGTGCCTACCTAATAAAAATAATTGTTCTAAAGAAAATTATTGTAACACCTCAAAAGTAGACGAAGAAACCAGTAGCATTCATTCATCCTAGAGGTATATTTTTACAACTTGGTTTAGTTACGGATATTACACAAACAATATTTTCGGGTCATTTTATGATTTTTTATTGCGCTCAGCCTTTCAAATAGCCGTTTGTCGGCGTGTTTGCCGACTTTCTTTACTGTTTACGCAGTCGGCTCTTTGCCTATGTTAGGATTATATTGTTTTACCGGCGACTATAAATAAATCCACAGATGTATATTTGGTTTTAAAAGTACTTTGTCTGTTTAGACTTACCTGTTTTGGTCAAATTACCTTTTTGTATAATTCAATTAAAACTCAGACACAGTAGGTTTAGTTACCCTTCTGGATATTTGTAAGGCTGGACGAAAAGTACATTGTATATCAATGTGCACTATAATATGTCTAATCATGTTTTTTTTTTTCAAACATACTTTGCTATGTAATAATAATAATAATAGCTATCATCATTACATCGATATTAAGCCACTTTTTTAAACAAGGTACCAAGATTTTCCAGATAAATGATTGTAAATGACATTAAACCAAAATTATAAATAGGTTTAGGTTTATGTTTTATTCTCAATAAAAACATAACAATGTCACTTACTTGAGAACAGTAACTAATTACTTACTTAAGCATATACAGGTAAATAGTTTCGTTACATCGACTTTGATAAAAATACCCATTTAATACCCTTCATTTGTTTGTTAGAGAGTTGTCTGCAATTAAATATTCTGAGAGTTTGGATTTAAATATATTGAATGAGTATACATTTTTAATTTTGGATGTATATCTTATTAATAGCTTGCCTGGTGTGTGTGTGTATGAGCTTAGCTCATCTAAACTTTACGTACTTAATAATAATAATAATAGTAGCCTGAAATAAATGGTTATTATTATTAAGTACATAAAGTTTAGATGAGCTAAGTTCATACACACACACCACGCAAGCTATTTTTAGTGAAACTGATTATTGCTTCGACTTCATCCGTATGAAAATCAAGTAGGCGTGAATTTTGAAAAAAAGTATAACTCGACACTAGTTAAACATACCTATATAAAACAGGTACCAATTTTAAGTTAGACAGGCAACATCATGCGTGTGAATACTGCATTCAATTGGGTTCCATAGTTTTGTCTGTCGGTGTATTTTTATGTGCATCGAGAGACAATAACCTATATTATGAAACTATATGAGTATACTAGAGTTGTCCTAAAGACATTCTTAAAATTGTCAACAACAGATTTAAAAGTATGCAAAGTACTAATTAAAATATTATAGGTACCTATTCCGTAAAATTTATTGGTGCTTTATAGTGCGAACGTTGCCTTTTAACGTCGGCACCACGCGTTGGCCCCAACGTCGACGTCAGTCCCAACGCCATTCATCCAACCTGTGGATCTAGAAAATAGCATTGGCGCCAACGTTGGGACGACGTTCGGGCCAACGTGTGGAGGCGGTGTTATGGTGTGAGTTTCATATAATCAAATAATTATAGCGCAATATTTCAGTTCCTACCCGAATATATCACAGTAATAATAATTACATCGACACGCGAGCCACTCTATAAAATGCAAAAATATTTTTTTTATTTATAGCAATTTATTTTTGAATTTTCAACCATTTTGTTGATGATTTTAGTCCTAGAGATGGCTGAATTTACCTGGGGTGGCTCTATCAGATATCGTCTGGTAAGTCATATTAAATTTGTCTTCCATCTTAGATAGTCTACTGTCCGGGGTCGACGATGTCTTTGTTAGAATGAATCATTTAATTATTTCAAAACTTTGTTTTTATTTAATTATAATTATACTAGCTGACCCGCGCAACTTCGTCTGCGTAATTTTTCCGCATTTTTGCTACATGTTTCATTGCTACTGCGCTTCTGTTGGTTGTAATGTTATATAGCCTATAGCCTTCGATGAATGGGTTATCTAACATTAAAAGATTTTTTCGATTGAGACCAGTAGTTTCTGAGATTATAGTGTTCAAACATACAAACAAATAAATAAATAAACAAACAAACTCTTCAGCTTCATAATATTTGTATAGATTATTTTGTGTGGCAAATGCGTTGATATATTGTAGGTATTCTCTCCGATGAAAACGTGCACACCGGTTATGTGATGTCTGCCCGTATATAACCCTTACTTACATCAAATAGGTTTGTGTTAAGAAGATGCATACTCGCTAGTTTTTAAGTATAACAATTCGCAATAATTAGGATTAATTAAGAGTATCACTTTTGCCATCGCTTTGGTAGTTTCGCCATTTATTTACACTAGCTGACCCGTGCAACTTCGTCTGCGTAAATTTTCCCCGTTTTTGCAACATTTTTAATTGCTAGGTACTTCGCTCCTATTGGTTGTAGCAAAATGTCATATAGCCTATAGCCTTCCTCGTGTATTTCCTGAGATTATCGCGTTCAAACAAACAAATAAACAAACAAACTCTTCAGCTTTATAATATTAGTATAAGTAGATGAATTGAAAGCTTATTAAGAAGATTCGATAAAAAAAATATATACTCAGATGAGAGAAGAGATTTCATTTAGACCTTTGCCAAACACCTTCCAAGATGACGAGCATGTGAACTCCGAAGCGTTTCCATCAATTTATTTATCCGATTCATTAGTCGATCGAAGTGTTTTACTGAGATTTATTTTTTCCCCAATTTCGGACGGAAAGAACGAAATAAATATTAATAATAAAAGAGGGTTTGCCTTCAAAATTACACAGAGGAGGCGCAGCGTGTTGACGACTCCTAATTTGACGTAATTTGCATAGATTATGCCGGTTCGTTGAGTGCCAATCTTTTTAAGTGGCTTCTTCTACTCATTTTGTGTTCCTGCCGCGGCCCAATAAGGAATTTATTATATCCAAGTGCTTTCTTTGCGAATATTTTATGTGTTTCATAAGGTAACTTCCCGTCCCCTATTTGTTTTTACAGAATAAAAAAACATTACTTTTTTACAACTGTATAAATAGCTTTTTTTGTAAAATACTTTTCAGCCTTTGCAGCTTTTAGCGGAATTCGGTTGGTATATGTTTTTTAATGCATATCCGATTCGTTGAATCGGTACAAAGCTTAAAAAATGAATAAATTGTTCAACGATAGTTATTATACAGACATATAATTTATTTGTTATGTTCCTAGAACGTTAATGATTTACTGAAATTCCGTAATGATTTAGCCAAAACTCTACGAGATAGTTTAATGACTGACCTTCAAATTTGATATGATCGCATAGCAAGCATGGTATAATAAAATAAAATAAAAATAAGAATAGCCTTTATTCAACCATTAAATTATTATTATTTTATTTATTTATTTTACACTGGATGTTTTTCATTAGTATTAATTATGATTATTTATTTAGCTACGTATTTACGAGCTTTATCGCGGATCCTCCCGCGTCGAAGTCGGTTGTCGCGATCAAAATTGTCCTATGTCCTTTCCTGGGATTAAAACTATCTAGATACCATATTTCAAAATGTAACAGACAGACAGTTACTTTCACATTTTTTAATATTAGTTTGAATTACACATAACTAAAATATATAATTTTTTAACCATATTTTTCAATGTTCGCCATACAATTGTGTATTCTTCATTTGTCGTATAACATAGCGACAGCGGTCGATCGGCTACCTCCGTCCTCCATATATTCCGAACGCAAATATCACCTAATCCAGCTTGGGCCCCAGTTTGTAAGCCAACATTATCTCATGTTATTTTTCGATATTACCCCGTTACAGCGGCTGGGGGCGCGTAAATCAAATTTATAACCTTTTTATACAGGCATTAAAATTTTATCAGTGAGATTTCTTTTTGCATTGTCCGACTCTATCCCCCTTCTGACTTTGGAGTGGTATGACGCAAAGTATTGTTCATTGTTTTCAAATTTCTGCGATTTTATTATGTGAAACAGCTAGATGTTTGCTGTTCTTGAAAGACATGTTGGTTTTACATAATATTTCTGATTACATTAGCTTGTACTTTAGGTAATGTTTTAGTGATGCGAATATCACAAAGATCTAGAGATCACAAAGATTTCTCTATTAGTAAAAAAAAGGCCAACTGCATGTTAGGTCACGTACAATGTAGGGTTTCGTAGTTGCCCATCACAATAATGCAGTATAAGTGTTTTTTCTGTTGTTTTTGTGCTATACTACTAACAACAAAAATTTTCAATGGAATTTGTACGAACATTTTGATAGGAGTTTTGTTTACGAGTAACAGCCGATCAAGTGCTTCTCACTTAGTTATTTGTAAACTTAACGTACTTAGCAATGATAGTTTTCTTTTAATTTTGTTATAAATGAAATGTAACCAATATAACGAAAATAAAAGAAAACTTTCACTATATATCTAGTTTATACTAACTTGATAAATATATGAAAAATGTATTAGAAGTATTATAATGTAACTACTGCTGTATGTGACAGTAAAAACAAAAATAAAACGGGCATGTAGGACCATGTTCAGTGTAGGGTTCCGCAGCCTTAAATAATTTTATCAGCAGAAGAGCGTATGTTCAGCCCTTTTGTTGTGAAACGCAGTTTTTTGGCTATGCCTCAATGGAGGTTTATCTGTTAGTATTTTAAAAATTGTATATGTCTTTCCAGTTCTTTCCATAAAATGATGGCTGTATCATCTGTGTAGACAAAAATATTAGCTTTTTCTAGATTCAGCGCACAGATATCGTTTATATAGACTAGAAAAAGTCTAGGACCGAGGACACTGCCTTGTGGGACAATATATCTCACTTTTGAAAGACTGCTCCAGTGATCACCTAATCAATTTTTTAGTTCGCGGTCCGTCGGATAGGATATGAAACAGTCTAGTGCTGTTTCTCTAACTCCCATATATTCCAACTTTCTCAGTAACAAAGGTTTCGATACAGTGTCAAATGCTTTGGCAAGGTCAAGGAAGACGCCTCAACATTTTTGCCCACTATAAAGCTAAATTTAATAGACATTAGCTCATATATATCAACATACTCATCAGCATATATTTGTATAGACATAGCTGCACGATGAAATTTGACAACGCCTTTTAGAATTTCCCAATAAAAAAATATGTGTAATCAAAAACGTACATAATGGCTCTTAAGTGATGGTACCTGTACCCCAGTGATACATTTAGGACGTTCCATTTAGATTTTTCCTCGCCTGAGGCGGGAGAGTGTCGGACAGTGTTGCTAGATACGATATACTGAAGTATTGGAAACTAGGTTTAATGGATCATGGGTTATAAACTGGGAAATGGACACAACAACTTCAAACCAGAATAGAACCACATTCATACCACATTTTTGTTAGTTAAGTTATAGGATCTATGGTTAATTATAATAATAATATCTTTATAATAATATCTTGGGACAACCCACACAACGCTATGTGATCCCAAACTAAGCAGAGCTTGTACTATGGAAACCCGTTTTCCCAATTCATCCCGTATGATCTTCGCTTCGCGTAAATTATAATTTAAAAGATAATCCACTTACTGTTATACTATAGCCTGCCTCTGTGGCGCGGTGGGAGTGTATCCGACTGCTACGCAAGAGGTCGTGGATTTGATCCCTACCCAGGATAAAACTTTGTGTTATTTATCTATTATACGTATGTATTTAGAAATATATAAGTATGTTTCTCAGTTGTCTGGTTTTCATAGTACAAGCTCTGCTTAGTTTGGAATCAGATAGCGTTGTGTGAGTTGTCCTAAGATATCATATTATTATTATTATTACTGTTGCTATAGTTAGAGGTGAGTAAAAAGCATCTAATTACCAAAGAAATAGACTTTATAATCTTCACGACACAGTTGAAGATATTTTGACACTAGCTAATAATTAATCAGAATAATGGGAGTTTCAAAGTTTTTTTGCCCGCGTGTCCATCTGCGTAAGTAGCAGTTTATCAAAATAAAAATTATCCTATGCTGCTCCCCAGATTTTCAACTTTCTTCACACATCATTTAATAAAAACATGCAGAAGAGTTTTGTCTGAAAAACAAAGCAGACGACTGACAGACATATACTTCTACATTTTCGCAACGAATGGATTGTATACGTCCCAATTAAATAGGTCTGTAATAACTCCGACGTTTTGATTCATAAAATAATGGGACATCTATTACACATGAAGACTTCTGGCATTGACAGTATCGGCTCTTTCAGGCCAATTGCCTGAACAATAAAAGCTCAGGCGTATCTTACAGATATCGATATGTGATGTCGCTCACTAGCCAGAGGCGAGGTTGCCGCGGTTCCTGCATTGCGTCGCGGATTAAAACGTTTTTATTTTCACGTAACTGAATGTGGGCTCGCTTTTATCTCTGAGGAAAGCTTTGGGGAAAATTGTTGATACTGAAACGTAGATGTTAGGTATATATAATAAATAGTGGTATATTTTCCTAGTTATATGTTCTTGCGGAACGGGAACCGTTCCGCAAGAGCATATAACATAAGCATAAGCATATAACATAAGCATAAAAAAACCGGGCAAGAGCATGTCGGATCATGGTCAATCATCCGATTTGAATTATTGCACCAGCAGAAGAGCGTATGTTCATCGGACTAGCGCCCTTTTGTTGAGAAACGCAGTTTTTCGGCAATAACTCAATGACGGTATAGCCGATTATATCTAAAATCATTTTAATTAAAAGTATTTATGAAGCCTTTGTGATTTTTTTCATACTTTTTGGTCACATGGTTCAAAGGACACAACTATGCAACTTCCGGAGCGATTATTTCCGATCATATTTGAAATAATTTAAATTGAAAATATTTGTTAAGCGCTGGCTTTTTTGATTTATTCCATATTTTTTGGTCACACATAAGGGGGAAGTCGCGGCTACTATAAAACACTTTTCACCATATTTTAATCAATTTTCTTTGAGTTAAGTGCCTGTGACATACAGACGGACAGATAGACATACAGACGGACATGATGAAACTATTAGGGTTCCGTTTTGCCATTGAGCTACGGAACCCTAAAAACGTAATTATTTTCTTTTTTATAAAAATAGTTGTTCTAGATTATAAGAGACTAGATCCTCCCTTGATGCTAAATACTTAAGATTTCTCTTGAAGCTAGTAAATTCTTCTTCAAAAAGTTATTGCTATAGATCTTTGTTTTTAACCGGCGTATATTGTAATATTCCGAAATAAAGTATTATTATCATTACACTAATAATAGAGTGAATAATTTATAACAACGCTAAAACAGGTGGTATTGGCGACTTAAGACCCATAAATTCAATTTTGTTCATCAACATTTTTTTTAAATTGCCCACTCTTAGCTGATTACTGGCCACGCAGCACAAATCAATTTGGATTGGTGCATATCGGTCCCATTGAATCAAAACTTATTACCGAATCAAGTTAAATAGAAATATACTTCTGTATTCAAAAAATTGTACGAAGTCCACAGCAAAGTTAATAAAGAAAATTAAAAACGCACTGCAAAGCTCATCGGTCTCTTAGTTAATTTTTCTCTTACAGGGCTTGTGTGCATGTGTGGGGTCACACATGCACACAATCCCTGTATATATACAATTCACACATAAGCAAATACCTCATACAGTAATCACTGGTGCATTGAATACATACGCCCATTCGCTCAAACAAAATTTCAAATTCAAAATACATATACTATACTCACTGATGCGAGCTCGTCTGGCCACAAGTTTTTAATACGACCAAATAGGATGGTTGTGCAGTGTACGGTTAATGTATGGTGGCTGTGTGCTCCAAAAAGTAAGTCATAACCACTGTGCGAATCAAAGCTTTGTATAATGAGGTGCCTCTATTCAGTGCGATGCATGCACGCGACAAAATTGGATGTGTTAATATTCGTATGTTTCGAGATATATTCATAGACTTTTTTAGGTATTCTGTCTGGTAAAGTTCTGCATAAGAGCACACATTAGTATTTTTTTGAAAATACCATGAGCAATGGACATACATTAATCTACAACATTTGTTTCTGTCGGTAAAATTTCAATTATATCAATATAAATTTAATTCAAAGGAAAAACAATCATAAAACTAACTCGGTTAAGAAGGTAAATTAATATTGTGATGGAAACAGAGACAAAGTTGGCTTTATAATAGGTAATTTTATTGACTATTCATTTTTAGACATAACAAAAATATGATCAAATATCTTGCTCATGTCATGTTTAATAAACAATGCAATCAACCAATGAAATGTGAACCCTAGTTGGCATATCTATTCATAGCTGAATTACTGGACAAACAAAAGCCGATATTATTGAGATCGACTTTGCCTGAACTTTGGTATTAAAAGCAGCCATCAAAACATTCTTAGTTACTAAGGATGTTTGACGGTCAAATTCAAGTTAAATGAAACTATATTCATGCATCAATGCATTAAATCTCTTCAAAACTTGGAGAATTTAACAGGAACATTTAATTCTGAACCTTTGTAATACACAAGATTGATTTTGCAGGACGGACGGACGAACTCTTCAATGGACTTTATAGGAAATACTTTTTATTTCTTCGTGAACATATCGTTAGAAGTGTTTATTTGTAATTAAGCAATCTCCTTTGTTAGCTTCATCGCCAATCCTGCAGTAGGTATTTAATTTAATAGATAGAGTTTAAAATTAGAATTTGCATCAACAACTAAAATTACCAATCTCTGAGTTAGTTTCAAGATATTTGTAGTTAATTTTAAGGTATTCTCGTTTCTTTGATTGTTCCTTGAGTAACTTATGGAAATTAGTCTATTTCCTATTACGTTACCGTACTGTTTTTATAAACTAGCAGGTTCAGTAGCACCACAATCGCCAGGTATCTTCGGTACTCGAAAGACCGTACAAGAAAGAAGCGAATTCCAGGAACAAAGTTGAAAGGAAAAAGAAACTTAAAGATAAATAAACAGCCTCCACCAACAGTAATCAAGGCCCATGGCTTTCACAGTTCATATGTTTACTCCCAGCTCAAAACTTAATATGCACATAAGACTGATCAACATTTAAAATCGTTTTGATAAATAAGATATTCCTACATGGTAGCAAAATAATATTTAAAAAGAAAAAGTGATAAATAAAAACTACTGCATGCAAAGATGAATGAATCTGTTCCCGAAAGGTAGGAAAAGGCGGCTTGAAAAAAGATTGATAGCTTATTACAATGATCAAAGTAGGCTGCAAAGACTCCACTACAGATAAAATGTCCATTTATTTAATCACGATTTAATGAATATGGAATCCGCCAAAATGAACTGGATCCTAGGTGAAAATATGACTGAACCTATAGAAATAATCAAATCAGATTCTTAAACACTAATTCATAGCTGTGGTGTTGCGTATGATAGGTAGAAAATGTAACAAAATCAAAATCGTTTTACAAATCAGTCATATCCACGTTTCTAGTATCCAGGCGTTGTTTGAGGAGCGGTGTGACCGCGGCACGGGGATGGGGTGGCTGCAATCAGCTAACCGGATCAGCTCGGGTGCAAACACAATTGATAGCACCTACGCACCTTCATACTAATGCCTGTTCACTTACTTTACTGTATTTACATTCAAATGACTTTAGACTTACATTTCATATATGAATTGAAGTTATGGAGCTCCTAAGATCATTCGAGCATCCATTAATGATAGGTATGGGTGGTCAGAAAAAAACTAAACTTAGGTAAAATAGAATACTGATATGCACCAATCTGTAGGTGGAGCTGTAGAATAATGCAATTGTGAAAATACATTTTATTTTATAAAATATTGATTTATCCTTTTTTTGGTTAAGTACCTATTTGTGGTTGTCACATTTCATATTATATCCTCTACAGTTCAAAATGTATTCGACTATATATTAAAGCAACAAGTGTTCTATTTCAATACAACTGCGACACAAGTGCATGATATACAGACGTTTTAAATATCCATCAAGCAACAGAAATGTTCAGCTCAGCGATTTATTTTAGTTCTATTTTGTTGAAACAGTTAGCTAGTGTTGTATCGATAAGCTACCGGCAATAAGTTTTGACGCTTAATCAATTTTGGTACGTTCAGGTTTTTACTTAGAATAAATATTTTCATTTTATGTCAATAAGAGCAAGGATGGCGCGACAAAATAAATTTGTCCAAAAATACTCATGAACTTCGAAACGCGAAGAATCGGGTAAGTTTAGACGCGGGGCCGTACCAAGAACATCTAAATGATGTGCCAAGTGTAGGGCAATATAACTTTATGTTTAAACCTGACGCATATCGTTGAACTGTTGTCAAGTGCAAAGAATTGATAAATAAACAATAGGTCGCTCACCGGTTTGTAACGTCATCACTGATTCGCCTGCTTTTTGGCAGGATTATCGTAGGAAGTCAGGCAGGACAGTTTATAATTGACCGGCTATAAAAGTTCAAAGTCCTCCTAGTGGTACCACCACAATGTCACATAACTTTCAGATCTTTTGAAACAAAGATTTTGGTGGCACTAATACTGAAATGGGCTAGCGTGACGCTTATAATCATTCTCACGACTCAAGTCCCTTCATTTTGAGCGCGAAAAATATTAAATTTGGTAGAATTAAAACGTAAGTATTTTTATAAAGACCTTGATTTCTTCTTTTCATGTTATTTATAAGAGTTGTCTTGTTTAGTGCACAATTGTTTATAAGCAGGCACGGTTAACAAAACAATAACATGTGCATTGCACATTGTGTCCGTTTGTGAAGTGCCGCGTCCATGAAATGGAGGTGGAATGATTTTGAAGTCGGAATGTACTCCTATATAATATTATTTAATATTAAGATTAAAATTTCTAAGGTCATTGTCTGTTTTTGCAAGCGGTGAGGGATCACACTCGAGCAGGCCACCAACTGTAAGTTTTCACCAGGTCACATTAGGGTAATCTTGAGAATACCAATCTCTATTAGTAAGTCTCTATAATAGTTTTAGTTATAACTTTGATTAAGTTGAAAATTATATACTATAAGTAATAATGAATTTGGTTCCAACTAATCAAGAAAAGACCGATTGTGAACTTTGCAGAGACCCAAACTATGAAGTAGATGAATCTAAACTGAATACAGAATGTGCCCTTGTCAAACAAGATTTTTCGATTAACCTTTTTTAATGTTCAGAAAAATAAAGTGATTAAAATTACTTTTATAAAATTCCCATTTAAAATATTTTGTTAATTCCCTTAAAATATATCTGTTATATCAAGTCTAAAGATTCATCATAATATTCAGATTACACGTTTCAACAAACTCTTCGTCGGATAGAAAATCGTCGACAGATACATTCGTATATTGATTGTTATATATATACTGCATTGTTTGAAATCGACATGGGTATTGGGCTAATAAGAGAAGCCTATCTTGGAAAGATACCACACGGTGCGGTCGGGAAATCAGAGAATCTCAATTTAAACAAGAAAACTTTTGTACCATGTTTCTGAGATAAAAATGTAATAAAAATACTTTGTTAATTTCTCAGAATCTTTCTTTTATTTCGATATCTCTAGATACATATATACATTTCGATTATACATTGCCAATTGGCAAACATTTATTGTACAATTCGTTCGTTTAATAAATACCCTTTTACACTATTTACAATTATACATTTGTCTTTCTTAACTATTAAAGTAATCAGTCGTTTCTCGAAGAATAATAAAACTTTACATTTGCAAATCCATTTACAATTAGAATACGAAATAATTATATAGACAAGCTTGAACACATCTGCAATAAAAGTAACGAATAATCTATCAACATTTACTCCCCTATTCTAAACTCTAATCTAAAATCTAACAATAAATATCTGATATAAATCAAATGATTTGTTTTATATCTATATTATGTACAAGCTCATGGGTTTATCACATTTTCAACAATTCCGTCGGAACGGATGCTTAACTACGAACTAGCACTAGAATGTCAATATGGCCGCCAAACTGATTTATGGGTTGATATCGCACCATTTGAAATTTTGGTTGATGTGGGACTAGAGGAGAGTATCCTGGTGGTGCGCTGGGTAGGCGCCTTCAATTCATTCCGGACTCTTGGCTTGTCAACTACAGTAGAATCTGCAGCTTGAACTCTTTTCATTTCTTGGAGTTCTACGTTCGCTGGGCGCGTGGGATGGAACGCAGATTTTACTACTTCAATAGGTTCTTCATCAGACTCGTCTGAGATTGTGGCGTCATGCATCGAATTTTCAGATTTCGAATCAGCTTTCGATCTCTCTGGACTAGCATTAATAAAGCTTCTTGGACTACCACTTTGCCTGCTACTCGTTGGTGATAATCTAGCACTTGAGGCATCGATTGACATATTGCTTAATGCGTCATACGGATTGACTCCATTCTTTAGTGTCAATTCTGGTGGTAACGACTTCAGTGCGAGCTCTGCTGGATGTGGTGGGAAAGGTAGAAGCCCATTTGGTGGTAAGAATGGCGGCGGAATGAGCCCACCCGGTGGTAGGCTCGTTGGGAACGGGAACAGATGTTCAGCTCCTGGTAACGTCACCGGTGGTGTTGTAATGGGAGCTGCACTACCTAGCAACAAAGAAAATACACAGTTAATCAAAATGTCACCATTTTTCCAAAACAATTGTGAGAATAATTTACAATATGTGTTAATTTGCGTTTACTGTTGAACATAGTGTATCATGTCCTACCAAACTATTTTAATGGTTGTAAGAACATGAAGTAAAAACTATTTGGGTAGAGCTACCGTCGGCTGATTTGCTAACATGACGTAATATGAGAGACGAGCCCCCGGGGATGGCCCGCGGCGCACGGGCACTCCGTCTATTCCCCGAACAACGGGGGTGCATAATCGTACTAAGGATAATGTACAATCTGTAGGCGTTTAAAGGCGGCATCACCGAAAGGGATGTTTTTTTAGTGCGATATTGGGAGGGTGAGGGTGCAATATTTATTTATCCGAACACGACGTAGTTCTTTGCAAAGAACACGGCATTCCGGCGTAATTCTGTACAACACGAGAGGTCCTGTGACACCGAGTGTATGTCGCATTATTGATGCGAGGCACGTGTGTAGGTGCTGCAACAGACACGTGTGCGCTTCACAAAGCGAGAGCATCGCGATAAGGAAGCACACCTCTATCTCCGCATACGGCGGACAAAGCGGGCTCCAAATGTGAAATTTTCATTAGCAGCTGTGTTCAAAAAGTTCTTCCTGGGATGCTTTGATTCTCGATAGCGTGTAAGAGAAGCTGGCGTATAAAAAGGACACGATGGAGGCGCAGATTGGGCCACAAAGAGCTTGGAGGTGGTACTACGTTCGTTTCTCTTTTGCACTTTTTCTGTTTGCAGCAGTGGCAGTACGCAGACCACTTTAAAAGGCAACGAGGGTGGAAGGGGACGTAACTAGGGGGTAATTTGGCGAGAAGGGGGGCAATATCGGCGTCGCACCTGATTGAGGTGATTCCCGATCGTTGAATTTGATTCTGTTTGGCGTCGGCCGTTATTTTTAATTAGCATTTATTGGGTTAACCAGAATTTAGTCCCGAGCAGAAAATAGAAATCAACTATCTAGTAATATGAGAATAAATTAATTTGAGGTTGAATATTTCCTATATATAGCAAGTCTCCATCCATAACACAAACGGAAAGTTCATAAAATCCGAATAATTTTGTTCTTTATCTCCATGAAATCGCGACGAAAAAAGCGTAAATCAATTACACATTTTTAAAGTACGTCTCATGTCTGTGAGCGTGTATCTACGTAGGTTTAATAAAAGCCCGTAGGTGTTTGAGTACATCGCTCCTCGCGTTTCAGCGTCGGAAACAAAAAGTGGCTGGTGGCGCGGTCGCCTACATTGGAATAAAATTGACTCCACACTCTCTCGAACGTGAAGGCAGAGCTTTTTTGTACGTTTAGTGAGCACCCCCCACTTGCCCCCGTGCACCGTGGACCGGACTTCAGCGGGTGGTTTTGCTTCGGTCGGTCCGGTGTTGTTTTGCAGAGTTCAAGAGTCGCTTCTTTTATTTGAGCCGCTTTTGCGTTGTACGGCCTTGAGGGCGGTACTGTTTCGAGCAACATGTTTTTGAGTGCTGTTTGCTAAATCGGGAATTTTTAATTTAACAAATACCGTTATTGAACGCCGATTGAAAGTTTAAGAGAATAGGAGCTTGTAATGTAAATCTATGTTCAACAGTATCGCATAGTTTGAAGTCTAATAACGAGTAGGCTAACATGGTTTTTTTAGCATAAATCTAAATTGAACAACAAGAGTTTGAAAGTAATTAATACAATACCTTTTATTAGTGTAGCGGTCTGGTCTCGCATTTGTGGCGGTCTAAAATAATCAGCCCAGGCGTAATTTAGGTACGCCGCATCCAGCCAGCCTGGGTTCAATAGGAATGGACTGAACGCTCCTGGATGACCATAGCCGTAACCTAGAACAAAAAGAGAAAACATTGTAATACCAAATTCACCAAAACCTTGCCAAAAATCGATATCGATATAGCGTTCTGAAATCTAAATTTTGGAAAGAAAGATATGTGAACAAAATAAAACCTAGATTACATTAAACAAACCAATAAAGCTAGCTGATTGACCAATATAAAGACTCCGTAAGTCATGATATGGGTCTTCAGAATAGCTTATTAAGTAGATATAGACGTAGCGAGGTCACTAACGTCTTGAGCCACGTCCGCAAGTACTAAAGTCACAAAGGGTGGCCGTAAAGGCGGCGACACACGGGCCGCGCACTGTTTACCACCCGACGACTATAACAAGGGTCTGTATACAATACGAGCCGGTTTACTACTGCAGTTAGACGGCTCCTCTGTACCATACGATTTTACGACCCTCCAACGTCACGTTGCCTTTCGCCTTTCATAGCGATTTTTTATTTGTTTAATCGATACTGAAGACATCGTCTGCAACTATTTTCGGCTTTTTACTACATTTTTAATCCAATAGAGACAAGCCAATTGATGAGATCAGGTGTAACGTTTTTATTACGGGATTAAACTGTTTACGAGCACTTCGTCTACTTTGTTTTGAACTTTGTATACGCGGTACTTCTTAGAGTCTTTATTAGAAGTTTGTTGTTGCGAGTTTCGTTTGACTATCCTAATTTTATGGCGGGCCAAACATTGCATGTGATGGGCACAGTCTTTTCACATAGATGACGTCGTTTATCGAGCACTAAAATTTTTAAGGAACAATTAGTTTATTTACGTGAACCGTACCCCTTTCCAGAGATTAGCGAGTGTTTCGTGAGAGCGTTTCCCAGATCGCGGGTATTTTAAATTAAGAACTTGATGGATGGCCCGTCGCGCTGTCACGCGGCAATCCGGAGAGAACCGAGAAGCTCCGACATCATGGAACAATAATAAGTTAAATGTGGAACTCGGAAACGGGCCGCTCCATTTGTTAATGCCAGTATTCAATTAAATTCAGTTCTCTGAATATTAACGCGGCAAAGAGAGCATTTCTAATGTTGAGAAGTGCTATATGATTACTGAGTGCTCGAATTAATATTAATGTTAGTAAGTGGGAACGTTAACCCGCTCAGTAATTTATTTAGGATACGTTTAAAGTTGATTAAATTAACCATTGCAAAGAAAAAGATGGAAAAGCGGGCATGTCATTTTACTATCTGAAATTGATTCTATAGAAGACTACTGCAATAGTAGCAAATTAATAGTAGACACAGTAAGAAAGCTTTTATGTAAATCTATAAAGTTATTTTTGAGTTCGTTCATCACAGCGGCCTAAAACTGTACAATAGACAAAAGAATGTGGCCCGTATCTTAATAAAAGTGGTCGAGACCAAATTTGTACCACTCCATCCAATAAACGGATGATACGAGGCATAAGTGTCAGAACGGGCGTTAAATATCTCGGACGAGATGAGATGCGAACCTTGTCACTCGTAAATTAATGTTAAGGAGTCGTCATCTTAAATAAATGGAATCAGAGTTATGGCTCATAATTTGGACGGGGTGGGGACGATGTTCCCCAACTAACACCGCATTTGTAATGTCTTCGCTTAATAGTCTGCTTTATTTTTTTGATAATATAGAGACGCGACGGAGAGTAATATTGATATTTAAAGTGATTGAATTCGATTTTCAATGATTTCAACCTTTCGAAAAAATGACATTTTTAGATTGAAGAATTGACGCGCTGATACGTTCTTAAATCTACCAAACGGGAAATTCGAAAATTTGAGTTGTAATAAGCTATTATTGTAGTATTTAATAGGTCAAAAGTTTCACAGTTAAAGCACATACATTTGGCATTTGATTACTTTGCCTATCACATAGCACTGAAGTAGTTTCAATAACTTTAAAGCCCAAATTTTCCATAAGTATCTTAATATCTTGGCGTAGTCCTTGGGCCTTGGTTATGAGGGTCGCTGGCTTTCGATGTGCGGTATTTCAGCAGCTAGCAGAGACATAAAATCCATATTTTAGAGGCACCGGTGTCGGGGTGCAGGCGGGGAGATCAAACGGGAGTTTACGACGCGGACGGAGATTGTTTACATCTGTTACGCGGCCGAACCGTCCAACTTGGTAACCGCTGCACACCAAGTGCTGGTTATAAGGTTATAGGCCATTCTACTAATATTCTAGTATATTCTACTGACGAAAAAGGTACCTATAGCCATTTCTAAGAAGAGGACGAACAATTTAAGCCGGAATTCGACTTGTTATGGTTTGGTCGAGTCAACAATAAAAATATTTGGGCATGTGCGATTTAATTAACCAACCAGATGTTCATTTAGCCAATTGAATGATTTGCTTTTAATCTGTAACATTCTTAATGAACAGATTTTAGACCGAAAGAATTCTGAAACAATTTTTGTATCATCTTACGTCAAAAACATTCAGCAATTTTTTTATTGACAATAAAGACAGACTATATTTATGCTAGAGATAGAGCCCGTCAAAAACGATTTATGTACTTTCATAATGTGTCTAAATGCACGCTTGTTTTACTCTACTACGTGATAATTAGAGCGGGGTAACGGCCATTAAGACAGCTTCATTGATCGCTTTATTAACTTGCCTTTGAAGTTTATGAGCCAAGGATGTTAGTTTTTCCACATACTGCCTTTTTATTATTGGTTGAAGTTTGGGCGCGACTGTTTGTTTACACAGTCGTCTCGGTGCGTTCTAAAATAGATTTGTGGTGTCAAAACATTATTAATTCTGTCTAATTTGTTCGTTGCTTTGTCTAATCCAGTTGCTATTAATGTTTCATTTTGATTCAAGATGCCAGTCAAAGAATTTTTGTCCGAATTTAATTTGATACTCAAACTTATTTCTGCATTGTTTGTATAAATAAACTTTATGTTTTTTTATAAAGCTTTTGTCACAAAAGTTGACGAATAAATCAATTAATTTGTCATGAAGTAAAGTTTTCTTCATTTTATTAGTGCAAAGACCTTCAACCACGTTAATTTGGCAAACAAATGCACGTAAGTGTAGAACCGTGTTTGTTGTAAACACCAATAACCATTTATAAGCTTCTGTCAAAACATGATGCTCACTTAACATTAACTCCTTGTTCAAAATGCTCTCGTAAAAGCAGACAATCGGTTTTATTTTCGGCAGAAGCAGTCTTAGCAGTAATTCTTCGGGTAGTGAGGAGATTAAACTGAGTAGGCAATTAAAGTCTCTGTGATTGACTGTTGCACGCGGCTGAGAGCAATCACACAGATGCTAAATCGGACGAGCTGATTTTTAACGTTGATTCTAAAAAATGTACTGATGTAATTAATGCGATGACGTTTATTTTTCACCGTAGAACTAATATTGTTAGATTATTTTTAAAGGTGTGAAAAATGGGTCATAGTGACGAATATATTTGGCATTTATCTGATATAGATTTTTAAAGGCGAAATCGCAATCATAAACTAGTTAAATTAAATATTAGCGCGATTTTATAAACTTTTATTGAATGTTGGTGTCACACGAACGTTAAAAAATATTAGATTTTAAATGGATCAGAAATAAAACTGGTTTCAATGTGGTTGGATGTTGCGGCGCCGCAAAATCGACCTCGGCTATGTGGACTGGCGTCGGGCCAACGAAGAGTCGCGCACGCGCATCGAACAAATGTTTTATAAGAATTTTGTACTTTTATTGTTTCAATGATATCCAACAAATGGCGATATGGTAATAAATGTCAGTCTTTGTGTCACGGAGCCGGGTATGTGGGTCAAAGTAGACGGTTATTTTTGAATTATTGTTTTGTGCGAAGTGGTTTGGTATTTTGTGTTCAAAGTTCATTTGTCGATTGATTGATTTTTGCCATTTTTTTGTCATACTTTTATATCCCAGAATATAGATATAAGATAAAATAATTAAAAATAAATTAAATCTAGTTAAAAAAATGTATTTAATTTGCTAAATACATTTTTTATTCAAATTTTAGTGGTCTTATAGAAAAATTAATCATAAAATAGAAAGTATAAATTAAATAGAGAATAAGAAGAATACAGAGAGTAACAACTTCTACGAAAATAAAAGTTGGCTAAAAGTTTGTAAAGGTTGAAAACTTACTTTGTTTTGTTCTAGGTTCTCTGGGTCCATCAACGGTGACTTTGATAGCCTTCATGTATGTGGCCACTTGGCTGGGGAACGTGCTGATGGTGATAGTGAGCGAGAACGACTTCCCGCGACCACTACGGCCCACGAACCTCAAGTCGTTAAACTTTGCGACTTGGTTCTTCATGACCGCTGTACAATTCCTTAGTTCTGCCATTGAGTTCTCGTCATTTCCAGCCTTTATCGTGACTAGGGTACCATCCTGCACGTCATCCAATGCGACCACTTTGAAAGCCACCGGCAACGACTTGTTTGACCTCCAGTGTCCAGGAAGAGCGGAACACAGCACCGCCGGTGAACCAGTCTGCACCAGCTCACCGTGGCTCTGCCGGTAGTATTCGTGGATGTGCGTGTAGACGTCCGCCATGCTGGGGGCTGGAGGACTCGCGTGCGGGAGGTGCATCGACTTCAGTCTACCCTCAACGAACACCGCACCGACTGTCGACACGCCACTGAGGTCCTGTGTCACGCCACTGTAGTCTCTAAACACTTGGGTAAAAGTTTCCAAACACGCGATCTTATTACAAACTCGCGGCGAGTGGTTTCGCGTGCGCGGAGCACTCACAAAGTTGTGTAAAGTACGGGCGCGAGACTCCGTGTGAGCCGCGACTAGCGTCTACACCACTTGTTGGGCGCGGACGGCAAGACGCCGGGCGGGGGACTCGGGAAAAATAAACGGGCGGCCGTGTGACTCGATACCGCAAGCCGAAGACTCACGACGCGCTCCGAAGTCGTGGCGAAGAGACGCGTGCTCACGAGAACTCGGTTTCGACTGATGACTGTGATACGACGCGACTTTTTCCGATGGTCAATATTTTGCGTTCACGCGGTCGCCGCCCCCACCCGGGTGGCGGCCCCTACGTCTCGTAAAAAGCGGGAAGGAGACGAAGGGTGCGGGTGATGCGGTGGCGCGGCGGGAACGAGCGGGACAGCCGCGGTCGGTCTCTGCGTTTTTATAAAAATGCTCGCTGGAGTGGGACGCCGCGGCACACCGCCGCCTAGTGGGAGAGGGATGGGTGGATTTTTTTGAATCACCGCGGTGACGTATCGCGAGGCGGCGGTAATTAGGCCGCGGGGCGGCGGGAAACCGCGGCCGGCGCGAAAACCTATCAACGAGCTCATGAAAAATTATGATTTTCATGTTTGGAGTCGGCGCCGCGCTCGCGGGGTGGCACTTCATTTTCATTGAAACACGCGAGGAATTTCGATGACAGGGGTTTTGACTGACACTTTTAATCATGAGAGATATTTGATGGACTATTTTTGTGAACTCAATAAGTGAAAAAAAAAATATTCATTGCCAAAATTAGTGGCTGTTGTTAATTTTATTAACTTCTCGTAACAATTCTTAAAAATTCTATTTGGTATAAGTATCTGCAATATTATGTCGATAGTTAAATAGGTATACGTAAATCTGATTTTTTGTTATTGATTTTGACCTTTTTACATTCTTTCCATATACATCGAAATAGGTAGGTACATTGATATCATACTCTGAACAAATACGAAGTAAAACAAGAAATAAAGAATTAAAACAGAAGTCGAAAAATTCGCGTGTACAAAGAGTTGATACGGGCCGCGTCCGCGTGCGGTTAGCCGCTGTGTTGCGGTGTGAGCTAGACGGCACAACGTGTGAAAGAGACAAGTGAGCAAGGGGGCGGAGCCGCAGGCGGGCCGGGAAACTTGTGCGGAACTTTCGTGAGTTTCCCGCGCTTTCCGCGAAGCGACGCTCGACTCTACACCGATTTTCTAACGACTTACGCGCTTCAAATAACTTTGGAAATAAAGTATTGTCATAAATGTTGTTGTTTATTTATGTTTTAGTTGTGTCTATTAATTTAGTGTGGTATCTTAAGCTTATTTGTAAGTTTAATAGCTGCTGTGTGTATAATATAATAACTAAACGGAATCTTATTTACAGGTTAAAGCCATAGGAAAGTATCAACTTGAAGAAATGTATTTACACAAATTATATATCCAGTAGGTACCTACCTGCCAAATATGAACATGAATATGAATTTATTAAATTACATATAATAGTAGAGAGTACCTAGTTTCTATTATATTCAAGGCTGTCATGGTATATATGTCCGATTCAGTAGGTACCTACTTAGTTTTAACAAACCTGACTCTGAAAGGGTTCTACCCATATAAAACACACACAATTGTATGCATTAGTAAAAATATACCTCTAGTTATAAACAATGAAATATTGTACCTACTCCAGAAATATTAGGCGCTACTTTATCAGGTGAGAAAATCAAAACATTTACCGAATTTTACAACTAGAAAACAACCACACGGATAATTATTTCAGCACTAAAATTTATTACTTTGTATATACCAACTGCGTTATCAATTCAAATAAATATTTACGACTGTTTATCTAAAACGAGGTAGACCCAAACAAACCCATTGTTTTATCCCGAAGTTATGGTTTTTATTGCTGCCAGGCAAAGGCGGCCGTCTTTGGCGGCCTTATCTATTGTACGTCACTAGCAAAATGTATTTTTTTTCTCTGTTCAAAAACTAGTGTTGTAAAATTTGCACTTTTATTGTTTGAAGTCTGCGAATAAAACAATTTGCGGGGTATCATAAAGAGTAGAAATGTAGGTACCTAGATGTTTTATTGTATATTTGTGGGTAGACTGAGAGTTATCGGCTTGGTTTCTAACGGCGGCAGTTCGGTTATAGTAAAGAGTTTTGTGATTGCTTTATTACTTTTTAAACTGTTTGTGTGGGTTTTCTTCGGTTCTTTATGGTTAAATTACTGCAGTCATGTAATTTGTTTTATGAGTATGTCTATAGAATTAAATATATGTTAATTGTACTTATATATTTTAAATTTTATGTTGGCAAGGGATTAGAAAAATAGGTACTTATGACCGTGAATTTGTACCTAGTTGTTTTGGAGCCGAAAATTTTTAACTTCGTATCAATATCTTAGTCTATAAAAATATCAGTTTAAAAAAAAACGACTACAAAATCACGGTATAAGTACCTAGTATATCAAATAGCGCTAACTTAAAATAATCGAATTAATTAAATAGCGGTAATTATATTCGAGTTTTAGTTTGACTACTTCATTATTAGGGCTTTACTATATTAAGCGGCGGTAGCCTAATGGTTAAGGCATCGGGCAAGAGCGGGTCGCGGGTTAGAATCATACCCATTATACTATCGACGTGAACCCACTTCTAGCAGAAGTTATTGAGCTTAGCTGGAGGGCTTAACAGGATTGCTAGTAACGTGGGACTCACAATCCCATTGCTAATAATATTTAAATAGAAAAATTGTTAATAGGTAAAATTGATTAAATTTACTGATATTTTAGCTACTAGGACTTATGGTGACGTTTTTCAAAACGCTTGTATTAGCTTCAACAGACTGGCCTATTGGTTTAATGGTTAGTGACCCTGACTGCTAAGCCGTAGGTCGTGGGTTCGATCCCCACCTAACTAACCGTGTTTTTGTGTGATGAGTACGATGGTTTATTCAGTGTCTGGGTTTTATTTATCTATAATGTATTTAGAAATATATAAGTATATATTTATCAGTTGTCTGGTTTCCATAGTACAAGTTCTGCTTAGTTTGGGATCAGATGGCGTTGTGTGTGTTGTCCCAAGATAAACTTTATTATTTTTTAATTGTAAATTACATTTTAAATATACATACATATATATAAAAAATACATTTAAAAATATAAAAAATAGTGTCCCACCTGTATCGGGTAGGTACAGGGACCAAGCTACCGGTAGTTACGGCCCCAAAAGGAACTTCCTCACAATGCGAGCCGTGTCCAGAGGTACTGCCTTCTGCATCAAGCCCTTGATCCAACCGTCTAACGCGAGCCTCTCAAGGCGTTGGTCGAGGCTCTTGGCAATGAAACTATTGTGATGTACCTACCTACCTACTAAATAATAATAATAATAATAATAATTTATTGTTACAAATATAACCTTTAACATAGATTGTACTTAAATCTAAGTTACAAGTACTGGTAGGTTAAACAATAAAGTGACAACCCTAACTCCCAAGACTAGGTAATCCTGTAAACCTGGGAATTAGTGTTCTGCCGTTTTGGTTATACAGTGAAATAACAATAATTGAAGATAAGGAATAAAGAGTTGTGGTGGATGTGCTTTGTGATATATATATGTGTGTGTGCGTGTGTGTGCGTGCGCGCGTGTGTGTGTGTGTGTGTGTGTGTGTGTGTGTGTGTGTGTGTGTGTGTGTGTGTGTGTGTGTGTATGTGTGTGTGTGCGCCTGTGTGTGTCTGTGTATGTGTGTTTTGTCTGAGTACTCTTGTATTTGGGTAAAATTAGAGAATTAAATGTGAGTGCATGTATGTTTGCTTATTGCTGGGTGTGTAGCAGATCTTCTGTTTCGGTATAATTTAGTTTTTGTAACCACGTTTTTATTGTGCACTTGGCTTCATGGTGGTTTAAGCCAGTTATTGGGGTAGTTCTAGATATTTTCTTGTAGACTAGAGAACTTAATATATAATATTGACGTTGTGCAAATGCAGCAAATATTGGAAGGCCATTTAAATTTAATTCTAAATTTGCCAATCGAATTGAAAATTTGTGATTTTAAGTAATCCGGATAACAGTATAATTAAACGACGCAATCGAATAGATCTGGTGATAGAGTCAGAAATTTTGTAGATAAGGAACACCCATAAATAAGTAGGTAGGTAAGTACTAATATAAAACACTAAGTTTGTATTCATTTGGTTTATTTTGTTACACAACTTTTTAAGTATTTGCAAAATAAATATTTTTGTTTTTGTTTTTTATTGAGCCCTTTCAATATGTGGTAGGTAAGAACAAATATGTTGAGCATTATTATTATTATAAATTAGCAAAAAAAAATCAAAATTCATTTATTCCCTTAGAATGCAAAGCAACTCTTGTGATACTTCGGGATTCTACATGTTTATGTAATGCCAAGTTCGCAAACAATAGGTAAAGCTAGAGAAAAGAACCTGGCAGTAAAAACTCGCGGCCACTCTTTTCAAATAGCCAATTTTACAATGTTTATAAACTTGATATGGGGGTAAGGTGCTGCGACTAATATGATGCAAATTATATTATCAAAAAGATGAAACATGGAATAAACTAAAATCAGCCTTAGTGAGACAATACAGTAGGGTCATCTACTTACAGCAAAGGTAAAAACTATATGTGCTTAAATATCAGGCAAAGTACTTGGAAGAAATCTATAATATTATAAAGTTCAGCTTTAGCAGCTCAGTAGAGTTTGTTAGTTTGTTTGAACGCGGTAGTCTCAGGAACTACTGATCCGAATTGTTTCACTGTTGGAAAGCCCATTTATTGAGGAAGGCTATAGGCTCTATAAAATCACGCTACGACCAATAGGAGCGGAGCAGCAATGAAAAATGTTACAAAAACGGAGAAAATTAACGTATTCGAAGTTGCGCGGGACAGCTAGTGATTAAATATAAAGGTAGGTTAAGTAGGTATGAGTTAAATTAGTATTTAAGATTGATTAGAAGAAATGAGGTTTCTCAATGTTTAAACTATATCTAATACAAGTAATTATTAGATGTTTTCGAGATAAAATAATTCGTTGTCTGTAAAGTCGGTTTACTGACACTAATTTTATATGATAACGTCATAAGAAAACATTGATGACATATATCACCATCCGCGTTGCTTAGCAACCAATCAATATCGTGGCCGTTGCTTATCAACCAGTCAATAACGTGACAGTTTTTCGTAAGTGCAGTCGGTTATCGATTTATAAGACGTTATCACGTCAAAAAAGGATGTCAATTAATTATAATCCCTAGTAGGTATCTATGTTCTGTGATTATAATATTGATAGAGTTTTCTTATCCAATGTAGATTGAGATGATTCATTAAATGAACCCACTCTTCTATGTTAAATTGATTAAATGTCATGAGAATTCCAAAATGTAGAAAGGCATATAAACTTATTCAGTCTTAAACGAAATTTAAATAATTTTAAATAACAACAAGTTTAAAAGCTAGGACGCACTCAAAAAATTATCATCCGAATAAAAAAATCAAAGGAGATGTCAACCAGAAGAACGAAATATAAAAAACCAATTGTAGAGCATAATCAATAAAAAAAACATCATAAAAATTAGAAAGTTCAAATACGAGGGCTGATGACACCGTTCTCACAGGGAAAGACTCAATTACTGCAATAAAAATAATATTGTAGGCAAACATTGGATGCTTTGAAGTCAGCGCCGATCGCTACCGAGCGGTTTTGTGCAAGCGCACTAAGTCCCGCGAACAATGCGCCTGCGCACAATGCCAACCCGGCTTCTAAGACTTCCCTTTATGTTGGGCCAAACATTGGCATTGGTGCATTGTGCCACCTTTTGTTGCCTATTTACCGACTTTTGGGTTGTTTTCAAGGGGATGCTGTGTAAAGCCGCTTGGCAGAAAAAATGTTCTCAATTCAAATGTTATTTGTTGAAAAGATTCATCGACGGCTAAGTAATAACTTAATTGAGTTTTGCTGTTTAGTGTAAGACGATTGTAGTTTGGTAAGTTAATTAGAAAGGGTAACATACGGCGTGGTTTTGTGTAGGTTTTTGCGGTAGCTAAACCCTAATGATTTTGTAATGAGAATGCTACTAGGTTAAACTATTGGTATGTCTCTGAGACAGTTGTTGCAGGCAAATATTAATATCAATTACATATTTTAATAAAGTAGTCATGTAGTAGCTGTGTCTATGTTTTTTGTGTTTAAAGATAACTGTTGCTATACTTTGCTGTTGATAATAGCTTTTATAGCGGGCTTTGAGCGCGGCGACCGAATCAAGAAATTCCGTAACGAAAATAAAACCTAACGCATATGTTCGCTTAACGTATATGTATATGACGACTGTATGAAGCTGCTCCGAAATGTAATGAAAAGAAAACAAAATACTGCATATATAAAAAGTAAATAAATAATTATAATTGCATAAGTTGATAAAAAATGCTATGCAATAGCTTTACCGCGGCACGTCAACACACATTTTTTTTAAAGATAACTAGTAATGTGGCTTGCACATTACTAGCAATATTGTTAACCCCCGTTAGGAGTGGGTTCACGTCAATTGCATGATGCTCCATCATTTTGCATCAGGAATGACAGGTTAAATCTAACTTTATTGCATAAAAAAATCTTGTCTCTACCTATAACCCTTCAGGTCTTCATAGGGCCCAGGATACCCATATTTCTGACGCACCACTCGCATAAACAACATGTGGTCGAAAGAACCTTAAGTTACAAAGTAATCGTCGGAAGTGTACACTGTCCGTCAAGGGTTGAGCTGACAGTAACGATCGCTTAATTGTGAACAAATGTTCTACAACTTTCTTTAAAAAGGGTTGACGCCTTTTAGATTGGGGTTCAAGAAAAAATAAATTAATGTTTCTTGGTTCTATTAATGGGTTAAATGTTGTTCATAGAAAAATAATTTTAAGAAACGTTGATCGTTTATAATTAATGTTATAATTTTTTAATTAATTATAGATACACAGGCTGACCCCCGCGATTTTGCCTGCGTGAAGTTAATGAAATGTTTTGGGAATCGAAGTAGCCTAAATTACTCCTGTCCTGTCAAAATAAGATGAGAACAATCAAGTCGGCAGACAACAATTAACGAAAAAAAACTTTTTTTGGTTTAAGTAACGTGTTAACATAAACATTAGTAGGTATTATTAATAACTTTTTTAAGAAAAATAAACCGCCTTAAATGTATATCAAGGAATAGAAATCAAGCAAATAACAATATTTTAGTCTATATCTCTGGTGTTTTATAAACTTGAACAACGATTTATTAACTAAAATCTTTCTTGAAAAATATGCAGTCGAATAATAAAAACCCCATTTAAATCGGATTACTAGCTATCGAGAAAATCACGAACATACATACAAATATACGAGCCAGAGAATCACCTTTTTTAAAAGCGATTAAAACCTCTTAGCAAAAGAAAAGCAAAAGCCTATTATTTTGACATTACCAAAGGGCACATTTATTTTATTTATTTTTACCAATAGAAGATCATACTGACTCTCTATATACAGGCTTTGTTACCTAATAACACTTCAAAATAAAGTACTTGATATACATAAAAGAACATCTGAAAAAACTATGAAAAGACGTTAGTTAAGTAGGTAACTATTATAATCTTGAAAACCATTACACTCAATACGTATAATTAAAATAATTACTTTTAAAGACTTCTTTAGCCAATCTATTTACCCACTCAAGTTAAAACGCTTGACGAAAAAACTCGATTCAAATCTAAAAAATCGATGCACATTTACAATATCGATGCACATTCACAATAGAAACGAATCGATTTAGTGCTTGAATAGTGTCATGCTGTTTTGCTGTGCAATCGTTCCGCAGTGTTGCTAAACGTTCGACGGACACAAAGGACTAAGGGCCCTCAACTCTTACGTATATACGTACGCAGGCTAAATATAACTCCGTAATTGGCCACTTGAATTTTAAGGGAAACCTTTCCGGTTTTGTGTATAGAGCTATGAAGCCGATATACGGAATAGAATTGAACAACATTATCCTTCAAGTCTAGCATTTTAATTGCAATTTCACATGAAAACAAAGCAAATATTAAAATAAATTAATGCTATACAAATACAATAATTGCATTTTGCTATGTTTAAAAATACAAGTCCTAGATATAATAATAATATCTTCGGACAACTCACACAACGCTATCTGATCCCAAACTAAAAAAAGCAGAGCTTTTACTTTGGAATCCAGACAACTGATAAACATTATTATATATTTCTAAATACATACATATTATAGATACATTAACATCCAGACACAGAATAAATCATCACGCTCATCACACAAAGTTTTATCCTGGGTGGGGATCGAATCCACGACCTCCGGCTTAGGGTACTAGACCAACAGATCAACCAATATCCGTCATTCTAAAGAATAATTATGACCTGCAATGATGTTTTAAGTACCTAAAAAGGTGTAGATAGGTTACCTAAACAACAATCGATCTTTAAAAACGGCAAACTAATGCACACATCGATAACCTATAAATTGCACTCTTTTATAAAAAAAAAATCGTACAAGGTAACCATAGAGGAAAATGTAATCCGCTGCTGTCATTTGTTGTTGACACTGACATAAAAACTAAGTCAATTGTATAGATTTTAAGGCGCCGCTTTCTGAGCGCTTGTTACCTATCTACTTTACCTTTTTACGTAAAACATTATTGATGATTTGCATGAGATGTCTGCTTCTAAGCAAATTGCGATAGAGAAACAGTACCACCTTTGAGTAAGAAAATGTGAAAATTACAAAAATGGCAGAAATATTCCACTTTTACCAATACTGTATTCAGCACTTTCTCTCTAAACTTCCTGATGTCTATTCCTATGTAAGTACACTCAGATCTTCTAAACTATTCAATGGATTGTGATGCGGTTTTTAATATCGTCAGAGGTAGTTCTCTATTTTTATTAGTCTCTTTTAGTGTTTAATAAAAATAGAGTATACACTCACACTTTTAAATTTAATTTATTCCACGTTGTGAATGGCAATTAGTATTGGATTAACATTTAATATCTTGGGACAACTAACACAACGTCATCTTATCCCAAACTAAGTATACTTGTACTGTGGTAACCAGACAACTGAGAAACATTCTTATTTAATTCAAACTACATACCTACTATTACAGACTAGCTGACTTCGTCTGCGTAAATTTTCCCCGTTTTTGCAAAGCTTTTAATTGCTGCTCCGCTCCTATTGGTCATAGCGTGGTGTTATATTTTATAGCTTTCCTCGATAAGTGGGCTATCTAACAGTAAAACATTTTTTTAATTCGGATAAGTACATCCTGAGATTATCGCGTTCAAACAAACAAACTCTTTAGCTTTATAATAATATAGATAAATTACATCCAGACACAGAATAAACCATGGTACTCATCACACTAAGTTTTATCCTGAGTTTTAAATAACCCACGACCTCCGGCGCAGTTAGGGTCACTAACCACTATACCAACAGGCCAGTCGATGAAAACTGATGTCTACACGAAATAAACCACGGGCGAAGAATGGGCTATAGATGGATAAGCAGGTATAAACATAACAACAAAAATATCCATATGACCAACCCATTAGTGTAATGGTTAGTGACCCCGACTACTAAGCCTGAGGTTATTGGTGTGGATTTCCACCCAGGATTGATCTTTGTGTGATATAGAAATATTTGAGTATGTTTATCTATTGTCTGGTTGCCATGGTACCTACATGCCTAGTTTGGGATCAGATGGCCGTGTGTGACCTTTCGCAAAGTTTTTTTTTTCTTAAAAAAAAGACGACTCCCGCATTAAACTAAACCCTGTGTCGCGGGGGATTTTACAAACATACAAGTCACGGACACAAAGTACACCCAGACTCGGAACAACAATTTGTGGATCAC
This sequence comes from Herminia tarsipennalis, assembly GCA_945859575.2. NCBI lineage: Eukaryota > Metazoa > Arthropoda > Insecta > Lepidoptera > Erebidae > Herminia > Herminia tarsipennalis. The sequence goes on along the minus strand of OX243846.2, from coordinate 15,721,762 downwards.
ACAAAATGCTGTCCCGTGTGGGAATCGAACCCACGACCTCTTGCGTGGCAGTCGGACATACTCCCACCGCGCCACAGAGGCAGTCATAAAGTATTTATTTTATTTAATAATTATTACAATTAAATGTACTCTGATATATAATCTCTTCATTTCAGCTCTAATAGTTAAATAGGTCTACATGACCGTTCTGAAAGCAAGTATTGTGCAAATACAGTAAATCCGGTAAGCGCCCGCGGCGGTCCATGTTCAATCCCTTACTTACTACATACAGGTGAAGGGCTGCTTCGAACAATGCTTACAGGAAGTGTACTTAGAACATTATGTAGCCATTTGCTGTTTGCTGGCAATAATTGCGTACACGTTAATAAGTGCAAAAAACTTATATAATCTTTACATTTTATTGTGTTATTTTTAAGGTAAAAATATCGTTAGTTCACTAATGTTTCCAAGTAGTTAAACCAAAGAATTTACAGTAAAAAAACAAACAAGCTTTATAAACTACGTTACTATCATATTGGAGATGAATCGAAATTTTCTTATCATTACAAAATAATATTTGTAATGTTATGAAAATGTACAATGTGTCTATTAATGCATTGTTATGTAATGACAAATTAGCTTAAATCTGTACTAATATTATAAAGCTGAAGAGTTTGTTTGTTTGAACGCGATGATTTAAGGAACTACCGGACCGAATTGAAAAAATATTTTATTGAGGAAGGAATTTTTAATAGGAGCGGAGCAGCAATGTAAAATGTTGCAAAAACGGGAAAATTGACACAGACGAAGTTGCGCGGGTCAGCTAGTAATTAATAATATTGAAGAATTTATTCCAATAAAAATATTTTTTTTTGAACAATATTATGAAAATGTTTAATGTGTGTATTAATCTATTAATGTATGGTAATGTAAACTAATGAGAGATAAACTTAAGTAATTACTTAATCAATAGTTAAATAGGCTTGAACTGACATTATCATACCCTATTTACCGCGAATAAAGTTTATTAGTATTTGTATTTTAATCCAACGACCTCACATAATTAAATCCGACAAATCGTTTGGGCCGTAGACCGAGCCAAAGAAATGGACATAGAACGTATGTCCATTTCATACGCTTAAAATGTATATCCCTCCTTTTACCACAGCGGGTAAAAATAAATCACCTGGATTGATACTTTAGAAAATTATTTCAAACTTGCAGCGTTTACCTCATACCTAGATCACACCAGTGATTACAAGTACTATGTCATCTCAAGGTATTAGGTATATGGGATGGGGTACTGTGCCTTTATCTCGAAATAATAATATCTTGGGACAATTCACACAACATCATCTGACCCCAAACTAAGCAGAGCTTGTACTATGGTAACCAGATAACTGAGAAACATACTTATATATTTCTAAATACATTATAGATAAATAAAACCCAGACACTGAATAAACCATCGTACTCATCACACAAAAACACGGTTAGTGTCTATGTCTGGGTGTCATTGCCATCGTGGTGATCACGCAAAGTTTTATCCTGGGTGGGGATCGAACCCACGACCTCCGGCTTAGCAGTCAGGGTCACTAAACACTAGACCATCATGCCAGTCATAAATGTAGTAGGTACTGATGTAAGAGTATCAGGTAAAAATCTATCATTATGCCTGTACCTTTTGTCTATAAATCCATAAACGGTTTTTAATGTTTGTAAAGCTTTTTAAAATCTTTAAGGTAATTTATTGGCAAATATATAAGGCATTATTCAATCATTTATCAAACCATTGTACTCAATATAAAAAATACTACGAAAACATAAATTAATAATAACATACCCAACATAAAGCGAGAATGTGTGAGTGAGAAAAAAATGTGACATCATAAATCCAAATAATCAGAAGTATGCGTTGTATGTGCGAAATTCCATAGTAACGTAGGGGAGGTAGGGGCATTTGGAACTCATTACGAGCACGTGACACGGCCTCACCGCTCCCCGAGTCCCGCTCAACCCAACACTGTTATATTTCGCCAATGAGTTATTGAGTGCGCGAAAGGCTCATGTGTTAACCGGCAGTATTAATGCTTGACTTTGATGGAAACATTAAAATGTGCGCTTAATATTGCCTTTACCGTTTTGTTGGTTTTTGAGTTTGAGGTTTGAAGTAGAGCCCACGAATGTATTCGAAGGTTCTATTTTAAATCTTTTTAGAACAAATACATAAAAACATCGTATTACGTCAGGTATTTTCTATTTATAGATACTGGAAACATTTTCTGCCAGTCTACCTTTTAGCGATTTAAAGGTAAAATGTATAGGTGCAAATGGGTTTGTTTCCAACTAGACAAAAAAATAACCATTTGAGAAATGACAAAAAGCAGATTTTATATGGAGATCTCATACAAATAGCGGTATATGACGTCACTATTTTTTCTCGTCAAAATACTTCTTTTTGTGATGTGATTAATAATAAAACAACCAATTTAACACATAATTTAATCGGGACTTAACTGTTGGCGGTTTAAATGTCAGGTCTATTTACTAATTAGTTTTGGATTTTTTGGTTTACCTAGGAAACAAGCCTGATATTGACAGCCGAATAACCTAACATCAGTTTTACATTTAGTGAATTAAGCTGTACTAATCTTATATATGTTCGTAAACTTTCGCGATTTATACTCATTGTAGAATTTTATATGCTACTATAAAATTCTATAATGTGTACTAATCTTCCCATTGATAAATTTAGTCTCAACTACTGCCTAATTTTATAACATAAGTGAAGTTCATAAGTCAATTTATTTTAGGCTATATAGCCTAAAACAAACTGTAAATACATCGTTGTTTGCTTTTGATATCTTTATTATTACAAAACGCCACTTCAACAGATTTCATTGTTAATTGCATTTGATTGATGATGCAATACAAAACGTCAAATTACCCTGCAAATGTGGCGCTCCAGTGAAACGGCGACAAAATACCGTTTTTCGTCCAACGCCCGCTGTATTTTTCTAATTGAATCATGTGTGATTTATTATTGGTCTGATGATGTATCATTCTTTCAACAACAGCCGCGGCTCACCCCATGGGCTTGCGGGCCAAATTATTGCTACAAATGTTCACATCCGCGCTTTTTAACTGTTCCGTTTTAACCCACCCTCCCCTTCGTACGTTTTTTTATTAAACTGAGTAATCGATTTTCGGTGCTTTATTGACGATAGAAATAGTATTGTCATGAAATAAAATCCGAGATTCTCTCGCAGAATATTTTTTTGTGTATGACGTCACATTTAGTACCTAAATATTTTAGGTTCACGATAGTCAGAATTAAAGTCATAATCTATACTTTAACCCGAAGAAACATGTGAGTTTTTGAAATCGGTCACCCATCATTACTGCAATTCCTATTTTATCTTCAACGTGGTTCTAATGATATTATTGTTAGTCAAAATTGCTACTTGGACTAGAATAAATACATTTATTTATTTAAATACTTCCTGTAAATACATTGCAAAAGGCGGACTTAATTCATTGGCATTCTCTACCAGTCTACGAGTCAAAGTCAAGGTGGAGAGCAAAGAGTGGCAGGTGTTTATTGTTGGTTTTTAAAAAGAAAGAAAAATATCCGCATATAAAACAAAAACATACCAAAAAATAAATAACAAATAATGTAATATAAATAATATGTACAAACTAAATTAAACTTGTAAATATATAGCTACTTATCTATTATTATATTAAAAAGCTGAAGAGTTTGTTTAAACGCAATAGGTAACCTTAGGAACTACTGGTCCGAAATAAAAAAATATTTTATTGTTGAATAGCCCATATATCGGCTATCATGCTATGACCAAAAGGGAGCATAGCAACAATGAAAAATGTTGCAAAAATGGGGAAAATATACGCAGACGAAGTTGTACCGGTCAGCTAGTACCTATATGCTATTCGGCCTATAACACTTCTACAGTTTGGACACAGTGAGAGAGAATACATATGTATCTACTAGGTACTTACTAATTCTGTAAATTTTTTCGTGGCCTAATTACACCTGAGCCATATGCACAGTGTGCATAGTCAAAGTACCTCACACTTTCATCTCGACCTCATCAGCTAAGAGTTGCTGACGTTTCCAGTCGGCGCGCACTTTGTCCACGTTAGTATTGTTTCATGCCCAGTAATGGATGGAATACTTAGAATAGTGTTTGCACATGTTGGAAAAATAAAAATAGATCTGAAAGGTTCTGACGTTTTGTCATATGTTTTATAAATAGGGGTGTCTCAGTATCTAGGTATCTATCGCTTTCATAATATACTTATATCAACCCATTTGATATCTTACTGCTGGGTACGGGACTCCCTAGTAGAACCTACTTATTATATATCTTGCGGGTAATTGTCATAATCGCCACGCTTGGCAAGCGGGTTGGCAATCTCAGTAAGGCTTTAAAAGATGTAGAGGACGCCGCTGCCCGTCCTTCTTTATGGAATCCCTTAGTAGCCTTGACGACACCCACGGGGACAGATGTAGTGGCACTATTTTAAGGCGGTACAACACGGCCATACTATACCTACACTATAATACATCATAGATAAGTGTCCAGCGCACGTATTTGCGTTTAGTCCCCGATATTAAACAATAAGTACAATCGAATAATAATCTAGGTAGCTGTTGGTCTAGTGGTAGTTAAACAGAAGTCTGCTAACGGCCTGTTTTAATAACTGATTAAAGATTAACCGGTAGGATTAGACCATAACCTGAACAACTTGAGGGCAATATTTTAAATCAGTTATTTACCACGAATTTAACCAAATATAAACTAGATATAAGATATAAAGATCAGTACATTTTGAAATAATAATAATGACAGAATGATTGTTTTTTTTTTTTGCAAATAAATCGTCGGTAGTCGGGCGGGCGCGGCTCCCCTCAGGGCTGACACAATGCTCGCACAGTTTCCGCGCCACTGGTCGCCAACAAAACTTGCAGAGTTGCAGCACGCGGACGCATTGACACCCCTAATGTCACCGGTTCCGTATATGTGGTGTTGCGTATGGTGAGGTTCATAGTCTTGTATGTGCAGACTAAAAGTTAGGGTTGGCAAATGAATATACATATAGGAGTCGCATTGATGAAATGGCGAACTAAAATACTGTTAAAACAATTACTTTTTAAAATCTTAATAGACTATGTATGTAGTGTTGATGAAATCGTAAGCGAGGGTCCAACTCGCGTGCAGGAAGAGATAGATAAAATTGAGGTCTAGTAACACAGTCCAGATAGGTGATACGATTCCAGCCCCGGTTTGGCATACAGAAGTCTCGGGTACGATTCCTGGGTTTGGACTTAAAACTTTTCCATCTTTCGAAAATGAAATTATTGTATTAATAAAGTAATTGGCAAGAAATGCCTATAAAAATGACTATAATGAAAATATGGTGTTCAATACTAAATTCCTTATGCTTTGCGACAAAAGCCTCGACCAATCTTGAGCAAAAACTTTTGAGTAGTTAAAAACTAAGACGTGCTTTGCATTATATTATTTTGTTTTAGATGATCACCGTTACCCGCAGGATAATGTTCTACATAGTATTTGTTAGCCCTAAAATTTGAAATGCGGCACGTACTAATATTGATCAAAAGTTGCCAGTGGCAACCCTGTTATAATGTGGGCAAGCGCGCCGCGACACCCCGTCGCGTCATTGTGAGTCCGCTCCGTATGACGTCACGCCTTTGAATGCGACTTTTGTTTTGCACAGCCCTTAATTATCTTGATTAGGAGCGTCGAATTTATTCAGATGCGTCGCTTTCACATGAAAGTTTGATACATTTATGTTTTATTTTTAGATTATATTAAAACGTATTATTTTATGTTTTGGCGTATTTGTATGCATTTTTAATAAAACAAACTCTTAAAATATTACATGTAGTATATAGTAGGTATTTGATTTTAGATACTTGTGTAACTTTATGAAATAACTTTAGAGTGTTTTATTGAATACTACTAATATTATAAATATAAAAGTTTGTGAAAATGGATGGATTGAGAGGGAAGTTGATTGATCTTTCCCCCAAAAAAAATTGAACGAAACAATTTTTATGAAACTTTACAGTTGGTAATGTAGTTTATACATCAAAATAGTATAACATGAAGCGGGCGAGCCCAGGGCAATAGCTAGTAGAAGTTGTTAGAATTTGTTAATGTTTAGGTTCACACTATCGACTCTCCGAGTAGTGTGAACCTTTAACACTGACCACAATCGTAGCGCCGCGGTGAAATTAATACGCATTATTATGTCACTACAAAAGACTGATGAAATTAATGAATAAGTTTCATAATTTTATGTTAATTATAGGTTATCCGAAGTTTTGGGCAGTTTTTTCGAGTAACCATAAAACCTAGTATTTACCTCGAGAAAATACTAGGTTTCATTGTGCAATACCGTTATAAAGAGTTTTCTTATGAATCAGGTATTTGAGTACTGTAGCAGGAAACTGTTTTAGATTAACTAGACGCTAAGGTCCTCCACCCAGTCATCCCTAGGTGGGACAAAGTACGGCTCGGAGATGACGGCGATGTTTATTGACCACTGCGCCATACTCTGGATTAAGAGATCCTGTGCGCAGGCACAGTGGTTGATATTCGCCTGGAGAATGCGTAATGAGGCCATTAAACTGGACCTTAGCGGCTCGGTGGTCATCATGTCGTCGGCCGCCGCCGGTACCCCGTCTCTTGAAAGTGTTAGTAAGGGACAGGGCTGTGTCGCAGCCAGGTTCGGGGAGATCTTGGTAGTGGGAGTTTACTTCTCTCCAAACCGACCTCTCGCTGACTTCCAGAACTCCCTCAGGGAGTTGAGCGTGGTCGTTGCCAGGTACCACTCCTTGCCAATGCTGGTGCTCGGGGACTTCAACGCCAAGAACTTGGCCTGGGGTTCCCGGTGCACGGATGCGCGAGGCAGGATGGTAGAGGGTTGGGCTTTGGAGACAGGTTTGGTAGTCTTAAACCAGGGTTCTGTCCCCACGCTAGTGCGGATGCGGGGCGAATCGGTGGTGGATATTTCGTTTGCCAGCCCCGCACTGTCACCGCGCGTAGTGGACTGGCGTGTGGTGGAGGAGGTGGAGACCTATTCTGACCACCGGTACATCAGGTTCGACGTCTCCGCCCAGACCTCAAGGGCGCCGTTGCCACAGGCCCCGAGTGGTCCACGGTGGGCACTGAAGCGGCTGGACAAAGAGCTGCTCCTGGTAGCCTCAATCGTGCAGGCCTGGGTGTCATCACCAGATAGGCCTGCCGACGTCAACGGAGAGGCTCAGTGGTTCCAGGAGGCCATGTCGGAGGTTTGCGACGTGGCAATGCCTCGAGTCCGGCCAGGTCGCGCTCGGCACCAGGTGCATTGGTGGTCGCGGGAGCTGGCCTCGCTGCGCGAGGCGTGCGTCACTGCGCGCCGCCGGTACACTAGACATCGCAGGCTTCGCATCCGTCCCCCGAATGCGGAGGCTAGGGAGGTGGATCTATACGAGGAATACAGAGCAGCAAAGACCACCCTTAAGGAGGCAATTTGTCGGGCCAAGAACCTTGCCCGCCAGGAAATGCTGGAGACTCTCGACAGGGACCCGTGGGGGCGCCCGTACAAGATGGTGCGCGACAAGATCCGTCCCTGGGCTCCCCCGCTGACGCAAAGTCTTCGGCCCGAGCTGGTGGAAGGCGTGGTGAGCGCTTTGTTCCCTGCGCGCGGTGAGCATAATCCTCCGCGCATGGTCCCGCGTACTGCGATGCCCGAAGCGGACCACTCCAACGACGCCGACGTCCCTGAAGTGACTGGGGCAGACTTAGGAGCGGCGGTAGGTAGGTTAAAAGCGAAGAATACCGCCCCAGGACCCGATGGCATTCCGGGGAAAGCCTTGGTCCTGGCCTTAGAGGCTCTTGGACCTCGACTGAGGGGGCTTATGAGCGCCTGCCTGGAGAGGGGCCAGTTCCCGCTTCTTTGGAAGACGGGGAAGCTGGTCCTGATACGGAAGCCAGGACGCCCTGCTGACTCTCCGTCGGCATACCGGCCCATAGTGCTGCTTGACGAGGTGGGCAAGCTTTTTGAAAGAGTAATTGCAGACCGCCTTGTCGCGTACCTGTCAGGGGCTGGACCGAACCTATCTGAGATGCAGTTCGGTTTCCGCAGGCGACGCTCCACGGTGGACGCCATTATGCGAGTCCGTGCTCTTACGACGGGGGACGCGGTGTCCCGGGGTAGGGTCGTCTTGGCGGTGTCTTTAGACATTGCCAATGCCTTCAACACCTTGCCCTGGAGTTGCATTGGGGAGGCGCTCCGGTATTACCGGGTGCCGACCTACCTCCGTCGCGTGGTCAGGGCCTATCTAACGGACAGGGCCGTCATCTACCCCGGTCCTAACGGAGACTGGAACCGGCGAGAGATGTCGTGCGGTGTTCCACAGGGTTCAGTTTTGGGGCCGCTACTGTGGAACATCGGCTACGACTGGGTGTTGCGCGCTGACGTCCCCAGCTGTGTCAGCGTAGTGTGCTACGCCGACGACACGCTGGTCCTGGCACAAGGGAGGTCGTACTCAGGGGCGGCCGCAGCGATGGAATGTGGGGTTGCAACGGTTGTTAACCGAATCCGGCGACTGGGTCTCGAGGTGGCTCTGCACAAGTCCGAGGCTATGTGTTTTTATGGCCGGCGGAACGGACCACCCCCGGGATTCCAGGTGGCAGTAGGGGGGGTTCACATCGGCGTCGAGTCGACGATGAAGTACCTGGGACTCGTCCTTGACAGCCGGTGGAACTTCGTAGAGCACTTCCGACGTTTGGCTCCCAAATTGGAACGGGCTGGGGCCGCGTTGAAGCGGCTCCTTCCCAATTTGAGGGGTCCAAACGCCCCCTGCCGAAGGCTATACGCGGGGATTGTGCGGTCGATGGCCCTATATGGGGCCCCGGTATGGGCGCGGTCCTTGGGGCGACGAGCCGCCCATTTCCTGAACTCGCCCCAAAAGGTGACAGCTAGCAGGGTCATCCGGGGATACCGGACGGTCTCCCGCGAGGCAGCTTGCCTCTTTGCCGGAATGGCGCCGTGGGATCTGGAGGCGATAGCCCTAGCACTCGCATACGAGTGGCGAGAGGAGGCGATGAGCCGGGACGAAACTCCGCTGCCGCGACAAATTGCTGTGTGGCGGAGGGAGCTCCGGCTCGATCTCATGGCGTCGTGGAGGGACCGACTGTCGCAACCACGAGCAGGGCACGCCGCGATAGCAGCAGTAAGCCCCCTTTTTGAGGAGTGGCTGGAGAGGCGCCATGGCGTCCTCACCTACCGCCTGACGCAGGTACTCACCGGACACGGGTGTTTCGGGAGGTACCTGCATCGCATCAAGCGGGAGGAAACGCCTGGGTGTCACCATTGTGGTGACCGGCCGGAAGACACGGTAGAACACACGGTGGAGGTATGCCCCGCTTGGGCCGAGCAGCGGCTTGCCCTCGTGGCAGCGATCGGCGGCGGTGACCTCTCGCGTCCGGGCCTCATTCGAGCCATGCTGCGAAGCGAGAGGGAATGGGAGGCAGTCGTCTCCTTCTGCGAGGAGGTGATGCTGCAAAAGGAGACGGCGGAACGCGTGAGAGACAGACGGTCCTCACGCCCCGGCCGCCGCGCGGCACGGGTGCCAAGGGACGACATCCGGCCACCCTAGGCGCAGGCCTGCGGACGACGAGCAGTGGGTAGCTTGCCGTCCAGCTTAGGACCAGGCCCAGGTCGACGGCGCGCTAGTGTTCCACGCGCGCCTTAAAGAGGTGTCAGCAAGTGACGGGGCCCCATTGGGCCGGCGCCCACCGGGAGTGCGGGATCGTTCGAAAGAGTTACCGTGCTCCCGGAACACCAGGGCGAAAGAAGGAACACAGATGGGTTTTAGTCAGTAAGAGTCTGACACGCCCTCCCGCTCGTGCCCACAGCGGGAGAAGCCATTTGATGATTTCCCATCTATAAAAAAAAAAAAAAAAAAGATTAACTAGACGCATTAAAGTGTTGTGAAAAAAATATATTTGTCCGCTTAACTTAACTCAAAAATAAGACTAAAGAAACTAAAACTTATACGAAGCGTATAATTTTAACATTTCATAAAAGAGACTAATTTGAATTGATACTCGTAGATACGATACACAAAACAAAGTCCTAAGGAATCGTGACATTCCTACCTTAGAACAAGGTTTCTTTTTGCCATATCTACAACAATACGCTAACATTGATCAAGATTTAAGACCTGCCCTTATAAGAAAAAAGAGAACTATAGTCGCATTTTTTGATAAAATACTTGGCGTAATGAATTATTTGATATTTAGCAGCTATCAATAATGTTATTGAATTTACTGGCCTAACTGGCCTATTGGTCTAGTGGTTAGTGACCCTGACTGCTAAGCCGGAGATCGTAGGTTCGTTCCCCACCCAGGATAAAACTTTGTGTGATGAACACGATGGTTTAGTCTGCGTCTGGGTGTTATTTATCTATAATATGTATGTATTTAGAAATATTTAAGTATGTTTATCAGATGTATGGTTTCCATAGTACAAGCTCAGCTTAGTTTGTGATCAGATGGCGTTGTGTGAGTTGTCCCAAGATATTATTATTATTTAGAATGTTGATGATAGATATGAAGCTGCATCACCAAACTGTATCCCTCGATTTTGTTTTTATTGGTTTTTTTACTTGTATCACACTATAGAAGCAATTTATAGACGTATTCACGTCAAAAATATTACATTAAGTTCCTTACATTCCTGAGCCCATAATAACCATGTCGGCCATAACAAATTCACCCTTTAGGTAAGTCCTACCTACCCACATATGCAGGCATTATAATAAAAATAAATAACAACAATTGGTGGACTCGCAATTATGTTTTAACCGATATGGAATGGTTCATGGCAATGTGTAATGGTACGTGACCATGGTGCTACGCTCAGCTGCGCACGGGCAATTAATGCCTCCATATAAGAAACTATATGGTATGTATATAAGTTGGGGGAGTGAGACCAAAGCTATTGAAGACATTTTCTAAATGTACAAAGTTTTGAGGAGCTTTCATGTTTTAGAAATTAGGAAAGGCAGACTTAGGAAATATTGTGACGAACATCGAAGAGATAGATATATGTAGGTACTTCTAAATACTATAACTATAAAACACCGTTATTTATGTCCTCTAGAATAAAAACTGTTAAATCAAAAAACGGTCGTTGCAGTACGGTCGAAAAATCTAGCGAAAAAATGGTATCTGCCCTAAAATATTGACGCGATTAAGACCTGTAGTACCTATATTTATTTTTATGATGTGTACAAATCGCGAAACTTTCTCTACTTTTAAAAAGTTTATCCCGTTTTAACAGAGCCTAGCCTAAAATTTTATTAGCTACGTATCTTAATTTTATTTTAAGGCAAAAAACAACTAAAGACCGGACTGACTGTTTACGAACATATTATAGAGCGTCGCTTAGATGTCGTTGGTGCCCTGGTATGAAATTTATTTTTATTTATAGTTTCTCTAGTCTATTCTAGTATAGTATTCACATTCACATTATTTCTAAAATAATACATAATATTATTATTTGTAAAATTTTACGTAATATGATTTCAGTAAAGACATGAGTGAAATGACTGGCATTTTTTTATCTTTATTTACCTGCAAAATACCTTTTTTTATTGCCCGACGTTTCGACCATATTGCAACGGCCGTGGTAACGGGTAGACTGGTCCAGCTCAGCGTCGCCTCCGCGAAGCGCGGGTTTAGGTTTGCGGATTTTTAAGACCCGTAGTTTATATAATTTTATAATGTGTACAAATCGCGAAAGTTTATTAACATTCACGTGGTACTACTTCAAACCTTAAGAAAACCTTCCTAAAACAACACAGATTTCGATAAGATTACAACTGCGTCATATTCTGGCCATTTATAACCAAAGACGTCAGCTGCGGAACATTAAGTTCCTATCACATTATTTAGCAGTCGTAATAATAAAAACTCTATAAAGACATAAACCCCGCATCTCCTGCGGCTAACCTAATGGCGGCGTTTACTTAAACAGTTTTAAACAAATAAAATGATCCGGAACTGTGAAATATAACTGATATATAGCAGTAACAGGTGGATTATCATTCTGTTTGACGACAGTTGGCACGGCCCTAAGCAATTAACTGCGATTAACATTCAACCTGCTGTTATTTGTCAATTTATTACAGACTTTTTTCTTTAAATGCTCAAATTAGCTCTGTTGTTCTAAAAGGGGTTGAATGAGTTCATTAATCTAGTAGTAACTAATTATTATTACGTTATTATTATTACACTAGCTGTCCCGCGCACGTCACGTTCGTCTGCGTAAATTTTCCCTGTTTTTGCAACATTTCTCATTGTTGCTCCGCTCCTTTTTTTTTTTTATTTTAAAGTGTCTTTATTTATAACATATTACAATGATAGTAAACAATTGATCTTATTCTAATTGTTTCTTTAAGACTAAGTTACAAATGTTTCTTTAAGTGTTCCATAAGCTAAGAGCGCCTTTATGAACTTTTGACAATTACCATGAAACATATTATTATAATATTTTTTAAAACCCGACTAAAGCATTTAATAGTTCTTACCATTTTTTTAATGTCACTCAGTAAGTCAACTTAGCGAGTTAGACAAACTATTCTTACAATTATAGTAACTAGGAAATAACCATAACTGGCTTGATTATATTATTTAGAGTAATTAAGACACGTTTAATAAATAAACTACAAAACAATCCGCTCCTATTGGTCGTAGTCAGATGTTATATAGCCTATATCCCTTCTCGATAAACGGGCTATCCAACAGTGAATTTTTCAATTCGGTTCAGTAATTCTTGAGATTACAGCGTTCAAACAAACAAACGAACAAATTTGTTTGTTAGAACGCGCTTCGGCTTTAAAATATAGTATAGACATAGCTTGTGGCCAAATATTTATAAACTATGTGAGCCATTATTTAAATTGCTTGGCTTATGCACCTTGGGAAACAATATCATCTGTATATAAAAATCAATGATTGTCTGTATGTCCTTTATGCATTCCGAAACCATTGATCAGATTGTGATGAAACTTTAGCAGAATGTTCTAGTAAGGCCGGCGAGTGTTCTTGGCTTTAAAAGCCACAGTGAAGCGTGGCCGAGTTCAGCTTAATTTTTCTTATTTTGTTAAAACCTTTACTGTAATAACTTGTAAATATTACAGTTTAAGATGGTGAAAATATAAACATATTTTCAGACCAAGAGGAATTTGTGTGTCCCAAAAAATTCTGATTGTTGTATTGTAGAAAAAACTAAAGAAATATTTAGGCACAACAGTAAAGCACGGGTGTTCCAACTACTGTTTCGCAAAAATCCGTCCCATACTATTCCCATATAATATTATAAATGTGAAAGTAACTCTGTCTGTCTGTCTGTTATGCTTTCACGCTCAAACAGCTAAACCGATTTAGATGAAATTTGGTATGGAGATAGTTTGAATCCCGGGGAAGAACATAGAATAGTTTTTATCGCAATAACTGACATCCACACGGGCGAAGCCGCGAGCGAAAGCTAGTGTTTTATAAACCTAGACTTTTTAATTTTACAGTCCTTAATCATGTTATACATTAATTTTACAATGAGCCCTATAATTTTTTAGCCATATTGAGGTATTCGAAAAATCTTTTTTTTTCACACCACTTGTTATTGACATCTCACACGCCATTTTTGTTTATCTAAGAACACTTGAGCGGTCAAGACAAATCTAACGACGTTTTATTTGTTTAAATCCATCTTGTGATTAGTAATAAAGAATATTACATACATGCATACAAACATACATACAAGATACGCGCGAAAAACATGACCTTTTCTTGTAGTTGGTTAAAAATGTAAACACTTTTCAGTACAGAGATCAAAAAGTATGAAAACTTTTTCGATTTCCCACAGATAGAGAAGGTTGGTAATAGAAGGCTGCTCACACAATGGGTTGTATCATCGGCGCGTAAGAAAGGCTGGATCGGAATATCGCTCACGTGTATCGGAAGCGGTGTCGCGGGAAGCCGACACCGCACCGCGCACTTTGTAACCCAGGAGGTAGAGCGATAGAAAATTGTAAAATTTGATTAATATTTAATTTATAACCCATATCTACATATAATCATTTGTAATATATATGTGACTTTTCATAAAAATAGGCTGATAGAAGTGTCAGCTAATCTATACTAATATTATAAATTTATTAACCTTAAGAGTTTATTTGTTTGAACGCGATAATCACCGAAACTACTAGTTTAAATTTGAAAAAATATGTAAGTGTCGGATAGCCCATGTATTGAGGAAGGCTATATAACATCACGCTATGACCAATAGGAGTGGAGCATCAATAAAAAATGTTGCAAAAACGGGGAAAATTGATGCAGACGAAGTTGCGCGGTTCATCTCACTAGACCTTGTTTTATTTTCAATTCACACTTTCTAAGTCACGCTACGATGTTGATCAACTGGGTTGATCCTAAGAAAGGCTTCTCGACGTTGGAGTATGTTTTTAAAAAAACGTAAAAGGAAACAGTTGCAGTTCTTTATTTTTCAAAGTTACTTCAAATGGCATATTACTCGTAACTTTGGCTACCCTATTATTTCTTAAGTTTTGAATCTGGACAACATCACCATATAAAGCCATTTATAAAAATATCTTAAACTTAATCAATTGCTCAGAACCCGCCCTAGTATTTCACCAAAGCAATCGCGATTCATCGACCACTTCAGCGTAACATTAGTAAAACTACATTCAGAAAACACAAATTCCAGCTGTTTGTTTTCAAATTGCATCTACTCACCCCTTATTTGATAACTTCACTAAACCTTACGTTCAAATATAATTAATACGAATCGGTACTTCTGAAGCACCTTCGCTCCTATCCTATATATCTGCTAACTCAGCTAGCGATCCTATCAGCGGCGTCAATTGCCCGTGCCAAATGCCACTTCCCTTAGCCCCTCCCACCCCTTCCTTCCCCTTTATACCCCCAGTGTCGTCTTCCGAGGATCTTATCTCGAAGAAGAGGAAAAAGCGAACGTGATTGAATGTTTCCGCTGATTTCATGAGACAGATAATCTTTGTGTGGAAACGCAAGACGACAACGATGATTGGAATACTGATAGCTGATATTGAGTTTTCATTTTGGCAGAGTTTTGGTTTTAGTTTCAAAGCTTCGAATATTGTTAAACTTTCGCGATTTGTACACATTATGAAAATATATATATTACGGTTATTAATCGCGTGAATAATTTAAGGTAAAATACCTTGTTTATTTCCCGGCGTTTCGACGGTCGAAACGTCGGGAAATAAACAAGATATTTTACGTTAAATTATTCACGCGATTAAGACCCGTAATATATATATTTTCATAATTCAAAGCTTCTGTTTGTCTCTCTCTATCTTGAATAATTACTTCAGTTGGTGTTAAGACTGCTTATCTACACTACTAGTAGGTTTTAGCCACAGGCCGTTTTGGAGGGTATCACAAGAGTGACAGTCATTATTCCGTGAAATAGTGATGTTAACACATCACAATAGTTGAAGGGCACTATAGCACGTGAAATTACTGGACAAATAAGACTTTATGAACTGTCTCAAATGGGTAGCACAGTCCGGTGACATTAAGGTCTTTCGAAATAAGAATTTTGGTGGCACTGTTGCTGTTATAGGCTAACGTGAAGCTAACCATCTGTAGGTACACAACCTGCTCATCTTCTCATTTCATAATGTCGTGTTTTGCGAATATGGTCTTATAAGATTATGATGTTGTGAGAATATGGTATTATGAGTATATGATGTTTTGCGAATATCGTGTTTTGCGAATGTGATGTTTTACGAATGTGGTCTTTTGAGAATATGATATATAGCGACGGAGGCATATTAAATATTTTAAAAAATGGTTGTCGGTAAAATCGGTTTACGGACGATAATTTTACGTGATAAAGTCATATAAAAACATGGAGGACAAGTCGCCATTCACATTGACAAACAATAACATTAGTTCAAATTTTATATCATGTCGTTTCAATCGTCATTCGCTGTTGCTTAGCAACCAATCAATAACGTGACTTCTTAGCAACCAATCAATAACGTGACCGTTCATTGCTACGTGACATTTTACGTGCGTGCACCCTGTCATCGATTTACAAGACGTTCTCACGTCAAAAACCTAGACGGAATTCTCTTAAAGCTGTTACTATGTCTAATGTATAGATTGTTTACTTTCTATTTTATTTGGTTAAATAAACAATATA
Source organism: Herminia tarsipennalis (assembly GCA_945859575.2). NCBI lineage: Eukaryota > Metazoa > Arthropoda > Insecta > Lepidoptera > Erebidae > Herminia > Herminia tarsipennalis. The sequence goes on along the minus strand of OX243846.2, from coordinate 15,705,469 downwards.
ACAATATATGGTACAAGGAAAAACTAATTACTTTGGTACATTGGTACACATTTTCACAGTTTACTATAGATACACGAAAAATAATATTAAATTGAGATCTTGGGTACTAAGTTACAGTTAATATTACTTTTAACACTCGGTAAGTTTTTCAAGCAGTCGATAATAACTGTAAAAGTTTTCATAAAACTCGTTTTTAGAAGGATCTTTTTAAAAACTAGTTTGTTGAAAATGGTTTTGTAATGACTGGCTTCAACGGGTCTTAATTTTTTTTTAAAGATAACTAGCAATCTGCGACTGTGGTCCCGCATTACTAGCAATCCTGTTAACCCCTTCAGCTAAGCCTTGTGTTAGGAATGGGTCGGTAGTATAATGGGTAGGATTCGAACCCGCGACCTCACGATTGCGAGACCGATGCCTTAGCCATTAGGCTACCGCCGTTTCAATTAAATATAAAGGTTTCTTCTTATCAAGTTGATAGTAGTGGAAACGTAGGTATACATATTTTGCAAGCAATATTACTCTTCTTACTTAAACATACTTCGATCAATAATAATATCTTAATAATTATATCTTGGGACAACTCACACAACGCTATCTGATCCCAAACTAAGCAGGGCTTGTACTATGACAACCAGACAACTGATAAACATACTTATATACGAGTACTAGCTGTCCCGGCGAACTTCGTCTCGACTCTTTTTTATTGTAAATCGGGTTCAATTGCCCATCTAAACCATCCTCGAATCCCCTTGAACTCACACAAAAAATTTCATCAAAATCGGTCCAGCCGTCTAGGAGGAGTTCAGTGACATTCACACGCACGCACTTTATATATATATATATATATATAAATTTTTTTATATATATATATATATATATATATATATATATATATATATATATATATATATATAAAGATTTCTAAATACATATTATAGATAAATAACACCCAGACAGAGAATAAACCATCGTGTTCATCACACAAAGTTTTATCCTGGGTGGAGATCGAACCCACGACCTCTTGCGTAGCAGTCGGATACATTCCCATCGCGCCACAGAGGCAGTCAAAATAATAGTCATAATATGCAAAACACATCACAAAACCGACACTAAAGTTCCTACCAAACGCAATGAACCGAACTTAGGTACTCGTATGGTAGGTATCAACGGTTCGAACTAACGGAGCGTATAATTTCAACTTTATGGCGTCATTAGGCGGGAACAGACCAGCCAGACTTTTTGTTTAAACGCATCGCAATTAACCCACGGAACGATAATCGATCGTTCCTTGCAGACGCGAGCCCAATTCAAGCTGACATGCGTTCATTCTGAATGACGGGAATTGCATTCGGCTGTTGTGATGGCTATTTTGTTTGTACTTACTTACTTATGCTATCTCATTATTTTTTTAACTGTAGACAGTCAAAATAGAGGTGACTTTATTTTGACTGTTTACCTATTGTGAAGTAAATAAAGTGAAATATCGTATGTCTTTCTGATTGGTTTTTATCAAATATTTCTTAGAAAACTGATTACCATTAGTTAACAATATTATAACGATATGTCATGGCTCATAGTTTGTCAAGCGACACTATTCTTCTTAGATCCATTGGTACGTAATTTTATTTCGGGGGCAACTAAGAACGTACTACTTTATAAGTTTATAATGATTAATTTGTATCTGTTAGTTAGTATAGTTGTCTTACATCTTACATGCTAAATTACAAATAATATTAGATAACTCCTTTTAAGTAAACATTACTTGTGTTATGAGGCTCTTCTCGTCTCTTAACAATATAAAACCACTAAACAAGAAAGTAAGTACTTATAAGTACATATGTTATTACTAATATATTATTGAAAACATAATTTAATTCTAGGTGAGGAAGCATGCAAGTGCGCGCGCGCGCGCGCGCTTGTGTGTGTGTGTGTGTGTGTGTGTGTGTGTGCGTGTGTGTGTGTGTGTGTGTGTGTGTGTGTGTATGTGCGTTCATGTCAGATATTGTTAATAAAAAAGGTCATCTCATTTCTATCAAAGTAAACGACTCAAAATGATAATTATGCTTGAACTTTTTTATCAATCAGTCAATAACCAAAAGGAATCTAATATAAAACGCCGCACGTTAACATAATGTTGGAGCAAATGGGGCATCGCCAGCTATCGCATATTGGAAGAGGCAGCGCCGTGACAAAGTTGTTTTATCTGCGGCGATAAGGCTCAATCCTATTTATACGGGGTGACTACCACGAGTCGTGTTAGGTTGTTAACTATGGTATTTTCTAGTAATGCTCATAGATTATCTATTATGTTCTAAAATGTACGGCGGCAAAAAAACGGGAAATAAAGAAAATACCTTCTTTATTTCCCGATTTTGTACCACTTTTTATTTATCTACGTTTAGACCGTATTACAAGGACTAAAGAAATTATCAATCTTGTATATATTATCAATCTTAATATCTAATTGTTTTTCATAAAATTATGATTCAATAATAATAATGCGATTGCCTAATGACTAAGGTATCGGTCTCGCAATCGTGAGGTCGCGGGTTCGAATCCTACCCATTATACCACCGACGTGAACCCACTCATAACACAAGCCTAATGTGGGACACAATCTTACATTGCTAGGCATCTATAAAAAAAAAAAATAATAGCAGTGGTATTTTTTTTGTTTTTTTGGATTGGGCAATATTAAGTTGGATCATCTTTTTGCTAACACTTAAAATGTGAGTAAAGACACTCAAGAGAGAAGATAAGTTTTCTGGTTCTCGTTTAAACCTATTTACGAAACATTACATGCATATTTTTGTAATCATAATTTACTTATTAAGATAAGATAAAATAAATTTGTTATTACGAAAATATTTTTTACAAAAACATATACATAAAATTAGGTAGCAGATACATAATAACGTCTATTAATAATATTGCTTCAACTGTAATTATTTTAATAGAAGAGTAGCTTACTCACGAGCCCTATGAACTCTTGCCTTTGCTTCTTAAGCCCAATCTACGTAACATAATGTATATAATAATAAGTATCAACTACCTACCGGTACAACAGTATTAACTCGCGGTCAACTACAGCAGTTAGACAATCCACACCTTTAGTAAGGGTCCAGTAGCTATCAGGCAAAGCCGAAGAGTCACGGAGATGCCGCTCGCGACGCGACCGCGTCGCCCGCATCGTTTTATGACTCTCGCAGGGAAATCGACACATAAAAAACCTCGTAGGTGTTCGGGAAATGTGCTAAATTGCTTGGAATGTATAAGTTCAAATTTTGGTTCACATTTAGGTTAATTTACAATAACCTATGCAGGGTCAAAGAGAAGCTACTGCATCATTCATTGAGCAGATTGAATGAAGTCACTTCATAGCTACTTAAGTTCAGGCTAACCAATCAACCATGGGTAACCACCTCAAAAAAGCTACCCTAGATTGAATTCATGGCAAAGTATGTCTGTAAATCTACCATGATCATGGTTCAGGCTAAAGTTTGGGACAGAAGTTTCCGAGTATTAACTTTAGGGCAGTTTTTTTGGTGGTTACCTTAGTTGGATAGGTATGTTTGTTAATCCACCCAAGACCCATTGATCCAATCCACCCTAGGATAGATTTACTGTGGTGAGTAAATAGGATAACGGGTTGAATGCTTCCCTAGTCTATTGGGTCATAATGTTTAAGTAGGTAATCTAGGTGATCAAATTATAGCCAATAAGCGGAAGTACCTAGGTGTTGTAGCGTAAACTGACTCCTAAGTCCAGCAGTGGACCGATACAGGATCATTGATCAAAGAATAAAGTAGCCAACACCAACAAACACTTGCTATGTTAATATATACGTTTGGTTTATGCAGTTTCCTGAATAGATAACAGTGGACCGTTTCACCCAATACGCCGGCTTCGTTATCGGTGCTATAAAGTCGCTTGAAATGGATGATAGTTTTTCCCACTTTTTTTTCGCTGACCACAGCAAAATCTAGTCCGAATATTTTTTTCGGTTTATATTCACGGTATTCCTTTGAAAGCTCGGTTTAACTGCCGCGTAAGTGGTTTTGGAAATAGAAGGAAGGTATGTGTGTAATGCGGTTATTTTTTTTTTGTTTTTTGGGAATTGTTGATTGATTGACATTTGGTTTAAGATCAAATGAGGGCTCTTCTCAACATTGTGAAATTAAGGTTGGCTTTAGGCTTGTTCAGATCAGCTGGGTGACGGAGCCTTGCTCGGTGTTTGGTGTAATGGGGTTGAAGAATAGTGTCACGTTGTGGCAACATTAAAAATAAATTACAATAACAGCTTAATTAGCAATTCAAAATTTAACATAATTCAATTTAGTTAATCTTGGGAACGTCGACTAGAGACTGTCGGAAAATTCTTCTAGACTTCTATAATTCATCTTTCTAAACTTACTCAAAAGTAGACATAATGTCACAATAGAAACATTGCAAGTACCACGAGATTTCGAAATTTACGAGATGCCGTTGCAAACAAAAATCGAACATTTATAAAAAAAACGCGTTTTATTTAAACCAAGAATTTATTTATTTATTTATTTGTGGATCATAGGTAAGTTACAGATGGTATTAGTTACAGATGGTATTAGTTACTTGGTGTAGTGCACTATGTCCTACCGATATGGTATACAAAATTGCCTGATTTACATTTATCTAAGAATGTCAGAATTGAATACACTAAAATTTAAAATTATTGTAATTTTTACAATTGCAATAGATTAAAATAATAAATAATAAAAATAATGTTCAAATTAAACAATATTATATGCTGATATTATCATCCGACACATAAGCCTTAACTCTGTAGTATGCCTTATTTAGTAAAAGATTAAATACATTATTCTTAAACAAATTTTTATCACTAGTTTCCAAGATATATATAGGTATTTTTTTTTTTTTTTTTTGGGTGCCATGCCTAAGAAGTTTTTATCGTATATTGCCTTTTTATGTTGTCTATGTCGAATTTTATAGCTATTCCTTGTACTGTTTAGTGTGTCATATAGGTGAAGATTATTTTCAACAAACATTACTACTTCATATATATAGACATGGCAGTGCTAATATACGTAACCTTTAAAATTGAGGTATACAGCTGTCTGTACTTTTTATTCTACATACTGATCTAAGACATCCCTTTTGGGCTTTGAATACAGTTTCAATATTTGTAGAATTGCCCCAGTATATGATGCCATATCGCATAGTGGATAAGAATAGAGAAAACTCTCTTTCTACATATTTGATTAAAAATCGTTAGAGCTTTTTGTGAAATGGTCCGTAAAATATAAAGTCAGATAAATAAAGTTTTTTTTACAAAAGGAAACACAACTGCAGCGGCGGCAATTTAGCATAATACGTATGCTGTAAGGCATTTGAATAAAAACGGAAACGTCAATCATAAATTTAACGATTTAATGTCTCTACAAAAAACCACGATTGAGCGTGTAAGTATTCGTCGCCATTTTTTTCATGTAAAAATGTTTGACATGTATCGCAGTGTGGGCGACTGGCCAGACACTGCATAACCCTGATATGCACAATATGTCAGTTTGACGAAGGTCACTATGACGATCCACGTGCTGAAACACGGTTAGCTTTTTTTTCTTTTTGGCATACGTGTGCGTGGATTTTGCGAAATAAAAACGTTCCTGTGTCGGTAGCGATGGGTTGATTAATTTGTTGTCAGCGTATTTGTAATAATGATGAGGGTTTGGTCCTAAAAGGGTACTTTTTATACCTGTTTATATTAAAAGCTTATAGGTGTAATGAATACGATAAAGGATTCAATTTTGATGCAAAAATAATGACAAAAAGTTATTGAAACTAAAGAGCTCTATATCACACACACGGACCATGTTCACTACGGGGGTGGACCGTGCTGCGGCAGTAGTTCAAAATAAAGCACATTTTGTTGTTATGAACTCGTTCCACATGTCCGGGTACACGCCGGCGAACTGACTTAGCACGGTCCGTACATGTTCCGGCTGTATGTGAACAGATCATAAAAAGGCAAGATCTGATCATCTCCTTTATAAAAAAATGGTTGAACATTTTTTTTTGAGTTTTGAAGATTTTGGAATGGTTAGGTATGACATGGCAATCAAAAAGTTTATCTCTCAGAAAAAGTTACATACCTACTGATGAAATTTTAATAATATTTTTCGATCTTACTGACATAATCATAAAAAAAATATTAAATATGAAATCACAAATAAAAAAAATAAAAAAGGGCAAGTGCATACGTACAATGTAGGGTTCCGTAGTCACCCCATCCCCCCTCCATCCGAATAATGCGGCTTATGAAGTGGGTTTTCTCTTGTTTTTGTTTCATACTTACATCGTTATACCTACTTAATAATAATTTTCAACGAAATTTGTACGAAATTTTGGTAATTCTCATTTGATTAGCTATTACTCGTAAACTTGTAAAGCCTTCTTAGCTGTGATAGTTTTCCTATTAATTTTATTATTTAAACTACACTACTACCGTAAATTTTTCCACTTACTCGAACTCGAACTGGAGTCTTTCTACCGGATTTCTCACCTGAGCTATAATTATAACATTTAGATGGTGGCGAAATTTGCCTCCATATTCTTCAGTTTTTCATTGTTCTCCCTCCGTCTTACGATTATCGACATGATCAACGAATTTCCGAACAGGATCACGTGATCCTGACGCGAGTTTAACATTATTACCCATACCAAAAATGTGCACAACGCCGCTAAAGAAGTTTTCACTTCAATAAGCAGTGCACTTACAAACGACAACTCCATATTCTGGTTCTGATGAGGAAGCTTTACGGTAGGTCTCGCATTACATGTTACATTCGTATATTTCCGGGCCGATGATAATCTCTTGACAGGAAATATTTGTATAACTATTTATTATGATTGCCAACCGTATTATCAAACTACGTAATACGTACGTCAAATACCTCACTGACCATTTTTTGAACGCTATTGTTGAATGTGGATCAGTTTTCTATATGACATTTCAATACGATCACTCGCTTGTCGAATTGCAAATCTCGAGCAGATGTTTATTCAACGCATTCACAAAAATTATCGCAACAACAAAATCTAAATCCATGCACCATAACTAATTATATCCACCATGTAATAGTGTGTCGGGATCATTGTTCAACGGGCGCTTTTGTTAGATCACGAATTACTAACCTACTTTTGGGGATATTTTTGGCAAAAAATGTTCTTGAGATATCACGGTTTTTTGGTTTTCAATGCAAGTTATGTTTTCTTTTGTTGGTGAAGGGTATTAGTGAGAGATATTTAGTTACGTTGGTGTATCGGAGTTCGTGTTTGTTAGGGCTTCACGGTGCGGACAGCCCGACGGTGGCTGTATTACAAAAGTTTGACGGGCGAGTCGTTCGATAGAGTATCGATTTAGCCCGGCTGCATTCGATTCTGTTCGTTTATTTTTTTACGAAATCGGACGTAGGTATGTAGGTTTTCAGGTTTGCGGTGCGTCTGTGTCCAGTTAGTTGTAGGTGGTTTGTTCGAATATTTTATTTTGCTTCTTTTTTATCGAGATTTTTCTATTACGCGTGTCAACAGATTCCTTGTTTTTAACTATATTTCTGAACGAATAGGATAATCGAGCAATCGAGGAACTCTAATATTAAAGTCTCGCCTTAATTTTAAATGGAAGGTACGCACTTTGTTCCTTGATGGATCAGCTGAATCATCACAACATCAGTAACTTAAATATTTATCTGTATCTGTGTATTTATTTATGTATATATAGATATAAATGTATGTATATAGGTATATGTATTTTTCTAAGTATCTAATTATATTGTATTTCAGTATTTATTTCATACTCTTTATCTAGCTATTTTTATGTGTGTGTTATGTAAAATTAATATAAAGTCTTTCAATAAGAATTAGGTTACTGTACCTACATATTCCATTACCCCAAGGTAGACTAGCAGAGAATGCTTTTGCATTAAGTGTAATCCACCTTTGTACAACTTTGTGCATAAAGTTTAAATAAATAAAATAAATAAAGTGTCAATCAGTACTTTTATCAAAAAACCTTCGACCGATATTTGGATTTAATTATATAAAATAAAAGTTTGGATCAAAAGAGTTTTTTATCTGTTAAGTTACCTTTATATATTAGTTCTTTAGGTTTTCTTTTAGTTATTGGTCCCTATAGTAACAATAAATTCAAGGCAATGATAAACACACCACCTATAGACAATTATGATTATGGATATCTTAACAAACACAGACGGTGGGCGCCTGACGTGCGTCGGGCAGCTTGATTTAATAGCCGGAGTATAAATCTATTCATTTGCCAGCAAAAGCTTTGTACAAACAAGGCTAATGAAAGCGGCTGCCCTGCCTAGGTACTCGGTAACTCAGTTAGCCTCGTGGCTACGGCGCACAATTCATTTTTTACTCCCCGTAATGTTATTTAGTTGGCGTTGGTTAAACATTGCTTTGATTGGCGTTATTTTTGCGTGTTGGTTTTATGACGATATTAATAATAGTTGGAATTATAGACACGTCCGCTAAGAACGCACTTTGTAATAAACACACATTGTAATAAAATCTATGCTATTGTAAATTGTACTTTGGTTATTGTATTATTGTTAGTTAATTTTTACAATTCATATAATTCTGGTGATGTTTTAGTGATTAAGGTTTCTTGGATTGTTTCAATTTGTGTTCAATTTTAGATTTAAGACGTTTCTACACAATGTAATATTGTTAATGAAATAATAAATGAAATGAAATGAAATATACTTTTGAAAATTAAAAACAAAAAGGGGTTCAAAGCTAACAAGTGGATCGGTCTCTAGAATGACTAGGAAGAGCTGGAAATTGTTTTTCCGCGAACTGTGATTGAGTGAAGCTAGCATTAGTTATTCTACGAACTGCATTGACAAATAAAACTCTAGTATCTAGAACACTCGAGTAACTGTTTGTGCACATAAAAGTAGAAAAAGGTTTTATGAGCTATATAATGAACGAAATTATAACTGTTGTAAAAGTATCCAGGCTTATGTAAGAAATTATGCAAAAACGTTTAGTCAAACTTGTAAAATAGGAAAATCCTCCAAACCTTAGCTCACAAATTAAAAACAGTAAGAATTAAATTAAAATGACTTTGAAAATTATTAATACTGGAAGAGTCAGAAGCCACAATAATGAGTTTTAATTTAAAATCTGACATAGAAGTAGCCACTGCTTTTGAACAATTCTTCACTGACATTCCGGACACCACTACAAAGTCATTAAATTCATAACCTACTGCCAAAGAGTAAACAAATACTACGGAAACCTACTGCAGACAAGTCTCTCTTGATTGAAAATGTAAATAAATGTGACATAACTTTTAAATTTGCATATGTTACGCATGTAGATGTTATAAAAGCTTTTAATTTTGAATGTTATAAAGACTACCGATCTCTGGAGTAATTCAGTTATGATTACTAATTCTATAATACTTTTATTGGGAAAACACCACAATTCAATATAAAAGCTAAGTCCTGTACTTATCTTTATATTTATTTTTGGAGTATTTTCTGATTTAATTAAATATAGTTGAGTAATACCATAGCATAAACCAGGTAGTATGTCTGACCCCGCTAATTATAGACTCATATTAGTACTACCAACATTTAGAAATTCTTTGAAAAAGTAATATATGATCAGATGCAGAACTACTTTTAGAAAAATAAATTATTACACTTTAAACAATTTAGTTTTACTAGGGATCGCTTTACAATCGATGCTGGTGTTGAGCATATAAAACTACGCCTGGGAGATCGCAACATGTTTTAGGTGTCTTCTGTGATTTATCTAAGAAATGTGGACTGTGTTCTGCATAATACATTGATCAGAAAATTGCACAATTGCGGTATTAAAAACACTGCTCTGAATTTTCTTACGTCCAATTTGAGTAACAGGATTCAGAAACTTGATGTTAATGGAAAACGTTTCCCGGGTTCTGTGGTCAAAATGGGATACTCACTAGTTTCTATTTTCGTTATTGTTTTTAATTTAATAAACAACTTACCATATTTAGTAAATAATAATCATGAGATAGTCCTGTTTGCAGATGACACGTCACTTTTAATCTAAATTAAAACGCCAGAAAAAAACTTCGTAGATATAAATATGACTATCTCAAAAGTGGTTAACAGGTTTAATATTAACAACTAGCTAAGCTAACATTACAACATTTTTCATCGCTGCTCCGCTCCTATTAGTCATAGCGTGATGTTTTATAGCCCATAGCCTTTCTCGATAAATGGGCTATCCAACAGTAAAATATTTTTCAATTCGAACTAGTAGTTCCTGAGACTATTGCGTTCAAACAAACAAACTCTTTAGCTAGTAGTAGAAATTTGATCTACATAATATTAACACACGCAACAAACATAAACTTGTTGTACCAGCGTCAACTAGCGATATTCAGAAATAAAGTCGTAATTAATTTAAGTGTACCATTTAAAAAAACATGTATATAAAGTTAAAGTTACCACTTATTAATTAAAAAAAATAGTTTTGTAAAGAAAAAATGGATGATTTTAAAAGAGTGGCCCATAAGTTTCTCAACAGCTTCTTTTTATGAGTTAGCTGAACGAAACCATCATAATTTGGTTTAACGAAATAAAGACATTTGCGTGTCGGACCATTTTCAGTGTAGTGTTCCGCAGCTTTGATGTGTGCGGAAAAATAATCTGCTACAAATATGTATTTTTATCATTTAGCTATCAAACTAAGTAGCGGCTAATACAAGACACCTTTCATATGTTTTTGCCCAAAGAGAGACCGTCTGGCACAACCTTTAACCTGATCGTTCCTAAGTCTGTAAAGGCATTCTACTAATCGAAAGTTTGTGAGCATGGGTTCTTGCACCTTCGTGTAAAATATACATCAGAATAGTAACCACTGGAAAAGGCTATTGTAATCATATACTTTATGTAAAATTAAATTTATGTAATGCTTTTCTGAAACAAGCTTTATCTCTATTGGATACATTTCGGGACTTAATCGCGTGAAATTATTTAAAGTTACGAACCTTTCCACCCGTGACCCGTGACCACGATCGGTGCAATTCGATCTAAACGTCGGGTAAATAAAAGGTTTTTACCTTTAAATAATTTCACGCGATTAAGTCCCGAAATGTATCTAAGTAATATGTATAAAAATCCCTGAAAGTTTAAAAACAATAAGCTTTAACTCGAATACTTTATGCATAGCCGAGTTTTGAGTAATGCAAGTTTTAAGACATGTTAAATTGTATAATAATATCAAACAGTTTGATGTTGAAGGTCATCCTCTACATCATCCTGTGCGCAAGAATAAAGTTTCCCTTGCTTGCATTAGTCAACGCAAATGAGACTCTATTACTCTCGAGATACACATGCAAGTATTAATTTCACACAATCATAATAATTGTGGTCTTTTCATACATGAATACTCTTTACAAAATGTATTGGATAATACATAAACGTGTATATTTGCAACACATAAACTGTAGTTACCTACATAAGTACATGAGGTAGCTGTTTAAACAGTTTTTCACTGGCTACTGGCCTGTCGTTGTAATTCACTGACAAACGCATATAAAAGAGTCCGGTAGCAGACAGTGAGTGGGGTGGAGTCGATTTAATTTTCAGCAAGTTTAAGTTTATATTATTTTTACTACCAAACCTATATCATTTAGTAGAACAGACCCAGGTGTTAGGCACATAGTTTTTAAATATTTTCACTCCCTAGCATGGAAAAAAAGCAGGGTTTATTTTTTTGAGAAACAACCAGTCTTTCAATAATTATATGATTATATTGTCGACCTAGAGTTTCCTTAATGGAATACATTTAATATTAAAAGTTCAAAATTATAGGTGACTTATAGTGAAATTAAATACAGACAGACAGAGATATATAAAATTTGTGTTTAGCGAACTTGGAACCACAAAATAAATTTGGATTTGGAAAACTAACTACAAAAATTATGTTCAATCAATAAACCCTACATAAAATGAGAGCTCTGGTTCATGTTCACTATGAAAAGTAAATATAGAAAATCTACAAAAAATAATTCAACGTTAGGAATATACAGGTTGACACTAAATAATTCTGTAATATCAGGTTTAGAAAATATTTCATAAATTAAGCCTTAATACCACTTGTTTTTCGAGTTATGACCTTAACCACCTACAGACTATTTTATTGGAGTAAAATCATTGTTCATTGTGAGGTTTAGGCCCTCAACCTGACAAAGAAACATCGATTTTACTCCAAAATCGGATATATAGTAAATGGTTGTGTGACAAAAGTATGTGGTAGGTAGTAAAGGGTTTATTTATATTTTTTTTTTCCAAAAATGATACTACGGAGTTATTTGGTGTAATGTAAGGAAGCTATTAAAAATCATGTATTTGACAAACTAACTATAAAAGTTATATAACGCCAGGGTGAATGCCAAATCTGTTCGACATATGATGTATTTGTATACCAGTAACCTCTGGAGGTTACTGGCTTACTACTTCTCTGGGGGTTACGCATTTTAATGGTTGAGTAACTGGTTACTCAACCATTCAAATGCGTATCCCATCTGGATCGCCAAGTCTCTCCCGACTTCACGGTTTCTTACAAATTTCAGACATCCCTGGTAGATGTCTGAAATTTGTGTGAATTGCAGAACCGCGATACCGTGTACTCTTGGACTACTGTTACTAGTAGAGATTGATTAACCTACGGCACTGTCCCATCACAACATGTACTTTAACTCACTTGTCTATACTTAGACTCTCAGTTTAACCATCATCGATTTCATCAATGACACCCTGATTACTAGGTGCATTTTAAATTCAAGGCTTACAACATTTAGCACACGCGCATTTTTTTTTTCATCCCTTCAGGTTCCCTATTCACGACAAACAAAATACAAGTTCTATAAATGATGGTTCTACTCCTTTATTGAAAGTCGGACCTAGGCGGTGGTACTTTACACGTGGTGCATCGTTGACAAATTGTAGATTCAGTGGCGCAACTTTCCGCGGTGCTTGAAAATCGCTGACCGATGCGTCTAGCGACTGTTGACAGATGTTCACTTTGGAGGCGTCGGGTGACCTACTTACAGAAACAGCGTTGCGTATAATACTACGTCGGCACGTAGTCCACCTATAGTGTTTTCTGGCACCTCCAACTTGGTCCAACCTCTGCCAGGTTTGTTTTCAGAAACAGTCTGGTAACGTCGACATCGTCGACATGGTCGAATCTCCGCAGCTCCACAAAGGCTGGCACGAGTCCGGATCGGTCTACTTCAGCAAGGTGATGCTGTCCTGGATGCTCTTCTTAGTTCCATCTCTCCTGCAGGGAGGCATATGGTCGACTTTTCCAAGGGTTTAGATAACCAATATTTTGTCACTGCTTATCTCTTCTTCCTTGAAGTTCGACTTCCAGATCTGCAAAATGCTGACTTCGTCCATAGTCTCGATAGCATTTTGTATAAATGCCAATAACTCGTTGGCTAGAAGTTGTTGCGAACTCATAGCTACAAAGACATTTGGCGGCAATTGCCGCTGACGTCGCCATATCCGATACTCATGAATTACAAGATGATCTCGACAGGTTTCAATAATATTGCACTCGTAATAAACTTGAACTCAACTTATCGAAATGCCATCATGTACGCTTCATTCGTCCGAAATCAACGATTGGTTCAGGCTACACTACTGGACAGTAAGCTTATCTTAGACCAGCACATAGAGAATATTGTAACGAAGGCCTCAAAAGCCCTAGGTTTTGTCTTGAGGACCTCCGCCTGTTTTCGATCTATCAAAATACTTTATTGTTCTTTTGTACCTAGTCATTTGGATTACGCTTCTCAGGTTTGAAGCCCTCAATATGAGACTTACCAGTCCCGTAAAGAGAAAAAAATCATGCGTTACCCGTGATGACCGTAGGCGTTATGTTAATAATATATGTTTTTTGATTAAGATCGCAAATGGTTCAACTGATTGTTCCGACCCTATTGCAAAACTAGGATTACGAACTCATCAAATTGGCCTTCGGTAGCGTCCAATTCTAGACGTTCCTTTAACTTCTTCCATCGTATGAGGGAATTTAACCAATTATCCAGTGAATTAAACATAGACCTATTCTGTACTAGTGCGAGATCATTGACACTATAATCACACTAACACTTTGCACACCAAAGCCCTTAAATCCCGCATAGCGAATAACCGACGATAAAAATGTATCATGAGGTAATTTTTTTCGTCATAATGAGTATTTTAAAGAAATTTTAAAAGTTTTACATTCGATTCTTCTCCACAGCCGTCGCTGTCGGCCGGTCGCGCTCGTATCCTCGCGGGAGGTAATTATGCATGGCCGCTTTTTAGCGCGTCCACCATCGAATAAAATATAAAACGGGCCGCAACTAATGATTTCACGTACAGTTCACGTTATGTACTTACTGTAATTACAGCGCAGCGCTATGTTTACCTGATATTGACTGCTGTTATAGTTACAGTGCATCTCAGTGTAATGAAAATTTGTAAAAACTAATGTAGGTACATTATACCCCGTTTCCTATATATGTTCGTAAAATTTCGCGATTTGTACACATTATAGAATTTTATAAGCTAACCAACCAACGGCCGTGAGTCGGGCAATAACAAAAAGGTATTTAGTGTTAAAACAAAATATTTACAGAATTAAGGCCTTATAAAATTCTGTAATTATACCCCGCATTTGAATTTATTTTAAGTACCTATCAATTTGTTTATTGTACCTAGGTATAGAGCTATTTGTGGTCAAGTACCTATTAGGTACTATTTTTAAAGCTTTATTATATTACTAGCTGACCTGTGCAACTTCGTCTGCGTAAATTTTCCCCGTTTTTGCAACATTTCTTATTGCTGCTCCGCTCCTTATTTCTCCACTATTTAATGGAGAAATAGGGGCAGAGCAGCCTTCCTCTTCAATCACCTTATCTATTAAAAAAGACCTCATCATAATCCGTTGCGTAGTTTTAAAGATTTAAGCATTCATAGGGATACAGGGACAGAGAAAGCGACTTTGTTTTATACTATGCAGTGATTATTGTCTCTATTGATAACATAGGTCAACACGAAGTTTCTTTTGGATAAGATTTCGATAGATTTATCGATAAGTTAGACAAAAATAGAAAAAGTTTACTTTGGTATCCAGGAGAACGGCGGATTAAAATTTTATAGAATCCATAGTTAAAATTTTTGTTTACAACGAAATGAAAACAAAAAATAAATACTATACATATTTTTTTACAAAAAATACAATATTACCTACTTTTCTTTCATGTTTTCAAGTACTTTGTACAAAACCCCTAATTTAGTCTCCTATTATATATTGGACTCGATAGCGGTGTTCGAATCCCATGATGACGTAATGAAAACGTTCGCCTGGTTATTCTGAATAGGCATTCTTCATGTTGCTATCAAATTCATCTAAGTGAGCATGCAGCATTATGTACTTTTATAGACATTCTGCAGCCCATCGTTTTTTAATCTTCTACCAAGTTATTAACCAACGTTCGGTATTTTTTAACTTTATTAATCCATAAAAATCCAAAAACTACAACTACTTGTTTAGAATTCTCCCAACTTCTTTGTTGAGCATAAGTAAGTAATTTTGAATATTTTTCTCTGGTTTTTTTTTTTATTTATGACCCAAAAATTCCAGCTTTTGCATAACATTACCTTTGTTTAACAACTCAAGAAAAACCGAGCAAGTGCATATTGTGTCATTGGGTTTTCTGTTGTTTTTGTTTCATACTAAATAGTAACAACGTTATATAAGTAACTAGCTTTCGCCCGCGGCTCCGCCCGCGTGGATGTCGGTTATCGCGATAAAAACTATCCTATGTCCTTTCCCGGGACTCAAACTATCTCCATACCAAATTTCATCTAAATCGGTTCAGTAGTTT
Source organism: Herminia tarsipennalis (assembly GCA_945859575.2). Taxonomy (NCBI): domain Eukaryota; kingdom Metazoa; phylum Arthropoda; class Insecta; order Lepidoptera; family Erebidae; genus Herminia; species Herminia tarsipennalis. The sequence continues at coordinate 15,689,505 of OX243846.2, read as the reverse complement.
GAGCGTGAAAGCGTAACAGACAGACAGACAGATAGACAGACAGACAGACAGAGTTACTTTCACATTTATAATATTAGTATGGATTTTTAATGGAATATGTACGATAATTTTGTTACTTGTCACTTGGTCTGCTGTTACTCGTTAAGTTGTAAAGCCTACTTAACTGTGATCTAATGACACCTCGATATAAGAAATCACATCCCTACTTTATATATGTGGGAGGTACCCATTTTTTATTTAAATTTTATGATTTTACTTTGTCAGCATATATAATATTAAGTGTATCCAAAATTACAGCCTTTTAGCACTAACAGTCTCTGAGCTAAGTTGCGGACCGACATGGCGAAACTATAAGGATGCCGTTTTGCCATTTTGGCTACGGAACCCTAAAAAGGATTACTTTGACTACCACAAAAGCAAACTTTTTAAGGATTATGAGTGCTTTAGGCATAGAAAAATCATAAAATATTTTTTAGGACAAACAGTTTTTTTTTGTAATGTTGTGTAGAAGTGGTGATTCATGAGGGCTCGCGTTGTTTTCAACCTAGTAATATTTTTTAAGACAGTTGTTTATAGATAATTATGTTTTAAACTTTTAGCCGCACCAACCGCACTTATAATTTATTGATAATTAATTTACTTATTTTTTGTGATTGCCCAATAAGGAGGGTTATGTATGTTTGTATTAGATTTTAGCTTGAGAGGTATCATTAGATTCGTCTCAGTTGTGTGAGTGACACTGAGTACATACATACATATCAACCCATATGATGGCCCACTGCTGGGCACGGGTCTCCCCAGTAGAACCTACTAGTATGTAGATCCTGGGGGTAATTGCCATAATCGCCACGCTTGGCGAGCGGGTTGGCGATCGCAGTAAGACTTTAAGTACGCAGAGGACGCTTATGCGGATGCTCCTTTGGTGGGAAATCCCTTAGTCGCCTTGACGACACCTACGGGAAGAGATGGGGTGGTACTATTCTTAAGCCGGTACCACACGGCACCTTAAGCCGGTACCACACGGCACTGAGTAGATATAGTCAAAATTAGAAAAAAATAAAATGGCATTATTATGCCTAGCAGTTTAGTTTTTGAATAGATTAAAATTGTTGTGTTTTTTTTAAGTAAGATTAGATATTAGAGTAGATAACACGTCTGGACATAAATTGAAATTACTATTTCAAAACCCAAACCTAAAAGCGTAATAGTTACTCAGTAAGTGTAGAGATAGTGTGTTCTATAGTTTTTACTTTGATTATAAATGTCGTTTTTTTTTAATTTTACCGGTGGTAAGGACTCCAGAGGACGGAACCTTCTCACGATGCGTGCCGTAAAGGGTATTACCGCTTTCTGCATCTGATCCTTGATACGGCTACCGAACGTGAGCCTCTACAGGTGTTGATCGAGGCTCTTGGCGATTTGGGCTGAAACGACTATTGGCACAATAACTGCTGAATCCACATTACTATTATAATAACAAATTAAATATAAAACTTATTGATCTTATTTCAGCAAACTAAATTTTATTTACCAAAGTATGTAGGTAACTCTAAGTAATAATAAGTAGGTAATTGGCATAAAAACCAAGATAAAGAGTTGATTAGCAAGGGAAATATAGAAACATTTTGATTGATTAAGTTAATAAGCTATAATCAATAACGCATTAATCTCGATTAAGTATAGAAATAAATTTGCGATACACCTACCAAACTTCATTAAAAAAAATACTTAATTTTAAATAAGTTGTAACAGAGCCATCTGTATAAAAATGCGGGAACTACTGAGCTTTCTTTGTAAGGTTGTGAAGCTTTGTAATATATCCGCTGCATGAGGAGGGCGCTGTAATCTTTTTAATTCGAGAAAATCTCGTTGATTTTCATTTCGAAAGCGAGGAGGCGGGTCTTCACTCTCCGGCATTGTTTAAAAGCGGGGATGAGGAACGGACGCGTTGCTCGGCATATGATCAGTTTAGAAATTAGTTGAAACTGTTTTCGAGTAGCCTAGATTGAATACGAGTTTGAGTATCTATGTGATCATTATATTCGAGTATGAATGAAAGAGTATGAACGATTCTAAATTTGGTGTAAATGAATTAATGAGTACCTAAGTATTAAGAGTAAGTAATAATGGAGAATTTTGATTATTCTCGAGATAATCTAAAATTTTGGTAAACTGCGAAGTCAGTCTCAGTTAGACTCAGTTATGAGACACATTATATGTGCGAACTTAGATTTTCAGTCCCTGCACAGTTCAGTTGCGGAACTTTAACGCAGGCATTTATCATCGGTAGGTACGGCAGGTACAGTATTCCTATGATTGCGGGTTCGGGTCCCGCCCGAGTCGATTTCTTCATAAATTTAGATATTTAAGCAAATATATACCGCGACTGCGACTGGCACATTGGTCTAGTGGTTAGTGATCTTAATTGCTAAGCCGGAGGTCGTGGGTTCGATCCCTACCCAGGATAAAACTTTTGTGTGATGAGCACGATGGTTTATTCTGTGTCTGGTTGTGTATTCCGGTCTCTCTGTAATTTATATACCTATATCATGTATTTTTTTAGAACTACATAAATATGTTTATTAGTTGCCCGGTTGCCATTATACAAGTGGATATTACTTAGTTACGTGAGGTGTTTAGCGGGGGGAGGGAGGGGGGAGGGGGGGGGGCAAGCCGAATCTCCTGATATCTCACCAGACGGGTCCCAAATTCGTCAAAATCACATCACGTGACTTATGGACGCCCCTTATCGCGATAAGAAGTATCCTATGGGATAATTTTTATCGTGATAAGAGGGCCTCTCATATAATAACCATTCTATCGCACTAGAGGGAGAAAGTGTCCTAAATTCACCAAAATCACTTCACGTAATTTATGGACGCCCCTTTATTACTTTAAAACTATCCTATGTCCTTCCCCGGGTCTTAAACTATCTCCATACCAAATTTCGTCTAAATCGGTTTAGTAATTTAACTCTTAAACGAGAAAAGGTACCTAACAGACAGACAAACAGATATTTTCACATTTATAATATTAGTATGGATATCATGTATGTATGTTAAAAAGCGGCGGTAGCCTAATGGCTAAGGCATCGGTCTCGCAATCGTGAGGTCGCGGGACTAGCCTTTGAGCTTAGCGGGAGGGGTTAACAAGATTGCTAGTAATGTGGGACTCAATCCAGCATTGCTAGTTTACTTAAAAAAAAAAATGTCTTGAACACGAGGGTAAACATAGTAGAAGAATTACTACATGTATAGCTTAAGATCAAATCGTATTCAAGTACCTCAACTAGTAGAACTCAAGTAATTAGACAGTCATTAGTAATGTAAATACAAATGGTAATTGGTACAATCCGTACTACACAGAATTAGATCTTCATGTGTAAGCACAATATTGGCGACCAATTAGCGTGCTTACTTACTTGCACTAAATTCTGTGGTATTTAAGTAGGCATGTAATTCAAACTATTATATAAATACTATCTAGCTACCGATAATACTACACAAACGAGTAAGATACTTGATTGTAAGATATCTGTAATTCTCATAATGTCACTATCATTTTAAGGTATGACAAGATTTTGTTTCATAGGCTTACAAATTAAGCGGCGGTAGCCTAATGGTTAAGACATCGGCCTCGCAATCGTGAGGTTGCGGGTTCGAATCCTATCCATTATACGACCGACGTGAACCTACTCCTAAGACAAGCCGTTGGGCTTAGCAAGAGGGGATTTAAAATGCCATGTCTATGTACCTACCCATTATAACTTTATCATAATGTGTGTAATTTAGTGTAAATAAGTTTGTGAAAATTAAATTATTATTATTAATTATCTTAAAACATAGACATCTACAAATACGCGTTTTATTTTGTACTAGTTTTCGCCCGCGGCTCCGTGGATGTCGGTTATCGCGATAAAACTATCCTATGTCCTTCCCCGGGATTCATACTATCTCCATACCAAATTTCAGCTAAATCGATTTAGCTGTTTGAGCGTGAAAGCGTAACAAACAGACAGACAGATAGAGTTACTTTCACATTTATAATATTAGTATGGCGTATGGATTTAATACGTATGAAAACATGTGGTTAAGTGTTAAAATATTAAATATTTTCCAGAACCGATATCACTAAGTTATTTGTGTAAAGTAAAGCAGCCACGAGCGTGAAAGCGTAACAGACAGACAGACAGAGTTACTTTCACGTTTTACTATTAGTATATTAGTAATATTAAAAATCATCCATCCATTAACATAGTATTAAGTTCTACTTACTAACACCAATTGTATCATTGTATGTGTAGTGTTAAATTGGGCTATCTGGATTACAAAAGATTTTTACTTCTCAAGAAGTGAATTAGAGTATTTGAGAACTGATTTTCGTTTACTCAATAACTAGATCTATTCAAAGAATATTTCTGAACCAACATTTGGAAAACTAACTTTGTTTTCTCTATAACTTTATTAATAAAAAAAAAATAGTCTGTATATACGGTATATATTTGTATGGGCTTTTGACGCCTGAAATAAATGGTATATTATTATTTCTGTGAAAAATTAATATTTAGTAAAGTAATGTAAACTTCTAGAGAATAAACTATCTACCTAACTAATCTTATCATGGTTTCACCGCCCAAAAAAACTGTAAATAAATGATCTATATTTACTCACATGCAGTAAAGGTGGCCGGATCTATAAATTTAGTGCAGCCCACCAAATATGCTGAAGGAAGGTTCGTTGGTGGGCCGCGGTCGAGGTGTCGGGTTCACTTCCCGGTTCGGACACTCGACGTGTGTACGGATTTAACGTGTTTTTATATGGAAGAGTTTTTTGATGTGCACGTGAGCTTTGTTTTTGTTGGTTTGTGGATAGAGAGTTTAAGTAGATACGTGTTTGTTCTGTGTAAGTGTGATTCTGAGTGCCTTTGTGGCGCAGTGGGAGTGTGTCCGACTGCTACGCAAGAGGTCGTGGGTTCGATTCCCACACGGGACACCACTTTGTGTCATTCACAAATTGTTGTTTCGAGTCTGGGTGTACATTGTGTGACTTATATGTTTGTAAAGTCCCCCGCGACACAGGGCTTGTACTACCACCGACCGACCACTCTACTGCGGGAGTGGTCTTTTTTCAAAGAAAGAAAAGTAAGATTCTAGAAAACTAAGGCTGAATTCACATAAGTAATGTCTTAGCTAGAATCAAAATAACAGGATTCATGACCACGTCATTAATGGTCATCAGAAAAAGACACGGAGTACTACAAATACAAATAGGGTGCAATGGCATAGAGTATACATTTGAATCGATATCAGTCCATTCGACGAGTACTTAGGATATTATGAATAAACACACACACACACACACACACACACACACACACACACACACACACACACACACACCGACAGATGAAATATATAGGGAGGTTTCAAAGTTATGCATTATTAAAAATATTTTATGGTATATAGAATTTACTTGTACCAAATTATGATGGCACTTTGTATCACCCTCTATAGAGTATAACATGATCGCCGACTGTTATTAACACGCGATGTAGTATAATTTATTATTTCAAAACTTTTAACTCATAATTTAATATAAAACAGTTTTCAATTGCGATTAAATTTCTCAAGGGTTTATGTTTCAATGGTTTGAAAATATCCAAATAAATGGATACCTAAAAATATACATAAAAAAGGGCAAGTGCATGTCGGGCCACGCACAATGTAGGGTTCTGTAGTCAATCCGTTAAGAAGTGGATTTCCTGTTGTTTTTGTTTCACACTCACAACGTTATATTTATTTAATAATTAAAAAAATAATGTTAAGTCTTAAAGTCAATCTTATTTGATCAGCTATTACTCGTAAACTTGTCATGCCTACTTACCTGTGATAGTTTTCCTTTTAATTTCACTATATATACCTACTACTATCGTGATTTTTTTTAAATTTAGCTGGGGGGGGGCACTTGACTCTAACAAAAACTTGAACTTTAAAGCTAAATATTTTACTATTAAAAGACCTATCTAATGATACCCCACACGATGGGGTAGGTGAGAAAAAAAATCCTAAAAAATGTTTTTATTAAGATTTTATTCTTTCACTTTGTCGGCGTAAGTAATATTTGTAGTCATGCAAAATTACAGCCTCCCTAACAGTCTCTGTGCAAAAGTGCGGATTTTGGCTACGGAACCCTAAAAATTGTGAACTAATTTCCAGTAGCAGTAGTATCGATTTTGATATTTGATGTCATAACCTAAAACATTGAAATTGACAGGATAAAATAAAATTTAGCTCGAAAAGCAGCGCATACTTAAACAGCGACTGAATACAGGTGTAACTTTCTGCATATAGCTATATCAAACAAAAGGTAACATATGAACAAAGACCGAAAATCTGCGCCAAATATGTTTGCTCAACCCTTGACATCTCAACGAGCCATTTGTCAGCAACTCCTGAAATCACAGCCGGTTAACCGTCCCACTCTCCGACAGGATCATTTCATATTTTCGCGGGTCCATCTCTCACACACCGCTCAATTATTCACCCGACTCCACCCGGGCACCCGGTCAAAAGTAATGGCCGGTGAACGCGAAATTACACGTGTTACAATGATGATTCTGTTTACCCCGGGCGGAGTAATTTTGCCCGGATACTGTTTGAAGAGCTGTTAGGTTTGTGATCATTTTATTTAATGACCCACTCGGGTATTTTGGGGTTACTTTGTTTGTGCATTGTTTTCCGTTTTAAGTTTTTTATTTGTGTTGCGAATTCAAATAACAGAAAGAGGTTCAATTACTGTTGACTGCTTCCAGTTATTTTATATCAATTCTCTTCTTTATTTATTTTTATTGCCAGATCTATTATGAGAGGCGTATGACTATGCTTAAGACAAAAGCAATCAAGGTTTGTTTACGTTGCAATCAAATCGAATGATAAGACATAGTTTAAGGAATTATCTAATATGATAAATTACTAAAAATGGTTACAGATTACGTAGTTTTGTAGCACACTTTGCCAATATTAAGCAAAAGATGAGCTACGCAAGAGGTCATGGGTTCGATTCCCACACGGGATACCACTTTGTGTGATCCACAAATTATTGTTCCGAGTCTGGGTGTACTTTGTGTTCGTGACTTGTATGTTTGTAAAGTCCCACAGGGCTTGTACGTCTGTTCTGTCTGTTGCGCTGCGGGAGTCGTCTTTTAAAAAAGAGAAAGACAACAGAGAATACCTACATCTAATTTGTCTGTCACTTCAGTAGTATAAAATAATAAAAATATACTATCAATCAAAGCATTCCTTACAAATCTATCTTTACCTTTCACGCCTATATTCCAATGGCTGCAATTTCCATAATCTTCAACGTTAAATCCTTCCTGCTTTAATTTTTTGTGTGTCCGCAATCGCCACGCGTCCCCGGAGTCCCTGTTTACTCACATGTTCGTCGTGTGACCATATCCGGCTTCAGATTTATAGGTCACATGTCATGTGTTGGCGGTCGACCATCTATCTCCATGTTTGTATTAGATAAAGGCACAAAAACTTGGTGCCATGCTGTCTGGGAGACGGTAATACGGAGGCATTTTTTGTGGAGATCGGGTTCATATCGGTTTTAATGATTCGGTTTTGGTGAATGACATGTGAAGATGTTTGCGTTATGTTTCAATGTGGTCCTTTAGGTTTATTTGTAAGTGTATTGGGAAGATTATTTCACCAAGAAAGTAGTTTAAATTATTTGTATTTGATGCACACCAGTGCTTGTTTGTCGATTGTAGATTACAATTATAGACAATTTTAATTTTGTAATTTTGTTTTAATGTTGTAGTGGGGTGCTCGGAGAGTATCTACTTTAAATGAATCTTTAAAAACGTGGTCTTGACATCTGGGCCTGAAGAAGATATTCTTGTGAGTAATATGTACTCTTTATCTATCTAGGTATCTTTATTAACTAACAACAATACAAGCTAACAGTACTGACCAAGTCACTTATATGTTACGTCAGTAGAGAATGCGTTGCATTTAGCATTAAGTAGTTGAATTAAAGGAAACAAAGTCGAAAGGAAAAAATAATTATTAAGAATACAATGTCAAAGTATTGACAGGAATGACTGATATTAATACAATAATAATTACATTACTTATGAGATTTGATTAGAATAATAATATATATTAACATTACAACCATTATTTATTTAAATATTGCATTATATATTGTATTATTACACTAGGTTTATCAAAATATATGTCAGCATCTGGATAGGTTTGTAAAAACTTATTTATGAAATCAACAGCACGAGCTGTAGGTTTATTGTTTGATTGTGCCGAGCGCCATTACGGTGAACAAGTAAATAGTCTATGTTGCCACCGGCCGGTACCACGCATATAATTATTGGGCACGTAAAAATGAATAGATTCCCGTACTGACGAATTGTTGACTTCCTCCATTATGAGCATGTAATACTGCATGATAAGCATAAACTTCCGTCTAAATTCCAAGATGTCAAGATCAACCATTTTATAAAGAAGGGGATAGTAACCATATTTGCGTTTGTAAATGTACCTACCAAATTGGTGCTGGATTTTTTCCATCAAGAGAACATATGCTCCGCTCCTATTGGTCGTAGCGTGATGTTATATAGACTTTAGCCTTCCTATTCAACTTACAGATTATCGCGTGCAAACAAACAAACAAACAGCACTTCAGCGTTATAATACTTGTATAGATTTCACATGTACCACACCTGCTTTATTTACCTTATTTAGTTAAATAATATGGTTTTATTTATTTCAAAATATTATGAACATTTTTTTTTATTCGCTTAAGAAGCAAATGCGACCCCTTGTGTTAAGTCATGATTCAACATGTGATGCCAAGTTCGCAAAGAAATAGATAAAGCCGCAGAAAAGAACTAGGTAACAAAAACTCGCGGTCACTCCTTTCAAATTGCCAATGTTTTTTATACTACAAATTTTCTTCTTGGGGTTTGATTCATAAATATTTGTATATTAAGTGGTTTTTCTTACATTAATCGAATCGCATGTTGCCTCCATTTTTTTATCCAATTTTTGCAAGTTAATGCTTCCATCCACACCTAGGAGGCTAATTAATTTAAAACTTGATTTTACTCACTTTACGTGCTATGGTTAGGTACTCTTTGCGTGCGTTTCATGGTGTAATGGCTGCAGCATCTTACTGACATAATAATTGGCATTTAAAAAAGTTGCTATTTTATACAAAATAAAATAGCAACGGCTTTTCTTTTCTTCTTGCAAACTTAACATTAAATGTAAAATCATTCTATTCCAAATTTTGTCTGGCGTTCGTAAGTGTTGCATTCTGTAACCTAAGTGAATAAAGTACTTTTGTATATTCGAATCGAAATCGAAACATTATATAAAATACATCCAACTCAATGTGTACAACATAACGGTTTTCTACTAAAGGCTTCCAAACATGAATACAATGTATATTATCTATTGATATAAGTAAACATTCCCGAGACAAGTGATCGCAAGACGTTCATAATATTTGACGTATGTGCGTAATGAAGCTGAGTGTGTATTTATTAAGTTAATTAAAACCGTTCTTGAAGCCTGAGGCTAGAGTTAGGGGTCGTACGTCGTACCCGCCCCAAAATATCTCTCTATGAAAGATTTTGCTTAGATTAAACAAGGTATTTAATATTGGAGTAAGTTAGTAGGTGAAATATCTAAGTTGAAACGATTTTTTCGTAAAGGGTTAATTTTTGAAACCGTTACATTCCATTGTTGTCTTAAATAATATTTAACAAGTAATTGTGAAAAACACTTTTTTTATTTATTATATTTCACACAATTAACACATTTTTTTTAGCAAATACAATAAGCAAACATATTATAAAAATATAGATGGATATTAACGCGATGTTGCAGTAGCTCCGTATGTAATCTGAAAATATTATCTTTTAATTAAATATAACTGGTACATGAACAAGGAAAATTTTAGAAAGAAATAAAATAATTTTTATTTGTCATTAAAAATTAAAAAATAATTATTTTGCTACACTTGATAGATTGACGAATTGCACCGACCAGAAGAAGAAAAGCCAACTAGTGGCGGTCACAAACACTATATATAGCAACCCATAAAATGTCCCACTGGTGGGCAAGTCTCTCCCCTGTACTTATCCATATTGAAATAACCGCCATGGTAAGCGAACGGTGTGACATCCCTTAGACACCTTGGGCTTGACAACACCTACGGTAAGAGTTTTTTTTTTTTAAAGATAACTAGCAATGTGGGATTGAGTTCCACATTACTAGCAATCTTGTTAACCCCTCCAGCTAAGCTCAAAGGCTTGTGTGGAGTGGGTTCACGTCGGTAGTAAAATGGGTAGGATTCGAACCCGCGATCTCACGATTTAAGCCGGTCTAGGTATTAAGTACCAATATAATTATTTAATTATATTGGTACCTAATACATACACACTTTTCTATTTTTTTTTTGTAAATATCTTGTATATATTGTATTATTAAAGATGTAATTTAGAGTAGTTTTTAAATATCGTGTATATACTTTACGAGTAAAATTATTTAATTATACATATCTACTTATATACCTTTTAGACTTGTCTCGTGATGTTTCTGATTACTTTAAATTTAAAAAACATTTGTAACAAAATTTATGACACAGACCTTTATCCCATTAATTACCTTTGAATTATTAATAACAATCTTCATACAACGAATGTATACAAGTAAATCTTCTTAACTTTAGCATACGAAGTCTTAATTTTAATAACGTAAGCAATAATGAGACATTATTACGAGAGACTCTCATATTTAACTTTTGAAGAATCGACTGTGTCTAATGAAGGGTAATATTTCATTACTCAATTATGCATGTGTATAGAGATTAAATTTTGTATTAGAAGATGTGTTGTTCGTTTTGATTAACGAAACTTTACGAAGCTCTGAATAATAAACGCAATCTTAGTTTAGAGAGTCTTTCTCGTGGGCATCTAATTTAATTTATTCATTTATTTAGGAAGCAACATTTGTATTACAATTGTGATAAGACATGATTACATTATGTGCATGTTCGCACAGCAATAGATAAATCTGACTCGTGGCTAATTATTTTTCAATATGCCAATGTTTACTATGATTGTTTGTTTATAAACTGTCTTTGAAATAGAAGTTATTGTACATTAACGATCGGGACACATCGAATTGATACATAGTTGAAGTTTGGTTGTAGTCATAACATGAATTCCGAACCTTGAGAGTGAATTCGATTATAAATTATTGCTCTGTCTAATCAATCTATGTAAAAAATGACTTTGAAAATTCCTTCAATGGTTTGTCTGTAATGTAAAATTAAAGGCATAGATACCCTGGTTTACTTAAAGGACTGACATACACAAAAGCAGAATGTAACACAAAATAAAATAAATAAAATAAATGTTTGCACATTAGTTTGAGGATAAAATCGAATTTTACGTGTATGGCAATACAGCGCTATTATAGATATATATATATATATATATATATATATATATATATATATATATATATATATATATATATATATATATATATATATATATATATATATTTTTTTTTTTTAAAGACGACTCCCGCACTAGTGTACAAGCCCTGTGTGACGGGGGACTTTACAAACATACAAGTCAAGACAAGTCACGGACACAAAGTACACCCAGACTCGGAACAACAATTTGTGGATCACACAAAGCGGTGTCCCGTGTGGGAATCGAACCCACGACCTCTTGCGTAGCAGTCGGATCGGATATGTGGATATATGGATACCAAGCAGGCAAGATCCAATACATAAAACAAATGATACTCTAAAAATAAAAGCTTGGTTGATATCCATAACAATACTACTGCCTCACGTAAAGACATACATATTAGTTGAAACCGTACCTTATAATGCAAAAATATCACTACCAATACAAATAAACAACCTCCAATATCATTAAATACAACTAAATCACAATAATATCTCTCAAGAGATCCATCTCAATTCGAAACAATGTGCCACTCGGCCCTAAAACATAGATCACTCGCAGACAGCCGAAGCCTTCGGTAATGAAGACAACATCTCTACAAACTATAATACGCCATCTAAATGCACCGTCGACAGGCATAAACAATTGAAATAATTATCAGGATAAGCTCGTCGGATCAGGGAAAGCCCTCGAGAATCTCAACCCTTCTTAGATCCTCCTGACAGGTCTTATGCAAATTCACAAACTTATCAATACTAACGACCTATCACATAAGATGATTTACACTGCAAAGTAATGCCAACCGTATTTCCTTAAATATAACGTAGCGTTTACAGTGGTTGGTTGATGACATAAGGTTTTATGATATGAGTGGATGGTAATAGCCGCTCAATTGGCTCTCCTTCTATGATATGCAAACTTGTGTTTTGTTTGCACTCTTGTAGTGATAACGACTACCACTTGAAATATTTTGGAAGTTCAAACATTATTTACTTCGTACATTAAGAGATACATTGAGAAAGGGGTTAAGGGAGTAGAAATTTGAAATAGATTATCACGTAGTTTCATAAGTTAAATTTAGAAGGGAACGTATCTTTATTCTTATCGCACGTTTTTGTTTGCGAGCTGAGATGCTAGATGGGATAAAGCGTAACACATTTGCTCGTAAAATGTCAGAAAAGTGGATAAAATTTTATAAATAAAATTAACTTTGGGATATAAAATATATTAAATAAACATTTATTTTTTTAATTTAATTAATTTTAACCATAAATTACACCTACCATTTATCTGTAATAAAACATAAAAATATTAATTTACTTTATTAATATTACTGGCTGTTTTTTGACCTTTGCCTTAAAAAACAAGCGCTGATACCACAGATAATAGATCTAGCGCTGATACGCTCGCATCGATAATTTGTGAACAAGTAAAATTATTCCGCGCGCTTTTTCTTTTGGCTGTATTGTTTTTTTATTTATTTCCTCGTTATGCATGTTATAAATCGTCGTATGACATACGTGCGCTTTGATAATTACAGCCTCAGCTTTCTTGTAGTAATATCGCCTCGGCTGTAATTTTCAACTTACCGCACTTATACATATGGCTGTGATAAAAATCTTAATTTGAAATAGGACCATTTTTAAAAATTCCATTCATTTCCAGATTTGTTAAATCATTACTTAATATTAACTCAAAGAAGATATAGCAAATCAAACTACGTTCCAACCGTGGGTCTATAAGATACCTCTTTTTTTGTTTAATACTGAGGCGCAATACTTTAAGAACTTTTGTTTTATTTATTGTTTTGTTTGTCTGTAGATCTATAATTTAATTACTATCAGTACAACTTAGTCGAAAAACGCGATTGTGATTTATTATAATCCCGCTTGTTACCGTATTATCAACGGAGGCTAATATACACAGGATGAAGATTTAGTCAATAAACCCTTGCAGAGGGTGATCAGACCATGACAGTAAACTGATTTTTTTGGAAAAAAATACTTTCCTTAATTTTTTAGACACCTTTAAACGCATAACAATGAGTGTATCTAGTTAGGTGGCGGGTACCAATATGTATTATTATAGTAATTTTGTAGGCATTTCTTGCCAATTACTTTATTATTAAAATAATTGCATTTTTGAAAGATAGAAAAATTTGAAGTCCAGAAGAGGGTCCAACTCGCTTGTAAGAAAGGATAAAGAAATTTGAGGCCTAGTAACATAGTCCAGATAGGTGGTTCGATTCCGGCCCGGGTTTGGCATACGGAAGTCTCGGGTTCGATTCCTGAATCTTTCAAAAATGCAATTATTGTATTAATATGTATTATGTTGATATTTTTTTTTTTTTTCACTTGGTAAAGTACGAGGTCATACGTTGAAGTGCTGTAAAACGGTTGTCGTGGGTTGAAGCGCGGATTCAAATTTCCTTTAGCATTTTTATGAAAAAAAATAATGTAAGTATTTTTTTTTCAAAAAAATCGGTTCCGTATCATGATCTGATCACCCCACAGCACGCATTCGACTGACTAAATCGGCACCCCGTACCTAAATCCCGTCTAGTACATTACGTTATAGGCACAAATTTATAAAATTAAAATCGAACAAACATACTTGCATTATATTCTTAAAGTAAAAGAATTCAAGAAGTAATAAATTTCCACCAAGTAGTCTTAAACAAATGTTATAAGAAAACCTATTTCAAAAACCAATATAGTTTTTATTACCATCACAGTTAAGCTACAATCCACTGAACTGTATTCAGTTCACAAAATTAAATAAATACTTCAACCTAAAGACCTCATTACAACATAGTTTATTTTTTCTTTCCTTTAATAAAACTGAGCGATTACTTGCATCAACAAAGTTGATGTTAACTCAGTAAACACACTAGTATAAGCGTAAACAAAATTTAGTGATACGTGTGTGAGCACCGAACTGTAAACTGTGGTCGAATGAATACACAACATATAACGAACATATGCGTTTATATGATGTACATATGATGAGAGATTGATGGTTGACTACATTTTGTTTGATATAATCCTCCTTTTTAAATTGGATAGTTGGTTGTCAAGTCACATCAGTCTCTTTTTACCCCACTGCAAGGAAGGGTATTTATGTTTGTATGTATGTATGTATGTAATATTCTTTATTACCTCATATCTTATAAACCACTGAACGGATTTAAACAATTAAGATGTCTTTAGATTCGTGTTGATTGCCCAAGTGTTGTTAGTTATGTGACGTTTTTAAAAAACAAACATGGCGGCTGTGAGATGTCATAAAGAGGTGTGAAAAAGAAGTTATTTCGAATACTGCAATATGGGTGTCAAATTAAAGGGCTCGTCTTAAGCATTTCAAAAAGGTATAATATGATTATTAAAGGAAACATAATAAGACATTCATAGTAATGCAATATATTACTACTATGTACCTTTATTCTTTTTTTCTTTCTAACAGATAACTAGCATTGTTCTCATTACTAGCAATCCTGTTAACCCCTCCAGGTCTTAATGGCTTGCGTCAGGAGTGGGTTCACGTCGATAGTATAATGGGTAGGACTCTAACCCGCGACCTCACGATTGCGAGACCGATGCTTTAGCCATTACGCTACCGCCGCTTCTAAAATACATACCAATACTTATTTATTTATTTGGAATGTAATAAAACGATTTTTTTTTAATTGGCTATTCTTTTACATAGTATTTATTATATAATATGACAGTAGAGTTCATATAAATATCTTTAGTAGTATGGGATTCATTGAGTATTGAATACCTAAACGTTAACATTTTTAGAGTTCCACAAAAAACAAGAAACCCTTAATAATATTGTTAAATGTCAAGTGTTTTTTTTTAATTATAGGTTTGTAACCTATAATTAAAAAAAAAAAAATTAAAGCGGCGATAGTCTAACGGCTAAGGCATCGGTCTCGCAATCATGGGGTCGCGGGTTCGAATCCTACCCATTATACTACCGACGTAAACCCACTCCTAACACAAGCCTTTGAGCTTAGCTGGAGGGGTTAACAAGATTGCTAGTAATGTGGGACTCAATCCCACATTGCTAGTTACCTTTATTTAAAAAAAAAAAAAATCTTAATCCTAGTTTTTGGTTTTTTGATAAATTACTGCTCCCCAAGTTTTATCCAACAAGAGCATACCATTTTCAAATAAAACTCCACATCTGTACGCATACATACTTACTACACTCGGATGTGGTTACATCAAAAAGATATCTGTTCCGTCTTCAATAGGGCGCGGACGGCCCCACTCCTACAAAATTATTCCCAAATCAAAGGGCCCGCTTGGGTGGCCAACGATAACAATAATTGTTTGGACCTCAGAGAATTCGTTGAGAAAACACCGACAAATATCTAATTGGAATTTCTAATTACGTAGAGTTTCGAAACACGGCCTAATTAGTTTCCAATTGGGGTGGGTGATGATCAAAAAGGTCTATGTGCTGTTTGAAATCTAAAAGGCTTATATCGGCGATGTAATAGATACGTTTTGTTTGTTATAACAGTGACGGCTTTGAATTAGATTAGGATTTTTATTTGATAGAAATATGATATAAAAATATATATAATAATATTTTGGGACAATTAATACAACGTCATCTGATCCCATAATAAGCAGAGCTTGCATATGTTTTTTTGTAAATATAACTAGCAATGTGGGATTATGGGTTCCACATTACTATCAATCTGGTCAACCCTCCATTTCCTAAGCTCAATGGCTTATGTTAAGAGTGGGTTCACGTCGATAGAATAATGGGTAGGATTCTAACTGGCGATCTTACGATTGCGAGTCCGATACCTTCGGCTACCGCCGTAGTAATTAGATTCATTATTTCAGTTGATAAAGTTGCAAATATAAAGATGATTGAACCACGTGTTTCTCATTTATGACTGCTCTGTTGTGCGGTGGGAGTGTGTTCGACTGCTACGCAAGAGGTCCTGGGTTCGATACCCACCCAGAATAAAACTTTGTGTGATGAATACGATGATTTATTCTGTGTCTGAGTGTAATTTATCTATGATATGTACGTATTTAGAAATATTTAAGTATATTTATCAGTTGTCTGGTTACCATATTACAAGCTCTGCTTAGTTTGGAATCAGATGACGTTGTGTGAGTTGTCCCAAGATATTATATATTATTATTATATTATTACAAGGGTTTTATGAGATAACTGGACATGATTATTTACCTTTATTATCTCTGCAACGATTACAATAAATTGGTATCCCCTTTAATCCAATAAGAATAGTCTAACTAGATAATAAAACTACGTGTGAAGATGATGTGTCTTATTGGAATTTTGTCATGTACACAATTCCAATAAGACACGTTTGTAGATTACCTTTTACTGCTCGAGTTTTAATGTGGGATACCTATGAAAACCTTTATAGACGAAGCGTATTTTATTTCAAACTAGCTGACCCGTTAACTTCTTCTGCGTCAATTTTCCCCGTTTATGCAATATTTTTCATTGATGCTCCGCTCCTATTGGTCATAGCATGATGTTTAATAGCCTATAGCCTTCCTCGATAGATGGGCTATCGAACACTAAAATATTTTTTAATTCAAATTAGCAGTTCCTGAGACAATCGAGTTCAAACAAATAAATTCTTAAGCTTTATAATGTTAAGTGTAGGGAAATTTGTAAGTGCATTAAACCTGCGAAGAATATACGATGATAAACTAAACTTCTCATATACGAAACCACCTCTTTCGCGATTCATCAGTTCGTACTATACACTATCTCAGAGAAGAGATCTATTTCCCTGAAGAGGAAAGCTATCAGGATGAAAAAATAGAATAAAAAAGGTGACGCGTAATGTCAATTTTACCAAATAAAAGCAAAAACACATTTCAAAGATAAGAAAGAATCACAACACCTCCGAACACAAAATTAGCCGTAGAACACGCGTAAACAAGAAGGAACAATTCTGACCCTTTCATATAAATTGCAAGTAGGTACGATTTCCATTTAAAACACACGGCAACATTAGGGGTCCTGAGGCATGTCGGAGGGATCGCTTGACCGTGCGGGCTCCACAGAAGAAAGGGCTCATTTTCATTAGGCAACTAAGCGTCAGTGGGTTATATGTAGGTTTATATACAATGCAAATTAATACGGCTCTCAAAGTTTTTGGTGTTCTGTGTTAACAACTATTAAATGAAAATTTCAATTAGTGAATACTTCTAAATGTAAGATGCTTGAAATAATAAATTTAAGCATTTAAATAAGAAATGGTTTTTGATGTGATAACGTTTTATACATCGATGATCGATGATGACGATGTGACGTCACCGCTCACGTCCGTTCCGCCTGCTGATAAGCTGAAGTATTGTAGCCGTCGGGCGGCTGCACACGGGTCCACTAAAGTTGTCACAGGCTTGGTTGTTTATTACAATGTCATCAATATTTTGGCGTTTGCAGCGACATGTGATACCTAAAAGTGTCACAGGCATGGTTGTTTATTCAATGTCATCAATTCTTTTTTTTTCAAAACATTACCGTCGCATCTATATGTGCCCAGTCTGCATCACATTACGTAGGCAGCGAAGTTAGTCGAGCACCTAGGAATCAAAACGAAGTAGGGTGGAGAAGTTGAAGTCGGACCATAACGTTAACTTCAAATCCTTCATGGTGCGAGCTCCAAGTGAACATCTGTCCATCTTCGACTTCTGGCCGAAGGGTGTCGCGTACCCACGAAACATGACGCAGCTGTTGTCTCAGTCTCGATGTCGTGTATAGTGATTTTTTTTTTTAAATTGTATCTACACTTTTATATCACTCACTTATTCCAAAAAGGTTTAACCTGTTTGTGTTATTTTTTTTAGGGAATTAACATCGAATTCAAAGTTTAATATTGGCCGCCTGTAAAATGAGTATTTCTTTTGTTGTGACGTTCTTGCAATAAGTGAGCGATATGTATTATAGGCCGACCGCTTAACTCGTATATCGCCTGCGCGGTGAGAAGGGAGCGCGGGGTGATGTTAACGGTGTTAACGGGTGGGTGAGCGGGGTGCGCGGGACAGAGAACTCACGTTCTCTGTCCCGCGCACCCCGCTCACCCACCCGTTAACATCACCCCGCGCTCCCTTCTCACCGCGCAGGCGATATACGAGTTAAGCGGTCGGCCTAATTCATAATTCATAATTCATAATTCATTTATTCAAATATATATAAGTACAAAGTTACAAATTAATTCTAAGAACAAGAGTAGTGCTTAAGTATATGGGTGCCTGTACTAGGTAATACCTGTATCACAGGCTGTAAAAGTGCTTAATATTAGTCTTAACTATATCGAATACTTATTATTAACAATATAAATTCAAAATATAAAACGTATAGGAACTAGTGTGTGTAATAATATTATGTTCAAAACAGTTTACAACAGCATTTTTAGAAAGTAGGCTAAAGTTGACTTTGCATAAATCGCGTTCGAGTCTATTCTTATTTCATTATTGTTTTTTAATGCGATCAAATTATTAAATTACATAGATAGCGATAAATCGTAAGTAGGACAGTAGAGTAATGGAAGAATTTGAAACAAATGTCACGTACGGAAGTTTGACCTTTAGCTTGGTATAATATGTAGGATGGGGGATGAATAAAGTCCATGGTGTCCACTTATTTAAGTATTAAGCGGCGCTCTAGGCGCCTTCATAGTCTACGGAGTTTATGTAGCGGTACTCCGCAGCTTTTTTGGCAGGGCACTCGGCATCACCTGTTTTATGACCGTGCGGCTTATTGAATCGTCGGCATGTTGCACATTTCGGCGAGTCCAGTTTCTTGACGCATTCCGTCATCGAGTGGCCCATTTCTCCGCAATGTCCGCATGTTTGGGTAGTGTCTCTGCATGACTTAGCTGCATGGCCATATTGGTGGCAGTTGTAACATCTAGTTACTAACGTAAAATCTCGGACGGGACAGGAAGTCCAGTTAATAAAAAGTCTACCCTGGGCAACCAACACTTTCCTAATTTGTGCTGAGACTTCAATTATGAAGTTACAGGTCGAGGCGTCTTTTTTACCAGATTTGTGGCTTAATTTTGTGGAGGACAAAAACGATGCCATGGACACTGAAGGTATTTTATCGGCTATATTTTGTTCATATATATAGGTTAGAAAATCCTTTTCCGACAAAGAAGCTGGTACTCCTACAACAATCATTCGTGGTTTGCGCTTTTGAGGGTCGCCGGCGGTAAAGCCGGACAAGGACATTTGTACAGCCTGTTTAAGATTAGCAGCGTCGTCTTTTGTTTCAGTGCTAATGATAACACCTCCATTGGTTGTTTTTCTAACACCTCGAATATGTAGCTTCATTTGATCTGGCCTGATGAGTGTTTGCACAACTGTCTTAGTTTCGTCACTGGATCTTTGCTTATTCTGAGGATAGATGGCAACAGCGCTTAAATTGTTAGGGCGTACTATATTGTTGGACTTCTTCACCATATCTGCAAACGAAGCATTTCCCGCACAGGACTCCTCAATGGTCTGCTTAAGCACCGTAATGTGCTCCGATAGGTTACCTTTTTCTCGAAGTTCCTTGATGATGCCAGATGCTTCGATGATCTTCTGTTTGAGCGATTGGTATATTACGGCCATTTGTGACGCATTGTGTTGAACTTTTCGGCACAGATTGGATATTTTCAATTTCTGCTCACTATTTAGTTTGCCCTCAGAAGAAATTGAGCATACCTCGCTTAATTGCTGGTCAGTAGCCGACATCCACTTCTGGATATCAGGCGTAGACACTAGTTCAAATGAGAAACCTGATTCTCGGGCTGGGCTTTGCGGCTTCATCGGTGAGTGAGAGGACTGAGCACTCATCGGATTATCCGGGTTGTTACTCATACTGAGTTACTAATAAAACACTTATTATTAAGCCAACATAGTTCCAATATTACACACTTAGCAACAAGTAATAGTACTACACTCGGTACTAAAAGTAGGTCACATTTAAATTAATGTTATTTAAATAATATTGTTAGTGCACACGTCCGTATGTAAGCAAAGTGACCGAAAAACGTCCTATAGTTACTTTATGTATTTTAATTTTTTTATATATTTATTTTTTATGGGTGTGTTTGGATAATTTGGGCCAGTAGCCTGAAATAAATGTCATCATCAGAAATCAGAAAGCTAGTTCGATTGTAAGGTCACAGTACAACGAGTATAAAGACTTTACGTAACCAACTCAAATGATATCCTTCTGATATCATTTGAGTTGGTTGTAGATATTTTTACAAACACATTTAGTTCAATGATAATTTTTTATGCGATCAGTCGCTTATACTATAATCAGGTAAGTTGCAAGAGGTTGTGCGTTACGCCAAATCTAATAATAAAATAAGAAGTGTAGTTCCAATAAGTTTTGAAAGCCGCATGGCATGCAATAATAATACCTAATATCTTCTAACTGATATCGGTAACGGCAGCCAATTACGCATCAGATATTGTAATGCACAATAGTGCATGCGGAGTCATAAGTGCACTCTCTATTCCCTCACTCTCATATCCGGATGAGACGTAAATCTTACACGACCGAAGAGAGATTAGGCCTAGGACCGACGGCTTAACATGCTCTCCGAGGCACGGAGGGATAGGTATGACAAATTTCGAAAACGGTCTCTTCCATTTCATTAACATACACGTTTACCATTTCAAAAATTAGTTCAATTAATTATTAGTGACAAAACATACGTGATAAATGTCCTTTATGTCATATTGTTTTTATTGTTTTTTAAACATCTAAGGGTGCTCCCTCACCCCGAGCATTCGCCTATAATGTAACATTACAGATCCGAGCATTACATCAGTGAGGGAGAAAAATTAAGCACTACAATGCGCAACCTGTGATATGCAAATGATACAATTTGAAATATTTTTATACAACTTGTAACATCAATTAAAATCGAAATGTTACATTACAGGCACATGCTTGTCATTTAAGAAGGCAGTATTGTAACGTAATGCTCGAAATCGAATCAAAAATGTTACTTGGACCTCCCTCACAGGAGCATGCTCGCAGTGAGGGAGGGCCATAATATCATGCAACACAACGTTTCGACACATCAAATCTTTTTGTATGGAATTTTATTGTGTCATTCTAGAACACAATTTAAACTGAGTCCGCGAATGTGTTAACTAATTACGCAAACTTTGAGAACCTTCGCGTGAGCTAACGAGTGGGCAGTGTCTGACCCTTTCGTTTGAAGCCGAGAGCACTTTTTGTGTGCACCTACATTCCAAGTAAGGAACTCGGCAGGCACGCTGCAAAGGCGACGTCTGAACTATGTGGGGCCTTAGATACCTTCCTGTCTGCTAGCTGCTTGGTGTTATGGGGGATTTAAATTAAAAGGATGATTTTGTGTTTTATCGTATCACCTTGTATTGTTGTTGGTGTTGCGGTTTCGATTTTAAAATGAATCAAATGTTTGTGTTTTGGCTTACATCGGTGATTTGATTGATAAGACCATTATCTATACTAATATTATAAAGCTGAAGAGTTTGTTTGTTTGAACGCGGTAATCTCCGGAACTACTGATCGGAATTTAAAAAAATCTTTCACTGTTGGATAGCTTATTTATCGTGGAAGGCTATAAGCTATATAACATTACGCTACGATTAATAGGAGCGAAGCAGCAATAAGCAATGTAGCAAAAACGAGGAAAATTTACGCAGACCAAGTTGCGCGGGACAGCTAGTGTAAATATAACAGTACAGTGGTTATTACGATTGGGAGTGTGAATATGATCAGACAAAGGCGCAAGGGGGCAATCTCTGCGTACTACACTTTAAGTCTATTCATTTTGCCTCTGTGGCGTAGTGGGAGTGTGTTCGACTGCTACGCAAGAGGTCGTGGGTGCGGATCCCACACGGGACACTACTTTGTGTGATACACAAATTGTTGTTCCGAGTCTGGGTGTACTTTATGTCCGTGACTTGTATGTTTGTAAAGTACCCCGCGATACAGGGCTTGTAACCTACAGCGGGAGTCGTCTTTAAAAAAACAAGGATTGTTAGGTTCGGCTTAGTTGTGAGAGTGATACTAAAATCTACATCAAAATTAGAAAAAATGAAAACAACAGAGTTGGGCAACATATTAATTTTCTACAATAATACGATGTAAAATATTGGTATTTTAAATAGTGTAGTAAATTATTAATTTGTGGGTATGTAGGATTTTTGGTTCCACATTAATAGCAATCCTGTTAACCCCTAGGATTCGAACCGGCGATCTCGCGATTGCGAGACCAATGCCTTAGCCATTAGGCTACCGCCGCTTTGTTACAGTTATATTATAGAAACATTATTTAGATTTAGATAGATGTAACCTATAATCCAATATTATTTTATTTTTTTTAGTTTTTTTCGATTTTTCGGACTTATGGTTGAAACAAATAGAGAGTATTTGTTGCGAATAGTTTTATAACTTTAGATTAGGTTTTATTCTAAAAAAAAATAGGGTTTCTCAAAATTAAGCTCTTAATTTTTATGACTCCTGAAAACTAAACTGATCATTTGTCACTTCGTGGATGCCGAAAGTCACGGGTTGATCACCACAGCAATATAAATATATTTTGATTTGAACACATACATATGTGCATATAAACAATAGCGAACACGTCCAAGCCATTATCCCCTACGAGTGAGTCCGACTTTTGTTTTAAAATGTAGAAAATTAAAGTTTCTTTTTTCGTTGGAACAATTCTAAACTCGACAACAACTTGTATTTTAGCAGCCCACCCTCACATGTTTGTGGAAGTTTAAAAAGTTCGCAACGGACTTTAAAATGGCGATTCTGAATCCCCACAATACAGTTAAATATTTTAATTGGTCCGCCAGACGAAATACCTACCGGTGTGCAGATCGTAAAAGAGATATAAAATATATAATGTTTTATATGTTCCCCATTTTGATGGTTCCTTTGCGAACGGTTCCAAGAAATCATAAATTGTTAATAAAATTAAAACTGCAGTCTGTTGTTGTTCGTCGTAATAATGCGCTATTGACAGCCAATGGGAGATAAGCTTGATTATAAAAGTTTTATAGTATGCAGCATATCAACCCATATAATGACCCACTACTGGGCACGGATCTCTTTAGTAAAACCTACTTATTACAAGTCCCGGGGGTAATTGGCATAATCGCCACGCTTAGTGAGCGGGTTGGCGATCGCAGTAAAGCTTTAAGTACGCAGAGGACGCTGCTGCACATGCTTCGGTGGAAAATCCCTTTGTCGCCATGACGACATCTGCTTGAAGAGATGGGGTGGTGCTATTCTTAAGCCGGCACCACACGACAATTATAGTATGCGTCATATTCTAAATGGCCGAATGAAACAGCCAAAAACGTGGAAATTTGCTTTTTATTTTGTTAACAGGCTTTTTATATTCTTTATAACTGTCTTCCAATGAAATTTCTCCCCACTTCCGTTCGTCTTTTTCACACTTAAAAACCAACTATTGTAGTTGATCACCTATAAATACTAAACTGGTTCGTTTAATAAAATTATTACTGTAAAGAAAAAGGCCATTTTCTTGGCAGCTTCTTCTCATGAATTTTACACTAGGAAATGCCGCCTAACTTCATTTTTTTTTAATAAATCATGATTTTATTATTATTTTAGTATGTAATAATTTGAGGTTTCCAAACAATCATTAATTTGATTTTATGAAATAAAGTTATTTGAATTTTAACAAGACAAGCAGATACCCTAGATCTCACTTATATAGTAATAAGTCATTAAAATCAATTGTCTGATTCTTTACAACAGTGACGCTGCAGGGGTGAATGCTCGCGTTCAAAACGACCTTCAACAGACACGAACACGAGCACAAAGCACAACCACGACAACTTTTAATGAAATTATGTTAGTGACAAATGAAATAGCGGTATGATATAGGTATTGTGTATAATACACATACTTAAACCTCACCACGCGTGTTCGAAAACAGCAAGCTATGCTTATAAACGCAAGTCCAGTACCCCTTTCTACTGCTTCATTATTGTCAAAGTGAAGGTACTTGTAGATAGGTGCACAGCGATTAATCAGCGCGTGCGTTTAGGCGCGGTAGCGGCAGGCACGGTAATTAGATTTAAGAACAACTGGGCGGCGTCAGCGGGAGAATGGCCTGCATTAATTTGAGCTTCTCTAACGAGGGCGACGGACGCTACGGACTGGCCAGGAGACTTGAAACAGGGGAGCTGTGGAGTTGCTGTTGGGAGTTTGATGTTTTATTTTTGAATGGGTGAATTTTAATTATTTATTGTGTGAAGTTTATTAACCTTTTGAATTAAATTTATAATACAAAGTATATGTGTATAAAACATATTTTGCATCTGGCTTAAGGAACGGTTAAAAAATTATAAATTTAATGACTGCTTTGAAGAAGCGCTGTCATTTAAGTTATGCGAATAATTTAATTTCTATCCATCTAACTCGTGAGAGGGTGTAAAATTATTATTGCCATATAATCAATTGAACCACGTAACTTTACCTCAGGTCCTTTTCACACATTTTACAGTTTTAATCCGGCGCCGAGTACCTGGCCGCCGGCTGGCCAGCGGCGAATGTATGGCGACCGGATCGGACGGACCCCTGAACATGTGAAAGCTACCTTACACCACCATACCCGGCGCGTTGGTATGGCTATGTACGGTAGCCGGCGCCGGAACGTATGAAATAGACCTTACGCTAATTTTGACGTGTTCATTTCCGCGCATCGCGGCCGATGGCGAGCCGCGCGCGGCGTACGAGGAGCGGCTGACGTATGAGAATGTATGGCGCCGATTTTCTACTCTAGTGTCTACTGTTGTTTTCTTTAAAGGGGTAAGGGCTACTAAAACCACTACTTGATTGAAATTGCCCAAAACTAACACAATTTGTGTATGGGAAATCACATGTATAAATTTCCTTTACTCTCCTATATATTACCTTTCCTACATATTATATGACGTAGCTTAATGAAGATTTTTGTTAAGGATTTTTATATTTAATGTGTATTTAAATATAAATTTATTGTTTTAGTCTAATAATCGATAAATTAAATAAACCAATGTGCGTTTAACTTTTTTACTAATAAATGATTAGATACCATACCTAAAAAACTATACGTGATAGGACAAAAGTACATATTTGTTTTTAATAAGCGATATGTATAAATAAGAAAACAGGAACTATTTTTTTTAGATATAGAGCAATTGTCACTGAAATATAAATAGTTTTAGTACTCTGTAAATATTCTGAATATAGAAAATAAAGCGAAACTAGTAAACTTAGTAACTTAGTAACTTCTAAAAGACAACTCGAACCGATGTAGTAAACTACAGCGGTTCGAGTTGTCTTTTAGACTTTTTTGTAATTATAATTATTAGTAAATCAATTTAGTATTAAATATATTAAAAGAACTGAAGTAAGTACAGTTCATAAAAGTAAACTACGTTTGAAACTAAACAATTCTTACCAGCTCTACGAAGTTCTACGTTCTTCGTAGGCAAGCTGTGTCCGGCGTAGCAGTGTGCTACGCGTCCACCAGGCTATGTTTATTGCAATCTGGCGGTTAAATGCCCGTCTGCTTACCCCGCTTATACCGCCCTTTTGTTACACCGGATTGCAGATCCCTTGTATTTATGTTATTTCCTTTTAAAATGGTAAAATTTAAAGTGGGTAGTCGGCAGGTAAGATACTAAAAAACCTTTATAAGTAATTTCAAGCGCTTTGTTACACTTTGACACAATTTGAATAAGGTTACCATAGTACGAGTATATACGATATCTTTAACATTTGTGGTGTTACCGGGCTATATATATATATACATTTATATATAGGAATCTTTAAAAAATGCATTGCCAAAAAATCCTAATCCTGTGCGAAATTAAGGAACTGGCGTATTTCCAGTTCCTTAAATCAAAATAATTGATTACATTTACAAAGTTGTTGCGTTAAAATATAATTGGACATATGACCGCTCGAGTAGTAACAAGATTTTTTAACTTTGGCAGACCATGAGTCGGCTTTACACATATTTACTTACATATATACATAAACAGGTCGTATAACTTTAAGGCTTTTCGTAATGACTAGGAAGTCACCAAATTGTGGCCCTGTTCTTATGAGCCTTAGTGACCTATACGTAATACACTAAAGTAGAGTACAGACGCTAACTTACTGGGGGTATCGCTTACTCATTGGTGACCTTCTAACTCCTATTTTAAAGCTCCCCATGCAGTCATCTTCGAAATGGAGATGGTCTTATTGAAAATCAGCTTAGCAAGTTTTTCGCAAAACTCGCAACATATATGCTGAATGGGACCATTTATTGCCATAGTTATGACGTGGAAACTCAAATTATTCATTGTTTATGTTAAGGTTAAGATTGACTGTTTAAGTTTTTATTTATCATATACTAACTGTCCCGCGCAACGTCGTCTGCGTAAATTTTCCCCGTTTTTGCAACATTTCTCATTGCTGCTCCGCTCGTAGAGTGATGTTATATATATATATATACGAAATAATCTCAACATATTGATCGAAAGGTCTGATCATAATTCATATCACATGAATAAAATATTCCTCCCCAATGATAAGCATTGTCTAATCATTCTCAGAATCGGTCAGAAAGGGTTGTTGAACTATCTCCCTCGGCCCTTGCCCTTGCAAATAGGACCCTTTGTGTGCGGGACTTAAATAAAAGGTTTGATTTTGTGTTGTGAGGGCTACAATCAATATTTGCTGAGAGAACCGACCGATCTGCATACCTTTATAATGGTCAGTCGCTTTGAGGGTATAGACCGATGTTTTGTCGGGTACACGGGAAATCTTTGGCTTGTTACTTTGGTTAATGATTTCTGAGGAAAATCTGTATATAATGTGTAACTGAAATGTGTGGGCAAATATCTGTGGCATAAGTATTGCATTTGCAAAATTAATCTCATTGCTGCGTTACGATGCCACGCTAACAATTGAAATGAAATTATAATAATTTTTGTAATTTAAATTTTTGTCATCGATACCTAGCTTTTAATATAAAGCATAGTATGATCATCAAATGACAAACTATTAATGATACAAATATTCTCATTTTAGCTCATTCTCATTTTATTCTTTTTATAATTATAGCATATAAGCGCTAGACACCGTTTATGATTGAGTAACAAATATCTAAACATTTTTTGAACACTTTCGTAATGACAATTCACAGCTGAAACAGTTGGGTCAAGAGAAGCTTAATATTTCTTAAAGGGCAATGTTTTCTACAGTATTATTACAAACTGGTTAAGTTCGTACGTTGTATCTACACTAATATTATTAGTATATATTTTTGTATGTAACGAATAAACTTAAGAACTACTGGACTGATTTCAAAAATTCTTTCACCATTAGAAAGCTACATTATCGGGGAGTAATATAGGCTATATTTTATTGTCAAAAAAAATAGAGATCTCTACGAAAATTGCAATAATGAATTAACTCAAGGTATAAAAAACTACGATATGACCTCGTGCGAATCCGGACAGGCAGCTAGTTATATATAGAACTTAATCACCGAAAGTAATTTATGTGACTAAAGCCGCACTAAGAAAGCAGATTTTTTTTCCTATCCAGTTTATTTTAGCAATTCTGAAACATATGGAATCATAGGGATGCACAGTTGCGCGCACTTGCGATTTAAATTATTGCGATTTATTTTAATTCCCAACATTTTGAATGCTTGGTCCGCAGTGCAATGTAAAACATTGCGAGTAAGAGTAATGTAAGAGGGTTAAGATTGAAAGTTGAATCAGGGAGAAAATAGCCTTTTTGGGTTAGCCAATTTACACGGGCACAGCAGCAGGGAAGACAGGTATTTTAAACTTTAACTAAATAAACAGAGACACTGTACTACAAGAGGCTTGTGAAAATGACAGCTGTAGCAAGCCTAATGGTTGTCCGGCGACTCAGCATCAACCCTAATAACTCGATAATACGGCAAAATAATATTAGATGACAGGGTCGCCATTTAGAACATCTTGTGTAATCCATTGTGGTTGGAAAATGCTAGGAGCTCATTTGAGTTTTTTGGTCGTGCGTAGTTACGATATAGAATAGTTAAATACATAGTAAATCTATACATATATAATCACTTGTCCTGACTGACCGACTGACTGATTCAACGCAGAGCCTAAACCGTTAGGGTTACAAACCTAAAATTTTAGCCGTTGATGCATTTTATGTTGTAGACGTCCACTAAAATAAAAGTTTTTTTGGAAATTAGTCCCCTAAGGGGGTAAAATAGGGTTTGGAAGTTGGTGTGTGGAATTTTGTACTTAGCTCGTTCCAATTTTGTATGAAACAACTACATAGATTTTGAAATTTCGTATTTGGCTTTTTCATTTAAAATAAAGAAAAACATCTTTCAGTGTCTTTAGAAAATCAACCCTTAAGAGGATAAAATAGGGGTTGCAATTTTTTATGGAACTCGGTCAATTTTGAAGATCTGTGAAATTTCACATTTGGCTTTTCGGTTTTAAATGAAGAAATGTTTCAGTAAAAATCAACCCCTATGGGGGTAAAATCATCTACGCGGGTGAAGCGCGGACAACAGCTAGTAATTTCATATGAGTGTAGAATAAAACAAAGTAGTAACCTACCCACAATTATTTAAATTCAGACGAGAAATCGAAAATGAACTGAAAGAACCACGAAAATTAAAATAAATTATTACACTAAGGGCACATTAGTGGATTACTATCATTTTCCAGAAAGGAGTCGTATCACAAGCTTGTGACCATGGTCGGTGAAACCCGGTATAATTGAAGCCTCTGGAGTAAATTTCTACGGTCAACCAAAAGAAGGGTTATGATATTCATTGTCACGCTGCCTGCTTATATGCTACTAGCTTATGGCTGTGGCTTTGCCCGCGTAGATGCCAGATAGTTAGCAAAATATATTAACGGCAAAGTTTCATACTAACTTTGCACCCCCGTTTGACCCCCTTAGGGGGTGAATTTTCGAAAATCCTTTCCTAGTGCTCCCCTACGTTATAAAAGGAACCCCTGTGCAAAATTTCAAGTTCTCACCTTTATAGATTGCGTTGATATGTCAGTCAGTCAATCAGCTTTTCCTTTTATATATACTCGTATATAGATTAATTTATAGAGGAAGGTCGCATGTGACATAATTGTAAATTTAGAACATTGTAAGTAAGAATGCCGAACAACAATTTTTGTCGTGAGTCTTATAAATACACTGACGGACTCATAAACTGCATCAAAGTTCAGGTTTACTCTAAAAGGATTTTTTTATAATAAGTATGCAAACTTTTTAGATTAAATGATATAAATATGGAAAGACTGGCTCTTAATCTTAAAAAAAAATTAAATTTAAAAATAGAACTGCGGTAAAACAAATGAATATAGCCGGGAAAAGAAAATTTACTCGTAGTATCAGATTTGCGTGTTATTTATAGCAAAGTTTTAAATTAATTCTCATTGATTTTTTTTGTTTGGTCAATTGAATTATTGTTACCAGCATAATTGTTGGGTTAGTTTTTTAACACATCGAGAGGTTTTGAACCATAATATGGATACTTCGTCCGAACAAGCGGCACAAATTGTAGCATTGGTGCGGGAGGGCTTGGATCAACGAACGATTGGTAGAAATTTAAATTTAAACCAGTCTACGGTTTGTAGAATATACAGAAGGTTTGTAGAGACAGGTTCTTACAGGAGGAGACGTGGTACAGGCAGAACTCGAGCAACCACAGGTCGTGATGACCGATTTATTGTTACAACTTCCCTGCGAAATCGTTTCCTCACGTCAGTTAACATCAAAACCGAGCTTAATGAAGTGCGTGGAAAAAACGTGTGTGCACGAACAATAAGAAGAAGGTTAAAGGAAGCGGCTATCACCCCTTTTAGACCAGCAAATGGTCCAAAGTTGTCTGCAGCTCACAGACAAGCTCGCTTAAGATTTGCGCGTCATCACCTGAATTGGACAGAAGAGCAGTGGGCCTCTGTATTGTTCACGGACGAGTGTAGGACATGTTTATATGGTGCAGATGGTCGCAGAAGAGTCTATCGTCGACGTGGGGAGCGATATGCTCAAAGTTGCATTGAGGAGCGTGTTCCTTTTGGAGGCGGTTCATGTATGGTCTGGGGTGGCATATCGATGAACGGGCGAACAGAACTTGTGTTCATAGACATGGTCCGTCAAAACGGTAATAGAGGGGGTTTGACAGCACATCGCTACATAACAGAGATATTAGAAGATCACGTGGTGCCTTACATGGGATTCATAGGCGAAAATTTTACTTTAATGCAGGATAATGCCCGGCCGCATGCAGCTGCACAAGTTCAACATTATTGCGAAGAGGTTGGGATACGTACAATGAATTGGCCAGCACGCAGCCCGGATCTTAATCCCATCGAGCATGTTTGGGACAATTTAAAAAGAGCTGTATATGCGAGAAACCCTTCGCCTACGACAGTGGCAGCACTAAGAACAGCACTTTCAGAAGAATGGGACAATATTCCGCAAGATCTTTTAAAAACCCTTATAAAATCTATGCGGAACCGATTAGAATCCGTAATAAGGGCACGTGGGGGTAATACACCTTATTAAAACACAAATAAACCCTTGCATAAAGTTTGTGTCTATTGTTAAAACCAATTTTTTAATTAAACAATTTTTCCTTAAACTTCTGTTTTTTCTTCAAAAAAGGTCTTAAGGTCCTTTCCAGTACATAAACTTAAACTTAAAGATATGATCCTACGCTGTTTTAAAGTTCACGAACCAATCTAGAGGTTTCAATTTAAATCTGTATAGAAAGTTTGCATACTTGGTTAAAATATTTATTTCAAAGTCGTCTATTACTTTGATGCAGTTTATAAGTCCGTCAGTGTAGTTGACCGGCTGCACTCACGAAAAAGTGTCACGTTATTTACTGGTTGCTCATAACGGTCACATTATTGATTGATTGCTAAGCGACTGCTAATAATAACGTGACTACGTTATTGGTTAGATGTTAAGCAAAAACGAATGGCGATTGCAGCGACATGACATGCGATACAATTGGAACTAACGTTATTGATTGGTTGCTAAGCAACGCGAATGGCGATATGTCATCAATGTTTTCTTATGACGTTATCACGTAAAATTATCGTCCGTAAACCGACTTTAGACACAACCATTTTTTTAAATACTTTTGAGAATGCGATTTATTTGTAGTCGAGTTATTATTACTGAACCATTTTCTTTAAATTATAAAATATTGTTTTGAAACTTTCGCGATTTTTATACATATTAGTTATATTTCGGGACTTAATCGCGTGAATTATTTAAAGGTACGAACCTTTTATTTACCCGACGTTTCGATCGAATTGCACCGATCGTGCAATTCGATCGATAATTCACGCGATTAAGTCCCGAAATATAACTAATAATTATAAAATAATTGTTCAACTTTTTAGTACGGGACAATATTAAGTCCTGTGACGTGTAACTTTCAGCGTTTATTCGTACATCATGCGGTTTTCAACAGTATCATCACGGGTGACAATGTCCAAAACCACGGTTAGCTAATTTGTGAGCTATTATCAAATTCAAGCGCTGTAGTACTATCTCTCTATTAAAATTTAAATACATCAGACTCAACTATTAAGTGCTATAAATATTTATTTGCGTTTTTATTCAACGGACTTTATGGTTTGACAACTAAATTCCAATAGGACATTTTGCTCTAAAAACCATCCAATCCGAATTGTAATACGAGTAGATCACCAATAGAACAATAATTCAGAAACTGAATTTCGTTATTAGAATCTTTCAAATTTAAACAGTTCGTCAGTGCACCGTTTATTAGTGGGAGATTTGTCACAAGAACCTTTCAACGACGAACGTTTTGCCGACAAATATAAAAGACCGATTTGGTATGGTAATGCTTTAAAGCTTAAGGAGGTGTTGTGTGGTGAGTGCTTTAAAGGTTATATATTTTTTTATCGCGATCCAATCACGGGAGGCAAAGGTCTCGCCAAAAGCTAATTTTATAAAAATCAACTCCAAAACCTGTACTGGTGGTGGTGTCGCTGTTATTTGGGTTAATTTAAGAGAAATTTGTAGTGTTGTGAATGCGGAATATTGTGAGTCAAGGGTCCGGAGGTGCCTGCCATTCGACTTGGTGAGAGTACCTGTCACTAATTTTCTTTGTTGCAGGTCTCTCTTTTTGAGTGCGTGTCTATTTCGATTGTTGTATTAAGGGAATTTCCTTACTACTACAACCGTGGTGATTCACTGATCGAGGGTGGGTGGTGGAATCCCTCCCTAATAATCTACTTAAGATGGATTTCCGCCATTCGACGCCTGATTAAGCCAATTATGTTTTGGGCAATTTAAGATGTATTTTTATTCATACCTATTAATTAATTTAATATCATATATTTTTTATTTATTTGAAAGCTGTGCAGCCTATGGAAAGTTTTGGGAAACAGTAGGTTGTAACGTTTTATTAAAATTTTTAGTTATTTTGGTTTGCTCTTTCATATTTCATTCATCAAATCATAAAAAAATACTTTTTAAATCCTGACAAAAAAAAAGTTGTTTTATGTTTGAAGTGTGTATAATATGTATTTTGGTATGTGCTTTTCTGTATATATGGCATTTGATGCGTTTCTATTCTAAATTAGTATTGTTAGAAGGGTTTTAATGCACACATTTGTTTGTTTAACTTTGTTAATAGATATATATTTTACCCTGCAAAAGATACAAAAGGCCGATGTGATACACTACAGCTCCATTTATCTATACGGTTGTACGACAAAACTAGACATTTTGCAGAATTCAATCCCTCTCGTGGCTACCAAATCTCATAATGGGTTTGTAAAGGTTATCCGAGAGGTAGAACTGATCCGGTAAGCAGATTTGAGACTCGGGTGCCCGACGTACGGTAACAGGCTTCGTTAACGCGATCCTATGCACCCGTCAGTCCCTACTCATTATAACTAACGACACTAGGTATATTAAAACTAACGTTCTTTGTACGTACGCAAAATATAATAGTAAAAGTTAGGAAAATGGATAGGTTTTTTTGACGATCGTCACATAAATGAGTAATAATTATGTTTTATTTTAAAGACCGCTAGGGTTATAATTGTAGTTTAAAGACTAGCAATACTACGGGTACCACTCGCGCGTTCTCGACCCCTTATTAAATCGGATATTTAATGATCTTATCTAGCCGATTTGTAGAATTTGGAAGCGATTCACTTATTTAGATATTAATGATGTCACATGAGACTTTGTTCACTGCACATTATTTGGAACCGTTATTTTGGAAGAGTACGATTATTGTGGTGTATGAGTAATATCTTCGTCGTGTTGAGACCGTCGCGACGCCACCGTTGCCGGCTGCCGGCAAGCGGTTCGGCTGCTAAATGCCGCAAGAGCCGCGCGCCATCCCGCTTGCACCGCCGCGCTCGCCGCACCTCTCGCTCGCGCCGGCGCGAACACGTGTTTATTTGTATGTTTTATCCTTCGGCGGCTTTAAACCCAACCCACCCTGACCGCAAAGTGCGCTCCGCCGCCCGCCGCGCCCGCGCCGTCGCCGCCTCTCGCTCGCCGCCACCGCTGCCGCGGAGCCGCACCGACTCGCCCGCGAAACTTTGTCCGAAGTCGACGGGCGCGGACGTACGCGCGTATTAATAGCCACCGCGAGCGGTCACCGCAACCGAGCGCTGCGAGGGCGGCCCCACGCGCTACGAGTCGCACCACGACCGCGCGCTCAGTCGCACGCATCCCGCGCGTTGCACCCCACACACTGTAAACACACGCGAGATACGATCCAGACGCGCCGCGTCAAATATACAAACTGAAAACGAAACTACCAAAAAGTCAAAAAGATCATCGTTGAAAGTGAGAGGGACATGCGTGCACCGATCGCGTAAATACGCGGTGCGAAAAAAGTGCCGCCGTCAGTGAAACTAGTGAAAAGTTTTTTCGCCGAGTTCGGGGGAACCACCCCTCGGCGCCGGAAAAAATCGGCCCCTCGCGTCCCTCGCCCGCCCGCCGCCGAACTTTTCATTCACCAGGGAAAAAAGTGTGGCAAGGCCGCCCGTGACGTCACCGCGTCAAGTGGCCACGCGCGCGTTCCCTAGCAACGTGTTGTCACGTCCCGTCACCGGCCCTTCGTAAACTTGGAACTGTCTCGGGAGTGCGTGAACGTCGCGTGTCATTATGACAGTAGTGAGTGACTGTGGTGTTCGGGAGCGGTGAGCGTGGGCGTCGTGTGGTGGACAGTGTCATGTAGCGACAGTGCTGGACAAGTAGACTCTATGTGCAGCACGCAGCGCGCACGGGTGTCGAGGATGCACCTGACGGGCGCTACGAGCGGCGCCGTGTCGCCCGACACAAGCTCCACGCTGTTGCATGAAACGTACACGAAGATGACGTCCGACATACTCGCGGAGCGGACGCTGGGGGACTTTTTGTCTGAACATCCAGGGGAGCTGGTGCGGACAGGGAGTCCGCACTTCGTGTGTACGGTTCTGCCTCCGCACTGGCGATCTAATAAAACTCTGCCCGTGGCGTTTAAAGTGGTAGCTCTAGGTGACGTTGGTGATGGGACTCTGGTCACTGTGCGAGCTGGCAACGACGAGAATTGCTGCGCAGAGTTAAGGAACAGTTCGGCGGTGATGAAAAACCAGGTCGCTAAATTCAACGACTTGAGATTCGTCGGCCGCAGCGGTCGCGGTGAGTGCTGAAGGTGCAGTTATGTGACACAATGAATATTTGCGATATAAATATACACACGGTTCTAAAATATTAATATTCATACCTATAGAGGTAACAAAAAAATCTTTGATATTTATATAAAATATCAAATCAACAATAAAAATAATGTATTATAAATCTGCTTCAACCTCATAGTAGGCCAAAACAAAAACCGTTCCACCTACAAACAATAAAAGAAAACCCAAACATCGACAAAAAACAAAACAAAAAACGAACAAGCCAAATTTCCAAGTTAACTTTTCCAAACACCGTCGCAATTTAGGAGTTAATCACTGTACGAATGGAGTAACACAATAATAACATTCAAATATTCTGTCAAACTTGCTAAGTAGGGGAGAAGTCGGTGACATTGGAAAAGTACTCGAAACTTTTTCCCTTACAACTTAAGAAATTGCAAATGTCAAATAAAGAGGGCGGGAGATTTGGGCGGCTATTTCCGCCCAATGAGTATCCCGCCCGCCCTTTCTAAGAAAGTTTACTTTTTGCGAAGGGCAAGGTGTTACGGAAAGTTACAAATGCAGTTTAAAAGCTTTTGGAGTTGTTTGTAATCAATTAAAGCAATCGTTTAACAATATCTTTACATAATCATACATCAATTAATGAATTTTAACCTGAAATTTAGTGATTTAATTCAAACCATGCTTTGAGCCTATTGTAACAGAACGCTAATGGTGAAATACGATTTGAAAAGAGTGGCCGCGAGTTTTTATTGCCTTATTCTTTTCTCCAGCTTTACCTATTGTTTGTTAATTTTTGTTATTGCATTACATGTACATAATATAGAGTCATGATGTATCATAAGTACCTACTGTTTTGCATCCAAGTGAAAAGTTTTTAGAATAGGATTCAGAACCTATTGTTTCGAAAATATATCGTGAAAAGTGTCGTGTACTATGTAGATAAATATCAAAAATAATAACAATAGATCTGACAGCTGAATAATTAATTTTTGCTTAGCCAAGCTTTAGAGTCTGTAATATAGACTCTGTATATCGTATCGTACCCATTTTCCCCGTTTTGCAAAATTTTTTATCACTGCTCTGCTTCTATCGGCCGTAGCGTGATGTTGCCTATAGCCTTCCTTGATAAATGGGCTATCCAACAGTAAAAGAATTTTTTAATTCGAAAGCGTAGTTCCTTAGATTATCGCGTTCAAACAAACGAATAAACTCTTTAGCTTTATAATATTAGAATAGATGAAAAGTTCAGGTGTCTTTTTAGCGATTGCTTTCAAACCGTTAAACAGATTTACACATAAAAAAGAGTTATGTTATTAGTGTAATATACGTTGTGTAATGTACCTACATATTGTTAATATTATAATATAACGTTGGGCAAAGAAAATTTTCACAAAAGTTTTTTTTCGGTTTTTCTTAAGTTTTTTTGAATAATAATATGTTTTTTTTCTCCTCACATTAATACTTTTAGTACAGTGTTTACCTTAAAACTATTTACCTGAGTAAAAATTATAGTATATGTAAGGGGCCGGTGTCTGAAGTAGGTTTGAGCCTGTTATGAGATCAGCAGGACCTCACCCCACGGGAAAAAGGGTACATATTAGCAAGTTTATAAGGCTAAAACAAATATTACACCACTACTAAAATTAATATTGATTATAACCCGCACTGCTTTACATTAATTTTACGGTTTAAAATCTCACTTTCCGTTAAATAGTGTTGTAAGAATTTAAAATTAATTGCAAGTACTTAAAATTAAATTAATTTCATAGTCATAAAGAAAACATAAATAATATAAAAAACGGACAACATTAAAATTGATTTACCTCACCATTTAATAATAACAATAATAATTAAGATGCAGAAGGCGGTAATACTTGACATACTTGCACGCATCGTGAGAAGGTCCTATCTCTGGAGCCCTAACCACCGGTAGCTTGGTGTCCCCGATGCCGGTGGAACACTGTTTTATTATGTTTTTAAACTAGCTGACCCGCGCAACTTCGTATGTGCGAATTTTCCTCGTTTTTGTAACATTTTACATTGCTGTTTCGCATTCATCATAACGTAATTTTATATAGCCTATAGCCTTCCTCGATAAATGGGCTATCCAACAGTAAAATATTTTTTAAATTCGGACCATTAGTTTATGTGTTTTTATATGATTTGAAAAATGTAAAAAATAATTTTATAAAATTAATAAAGAGAGATATTTACCTACTTTTAGTACGGTTTCTAACGTAACATATATTTTTCCACTACATTTGTCGATCGACGCCATGAAATTCTGAATTCTAGTGTCGGTAAACTTTACAAAACAAACAAGACTTTACACACATACAACTCACGGACACAAAGTACACCCAGATTCGGAACAATAATTTGTGGATCACACAAAGTGGTGTCCCGTGTGGGAATCGAACCCACGACCTCTTGTGTAGCAGTCGGACACACACACCCTCCCACCGAGCCACAGAGGCAGTCTAAAACAACAAATGAGTGAAATGTAGCGTTATAATCTATTATTATAAATATAGCTGAAAAATATCCTACGGGAACAAAAGCCTATTGGCTATTCCAGACTACAATCTATCTTCGTGCCAAATTTCATCAAAATCCGATTACCCGTTGAGGCGTAATTGAATTACAGACATCCATCTATACATCCAAACTTTCGCGTTTATAATGTTATAGTTTAAGATAGTATAGATATAAATGTATTGCTGAACCTATAAAAAAATATCTACACAGATACAGTCAACAAATAAAGTAATAGATGATTGCATTGCAAATGCATAAAATCTTATTTAAAGAAATTGTTTATGGTCAACGGAAATTTTGAATAGTTTTAATATTCAATTCCATGAATATTTTTCTAATTTCATAAAATTTCAATTATGGCTAACTGTGAAAATTATGAGGAAATTTTGACGGTATCTATAATATATAGTACCTTCTGGTAAAATCTTTTTAGTAGCATGCTTTTTAAGATTCCGTAGCCAATATGGCAAAAACAGAACCCTTATAGTTTCGTCAAGTCCGTCTGTCTGTCCGTCTGTCCGTCTGTCTGTCTGTCTGTCCATCCGTACGTCACAGGCATTTTACTCAAATTTCATCATGATTCATTGAGTAGTTCAATGAATCTTTATGAAATTTGGTGAAAAGGTATCTTGTAGTAGCCGCTACTATAGTTCGATAGCTAAATAATAATAAAAATAAATATTTTTAGGGGGGGCACTCCATACCTGTAACAGAAGCTGATTTTGTTTTTCAGCAATCATCAACGTGTTGCACATCATTCGACAGGTCTTTTAAAAACATTTTAAGGTTTCTAATAAACTTTTTTGATTGAGTCAATATTTTTGGAAATAATCGCTCCGAAAGTTGCATAAATCGTGTCCCTTAACTTTTGAACCGTGTGACCAAAAAATATGGAAAAAATCATAAAGATAGCGCTTAATAAACAATTTAAACTAAAGTTATTTTAGACAAGAACGGATATACCGACATTGAGTTATTTCCAAAAAACAACGTTTCTTAACAAAAGGGCGTCAGTGCCATGAACATACGCTCTTCTTCTGTTCAAGGCTGTGGAACCCTACACTGAGCATAGTCCGACATGCTCTTGCCCGATATTATATATTTTTTATAATATTTAATCAACGTTGACATAACAATTGGGTAACAGATGAGAAAGAGCAAGCCCGTATGCATCCTACATCCTCGTAGCGTCCATGCTACCTTATGACCAAAGCATGCTGATCAGCTTAGAAAGGGGTAGGCACCGTATAGCCTCTCCGTCAATTGTTCGTGAGCTTGTCCCGAGGCGAGGCGATTATGTTACGAATCCGATTAGTGTGCGACGACGCAATAGGGAGTTTCTTACGAAGGATACTGAACGGCCCGAATTGATACGGTGCGGATCACTTTCCGAGTTGATCAGTGTGCTTTGCCAGTTCGAATGCACATATTAATAACTAACTGACCCGCGCAACTTCATCTGCGTAAATTTTTCCCGTTTTTGCAACATTTGTATTGCTGCTCAGCTCCTATTGGTCGTAGCGTCATGTAAAGTATAACCTATAGCCTTCCTCAAAAAAATGGGCTATCCATTTTTTTAATTCGAACCAATAGTTTCTGAGATTGTTGCGTCAAACAAACAAACTTTTTAACTATATAATATTAGTATAGATTTTTGCGTTTATGTATCTGATTACTAACATGAATTCGAGAATTGTCATTTCGACTTATTGCGGGCTATAAGTATCAACAAGGATTATACATTGTTACTTTATTATTATTTCTCTATTTGCCAGTCATATCCTTATAAAGACTTTACCTTAGACCGTAAATTAAAATATCGTCTAGTTTACTATTCTTATTTTCTTGTATTTCAACACACCAATACCAGTGCGGCACTCCACAACTATTTCTCCCTGTTTAGATTCTGATAGGAATATCAAGGTCAATCTGACATTTATAGCACCTAGTACGCTGGATAGGCTACCCCTGACAACTAAGACTTCCATTTGATTTTGA
The DNA here is from genome assembly GCA_945859575.2 of Herminia tarsipennalis. Classification (NCBI taxonomy): domain Eukaryota; kingdom Metazoa; phylum Arthropoda; class Insecta; order Lepidoptera; family Erebidae; genus Herminia; species Herminia tarsipennalis. Next base: position 15,649,708 of record OX243846.2, on the reverse strand, counting down.
CATTTGAACAGTCATTTAACAAAATGGAAGTCTACACTTGTGTAACAAGGATAACAACAACGGCCATTTGTCTTATGTCTCAAAAAAAATCACAACACGGACATTCGATTCAGCATTTGAAATTGGTTAAAAACCCTGAAATAAATAGTACTATTCTAACCCAAAAAAGAGATATTACAAGTATCATGTGCACACACACACCCAGCCATACGGCTGGGTGTGTGTGTGTGTGTGTGTGTGTGTGTTTATCTGTTTTTTTTTTATATATGGCATCGTAGCGTATGGTATCAAGCAGATCGACGGATTTGAATGTGGTTTATTTTATATATCTATTATTATTACAAATGAATAAAATTGAAGTGGCTGTTTACTAAATGCTTATGAAACACTATTTATAATTTTTTTGTCTGACTATTTGTTCCGGCTAATCTCCGATATGGGTGAACCGATTATGACGACAGGCAGTCAGCCGCCTGCCAGTTAAAGTTACTCTTTATAACATCAGTGTTATAAGGAGTAACTTGGGCTACTTTTACCATCACGCTAACGTCTATAGGAGGTGAGCAGCAATGCGTCATCACGCAAACGAAGTCGCGGGCACTGCTAGTTAAGTATAAAGCTGTATAATCGAGATGGTTGTTAGCGATAGTTTTTATTGCCTCGTTCTTTCCTCCGGCTTTACCTATTGTTTGCGAACTGGCATTATCTACATGTACATGTAGAGTCGACTTTTCTTTAGAGCAGTATTTTGCTTTCTAAGTGAATAAAGATTTTTTTTATTATTATTAGCGTTGTTTGATGGAATTCCGTTAAGTCGATTTGTAGATTTTCAACTTTTTATCTCCCTTATCTCCCGTGATTTCAAGCTGTACCCTGCTACCCAGGTTACTGTCTGTTCTTATCGCTAACTCTTAGTGTAACTGACATTTGTGCAATTCGATAACCGTCGACAGATAGAAACATAATAATGGACTAGTTTCCAACAAGTCAAAACAACAACTCTTTAAGAAATGTCAAAACGCAGATTTTATATGGAGATCTCATACGAATAGCGGTCTATGGTCACAATTTTTTCTCGTCAAATTACTTCTTTTATGATATGATCAATGATAAAAAATCCAGTTTAATACAAAATTTAATCGGAACTCAACTTTTTCTTAAGAACTATTTTCTGCTAAATGCAAATCGTATCAATAAAGTAATTGGCAAGTAATGCCTATAAAAATTCTATAATAGATAGAAAGCCAAAAAAGTTTAATTAAATTTCAATTTCGGTACTAGATTTAGCTATATTAACTAACAGTGAACTGACTTACTGGTTAATGAGACTGACCGTTAGACAGTTCAGTTTTCAGCAGTCAGTTCAACGTATATCACATAAACCCATATGATGTCCCACTGCTGGGCACGGGTCTCCACAGTGGAACCTACTTCTTATAGCTCCTGAGGTAATTGCCACTATCTCTATGCTTGACGAGCGGGTTGGTGATCGCAGTAAGGATAAATCCACACATCCCTTAGTCGCCTGGACGACACCCACGGGAAGAGATGGTGTGGTACTATTCTTAAATCGGTACCACACGTATATTATGACTGACTCTGTGGCGCGGTAGGAGTGTATCCTACTGCTACGCAAGAGGTCGTGGGTTCGATCCTCACCCAGGATAAACTTTGTGTGATGAGCACGATGGTTTATTCTGTGTCTGGGTGTTATTTATCTATAATATGTATGTATTTAGAAATATATAAGTATGTTTATCAGTTGTCTGGTTTCCATAGTACAGCTTAGTTTGGGGTCAGATAGCGCTGTGTTAGTTGTCCTCAAGATATTAAGATATTATTATATATATATCGACAGTATCCACTATAATTTTAACTGTAATGTGCATGCATTTTGTATTCTACTTTGAGTTCGAGCCACGTCATACGATAAACAGATATTTTCATGTTATTTTAAATGATGTATCTCATTATATTATTCACTAAGAGAAAAGCTTAAAATTTGTTCTCCGACTGTTTGACCGTTATACATGACTGACGCCGTATAAATGTTGCGAATTTATGACGTTGCCTTTGTTGGGATATAATTTTTAAATGCAGTATTACGAGTAAAGATTTTTTGGATTAAATATGCTATTATAGAAATTACTAGCTGTACCTACGATTTTGTTACAGTGCTGCTCATTCCCTATAGACAAACAAACAGACAGACAGACAGACCGACCGATAGACAATAAAACCCAAAATCAAAAATTAAAACAAAAAAGGGAAAAAATAATTACGTTAGTTGGACTCGAACTGGGGTCTTCTGGTTTCTGGACCGACCGATTTCCCACCTGTGCTATAATAACATTGTAGATGGATACGAAATTAACCTTTGTATTCTAATGATATTGGAGCAGTTTTATTTATTTATTTGTATGCCCATCCATACATTCATTCATCCATCCTCACGAACTTTTGTATTCATAATATTAATAGCATTAAGGGTGTATTGTCGGTAAAGGGTTCACAATATCATTGCAGATGGTAGACTCGTGATTTTCAAAATCATAAAACTGCGGACCGATTGGCCCTTATGAGTATTTTATCGCAATCTGATGGCTATTTATAAGTAGACTTCAAATTATCGTAAACATGTTAATTCACTCAACTAATGCTACTGTTGTTTAATACATTCTATGTAGGTAGGATATTTTGCCCCGGTCTTATCTCACTAGGCATATGACAAAACGACGACGTTGCATAATTGTAATATAAAAACCGGGCAAGTGCATTTCGGGTCATACACAATGTAGGGTTCCGTAGTCCCCCATCCGAATAATGCGGCTTCAGAAGTGGGTTTTTTGTTGTTTTTGTGTTTCATACACGTTACACAACAACGATAAATAAGTATTTTTCAATGGAATTTGTACGAAAATTGTATTAGTTCTCACTTGGTCTGCTGCTACTCGTTATGTCGTAACGCCTACTAAGCTGTGATAGTTTTCCTTTTAATTTCACTATGTATACTACTACCGTGATTTTTTTCACATATCAAACATCAACCATTTAGCTGTCAGGGGGGGGGCACTTCAGGGTGCTCATCGGACAAAGTTCCGAACCTCAAGGCTTCGACCCCCCCGGGGGAAAAACTTTAAAACCTCTAGCCTAGATGTCAGGGTCACTTACCACTAGACAAACAGGTCAGTTTTTATTTAATAGGATCTGCTTACAATATATTTTCTATTCCACAGCAATCCCATCCCAAAACCGATACCTAATGCCTTACAAGATATTATTCGAGGGACTTTACGGACACCCAAACAGAGAACTACAGTTTATGGATCCCAAAATGTTGTCCCAAGGAGATACAAAAATTATTATTCACATTTAGGTAAACAAAACAGCCAAAAGAAGTGAATAAAACTAGCATTTAAACTACCAAAGAATAAGTTCCGATTAAATTTTATGTTAAACTAGCTGTCCCGCGCAACTTCGTATGCGTAAATTTTCCCCGTGTTTGAAACATTTCTCATCGCTGCTCCGCTCCTATTAGTCGTAGCGCGATGTTATATAGCCTATAGCCTTCCTCAATAAATGGGCTATCCAACAAAAAAAGAATTATTAAAATCGGTCCAGTACTTTTTGAGTTTATTCGTTACATACAAAAATACAAATCTTTCCTCTTTATGTAAAGTGTAGATGTAGATGTAGACGTAGAAGTGTAGATATAAATTTTGTCATTAATCGTATCATAAAAATAAGTTATTTGACTAAAAAAATATTGACGTCATTGGCCGGTATTTGTATCATATCCTCGTAATATCCTTAAAAAAACTGCGTTATAACATTTCTTAAAAAGTTATTGATTTGACTGGTTGGAAACTAGCATTTTGCCTCCAAAATAGGTTAGAAATCGAATAGGTATGGCAAAGGACAATGTGTTAGAACCTTTTAGATAAATGTTGCTACTAACGTTTGTGAATTTAACCGCATGATATTTTAACCAACAAGTTGTTGTCATCATGACGTTGAGTGGTTTCAGCGCTAAAACTACTGCATTGTTAAGTTTGGTTGCCCACTATGTCACTGAAATACCCATAGGATGTTTAGCTGATGGCAAATCTGGTCTGGCAATGGGCCTATCCCCTGTTGACACTCTACGCCGCAGCTCGATGTTAACATTTTTGAAAATCGACACGATTCCGGCAGAGTTTTTGATACTTGTATCATGAAACACAGGCATGTGTACATATTTAATAAGTAAAAATGAATATGGGGCAATTTTAGACAATTCTAGGATGTCCCGTCCCACCTAGAACCGTACATGTGTGGTGGATAGCAATTATTGTGACCATTCTACTTTAGCTTCGTAATAAATAGTGTGTGTAGTAGAATGGAAATCCAGCTGTCAGCCGTAATAATTATCTGATTTTGATAAAACTTGTAGCCTAATATTACGCTAAAACTGCAATAAACTAATCACAATATATACATGGAGTTTTACGTCACCCCCAAAAAAACAAAAAAATTGATATCTTTCCTTAGGGGCCGTCTCCACAGGCGAGAGAATCGCGGCGATATTATCGTCATTCCATCTATTTCTATACATTCTCTTAGAACGTGTCTCCACACGGTGATGTTATCGCGGCGTTGCAACGAGTGGCTGAGTGCAAGAGAAACGTCACTGTATCGCCGCGCGCCGCCGTGAAACGCAGCGCTCTCGCAGCCAGGGCGCTGTCAAACGCAAGCTTTCCGCCTCAAAAAAGTGACTATCATCGTCGCAGACACGCGGCGATTCTGCTACGAGTCGCAATGATACGCTCGCGAAATAATCGCTCGTCTGTGGAGACTACCCGACGATAGTAGAGCGGAATTGCCGCGATTCTCTCGACGGTCGACGGTCCCTTAGCCCCACTTACCGGATCTTAATGATTTATCTGATATTTTTGTGCGTTTTAATAACCGTCGATATATAGAAAGATCGATAGACATACATATTTCTATGTATAGACGGCACAAATGTCGGTTTCGCTACTAGAGTTATCTATTTTAACAGACAGTTATTGGTTGATAAGTTATAGAGACAGTCTGTTGGCAACTTCAGAGGAAAGTGATGAGCTGCAATAGCTATTCTAAACATGTTCGTACAACCGTTCGCGCTACGCCTGAGACGAATGACGTCTAAAAACCGACCAAGTGCGAGTCGGACTCGCGCACGAAGGGTCCCGTACCATTCTCATTCTCTCATTCATATCTATAAAACCGGTAAAAAACCATGTCTGTTTTGAAAGAGCCCCCTTAAATATTTATTTTATTCTGTTTTTTAGTACTTGTTATTTTAGCGGCAACAGAAAATCATGATCTGTGAAAATTGAAAATTAAAATTGAAAATTGCATAACTATCATGGTTCATGATATACATCTTCTTAGGTCCCATTTTAACTTTGTGTACGGAACCCTTAAAACCCTTGAAGTACCTACAGCTTTTTAGTGAAGTCTTGGTTTGTGGTAAAGATAATATTCCATTCCATAGAGTCGTATTAAAATGACTTTATTTTAGGAGCATTCGTACGAATATGACCAGAATAGCTATGCTGATATGAGATGACCTTATTTTAATCTGAAGACAATGTATAGCTGAACAAAATAATGGATCGAACACGGCCCATAAACCCACATTTACAAAAGATAAACTGCGTCCTGGTTTAATTTGAAGTAATTGCTGATAGTTTCTGTTGTTGATACGTCTATACTAATATTATAAAGCTGAAGAGTTTGTTTGGTTGGTTAAACGCGATAATTCAGGAACTATTGGTTCAAATTAAAAAAATAGTTTTTTGTTTTTTTTTTTTAAACAAGCTAATCTATTTTTATTTTACATGGGACATTAAGACAATAAATGAAATATAATACAATTCACATTAAAACTAGATTCGTATAAATAAATAATTAAAAATAAAACTAAAATTCACTAATTATTTACAACTTACCAGAAAAAAATGTTTTCTGTTGTTTTTGTTTTATATTACTTACGTACGTTATATATAAACATTACATATACATTTTTTGCCAATTACTTTATTAATTCAATATTTGCATTTAAAGGAAAAATATGAAGTTTAGACCTAGGAATCGAACCCGAGACTCCCAATCGCTTTACCGGAACGCGAAAACCGAACCATCTAACCTGAACCATTTCCCTAAACTTGATATTTTTCTTCCCTTGTTGCATACGAGTTGGGCCCTCGCAAGCGCCATCTAGTCATGTCCTTAAGGCTATTATGACTTTTGTTACTACTTCGATACAGAGAGCATTGCGTCTTAACTTTAAATGTTTCTTTATATATATGTAATATTTTATTAACTAATTAACTACTTTCTACTAGTGAACTTGTAAAGCCTACTTAGCTGTCATACTTAGTTTTCCTTTTAATTGCATCATATATACTACTTTCCTAATTTTTTTCACATCTCCAAAAAAGCAAAACGCTTTCTTTTAGGCTTAATATTTCACAAACCGATCCCTAAATCGAAAAATGCTACTTTGTCGGCGTAAATAATTTGTACTACATCCATGCCAAATTACAACTATCTAAAACCTACTCACAGTCTCTGAGCGAAACTATAAAGGTTCAGTTTTGCCATTTTGGCCACGGAACTCTAAAATAAACTAAGTGAAAATTTGTATAGCTTATGTCATTCACACTTGAGACGAATCTACCATGTGAGGTATCGCTGGCGATACTACGATAAACTGCAGAGCGTACGTAAAGAAATGGACATACATCAGTAGCGAAGGGTTAATTTTTTTCTGAGGTAACCCGATACAAAAATATATTTTGCTGGACATGGTGATATACTAAGTACCTAACTACAATCCAAAGGGAAACCGAAACTAATGGTGTTCTAAGGACCCTCCACCACTGACATACATATATAAATACATACAAACTCTCGACAAACATTACTCTCCTTTTGGCGCAATTGGGTATAAAGATTATTTTTATTCGTGACGGCTACGCAGACGATGTGCGAGCTTTCTATTTAAAGAAACACGCCCGAATACGTTCATCCCTTTGAGAGCTATCATGCTCTTTGTGTATTGGTGGTTAAAAAGATACTAACCTCATTGAAATCAATTTAAAATTTAGAAAAATAAAAATAAAATCCTACGTGACCGGAGAGAGACTAGGTGCAGGACCGACGCTTAAAGAGTCACGGACGGGTTTGACAAACGGTCACCCATATATGGACCGACAGTGGTGACGTTGCTTAACCTCGCAGATATCTCGATCTGCTTGGTCCCTACTGAGTCAAGAATAATAACCTATAAGTAAGGAACTTTTTTTTTCAAAATTGTTGATTCAGTAGATTTGAAGATAAGGGGGGTGATTATTCGTACATTTTCTTAAATAACTTTTTAATAAAGTTATAAAAACGGACAGACAGAAATACGAGTGAACTTATTGACTGTCTCTGTGGCGCGGTGGGAGTATATCCGACTGCTACGCAAGATGTCCCCGCCCAGGATAAAACATTGTGTGATGAGCATGATGGTTTATTCTGTGTCTGGGTGTTACTTATCTATAATATGTATGTATTCAGAAATATATAAGTATGTTTATCAGTTGTCTGTCCATAGTACAAGCTCTGCTTTGTTTGGGATCAGATAGCGTTGTGTGAGTTGTCCCAAGATATTATATTATTATTATAAGGTCATCGATCCCTTTTGGTGTACGGAACCCTAAAAATAAAATTAAAAAGCCGAACCCACGACATACAATCTAGAGTTTAGACGAATTCAACAAAAGAGCTGAAGAGCATGTTACCTACTTATATATATTACCCTACTTCTGGTTCAGCCGTATAATAGTAATAATAAAAATAAATATTTCACAAAACTTCGTATCATGTGGGGATCGAACACACAACCCCTTAGGGCACGTTCCCACAATGTCGTGAAGATTAATTTATCATTGGACGACTGTCGTCTCCACCTGTTCCGATCAGAATGACTGTCGTGCTGATGGTCTGACACTTTTGGACGCTTTAAACACAATAATCTGTCCTCACGACACATAGAGGTAACGCTCCCTTATGCCGCAGTTGTACTTACGCACTCCCACTGCGCCACTATAGCATTCGCAGTGTCGTATGGTCTTTAGAGCCCCTAGAGAAGTAGCAGAAACGCTAATTGAATAAAAATGACATCGTTCCGCGTGCAAACCTCCAAAAATAAAAAACATAATAATACAAGATTCGTAGTTTTGCGCGCACAAGTAAATCATTCTGACGTCATCCTATTGGAATATCACTATATTTGATTAACATTTATGCCACTTATCTATAAACCAATACTCACTTTCAATGATTTTTATTATGTGAAGCCAAAGGTTACGATGGTATATAAAATGGTAGAGCTTCAAAACATCAAAATGTATTTTACCCTGAGTGGTAGAAGCGGCAAATTCTACAATTTTTTACCCAGCCCACCAACTTATTGCCAGAAAAAGGCATGAATATTTTTCGGGCATATAATGTAGGTCTATGTCAATTTCTTTGACATGCTCTAAAGCCTAAACAGATTGACAAACTTCTTCAAAGGTGACATAGGATTACAATTTTAAACAATTGTTTTTTTTTATATACCTTTGAATCTTATTATGATCGGTAAACTTACAACGCCTTTTTAAGTAGCTGCACACAAACGCAGTGCAGATAGTTCCATTTCAATACCCATTACTTGAAATATTCCATTAAACTTTTAAAACACATCTACAAAAAGACAAATCCGACCAACTTTTAATAAAACTCTGAAAAGAAAATCCTTAACCACAAGTTATTAATGGAAATTGAAGATCTACTGCATATTACTTAGGCCGAACAAAAAATACGTCTGAAGGAAACCGCAGCCAAGTTCCTCGTTGCGCTTTAATCTGAAGCTATATTTCAGAGCTGTGCAAATGAAAAGTTAGTCTCGAGGAAGACTTGAAGAAGGCCCGCCTTCTCGCTCGCTAGCCAATGGAAAAGGTCGGGAAAACGACTTCTTCCGTGGAGGCGGGGCGCTCGCTTGCGGTCGCCACGCCATTTAAATAAAAATTTTCCTTTGAAGAGTTTATTTGAATATATTGTGGGCGCGTGGGATCGCTCTTTATTGTAGCGACGCATTTTATGAGAGCTTTGATGAAGCATTTGTTAATGTATGAGATCTACGTCTGTATTTTTTTTATTTCCAGATTCACTAATGCATACTACTTCGTATTTTACTGTCAATATCTACCCATAGATACCATATCCAAAAGAAGAAAATGTTTGACTGATTGATTACTAACCGAGATACCGTCAAAAATACTGACTCTGGAAAATTTAAATCTTTTAAATGAGATCTTTTATAAGACGAGATTCTAGCAAGTCTACTCCTGATAAGATTCCGACCATTACATAAAAGATAATCTTCGTATAGAACAAGATTGAAAGCTCCTTTAAGCTACAAAATTAGTTCAAACGAGAATTCTTTTACATTTTTAGCGGGAACGACTAAAGTTACACTTCAAAAATGATAAATATCGGTGTACAAAACGAGGCAATAAAACTACAAAAGGTAGAAAGAAGCACGAACATCGTGTAGGCTTCGTGGCACCGCACGCACGCGGCCTGTCACCTATAACAGCCCTTGTCAACCATAACGCGGCCGCACGGGTTAACCCGCGTTCGACCGTCCCGGACTCACCCGGTTTGTTGGTAACCGGGTTGGTTAGCCGCGGTGGAAAACTACCATTTCATTTACGGTCGGCTCCCTGGTTTCGGGGTAGTTGGTAACAGCAGAGGCCGCAAGTTGCGTAACTATGCTTTGTGGCGGCGCTCACTCACGGTCTATTACCACCGTTTTGTTATTAGTTTAGGTATTGAAGTTGAATGCGTCGATGAAATGTTACGATGTTCTGTTTGTTGGTTCGTAATGATATCGTAAATATTCCTGTTTACTGTGTTGGGTATAATGGGCGAAGTGTTTAGTAGGTTTCTAGGCAACGCTTTATATACTTATAACTATGAAATTATGCTACTTTATTGGTATTATGAAACGAATACTTCTTTATTGGTAGTATGAATTGTATTGTTGGGTATAATTTTAAACTGATTCATATTCAAACATAAGCGGTAGATGAAACCTATACAATATTCGTCATATATCTGGAACAAAATTAAATATGCAAAAATATTTGTGTAAATATTGAACTCCACAAATTTATGTAATCATTTTGGCTTCTAAAAGGGTCTTATTTTTCATAGCATGATTTATAATAAAATTTATAGGTAACGTAGAATGTGAAAAAACTTGTGTTATACCGCGGGTATGTTTATTAAGTCGACGAATATATATGCTTCCTTTAATAACAGTAACATAGAACAACGTCGGTCCATACCTACCGAATATTACCAAACCGAACCATTCAAAAGCTATCGACACACACCACATACATGCGATCCAAAACACCTTAGCTTACACGGGCATATTAATTCACTCAATTAGCACTGTAGCATTAGCACGTCGTTACCGTCCGACGACGCAACGCTTAGTAATCGCACAAATTAGATAGATATAGCCATCTCCCAACAATAGACGAAAACAGGCTCACGCATACATAGATGAGATCTCAGTCAAAAGTCAGTGAATCGTCAACCAAGACGTCGCACGTTATGAGCTTCGTACGTATACGTCTATGTGTTCGTGGATTTCTTGTTGAGCCATCAACCGACCTTCTGTATGTATGTGTTCTGTAGTAATCGCACGACTGCGACAAGCGACGAGTGTATTTGACAGCTGTCAAATTGGATTGCATCCAGCTATTAGGGATGTCGTCGGAGAGCGGAAAGAATAGGCAAGATGTGACGCGGAATTTTAAAAGAGTTTTCTTTATGTGATTGTTTTAGTTTGAGTGTAGGTAAGCCAGTTCGATTTTTTTATTTTTTTTTGTACTAAGACAAGAGAAGACGAGCAGGTCATGCATCTGTTGGTAAGCATCACGAGTCGCCCATAATAGTATCATTGCCACCAAAATCCTTGTTCGGTCATATGTAAAGTGGGGATGTGATTTTTTCCTACCCCATCGTGTGGTTTATCAATAAATAGATGTTTTGAAAACGTTTAGAGGTTTTTAAGACCATTTTTAAATTTAGGTATCCGTTTGTAAAATATTAAGCTTTAAAGTGATTTTTTTGTTAGAGTTTAGTGTCCCCCCTCCCCTGCCAGCTAAATGGTTGATATTTAGTATGTGAAAAATTCACAGTAGTAGTTAGTATAAATAGTGAAATTAAAAGGAAAACTGTCACAGCTAAGTATGCTTTACAAGTTTACGAGTAACAGCTGATAAATTTTGAAGATTGAGAAGTAACAAAATTTTCGTACAAATTTCATTGAAAATTATTATTAAGATAACGTTGTACTCGTAAGTACGAAACAAAAACAACAAAAAATCCACTTTTTTTACATTTGTTGTAAGCAGATGCTCCTACTACTCGTATGTTGTACCACCCACTAAGGCTGATTTTAGTTTGTCTCATGTTCCAACTTTTTAATAATATAATTTGCATCCATACTTTAATATGGTGTATATCAAGTTTATAAACATTCAAACATTGTAAAATTTCCAATTTGAAAAAAGTGGCCACTAGTTTTTATTGCCAGGTTTTTTTCTCCGGCTTTACCTATTGTTTGCGAACTTGGCATTACATGTACATGCAGAATCCCCACGTATCAAAAGTGTTGGAACGAAGTTCCTTATCGCGTGTTGTGAAAGGGGGCTAGACGAAAAGTTGTAACGACACTTTTTGACACACACAAGCCGTGCGGCGTGCGCGTAAGATATGAACATCTAATTTGACGAAGAAGTCACCTGTCGATTTGGTCTAGAGGCACAAATTTGGTACACAGTATTGGTGACAATTGTGTAGTTTTGAGTTCGAGCCTTCGGTATACAATCGTCTTTTTGTAAGTTATTTTCGTTTCGTCTTTCTATTTCGCATTGAATAGTGTGGTCTTGCGAAGAATATAAAAAAAATAAAAAATAAGATAAGAACTTCGTTCCATCCGGGTGTCCCTTGACACCTCTCAAGTTTTTTGTTTTACATCCCAAGTGAATAAATAATTTTGAATTTTGCAATTTGCGTGTTAAAGTCTTGTAAGTGTTCACTGGTATGGTTAAGTGTTTTTTTGCCGCCATGTTCGATCACCTTGTTGTCGGAGGATCTTCTCTTTGTGTTGGAAGCCATAATACACACGCAATTCTCCAGAAACACTTAAATACAGAAAATGCAATAAAAGCTTAAACACCATTTTTATTACTAACTGTAATTCATTGTTTTTATAGTAATTTTGTACAGGTACCTACGGAGTTAACAGATGTTATTTTAACCCGACTGCAAGAAGGAGGGTTATGTTTTTCGAGTGTATGTATGTATATTTCAATGACACGCTCTAGACTCTCGAGCCTAAATAGCTTGATGGATTTTAGCTAGAGAAGTATCATTAAATTCGTTTAAGTTGCAAAAGTGACACTGGGTGAATACATCAACATTTAAAAAAGCCAGAGAGACTGGCGTCGTAACGCGTTACGTAACAAAGCGGTTTACCCTCCCATAAGAAGTTATCTCTACAAAAAAAATGGCGTATCGTTGGCGCCAAAATATTTCAGTAATTAATTTTAAGCAGTCGCGTTTTTGTTTTGTATTATTTAGTATCTACTTATATTCTACATACAAAAGCTAACATGGCATATCCATATGACTACTATCTCAAATTCGGCCGGGGTAAAAGTTAAAACGGTGCAAGTGTTGCGCGACTACATTTACTAAGCAATTAAATTACTTGTATCTTGTGCTTTAAGATATCATATAGTGTTATCATTGTGTAGGTATACCGTAAATGGACAGCGTTACCTTAGTTGTTGCATTGTGTAAAGGCACATTGTAAAAATTGGCAATTTAAAAGGTATAATCAAAAGTTTTTGATGTGATAATGTCTTATAAATCAAGAAAAATATTTAAATAAAATATAATTTTATTTATATACATTTCTCACAGCAAATATATATAAAGTGTCATGTAGCAACGGTCAAGATTGGTTACTAAAACGTTATTGATTGGTTGCTAAGCAGTCACGTTATTGACTGGTTGTTAAGCAACGCGAATGGCGATTCTGTCTGCTGATAGGCTGAAGTTTAGTCATGGCTGTTAATTACTATGTCATCAATGTTTTGGCGATTGCAGTGACATGAAATGGAAAAAAATAAAAAAAACTGTCACAGGCTTGGTTGTTTATTACAATTTTTCAATGTTTTCTTATGTCCGTAAACTGACTTTACAGACATTTTTTTTTTTCACAGCTCGTAAGATATTTTCCTGGTGAATATTCATTGTTCCACTATCAATCGAAAGGTTTTGACTATGAATAGGATGAAATATCAACTTCGAAAGCCTTGCTTTAACTAGTCTATGCATCGGAGTTTAAAAACTTTGAACTATTTCATTGGTCATTTTCTGTTACCACCGTGTTCAATCCGTCAGTAGGCAAATCCATCGTTATATAAATTATTAAAAACAGCCGTTAGAGAAAAACGGTTACATGAATTTTCATCAAACAAATCGGAAAACGTTTCCCACTAAATCAACCGAGTTTTAAATCTGGACAAACGTTTTTGAAATGTCCAACCATAGATACAAAATGCTATTTTTGTCCGGTGTTAAAATGCACATAAACACAACCATACACTTAACAAACACCTAACTTACGTGCGAACCCAACTTTACCCGTCAATCGAAAGTTGTCGCTTATCACCTGCTAGCAAATCATGAACTCGTAAAATCGGCGCTACACGGCGATGGTATCGTGTGACCCCGGCATTAAGTAGAGGTTATTTATTTAGGCGCGCCGTAGACCGAGGCAAGCCGTAACAGGCACCGACCTGGCATCACTCATTTACTGTCTAGCTTCGTCGGAAAAAACGTACAGTTTACTTTGTCAGTTTTGGTAATGTAATCGAAGTTTTTTTTTTTTTGTGGGCACGGATTTGATGAAAGTAACATTCGAGAGGGTATATTTGTACCACTAAAGTGATTGTAAATGTGTACCATATAGCTATATCAGGGAGATCAGTCAGGGGTTAAACCCTCCACGCGACAATAATTTATGTGATCTACAAATTGCTGTGTACTGTGTCCATATAATGAATCTTTGTTTAAGATATTTTACGAGTACATCTTGAACTATTGCGTCAGGTTGGTAGTGTTCTTGCAATATAATCTTTGCATTCAAATTTCATAGCAGTAGCCAAATGGTTATGACATCAAACTCACAATCGTGAAGTCGCTGGTTTAAATCCTACCCATTACACTCCTAATACAAGCAGTTTAGCGTAGCAGGAGGTCAAGATTGCTAGTAATGTGGAATCCACAAACCTACATTACGGCTAAGTATAGGGTGATAGGTCACTATTAAAAAAAAAAAAAAAATTAGAAGGTTAAACAATACTAAGCTATCATATACCAGCCTGTACTATGGCAACCATACAACTGATAAACATTCTAAACATTTCTATATCATTAAAAGCATTAAAGATAAATTACATCCAAACACAATGTAAACAATCGTGTTTTTCACGAAAAAGTTAATATAATTATAGCCCTTTAAGCTAATAAGCACTTTAAATCCTCAGTAAGTAATCTAAGATATTATTTTGTTTTTGGCAGTGGCAGTGTTAGTACTAACCAGGAATATGAGACGAATAGAACGTAAATCATTCCCAAACTGCGGACTAAACAGTCTAAACGTGTTAGCAAAAAGAGCAAACATCGCGAAGGTATAAATTGTATCAAAAGCGGGCACGTAAAGCATCGCCAACACTTGTTTTGCAAACGGTGCAAGCGTTCCTCCGGTCACGTTAATAAACTTCGATAGGCCGCAACAAGCTGGCTGCGTGTACGGCCTCCATTTTTAACGAGCCTCACCGCCGGGCCCGCAGAAAGTAGCCTACACATGAAATCACGTATGAATGAGGCTTTTTTTCAGTTTTTTCGCGTGTAGCCAGCGGCGTGCCGCTCCGAGGCCCATTAAAGCTTACATGTCACTCTCCCGCTACCCCCCGAGGGAGGCGGCCGCGAGGGGGACGCTGGAAAAATCACAAAATCGGTATTGGCTGCATCCCGCAGCGCGAGCGGCCGCCAAAGCGCTCTACAATACAGCTTTGACGGACGGTCATTTAATATTAACTGTGGTTTTTCCGCAGATGGAAATGTTTTTTTTATTGCTGGCGTTACGCTGTGATGAAGTGGTCGGCCCGCTGTTTGTGACGCGGCCTGATGTGTTGTGGATGAGTTGCTCTTTTACACACTCCATGTTTCAATGAGATTGTTTCGATTCGAGTACCTGTTTTCGTTTGTACTTTTTTGTAGTGGTCATGTATGAAACTGCGCTCTGTAATAAGTGCGATATAATCCAATTTATTCGTGGGTTGATGATATTTACGTTCCATGGCAATCAGGGGCGACAAGGAATATTTTTGATTGTCAATATTTGTCGCGGATGTGTAGTGCCTATTTTTATAGAACGAATTCATTCGTTGCACAGAAATTGAAAACGAAGCGGCAATAAATTTTTAACTTTTCGAACAAGTGATCAAAATGGAACTACAAAAAGTGGGCTCTCGTTGAAAAGAGTGGCGACCACAGATTGAATTTATGGCTTACGCTCACTTTGAGTGGAAAGTTTGCGCAAATAATATTTTCAGTTTGTTATAATTACTTTTCCCTATCGCTCGATTTTAACGTTTCATTAAATGTTGTACTGAGTTTATAATAAGGGAATGTTTTCTTTTACCTTGCACCCGAAGTTTCCCTTGGAAAATAAACAGACGAGCTTAGAGTTTTGTTATTTCTAGAGTCTGGTACTCCATTTCACTTACATAGAAACACTAAATATGTTCAACATGTTCCTTGGCAAAATGTGACGTAATTCTGACTGTATGATCTTGTTTCAGGTAAATCGTTCACGTTAACGATAACAGTATCAACGACGCCACCTCAAGTCACCACCTACAACAAAGCCATCAAAGTCACCGTCGACGGACCTCGGGAACCACGATCCAAGACCAGTTAGTATATTTACATCTCGTAGTTCTCTCATTAAGGCGAGGAACAGCTAGATTGGTCTTCACATTCGTTATCTTTGGAGGTGTACCGACTGATCAACCAATTTTGTTTTGGAATCAGACAATTTTTTTTCCTTCCGTAAATTAGTAAACCTTATGGATGGTTTGACGTTTCGACCGCTTTGTAAGTGGTCGAAACGTCAAACCATCCATAACTTGTGACTAAAATCGGTGTAACCCGGTCGAAACGTTATGCAATCTTTAAGACACTTTTTTGGAATTGCTACAGTTTTAACAAAAAATAAATATAAAGGAAGCCAGTCAGCTTCGCTGTTTTAATTAGTCGGCCAAAGTCATAGTTGACCTATCTACTATAGTTAGTATCTACTACAGTTTAATTCTATTGCCGTCGATAGACTGGCGTGTGAAGTACAAACGGTCTTGTCTATTTGAATATTTAATTTAATCGTTAGCCCATCCTTGCCTGGAGTTTTCTCCACGTGCCTACGTGAACAGATGCAGATTATATTATTTTCAAAAATACTCATACATCAATATGTTATTCTATGGTTAGAACTTTTCTTATTTCGTTCTGAATGCTATTATCTAAATAAATCTCGTAAAGTTGTTTTGGGATACTCCTCTTACATAATATATATGAGTTAGAGTCGAAACTTAAATGCAAAACAATAGATACAAACAAAGATCAAAGTAAAACGTTCTCACCCAAAACACATGTCTGCAATACCCAATTAATTTCGCATCACTATTCTAAGTCCTAAAAACATCAAAGCGTCCAAATTTCCAAACACTCGAGAACAAACGAGGGAGACCACAAAACATTGCAAAACAGCCGCCCTTAATGAAGGTAATTTATTAATAATTTGTTGAATCTACCTTTTAGAGTTCATGTAGCGTGAAACGAAAGGGTTCTCCTTAAGAATCGTTATGATGGTAGACATCGTTAGAGGTTGGTCTTATTGTTATTTTGATTTTGATGTATGAAGGTTTTTAAAAGAAATTGTTATGAGCAATAACATCTGAAAATTTAAATAGACGTGGAAATCTTTAATTCTTGCACGCACTTTTGAGAAATCATTTTTAAGGTCATGTCACAATTAAATTTAGTTTACGTCGTCGAAATTCATTTTATTCAACATTTCTCTAGCTGCAACAAATCTTGAAACTATACACATACTACAATAAAGTAATTGGCAAGAAATGGGTATAAAATACTACCTATAAATCAGACGGTTACTAAAATTACCCTTTGAATTATGTAATTTTCAAAACTGCTTTGTTTTATTAAAATTCCTAGCATAGCGGCACAAACCAAAGTTGCGATGATACTTGACAAAGAATCACTTAACTAAAACTATCACTTATCAAGAAAGCCATTTAAATAGTTACTCGGTGTGACGTTAACAAATGAAGGAGGGTATCGAAGTGTTAGGTCTCCGGCCTCCGTGCTTCGTGTCTCATGCCGCTCCATCGATCCTCATCACGTAAGAAATTAAAATAATTGCGTGCACCACGGGATAGTACCGACCAATCTGAACCCCGTACCCGGCAAAGGGTTAAGTACTGTTGGTCAAATAAGTCTTAAGATTTCATAGATTTATTTTGAGAGTTTGTATTTTTAATAATTTGTTCAAAATTTATAGTGAAATGACTGTTATTGTAACCGACCAATCAACATTATTTTCAAAAATATTTAGATAGTAACGTGTTTACTTACAATACTGAGAGTAAGTAAATAGTAGTAAAAATAAATAAACTTTCCATTTACTACAGGCTTGAGTGATATTTCCTCAACAGTATTCGAACAAAGACGACAATTTAGGTTTATTGTAAAGTCCCCTACTTACCAATTCAATATACGTGTACTAGAGAAAATAATAAGAATTCTATTAAAGAATAAAAAATATATATTCACTTGAAATTCGATATGAGAGCTATAGGAGACGATTCAATAACTCCAGTTACGATTAATGAACACAAGACATTTGTAAAATTGACGATTAATGATTTGGAAATTTAGACTCATTTTAAAATTTGGGAATGCTGTCTCTACCTTCAGCTCACTAGACGAATGTGAGGGTACAAAGAGGCTGCTGTAATGAATCGGTTGTTTAATTAATTAGTCAAGAAAGGGCCGGGTGAGGAGTGTGTGAGGGAGGGACGAGGCGGACACCCTCACCGCGTGTGTGCATGCCCTGCATATTGATTTATTAAGCCTCCAGCCTCTATACGAAGGCGATAAATTATTTAATTCTAGTAAGTTCCGACGCGTGTTCTCATGGAATACGTACGCTGTTATCAATTCATGGGAAGTTTCGTTGTCTTGGGCATTGTAGGCTCGATGCGCTCTATAAAGTCTTGATACTTTATTACTTTAAAGATATTAGATACTAAGTAGTTTTTAAGTGATGATGATGTTTTTACATGATTATTATTTCTGCCGAAGAAATACATGACTTTGACATTGGCAATTTGAAAAGAGTGGCCACGAGTTTTTATTGCTTTATTTTTTTTCAGCTTAAAAAGTCCTGATTCTACATTTACATGTTAATGTGGAATCCAGACTTTTCACAAGTGGCAAGTGAATAAATATATTTTGATTTTGATTATTAACAAATGATCATTCATTTCATTTCTGTGAAATAAATTATACTCGTATTACTGCAAATATATAAACAAATCATAATATGGATCAAACGGGAAATAACAAATGCAAACTTACATTGATACACAAACACAATCTATGGTCTTCTTTAATAGTCCTATAACAATCTATTTCTACCGAACACAGATCACAACGTCAGTCCTGAAATTGCACCTAAACTTGACAATAACAGTGTCCGGTAAACACAGTCTGAGCGGATATTACCGTCACATTGTACACCCTCCACTATTTTTGTCTGGCTGGGTGGGTGGCACGTTTTATCACCAGCCAGTAGCTAACTATTTAATAATCCGACTATTAACGATGTTTTTCTTGATGCAGCTTCGGGTGCATTCGGGGCTATTCGGGCTATTTCGGGTGCGCGTGCGATGTAGACCACCCGCGATCGGCGCTAACGTCGCCAGCGTATGCGCCAGTCATTGTTTACACTGTAAAGTCCTTTGTTTACTTCATAAGGCGACTTGGATTATAACTTTTGTTTCGCTTTGTCTATATTTTTATGGTGGTGATGAACTTTGGAGGTTTATCGATATTTATAAAAGTTATTCTACCCTATCTCTAGATGCATTGTTTTACATTTTTGAAGTAACTCAGAAGGGTATTCCAAGTATGAACCATTTCAATTGTTACAATGTTTCCACAGCAGAGACACAGGTCACTATTTCTCTTCTGATTTGACGGGACTTGGACCCAACGCAAACTGGTACATCTTGCTTTCTTAAAGTTACCTTCCTATTTATAACTATAACAGCAGAAACACATCATTATAATGACATCCTAAATCTAATTCAAATCTTCTAAACGAGCGTTCCTAACTCACTATCGCTTTAAAGTAAAGGCTAACTAGCAGAAATACTTGGCATAATAAATTTAGCTAGACCGGACGCCACCCCGGTGTAATCCTTTAATCAGGTCCACAGTAGCCCTTGCCCGCACCCTATTTTTCCCCATCTGTAACCCCTCCCCATTCCACCCCAAACCCCTCGAACGGTGCAAATGACAGTTTCTAATTCCAACTTGCCATGAAAGTGTGTAATTGTTGCGCCGTTGATTTATACACTCGAACCTTTTGCGCGGGAATGGAGCATGTGTGCGCTTTATAGGGTTGTCTTCATAAAGTTTTTACGGTTACTTTTTAATTGCTTTTATTATATTAATTTTAATGAATATGTCATTATAGTAAATAGTGTCATTATTTAATTACTCTCAGTAATGTAAGTAAACACTTTAATATGCAAATATTTCTGATAATAATTTTGATTGGTCGGTTACAATAACAGTTATTTCACTATAAATTTTGAACAAAGTATTAAAAATACAAACTCCTAAAATAAATCTATGAAATCTTAAGACTTATTTGATCAACAGTACTTAACCCTTTGCCCGGTACGGAGTTCAGATTGGTCGGTACTATCCCGTGGTGCAAGCAATTATTTTAATTTCTTACGTGATAAGGGTCGATCGAGCGGCATGAGACACGAAGCACGGAGGCCGGATACCTAACACTTCGATACTCTCCTTCATTCATCATTATGGTACATAGTGTCATTATAGACCTAAATTTGATATGGCCTAGTTGCTTTCTGTTGAAGAATAACCTTTCTAATACAAATCAATAGTATTAATAGTAGTAGATACTATACTACTATCAGTGATTAAGTTTAAAAATGTATTCAATAATCATCTTATACGTAGAGCTTATTAAACAGTTGATGAATATTTACATGATAAAGAAAAATGGATGTAGTTGCTTGCTCCTTGTTACTTTATTATGCTTGGGTGAATTTTGTTGTCACTTTATTTTGATTGTCAAATTGATTAAGAGCAAAATTTAACTTAAAGATTCTGCGTAACGAATAACGGCATTTTTTCTTTCTTTTGAAATCAAAATTAATATTTCATATTTAATAATTCGTTATCAGTACTTTAACTATAATTATTTTACCTTTGTATATGCGTTTTTTAATTAGTAGATGCTCCTACTACATTGTATCCACTAAGATTGATTTTAGTTTATCTCTTGTTCCAACTTTTAATAATGTAATTTGCACCAGCCCTTTGAGACAGTGTATAGTTTATTATAGGCAACTTCTTAACCCATATAAGTTTACAAACATTCAAACATTGTAAAATTGGCAATTTGAACAGAGTGGCCGCGTGTTTTTATTACCATGTTTTTTTCTCCGGTTTTACCTATTGTACATGTAATGAATCCCGACATATTACAAGTGTTGTTTTGCATCCTAAGAGAATAAATAATTTTGAATTGTGAAATTCCAAGCTGTTAGTTTATTCTATCGATGCTATATTATTATTATTATTTAGGCTATACTAGTCACTAATTCAATGGGAAAGCAATTGTTTTAGAGAAACAATATGCTTCATGAAACAAGAGATACATGGTTCTATTAAATGAATCATTACGCAGAGATTAAAAGAGTTTAGACTTTAGGAAGCTAATCGCAAACTTTTAATACATTTTCAATTTTTTATTTTAATTTAAGTATTTCTATTGTTTTTTATAACCTCTCAGTGATTAGCTTCAACAGAATCAATGAAATTCTATCTATGATTGGGTCCCACATTATTAGCAATCGTGTTAACCCCGTCAGGTATGGTAATATAATGGATAGGATTTGAACCCGCGATCGCACGACTGTAAGACCGATCTCTTAGCCATTAGGCTACCGCCACTTTCTTTGGTTCTTTTTTTTTTATTTTTCATAATATACAAAATATAGACAAGGAATAATTATCATGTAAGAAAAATATGTAAATTACGTTAAACGTATAAAGGTACTATATTACATAATAGGTGGCATTTAAAACTGTGGCAGTTTTAAAGACCACATTAAAATATATTGTGTACTTAATTATTACATTTAAACTTTCGCGTTGCATGATATACACAACACGGGAATAAGCGCGATCATGCCAAGAAGTATTTAGCTTAAGGATTCGACCGTGGTCGCAAGTGAATCAACTTTATTAGAATCAGAATTCTATAATTTAAATAGGATATTTTTATTTTATCTGTCCGATTAAGTAAACTAAAGACAGTTTTCTGTACTGTCTTTATTTGACTTAATATTTTTATCTGTAACTAGCTGTCCCTCGCAACTTCGTCTGCGTAAATTTCCCCTGTTTTTGCAACATTTCTCATCGCTGCTCCGCTCCTATTAGTCGTAGCGTGATGTGATATAACCTATAGCCTTCCTCGATAAATGGGCTATCCAACATTGTAAGAATTTTTCAATTCGGACCAGTAGTTCCTGAGATTAGTTTAAACAAACAAACTCTTTCGCTTTATAATATTAGTATAGATTAATAATCAGAAAATAATTTTAATACTGCTATTTATAATATCCTAAACTACGTAAAATCTGTCAACATAAGTATTTTTAATTAAAATCAAATCATTACATAGTATAACAAACATGTACAAACATAGTTCCTTAGTCTGTCTATTTAATTATTTTTACGAGACAACCCTAAAAAGTACATCGTCGCTGAAGTCCGTACGACGTACAACCCTGATTCCAATTGTTTTTGTTTGTATGTGTGCATTTGTCAATTTAATGTCCACGCTGTGTGCTAGTACATTTATGCATTTTTTTGTACTTGCTATGATATCTCTGTGGTGGTATTACGACTGACTAATGGAATTTTATAGCCACAGGCTGTATGTATGTGTTATAAACACGCACTAACTATTTAGTTGATAAGATTAAAGATGACTTGATAGTGCAACACTAAAGAAACGATAGTTGTTATATCGTAAAACAATTGAACGATTTGTAGCATTTTGATTCTATTTAAATGGACCAAGAAGTCGATGTTTGGCCTATCATTCCCAAATCCAACTTATTACAGGACCTTACTCCTTACGTAGCAAACGTTTCAATTCACACTTGCCGCTTAAAAACTTGATTTTTTATACCCACCAGTCTTTAAAAATATTTCATCGATAAATGTTGATAAACTTTCGCGATTTGTACACATTATGAAAATGAAAACAATACGCAATACGGCCGAAACGTCAGGAAATAAACAAGGTATTTTACCTATTATTCACGTGATTAAGACCCGTAATATATAAATTTTCATACTCAATAGAGGCCAGCCAACTACACAGGATATATAATAGTGCACAATTGTATGCAGAAACATATGCCTACTCTCTATATGCTCACTTTGGATAGTTCGATAAGAGATATTATTTGTTGGATTGACGATTTAAATTATTCTCCGTCTCTGGTGCACGGAGTGGTATACCATTTTATTTTTAAAAGCAGTCCATCAATGAGACTCGTTCGATGATTACGTTCGATCTTGATTGCCACGGATTTTGATTGTCCTAGAAACCGAAAGTTTTTGTTTATTTGATTTTTATGAAAACTAACAATACGGTTTTCAACATACAGTCAATTATGTGTGACTAGCTTATGCCTTCGGCTTCGCCCGTGTCGATGCCAGATTGTTACCAAAATATTTTAACGGCATAGTTTCATACTAACTTTGCACCACCAGTTTTACCCCCTTAGGGGGTGAATTTTCAAAAATCCTTTCTTAGTGCTCCCCTACGTTATGAAAGTAATTTCCGTGCAAGGTTTCAAGTTTCTAACCCTTATAGTTTAGGCCTTGCGTTGATATGTTAGTCATTCAGCTTCTCCTTTTATTTTAAACTAGCTGTCCGCGCAACTTCGTATGCGTCAATTTTCCCCGTTTTTGCAACATTTTTCATTGCTGCTCCGCTCCTATTAGTCGTAGTGTGATGTTATTTAGCCCATAGCCTTCCTCGATAAATGGTCTATCCGACAGAAAAATAAATTTTCAATTCAGACCAGTAGTTCCTGAGATTACGGCGTTCAAACAAACAAACTCTTCAGCTTTATAATATTAGTATAGATTATAAAGATAGATTTTGTTTTATTTCCAAGTAACCTCATTTCGGCGTCACCTCACCAGTGTCAACATAAGTTTATACACGTAAAACACACACCCTACATATTTCACTTGTACACAAACCAGGAGGCAGTACATATTGAATACACGGAAGCGTACAGATTGAATTATGTCGCGCGTGAAGAGTGTCGCGAGGAGACAATGCGGCCTTGTCGCCTGAATAATTTGCCAGATCGGAATGTTACACCACACAATCTAGTGCGAGTATTCGATGTAGGTACTATATAAAATGGTCGGATTTGATTTTAGGGTGATTTTACAATTCTCCTAATAATATTTTTTTGCGTTCCATTAACTTAAATATCTTTATATTATATCTTGACTTACATAATATTTATACTAAGTAAAATCAGGTCGATTTTATGGTGCATAGTAAAACTCGAAAGAGTTAATGTTGTTAATTAAAATGTTAGTACCTATCTCAATATTGCGATTTGTTTTTTTAAATAAATTTAAAAAAAACATTTTACAAATATGATAGAAGAAAACAATCAGCCTCTATCGCCCACGAAGAACATTTTCATTAAAATGTATCTCAATATTTCGATTTGTTTTTTTAAATAAATATAAAAAAAAACATTTTACAAATATGATAGAAGAAAACAATCAGCCTCTATCGCTCACCAAGAAAATTTGCACTAATTACTTTTTAAAATTATTCTTCCTTGGCTAATTTGTGTTTTATGAGTTTTTTTATACTTATCAACCCATATGATGTCCCGCTGCTGGGCACGGGTCCCCTCAGTAGAACCTACTTGTTAGATCCTAGGGGTAATTGCCGTAATTGCCACGCTTGTCGAGCGGGCTGGCGATAGCGATTGTAATAAGGCTTTAAAGTACGTAGAGGACACTGCTACCTGTCCTCCGGTGTAAAATCACTTAGTCGCCTTGACGACACTTACGGGAAGGGGTGGTACCATTCCTAAGCCGAAAAAAAAAATCGGAAAAACTATATAACAGAAGACAATCAGAGAAAACTATAATAAAGGAAGGAAAATATAATTTTTTAGCAAAAAGTTTAAAAAAACCTCTATCTACATATCTAGTAAAATAATAACACATTATCGTTATATCAAAGGCACCTGACAAACAGCTTAGTTTCCAAAAGCTGATTATAAAAATGCGCTTCAGATTAACCTAGTCTAGTTCAGTCTAATATGGCAATCTATCTCTACACTGTAGACTATATATTTGTGTTCATGTTGAACCACCCTACAGACACAGCGTTCATTTCTAAACTAGACGCGTAGACAACCTTGATTAGTGCCGATTGGCTGGCAATGTAATTCGGAAGTGATGAATCGTGAATCTGAATGAAGTGTTAGATCCGATTGCTATTTGATTATGTTCGTGGTCAGGGAGCTGAAGATTGCTTTATGTTTTGTGGTCATTAACGAAGTTTAGTAGATTATAAGTCTTTTCTTTCCTCACTATGATGGACTGACCAGCACAGTTCAAAATCAATATTTTAATTCGTCGAAGTTCATTGAATGGATCAAATCAGAGTGTTTACTTTTTTTTTAATCTGAAGTTTCATGACTAAGCGTTAAGATATATACCATGTGTGTGTGAAATGTTGGTTTTGAATATTTACAAAAGTATAGTTAGAATTCTGGTACACATTAACACATTTTTCAATATCAAGATGGTCTCATGCGGATAGCTCAACAAAAAAAAAACAGAAAATTAGATGCAATGACATACAATTCATCCAATCCCTAAAAATCTATATGTATTTGGGACAAAATTACCCGTATGTATTACTTAGGTGCAGTGAAACCATTAAAATTCACGCACACATTTGCACATCTTCCAATATCTTTGAGACCCGAATTCTAATTCATCCACGTGTCGGGTCGGGCACATCACTAGTGTCAATGAATTATCGAGTGTCTCGGGAGTGCGGACAAATCGAAGGGTGACGAGAACAGTGTTGTACCACTTATGTGCAGTATTTGTATTTACACGGATGTTTAAGTGACTGAGATTTAGGGGGACATTCTGTTACGTGACAAATTTATATTAATTAGACCTTTACTGATAAATGAAATGAGTATTTTGTTGTTGGAACTTTTGTGTTTTTGGTACCTTGAGGCTTCATGCAGAATTTTGATTAAATGATCCGAACTTTTTGGGCTTTTAAAAATGTATTAGACTTAGGTATAAGTTAGGCCTAAGTTCAGTGTAAGGATGTTTGTTATCGAGGTTACATTTGCTGTTAAGAGTCTAGGGAGCAAACCTAACTCTATCCATTGAGATAAAGTGAGGCTGCGGAGTGGAGAAACAGACAAATATTAACTAATAGGATCTGTCCACTAGAGCGAAGCGGCGAATTTATGTATACAGCGATTTTTTATATACTAATAACCTGCCGCTTTTGGTTTCTTTACATTATACCAAATAACTTCGTAATAACGTTTTTGAGAAAAAAAAATACAAATTAACCCTTCACCACCTACCTATTTTAGTCCTACAACCATTTACAACACACCTGAGAAAAATCATTGATTTTTGTCAAGTTCTAGGTTCTAAGTGAGGGTCTAAACCTCACAATAAACTACGATTTCAGTGCAGTAAATTAGTCTTTAAGTGGTAAAAGCCATTACTCCAAAAACACGTAGTAAGTGATTTAGGGTAATTTATTAAATATTTTCCAAAACTGATATTACAAAGTTATTTAGTGTTATGTTAAGAAGCCACGAGCGGAAGGTTATTTGAATATTGATCCTGCATATTGTTATATATTTTATGTGGAAGCGGTTTACATAAAATCTCCGCTCTATTCAATGCTTAATAGACAGGCAGTCTAAAGATCCGAAATTGGATAACGTGCTTGTCATAAATAAGTCATTCGAACCTGCCAAGTCCGAATTTGGATGACTTGTGATAAACAGTTAGGCCCGGGTAGGTAAACTTTGATGCAAGAGGTAATATAGATCTGCAGCAATTAGTATATATAGTTTATTTACTAAGTACTGCAATGCTACTTACAAAGGGCAGCTAGTATCGTACTGATGTAGTGCTCTCTCTCTTAGGGCAGCAGCAGCAGTTCCACTTCGCGTTTGGACAGCGACCGTTTCCCTTCCCGCCTGACCCCCTCGGGGGGTTCCGCATGCCGCCCATCACTACGTGTCAAAGTGAGTATTACATATTTATGCATTTACCTAGAATATAATGTCAAAGAAAGTTCGTTTTAGTGCTCTTTTATGCGCTACAGTAACTAATTAGTCAAAATATTACTGCTACAAAAATACCCGCTTTAAAAAATGCAGGTAAAATCTCAAAATATTTTATTTTTTTATAATATCTTGGGACAACTCACGGAAACCAGACAACCGATAAACATACTTATATATTTCTAAATACATACATATTATAGATAAATAACACCCAGACACAGAATAAACCATCGTGCTCATCACACAAAGTTTTATCATGGGTGGGGAACCACCACCTCTTGCGTAGCAGTCGGATACACTCCCACCGCGTCACAAAGGCAGTCAATATTGGATTTCAATCATACAAATGTGTAAGGTATCAAAATCTAAAATAAAACGAACTACAGATCCATAAATAAAAATCCGAAACCAAACTAGGAATCTAAATCGGAATCATGGCCCACCAAACCTTACGCCGCGGCTCAAAAGTGAATGAGTCGCCAAACCAAGCGATACGCTAAACTACGTTCACTAAAGCGCGGATTCAATCAGCCGACGCCAAAAAGAGAATCGAACTGAAAGTTGACTGCGAACGCAATCGAACAAGCGTGCACGACCCAGCCAAAATCCACGACCACCCCAAAACAACTCATGCGGCTCAAAACGGGAAAAAAAGGTTCGCAAATCGACGGGGAACGCGTACAGTATAAAAACCGAGTTCGCCGATCGTCGGCCAAAAACGGAACCGTGATACCGAAAAATAAAAGCCGATGATGCTGTGAAAAAATAAAGTGCACGCAGCGCCGATCGACATCTTTATAACTGACCGCCGGCTTTTCATTACAAACATTCGAATAGTCGGAACTGCTGCACCGCGATTGAATGAATGCGTTTAGGGACAAATAACGCTCACTATGAAGTGTTGCTAAATGCTCTACACATTTTATTTCTAGTTTTGAGAATACCTACAGTGTTATAGGATGCCAATCGTGAATGAACCTATTATTGTCGCAACTTTTTAAGGGTATCACAAAATGGGTAAGATAACCTAGCAAGAATTTTCCACTTGGTGGATAGCAGTTGAGTAGATATACAACTGTCTTGCCGTCTGATAATAATGGTAGCCATGGCAAAGCCCTTCTTACAATCGTTTATCGTTATATATTGGCGATAAACTAAAGGTACTTAAAAACTATAATATTCATACCTACTGTATATACTGTTATGTTAAGTTCTTATAAACAAGTAATTAAATTGATTAATTGTCGTATGATCAAAGTGGATTTTATGACAGTGATACAAATTTTACTGCAAGCAAGAAAATGTGATGCGTACCTATAATATGATTTATGATGGCAATAAAACTATATCATAATAATTGCGATGTTGTATTTTGATATTTCATTGATTCTATTGATCGTAAGAAATCGTATAAACATAAATAATAATGTGGATACTAAATCAAAAATTCGGAAAAATTTGATTATAATCTGATCAATTCAAAATTCAACATTTTTTATTCACTAAGGATGTAAAACAACTCTTGTACACTACTTATACGTCGGGATACAGAGGCCAAGTTCGCAGACAATAGGTAAAGCCGGAGAAAAGAACGTGGCAATAAAAACTCGCGGTCGCTCTTTTCAAATTGCCAATTTTACAACGTTTGAATGTTTATAAACTTGATAAGGTGCTGCGACTAATATACTATATACCATGTTAAAGGACTGATGCAAATTGTATTATCAAAAAGTTGAATCATGAGATAAAATAAATTCAGCCTTAGTGGGTACAATATAAAAACTATATGAGCTTAAATATTGGCCAAATTACTTGTAACGAATGAATGAATGAATATAAATATCAACGAAGTAAATGTAGCGTCATTATGATCATTATTAACTTCAGGTCAGATTCGCATTAGGTTAGTTTCTGGGTATTTACATTTACTCTGAGCGTCAATGTTATAGTTTTGTGCCTATGATTGTAATAGTACCTATTGCCACTTAAAATTTAAGCTTATATATAAGTTTATAGAAAGTAGAGAAAATGCCCTTGTAAAAAGGATTCGCTTTGGTATACGCTAACGTCAGTTAATCATAAAGCCTAAAGAAGGAAATTTTGGAACTAATCTATATAAATAAAAAATAAATCCCCAAAATGTATGTTATCGCATAACTTCAAAATGACTACACTATTTTTTCTTTAAAGCATAAAGAAGGAAATTTTGGAACTAATCTATATAAATAAAAAATAAATCCCCAAAATGTATGTTATCGCATAACTTCAAAATGACTACACTATTTTTTTTTTAAACGGCTTCCGCATTAGGGTACAAGTCCTGTGTCGCGGGTGTCTTTACAAACATACAAGTCACGGACATAAATTACACCCAGACTCGGAACAACAATTTGTGGATAACACAAAGTGGTGCGGCTGCTCTTGCGTAGCAGTCGGATACACTCCCACCGCGCCACCGAGGCAGTATAATTCTACTTTTTTTTTATTGATAATAAAAAAAATTGAATTATGGACAAGACTTGTATACATTTTTAGGGTTCCGTACCCAAAAGGTAACACGGGACTCTCTTACTA
This sequence comes from Herminia tarsipennalis, assembly GCA_945859575.2. Classification (NCBI taxonomy): domain Eukaryota; kingdom Metazoa; phylum Arthropoda; class Insecta; order Lepidoptera; family Erebidae; genus Herminia; species Herminia tarsipennalis. Next base: position 15,620,177 of record OX243846.2, on the reverse strand, counting down.
AGATTCCACTGTCTGTCTATCCGTCTGTCACCAGGCTGTATATCATGGACCGGGATAGTTAGACAGTTGAAATTTTCACAAATGATGTATTTCTTTTACCTACAAATATTAAAAACAAAATAACATAAATATTTAAGTGGAGCTCCCATACAACAAACGTGATTTTGTTGCTCGATATTATAATATAGTGTATAATGTTGTATAGATAATGGTACGGAACTCTATACTTGGCCCTTTTTCTTAATAGTACGGAATAAAATCTCCCGTGCGAAGCCCAGGCGAGCAGTGAGTTAGTAATTAAAATCTTACAAATATGCTTCAGACTCTATATAAAAAATAATTTTAAAAAATCATAATAAAAAATCCTTTGGACGTTTTAGAAACGAAGCTATCCAAGATTAGTCATCGTTTTAAGATATGTCACAAGACAACATCTAAACAGCTTCTTCTTCTACAGACATGAGTCAATTCGGCCTAAGTTCGAGCAACTCGCACTGGGGCTACGGCGGCGCGGGCGCATACCCAGCGTATTTACCCTCATGCGCAGCGCCTACTGCCTCGCAGTTCAACCCGCCTGCGCTTGGCTTCGCTGGTACTGTCCCGGATCAAACGCCTACACAGGACTTCACTGGCAATAACACAGGTAAACATTTCCTAGTGCTGCTGCAAATGTTAGTCATACTCAAAGACCATCAGTCAATTGTTTTTATTCTAAGTTTATGAGAGTTCACTTATATTAACACCAGGGAGAATCGTAGCATATTCTAGTAGGATTTGTCTATATTAATCTTCATCATCAGTCATTAAACCTCACCACATGTCACCTTCTTATCAACCCATATGTAGTCCCACTGCTGGGCACAGGTCTCCCCAGTAGAACCTACTTAATAGATCCGGGGGGTAATTGCCATGATCGCCACGCTTGGCGAGTAGGTTGGCGATCGCAGTAAGGCTTTAAAGTACTCAAAGGACGCTGTTGCTCGTTCAACGTGAAATCCCTTAGTGGTCTTGACGACACCCACGGGAAGAGATGGGATGCCTAAATCACAAGCAATACATTTAATTAGCTACTAGCTAAAACACGTCCAATTTCTTTAACATGTTGACTAGAAACTATCAAACTTTAGTTTGAGGGACTTCATAATTCCTGAACACATCTTTCTAACATATTCCCCATCGGAAACGTCCTCATCCCTGTAATTAAAATTCAACACATCAAAATGGATTTTACAAAACAACTATAAAGAACCCAACAACAGTTAAAACCATTCAGTTATCGTGTAAGAATCAATGACACCCGATTGCAACACCAGACTCATTCATTAAACCAGTATGGTGAAATTAAATCTACCAACAGTTTTACGACTCGCTTCCTCCTTCAAATGATACGCACAATATCGGTATACACGAGCGACGCCGGGTCGTACCGCTAGTCGGACATAAACGGTTCTCATTATAATTTACAACGGGTCGGCCACGTCCGATGTAGCCGATGAATTTATTGCTGAAGCGTGCCCGATGAACGAAAAATATAGCTATATTAAAACTATACTAAAATGTTGTTATCGATCAATTATTTCTATTTTTGGATAAGGAAAGAATGGTATCTCGATTTAGATTATTGTTATAGGTACGTAACCTTCCTGAACATTATAAATGACAAAAATTTGAAATGAGCTAAACTATTTTAGGTATGTACGACATTTGAAACAAACCCAAATAACGTGTTGTAAACGCAAACACATTTCGTGTAACCTTATCTGCTTCGTCGTTATTACAAACTAAGCTGACCCGCGCAACTTCGTCTGCGTAAATTTTCCTTATTTTTGCAACATTTTTCATTGCTGCTCTGTTCCTATTAGTTGCAGCGTGATGTTATTTAGCCTATAGCCTTCCTTGATAAATGGGCTATCCAATAAAAAATATATATATATATATATTCATAATAAGTAAAATATTTTTCAATTCGACCAAGTACTCCAGATTCCAGTTCCTGGAGTTATCGCGTTCAAACCAGAAACTCTTCAGCTTTATAAATTAGTATAGATAGTTATTTCAAAGATGTTGAGGTCAGGTTAGTTGCATACAGCAGAATTTCTCGACGTGAAATACTTTCATCAGTGCTGAATTAAGTTAACAGTTGTAAGTGGATCAACATAACTTGACCCGATTAAAGTTAGGTTCTTATCACTTTCGCGCATGTCATATAGATGCGACCCTAAAATTACTTGCGAAAATGATAAATTATGTTTAATCGATTAAAAATACTAACAAAGTTTTAATTCATCAATATAAAAATACTATATATTATGAGTTCATAAAAGTGTAAATTTAGAACAGTTTCAGTAAATACTAAAGAAACAAAAAGAATACTAATTATCACAATGTAATGCGTAATCACATCTCTAATTCTCTTGGTTTAGATACTGCCCCCGCCCCTCGCTTCCTGTCACCATTTACTACAAAAAAATGCATCTGCGCAACCACTTTTCGCCAACTTCAATCCGGTCAAGTTACGGTGTACTACGTACTATAGTACGTATAGTAGTACACTTTACATAATTTTATCAAGATTTACTGGCATTATTTTTGTATCATGAAATGATGCATAGTATTTAGTTGGTAACTGTTTAACTAAAACAATGTTTTCTTATTTGTATAGTTCTACCGGACACAACGGGCGTTGACTTAGACCAGCAACTGTCCGGTCTAGTCGGCTCCTCACCTTCGCACCACGGCAGCCTCCTACCTCGTTACAACAACAACACCGACTACAGCCTATCAACAGGACCTCGATCACTTAGCGACAACAGCTCACAACCAGAATCTCCAGTACAGGACGATCTACTTACGTCAAACACGTCCACGAACATCGGTCACAATCACTCAAACAGCACAAACTTTCCCTCGCTAATGGGATCACAGAACTCGTCGTACGGTAGCAGTAACTGTAACAATTCTCTATACCCTGTCCTGCCGGCAAGTCTATTATACAGTCAGTTGTATACGGCAGCGAATCAAACGCACAACTTCCATCCGTTGCATTCGAACTCTATACACTCGACGCAGAATCATCACAATGAATTACAGACTATGATGGATCAGATTTCGTCTACGACGAACAATCATAGGCAACATGGCAATCATGGACAGGAGTTGCTGCTAGGTGGAGGTAATTCGTGTGCAGCGGCTGCAGCCAGAGGCGAAGATGGTAGGGTCAACAACCTCGGACAAAGAGGTAATCCACAGCCCGATAGCAACACAGTGTGGCGACCCTACTAAGCAATGTGATGCTTACTTTGTTATATTATGAACAATGTTCTACGTGTTTGTAGATATACGTATGTGTCAATACCTCAGATCCGTCATCAGTAGTGTGTCCATTTTATATTTTTAAGTGACGAAAAGTGGTTTTGTACTGTTTTGAGGCCGATGACTAGAACCGAAATTTCCATTGACGATATCTCTGTTGGGATAAAGAGGCTGCAACGAAATAGGTTTTCGAAAACAATTTAGTTTTATGTGTAAAATACGAGATACAGGTGATTCGATTAGTTGATATTTGTATCTAATTCCGAAAATTCGCTCCCGTCCTAAATATATACGATTTTCGTTGAAATATGGTGTAATTAACAACATTAGAATTCATTAACGATAGTCTGAATTAGACTAGAATAATGTTTGGATACGGATGGAATACGAAACTTGGACTTTGGCGAATACATAAGCGTTCTGTGCAATGAGACAATCGCCCAAACTACCAAATTATTCTTAGATCATAGCTACGAATATATTCTGTTCAAATTACGAAATCCTTTTTGACAGCTGTCAAATTATATAATAGAGCACAATACAGCATATTACGTAAACGCGGAATTTCAATAAACTATTATTTATTACAATCTGACATCATATACAAAAATTGATATTTTAATTATGATATCTTCAAACGATGTCACCTTAAATTAAGATTGATTAACTTTTCAATTTAAGTGAAACGTGTAGAGTTACATTGGCAGAATGGTATTTTAATATGTGTCAAAAGAGACTTAACTATAGGAAGAAAGTTTATTAAGGGGTTCACCATGATCCAAACAAGGCTATAACTTTGTTATTCTGTTAGTATACCTATTCATCATAATGCTAAAAAAAAACGATCGATATTGTCACGTTTTCGTAGATTGGTCGATTGTCCATTGCACGCAGAATACTTACCAAACCAATAATGTCATTGCAAATGAGAGGCAAAATCGAAAAACCACTGTCATGAAACTGTATGAATAAAGATGAATGAAGAATAGCAAAATGTCGTCAAAATTTACCAAAAAATGGCAATTGTAAATAAGAATTGTGAATATAATTTGTTGTAAATGCATCTTGTAAAGTGCAATAGATGTGCAATTATAAAGTTGAGTAGATGTATACTTAGTATTAAGTACTATCTGTTGACTATGTGAACTCTGTCCAGTTGTAGATATCTTAGATATTTTTTTTATATATTATGTTATATTATATAAAACGGCTTGTTTGCTATTTCTTTAAAAGTATGTAATTTTGTAAGTATGTATTGTTAAACTTAATTTGGAATTATTTGATCAGTCAAACTAAAATTCTATTTTGTCATTATTCACTGTCGTCAAAATTGTTGTAAGTACCTACAATCCATTTAATGCTGTTTGCTATTTCTTGATTGTTTTAATTTAGTGACGACACTGAAACTAATCTATGAACTAGGAGTCTAAATAGTTCATCATGATATTGGGGAAATAAGGCCTATTTTGGTGATAGAAATATGTGTCAAATAACTTGAGCTATCATGGCTTCCATACAAGAGGAAACAGGGCAGACAAATAGTCAAAATAACGCGTGTGCGGGAAAAAACGTTATAGGATTACGATGATTCTATAGAGAATATTTAAATAACACGTTTCAAATTTGCATGTCGTTTTCGGATAGTAATTGTCCTGCCTTTGTTATATTACACAGCACTTGATTCACTTGATATTTTAAATAAACCGCAAGGTTATAGCTCAAGATATTTGGCACGCACTTATTGAATGTCAAAAAAACTGTTCTTCCATAAAATACTATAGTTTATATATTCGTGTTCATTTGTACATTATTTATACTTTATGCTGTCCGTAACATTGATTTAACTTGCATAGCAACTTATTTGTCGTTTCCACTTAACGTTAATTATATTATTTCTGTTGACTACAAGTAGCGGAATTCATTTTACAATAAATAAAATCTACAATTTATTACTGGTGTTTTCTCTCATCGTGCTAAGACATGAGTTGTCACATTTTGAAAGTTCGAACATCTGCGGTAATCAATTAAATATAATCTGCACAAATAAAGTCGTCACATGCCCGCAATTTTCAAGGGTCTTCACAAAGAACATTTGTTTTAAAATCCACTTGGGAACACACGAACGAGATTTGAAGTAGACGCCGTAACGAATCATATAAAAAAAACCGGCCCAGTGCATGTCGGGCTACGCACAATGTAGGGTTCCGTAGTCCCCCCCCCCCCATTCGAATAATGTGGCTTAAGAAGTGGGTTTTCTGTTGTTTTTGTTTCATACTTACAACGTTATATCTATTTATAATATTTTTCAATGTTATGGAATTTGTACGAAAATTTTGTTACTTCATATTTGATCAGCTGTTACTCGTATACTTGTAAAGCCTACTTAGCCGTATAGTTTTCCTTTTAATTTCACTATACTACCGTAACTTAAGGCTTAATATTTTACAAACGGATCTCTAAATCTAAAAATCGTCTTTCCAACCCCTTCAATATAGGGGATTTAAAAAAAAATGTTTTAAAAAATGTTCTATGTGTATCATGCAAAACTACAGCCTCCTAGCACTAACAGTGTCTGAGCAAAGGTGCGGACGGACGAACATGGCGAAACTATAAGGGTACCGTTTTGCCATTTTGACTACGGAACCCTAAAAATGGTTGTCTGTAGAGTCGGTTTACGGACGATAATTTTACGTGATAACGTTATTAGTAAACATTGATGGCTTTGTAGTAAACAAACATGCGCATTCATTCGCTGTTGCTTAGCAACCAATCAATAAAATGACACTTTTTCGTGCAAGCACCCGGTTATAGGTTTATAAGACGTTATCTCATCATAAATATTAAGTGCCTATGTCATTTCAAGTTCCTACAAACTTACAATATACAGACAAGATTTTTAGGCACCGTAGAAATAGCACTTCGGCATGTTTTGCTAAAAGGGCGCAATCCAATTAAAAACCTTCTGTCCCTAAACTGCTGCGCGACTTTTCTTTTTTCAACACACTTTTCTCGCTCACCCAATAACTAGCCATAAACCTGCATTTTTTACATAATGGGGATGTCAAGTCAAATCAGTATCTTTTTATGTGATGTCAAAACGACACGCTCTATAATTAATTGTATGGAATACTGAGGCGTGACGTCACAACTGAGGATAAGGCACCTGTCCCACCAAAGGCGAGAAAGCGAGTAGCGATTTTATCGCTCAAGAAACGTACATAATTATGTAGATCCCGTGTAAACAAAAGAGATACAGACATTAGTAGTGGATCGCTGACATTGAGGTATTACAATAATACCTCAATGATCGCTGACCGTTGATACTGCCGGCGAGTACTCGCTCTATACTGCATCTCTTTTGTTTACACGGACGGGGTCCACGGGGTACAAAATACATCTATTGTACGTGAGCGATACAATCGCTACTCGCTTCTCGCTCATCGTCGTTGGTAGGACAGGTGCCTATGTATTTGTTTTGATAATTATAAATTCTTACAGACGATAAATTTTGAAAATACATATTTATTCAGGTCTCATTATGACGTACTATTGCCTGATTACTGAAAAGTTATTTATTTTCACTGTTATCATCATCCTAATTATATACTTACACAAACTCATCTACCTTTTATGTAAACTTTTCTTCATATCTCGGAGATTAAGTAAGACATTTTTTTTGCGCATAATGTCTCTTGGTTGCGTTTGATTTCCATCCCAACTGACTATTATAGGTAATAAAAAATGCACTTATATCTGTACTCAGCTGTGCACTATAATATCTCCTGTGCCTAGCCGCAAATGAGATTGGCTGCCATGGCCAAAATTAGTTAGAAGACCTAAAATAGACCAAGAATGTTAAAGTTACGTGATATAACAGATGTTATATTTCAGTGTCAAAGAAAACTAATTCACTCAACACATCCTAAAAGCCTGACCAAACAAATGAAGTTAAAACACCAACATTTTAAGTAATTAGTCACAAATATCGAGAGCTTACGCTTCGAACATCAACCTTAATGAGCTCATTACTCTATGTTTGTATATCTACCTGTCATATACGTGAGCTGATATTTTGGCAACTGCAAACGAAACTCTGAAATAAATATCCCACCCTCATTAATTTGCGCCAATGCGATACGATGGACAGACGGACACACGCCCACAGGTACTATGGCTATGTGTTCTGATAGTCGTAGGACAAGTTCCGCTTATTATTTCGTAAGTATATTCGTTTAAGATTCGGTAACCCATATAAAAATTCGTCTCTTCTCAGACGAGGGGTACCGGTCCTAAGCCATTACCAACTCGGATGTTTGGAATTGATTGGTGTAACACCAGATACCATTACAATTGAAACTATAATCTTTTATTCGCGTGTAAAATTATTTACCACTAATTTTAAGTGCAACATTGTCATTATCTCAAGAAAAAAAGAACAAATATACTTTGTTATTGAAAATCCTATATTGATACCAATCCTCCATTAAAACAATTATGACAATTGACTTCATGTTTAATGTATAATCTGACTTAAATATGAACGAGCTCTTACCGAGACAACTCAATCCGAGTTGGACCATTATAATATGTTCGTAAACTTTCGAGATTTGTACACATTATAGAATTTAACCGTCTAATCGCGTAAATATTTTGTTCTATGGCTGAATGCATTTATTATTGCCCAACGTTTCGACCGTATTGCAACTGCCGTGGTCACGGCTAGATTGGTTCAGCTCAGCGTCGCCTCCTTAAAGCGCGGGTTTCGGAAACTACGCTTGATTTTTATCACTTACTATTACGGAACTGTCGGCACATACATACTGGCGGTTAATGTTTGTTCGGCGAGGTGTACATTTGCTGATCACGGGATTCCACTGGAATCCACCATAGGATTTCACGGCACACACCACGTTGAACCGCTTCCCTTGCCATCCTGGAGTAATAGTGACAATTAGTGGAGAGGACGGTTAGTGTACTTCACTTATTAATCACTGGATTAAAACGATTAAACTACATAAACCACAGGTTTTATCCAGTGACAGTCACTATTACTACCAAGAACCAGTTTACGAGTGATCACGGTCGTTCGTTTGTTCGTCATTAGTCAATTTAGCAAAACGTCAACATTTTATTTCTGTAGGAGATACGCAATCAGTACTCTTCGCATATAGTCCACTTAGCAAACGGTGCACTTCTCAAATGGTCAACTTCGCTTATGGTCCACATACGAACTCTTCGCATATAGTCCACTTAGCAAACGGTCCACTTCTCAAATGGTCAACTTCGCTTATGGTTCACATACGAACTTTTCGCTGTAGATAATGAGTGAACCAAAATAATGAAATAAGAGCCAATTAATTAAAAAGTCACTTATATTTCTTTGTTAAACTTAAATAACTAAAAGAGTCGTAACATACTTATTTTGGAATTAAACTACAGGTAATTTTAATTTTTCCTCATTTTTCTTAAAAAATTAATTGGCGTAAGTTCATTGCGAAACAGTCTACCTAAATACTTTTTATGTAATCTATCAAAATTTATATCTTGATTCCTTCTTTTTCTCAATATTTTGGTAATATTTTTTAACATCAATTTTCTGCTTTGATATTTTGCTTCCTTCATCAGAATTTGAATAAACAAAAACAATGTTGGCTTATGTGGCATTCTAATATTGAAACGATGGTGCCACCCTTCCAATGCATTATTCGTTCTGTTCTTCTGAGAAGAGCAGGACAGAATCTGTGGTGTAATTTTCAACATCCACTGTTTATCGACGTAGTTCTTGAATACATCAAAACTTGTTACGTCCGAATCATTTTCAATTATTGAAATCCATGCCTCTGGTATATATGCTGCTGGTAAAAGCGGTAATTTAGAAACTAAGTTTGTAATGCGTCTACCTTCTCTGGTATCACAAAAACCAATACTTTTTGACTTTTTCCACAAAGCTTTTGTATAGTGATAGTAACAACCAGTCAATCTAACATTTTTATAAACTTTTTTAATAGCGTTTATTTGTGCCAGTTCAAAGTCAGACTTGTATTTGGTAATTATTATTCCCAATTGCTTCAAGGCAAGAAAAAACCTTTCGTAACTGGCTGTAGTCTTATCAGGGAGCAACCCGAAAATTACTGGGACTACTGTTGTGTACTCCTCGTGTCTTGTACTCAAATCAACATGCAACGTGAATAGCTGACCTTTACAGTAGGGATTTGGTACCCGTTTAAAAGTACCGTCGCCGTAAGTCACCAACGGTTTATTAAAGCTTTTTAAGTAGTTTAATGTATATTTTGTGCAAAATATTAACATTCTGTCATCAATGCCTTCATCCCAAACCAAAAAATCATTGGCTAGTATTCCCGGTATCTCTATATCTTGCAAGCGTTCAAATGTGGTCCTATTCACATTCAAAAACTTTTTCCTCGTCCTGTACAGCGTATCTTTTTTGGACTGAAACGATGTAGTAGTTGTTTCAAACTCGATATTATTTTCAAAAATCATAGGTATTGGTGCTAAACTTAAGGTAACGTCGCGTTTGCACTTGTTTATCAAAACTATTTCATTGTTTTTCTCATAATTTTCTTTACACGTATGTTGATTTTCTCGTAATATTTTATCCTTTTCCCTGTTTAAAGTAATTGTAGCGCAACAACAATTACGATTACCGCATCTCCACAATGACGATCCGCCTTTATTTATTTTTTGAAGATTGTATCTGTAACCATTTCTCAAAAGTAAACTATTTCCCTGTTGATTTTTTTCAAACACTAAATCCATTTTAAAATGAAATAGGGTTTAAAATATTAAAACGTGGAAAATAATAATTGACTATTGAAATCATGTTGACAGATCGCAAAAACAAATTAGTACCTATGCATTTAATCTGGAGTGCCAGTATCTTTAAGTATGTTATGTAATGAACAAGCAGTTTGGAATACAAACAAGAGAATGAAAAGTCATGGTAGTTTACTAGGTACCTTGTCCAATTGCTAAGTTGACCGATTGCTACGTGAACCGACTGCGAAAATGACTGACCGCGAAGTTGACCGATTGCTATGTGAACCAATAACGAAAGTGACCGACTACGAAGTTGACCGATCATGTTTTAGTGGACTTTTTGCTAAGTTGACTAATGACGAACAAAACTCCGCACTAATTCCATAATGAAATGATTGTCACCTGAGCATTGACGATAATATATGCGAATCCACCCACGGCTCGCACGAAAAATCGATGGCAGACCGATTTGAACGACTATAATGAGATTTTAAATTGCCGAGTAATTAATGAGGATTAGTATGGCAATTTCCATGATGAATTTCAACGCATGCTCACCCTACAGTTTTGATGTGTAAATTGTTATTTGTGTAAAATTATAATTACGTTTATTCAATTAATTTTCTGCGTTCCGTACCTCAAAAAGAGAAAACGCAACCCTTATAGGATTACTTTGTTGTCCGTCCGTCGGTCAAGGCCTTTTCTCTCGAGAACGCGTGGAGATATCGAGTTGAAATTAAAACCATATACTCAGGTCTACAGTCCATTGAAGCTGCGATAAAACTAAACTTCTAAGTTAACTTATAAAACAGATACGGCCGTTTATGCCGCAAAAAACGTATATTTCGACACTCCCTAGAGAATCAAAATTTATGGGGTACTTTCCGTTGTTTTAAAGTAATACCGTTTTATACTACAAGTATGTAAAAGTCAGAAAACTATATATTTGTAATTAAATAATAAAAATACAATCTTTAAAAAACTTTGTATGTATTAATTTGGCGTTTTCAAACATGGTTCAAACATTGGTTTGGTTTACCGAAATAAAGATTTTTGAGTTTTTAGTTTTACGAGACTCGATTCCTGAACTATTTATATTATGTACCCACCTACAAATTTCTACGGAACCCTCAGTGGGCGAGTCCGACTCGCACTTGTCCGGTTGTCCAAGTTGCGCGGGTCTTCTAGTTTCTCATATATTTAAAAAAAGTTAATAACAATGTGTGTCACATATTGCAAGCAATCTTGTCAACCCCCCAGCTAAACGAACCTGTGTTTAGGAATAAGCTGACGTCAGTTGTATAGTGGCAGGACTTAAACCCGCAACCTCTTTATTGCAAATTCGAGCTCTTAACACTTTGTTTGATACCAAAGTTTTAGTATGAGATTATATAAGAGATACGTTATCTATAAAAACTTGTTTTTTTTTTAATTCTTTGTTCGGTTTTATTATACAAACTAGCTGTACCGCGCAACTTAGTCTGCGTAAATTATCCCTGTTTTTGCAACATTTCCATTTGCTACTCCGCTCCTTTTGGTCGTAGCGTGATGTTGTATAACCTATAGCCTTCCTCAATAAATGGGCTATTCAACAGTAAAATATTTTTTTCAATTCGGATCAGTAGTTCCTGAGATTACCGCTTTCAAACTAACTATTCAGCTTTTTATTATTAGTATAGATAAGTAGAAAGGATATTAGTAAGGATTAATTACCAAAGCAAGCATTATTATTACGTCTGAATGAAAAATCCATTCAGTATATGAAATAAATGCATTTCTAATATTATATTACTATTCACATTAATTTATTTTAGGTATAAAATATTTTATTCATTTTTAGGGTTCCGTACATCAAAGGAAAAACCGGAACCTTTATAGAATCACTTTGTTGTCCATCCATATGTCTATCAAGACCTTTTATCTCGGGAACGCGTAGAGTTGTATATCAAGTTGAAATTAAAACCATATACTCAGGGTCTATAGTTACTTGAAACTGCGAAAAAATCAAACTTCTTAGTTAGGGTAAAAAAGAGACGGCCGTTTATTTTAAAAACTGCGATACTCGAACCTGAACTATTTAAAATTTGTACGGAACCCTTGGTGGGAGAGTCCAACTCGAAATAATGCGGTTTTTTAATATACAACTATAAGAAACATGTAAATATAAAAACATGTTGACTCCACTGGCTCCGGGTACAGGGACCAAGCTATCGGTTAAGGTTAAGGCTCCAGAGAGAGAAACCTCTTCACATTCCCTGCCGTGCCCAGGAGTAATGCGTTCTGCTACGCAAAGCGAGCCCTTGTAGATGTTGATCAAGGCTCTTGGCGAATAATCCAAGGACTGAAACAACTCTCAACTAAAAAGAACTATATTAATATTACTATAAACATAAGACTGGAATTGGAGTTCTATAATGATTGTATCTTTAAATATTATATTAAATGCATGATAATAAATGTTTAAAGGTAGAATATTCCCCTGGACACTGAGTAAATACAGTATTACTTTTATTCGTACATCCTGAACACCATCGCTTTATCTGGTTCCAACAGTTTGTGTAGTTTTCGCTCGGCCAAGCGCAAAATTATTGATTGTTGTAATTAATTGCAAACATTGAACCGATAAAATGAAATATCAATTGATACGATGCGCAAGTTAATTTAGAATACAACGTAAATAAACAAACGCATTATTTTTAATGAATATTTGGAACAACTACCAACGCAATATGGTCATTTGAAAATCCAATAGTCGTGTAATTTTGGTATTGTTTTGTTTAGGATAATTATATTAAATAGTAGCAGTTGCCCGCGGCTCCGCCCGCGTTGGTTATCGCGATAAAAATTATCCAATGTCATAGATCACACTTCCACAAAGTCTGCTGGCAACAAAGATATCTCAATAGTAACTCTGTGGCGTGGTGGGAATGTGTCTGACTGCTCCGCAAGAGGTCGGGTTCGATTCCCACACGGACACCACTTTGTTTGTTGTATTCACAAATTGTTGTTTCGAGTCTGGGTGCACTTTGTGTCCGTGACTTGTATTTTTGAAAGTACCCCGCGACACAGGGCTTGTACCCTAATGCGTGAGTCGTCGTTAAAAAAAAACAAACAAAAAACAGAATGGCAGCGCACGTCAAATAAACTGTCAAAAGCATCTCCATAGTAACCATTGATGTAGAGAACAGGACTGCTTTGCCATAACCTCTTTAATAACATTAGTTAGATTTAAATTATCTGCCCGCGTGGATGACTTTAGCCCCTTAAGAGCTGATTTTCACTTTAAAATGCTTATAAGCGTTTTTCTTTATCCACATTTTCACAGATTTGACTCTGACACTGGCGAAGTTACGTACAAATTTGCAATATTTTACCCCCTAGGGGTTGATTTTAAATAAACGCTGAAACACGTATTTTTTCATGTTAAACCAAAAAGCCAAATACGAATTTCAAAGATCTAACTTAAAAACTGTCGAAGTTTGATAAAAACTTGCAACCCCTATTTTACCCCATTAGGGGGTGATTTTCCAAAAACACTGAAAACCGTATTTCATTATTTTAAACTAAAAACCCAAATATAAACTTACAACTATTTTACCCCCTTAGGGGATGAATATCCAAACATCCTTTCTTATCGGATGCCTACGTTATTTATGGAATACGTTCTCGAAACTTCATGTCTCTACGATCAGCGGTTTAGGCTGTGCGTTGATCCATCACTCAGTCAGTCAGGACAAAGAATTTTATATATATAGATTTATTGTCACAGTCATACATTCATTGTATCAATTATTATATACATTTTTATAGACTATTAAATCTACTCTTATTTAATTCTGTAATATATTTAAAAAAAGGAGGCTAAAAACCGTTTAGCCGTTAAAGAATTCCTCCCAATCGATGTCAATAGGTAATATTCTCAGAAGGCTGCCAATGCTAAGTCTTTGTGCAAAGAAGAGACCAGCTTTCTGATCACGGGAAACACATCGTCGTGAGACGTCAGGAAATTTCTTTAAACAGTGGGTGCGCACTTGGGCCCCACGGCCTTAGCGTCTCAACCACAAACGGCTCAAATATAAGGTCGGGGCAAAAGTATTTTAGTATTTTTCATACAGAGAAAAAAAATATTTTAGGTATAATTTATTTTTTTATTTATTTATAATATGTATGTGCCGTTTTAATCGATGACTTGTTGCCATCTGCTGGTAGTGCCATGATCCCATTGCTGTAAAAATAATTAAATTTCTTTCACAGTATTCTTTTAAGGTTAGCTTTATGCTTCCTAGAGAGTTCTAAAGTGACCAAAACAGGTAGAAATCTGATGGAGCAAGATCAGGGCTATACGAGGGTTGCATAAACATATTCCAGCCAAGCTCTCCCTATTTGGACTGAGGGGCTATAGATGAGTGCGTAGTCATGATGGAACACCACGCCATTCCTGTTCACCCGTTCCGGCCGGTTTTTCTCAATGGCTTCTTTTAACCTCATCAGTTTCTTACAAAAGAGGTCAGAATCGATAGTTTTACCCGGCTTATCACTATAAGCTTTTGCCGCCGGGTAAAACTGATTCTGACCGCTTAAGGAATCGTCCACTAACGAGTCCTTTCCAATCCCACAGCATCACTTTGTTCCGAGTCAGGCCGGGCTTTTACAACGGTCTGTGGGGCTTGTTTATGCTTCGACAACGATCTTTTTCAGACATTCTTAAAGTAAGTGACCCATTTTTCGTCACCTGTAATCAACCGTATAAGACATGGGTCGAAATTGTTACGTTTCAACAAAGAATCGCAAATGAAAATTCGTTGCATTAAGTTTCTCTCAGTGAGATCATGTGGTACACAAATATATATTTTTTTCTTGTACCCATACTTTTGTAAATGACGTAAAACTGTTTTGTGATCAACATCTAGTTCTTCAGCAATATCGTGACTACTAATATGTCGATTTTGCTCCACTTTTTCAAAGATGGCACTGGTATTATTCATCCAGAGCGAGCCTCAATCACACTAAAATTTCTAGACATGCAACGCTTGAACCACATTTGTGCTACTCGTATTGATATCGCACAAATTGTATTTGCGGTGTTCGTCGCATTTTTACCTTTTTTGTAATAAAACTTTAAAATGTACCGAATTTCTTGGTCACATACGTTTTTTTTGCTTGCTTGAAAAACAATTGAAAAATGGCGGGAACAAGTTTTTTTTATTTATTGCATCTTCAGAATGTCAACAATGAATGGTATTAAAACCAGCCAGTTACATTCAGTTTAACCAAAGAGGTTTGATTACTAACAATACATTCAAAATACAAAAATACTTTACAGATTCGATCGATTTAATGCAACACTCATATAATTGAAAATTGTAACACTATTATAAAAAAGTTGTAAAAGTAGGAAAGCATGTTTAATTTTCACGAGCGAAAAAGAGAAAAATGTAATCCGCGGTTTTCATCTGTTAACGCCGGTGATGCGACACTGACATATAAAAACTAAGTCTATTGTGTAGATTTAAGGTGCCGCTTTCTAAGCGCTTGTAACCTATCTACACCTTTTTACTTAAAACATAATTGCATTATACCTATGTAGGTATAATGCAATTATGTTTTAACTAGCGATAGCGATTAGCGATTAACCAGTTTATACATGTGTATAAACTAGTTAATCGCTATGAGAATATCCGTACATTTTACTCGAATAGCACCTTAATTGCAAGAAATACATTTGAAATAAAAAAACACATGTGAATATATCCCGGCGAACTGTGTACCGCCTCGTTATTTTTTTTTTTGTTATTTTCTTTTTTTTTACGTAAGAACCTTCTACAGAGTATTAGAAAACTAAAAAAAGGAATGCATGAAATCGGTAAAGTCGTTCTATAGTTATCTCGTGACCAAGGGAAATTTGGAATGACTTTTATATATTCATAAATAAAAAGCTATTTTCCTGGTAATAAAATTATGGCTTTAAAACTGTCACACGCCAAGCAAAGGTTTTTACACTTTACAAAGAACAATCAGTAATGATTGACTTAACATCAACTGCCTTTGTTGCAATAGACAGAGAAAACATGAAATTTTTCGTTGTATTATGTCAGTAAAACAAACTGCCTACCCACGGTGTTGACAAGCCACTCAACATAGCACACCGCTCTACAAACAAATATAATATTTGCGTCAAGCAATACTACTGAAGCCAATTATATATGAAACTCTGTGTTGTATAAAACAAGCCTTTTGAAATGACGGCGGGCTTATCGTGGCGTCATTTTCATAATGCACGGCCGTGCATTTAGCCTCCATGGATAAGGGGACGTTCTGACTTGAGGAATGCCAGTTTTTTTGTCGCAGTACTACAATAATAATGATTTGTTTTCCGGACCTCTGCGTTTGGCATTCAGTTCCATGTGTTGTATTCCTTTAGAAGAAGCATTTGTTCAACAGTGGACAGAAAATTGCTTTTAATCATGGGACAGGTAGGTACAAACCCATTAAGCAAGAGATATGCATATTAAGTAAGTGTTAAATTTCACACCCGATCATTTCTCTAGTTGTTAACATGAAAATATGTAATGAGATTAAAATCTGTTAAAACTTATAGACGAAAGCATATACTGCATAATACACCCGTTGTTGGGTTAAAGTCGCCTGGGGTGGCTGCCTGCTGATTAAAGCCAACTTGTCGGGTGGTGTCCAGCTAGGCATGTGCTGTTCTTTCAACTTCACCAAGAATACTTACTTGTTTACCATCGTAGGTATAAAATAGAGAACATCTGCCCTTCAAAGGCAACGTTTACGCAGACGGTTTTTAACAATAAAATCAGCTAGAATAAGTTCGCCTTACCAGAATCCGCCCTTATCATTCGTGTATAATGCAAGCCGCGCTTCCACACTGACGCAGCATATTAATTACATACACACAGAGCTTAATTATTGATTTTTAGTATTAAACACGGCCAGGCAGTCCGCTGCCTGATTTATGGCTGCACATCCTAAGTTATATGGTAGGCACTGAGAATTCATTTTGGTGACAATGTTGCCTACAGTTGTTCGCTAAAGAACACCAAAGAACGATTTTGTCTCAAATTAGTACTACGTAAGACTAATCTACTTGATATTAAATTACCCATATGATGTCCCACTGCTGGGTACGGGTCTGTAGAACCAACTTATTATAGATCCTGGGGGTAATTGTCATAATCGCCACGCTTGGCGAGCGGGTTGGCGAATTAATGAAGTAAGGCTGCTGTCCGGCCGTCCTCCGGTGTAAAATTCCTTAGACACCCATGGGAAGACATGAACTGCCAGTATTCATAGGTCGGTACCACACGGTCGGTATCTACATGATACTAGACACATTAAGTTTTCCAATGATTTTATTATTGAAAGTGAAAATGACAGCATTATCACCGGACAAGCAATTTGAAATTTTATTCTACAAATGCTTAGAAAATCAAAAGAGCGGAGACCACGACTCGATGAAAGTAATAGTACGAGTTCTCTAAAACAAATTTTAAAATTACACATATCAAGCTGAAATTGCCATGGTAGCTTCGTTTTGACGAGACGCCAACCTTATTTGTAAACGACAGCTATATATATTAATGGTACGTTAGATTAAAAAACAAGTATAAAATATGACAAACGTTAAGTTTGTCATATTTTGTCGTTAGTTTACCAACCGCAAATAAAATCGTTATTAAGAAATGACTTTTGTAATGCAACGATTATAATTGTTATGGATTTTACTTGTGCTAAGTGCCATGCAGCTTGTAGTAAATACCATAATCGTCGCGTCACAAAAAATATTCTTTATAAAAGTTAACTTTATTTGCGGTTGGTAAATTAATCGCGGCCTATGTTGATGTATAGGGATAATAGTTTTCCAACAGCAAAGTTAAGTTTGTTATATTTAACACCTGTTTTTTTTCACTAACGTACCATTATATAAAGTTGTCGCAAACATAACGTTGGGCGTTTCATCAAAACGAAGCTACCATGGCAATTCCAGCTTGATATGTATCATTTTAAAATTTGTTCTAGGGATCCCGTACTATAAGATAGGACGACTGGAAAGTATTGGACGCGGAAGGCAGAGGGCCACTTTTCGCTTCTTTGTCGCGGCGGTATCCTAATAGCAAAGGCACCGGACTCGCAATCCTAAGTTCGCGGATTCGAATCCTAACCATTATACTACCGACGTGAGCCTACTCCTAACAAAAGCCATTGAACTTAGCTGGGGGAGTTAACAGGATTGCTAGCAAAGTGGGACCAACAATCTCACATTGCCAGTTATAAAGAAACTTGTATCCAGCAATAAAAGGTTGATTCATTTCTTCAGCAATAAAAGTCCACGTGACATTTAGAAAAATAAGTTAGACGACGCAGCAATTGGAAAACAATCTAAAGGTAAACGACTTAAGGAAATATCAGTTTGTGATTCTCGGTAATGACGATCAGTCGTCACTTAATCAGTAACTTATCACTTTCGTTGACGGAACGTGATTTTATGTCTAATCACGTTCATAACCAAAATATTATTTACGGCAGAACGGTGGATTTCATTCAACAAAACGTATCGATACGTCAAATATTTTTGTATGGAAATTTATTGTGTCATTCTAGAACACAATTTAAACTGCGGACGTCTTAAATCCAATAATTCTGAAATATGACTGTACACAAACACTGTACATAACAAACTTACACGTATGAATAAATCTAGATAACATAAATACAAAATCAACATAACATAAATATAAAATAAGTGATACTACTCCGGAACTATAAAAATAAATCATTAGTTGGAGTTTAAAACATTAAACACTCGTAAATCTCAACGTTACGAGTGAACTATTAAATTGTAATTTATGTTTTCTATTGAACGTATTCATATTACTGAACTAGTTGGTAATTAAAGGAAAGAGATATATTTATCCTATTGACAATCTTTTTATTATTTTACTGCTGGACGGATTTGAACATTTTTTTCATTATTGTGAAGCTACACTAACCCCGGGTGACATAGGCTAATTTTTATCCATGTATTCCCACGGGAACCGAAACTACGCGGGTCCGCTAGTTCTGTATAAAGTGACAGCAATATCAAATGCCGAATAGAAGGATTCATAGGACAGCATTCTGCAAGGTATTTTGTCACTCATGACGAGTGGCCGTTGTGGCTATCCTTGTTACATAAGTATAGACTTTCATTGAATTCCGTCCGTAATTTCAAAATCTAATGTGTTTTTTTGCTGTCGGCGACAGCCTGTCTCGCGTACCTACTAGTAGTATAGAGGTCAGTGTTATCATTCTAACGATCGGCTTAAGAGCATTGATTAATTCAGCCAGATATAGACCTCTGGTTGATGTTGCCGTAATCGTCTACGCCTTTCACTCAGTGGCAGATCCAGGGCGGACCAGGGCTTAGGCCCGAGTAAAAAGTATCCAAAACCATCGTATAGGAATGACTTACACACAGCGTCAATGTATGCAGCCTAATCTAATTTGTATTTAAATGTCAAACTTATAAA
This sequence comes from Herminia tarsipennalis, assembly GCA_945859575.2. NCBI lineage: Eukaryota > Metazoa > Arthropoda > Insecta > Lepidoptera > Erebidae > Herminia > Herminia tarsipennalis. The sequence goes on along the minus strand of OX243846.2, from coordinate 15,600,558 downwards.
CTGCCTCGGTGGTTGTGTGGTTAGTGTGTACGAACTGCGCAAGAGGTCGTGAGTTCGATTCCCACACTCGACACCTGAATCTGGGCACAATTTGTGTCTACACACGGCTTGTAAAATAATGAAGTTGTTCTTAAAAAAAAAATAAGTGGATTGCGAAATCTAATACATATGGATCTATTTATAAAAAATACTAATGCAGCTGCATGTACCTCACAAACTATCAGTCAGAATACAGATAAGATAACTATGACGGCATTTCCTTAACGTTACCACCAAAGCGGTCAGCCATGACCGCGGACAATAGACTTTCTATTAAGCGTGATACGCTGTGTTAATTAAGTCGACAGCTTAACACCGCATTGCTATGTACTATACACGGCATGACTAAGTGTGGCTCCACCTAGTCCATGTTTGGGAAATCCAACGAAGCCCGGCTTTGTGTTATCATGCGTAGAATGCGTGGCCTAGTGGTTAGCTTTATGCTACTGGAACAACACCTGTAGAATATCTAATTAAATCCTTTGGTGTCATGAAAAAATATATCCGTGATTTGCTAAGAGGAACTCTATTTCAATGTCACACGGTATTAAATACAATGGAAGCATTTTGATTGTATCTCAGGAAAATCACTTGAGGTCCCAATCCCAGGGTCGCCGAAGCTCATCAGGAAGTTACTGTCAATGGGTCTAATGAAGAGCTTCTATATTGTTCATTTGAGGTAATAACTTATCACATAACAAACAGGTACCCTACTCTAAAGATTTTCAGATAAAACTATGTAACTAAGCTAGCTATGAAAATGCTATGAAATTACTTAAAAAATATGAAAGGAACAACAAATACTTCCAAAAACAATTGAAGTGTACATAATTACTTTCCTCATGCAAGTTAATCAAGCCATCAAACATAACAAACTTACCTATAGAATCCCAATCGCACGAAATGATCAACTATCCGCTAGACGGCCTGTCGAACTGGAATCGTGGGTGGCAAGGGGGCGTAATTTAAAACCGCAGTGCACCCCGCACCCCCTAGCGAAATTAAGTGCGAAGCAACGGGTACGTGACACCGGCAAATGCGACGCGCCTATCCGTGTGTACCCACCTTAATTGTGAAGCTTCATTTGTATCACGTCAGGTCCTGCTGCTTTCGATCTGTTGAAGAATCCTTGCAAATTCAATGCAATTAGTCAGGAGGAAAGTCAAGTAGGAATCGTAGTGCCTTAAGTTACCTTGCCACAGGACTGTGCGCACCTACTCGACACGATTATCGAACACAGATAACTTAAGAATTAGGTGACTTCAATATGCTAGTGTGTTATAGAATTTGCCTGGCATTCAATAAAGAAATGTATTACTCGCTACGGTTATTTTATAATTTATCGAGTGAATCAATATTTTATTTTATATAAAAGCCGATAGCCGCATTAGGGTACAATACCTGTGTCGCAGGGGATTTTATAAACTTACAAGTCACAGTGCAAAGTACACCCAGACTCGGAAAAACAATTTGTGGATCACACAAAGTGGTATCCCGTGTGAGAATCGAACCCTTCGTGGGTTCGATTCCCACACGGGTCACCACTTTTGCGTAGCAGTCGGATACACTCCCACCGTACCACAGAATCAATAATAATACATACGTACCAATAAATTTAAATTAACTCCGTTTGTGTCTGTTTATTATGTTTTCACCCCTAAATCACTGAATCAGTTGTCTATAATTTTAGAACATATAGGTACGTAGACAGATTGGACTTACCTTTTGACGCAAAAATAACATTTGAAGGAAATGTAATAGAAGACTCTAACTGTACCCTTATTAGTGTGTAACACTACGAGTATCTAACGTTACCAGGCAATGAAGTCATAGTCATTATCATCATCAAGTTATTATGTAACTCATGGAATAGTCATCGAGTGCACTCTCAGCTGTCAAAGCGATGCACAGCACACGCTGGCGCACATTAATCATCCGTCATGGCTACCAACCATACTGTCCACTGTTGTACTCTGCTAACCTAAACTATTTTATGACATTCCTAATAATTTTCATGTGGCAAAGGGTTGCACATTGAATTATTCCTCTATAACGGTTCCGTTCATTGCATAAACTTTCGTAAGTCGTTCGACTTGCCAGAAGTTTAAGTTCACCCTTCAATCACACACTGATTTTTACCTGACTATGCGGAAGTTTGTAAAGATGAGTTATATTTTTAGCATACGTATTTGTATTTAGGTACGTATTTCCACTATAGCGCCTAATGCGCCTGCGATGAATGAGGGTCAATCGATTCATTAAAATGAATTGATTGACCGTAGATAATATTCATAATCTGCAGTCCTGACGTCATTAAAGAAGTAAAACGTCGAGACTTGATGAAGCACCTATTCGAATAATCATCAAAATATTTCACCGAGGACATTAAGAATTCATGAGCAAGGCGATTTTATTTCAATGATAAATTGGTATGTATACTTTTAAAGAGGTCAACATTACAGTTGACCTGTTTACAGATAAATAAAGGCAAAACCAAAGCCAGGTTAAAATTATTAGTAACTAACTTTCGCACGCGGCTCCGTCCGCTTGGATGTCGGTTATGGCGATAAAATCGATTGTTCCCAGTGGTTCCGTTATTAATATTTTTTTTATTCCCAGTAGTTCCGCTGAACTTTTCTTCTATCTCATATCTTTTCATGGGACTCAAACTATCTCCATACCAAATTTAATATAAAAGGTTTTAGCGGTTTAAGCGTACAAAGGTAACAGACGGACAGAGTAATTTACATTTATAATATTAATATGGATAATGTATCCGAATAGAGCTAGTGCTGATTAAGATGGCACAAACGCTGCGCGGGTGTAGGTAGCCTTCCATTATAATCTCATCAAGCCTCATATTTTCAAGCCATGTCGACATGCCGCGGAACAATAATTCGTGGAATTAATAAATTCGTCGATTATTAAAAAATATGTCCTTCGTCGCGTCAACATAGACTGTTCTCAACAGTTTTCCACCATCAATACGCGACTCTAAATTAAATTCAAATAACAAATAGAACCATGTAGGTACATAATAACAAAGCTCCTTCAAGACAAATGCTCACTCACTTATTGCAATAATTGGCGTTCGAACGTAACACAAAGGAGGTGTAATTAGAAGGGTCGTATGAAAGGTGCAGTAATTACATACATTCGTACTGTCTGTTCGTCTGGTCGGAGAGCTTGTCTCTACATGTTATTTGTTAGACAAAGGTGTAGGAAGGGTGACTTGCAAAGGTGTAAGTACTTACATGGACTTGCGATTATACTAAGCAGGGTCCTTATTCACGATTCGAACTGGCATGGCATGCGATTGCGCGTTGAGCTATTTCTAAGTGCAGGTCTCTATTTACTATTATGGTAAGATTTTGACAGTTGGCGCGGGCTTGCCGCGGACACGGAAAAAAAGCGTAAATATGGACTCAGAATGCTTACGGACTTTGATTTTCATCTGTACTAATATTATAAAGGAGTATAGTTTGTGAGTTTGTGATGTTGTGAGTTCGTGACGTTGACGGGGTAATCTCTGAATCTGCTTAACCGATTTTAAAAATTCTTTTACCAATAGAAAGCCACGTTATTAGTAAGTGTCATAGGCTATATAATGTCCGGCTACGATCAATAGGAGAGGAGCATCAAAGAAATATGTTGCGAAAATGGGAAAGAATGATGCAGACGAAGTTGCGCCGGTCAGCTAGTCTGCTATTTTGACAGTTGGGTGTTGTATGCTCTTTAGAATTAACTCGAACGTCAACTAACTCATAGGAAATCTAATTTTAATTTAAAAACACTTTAAAGTATCGTGATAAAATATAATTCGCTAATAACACTTTATAGGTCGTGGCAATAATGTACTGCTAAAACCACTACCACGACAGAAAAGAATGAAATGTTATTTTTATTATAACAAATGGAATCCTTTCCAAGAGACTGGTAGTATCTGAAGAAAGTAGCTCTATATGACGCTACATGTAAATAAACCTTGTAGAAGTCAACAAGTCATCGCATTTTAGGCGTGTGCCTGCTTCATCGTGCGTTCTGTTATAATCATACTCAAACGCCATAAAAATTAAACAAAAATAGTAATGAATACTGATAAGGGTTGTGTTTTAATTAAACAAAGCTCGATGTAGCGAACGCTGGGAATGAGAATATTTTAATTATCGCCATGCCCGCACGTAAATTTCCCACGACTGCGATAAAGAATAAACATCGGCATTGTCTTAAGCCCCCGTCAAGAATTACTGCAAGTAAGGGCTGGCAGGCGCCAAGATTTGTATAAATGTTTTCGCGTTTTTTTTTCGAGATAAATTCACATTAAAGTGTATGATTCGGGAGTCGCAGGAGACATAAACTTGAATTCAAATTATGGACTTATGTGCATACCACATCGAGCGATGCAGCACATTATGTGCAGCACGTAGCGTGATATAACCTAATCAGTAAGCTAGCTTAGATAGCCATAATTAAATCTGGCAAATAAAAATGTTGTTTCTAATGTACTATGATTCAATATGAAAAATTGTTAAGCAGAACCTTCGAAATTTGCAGACCTATAAAAGATCATATTGGTTGCTTTTTCGATGTATGCCTGCAGGAAGGAGAAAATTATGAACATTTTCGTTTTAGGTTTGGCGATTAACTACCCATGTCGATTTTCTTTGCATGTGATGATGAGTGATGACAGTAATGCTGTAAGAAATGTTCAAAGCATGTGGAAGTCCAACACCAAAAACTATTCTGATGTAGCCAGTAATGAATTAAACACAGGCATAACGTCTCACTGGAAAATATGGAAGGTACTTCAAACTTAAACTCAAATATATATTTTTCCTAAAATCAGGTTAAAGATTATTTGAAAACGTCAATGAACACGAAATTTATAAAATTATGATTGTTTAAAAAAAAAACTGATGTTAGGCGGCAGTTCCAAGTGTAAAGCTCATGAGAAGAAGCTGCCAAGAAACTCATGGGTCACTCTTTTAATCATCAAGTTTTTCTTTACAAAAATAAATTTTGCTGAACGAACCAGTGTGAGTGTAATCGTTTATAAATTAAGGATATATTGCGCCTACCCCCAATAGGACAGAAGGATGAAGTAGATTTTCTTTTTAATATTATTTCATGTAGCAGCCCTATATCGCAATGGCTCAAGTCGTCGGGCCGCTCCCGGCGGGGCCATTACGCGGTCACCGCCTGATTACCGCCCCGTCTTGATTTCAACCCTTCTTTATCCACCACCTAACACGAGTCTTAGCTAGCTGTTTACCTTGTGTGGGTGAGCAGATATCTTGGTATTGTATTACTATGTAGAGTAACACGCTGAAGAAGACGCAAGATTATTTTTAGAAAATTTAATGTAATAGTAATGACAAAGTAACAACCTCATGAGGTTCAGAATTATAATGAAATAATGTTCTTCTAGTCGATTTTGGGTTACGGGAGCCAATCTCATCAGTAATTCGATAAGCTGAGTGCGCAAGACATTGTTATAGTGAACAAGCGTGTGCATAGCCGCAAATGCATGATGAAAATTATAGGAGGGAATTGTGAGGACCCAACTCATATGCAACAAGGGAAGACAAATTTCAAGTTTAGTGACATAGTTCAGGTAAGACGGTTCGGCTTTCGCGGTCTGGTAAAGCGATCGGAAGTCTCGGGTTCGATTCCTGGGTCTGAACTTCAAATTTTTCTTTCAAATACAATTATTGTATTAATAGGAAGGAAGTCCAACGCAATCGGAAAGAGATTAGACATAAGACCAACAACTTAACGTCCTCTCCGATACACGGAGTGGTGGGAAATTGAAAACGGTCACCCATTGACTATTATCGACCTGGTGCGTTACCATGTAAACGACTTGAATAATATGGAAAACTGGGCAAATGCACAATGTAGCGTTCCGTAGTTACCCCCCCCCCCTCCCCTACCCATACTAATAATGTGGCTTAAGAAGTGGGTTTTCTATTGTTTTTGTTTCATACTTACAAGCTTATATCAACTTAATATCATTTTTCAATAGAATGTTACTTACTGCATACTACATGTTACTACTACATACTTAGCTGTGATAGTGTTGCTTTTAATTTAACTATATTTTTCACATACCCAACATCAACCATTTAGCTGGCAGGGGGGGGGGGGACACTAGACTCTAACAAAAATTTGCACTTTAAAGCCTAATATTCTACAAACGGATCCCTAAATGTAAAAGTCGTCTTACTAACCCCTAAATGATACCCTACACGAGAAAAAAATCCCGCCCCCACATTACTTATAGGGGAGGTAACATAAAAAAAAAAATTCAACATTTCATTCTTTCACTTTGTCGGTGTAAGTAATAAGTGTATCTCTGTCTCTGAGCAAAGCTGCGGACAGACGGACGTACGGACATGGCGAAACTATAAGGGTCCTGTTTTGCCATTTTGGCTACGGAACCCTAAAAAGTGGTAACGCATGTTGGCTAAAGACGCGATGGGTGCATCATTTGAACGTAGATCTAAGCTTTGTCATACCGTATTTTACTATAAGTAGGTATACCTACGGTAAATTTGAACGTAGATTTTAGCGTTGTCATACCGTATTTTGCTATTTGTAGGTATACCTACGGTAAATTTGAACGTAGATTTTAGCTTTGTCATACCGTATTTTACTATTAGTAGGTATACCTACGGTAAATTTGAACGTAGATTTTAGCTTTGTCATACCGTATTTTACTATTAGTAGGTATACCTACGGTAAATTTGAACGTAGATTTTAGCTTTGTCATACCGTATTTTACTATTAGTAGGTATACCTACGGTAAATTTGAACGTAGATTTTAGCGATGTCATACCGTATTTTGCTATTTGTAGGTATACCTACGGTAAATTTGAACGTAGATTTTAGCTTTGTCATACCGTATTTTACTATTAGTAGGTATACCTACGGTAAATTTGAACGTAGATTTTAGCTTTGTCATACCGTATTTTACTATTAGTAGGTATACCTACGGTAAATTTGAACGTAGATTTTAGCGTTGTCATACCGTATTTTACTATTAGTAGGTATACCTACGGTAAATTTGAACGTAGATTTTAGCGTTGTCATACCGTATTTTGCTATTTGTAGGTATACCTACGGTAAATTTGAACGTAGATTTTAGCTTTGTCATACCGTATTTTACTATTAGTAGGTATACCTACGGTAAATTTGAACGTAGATTTTGGCTTTTTCATACCGTATTTTACTATTAGTAGGTATACCTACGGTAAATTTGAACGTAGATTTTAGCTTTGTCATACCGTATTTTACTATTAGTAGGTATACCTACGGTAAATTTGAACGTAGATTTTGGCTTTTTCATACCGTATTTTACTATTAGTAGGTATACCTACGGTAAATTTGAACGTAGATTTTAGCTTTGTCATACCGTATTTTACTATTAGTAGGTATACCTACGGTAAACGCGCGTTTTACAAAGCGAAATCTTCTGAGAATGGGCTAATTAAAACTGTGAATAATTACAACGTCTCAATGAAAACTGTGAAAAATTACAACGTCTCAATGAAAACTGTGAAAAATTACAACGTCTCAATCAAAACTGTGAAAAATTATCGACCTTTTGATTGAAATAAAAAAAATATATTCGTTAATTCAAGATGACCACAGTATTCACAATCTGCTACAAGTTTATAAGACAAGGGTCGAGGGTACCGTCTCAGAGAGTCCCGCGACAGTCATTTCGCGGTCACCGCCTCATTGCCCCCCAGTACCCATCTTAAATCAACCCTTCTTTCAACTTTTACCCGTTACTAATGATTTTTATTATAATTTGCTTCATTTTAACCCTCAATTGCGTGTTAGGGCTAGTCTAATTCTCAAGAGTTAGACTAGTTTAAATTCCTAAGAAAATTGTAATATAATCTTGCTTATATTAGACTAGCTGTCCCGCGCAACTTCGTATGCGTAAATTTTCCCCGTTTTTGCAACATTTCTCGTCGCTACTCCGCTCCTATTAGTCGTAGCGTGATGTTATATAGCCTAAAGCGTTCCTCGATAAATGGGCTAACCAAAAAACATCAATTTTTCAAATCGGACCCGTAGTTCCTGAGATTAGCGCGTTTAAACAAACAAACAAACTCTTCCGCTTTATAATATTAGTATAGATCTGATCGTAAACTAATTAAACAGTTCATAAGAGTCAGATAATATTTCCTACGGCGATGATCGTAAGAGATGTTATACTTATATTTCCGGCCACCAATATTATGAGTATAATGAGAAAAATAAAATTCGATATAGAAATAGCTGAAAGTTTGAGAAATGACATAGGTTACATTTTATCGCGGTAACCAACAAATGCGGTCGGAGCCGTGTAAATAAGTAATAACTGGTACACCTACAATGATTATAAACCGAAATGGTTGTGAAATGATTTCTAACAAAGTTCCAACCATTAACAAAAGTGTTAAAAACTAACTGACCCGTGCCCACTTCGTTGGGCCAATAGAAGACCACGTTAAACGTGGCTTTCTATCCCCTGGGACTAAAATTATCTCCATACCAAATTTCATCTAATTCGGTTTAGCTGTTTGAGCGTGAAAGCGTAACAGACAGACAGAGTTACTTTCACATTTATAATATTAGTATGGATTGTTCATGATTTCAATAATCGTCTTCAAGTCATCTTGCAAGCACCCTATAATTATGGTATTATCAGATAGATATTGAAATTTAAACACAAAACATTTTTTCGTGTAGGTATTTCATTGCACCCGAGTGCACCTATATTATTGGTCCACTATGTCAAAATTTGCCTACTTTACATCTACCCACTAGACTGGATATTAATGAGTCAGTTAATCAAAACATACAAGTATAGCTACAACATAGGCTTACATCGAAACAAAATAAGCCACAATTTAATTCGAAACTATTTTATTTTAAAACTGAACGATACTCAAAACAGAGTGCTTTAATGAAGGTAGATAGGTAAATTAAAGTATAGCGGGGCGTAATGTGACCAGCGAGAAATAAATAGTCCAGAAAATTGCCGGCGTACCCTTCCCCTCGGCCCGCGTACCACACCCCGCTCTACCCGGCTCACATATCACACAAAATGCCAACAGTTCAGAAGGCAACCTTAATACGTAGGTACCTATCTCGCTCGATCTACTCACACTTACGGCCGTTATCTATAATCTATCTATCGATTGGTATGGCTTCTACAAATATTATTTTCAAATGTTTTGTATGGAGCTTATGTCGCGCAACTTCGTCTGCGTAAATTTTCCCCGTTTTCGCAACATTTTTCATTGATGCTTCGCTCCTGTTGATCATAGCGGGATGTTATATAGCCTATATAGCCTAACTCGATAAATGAGCTATCCAACACTTACAGAATTTTTCAATTCGAAGCCGTAGTTCCATTCAAACAAACAAACAAACTCTTCAGCTTATTAATATAAGTATATCTCTAGTAGCCAAATCAATCGATAGATAGAATATTGTAAATGACCGTTACTCACACTCACACATAGGCGTCGTTCGCGCACTCGGAATTGGGTATTTGAATGCCAAGTCAAATGAGTATCTTTTTATGAAACGTCAAAACGATTAGCTAGTAGAGATTTGTATGCAATTTAACATTATGACGAGTTTATGTTATGCATCTTTATTCACATTCTTTTTTTTCCGTTTTCGCGGCAAGCCCGTGCGAACTGGCGAATACGCAGTGCGCTCGAAGATGCATGTAGATGCATTTCTAAGCTCTCTATTTACCATTATGACAAGATTTTGTCAGTTCTCACGGGCTAAGCGCAAAAACAAAAAAAAGAACCTGATGAAGAAACCTGTTGTCAAATTATTTACGTTTAGTATTTATTTTAATCATTATAAATACTAAATCATGTTAAATTATGGACAAACATCTTTTTCAGGCCATTTAGAGGTGTATCATTACTTACATTGTAAGAAGTGTAAAATAATTCTTTGTTATTGATAGATTTGACTTTCAAATACCCAACATAGTGTAGACCACTATGTTTGGAAGGCGTTAAAGATTCCGTGTCCATAAGTGATGTTTTTGTTCGTGTTGCAAAAGCGCGTGTTGTATGAAGGTGTGCCTTCTGGACTCTCTGCATTTTGTGCATGTAGTTTGAATATGCCACTATAGATAAGTATTGTTTTACAACCATTATGTAATAGGAGCTTCGAGGTTGAAAGTTGATGTTCGAGGGAGAACGGTTTGTGATAATAGAGATTAGGTAAGTCACGGGCTAGTTTGCCAGGTGGCTACTAATCTATACTAATATTATAAAGCTGATATTATAAGCTGTCTGTTTGTTTGTTTGAATGCGATAATTTCAGGAACTACGGAGACGAATTGAAAAAAATCTTTAACCATTGGATAGCGCATTTAGCGACATAGGTAAAATAAACATTACAACCTTTTATAACAATGCAAACAACCTATATAACACAACCTATTTATTCTACATTTTTGATCGATGTCAAAATGTTACACTTTTTCGTCAAGCCTCTCAGCTCGCAATAAGGCCATAAGGAACTAGGTACGCCCGTCATTTTAAAACTACATACAAGTCCGACTCACAGTTTGCAATATGACTTTATAAGTAAGTACTTATAAACCGACATTACAAACAGAAAGATTATATTACCTACCTATTTTCTACTGCACTAGTGACATATAAATAGTGGCATATTATCTAAAACTAGCTGACCCGCGCATCTTCGTCTGTGTAAATTTACCCCGTTTTTGCAATATTTTTCATTGCTGCTCCGCTCCTATTAGTTGTAGCGTGATGTTGTATAGCTTATAGCCTTCCTCAATAAATGGACTATCTAACAGTGAAAGAATTTTTCAATTCGGATCAGTAGTTCCTGAGATTACCGCGTTCAAACAAACAAACTCTTCAGCTTTATAATATTAGTGTAGATGAAGTATCAAACCACCCCGTCTCCCTCATAATCTGCTTCGATCATACCTGTGTAATAGTGAAAGTTTGAAAGTATCATTAACTGGTGTAACTATGAGCCGAAGGGACCCTTGTTCGGCTAGTGTTCAAGGGCTATTAAACTCTAATAAGACGACACGTTTAATCATAATTAGTATAAAATAATGTACCAAGATGTAGAGAGCGGCGTATACTTGTAGTTGTATTTAGTACGAAATGAAGTAGAACAGTTTCTTGGTAAACTGCGAGATTTCATCATTGCATTTTTAATTAACTTCTAAAAGGCAACCATCTCTCCTGTGATGATGGAAACTAAAACTCTTAAAATATTAATGAATTAATTAAAACCTTTCAATAGAGCGGCCTGTTGTGAGATATCAGGTAGGTAATAAAAAATATTACATACTTACATACATACAAGATACGCGCGAAAAACATTACCCTTCCTTACAGTCGGGTAGCAGTTTTATTTTTATTTTTTGGAAGTTTTTTAATGGTACGAGGGTGGATTGAAAAGTTCGCGGTCTCAGCAAGAAAACAATATAAAATATAAACAAAAGTAATTTTATTTTTCCACGTAATCTCCACTTAACTCAATGCACTTCTTCCATCTGGTTTCCAACGCCTGTATGCCGGTCATAAAGAAAGTTTCTTCAAGGCCTTCAAAAAAGTCACCCACCGCGGTTTCAACCTCCTCATTTGATGAAAATTTTTGACCTCCAAGGTGTTTTTTAAGGTTTGGGAATAAATGAAAGTCCGAAGGTGCCAAATCAGGGGAATAGGCGGGATGGGGCAGTAATTCAAAGCCACAATCACGAATTTGAGCCATTGATTCAACAGACGTGTGAACGCGTGCATTATCCTGATGGAACAACACTTTCTTGCTGAGTAGTCCTGGCCTTTTCTCTTTGATCGTTTCACGCAAATGACGTAAAAGGGTGCAGTAATAAGCAGAGTTTATAGTCTCACCTTTTGCAAGGTAGTCCACCATGATGACACCCTTAGCATCCCAAAAAACTGACGCCATCACCTTGCCAGCTGACAAAATTGTTTTGGCTTTTTTTGGAGTCGGTTCATCAGGTTTTTTCCACTGCTTGGATTGCTGTTTTGACTCTGGGGTGTAGTGGTGTACCCAGGTTTCATCCATTGTAACAAATCTGTCCAAAAAATCTTGTGGATCAGTCTCAAACATTTCCAAACTGTCGCGAGAAATCGTGAGCCGTATTCGTTTTTGTTCAACTGAAAGCAATCTGGGGACCCACCGCGCAGAAACCTTAGAAAATCCAAGTTCATTGACTATGATGTTTTGTGTTCGTTCATATGAGATGCCAATAGTGTCAGCAATCTCCCTGATGGTCAATCTTCGATCTGCCAATATCAGATCACAGATTTTCCCAATGTTTTCTTCAGTCGTAGACGTCGTAGGCCGGCCGGAGCGAGGGTCATCTTCAATACTCTCTCGTCCGCGTTTAAATTCTGCAACCCACTTTTTAACAGTCGTATACGATGGAGCAGATTCCCCCAATGTTGTTGACATATCTTCGTGAATCTCTTTTGGAGTCAGTTTTTTTTTAAACAGGTATTTGATGACCGCACGTTGCTCAATTTTCTCCATTCTTTAAAAACGCTGCACTTAGGCTCACAAAATTCAGTCTAATTTAAAAACAGATAATGCTATTGTGACAGAATTTTACAATGTGACAACCAGAGAGTAAACAAATCGAATGAGGTCAGTTACATTAAAATAAGTCAAGTATTTATGTGGTAGGCCGCGAATATTTCGATCCACCCTCGTATCTCTATACTCTTTTAATCTATTCTTTTTTTTTCTAAACCTACTAATATTGCAAAGCTAAAGAGTATGTTTGTTTGAACGCGATAATCTCAGAAACTACTGGTCCGAATTGAATAAATATGTTACTGTTGGATAGCCCATTTGTCGAGAAAGGCTATAGGCTATTTATCATCACGCTACAACCCACAGGAGCCGAGCAGCAATGAAAAATGTTGCAAAAAACGGGAAAAAATTACGCAGACGAAGTTGCGCGGGTCGGCTAGTTACCTATATAAGGACGCAACGCTTGACAAAAAGTGAACTAAACTATTGTTCAAGTTCAGTTTATTTCGCATCCGGCTGATTAGGGCCAATACGTTTTGTTGTTAGGACAGTATACCTGATCGCATCAATTAAGCTAAATAGTTATTAATCTTTAAAAAAAACCAACAACGAAAATGTTAAAAAAACACATAAGTAGGTACCTATTCACTTAACTTGCCCTACATTTCGTTCCACCTACTCCTTATTCTTGTAAGATAAACATCATATAATTAAACTAATCTGAGATCTTACACACTCCCAAACTAATCTTCTAAAAGCGTTTCCTCATCTTTCAAACGACTATCGTGTTTCAGAAACTCATTTATTTCGGTGGCAACCACAAAACCCGGTAGCGCCATCTCACGGAGCTTTTCCACATTAACAGCACACTAGCGCCAAGCACAACACACATTTTTATTCCTCTGTACACACACTCACGCACACATTATACAAGAAAAGTTGCCAAAAATTGTCTACACGACTTTTGTTGTAAACTCTGTTGAATGAGATAAAGGAAAATAGACTGTACTGCGTAATGATAAAGTTGGATTTTATATATCGAGCGTAAAAAATAATAGCTATTTTTGCTTGTAGAACAACTTTCAAATAATTTTAGAACGACACAAGCGACGGGGTACACTCGAGGACATAAGCTATTTTAGAAATACAAACTTAACATTCCAGTTGTACAGAAGCGAAAAGCGGTACAATCGCGTTCGAAAGTGTTACTTGTGACGTTTTGACTTGCGCATTGAGAATTCCATTTCTTAGGGGAGCGTGTTGTTGTCATTGTGTGGGTGAGTTCCCCTGTACATGAACTTTCTTGGGAGAAGTTGGCTTTCTTAAGAACGCGAAGAAAGCGAAAAGGTTCGCACTTGAAGGAGTTTAGTTAAAAATACTGAGCAACTGGTTCGTAGCGCCACCGTTAGAGGGCGCGCTTTTGAATTTTTATGTAGTTATATGCACGTATAGAGTTGCGTATATTACTAGTAGATACTCATCGAGCTACATAGAATGTTATAGTGTTAAAACATTTGTTCTAGTAAGTTATAGTCTCTAATAGAACATCTGAGCTATAAAAATGTATACGTGCCAGTGTTAGATTGATGTGAAGTACGCTAATGTAACAACCTGTTCCCAAAATACCTACTCACACCCCTCAATAGGGATTCGTCACAGACCGAGCGGTAGATAAATATAACATAGATAATTGACACTTGAAACCGCAGCCAGTAAGCGGTGCGAAACCCCGCGGGTACAGGCGACAAATCCTACCAACGCAACTGTGTCCACAATCACAGCCCATTATAATCTTAACGAATGGCGAATCGCGGTTAACCACAAAATTATCCCGATCGACCAATCAGAGTAAACCACAACATATATTTTCCTCTACCTATTTTTCCAGGGGTGAAAATCTTAGAAACCACACAACTAACCGCAAAGGTCAAGTAATCGACCAATCACAAGTAGTAAATATAACCACAAGCCACGCCCATTTAACCGCAAACCAACCACAACGCGAGACGTTCACTTCACGTCATCGATCGTGGTAACGGCAACATTCTTTTTTCGAATTACGACTTGCGGTTGGTTATTTACGGCTACATGGTTCGTAATTTATTCGGGAAGCGTTCGTGGGTAGGACTTGTGATGAATTTGAATAAAGAATAGAATATTGTCTTTGAAATAGTTTGTTATAGGCTTTTGTATTAGCGGTCATATATTATGTGTGAAAGGACAACATCAAATCGGTACCTACTCCACAAAGATGAAATATTGATTCGACCGCATGGTAGAAGGCGCGACGCACACACGCATGGACTACGTTCAGACGCACAGACACAGTCGCGACCGCATTATATTCATAATGAATACAGCTATCCCACTCGCCGGTCGTCTTTGACTTTGTATAAATATATTTTGTCTCTGTCGCTCGGCACTTGAACGAGCGTTTCCCCCTCGCGGGAGAAGGACGGGTGAGGGTTAGGAGTTTGTCTTCGAGAGGTCGCCAATTTCTATTTCATTAAGTGGCGCGCCTGAAACCGCAGCGGATCGATGGAACTTGGCCACCTGAAAAAATATAATCCCGGTCGTTTCCTTATTACCTACATAGCAAACCTTAATCTCTTCCTCTCAGCCTCTAATAAAAGGAGACAAAAACCTATTAAAATTTAGTAAAAAAAAGAGGTTTGTTCTTATAAAATAGTTGGTAAACTTACGTATATTAAATGTATGTTTATAATACTACTAGACTCTCGCAACTTCGTCTACGTAAATTTACCTCGTGTCTTCAATTCATACAACAATACACAACTCACGAATAAAAAAAATATTACGACCTATTCCCATACCTTTAAAAAAGTATAGGTACCTACAAAAAAAAAACATTATAATCGGTTCACCCGTTTCAGATGAGTTCGACCACAAACACTGTGACACTAGATATCATAGAACACACAAACAGTTGAACCGATTCCAAAGAGTTTCGTTAATAGTCAATTTATAACAAAAATGTAATGACTAAACTTTCCAACGCTTGGCCTCTTCTTTATGTTCAAGCTTTTAAAGAGAGCATTTTGATTTCTCCGTAATCAGTCTAATTTCTACTCTAGACAAGAAGTGCCTGTTATTTTAAGTTAGAGAGAATACATTTCGATAATTTTAGATTCCAACTAAAAGGCTTTCGCTACAGCAATCCTAGATTATCTATCCGCAAACCAATTAGTTTGTTTAACTCAAGCGCACCGATTATGACATACAGATACGAGTATGATACCTCCCTTTATGCTATTAATTACTTTAGTATAACGGCATTGTACAACGCGACAAGCATCCAAATATCGTCCTCTTCATCTC
This sequence comes from Herminia tarsipennalis, assembly GCA_945859575.2. Lineage (NCBI taxonomy): Eukaryota > Metazoa > Arthropoda > Insecta > Lepidoptera > Erebidae > Herminia > Herminia tarsipennalis. Next base: position 15,584,601 of record OX243846.2, on the reverse strand, counting down.
GACACTTGGCAATCCACCACAGAGTGTATTTTCAAACGGCATTTTCTACCATGTACTACTATCATAAGGAATCTCTACTCGCCAGCGGTATTTCCGGACCGATTTCCTACTCTTTTTTGAAAGGCCGGCAACCCATCTGCTGTGGCTTCGGTGTCACAGATGTCTATGGGCAGCGGTAATCACTTACTGTTAACATCAGGTGAGCCGCTTGTTCGTTTGACCCCTATCACATAAAAAAACACTATGACAGATTAAAAAAAATGTTGTCTGTAAAGTCGGTTTACGAACGATAATTAACATAAAAAAACATTGATGACATTGTAATTAACAACCATGCCTGTGACCGTTTGACGCGTATGTGTGTATGTATCCTTTCAATGTTCCTATGTTCTCTCATACCTCCTCAACAACTCAACAGATTTTAATAAATGTTATCAAATTAGATTCATCTCAATATTTCACTTAAAGTTTCACTGGCTACATAGAGTTCTTAAATCAAATGGCGGATTTTGTGCGTTTTAATGTGCGGGCTGAAAAGACCGTTTTTTAACCCTCGAGTGGGGTATTTAATCAAAGGGCTTCAAAAGGCGAGTTCGAAAATATATATATAACCCTTTATGTTTAAAATAGTTAGAAGTGACAAATCATAGAAAAAACTAACCTTGTAATTATTTTAATACTGTACGAAAGTAGCTACATACAAAATAAAATCAAAAACTAGAAAACCCGCCTGCAAGGACACAAAAACAAGATACCCTTCTTATTTAAATTATTATCATGCAGTCAGAGGTATTAATAAAGTCTGTTGAACCTAAAAATTGTACCTCCGACTGCATGATATTAAATGTGAAGGCTATCTTGTTTCCGTATTTTTGCAGGCGGGTTTTTTTCGCACTTAATTTAGAATCACCAAAATCTTTCTCATTCAAGGTCTGCTTACTTTGGGATCAGATAGCGTTGTGTGAGTTGTCCCAAGAATTATTGTTATCCAATGACTAAAGTATAAACGGAAAATGTATTCTTTTAATAGACATACCTATTCAAATATGTACATAGGTATGTACATACATATATGAACACCGCCTCATATCCTATTCAGTAGTATTTCCTTTGAAAGTGGAATTCTTATTGTGATTTGAGTGCGCATTAACAATTCATAAGAGGACATGTTGGCGAGGAGATTGGGATGAATGACTATATTGTGTCTATCTATAATGTGTATAGTATAGCTACATTATAAACGTATAACATTAAGGTATAAAGAGCCTGAAATGCAAGGAGTTATATACAGAAATAGGTAACTACTTGTACCTATTCTATAAGCATACCTAAGCTTAGGCTAGAAAGTTGATTAACGCACAATTTTGTTCGTAAAAACTGAGAAAAGCAGTATTGATTTCGCATTAGATATATTTTAGATTAGGATTTGTGTATATATAAAAAAATATTCCGTGATTCTCAAATGTACTCAATTTGTTGGCTTTATATCACGATCCACCGAGGATTGCCTGCCTTTTTGCGATTGTGGCGCGGTGGGAGTGTGTCCGACTGCAACGCAAGTCGCACGTCGTGGGTTCAATTCCCACACGGTACTGTGACGTGAACCTCTTGCTGGCTTTGGGGTGCGCAGCCGGGATTATTGCTCTCGAGGATGAGGAATCAAACAACTTCTTAAGCCCAGAACGATATTATATATTGAATAACTTGTACTATGATTTCTTTACATATTAATTCTTTTTCTTGACCATTCGTCTTGACGCTTGGTCCCATTCTCTCTTGTTTTTCGATCTTCTTCTTCGTCATTCTTTCATAGTTTTTGGAACGTCAAGACAAACAGTTCACAATTAATGAGGCTTTATGCGAGTGGCCGGTCGAGTTTCCGACGCACCTGCCACACGCCGCCGCCTTATGAAAAAAAAAAAAAATCTTTACATTTGACTACTAAGTCAATTTTTTTTTTTTTTATAATATAAAACAACAAATATAAACCTAGCTGTGCATTTACCTATGCTGGCGATATAGAATTTTTTTTTTTTTTAATACCCCCCTTAATCTGTCTCTATGCAAAAGACAACGTGTAACTGTTATACCTAATCTAACAAAATTTATGTCAACAAACACTTTACATAACAGTTATACGATGATGCTGGGCAAAAAACGCCATTAAAAGAAGCACCAGTATCAGATTCATTACCTAGCTAAACTTATGTATAACTAAATTAAATCAATCATTAAACACCAATTGACCCCAGGCAACAAATTGTGTGAAAGTCCTGCTTTGTTGTAACTGGAAGAAAATTCATCTTTAAGTATTAATCTTATATCAGTTAAATAATTGGTCAATCAAGCTATCGGTGACCATCTGATCACATCTATTGATTATTTAGATAAAATAATCACAAACGAACTTCCCAAGTTCGATTGAACCAAATGCAAAACTGTCTGCTTAATCACAGAGTTATATTTATAATTCAAAACAATAATACACCCGTTTTTGTTTGCCTAGTGCTCTATGGCATCAACATTGTAGGACATTTCTTCGCCGTGTGGTTGTACATGCAAAAACAAACAACATTTTAGAATCAGATCTAAAACCATTAACCATCCCTAAATATACAACTGTTTACACGTCAGACTATTAACAACGTCGCCACTTCTTTTCTGGCATCACCTACTCCTAAAAAAATAACTCTCATCAACTACTCATGTTTATCATGACTTAATTATAACATATGTTCATATAATAAAAATTCTCAACTACATAAAATTAAATACTAAGATATCGATATCTATTCGTCCATCCTCATAATAAACGGTTTCAATCTATTCGCATGAACAATCTGCCTCTGTCTTGAACCCACTTTCTTTATAATGAAGTTATTGTTATTCAACCTATTTTCAATTCGAAATGGCTCTAAAAACTTTCTACATAACTTCTTCGATATCCCCGACCTTCTCTTTGGATTAAAAAGTAAAACTTTCTGACCTATGTCATACGATACTTCAGTTGCTTTTTTGTCAAATAATAGTTTTTGTTTCGCTCGCGACTTGTCCAAATTTACTCTGACCCTTGTAAAAATGTTTTCTCTATTCTCTATTCTACTCGCGGTATTCTCATTCACTTTAATATTTAAATTAATTCCCGTATCCGATGGCAATTCTGGTTGTCTTGCAAAGACCAGAAAGTACGGTGACACCCGTGTCGATTCTTGTGTACTAATATTATATGCAAACGTAATTTGAGGTAAATATACCGACCAATCTGACCTATCATCTCGACCGTACTTGGCCATCATGCGCGACATAGTTGCATTTAATCGTTCTACCAACCCTAATGTCTGATGATGCATCGAATTTGCAACTTTATGCACCGCCCCGAAGTTTGTAATCGTTTCTTGAACTAACGCCGACGTAAAAATTGACCCTTTATCCGTTATGATTTCTTTTACGGCCCCATGTATTGAAAAAATATTATTAATAAGGAAGTTCTTTATTTCAATCGCTGTGGCCTGTTTTACTGCCTTACTAATCGCATATTTTGAAAAACAATCTATTGCCAATATAATATATCTACTTCCATCCATCGCATTATTTAACGGGCCTATCGTATCTACTTCTACCTTTTCACATAACCTGTTTGTAACAATCGGTTGCAACGGCGCCACCCTATTTGACGTCCGCACTTCTTGACATACTTTACATGCTTTGATATAATTCTCTATTTTCTTATATGACTTTGGACAGCAGAATCTTGAATTAAATTTTTCTACTGTCTTCATCAAACCTACATGACCTCCATATAAAGGATCATCATGAATCTCACGCATAATTACTGGAAACAGTTCATCCGGAACTACCAGCAATCTTTTTATAACATTATTTTTTGTATTTAATTTATATAACATGCCGTTGTGTATAAAGAATCCTTTATATCTTTGTAAGTTTTCATCTATGATTTTATTTCTTAAAGATGAACAAAAATTATCGTTCATTTGAGCCCTTATTACTGGGTCTATTTCTAATTTGCAGATTTGCTCATTATTCTCTGTACATCTCATCCTAAATATTTGTAACCCGTCAGTGACTACGTGATCATCTTGACTTATTAACGGATTTCGACTCACGAACTCCGCATCCGAATCCGAATCCTGTTCTACAACTACTGAAGAGGAACTATCATTACAGGAAGGACGAATGCTACCAACATTCACTAACTCACTCACTTGTTGACGACTGATCTCACTCTGTTTAAGTGAGACCCGATATGAAGGTTTTTTCACAGGAACCTCGTTCGAAGTTTTTATTTTAATTGGGTTATTTCGGCACCCACCTGGCCTAACCTTACCAAATGAGAATTGTGGCTTGTATTCTTCCACTAAGTCATGTAATTTATTATTATCACCTGTACTCAGATTTTTATTAATATTCATTTTATCTTTTGACACATTTAAATCAGGAAGAATACAAGTGTCATTCTTATTTGACTCACAAATATTACTAACAAATAAATGATTATGTTTAAAAATATTAACAGACATTATTTCCTGTGTATCGATAACAGTAACTTTGCCTGGTCTAGCAACAAAACATATTTCATTGTAGTTTCTCAATGTTATTTTATTATTCACAAAATCTAGGGATGCCCCATTTTTGATTAAGAAATCTTGACCCAAAATCACTGGCCAACTGACATCTATTACCACATAAAAAAGTGTGTTATACACCACATTATTAATTATAACGTTGATATATGTTTTGCCTGCGACTGGTATAATCTTACCATCGGCCATTTTTAAATTAATATTATCACATATATCTAAGGTTACTTTGTTCATTAACGCTACTTTCTTCGATAGCAAGGACACTGAAGCCCCACTATCTAATAAAGCAGGAATAGCACCTGAACTTAATTCTACTAAAATTACTGGTTCGGACTGACCATAATTATTCTTCTTGACGTCTTCTATGTTTGAGCGCCGCTGCGTACTCATTGCTGCGACGTGATGCTCGCCTACTCTCGTTGTCGACGACGCTGCATCACCAGCTGATTGAACCGGCATCGGCAGAGGTTCTCTGCTCCTTAAAAAGTACTGGCGGGGATTTGACTCCCGCCTTGGTGTTAACGAACCGCTTGGTGAATCATTGGGTGGAACCCGAGACAACGGGGATCGGTATTTACTATACGGAGTCGATTGATTGCTCCGAAATGGACTATTGGTCGGTCTGTTGGAGTCTCCTTGCTGCCCAGACCTCACTGCTACCGCATTCTCAACCTTAACCTTAAGATTGACTTCCCTTTCACTTTCTTTATCATATACTGATTGTAATTGTAAAACTGTGGCCTTTAATATATTTTTATCAGCACATACAACTGCAGCGAGCTTTGATTTGTAGAAACTATTACATTTCTTTGGAAAGCTCCTTACGAACGTATTGTCGTCAATTTTTCCCTTTTTGGCTATATTTGAAAGCTCGTAGTAAAATGACACAATATTCTCCTCTGGCGCCTGTATCCTTTCATAGAATTTTTCCGTATAATTAGTACGGTTTGGGAATTCTGCTTTTAATGCAGTGATGAAGCTCTCGAAGCTATCACAATCTTCTATGATTGCTTTGTATAGGTGTAGCGCTGGTCCAGCCAGATACGCCGCCACAAATAATTTTTTTTCCTCATCCGAAGTGATTTTATTAATCACACAGATGATCTGGAATTGGTTGACAAAATCATCTACGGACTCATACAATCCCGTGAATGCACTCATTTTTAATTAACTTTACATAGAAATACGACTTAGCTCTTTAAATGACTTCCTCTGAAGAGTTCGGCGCCTCCACCATGTGACGTGAACCTCTTGCTGGCTTTGGGGTGCGCAGCCGGGATTATTGCTCTCGAGGATGAGGAATCAAACAACTTCTTAAGCCCAGAACGATATTATATATTGAATAACTTGTACTATGATTTCTTTACATATTAATTCTTTTTCTTGACCATTCGTCTTGACGCTTGGTCCCATTCTCTCTTGTTTTTCGATCTTCTTCTTCGTCATTCTTTCATAGTTTTTGGAACGTCAAGACAAACAGTTCACAATTAATGAGGCTTTATGCGAGTGGCCGGTCGAGTTTCCGACGCACCTGCCACAGTACCTACCTACTCCACTTTGTGTGATCCACAAATTGTTGTTCCGAGTCTGGATGTTTGTAAAGTCCCCCGCGACACAGGGCTTGTCGGTTGCAACGCGAGAGACTTTTCAAAAAAAAAAAAACAACAAAATAACAAATCAACAAACCCTCATTCTCTTGTGCTACTCATTAGAAATAAGTAAATTAGAATACGGATTGATAATCTGGTCGCCGTTTTATGAAATCCATAGTTCCCGTACTGAGTAAGTACCTACCTACTTATACGTAAATATCCTCACCTACAGATCCAACTTAGGCCGTAGTTTTAGATCATACTCCAAGCGCCTAACTAAATTTAATATACCTTCTCTCTCCGATTACAGACAATGTAGCGAATTATGGTACCTCTACAAAATAATTCATTATCAACTTGACTACCCTTCAGTGTTATCATGCATCATTTTCAACACCCGGTACAGGTCACGTAACCCTTCAAGATTATTTTCACTTCAGGTTTACAAAAACAATACTTCATTCTACAACCCCATTACTAGAATGTGCCGATTGTACAATGACACGGTTTCACAACACCCCTCATTGGATATCTTCCAGAGCAGTTTCCTTAAATTAAAAAAAGACTTCAAGTATATTTTTTGTGTGATATATGTGATAATAATCCATAGGATCAAAACATTGATTGTTTTTACTACACCAATTATATTTTTACTACACCAATTATTGTTATTACACCAATTTTATTTTTAATGTAAAATTCTCACTTACTCATTACTAAACCACAATACTAACAGTCTAACAAATTACCATAAGGAAATACTCACACACTTACTACCTCTTGTAATATAAATCAATCTGAATCATGTCAAATCCTAGCTTAAGATAATTTTGTAATTCATGATTATAACTTACTAGCTGTGCCCCGCGGTGTTACCCGCGTTTATTAGCCTATGTATTAATCCAGGGTGTCAGCTAACTCCATACCAAATGTTATTAAAATCGCTCCAGCCGTTTAGACGTAAAGAAGTAACAAACATACACACTCAAACACTCACAAACTTTCGCTTTTATAATATTAGTGTGATTCCAAATCCTAGCTTAAAATAATTTTGTAACTCATGATTATAACTTGTTCTGTGAGCCCCATTAATAAATTAGTATATTCCTGTAATCAGCTATCCCACATTATTTAGCCCTAAAGAAAACCTTGAGGAAACCTAGGGAATTTACTTTGTTGAATTAAGTTTACCAAATGGTGTACCTATACTTTATTCACCCGGAGGAGTAAAGTGCACCTGTAAGTAGACTATCATGTTATATTATGGTTATCAATGCTTATATGTTGTCGATTTCTCGTTCCAGAGTTTCAGAGGACACAGCAAAAGACGTGTTTTTGTATCCTTAATAGTAGGTGAGTATGTGTCACTTTGAGACACAAAGTCACAACGTTCAGCGAAATCACAACACACCTATTAATTTATTTAATGTTATTTAGAGCGCTTAAGATAAAATATAAGTAGGTATTTAGCTGTAAAAGTTTTATTTATTTATTTAAAATTTATGCACAAAGTTGTACAGAGGCGGACTTAATGCTAAAAGCATTCTCTGTCAGTCTACATTTGGGTGATATAGAATAGGAATGTGTAGGTGCAGTAAACTAAATAGAAATGAATAACCTCACATTATTCTTCTTAACACACAAATAAAAATAGAAATTATCACACAAGTAATAATTTAATTTGTAACGACAATAAATGGCTAAGGCTTCGCCAAATTCGGTGTAATTTGTAGATAACCCCAGTTCAACAGGCGGGCCCTTATATTAATTAGCAGGAATATTTTGGGGGATATTATTTACGTAATAAAGCCTTATTTAGTGCCCCCCAAATGAAATATGAGCCATTGAAGAGAATAAGTGCTTAGCACAGGCGTTAATACGCACCTCGTTGGTGTTTAAAGTGCTGTTTTGTGTTCCAAATTTAAAATATTTGTGTGGAAAAGTGGCTTAAGTACCTAAGGTTTTGTTTGGTGGTGAAATGACGTAAAGGGTTGTCGTATTAGTGATGATCATGTAGCTTAGAAGTCAGCCCTCCCTAGACAAGTAGCATAAACTGTAATCGAATAGAATGACAATGGAATTGAATAACGTTGGAATTATGTAACTGCGCATACAAAACCTACACTACATTCTACATATACACATGTAATGTAATGAGAAAAGATCGAGGCAATATAAACTCGCGGCCACTCTTGTTTGTAAACTGTTAATGCATTTTCATTTTTGAGATTAGCGTATATGCCTCATGTATACAGGCCCTTGTTACAATTAAGTGAAGGACCTGTACGTACTACGAGTATCTACATTTTGACATATTTATGATTTTATTTGCGTTGCCAAAAATTATGGCCTTATCTGAACAGTCGAATGCACAGAACTAGTGACAAAAATAAAAATACGGCTAGTGTTAGGTATATGTTGTCGAATCCTCGAGATTTGATGAGGTAGACATAGTAATTACTTACAGGCAAAATTGTGTCTCCAATCTAGATGGGTGCTTTGCAGTCTTTCACGATGAAAGCATAATTTCCAGTAATGATTACCGATAAAGAGCAATTTTATGCCAATGGGATTCCTTTCAGAGCGAATTTAATACATGGGGTATTACATTTGCCGTTAAATACCATCCCAATTCGGTTGCATTGCCACATTTTGATCACAAAACCGATCAAATTCAACCTCTGTGGAGACCGTTCAACCGTGATTCGATCACGCAAAAAGTCAGCATATACATTATTTAAATACAATAGCCGTTCGTTAGGCCGGCGGCAGGCCTCAGGAGTTCGATGGAAGATTTAATTAAATCGCCCTCCTCTTGGGAAGGTTCCCTCCCTCACTTCCCTCACCCCCGGTCGCGTCGTCGGCAATTTCCTCGAGGGTTGATTTATTGTCGCCTCTGGCCGCGAGGTGCCGCCAGCAAGCCTACGTAAAGGATTGAGCGATACATCTATGTTGCTTCAAATCTGTTCCGTGAACATACGATGCCTATGAAAATGATTGATTGTTGTTGTTCTAAGATTTTAGCAGCTGACGCCTTGTCTACGAATGATAGAATCGTGCAGCTCAGTTTAATTAAATTATATTTTTTCCATGCGTAAGTATTCTTTAAAAAATCTTTATGTTAATCTTAATAAATCTAATTCAAAGTACTACCTACTGTCAGCAATATTAGTACTTAATCATATATTACCTCACTAAAATTACTTTAGTTTTCGAGCTCAGACATTTTGAAAAATGGATATGTTTAGGCATTATAAAATTTTATAAGCTACGGGTCTTAATCGCGTAAATATTTTATTATAAGGCTAAATACCTTTAAGACCCGTACGATTTACGCGATTAAGACCCGTAGCTTATAAAATTCTATAATGTGTACAAATCGCGAAAGTCTACATCTTTAACATGTAGGCAAAGTCTCCATTGCCGGGTTTGCCTACATTCTTGATTCTATCATAATAAGTATTACTCTTGAAATATATACAACTTCGACATAAATAAAGGCATATGCACAAAGTAGGAAGTAGCCACCTTTTCAATAAGGCCTTTTCCAAAGTTGTGTAAGTACAAGTATAACGCGTTAAGTGTATTCCCTGGTCCGGCCGGTCGGGTTACTTTTTCTCGCAGTATATTAAGGCGGGGTTAGACGTAGGGCGCATATGATTTATGCCGTAGTGACGTTGTCCCAGGGTTGCCATTTGTCACTTTTTTACTGGCGTGTGGTAGGATGGCGTGAAGTGGTTGGAATGAGATATGCTGTTGATATTTTATGTACCAAAGTTCTTGTATAAACTGTTACTATCGGTAAGAACAAAATTTAATTACCTTTATACATATACCAAACCATAATGCCGTGTGGTGCCGGCTTAAGAATAGTACCACCCCATCTCTACCCGTGGGTGTCGTCAAGGCGACTAAGGGATTTCACTCCGGAGGACGGGCAGCAGCGTCCTCTGCGTACTTAAAGCCTTACTGCGATCGCCAACCCGCTCGCCAAGCGTGGCGATTATGGCAATTACCCCCAGGATCTACATACTAGTAGGTTCTACTGGGGAGACCCGTGCCCAGCAGTGGGCCATCTTATGGGTTGATATGTATGTAAACCATAAATAACCTAATTTTTCCATAAAGATAATAATATAATACAGCAGACAATTATTGATTTCTTAATTTGTTTATTATGGGAAGTCTATGGTATCATGCAAGGTTATAATATAACTCGATGGGCATATTTAAGGTCCTAATACATGATCTTTTTTTCCGTATCCACGACAAGCCCGCGCATACGGCAAGCCCACGCAATTAAATTTTTGGGCGGACTTTTTTAAGCGGGCCACGCATGCGCCGTGATGCATTTCTAAGCATACCTCTCCTTAACCATTATGAGAAGAGTTTGACAGTTCCGCATCGGCTTGCCGTGGATACCCTTGTTATTAGTAAGGTATATTTTTTACCTATTAATTGCACTATTACCGCGCATTATAATCTATATTAATATTATACGTGCGAAAGATTTGATGTATGAATGGATGGATCTGTGTTATCCAATCACGCCACAACGTGTTAACGGATTCAGATAAAATTTGGCACAAAGTTAAATTATAGTCTGGAATAGAACATAATGCTCCTTTTTATCCTGGAAAAATGTTTCCGTAGAATAATTTGTTGGTTGCCAGTTAGAATTATTAATCACAATTTTGTTCTTTTTTCTATACCTACTAATATTATAAAGAGGAAAGATTTGATTGTTTGTTTGTAATGAATAGGCTCCGAAACTACTGGACGAATTTGAAAAATTCTTTCTTTGTTGTGAAGCTACACTAACCCCGGGTGACATAGGCTATTTTTTATCCCTGTATTCCCACGGGAACGGGAATTACGCGGGTGCAACCGCGAGGCGAACAGTATCAGATTATGCCAGTATCCAGCCAGCCTTTTCTTCACTATCTATATACACATACATATAAATCTTTCAGGGGAAGCTATCTGAATGATAGTGAAAACAGCCTTTACATCGGTTGTGTATCCATAAGTTCAATCTATACCAATATTATAAAGAGGTGAAGTTTGTGAGATTGTAGAGAGTTATCTCTGGATTTATTGAACCGATTTTGAAAAAAACATAAAGCCACGTTATTTGTGAGTGTCATAAGCTATATAACATCACGCTACGACTAACAGGAGTGGAATTTTAATGAAAAATGTTGCGAAAACGGGGAAAAATGACGCAAACGAACGTTGTGCTGGTCAAATAGTATAAAATAAATATACGTAAGGTTTTTTTTTACTATGTATAAAATATAAACCATTAAAAAAAATCAAAGACAGTGACAGCCCTAAATTCATCATTCGGACTACGAATGACAGACGCACGATAAGCCGATACGCATCAATGTGAACACGCCTTATCGGAGCAATTTATCCACTTTGCTTCTAATCTTAACTGTAAATATACCTAGTAATATGTCTTTTAAGGGCTACCTCTTTGACTATTTGTTCGATATAAAACCAACAAATTGTTTTTTTTTTATTGCCTATGGTTGGCAGACGAGCCAACGGCCCACCTGATGGTAAGCGGTAACCGCCGCTCATGGACTACAGGAATGTCAGGGACACACCCAAGCCGCTGCCTACCGTGAAGTGAAAACTCTCTTTAAACCTCGTTTGAAGAAAGACATGTCGTAGCGCTCGGGAAACACCGCAGCAGGTAGTTCATTCCAGAGTCTACACTACTACAGCCTTAGTGGCCTCTAATTTGCGATTTTTCCATACTAATGGTATTCAATCCAGGTGATCCATCAACCTGTATGTATCCATCAATATATATAACTAAACATTAAAGTAATTCGCACATTACCACAGCACAGCTTACACCAATCTAGTAGAGATTGGTGTAAGCTGTGCTGTGGTAATTTTATCATCTCTGCATTTAGGTAGTAATATATATTTTTTTTAAACATCTCAACGATTTCAATCACTGTTGATTTGCTGGCATTTATTATGTAGTTTCGTTGCCTGACTCCGAAACTAATCATCAGATCTTTACGAAATGTTTATGGGACCATTTCGAAATAAACTTCTTGCGAACAAAAAGAGTTTTAAAAACCCGTCTAAATATGACATTTGAATAAAGAACCTCTTCCTTTTTAATGCCGGTTAAAAATCGGTAAAACAAACTACAAAAAATGTTAAACTCAGGCAGAAATTAGCTGAAATAAGCTATTTCAACGATTTTTTTATTCCGTTAATTCAAAAGTAAGAAAAAAAAAAAATTGCCTTGAAAACTCTATTATTTTAAAACCTACTCATAACTCAATACTTATAAAACACCAAGTTTATATAAAGAACATGAAGATGTTCTAATCACATCTGCGTCAACCCCTCGTCTCATCAAAGCGCTGAAGTTTCACTCAAAAAGACGTTTTGTACGAACTTCGCTTATTAAGTCAAACAAACTCCAAACTGAGCTACTTTTCATATCAGCCCTACTAATTAATCAGCTATCCGAAATACAAAACAAAGTATTAAATTACAACCGAAACTCGGAAATGTACTTATAACGTTAATTAATTGAAAACTTTGGCTACCGAAAATTGACTTCACGAACATCAAACTAGGCGATTGTTTTGTTTATTGATACTATGTTATTATACCGATTACATATTACATCAATACGACAAACATTGAAATCTAAATACTAATTGTTATACTTTCTAATTAATGTATCTAAATAATAATTGTACTAATATACCTATTTTATTTTAATTTAAGTACACATTGTCTAATTACTCAAGGTTTTAATATAATGTTGTAATGTTTGCATGCCCATTTGGTGAATTGTGACGAACCAAAGCTTTGTAACAACTTCCTGTACCACTTTTCGTGCAAATAAAGATACTGATTCGGAGTTCCTATAAAGTGAACTCTTTTTACCCAATAGGTACATTTTGGAAACAATATGTACTAGGAACCAACAGGCTGCGAAAATGGACTCGAAAATGGTCACTTATTAGCGCGTAAGCAAAACTCGCGTAACGCGTTCGTCATCTGAACATCCATACTAATATTATAAATAGATGACACGCGCAACTTTGTCTGCGTAAATTTTCCCCGTTTTTGCAACATTTATCATTGCTGCTCTGCACCTTTTAGTCGTAGCGTAATGATATATAGCCTATAGCCTTTCTCAATAAATGGGCTACCCAACGGTTAAATAATTTTTCAATTCGGACTAGAAGTTTCTAAGATTGTCGCGTTTAAACAAACAAACTCTTCAGACTCTTGAAAGTAACAGGCAGACTAACCGAGTCACTTTCACATCTATACTAATAAAGTATAGATGTGAAAGTGACTCGGTTTGTCTGCCTGTTATTTTTTTACACCTAAACCGCTGAACCCATTTGATTTAGAGAGAGTTTATGTCCCGAAGAAGGACAGGATAGTTTTTATCGCAATACCCACACCCAAGCGGGCGAAAACTAGTAGAATTGACGATTAAAGGCCATTCTTTTCTTTCTTTTGATATCAGAATTAATATTTTATGTTTAATATTCGTTATCAATGTTTTGACCAATATTTAAGCACATATAGTTTTTACCATCATTGAAAGTAGATGGTCCTACTATGCTGTACCTACTAAGGCTGATTTTATTTTATCTCATGTTCCATTTTTTTAGTAATATAATTTGCATCAGTCCTTTAACATGGTTTATAGTATATTAGTGGTAGCACCTTAAACCATACCAAGTTTATAAACATTCAAACATTGTAAAATTGGCAATTTGAAAAGAGTGGCCGCCAGTTTTTATTGCCAGGTTTTTTTTCTCCGGCTTTACCTAATGTTTGCGAACTTGGTATTACGGATTGTGGAATCACGACGTATCACAAGTGCTCTTTTGCATCCTAAGTGAATAAATAATTTTGAATTGAAATAAAACAAAAATATAACTTGATTTTCATTGTAGATCCCCCTTTGGCAAATAAACATCGAGTATATTTGAAAAAGGAACCAATAATAGCATTTGTTTTGTTTGTTTTCTTTACCGGTCACTCCAAGCTTGACAACTCATCTTCCTTATCTTTTATATAGATACGAAGAAATAAATAACCGTTTCAGTTGAATTATCGCATTTGGCCCTTGGAGCCTGAGGGCTCAGGGTCACGTCAGACTGTGCCTCGATAAATCTCCAGGGTGGACAAAGAAATGATAAATACACGCGTGCGTATGAGTTATGTTCGTAGTATGATTTACTGCGTGGCCTCCCCTACTCGTGTGTGCACCGAGCCTAATATTTCTAGTTTGTCCTGCTCTGATTGCTTCCAAGACGGGTTATAACGTTAAGGGTAAAAGAGAAAACACCAACCTATATAATATGTAAGTACCTACTTGTACTGGTCAAGTATGTACATTTAACTGGTCAATTGATTGAGTTACAGTTATAAATTTCGCAATTGACAGGCACGGAATTGAAAATAATGATGTACTGCAAAACTATGGTCACAATGAACTCGTAACAAAAAATCAAAAGCTAGCTTATTGTTATGACAAACTGTGGACGGTTTCTCATCATTATTAAGTATTGTATTTGCATTTCATGGCGTTATCATAAAATTTAAATAAATTATCAGCATGAAGATAAATATTCTATCTCTATGGTTTACAGTTAATCTTTTCGTCAATTACTGTTTCGGTCTATGTTGAAGGTTCAACAATAAAAGCCTAATATAAAGTAAAATTGACAATTAACTTTTCAAATAAAGAACAGCCCGATTACCGCGAATCAAAGATAATGTGTGTTCTGTGCCGCGAATAGACTAGTCGTTTTTTTTTTAATTCGCCCCAAGCAGCATCAGGTCCGGCCGTAAATAAATACTCCTTTTAAATAAAACAAACATTTCAAATGCAAAAGCTTAGAATTTTCTTTAAAAGTTAAAGAAAATTCTAAGCTTTGTGTGAAAATATCGGAGATATACAAGCTCGTGTTATATTTCGTTGCATCGCCGGCTCAATTGCTATTAAAGGATTAACGTACAGTACAAAGCGGTGGCATTTTGTCCTCCTTGCCCCTTGTCCACCTACCCCGTTAAACACCCCCCACCCCTCCCTACGTCAACACCCTTGCCCTTCCAGGCAGCCGACCCTCAAGACCTTTGTACATTTGCATAGCTTTAGAGCTTAGGTTTTTTGCTTTCACTAAGTTCTTAAAGGATAAAAGAAGGAAGCGAAGATTTTCTTGGGGATTTTTTCTTTATTTTACTGCATGGAATCGCGCGCTTGCTATGGAAGAAATTTAAAGTGAATATGTTCGTACTTATGTCCGGTTAAGTTTATCTTCAGCCAGACCAGCCAGAATTGAGATGAAACATCGAATGGTTTTCCTAATCACTTTTTGACGTGATGACGTCTTATAAATCGATGACTGGGTGCACGCACGAAAAAGAGTCACGGTATGTCACGTTTCGCCTGTTGATAGGCTGAAGCTAAAGCTGTCATAGGCATGGTTGTTTATTAAAATGTTATCAATGTTAATGGCGATTGCAGCGACATGCGTTACTATTGAAAAAAAAGCTGTCACAGGCATGGTTTCTTTTTTTATGACGTTATCACGTAAAATTGTCATCCGTAGAGCGAATTCACAGAAAACCATTTTTTTTTCTTTAAAGCAACTCCCGCTGGGGATTTTACAAACATAAAGTTTACGGACACAGGACGATTATAATGAGGATAAGTCTGTAGCTACAAGAAAACTATTAGAGACAGTCACTTCTGAGAGGTTTATACTAAAGAAAAATTATTGCTACATATGTTTCGTAGCAATGTATGTCACGCGTAGAATTACGTAGCTACTCGTAGTACAGCTACGATTAACCTTACAACCCAAAGCAGTTTCTACTTAAATAGTTAAATAAATACTAGCTGTAAAGTGTTATAAATAATAGCTTCGTGAAACATGTAGGTACGTATCTATATGTAAAGTGTCGTAGTGCCCGCCTCGAGCGAGCTCTTAAGCCTGCTTTCGCTTTTAATTATTAATTCAGACCAGCTACACACTGTCCGTGCATATTCATAGGGACGAATACATGTCCATAATATTATATGTAGTGATACTGACTGGTATAAAATAATTACGTTACTTCAAAATGTATGTTTATCAAGACTTTAAGTGTAGGCAGCGATTTCGTTCGCGTAGAAATTTTGAAAAATAAATCTATTTAACGAGAACCGTACATTTATCCAGGATAAAACGTAGTCTACATGCTATTTCAGACTATAATCTATCTCTGTGCCAAATTACATCTAGAGACGTTCAGCCGTTCTACCGTATTTGAATGACAAACATACATCTGTCTAAATACACATACATTTATAATATTAGTAGGAAGTAGGATAACAGCAGTAATAATACAGGATGATTTTTAATATACTAATTACCTCCCGCTCGTGGCTTCTTTATAAAGCACCAAATAACTTTGTAATATCAATTCTGAAAAATATAATCATAAATATACCCTTAACCACCCACCACCTACTTTTGTCACACAACCGTCTACCATGTCTATGAGACCCCGAAGTAAACTTCACAAAAAAGTTGTTTTTTTGTGAAGTTTAGGTCCTACGTCCAATTTTACTAGGTTCAATAGCCTGTAGGTGGTTTTCCATTACTTCAAAAACAGGTGGTAGGTGGTTATGGCTTAAGATATTAAACATTTAACAAAACTGATAGTACTAAGATATTTGATGTAATGATGAGAAGATGGAAAGAAGCCACGAGTGGGAGGTTATTAGTAGGTATATTAAAAATCAACCTGTATATGGTTTGTTCGGTATGTACCTACAGTTCAATTCAGTATTTATATCAGACTCATAATCTGTTTTAACGGTGCGTTTAGACGCGCAGCACGCAGCCCGGCAAACAGTATCCCGGTACAAACAAGCGGCGGTAGCCTTATGGTTAAGGCGTCGGACTCGCAATCGTGAGGACGTTATTTCCAATCCTACAAACACAAGCGTCTGAGCTGAGCTGGAGGGGTTAACAAAATTGCTAGTAATATGAGACGCAATCCTACGTTTCTAGTTATCTTTTAAAAAAAACTACCGAGCAAACATTCAGGCCCTTGTCCCACCAACAATGTTGAGAAGGCGAGAAACCTTAATAGATTTTTTCGCTCAAGAAACGTACAATACATGTAGAGCCCTTGTAAACAAAAGAGATACATATATTAATAGTTGATTGCTAATTATTCACATTGCCGGTGAGAACTTGCCCAATAATCGGTCTATCATCTCACGGTACGTATATTGAACAAGATAATAGTTGGTAGTTACTCGCTACTCGCCGGCGATGCGACATGTGCCTTACGCCTATTCACACGCTCGCAATCGTGTTCGTGCCCGTTGAATGTAGCTTTGAACGCGAGCGTGTGAATCCATCTTAAAAGTGGTAAAATTTATAAAAAGTATTGTGTTGTCACATATCACCAATATAGACATAGTAACCTATCATAAGTAAAAGTCACGATTACGATTAAAGATAGATCACGATTTAAGAATAACTTTTCAATAATGAAGTTTAATTGTCTTTAATGATGTGCAGTCTCACGAATCTCTTCTGGAGTTCGAAATTCTATATTTAACAGCTAATTTTAACTATACCGTCGTATACCTAGAGAGTTTTGACCCTAAAACTTCATTGTGAATGGCAGACTAGGCCTAAAATAGCCCCGTTTCTAGATCCTAATAATAGTTTAGAAGCATGTTAGAGATATTCAAGATTAAGTTTTCAGGTATTATTAGGACGTGCACTTACATAAAATTTGGGCCTCAATAATATTTTGAAAAGATTGCATGTAATACGAGTTTTGCACAGTAACCTCTATAATAAAGAAAACAGAGTTCTGTCTTTTTATCCCCTTACAAAAAATAAATGTACCTAAGCATACAGTTTAAATGGTGGCTACAAGAACTCAATTATACGGCAACCGAAGATCTTTTAGGATCATGACACACACACACACACACACACACACTCACACACACACACACACACACACACACACACACACAAACACACAAAGCACTTTTTTATATAATTATTTTTTATATATTATATTCACTTTCTCTCTACTTTTATGCGATTAAATTATGTTTGTAAGATAAGGGTTACAACATACTTATTGGTCCTGTAACATGGGGTGAGGATCTGGTGATCTGTAATACAGGTTTCTCGTACTTCAGATACCAGCTTCTCACAAACAGATTACAATTACTATACGATGATGTCTTGTATCTACTACTTTATGTTATTATGTATTGTATGAACTTTGTGATGAGAAAAAAAAAAGAAAAAAAAAATCGGTTGTTGTATTTTCAAAGACAACATGCACTTCAATTGAGGTTTGTTTTGGATTATCTTCTTCAACGAAACCTGAAGTCCTTTTGTCGGTCAGACTTTTTACATGACTGCTCCAAACAAGGACGCGTACGATCACTAATAATATATTCTGAAACACCAAACATACACTAGTTCATTTCAATTATTAATGGGCTAGTTTCAAACTAGTCAAAACAACAACTCTTTAAGAATTCTCAAAACGCAGATTTTAATTAGATCTCTTACAAATATTCTGTAATTTTAGTTTTAAATAAAAATATACGTTTAAATTTAATTATATAGGTATTTACCTACTAACTATTTTTTTTCCATATCTTTTTTTTTATTAAAAATTAAAATATAGAAATTATAATGATTATGCATAATGTAAAAATATGGATATTATCTGAAAAAAAAAGAATTATTATTATTATAAAAAGCGGTCTATGACGTCACTTTTTTTTCGTCTTATCACTTCTTTTTGACATGATCAATGATCAAAAATCCAATTTAACACAAAATTGGAACTTAACTGTTTGCAGTTTAAATATCAGGTTTGTTTATTTATTAGTCTTTTGGCTTTTTTTTTGTTTACCTAGAAAACTAGCTTTTAAGGCAAATTATTATATAAGACCTGTTGTTTTGTGTATGATTATAAGAGTAGGTAGTCTATGCGTGTTTTGGCAGAATCTTTTCATTCAAGCTTCGCACTTGGAACTGCCGACATTTTCAATATCGTTTTTCAAAAATGTTATGTTTAAATAACCGATTAGATTTTTCGAAATAAAGTTTTTTTTTTATTTGACTTAGAATTGTTTTCTTTAAGGTCCAATTTTAGATTTTTGTCAATGAATGTAGACCAACATTTTTCGAACGAAGACTTTTTAAAAATAGAATTCTGCAAAGAAGATATCAAAACAAATTTTCAATTAAAATTAGATTTACCTATTAAGCATCAGTGAAGCTGTGTAACGGCATTCCAGCATTTCGGATTCGATGCATATCTTAAATAGCTGGGCATCACAGGGCATCCGTGACGCCGGCACGTCAGGCACGCGGCTCTGATGAATTCTGACGCCGACCGTCAATAGATTACTATATTAGCACATTCCAAGCGATCATTATTTATTGTATAATGGAAAATATCTGCGTTGATTGAATTTTCTGACGTCAATTTAGAACATTAAAGGATTATAAATGTAAAAGTAGCTTTGTCTGTCTTGTTTTCACGCTTAAACCGCTAAACGGATTTATATGAAGTTTGATATACAGATAGGTTGAGTTTTGAGGAAGGACATAGGATGGTTTTTATCGCGATAACCGATATCACCGCGGGCAAAAACTAGTAGTAGATAACAAAATATTTAATAAAATACGGGAAACAGGATCCGGCTCAGGAGTTCACTACTGTGAACTCCGTAACATTTAGAGTTCCGTAGCCAAAATGGCAAATCGGAACCCTTGTAGTTTCGCCATGTCCGTCCGTCCGGAGCTTAGATGAAGGCTGTAATATTGGCATGGATACACATATATACTTACGTCGACATAGTGAAAGAATAAAATTTTAAAAAATATTTTTTTCCCATAAGTAAATATATCGGAATTCACTATATGTACATGGGAATGTGATTTTTTTTCTCACCTACCCCATCGTGTGTTGTATCATGAGATAGGCCTTTGTTGTGTTTAGGAGTTGTGAAGATCAGTTTTAGATTTAGGGACCAGTTTGTGATATATAAGCTTAAAAGTGCAAATTTTTGTTAGGGTCAAGTGTCCCCCACCCTGCCAGCTAAATGGTTGATGTTGAATATGTGAAAAAATTCACAGTGGTAGTATATATAGTGAAATTAAAAGAAAACTATCAAGTAACAACATTGAAAATGAATATTAAATAGGTATTATAAAGTTGTAAGGATGAAACAAAACAACAGAAAACCCACTTCTTAAGCCGCATTATTCGGATGGGGGGAGAGGAGGGAACTACGGAACCCTACATGTGCAACATGCACTTGGGGTTTTTTTTAAGATAACTAGCAATGTGAGATAGTGGGTCCCACGATACTTGCAATCCTGTTAACCCCTCCAACTAAGCTCAAAGGCTTGTGTTCCGGTGAGAAAAAATTGTTCTTCAACATTTTTCATGCGAACGAAGTCGCGGGAAGCTGGTAGGTTTATAAATACAATAGCACCTACATCCTACCTACACAATATACCCACACAAATTGTCCACTCTTATTACTAGCCGCTGTCCATCCCATTCTAAAACTCAACAAAATATTCTCCACAAACGCTCCCATATCTTAACCCCACAAAATACCTTACTACCTTAGCATAAGGTCCACAATCCCATAACCCACCAGTAAGTTTCATAGTGAGCGCAATATTGGCGTGATCAGTGAGTTGACACGCAGGCCTGGCCGACAAACTTCGCCGACGTCTGCCGAGCTCCAAAGATATCCGGGTAAGTTTCACGTATCGCAGTATGGTTATTTGTAAATCGTATAGCATGAAACGTCGATACATAGGCTACCGTTGAATAAGGAGGTTTTGAATACGAAAATGTTGTTGATAAAGAAAACTTGAGCCTAAAGATCGTGAATTGAAATAATCATAATAGAATAGATACATTACGACAGTATACCATTTTATTCCACTTCTTATGAATAAAACAAACGTCGACAAGTTAAACTAATAAAAATGTATTGTCATTGTATCAAAAACGGATCATTCTGGTTTTAAAACTGGTTGTCTGTAAAGCCGGTTTACGGATGATAATTTCACGTGATAACTTCAAAAGAAAACATTGATGACATATCGCCATTAGCAAGTAGTCAATAACGTTAGTTCCAATGTTTCACATGTCACTGCAATCGCCATTCGCGTTGCCTAGCAACCAGTCAATAACGTGACTTTGTTAAGACCCTTTTTCGTGAGTGCAGCCGGTTATCGATTTACAAGACGTTATCACGTCAAAAAACCCTCTATTGCTTGTAAACTCGGATATTCGAAATATTCATCTATCCCTGTCTAACCTGAATGAGAAAACGATTGAAACTCAAAAATGGGATATTGCTTTAAAGAAAAACCTCATAGGTACCATGTGAAAAAACGTTGCACTCGAAGATCTCACACTATGAAGGTTGAATGTTATTTCAAAGTATCCTCCTTAAAACATTATCTCATATTTCAATTCAATATAACGCATACGGAACGCTTCGATTCGATTACTATTTTAAAGAAGGTATCTATAGAGCAACAGACAACCACAGTTCCCTAGTTATAAGATTAAGTGCGGTTTATTGCCTGGTCTAACGAACTTATCAATTAAACTAAAACCTTATTGCCATAAGACGATCTTTATAGCCAAAATGTTACAATATATATTTTGACTGCCTCTGTGGCGCGGTGGGAGTGTTTTCGACTGCTACGCACGAGGTCGTGGATTCGATTCCCTCACGGGACACCACTTTGTGTGATGACACAGGGCTTGTACACTACTGCGGGAGTGGTCTTTTAAAGAATATATAGCCTTATTATCAACAATCGTATGCTGTCATGACATCAATGGCGAAACGAAATTAACTCACTCAATTATTTTCGGCTTCCTTTTTTTTTTAAAGACGACTCCCGCATTATGCTACCTGCCCTGTGTCGCGGGGGACTTTGCAATCATTTAGTTCACGGACACAAAATACACCCAGACTCGAAACAACAATTTGTGGATCACACAAGTAGTGTCCCATGCGGAAACAATCCCACCGCGCCACAGAGACCCATAATTTTATAGGTTCAAAGAACCGTGTCCAACAAGATCTATTTTTGTACCGAGTTACCACAGGCAAATGTTAACCCCACACCTCTGATGGCTACTCTATATCACAGCTTATTCAACAACATGAAAAAACAACAACTATGTCAGTCTGTTAGACAGGTGACGTGCAAATATGTCACGGTTAACACGCCTCACATTCCCCTTGCGTCCCTATCGCATGCATGATTCAGTACCGAACTACATGAGGTGTCAATACCTATGTTGGTACTTACAAATGTAAATATAGCATGCATGTTGTATTAGTTGTTTGGAGTATGCTTATCTTAGTTTATGAGCTTTGTATTTGGATAATGCGCTTATTACACTTCACTGAATCAGGGACCCTGAATCCTTAATAAGAGCGGTGTAATAAGAGTTAGGGCCCTAATTCTCTAACAAATTTTCAAGGCCACCTCGATTTAGGGCTATAGGGCTATAGGGCTATAGGCTATAGTTCTATTCACTAAATTAAACGGCTATTGCCGTTTAATTTAGTGAATAGAACTATGAACTATAAAATTATTTAAATAGGCGTTAATGACGTAGTTTTAACAGAGTGCTCTTATTCCTAGCATTTTCTCTCTAGAAGTTCACTTTAGAAGTTTTTTTACATTTGTACAAGTAAACAAGACCGAGGAACGACTCATCAATCATACTTGAAAGCCGTTCATCAAACTACATCCTTCTTTGTTTGGATTTAGCCGCGCGGCGACAATGTACTCCGTATTCGGCAAAATCGCCAAAGTGTATTTTTCATGTCATACGGATAAAGTAAAAGGTCGCAGATTCTTTCACCTCTTGGCAAAAAACTCGTAGTGTGAACAACCCTTTACGGCGAAGATACACATGCCAGTGAAATGGAACAGTAGCGTGCATGCTAGTTGCATGCCAGGAAACTAAAATCAGATGCAGGCACACCAGTTAGCGTATACGCAAGATAGTTAGGTAACACGTGCAAAGAGTTGTAATGCCAGTATGCCAGTTACAGGCATATATTTAGTTTATTAGTTAAACAAAAACAAAATAACAACTGGGCTACATGGAACACATTTAGTTATGTCATTCTTCATGATCTAGTTTCTATGGATTTGGCCTCACGTTTATACAGCATCTGTTATATGGTATAACATTTTTATTACCAGAGTAATAAGCATTCGGATGTAGAAGTTACGTGTTGTGATCAGATTGTCCTGTTTTATGGCGGGTACAATGCCAAATACGTGACTTATTGTTTTGTATCAGCTTCTGTAATTCTACCAATGTTACGCCAAATGTTTCATTATAAGATGTTGTTCAGCAAAAGTGATGTCTAATTGTCCGGCTTTAGATATCTACTCATCAAATGTTTGATCGATATTATATTATTTGTATAAATAATAGATTAGTTATAGATTGATTTGGCGTATATGAATAGATAGAAAGGGTGGTTGGAAAACATGTTGCCACAAAATGTACATCACAGAGTTGCGCGCCAATGATAAAATGGCAAAATAGATCATGCTCAGATTACCAACTTGTGCTACTCTAATATAATTTTATTTAAAATACTCAAAAATAAAGTTACGAAACAAAATAGCCACGTAAAAAGAACTTACTACTGAAGGTATGCAAAAAAAACCGGGCAAGTGCATGTCCACACAAAATGTAGGGTTCATCCCATTCCGAATAATGCGGCTTAAGAAGTGGGTTTTCTGTTGTTTTTGTTTCATACTTACAACGTTATACCTACTTAATAATTTTCAATGGAATTTGTACGAAAATTTTGTTACTTCTCATTTGATCAGCCGTTACTCGTGAACTTGTAAAGCCTACTTAGCTGTCATAATTTTCCTTTTCATTTCACTATATATCCTACTACCGTGATTTTTTTCATATACTCAACATCAAACATTTAGCTTATGACTTTAACAAAAAATTGCACTTTAAAGCTTAATATTTTACAAACGGATAATCACATCCCCAATTTACATAAAAGTTTTCAAAATTTTAATTTTTCATTTTGTCGACATAAGTTGTATGTACATTTATGCAAAATTACAGCCTTCTAGCACTAACAGTCTCTGAGCTAAGACTAAGAAGTGCGGACGGACGCACATAGCGAAACTATAAGGGTTCAGTTTTACAATTTTGGTTACGAAACTCTAAAAACAGCTCCGAATCAAGGACGTTAAAAAGAGCCTTATTCCACCTAAATAGCACCCCTTCGCGTACATCAAATCTGTATTCAAAACTTGAAACTAAACCGTCGCATTACTTATTATAACGACGATCTCTACAAACTTGTCGAACTTTGCCTCTCGGATATATTGGGAATATAAATATCCTGCCCAGCCCTTTCCTGGCACTTAAGACATCCGCCATGGACCCTTACGGCTAAGAACATGTAGTTTGGGTCACATTCACCCATGGGAACTAGTGCACAGTTTGAAAACTTTATTGATGGGTTGTCAATACCTTTTTAAATAGATATTGCTCTTTTCGTAAAGGGTTTCAGAGATTTTTGTGTCGGTATTTCTGAAGAGATTGCTTGCAGTAGTGTTTAAGTTTTATTTATATTTTATAACTTTTGAAAAAAAAAAGTAATTTTAGTATAACGAAGTAAAACGAAGTGGCGGTGGCCTAATGGCTAAGGCATCGGTCTCGCAATCGTCGCGGGTTAAAATCCTACCCATTATACTACCGACGTGAGCCTACTCCTAACACAAGCCTTTGAGCTTAGCTGGAGAGGTTAACAAGATTGCTAGTACTGTGGGACTCAATCCCACATTGCTAGATATCTTTAAAAAAATATATATTTAAAAAAAAATGTGTGGCACTCGGGGACTGCCGCATGCCGCGGTAAAGCTATTGCATAGCATATTTTATCAACTTATGCAATTATAATAATTTATTTATTTTTTATTTATGCAGTATTTTTTTTTCATGACACTTCGGAGCAGCTCGTCTCGATCCTTGCGAGCTTCATACAATCGTACCATATACATATACGTTAAGCGAACGCTCGGCCGAGCTACATGGTAGGCGGAGTGGGGGGTGTTAGGTTTTTTTCGTTACGGAATTTCTTGATTCGGTCGCCGCGCTCAAAGCCCGCGATAAAAGCTATGCAATAGCTTAAAAATCTACTAAGAAAGTCATTTTTTTTAAATTAAACAGATAGTAACTGTCTGTCTCATCGATTTTTGCAACTAAACCTCTAAGCCGATTTGACTCCAAGAAATGTATAGACAATAAGATAGCCTAATAGGTACTTGAAAAGTAACTTAGGCTGCTTATCGATAACTGACGTCCACACAGATTACTTAAAAATAAAAAAACAACTGCAAAAAATAATATAGGTACAAAAACAAAATAATTAAACATTATGGAGTTGGTGCCAGGAAATGTAGTTTTATGTTTTAGGCACCAACTTCCTGCCTTTAATATTTGAAGAGTTCCTTCAATTTCTCCAAGATCTCATAATCAGATCCAAACTTTGATGACAATGGGACCAATCTGGAAGTATACCCTTTCAAACACAAAAATATTTATTCAAATCGGTCCAGCCGTCAGCGAGTAATCGGATTTTCGAATTCGGCAAACATTAAAAAAAATACAGTCGAATTGAGAACCTCCCCTTTTTGAAGTCGGTTGATATTATACTAAGTTTATATTTTTAAACGCTTAACATACCTACCTATTATTCCTACTAAATCCAAAAAATAATGCGTCATAAAATAATTTAACTCATATAAATAAACATTAAGTACCACTCTTTGTCCCACACTTTGTCAACCATATTGCGTAAGCACATGAATTGTTTACTTACAAGTCATTACATTGTGTAAAACAAATATAATAATGATAATTCGTATAATATACGACCTATATAAAACCTAATATTAAATACACGAGCCTAAATTTAAAAAAGAGTTCTCTAAAAAAAGATCTCATATATCTGTGCGATCTTATAACAAAATATGTAACAACCCTTGCGGCTAAACATCCATCTGTTTGTGCTTTATTACTAATAGACAAACAGACAGAAAATTCTCACTATTTTCTCGGATTAAGAAGCAATCGCAATAACACGTCAAGTTTTGCTTAAAAATTAAAATCGACGATCTTACAACAAAAAAGCTAAAAACCGTTGCAACAAAACCTGTTTTTTAAAAGCAACTTTGTCTAAAATGAAGCTACTCACATTTTCGTGAACGGTTAAGAAACAACGCAATCACACGTCAAGTATTGTTTGCGTCATTGGCTAATGTAGTGGGGGATATTTCGTTCTCTTGCTATTTATGCCCAAGACCAGACAGGCGTTTAATTCAATAACTTTCACAAAGCTACGAAGAACAGTGCAGCGTTAGGGATGGCGGCTTCACTACTTTTGTTGTTGATGGAGAAGTGTAGAAGCTCACATGTCTGTTGTAAGTTACTGTAAGCAAAGTCATCATAAATATTTGTTAATTTAATAAGAATCAAACTTTCGTTACTTAATAGTACCCAATGTTTTTACATTCCTAGGTATTTTTATGAACTTACTAGGGTCTCATTTTATTTTAAGTCTTACGATAAATAATCCATCAACAGAGAATCTGATAATCACTGTATTCAGTCATTGGCTTTTATCAACGAGATAATTTTTATGAAAATTCTCCCCAGCCTCACTTTTTTCTTCTTCCCTACATAAAAGAAATATCACTCTATATATTACAATTCAGTATGAAGTACACAAGTTATTACAATTAATTTTCTCAGACTTTTACAAGCGCTGCAATTTAAAACCCACTGCAAGAAACATTTGTGATAAGATACAGATAGAATTTACAGAATTTGTAATCAGTACAAAGGCAACTTGAAATGCCACATCCGAGCCCCTTCCTTCTTTGACCCCGTCAAGTGGGGTCCGGTCAGAAAATCACTACTTACGCTGATTGAACAAGTTTTTCCCATAAGAAGCGGAGAGAACGCACCATCGCGTGAAATTAGCCGACTTCTGTGATTGGTCGATTTAATACTTTGTATATTTGCAAGATCATAACTTGTAATTGTAATTAATATCATAGTTGTATGCAGAGACATAAACATGGCGTAGATATAAACGAATGAATTTACCTTTACTATTTTAAATCCGAAGTTTGTAAGGCTGAAAGAATGGATGTGTGTTTTCTTTCATATAAAAACTAGTGAACAGAATTTGATGAATGTAGTTTAAACAGTAATTTAGTTTATATATCAGAATGTCATATGTGCCATTCTGATATTTATACTAAATTACTATTACTTATTATTATTACTAGAAAAACGTTTTTTAGAAACTAAGTAAGTAAGTACAAAATATTTAATAAAAGCAGTACTCTATGAAATAGTGAAAATTCCTCCCTAGATCTTTGTCTTCTCTAAATTTTGGTCATTTTTTTTAATGAACTTGTAAGGAGTTCATTGTAAATCATCGTTTCTGCTTTATAGATATGGATAATATTTGGCACAGAGATAAGTTATAGTTTGAAATAGCACAATGGCTGTTTTTTATCCCGGAAAAATGTACAATTCTCGTAAGTTTCAATATACAAGAATTATATATTGCAACTACCAGTAAGCTATAACTATTACCACATAATGTATCACTTAATCTAACTACACACACAGCCTCTCATCTGCCATAACACTAATACTGGCTCAACGTGGTATAATTATGATGACAGCCCGTAATCTCCGCTAATGCTCAGTAAATACCACTGTCCGTCTGTAATTAGTTAAACAGCACCGTTTGTTTGATAAACGTATTGTCCATGATTTATAATTGATAATGATAATGTGGTGTTTGATATAATTACTCGTATATGTACCTATTTGACACTTATTTTAATTACTAAATGTGTATCAAAACTACACTGTTACAATTGTCCGGGTTTGTGAATTAGAACTTGCATTATCTGTTGTATTTTTAGGAATAGTATAGGTTTTAAGTAAAAAGGTGTATAAAACATCATTGTACAGGCCTTACCTTAAAAGATAATGTTCTCTTGTTAATTCCCAACGCAAAAATGACGGGGTGGTTTAAGTTTGACGTGTCTGTCTGTGGCATCGTAGCTCCCGAACGCGTGAACCGATTTTGATTTCGTTTTTTTTTTTGTTTGAATGGTGATTTAGTCGGCAGTGTTCTTAGCTATTTTGATGTTAATCGATCTACGACTACGGTTCTGTTGGAAGCCCCCGCTAAAAAAATTCAAACTTTTAAAGATTTTTTCCAAAATATGCAACTTCAACTTAACTAAGAGTAAACATTTAATTGCAACGGTACTCCTATTTAATCCGATTTAATAATTTAATAAAAAGTAATCCGCCATTTTGTGGCGGCAGCCATCGCCGCTACCAAAATGGCGGATTAGGTTCAATTTTTTTCATAACTCCCTCAATAAGGGTATAAAATGAAAGGGTTTGACTAGTAGAATACTATATCTACACTACGATAAATTTTAAATCCAAGGTGGCCGCCACCACAAATTAGTGAAATACATTTTTTTCACAACTCCCTCAATATACAGTGGCTACAGTACAGTTTAAAGATTAAAGATTTCTTTATTTTGTATAAAACATGTGTATTCAGTACAAGATATAAAAACTTGCATGCAAGGTGTTATTTTTGTGTATGTGCTACATGTTTTGCCATTGTAGGCATACAAAAAGACAATGTTAAAAATGTTGTAAATGACATGCATGACAAATCTTATTATATCATAAAAAAACATTCAATAATAACATAATATAAAACAAATTAACATTGTTAAATTAAATTTAGAAATAGAAAAAGTTATAAAAATGTAATTATAAAAGCATTTAGAAAATCATTATTAAATTATAAAGACATGTCAAATAGGAAAATCAAATTAGAAGAATATTTAAATTATAAATTAAAAACACAAGTCACATAGATAAGTGATATTGTAAAATTATTGTCAACATATAGAAATTAATATCTTAAGCTTAAAAATTAGAGGTATACGAAATGTCATAATAATTTTGTAGGTCATGGTTCTAGGTTCCGGGGTAGGTACACGATAGTAATTATATTATGTCGAATCGGTCAAGAAATCAAGTGTCGTTGGCTAGTCTCTAACGAGATTGGCCGTCGTAACAGACATCGTTTTGAAGACTAGGTAATAAGTTTCACATGTTAAATTGTACGAAATGTCAAACATCAAGCTCCACCTCTCACCAAAACGATTGAATCTAAAATCTATCAGCGACATTACTTGACGCTTTTCTCCATCGTGTGAGCCCATGGGACGTTCGATCACAGTCAGAATGTAAACACATGACGTCACAAGTGTACATCGGCTAAATTAAATCTCATTGTAGCTTAAACGAAGCGAGTGACTTGGAAAATGTTAGATTGAGTCTTTTTGTGTAGTCTTTTTGTGTTTTGTATTGTGATTGATAGATCTATAAATATCAATGAGATGAGTCCGGGATAGAGTAGGGACGATATTATTGATAGTTGATAGTGGCACTATCATGTTGGTTTAAGATTTTATGGATTTGATTTTAATTACCAAATATATATAATTACCAATAGTCATTGTAGCTTCGATTGGATAGTTCGATCGTGGGTTCGATTCCCACCCAGGATAAAACTTTGTGTGATGAGCACGATGGTTTATTCTGTGTCTGGGTGTTATTTATCTATAATATGTATGTATTTAGAAATATATAAGTATATTTATCAGTTGTCTGGTTGCCATAGTACAAGCTCTGCTTAGTTTGGAATCAGATGACGTTGTGTGAGTCGCCCCAAGATATTATTATTATTATTTTAGTTGATAACCATGACAATAAACTGTTTTACTGTCAAGCTTTAAAAAAGGTAATTTGAAATGAGCAATCTGGTATCAAGTTTTCAGTTCGGGTTACTATTCAATCTTAAATAGGTGGTACCAAAAACACCAGGTTGATGATTAGATCATAAAATAATAATTAAATTAAAAAAAACTTGCCTGCAAAAAGACGGAAACAAAATACCCTTCACATTTAATATCATGCAGTCGGAGGCATTAATGATTCCTGTTGGACTTAATAATTTTAGCATTGTTTATTCCTAATTACATTTAAATATGTCAAATCAATTTAGTGTTTATTTTATAAACTAGCATCCTTGTTATATATTAACGTTAGATTAATCATCTGTCAACATTCTGCATTTTAAAGCACTACATCACCCAAAGGTAAACTGATAGAAAATGCTTTTAGAATTAAGTCTGCCTTTGCACGCTATTTGTACATTAAGTTTAAATAAATAAAATAAAAGTTTATTATATTTGTATAGTTTATTTAGTTTAGTTTAGTTATTTAGTATATTTGTTATCAGCTTTTAAAATCTTTTATTTTGATATGCCACTCGATAGGTTTTGAAGATATATTTTTTATTTGTATATAAATGGCGCCAAATTTACGCCATTAGTTTTTTTTTTTTTTAATGTACCCAGTGTCATGACACCTCTCAAGCTAAAATCCATCTAGCCGTTTAGGCTCGAGGGCGTGCCAGAGAAAAATACATACCTACATACACTCGAAAAACACAACCCTCCTTCTTGCGCAGTCGGGTCAAAGTTATGATTACATACAAACTTCTACAGCGCATATCGTTTTGAAATTTTAGTAATTAACCAATTTTATGTATGTATACCGATTTAAGAATAGTACCACCCCATCTCTTCCCGTGGGTGTCATCAAGGCGACTAAGGGATTATTTTGATGTTAATCGATCTACGACTACGGTTCTGTTGGAAGCCCCCGCTAAAAAAATTCAAACTTTTAAAGATTTTTTCCAAAATATGCAACTTCAACTTAACTAAGAGTAAACATTTAATTGCAACGGTACTCCTATTTAATCCGATTTAATAATTTAATAAAAAGTAATCCGCCATTTTGTGGCGGCAGCCATCGCCGCTACCAAAATGGCGGATTAGGTTCAATTTTTTTCATAACTCCCTCAATAAGGGTATAAAATGAAAGGGTTTGACTAGTAGAATACTATATCTACACTACGATAAATTTTAAATCCAAGGTGGCCGCCACCACAAATTAGTGAAATACATTTTTTTCACAACTCCCTCAATATACAGTGGCTACAGTACAGTTTAAAGATTAAAGATTTCTTTATTTTGTATAAAACATGTGTATTCAGTACAAGATATAAAAACTTGCATGCAAGGTGTTATTTTTGTGTATGTGCTACATGTTTTGCCATTGTAGGCATACAAAAAGACAATGTTAAAAATGTTGTAAATGACATGCATGACAAATCTTATTATATCATAAAAAAACATTCAATAATAACATAATATAAAACAAATTAACATTGTTAAATTAAATTTAGAAATAGAAAAAGTTATAAAAATGTAATTATAAAAGCATTTAGAAAATCATTATTAAATTATAAAGACATGTCAAATAGGAAAATCAAATTAGAAGAATATTTAAATTATAAATTAAAAACACAAGTCACATAGATAAGTGATATTGTAAAATTATTGTCAACATATAGAAATTAATATCTTAAGCTTAAAAATTAGAGGTATACGAAATGTCATAATAATTTTGTAGGTCATGGTTCTAGGTTCCGGGGTAGGTACACGATAGTAATTATATTATGTCGAATCGGTCAAGAAATCAAGTGTCGTTGGCTAGTCTCTAACGAGATTGGCCGTCGTAACAGACATCGTTTTGAAGACTAGGTAATAAGTTTCACATGTTAAATTGTACGAAATGTCAAACATCAAGCTCCACCTCTCACCAAAACGATTGAATCTAAAATCTATCAGCGACATTACTTGACGCTTTTCTCCATCGTGTGAGCCCATGGGACGTTCGATCACAGTCAGAATGTAAACACATGACGTCACAAGTGTACATCGGCTAAATTAAATCTCATTGTAGCTTAAACGAAGCGAGTGACTTGGAAAATGTTAGATTGAGTCTTTTTGTGTAGTCTTTTTGTGTTTTGTATTGTGATTGATAGATCTATAAATATCAATGAGATGAGTCCGGGATAGAGTAGGGACGATATTATTGATAGTTGATAGTGGCACTATCATGTTGGTTTAAGATTTTATGGATTTGATTTTAATTACCAAATATATATAATTACCAATAGTCATTGTAGCTTCGATTGGATAGTTCGATCGTGGGTTCGATTCCCACCCAGGATAAAACTTTGTGTGATGAGCACGATGGTTTATTCTGTGTCTGGGTGTTATTTATCTATAATATGTATGTATTTAGAAATATATAAGTATATTTATCAGTTGTCTGGTTGCCATAGTACAAGCTCTGCTTAGTTTGGAATCAGATGACGTTGTGTGAGTCGCCCCAAGATATTATTATTATTATTTTAGTTGATAACCATGACAATAAACTGTTTTACTGTCAAGCTTTAAAAAAGGTAATTTGAAATGAGCAATCTGGTATCAAGTTTTCAGTTCGGGTTACTATTCAATCTTAAATAGGTGGTACCAAAAACACCAGGTTGATGATTAGATCATAAAATAATAATTAAATTAAAAAAAACTTGCCTGCAAAAAGACGGAAACAAAATACCCTTCACATTTAATATCATGCAGTCGGAGGCATTAATGATTCCTGTTGGACTTAATAATTTTAGCATTGTTTATTCCTAATTACATTTAAATATGTCAAATCAATTTAGTGTTTATTTTATAAACTAGCATCCTTGTTATATATTAACGTTAGATTAATCATCTGTCAACATTCTGCATTTTAAAGCACTACATCACCCAAAGGTAAACTGATAGAAAATGCTTTTAGAATTAAGTCTGCCTTTGCACGCTATTTGTACATTAAGTTTAAATAAATAAAATAAAAGTTTATTATATTTGTATAGTTTATTTAGTTTAGTTTAGTTATTTAGTATATTTGTTATCAGCTTTTAAAATCTTTTATTTTGATATGCCACTCGATAGGTTTTGAAGATATATTTTTTATTTGTATATAAATGGCGCCAAATTTACGCCATTAGTTTTTTTTTTTTTTAATGTACCCAGTGTCATGACACCTCTCAAGCTAAAATCCATCTAGCCGTTTAGGCTCGAGGGCGTGCCAGAGAAAAATACATACCTACATACACTCGAAAAACACAACCCTCCTTCTTGCGCAGTCGGGTCAAAGTTATGATTACATACAAACTTCTACAGCGCATATCGTTTTGAAATTTTAGTAATTAACCAATTTTATGTATGTATACCGATTTAAGAATAGTACCACCCCATCTCTTCCCGTGGGTGTCATCAAGGCGACTAAGGGATTTCACACTGGAGGACGGACAGCATCGCCCTCTGCGTACTTTAAAATCTTACTGCGATCGCCAATCCACTCACCAAGCGTGGCGATTATGGCAATTAACCCCAGAATCTATAATAAGTAGGTTCCACTGGGGAGACCGGTGTTCAGTAGTGGGACATCATATGGGTTGATATGTACATGTATGTATCTAGACAATAAAGTCATATCTTTTTTATATTTCTTAAATAAAGACGACTCCCGCTTTAGGGTAAACATACAAGTCACGAACACAAAGTACACCCAGACTCGGAACAACAATTTGTGGATCACACAAAGTGTAATCGAACCCACGACCTCTTGCGTAGCAGTCGGGTAACACACTCCCACCGCGCTACAGAGGCAACCAAATATAAACTTAGGTAATATAGGTAATATAAACTTAGGTTCGTTGTCTTAATAAAACAATGTCTCTGTGGTGCGGTGGGAGTGTATCCGACTGCTACGCAAGAGGTCGTTTCCTACCCAGGATAAAACTTTGTGTTATGAGCATGATGGTTTATTCTGTGTATGGGTGTTATTTATCTATAATATATTTGTATTTAGAAATATATAAGTATGTTTATCGGTTGTCTGGTTTCCATAGTACAAGCTCTGCTTAGTTTGGGATCAGATGGCGTTGTTTGAGTTGTCCCAGGATTATTGTTAATATCACCCTTAACCCTGTAATGTTTCAAAAATACGATACAATGATGAGCTCACAAAACCCACCTCGAGACTCTATTCTAAATTGGACACTGCCCACGTCCTACATATTTAAAATTAAAAACACAGCCAAACCTTTCCTTCAACAATACCTAATATTTGCCTGCAATTAGAAATACAAACTTAACTTTACAATAAAATCTTGGGACATTCTCATTGTAACAGTATTCCGGTCCTGCCCGGTCCGGATTCCCGAGGTTAGGTACATTTATAGACATATTTACTTACCGTTCTCAACAGCCACTGTTTACTTAGTACGGCTCTCATTTACCAAGTTGGACGTCCGGTGAAGCCGTATCTGTCTTATTTGGATAATGCTAAGCAAATACGTAAATTTGGAAGCATTATGATCTCGGTGCCAGGCCAGTTTTTGATGGCGTTAAAAATGCATGAAATTGAGAGTCATCCTTTGTTACGGATCGTATAAAACGTCTGCATTGTGCATACGTAATTTTATTTGTTTAATAATGAGGTGATTTTATTATTTTTAGTTGTAGAGACAGTCAAAATGAGTCATCTCGCTTTACATCGTACAAAATATTTTACTATTGCGGGTGGGTGGTATCATTAATTATAACAGTGTTTATATCAGAAATCTGAAAAAAAAAATAGATGATCAAAATGAAATTTATTCAGGCAACTTAGGTAACTAAAGGTAGCCATCTACCTTTAGTTACCTAAGTTGCCTGAATAAATTTCATTTTGATCATATATTAATATTACAGTCTAAAACTTAATTAATAAAACAAAAAAATTTTGTTTTAAGTTAGCATAGGTATGCTTAAATATCTTAAATCAAGTAGATAGGTAAATAAGAATTTAAAACAGCAGAGTTAAATAAAGCAAACTCCTCAAACTTAATGATGAATAAATCACTGGTTTCTTGATTATTGGCATTCATGGATACCAAGTTATAATTTACTAGTTGTCCCGCGCAACTTCGTCTGCGGAAATTTTCCCCGTTATGAAATATTTCTCATTGCTGCTCTGCTCCTATTGGTCGTTATGTTAATAGCCTATAGCCTTCCTCGATAAATGATGGGCTATCCAACAATGAGAGAATTTTTCAATTTGGATCAGTAGTTCCTGAGATTACCGCGTTCAAACAAACAAACTCTTCAGCTTTATAATATTAGTATAGATTTACCAGAACTTTCTATTTTGCAGTATTGTATATTTTTTTCATATTTTACATTCAAGTATGGACTGTTACTGTGATGTTGGCGCGACGCCGGGCCCGCGACAATAAAATTTCACGCGACATAAAGCAAAAACACACCCCAACGCATTACCACTGTTATTTCTAACGGCCACATTAACTTGAACTGCCAATATGCGAACAATTTCACAATAATCCCTATAATTTTGGAGAAACGAGAGGGGAGAGGGAGGTCATGAAGTGTGGTGAATAAAACACATCTTGTTATGGTAGTAAGGAAATCGACAAAGTTTAGTTGGATGTTGAGATAACAACTATGAAAAGTACAACTATAACAGTTTATGTTCGGTTTAATGAACATTGTGTTATAGATATACACGTATAAAATACTCAGCCTGATTGGAGAAGTACCTCTACTTTACTGACGACCACAAAAACATAACGTTGCAGTTCTGCGAGTGAATTGAGTTCATCATATTATATTTAAAATAAAACTTTATTCACTAAAGATGCTAAACAACACTAGTGATACGTCGCGATTACTCGGGATTCTACATGTATGTACATGTAATGCCAAGTTTGCAAACAATAGGTAAAGCCGAAGGAAAAAACAAGACACTAAAAACTCGCGGCCACTCTTTTTAAATTGCCAATTTTACAATGTTTGAATGTTTATAAACTTGATATGGGCGTAAGGTGCTTCTACTAATATACTATACACCATATTATAGGGCTGATGCAAATTATATTATTAAAAAGTTGGAATATGAGATAAACTAAAATCAGCCTTAGTGGGTACAACATAGTAGGAGCATCTACTTACAACAAAAGTAAAAACGATTTGTGCCTAAATATTGGCCCAAGTACTGGGCCCAAGTATGGATACCTAAGTAAATTCCATCTTTTTTTATATATATACTCGTATATCTTGAAACAACTCGCAATCTGATCCCAAACTAAACAGAGCTTGTACTAGAGCAACCAGACAACTGATAAACATACTTATGTATTTCTAAATACATACATATTATAAATAACACCCACACACAGAATAAACCATCGTGCTTATATCACACAAAGTTTTATCCTGGGTGAGGATCGAACCCACGACCTCTGGCTTAGCAATCAGGGTCACTAACCACTAGACCAACAGGCCAGTATCCAGGCCAGGCCATCTGAAAAGACACTGTTACAATAAAATTATATATTGGTAATGTCGAGAGCTAGTTGCGTTATTAGAGATCCGCATTATTATCAAATCTGTGAAGTATCTCTATCTTACTAATCACCTGGCTGAAATAACTTAATGTAGTCCACGCTAAGATCCACGCAGTTACAATAATGTTATACAGCTCTTGGCATTAGCGTTTTGTCTTATTACTGGTCGAGATGAGAAAAACCGAACAAAATACGATTCATTAAATGATTAAAAGTAGGTACCTACTTGCTATTTTATAAACCCCTTTTTTATTAAATTCAGAAATGTCGGTCTACAGTACGTAAAGTTTTCAATTTTGTTTTAAATTGGTACGAATTGTGCTTGAATGTGATACCTAGATTAGTATTTTTTTTTTTAAAGTTAACTATCAATGTGGAATCCTGTTAATCCCTCCAGAAAAGCTCTATAGCTTGTGGTGTTAGGAGTGGGTTCACGTCGAACCCTCGACCTCACGATTTCGAGACCGATGCATTAGCCATTAGGCTACTGCCGCTTTAATTATGAAAACTATTAAAGAACCAAAGCGAATAAGTTTCTCGTCTAAAAAAATGGTTGTCTGTAAAGTCGGTTTACGGACGATAATTTTACGTGATAACGTCATAAGAAAACATTAATGACGATTCGCGTTGCTTGGCAACCAATCAATAACGTTAGTTCCAATTGTATCTCATATCATGTCGCTGCAATCGCCATTCGCTGTTGCTTAGCAACCAATCAATAACGTGACTAGCGTGAATGGGTAAAACGGGACCCTATTACTAAGACTTCGCTATCCGTCCGTCTGTCACCAGGATGAGTCTCATGAACCGTGATAATAAGACAGATGATTTTTTTAATTGATTATGTATTTCTATTGCCGCTATAACAACAAATACTAAAAACAGAATAAAATTAATATTTAAGGCGCTTCCTCGTGCAAAACCCAGCGCTAGCCATTTTTGTGCACTTTTGTGGAGCTATCTACTCTTTATCCAAAAAGAAATATCAAGTAGTAAAAATACATTACATTTCTACATAATTTTGACTCCATAATGGTAGATTTTAATTTTGTTAAAGGAGTGTAATAATCTTCTCACAACGAAAGCACAGAAATGAGAAATAATTGTTGATAAAATGCATCTCCTCGTAAAGTATTATTTTCTTTGATTTGCTACTTAAACTAATGGATAGGCAATTTATTAAAAACATTATGCTAGAAACATTTTTTTCAAACGAATAAAATTTTATTTTCTATAGATTTTATTCCAAAAACTGAGCGCGTTCGCTACGGTGCGGCGAAGAGGGAACTAATGCTCAAGGTTATTTGGTCAGGGTACGGGCTTAAGTAGGACTCCCATACAACAAACGTGTTGTATGGGATGTTTTTGCCGATTGTATATTGATAATGAAACGGAACCCTTTAACCCTTAAATTGGCACATACTGAATCTGTAGGATTGTTTATATTTAAGTTTACGTTTTGGGTAATAATAGGGATAGAAAAAAATAATTCTTATGAATTTTTGAAAAAAAATGTATTATTATATATATTTTTAAACGTCACTTAAAAAGGACATTGCCCATTACCTGCTACTGTGCGGTGACCTCATATACGTCACAGTAAACGGACATTGCCAAAAACAAAACACATTTTTTTTTTCTAATCAAACAAAAACTACACTTCTAAATTTACCGTACATATACAAAATAAAAACAAAACATAACAATGAGATCAAGTTTCTATTAAGAACCATTAAAATTATGCCAGGAACTAAACATAAAGTCAACCTCTGGCTATGAAATTAAATATTCTTAATATTATTTTGAAGGTAGGTAACAATGTACTTATAAAAACTGCAACAAAATAAACCAAACAAAATAAACTTTTCAGTATAAAATTAACCACTACTATCACTTTTCCTTATGGAATAAAAGAAAACAATTTTTTTTGGCAGTGAAACAAAGCCTCTGTTGACATTTTGTACACATAATCATAGTTTTTCCATTCTTGCAAAGGCGACAGCGACCTTGTGTGGTAAATATCGGAAAATGATCGTAACAATCAAGCCGTGCATCATCTACTGGTCTTGGCTGAACAGGCTTTAGAATAGTGCCAACCCTTGGTGAATCAGCCATGGCTCTGTGGTTCTGAGACTTAGTATTAGTCTTCATAAGCGCAAGAGCACACTGCACGCGAAACTTTTTCAGACTCAGTTTGGGTTCTCTAAGTTGAACGCAGTCTCGGCGATGCAATAGCCAGCTGTTATTCATGCTGATATCTAATAGTTGGGCGAAAATTGACATATACCATCGTCTGGTCTTCATTCGTATTCTATATAAAGCAGTCAACATGTCGGCTATATCAACGCCGCCCATGTGAGTGTTGTATATTTTTATTACACTAGGGCAAGGTACAAAGACTCGCTTCTTTTCTTTCTTATCGTATCGTTCTATGGTACTAACTGGATCTTCAGCACAGAATGAACTGGCAATATGGATGCACTGATTATCCACCCACTTAGTAACTGCCAACCTTTTTGAGTTATCGCAAACTACTTCATATGTTCCTCGTCCCTTTTTTTTCATCGCTTTATCTGTCATAAGTTTACATGTACGCAATCTATCTTTTCTAATCGTTCCTAAAGACAAAATACCCATCTCATTTCGTAAGTAGTATATAAGTTCAAGTGACGTGAACCAGTTATCGAAGTAGACTGTACTGAGTACTGGATTAGTTATAGTTTTGCATAATCTAAGCACTGTTTTACCACCAACACCAAGATAATCTTCTTCCCATTCGGTAAATCTGACCCCTGAAAAAGTGTTTGCGCCATCATAAGGAAAAAAAACATACACCATGCCCGACGTACCTGCTCGAACCAGAAACTTAAAGCCCCATTTGTGGGGTTTCTTTGGATTATATTGCTTTCTGTTACCAGCCTTTTTGCCTTTATATGGTATTATCATTTCATCCACTGCAAAAGACCGCTCTTCTTCGATTTTCAAGCATTGCTGACGAACGTGTTCCATAATAGTAGATATTTTATGATAACGGTCGTTGTTATCTACGTTTGTGTTATCGCAAAAATGTAAATAACGCTTAATACACCTATAACGTTTTAGAGACATGGCGGATGCAATCGGTTCAAACCTCAGATCAGAACTCCAATAATCTTCTACAGCAGGCATATCTACAATACCCATCAAAATCTCTATACCAAGTAAAATTTCTATTTCTTTTTTAGTAACACATATAGATTTACCACTATTTTGTACTGAATATAAATTTGTCATTTCAACAATAAAATCAAGGATATCATCGTTGAAAAATGTTTGAAAGTACTGCTGAGGAGTTAGAATTGTATGCCGCTCTTCGAAGTC
The DNA here is from genome assembly GCA_945859575.2 of Herminia tarsipennalis. Lineage (NCBI taxonomy): Eukaryota > Metazoa > Arthropoda > Insecta > Lepidoptera > Erebidae > Herminia > Herminia tarsipennalis. The sequence goes on along the minus strand of OX243846.2, from coordinate 15,544,450 downwards.
AGTGGAGTCTGGCACTTCTACGTATCCAGTAAACTTTCTTTTTTTGAAAACAAAATCTAATTGATTAATTTTACGTTTCCTAGACACAAGTGGTATTGGTAAAGGCCTAGGTGACGTGTCTACGACTGCAGTTTGTCTCGTTCGACGTATTCCTGGCATCAATGAAGCTCTTACAAAACTCGTAGATGGTGTTGCAATGGACATTTCTGATGGAGTTTCGGGTATATAACACTGTGTTAGATTAGAAGCATGTGGTGTGAAAGGTGAGGATTCTTTTGCCAGTACAGAGGTTGGAGGTTGCTCAGGTATAACTGTATTTTCACCAATCCAAAAATCCTCATCATCGCTGAGATCATCTAATAAGTTACTCAACCCAGGAACCATTTCTCGAACAGGAGATGAGTTGTCACTATTAAAGTACTCACGTGCTCCTATTTTTTGTTCAATATCTTCATCCGATTCGACATCAGACTCCTCAGAGTCCTCTGGAGGTAAAAGAGAGATGATTTTCTTGGATCTCCAAGACATTTTTCTGTAATTATAAAAAAAAAATGTATTATTTCAATGGTAAGTATGCTGGATCTATGAACTATTTGTAAGTACTACTTTATGGCAACGTCCGTTATATGGGACAAACGGAAAATACACTAGCTCATAGTTATAACTGGCAAGGTCCGTTATATGGGACAAACAAAAAATACACTAGTTCATAGTCCTAATTGGCATAGTCCGTTTTAAATGACATACTTAGTTTCGACTAAATTAAAGATACAAAAACAATGATAGTATTGAAAAAAACTATGTCATCTAATACGGTATACTGTATTTCAATTGAATTCAACAAAATAATGAACAAAATAAAGAAAAAACTCACCTTTTCAAAAAAAAATATCCGGAGCGTAACACCACCCGCCTGATGCACTTTTTCAAATCGGCGTAATGAGTGACCGTTGGCCGTTTCGCACGCACAAAATGCGTGAGTGTGAAAGAGATAGTCTAACAAACACAATGAGATGCGCGCGCGAGGCGGAATCGCGTATTTTTTTTTATCTGTGTGAGTATAAACACTGCGTCCTTTAAAACGGACAGAATCAATTTAAGGGTTAAGCGCGAGTCAAACTCGCATTTGGCCGGGTCATCGATTTATAAAACGTTATCACGTCAAAATTACTATAAGAAAAAATATTTGATAAAATAAATACTAAAAGATCATTATAACGGCCGTATTTTTTCACGTTAAGTCAGAAGTTTGAGGTTTTCACAGCTTCAAGGGGCTGGAAACCTGAGTATATGGTTTTAATTTCAACTCGATACCTCCACGCGTGCCCGTCTTGACAGTCGGACAAATACTATAAGGGTTCCATTTTTTCCTTTTGAGATACATAACCCTAAAAATGATTAGATGATCGTAAATCGGCGATACCTGATAAGATAAAAATCATAAAAGTTTAAAAATAAAACAACATTTACAATTACTTTGTTATAATGTTTCACTCCCGTTGGCGATCCTGTTTAATAAGGAAAAATCTATTTCCATCCGTGAACCAATAAGGCACCTTTTTTTCTTTAACATTCTACTAAAAATGGCGTAAGTAAATAATTCCGGTTATGCTTTAATGTTTAAAATATTATTTGGATAGCTAGGTAAAAAATTAGTGAATCAATACTCGCCGCCTGAGGTAAGTCAGTGTTGGTGAACTTGAGTAAGTAGTCTTGATACTTTAAGAAACAACTTAGTAGTAGATTTAAAATATTATTTGGATAGCTTGATAAAAAAATTGTGAATCAATACTCGCCGCCTGAGGTAAGTCAGTGTCGGTGAACTTGAGTAAGTAGTCTTGATACTTTAAGAAACAACTTAGTAGTAGATTAAAAAAAAAGTATTTTTTGTCACTAGTTATTTATTTATTTATTCTAATTTTTAGGATTCCGTAGCCAAAATGGCAAAAACGGAACCCTTATGGTTTCTGTCTGTTCTGTCTGTTTGTCTGTCTGTCTGTCCGTCCGTATGCCATAGGCATTTTACTCAAGATGATATAAGGGGGAGGGGACACAATTTATGCAACTTTCAAAGCGATTATTTCCACAAATATTCACTTAACCAATAAAGTTTAATAAAAACCTTAAAATGTTTTTAAAAGACCTGTAAAATGTCCTGTGAAATTTGCTGATAAAAAAAAATCAGCTTCTGTTATATGCATGAAGTGCACCCCTAAAAATATTTATTTTTATTATTTAGCTATCAAACTAAGTAGCGGCTACTACTAGAACCCTTTTAACCAAATTTAATCAATATTTATTGTGTAATCTTTGAGTAAAATGCCTGTGACACACGGACGGACAGACAGACTGACAAAAAGACAGGCAGCCAGACGGACATGATAAAACTATATGGGTTCCGTTTTTGCCATTTTGGCTACGAAACCCTGTAAAGAAGGACAAGATCATTGTGGCGTCAAAAAAATCCTCCCTTCGTTCCCTCAAATCGTTCCCTGCTTGGCTGGCGGGCAGCATTGCCACGTCGGATGGCAAAGAAATGGCCAGCCTTCTGATGAGACGACGGGAAATTTTCTTAAAAAATAGGTTGGCACTTGGCCCTAGCGTCTCATCCCTAAACTGATCAAATATATCATTCCCAACCAGATTACTGTACTTGTGCCGTTTGAGGTTCTCAGCAGATGCAGCAGCAACGTAAGCGTAATTCGCAGTGCTTGCAAGAGGGTAGGCACTAAGGTATCGCTACGGTTAAGGCAATAGCTAGACATCAACTTAAAAAGAAGAAAAAGAAAAACGACCAAAACTTAAATATAACCATTCAAGTATCAAAACTTAATCGGTTGAGACAGTTAATCCTGTAGAATTTTAACGTTTGCCCTCGTTAGCTCGTAATAAGACGGAGTTGTGTCAAATATTGATGTTGGAGCTACATTATATTGATTAACTCCTACCATCTCGCCTTGCCTACCTTTACATTATAGATAGATGAAATTCCTTCGGTTAGAATTACATGATAAACATCGAAGATTGTATATGGTGAATCATTTTGGTCAGAGGTATACGAGTATATCAGTGGTGAATAAGATCTTTCCTAGCTGATGGTGGTAACGGCGGCCAATCACACCAGAGATTAGTCAACAATGCAAGCGATATTATAGTGATCAAGTGTGCGTAGACACAATTGCACTCTCTATCCCCTCATAGCCCGATGGGACGGAAATACGACCCGACCGAGAGAGATTGGGCGCAGGACGGCTTAACGTGCTCTCCGAGGCACGGAGCGGTGTAACATATTTTGAAAACGGTCAGCTATTTATGGACCGCAACGTTGCTTAATCTCGAAGATATCTCGACATGCTTGGTTGCCGCTAAGTCAGGTACGATCATCTACCTATACAACCAGCTACGAAGCAGATAACCGTAGTTTAAATGTTAACGGATACCTTTGCCAAAAATCACTTGCTAAATGTATTCTCAAGAAATAACTTAGATAAGTATTTTATTGCACTACAATACTATAGTACAAGAAATACACAAATCCTCATAAAAGTTCCCTTTTAAAAAGTCAACAGTTATTGCGTTCAAAGTTTCAAAATTAAATACTTTGACATACCCACGTTTGACACTGGATTAGGTAAGTATCTAGTGTAAGTGGTTGTGTGTAGTGTAGTAGAAACGTAGTGTAGGACGCCCTCAGGCCAGGTGGAGTGATGATCTACGCAAAACGACTGGCAGGAGCTGGATGCGAGAAGCCGAAGATAGAACAAAGTGGCGTGCAATTGGAGAGGCCTATGTCCAGCAGTGAACTGCGATAGGCTGATGATGATGATGATAGGTAAGTGTCATTTCATCAGTCAGCTTGTTACTACTATTGGGACACCCGGCCAAGTCAAGTAATCTAAAAAGCAAATTTACCTCCTTGGTTTCCACATTTGTCTAATATTCATTCAGAGCAATCTAAGAAAGAAGCATACATTTATTAGTTGCAACATTAGCTAACAAAAACCAAAAAAAGAAGGAAAAAAGGTTGTCTGTAAAGTCGGTTTACGGACGATAATTTAACGTGATAATATCTTAAGAAAACAACCATGCCTGTTATAGTTTTAGTGGACCCAGGCTTAATACTTCAACCTATCAGCAGGCGGAATCGACATTCGCGTTGTTTAGCAAGCAGTCAATGACGTGACTGCTTAGCAACTAATCAATAACGTAACACACAATCAATAACGTGACTGTAGCTACGTAACACTTTTTCGTACGTGCACCCCGTAATTTTATAAGACGTTATGACGTCAATAATATCATAAAAAATTGTTTAATATATGTAGCTTAGTATAATATGTCGAACTTAAGAAGACTGGTGCCGGTTTTTAACTGGAACCCATCTAGCAGAATCTTTTTAATCCAGACAGACATATGTTTATAAATTAGACAATGTATCCTAAAAATATAAACCTACTCTAAACACATATTCAATATTGTATCAGAATCAGACGCTGTTATTAAGTTTCAAATCTTCAAACAAATATTACCTATTAAATGTATGTATTAAAGTCCTTAGCAAACTTGATGTGAAAATCCCTCGGGCGTCGAAGCCTGGCATCTAAATATTCTAAATGTAAGACCTGCTTTCGGTACAGTTCGTTTTGTTAATAAGTAAGAAAATTAACTTCTGCTCCACAAAACAATCTTGAACGTCAAAGGTGACAACTTTACGAAGGGTATATGATTGGCTTTATTTATATCGTAGGTACTTTTACCTATAGTCAAGTCAGACCTAGGCTTAGGTTACATTGACGGATTGATGGGCGTTAAGCGCGTTGCGTTAATGCGCGTTTACTATTTCTTCCACATTATTCAAGGCGTTCACATTAACACGTATCTAGGTGTTACTCCAGCGCTGACCTCATTGCATATTGTTGTAGTAATTGTAAAAGGTATTAGAAGCTAGTGCTCCGTGTGCATATTTATTTTTATTTGACATATTAGTAGTGGTATTTTCACTTTAGACATTATTGTGACAACGTAAACTTGTATTTTTTTAAGACTTCTCTCGCAGTAGCAAACAAGCCCTGTGTCGCCGGGGGCTTTACAAACATTCAATTCACGAACACAACGTTTCTAGTTCGACTAAGTATCAAATTAAGTAACAAAATAAACACTCTAAACCTATATTAGACAGAAACTACATTGAAATAGGTCACGTATCTATCAACGTATAAGTCACCCATTTTCTAGTATCAACACCAACACAATATATCCACATATACATATACTACGTACATAGATATATACGATTCTATACGCTGTCGCTTAGTAACGTGGGCGGTGTTGCGCGAAGCGTGAACGTCACCTGTGTGTTACCTGCCTGAGACCGCGCACCGTAGCGTTATACATCGGTATGTGCACATTGCCTTATTTAGAATATAGAACAATATTAATTGAGGAGAGTTGTGGAAATGGCGCTAAACTGAGCGGTCATAATAATCAGAGCTTCGCATGTACCGAAATACGTAGAAATCTATAAGACCTAGGCTAGGTGAAGGAAGTGCGTAATAACACCTACCTACTCGACACTGACAGCAATTGGTGGGAAGAACCGCTCTACTGCCATCAGCTCGAAAACAAAAAGAAGAGGGTCAATATTTGACTAGGATACGGACTAAGACAGAATAAATAAAACGTTATCGAATATCGTTTTTCAATTGATTTCTTCCATCTTTCAGAAGACCAATTTGATGGTGTGTTTCTGCAAATATCTCAACTACATACTACTACAGGACTATATTTACCAAAGTTACCAAATTATATTTTCAGCTAAATCAGATTAGCTCTTTAAACGTGAAAACGTAACTTACAGACAGAGTTACTTACACATTTTTATATTAGTTTGGATAACAATCTAAGGCCACACTGGTATATATGAGTAATCTATATTGTTATGTATCACTTGTATTTAATATTTGTTTAAAAGACAGGATTTTTCATTTACAACATATTCACTGATAGGCATCAACAAAAGGAACCCAAAAATGTTATTAATCTCAAATATTGATTAGCATAGCTACTGGGGAATGTGTCGCTTCACAAAATATTTCAATTGATAAAGGCGAGCGGAAAGATCGTGGCAACAAAGAGGACGGGAAGTGCCTGAGGGCTAAATAGTTTAAGTTCTTTGAGGACCGGGGCGGAGGGGGATCTACGATGGTGTTATATTATAGAAAAATGGTAAATAGGTCAGGGAATTTACTAATTGTGTCAGTTAATACATAAGGTAAGATAAAAATGAGGTTAATTTCCATCGATGGTTAGGCGATCCTCTTTTGTAGGTTATACATCTAAGGGCCGGTCTCAATAACCTACCTATCGATGGATTTGGCTGCTAGAGGTAGAATTTTGACATATTTTGTATGGAGCTTAGGTCAAATGTATACCTCTAGTAGCCGAATCCATCGATAGTTAGATTATTGAGACCGGCCGTTAGTCTATTTTTTGGTTAGAAAGTTTGTACTTTAACCGACATCAAATCAATTTGTCACAATATTTTTCTACACTCATATTCCGAATAATATTGATTTAACTGTCGAACTTTTTCGTCTAAAATCTTATGCCAGATACTTGGCGAGGCAATCGGCTCAGCTTGACATGTAAATTTAGAGAATACCTACGTTTATATTTAGCCCATAAATGAGATGTCTTAACTGAAACCAAAGCACATTGACCTCTCACGCGAACCAAGTCACGTGCAAAACAACATCTTTGGAAAACATGTGCCTATATCACAAAGAAAAGTCTTACCACCCCATATAATACATGTATAAATCTAGAAACATCTCGGAACGTCTCGGGCACGTCTCAGTGGGCGGCGGGCGTGGGGTGTAATTTGAACAAATGAGCGACGGCTACCGAACCAAATTAGATTCTCGCCGGTCTCGGTGACCGCCGCACCGGACTGGCACCGGACCGTTCACCCGCCAACAGATTACGCCACTTGGCGTGCTCCTCCGCCATTTGTATCGACTTTATGTCGAATATATTGGTCTTATACGTTTGAGAAATAGACGGCATAACCTATCATGAATCAAGTTTTAAAATCGCAATCTTCTTAATAATAATAATATCTTGGGACAACTCACACAACGCTATCTGATCCCAAAATAAGCAGACCTTATACTATGGAAACCAGACAACTGATAAACATACTTATATATTTCTAAATACATACATATTATACATAAATAACACCCAGACACAGAATAAACCATCGTGCTCATCACACAAAGTTTTATCCTGGATGGGGATCGAACCCACGACCTCTTGCGTAGCAGTCGGATACACTCCCACCGCGCCACAGAGGCAGTCATCTTGTTTTTAATCTGTTAATAACGACGTCAAAAAGGAAGTAATTGGATGGAGCTGTTTAAATCTAGAATCGATGATCTTAACTTTCCGTAAACAAGTTACTAGGTACTATCAACAATGTACTTTTAGGTGAATTTTCTAATTATTTCTTTCGATTCTATATTGATGTCCCATATGGTACCTGCTTAAGAATAGTGCCACCCCATCTCTTCCTGTGGGTGTCGTCAAGGTGACTAAGGGATTCCACATCGGAGGAGGCAGCAGAGTCCTCTGCGTACTTAAAGCCTAATTGCGATCGCCAACCCGCTCGCCAAGCGTGGCGATCATGATCATCATCATCATGCGATCATCATCATATCTATAATAAGTAGGTTCTACTGAAGAAACTCGTGCCCAGCAGTGGGATATCGTATGGGTTAATATACGTATATTTTGATTGGTAGTAATCCACGTTGTATTTGATTAAATTAGCGTTCGATCGAGATACTCACATTCACATCATATGTGGGTTTACTATAAGCACTACAGTGTCGTTACATACTGGTGAATTTGTAGTGCATATTAATCGGTGTTAATAACTTTTCATACTCATACTTAATCACCCATTTGGCGCATATTAAAATATACAGGCAAATTGAGAGTATAGACTGTTTCTTTTTGAAAGTTGATTAAAAGAACTAAATTATAATTTAAAAATCGGAAAAGAACATCTTTTAAAAATAAATCAAATCAATATTGGCCGAATGTAAATAAATGCCCTGTTATCCGGTGTTTAAACAGTGTACGAGAGGGCGTCGCCCTCCCGGCTCCTAATCAAAAAATTGAACTTTCAATAAAGGGAATCATTAATTCTGCTTAGGGAGGGATCCCGTAACATCCTAACGAACTCCACAAGAATCTTGGGATGTTTTTGTCGGATAATTATTTGAAAGAAATACTTAGGCGCACCGGGCGGAGTCCACTTGGGAAATTGTTTTCGACGCTTTCCAAACATCTAAGAAAAGTGTATTGCTTTTTTTTACCCGTATCGGTTTCAGTGTCTGAGGAAAGTAGTTATATATTAGTTCCAAATACCTACAATGTATCATAAATTGATAATGTTTTTAAGACGTGGAACAAAAACTACGATCATAATTACATGAACGGCATTTAGAGGTCTACATTCTGATTAACAATGAATATGCCAGGCGACGTGCAAGAGACGTCTTACTAAGATCACCAATCAGAGTGATATGGCAAAACGCTCTTCTACAAGTTCCTCTGACTCCATCAGTAACGTAGTGCGACTACTGTGCAAGTGGTTGTAGATTCGATTCCCAGACAGTATACCATCGTTTGTAAAGTTCCTCCCGGCACATGGCTTGTACCCAACTGCGGAATTGTCTTTGAAAAAACTCCTTTTAAGACATCAAGACCAAAATCTTTCCGTAATCCAACAGGATGCCTTTAACAATTGTATGTTTGTACCTTTATTTATTTAATTTTATTTTATAAGACGACTCCTGCATTTGCTTACATGCCCTGTGTCGCGGAGACTTTATAAACATTCAAGTCACGGACACAAAGTACACCCCGACTCGGAACAACAATTTGTGGATCACAGTGTGTCCCGTGTGGGAATCGAACCCACGACCTCTTGCGTAGCAGTCAGACACACTCCCACCGCGCCACAGAGGCAGTCAAACGATCATAAGACACGATCACGATCACGAACCACAACAACAAACTCTCACGGATATTGATCCGTTATTTTTCTCAGACGCTATTACGGTAATACAGCCAATCCCCTGACATCGCCTCGACCGGGAATTAATGATGTCCTTTATTGGAGACACCATTTTTTGATTCTATTGCCTGCACCAAGCATTTAGCGATACACTACCGACAGTTTCTCGTTACAACAACTGTTCTATCTCCATTGCTGTTTTGATACACGTCACCAGAATTACACTTGATATAATGACGCAATGGATTGTAAATTTAATGAGTGTTTTATAGGTTGTTTTAGGAATTGTTAGTAAGGTGGTGTAGGAGCCATCGCCAGCGGCGAAGGAAGCCAACAAAATCTTTGTTTACACAATCTGGGTTCACATTAAAAGCATACCCCAGTCGCTTTAAGGCATTATTCGGATCTATCAGGGATTACAGTATTATATTGTCAAAAAGGGATGTACAACTTTACATTTGTTAACACAAGCATAATAATAAATCGTTCCTTTATATTAGGCTAACTTTCGCCCGCGGCTCCTCCCGCGTGGATGTCGGTTATCGTGATAAAACCTATGCTAAGTCCTTTCCTGGGATTCAACCTATCTTCATACCGAATTTCATCTAAATCGGTTCAGCGGTTTATGCGTGAAAACCTAACAGACAGAAAGAGCTATTTTCACATTTATAATATTAGTTTGTATACCTACATTCGTCTGATTGTAATAATAAAATTAATGATCGGGTAAAGGCATTATCTAAACCTATCTATCTTATTATCTAAACTTATCTAAATCCCTACTTAATATATAAATGTGAATGTAAGTTTGTTTGTTACGTTTTCACGCGAAAACTACTCAACCGATCATCATGAAACTTTGTACACATATTCTTGGAGGTATTAGAAGTGGCATAGGATACTATTTATTAAGAAAAAAAAATATTTTTTACGAAAAATTAAAAAATTGTTTGTCAAAAAATCTCAAAATCTAGCTTCTTCATCGCCATCTAGCGGTTCCCGACATCCACGCGGGCGAAAGCTAGTAATATTATAAAGAGGAAAGATTAGATTGTTTGTTTAATTGTTTATTTGCATTGAATAGATATCGAAACTACTGGACCGATTTAAAAAATATTTTACCATTAGAAAGCTACTACAACGGAAAGTATTATAAGCTATATTATATTGTTAAGAAATTTAGAGATCCCTACGCTAATTACAATAATGTAACTCAAGGTATAAAAAACTACGATATGCCACCCGTGCGAAGCCGGGGCAGGCACCTCGTTTTGTAATTAATCTAGTGTGATTGTAAACTAAAAAATGTGGACGACAGTCGAGAGAGAAATCAATAAACAATGTGCAGAAATCGAGTACTACGTAAACCTTTTAACCCGCGACAGCTACAGAGACGTTGCATGCGTTTGGAGTAAGAAGTGTTTTGTGGGGTTATTCCCATCCAGTAACACCCCAACCAGTAATACTGTTACAAATTCGACGCAAGTTTTTGTGGAAAAAAATCCTAACTAGTAATACTGTTATTAGTTGCCACCTTTTTTTTGGTTTGGCCCAACGAGTAACACCGCTAAATATTGGTGTTACTGCATGGGAATAATAAAGTTGAGTTTATTCCCATCCAGTAATACCCAGTTACGCACCCAGTAACGTTACTCAATGCCACTTTTTCTTTTGTCCTATGGAGTAATATCACTAGATATTGGTGTTACTAGACGGGAAAAAGTGGCATCTCGTAACAGTGTGACACGTTGGGAAAAATATTAATATTTCCCTCGATAAAATATTATTAAATTATTTAAGTAAAATAATAATAAGTTTTAATATGCGATAGTTTTTCATGATTTTTTAGTATAGCCAGTGGAAATATTGTTTGTATAGAAACTTAATAACTAGATTGTTTAGTGCTATGAGTATTTTAATGTTTATAAAAAGTTGAAATTGTTGAAATTGAAATTGTTACAGAAAAAAAATGAAAAAAGCCGCTTGGTATTTTAGAACGGCTTTTTTTAACTTCCACTGATAGACAAACAGACGGACGGACAAAACGAAACTATAAAGGTTCCGTTTTGCCATTTTGGCTACAGAATCCTAAAAAAATAATATTAACACGGCGCAAGCCCATTAACAAAATTTATTAATTGCAAATTTTGTCAACACCAGACCGGTCTGGTCGATTTTTAAGCATATTTTATGCAAACTTATACATAATAATTGTACTTATGATGGAAAATTTCCTCTCAAGCTCCTACAACGTTAACCAACTTCGGCACCCAGACCAACGCCTGAGAACGTCCAATAATTATCATCCATATGTTACGATTTTGAATCACGCCTTAGTCGAATTCTCTTCTATTTATAATTCACCTTATTACTATAAATATTCACTTACGACATTTAAGGTTCTTTTCCTAGCGTATCTATATTTTTTTATAATCCAACTGGCTACGAGATTAACTATTTTCTTGTCAAATTACGGGTCTAATTAGTACAGTAAAATGCAAAATTTAGCTATGTCTGTTACAATCAATCTCATTACACGTCGGTAATTAGTGACTAGCTACAGACTGCGAGCGAGCGCGGATCAAACTTCAACGTGCAAGTTCCGAGCGAATATTACAGTAAAAGCGATATCGTTACCATGTAACATTGCCCGCCCCGGCTTTGCATGGGTGTAGTTTTTAACCCATTTTTTAGATTCCGTACCTCAAAAGGGAAAAACGGAAACCTTATAGTATCACTTCCGTTTCGTTTTCTTTGATCTTTGTCCGTTCGTCTGTCCGTCCGTTTGTCTAAAGCCTTTATCTCGGTTAGACTCTGCTCTACTGTCCCTTGAAGCTGTGAAAAAACTTCAAATTAACGTAAAAAAGATACGGCCGTTTATTTATTTTTTTAAACTGCTAGACTAGACTCCTGAGCTATTTATAATATCTATGTACCTACAAATTTGTTGTTTGTTTGTCCGGTTTTTTGAAATTGCACATGTTTAAGAATTACTGATAATAGAAGAGCGGAATCTCCTACTACAAGCAATTCCTTGCTTAAAAGGCGATTTCATATGTAATCAAGATAAGTGAAACAGTGTAATGACAATAAAGACTTTTTTTTTTTTCTTCTATTCAAATCTTCTGTCTTGACGAATAACGAATATCACAAAAAAAGTTTAAGTATCCAATTTGGTGCAGTTCTTCTGAAGTTATGCCCTACATACATTTCAGCGACTGAGGTTTCTTCATCATTCATGTACCCGTTCCCGTGGGAATAAAAAAAGTCCCAGGGTAAAAAAGGTCCCAGGGATAAGAAAGTAGCCTATGTTACCCAGAGATAGTGTAGCTTCTTATCGGTGAAAGAATTTTTGAAATCGGTCCAGTGGTTTTTAAGTTTATTCGTTACATCTAAAAATACAAATCTTTCCTCTTTATAATATTACTATAGATTAGATAAAAAGCGATGTGCCATTCTGATGCTTCTACAAATACATTACTGTAAAGTTTCATCAAAACCTAATAAACTTAAACCTACTATCTATACTAATATTATAAAGCTGAAGAGTTTGTTTGTTTGTTTGAATCCAGTAATTTCAGGAACTACTGATCCGAATTGAAAAATTATTTCACTGTTAGATAGCCCATTTATCGAGGAAGGCTATAGGTATATAACATCACGCTACGACCAAAAGGAGCAGAGCAGCAATGATAAATATTGCAAAAACGGGAAAATTTACGCATACGAAGTTGCGCGGGACAGCTAGTTATGAAATAATAGTAGGAATAGTATATTGAATGTAGACAAGTAAATAAAACAGAAGTTGAACAACCGTTTTAAACTACATCAGTAACCACACAAATAAAAAGCAAGAAAGAATTATTAATAAGAAGAAACTGTCGCCTATTAAATACTTATTATATTTTTGGAGATATGGGGTAATAAGACCCAAATGTCTTTCGTTTACTGGTTCATGTGATGAATATATTAACAATAAATATAATTTTGTTTCGACATCGAAACGAGTTCGCGACTATCTCTTTTACAAATACCACGATAGTACTTTCGCGGTGTGACATCGTGCCCGTGTGATTGGCTGCACACCGCAGCGTAGCGATGTGCGCCGAGTTTTCGCCCGCGGTTTTCTAATCTGGGCACAAAATTTGCCCGCGTGTCCGCACTGTCGAAAACGCGGACGAATTTTCTACTCAGCTTTTGTTTGGACACATTTGTCTGCTCCGCACTTTATTTTAACTAAAATCTATCTTTGGTGATGTCAGACGACTCTATTTAAAGATTAGGATATTATATCCTATACAGCTAGCTGTTGTCTGAGACTTCATTTGGTTGAAAATTTTGAAACCCATTGTGACGTGATTGATCAACTATATCTGTATCAAACATCCAGATCCGGTTACCCATTGTGGCGTGATTGATTATAATATAATAACAATATAATATATAATATCTTAGGACAACTCACACAACGCTATCTGATCCCAAACTAAGCAGAGCTTGTGCTATGGAAACTAAAGAACTGATAAACATACTTATTTATTTCTAAATACATACATATTATAGATAAATATTACCCAGACACAGAATAAACCATCGTGCTCAACACACAAAGTTTTATCCTGGGCGGGGATCGAACCCGACATACGACACGACCTCTTGCGTAGCAGTCGGTGTCCATTGTGGCGTGATTTATTAACAAACATCCATCCATACATCCAAACCTTAGCATTTATAATATTAAGTATAGGTTTGATAGCGAAGATTGATAAATTTGCAATTATATTTTATAGGGGAAAAAAGTATAAAATGCCATTTAATCATTAATTTCATATCAAACTAAGTAGAGACTACTTACTACTTACTTACTCAACTTTTCACCAAATTTCATCAATATTCATGCCTGTGACATACGGACAGACAGACAGACGGACATGACGAAACTATAAGGGTTCCGTTTTTGCCATTTGTTATAGTTGCCATAGTTGACAATAAAAATAAAACGACATTCCCTCAACATGCGAAGAGCAAGGCGTTACACGGCCATCCAATATTAATAGCTGGTCCTCCTGACCCTGCGAGGTGATCATGCCTAGCAGACCGCGGCCTGATGGACATCGTTGAGAACCTGTTTATATACCTCGCAGCTGTGAGAATTCTAATATCGTGATACAGGATTTGACGCAAGCCGTCATCGTTGCCATAGTGATGAGCAACTTCTTATTATTTATGTGGATGAACGCCACGATTACGATGTTATTATACTTTTTTACAATTTTTACATAAGATTTCAATAGTAAGTATAAATAATAAGTACTTATAAGTACTTATAACCTACATATAGAAGAGGTTAGTGCTAATTAAAGTAAAGAAAAAAAACATAAACCCTATGATTCTATGGACACTGTGTATAATTAAATTATCTGTGCACATTTTGTCAGTTGTCACAGGATAAATAGATGTGTAAAATTTTCAAAGGTTTTGGTGTAGTTTAGCAGTGATTTTTTTTACATGTAGCTTCTAAATTATATCGTATAATGGGAGAAATTTGCAGGTAAACAGTAACTACATATTTTTTTATTGTACACATCTTATTGTAGTTCCTATTGACATGAACCCACATATTGCCCAAGTAAAGGGGTTACACAAGCGGCGTTTCTATTAAGGAATATGAAAAAGCCTACCTTAATTTATTTGCGATTAGCCTAATCCGTGGTTTATGGTAATCGAAGATATTTTTTTATTTTTAAAAAAGACGGATCAAGTACGGTACAAGCCCTGTGTCTGGGGACTTTACAAATACAATACAAGTCACGTACACCAAGTGCAAGTGGTGTCTCGTGTGGGAATTGAATCCACGACCTCTTACTACAAATTTGTAATATACAGTTGAAATTGAAGGTTTTATATTGTGAGTGATGGGCTTCCATATAAGCAAGTATTTGCAGAACACACAGACATTTGCCATCTTCGACTACCACTACGTTATGAATTCTCTATTAGACACAGTATTTGCATCCTACCCTTCTTGTGACATAAGTCCAGTAATATGTATTTTTCATGTATAGTTAGATAATACAGAAATCAAGCCAAGCCATGGAATCTCGTCATGCCAAACCATGTCCTCGTATAGACAAAGAAATTGTCTACAAATGTAAGGAAGATGATGAACAAACCGTAGACTCAATAAAAGGCGAACTTCAAATGAAATGCTTAGAAGTTGGTACACAAGCAAACATAAAACATCAAGGTAAGAATTTTTTGTTAGTTTAAAGTAGTAGTTAGTAAAAGGTACCTTTAAAATATATCACATGATTAAGTACCGATTAAATCTAATATGTGCAAAAATCGTGAAAGTTTAATAACAATAATACGAGTAACTAGTTATTTATGATAACTAGGGCTCGCAAAAATATGTATTAAAAATCGTAAAATATGTACATATGGGGGGGGGGGGTGCAAATGAATATCAACATATTATTATATAAAGTACGAATACATTAAGGGGTTGATTAAGTCGATACTCGACGATCAGGGCACGGGGAAATTATACCACCTTTTCTAAAATCCCGCAAAGATAGCTGTTTAGGCTAGGACCTACATTCTATATGAATCAAATGTACCTTAAAAGTCCACTTATGCATTATTCAACTTGGGGAAATCACAAGGGTCACTAAAAATGTACCGAAACAGAACATTCTTTCTCTTTCTGTTTGGTCGGTATAAGGCAGGGGGGATTAAACCATATTTTCTTAAATACCCATAAAAATAGCTGTTTTACCTCTGGGGAATAAATAACCACATGTTGTAAACCTAGGCCCTACAATCTAGATGAATCAAATGCACCTTAAAGTCCACTTAGGCATAATTCAACTTGGGGAAATCACAAGGGTCACCAAAACTATACCGAAACAGAACATTATTTCTCTTTCTGTTTGCTCGGTATAATGCTTTGTACTGGCTAAATGATTTTTCAACATTACAAGATGTCGACATTGGATTCAGATTTTTTTCTTTAGTCATTCAGAAGAATTTTCTAATTCTCGTGGATGAAAATAGGGATGATTGTAATATTTTTATGGAAAATATGGACTTACGTATGAAATATGAAAAATTTGGAAAATAAGAATTACTTTTTCTCGTAAATGTTTATAAACTTTCGCGATTTTGTACACATATATACCGTATTGCAACGGCCGTGGTCAGGGTCGAAACGTCGGGCAATAAACAAGGTATTTTACCTTAAATTATTCACGCGATTAAGACCCGTAATATACTTGTGTAGTTTTTCTCGTCCCAAATATCATAATTTATGATGAAAACAAAATAAAAACCGAGAAAATACTTTAAAATAAAAATATCTAATGACAACTAAATAAAATATAATGTATCTTACACAGGACCAAGATCACTATTATATAAATCCCCAACATGCCCTGGAATGTTACAGCCTCACAAACCACGACGAAGAAGGAGTAAGCAAAGAAGCATAGAGTAGATTATCTTATTAAATTAGATACCTAGTATTACAATCTACGGCTTACTTGTTAAAGATTGCTAAAATCTTTCTTTGTTAAATAATCACTAAATATAATCTATTATTTCGAATTGCAGTAAGATATATGGATTGGAAAAAATATCACAGACTTGGAGTGATACACCACTTTATGGACGATTTGGAAAAAGACTATCCGTCAATTTGCACCGTGTCAATTATTGGGTTTTCAGTTGAAGGGAGAAAGATTAAGGTTCTCATTACGGTTCTACTTTTTATATTATACACTTTAGAATAACTATTATCTAGAAGAGGAAACTCCCTTCTAAATAATACGTGGAATATCATGAACTCAACAATAAATCATGACTCTTCTATTAGGCCTAGGCACTCACACCCACATGTTTTAACATTCAGACGGCTAATAGCGTACCGACCAATATTAAATGCTACGCATGCTGTTATTTATTAGTAATTCAATTCCTCTCCCACCTTTTTTAATTGAAGCTAGAAATCGTTTACTAGTGAGTGGAAGATATATTTACCTAATTTACGTGCTATTACTATTCAATGACTGACATGTAATGTACTGCTTTGTGGTCCTAAACTGGTGCCTTGCAACACGCCATTTCTTTTCCTTTGTCTTTCAAATGGTTTCATTATTTTATTTCAACGAATAGGTGAAAAATCTTAATACTAACCTTAATTATTAAGATTTAACCCTTGTAACTTTTGCAGATGTTAAAAATATCGAATAGTGACGCAAGCAATGAAGCAATATGGTTAGATGCAGCAATACACTCACGTGAGTGGATTAGTACCGCAGTTGTCACGTACATCGCCGATTATATCGTAAAGAATTTTAATACTCTACCACCTGCATTTACTAATAAGGATTGGTAAATATTTATAAATTGGTAGATTTTACTCAATATTGTCGTTGAGATTTAATATTAAATATTATCTTAGTCGTAGTTAAAATATTGTACACATCACGACTTATCAATTCAAGATATCACTGTATGCTTTCTACATCCATTAGTTTCTTTTTAATGAAGTATAATACATTTTTTATAGTCACAATTAACACTCAGGCATCTTTCAATTCACGTCACAACAACTTAAATTCCTTTAAAATGCAATCTATTTTTTCCAAAGCCGAAGAAAAATGTAATGGGTTTTCTAAGCACCTTTTGTGCTTTCCTAAACTAGGATAACAATATCACGTTTTCCTAAAAAATCTTCAAAATAATAATGCCCTATAGGTACATAGTGCCAGTTCTAAATCCAGATGGCTATGAATACACACACACTCGTGATCGCATGTGGCGAAAGAACAGAGCAAAGTATGGCGACGAATGTGTCGGAGTCGACCTTAACAGAAATTTTAGGTGAGTCAAGTTTTCCAACAATATTGCACATTATACTTTTGAAGTTAGTGATAATATGTATCGTTTTCAGTTATGGTTGGGGAGTTAACGGCGAAGAAGGTTCATCTGAAATACCAAATAATGTATTCTACAGAGGTCCAGAACCTTTTTCAGAACCTGAATCAGTAGCAGTTAGGGTAAAAACAATTTACGAAACCATTTTCAAAAAACCATGCTCAGGAAATTGAGAAAATAATAACATAATTGTCATTTTTCAGGACACCATTTTGGGAGCATCTACACCTTTTAAGGTGTTTTTGTCATTCCATAGCTATTACGAGCTCATAATTTTTCCATGGGGTTGCAGAACAGAAAATCCTCCAGATTATTTAAGTTTGCTCGAAGGTGCTACTGTCATGTCAAGGGTAACTGCACGTAAGAAGCTATTTGTCCGAGAAATATGGCTGTTACATAGCATATACCTAACTAAACACAATAATTTGGTGTTAATCAATGCGTATGCTAAGTAACATCCAATTTACTTCGGCCATAGACTAGTAATAATATGCCAATCTGCTAGTCTCTTAATGAAGACGCGGCCAAATCATGAGCCAATTAAAAGAAATCAATATCAGAGAAAATGTTACATGTTTTTCCTAAAATTGATGATTTGGTGTACAATTAATTCAACAACAAATAAATTCACAGTACCTACGTAAATAATTTATCCCAGAATAGAAGTTACGTTAATTTAACTGCAAAATATATTCCAGGCAATATATGAAACCAGTGGAAAAAATTACAAAGTAGGAAGTACGAATGACCTCACGTATCGCGCTTGCGGTACTAGTACCGACTGGAGCTATTCAATAGCGAAGATACCCTATTCTTATATGGTAGAACTGCGAGGTAAAAAACACAAATTTAAGTTACCAAAAGATCAAATTATTGATACTTGTGAGGAAATCTTGAATGGCCTTAAAAGCTTTATGGATTATGTGCAACAACATTAACGCTGATGTCGAACCAGTAGCCGATGTGCCAAGAAGTGTCGATGACGGTGGAACTCAACCTTGACATTGGACAATAACAAAAATCGCAATAATGGCTCTTGAAATATGGTACAGAAAGCAAACATCAAGGCGAACGGTATAATTCCTGACATTAATACTATTAATACCAACATTGTAGATGACTAGGGGCGACAGGATATACTAGGTCAACTAGCAAATTAATGCTATCTATTTACTATAGGCCGACCGCTTAACTCGTATATCGCCTGCGCGGTGAGAAGGGAGCGCGGGGTGATGTTAACGGGTGGGTGAGCGGGGTGCGCGGGACAGAGAACTTCCCGCGCACCCCGCTTACCCACCCGTTAACATCACCCCGCGCTCCCTTCTCACCGCGCAGGCGATATACGAGTTAAGCGGTCGGCCTATAGCACTGCTGCCAAGTATCATGCCTGGTCGTCGACGTCACGACTTACCCGTACTCATACTTAGCCGCACATTTGTCACGGCTGCCATGCTGCCCTGTCTGAGCATACCGTATGAAGAAATTGATCACATTGTGTTTTTAGTGTTTGTTTAATTTGCATAATGAAAAGATTTGTGATGTAACAGAAATAAATTGATTTTTATTTCTTTATTCATGTTTCATTGTTTATAATAGTGCACACGTCACATTTAATCATATACGTTACATTACAAGGCTATTTACGAAGAGCTTTAGTGATTACAGTACAGTTTAAACATTTCTTCTGATCTACAAAATTCATGAGAGTTAGAATGCCATTTAGAGTTTCAGTACAACAATCTATAATTTCAGTTTTAGGTAGTAAGAACCGTTCTTGTTTGCTTCTTAATTCGAGAAGATACGAAAAAGGAATATGAGCTGTTCCATAACTCCAATCAATGCTTGTACCACAAGCTTGGTACATAATATCCTTGAAATTTCCAACTTTGTACATGCGACCGTTGGTCTCGTAAATAGCCTGAAATACACAAACTTATTAGCAAAAGCTTTAAAACGCCTTCGGCCTGCTTCGATGTAATATGTCCGTTATGGCCAATGTCCACATAGTCAAATTCTCTTTCGTCACCACTTAGTCCAATTCCTCTATAGTCCTATATCCTGATGGTGAAATCCGGATTATTTTTTCTATAATATGTCTTATATCTTCAAATAATCTCAGACAATTATTCTTGTTGCATTTTTATATAGTTAGGTACTAAAGACTTCCGTGTCGTGACAGATTTAGGGTACAATTGGATGAAAAAGGAAATTGAAATAAATGTTCTAAGAAGGATTTTGTTATTAGTAATCGTACATAACGAACAAACTAGACCAAACGGTAACTGGACATAACGGGCTGGAGTGTTTAAGACTTGGCCATATGTCAAAGTAAGATGACAAAGAAGAATCTTACTTTCGCCATGGCAGTTGCACCTTCTAATAAAGTTACGTAATCAGGACAAGGATCCGACGTGTGACACCAAGGAAACGCAATTACTTCGCTGCATGCGTGAAGTGTCAAAAATACTTTAAATGGAGTTCCAGAATACAAAATGATATCCTGTAAAAATATAAGCGTATTAAAAAAGATTTTTAAATACTAGACAATCGAATAGAATGACATCGAAATAACGGGTACTACCTAGTGCTCCACCTAAGTTCTCAACCTGGGTAGAGCACGAGGAATTGTATTTCTTAGAGCTCCTATTGATGATAATATTGTCGCTACCACAACTCTGCAATAATTTCATTGACAACATCCTATTTTGGCCATTTAATACTCCGAATGCACTCAGAGAATACAATGATATTTAAAATAAGCTTTTTTTTAAATTTCATTGTAATTTTTTTAAAGTAAACTTTGCCAGCTGTCATCTGAGCTGATATCTGTTTGTTTACCATCCATCTCCTGTTGCGTGTGCAACGAAAATGAAAATTAGCTAAAGTTCATTCGCGATTTTGCATGCGCATCGACGTCATTCTATTCGAATGCCATGAGTAGCATCAACAAGGGCTGATTGATAATGTACAATTTATAAAAAATCTATATTAAATGTTTTAACCTTAATAGCTATTGTTTCTGGTTCAGAAAAAGGTTCTGGACCTCGATAGTTAATGCTGTTTGGATCACCGGACAGGTGTTCTGGGCTATTTTGACCCCAAAAATATCTGCAAATAAATGAAAATGATGTTAGCTTGATTCATGAAAATTAAATATTAAAGAATATAAATGTGGTGTATTCAACAATAAGCGATATAAAAGTAAGTTTGTGTTTGTAAATCTTTTTCTTCAAAAAGGTTTGAGTGTTTTTTTTCTGTACGTATAAGGTGACTTGGCTACTTAGCAGAATTGTTAGGTTAAATTGTGGAGATCCGGGTTTTTTTAAAGAGGTGGACAACCTCTACTCAGACAATTAAGATAATTATAATTATATTTATGATAATTACCCAAAATTCCTGTTAAGATCTACGCCCATAATCTTGTTATTATACCGAGCTCTATTTTTGCGCCACATTCTGTCTAGTATGTGTGAATGATGATATCCATCTGGATTCACCACTGGTAAAAAGTACCTGAAACAATATTGACCATTATCATATGACCTAACTTGAACCCGGTGAGAAATGGTGCATGCGCGGTGAACTCAAAGATGTCTGCCGCGCATGCGCGTTGATGCATTTCTAAGCGCAGCTCTATATTTACCATTATGACAAGATTTTGACAGTTCGCACGGGCTTGCCACGAAAACGGAAAAAAGAACGTGAATAAGGACCCTGTAACTAATTACTTACTTATGTAAGCTTAAGCAATTAAATAGTTTCACCGGTACATCGATTTTAATAAACACACCTATTCAATACCCTTCGATTAAAAAGTTACTTTATTTCTTGTCTTCTAAAGGCTGTTTACTTTATGGTAGTTAGTTGTTCCTTGGAATTCTTAAGATTCTTAGATAATATATATATATATATATATATATATATATATATATATATATATATATATATGTACATATTAATTTACTTTACCAATCTTTGTTTGTAATAGATTCTGGTAGCGAAGAAAATTTCCTGGCTATATAATTAGCTACATAAGTCACAACTGATGTGGTGATCCATTCCCTTGCGTGAGTCGTAGCATCTATCCACACTCCAGTATTATGAGCATTACTGTTTGATATTTTAAGTAACTGTAAAAACAAAGAAATATTTTACGCATTCAAAATCTCACTTAAACGCATGAGAATGTTAGTTGAAGTTGAATAGTATAAAATACTTTTTTACAAAATAATATTAAACAGACTTTGAAAATAAATACAAGGTAACTAAAAAGCAAAAAATAATATAGGTACAACAACAAAAAATAATTAAACTCAGATGAGTTATGAACTGGGGAGACCCGTGCCCAGCAGTGGGCCATCTTATGGGTTGATATGTATGTATGTATGTATGAGTTATGAGCCCTGGTACAAGTTTCGATCGGTCTCAATAACTTATCTATCGTTAACTGTCTAAATAGCATACTCTAGTAACAAAACTGACATTAGAGCCGTCGATAGATTTAAATTCCGAAAAGTTTCTAGCTATCTATTGACAGTTCTCGAAACGCATAAATGTCATTTAGGCCACAAACCTTTATATCTAATCCTTCTACTGTCCTGCCAATGACAGACACAGTACACGTAGATGGAAAGGTTTTTTCTAAATCGTCCATAAAACTATAAATTGAATTAAGAGGGAAGAAGTCTTTCCAATTCATAGTCTTCCTGCATTCTGAAACAATATACGAATTAGCGGTAGTTAGTAATCATCCGAAATATATAAACCTGCACCTATAATCACTGTAGCCGTCATCTATGAAGCGGCAGCAGCATAATGGTTCGGAAGGCATCGGAATTGCAATAGTGGGGTCTCCGGTTCGAATCCCACCCATTATACTACCGACGTGAACTCACTCCTAACACAAGTCGCAGAGCTTAGCTGGAGGAGTCAACAAGATTGCTAGTAATGTGGGACCCAATTCCACATTGCTAGTTATCTTTAAAAAAAAACTATCATAGTGAAATTAATCGAAAACAATATGTATGAAGCCATAAGGATAGTTATTTCTCTAATGTGTCAAAAACAGATGGTTTCCAAAATACTGCTGGTGTGAAATGGGAACTGCTGGATATCATTTTGTCGTATAAAAAACTATTTTTCTCGAGTTTTTTAAATAAAAGCAGAATTAGCTCGTTATGTAAAGATTTGTGCTACATACTAGATTTGGTAAATAACAAAATAGTAAAATAGTCATACTAATAGGTGATGATATGAGACGGGGGAGATTATGAGTGGTGCGCTGAAACTGTCGCTGCCGCGGAGTTGACACCGACACAACTGGTTCACAGAGGACATCGGTAGACAACACCCTGTACGTTATCTCTCTCTCATGCAGCAACTTGCTCAACTGCATCACTCGAGAACCTTCCACTGTTATTTCTAAGGTTTCTGCTTCATTTTTATTTATTTTTATGGCTAAAAACAAAAACATGATTAGATTCCTACACCATCACAGGTGTATCGGCAAATCGCCCGTGCTTCCCACTGACTTTCTATATTAGATATTCATTTTCTTCCATAAAAACTTTTTTACAAAAAAATCAAAACCGACTTCCAAAATAAATATAAGTAAAGCAAAAAATGATATAGGTCCAACAACAAAAAATAATCAAACATTTTGAAGTTGATGCCAGGAAATGTAGTTTTATGTTTTAGGCACCAACTTCAAAATGTTTAATTATTTTTAATTAGTTCATGATTTGACGGAGGCGAAGAATCAGGTACCAAACACGGTACTCAGATCGCAACCCGCAATATTTATTATTGAAGAGTTCCGCTGGTCATCTGTGGTCTTCATCATCAGTTCCTTCATCATTAATTTCACTCAATGGTGTTTTTTAGGAGTAAATGCACGAATTATGACAAAATATACCAAAATTACTATAGGCAAGAGTTCCCTCGATTTCATCAGATCCAAACTTTGATAACAATGGGAATCTGGAAGTATACCCTTTTAAAGACTTAAATAATTTTTCAAATCGGTCTAGCCGTCTGCGAGTAATCGGACAAAAAAAATAAAAAAAATAAAATAAAAAAATTGTCGAATTAAGGACCCACTCCTTTTTGAAGTCGGTTGAAAGGTCAACTCCTGCATTAGGCACCTGTCCCACCAACGGCGATAAGCGAGAAGCGAGTAGCGATTTTATCGCTCAAGAAACGTACAATAGATGTTTATTGTAGATTCTTCTGTTTACATGGACGGGTGTAAACAAAAGAGATGCGAGAAAGCGAGTACTCGCCAGCAGTGTGAACGGTCAGCGACTAACTATAAATATATGTATCTCTTTTGTTTACACAGGATCTACATAATTATGTACGTTTCTTGAGTGATAAAATCGCTACTCGCTTTCTCGCCTTCGCTGGGACAGGTGCTTGTACAATTCCTGTGTCGGGGGGAACTTCACAAACAATGAACAAGCACAAAGTGCATTCAGACTTGGAACAATAATTTGTGGATCCACAAAATAGTGTCATGTGTGGGATTTAATCCAAGACATTTTGGACAGCAGTCGTAGACTGTCCCACTGCGTCACCAAAGAAATGATGTAATATGCATAATAATGTAGGTAAAAACTTCGGCAAAAGTATATCTGACGGGTCCAAGAATAGAGATCGCAACTTCATAAGTAAATGGGACGCCCCTAGCCAGATACATAGATGACTTAAAGAATGTCGAATTAAGGACCTGGAAGGCTGAGGATCGAATAAATTGAAAGAGGTCTATGTCCAGCAGTGGATCGAAAAGGGCTTGTGATCACATAAAGGCGCGGAATATGCTTCTACTTACCCCCTTTGCTGTCTAAACTTCTCATGAATGTCCTTTGACCTCCTTTTAAAGCTTTTACTTCCCATATTTGATATCTTGCGTCCTTTAGTGCCACTTTGACTAATTTTGTTCACACTTGGCATCTGTAAATTTAGCTAGCCAGAACCTAATTAATACTAAAATTTTGAACTTAGATGTGCTACCAAAGACTTCCTATTACCAAATAATTAAGTATTACGAAGTCTTTGATGAACCGGAAAATTTTAAAGTTGTCTGTCATTTGAATAAATGCCAATGTCAATTCAAAACGTAGAGGCTATGGTTATGTTTATATTCTCTTTGGAATTACAACAAATCTCTGAACACTAACCTCTATAATAATAATAATAATTTCTTCGGACATCTCACACAACGCCATCTGATCCCAAACTAAGCAGAGCTTGTACTGCGACACCTAACCGCTTTAACTTTAAGACGAAGGTTCGTACTTTATTCTTTCAAGAATTAGTTGACGGGTAGAGAATGCTTTTAGCATTAAGTCCGACTTTGTAGAATAACTGTGCATAAAGTTTTTAAATAAATAAATCTTTATATATATATTTCTTGTGTGCGTGTGTATGCCACCGAACTCCTCCTAGACGGCTGGACCGATTTTGATGATTTTTTTTGTGTGAGTTCAAGGGGATTCAAGGATGGTTTAGATTCACAATTGAACCCGATTTACAAAAAAAAAAGAGTCGAGACGAAGTTCACCGGGTCAGCTAGTATTATATATAAATAACACAGAGACACAGAATAAACCATCGTGCTCACACAAAGTTTTATCTTTGGGGGGGATCGAACCCACGACCTCTGGCTTAGCAGTCTGGGACACTAAACACTAGACCAACAAGGGCAGTCAGTATTACTTGTTCTACAGAACTGTAGAGGTCAATATTAGATATATTTCGGGACTTAATCACGTGAATTATTTAAAGGTACGAACCTTTTATTTACCCGACGTTTCATTCGCATTGCACCGATCGTGGTCACGGGTCGACGCGATTAAGTCCCGAAATATATACAATATGTATAAAAGTTGCGCCTGTTTTAAAACTAGAGATTCGGTGACTCTGACAGCTAAGCCAGAGGTCATGGGCTCGATTCCCACTCAATATAAATTCATGTTGCTTAGCAATCGTTAGACGAATAGCAACCCTTGTAGTTACGATTAGATTTCATAAAACTACCCCGATTTGCTACTTTTTCATTTTGTCCACGATTCAAACTTTACTCTCTAGCCAGTATTAAGTAAATTAAAAAAATAAAACTAACATTACGAAAATAACTAAAACCCTAACCCCCCGCTACCATACCATACCAACCCATATGATGGCCCACTGCTGGGCACGGGTCTCCCCATTAGAACCTACTAGTATGGGGGTAATTGCCATAATCGCCACGCTTGGCGAGCGGGTTGGCGATCGCAGTAAGGCTTTAAGTACGCAGAGGACGCTGCTGCCCGTCCTCCGGTGTGAAATCCCTTAGTCGCCTTGACGACACCCACGGGAAGAGATGGGGTGGTACTATTCTTAAGCCGGTACCACACGGCATACTACCTAACTTTAAATAACGAGAATTTATGTTCTATAAAAAAATCAAATTCAAACAATTATTACGCCACTATCAGGTATCGCGAAGAATGTTATCGTAATCAAGAATTGTAGCTCAATGAGCCCGTTTCCGATAATTACATGTAATCAGATATTTTGTGTAAGCGCCTCGCCCTCATTTCGCCCAGCGCCCATGCACTCCCCACTAATGAAACAAATCCACTACCAATGTCTCACGGAGAAAATAGTACTCGTTTAATATTCACATTTAGAACTCATTTAATATTCGCTTTTAGAACACATTTTGAAAAGGCCATGATGCTTAGTTTACGTATTCCACTGGCATAATAAACGGTAATATAAAACCTACACCATTAAATCATTATATCTTATTGTACATCATGTTAATCTAACATGTACAAGATAATCAAGAATTCCCAATTTATCTGAACATTATCCGCTTAAGCTGATAACTTAGCAACACTCAGCGATCTTCGACAGTTTTGAAGATGTCACTTGTATAAATATAATAAACGTCTAAAAACCAACTCAGGATACAAAGTTGCTATTGCGTTTAATATATAATTATACTTCCCTTGAATTGATTATTTTACCCGTGATTCACATGTCCAACAACATATTTACATCGCATACCTAAGCACATCGTGTTTGAATTCATAAAAGATTATCTCGACATGCATTTTACATATCGCTTAATGACCATGTTGCCAGCATACTTTAAGAACTTAAGCTAACCTACAAAACCTAACTAAACCGGTTATGACCGTAGTAAAAATTACACTGACAGTACAGCACTGACCTCTATAGTCTAGTCGCTGGACAGGCAACCGCCTGCAACAAAAGGACTTCTATTTCATTTCGGTCATTTGACAAACTTACAACACTTATGGAACAAGGATAACAACAACGGCCCTTTGTCCAAAGTCATTCGATTTGGCATAAGAAATTGCCGTCACTTCGTACCGGGAAACAGTCCAGCGTACTACTACTTGTGTCGTACAGCTTTTTGAATACAGGTGAGTGAAAAACGAGTGACACAAGTTTCAACGAGATGAGAACCAATAGTAATGTTCAAGAACTGTCGGTAGCCCGCTAACCAGACGGTGTACCCCAAACTGCGCGCCGCCCGACTGTCACCTCGGCTCGTTCTTACGCGCGTTTATCTTTTTAATTGTGTCCCCCCAACTGGCCCCCAACCCCATATCCCCCTAGACAGGCTCGCCCCTCGGAGACGCTTCTTAAGCTCGTTACATTTATCCTGATCACTCATGTGCTTTATTTTTGACTTAAGAAGGAATTAGTGCAGATTAGTTAGAAAGATTTCTCTCATGTGACATCTATTTGGAGATGTTTGTAATGATTTCGTAAATATCTCTATTTTGAATCATATGATTAGCTAAGCACATTCATATCCATAGGCGGATCCAGGAGAGGGGCAGCGCCCCCCCCCCTCCCAAGACAGTTGTTTTATGTAAGGAATTCCTTGTACTGTATTGAATTTCTATGCCCATAGCCCCCCCTCCCCTGAACGGAACTCACATGGCCCACAAATGCACCCCCCACCCCCTCACAAGCATGTTAGATCTGGCACTGCCATTAGCCTCTGGTGTCAGAATGAAATATTAGATCCGCCTATGTTCACATCGAAAACACCGTAACAACGCGGATCGTTTTCACTTCGCAGACTCTAGAGATAAATAAATTTAAAAAAAAACGAATTTCAAAATTCTTAATTCACCTAGGATGCAAAAAAACTATTGTGATACGTCGGGATTCTACATGTACATGTAATGCCAAGTTCGCAAACAATATGTAAAGCCGGAGAAAAGAACCTGGCAAAATAAATAATCAAAGCTGGGAAACTACAAAGCTACAAAATTACATTATACTTCGTTCTAAATTTTTTCATCTGTCGTAGAACTTTGAGGTAAGCAGCATTATTTTAAACTAGTTGTCTGTATAGTATAAATAAGATGTTTGTCAATCGGCAATTTGACCCAAAAAAGACTTTTAGCCTCTTTTACCTACATTAAGAGCATCAGGCAACAACTTAAAATGTAAACAGAGAGATATTAAATACAGTCTCGGGGACACACCTGCACCGGACGCTGAAAACGTGCCTTTGATTTTCTTAACTTTATTTTTTATTTCTTTTCCAATAAACTGAAAGTGATCCTGTCGTATTACCGAATACTTTATTTAAGATGTGCTGAAATATTCGTTTTTTAAAAACAAACTATGTGTTCACATTAAAAACAACCGAGACGAGATGGTAAAAATTAAACGGATTTCTAATAAACAACGGATTTCCTATAAACAAAGCCAAGAACCATCCCAAATTAAGCCAGGTTTCTAGTAAAAAGCCACATCAAAATTCGTCCGTCCATTTATAAGCTACGCTACCACAGATATACAGATACAATCATCGTGTCAAACTTATAACACCCATCTCTGTGTATGATATGGTTACCAAAAATATTTTTTCAAGTTTTTTTAAAGTGACCAAATGTGGAATACCGTCATTTTCGTAAATAAATAATAACATTCTAGACACAATTGTGGAATGTATTTTATCTTTACCGTATCAGTTTTGACAAGACAATCGCGCGAACATTGTGTGTTTATAAGTTGTTTTGGTTTGTTGACAAAAATAATACCCAAGTACCTAATTTATTAATAATTAAAATAATAGAAAACAAACGAATATAACGATGTTACGAGCAAATCTGCGCGTAACATCGTTATATTCTTTTGTTTTCTATCATGAACAAATATTTTTGATTTTGGAATATTTATTTTTTTAATTCGTGGCGCAGTGGGAGTCTGTCCGACTGCTATGCAAGAGATCGTGGGTTCAATTCCCACACGGGACACCACTTTGTATGATCCACAATTTGTTGTTCTGAGTCTGGGTGTACTTTGCGTCCGTGACTTGTATGTTTGTAAAGTCCCCCACTACACAGGGTTTGTACCATAATGTGGGAGTCGTCTTTTTATTAAAAAAAAAAAAAAAAAAAAACAATCCGAACACTTCCCTCAAATAATACTTACTTATTTGATTCTACTGACTTTATTTTGTGTAGTGTCCTAAAATCCTAATTACCGCTATGAAAAAATAAATCTGTCTCGAACTGAATAAAACTAATGCATAGTGCCTAAAGTACCCACTCTCTTTTTCCAGTTGATTTGCAATACGCGCGCTAAAACTATACCGTATTATAGTTGCGATTTACATCACTATTACGCTATAGCAACAAGGTCTACTTTGCTTTAATATAAACGTAATAAAAAGGGATTAACAATTAGTCGCAAAATGTAGGCACCAAGTGGGTGTACAGGGGTGGTAAACCGGTGGACCCTGCCACAATAAAGTAGAACAAGAAAGTAGTACAATTTTGTATTGTCCTCTAAATATTGTATCAGTAGCCGACCCGCGCAACTACGTCTGCGTAAATTTTCCACGTTATTGCTACATTTTTCATTACTGCTCCACTCCTGTTGGTCATAGCGTAGTTCCGAAACAAACTCTTCAGCTTTATAATATTAGTATAGATACCAGTAGTTCCGAAACAAACTCTTCAGCTTTATAATATTAGTATAGATTAATTATACCTTATGTACACCCATAGACGGATCCATCTCCCCCCCCCCCCCCCAGAAGGTAGTTTTGTGTACTGAATTTATAGTATTATATTGATAAATTTATTTGCCTATTTGCATCTGGTGCCCCCTCCCAATAACAATTATTTTTAGGGCACCCCCCCCTCGTGCGTACAACTCTTTCTTGGCAGATGTCGCATGTAACGAAATTCCCAACACCATCGTAAGCATGTTAGATACATTGCACCGCCATTTGCCTCCCAAAATCAAATCCTGGATCTACCCATGACTACACCTAAAGAAATTTTGTTTTTTATCATCTTGCTACATATTTGCACTTATCGTGTACCGCATGACTCAAAATCATCTACGATTAAAATGGTGTGTTATTAAAACGGTTTTGTTGCTTAAATAATATTCAAAGTCAATCTAGTAATTAAGTACCAAGTTGCGAACTCTCAAACGATATCTATTTCATTTTAAAACATTCTTGAAACTGTTTCCCTTCTCTCATTCTCTCTCTTTTTTCCACTTTTTGACATAAATAATATGAGTTTTGGCAATATGAGAAAATTCTGCCGCTAATATCACGTTTTTAAAGTATTTGTACTTCTGCGCTTATTTGTGTGACGGTTCTGCTTTGTTTTTCATTAGACGCTGCTTATGGGCCACCGTCGCGACGCTCGCTAAGTACTTAACTGCCAACCCTGACTTAGTATTCAATGTGAAAAACGTTTTAACGATGTCTTTGAAATCAGATGAATCTTTTGTTCAGGCCTCTTGATGAACATTTTGCTTTGAGATGTCAGTCATTTATATGGTGTGTGAGAAATAGGTAAATAGGTAGGTGTTTATTTATTGTTTCCTGTTTTTTTTTTAAACCTCTGGGACCTTATTCTCATTTGCGGGGAAACGTTAGGCAAGGCCAAAAAAAAACAAAAAATGTATGCCATAATAATCCAATCAAACTTTGCATATGTATATAGTAATAATAATATCTTGGGACAATTCACACAAAGCTACCTGATCCCAAACTAAGTAGAGCTTGTATTATGGAAACCAGACAACTGATAAACATACTCATATATTTCTAAACACTTACATATTATAGATAAATAACACCCAGACACAGAAAAACCATCGTGCTCATCACACACAGTTTTATCCTAGGTGGGGATCGAATCCACGATCTCTTGCGTAGCAGTCGGATACACTCCCACCGGGTCACAGAGGCCATACGCCTTTCACTACTGAACTTGACAAAAATAAAATAAAAATGACTATGTTATAATAGTGCATTCAGATATGGCACCATTTTAGGTGTAATCCGTGCAATACTGAGAACATACACAGTCCGCTGATGAAATTTGATCACACCTTTATGTTGCAAGTTGTATAATAATGAGGTCTTTGATCAATGTTAAAGAAATAAAAAGCTTAATTGTCTCTTCCAAGTCTTCAACAACTGTCATGTGACATAATATTCTAACCTAAAAAACCACCATACCGATGACTCAATGAGTTGGTACAAAAATCTAAAAAATCAAAAAAATAATCCAAAACTCATTCACTTG
The DNA here is from genome assembly GCA_945859575.2 of Herminia tarsipennalis. NCBI lineage: Eukaryota > Metazoa > Arthropoda > Insecta > Lepidoptera > Erebidae > Herminia > Herminia tarsipennalis. Next base: position 15,512,833 of record OX243846.2, on the reverse strand, counting down.
CAATATTGGAAATTACAAAAAAGGAAGCACAAGTCACAATCAAACTAATCATAAAATGGGACGATTTTAATTCTCATACAAGATTTACGATTGTTACAATGCCGCAAAGTAATTACCATCAACGTTGCCACAGGCCATCGTCATCCCACACTGTGAGAGCCCAATCATCAGCATCACGAGACTTTGATGCATACGAACGATATTATGACATAGAGAACACTCCTGATCATAATTTTCGAAAAGAGAATTATGCTGCAGATGAATTCATATACAAAAACAGAAATAAGTCTGCAGTGTCTAGGAGGAGCAGTGCGCCACAATATGGATCTAAACGTAAACCGTTGGTCGTTGATCCCATGTGTTTCATTTCGAGTAGGAGTTACGCATCTGATAACTTACCAAAACCAAACAGAGCTGCACCTGTGAAGAAAATGACCGTTCCGTTACCCGGTAAGCAGCATTTACCAATTTTGTTTCGTACCCAAAGGGTAAAACAGGGCCCTATTACTAAGACTCCGCTGTACGTCGCCGCTGTCTGTCACCAGGCTGTACCTCATGAACCGTAACAGCTTGACAGTTGAAATTTTCACAGATAATAATACTTATATTGCCGCTATAACAACAAGTACTAAAAATAAAATAAAATAAATTTATTACAATATTATCGGGATTTAATCGCGTAAAATATTTAAAGGTACGAACCTTTTATTTACCCGACGTTTCGATCGAATTACGATCGTGGTCACGGCGATTAAGTCTCAATAATATTTTAATATGTGTAAACATCGCGAAAGTTTAAAAAGAATAAAATAAATATTTAAGTGGGGCTCCAAAACAACAATGATGTTGTTTTGCCGATTTTATAATATATCTCATGAACCCTGATAGCTAGGCAGTTGAAATTTTCACAGATGATGTATTTATGTTGCCGCTATAACAACGAATACAATAAAATAACAGAATAAAATAAATATTTAAGTAGGGCTCCCATACAAAAACACACAATGTTATTTTTTGTTCGATATTATAATATAATATCTAATGTTGTATAGATCATACGGAATCATTCGTACACGAGTTCGACTCGCACTTGGTCAGTGTGGAGCCGGTGTCATAGTTTACATAAATAGGACTAATTTGCCACAAAAATTGCCATAATCATTTTAACTCAATTTTGTAAACGCTTTTTAAGGAAAATAACGTCATAGCTACAAGCTTTTTATTAACTTGGTATTCATTTGTCACTTTCAAAATAAACAAACCATTTTTTAAGACAGTACTTGTTAGTATCCAATTGATCTAAAATTAATCATACTTAGATAAGCTCAATTGTAGCAAATTGCATTGTTCGCGGGTATACAGTAAAGTTACTGTATACCCGCGAACAATGCAATTTGCTACAATTGAGCTTATCTGATAATGACACTTATGATGATAGATTTAAGGCCTGGTACTCCCTGATGACAAATGGTTGGTATGTGTTGTGTAGCATAGTTAAATTTGGGCTAGTACGTTTTGTTATCGTTTGTACTTCCCAGTAAGTTTCATAATGATAAATAAGGATCTAAAGAAGAAGCGAAAAGACTGCCACTGACTCCATCATAAAAAGTTTTAACATGTCAAGTTTGAACTTGTTTAAATCGTCTTCACAAGTACTTTAACCGCATATGATATCGAGGATTTGATGATGAAGCCGAAAGGGAATCATGGGAACTCTCTATTAAAATGAAACCCCATCGAGTTCGACGCTTTTTATTTGTTAGCACTGGTAACATAACCGTAGATGATATCCTGGGTCTATAAAGTTTGCTTTAAAAATGTTTCTGGCTATTCATTTTCTATTATGAAAGCTACCCACTAGTGGTAAATAATTAAATAGAACAAACCTTTTATTTGATAACATTATTTTTTTGTATAGATGGAAAGGCTGAAGAAGAAAAAGAGAAGCCTGTTGATCCTACCAATGTGCCGATGGACTGGGACAACTACCATCGCCTAGCAGTAATATACAACTTTATGGATGGTCTGGAGTGTGAATTCCCATCTCTGTGCACTACTGGAACCATCGGTAAATCTCTGGAAGGACGTGATATAAGAGTAAGTAACACATCTGATAGTCAAAAATAAATTTATATATTTTTAACCCGTTACCCCGTTATGCAGCTATTAAATCCTGACCAAAACCATGTTAAACAGGTATTTTGTAATTCTGATAAACATGCAGGTTTGTGCCTGCATGCGGTGTCACAGTCTTCTGCCGTATCACAGACGAGATATCATATAAGTATAATATATCGCTATCAAATTCCACCATATATTTGGTCTTGGTAAAATTTAGGCAGAGCCCTAAATGGTGTGTGAAATAATTTTGATTTTGGTCACAGATCCTAAAGATATCAAACAGCGTAGCTTCCAATGCACGTGTGTGGATCGATGCAGGGATACATGCTCGCGAATGGATCGCGCCTGCCGTTAATACCTTTGTTGCTAATCACATTGCCAGAAACTTTGAAGACATGCCTGCCAGCGTCAGAAACAAGGATTGGTGAGCACCACAATAATTATTACAACCCTTTTTTCAAGTGCCCATCGTATAAAGCTGTACTAATAGAGATGAAAACTTTGTTTGATTATATGAACGTGCTAATTCCTGAAGGTACTGGGCATTTTTGAAGAAATTTCATATGAAAGTAGTTTTCACTGGGATAATCAATGTTCGCAGGGGAGCAGACTATGCAGTCAATGAGCTCACATAATCTGTAACTATCCAAATTAGTGCAACACTGATTTTTCAAAAGCCTTCGACCAAGTCAATCACTACCTATAGTGGACCAAACTAAAACTTGTTTTGCTGGCTCGAATCCTATTTGAGCAAAAGAAGCCAACTCGTGGCTATTAAAGGTGATCTATCTTTGCCAAGCATTTCTATCTCTGGAGTGCCCCAGGGATCTCACTTAGGTTATCTATTATTTGTTTTTTTTAAATGATTTAAAAACAAAATAATGTCGTCTTGTTCAAAATCTTGCGTGATGAGTACCTCACTGATTGTATTCTGTTTTGTGTACCTATAAACAAACCTCTATCGGACGGTGATAGAGCATCTTTTACAAATTGCATTTAAAAACTTACTTGATCTTTCAGGTACTTTCTACCAGTACTAAATCCAGATGGATATGAATATAGTCATACCACAGATCGTATGTGGCGTAAAAACAAAGCTTATGTGCATCATTCATTGTACGGAGTTGACCTTAACAGGAATTTCAGGTAGATAGCAGTAGGTAGCTTTATAACTACAAAAAATCATAGAGCAACAAGTAGGTACTGCCACTGTCCCTGTGCGCAGCCACAATGAAGTATATTTTAGCCAAAAACACTGTGCATTCAATTCTTACTGAGCTTTCTTCTTATTTCATCACGAAATAGAACAATAACTAAATTTTAAGCTGTTTTAAAAGAGTGTGAAAAATGAATTATTTCTATGTAGTTCTTAAGCAGGTAGGTAGTCGTTCATTTTTTATAAACAATTCTAGCTTTGGATGGGGCGGTAAGGGTTCCTCAGACGAACCAAGACATTCGTTCTACCGTGGTCCACGTCCATTTTCTGAACCGGAGACTTCAGCTATGAGGGTAAGCTTCACATAACACTCTAAATTATACTCATAGTTACTTCCCACCCGGTTGATAAACGAAAATTCTAATGTATTGATAGTTTATTAGGATCTGGTATATGACTGTAATATAACCATGTACCTGGATTTTTATTATATCTGCCAACTAAACTAGAAACATTTGATAAAGAACATTGACAATAAAACAACAATTAAGTAACTGTACAAACAAAAAGTTTGGGTTGGTATATGCAGTACCGAACCTGGTGGGTAGGCCCGGACAATAAAATTCTCTGAAGATAACATAAAAAAAAATGCGAGGGATAATAGCACGTGTACGGAGCCCTCGGTGCGCGAGTACCACTCGTACTTAGCCGATTTTTGTTATTATCATTGTAGTCTCATTGAAAATCAGCGTTGCAAGTTTGTCGCAAAACTCGCAACATATATGCTGAACCATTTATTGTCATAGTTATGACGTGCAAACTCAAATTTATTGTAAATTAAGGTTAAGACTATTATTGTTTATTTTAAGGTTGTTAATTTTTTTTTTGTACATCATATACATGGCAATAAAGAAACTTTTCTTGTTCTTCTTCTTGCCACTGGGTATATGATTTGAGCAATACCTACACCGCCGTCTCGATGTCTATTTAACCCTAAGTAGAAACCTACATAGTATATTTAAAAGGGTCAAATTTATAAACATTATTTCATCCCCTATTTTATCTCCTTTAATGAAAGAAATTTCAATAACCCCTTCTTAGGAGAAAACGTTATCAAAAATGTTATGTATTACATTTTGCCCCAATTTTGCCAGCGTGTTAACCGTTCAGTCAGCCTCTCAATATTATATACAGAAAAAAGCATTTTAAGACGTCATACTTGGGGCATTTTATAATTAACAGCGAACATGGCGCGATACTGTTTACTCTATTACATTAAGCTATACTTTATTACATTACCAAAAGATGTTTGGCAATGTAATAAAGTATAGCATAGTATAGCATAGCATAAATATCTGAATAAAAAATAGAATAATGATAACTGTAATTTCTAGATGACGCACATTAAACGATGCAAACAATGAATTAAATTTAATGCAATACCTACACCGCCGTCTCAATGTCTATTAAAACCCTAAGTAGAAACCTACATTTTTAAAAGGATCAAATTTATAAACATTATTTCATCCCCTATTTTATCTCCTTTAATGAAAGAAATTTCAATAACCCCTTCTTAGGAGAAAACGTTATCAAAAATGTTATGTATTACATTTTGCCCCAATTTTGCCAGCGTGTTAACCGTTCAGTCAGCCTCTCAGTATTATATACAGAAAAAAGCATTTTAAGACGTCATACTTGGGGCATTTTATAATTAACAGCGAACATGGCGCGATACTGTGTCCTTTATTATATTAAGCTATACATTACATTACATTACCAAAAGATGTTTGGCAATGTAATAAAGTATAGCATAGTATAGCATAGCATAAATATCTGAATAAAAAATAGAATAATGATAACTGTAATTTCTAGATGAAGCACATTAAACGATACAAACAATGAATTAAATTTAATGTAACGGAGTGATATAAAACCGTTACAGTGAAATTGATTTACGACTAAATCCTGTTTGCAGTTTAATCTCTGAATGCAATGCCGACGACACGATTTTGGTATCAACGCATATTATTGCTAAATGGTCGCGCTCGATTCCAATGATCATTACCAACATTTAAATATAGTAAATGACAATTCATTTGTAGTATCTAATTATGTAATGATAGGTAATGAAGTTCCGGTCATAATATTGTTTTGTTATTGATACTTAGTTATTTTGATAGAGTTACAATGGATGTGTAGGTTCAGCTTTTATAATTATAGAGATTTGGCAGGATTTCATATTTTTTAGAAAGTGGTTCTGATTTCATTGTCTAGTAATACATAATATGTACCGAGGATTTAGAAAACAATCTTCATATATATCTCTTTTAAACCAATATATATGTATGTTTGCGATTTACTCAGAAACTAATGCTGAACCGATTTTGATGCGGTTTTCGGACGCGTATCATTTAAACATTTTATTGGTATAAATGTCGTATCAAAGAGTACTACGACATTAGCTCAATTTTTTGATGAACTAAATCACGTATTATTTTATTGTGTTTTATTTCAGGATGTATTCATGAACTCAGATGTGACATTCACAGTTTATATAACACTACACAGTTTTGGACAAGTCATTATAATGCCTTTTGCTTATAGAGAAGAACTAGCTCCTGATTACATACGACTTCTAGAAGGTGCTACTGTCATGTCAAAGGTACGGAAAGCTATAAAGCTATAACAATATATATTAAATGGTTAGTATTAGAGATTAATCGAAGAGAAATTGTTTGTCCAGATTACGGGTCTGATACTGTTAGTCACTAGCGTGGCCCTTACGATCAGGTGAACGACCTGCTTCCTCCATCAATATTGCATAACAACCCATATGATGTCCTACTGCTGGGCACGGGTCATGACTTACTTGCCTGCAGGATATAATAGATTTTTTTATTTTATTTATGTAGTACAGTCAGCTACATAAGTTGCTTAAAATTTGCAAATGTCAAACCGGCACATTACAAAAATTCTGTTGGTGTATAGCTACGAAAATGTCAGATTAGTGCAAGATGGCCAACTTTATATTAAAAATAAACAACGTGGTTTGTCCCAATAATTTTAGCAATTTGATGGTTAGAAATACGAAAGGGTAAATCAACAAGCCCCAGTAGAAGTCCAAATTAGCAGTCGCTGTAGCCGGCAAGGAACATTATTATTATTGTACATGCTGACCCGGTTGTTACAATTACAATAAGTCCTGTGCGTATGTAACACGATTTACAGCACTGTGTGTAAGTAATAAGACTTAGGCCTCATTTACGGAGACGCAGGGTGTCACGTTCAAGCGTTGCGTTGGGTTGCCCGCATTGAATTCTAACATTGGCGTTGTATGAGTACTTTTACTGAGAATCGATAATACACGCATTTGTTTGGAATGGAGCGTTTTTTGCGGCGGAGCCCGCGGAAGTCATCACCGCGTTTCACGCGGCGTTTATCGCGGCGACGCACGCAGCGGCAATTCCCGATGAAGCGATGCCCGCGGCGGCACCTTCTGCCAGTCTTATTTGAAAATCGCACTGACGTAAGTCACCATCGCAATAAAGTACAATATGATCGACATTTTTTTTAAGAAACTTCCATGTTTAAAAGTAAATTATTTAATACCATTTCATACCATAATATAATAATATTGAATGTTAAAAAGTTAATTATTTAGTACCCCGCGTGCGTCGCAGATATGCCGCTGCGTGCGTCGGTACACGCTTGAGGATTCGCCGCGGTTGCAGCGGCGGACACCGCCACACTTCCCGTCTCCCATCTCTATAAACAACATCTCATATTGCTATTTGTTTGTGTTTACGCGTGCGATGATAAGTGTCGCTTCACGCACCACTGCACCGTAAACAGAAAAAACGTCCAACGAGACGCGAGATGATACACCACAAGCGACGCACGACGCCCCGCGCCTCCGTAACTGTGTGTAAGAAACACGACTTACTGTAATTATAACAACGGAGGCAGTACGGGACATAACGCAATCACGCAGGGTCGTAGTAGGTATAGTTAGCAGATTCATTTCACTTAACACGATGCTAAATTCTGCTGTAGTGACAAGACACTCAATGAGTCATCTTCACAAACTTTCGACAGCGCGTCGTATGTCCTCAATCAAAAAAAGTTCTTGTATTGTTTCACACAAAACTTTTTATGAATCATTTCTCTTCTTTATTCGTTACCAACGCTAACATAATGAAATGTTCAACTATCTTGAACAATACTATCGCATATCACTGTAAGAGCTATAATTATTATTTGAATATTTATCACAGTAATAGGCTATAATACTACCAAGTAAACTTGATTCCATATTATACTGTTGGGGTTTTTTTTATGATACATCAAAACACTGTTTATGTTTTAAAAGGCTTATTGTAAAGTATTAAGTATTGTTTAGTTATCTGAGTCGCACCGTTGCACGTGTTTTATTACTACTGCTAATGAATTGTCGATATACTGACATCAATAACAAATGTTTGCTGTATGAGTCACAAAAAGGCAATTAGCAGAAAGCTTAACATTCTTTTGGTTTATCTACTGGATAACAAACAAACGTTTTTTTGTTTTAAATAGGCAATCTATAACACTAACGGAAATACATATAAGGTGGGCATTTCTAAAGACGTAATGTACCACGCGTCAGGCACCAGTAATGATTGGTCGCACGGAGCAGTCGGTATACCATTCTGCTACCTTATAGAACTAAGGAGTAGGAAGCATAAGTTTAAAGTGCCAAAGGAAGAAATAGGTGAAACAGGCCAAGAAATACTAAACTGTGTGGTAGCGTTGATGGAATTCATCGACAACTACAAAACTCCAGATATAGAAGTCCGTCTCAAAAAGGCTAAAGAAGATAAAGAAAGAAATGACATTGAACAAAAATTAGAAAAAGGTAAAAAAAATGAAAACTGTGAAAAAAAAATAGAAAACCAATCCGAACAGGAATTGAAGAAACAGCCATACGGATCTCATAAAAAAATCGCAGTCAGCGCAGTAGAATCGCGCAAAGATTATCCAATACATGGGAACGTGTCAAAAGAAAAAAAGATACCTCAAGAGAAAAATGTATTTAAACAAACAATCATAAATAATGTCGAATCTGAATCGTCGTCTGAACAGCCGAATCTGAAGAGCTCTTCTAATGAGACGTCTGACTGTCTTACTTCAAACGTAAGTATTTTATTTCTATTTTTTAAGATTATTTATTAATATTAATGCTATACTCCTATCGTATCCCATGTGTATTCGCAGCATCACTGTTGTAATATTTAATGAAATATTAATGAGGCCATTTCGATGGATTTCAATCATTCTACAGCTTTTTGTAACTAATAAATATCAAAGTAACATTATCAATCTTATTGATTTTCAGAGCTAAATGGCTTGCCCAATTTTAATATATTTTTATATAAAGAAGCTTGAAGACTGGAAAAGGTCATTCCGCTGTTTTGTGTTCACGTATTAATATTATACCTATCGGTCACGTTTTAGTCTTGTTGGTAAAGAATATATTCTTGATATATTTTAAACGTTTTGTAAATGATCAAAACTTGTTAGGAAACTAAGAAGGTTTTTTTTATTATTTGTAACAAAACTTTTTATGTAATTCGTTGAAAAATAATTTCGTTGTCAATTGCTTACCTGCCAACATTTTCAGTGACAAAAGCAATTCCAATAATGTCCACCTACAAATTTAAAAATTAAAGAAACAAATACCTTTTACAATAAAAATAGTTAATCTGGCAGTTGGTTTAAGAAAAAATCAAAGTGGCCCACCTAGATCCAAAAACCCAAGTATGGGAAGTCCATATAACTGATGAAGTGAAGAGATTGTTTGTAAAATCGCTGAATGTCATGGGAGGTGCGTACGATTTTTTACAGTCTCAAGGCGCGTTCCCACTATGTTACGACGACAGATTATTGTTGGACGACTGTCGTCTATAGCTGTTCCCATTGTCGTGTCATGACAATAAATTTATCATTGGACGATAGTTGCCTCTAGGTGTTCTATCAATGTGGAAATATTTCAACTGTCGTTTTCGACATTTTACGGTTCACGACGGTCTCCTTGTCGTCGTTGTTTTAACAACAAGACGATATTTCTTATCGTGGCCACGATAGATAAGCGTAACAACGACAAGAGTGTCGTTGTTGCACGACCGTCAAACGATAAAATATCGTACTTCTACAATCTTTCGTCACTGCAAAAATGTCGAGGACGACAGTTAACCGTGTCGTCCTATATGTGAACACCTCCATTTAAATATACAAGCTACGACGCTTTAAAACGACACTATAATCTGTCTTCACGCCATAGTGGGAACGCACCATAATATTATACATAATTATACATGAATAGAATAGCCTCCCAACATACAGTAGGTATTCATTTATTTAGTTCACCTACAATTGTTTATTGTATGTGTTAACCGTAAAAGAAAAACAATATTACAGTAAAATATACAATAAGAGGTTACGTCTAACGTCCGTATCGCGATATCCACTAAGATCCATTGTAAAAATCCATTGATAGATCTTTTTACAATTTTATGTCCACTTTGATTGGTAGTCGGTAGGTAGAGATGCGGCGCCGGTAGGGTAGAGATGCGGCGTCGGCAGGCAAAGATGCGGCTACCTGCTGGCGCCGCATCTCTACCGGCGCCGCATCTCTACCTGCCGGCGCCGCATCTCTACCTGCCGGCGCCGCATCTCTACCCTACCGGCGCCGCATCTCTACCTGCCGGCGCCGCATCTTTATCCTACCGGCGCCGCATCTCTACCTACCGACTCAAGAACAAAGGCTCAAATAAACAAAGGCTCAATTAAAATACGATGCTTATAAACAAGATTAAGGGATGGAACTTATAAACGGAGAGATATCGGTGCCGCACTATCTGGATTTATTTTTATAATAGATTTAAATACACACGTTGGTTCTAAAAAAAACATTTTGCAAATATTCTAGTATCGAGAATCAAAGTGGACATAAAATTGTAAAAAGATCTATCAATGGATTTTTACAATGGATCTTAGTGGATATCGCGGTCCGTATACCCATCATAGGTACCTACATAGTACAAATTTTGCCGGTTAGTTATATTTCGGGACTTAATCGCGTGAATTATTTAAAGGTACGAACCTTTTATTTACCCGACGTTTCGATCGAATTGCACCGATCGTGGTCACGGGTCGACTGACTAATATGTATAAAAATCGCGAAAGTTTAAAAACAATAATTTTGCCGGTGTTTAGATAATTGTACCACGTAGAGCCTCCCAGAAATGATCAAAACCCCTCCCTAATGATCCTGGGTACGTCCATAATACTCATGCTAACATTCCTCCGAAAATAGATAGGAGGAGAGTCCCTGACTCAGTGGTGACCGAGCAGCTCAAGATATCTTCAAGGGGTGTATAAAAATGATAAATTAAGAGATAGACCACTAACCACTATCGGTTCGTAGATGGTTGACCGTTTTAAAAAATGTTAAATTTCTGTCGTTCCTTCTTTCTCCAAGTCTGTTTAAATTTCCTGTTATAGTAAATGGTCCTTCTTGTGGAATTTGCGCAAAACAAAACCATGTAGCCCTTAGGTAAAATTCCAAGTGGTCTTGCAAATAAAAGTAGATACTTGATATAAATTGGCATTATTCCGGTGAATTCCCATTTAAAAGATTAGTGACGGAAGACAGACCAATTCAGATGCGTCTGAGATTGTTCCGTCACCTGTTGTTTCAATGTATACCTATGGATTTCAGTGGTTGACATTTGGAAAGAGCACTTTAATACAATGGAAGTGATGGTAGAAGGATCTCGGGCTAGACAACTTGCCGGATTATTACACGAGAAGGATATTAACTACAGTATAGCGATGCCTGACGTTAACACATTGTTTGAACTAGAACAAGCTAATAATGGTAAGTTATCTCGGGCTAATGTTTCACCCACTGTCACCAATAGGGGCTAGTTAGTGCCATATCAGCCGTATCAATAGTTTCCTCAGAACACCGATCTATTATCTTTGGTAGTTTCACAAATGAGTGTCTTTTTATGAAACCTCAAAACGGCACGCTTTGAACAAATTTATATGAAATACTAGCGTGTGACATCACATTTATCGATTTCGATTAAATTAAATTATGAATGAACACAATTTTTCAGCATATTTTATGACACATTATTGCATGGTTAATATAAAATAATTTAGTATTATGTAGTCAAATACCTAATTATACCACCTAAAGAAAGAAAGGAAGCATTATTATTAGGTAATTACATAATTGAAAATATAATTAGTATTTACTATAATTTTTCATGTGAATAATTTAATTCACTTTAATGCATATGTACCCGTTATCCAATTACTTTAAATAAAAAATGAACCGCCTTCAAGAAAAAAAATATCAAGCACTTCACCGAATGCAAATTTCGGTGACCTACTACTATGTTTTAGTTTGTATGTGTTTTATAAGCTTACCAGAAAAATAAACAGTCGAATAGCGAAAATCCCATCTAAATCGGATTATTAGGTTTCGAGAAAATCACGAACATTTACATAGGTCTCAAACAAAGTACCACTTTTCTTGAAAGCGGTAAAAAACTCATTAATATTGTTTGTAAGAACCGTACGCCGGACGGCTGTAAATCATTCGTCGCCGGACCAGCGTGTCCGGTAACCGAACGTGTAAAAAAGCCTTATGACTCTTTTCACCCGTTTCGATTTCCATAAACATGTGAAAGCTATCGTACATAGCCATACACTTCACGCCGGGTACCCGGATTGAAACCGGAACGTACAAAAAGGACCTAATTGCGTTTGTCCACCGCACGTCCGTCATCATCCCGGTCGCCGAAGAAAAATAATCTCGTTCACGGTGATTTCCCGTTGACGTCTCGTTGACGGGCGGTGGTGGACAAACTGTCTAACGCATCGATTTACTAATGAACTCACTAATGAACTACACAAGCTAATATTAATCAGACATTAAGCAATCATTAAGGCAATATAGTAATGCATTATCAAGAGGCCTAGGTATATATAAAGTACATTATTTTATAATAAATCATTTCGTTGTATATTGCAGAGAAGTTAAGCGCTTCGTTGAAAAAAATGGACTGGAATAATTACCATAGACTGGACACGATCTATGAGTTCATGGATAATTTGGCTCAAGAATATCCCTACATCTGTCAGGTATCTTCTATTGGAAAAACTATTGAAGGCAGAGATATAAAGGTAATTATTTGAATTACGAGTATTTATTATAACTATACTAAAGCCACTGACCTATATGTGTCGCGTGTAGTTGGTGGCTTCTGTTAGAAAACTTTGCCGCCGCCATATCTCCGATATGTAGGACAAAACAAGGCATGTTACTTATGTTAATCCCCAATAAATAGATACCAAAAATCGGCTCAGAGGTCAAAAACAAATAGACGCCCGCGCATAGTCACTTGCGTACCGCGTACTGCCTTGGTTGCTATCTGATCGAGTTTGACCTAGATCTCTGTACCAGTGCGTTTTCGTGTACGTAGGCGTGTTTTCGCTCGTTGTAGGAAGCCGACCGACCCGGCTCCACCTATTTGTTTTGTGAGGCAATTGGGCGCATACGCAAGTCATCTCCTGTGTCGGCAGCTGCGTGGAGGTCATGAATATTCTGGTTTCTATTATTTTCACATGTTGTTAAAACTTTTCAGATGTTAAAAATATCAAATGGCAATGACAAAAACATTGGAGTCTGGTTAGACGGCACTATCCACGCAAGGGAATGGATTTCTGGTGCTGTAGTGACGTACATAGCTGATCAGATCGTCAGGCAATTCAACAGCCTTCCTGAATGCGTCACTACAAAGGATTGGTAAGAACGTTTAGCTCATTGAGACTTGTGTATATTAACACGTTGACTGTGAAGGCCCAATTTATTGACTTACCAATACGGCCTTAAAGGACCATACACACTTATTTTCGTAAACGCGGCATCAAATCAAAAAGACTTAATACTTGACTATCAGTTATGCCATATATTTTCGACCCGGGAGGTATCCCGGGTCGAAAATCGCGTTTTAATTTATCGCATTATAACTACAACATGGCTCTTCAACAAATAAAAGCAAACCAACATTTTAAAGACTGCACTAACGAAAAGACAGCTATTTTGTAAGCCGCACCCTGGTGAAGTTTTACGCAAAGTCTTTTGGGCCTGATGCTATAGGCAACGTTTTAAACCACTTTTACCACTGCCACTGCTTGTTTTACCACTAAGAATAACTCCAAACCGTTTTCGATCACGGCGGCCAATTTCTTCAGAGACTAGTCAACTATACTGAAAATATTAAAGTGCACAAGTGTGTGCCACGGATACGAGTGACTATAGGAATCAAGGACCTAACAAGGGAAAGCTAACCTTTCCCTTGTTAGGTCACAGGACTAAAGGGTTAACATATTCTTCGAGGCACCGATGTGTTGTGACAGTGGTAACGATTGTTTAGCGCTGGTCTCTCTTTATTCGCTTATTCAATAGCTAAAACTGTTTGTTCACAGGTATATAGTTCCAATTGTCAATCCGGATGGCTACGAATACACTCACACGACTGATAGAATGTGGCGAAAGAATCGGACCAGGTTTGGGGAATGTGTTGGCGTTGATCTTAATAGGAACTGGGGGTAGGTATCAATTTTACATAAGTATAATTATAAACTAACGGCTCTCTTTACACGGACTTTTCTCCACTATTTATATACATAATATGCTTTTACATACGTATTCCAAAACGACTGGAAATTTACGGTGTATACCGTGAATTTCTAGTCGTTTTGGAACAGAAAATTTTGAACTCCATATCAATAACCTAGTCAATAAAAAGAAATATTAACATTTTTTTTAATAAAAATCAATATGTAAGTCGTTTGCGAAAAATAAATGAGCACTTGTGGTACTGCACTAGGCTCATAAGATCTATCTTATGAGTCTAGTGCCTATTCTTGTTTATCATATTCAGTTGTTCACCACCCAAAAGTGCCCCACGTGCCGCTTTAGACAATTTAGGATTGTTTTTTTTATAAAAAACTTAAAATGTTACGACTTATAATAACTAATCACGGTATATAAATCGTCCGGAAGAAATTATTTGAGTGAAATTCGCATCGAAATTATTTATTAACTCCTTCTCCTACCGATCTACAGACAGCCGTCGAAGGCGTCTTTATATTATACTAGTGGCCCGCCCGGCTTCGCACGGGAGTTTATCCACTTGTATACACATATTATGCATGTATTATACACATGAACCTTCCCAAAAAAATATGCAGGTGAATAGCGAAAACCCCATCTAATTCGCATCACTAGCTTTCGATAAAATCGCGAGCATACATACGGTTCGAACAGTGAACGAGCTTTTTCGAAAGCGGTTACAGAGATTGTCGTAGTCAGTTATTTTTTTTGTAAAATCTTTTTGTGCATAAATGGCACCTGAATCAGTAAATCAAGTTTTCAACATTATCCTTACTCGTATTTACTACTACTAATCCAAACTAATATGAAAGAAACTGTGTCTGTCTGTTTGTTACATTTTCACGTTTAAACCGATGAATTGATTTGGATGAAATTTGGTATGGAGATAGAGCTTCGGGCAAGGACGTAGGATAGTTTTTATGACAAATAACCGATTCCCACACAGGCGGCGCCGCTGGCGAAAGCTATTACAAATGTCATGTATATTATAGAAAGTAGAAGGAAGACACGGTTTTTTATTATTATGATTTTTTTTAGTCACGCCTGGGGTGAAAAAGGAGAAGAGGGCTCTTCAGAAGATCCTGGAAGTATATATTATAGAGGACCAAAAGCCTTTTCTGAACGTGAAACTGCCGCCATAAAGGTACAACATATTAATGAACATATAAAGCTAGGGTTTACTCGTCAGGTACAGCCAGCCACATAACTATTTCAGGCGTTGAAACTGTAGTGGATATTATCATATCTTACACATACGCTTTTTAGGGTTCCGTAGCCAAAATGGCTGGAACCCTTATAGTTTCGTCATGTCCGTCTGTCTGTCTGTCTGTCTCTCTGACCGTCCGTATGTCACAGGCATTTTACTCAAAGACTACTTAATGAATATTGATGAAATTTGATCAAAAAGTGCCTTGTAGTAGCCGCTACTTAGTTTGATAGCTAAATAATAAAAATATTTTTAGGAGGGACATGTAACAGTAGCTGATTTTTTTCAGCAAACAACTTTTCGACTCGTCTTTTAAAAACAGTTACAGGTTTCTAATAAACTTTTTTGATTAAGTGAATATTTTTGAAAATAATCGCTCCGAAAGTTGCATAAGTTGTCCCCCCTCCCCCCTCTCTTAAACTTTTGAACCGTGTGAAAAAATATTAAAAAAATCCCTAAGGTAGTGTAATAAAAAACTAATAATTATGTTCCAAGTGTTATCACACTCCAAGTTATGTTATTATGTTCCAAGTGTATTGATGTTCCAATTTCTACCTTCCTATGACATGTTTAAAACAATATTCTTTTTACAGCACGTAATTCACAAGTCTGGAACAAAATTTCAAGTGTTCCTCTCACTTCATTGCTATGGCGAAACGATTATATTCCCCTGGGGTTACACCACGAAACCGTGTCCTGATTATGTTACGCTACTTGAAGGTGGAACAGCCATAGCCAAGGTAAGAAGGTGAACTAATCTGAGGTCTAAAAATTGATAATTATTTTGAGATAAATGGCTGAGGTATGGGACTCGCAATCGTGGTTTCGAATCCTACCTATTATACGAGTACTGCCAGCGTAAACCCCACTCCAACACAAGCCATTGAGCTTAGCTGGAGGGTTAACAGGATTGCTAGTAATGTGGGACCCACAATCCCATTTTCCCACATTGATAACTATATTTAAAAAAAGAAAGATATACCCGTCTAAAATCGAGACGATTGCCACCTTCTCAACTACAAGGAACATTAAGTACAAGCAGAAAAACCCAAGTTTTAAATCGGACGTCCAAACTACTTGCCTCTGTAAAGTAATATGCTGGCTATATCCTGTATTTAGGTACTCTGTGGAATATTCAGTAAAGTACGTTTTGTCTACCTCTAGAAAAAAAATGACCTTGACTCCTCACGGAGTCTGCTCCTGGAATGACCTCGTCTTCATGTTGCCTCTTTCAAGTCACGAGACGCCTTTTAAAACCTGCTACATATTTTGAAAACTATCTTTGGGGTCACTGGTCGGCCTTGTCATTATCATTTTATAGGCTTATTATTTTTTAATTAGAGGTTCATAAATAAGTAGTTTTTCTTATAATAATCCAACTATAATACCCTTTTCTGTATTTTTGTAAGTTGATGCTCCCATCCACACCGCAGGAGGCTAATTCATTTAAAACTTGATTATCTACTTGACCAGTTTACATACTATGGTTATTGCTTGCGTGAGTTTCATGGTGTAATGGTTGCAGCACCTTACTGGCTTTACCTACTGTATATATACAAATATATTGTAAAAAATGGCACTAAAAAAAAAGTGGCCACGAGTTTTTATTACCAAGTTCTTTTCTCACGGCTTTACTCTTGCGAACTTGGCATTAAATGTAGAATTATTCTATTCCAAATTTTGTCTGACATTCATATGCGTTGCATTTATAACCTAAATGAATAAAGTATTTTGATTTTGGCTTTGAAATGTTTACAGGGTATTCATGCAACGAGTGGATACACATACAAAGTAGGCAGCACCAAAGACATGATGTATTTCTCTGCGGGTACCAGCATTGATTGGAGTTACGGCAACGCTAAGATACCCTATTCCTACATGATTGAACTTAGAGGCAAAGAGCACCGGTTTCTACTGCCTAAAGAATTTATCATCCCAACGGCCACTGAAGTTTTCAATGGGGTTTTAAATCTCCTAACATTCATTTCTGACCAAGCATGAACAATGAACTATTATTTAGCCTAATCAAATTATATGTTTACCCTATTACTATACAATAAGACTTAATTAAATGTTAGAACACAAATCATATTTTACACTTTTTATAATTTGGAATAAATTTTTGACGCTAGTACTTTTTCTTCATTTATCCTATTACCTACTTGCACTGACCTCTAGTACCTACCTACTAGTACGCTGGGCTATTTTATGAAGATATTATTTTCATAAAACGACTTTATGATAGATCCAAAGTATATGTAGTGTAATTACAAGAATATAGCGTTATATTAAATTTCAACTAGTTGAACTACAGCTTTATACAGTACTCCCAAATTAATAATGCACATGCAGATCTTCGCTAATTGTCGTATTCCCGGAAACACTCGAATCATGGAATCGTAAGAGCCCTAAACAAGGCATTTGCATTTTGCACCTTGTTTAAAAGAGATAGGAGTCAATATCATGTGTGCACAATCGAAAACAAATCGGGCGTTCGGCAGCTGTCGCCGGTCAGCGAAATGTCTGTCAGTCGTCTTTATATATTGGTAGTGACTGCACGTGTTCTCTATTTGTGGAAATATATAGAGCTGCTATTACACACCCTTCTTGGTAAATATAATTTCAACATTAATTAGCTTATTCAGATTTAAATAGTATATTTTGAAAAAAGGAAAATAAATAACATATTTCACGTTTTTTTAATATTAAAAAAATAAAATACCTACATTAAATACATATTAAGTACTAGAAAAACATTTAAAAAATGAGATTTATTTAAATTAAATAAATAGATAAACATGCATAAAAAATATATACCTAACTCTGCCCATGCCATTTTCTTTCAGACGAATTCTTCCAAAATGGATAAATTTAAACGTGGAAAACCGCTTAATTCACAAGCACGGCAAATGGTATTTAATGTGTACCTTTATTTCTTAAATGAAGCCAATGTTTTCAACAGAGACCATGATGGTTATTTTAAAAAAATTCAAGACCGTGTTACAAAAGCTACAGGAATTTCGCGACGAACTTTGAGTAATATCTTAAACGAAAAAAAACATAATCAATCAAAGAAATTTTCTACACCGAAAAAAGGAAGACCTAAAAGTAGATTTCGGCTGGTACTTGATGATTTCGACTACTGTGTTATTCGTAATATGATATACAATTTTCAATTGACGCTGAAAGAACTCCCAACTGTAAATAATTTAAGAATAAAGTTGATCGAAGCTATTAATTTCAAAGGCTGTGCCGAGACTTTAAGGTTGATCTTGAAAGACATGGGGTTTAGGTTTCTGAAAACTGATAATAACAGACAATTACTTATGGAAAAACATGATATACGCCTAAAAAGGATCAAATATCTCAGAGAAATACAACAGCTGAGGAGTTCTGGTAGAAACATAGTATTTATGGACGAGTCGTATGTGCACACATCACATACTAAGGGTAAAACTTGGCAAGATAGCAACAAAAAAGGTATCAAACAACCCATTTCCAAAGGAGAGCGAATAATTATTGTACACGCAGGCAATGAAAAAGGCTTCGTCCCAGGGGCTCTAATGTTACATAAATGTGTCGACTCAGAAGGTGACTATCATAAAGAAATAAACGCGGAACGTTATCAAACTTGGCTACGCAATCAATTGATTCCCAACTTGCCTCCTAATAGTGTGTTGGTAATAGACAACGCCCCATATCATAATAAGCTGTCTGTGAAACCACCAAACTCAAACACATCTAAACCACAAATGACAGCTTGGTTACAACAACACAACATTCCGCATGACCCAAAGAAACTGAAACCCGATTTGTATAAAATTATACAAAGATACAAAGAAAATTACACAGAATTTGCCATTGACCGTATAATGGAGGAACATGGGCATAAAATTATACGATTGCCACCATATCATCCCGATTTTAACCCTATTGAAAATATTTGGTCCCAAATAAAGCAACACGTGGCCAAGAGAAATATTGCAATGACTGTGACGTCAGTTAAAGATGCTATATTAGAAAAAATCAATAAAATAGGACCAGAAGAATGGAAAAAAGTTTCTGATCATGCGGTTCAATGCGAAGATGAATATAGAAAATTTGAGCCAAGAATCGATAGTTATTCCGATAAACTGATTATTTACACAGGTGATAGCAGTGAGGAAAGTGTAAATGAACAAGAGCATAATGAAACTTCTGATGAATCTGCGATGTCGGGAATAGAGGTCTTCCTCGATTCTGATTAATTTTTTTATAATTGTATTATTTTTCTGGAATGATTAGTGCTGTAAACAAATTTGAACTGAGATTTTGATTATATTTTATGTAAACCTCTATTTGAAAACGTTTTTTTCTCCTTCTAATAAAACCTTATGTTATTTAAACCTTTTCCTCCATAATTACACCAACTTCGGTAAGACACTTGAAAACTAATCACTCCAACAATGATTGTAGCGTTTTCGCTATTTACTTACATGGAATTATCGAATCAAATTTCGTTACAGGTAAATCAAATCTGTTTTAGCACAAAACACATAATATATAAAATTAGGCATAGAGAAATTGCTCTTAACCACTCTATATAAATATCGTCTTTCGACGCTCGGGTAATACGACCGTTGCCGAACAATGACGAAGATTTCCGAAGATTTCTATGCGCATTATTACTTTTGGAGTACTGTACGTTACTAAGCTGTCCTGCGCAACTTCGTCTGCGTAAATTTTCCCCGTTTTTGCAACATTTCTCATTGCTGCTTCACTCCTATTGATCGTAGCGTGATGTTATATTTCCTCGACAAATGGGCTATCTAACAGTGAAATAATTTTTCTATTCGGACCAGTAGTTCCTGAGATTATCGCGTTCAAACAAACTCCTTAGCTTTATAATATTAGTATAGATTTGTAGTATAAACTACAAATGTGAATGAATCTAGGGAAACGATAACTAGGTACTTATATAATAGGAGCATTTTATTCCCCTATTTATACATTCATAATGGTATAACCTGTGCCAAATAGCTTGGTGTGGTTTTCAGTATAGTGGACACAATCCAAACCCTTTTTATTAGCACTGCGGAACAACATATTTTATATCTGCAGCCTCGCTGAAATAAAATGATAAGACTTAAAAAATCGATAACTTTATTTACAGATTTGCATTATCTTATAATACAGTCAACAATTCATTAAACGTTACGATTTGAAATTCACATTCAGTTTTATCTAACGTAAAAACACCTATTTTTCGACAATAACCACTATGTTATCGTAGACGAGCACAAAATGTTCAAATACTGATAGTCTCGGGACGGGACGCAAGCCGATTGTACAAAATGAAAACTGTCCACTACTACCACCACTTGATGTAACACTAATACAGGGACTCGACACATACACTTGAATGTAAATCAAAAGTGTCCTACGAAACATGACCATACGTATTAATGGACAGTAACGATTTCTTGTAAAACACATCCAGATATTAGCAATACGATCATAATTTAATGTCTTCAACCATAGCACATTGTCCTACATTGCCTCGATTATGTAGAGTGATCATGTCAAATCACAAAGGTTCATTGTGCACGAGGAACTAGCGAGGAACAATTTACTCCACATTTTAATCGATACAGTGCTGCTATTAACTCTATGCGTCTTAATTCTCAGTAACATTTTCACGTCACTAGTAAGGACGCCAAACATCCACAGGCCGTCTTTCTGAAGTAATGAGGGATTTGCTTCGGGTTCGTACTCCCTGTTCTGTCCATTCCGGAGATGCAGATCGCTTCTTGCCTATTCCCGACGCTGAAGTATTATCCTCATCTCTCTCTGGACTTGAATTGTTGGAGTCTTCTTGAGGCGGTGGTGGCCGTAACCACCAGTCATATCCACCGTATAGTTGTGAATATAGCCAAGCTGGTGGGGTCGGGAGCAAAGGAGAATTAAGAAATAATTGAGCAGCTAAAGCGCTGTGGAATAAACTTGATGGTGCTGGCAGTGGTTGTAGGGGTTTTCTTGATCTCGTGACAGAGGTGAAAGCTCCAGGACGTTCGTCGGGAGGTGGACTGCTGGAAGCGGTGACAGATATGTCGTCATCGTCGTGCGGTGAGCTTGGACGTGAAGTTGCTGGACTCGTCGTACTGTGCGCGTGCATCGTTATTGGGTTATCTGACGTCACATCTGTGAACAAGAAATTTCGTTATTTCTGAAACGAAAGTATTCGAAGACTTCATAAAGTACAATCTTTTAGTGCTTGTAGGTATACCAAACGACTATGATATTACCGTCATTTGAATGGATTTGGGTTACATCCAATTTCAAATACGAGTAATGAAAAATTGGTAGGTATACAGGAAACAAACCACACGAAGCACAGATAGAAGCAAAAAATTATTCTGTCTTTCTTCATTCTCAAATGTCTCATTTATTGAAAGAGCACATACCAGTCTCATGTGGTGGAGGAGGTACATGCTGTGGTTGCGTATGCGCCGGCGGTAGGACATGCGGCGTGAAGTGTGCGGGGGTTGGCAGCAAAGGCGGGGGGTAATGCCGAGCCAGCGCGCCCCACTCGCCGCCAGGTAGACCTGCTAGCTGATGGGCTATGCCTGGACAAAAACAAATATTTTTTTAATAATTGTACAAACACAAAAGATTGGACTGGTCTGTTGGTCTAGTTGCTAGTGACCCTGCTAAGCCATAGGCCGAGAGTTAGATCCCCAGCCAGGATTAAATTTTGTGCGTTGCAGTTGTCTACTTGCCATTGTACCTACAGGCTCTGCCATATCAGATGGCACTGTGTGAAATGTGCCAACACATTATAATGATAAAAAAATGCGTCCAGCCTTTTTGAAGATAATAAACTTTTTGTCTCGCGAGTTGGAGGTTTTTAATGTAGGTACACACACTAGCTTGTCTATAAAATACTTGAGTAAATTTAATCTAAGTTGTCCTCTTAATGGGTATTTCTTGAAGTTACTCATTAATAAAACTCTGTTAAACTCTTACAGACTATCAAATAAACAAACCGCCTACACAAAATCCAAACTGAAAACAACAGAAAAGTAGAAATCTGAGTGCGTGACACAGCGCGCAGTTAGCACCCTACTGTTCAAAATTCAATCAACAAAACAAAGGAGCTAAGAGTTATCGCTAGAAACGCTCCACTAACGCAAACGCGGTACTTAACGCACTCATCAGAATATTTAAATAATGAGTGGAGTTCTCCCCAAGCTTGTTACAAAGCCTTATCTCTGCCGCGGCACTCTTCAATTGTGATTGGAACCTGCGACTGTCAAATGGTGGTATTGTGGATTCTGGGAAATGTGTTTTGTTATGATCTCAGTGCTCTTTCAATCAATCTGATGTCTTTTATCGCAAAACTTATTTTGGAAATGTACCTATAAAGTTACCTTATGTACCTATAGTTAAAGTATGTACGATTATGAATTTATATAGGCGTTGATTTGGCTTTATGTTATTTTCATTGTTTATCCTTTTTTTGCATAAAATTCTTCTTCATATTTATGGCAAGAATTAATAAGAACACAGTTAGAATATTTTTGTGTCAATTTTTTATTGCTGCATGGGTGTTTTTGTCATAGACATAGACATTCATATACTGCAAAACTGTGCATACTTAGGGGTGTTAATAAATACATTATATAGCCGTTGCCTTTATTAGCATTTTATCTTAAATTATTCACGCGATTAAGACCCGTAGTATATATAAGATTATATAGAATCGACAGTTAGGTACCCGTTTCGGGTATTGCAATTTTTATTCTGCTTGACTAAGAAACAAACAGTTATAGAAACAAGGCAAAACATAAAAAAACACAATAAAAATGGTACATGCTACTCTACAACAACTTACATTAATTTGGTTTAAAAACAATCTCTAATGGTGTGAAACGCATTATCTATTAGCCATCTTTTCAGAGTATTTTTTAAAAAGGTTACCATTTGGTAAAAAGCATATGCTTTCTTGTTAGTTAATTACCTACTTACAAAAACTTAAATTGTCTTATTCTGATAGGAGTAGGTCAACATGTCTTTACCTAATCTGTAAATTTTAAGAAAGTCGCCCATGTGCTCTCAAAGTAAATATACTCAAGATAAATACGTCATATACTAGATATTACTATACTATTATACTTAGGTGCCCCGCACCATCTGTTTGAACAAAAATATAAGAAATAAACGACCTCCGTAGCAATCACATTCATACAAATAGGAAATGTGTTTTGGCGTCATAATTTTCAGTTGACATTTTTAAGCGCATAAATTAACAAAGTTTGCCGGCGCGACCCCGTATATTCGGCTTAACCCTTTAACACCCACCTTGGGTAATTCCCACCCCGAACCAACCCAACCCTTTCAGCAATAGAATAAATTTCAGGCCGTTTTATGTCGCAGATACCGTCGGTACGAAAATGTAAAACACATTATTTTGAATCCGACCGCTTAGCCTTTATAGGTGTAGTGCTTTATGAGTCCGTTGCAATTAGACAAGAGCTGCTTTTTAGGATAAGCCTGGCTTAATCTTGCCTCGAAGCGACTCACGGCTTTTACGATAATGATTTGAGATATCGAATCGTCGCCCGACGGGTTAAATAGACTATTATCTACGAAGCGTTTGTGTCGTAAACTTAATACTGATTGAAGTGATTCTATTGATTATTTTTAGACTTTTTGAATTACAAAACGCAATATCTTTCTAACTTTATTCGAATGTCACACACAAAGAGGCAAGCACTGACTTAACCCTTTGGTCAAATCGGTAGTACTCAGTAGTGGTTCTAATGGAAAACAAATCGTGCTACTAATAGCTTTATTTTATAGAATTTCATCTTTTTAAATTACATTACAAAAGGACATTGTCATTATGAGCTCTATCTCTTGATTGACATAATTTGTGTTATTTATTACCACTTACGTCAATGATGTTTTAAGTAAAAAGTGTAGATAGGTTACATAGACAACATTCGATCTTTAAAAAAATTTTAATATTCCAATGTTAGACTATTATAAAAAGTCGTAAAAGTAGGAAAGCATGATTTAATTATCACGAGCAAAAAAGAGAAAAATGCAATCCGCTGCTTTCATCTGTTCACGCCGGCGATGCGACACTGACATATGAAAACAAGTCAATTGTATTGTATTTTAAGGTGCCGCTTTCTGAGTTGTAACCTATCTACAACTTTTTACCTAAAACATCATTGACTTAGGTAATTAAAAAGAAATATGAAGCTTCGAAGTGTTTATTTAAGTAATAACAATTCTCAATCGGGCTATGTAGGGCACAAGAAAGCTTCCCGCGGCGTAAACAGGGCGAGCAGTGGACCGATAGATGCTAATGATGTTGAAAACAATTTTAGAAATACCTAACCTATAACTACAAATTTAAATAACTGCATACAAAAAAACCTTTCTAAATCACAGTCAGTCCATTACCGAACCATTTAACTCCCTTATTAAGCAAGGTAAGTAAACTTAAGGCAAGTAGCCTCGGTATTCAATACCTCCTTTCAACTAAAAGCACTGCAGCACAGACAATATCGGCGTCGTTCCAGAGACAAAAAATAACACTAGAAGCTCAAGATTACCCGACTGGCTGCAAGTCCGGATTATTCTTTACAGATAAAAGAAAGCTCAGGGAATGGAGTGGCCATTTTGTACTTTGAAAACAAAAATAGTGTGTTATCTCGTAGTGTTCACGGCAATAGTTGCCAAGCTGTTTTTGTGCTTTATGCCTCATACACTGAAACTTCGCTAATCAAAGATAAACAACTTGTGTCTTTAGAAATATACAAACACATTGATAAATATACATTTATCAATTAAATACACAATGGTCTAATCAAGAGATTAAATGCGTTTAATAGCTTTATAAAAAATAACTACATAACCTTAGTACTGGTGATTATCATGCAAGCCCTTTTGTGATCACTTTACCTAGCGCTAAAAAGAAGAATTGCAATTCAAATTACTTGTTTTTTCTTAATTTTTATCGTTACTTTAACGTGGATATCCATTTAAAGTTGTATGCTAGTGTTTTGTCTATGACATAAAACACTCCACGGTATTGTTTCATTATGTATTCTCTATTCAAAGATTCAGAAGAAAGGGCAGCGCCAGACGATTTGCATTCGTTAAAAAATGTTGGAATTCTTTATTGTGTGCACGATGCGTAATCGCTGTATACTACGACTTAGTCATTTTGAATCAATAGAAGTAGTTACTGTTAAATTAAACTATAAGAAATAATTAAGTGATTAATTATAGACTACCATTATTTAGGTTTAATCAAATATTTAATTGATTACTTTCAATAGTGGACAATAATCTTAATGTTTTATTTTGCAAGTTAACAGATTGATGTAAGTAAATACGAGTATATAAGGTGGATGAACTCTGGGCCTTAGCCCATTATTTTTTGTTATTCCAAGACAAAAATATCATAAAATAACAAAGTTAACGAATGTTTTAATGTTTTAATTTTTATGATAACAAAAACCATGTAGGTCCTAAGTACCTACATGGTTTTTGTTATCATAAAATCTCAACAAAAGCCATATATTTCTAATGGACATCAATCACAAAAATTCAACCATTTCGATAATATGCAAAATATGAAGACACTGTTGAAAATGCAAGCAACAATGTTCAAGTATCAAAATCGACCGAGCCCCGTACTTTTAGGATTGGCCGCATCCGAAGACGTGCCAGTCCGCTACATTGCCCCGAACGAAGGGGTTTTTTCTTCGACTTTGAAAAATCGCACCGTGCCGAGAGAGGGTTGAACTCAACCCAAACATTTTAATGCCATTTGCTAGATTGCGTCTTGCATTTTTCCTTCTCCCGATACTACAGCGCTAATCCGCGAAGACGACCGGGATTATGCGGATAAAAGTATTTACGTTTTTAGTGTGATTCCGATGTTCCAGGATTAGGGGATTTTTTTAAAGACTTCAAGTTCCAACCCTCCGTGATTAGAGAAAGGGTTAGAAGCACTTTTCACTAATTATTTTACATTTCTTCAAACATCATTTATGGAACACTTAGTTGAGGGACTACCCATTTTCTTTTGTGTTAACGACTTGTATTCAAATGAGATGTTCATTGACAACTTTGTAATGCGTTTTTCGAATTACCAGTATTAAGATGTATAAAGACTTTTGCACATGGGACTGACAACATGATAGTCAGCTGTTTTTTGGGTTTTTATTAAATAAACTTATAACACACACCAAGCTACATAGACTAAGGTCTAAAACAGTGATCGATGTAAAACTTCCCGATAGAAGCTTTTTCTTAATTTTTTTTTAACACTAATTACTGGGCTTATGAGATTTAAAACCTAATGTCTCAAAGGAGTAGCGCGGTACGCTGACATTTAGATCTTGCCAAACATGGATTTAGGTGGCACTGATACTGTTCGGAGCAAGTGACGGTTACCATCAGGCGCACGACTCGCTCGTCTCTTCTTTTCGTTGTATTGTTTTTATTTAATTACAAATGTATAGTTTAAAAACTATACATTTGTAATTAAATAAAAAAAAAGGCTTTTTAATTGTAGTATAAGACGGTATTACTTGCTAAATTTCATAGTTCTAGGTTAATGGAAAATACCCTATAAATTTTGATTCCATTAGATTGTCGAAATGTACGTTTTTAGGCATAAACAGCCGTATCCTTTTATGACGTTAACTTAGAACTTTGTTTTTTTTTACATCTTCAAGGGACTGAAGACATGAGTTTATGTGTGAGTTTTAATTTCAATTCGATACCTCCACGCGTTCCCGGGATAAATGATCTTGACAGACAGACGGACAGACAACAAAGTGATCCTACAAGGGTTCCATTTTTTTCCTTTTGTACGGAACCCTAAAAAAGCGATTAAACTAATAAAAGTTCGAAAATCACCTAGTTTATTTGATTGACCAATGAATTTCTATATTAAATTATACCATTTTTTGTTTTTTTTTTGTTATTTTATTGTAATTTGTTTGTTATTTTCAATTGTTTGCTATAGTTAAGTTCTGCTCTGTTACTTACAACATCGAATTGGGTAAATGTAATGGGGTTGTAATAGTATTTTAAATTAATAAAATAAATAAATGCCCTTTGTATCAATTTTATGAAATTTTATGTGACATGAAATTACGCCTGTATCTCATAGAAACTAACAACTTAAATTAATTTCAGAGACGCTTCTCGTGTCATATGTCTACATCGTGTTTCACTATTTCGAGTTCGCAAGATGAAAACTAAGAACATTGTTCGTTAAGCCTTCAAAGTTTGTTAAATACATCAAACAAGTTAAAATTTAGTTTCATATGTTTTGAGAAATCATTTTAAAAGCGTAAAGAAATGGAAACTGATGAAAGTAAATAGGTTAATCATAATCACAATAATAATAATAATCTGAGTTTAAGAAATAGATTGACATTTGCCGGCCTATGTACCTAATAAGTCAAAAAATGGTCGTCTGTAAAGTCGGTTTACGGACGATAATTTTACGTGATAACGTCACAAAATATTAATTAAATTTTAATAAATAACCATACCTGTGTGAGAGCTTTTTTTAATATATATTTTTTTAAATTTCTAATTGTATCGCTTGTCACTGCAATCGCCGAAACATTTATGACATTGTAATAAACAACCATGCCAGTGACAGCTTTAGTGGACCCGGGTGCATGCACCCGACGGCCACAATCTTCAGCTTGGCAGCAGGCGGAACGTGACGGACCGTGACACATTTTCGTACGTCCACCCGGGCATCATATCACAGAGATATTTATAAGTTTGCTTGTCATTATTAAAGAATATCTATATCTATACTAATATTATAAAGCTGAAGAGTTTGTTTGTTTGTTTGAACGCGGTAATCTCAGGAACTACTGATCCGAATTGAAAAATTCTTTCCCTGTTGGATACACATTTATCGTGGAAAGCTATAGGCTATATAAAATCACGCTACGACCAATAGGAACGAAGCAGCAATAAAAAATGTTTGCAAAATCAATAAATGTAGGTAAAATTTACGCAGATGAAGTTGTGCGGGACAGCTCTAGTCACAAATGAAATTCAAATTAATTCAATCTACACCTTAATTAGTGTCAGCATAAAATGTGTAATATATGCATACCTATTACATATAAATGTTTTTTCTAACTAATACTCGAAACGGTAAGAACGAACTTGACAGGATTTTCAGTAACTTACCTGCCACTGAAGCGACTTGGCTACATTTAATTGCCAACATATGTTTTTTTTCCTCGCGGCTGAAGTCTCGGGCCGCAGCTACATTTTACCTACAGCTTTCGCTGTTTTAACGGTTAGCCATGACAAGAAGTAAGCCAATCTCATCTATTTATTAACCAAAATGCCAAGCAATGCAAATGGGGAGACACAACAATTTTTGTTTACACTGACAAACTTTTTTGCCATTTAATTAACAACGCCGCAGCGTGTGAAGATCGTTCCTCTCTCGGCTTATGATATGACAGCCACGTGTAGTTAGTGCAAAGGGCTGCGACGTCACAAGCGGCAAGCAAGACGGATGCCCTCCGTACATCATAAGGTTAATAAGAGGGCTCGTGAACTAACGACTACGCTTTGTCAACGCGCCTTAACCCGCCCGACGCCATCTTCCAACGCCATGTTGGATTTCAATCTGCTTAGCGCTTAATGAATTTGCGTCTATTGATTTTGTTTAACCCCTTTTTGTTTTGCTTAATTAACCTTTCGAGTAAAAACAGCTTGACAAAGGAGTAAAGGTTACTGTTATCTATCTGATAGATGCGATTAATTAATTTCTTTTATGAGATTACGCCTTTCTTTTCTAATGAACTTGGTGTTCTATGGTGTCTATTAACATATCAAGAGATATAGAATGAAACTATTATCTTGTGAAACGATAGACAATGGCTATGAAAAAGTAAATGTACATGTCCTATTGTACATTTATCTATTTTCAATTTTGTGAATTTCTTCAATTGGCTTAAAGTTTATAATTCATAGATACTAGCTGACTAACTTCGTCTTCGTCAATTTTCCCCGCTTTCGCAACATTTTTTATTAATGCTCCGCTTTAGTCATAGCGTGATGATAAATAGCCTGTAGCCTTCCTCGATAAATGGGCTATCCAACACTAAAAGATTCCTTCAATTCAAGCAGTAGTTCTTGAGATTATCGCGTTCAAACAAACAAACAAAGTCTTTCGCTTTATAATATTAAGTAAGTATAGATTTCCACAGAATAAAAGCTGATAAAATTTTCTCATATATAAATAAAGTAAATGGCAGCAACATTTACCTATATAATGTAGCATCATAAAAGCGACCTCCGATGCAATTGTCAAGGGATAACTGTCCTTGAAAGTGTTTTGACGACTAGACGCTGCTGGTGAAAATGCTGTTGTTGATAATGTCTGGAAGCTTCTGTGATTAAACGAAGTGAATAGTTTACTGCTAATTTCAACATTTTTTTTTAATACTTTTTCATATCCATGCCTCTAGAGCTAAGCTGGACTGACAGACGGATGAACGTATATGTCAAAACCATGAGGGCGCTTTGTTGAAACAGAGTTTGTTTCTATAGGTGAAAACTTTAAGAGGCTTATGTTATACATACTATAATTTTGCCTAACAGTAAACGTACAAGCTGTTGGTTTCCCAACATATAAATAAATAAATATACTTATTAATCGATTGAACGTAGAGTACATCTCAACAACAATGTATCAACGACAATATAAAGCCATAAAATTACACAAAGCATTAAGAGTTAATTGTGCGGGAGTCATCATACGAATCCATTTGAAAACGTTTAAAACGTACAGTGAGTGCGAATCACATCATACAAAAGGTTGTACGAGGTGGGTGGGACATTTAAAATTTACAAATGCGTAATTATGCACCCGCATTGTCGCGTTGGAAGGGTTATGTTGCCTTGCCCCTCTTTCTTCCACACCCTACCCCCACAATCCCGGGCTTCCGGGCCTAATGCTATATTTAATTTTCTCTAAGACTCCCTCATTATTAATGCGAAGGCTGCGACTTTAAGTGGCGCTCACACGGCGACGTGAGAAACACAGATGTGAGAAAAACGGATGCCATGGAAAGTATATATCACTAACAAAAAACTAGGCTTTAGGAGGGCTCTCAAAGTTTTTTACCAAGTAATATTTTTAAGACAGTTGTTTAGAGAATTAGCTTTTAGCCTTTTTTAAAATGTGTATGAAATAATATTTCTTTAATACATACATACACATGACTCAGTAAATGGTACCACAAAAGTTCATACGTTGTGGGATGGTCTTAGTAGTCTTTTGATTATGTCGTTTGAACATAGTCGATAGATTCCTGTGTTTGTTTATTATGTCACCACAGACCTTTACATAATCTATACTTAAATCATAAAGGTGCCGTGTGGTGCCGGCTTAAGAATAGTACCACCCCATCTCTTCCCGTGGGTGTCGTCAAGGCGACTAAGGGATTTCACCCCGGAGGACGGGCAGCAGCGTCCTCTGCGTACTTAAAGCCTTACTGCGATCGCCAACCCGCTCGCCAAGCGTGGCGATTATGGCAATTACCCCCAGGATCTACCTACCAGTAGGTTCTACTGGGGAGACCCGTGCCCAGCAGTGGGCCATCATATGGGTTGATATGTATGTATGATGATATGTAAATCATAAAGCTGAAGAGTTTGCTTGTTTGTTTGTTTGAACGCGGTAATCTCAGAAACTACTGATCTGATTAGAAAAAATATTTTACTTGTTAGATAGCCCATTCATCGAGGAAGACTATATATAACATCACGCTATGATCAATAGGAGGGGAGCAGTAATGAGAAATATTGCAAAAACAGGGAAAATTTACGCAGAAGAAGTTGCGCGGAACAGTTAGTATAAATTAAAGTCGCTCCCGCTGTCTGTGCGCTTAGATCTTTTGAAATACGCAACGCATTTTAATGCAGTTTTCAGCAATAGATAGAGTTTTTCAAGAGGAAGGTTTATATGTATAATACATTAGCCCGCGAGAACGGGATCCACGCGTACGAAGTCGCGGGAATCCGCTAGTTTACAATAAAATGTGCTAAGGACCATATGACACTATGAAATAGTAACTTCTGTCTCCAGATTTAGTAGGGGGCTGGTGGGGGCGCTTTGTGTACTTAAAAGGCCACCTTAAAATGAACTGCAAAACTAAAGCTACAATACAAGTTAATTTAATTATTTTTAATGCGTGATAATATATATTTTTAATGCGTGTTTTTCTAACATTTTTAAAGCTATATTTTTATTATGTACCTACTAGCCGACCAAGCAAAAACGGGAAAATTTATATATATTTATTTATATTATATTTTCTCGTTTTTGCAACATTTTTCATTGCAGCTCTGCTTTTATTGGTCGTAGCGTGATGCTAAGGGGTTCCTAAGATTATATTGTTCAAAAAAAAACCCTTCACCTTCGTAATTTTAGTGTAGATTTATGCGGTGGTAGCCTAATGGCTAAGACATTGGTCTCGCAATCGTGAGGTCGCGGGTTCGATTCCTATCCATTATTCTACCGACGTGAACCCACTCTTAACAAAAGCGATTGAGCTTAGCCGGAGGGTTTAATAGGATTGCTAGTAATATGGGACCCACAATCGCACTTAGCTAGTTATTTAAAAAAAAAAATATAGCCTATGTGCTGCGATGTAAAAACTACATTACTTGTAAAGTTTTATCAAAATCCCGACCGTAGTTTTTGCCACAAACATCCTTGCATTTTCACTTTAAGGCAACGTGCAGTTGTCACCTCCAAATTTCATGAATCCACAACAAAAGTTGTGTCTATAAGAGCAGCGCGTGAACGTGAGTATGGATAATTTATCATGATTTCACAAGGGTTATTGGTGCTCGCCGTTAAGAGGGCAGCGGAGACTTGGCTCATACCGAACAGCCGCGAAGCGAGGAATTTACATATTGAAGTACTCGCTAAATTGTTTCTAAAGAGAGAACAAAGCGAACTCGAGCCCTGCCCCGATGAAAGAAGCCTCTCTGCTCAAGTAATCTTGTAATGTGCATACTTAATAAGTATACCTGACTAGTTAAGGACTAATACAGTAGCAAAATTAAGTTTTATAGCATCATTCATAGTATTATCAATTACATAATATACTTATCTTATAATAATTATAATAATAGCCTTTTATTCCAAAACATAGGGTTACAAGAGCTCCCTAAGTTCGGTGTGCCTTTTGGCATGGGCCTCCTCCAATTCTTTCCAATGGAACTTGTCCTTTGCTACTCTCGACCAGAATGGTCCCACTGTATCTATGTTTCAAGTCATCTTCCCATCTCCTGACTTGACGACCCCTACCTCTTTTGCCGTCTCTTGGTTGCCAGAGGGTGACTTGCTTGCTCCATTTGTTAATGGGGTGGCGTAGCATATTCAGCCCATCTCCATTTTTGGATGTCTATCCGGGTAAGAATGTCTGTGAGTTTTGTCCTTGTTCTCATGTCTACGTTCCTGACTCTGTCTTTGATTTTTAACCCTAGCATGCCTCTTTCCATGACACTTAGGTATTTTGTTAGCCTTTCCCTGTGGTGAAGTATTATTGATACTTATCTTACTAAGAATAAAATTATCAACGAGGTTATCTGACAATGAACCAAAATTACTGACATAGCACGCTGGTTAAGCACGCTGAAGTGGCAATGGGCTGGCCATATTTTCCGAAGGAGATCGATGGCCGATGGATCAAACGAATCCTAGAATGGAGACCGCGACTCGGTAAACGAGTCAGAGAACCCAGCCAGATGGATGACGAACTAAAGAAGGTCGCTGGAATGAATTGGATGCGGAAGGTGGAGTACCGAATGTTGTAGCGTAGGTTAGGAGAGGCATACAGGCTGATTAATCCTACTCGTAGCTTTCTCCAGAGGCTCTGCCTACTTGGTTACATTAATCCTGCTTAGGTATGTGACTCAATGTATGACTTCGCGTAGTATTTATACGTTTCCTTTATTAGGTACTGTATTTTCCACGTCTGTTTTTCGAGCATATGTTCTAAACCTATGTCCATTTATTTGGCACGCACTACGACTCAAATCGGAATTCATCGTTTGAGGTGTCGTCCGATTCATCTCAAGACTGTAAGTGACACGCATAATTTTCATTTTTTTTTAATAAAATACTAAGCAGTTGTTTTTCTGTTATTTTATTTTATCATAATGATTATTTACTACAAAATTTCATATCACTATCATTCATGACAATCTTTCTAAGAACCAACCCCATCAATCATAAATTAAAACAGTAGATATACTTAATCCCATATTCAATCCAATATAAAATCCAAAGCAAATTAGCAAGCATTAGTTCCGGTGTGTTGGCACGTGTGTCTCACCTCGCTTCGAACGTGAAGTGTGCCGATCCAGAGAGGCGCTCCTACGTACAGGAGTCCAAATTAGATAGGTACTGATAGCCGGCTCTCTACAATGAACGAAAACAGGTTCACGCGTACAAAGAGTCACATGTACACAGATCTTGGTCGAATGACATCCGAGACTGAGCTTGTGGAGACCGACGGTACACGCGTCTATGTGTTTGTGAATTTGCTGTGGAGCTGTGAGCCGATCTTCTGTAGGTATGTATTCTATACCGGAGTGCCGACAAGAGAGCAACGTGTATAATTGAGTTAGGGCCCTTTGACACCCGCTCTAATGAGGTTTGCGAGCACTTGCGTACTGTCGCCGCTCAGAATAAACTACGCAAAGGTACTGACTTGTATCTTTGGTCGCTTTGGTGACACGCAATCCTATATGCTCTATGTTTTCGATTTCATTCGTTATTGTTACGTTGAGTTTATATTTTAATTCTGTTTTAAAGCAATTTTTAAATTTGAACTTTAACATACTGCTCTAATGTTATTTATTATAAACACTTTACAAATAAAGATAATTACGACTGAAAATAATTATTACATAAACAAGACATTCCTTTATTATTTAGCTCACCATGTTTATATTACCTTGTTCTACAGAAGTATTATGAAAATATATATACATTTTCATAATGTGTTCAAATTGCGAAAGTTTATCAACATCTACAGAAGTAAACAAAAAAATACATACAGACGGAATATAAAAACAACGCAAGCACAATATATAGGCAAGCACAATGTAGGTGTAGTTTAGAGTAACAAGACGAACAAATGAAAATAATTACAATAATCTCTTTAAGGTGCAATTTATTTCTAATCCTACTATATCTAGCAAGCTGTGAATATACAATTATGATGGTGTTTATTAGGTGCAAGTGAAGGGAGAAGGGCCGATGCCTAGCGACGGTGCGGCGCGGCGGCACCTTGCGACGCGGGGCGTCTCGCATAATATTGGGAAAATCTCATTCACCTGACGTATTTTATACTTCTCTATAACATGTACACGGTGTAAAATGTTCCCAATATTGAGGCAATTTTATTGAGATTGTTACGTGTTTATATAGATACCTGCATAGTTATATGTTCGTAAACCTTCGCGATTTGTACACATGATAGATTTTTTAAGTTACGGGTCTTAATCGCGTAAATATTTTATTTTAAGGCTAAATGCCTTACTAAATAACATTACCATTTGAAAATGGTAATGTTTATGTAAAAAAGGTAACGTCGGGCAATAAACAAGGTATTTTACCTTAAATTATTCACGCGATTAAGACCCGTAATATATATATTTTAATAATATGTAAAAAAGCTTTTTTGATAAATCTCTACTAATATTATAAAGCTGAAGAGTTCATTTGGTTAAACGCGATAATCTCAGAAACTACTAGTTCGAATTGAAAAAATAGTTTAGTGATGGATAGCCCATTTATCAAGGAAGGCTCTATAATATCACACTTCGGCCAATAGGAGCGGAGCATTCATTAAAAATGTTGCAAATATGGGGGGGGGGAGAAGAAACACTTGTCAACTATGAGGTACAAGCATCATAACCTAATTACTAAATGATTTATTAAAACATATAATAATTTAAATTTGAATGTTAGTACCTACATACTTATATGAATTGGACAAAAACTTCATCGAACAGTAAATAACCAAAAGATCTCACTTTACACAGCAACTACAGTTAGTTTAATAGTTTCTACTAACCAACGAGATTTCCTCGACACTAGTTACTAACTTTTAACAAAATTCTAAATTGTTAATATTAAAACTGTTCTGTATCTTGCAGGTGTCAAGCTGGGGGACCCAAATTGATAATTAATTGTTACGCAAAACTTCTCGACCAAATTAAATCCCCTTTTGAGGCCCTACAGGACGAGAAGTGACAACGGTACGGGTGACAATTTAATATCTTTCAGATAGAAACGTCGAGTGACTCAAAACGGTGCGAGACAGGGGGTCAGAACTCAAGTTATAGGAGGTGTCAACATTGGATAACAATACATCATATATTTTAGTAACTGCTTTGAAATAATTCAAATCTTTAGTAAAGTCTTTTGTTTTACTCTCCAATTGAACTGTAATATAGAATGGCTGGCCTGTTGGTCTAGTGATTAGTGAACCTGACTGCTAAGCCGGAGGTCGTGGGTTCGATCCCCACCCAGGATAAAACTTTGTGTAATGAGCATGATGGTTTATTCTGTGTCTGGATGTTATTTATCTATAATATGTATGTATTTAGAAATATAAAAGTATGTTTATCAGTTGTCTGGTTTCCATAGTACAAGCTCTACTTAGTTTGGGATCTAATAAAATAATAGTTTATTGACTTAAAAATGTTACAGAGACTGTAAAATACTCTGGTCCCCGAACTAGTATCAACTGTGTTTCAGGGGCCAGTGTCTTCGCCTATTAAATAAGTTGACAAAACAATAACCAACTATAACTTACATAGCAAAATATTATTAATTGTATAATGCTAAAAAGTGTGAATATGTATGTATGTGTGTGTGGGTGTGTGTGTGTGTGTGTGTGTGTGTGTGTGTGTGTGTGTTGTGTGAAGAAGCGCTGTGTGAGTTGTTTCAAGATATTATGTATTATTATTATAGATATTATGTTTTCACAGTAGTCCTATCCTAATTTGAAGTCATGACGGATCGAGTTAATATAATTAGAGGAAATGTTAACGCGATTTTTATACATATTAGATATATTTCGGGACTTAATCGCGTGAATTATTTAAAGGTTCACGCGATTAAGTCCCGAAATATATCTAAGATTTAAATCATCATCTTCGCCTACTAATAATAATAATTAAAGGCCCTTCCTCACCGTGAGCATGCTGCTGTAATGTAAAATTTATGATTCGATTTCGAACATTACGTTACAATACTGCCTCCCTGACTGACGAGCATAGGTTTTTAATGTGCACATACTAGCTTGTTTTTAAAATACTTGAGTAAATTTCACCTAAGTTGTCCATCACTAAATTGTTGTCTGGGTATACTTTCTGTCCGTGACTTGTATGTTTATAAAGTCCTCCGCGACACATGGCTTGTACCCTAATTCGGGAGCTGTATTTAAAAAGAAGAAAACGATTAATAACTTACCGGATAATTTAAAAGGTAGCGATCCCATAAGCGGGTCAGGAGGAAATCTTGGTCCGAAGTGGAAGGGATGGAACCCGTGGTGCCGTGTCTTGGATCTTGGCTCCCGAGGTCCGTCTACTGTCACCTTGATGGCTTTCTGGTACGTCGCCACTTGAGGGGGGGATGTCGCCAGCATTATTGTTAGCGTGAAGGATTTACCTATAGGAAAAGAAATGAAAATGTTTATTAATATTCTCAGTTGCAGTACCTACATAATCATTACATAGATTAAAACAAAGTCGGTGCCAAAGTATCTGTTCCAATATACGGTTAGATCTTCTGAACCATGCAACTGATTATGATGCAGGTTTTTAGGGTTCCGTAGCCAGAATAACACAGAACCCTTATAGTTTCGTCATGTCCGTCTGTCTGTCTGTCGGTCCGTCCGTATGTCACAGCCATTTTACTCAAAGACTACCTACTCAATGAATATTGATGAAATTTAGTGAAAAGGTGTCTTGTAGTAGCCGCTACTTAGTTTGATAGCTAAATAATAAAAATAAATATTTATTTCCTACACTAAGCATGGTCCGACTTGCTCAGTGTAGGAAGCCTAATAGCAGCCTAATGCAGCCTACGCATCGGTCTCGCAATCGTGAGGTCACAGGTTGGAATCCTACACATTATACTACCGACGTGAACCCACTCCTAACACAAGCCATTTAAATATATATGTTCGTAAGCGTTCGCGATTTGTACACAGGCCGTGGTCACGGGTAGATACCCGTGAGTCTACCCATGACCACGGCCGTTGCAATACGGTCGAAACGTCGGGCAATAAACAAAGGTATTTAGCCTTAAAATAAAATATTTACGCGATTAGGTCCCGTAGCTTATAAAATTCTATAACAAGCCATTAAGCTTAGCTGGAGAGGTTAACAGGATTACTAATACTTAATGTGGGACCAAAATTCCACATTGCTAGTTAACTTTATAAAAAATAGATAGTGGAAAATAGTCCGTACAATGTAACGTTTAAATATCAAAAGAAAGTAACCATATTATTTAGAAGTATTATAAGTATTCGACTGTTTCCGTCTCAACCGAGACACGTGCCCGAACCATCTAGCAAACATCACCTTGGTATGCGTACAATTCGCGGCGCACTTTCTGTCAAACGCGGTTGATTTGTGGCACAACGTCCTCCGTGCAAGTATTGCCGCATGCCGACACGAACTTACGGATTACCAGTAAGGGATTTAGTTGAAAAATGTCTCCGAAAGTGGGCATTTCTGTTGAAGAAATTGTGTGTGGAAACAAGCGTTTGTTTCAAATCTCTTTAGTCTTTTCGTGGCATACATAATGTAATATCACTTCTCAAATTTGAACCTAGCGTTTTGGTTCGTTTCAGTCGGCGATTGTCTGTTAAAATAGCTAATTTTAATAATGAACCCGGTTCACGTGATTATGTCTTATTAATCGATGAATGGCGGCACTTACGAAAAAGTGTCTAAGAAAAAGTCGCGTTATTAACTGGTTGTTAAGCTACGTGAATGGCGATTCTGCCTGCTGATAGGGTGAAGTATTGTGGCCGTCGGGCGCGCCACTAAAGCTGTCACAGGCATGGTTGTTTATTACAATGTCATCAATGTTTTGGCGATTGCAGTGGCATGCGATACAATTGAAAAATAGCTGTCAGAGGCGTGGTTGTTTATTAAAGTCATCAATGTTTTCTTATGACGGTATCACGTAAAATTATCGTCCGTAAACCGACTTTATAAAATGCCTGTGACAGCTTTTTTTAAATCCCAACTGTAACACATGTCGCTGCAATCGTCAAAACATTGATGACATTGTAATAAACAACCATGCCTGAAACAGCTGTAGTGGACCCTGGCGCATGCGCCCGACGGCCACAATACTTTAGCCTATCAGCAGGGAGAAGCATGCACCCGACGGCAACAATACTTCAGCCGCAGCAGGCGGAACGTGAGCAGTGACGTCACAATTTTCGTGAGTGCAGCCGGTCATCGATTTATAGGACGTCATTACGTCAAAATAAATAAGTATTAACAATAAGGAAATAATCTTAAAATGCTATACCAATAAAATTAAAACCATTACGTCTTTCCTAATAAGAACATCAGCTTTACGCCGAAACTAGCCAAATCTGACCGCGTCTATACAAAATGATAAGCGTAGTGTAAATGTGGTAGTGGTCCAGCCTATCACTTAATAAGTGTTCAGAACTCGCGACACTAACATTAGTCAACGACTCACTTTACCTATAACCTAACCATCGCTGGTAACGTTACGACTAGATGGAGCTATTTTAGAACAAATTCAGCAATGGTTAGCTGTCATACGGGTGTTGCCGTACTGTATAAGCGATGAATATCGAGAATAGGAGTGGTGTAGTCGAAATGCCATCGTAACACATCCACCGCAGAGCGGCCGCAAACACGGCACCAAGCGTTTGAACAATCACTGGCGTATCGGCACACATACCAAATGGTAATTCTGGTAGTTCATCGGTTGACATTCTACACTCACTATTAATGAAACATGATGGGTGCTAATTACATTTTATATCTTCCTGTGGGATAGTATTATGAACTACTGCATTATTAAATCGAATAATTTTATTGTAGCGCTGCAAATATATATATACCACTATATATATACTCACAAATTTTCACCTTTATAATATTAGTGTGATATATATCCCGCACAACTTCGTCTGCGTAAATTTTCCCCGTTTTTGCAACATTTATTTTTGCTGCTTCGCTTCTATTGGTTGTAACGTAATGTAATATAGCCTATAGCCTCCCTCGATAAATGGGCTATCCAACAGTGAAAGAATTTTACAATTCGGATCAGTAGATCCTGAGATTACCGCGTTCAAACAAACAAACTCTTCAGCTTTATAATTTTAGTATAGATATATAAAATTCGTAGTCCTGAGTCCTGACTGACTGACAGGTTAAGGAACACCTAACCTAAACCGCTGATCGAAGAGACGTGAGATGTTGAGGATGTGTTCCATATGTGATGTAGGCCTCCGATAAGCAAGTTTGTATTAAACTCCATAATAAAGAAACAGATGTTTCAGCGTTTTAACTGAAAGTGAAGATCAGCCCTTAACGGGGTAAAGTTTTCCACGCGGGTAAAGCCGCGGGCTTCAGCTAGTATAATATAATATCTTAGGACAAATCACACACGACCATCTTAACCTAAACAAGACAGAGCTGTACTGTGGTAACCCGACTTCTGTTAAACGTGCCTATTTATATGTTCATAAACACATATTCTTACGTATTATAAACTAGCTGACCCGCGCAACTTCATCTGCGGATTTTTTTCCCGCTTTTGCAACATTTTTCATTGCTGCTCCGCTCTTATTGGTCGTACAGTGATATTATATAGCTTATAGCCTTCCTCGATAAATGGGCTATCCAACAGTAAAATATTTTTTTTAATTCGGAGCTGTAGTTCCTGAGATTACCGCGTTCAAACAAACAAAGAAACTCTTCAGCTTAATATAATATTAATAGATAAATTAGACAAAGACACAAAAGTTACAGTAGTAGTCGTAATATTGCAGGCCGACCCTATGCTAGAGTTAACCATATAACAGGAGCTTCCCATTTACAAATATCAAATATACTATCTGCTCTCATAGGTAGCATAAACCTAGCATAATTATATAGCTTTGCAAGACCTAGTAATACTGGTTCGGCTTGCCAAGAACTACCGAGTATTCCCGTGAGTGTCATAAAATTATTTCGCATGCAATCTACTTAGATACTTAAATATGTAGATGTTTTTTGCGGTGCTGTATGCGGCGACTTTCATAATATAGCAGTTCTGCTATAAAAATATTTATAACGAGCTGTTTCCTGACTCCATCTAGGTTTTTGTTGGTTCATATATATCTAGCAGAAGACTGCAACTGTTGTAGTGTGTATTAAAGTAGTCATTATAATAAGAAATAGTAAAAATATTGTTAAGTTCATTTTAAAAGTGTCTCTATACAAGGTGTGGTCATATTCAAGGGTTGGTAATTTTATCAAAATCGAAGAACACTAAAAAATTTTTTTTTTATTTGTTTATTTATGAATGAAAAGGTTATTAATTAAAAAAAGTATGACTCAAAAAGTTCTAAGCCACAATAATCCAATCGAATTTTGTACCAGGGGAGATATAATTCCTATACGCCTTTCACTATTGAATTTTGACAAAAAGAATATGGTATATCTATGTAATAATACTATTAACATATCCTATCCGCTGCTGAAATTTGACCACACCTTTCTGTTACACCCTATACAAGAAACGTTTTTTTGGCGTGTATAGGTTTGTCAAACATAACTAGTAATAAGGGATGGATCCTCTTGTGCGATTTGGAATATGAGTACAAAGAAACGGGACTCAATTTATATTAGTGCTAATCTAAAATAGAACACCTAATTACCAATCTTAAAATGTGCTGGTAAGTGCAAATTGTTCTGATAATTCCATACCAGATCCCATAACAAAAATAGGATTTCCCCCCCACGTACTTACTCTGCCACATCTACGTAAACAAACCTGAACCAAACTTGTTTTCTACAAACAAACTAGAGAGGAAATATTTCATATTTAGATCCCAAATTATATTCTGAATAAAAGAAACGTACCGAGATAACATTCCGGCGTGGCGTACAAAACAAAAGAGAGGCTAGCATTTCCAACGTCTGGCTTGAGGCCAAAAGCCGCGGCGGTGGTCCTTCGAGCCATGAAAACGACATAAACACCCCCTCCCCGCTCGCTCGTTCCCCGCGAATACCCACCACACACCCCACGACCCAAAATGAGCGGCCACCCGCTTATTTTCATAAAACCCACATAAACTCGGCGAGAACTTAAGAGA
Organism: Herminia tarsipennalis; assembly: GCA_945859575.2. Lineage (NCBI taxonomy): Eukaryota > Metazoa > Arthropoda > Insecta > Lepidoptera > Erebidae > Herminia > Herminia tarsipennalis. The sequence continues at coordinate 15,471,167 of OX243846.2, read as the reverse complement.
GAGATCAAGAAATTGTTTTTCTGCGCAAATATACGCAAAAAGAAAAGTTTTATTGTCTCCAGGATGTATATACGAAGTACCCATTCCGACTACTTACATAATACGATGGAAGAATCTACATGAGACATGTTGAACGTCCCCAATTTGCCGCTTAATATTCATGAAACACCAAAAATATATCAAAGGCATGTTTTTATTAATATAATTGGGCCTTCTTTCTGTGCAATACTACCCATTACTTGGATATGACTATCCATTTCTGACGAAATACTTGGGATCGTTCAACGCTTTCGAAATTAAAGGTTGTAAGTTACTATACCATAAAGACTAAATTAGTATCCTAAAGACATAAGTTTTGTATGTATTAGATACTATGTTTATGTATTTTTATGTAAATGCGTTATCGAAAGTGGTACTAACAATATTTACACTATGCGGATTTCTTGGCAGAAAAATCGATTAGTAGCTCTATCACGAAGTTAAACTTATCGTTGTACTGTAATCGTAGATGACAAATGTTTATGTTGTCACTGCTATATTTATGGTGAGAATACTCACACCGTGTGCTAATTTTTATGCATTTTGCCTCAAATATTTGAAAGTTTAAGCTAACGTCAGTTGAGTATACCTACTGACAAATGTTGACGTTGTCACTGCCATAATTATGGGGAGAATGCTTACACCGTGGGCTAATATTTATGCATTTTGCGTCGTGTATATGTTATGTTATCAATTTCATCCTCCGCTTAAACATGACAATAACAATGTAAACGTCTTTTTCCATAGTCAACTACAAAAAACGGACTACAGCTGCAAAATACACACATAGATTTCTAGTTTTTACACTACATTGCGATAACTATACTAAGATACAGCTAAGTTCATGATAAAGCTAGTAGTTTCGTCTCATTTCTTTTTTAAACAAATAAATGTGTTTATTTTTACGTTCTTCCCTACTAGGAGTCAGGGATACCGCTCTCCGATTTATACATATGCAACACCTTTACAGGCAAAATAATGGCGTTTTGCTTCATAAATCATTTAGTTATTCATAAAAAGGCTTTCGTCTGGCCACCCCCGCGACTCTTGGAGCTAACATATTGCATTCAGGGTGCACGTGCGACACACTTCATAAACTGTTCATATTGATCCCCACCGGGAGGGGGCGCCACTGATTGTCCATAAAAATCTGTTTGTATTGCACAAAGCCCATAAGCATAGAGGTTATTGTTATTAAAGTCGTACTATAGGAACTAATTGACGAGTAGTTTAACAATTAACCCTTTAAAAACTTGATTGTTTCATTTCGTTTTTTTTAAACATTGAAGACTCATTTGATAATTATATAATTCGACTGGCCTGTTGGTTTAAAGGTTAGTGACCCTGACTGCTAAACCCGAGGTCGTGAGTTCGATCCCCACCCAGAATAAAACTATGTGTGATGAGCACGATGGTTTATTTTGTGTCTGGGTGTTATTTATCTATATTAAGTATGTATTTATAAATATTAAGTTAGTTTATCAGTTGTATATTTTCCTAGTACAAGCTCTGCTTAGTTTGGGATCAGATAGATAATAATATTATTATGAATGTGAAAGTTTATTTATTTGCAGAACTTTTAGCTTGCGATATGTCAGTCCTATTGTAACAAAATAACAAATAGGTGCCTAATAATAACTTAAATGAACTTAAATTTCTGCACATTGTATTTAACTCTTTAGAAGCGTCTGAATTAGGTGTACGTAGTATACTGTAGACAGAACCTAGAATATTTATTTAGATGCTAGGATGTTCCATTGTAGAACACTAAACATTTAGTTTTATGTAGAGGATAACTATTTATTATCTACAATTTGGTGTATATGAGTATATACATAGTGAAAATCTTGTGAGTTTATAAGAGTTTGGGAGCATTATGGCACCATTTGGCTAGGTTGCCAGCAATGAGGCAAAATGAAACGTATGCCTAACATGTAAATTATACCCCAAATTAGTGATAATTTTTAGAAAGGTAGAGGATTATCAAAATATTTTTTAAACATAAACATCCTCTTACGAAATAGATAACAGTTGAAATATGAACAAATGCAAATTCTAGGGAAATTCAAATTCGGCAATTTCCTGGGCACGTCAGATTAAAAATCAGCTTTATAACGTCATAAAGTAGGCAGGAAGAGCGTTAAGATAAGAGTTCGGCGCTCGCGAGCTAAATAAAAAATGAGCCACAATGGTAATGGCTCCGAGCTCCTTTGATCTCGGTTTCATGGCTTACAGGGGATTTTCGGCTTACGGAGAGGCAATTTGGATATAAAATAACAACCGATACGCATTAGGGACATTAGTAAATTGACTGCAAACACAACACACACCCAAACTTTTGTCATATATTACGTGGAACGATGTTTTATACCAAAAGCAATATAAAACTTCCCCGCCAATAAAATAACCTAATACAAGCGAGACACCGTAAAATCCGAGTTTATTGAAGCATCTCAAAGAACAAGAGAGGAAAAGTCAAAAGCGTACACAATTAAAAACAGTCCCCCGGGAAGCACCTTGCCAACGAGCCGAGCGGTCAATATTGCGAGACGAGACCCTCAATTTTCACCACTCTCCCCAACGCTAATAACAATAATTAGGAATGAGTGGTTCAATAATTAAAAACGGAAAGAGAACAACTCCAAAAAGGCACCGAAATGAAAAGAAACTCACCCGTCTCACTTTTTCATAAAGGCAATTTGTATATTTCATCTCTTTCGTCCGTCTCAATTTCGCTTATGAATTTTTTGCACGATGGTTCTCTTTTAAATTAATAAAAATTCAAATGGATACTCGTCTTAAATTGTGGTGGTAGTTAGCAACGGTCTTAACAATTATGTTAAGTCTATGCTCATTTTCAAGATGTACCAATTATGAAAGAAGGAAATGTTGTTTTACTTTATCTTTTATTCTGATAACTAGGATATTTAGCTCAGAAATGATGATTTCTTTGTATAGTTCAGAATATATAGAAAGATTAATAGAGTCGTTTATGTTTTTGAGATAGGCAATCTAATTAAACTTTCTTGAGCTTCATTTCCGTGCACCGCGGCCGCGCGGCTTACGACGGTCCGTCTGACGCGCACAGATGATGCGACAATAGTCAGAGTGCCCGTACAGGCTACGTGAGTCATCGCCCGCGTCCGTCTGTCGCAGGCCTAAATGACGCCATATATTTTCATACTCTGACTATTGTCGCATCGGCCACGTGCGTCAGCCGCACGTCGTTTGCCGCGCGCGGCCATGATCGGTCGCAATACATGTAAAAGAACCTTTAACCGTTAAGTATAATTGGTTGTATATTGTTCTTTCTACCAATAACTAAAAGACGCATTATCTTTGCAACGGTGAATAATGCTGTATCATAAAACACAAACCAGTTCTCAATCTTCATTTACAACATTAAAATACTCAATTCTATTCAAATATCGTACCCATGAGAGGCTAATTTACATTCTCCATCATCCCTACATACATATTAAGGTTTTGAAAATAACACGGTAAAATTGAAATCATTAGTTTGCAAAGGTATGGAGTGCATCAAAGGGCCCTCTCGAGTTAATAAAGAAAGGTGAAGCCGAAGGCCGAGATATTTTTCGCCGTAACCCTCCATACAAAAATAATTTTCTAGGGGAAGTAACATAAGTTGCTTGGGGTGATATGCCTTCTGTGTCCTGCTTGCTTAACTGGTGGATATTTTTTGGAGTGTGAAGATGTGTTGGATTGTTCTCAAGTTACTTGGGACCTTATATTAAACAATTAACATTTAAACTTGCTTAATTTTAATAATAAAAATAAATGTATTACATTATAACATATAAATGTAATACATTTTAACATAATCTTAAAACTTGTTTACATTTTTGATTGTTAAAGGTCACACCGATATTGTAAATCCTAACTACCACTTGGAAGGTAGTGTAAATGTTATTACCTGTATTCACCAAAAGTAGAAAAGATCAATCCGTTTCAGAACACAATAAAAAATATTAACATTTCCGTCTATTTTTATCACTTGGAAAACAAATTAGAGCTAAAAATAAAAGTACGTGGAATAGAATCCCCGGCACGAGAGCCTAACTCTCACTCTCTTTCGATCTTAATACCACTGAAAATATACTTTAAAATGATACTGTTACTACTGCTATGAATCAAAGACTTTGAGTTGTTACTAATTCAGTAGGTACATGTAAGAGTAGGTACTTTACATAATTTTATAATTAAAGCGTCCAAAGTATACCTAAACATAAAGTTCGCAAAAAATAAACTATAAAATGCATTCTCAAATTGTTAAAACGCACATTCCCGTCATCAAACATTCATTCATCTACAAATAAACATTCATTCTTCAAACAGTCTTGCAAATAAATGATTTATTTTAATTTGATTTCAAATAGATACATGCCTACTTAAATTGTAACAGCACTCAATCTAAAAGAACAATTAAATACCAAGTGCGTTGAGTCGCATAATGTTGAGTACGGGGACAAATGAGACTAGGGTCGTATTTTTTATCTGTCTAGCTAAGGTGGGGCCAATCAATCGATTAGCAGATGTCCCTCCTTGACTACTGGTGCGATAAATTGGCCTCTTACTACGCCACTCCAGGGTATAATAATGTAAGGTTAAATTTAAATCGCTCATGAATGAAATGCATTTGGTGCTTTTATACAGAAATAGGTTGTTGAGATTTTTGTTATTTAGTTTTATGGATAACTAGCTTTTCCAGCGGCTTTGTCCACGTTGATGTTGGTTAGCGCGATAAAAACTAACATATATGCTTCCTCGGGACTCAAACTATATCCACGCTAAATTTTATCTAAATCAGTTCAACGATTTAAGCATAAAAACGTAACAGACAGACAAACCGACACACAGACAGACATAGTTACTTTGACATTTAATATTAAGAATAGATTTTGTTTGTGTTATAAATTGAATCTTTCATTATACTATCATTGCTGGTGTAGAAATATTACATTAACCGTATATGCTGAATGCAGATTATAAACACTTAACAGAAAAATATTGTACGAGTATATTTCGCATTCGCTAGTCCGATTGAACTAGCCTTAAAGGAAGACCTTATAAAATTAAAAATATACTACGGAGTCTTAAATGCGTTAAAATTTAAGGTAAAATACCTTGTTTATTGCCCGACGTATCGACCGTATTGCAACGGTCATAGTATGTATATATAATTTTATAATGTGTACAAATCGCGAAAGTTTATCAACATTTATAGGAAGACCTTCTCTTTGGATTTCATGATATTTCTAGCAAGCGACTCTGGTTATTCTCATTATAATTTAAAATACAATTATGGAACTTAGACATTATTAGGTTGATAAATAACTAAAAAACCGCTCCTAAATGCAACAACAACACAGCTCGTATCAGCTATATAATTTAGTATATTTTTAATAAGAATTATTATCTGACAGTTTCTATAAAAGATAAAATTGGACATGAGGCGACCTTTAATATAATTTAAAAACAAAGAAAAAGATCTTACAAGTAATTAATAATTCTTTCTCAATGCGGAGAGTGACGGCGGCCGCTGCCCGACTAGCTGAAGCAAGCACACCGTGGCAAAAAAGTGGTTGGGGTGCCCTCATTAAATTTTTCGCTTATTAAAAATTCCCCACTCCCCGTCCCTCAGTGTTAGATAGGCAACTTTTTATCCCGGAACGAAACAAAAGTTATGTTCCGCCGCGATCTCCCCTTGTCTTTTTTACCCGATAATTTGAGTGAGATTTTCTCGCAATTTAAGATAAACAAAGAGAGCGCTTACCCTTAATTGGAAAGCAGAGCGTTATTCAGGAAGGAACGTGACAAATAAACACCTCTTAACTTCTTTTCCATTTGCCCGACGCTCTGGGCTATATTGGTTTTTTCGTGTACACCAAAAGCTTTTGTTTGTTTTGAGGAATTTTTAATGAGGGTTATATTAGTGCAAGGAAGATGAAATCTATTCTAAATAACCGCTGATTTATCAATGTCATCTGTCTAATTATCTACGTTTTTTTAAGACGACTCCCGCAGTAGGGTACAAGCCCTGTGTAGCGGGGTACACCCAGACTCGGAGCAATCATTTGTGGATCACACAAAGTGGTGTACCGTGTGGGAATCGAACCCACAACCTCTTGCCTAGCAGACACATTCCCACCGCGCCACAGAGGCAGTACAGGATTAAGCGGTGAGGCTAGAAGTAAAGGCAGTAAGCTCGAATTCTTGTTTAGGAAGTGTCAAACTTGTGAACTAAGTAGCTATAACGCTGTGGCTTCGTGCTCGTTGCCTTATATGAGATTTTGTGGAAATTAGTTGACATTAGGTGGTTTGAATGCGTTGTCAATAAATAATAAACAAGTGTAATAATCTTAATACGCCACGGGCAGGTTACTATGATTTTTGTTGATCAACTGCGGCATTATGCTTCTTGTTGTTTATATTGAGGAAATAACATTTAACAACAACTGACCAAAGTAGGTACTTTTCATGCTAAAAGATACAAAATCTTCATTTATTAAAATTGGACAATATTATTTATTGCAAAACGATGGAAAAATTACAACTCACACAGCCACATAAATACCACCTAATCATAAGACGTTAATATCTATGTCTTATCTATTATTTAAAAAAAAAATGAAAAACAATACATTGACGTAGAGACCACGACTGCGCCATAACCTCACAAAATTTATCGATTGAGAGACAACACTACTTTGTGAACATTACCTATCAAAGGCCGCACGAGTTTATCTCTCTCTTTACGCTTTGCAGTCAATATTTACTTTTAATTGAAAGGGATGGCACGGTTCAGGTCTGTACGTCAATAAGAGTAAGAAGGATAGACTCCTAAAATGATAACCGTTACTTTCTGGCATTATTTTTTTTAAGAAAATTAGTAATGTGGGATTATAAGTCCCAATCCTGTTAACCCCTCCAGCTAAGCTCAATGGCTTGTGATAGGAATGGGTTCACGTCGGTAGTGTAATGAGTCGGATTCGAACCCGCGACCACACGATTGCGAGTCCGATGCCTTAGCCATTAGGCTACGGCCGCTTGAATATTTATCTTTCCTAAGCTCTATGTGTAATTATTAGGTGTAAGCTTTCTTTAGAGTCTTATCTATGCTAATATTATAAAGCTGAAGTTTGTTAGTTTGTTTGTTTGAACGCGGCAATCTCAGAAACTACTGGTTAGAATTGAAAAATTATTACTCTTTTGGGTAGCCCATTTATCGAGGAAGGCTATAGGCTATATAACATCACACTACGACCAATAGGAGCGGAGCAGTAATTAAAAATGTTGCAAAAACGGGGAAAATGTACGCATACGAAGTTGCGCGGGACAGCTAGTTAGTTAATAAGACTACGAATAAAAAACTGAAAAAGAATGAATCACGATCACTGCTTCTTACAAAACAGAATATAAACAAGAATCACAATCCATTCTATTGGCTTTGTTTGCATGACACACAATTTATTTTCTGTTAAGTTTGTTTACAGTACAGTACGGTACCCTGCACAGAACGGTATCCTTACGGCACACCGCTGTGACATGCATGACATGAAGGGGCTGATCTACTGATGAGTATGTTTGGGAAAATATTATTTACAAACAGGCTTTTCAGTTCACTTCTCCATTTCACATATAATGTTTAAGCCATTATCTGAGACAGCAAACGTTGTTCTGCCATGTAAATTACTAGTTCTGGAGATTGTCGCGTTCATACAAACAAACAAACTCATCTTCAGATTAAAGAAAAATAATAGTCTGTAAAGTCGGTTTATGGACGATAATTTTATATGATAACGTCATCAAATTTCAACCGTGACACGAGATTTTTATATATTAGGTTGAGTAGCCTCGGAAAGACAAATTTTAAGAACGATAAAATATAAAACTTGATTAAGTCAAAGTCTATACCTAAATCATCTATACTAATACTAATAGCGAAAGTATTAGAAATAGGTACTTTTTGCCAGCTTCAGTCCATGAACTTCAGCCAGTTGATTCAATTTATTTAATACATTCACTTAAGACTCCGTCCTCAAAGATTCTTCTGATCGACCATGCGTATAACAGTAATTTGTATCAATGCTTATTAGTGATTAATTATAAAACATAATAATCACATTTGAGGGAGAAGAGACCAAAAAAACCTATACTTCTGAACCAATAATTCTGAAAAATATCTGATGACCGTGATGATTTGATCTGTATCTCTTAGAGTGGTATGTGTTCTGTGGTCTGTTTGAAAAAGTATCATAATCCTAACCGCCTAGAGTTTAAAATACCTTGTGAAAATAGAGTAACAACCATAAAAAGACCTCGATATTACTCGCCAAAGAATCGTCCCCTAAACATCCGTATTCAGTTGATATTTTCTTACAAGTAGAAACCGCCCACCCCCGCTAGTTCGTTAGCTCCCCTGCACTATTTGAATATGAGATGCCAGGCAAGTTTACAGTTCGCCGATGTTAGCAATGTTTGCGACCCCAAACTTTAAGTTTGTTCCCGTTTCGTTGTTCATTTGCATCGATCCGAACTGTTTACGTTCATATAAATTACGGTATAGTTACGTACTTCATATTTACTTAAAGAACATCTGAATTAAATTGATAAAGTAAAGAATTACGGCAACCTATTTGTCAATTTGTACACTTAAAATGTTGATAAACTTTCGCGATTTGTAGACATTATAAAAATATATATATTACGGGTCTTAATCGCGTGAATAATTTAAGGTGAAATACCTTGTTTATTGCCCGATGTTTCGACCGTATTGCTACGGCCGTGGTCATGGGTAGACTGATTCTATTCACGCCATTAAGACCCATAATATATATTTTTCATAATGTATTTTATGGCGAAAAATGCTCGCTTCCAGAAAAAATCAAGAGAGATATCGCGATGAAAAGGATAAATTATACCGACAATGTATACAATAAGAAAGCATATTTTCCTAGAAAACAGTAGATAGGTAACATCCATAACCAATTGGGTAGTTGACTACAATTAAAGTAAATTATTTTATACTAATCAGGTAATAGTAGATCTTAAAATGCTCTGAAAATAAGTGTTCTTTTACAATTTAACGTTTTTTAATTCAAAAGTATGAAAACAATACTTTAGTATTGTTTTCATACTTTTGAATTAAAAAACGTAGTAGTAATGATTTGACCTTATGACGTCACAGGTTGTTATTCCATACACATTTCCATAGATCTTGTCGTTTTAAAATTTCATAAAAAGAGACTGATTTGACTTAACAATCAACATCCCTATTATTCTACTTCTTTCACTTAAACAAATTTGTACTACATATTACTACTACATGCGATGGGAGTGTATCCGACTGACGTGTACGCAAGAGGTCGTGGGTTCGATTCCCACACGGGACACCACTTTCTGTAAATTGTAGTTCCGAGTCTGGGTGTACTTTGTGTCCGTGACTTGTATGTTTGTAAAGTCCCCCGCAACACAGGTCTTGTATCCTACTGCGGGAGTCGTCTGTTTTTCAAAAAGAGAAAAATTAAATATCTATACTAATATTATAAAGCTGACGAGTTTGTTTGTTTGTTTGAACGCGGTAATCTCAGGAACTACTGATCCGAATTGAAAACTTCTTTCATTGTTGGATAGCCCAGGTATCGATGAAGGCTATAGGCTATTTAATATACACGCTACGACCAATAGGAGTGGAGCAGCAATTAGAAATGTTGCAAAAACGGAGTAAAATTACGCAGACGAAGTTGCGTGGGACAGCTAGTATATATATAATTATGCAGTTGTACATTGCAAGTGTGAGTGCAATTTAGGGTTAAACACCGAAGTATCAGTTTAAGCTGTAAAGAGATCCGCAAACGCGAAGTGCTATAAGTGCTAAGACTTGCAATTATGCCACAGAACTTAATACTAAACCTACTATCAAGTTTTAACTAAACTAACTTAAATAATACGTTATACAGGGTGTAACAGAAAGGTGTGGTCAAATTTTAGCAGCGGATAGAGTACTTTATCAGTATTGCACCTTCCATGGTGTTATAGCTGGTTGCATATTCTTTTTGTCAAAATTCAGTAGTGAAAGGCGTATGGCATAACGTACAACATTCGATTGGATTTTTATGGCATAGAACTTTTTAAGTCATACTTTTTTTAATTAATAACTTTTTAACTCATAAATAAATGGATGATAAAATAATAAATATTTTTTAGGGTGCTCCAATTTTGATAAAATTAGATATGTGCACTCAGTGTCATGGGCACATAGCAACCCTTGAATATGACCACACTTTTCTGTTACACCTTGTAAATAACATAAGAAAATTGTATTATAGAGACTGACTTTATTTACCAAAAAAATATCTAAAATTTATATAATAATAATAATAATATAATATCTTGGGACAACACACACAACGCTATCTGATCCCAAACTAAGCAGAGCTTGTACTATGGACACCAGACAACTGATAAATATACTTATATATTTCTAAATACATACACACATATTATAGATAAATAACACATAGACACAGAATATATAAACCATCGTGCTCATCACACAAAGTTTTGTCCTGGGTGGTGATCGAACCCATGACCTCCGGCTTATCAGTCAGGGTCACTAACCACTAGAGCAACAGGCCAGTCAATCGTATCCGAACTGCGTCAATAGTTTGATCCGACAAACAAAAAAGTGAAAAATTCTGTAATTGCTCGTAGCTCCAGAGTGCTACGCTTCTACGCTACTCGTAGCATTTCTTTCATATGGGCAAACATTTGAAACCAAAATGCTACGATGACCCTTTCCATATTCTATCAAAGGAACCCTAATACTAGCAGATAATCCAACGATATGTGCAAGACACTGCGTATAATCGGCCACTAATCGTCCGCGTCTTGAATCACCACAAGTGTAGACGTCGCGACATCGCAGAGGCGGTTGACCGCTCAATTACTTCAACACTTTGTATATCTCTGTGATGTCTAGGTACAACTTAAAATGTATCTTTTCTTAAAGTATTTCGCCACTTCTTTACGCCAGGATTAACTAATCTACGTTGTCAAGGTTTAATCCCATATATATACATATACATCCAAATATAGGCATATACGTATTCACTAGTGGAACTAAATGAAAATGATGAACATATATTAATGGAATGTAAAATATAAAATATGTGGCACTCGGGGACTGCCGCGGTAAAGCTATTGCATAGCATTTTTTATCAACTTATGCAATTATAATTATTTAATTGTTTTTTATTTATGCAGTATTTTTATTTTCATTTCGGAGCAGCTCGTCTCGATCCGTGCGAGCGAACAAAGCCCGCGATAAAAGCTATGCAATAGCTTAACTACACCCTTACTTTAAGTAAAAGTCCTATTTTGCTGACAGTATTTATTTTATATTATCTAGCTAGTTTTATTTGTGTGTAATGTATGGATAACATGAATTTACATTATATTTCGACATCATTGTAAAGTAGACTGGCAGAGAATATTTTAATCATTAAGTCCGCCTCTGTACAACTTTGTACTTAAAGTTTAAATAAATAAATTATTAACTGACACAAAGTACACACAAACTTGGATACTACATTGATGGATCTCACAAAACTCTGTCCCACTAGACATGTGGCATAAACGCAAATCGAATAAAATGACAATCGTATAGGATTATTGACGAATGAAAACAATCGAATGACGTCGTTGCGCACCCAAAACTGAATCTGAATCTCTTATCAAAAATATATATATTCAAGGTTTTGCATACACAACGACATCATTCTATTCGATTGTCATTCTATTCGATTAGAATATATTTCAATTGTTAGAATCGGACCTTTAACCTCTTGTACGGCAGTCGCATATATTCCCGCTGTGTCATCAAGGTAATATACTGTTTATACATTCTGCTTATGTACAAACATTTGTATCTCGATTATAAACCACTTCATGAATATTCAACTTATAACTTTGAAGAAAAAATCCAAACAAGAGACTTGAAATAAATGATGATAAATTTTGAATGTAATTTCATAGAATATTGACCCCTCAATAAAATCACAGAATCATAAATAAAATTCAAACACAAAACAAAAATAAATATTGAAAATTCATATTTCCACTATAAAAGTACACATGTATGAATGTTTACGATAATGTAGACATCTACTCATAAAAAATCCCCTTCTCCCTTGAGCAAGCACTCAAAAACAAAGCCGGGGGCGCTTCGCCTTCTGAATATTTCAACAGGTCTTCTCTTTGTTGGAATATTAAGTCAATGAGGGTAATTGATCTGTTAAGGCCTCGCCGTACGAAAATCTATGCCATAAATCTTTAAATAGGTGAGGTGTGTTCACTATAGATAGATATAACCTCGTAAATTCATAACGTATTACGGCGGATGTTGTTTGAGAAAGATGCTTTTAGTAATGCGTTATACATTGTGTTGAAGCGGCGGTAGCCTAATGGCTAAGGCATCGGTCTCGCAATCGTGAGGACGCGGTTTCGAATCCTACCCATTATACTACCGACGTGAACCCACTCCTAACACAAACCTTTGAGCTTAGCCAGAGGGGTTAACAATATTGATAATAATGTGGGACTCAAACCCACGTTGTTAGTTATATTAAAAAAAAAAAAAAAAGATACCTAATGAGATAAGGATTATTTAAGTACCAAGATGGTATTAGAATTCAATGTAATGTGATATGACAGATTAGCATTATTGTAACTAGAAATTTCTGTCGATCATAATAATGTTTGAAATATTGCTTGGAAATATATAGGTGCTGCGACCAATCTTCACCTTCGGAGACTAGCCAACTACGGAGAAGATATAATAGTTCACAAGTGCGTGCGTGCACAAGCGTGCGTAGACACAAGTATTTTTAAGACAACTCCCGCAATTGTTACAAGCCCTGTGTCGCCCGGGACTGTACAAACATACAAGTCACGAACACAAAGTACACCCAGACTCGAAACAACATTCTGAGGCGCCACTGCACGACAGAACAGAATTCCAAAACGAACGGAGAGAAATTGGGTGCAGAACCGACGGCTTAAAGTGCTCACAGAAGCACGCAGGGATATGGTATTTTTTGAAAATGATCACCCATGGCTAGACTGACAGTGGTAACATTGCATTGGTTACCGAAAAACCGCATCTTCGTATGATGATGTAATATAAGCAAAACCACTTCTGTCACAGGCAATTAAACTTAGCTTGCCAAACTTGCAAAACTTAACATGACATAAGTGGTCAAACCTGATGCTTCTAGTAAACAATATTCACTATTACCGAAATTCTCTTTCTTTCTACGTAACACCACTAAGGCAGTTATGTATGTATGAGTATATATGACACCATATCATTAAAAAATATATATATCACCACTCACCTCTCCCACTCCGTCCAACAAATCTAAGGTCATTGAACTTAGCAACTTGGTTCTTCATAACTGCCGTGCAGTTCCTGAGCTCAGCGGAACAATTCTCGTCATTGCCAGCTCTAACAGTGACGAGGGTACCGTCTCCAACTTCACCCAGTGCGACGACCTTGAAGGCTACTGGTAGGGTCTTGTTTGATCGCCAATGAGGTGGTAGTACTGTACAGACCTGGAAAAAAAATTGTACTGTTAATATGGCCGTCGGTTTATAACCTAGAATTGCTAAAAAGGGAGCCAATATTAAAAAAAAAAAGATTGATATTAAAGTTACTATAGTGTATCAAATACATTTAACAACAAACTGAAAATCTGTACATTTAAAAATCTGATGAGTTGAAAAGTTGAAAGTGAGGGCAATATAATGCCCCTTTAATATTTACTGTCGAAACGCTAAGAAGAAGAATATCTATCTATAACAGTGAATGATGAACAACCAACCTGATCATTGAAAATATTTAAACTATGATTGATTTAAATAGCTTGCAATTAAAAATTATAAAAATTTATTTTCATCTGTCGAGATAGTTTTCTAATGTGCATGTTGTAATGCCGACGGATGTTATTGTGACGGCAAAACTCCACAAACTCCTATCATACGCTTACGAGTCTTCAAATTTTAACAAATCAAAAGAAAATTGCAGCTCTATCGATATTCCATCAATTTTCGAACTTTTAGCTCACAAGTTAAGGTACATATTTAAGAAAAAAATTGTTTACTCATGCTTTAAGACATTGAATTTGTTAAACGACTTATGTCTCTAACCGTACAAGTGCCATTTTAAGTCCACAATATAAAACTCTTTGTATATCTTACCACATGTGGACTTCCAGTCTTCACCAACTCTCCTGGATGATCCGCCAAAAGACCTTCCAAAGTTCTTTCAGCCAATAACTCAGCTGTCAAAGGCTGGCTCGGCAAGGCGCTACCACCGTAACTCGACGAAGGCGCCTCATGCCCTAGTCCATTCGTAGTCGAACTCACTTCACTCGATAAATGCATCGTATTGTCACTTCTATCACTTATTACTTACACATTACATAGATAAAGTCTTAGTTTATTAGTTCACAACCGTCACATAACTTTTTCAGTCAACGGCCGATATGAACTTGAATTTGAGAACGAATTCGTAGTTGAACTTCTTGAAGTCGATGTTGATGTCATTGTTGCCGTTTCTATCTGAAATAGGTACAAAGTTACAAATTAACATTAAAATGTATATTTTTTGAATTGATAAATCGTACCGATTAAAGTGAGAATTTAATACTCAGTGTATTGAATACTATTTATTCTAATTATTTATGCATGTCGCCTAGTATATTTTTTTTTTATTTCAATTCAGTTTCAGATTAAAATGAAGTAGGTATTAAATATCAGGGTTTAGTGATAATACCTACAACACGCAAGAAAAAGTGTGGTATTTTGTGCAAATCCAATTGCATTGTAATGACATAAATCAAACGTTTTGCCTTTTGTTACATTTCAGCAGCAGAAAAGGCTCAGTGGCGGTATGGCTCTTCAGAAGAAAGGTGTATAGTACAGGCATTTTACTACGCCTTCTTTAGTGCAAAAGATAGAAACGATTCTTGAATTTGACAACATTTTTCTGTTACACGTTATATATTACATCATTAAATCAAATCGAATTCTATCTATGTTACGCGTACTATCACAAATATCTGTCTAAAGTGAAATCACGCCAATATATAGAGTGAAAAATCTTTGAAGTTCTTCTAGGTTACTTATTGACAATGGTGTATGAAGCTTCAAAGTGACTTCCGCGTGACGACAGCACGCACAATCAGAGAATCAGACTAGGGGGGAACTTCACAGAACCGGGGTGAGAAATCAACCGTACAGAATAAAATATTAGTATTTTTGTAACATACGACGCCGTACTTTAAATATTGACTCCCCGATATTATATTACGCAGGAAATTTAAAATGGCTTTCGTTTTATTAAAATGTTTTCTGTTTGCTCGCTTCATCCCTTGAAGCAATTTTAAAATTAGCTCCTGTTCAAATGTATGGCGCAGATGTTTGTAAGTATCTATTTATATTTCTATGAGAGGTATATATAAAACGGAAACGGATTGTGGCTATACATAATTTTGACTGTTTTATTTAGGTACTTTATTATAGTTCAGAAAATAAAGTAGACTTTCGCGCCTGAATTTTTTTGCGTTTTCTCATTTTCTTAGAGCAGCTTACATAAATGTATTTATAATTAATAAGAGCATAAAACCTATGCGAGATTAGGGATATTACCTCTATCTACCTATAAAACAATAGCTACGAGTGTGGAGAAGGTTATCACCTGAAAACCGCTCGACCGAATTGATGGTTTTTTAAAGTGCTAACTTCTTTAGCGGCCTTGTGCACACTTCTTTAGCGGCCTTGTGCACTTTTTTTGGTATGGGTATAAAATGTTAAATTCACGTCAGGATCACGTGACCGTAAGATTTGTGAATTGGTAGGAAGACAGGTGGGAAATCAGGCGGCGGATAGAAACCAGAAGACGGTTCGAGTCCAAATGATTATTTCTTCCCTTTTTATATTTAAATTTTTTGATTTTTATTAATTAATTTGTGGTTTAATAATTTATATTTTGGATTTAATTGTCATGTCGTTTTTAATATATTGAATTTTATTTTTTAATTTGTTATTTAATATTTTATATGTTTGATTTAATTGTCATGTCATTGTCGTTTTTTAAATTGTCATGTTTGTGTACGATAGCGCAATGGATGAATATTGTATTTAACCATATAAATGATAGTAATTTTATACTGATAAATAAAGCAATTCGTGCGAAATTTTCCCCAACCATTCTAAAATATTAAAAAATGCACAACGTTAATGTTCAAGTTTTCACTGCTGCCGGCACTCCCGGAGTGCAACCCGTTTCATGACTGTGAAGACAAAGTGTATATGAGAAAAAGAAATAGAAATCCTACAGTGTGTCCCTCAGTTTTACTATTTATTTATTAATTGATTTCAACCGCGAAAAGTCAGGTATAGTACAAAATAAAAACAAGTTCAAATAAATATGATATCAGCTCGCAACATCAATCCACGTCGCAGACACGGTTGGTTACCCACCACATCGCGATACTAATAATGCTCTAGTCTCTTTGATCTACCTGCACTGGAAATATGTAGTCATTCATTATGTACTTGTACGTATGCGTGTTTTATTGGCCTTATTGCATAGGGCTGACACTTTGTTTTTATATTTAAGTTATTCGTTTGCTTTGCGTTAGAAATCGAAAAGTGCTAAAGCATTATTAAAATGGCAGTAAGTTCAGTATACCTACAGATCATATCCATAACTTAGCTATATAGAGAACTAGCTGTCCCACGCAATTTCGTCTGTGTAAATTTTCCCCGTTTTTGCAATATTTTTCATTGCTGGTCCGCTCCTACTGGTCGTAGCGTGATGTTATATAGCCTATAGCCTTCCTCGATAAATTGGCTATCCAACAGTGAAATATTTTTTTAATTCGAATTAGTCGTTCCTGAGATTACCGCGTTCAAACAAACAAACTCGTTAGCTTTATAATATTAGTATAGATATTATTATCTCTAGTAAATAGGTAAGTAGCGTTCGTCATCAATCTTTGCATTTTCTATTGCTTCTTTCACCAAAGAAAATTAGTATTCACTTTAGTAATCCAACAATTGACAGTATGCTATGCTTACAGTTAAAACAATTTGTTACATTTTGTAAGCTGGTAGGCGTATATTTGAAAGTATCTTCCGAAACTTCATCACACGTCCGACCTAACCCAGTTCAAATACAACATCTGATAACACCTTGACAATAACACTTAGAGCAGTATAACCCACCCCTAGTACAAATAGGCTGTTATACGTTCGCGAAACACGATATGTCGATTGGGATGTTAAACTTAATTCCGGCAAGGGGTGAGCCCTACGAGGTACCTCTCCCTGCTCGCTTTGATTCTAACTCATAAAAGTACTGTAAGCTTTGATGGATTTGACAAAAGACCGCATTTTTGACTTTTTTAACGGTTGACTTGATGTACTAAGTTTTTATTACTACTGTACTAATATCATGTACGTTTAAACGTCCTTTTTTTCATATTTAATTGTGAGCGTGGCATAAGGTTTATTCAAATACTTATAATGGCGTTTTGTGTTTTCTAATTAATTTTGTTTGTGCTTTGAAGCCGGTCTGCGGAATGTTGGGCCCGTATAACTTAGTCTTGTCAGTGCTTGTTCAATCTGGGTTTATTTTTAAAGACTCCTTCCATCACTATTTATTGTTGACTTTTGATATTGAGAAACTCTAAACACCTCCAAGTCCACAATAAACTTGTGTTTTGTTAATTCTACTACAAGAACTCATTAATAATAAGGCCCCTTATCTATGAGAAGTTAATGGGACCATTACCCACAAGGACTACAAACAATCAAAGCTTCCCAACACTGATTCCTCCATGGATTTAGCTCATGAATAGCCTCGCAATAAAATCTTAGCGTAAAAACATACATAAAGGGTAAAACTCGTAAATAATAAAGCATGTACGGTCGTGTAGGGGTTCCGTATAAGTGGGCAATGCTCGTTACCCTACGCCCTGCACAAAGGAACCCGGAGCCCCGGAGCCCGGGAGCCCAAAGATACATTACAACCGACCATTTCTGTTTCACTGCGTCTGTTACATTTGGACAATATTTTTAATAAAAACTTCACGCCCCGATAGACGGCAAAGCCTTTATGTTTTAGATAAAATACTGTTTTGGGACTCGTGATTAAGGTGCATCCCTTGATTTTCGTTCTCTTATTTTCATTGTTAATGTTGAATTTATTAGAAATTTAAAGTGAAGATTAAACTAGAGAATGAGCTATGTATTATTCTGCTGATATCGGTAACCGCGATGGTGGAGGATAATATATTCTTTTAAAACTCTGATCTCGAACGAAAAAACTGTACGTATGAGTTTATGGATTTTCAGTAGGTACTTATTAGAGCATAGAACAGAGAAGATAGAAAAGATTCATCGGCGTAACACGCGTTGATGTTGAATGTAGTCTAGGTCCTTTTCACGCGTTCCGGTTTGAATCCGGTTTCCAAAGGACCAATAGTTAAAGGTTCTTCTCATACGTTCCGATTTCAATCCGGCAACGGGTAAACTGTCGCCGGCTATCCGGCGGCTAATGAATGGGGACCAGACCAAGTGAAAGCTACCGTACATCACCATACACTTCACGTGGGAACCCGGTTTTAAACCGGATCCGGGTAGCTGGCGCCGGATTGAAACCGGAATCGGTCTTGAAAGGACCGAGGACATTCAACATCAACGCGTACGAAGCCATGTACAAAAGCTAATGTATGCTCATGCGAAAGTTTGGATGTATGGATGTGTGGATAGGTGTTTGTTATTCAATCGCGCCAGAACTAATAATCGGATCTGGATAAAATTTGACACTGAGATAGATTACAGTCTAGAATAGCACATATGTTACTTTTTGTCGCGTATAAATGCTTTTTCAAAATTTTCACGCGTACAAAGTACGGATGAAAATTTTGAAAAAGCGGCTAATAAAGGCTAATATCTACACGAACAAAAAACTAATTATACACATAATCGTAAGGCAACGACTGCCTCTGTGGCGCGGTAGGAATATGTCCGACTGCTACGCAAGAGGTCTGGGTGTACTTTGTGTCCGTGACTTGTATGTTTGTAAAGTCCCCCGTGACACAGCGCTTCCTACAGTGAGAGTCGCCCTAAAAATCATCTTTATCATCAATGAAGAAACATTCAGAATTTTTTATTTTAATCATTATCCATCCAACATCACAGGCAACAATTTCCGAACGTTTCAGAATCTCAATAATGGCGTAGCATCTGTGCGTATAATAAAACGCGTCAAGCCCTCGGAGTTCCAATAACATCTATTATCGGCCCAATTTTAAAGAGGAGCGAATGTGAAGAGAATCAATAGGAAAGGGGACATTCCTGAGGGTGGTCTCTGGAGACGGGTCGACATGGATAATGATCGTAGGACGACCAGCGACGGGTACAAATGGGTTAGCAAATGTAATATCCGACCGTGTCCGAGTTGGATATTCAAATAGACGGATAGACGCAAGACGGTGACGGACTTCCTCTGATTTCAAAGTCGGGACGCGTTGTGTGACGTGTTTTGAATGTTTCTTACGTGTTAAGATGTAAGAAATAGATTAGAATTCATTACAAATTATTCTTCACCTACAGATTTGGTTAAGTTGTACAGGATAATCGGTGTGAGAGATATGGCTACATAAGTAGACATATCTATAAGTAATAATTGTATCCTAAGTCCTAAGTCCGAACAATGTTTGAAACACAGAATGGTTTAAGACAGAATAAATTGATATTATAGAAGTAAGTACTTGGGTACAGTTTATATTATAATAACAGACTCTCTCTCTTTAGGTCAATTGTGTTCTAAGTAATGTGAACAATAATTGTACCACGAAATAGGTTATGACAAAGTAAAAGTACCCAAGTACCTACTTCTATAATATCAATTTATTCTATCTTAAACCATTCTGTGTTACAAACATTGTTCGTGTTACTTAAGACACAGTTATATGTCTACTTATGTAGTCTGATCTCTCAGGTGCATATTTAAAATCGCCGTCCCATGAAACAAAAAGTTTATCTTGGGACAACTTACACGACGTCATCTGATCCCAAACTAAGCAGAACTTGTACTATGGCAACCAGACAACTGATAAACATACTATATTTTTTACATATTATATTTCTAAATTCATATTATAGATAAATTACACCCAGACACAGAATAAACCATAGTGTTCATCACACAAAGTTTTATCCTGGGTGGGGATCGAATCCACGACGTCCAGCTTAGCAGTCCGGATCACCTCTAGACCACCAGGCGAATCATTAATCTTTACTTACGTTATGATTGGGAGTTGAAACTAATAACCGGCAGTTGTTGCAAAAATTAAACATATCTACCTACTCTATGATTAATAATAAAACATATTATAGAATTTTATAAGCTACGGATCTTAATCACGTAAATCTTTAAGGCTAAATTCCTCTTATTTATTGCCCGACGTTTCGACCGTATTGCAACGGCCGTGGTCACGGGTAGACTGATTCAGCTTCGTTAATCGCGGGTTTTGGAAACTAACCTCGTTTGATTACTTTTAAATTCTATAATGTGTACAAATTACGACAGTTTACTAACATCTAATAATAAAGCATCCCAAACACAACCCTTATTTATTCCATGCATCTATCAGTCACAAACGCAAATTCTACTATCACATCTCGTCTTATTACTACCATTATTAAAACACTTAGACACCAAATAAAAGAAGCCGGAACCTCGACCCTTCCTTGGTGCAATATTGGTGACAATAAACAACATAGAACAATCAAGCAGTTAAACAGGAATTGTTGGAATGCGACGGGGTGCTGTGACGTCATTTAATAAAATCCCAGAAAGGAGGATTGCGAGGTTTTAACCTTCTTAGGTTTTAACTCACAAAGCAAATGAAAAAACATGTAAAAGATCTTTTTTTTTTATTTGTGGCTATTTTTTCTTTCTTTTGTGAGTTCATGGCAATCTCAAATGTTTATACATTTAGCGACTCATTTCTGCCAGTGTCAAGTATGCACAAAATGTCGTTCTTATTTATATGTCTTGGATTTGAAGTATTTCTTACATGTTAAAAACGGTAATAGTGGTGCATTGAGACGCGCGCCGCGAAGCTCGGCAAGCAGCCCGACACGGGTCGCCGGTACAAACAAGCCGTTCAGAAATAGCCGAATAATACATTTATAAACGCGCTCTTGTTCGTATCCGTTGAATTTCGATTTAAATGCGAGCATGTGAGCCCACCTTTAAGCTGTGAAAATGATGGTAAGCCAAACTGTCATTTCTCTCT
The DNA here is from genome assembly GCA_945859575.2 of Herminia tarsipennalis. NCBI lineage: Eukaryota > Metazoa > Arthropoda > Insecta > Lepidoptera > Erebidae > Herminia > Herminia tarsipennalis. Next base: position 15,449,730 of record OX243846.2, on the reverse strand, counting down.
CATTGTGACAGCTCTGTGTATAACTTGTGAAAATTTATGAAAGGTGATATTTAAGTTATTAAAGTGTAAATACTTAATTATGGTAAAAGGAAACTGAAAATATTTAGAAATAGCTTCTAAAAAGACACCGATTTAGGCCTTAAATCATCGACTCTTTTGTTGCTTGTAATTTCTGAAATATTGAGATTGAATTTAACTACAGGTTTGCCTATCCAAAATAACAAAATATTTATCACTTCGACAATAATTTTCGTCATTGGCGTTTCCCCCTGTGAGCGCGTTGTCACTACAAGCGCCAGTGGTGCGAGGGTGGTAAGATCGTGCAAAATTCAAAACGTTCCATATTCCAAATTCAAAGGTCGCGCAAACAACAAGTCGAAACCCGCGAACAATGCCGCCAACCCCACCCAACGAATGTACTAAGGAATCATCTTTATTCAGCCTCCTTTGTAATGACTTTCTATTTATTGTTGTTAATTATTTTATAATGTTGGTACTTACTATTATAGTTGTTAGTAGTTAAAATTGTAGAAATTTAATTCTAATTTTGTAAAAGACATGTTGGCATGACATGAAAGGGAAATTTTGAAATTAAAATCGATTTTATACAAAAATGTAAATTTCTGTTAAAAAAAGTTCCTAATATTTACCTTGCTTCTAGAGTTTTAATTAGCCTCAATTTAATTTAGTCTCTGTTTATGACAGTGCAAATAAGCCTTTTGTTTTAACTCTTTTTAGTTCAAACAATTCCTCTAACTCTGCTACCACGTTGGATGAGTAAAAATATTTTAATTATTAATTAAACAAAAAAAGTTCAGATTTTTGATTTTTGCTATGCTTGGCTAAGCTATGCTTGAAGTCTCTTTGACGGATAAAATTCGCAACTAGTTTATCCGATAAAGAACCAAATATACCGATATAGCACGCAGGTTAAGCACGCTGAAGTGGCAATGGGCTGGCCATATTTGCCGAAGGACCTATGGCCGATGGTTCAAACAAGAGTGGACACCGCGACTCGTTAAACGTAAGGTAGGATAACCCCCAACTAGATGGACCGATGACCTAAATGAAGTCGCTAGAATGACTTGGATGCGGAAGACGGAGGACCGAATGTTGCGGGGTAAGTTAGGAAAGGCCTATGTCCAGCATTGGACCGATACGAGCTGATTGAAAGTTAAACCAAAAATGAAAAAAAAAAATATTAGGATTTTTGAACCTATGAAGTAATATAGAATATTAAATGGTATTTTTTTAAATAATTATAATTGTAAATTGTAAATGATGGCTGTATGGGAAAGTTGTGTTTCCCATACAGCCCTCATTTACAATTCACAATTATAATTATTAACACTGTATCTAAATATGTATGTGTAAACATACGCTACTATGGTAATAATATAAATACCTATAACTAAAATAAATGCCTGACACAAAAAAGACACTGGTTAAGATTATTGGTAAAACAAGAAATATATACTATTAACCATTAAAAGCTACTTGCCATTGGGATTATTTTCATATGTATATTTTTAAATATAATTCGGTTTTTGTTACAATCTTCACCTAGCTTCTTTATTTTACTTTGAATATCAAATAAAATAGTACTTAGATACATATTTTATTACATCTATTTGTAGGAAGTACTTGTAGATAACTAACAAGAGGCATAACAACGGGGAACATCCTACAGACCGCAAACACTTGACAAAGCTAACACAGATCATCTTTGTGTACATAAGGAAAGCCCCAAATCTTCCTAAGCCGTCGGTCAAGCCATCTTCAATTCGAGTATACATTTACAATGTTGTCAAATTGAGCAGCGATTGAGTAGGTAAGCAATATTTTAACCAACAAAAATGTGTTTAAATAATGGTCGATAATATTATTTAAAAAAAAAAACAATTTTTATGTAACAATTTATAAAAAAAATTGTCCAATAAGTAATCGTCATTTATTATTAAACTTTAGATATTTAGAACTACCTAATTTCTTTAACTTGTTGTTTTTAAACTTACTAATACCGATTTATAAATTAATAAAAAAAATAGTTTCGATATTCTAAATTTAAATTCCAGGATGTTCTGGAGATCGTATTTCATTTCATCGAACAAAAAGCCGTCACAACAGAAAGCGAATAGTGAATTTTAAATATAATTAATGTCTTTGTGTCTGTTCTTATTGGCTCTAAATCATTCAAACTTACTATAAACAATAAAACGGGAATTTAAAAACGAAATATGTTATAGGTGCTGTTATTCGATGTTTGAAATTCAAATTCCACGACGTTCTTACTAATATTTCAAATTTTAATCAACTCGTTTAGGTATTAAACACACCGAGAGAAACCCGTCGCAACGATAACCACGGATTAAAAAAAAAATACGGCAGATTATAAAAATTAAGCTATAAAGAGTAAAAATAGTTGGAACACAACATTTTGATACGATCAGTTAAAGAAAAAAACCCAATACTGGCAGAAAATACCTAAAAAGTCGGCTAGGTTGCCATTACCAAATAAAAACAAAAAAAAAGAAATAGGCACAATGTAAACATGTGTGCGTGCGATTATCATGTAAGAGTTAACGAGCGTGTAGGACCGCGGCACAATTACAGGTGAAGTGAACAACTTTAGGGATCGGTACAACCACTCTAATGGGAGTTCGCGCGCACTTTTTAACAAGTTTCCGCTTTGGGTAATGGTATATAATTGTATTACGATGTGGACAGTATGAAAAATATGTACCATTTTAGGGAAATGAGATTAGAAGGTTTTAATGTTTTGTTTAGTTAGGTTTGTAGAGTCGTATATGTTTAGTTACGTGTATAGAAATTGTGTTAAAGTTAAAGTATTTTTTTAAATATGAATTAATTTGACTTACTCATTCTAAAATCATTGTAACGTATTGAAATACTTTAAAGCGATAAAATATTTTTCAAATAAAAATTTAAACTATAAAGATATTTAAGTTTTAAAAATATATTATTATTAATATTTAAACACAGAGGTTAGGTATGTTACAAAGTTAAAAGTTATTTACAATTTAAGTTTTAACACGCATCAATAGAAAATCTATTCACAAACAAAAGGCTCGTCGATCTTATAACATAAACAAGACAAGAACTAATCTAATCAAAGTCATGGGTTGTATATAACAAAGCGTTTACCCAACGTTATCACAATATGTGCCGTTATCTCGGAGTTTAATCGTCGCGGCGTAGTGTGCGCCGAGGCTAATGAGCCTGCGGTTTTTGGGAAAACAACACGCAAGTAAGCGCCCGCCCCACCTCTCCCCCCTTTACGCTCCACTCACTCAAGTTTACCCACTTAAACAAACTTTCTACTAATTAATTTTCGTCAACTCATTATCATAGTTGCTCTACTTTCTTATCAATAAGACAACAAAACTTTTTTACAACCCAGGTAGCTCTAAAAAAAGCAACCGTACCTCAAAAAAAAATATGACGTCTCGGGAAAATCCACAAAAAACACAATACACAAAGTCCGCACTAAATTAAAAAAAAGTTTGGAGCGGTAACCGCGGAAAGGCGCGGGCGTCCGCCACCGAAACGTGGTCGACATTAAAACCTTAGCGGGAAAGAAACGGTCCCCTTATTACGTCTCGAAAGAAATTCTCCCGCACACAGAGGCACATCGAAAGAAGTTCACTCACACAGACACGCACTGCAAGGCGACACGAGGGGCGCTTGGCTATGTGAGCGTCGGGTACAAATAAGTATTAAAAGAGATAGTTAGGTGCGGGACAAGCACGCGAAACGTGAACCATATGGCGCACACACCTCGCACGCTGAATGCTACCTTCAAAGGGCTCCTTCAACTGTACACATTGTACACTTGCCTTTGTTTCATTTCACACAAGACTCGCGTGTTTTATTTACTGCCTTCATTCTTTTGTTTTCACAAAAAAAGTATTCTATAAAACAGTTCCAGATTTGAATTTATTCCAACTTTAAATCATATCATCTAACCTTTTTACTATTTATATGTTTGTTCCGAATTTAAATTCTTAATTTGTTATTTAAGCTTTGAATTGTTGACAAGACAAGACTATAATTCTTAATTCCGTGCGAAAATCAAGACTTGAAATATATTTTGTTCATTTAAACTTAGCTAGCAAATTCTGTGTAGCTGTTGAACAAATTAATGCCTTCTCAAAACCGCAGCCATTAGCAAGCCGCCCGTTCTCAACAAATCAAAGAACAAAGTTCTAACTGATACGTTTACGTACAAACAAAATGTGATAGCCGAATCCTTAGATATATTAATATTAGTAGTAGTTAGTAGTAACCTGTGTGTTCTCTTAAAGATTATAATCTATCTACGAGCTAAATTCTATCCAAGTCTGTCTAGTTGTTTTTCTTTTATTATTTTGTTGAATATAATATTTATATTGTATAGTTATTCTACACAAGTAGTATATAGTTTTGTATGGGAAATACCTGAATAAAAGTACCTATGTATTTCATTTTAATTCTTCTAAGCATTTACAAGCTACGATGCTACGAAATTGTAGCTACGTCGTAGCTCGTAGCAGTTACTAAACATGATACCTGAATGTTTTCACCGATATTCAAGATATTCGTATGTCGAGTATCAACAAGAATGTTGAACTACGAAATTATTCATAAGATTAATAAGGTTGAGTTTTGCTTCGAGACCAGACCGCCGCATAGAAGACCTCAAACCGCCCTACAGTTCGCCAACAATGGAAATTTTATACCATCGTAAAATTTAACTGCGCACTTTAATAACTAAAGCACGAAGCCGATATAGCCCCGTATCGTTGACAAAAAGATGAGCGCGCTTTCAGTACAACCTTTGTGTAGAGCCACGTCTCACACCCACACACCGGCGACCGCACAGCCACACGGTCTATGCGAACACACTCACACACACACATCTCACCACTACACCAACGCAACCCACACGCCCACCCGCCAAACACGCCCAACGTCTTGGGTTTTCTTATAAACCACGTTGTGTTCGATGTCCTATTCTCGAGCACGGCAAGGCAGCGCGTCCTCTCTCTCTGGCGCAATGACGAGCTTCACATAAAGCGACGCCACATTCCCGCCTTTTTTCCCACTCCATTTTGACAGCTCGCGGCTCCATATCTGGCCGGAAACTAAGACAGTGTTCACAGATGTTGAAGAAATCTGTGCCTTAAATCATATAATATTTCTTTACGACTTCATTAGAAGGTGATAACCTCATCTAAACTCAAAGTTGTCTAACAACACTACTTTAAAACATGAAACCCATTCAATGATAGTTTCTTGAAGATCGCCCATCTTATCCATCCATAATTTTTCCGATTTCATTACAGATATGGAAACTGACCATCATACTGCCATTCATCCAAAAACTACTCGCTTCCTATAACTCTATATGACGTACCAAAAATTTAAACGTACTGCACAACAAGAGTTTTAAATTCAAAATTTATCTTACATTTTCCTTCTGCAAAGAAAGTACAAGAATGACTTCTTATCTTGTAGCTTTTAAGCCTATGAATTTCACACATGGGCTTGAAAGCTACGAGTCAAGCTCTTATCTATCTTGTATCTTTCTAGCTTATCTATCTACGTAATGTTATATTCATTTAAATCTTCCATAAACCCTAAAAAATATTCAGTCATAACGCGATTTTCCAAAGACTAGAAAGATCGCGAAAGATATCAGTGTGTGCGTCGTCTTAGCGACTAAGTGGCTCAAGACGCGTTAGCGGACGCGGGTGCGGCGCGGGCTCAATGGGCGGGGCTGCGGCACCGCGGCGCTCCGCTATCGGCACACCGAAACACACATTTTTCCCGCCGCAAACCGAGCGCCGAGGGTTAGCCGCGACCCGCAGACCTCGTTCGGCGAGACAGTGATAGAACATCGTCTTGTCTTTTTCTTCCACGCTTGCGTAGAAAGGCTTTCTAGCGCGGCAACTTTGACAGTTTCGTATAGAAGTTTGGGCGAGTGACTGGGACCGACTAGCGAATGGTCGTATATTCTTTCAAGATCATTTGTCTTTAATTCTCAATTCACTCTTTATCTACGCTTCTTTACAAATAGGGATAGCCCTAAGATCTATGTATCTCTACGAATGAGAGGACATATTATAGAGTTGAGTAACTATAACATACAAATTATTTTTTGAAAATAAATATTAAGATGACGTTTAGTTACAATATTGTTACACATAAGATGATAATTATAGTAAAATTTATAAAAACGGTGAAGTCTTATCTAAGCATGATCTTCTAAAAATTACTTTCAGCTTCTAATCAATTATTAGATACTCGTAGCAAATACTTTTCAGTTTCTGAGAATCTAGTTTTGTATATTTTTCTATAAAATAACTTTACATCTAAATCCGTTCACCTGAGTGCACCTGCTTTAACTGATTCCGTAACTAATTCATGGAGAGAAAGTCAAGCAAATAGATTTTTATTCCAAATACAACAAACAATCGTAGCGAAGTAGAAGCAGCTAGTGGGCGAACCGCAAACTGCTCGTACTATGACCCGAAACTTACATGGCGTGTGGCCACAGCGGTGGCTCGACTGTTGGGGTCGGGCATATCAAAACAAAACGGCGAGCGATACGGCCGAGCTAATCACGCGGTCGGCCCGCTGACAATTTGCAGGTTAGCCGCGCGACCGCCACTGCGGCCAACCCGCCCGCTCTCATACTACCAACTTACTGGTTACACGTCATAAAGTTACGTTTACTTAGCATTGGTTAAGGCTTTATGTGACACGACGACACCAACTACGGTTTTGTAAACCGATGGATGCTTCTTAAATTAAATCCGTTGTTTTTAAGATTCATATTCTCCAAACGGTGATCTCTGTTAGCATTAATTGCTTTAAAAACTGACTTTATGTTTCAAAGCGGTAACTGTTGAACTAGACTACCTGCTAATTCATTCCGACACATTCAGTGGTACACCAGTTATATTATACTAGCTGACCCGCGCAACTTCGTCTGCGTAAATTTTTCCCATTTTTGCAACCTTTTTCATTGCTGCTCCGCTTCAATTAGTCGTAGCGTGATGTTATATAGCCTATAGCCTTCCTCAATGAATAAGCTATCTAACAGTAAAAGAGTTTCTCAATTCCACACAGTAGTTCCTGAGATTATCGCGTTGAAACAAAAACCAACTTCAGCTTTATATTATTAGTATAAATTATTATAATATTTATTAGTATAGATTATAGTCTAACCACATCGCTTACCTACCTCAATTTTCAATAAGAGTACGTGTACATGAAGCGAAAAATAATGTTTTTTTATTGGATAAGGGGCAGATAAAAAAGTGACTCATCTAATGGTAAGTGGTTACCGCTATCCATGGATATCTGTGTCACCAGAAGCATAATAATTAATATTAGTGGTGGAATGTCTTTAAAACACCATTATTTTCTTCTTTCCTTTGAATTCTAGTTACTTAATGTTATAGATAGAAGGAACCATATTCAGTAATATATACTTTTGTATAGAGTTACCTCAGAAAAATTATTATCCTTCTGTTCTGTTCTTCATCTTTGCACTTTCATGAATTGTATATGATATACCTAAATGTTGATAAATTTTCGGGTCTACCCATGACCACGGCTGTTGCAATACGTTTGAAACATTGGGGCATAAAAAAGGTATTTTACCTTCAATTATTCACGCGATTAAGACCCGTAATATATATATTTTCATAATGTGTGTGATATTTCTAGGTCTAGATAATATCAGTTAATTTGTCAAGGTATCATTTGATATCGACTAAGCCATCGTTACCGAACTATAACCTACCATGTTCTCTCAACGTGCTCATGACAACCATTAATGGAGATGTTGACTGTCAAGTCAAATTAGTCTCTTTTTACGAAATATGAAAACGACAAGCTCTATAGAAATATGTATGGAATAACAAACTGTGACGTCATAAGTTCCTATCGCCAAATCATTACTTATAGTATTCGTTTTCATTTTTTTTAATTCAAAAACATGTTAAATTGTGAAAAAAACACTTATTTTCAAAGCATTTTAAAACCTATTATTGCCTAATTTGTATAAACACAAGAACAATATTTTTTTCTTGTAGTCAACTACTCAATTAGCAACCCTAAAACACGTAGCCAACTCCATATAGGCAACTTACCTTATTGCCAAAAGACCTAGACTGTGAAAACCAAAGCCATCTGCGGCCAACGGCAAAACAACTCCCGAAAAATACCCTTCATGCAATCGCATGTGCGCTGTTTAGAAATACGTTCTAGTTCTTTAGTACGGTATGGTACCCATAGACATCGCCGACATCGACTTTACTGAATAAATAACTTGACACTTTGTTCGCAAATAAACAATTTAAAATGTCAAGAATAGGGAAAGGGCACGCGACCCAACCCTTTCCTTTGCCGACATAATGTTTTCTGACAACCAATTTCAGTCTTGTTTGCATTTTCCTACATGTTTATACAATGTTAATGTTTGGTAGTCATAGCATTTGCCGTAGGATACACATACATATATGTTGCTGACAATGAGTGACATACCTTAATATGAAGTTTAGTTTAATGTCTTTAGTTAAAAAAAAAATCTTGGATATATTTCGGAACTTACTTTCGTGAATTATTTAAAGGTACGAACCTTTTATTTACCCGACGTTTCCATCGAATTGCACCGATCGTGGTCACGGGTCAAAAAAAAAAATGTTTTAGTACTCAAATAGAACTAAATATACCAGAGCGGCGCACTAGTCGCTTTATTTAGCTACATTTTGTTATTAAACATTTGACATTGATCTTTGTAGTTTTGTTTAGCAGAATTGACTTCTAATTTATTATTAAAAAAATGGTTGTCTGTAAAGTCGGTTTACGGACGATAATTTTACGTGATAACGTCATAAGAAAACATTAATGACATATCGCTCAAAATCAATAACGCTTTGATTATATAATGTCTAGATTGAACATTCCCTCAGTACGCCTATAAAAAAAATGAAGCCACTATTTTTGACGTTTGACACACGTTGAAAATGGCGCGCTAGAATAACTATTTCTAGAACATCTGTTATGAGCCTCCTTACCTCTCAAAAAGTACGTCCATTTGACCGTACTCTTTGATAGCTCTTTGCTTCAATTTTAGATGCTGGATTAGGAATGTAGCATCAGTCGCATGCCATGTCACTGCATTCACCATTCTCTGTTGCTTAACAACCAATTATTAAGATGACCGTTGCTTAGCAAATCAATAACTTGACACTTTTTCGTGCGTAGTCATCGATTTATAAAACGTTATCACGATTAAAATATATAAGTACCCTTGACACATAATTGACATACATTGGATACCTTTACCTATACTTTCTTGCAACAATTCTTAGAATAGCATTAGATTAATGCAACAGCAATTCAAATAGAGTAATAAAAGTCAAACACTTATTTTTTTATGGAGAGAAAAATGTAAGATCTATTAGAAAACTATTACCATAATAGAACGTATTCAGATTTTCTTAGAAATAGGTATCTAAAGTTAGAACATGTATGTATCGTGGACTTCAGTGAGCTAGTTATAATCGAGCACCGGCCTGTACTACTGCAGCTGTGTCTGAGGAACGAGCAACGATAGTAGAGATACGAATGGGACTTTATCGATAAAGTTATCGAGAGCGTGATTCGATTTATTGACATTATGACATCTGCTACTCCATTGTCTGTGTTAAATCTTCCACTAAGTGTTCCGTTATTGAATGTACATGACCAGGCCGCTTGCAACCTTCCAGACATTCCAAAATATCAAGTAAAAATACCTTGATAACATAAACTAAATTGACGTACAAGTCTTACAGTAATGAATAGACATGTTTTATTAATTTGGTTTAGTTGATATGGATTCTTCCATTTTGTACCTACAATGGTAACAAATTATGCTAGCAATAAGTAATTAACTTTGAGTAAAGAATTCTACAAATCATAATGGAATGAACCTATCAAAAGTTATTACTTTGTATAGGTTCTGTCCATTATGATTTGTAAAATTCTTTACCTAAAGAACCTCTTACCTTAAGCTTACTCTTATCTCTCTTACCTTAAGAACCTACCCAAAGTTATTACTTTGGAAAGGTTCTGTCCATTATGATTTGTAGAATTCTTTACCTAAAGAACCTCTTACCTAAAGCTTACTCTTACCTTCCTTACCTTAATAACCTATCCAAATGTTATTACTTTGGATAGGTTCTGTCAATTGTGATTTGTAGAATTCTTTACCTGAAGAACTCTTACCTTAAGCTTACTCTTACCTCTCTTGCCTTAAGAACCTATCCAAAGTTATTACTTTGGATAGGTTCTTTCCATTAGGATTTGTAGAATTGTTTACCTAAAGAACCTCTTACCTTAGGCTTACTTTTACCTCTCTTATCTTAAGAACCTATCCAAAGTCATTACTTTGGATAGATTCTTACCATTATGATTTGTAGAATTCTTTACCTAAAGAACCTCTTACCTTAAGCTTACTCTTATCTCTCTTACCTTAAGAACCTATCCAAAGTTATTAATATAGAAAGGTTCTGTCCATTATGAATTGTAGAATTCTTTACCTAAAGAACCTCTTACCTAAAGCTTACTCTTACCTTCCTTACCTTAATAACCTATCCAAATGTTATTACTTTGGATTGGTTCTGTCCATTGTGATTTGTAGAATTCTTTACCTGAAGAACTCTTACCTTAAGCTTACTCCGACCTCTCTTACCTTAAGAACCTATCCAAAGTCATTACTTTGGATAGATTCTTACCATTATGATTTGTAGAATTCTTTACCTAAAGAACCTCTTACCTTAAGCTTACTCTTATCTCTCTTACCTTAAGAACCTATCCAAAGTTATTAATATGGAAAGGTTCTGTCCATTATGAATTGTAGAATTCTTTACCTAAAGAACCTCTTACCTAAAGCTTACTCTTACCTTCCTTACCTTAATAACCTATCCAAATGTTATTACTTTGGATAGGTTCTGTCCATTGTGATTTGTAGAATTCTTTACCTGATGAACTCTTACCTTAAGCTTACTCTTACCTCTCTTGCCTTAAGAACCTATCCAAAGTTATTACTTTGGATAGGTTCTTTCCATTATGATTTGTAGAATTGTTTACCTAAAGAACCTCTTACCTTAGGCTTACTTTTACCTCTCTTACCTTAAGAACCTATCCAAAGTCATTACTTTGGATAGATTCTTACCATTATGATTTGTAGAATTCTTTAACTAAAGAACCTCTTACCATAAGCTTACTTTTACCTCTCTTACCTTAAGAACCTATCCAAAGTTATTACTTTGGATAGGTTCTTTCCATTATGATTTGTAGAATTCTTTACCTAAAGAACCTCTTACCTTAAGCTTACACTTACCTCTCTTACCTTAAGAACCTATCCAAAGTTATTACTTTGGATAGGTTCTTTCCATTATGATTTACAGAATTCTTTACCCAAAGTTAATTACTTATTGCTATCATAATTAGTTACCATTGTATGTACAAAATATGAAAATAATGAAAAGAACCTATCAAAATGTATTAATTTTGATAGGTTCTTTCCATTATGATTTGTAGAGTTCTTTTTCAATTTGAATTTAGTCCAGAAATGTATAGAATATAATAATATAATATAAATACTTGTTTATTCAAAGCAGAATAAATCGGTATTGCATATTTATTTTATAGACTTTTAATAGATTTTTGTGCTTATTTATAGCACAACAGGAAAGTAAAATAAAGTAAACTGAATTCGTAGACACCGTAGCAAACCCTGTAGCCGTTTCAAGTGGACAAACACTATAAGTGAACTGTTTATGACAACAATGCCCTAAAAAGCCTAAATGTCTAGCAAATTACTCTAGGACATACCTAAAGGGTCTTTCAACAAAGACGGGTCGATGTTAAAATTGAATAAAACTAGATGTGTGTGAGATATTAACGAAATTTATTTTTTATTTGAAAGGCCCGTTTATGCCATTATGCATGAAATATGACATCGTTCAAATGTCCGCCGCGGCTTCGCATGGTGGCACAAATCCGAGAGGTCCAATTTTTAATGACTCTGCTGCATAGATCCGGCTGAATCTGAGCCATGGCCTGCGTTATGTTGGATGCATTGCTATCTGGTGAACCTCATGTGGGTTGTGGTCATCCCATATACGGCAATTTTGCTTATTAACAAAACCATTCATCCAAAAATGTGCCTCGTCGCTAAAGATTATTTTTTGGCCAAAATCGGGGTCCTCTTCCAAGCGTTCCGACGCCCATTCAGCGAACACACGGCGTTGTCTATGGTCATTAACTTTGAGCTCCTGGGTCAGTTGGATCTTGTATGGATGCAGACCCAAGTCCCGACGCAAAATTCTCCAAGTTGAAGTCTGCGAAAGGCCGAGTTCTTGTCCACGGCGAGAAATCGACTGCTTCGGAGTCTCCTGAACACTCTCACGTACAGCGGCGATGTTCTCGGCCGATCTGGCGTTCCTTTGACGTAAAGGTGTTGGTTGGTTGTTTACCGAACCGGTCGTCTCGAATTTAGTCACCAATCGTTGGAGAGTAGACTTTGAAGGGCCACCGCGTCTGCCGTAAAATGGGCGCAATGCGCGCAACGTTTTCACTAACGAACACTCATTTTGATAATAAAGTTTTATCATTTGCACATGCTGCTCAACCGTGTAACTTGCCATGGTGATTTGGCATCAGTGACTGAATAAGAAGAAACAGATTTGACAGATGCCGCCAAATCAAAATGGCCGCCACAGATTATTAATATCGACCCGCTCTATTTGAAAGACCCTTTAGATCAAGTACACAGTGTTTAGGCACCTAGAGACGGACTTATATGTAGAATCGTTTTTCATACCTTCATTAACTTATCAAGCAATTTTTTTTATTGGCACATACCTAATGCTTATAAGAAAAATTAACCACCTATAAGGAAAAAAAATAACACATCACCGAATACAAATTTCACTGACTCACTCCCTTGTTTTAGTCTATATCGGTGTTTTGTAAGCTATAACGATAACGTTTTATACAATAAAACCTTTCCAAAAAAATGTGCAGTCGAATAGCGAAAACTCTATCTAAATCAAATTACAAGCTTTTGAGAAAATCACAAACGGGTCAAACAGAGAACCATCGTTTTTTAATACGGTAAAAAATGTTTGCCATCTTTACCCAAACTAATATTTAGCAGTAATAGTCACAGTTGACCGGTGGATCAAGGAGCGTAGGTCAATTTCATTATTCTCCATTCTTCCCTCAATAGAAACGATCGCTTTATCGCTTTTACTACATACAGGGGAACTACTGCATCAGTTATTTATGGATCGATTCCATATATGTACCTATTTATAGGATGCCTTTTTGAAGGACATTCCAATCCATTATCTAGATATATCTAAAATGTTATAATGTTGGCATTTTGATAAAAACAACACATTACGGAAACTTTCCAATTCAAATAGGCACGAAGCACATAAAGAACATTGAAAATTTAAGTGGTATTGTTACCTGTCCAATTCTCAATTCAGCCTAAATATAATTGGAGTTTAAACAAAACAAAAATATGAATATCGAAATAAAACAACTACACCAAAAATAAATCATAGCATCGATATATATTAGCGCAAGCGGGGTCACAACCCTTTCTTGGCCCGCCATATGCCGTGGCGCGAGCTCACCCTTAAATTACAGAAGTTCCCGCTCATAATAGAGAGATATGCCTTTAATATCTGCTGGGAACTGCCTCTGACTCTGTGCCTTGTTTACTTTTTGCATCGGTTCTTATATTAGAGATTGCGTGCCGACGTACACTCGCTTACTTAGCGTTACGGGTTACGCTTATTTGTAATGTGGAATGTGATTAAGTGAGAAATTATAGTTGAAATCTCTTGTAGCTATTTAAAAATTATAGTCGAACTAGTCTAGTTCATGTATTTTGATAACTATATTTAGTTATTTGAGTCTTTCGTTCAACCTTTATTGATTACTAGCTGACCCGCCCAACTTCGTCTGCTTAAGTTTTCCCCGTTTTTGCAACATTATTCATTGCTGCTCCACTCCTGTTGGTCGTAGCGTGTTGTGTTATTGCCTTCCTCGATAAATGGGCCATCCAACAGTAAAATATTTTTTCAATTCGGACCAGTAGTTTCTGAGATCATCGCGTTCAAACAAACATACAAACTATAATATTAGTATAGATTTGCTTTAGTTCGAATAAAAATCCAACATTGAATAATTTTAATAAGTAAGCATTACAACTTTTAACAATGATAACATATTCTTGCTTCTCGTAGCATTGCTGTCCACTTTTGACTTAAACTATCATTTTACTCAAAAAAAAAACCTTTTACGCATTTGATCGAAAATTCTTACAAACGACAACTATCTTAATACAATAAAGGAACAAAAGTCGAAATCAAACAATAAGCAAAAAAAAATATAAACACAAAAAGAGCAATATCAGCTCAATAACCAATAAAAATCAACCCTCACGAAAACCGGGCGCAATTTCAATCACAATCACGCAGCGTCCTGAAACACACCTGCTGACTGCCACGGGAGGACACGTGCTCAACTAAGAGGCTACTTAACGTAAGTGACCCTACTTACAGAATCCCAACTGTGCCGTCGGAGACACTCCAATAGCCGGCAATTTCACGAGGCCTGCCACCAGCTGTGACCGACGCGCCAAAAAATAACATTGCCCAAAAAACATTTGCGAAAGAAAAGGATATTAGTCTCTGCGGGGCAATAATCGAAGCCAATTGCCCCACCGAACGCCCAACACGACAGTTTCTTTATTTATACCATAACTTTACTGTATGGTAATATCGTAAAGTGTACTATAAATGTGCGTATAGACACCTTCTGATTTAGCAATATACCCTCGATATTTAGTTGCAACAGGGGTTGCATATTCGATATTATTTTTTAGTGTCGAATTCAATCTATCGTCTGTCGTTAAATTAATTTTTAATAGTTATGATTTTAGAGGTATGCTTCTGTAACTATTAAGGCAAAAACTATCAAACCCGCAATATCTATGGAAATTTACTCATAAGACAAGCATGTTATCTACATTCTTATTTCTTATTTACGTATTTACTTCTACTTTTAAACTTATAATTCTGTACTAATATTATAAAGGAAAAAAATTGTATCTTTGTATGTAACTCTTGAATAAACTCCTGAACCTGAAATTGGTTCAGGAGTTTATTCAAGAGTTACATACAAATGTAACTCTTGAATAAACTCCTGAACCAATTTCAAAAAATCTTTCACCATTAGAAAGCTACATAATCGGGAAGTAACATAGGCTATATTTTATTGTCAAAAAAATTAGAGATCACGTCCCTACGAAAATTGCATTAATGTAAAAGGTATAAAACTATGATATGACAACCGTGCGAAGCCGGGGCAGCCACCTAGTATAAAATAAAGTAGATAGGACTACTTGGACTACTTATTGACTTGCAAAATCCAAGCAACTTACCAACTCTATTATATTACTGTTACTCAGAAATCCTGTCTGTCTGTAAAATACCCCTTTATTTCAAATTGATATTTGTAGAGTTAACGTAGTTTTGCTCAAATAAAATATAAAGCGTTGATTACGTGTATTCCTCTATGCGGATTATATATTTATTTATTGACATTATACAATACACAAATCTACAAATTCATACAGAAGGACGAAAGGCCTTGTAAATTGTGACTCTTAAATTAATAATCTGACATTAAATTTAGATGTATAATTAATTGTGTCAACAACTCATCTCACACTGATAAGTTAATGTACATTGTAAATAGCTTATACTTCCTAGGTGAAATTGAGTTTGGATTTACCAACAATAATGACGCAAGGTCATTATTTATCAGTAAACAAACCTGGGTGCTTAGACAAGGTACATTCGTTCCGTGGCAAATTCGATAATGCCGTAGGTACTAATCGTTCGCAAAAAAATAAAAATATGTCTATGGTCTCCACCGCAAATGTCAAATTCCATAATAAAATTCTTGTCCATTAACAACATCGTCTTTCGAATGTGACTTTGTCTAGACCCCCTGGATGCATGTCAATTCATCTATAAAATTACTAGATACTGTTCACGTCTGGTCACTAACGTTATAACTATTACCTATAAGCTATATAGGTAATAGAATAGCTATACGATTATAACGGTTAGTATTTATTCTGTGGTGTAACACGCACAATGGGTGTTGCGTCAGGTCGCCATTAGTCGTCAAGATTAGATTTCAAGCGAGGCGACAAGTCAGCGGGTGTGTCGCGCTGTCACGAACACTTCTCCACCCTACTGAGTAGGTACACTATGTACACTGGTGCTGGGTGCGATGTTTAAAGTATTGTAAGTAGTAATTTTAGGAACCTATGTAAGAATTGAATCGGTTACAGTATAATAATATGGTAATTTTTATAGGCATTTCTTGCCAATTACTTTACAAATACAATAATTGCTTATTTGAAAGATAGATTTTTTTTTTATCCAACTTGTGAGTATGATGGGATAGAAAAATTTGAGGTCTAGTAACATAGTCCAGATAGGTAGTTCGCTTCTGGCTCCGGTTTGGCTACGGAAGTCTCGGGTTCGATTCCTGGGTCTGGACTTCAAATTTTTTTATCTTTCAAATATGCAATTATTGTATTTGTAAAATAATAATATGGGTTGTAAGTCGGAAAAATAAACATTTAAATTATTTAAATAAATTAATAGTCTTGATATCAATACAAGTTTCTAATCCAAATCTGTCTGTTTGTTACGCTTTCACGCTTAAGCCCCTAAACTTATTTAGATGAAATTTGGTATGGACATCATTTAAGTCCCGAGAAAGAACATAGGATAGTTTTTATCGCGATAACTGACATACACTGCGTCAGAAATCAATGTGGATAAAGTTGGCTAAAACACCAGATAAATTTGCTCACCAACAAACTTGAACAAATGTTGATAGTAAATTTAGCTAGCTATACTAACAAACGCGCATGATCTTACAGTTTTAGCTGTTAAAGGAAAATACTTACGTCTCCATACAAAAATTTAAAGAAAATTTAAATGATTCGAAAGAAGGAAGCAATGTTGGCATGTTTCACGGTATTTTTTTTTTTATAGCTCTTTGCACCTTTTATAGCTGTTTAACACAGCTTTATTAATAACGTCTCACCCTGTCACGTCGCGTGAGTTTTATCCAATTTCGCCCGCCATTTCCCTCGTATTTTTTCAATACGCGTTCAAGATCATTTAACATTTTTATGTGTAATCTTGCCTGGTGGCGATAAGACAAGAAGATTTTTGCGCGCCTCTTACTTTATTTTATCGGCTACGTTTTACGGCAAACTCTAAACAGATTAAATCTAACATTGGGGCGTCTTCCGGACACATTGTACATTTATTGGCTTGTGTTTTGGTTTTTATAAGATTACTCGTAGATTCACTTTTTCTTAACAGTCGTTTTTTTTTTATCTGTCGTACTTGTAGCTCGAAATAGCGGATTTTGTTTGAGGGCTTTGCGGCTGTTTACAATAAATAATGCCAGACTCCAATTGATCGTTAAGCCAATGATGTTTTAAGTAAAAGGGTATAAACAACATTCGAACTTTAAAAATCTCAAACTAATGCACTTTTAGATTATCTATTTATTGTAATGTAAAAGTATTAAAGTTTTCGTTAATTATCATGAGTAAAAAAGAGAAAAATGTAATCCACTGCTTTCATCTGTTGACTCCGGCGATGCGACACTGATATATAAAAATTGTATAGATTTTATGATGCCGTTTTCTGAGCACTTGTAAGTCTTGTAACCTTTTTACTTAAAACATCATTTGTTAAAACATATATTTTTGTCCGGTACTCGTTTTATAAAAGCTGTGTTTTTAATTTGAGCAAGAGGAGTAGAGAAAACTTTGCCCAGCTGTACCTAAGATCAAACTAAGACCAAACTATTATCATTCCCAACCGTCTGACTGACAGAAATACATGTCCCAGACGTCCTCGGGTATAAGCGAAACAAAATTTACCGTTTTAAGATCGCTTAATTAATTATTCATTGTCATGCAAATATCTCGTTCCAAAAACTTTTCATTGTAGATAGGTTTGGTACATAAATAAGGCGAAATTTAAAAACTTATATTACCTACCTACTAAACTAGCATTTATATTTTCATATAGGGGTCCTTGACTCAGTGGCGACCAAATAGATAGAGATATATGCGAGGTTAAGCAACGTTATTACTCTCAGTCCATAGATGGGTGAACGTTTTAAAAAAAATGTCACACTCTTTCGTGCCTTGGGCAGCATGTTAAGCCGTCGGTCCTGCGCCTAATCTCTGTTCGTTCGTGTCGGATTTCCGTCCCATCGGGCAAAGAGAGTGAGGGAATAGAGATTGCACTTGTGTCTGCGTATACACTTGTGCACTATAGTAGTTTTAAAAAAAATATAACTTGTTAGTCTCATATTACTAGCAATCTAGTTAACCCCTCTAGCTAAGCTCATTGGCTTGTGTTAAGAGTGGGTACGTCGATAGTGTCATAGGTAGGATTCGAACCCGACCTCACGATAACGAGACCGATCCCTTAGTCATGTTTAACCATTAAACTAGCATTTGATATTAATAAGAATATTATAATCGATATTTTTTTTTTAGGACGACACCCTCAAGTACCCTCAGTACCTACAGGATCTGTATCGCGGGGAACTTTACAAACATACAAGTCACAGACACAAAGTACACCCAGACTCGGAACAACAATTTGTGGATCACACAAAGTGGTGTCCCGTGTGGGAATCGAACCCACGACCTCTTGCGTAGCAGTCCGGACACACTCCCACCGCGCCACAGAGGCAGTCATTACCGAACAGCACCCAAACAAACAGTCACAACCTACGCCCACATCTCTACAAAGTTCACGGTCCGTACACTTAGTATAAATATGACGGTCCACGTAATGAATCGTATAAAACACGAGTTTTATAATGCGAGAGGCACATTCAAAGGCCTTTTTAAATTATGCAACATTTGTATGGAAATACAAGAGTCACCCTTGGTCCTCGTCGCCTCCTTAAAAATACATCCAACGTTATTTGTAGCGTTGGTTTGACGCGCTTGTTATTTGATTGCTTTTTCATGGAGATCATATCGCGTTGCGCATATAGTGATACTATAGGGGTGTTTTTAAAGCTTGTTCGATGCCTACCTTGATACACACATAAATAAACAGTACTAGTAGTTTTAAATAGGTACATGACCTATCTTGACAATCAAAAGTCAAGTCAAAGTACTTTATTCACTTAGGTTGTGTTATATAGGTTGTTAAACATAGGCTACTCTAAATTACATCTATAATAATACAATATATACAAGATATTTACAAAAAAAATTAGAAAAGTGAGGATGCAAAACCGTTTAGGCGTTGAAGAATTCCTCCCCATCGATGTCAACTGGTAACGTTCCCAGAAGGCTGGCAGCATAGCCACGTTGGGTGGCAATGCTAATTCTTTCTGCAAAGAATAGGCCAGCCTTCTGGTCCCGGGAAGCACTAATGAGGCGTCGCGAAATTTCCTTAAAAAGGTGGCGCGCACTTGGGCCCCACGGCCCCAGCGTCTCAACCCCAAACGGCTCAAATATATAATCTCCTCCAGATTACTATATTTGCGCCGTTTGAGATTATCAGCAGATGCAGCAGCAGCGCAAGCACAGCTCGCCGTGCTTGGAAGGTGGGTAGGTGCTCAGGTATCAACGCAAGTTGCAAAATGCAACGCTTAGGAACGTCACACAAAATTTGGAATAGAATGCTTCTACATTTAATGCCGAGTTCGCAAGAGTAAAACCGATAGTAGTAACTCTGTCTGTCGGTCTATCTGTCTATGTTACTTTTTCACGATAAAGTCGCTAAACCGATTTTGATAAAATTTGGTATAGAGATAGTATGAGTCCAGGGAAAAGACATGGGATAGTTTTTATATCACAAAACTAAAAGGATTTTCATCTAACAAAGTTAAGGCTCAACATTTTCATTTGCGCAATCAAACATAAGGACACAAAAACGAGCGACGGCATGACGAGCTACGCACAATGTTGGGTTCCGTAGTTGCCCATTACAATAATGCAGTCTAAAAAACCGGTCAAGTGCATGTCGGGTCACGCACAATGTAGGGTTCCGTAGTTGCACATTACTCCCATCGCGCCACAGAGGCAGTCAATTTCTGGCAGTCTATTTTTAATACCTATTATTTTATTCATCTCTATTATAATTTGTTTTTATTATTATTACTTGGTCTTTCTGTTTTTTTTATTGTACCTAATGTGTGTCAATATTTTATCAAAATCTATATTTCATTTCCTTTTTTTCTTTTCTAAATCAGACCATCCAAATCTTTCAATCCATTTAGGGCATAACAACAGATGTTAGCATAGCTGTAGTGTCGTAGCGCCTACAACCTTGCGCTACAGTACCATACACAGACAGAGTGTCAAACTACCCCTTTTTCAATAGTGTAAAAGATTTTTTATGGTTTGATAAATGAGGTATTTCTGCAAGGTGTCCCAAAGCAAACACGAGTTTCCGCCGACTCAACAACAAACAAAATTCGCAATCACTAGTGCAAATGTTGACGTTTCTGTTCTACGCGCACGTGCGCCACTACTTCTGTTCCAATTTTGAAACGTAGTTCGGATGCGTTCATAAAAAAATGTATACAGACAAGGTGCGAATGGTGCGTTCCTTTGTATTCGAGTATCTGCAAATAGTACCTATAATAGAAAAACTTTAAGCTGTGGGAATACGTTTACACTTTATAGAGCAATGAAATCACTTTAGTTAGTACCTATGCCTTACTATCTTTATTATTATTACTTATTCCAGGCGCCTGGCAGCTTTTCATCATAGTGCATAGTTATTTATTCAAAAATAAATTACATTCTTTTGAATAATTGCAGAATTAAAATAAAAATTACAATTATATCTTCTTTGAACAACTCAATTGAAATTAATTAATTAATAAGAATTAAACAACAATATAAGAGTTAAAATTAATTAAAATTTATTTCAATTAACAGTTTAAACAAATAAATACAGATGCAAAATTGGCATTAATCATTAAGTATCATCTATATAACTACACTAGCTGTCCCGCGCAACTTCGTCTGCGTAAATTTTCCCTGTTTTTGCAACATTTTTCATTGCTGCTCCGCTCCTTTTGGATGTAGCGTGATGTTTTTTTTTTTTTTTTTACTTTTTATAGTCTATAGCCTTCCTCGATAAATGGGCTATCCAACAAGATTTTATCAATTCGGATCAGTAGTTCCGGAGATTACCGTGTTCAAACAAACAAACTCTTCAGCTTTATAATATTAAGTATAGATAAAAATGAATCGCTTTTTCCCTTGGTCTCGGCATAACTAAAGAACGAGTTTACTAGTTTACTTAGTTTGATAGCTAAATAATAATAGTAAATATTTTTAGGGGAGGCACTCCATACATGTAATAGAAGCTGATTTCTTTTTTCAGCTAATATCAACGTGTGGCACATCATTCGACAGGTCTTTCAAAAACATTTTAAGGTTTCTAATTAACTTTTTTGATTTAGTGAATATTTTTGGAAATAATCGCTCCGAATGTTGCGTATATTGTGCCCCCCCCCCCCCCCTTAACTTTTGAACCGTGTAACCAAAAATATGGAAAAAGTCACAAAGATAGCGCTTAGTTAGTTAGTTAGTTAGTTAGTTTTACCTGGGCGAACAAGAAAACCGCACTTAGCCTCCCAATTGGGCCATTGTGCGTGTTCTACTTATCTTTCTGTCACTCCAGCCAACCGATGCACTCCCAAAACGCCAGCAGCTTGCCCAAATTGCTGCAGGCTTCCTGAAGGGATGTTGGTGATGCTAGGAGTCGTGCCCGTTGTTCTGTTACACTGCCACACTCCGTGAGCACGTGTATTGGTGTTTCTTCTGCCTTCATACATCCTCTACAGAGGGGACTGTCCGTCACCCCTATCCTGAAAAGATGCTTGTTTAGGGGACAGTGGCCTGTGATAATGCCTATTGTTTTTCGCAAAAGATAGCGCTTAATAAATACTTTAAACTAAAATTATTTCGGATAAGATCGGATATACCGTCATTGATTTATTGCCAAAAAACTGCGTTTCTCAACAAAAGGGCGTAACTGCCATGATGACATGATGATTTACGCGATTAAGACCCGTAGCATAAAATTATGTAATGTATACAAATCGCGAAAGTTTACGAACATATATAAGTGTAGATATAGACGCACCTATTTAAACGGTTCCTAAAATGAACATCAGATACAAGGGAGAGAGCAGCACGTGCGTATTGTTTATATCATATTTTCCATCCGGCAGCCTTTATTTTATTCGGCTACTATAGAGAACAATTTTAAACCACCATAACAACATGATGTCAATGCATTTAAAACTTTAAGACGACAGCAGCAGAGTGTAATTTATTTTTGTGTGATGTGAGTTGAGATCGTCAGTCATGCCTACTAACCTTATATTCTTGGAAGAATGGTTGGTAAATTTTCAATACTCACTTTATTAGGGGTGAGGGCGGAAACAGGGCGAGTGAAACTGCCTTTATTAGATTTTCTAGAAACGTGAGTCGGAAAGTGGTGAATTGCAGTCTGCATCCGACACCTCAATATTGAAAATCTTAACACAACAAACGTTTAATTTTCCCTTTTAATAAGATGACGAACCCTCGCAACGTCCTTGACGTTGTTGCTGCAGTTTTTAGTTTTTTACTTATAAGTAACTAGGTACCTATATCTAGTTACTTACTTTTTAAAAAATATAAAAATAATTGTAAATATTTCCCAGATATTTAGGCCTTACCTACTTAAGATAAAAATCTCTCGGAAATATTATCCCTCGTATTATACCTATTTAGGTATTTCCAAAAGTATCTAGGTCCTATCTACCTGTTGAAATCGATTTTCCTTGCGTTCCATCACCGTTGTATAAATAATTTAGTAGTCCTGAGTCCTGACGCATACTTATTTTATTTTATTTTATTTTATTTTATTTTATTTTATTTGGGGAGCTTACAGCTATAGTACAAATAGTTTCTTAAAACACATTA
Organism: Herminia tarsipennalis; assembly: GCA_945859575.2. Classification (NCBI taxonomy): domain Eukaryota; kingdom Metazoa; phylum Arthropoda; class Insecta; order Lepidoptera; family Erebidae; genus Herminia; species Herminia tarsipennalis. The sequence continues at coordinate 15,426,584 of OX243846.2, read as the reverse complement.
CTAAATGCCAATAACAAGCTTCCACAGATGGACAGAATACAATCTACTTAAATATCAATTATACATTACAAATGTTTATACAGCTAAATAGAGCCTAATATGGTATTTACAACAGGTTAGGTACTCTGGTGACAAACATTTTGGTCAGTAAAGATCTAGCACATCTAGCAGTTGTGGTAAATAAATCAAAACAACTGTCATTGTTTAAATTATTGAAGTCAGCGAAAACTCTCGGCAGATAGCTATCCCTCCTAAAGTTTGTATGACCGGAAGGGATGTACAGCAAGTCGTTGTTGCGCAGTCTTCTGAATGGTGTTCTTAAATTAATTTCATTAAGAAGATTCGGGCAGTCAATTTTACCTTGAGCAAGGCTGAGCAAGAAAGTTATATCTGCAATATTACGTCGTACATACAGAGGTAAGATATGTAGTTTTACACAGCGTTGCTCATAGGTAAGCTCGGCTAGATGACAAGATTTAAATTTAAATCCCAAGTATCGGATAAATTTCTTTTGTATTCCTTCAATGTCATTGCAGTAGCAGGCATAACGCGGATTCCAAATTTGAACGGCATATTCCAAGTGACTCCGTACGTAGGCACAATACAGAACTTTAATGGTTTTCATACTTCTAAAGTCACTGGAACAGCGAATTATAAAACCCAGAGCCCTGAAAGCTTTGCTAACTATATGATGTACATGTTCATTGAATAAAAGTTTACTATCGTGAATTACACCCAGATCTTTGCAAACAGTTTGTTTGTTTAAGAGGTAGCCTTTAATTTTATAATTAAATAATATTTTTTGTCGTTTACGTGTGAAACTCATCGAATAACATTTAGGTGCATTCAAATCTAACTTACTTCCATAATCACGCAAATTCTGATTAGAAATCCACCCAAATCAAAAAATTCAACTCCACTGTTTGTTCCATCACTTTGGAACTGCTATTTGTTTTTTAAACTTAAAAATCAAATCATGTTAAAGTTAATCGTCGAATCGTCAATTTAAATTTTGAAAAGTAGGAAGATGCAAAGTTATTTTTTTATTACTGTATTCAGCGCCATCTAGTTCAACATTGCTGTATTTCTTCCATATCACTTCAAACGCTCTTCATGTCTATCATCTTGATTTGTTGTGCAACTAAAATCCAAAAGATGGCGTTATTAGCCAAAAAGTGTAAAATCTAAAAAGTATTAATAAAGGAAATGAAAAACCTAAGACAATTTTATGTAAATTGAAAATTAAATTAAAAACACAAGAAATAAAAAATGTTTTTATAATATTTTATTAACATAATTTATTTTTTTCTATCTATGGCAACCAGAATTGCAAATGTGAGGTTATGTATTTATTTCTTAGTCAATTTGTATGATGTGTCAAAGTTATCTTACAAAAATAACAGTTTCGAAGTGATTTCCTTGAAATGTTTATTGTAACGTGAACTTTAATGCAACTTGAACAATGGCTGTTGTAATTGAGACGACTCTTGGTGACATCACAGTGGATTTGTATCTAGAACAACGACCTGTAACATGTTTAAACTTTCTGAAGCTGTGCAAGATGAAGTATTACAACTTCAACTTGTTTCATTCCATCCGAAGTGGCTTCATAGCCCAAACAGGTGATCCAACAGGTGAAGGTTCAGGCGGACAGTCTGTTTTCGGACTGTTAGAAGGCCCTGATAAACGATTCTTCTCCGGTGAAAAAAGACCTAAAATTCGGCATAGTGATGCGGGTTTAATTTCTATGGTAGGCACAGACGACATGATGATTGGTTCGCAATTCTTCTTCACACTTGCTCCTGACTTAGACTCCTTGGACAGTGTGCACTGCGTTATAGGGGAGGTTACGGAGGGCCACGAAGTATTGCGAAAGCTAAACGACGTTATATGCGATGAGTCTCACCGCCCTTATCGTGATGTGAGAATAACCCATACTGTAGTACTTGAAGATCCCTTTAATGATCCTGTTGGACTAAGAGCACCATCTAGGTCACCGTCACCCAGTGCTGAGCGTCTGAGAGGTGGTAGAATTGCTCCAGATGAGGAAGTGGATGAAACTATGGGAAAATCTGCTGCTGAAATACAGGAAATGATAGAGGAAAAGGAAGCTAAAGCCCGGGCCACTATTTTGGAAATTGTTGGTGACTTACCTGATGCCGATATAGCTCCCCCTGAAAATGTACTGTTTGTCTGTAAACTTAATCCCGTTACCACAGATGATGATTTAGAAATTATATTCAGCAGATTTGGCAAAATTGTCAGCTGTGAAGTCATAAGAGACAAAAAATCTGGTGACTCTTTACAATATGCATTTATAGAATTTGCTGATAAAAAGTCATGTGAAAGTGCTTATTTTAAAATGGACAATGTACTGATAGATGACAGAAGAATACATGTAGACTTTTCACAATCTGTTTCTAAGATGAAATGGTTAGGAAAAGGAAGAGGCGTGAAATATTTTAATGATGATGAAGAACCTCAGGTGAAACATGATAAACCAAAAAGATCAGGGAGCAAGGAAAATGAATATAAAAATCGTCACAATGATAGAAATTCTCACAACAATATAAAGCATGAAAATAGAGACAGAGACAATCAAGCTGATAGAAATTATAAAATGGAAAGAAATAGAAGTAGGAGTCCACTGGGAACAGACAAATCAAGAAATTATAGAAATAATGATCATAGACGCTCAAGACATGATGTCAATAGTAATTCAAGATTTAATGAAGTTAGTGATTCAAGGAAGACTGAAAGAAGTCATAGGCATGATAATGATAGTAATAGAAAACACTATAACTCGCACAGGTCATCACTATCAAAGGATAAAAAAGGAGGAGTAATAAAAGATCACAGAGATGAAAGAAATGATAGAAAACGAAATAATAAAGAAGCTGAGAATAGGTCAAAAGATAGACGGGAGGAAAAAGCAAATGTCAATCACAAAGCAACAAAGTATGACAGAAATAATCAAGAGTCTGATGAAGAAGCAATAAATAGATCAAGAGATTGTAAGGAAGAAAAAGCAAGAGATTATAAAGGTAGTAGGCATAGCAGAAATGACCCACAATCAGTTGAAAAAGTAGAAAGTAGATCAAAAGATAAGAAAGAACATAAACCTAGAGATTATGAAAAGAAACAGGAAAGACAAGAATTTAATTCTGATGAAGAAACAGAAAATATGTCAATAAACAGAAAGGAAAATAGGTCTAGAGATCATAGAAATATTAAAAATGATAGAAGGAAGTCTAATGAACCAGAAAATAGATCAAAAGGCAGAATAGATGAAAAACGTAGAGACTACAGAGGTAGTAAACAAGAAAGAAATAATAAAGATTTTGATGATGTAAGAGAAAACAGATCACGAGATAGAAAAGAAGAACAGATTAGAGATCATAAAGATGGTCATCAAAAGAAAAAATATAACTCTGATGAAGAATCAGACAAGAGTTCAGATGATAGAAGGGCAAATAATCATAAAATTAAACAGATCAAAAATGACAGAGTTTATGAAGAATCAGGAAATCAATCACAGGACATAAGAGAAGTAGAAGGGGAAGGTCACAAAGATATACACAAAAAAGGAGATATAAAAGTTGAAAAATACAGAACAGAAAATAGAAAAAGGAAACATAGTAAAGAAGAAATTGAATCACGTAAGACAAAAAAAGCTAAACATGAACATGTAGAACCTAGCACTCCCAGCCCTAGTGATAAGAAAAGAAAAGGTAAGAAAAGATCTAATAATAATAAAGATAAAAGAGTTGATAAAAAGAAAAGTGGCTCTAAAAAGAGACGTAAACCATCAACATCATCAGAAAGCTCATCAGAATCAAGCTCTTCTAGTGAATCAAGTTCATCTAGTGATAATAATCGCAAAAAGAAATCTAGAAGACGAAAGAAGAAATGTTGTACATCAAGTTCTAGCAGTAGTGATAGCAGCTCAACATCTAGTTCGTCATCAAGCACAGACTCTAGTAGTAGTTCATCTAGTTCCAGTTCTGATAGTGATACTGGAAAGAAAAGTAGGAAAAGTACTAAAAAGAAGAAAAAGATATAGAACAGTACAAAATGTGAACTGGTCTTAGTATTGTAGACGTTTGAATGCAGTGCATGCTATGTAGCATAGTTAAGACTAGATTTAAGTAACCCTATTGCACCTAATTCAGTAGTATGGGCATGAATACCTAAGTTCTATAGATTCTATGGCCATTTTATATGTAAGTAAGTATATAAAATTTATTATTTAAATTTATCAGTCTTAATATTCACACAGCTGAGATTCAGGCTTTTGTAAGACACATGTTCACCAATACTTGAGCATTAATCTACCGGAGATAGAATTCAATTTTGTATATGACATCTACCACACTGACCTTTTGAAACACAATTTTGAAATTTTAAATGATTATGTCTATAAAGTCATCTGTCAGCATATGCTTTGTCAAATTTTATCTAAACTAAATTTGAATGAAATTTAATATATAATAATATCTTGGGACAACTCACACAACGCCATCTGATCCCAAACTAAGCAGAGCTTGTACTATGGAAACCAGACAACTGATAAACATACTTATATATTTCTAAATACATACATATTATAGATAAATAACACCCAGACACAGAATAAACCATCGTGCTCATCACACAAAGTTTTATCCTGGGTGGGGATCGAACCCACGACCTCTTGCGTAGCAGTCGGATACACTCCCACCGCGCCACAGAGGCAGTCAAAAAATCATACCCACTCTTCCATTTTTATTTTGTTGAGTTTTATTTTCATATTTCACCGAACAGACTGCCTATAATATATTTATATAAAGAACATTAACATTGTTACTTTAAGAGCCAATGGATGGCTACCAGTATGTACTTTACCAAACCTGAAATTTTGCATAGAGAATCCCCTGTACCTACCATTCATGGTATGGGATCCTACTAAGACCAGACTGGTCGCTTTATGAAATCTTCAGGCCTGGCAGGTACCAAATTTAAGGGATTTCAAAGTATTTGACTAAGACTGCCATTTTGTAATTTTAAAATATTATTATAATTAATATTGAACAAAAGCAACGGCAGATGATTTTCATGTTGCTAAGATCCTGGCAGACAATTTTAAAATCATACAATATGAGACTTTTGAAAGGGCCTTATAAATTATGAATAGCAATACACTAGTAGATACAAGCAGAGAAGAAGTTTGAAATGCATACAGACCCTTTTATATTTTTTGATAATTTCAAAATTGTCTGCTACAACATAAAAATCGTTTGCCATTGTTATTATTCAACAATAGTAATAATAATAATATATTTTAAAATTACATCGCGGCAGATTTCGTTAAATACCCATATATAAAGTACCTAACTGGTTCTGAGTGTAAGTATGTTTATCAGTTGTCTGGTTGCCATAGTACAAGCTCTGCTTAGTTTGGAATCAGATGACGTTGTGTGAGTTGTCCCAAGATATTATTATTATTATAACTTTAATTTCTGTACCTGATGGATGGACTAAGGATCCCCCATGGCAGCCGGTCTGGGCTTAGTTAGTTGAGTTCCCACTTCATGAATGGTATGTACGGGAGATTCTCTATGCAAAATTCCAGGTTTGTTAAAGTACATACTGGTAGCCTTTCATTGTATCTTAAACTATTACTATATAATAGAATATTTATAGAATAATTACAAACTATTCAATAGAATTTTATATTGACATTATTTAAATTAACATAATATATTTAGCTGTTTTTATGAAAGTGTATTGCCAAAATCAATAATATAATCTATATAAACTATGGGACAGTAATAAGCAAAATTGATTCTTATGTAGGTTAATATAGCGAAAAAAATATTATATGGAATAGTTGAATTAAACTTAAGTTTTTAATATATTGCTTTGTTTGCTGTTTAATTATCTATACTATTAATATTATAAAGAAGTAAAGCATGTGAGTGGAGTTTGTGAGGTTGTGGGGTAATCTCTGGATCTATTAAACGGATTTGAAAATTCATTTGTCAATAGAAAGCCATATTTGTGAGTGTTGCAGGCTCAACAAAGTGGGCATGGGTCAGCTAGTTGTTCACTAATACATAATTACCCTCATATTCATAATATATATGTTAATACTCAGCATTTTAACTGGTGAATGTTTTGTCTGTTTTTGATTCTACTTTCAAAATAGAATTATTATAGACAAAAATTGTTTGTCCATATAATGTTATTAACTTATTGGGGGTTTAATGTATGAAATATGTTATGTATTCTTGCTTGAATTTATTTTATAATTGTTATTTATTCCACTTGAATTTAAATAAACATGGCTGACTGAGAAGTATGTAATAAGAATTTTTCATTAATGCATTTTTTCACCAAAAGTGGCGCCACTGTCTTCAATTTTCACTGTTGAAAAATAATTATTATTTTTAAGCTTTAAAATATTTTCTTGTCATTTGTCAATGGATTTATAATTAAAACAACTACTGATATAATATTAAGTACATGAGCATTATTTTATGATTTATTTGTCAAATATTTATCTATAATATTTTAAAATTGCGAATAGTTGTGCGAGTCGGATTCCTGTGAGTAAATACACACATTTCTGTAATAATTACTTGAGATCTAATTAGTTGCAAGTTCTTTTAATTTGGACAATACAATGCAACAATTAAACGTATTTTTTGTAATCGTGGACAATAATATGGCTTCAGGGGCGGATCCAAAGAGCTAAGAAGCTCTACTCCCTGATATGTGTTTATCTTGATAAAAATTACCCTCAGGGTCAAGGACCCTAAAAACCAAATCCTTTATTTTACAGCGGGGTCAAGCTCTTCCTAAAATGAAATCCTGGATCCGCCACTGTGGCTTTATAATGGGGGCGTCCATAAATTACGTGAGGTGATTTTGGTGCATTTTTGACCCCCTTCCTCTCTCGATTGAGATGTCGTGAGATTTGGCTTGAACCTCTCCTCCTCCCTAATCTCACGAAAGAATTCGCATTTGAATCAACATTGGTCAAATGTGAGTCGCTCGCTTGGTCAAGTATGACGGGGTAGCAATGAATACCAAAACCTGTTCAAAAATTATGAAAAAAATAACTAAAAAATTGATTGAAAAACTAAATTGAACCATCTAAAACTGGTTTAGATGGTTTCTTAGTAATAAAAAATTACTTGAGGTTTACCAAGGTTCTCTCTGAAATTTGTCGATACTAATCTCATCAAATCTCATGTGGGGACATGAGATTCGGCTCGACTATCGAAACGCCTTGCGTAATTAAGGACACCCCCAATGATAAATAATAATTTTCTGATTTGTTTCATCTTATCTGCGATAGAAGCGCTAGCTATGCCTTCTCACGTTTTATGTCACATGTAATTATGAGTAGAATGATTTGTAATGTATTCGAAGGCGTAGTTTGCCTTAGATAGAAACGGCAATAACGCTGTCCGTCCCGACCAGTGTGTCGCTGGGTTGGAGGGGAGAAGGGGTGGTCAATTGGTAACGCACGTTCGGGCCCCTGTAACTTGGGGGCCCCATATCATTGATACTGAATGTAATGTTTAACTTTCAACGGTGGAGCCGTTGGCCCCAACGTCGGTCAGACGCCACTCGTCCAACGTGTATCTAGAAAATTTGCGCCAGCATTGGCACCAACGTTGGGACGAGTGTTATTCTAGATCCACACGTTGAGGCCAATGTGTGGAGCCGGTGTTACACTTGAAACATGCGGGCCGTGTTGACGTATAGGCTAAATGTGGGCAATTGACAGATTTTTATAAATGTACGCTAGAAATGTCTACTCTTTTTATTGTTTAATTAACTATTTTGGAGGGTCCATCTATCTATCTCTTCCTAGAGATAGACAGACAAGTGGCCTTCATTTAAAAATAAGTAGGTATTATCTTTAAGCATGTTGATTAGAAATTGATAGTTGTGTCGTCATTGTAGAACCATTTGTAACTATTTTAATTTAAGTGTATACCTATATTACCATAGGTGGATCGTATCCAGGATTTCATTTTGAGGGGGGGGAGCAGGATCTGACATGCTTACGACGAGGGGGGCAACATCGCACGCGTGAGTGGGGGGTGAGTACCCCATTCTGAGAGGGGCACAGGTGGCAAATGAGTAAAGAAATTCAATACAATATACCTAAGAAATCTGGTACCTACACAAAACAGCCGTCTGGGGAGGCACTTACACCAGTACCGCCCCCGCCCCCCTGGATCCACTTATGTATTACTATAACTGCATGGCTGTTTGAGGACATAGTACCTTTTTTTTTAAAGAATGAAAGTGCAAGTAGGTAACTTTTTATGTGTATCTGTGTATAGAAGCACTCAGCTCATTTTATGGTTGGTTTCCACCAATTATGTCACATTATTAATTTAGCTTTTCTTTAAATGTATTCCTAATTTATATCAATAAGTACGTACCTACGTATGTATTGTTTTACCTACGTTGGTTTTTTTTATTGAAACATGAAATATTGTTATCAATAGGTACCTGTTAAATAATGCATGATTATTTTTATACAAATAAAACCTTTCACTGTACGCAATCTTTTACTTTTTTAACCTTTAATAGCAAGTTCGTCTGTACGAGGGACTCTCAGTAGTCAAGGCTTACTGATCTATAGATCAGTGAGCCTACCCAGGTTTGGGACACTTGAGAGACTGGCGACCTGACTGACGTCGTCAAATCTTTGATTGAATGACAAAACATGATAAGGCCTGGCTTGAAAAAAAACAGCAAAAGAGATTCCGTGCAGCCTCCGCTGCTGCTCTCACCGTTTCCGTTTTACCTGCGACCAGTGTGGGAGGAGATGCCGTGCAGCAATCGGTTTGCTGATCCTCTGAAAGTGGTGCACCAATAAAAGATGATCACTGCAACAATCATCCGTCAGGATGCTGTGGCCTATATACAAGTTAGTATGGGCTTAATAACGTAGCTGATAGCTTCAGCGTTCCCAGGATTTTTATTCGGTGAAGTCACGGCCAATTGCAAGTTGGATTCGCATGACGGTAGGGAGAAGGTGCAACTAAACAAATGCGAGTCTGACTCGGCAATAATTATTACATGGGTACTTTTTCCATGGGTGTATCCAGGATCATTTATCAAGGGGGGGGGGGGGTCGTAATTTCGGTAGGAGTTTTAATGGGATGGTACTATTCTTAAACCGTGTGGTACCGGCTTAAGAATAGTACCTACTTACCACCCCATTTGTTCCGATGGGTGTCGTCAAGGCGACTAAGGGATTTCCCACCGAAGGACGGACAGCAGCGTCCTCTGTGTAAGTACTTAAAGGCATAGGTACTGCAATCGCCAAGCGCGGCGATTATGGCAATTACCCCCAGGACCTATATAATAAGTAGGATCTACAATAGAGACCCGTGCCCAGGAGTGGAACATCACATAGGTTGATATGTAATTTTGGGGAACTTTTTGGAATTCCGGGGAACCCAAAGAAGTAGAACCCCAAAACTACCCGCCACCGGGTACGCCCATGCTTTTATCTAAGGTCTACCCAGGATTTCGGGTAAAGAGCGTTTGAAGAATCCGCTCTCCGCTTCTTCCCCTCTGCGTCTTTTCTTCTCTTATGATCAACTGGACTGGGTGTCTATACAACGTTTTAGTAATTTGAGTGGGAAACATAATACGTGACTTTGTTAATATATTTTTTATTTTTTGGTACCCTGTAATCACCTTTCAAAAAAACAAACTACTTATAGCCCTATAGGTACCTAAACATAGTTAATTTGACCGTGAACCCATGTCAAATTTGTTAAAATATTCCAGTGTTGTTTTATTGTAAAAGGAAATCATAAACCATGTAGAAGTTTAAAATGGAAGGTAGATAATCCGTACTAGCATCTATTTACAGGACGTGCCAGTGAACATAATGGCCAACGTTCCATTCGTTGGGCCTTTGTGCTGTTAAAGTGTCTGAACGAGAAGATGACTCTTATTATAGCGGCCCATTGTGTACCTTCCCTTGTATGAGTAGCGTGTACAGTCACAGGATGAATATGTATACGTACATACTACTGCGTTTGTATGTACCTATAGGTAAACCCGATAAACATATTGTTTTGCTTTAAAAAAAAACATTATTTTATAATTTCTTCGAGATGGCTAAAGGTAGGTATCACGACCTTAATAAGGGTTCTTATTCGTCGAAATTCAAATAGAGATTTTTAGTAGATTTTTTTAATGAGCTTAAACCCGCTGATAGCGTTCTCAGCGGTTTCAAGCTCCTTAAAAATATCTGTGCCTTCAGAGGGAAATGAAAACCTGGATTTGCTAGTACCTAATACCTACAATAAAACGTAGGTAGATATTAGGAGCAACAGGGACATATTTAGGTATCACGCTTATATACCCATTAGGTACTAGCTGACGCGCGCAACTTCGTCTGCGTCATTTTCCCTGGTTTTTGCAACAATTTTCACTGATGCTCAGCTCCTATTGATCGTTGCTTGATTATATGTAGCCTATAGCCTTCCTTGATAAATGGGCTATCTAATACTGAAAGAATTTTTCAATTTGACTTAGTAGTGCCGGTTATCGCGATCAAACAAACAAACAAAGCCTTCAGCTTTATAATATTAGTATAGATGTCCATGGGCTGTAAATATAAATTAAGTGCTTAGATACCTAGGTATAACAACTAGGAGGGCGAGGAAATTTATGTCCGTGCAATGGTGGAATATCTACATAAAACTTAGGTAGGTACATACTACCTATTATTATTATATTATAGGTAGGTACCTACCTATTGTTATCTCTCAAGCTGACAGCAAGTACCTACGTAGCCTAGAAATAGATAATACCAACAGGAACCTTTTGAATTTAGGTAAGTATGTAGTAGTGGGTAAGATACATTGTTCCTAGCATCATTGTAGTCAGGTCGTAAGTAAATAGATACAGAATCTACTTACCTACTAGATATAGAATTACAATCAAGGGAAGTGCTCTCAGTCTTAATATATTATTATAAAGGCACGGACTTGGAAACAACCTTAATTCGCTTTTAGTGAGTGAGGGGTAAAAAGCTGGAACATGTTTAATGTAATGTAATTAATAAGCACCGACGCCGCTTCTGTCGCGCCTCGTCTTCCAAGCAATAAGACTCATTTTATCTAGGGCTTGTTTAGCTTAGCAGTAGCAGACGTCAGAGCAACAGGGACGAATCAGACGTTGGATGTTGGTCAACGTACTCTATCTCCGGACCACAACCGCGGATCAGCGTACCTAGTGGGCACAGGGCATGCCCACAACTCCAAATGGTTGATTGGCTAATGTTATGCTCCCAAAATCTCCAAGGATTCTTTTGAAAATAATGAAATGAAACCATATGTGAATTGGAAAAGATACCTAAGTAGGTACTACGAGTTGGTGCAATGAGTTTTAGAGTTGTAAAAGTTTCATCAAAATCATCATTTTCGGCATTGAACTACCGTGCCCACAACCTTATTTGTGGGCTGGATCCGCTCCTGTACCTCCACGACACCAGCCTTTGTAACCAACTTCAAATATGTCATATCTATCTACGACGAATGCACTGCAAGGAATCTTCAGGAATGCGATCCACACATAAGTAGGTAGTTTAAGTTCCATGAAGCTTTATATGTTTACGGACTTACGCAGGTGCACTTGCACTCTTCTGTGGGAAAAACTAGCCTGTACTGTAAGACATTTTTTTGGTTTATTGTGAAACATTAACTATTTAAAAATATATATTAAGTAGATCAAGAATAAGACAATGTCCCTCGATTATGGCAGTTTTACCAGTAATTTTTAAAGATATTTTTCGTCTATGTACATCCTATAGGTACTACCTACACCGAAAAATATTGCACCACCCTTAAAGAAATCCTGGCGGCGGCGTCCATGTCCCACCCAGGATGCTAAAACCGTAGAGCTATGTAGTAACAAGAGGGAACAAACCTTACAGGATACCGTCAGATGAGTCTTAACAAAATATTGAAGCAATGATGTGGATATAATACAATCATGTTATACCCGCCGTTCTTATCAGTACGTCCCTGTATTCCACACTGCGCATGTCGCGAATTTATCGACAAGACCGATGGTTTTCTCTCCAGCTTGAGCTCAGCATAACGACACTCGCTCCCTGCGTGCGGCCACATCAGTCGCCACCAGTGTTTCTCTTGTTCATTTTCATATTAATTCCAAATTAATTATCCCAAGCGTTCTGATATTCATTAAACATGTTATTAATAACTTCAACCGCATTCTTTGCGGTTCTTTTTGTTACGGAGGCAGTCCCGACGCCTTCTAATAACAAAGGTAAGTACCTACCTATAGATATATGTATTGCTTGTTAGCAAAGGCATATTTAAAAAAAAATGTGCTGCTTTTGATGTTTGAAATTGTAAGGATAATCTAGGTTCGTTTGTGTTGTTTTGGTGAGAGTATCGATCAGCAGGCTGGGCCGGGACCGCGCTATATATAGCAACAGGTCAACAGGTGTCTCGTCTGCGCCGATATTATTCCGCGGCGTAGTTCCACCTTTCTCTGTTAACTCTGACCTTATGGACACAAGCATATGACTATCTATTGAAAATGAGCATTCATAAAATATGAGGACTAGTAGTCTAGAGACCATCGAATTATCGATCCGCCTTAGTAGGCACTTTACCTACTTAAAGAAAATTACTTAAGTTAAAGTTTATTTTTAGCGTTGAAGTGAATGGCTTCTTTCAGCCTTAAGCTTTCATATTTCGCGATTGGCCATTGCAACCGCGTCCACCTTTTTCGGTTTGTATAGGTAGGTACCTACCTATTTATCTACCTATAATTTTGATATCGCGTTGGCTTGTCTGTTCAAGATAGGAGATAGGTAAATTATATTGCGATTAGCTACGAGTTCGTGGACGATTACCGCATTAAGATCCGTTTCTAAAAGAAAAATATACAGCGTGATTTATAATATACTAATAACTTCCCGCTCGTGGGTTTTTTAACATTACACCTAATAACTTTTTTTTTTCAATTCAATTACTTTATTTGCAATATGGGTACAAAACAAGGTTTTTCATAATTGTGATGATCTACCATATTTCACCTACAGGCATGCAAAATTTTACATTAGATACACAATATTCATGGTTTATTATAAACAATTGAGATAACAATAATAATAAAAATTCAGCTAACATTATTTTCAACTAGTGTATTCAAATATAACGCAATCAATTTAAATATAATCGTATTTCAATAAACATTTATAAAAAAAATCAAATGTGCACTTTGTAATATAAGTTTTAAAAAATATTTCATATTTTAACCCTTATCCACCTTCTACTAATTTTTTTTTGGAGACTACGGACTATTTTTCTGGGGTTCAATCTTTTTTTTTATATATTTTACTCCAGGTTTTCACAGACCGAGGTCTGAAGTTAAATCATTATGACGAAAGTGGGTAAGGGTTAATAAACTTATGTATATATTTCGGAAATTAATATTACAAAGTTATCTGGTGTACCTAATGTAAAGAAACCACGAGCAGGAAGTTGTTAGTATATTACAAATCACTCTGTAAAACACTCCTACTTAGGTACCTACTTATAATTTAGTGTAGCTACCTACCTACCTATACCTATGTATCAATGACATCGGTGGGAGCCATAACATAGCAAATACCCAAAAAGTATTTTACCTTAGTAGGCTTACTAGATAAATCGTATCTATTGAACTAAGTAGGTACTTAATCTTAATTAAACCACTAGCTGACCCAGGCAATTTCCCCCGTTTTGCAATTCAAATAAAAATCGCGATAAAAAAATACTTTACAATCTATTCTCATACTTAACAAATATATAAAAAAAAAAATTACAATCGATCGAGTCAATTCGGAGGAATTTGATCTCAAACACCGTGACATAAGATTTATATGTATATTAGAAAGATAGTTATGATATAGATATAAGTAGGTAGGTACATTAACATAGATAACGTTCAAGACAATCGCTTATCAGTAGAACATAGGCGGCAGATGTAGGTACAAAACCGCTGACAAGTAGGCAACTAGTTACAGACAATATCTAGTGTTCCATTTTAGCATTTTGGATATAGTAGTGTAAGTACCTTACCTACGTCTTGTTATCTACTTATTGCAAGAATTATGGATATATATATTTTGAAGCGTTGGTATCAATCGTGAGGTCGCGGGTTTAAATCCTACCCATTATACCTACTACCGACGTGAACCCACTTCTAACACAAACCTTTGAGCTTAGCTGGAGGGGTTAACAAGATTGCTAGCAATGTGGGACTCAATCCCACATTGCTAGTCATCTTGTCAAAAAAATGGTATGTAGTGTGGTCAACTAAATGGTACAAACTAAAAAAAACAACAGTTGCTCTGGTCTAAATTAATCATAAGTCCTGGAAATACGTACCTACCTACTTAGGTAGGTACTTATATAGACACTGTGCTGTGACCGATCTACAATTAATTCGAGGCGGAGAATAAATTACTCAAACAAAATTTCGGTGCATTTGACTTCTCGCCTCCTTAAACGTTGCCCCCCCCCCTTGCCAGACCGGGCATTGACAATGTGATTCCAATGAGCTTTGAAGCATCACTTCACTGAATCTTCACTAACTTAAAGCGGCGGTAGCTTAATAGATAAGGCATCGGTCTTGCAATCGTGAGGTCGTGGGTTCGAATCCTACCAAATAAACTACTGACGTGACCCCACTCCTAACCTTGTGTTTACCTCCTACCTAACGGGCAAGTGCATGTCGGGCCACGCACAATGGTTCCGTAATCTCCCCCCCCCCCCTCCCCATCCGAATATTATTATACCTATCTACTTAATAATACCCCACACTATGGGGTAGATAAGAAAAAATAAATCACACCCTCTCTTTACATATGGAGGAGGTACCTACACTAAAAAAATGTTTTTTTTAAGATTTTATTTTTTCACTTTGTCGGTGTAAGTAATACATGCAAAATTGCAGCCACCTAACAATCTCTGAGCAAAGGTGCGGACAGACGGACGGGTTAACAAACTATAAGGGTTCCGTTTTGTCATTTTGGCTACGGAACCCTAAAAATTACCTGAGACCAAGACTGGATTCATATCTACGAAAATTATTGAACGTGGGAGGTATCCACTAATGGAATATTTTATTGAGTTCAAGGATAGATTGTATCGATTGTTACCTGTGCCTACAGCATAACCACCTACTGGAACATTAACTTGATTTGCATTGTACTTAGATGGGGTTGGACCAATAGGAGAGTTACCAGAAAACTGGGACCAAACTAAAGACGACACTCAATCCCTTTTCCTCAATAAGAGCGATAAGAATGACTTAGAGCCTTATCCTTTGGCTCTTAGCGAGGAAGGCAATATGGAGACAGGTAATCTGATATACTAATAAATATTTAGGTAGTAGTAAATAGGCAGGTGGGTACAGGACAATATTTATTTAAACTTTATGCAACAACATGTACAACGGCGGACTTTAAGGTCCTTTTCACACGTTCCGATCAGAGTCCGGCGCCGGGTACCTACTTGCGGGTCAATTCACGTATTTAAAGCAGTGCAGTTATAGTTCATTTGCTGTTATGTTTCGATTAAAACAACCATTTCCGTATTCTTGTAACTTTGGGATCGATCTCAAATACGCTTGCGTCAAGTATGCGTGTCAAGAGCGCAATAACGACATTCTAGTACGGTGCGCAAGCATTTTTAAGATCGATCCCAAAGTTGCATGTACGACGTCACGGCGGTGAATGTACGAGTATAGCGACCGAAACGGATGGACGCCAGAACGTGTGATGTGGGCTATCGTATATCGCCATACCTACACTTTGCGCCGGGTGCCCGGTGGTCGGCTACCCGACGCCCGGGTTGAAGCCGGAACGTGTGAAAAGGACCTAACACTAAGCATTTATCTCCCAGTCTACTATATGGTGATATACATAGGTACCTACTTAGACTTAAAGTAATAATTTATTTCAGTAACTGAGTAAGTACGAGTTTGGAGAAAATTTGTTGATCTTTGGATACTTTTTTTCGTATTTGGAATTGCAGGAAATTCAGAAGGATATGACCAGGGTGTGGATCAAAGATTTGATGCTCCCCAGCCCAATGGAGAACTTAACAACTTTATCATGAGGCCTGAATTGTATGGCGAACCTCCAGCAATGGAAAGTTTGTCGTCAGGTTATGAGTCCCGGAGACGTAAAAGAGGAAGCGGGACAAAAGTAGGTGGCGCAGGAGCTGCAACTAAAGTAGCTACCAAATCTGGATCGGGCAAGAAAAATTTAAAGTGAGTATTTTAGTCATCACAGCCGGTAGCTATCACTTATCTACCTCTATATTAAGGACACCAGACTTATAGTATGTATTCTATTTTTCAGACCTGAGGATCACGATGCTCTTTCGCCCGTAGATTTGATGAGTCACGAACACGATGCACACCGCCGCAAGCGCGGTAGCGGTACTAAGGTGGGCGGAGCGGCAGCATCTGCCAAAACCGCCACCAAAAATTCCGGTGGAAATAAAAAGAATTTCAGGTCAACATAAACTCCATCATTAATTACAATATATAAAATAATATGCTTATCCAATAATTTCATTTATATTTAGGCCCATCTCAGAACGTCGCAAGCGAGATTCTGGACTCAGCGCTGCTGATGTCAGAGCTCTGCTGAACTTGTGGGAGGCACAGGAACGCAAGAAGCAGGAATGGAATGCAAACCAGTGGGCTGCCGATCATTACTACGGACGTGTAAATACTGAAGACGATCAACCCGAAGTTGATGAGAATGGAGATATTTGGTCCAATGAACCGGTTGTAATCGCGCCACGTGAACGGGATTATCCTCGACACTCTTATTTTTCGGAACAAAATCGTATGGCCCTGGCGCGAGGTTATCCCGATATGTATCCCGTAAATCCCGCGGAGTTAGCTCAAAGGTATGAAGAGGCTCGTCGCAAGAGGCAATATGCAAACAAAATGAAACGGTTCATGGTAGCGAGGAAACGGTCGGATGGAATGATGCACCAGAATAATTATCGGCCCCGTGACGACCTCTACACTCTTGCCGAATTACTGCGCTCTGCACCTCGAGTGCAAGAACAAGATATCCCTGTGTATCGGCGACTGATACTTTAAGCGGTCTCTTGAATGTGGTGTCCATTCGAAATAAATGGTTCACTTACCAACAGAACCAATTTGTGACAAATCTACATATTACTTAATAAGTAGATATCTACTCGTTTGTCGGATGGACGCCTTAAAGGCTTTGATTTGGGGTGGGAGATTGTCGTGCATTTAATTCGCAGTTTGTAGCGGATACCTAACAAACTTTAAATTTAGGAAAAATAGTATTAAAACAGTGTCATTTATATAGAATATTTTCAATTTTCAAATTTATTATGGCCTAAAATATGGTTTTTAAAACTGTCTTTATTGCATTCCTTATTTATTATGTTCCCAGTTTATTATAAAATAAGTTGACTTTATTGACTACCTCGGTTTACCGCATATCTATTTTCTATGTTATTATAAATTGTAATCAAGTTTTAACAGATAGATAAGTGTCTAGTTTCATTATACATTGATAGTTTACAGTGAAGTTAAACTTCACATTTTATTAAAGCCTAGAATTAGTTACTATATGTATGTAAATGGTAAATTTGATGTATTAAATTAGTATTATCTTTAACTTGTTTTATTTTTGATAATACCACTAAGTTAGGTAGGTACAACCTACAGGCATTTCATCAACCGCGAGTCTGCGAATCATTGGCAACCTGCCTCCTAATTTTCTTCGACTATCCCGAGAGGTAGATGAGATTAGTTAATTGTTTTTTATTTATTATTTTCAAGAGCCATGTTTAATATCCCAAAACACATAAGCAATAAATATGTCAACCTAGATTTCAAACTGCGAACTGTTAAGCAAGAAATTGAGTCGAACAGCAAGAAATATCAGACCAGGCTGGACCAACATACTAATGAATTAGAACTGCAGGGAATGGGCAGTCTAACATTCTCCCGCCTAAAGAGAAATAGTATACCAGACCTAGCGACGAGATTCGTAGACAAAAGATGAGGATTGTACCACTGGGTGCATATCTCTGCTGAGGACACATTTATCGATGAAAATCTGACACCATATTAGATTATTGTTTGAAACAAACAGATTGCTAAGTAGCAGGAAATATAATAAAAAAAATATATATATTTTCAACATTGAACCGCTAATCACACATATTTTTTTTTACCTATCGTTAAAACCTCGAAGAGCAACAGCCACTACTACTGGTTTTTTTTGGTTTGTTCTTACCTTCCCATTTTATTTTACTACTAGCTGTCCCGCGCAACTTCGTGTGCGTAAATTTTCCCCGTTTTTGCAACATTTCACGTCGCTACTCCGCTCCTATTAGTTGTAGCGCGATGTTATATAGCCTATAGCCTTCCTCGATAAATGGGCTATCCAACAAAAAAGGAATTTTTCAAATCGGACCAGTAGTTCCTGAGATTAGCGCGTTTAAACAAACAAACAAACAAAGCAAACAAACAAACTCTTCCGCTTTATAATATTAGTATAGATGTTAGAATCATTACAGAAACAGAAACGCCTTGTGGTTATAACAACGTCATGTAATATATTAGTATTTACTACATATCTCATTTTAGTGAACTATGTTCTTACGAGAAATAAATGTCTATAAACCTAAACCACTACCCTCCTAAACAAATGGCCAAGCTATGTTTGTAGCAAAACAAAAACTACATAGTCTTAATCTATTTGCATAACGCAAAAAATAATGAATTACTGTCACGTTATTTTTCACTGTCAAGCTACCTATCATGACAGAAAATATTTTGGTCTAAATAATTATTTAAATAATTAATTATTAAGAAAACTGGATACTCTTAAGTAATATGAATGAAGACGGCCCTAATAGCTGCATGATTATAAATAGGAGTTCTTTAGGATCGCGGACGGTAGCAACAGCTACTCAGAACAACCTCCAGATTTTGCAAAATGACCGAGTCTCCATCCTCTCGACGTATGAATCATTCTGTTTGTTTTGTTTTAAAACTAAACGTTTTATGACTCGTTTAGCAAGTGATTTATTTATTTCATTAATTCGCAACTGGTTTCCGAATCAAGTGCCGTTTCCTAGCCACATCGTGGATCTATTCAGAGCTCACGACCTTCTCCAAATTGAGCGAGAAACAGCAATTACAGTCACATACAGCAGGTATAGCTTGATGAAACATTATTTAAATAAGTTTTCGACCGAGAGTTCAGCACAAACCGTTTCATTAGTTCCAGAAAGTTACGATTTTGCACAACCTCATAAATACTCCTGAGAAATTTCGTCAATGCGTGTAAGTCTACTACGAGTATATTCTTTTCAACAAAGATGTACATATGATAGAATAAAATATATTTTGAACGCAACAGAACTGACCATGAAGAAATGTCCGTTTTTAGGACCTCAGACTGTGTCTATGATCATTATTTTAATGCAGTGAAATGAAAAATGAACAAGATATATCTAGAATCCGAACGAAAATGAAAGAAAAGAATGGCTGATTTCAAAGTAAAATTTGAAAGAAAAGAATGGCTGATTTCAAAGTATTATGCTTGGACTATTCAAATTGGACTATTACCTATATCATAGCAGACAATGATGACATTAAGTACCTATTTGTTTAAAGAAAAAACCTTCCTTCCTTGAGATGGAATTTATCAACGTAAACATCCACGAAATTCTGGCAAATGAGATGCCAATACCAATAAAAAGATACATTTTGGCAGGATGTCCAGAAAAAAATATACCGAATCGCGTTATTGTAAAATGAATTATTGCAAATGAACGTAAATAAATTTCTTATTTTTTATGTCATTTATTTTATTTTTACCCGACTGTAGGAAAGGGTTATGTTTTTCGCGCGTATCTTGTATGTATGTAGCTAAAAAAATAAAAAGACCCGCCTGCACAAAAAAGATGGAAACGAGATCCCCTACATATTTATATAATTTAATGCAGTCGGAGGCAATAATGAATCTCGATGAACATAAGTTTTTTAGCTACCTATGTTGTAGGTTCGTATAAACTACCTATCTATTGCAGATTAGATCCACCAACATCAAACGAAGATATATTTATGTACTTTACATGTGTGTAGGTAGGTTTCTATTGGGATACCTACTATCCGAAAAATAATTTGATGTAACTCTTGTCTCACAGAATCCTCTGAAGATACATTAGGCGAAATAATACAATCGTATCCAACGGCAATGAAAGTGGTAACACCGTACGCCAAAGAAAAAAAAACAAAACCTCTCAAAGAAACACAAAGTGAAAACTTCCAGCACGTTATAGATTTGCTGCACCAGGAGGAAGAGTTTTTAATGGCAGCTGAAGTCGGTGACGAAGAACGCCTAAAGGAATTTATAGCGTAAATTTGTTTAGTAACTTCTAGGTATCGTTAGCAGGTGCAGGTACCTACCACATGTATGTGTATGTACCTACTGCTCAGCTCCAAGGCGTAGCATGCTTTAGAAGTTTAAACGAACCCTAAATCAAAATTTGTTGGCGGACCAGGGAAGGCAATGTGTATTATTAGCGCGTACACCCCCTTGCAGGGGTGCAATTGCTAACACATTTCGCTATCATTGATACGGTTGATACAGCGGTAGCTTGCCCCTGCTACTGCTATACCCGTACCTCAAAGTGTTTCCCAGGAGCGGGTAATTACTTATTGCTATTAAACACTGGTTACTCGAACCTGCTGGAGTCAATAACGACCTATGGAAATAAGACCGCATCCCTAACTGTAGATTAAGGTACATTCAGTACGTCCAGAGTCTAGTACCATATGTAATAGTACTGGACTTTGGACGTACCTAGTTTATACAGACTTATAAATTCACATTTCTGAAAAGGAGAGGAGTAGATGTACATCAGTTGGATTCGCTTGGGAGGAACGCCTTACATATGGCCGTCGGCACAGGCAACACGAAAGCTGTCCTTGTGCTGTTGAAAGCTGGAGTTAACCCTCGAGTGAAGGACCAGATCGGCTTGACTCCGCTCTCGCTGTGTCTTATGAGAAGGTTATTATTATTTTTTTTTTATTATCAGAAGGGTCCGTCATTCAGTGGCGACTGTTGTTTGACGAACGAGGTCAAGCAACGTTATCGCTATCAGTACATAGATGGGAGACAGTTTTTGAAAAATGCTACACCCTTCCGTGCTTCAGAAAGAACGATAGACTGTCGGGCCTGCGACTAATTTTCTCTTGTCGTGATTATGCGACTTAGAGAATAAAGAGTGCACTTGTGACTGCGCATATTGTTGCGCACTGTAATATCTTCTTGTACCCTTATTTTTTTCTGGATGCCACAAATACCTATCTTCTTCGAAAGAGATGGAGTGAGAGGTAGTTGGGCTCATTCCTCCACAAATTATTATACTTATACTTACTTTTTAATTTTAGACCGTCATGGTACATGGCATCTTTGTTATTTGATTATGGTGCTAAAATTTTACCAAGGAATGCACCAACGGATACGGGGTTGTTCTTACGTAAGTTATTTATTCAATATTATTCAATATAACAATTAGGTAGCCTAATGGCTAAGGCATCGGTCTCGCAATCTTGAGGTAGCGGGATCTTCGAATCCTACCCATTATACTACCGACGTGAACCCACTCCTAAGACAAGCCTTTGAGCTTAGCTGGAGGGATTAACAAGATTGCTATCAATACATATTCTAAGCTAATAAATAGATCCTCTGAGCTTTCCATAAAGCTCGACACTGATTTCGCCGAGCTAATTATGTACCCCAAACCAACCTACCTCCATCTTCATGAGCTTCATGACACACTTAACACATATAGTAAACACACTAAAAGGACTCTTTAACAATTTTAATTATGATCTAAAATCTGTATCAAATAGTAAAGCGCATTACGTCGCAATAAACTCTTCTCCGTGGCAATTATAACCCCGGGGAGACATTATAGAAAAAAAAACCTAAATTAATTGCATATTTTGAGGTTCGCGACGCAGTGGCGACTGAGCAAATACAGACGTATAAGTAAACAGCCGATGAACTTCTAATCATCGTTTAAACAGCCATTCAATTCCCTTTTCATCATGTTTTTTTTTCCATTATTATTAAATCGGAACGTTAATATCTATTTGGTTATGTCGGATTTCACTATATCTTGTGCGTAGTTGGCTCAGTGCTAGATCCAGGACTACTTCAAGGCGATGCGGTGCAAAAACTTGAAGATCGTGCCCCTTCGAAGAGTGTTCACCTAAAAAGTTTTTAATTAATCAATCAGGTATATTCTCGCGCGTGGTTAATCGCAAAACAAGTGCAGCCGGAGGTATTAATGAATGTCGATGAACTTAGTATAGTGCCTTCGATGGCATGATATTACATGATTAGGGGATCTTGGCCCTAACCCGCCTGCGCAAAAAAGATGCTAACATCTTTTTTGCGCAGGCGGGTTAGGGCCAAATATTGATAATTGAAAAAAGAATGGTCTTTTTTAGTATTACAGTCATAATCACGTTATACCTTTTTGAAATGCTTACGATAAGCCCTTAAATTTGATACCAATGTTACGGTATTCTAAACACCACATTTCTTGTTTTTGACATCTCCATGTTTGTTTTTTCAAATGTCGCTTATCTAAGAACACTTGGGCGGTCAAGGCAAATCTACTTTAACTATTTAAATCCTTTTTGTGGTTTGAAAGATATGAGCTAATAAAGGTAGCCGATAGGTATACCTATAGCATTGAATAATAGCTATACAAATTTACCTCGGTGAATAGGTAGGTACAGTTAAATAAATGTTTAACTAGATATTATTTAACTATTTAACTCATCCACCCATACTAATTTAATAATGTGAAAGTAACTCTCTCTCTCTGTTTAGACAAACCGACAGAGATATTTTCACATTACCGTACCGTCGTACCGTGGTTTGGAGATAGTTTGAGTCTCAGGAAAGGACACAGGACAGTTTATATGGCGATACCTAACCGACATTCTCGCAGGCGCAGCCACGAGCGAAAGCTAGTCTAAAATAAAACTTTCTCATTACTCACAGAATTTGTGATGATGTGTGAACCAACTAAAGAAGAGGCAAAATTACTACATCTGCTTTTAGAAAAAGGTGCTTTAGTTAATGATCCGCAAGCACCAGGGGGACGTCAAGCGTTGCACTTCGCGGCTATGAGTAACAACTGTGACCTCATCCGCATTCTCCTTGACTTGGGCGCCGACTTATTTCTCACTAATCACAGAAATGAAACTCCGAAGCAAGTCGCTGCCACCTTCAAATGTAGAGAAGCATATAAACTTCTCGAAGAGCGTGAAAATTCTTTAATTGACAATACATGCTCATCCTAGTTATAGGTTTATTTCAATAAACTTTTATATATATTTTTAGTTTCATTTGTTACCTAGTGCTAACACAGGTAGTTTCTAGTCACCTTGTACTATACTTCGATCGACCTATAAATTACATTTAGGTAATGTGTCTCGCGGTGTGTGACACACAACTGGCAATGCAAGTGAATGCGTACTTTGTTGTTTTATATAATTATTTTGTAAGTAGGTATCTACGTATGTACCTCTAAGTAATTATATACTTAGTAAGTATAGAATCAACTCTACGCAGGGTGCAGCCACTTCCATTCCTTTTTTTTGGTTTGGCGGGAAAAGGTCCTGATAAACACCCCCACCGTGGAAGACAGTGGAGGTAGTGTGGGGTTTGCACCCACTAAAAACCCGCCGTGTATCACTCGTCACCTTCGCGAACGACCAGCCGGAATTTGAAACCGTCGCCGGCGGGCGGTCCGCCCAGTGGCAACTCTGATACAAATTATGTATGGCGGGTGGCGTTTTATTTTGTGACTCGGACGCGATATTGCTGCGTTCTGGGTATTGCTCACCTACGCGGCCACTGGATACTCAGCGAGCGCCGCGCTTCCACGGAATGCCGCGGCCGGGGAAAATTATCCCGTACGTCCGCCCGAGTCGTCCCTGCGGATACCGATACCGGAGTACACATCACACGTTAAACAGTGCCCTGAGGCGGTCCCCATGTAGTCGAAGGCCAAGGCACCCGGGCGAGAATCCCATCCGGCCCGAGGGCGCCCACCTCCACTTCAGTGAGAGGTGGCACAGTTGTGTCTTGCCTTCCGGTCATCGGTCAGTTAGATCATTAGATTAGAAACCGAGGCCTTCTGCGCGCCGAGTGACCCCTACCCGGGTTCTGGAATTTAGAAGACCGGGAAAGCTTGAATCTGATGTAGCAGTGATCCGAGAACGTCTCAACCTCGTCCAAAACGACAGAGCCGGATTATTTCAAGGCGAAGCAAAAACTTAATGCTAGCACCAAAAATGCAGCGTATGTACGTCGTGCACGCGCGGTACTTGTACGAAGACGGGCGTATAATAATAGTATAGTCCTGTTAAAGTAATAATAAAGGTTATAAGGTATTATTTATGTATTATTATCAATATGGTATTTATTTGCAATATATGTTCGTAAACTTTCGCGATTTGTACACATTATAGCATTTTATAAGGTACGGGTCTTAATCGCGTAAATATTTCGAAACGTCGGGAAATAAATAAAGGTATTTAGCCTTAAAATAAAATATTTACGCGATTAAGACCCGTAGCTTATAAAATGGGAACATAGGAATACTTAATAATTTGTTACAACATGATTATTCTTGAAAGAAATAATTACCCATTTACCTAAACACTTCAAAATGTGATTCCTTTTTTAAAATTCCTGACTTTTGAGTCTAGTGTCAACCAGTTAGATCTCGCCGATAAGACCCTTGGCTCTAGTCTCTTGTCCATAATACCTCTAATTTCGGTCAATTATCTCTAGTTGTTCCAGGAGCCTATTGTTACTACGGAAATGTTTAGTATGGTGGTGACGTAAAAAAGATCCAAGGAATCAGCACTTATCTATTCGACAGGGAGAGGTGGAAAAGACGTTTCACCGAGGGAATCAATCCAAATGCACAGGTTTTCAGGAGTGTGACAAGACCTCACTCTGATGAATAGATATATCCAACATATGAATGTGATATTCTGGTAGAAATAGGAGGTATTTTAGCTGCGGAATCCGGATATGAGGATACTGCTAATATGGTAGTTCGCCTTAATCTCTGCAGTGCAAGCGAGGGACCTACAGGGAAAACTTAGACTCGATTGATATTGCCAGGGACTAGCGCTTGTTGCTATCCGCAAGATAATAAGCTACTTTATTCTCCGGTGCAATATGGTTGAAACGGCAAGCAATTAAAGGTGTGCTAGTGCGTGTTAATTCCAGTGTTTAAATATTTATAATCCTGCAACACGAAAGTTTTAATCTTCGTTTATTCCCCGTTCAATGTGGTCAAATTGCGCCCTTTCTTTATAGTCTTCTTGCAAGAGTAAAATTTAGCCGTGTTAAAGGCTCTCCTTTTATCAGGTAAGCCTAGTGATTCCAAATGTCAACATCAACACATAATTTTACTGTACATGATCCATCGCAGAATACAATATAGTTATTTTTTCTCTGGTGCAACACATTCGTCACAAGACCAGCGCAGATATAGAACTACCCGAAGACAAGCGAGTATAGGCTGCCAATGTTACGATGCAAAGAACGACCGCATTTCATACAAAACAAATACGAGCCGGAGCTACAAGGCAGTTCCTTATCCGCTCAGTAACTCCAACACAGTTGTGTGGATCGGTTATCATAAAAATACGCTGACTCGCCAAGCAAGGTAACCTTGGCCTATGCCGGTCAGTTCCGTTCAAAAGGGAGGTGAGGCAGCTCACACACCTTTGTTTTCAAGGCTCGTCTGCCTTCGGAGCCGAGCTGTCGGCTCTCACCCGTGACTTCTAGATCCAAGCCCTCTGTAAGCCACTGATGGCAACCCCAACACCGCTACCTCGTACAAGGTAGGTATAATGAGTCTTTTTCTACGACAGTTGTTTTGTGACTAGTTATACGAGGAGCGCAAACCGGGAGACGAACCCCGTGCTGTAGTAGCAGATTTATTTTATTTATTTATTTATTTTTCCCCAAATGCCTCAATGAAAAAGACCGCTGCCGCCCCCGCCGTTCAGGCGGTCGCACAGTTTGGGAAGATTGGCAGGAGAAGACGAAAACTGAAGCTGTGTCCACCGACAATGGTCACCATCATGATGATGGTGTCGCCGGTGGCAGAGGGCCGATAGGCGTCACGTGCGCCAACCATATTATGGTGGCAAAGGTCACCCTTAAAGTCACCAATCTTGGCGGTGTTGAGATTAGTATTTGGTGTGCGCAGACAGGAGCCCGCCTCTTGTAGTTTCCCGAGACAGAGGATATAAGATTGGTGGACCTAGTCGTACGACTGCTACGCTGCACAGTTTTGATGGGGGAATACTTCTGGCCTAAAAGACTCAGCCTCAGCGGAGTTGGTGAGACGTGAGGTACTTTCAGTGCATGGCTTAAACTACAGTGGACTTTGATTCCGGGGCTCACGGCATCAGCATGTTCCGACTATATCCGTCTCTCATGAACTACCCGCCAACCATATATTCGGGAGCGCGAGTAATCTGCTCGCCAAGCAATAGGCATATGTTGGGGAGGGTTGGAAGCTTTACAAGTCTGCCCAGACGCGCGAGGGAGACTAGAGGAGTGCTCCGGGAGCTCCGGGCGAAACCAGTACCAAGGCTCCGATGCAGATGGAGGAGGATGCACACGAGGCGGTTCCTTAAGCCTCTACACCCTTTACTTGATGGACTTCTTCGTTCAACGCCCTAGTGGTGCGAGATAAGGGTTGAAGATATCGCCGTCGCCGTCGTTCCGTCACAGGCGAACCGAGCGGTTTTGAGGCGCTGTTTAGCACGGCGCGTTTTTGATGAAGGCAAGTCCTATTCTCACCCCAGCGTCTGCCCGAAGTTTGTGCGTTATGCATTATTTCCGCCAAACTAAATAAAGCTCCAAGATTAGTCCATACCTGTACTACTCGTATAAAGATGGAATGCGCTGACAACGAAAGGCCTACAAGATCCTCCTTCAAATGCACCCAGAAGCCTCTTCTTGTATGTTTCGCGCAACTCGTCGTTTTAGCAACATTTTTCATTGATGATCAGGTCCTAGTGGTCGTTGTGTGATGTTATATAGCCTATAGCCTTCCTCGATAAATTAGCTATCCAATGAATTTTTCAATTCAAACCAGTAGGTAGGTACTTCTTGGAATTATCGCGTTCAACCAAACAAACAAATAAACAAACAAACTCTTCAGTTTTATAATCTAATATATAAAATTCTCGTGTCACAGTTTTCGTTGCCATACTCCTCCGAAACAGCTTGACCGATTTTGATGAATTTTTTTGTGCTTATCCGGTATCTATGAGAATCGGCCAACATCTATTTTTCATACCCCTAAGAGTTTGTTTGTTTGTTTGAATGCGATAATCTCAGGAACTACTGGGCTGCACTGAAAAATTTATTTTATTGTTGGATAGCCCATTTATCGAGGAAGGCTATAGGTTATAACATCACGCTACGACCAATAGGAGCGGAGCAGCAATGAAAAATGTTATAAAAAAAAGGAAGAAAAAAGGGAAAATTACAATCTATTATTCATGCCCCTAAGTGATAAGGGTTATCCACCCCTAACATTTATAACTATACTATAATATTAGAAGAGAGAGAAGAGTTTGTTTGTTTGTTTGAACGCGATAATCTCAGAAACTGCGGGTCCAAATTGAAAAAAATATTTTACTTTTAGATAGCCCATTTATCGAGGAATGCTATAGGCTATAAAACGTCGCGCTACAACTAATGGGAGCGGAGCAGCAAGTAAAAATGTTTGCAAAAATGGGGAAAATTTACGCAGACGAAGTTGCGCGGGTCAGCTAGTATTAATATAGATTTAAGTTCTACCATTACCACCTAGGGCCTAGAAAAGCAATTCCTATTTTAAGCAAGTACAAACCTTAGTCGGCCCTGTCGGGCATGTCTATTCCCAAAATGTTAAGAAGGTTCAAAACAGACTAAAAAAACGCTGGCAAGATTGAAGAACCTTGGCCCAAAAATTAGCAAATTAAAACAACGATAACATTTTCCTTGATTTTGGCGGTCTTGGTGGTACTTGGTGGTATACCTATCAGTACCGATCTGTTCCGACTCTCGTGCAATGGATGGAGATATTGACAGGGGCTTTAGGCATCATGGTAAAATTGCATGCAGCAGAGATGAGATTGTAAAGTGGATGTGTGGAGTAACTAGAACGGATAGGTTACGGAATGAATATATTAGAGGAAGCATGAAAGTGCCCCTTTCATTTGAGAGAAGATAAAAGGCTCGTGATAAAAAGGTTAATGCATGTGAAAATCTCTACCGATTAATATTGGAGGAAAGAGGAAAAAAAAAGAAAAACTTTTTTCGTTTTTTTTTTAATTCTGGTAAATATTTAATAACGCTTAATTGTCTCCAATCCAATTAATGTGAAACCTAAGTAGCCAACTTTGATCTCTCTCTTTCATGAATATTTTTAAAAATAAAACAATCAAACACCCAGTACGCGACATCCAAAATAGTGGTCGTTTTGGCGGTTTTTACATTATTTTTTTTTTTACTTCTATATCCATGAGGTCGAGAATAATTTTGAATAGTGGATTTAGTTGCTTAACAATTGTCTGTGTTCAATAATTATAGAGCAAAGAATCTGAGAACCGAGAGTTGCAGAGTAGGTATCATCAAGAGACATGAAAATTGCGCTTCTCGGCGAATGAATGTCTCACTTATCAAAAAAAAACAATGGCTTGAACTGCGGGAGTGCCGGGAGATGTGAAAACTTGAACATTAAACTACATACTGATGAAATTGCATAATATTTTTCGATCTTATGGACATAATAATAAAAAAAATATGAAATAATAAATCACAAATGAAAAATTCAAAACTAAAATAAAAAAGGGAAAAAAATAATCGTTACTCGGACTCGAACTGGTTTCGGAACCGCCCGATTTTCGGCCTGCGCTTTATTATCATTGTAGATGGTGGCAAAATTACCTTCGTATTCTAATGATATTGCAGTGTGCGTTACCCCAGCAGAATGTTGTTTCCTTTCAAGCTATGAATGATACAGATTTTCAGTGCAACATGCCGTTGAAATGTGCGCAACTTTTTAAATTTGTGCATCCCGCCGTTTTTGAGTCCTATTTATGAAAACTAGATTCTGCTAGAGTAACGTTACTCCAGCAATTTAATTTTTTCGCAATGGACCTTTTGGGTTATAAAAAAGGTAGGAAGATAGCTTTTCATTTGTGCAAAATGTGCATGCAAAAGCTAAATTTGTGCATCATTTAGTTTTCATGCTATGTGAGTTTTTGCTGGAATATCGTTTTGCTGATGGCTAGATCTCGCAAACTAACTAGTGAAATATAAAAATTTTGTTAACATGAATAGGTGGTAATTGTGCTCTCTACAGAACTTGTTTCATTTTTAAATATTTACACCGTTTACTTGATAAGAGACACATTTTAAAAAAGGAAATTATTTATATTTTCGATCAGGTCACGTGTCCTATAAAATTTTTTACTTACCCATCCCAAAAATTGCACAACGCCGCTAAAGCAGTTTTCACTTCAAAAAGATGCAACGCATTCGACTAATGGTGAAAATGAAAATTTAATCAATCCATTTATTTTGACACATATGTACGGTATGTACCTCACTATCATGGTGTGACATTTGTTCTACAGTTTCAAAGATGGCGGTCTTGTCGCAGTTGCTTTTCTCTGCCAAACAATACTGAAAAAATCGGAATAACCATTTATTTTTACGTATATAAGTAGAAAATTAGTTAGTTATTAATAATATAATAGCGGTAATTTAACGTACTAGTCGTTTTGATAATGTGATATTAAGTGTACCCATGGCTTCCAATGTGCAAGACTCGCCTGTTCAGCAGACATTTGTGGAGGAGATAGATTACAGTGAAATTCAGGAATTATCGGTAAATATCTGTATTCAGCAAATAGTATAACGAGTTGACTAACTGTTGCCTAGAACTATAAAAAACTGTTGTGTTGACAGGTGGTGGGCAAGGGCGCGTTTGGAGTAGTATGGAAAGGTCTATGGCGAAACATATTCGTAGCAGTAAAGCATATCAACTCTGAGGCTGAAAAACGAGAGTTCTCGATAGAAGTGCGGCAGTTGTCTCGTGTGTCACATCCAAACATTGTGCGGCTGTATGGAGCGTGTACAAAGGGCGCCCACGTCTGCCTTGTGATGGAGTATGCTGAAGGTGGATCACTGTACAATGTGCTGCACAATCGCCCCAAACCTAAATACACAGCAGCTCATGCTATGAGTTGGGCTCGACAGTGTGCTGAGGTTAACATTATTCTGTTTTTATTGACACTTTTGCATAACATATTGCACCAATGGTAAGGCGAGACTGTAACTATTTTTTGCGATTTGAAACGAGTCTTGATTTGACTTTTTTTTACATTCATTGTAAATTTATTCTATTTAAATTACATTTGATTTTTGAAAATGATTCCCTTCCATTTTACTGAACATTATAAATGGTATATATCCGACTTAACATGGACTACTCTCCACTGACTTTAAATCTAATATTATACAAATAAATAGCAGAAGTTCTCTAACTGATAAGGGAAACTGTATCGTAAAATCTTTGTGTAGTTTGATCAACAAATTTAGTTCGTACCATATACGCTAAAAACAAGAACTTGATAATGAAAGTAAACTTGACAACTTCCTTTCATTCATTTACATTACTCTTAGATATTCTCAACTATGCAATGTATTTCTTTTATGATTTGCACACATAGAATTTTATAAACTACGGGTCTTACTCGCTTAAATATTTTATTTTAAGGCTAAATACCTTTGTTTTATTGCCTGACATTTTGACCATATTGCAACTGCTGTGACCACAGCTGTTGCAATTACGTGGTTGGTTAAAAAGTAAGTAGCTTATAAAGTTCTTTGATATGCAATGGATTTTAACGCAGTTTTCATTATCATATACAGCCCCTCAATAATCTATCTATCAATGGATTTGGCTACCAGAGTTAACAATATGTACTAACTAACCCATGGAACTGTAGTTTTAAGTTATCACATTGTTAAAGTTCGAGATTTTTCATTTTGACATAAGCTCCATACATAAGATGTCAAAATTCTACCTCTAGTAGCCAAATCCATTGATAGATAGATTATTGAGACTGGCTGTTAGATAATAGACTTTCTTCCGGATGGATGCATAGAGAGAGGAAACACCTTGCAAAGGTGGGTGGACCCCAAGTACTTACTAAATGTTCTTGGCATATTTATCAGTAATGCTGTTGATTACTCCATACATAATATAATAAAAAAATTGTAACACCTCCGTCTGTTACATTTTCACACAAACTGTTTACTATGCTTTTATTGTGATAACCAAACATCAAATTGTGTTTTATTTCTAATTAATAATAATGTTAATCAAACATTACAGGGAGTAGCATACCTTCATGCAATGAAGCCTAAACCGTTAATACACAGGGATTTGAAGCCACCTAATTTGTTGTTAGTGGGAGGTGGTCAAAGACTGAAGATCTGTGACTTTGGTACTGCAGCAGATAAAGCAACTTATATGACTAACAACAAAGGAAGTGCTGCATGGATGGCACCTGAGGTTTGTATTCATTCAAATATATTTAGCACTTGTGGCAAATCCAGGAATTTGTTTTGAGTGGGGCGTCCTGTTAAGGTGGCAACCTTAACAGGACGCCCCACTCAAAACCGTAATCAATAAAATAGAATATTGTACTCTTTATCATGTAGGTGTACTCTATAATCTATAACACTAGAGTACACTCAAATACATTTTTTTACACTATGTTTACTATACTAGGCCTTATCTATGTAAGCTTAGATTAAGCCTTTCCTGGGTACCAACATGGCCCCGGTTTGGCTACGGAAGTCTTGGGTTCGATTCCCGAGTCTGGATTTCAAATTTTTCTATCTTTCAAAAATGCAATTATTGTATTGGTCTTACAATTCTTTTAAAAACTTACAATTCTTTTAAAAACAATGTGTGGTTTTACTCTTTTCTATAAGTCCATACTTTTTATTAACCCCCTATGAAATCAGATATACTCTATTTCTTACAATAAAAGTTTGGCAATCCTAGGTTTCAACCTGGCAACCAGTCCCTGTAGCTTTTACTCTTTTAAAACCAGATGTCTGAATGGATCATAATGAAATTTGGAAACAAGATATATTGCTTTCCTGGGTACCAACATGGATACTTTTTAGCACAATAATCAATACCAATTAGGGAAAACTCCAGGGCGAAAACTAGTATTATATGTACTGGGTCTATAATTATTATTATACAGATAATTAGTTATATTTTAATTAGTGTAGTAAATGATGAGACCTATCGGATTTTACAATAAAAATGGGATGTCCGAGAAATGGTCTTTATAAAAGACTGTGCTGCAGGGACGAAATCCCATATTTTTACAGTAATATACAATTTTTATCTTTTTACAGTGCTGTTGTTAAGTATAAAGAAGCATAAACCAATAGAATAACAACAGTTATAATTTTAAAAATAAATGGAACAATAGAACTTGGTTTCAAATTTGAGGTCAGATTGACAGATAAAACTTGAGTTTAACAGTTTATCTAAGCACATAACTTTAGTTATTTTCCTATCTAAGTTGTAAAAACATAACCCTTTCTTGCAGTTGAGTAAAAATATGGTGGTTTGTTTTTACTTACAAATAAAAATCTTATTTCTCTCAGGAAATCACCTTTTAGTCTCACATGTCATATTGTGATACATGAGGCAAAAACTTGATTATCTTCAAAATGGCTGAATGTATTTTCATCAAACCAAGCTACAAACCATTCCAATTAAACTAGCATTCTTGTAAAAAAATGATATTGAAATACATTCTTCCGTTTAAGCACAACTAAAGCACATTTATATGTGTTAAACTAAAATCACTCTTGTTTCTTTTCTATTTTAGACTCAATTTTGCCCATGATTCTACTCACGTTGATGTTAGGTATTATGATAAGATACAGCAGTTAGTAGGCCATCATAATCACAAATAAATATTTTTTTTACATAATTGACGGAATATGATAGAAGGATTAGGGTGAGAATCAAACAAATTAAAACTGCCTCTGTGGCGCGGTGGGAGTGTATCCGACTGCTACACAAGAGGTTGTGGGTTCAATCCCCACCCCGGATTAAAACTTTGTGTGATGAGCATGATGGTTTATTCTGTGTCTGGGTGTTACTTATCTATAATATGTATGTATTTAGAAATATATAAGTATGTTTATCAGTTGTCTTGTTTCCATAATACAAGCTCTGCTTAGTTTGGGATCAGATAGCGTTGTTTGAGTGGTCCCAAAATATTATTATTATCTCAATAGATAAATAATGTACAATGGTTTCTTAAAACCTATCACAGTGGAAATTTATGTTTGTTTATGCATCTTAATTGTTAATGTTTGTTATTCAGTTACACCCAAAACATTATCCAGGTTTAGCACTAATAATTCATTTGGAGATAGGGAAATATATAATGTTTAGG
This sequence comes from Herminia tarsipennalis, assembly GCA_945859575.2. Classification (NCBI taxonomy): domain Eukaryota; kingdom Metazoa; phylum Arthropoda; class Insecta; order Lepidoptera; family Erebidae; genus Herminia; species Herminia tarsipennalis. The sequence goes on along the minus strand of OX243846.2, from coordinate 15,392,900 downwards.
GAAATACATAATGTTTGTCAGTCCGTTCATCATTTACACTTTGAAACAATTTTTGTATAGAGATAAGATATGACTTGAAGAGTGACATAATTTGATGGCTTCAAATCATTTATATCCAAGGTTTACATAAAAACAGTTAAGACAAGGGAACAAGTTTATCATTGCAATTATATTTTGTTACATAAGGAGATTAAGTATTTCAAATACATCTCTTGCATTAAGGTATGACCACATGTCACAGTTGTCTTTACAAACATATAATTAACTAGCTGTCCCGCGCAACTTCGTCAGCGTTAATTTCCCCCGTTTTTGCAACATTTCTCATTGCTGCTCCGCTCCTATTAGTCGTAGCGAGATGTTATATAGCCTATAACCTTCCTCTATAAATGGGCTATCAAACAGTGAAAGAATTTTTCAATTCGGATCAGTAGTTCCTGAGATTACCGCGTTCAAACAAACAATCAAACTCTTCTGCTTTATAATATTAGTATAGATTGACACAAAGTACAGCCAGACTCAGAGCAAATATTTATGAGTTACACAAAGTTCAGTCACGTTTAAGAATCGAACCTGCTGAATGATATGAATTTTCCAGCATTTTAATAGATATTCTGCTATTTGGGACGGAGACAAATCATACAAATTATAGATCATGAAAATTGGCTCACTCGTAGTTGAGATTTAAATGGCGTAACTAAGCTAAACCAACCAGACTTTATTTCATATAATATTTAAGTATTACGTAATTTATATTTTCGTGTTTTATGTTTCAGGTTTTTGAATGTTCTACATATACAGAGAAATGCGACGTATTTTCGTGGGGTATTATTCTATGGGAGGTCCTCTCCCGACGGAAACCGTTCGAAGAAGGTGGCTCAGCATTTAGGATAATGTGGGCAGTACATACAGGTAACATACTTCAAGTAAAATATCTACAAATTAGATGCACAAGCGAACTTCAAATCGCCTTGTTTTTTTTTTACTGACATTTTCCAATATTAAGTAGATTATAAGGGAGGGATCCCACCACCCACCCTCAATCTGTGAATCTACTTAAGATGGATTTCCGCCATGTTACGCCTGATTCAATCGGTTATTTTCCAATATGTTAATAATTATTCTGCTATTCGGGACAGACACAAATCCAACAAATCAAAGATCATGAAAATCAGCCCACCTGTGTTGAGTTATAAATGGTGTTACAAACCCGACTTTGTTTTATGGGTATAATATAAGATATAATCAGTAGGCGATATTAATCAGTATACATTTACAACATTGTTTTTTCGTGTAGGTCAAGCCTAATAGTTTCCTGACAATTAGCGTAACTTATTTTTATGACATGATTTTAACCATCTTATACTCTATCCTACTAGCCAATGTGCCAGCAAAATGGTAAAATGAAACCTTTATAGTTTCGCCATGTCCGCCCGTCCGCAGCTAAGCTCAAAGACTTAATACTAGAAAGCTGTTATTTTGCTTGGATGTACATATTTACTTACGCCGAGAAAGGTTTATCTAGAAAATACCATGGTACCCTTACATGTAAAGTGGGGATGTGATTCTTCTTTCTCACCTACACCCTTATCGTGTGGGTATCATTAGATAGGTCTTTTAAAAATTTTGGGGTTGCTTGTGAATTCATTTTTCAATTTAGGGATCCGTTTCTGAAATATAAAGCCCGCAATTTTTTGTTAGAGTCAAGTATTTTGTTGTTCAAGTTGTTTTCAGAGATGTGAAATACAACAAAGTCTAGGGATATTCAAATTAAAATTCTTTATTGTACACATAGAAAAAAAAAAAACAATACGTCCAAAAAAAAAAATGTAATGTACAAAGGCGAGCTTAACTCAGTATTTTGTTAATTCTAAAAAGCTATAGGCATTTTGTTAAGAAAACTAAGTATGATAAGAATCCCAATTTTATAATCTACTAGCTGACCCGCGCAACTTCGTCTGCGTAAATTTTCTCTGTTTTTGCAACATTTTTCCTTGCTGCTCCACTCCTATTAGTGGTATCGTGATGTTATAAAACCTGTAACCTTCCTCGATAAATGGGCTATCTAACAGTAAAAGATTTTTTTAATTAGGACCCGCAGTTCCTGAGATTATAGCGTTCAAACAAACAAACAAACGCTTCAGCTTTAAAATATTATAGTATAGTTATAAATGTTAGGGGTGGGCAATGACCCGCGCAACTTCGTCTGCGTAAATTTTCCCTTTTTTCTTTTTTTTCTTTTTTTTACAACATTTTTCATTGCTGCTCCGCTCCTATTGGTCGTAGCGTGATGTTATAACCTATAGCCTTCCTCGATAAATGGGCTATCCAACAATAAAATATTTTTTCAATGCGGCCCAGTAGTTCCTGAGATTATCGCGTTCAAACAAACAAACAAACTCTTAGGGGTATGAAAAATAGATGTTGGCCGATTCTCATAGATATCGGATAAGCACAAAAAATTTCATCAAAATCGGTCAAGCCGTTTCGGCGGAGTATGGCAACGAAAACTGTGACACGAGAATTTTATATATTAGATAATTATTTTTTTAATAACACATCGGCATCGATGCTAAAAATTAAGTTGTCAAAATTTTGCTGCGGTATGCGGTCTCATATGTTTTGTAAATGCTGAAAAAGATGATTCAGTAGTCAGAATTTTTTTGTTGGCCGAAAATAACGTATAGCTCGTCGCTGTAACATGTCCCGTGCGTATTCAATGGGGCTTAAGTCGGGTGACTGATCTCGGATGTCGTGTTCCAGAAGGGCAGCCGAAACCAGCCGCGCCGTTGAGAAGGTGCATTGTCATGCATGAACTGAAATGTTTGTCCTATTTGGACGTGTTAGATGATCACAAGATTCTATGATCTCGTCATGGTATTTTTGGGCCGTCATGCTGCCTCTTATCCAAATGAGTGATAATATTGTAACAAAATTATCATAATAATTGTAGCCGCTTGCTATTACTAGCGCCATCCGTTCGCGCTCCCATACGAATGACCGGACACACCATAATGGTGCCGCACTTGTGTGTGCTGCAGACCTCTTTCTCTGCCTGGAAGACTCCAAATACGTAATCTTCTAAAATCCGGGTGGAATCCAAAGCGAGATTCGTCAGTAACTAGCACCATCGACCATAGTTCGTTGGTCTATAATAAATGTTGGCGTTGAGCCCAAACAAGCCTCCTTCCTTGATTGCCACGCCGTATAGCTGGAACTCGAAGCTGTCTGCGACTTCATGTAATCTCCTGATAGTTTGGTCACTTACTAACAGCTGGGGCCTATTTCATAAATTTGACACTTTTGACCCTTTTTGATAGTGCCGTTTCAAAAAGATGACATTTATGTCAAAATACGATAGGTAAATACTGACATAATTGTCGGGCTAAAAACCCGTTTCTTATATTGTCAGATTTTACCTGACGAGTCTCTAACAGCCGGTCTCAATAATCTATCTATCGATAGATTTGGCTACTAGAGGTATATATTTGAGCTCCATATACAAAATATGTCAAAATTCTACTATTATTCGTTTGTCTTGGTAATTGACAATTGTCATCACTGTTTTTGAAATATTTGTCGCTAGACAATAAATATCAATACATGCCTATTATTTAGACAGAATATGAGGGTAGTTTTAAAAATATAATAACAAATTTATTTTTGTTTTTGAATGGAGCTTTGGTTTTGAAAGAATGTTGTAAATGTGCGACGTCATATTATGTTCATCTTCACTACTACTGCTATCCGTCGAAGACGTTAACACAATTTATTAAATTATTCGTAGGTTAAGACATTAGGTGCGGGTGTCTGTCGAAAATCTCTGACAATTCGACAAATTTGTCAACCTGTCACGACAAATATGTGTTTTATAAGACAAATTTGACAAGTTTTTCCCGACAAATTGTCACCTGTCAAAAGAAAATGTTTATGAAACAGAAATTGTTAATCTTTATGAAACAACAAATTCGACAATTGATGAATTGTCGCCTGTCACCTGTCTCGTTTATGAAACAGCCCCTTGGTGGTCTGACTGGAGCCTCTGCACTAGTTGCATCGCCGTAATGTTGGATTACCTGATCGCGGTGTTTTGTATATATCGGTCTTGTCAAAATATGGTAACACGATTCCTCCCATTGTGCCGCTCTGCTACACTCCCAGTTACACGATAACGTGACCAAAACCTGATAATCACATTTTAACTGGTGCTCAGGGCGTCAGCAGCCACGTGGTGGACAGCACCGGCTTCTAACATGTCCACTGCTCACAACATTTAATAAATAAATAAAATAAATATCAGTAAATATTGAACTGTTATAGGGTGGGGATATACGTAAAAAACCCTACTTTATTTTTTACATATAACCTACTGTCTACATTTGATCATAAAACGACACAACTTTTAGTAAGGTCACAAACCGGTCAACATTAAAATGTTGCACTATAATACCTTTTGTTGAAATATGACTCACCGTATAAATACTGTAATTAGTCTAGGAATTAGTTATGAGAATGTAGGTCTAAGGATTGTGAGTCGGTGGCGATCGAGTACATCGGGGGACGCGATGGAATTAACAACGATGGTAGCGTTGCTTATTCTATCTCGTCTTCCTTTTAGTTCCATAGATGGGCATATGTTTGATAATAATATAAATCATTTTCATGCGTCAAGGATTATGTTAATCTTTCCAGTCGAGTCAGATATTCTGTATAGCAAGCTAACTATACATCTCTGTTGCGATAGCTGTAGCTTTAGTACGAATTTTTATTATACTTATAAATACTAATCGAACAGTTGACGCAAAATGACAATGAAAACTAGCCCTCCGTGTGCGTATTTTGAATTAAAATACGATAGGTATTTTTTGACGACAGATTTCGATCGCTTTTGCAGAGTTGCTACTCACATGTTCGGACCGGCATCATTTGGCACAGGTCGGGCGGTACAAGCCGAACATGACGCAGTAATTGCTTCGGGCCGGCTTTGTGCTGACCCGCTTATGTGTATAGCCTCCCTCACGTCTGGCGACTCTATGGCCATCTATATAAACCTTATTATGAAAAATCATTAGCTCTCGAGTTCTCATCGCTAGTTTCTATGCCATTTTTCATTAACTATTCGATTACCATTCGAAAGTATAGTTAGGTTGGTGCTGGAGCTACTAACTAAGCTTTGATAGTAAACATAACAATTGTATATTGCTAATGAAAGATCACCATAAACGTTTTATGATCACAGTATTGATTAATGTGTACGATTAAAATGGTAGTTTAGTTGTTACTTCCAGTGAATTGTGACATCATAATAAATGATTCAGATACACCAACGCTTAATTATATTTTACTCTTGAATTCGTATTGTTTCATCATTTGAGTTTAGATCGTCTTTGAGGTTTGACAGAAGTCTTTTAAGTTATAAATTTAAAAAGTTACGTCAGGCAAAGTTGTCCGGACTCTAAGCCTGTCTATTATATTTTTTTTTTTTTTACTTTCGGTCAGACATTGTGTTATAGTGTAAACATTCAATGAGGTAATCACAGTTTTTATTCAAAACTTACTATTTTCTTAGTTTAGATTTTCTGTGTATGTATAGTTTTCAATTTAGGACTATAATCACACTAATATTATAAAGGCGAAAGTTTGTGAGTGTGTATGTTTGTTACTTCTTCACGGCTAAACGGCTGAAGCGATTTTAATAAAATTTGGTATATAGTTAGCTGACACCCTGGATTAACACATAAGCTAATAAACCGCGGGTAACACCGCGGGGCACAGTCAGTAATATATAAACCTAAAAACTTATTTACGATCTAGATATTACCCCAATACCACACAAACCTCTTTATAATATTAGTATAGCCAATAGTTTTTGTTTCGTGTAAGTATGTTTCATTTTATAAAGGCTATCATTATAATCTTTAGTAGGCATTATAATTTAACATTCTAAGACACTGTAACAATACATATGCAAAAACTTGAATCTAAGTCAAGATTATTGAGTTTATATATTACTAGCTTACCCGCGCAACTTCGTATGCGTAAATTTCCCCCGTCGTAGCGTATGTCATATAGCCTATAGCCTTCCTCGATAAATGGGCTACTCAACAGAGAAATATTTTTTTCAATTCGGACCAGTAGTTCCTGAGATTACCGCGTTCAAACAAACTCTTCAGCTTTATAATATTAATGTAGATAAAAAGGTATTTTAAAGTTGTGAACAGTAGGCAGACAACCATTAAATCAATAGCTAAACAAACAATATCCACTGATAAAATAGTTGTCTATCTACGTCTATATAATACTAGCTGCCTGTCCCGGCTTCGCACGGGTCTCATATCATAGTTTTTTGTACCTTGAGTTACATTATTGCAATTTTCGTAAGGATCTCTTTTTTTTTTTGACAGTAAAATTACAACAACATAGCTTACTCCCCGATAATGTAGCTTTGTAATGGTGAAAGAATTTTTAAAATCGATTTGGTAGTTTTTAGGTTATTCGTTACATACAAAAATGCAAATCTTTTCTCTTAGTATAGATTAAGTCCCTACTAAATTATGTTTTTGTTATTGTTATAATCGAAATACAGGGTATTTCAACAAGAATTTGGTTTTTTGAAACGAAATAAATAAAACAAAGAATTCAATTGAAATTGATTCCAGAATTCAATTGAAATTGATTCCAGTTTTTATTGTTTTAGAAAGTGTAAGATTCGGCATTTATAATTAAAAAATTATATCGGACAAATGTCCACTACAACCACGCTTACAGATGTCAATTCTTTCATCAATATTTTCAATCACTTTTTGGCAAAATGACGGGTCTGTTTCGTTAATCACGTCACGGATTTTGAGTTTTACTGAATAAGATTCGTCTGGCTCCGTATAGTCTATGTCTTTAACATAGTCCCACTAAAAATAATCCAACGGTGTTAAATCACATGATCGTGCCGACCACTTGTAGTTGAATTTCGTGAAATTATGCCATCGGGAAATTTGGTTTGCTATAAATTTATTGTTTCGGGGGTTGTGTTACTTGCGGCACCGTCCCGTTGAAACCACATGTCAGTCACATCCATATCATCAATGATAGGCCAAAATTGAGCTATTAATTCTGGATTCCATTAATTCCGAATTCGGATCTTCTTCAACACTGGTTCACGGCTGCAATGATTTCACTTGAAAGATCCAGTAGAACCCACATTATGTACTGAACCTGTCAGTCACATTTATCAACCAAATTTGTTAATTGCGGTCTCAGAAGGACGATTATGTTGACCAAAAATATCGCGAAATGCAACCTTTACTGTTTCACCATTTACATAGTGGATTTTTATTATTATTTTAATGTGATTTTCGATCGAAATTGCATTCATTGCAAGCTTCTACGTAAAAAAATAAATGTCAAAACTGTCGTGTTGTGCCGATTTGCCTCTATTGAAAAACAAAGTTTTTGTTGAAAAACCCTTTAGTATGTATTGCCAGTCAACCTAAATAAGCTTGACCAGAAAAAAAATCAGCGCGCCACATTTTATTTAAAAAAAAAAAAAATATTCCACAGGCTTACCACAATATGGCGAGGCTTTTTTATTTTTCTGTGTGTAACTTCTTGAATGTTTTAGATATAACAAATACATTGTTTTTTTATTTTCTAGGTCAAAGACCAAACCTGATTGAAGGTTGTCCAGAGCCGATAGAGCAGTTGATGACACAATGCTGGTGCAAAGTTCCCGCTGAGAGGCCCAGCATGGCCAAGGTAGGCTTCAGTACAAAATTAAATGATGACTATCATCGAACCGTTGCCAATAGTAAAGGTTATGCTATTAGAGAATGATTAGTCATTGTAAATTGTTATTGAGTTGTTATTGAGGTCTAGGTGTAAATACTGGGTATTGAATAGGATTTTATTAGGCGGTCACAGAGTAGCCTATGACGAAGCTTGCAGTCAGTCTTGCAGTGCGGCCCTAGTCTACCCGTGACGACGACCTTGCAATACGGTCGAGAAATAAACTAGGTATTTTGCCTTAAATTATTCACGCGATTAAGACCCGTTATATATATATATATAGTTATATATATATATATATATATATATATATATATATATATATATACTGCTATATATATATATATATATATATACTGCTATATACTCATAGCCTATGAGTATATAGCAGAAGATTCGAAACAGGATTTTTGTATACCTATGAGTCATAGGTATACTCATATTGTCTAGTGTCAATAACCCTTTTGTCTTTTCACGTTTTACTATCGCATAATAATAGCCCTAGAGGGGAGCGCCTAAAAATGCAAACATTTTATAAAGACCTTCCAATACCCTTCCGTCAATCAGCTGGATTCCTTAGCGTTTGGCGCCGAGGCCGGGTTTTTTTAATGAAAGAAATACATTACTGAATTGCGTTTTAACATTTGATAATTAGTTTTCTAGCAGTATATTAATTCAAATTTTATTTTTTTGTAATTTTAACATAAAACTATCAGCGGTTATTTCTTCCTATCAATACTTACGTCAGATGTATCTAGTCTAGACAATACATAATCAAAGTAGCTTTGTTTTAAAATACTTACAACCTCTTATAGAAGGCCACTATATAAGTCACCTAACAATTTTTATTAAATCGTATATTCACATTGATACAACAAAAGTGCGGTTCTACAACTTGCGTAATTACTTACTGCATGTTCGCAATTTAAAAAAAACCTAGTACTCAAGTCTACCACTGGGTTCTTTTTTAGATGCTTAGGAGCCATTCATTAACTATGTAAGGAGGTTATTACGATGTTTGAACCCCTCCCCTACCCCTATCCCCATGTAAGAACACATTCACACTGTCTCTTATGATACAGGTTACCCTAGTATAAGAGACAGGGTTTAACATTTTATGCAAACAGATCCGAGTTGTATCTATGTAATACCTTACTTCTACCAATCTATGTACTGTACAACTATTTTATGCATTATTTGTAGAATCTGTTATAAAAACTCTGTACCTACTTTTTGTGGCACAATAAATAATTATTATTATTATTTAAGATTTAAATCGAAGTGTACATTATGCCCATTTTGAAATGAAAAACCATTTGGCATGAAATGGGACAATATTTCTCATTTTAAATTTTGAGTTGCAAATTTTTACCTAACAACGTGTGTTACCCCCTTCCCCCCCCCCCCCCCCCCCAAAGGTATTGTGCAGGCACATATTATAAAAGATGTATTAAGTATGGTCATTACATTTATTGATAACAAACTATGCCACAGTTATTTTGAATAATAAACGAATATTAATTATTAACCAGATTTCTGAAGAGAGCTGAATCTAAGCACGCAACTATGAGACATCCTAACAGATTCTCTACAAAAGAGGGACAAAGTGGCCCAATGGACTTCAATGACGTTTGTTTGTTTTTACGTCTGCAATATTTTATCTAACAGGAGTTAACCGATCACTCATATCATAAATACAAAATCAGCTTCATAATTAAATTAAATTTATTTACTTCAAGCGAAATATAATTAATATATGTATTAATTAATAAAAACAAGCATTTGCAAGCTAGTGTGAAATACATAGGCTAATGAATAAGCGGGCTTTGACATCTATAGCTCAGTGAAATGTCAAGTGTTATAAAACACCTACTTGACACTTTCGATACCTTCAAATCATATTATAAGCCCTGTGTCGCGGGGGACTTTACAAACATACAAGTCACGGATATAAATTACACAGCCTCTAAATATTTGTTCGCAGTTCTCGGCATTCCATGCTACCATTACCCTTGAACAATATGTAGTGTTTCACTGCCTCTGCGGCGCGGTGGAAGTGTATGCGACTGCTACGCAAGAGGTCGTGGGTTCGATCCCCACCCAGGATAAAACTTTGTGTGATGAGCACGATGGTTTATTCTGTGTCTGGGTGTTATTTATCTATAATATGTATGTATTTAGAAATATATAAGTTTGTTTATTAGTTGTCTGGTTTTCATAATACAAGCTCTGCCTAGTTTGGGATCAGATAGCGTTATGTAAATTATTATATTATTAAACTAAATAATACAAATACCATTCAAGTATTTTTTGTACCTGGGGATTCCATTATATATTTCCATCTCATTATTTCGGACCTACATTTGTGCAACCGGCTAAGTTTATGGCTGCCAGTCCATCGAAGCGACGCGAGGCTACGGAGAAACGGAGAAATATTAAGCAATAGGATAGCGAAGTGGAGATTTTATGCAATTTTCTTACAAGAATAATAAACATTTTAGGCTCATTTTAACATTATTTATTAGACTAGCCGACCCACGCAACATCGTCTGCGTCTATTTTCTTTGCTGCTTCGCTCCTTATGGTCGTAGCGCGGTGTTATATAGCCTTTAGCCTTCCTCGATAAATGGGCTATCTAACAGTAAAATACATTTTCAATTCGGACCATTGTTCCTGAGATTATCGCGTTCAAACAAACTCATTAGCTTTATAGTATTAGATAAGTATATATAAATAGTCTCCCACAATAAATTACTGTTGTGGAAGACTAGTGTCAAAGCTAAGCTCGAAGCTTGTGTTTCAGGACACCAGATCTCCTTATCTTTACATGTATAATTTTACAAATTGTTACAACAATGTACATAAAAGTGCCGACTTTACAACTTAACGAGTAACAGCAGACCAAGTGAGAAGTAACAAAATTTTCGTACATATTCCATTGAAAAATACTTATATAACGTTGTTTTATAGTTGTAGTTTTTACGTAGTAGTATGAAACAAAAACAACAGAAAACCCACTTCTTAAACCGCATTATTCGGTTGGGGGATTACGGATCTGGCCCGACATGCACTTGCCCGGTTTTTTTTGTTTTTTTTACTTTTAATAACTAGCATTGTGGGTCGCACATTATTAGCAATCCTGTTTACCCCTCTAGCTAGGCTCAATGGCTTGTTAGGAGTGGGCTCACGTCAATAGTATAATGGGTAAGATATGAACCCACGACGATTGCGAGTCCGATGCCTTAGCCATTAGACTACCGCCGCTTCAAACGTATATCTTTAGTTTGCCTATGTTAACTATTTCAAATTAATTTAGTTCCTGAATTTCTTGTTTATTTCTTCGTTTCTCAGCTCCGCAACCTCGCTGCGATTCAATGAACAGACAGCCTATGAAACAGAGCCTCACAATCCCGACATATGTCTAAATAGAAAATGTACACTTTTTCCATATTGCAATATTGCGTAGTAATAAGTGATTATTTTTTATTTCACCTCATTACATGTTACAGGTGGTAGAAATAATGACGGCGCTATGTGAATTCTTCCCGGGCGCGGACACCCCTATCAACTACGACGATTGCGAGGATGACGTCACGGATTGCTCGGAAGATGAGTACATGTCATACAACACTCAGGACAGTCTCACTGACGCGGGCGAGCTGTCCCAAGACATCCCGACACAAAACACCGACTACAGCGCCCCCAACACACTACCAAGAAACAATACCGCCCAGACGCCCCGACCTCGCAGCTTCGTCGAAACTCAAGTGAGTAAGCTACAGACCTTAATGGCCGCCGAGGCGCATCCAAAAACCTCGGCTTTAACTAAAGATGAACCGGATGTACATAACAGAATAGGACCGGTTCGAATCCCACAGCAATTTAAAAAGCCCGAAGTGTTCGAAGCGGGGAGGTCACCAGTCACGATCAACAGGACGTCGAGCTCACCCGTGCCATCTGAAAAAGCTTATATGCCGAGTGAGGGAAGTACACCACAGGATTCCTTGCGAGTGGTCAAGAGCCCTGTCATATTCAGCGAGAGCTCGTCACCAAGAAGACTATCTCCAATATCCAATTACAACGTCGGCAATATGAACCCCAGGCATAATATAGACATCGAGCAATACTGGAACAGAGAGAACGATAAACTATCACCAGTCAGGAGTCCCTCAGTAACGAGCAACTCAAATTCTATGAGAAAAGAGGATTATAATCAGAACTATTGCGACAGACTGAGCGCAGCAAACAGTCCGATGTTGCCTATGAAGGAATACAATGGAAATATATCACAGAGACCGATTGATCCGAGATATCAAACGCCATTACAAATAGAAGTTGATCCAGTAAGTCCAACAAATACACCGTATCTAGTTGTCCGTACCTTTTCCTGTCCTTGACGTCGAGATGTTGTGTAGTGTAGGAGAAATGGAGGGGTGACTAACATTGTTTACTAACATTTCTTATATACATAATTAAGTATTAGTATTGGATTGCTTTAGTTAATGTTATTTTTTAATTTTTCAGAATTCGTGGGAGTTTATCGATATGCCACTCAATTATTATGATGAGTATGTCGACGTGAGAAATACAACCGGTTTCGACAAATACTATACTGTGGGTGAGTGATGCATGTCGATTTGTGTTCGTTCATAAATATGTATCCATCTGTTGTATATTTTTAGCTCAAAAATTGGCTTAAATAGATAAGAACGCACTCTATTTTAACATATTCAACGTTGAGAGCAATTTTCATGAAGTGTTTATAATTGTATGCCTTAATATGCAAGTGGAATTTTATTACTGCGCCAGTATTTCCGCGGTGTTTAAAAATAGTAACGCATTTGGAGTGATTCAGTGATGCGTCTTACCACGTGTTACTCTTACGTAAGAGCACGTGAGCCTTCTAATGTTAAATAGCTTTTATCTTATATCTAACAAAGAAAAAAATGCATATAAATCAGTTTATTTTTATTCCAACCATTATTTTAAAAGTAATTAGAAGTCTTCAGCATGACTCACGCTACGTTCAGGCGAACCATCTCAGAACGAAAATAAACTGTAGAATACAATGTAGACGCAAAAAGAAATTTGTGATGTTACAAATAGAGGAAATCTACTTTGAGAATTTTAATTGCAGTGTGTCATGTATTGTCTTGATTCACACATTCGTTGTCTCATTGTGCTAGACATAAAAGTAAAATCAATTATTGCTACCTGTGGGTAGTTTATCTGTCCATAAAGCTCTTTAAGGGGTTAGTATCTTCCGCCTACGAATTTAATAAGGCTGCCTGCCCATTGAAGCGGAGCGAGGCTGCTTTTATTCAAACCTATTGGTTAATATTTGTCCGTTACTCCACTCCTCAGCTCGCTCCGCTTTAATAGGTTAAGGGTCAAAAATCACGCAACTTTGAATAATTTGCTTCGGACCCTACAATATTTTTTTGTGATTTCAAATAGCAACAAAGTCATCACCACTAGGCATGAGCTTTTGTGTGCTAACATTCTGTCTATAAATATTTCAATTTTTATCTAAACATCCATTACACCGGTCTTTTTTTTTTATTGAACCATGGGCGGGTCCAGGATTTCATTTGGGGGGGGGGAATGGTAGTGCTGGGGGGATGGGAGCATTTCGTTTCGCCCCCATTTGTGAGTTGCACGTAAGAAGGTGAGGGGGGGGGGGTTCACAAGTAACTAATGTGTGTGTATGGGTTCACAATAAATGGGTAATGAAAAAAATGGGTAAATAAATTAAATACAATACAAGAAAATGGCATGTGCTCACGTGTAAACCCCCCCCCCCCTCCCTGCCTGGATCCGCCTATGATATGAGCAATGATGCAACATTAGGTTGACACTTTATTTCGGTGGATTGATCGCACAGTCCGCTGAAGGAATTTAAACAGTTTTTAAATTGATATCAATTCAAATTGAGGTGGTATTTCTGCTGGTATCTTTATCTAAGTACGTTATTACAACACAACAAGGAAGCAGTTTATATTCGAAATAAATTATTTATTAGTTGCCACCCAAGAGTGTTTTTAAACCCCCTTGAAAAACTGTTGGTCATTTTATTTATTGCATAATATTTTAATCATCAAATCACTGAAAAAAAAAATATTTAACATTACTTACATATGTGACTTGACAGTCCCCGATACCCTGTTACTATGGACTGAGTCCGATGCACGCTCAGTTCCTAAATGTCACTCCGAAAGTAATCCACGCAAGTCAGCTGCCGATAAACATCTCCCAAATAAAAAGGAAGCTCCAAACCAGTTATTTATTGGCTACAAAACAGATGATCGCATGTATTAAGATACGAGATTGTCGTCTAAACTCGTACCAATGCATCATTGCGCATGAGTAACCGCTCTGAAATAGCTGAGTCCTGCCAGGACACGAGCGCACTGACTCACCGTAGCGTTTATTTATCATACACCGTTTAGGAAACGGTTGTACTGTTTGGTATAATTGTTTATTTTTTTATCCTACTAATATTATTAATGTGAAAGTGGATGTTTGGTGCTCTTTCATGGAAAAGCTATAGAACGAATTTTGTGGGGGGTGATTTTGGGGGGGGCGCCTGAGTCCCTAGCCCCTTTGAATCTGCCACTGTTTATACTTACATCAGAAAAGCACATAGACTAAAGTCAAACATAACCCGGACGAAACCATTTATTAAATCTCAAGAGTGACTTTGTTTGAATGCGCTATTCTTCGAAATTACAGGGCCGTTTAGATTAAATTTTAAAAAGCTGCGGTATCCTATTGGTTATGGCATCGAGAGGTTGTTGGGACTTGTAATCCCGGCCATACTGCCGATTTAGCTTAGCTGGAGTTGTTGACAAGCTCGTAATGTGCGACTCACATTGCAAGTATTCTTAAAAAAAATGAAATTTGGCATGTAGGTAGCTTAAAGTTAAGCGTAGTTGCTTGGGGCCGGCTTTGTTCGCCGTTCGCCGAATGTGCCGACGAGCTTGTGTGTAGCCTCCCTTATATGCTAGGTATGTAGGTACTTTTATAGCGCAAAATCTTTTAGTCAATTTTAGAGGAACCAACTTAATTCAAGCCCAAAACTGCGTAGGCCTATGTTTTTTTTGTGTTAGAATAATGTGACATGTTATTATAATCGTTTTTCATGTTCCAGAATTAAGATTCCAATAATATAAATTGTACTACCCACCTAAAGAGTTCTAGACAGACAATGTACTCGACATAAGCCAATTTATTACTAATAGTAAAGAAAATTTGTCTTATAATTCCTGTGTAATGGTTTCACTCCCACGTAGATGTTCATCTCATTGTTCCAGCTTGTCTTAAGAAATAAACAACTTTGCCAAATAAATTAAAAAGTCGCAAATGGAACGGGCTTTTTGCTTCTAGAAGTTATTTTGCTTTCTACTTTTTAGATATAGCAGGAAATTAATATTTTTTATAAAATTGTCAGCAACTTTACATACTTAATTTAGATTGAAACTTACGGATAAATAAAACCTTTTACGTCATTAAGTCCCGATATACATCTAGAATCTGTAAATATCGCGAACATTTAAAAACAGTCTTTAAACATCAATATTATTGTTTGAAATATTTGTAACCATAGTCAACTTTAAACGCATCCTTAATAAATTCTTCCGGATAGCAAAACACATTACATCTCAGTGTTCATTAGAATATTATATACAGTAAACTAAACAAGAGCCCTAATGTTAATTATAATGTATAGAGTTAGGTGTTCTAAGAAGCTCGCTGCTTCAGACGCGTCGCCATTTGACAGCGAATGCCGTACACTCAAATATCAAGCGCTTAGTCATCGCAGACATGTTACATTAGTTTTATTATTACATAAATTATTTTTGCAATTTGCTCAAAATAAGTAGGCAAAAGCGTCCAATCCAGGCATTTAAACACTGAATCATTGCCCACGTTAAAGGTGAGTTTTAATTTAGCTTTTCGAAACAATTCGCGAATTTATATTCATTATTGTGTAACAAATCTATTACCATTTAAAATCTTTCTTAATTAACTTTCTCCTCATTCTTTTTCCGTGTCAAAACTTACAGTGAGAGAGAATTATTTCACTAAAACTGTTTCAGAATTATTATTGTGTACTATTTGCTACCCACTAATGTTTTGATGAATGGAAATACGGAAAATATAGAAGATATATATTTTGTATTTTCTTAGTAATAAATGAGTATTGGACAGTATGGTTCCGGCATTATTATTATTCAAAGTTTTTTAATAAATTGTCGAGTTTCAGTTTTGATTTCTAGTGAGATCATAAGCCTGTTTATTATTTTTGTTTTTAAAGTGTAACGACTATAATAAGCGGTGTTTTTTTTAACTTTCAGTGATTTACATTCCAGTGAGATTGAAATTTAATGAATAAGTAGGTAGATAGGTTTTAATGGTTGGCAATAAAAGCGTTGCGTGATTATCGTAAATGTCGTAGATATGCAATAACCGTAGGTTGCGTAGGAGCATATTGCGTATAAGTACTTCGGCGCCGACGCCTAATGAGTCTTTTTTTCATGTTTTACCGGTGTTCTGAATAAATGACTTCGTGTTAATGTCGTGTTAATAACGTAATTTTTCAAAGATAATGAGAGCGTTTTGTACCTGAACTAATAACCGATTACTTGAAGAGTCTTGAGGTTTTGTTTATTTTTGATATTTCGTGAGAATCTATTATTAAGTACTCCTAGGGTTCTTTAATTCTTTTCTCACTGGGTTTGCCCGCACTTCTTTTGCTACCGTTGCAAACAAGCATTTTCACAGGAATCTTTTTATGTATTAATCGCCTTTCCTAAAGTGAAACCTCCCGGTGTTCTTTAACTTAGATATGTCTATTTAAATATTATATTGGATTAAAAATATACCAATTTAGGATCGCTAGTTACTGAGAAAATTCCCAGTAAGTTGAGTTACTCAAAATCTGATCCTAATGAGTCATTACAATATTAATAACAAGAACTTAGTTACTAGGAGCTAAAAATAGGAAAATAGCGTGTAGTCTGCAAACCATTTGCCTATTTTCACTCTGTAACCAACAGCGTTCTAGTGAAACAACCATAAAATCAACCCATTGTTTTCGAATCAAATATTTTACTATGCACAATTCGAGGAAAACATATGAATCTTCACTAGATAAATCTTGTAACTTCGCTGAACGCTTTTCCGCCACCAATTGAGTTTTATTAGAAATATTATGACTAATCTTCTGCGTATAGATATTAAAAGTCTTTGACACCAAAATAAATCATCGAAACGCGAATATTTATATCGAATAAAAATTCATAGATTTCATTTACATTTAAACGTTTTTTATTTTCTTGGCTTGCTGTAAAAAACTTCTCTAGCCATCCAGTAGAATAGTTTAACATTTAATCAATATACTAGCTTTCGCTCGCCGATGACGGTTATGGCGATAAAAACTATCCTTTGTCGTTCCCCGGGACTCAAACTATCTCCATACCAAATTCATCTAAATCGGTTTAACTGTTTGAGTTACTTTCCCATTTATAATATTAGTATGGATTAATTATTTTATCTATCTTCCGTCTATGCACATTTTATTTAGTTCAATGTATAAAATAGCTTAGCTTTAGAGCTAGGAGCTAGTTTAGGAGCTTAGGCTCCTCAACGGCTTATATTTGGTTCTAGCTGATCCCAGCAACTTCGTCTGCGTAAATTTTCCCCGTTTTAGCAACATTTTTTATTGCTGTTCCGCTCCTATTGGTCGTAGCGCGTTCGATAAATGGGTTATCCGAAAGTAGATTTTTTTTTTAATTCGGACCAGTAGTTCCTGAGATTATCGCATTCAAACAAACACTATTAATCTTTATAATATTAGTATATACATATATGGAGTAATGATATCCTCTATTATGACAATCTTTCTAACGGCTGTTTTCAATAATCTATCTATCGATGGATTTGGCTACTAGATATAGAATTTAAATGTATTTGTTATGGAGCTAATGTCGAATGTATATCTCTAGTAGCCAAATGAATCTATAGAATGTAGGCCGTAATTTGGCAATATGTTTGGTTACGATCCCTTACTTTTGATTAATTCTGTAAATTAAAATGTTCCTTCTATTCATTTTTGTTGCAAATGTTAAATAGCTAAAATCGGAAGCATGACTCACGTCATGGTAGTCTAACCATACATAATACAACAAAACGTACTGAGTAACTGTAACATAAAAATCATAATTTTAAAAGCATCGCTTTATCTGGCTATGCATCGACATGTGCACATATGCATATACAGACGTCATAAAAACATAGCAACAAGCTTGACGTACTATTGATTGGCTATACGCTTGTATGTGTGTGTATTACGGTCCAGATGCGGCACAGGACCGTCCCGGCATGACTCACTCTTCTCGGAAGGGGCCGCGACTATTTTAGACTGTGTCCGCTTACCTTCTAGGAACCGGGTGGTGTGAGACCAACGACCGATCGCAAAGCCAAACGTATTGTTAGATCGGTAACGGGGTTGCTTCTAACCACCATCGGTTCCTTGTTTCATTCTCGTTAAAGTTAATCCAGGAACTTGGATCATCTCAGTTTGCATTATGACGTAATCTTTCTTTTAATCAACAGTAAAGTCAATAGGTAACGATACTGTTTGAACTTTGACACGTCTGATAATATCAATGTGTTTAACTTAGTACAGTCAGGGATAGATTTCGTTTAATATATTAATATTCAAATCTACAAGCTGATCCCCACAACTTCGTCTACGTCAACTTTCCCCGTTTTTGCAACATTTTGCATTGCTGCTCCGCTCCTATTATCGTATCCATATAGCGTTCCTTGATAATTGGCCAACAGTGAAAAAATTTTTGGATTCGAACCAGTACTGAGATTATTGCGTTCAAATAAACAAACAAACTTCAGTTTTATAATATTAGTATAGATTTGATAGACTTTAGTGTCTACCCGTGACCACGGCCGTTGCTATACGGTCGAAACGTCGGGCAATAAACAAAAGTATTTAGCCTTAAAATAGAATATTTACGCGATTAAGACCTAATTCATAGCTTATAAAATTCTATAAATCAAAATTATTAAAAAAAAAAAAAATGATTACCGTCGGCCAGTTTGTCGATGTCTGGGAATAATGTTATGATGAGCGTATGAGCGGTATGTATGTCGCGACGTATTGATCGACGTCCGCGCAGATGGCTAGACGCGCAGTCTTTTGTTTATACACTGCTTCCGTCCATCGCGGAGACGCAGATACATACAGGCCGACCACCATTAAGCAATTTATTCAACTCTTTGAATAATCCTCCTAATACTACCTAGGCGCGGCCCGGTCGGGTGGAAATTGTACATAAGCCATGTTAATCATTTTGTATCATATTAACATGTTACCAGTTTTAAAATCATAAAATTATTGGTAACGATTTTTTACTAATATCATGAAATAGGTTAATATATCTATATAGTAGAAGCAGTTTTTAAACCTAATCAACTATACGGCTGTTTTCAATATTCTATCTATAGATCGATTTGGCTACAAGAGATATATATTTGACACAAGCTCAATACATAATATGTCAAAGTTCTACCTCAAGTAGTCAAATCCATCGATAGATAGATTATTGAGACCGGCCGTTAGACATGAAGTAATAACCGATAGTTTCAGCTTGAGCTATTTATCTAGGCTACCTGACTACGTGTTTCTATGTTTTCTAAAATCTTCAATGTATAGACACACCTCCGTTACAGTTTTAAATTGAAATAGGTAGAATATGTAAAAGATCTGATGGATACAAAAATACCAGCACTACACCGGCGTTGCTTTATAAAAATATTTGTTATCGTACGGTGAATTTGCAAATTTTCTCGAATGTGTTAAGTGAGACGTGCCTCGTGGCTCGTGCCCTGCTGAGTCAGAGAGCAGACGTCAATGTGGTAAGAACAGTATTGCGGTAAAGTAAATAAGTCGTAATATTTTCATGGGTGCCGCCGCGGCGGGCATCTCGCCCGTTATGCGTTGCTCAAATAAACAAATGTGTTGATTTTTATACAGTAACCGCCTTCCGAGCGCCAGCCGAAATACTGGACTGCCTGATTTTCTAGCTTGCCATTTTCTTTAGGTATACATATTCGTCAGATGTTACATGGAATACACGCGCCGTATACTCGTTTATTAGTATCGAGAAAAGCCATTTTTTGCCTTCGATATTGGCGAGTTGATGTTTAAATGAGAAATCGTAATATCGTTTAAAAAACGGTCGGCGCCTTCTCAGAAATGCTTAAACGTCTATGAGATTTATCCTTATACGATTAAAGATATTATCTTCGTGGCTTTAGTAGTTTTTGTGCTCTCACCCAGCACTACTATTTGACCAGCGTCCAGTAATCTGCCAGAATTTTAGAGTAGACTGCCATTGCACTTTACCAGCTAATGGGATAGTATTCTAAGGTTTTTTCAAGAATAATTGAGGTCGTGACTAGTCATAACAGTTATTTTCAAAAATTAATGTTCTAAATAACATTTTTATTTTTTCTATTCAGCAACGTAAGGTAAAGTCTACTCGCCTCAAAATGCTTTAGCTCTATCGTGTATACAAGCGGTTGCTCAACAAAAACTATACGATATATTAATGACATGTTTATATAATTATGCAACTGACTGTACTTTAGCATCTTTCTATTTGCGTCAGCTTATTTTTTGACTGCGCTTTTTTTAAATTCCAATAATATTCACAAACGTTCTCACATCGTTAATTTACACACGGTGCATCATAGCGAAAAAAAAAATTCATTCACCTCTCATAATCCTCGAATGCTAAATTAAGCGAACGCATTTGTTGGGTGTCAACAAAAAGAAGCGCGTCGCGGGGCACGCATGAATCAGCACGATACAATTAATCTAATTTAAGGTTATCGGGGAGGTTTGGACGGGTTGGGAGACGACGCACAGTCTCGCGAAGCCGCGGCCGCCGGCGCATCGGCACCGCGGTACTTAGCGTCGCACGCTGCACTCTGATGCAACCGCGCGACTGACGCGCTCGCCCGCGCCCGTGCACAGCCCGCACAGCCCGCACGTGGAGACGTGGACCCAAAGCATCTATGTTCATGTGATCACAGTGAAATGCCGCAAACAGACTGTTCCGTCCAGGTTTCGATAACAGTGCAACCGGGTTACGATAAATTGCAAGTGTTCGTTGACGTTTACATGAGTGAGTAGCTCGTTCTGAACATTATTAGTATCAACATCACACAGATCAACATTGTCTCGTAAGATTTTTATAAAATTGTTTCTATCAATAATCGCTGCAATTGAGCGGTCTATGTGATCCAAGGAAAATGTTTTCGTACAAACTTCGCTAAAATTGATAATTTAATTTAATGGTCTCTACTGGTTGACTATTGTTAATGGATAATTTGTTGTGGTTAGTTAGTTTATTATTACAATTAGTTACATGTAAGAGATTGAGAAGTTTTATACTACGTATGTTAGGCAAATTTTATATCAGTCGCAAGAAATTTTAAATTTTCTATCATCCTTTAAACACTGAACTGACTGAATTATTAGTGATATCATAGAATATCGTTATTAGTAAACTATATACAAATGTATAGCCGGATTATTGCTTAGCAATTTCTGCAATTTCATAAGCAAGAGTTCATAACACGCCGAAGATGTAATATCTAAGTTGCAGTTTTCTAAATGGAGTAACTTACTCAAAAAGACCACAGTAAAACTTGAGCACAACGCCTCAGTTTGTCCGTTGGCGATTTTTAAAATCTGAATCGACAAGACGCGAGTAATACCTATATCCTCCGTTACCGAAGTCAGTCGTTACTGGCTTATTAGTTAGCTAGTTCTTGGATTTTTTCTTGTTTTAATAGCTGTATAGAACGCCTGTTAGACACCCAGCCACTTGACGAAAATAATTGAATAGGTACTACTTTGTAATTATTTCTCTACAAAAATCTTGGAAGTACTTACTCATAAAATTAAACAGTATTATAATTACTACCTGAGCACTTCTAGTTTCATTATAAATGTTTTTATCAATTGCGCTCATAATATCGTCTAAATTACAATTAAGTTTTTATCATCAGAATTACTAACAATGGTATTTAGCAATCTCGTGGATCATGAACGTGAAGCTCAAATATTATACCTATTATAAAATTTGAATAATGATGCCCATTGTTCAAATGTAATTTATAAATTCAAGCGAAATTGATTAATTCTATCACACGTTGTTTATTTGACAAAGACGACGACGTTCGAATAAGATTATTGGCAACTAGTTGTACTATAGCTACTAAATTCGTTTAATGGTTAAGCCTACGCTCTTCCAACGTATATTACCCTAGGTTAAAATCCAGACAGAACGACTCCATTCTAAAAAATATCCTACTACAATGATGTGGTGGCTCCAGACTTGTGATTAGGGAAAGGCTTTTGACCCCATTAAGCAATCTGGAAGATTGAGAATTTTGGTCTTATCATGGTAAATACTAAAAAGCTTAACTGAACTTCGAAGAGAGCCGCTTAACCGCCTCTGGAATCACCACTTTCCTACCATTATTAATGTATGTCAATCAATGTTAAAATAAGAAATTGACTGGCACTATAATCACGCGGTAAATTTTATCTTAACGATCGGCGACAGTGAAATAATCGTCTGTCAAAAGGTAATGCCAAAATCTCTCGGCTAACGGCTATCTTGTAGCGTCGAGTGACGCTTTCGGCGCGACGATGAATCATGCTAATTATTTTATTATTCGCGTGCAGAGCTGCGCGTGCGACAGCCGGAGTAAACAATTAGATGAGCCACTTATATCGCGCTAAAAGCTCGCGGTCCCTTCGTCATTTGTTGACGCAGCAACAAGCTGCTTCTATTCATTCTCCCATCTATTTACTGTCTGTTTTGCGAGCTGGTATTTATCTGTGTAACTGTGCGAATTGGCCATGAAACATGTAAAAAATTATCATCGTCGCAACTCATAAACATCCTTATTCTGAACATCTACTCTTCCACTATTATGGGCGCTAGGTCGAAGATACCCAGTCAACTGACAGATTTTTGGGAAACCTATTCTTATTCCGACTTAGGCTACCGTTTACCTTGTTAACGAGTGACCAGTAATGATTTCGAAAGAAGCATTCGCAAAGGATATCGATCATGTGTTTCCACGCAATTTTATTCTTCAACATCTATCGACCTCTGTCCATAGTTTCTCGGCTGCTGTCCAAATTTACACTAACTAAATTTATTCCCAATGCTAACTCTTTTGTTGTAGATGAAGCGACGCTAATAAACAGTCCTCCTTTGAAGATTCAGAAATAATGTTAACAACTCTTCCGTATTGCGTAATGTTTTCATCTAAATCCCTTTTTGACGCGCTCTTTATATATCGTAAAAATCATCAAATCTGCATCTGGTTTTCTTTGATTACCTCTGCTTACGTACCTCTTAAATTAACTTTATAAATAAACTACATGTTTAGTTTCATTATTAAAATTATTTTTTATACGGGTCATTAGAAAACATTCGTATATTGTCAGTTGATTATCATGTTCCGATTAAACTACTTTCTCTATCTAATTTTCTGATTGCATTGACAGTTCAAATTAAACAGAAGAAACGGTACCGTTTATATTCGACCTTCAAACTAAGTAGAATGCCAAACGCGTGCCTTATGTGGTGGCAACAATAACTAAATAAAATATCGTAAATACGGCAGTGATGAGACATTTTGCAGACGGCGCCTACAGTGATTCAGTCTGGAACAAGATTGCCTTTATAGCTGTGGTGGTAGTGCGGCCGGGACGTTGGCATCGGCATCACGACATGACTAACCCGCCCGCTCTAGATACAATCAAAATATGTGACAAGTTTATTTCTATTCGGAACAACACATTCTGCCCCGCTCGATATATCCCGCGCCTCAAAGTTGAACATCTGCTGATTTTTTCGACGACATAAGTAGGTCGGGGCTCGCTCCTGCGTCACGCGCCCTGGCCGCGGCCGCTCACACTGCGCTTACGTTTACGCGAAATCGTTACGCTGTTTTTCTATGCCATCGCAACGCATCCTCTATCTATAGATACTTATAGTACTGAACTATTCAAATGTACTGTCATTTGCTGACTCGTTGGCCTCTTATCGTTACGAATCTATTTCTAATTCTCCTTTATTACCGTGTGTACCCTCATTTTACAGTACGTAGAATGAGTAGACAAAATAGTTTATTTTACACAGCCTTGGCTTTTCACATTCTCGTTTCGAATATATTCATTACAAAGTAGTAACTCGGTTGAGCTTCTTGTATTAAATATCTGAAAATATCGTTTATATTGAAAGATTCCTTTTAATAATTACGTGTACGTTAATCAATTTATAATCTTCAAGAATATTGCCACAATTTGAAAAGTTTATCACAAAAAAATTTACTACCAGAGAACTGAATTAAAACTCAGTTAAGTCGTTTGTATTTTTATTCCAAAAGCGAATGATGAGTACGTAAATATTGTATTATTGGTAAGATATAAACCAACGTAAGATCAAGCGTGTTATGTTGTAGGGGCTGCGGCGACCGCGCGGTCGCTCGGGTGCGCTCCTCGAAAATACCGCTCTGAGTCATCATACGATTTCACAACTATACCTCTGCCAATAGCTTTTGTATTACTTCCTATTGCTGCTACAATATTCTTCCATTACTTGTTGGAAGATTCCTCTCGATATGTTTTGAAAATTTGACGTTTGTGGGCGTAATTCCATAAACGGTAGATATTAGTTGCGTTAGTTTTGTACCGTGAGATTTGTTTTAGTTTGTTGCTGAAAAAATATCTCCAAAAAAATGAAGAATAGTTGGGAAATACGACATTCCCAATAAACTCCTGGACACCTATGAAGTATAAAAATATGACGCATAAAACTAAATATGCATGAGATAAAAAAACATATCTAATATTTTTCTACTACTTAGTTTTCAGCGAAAGATATTCATTTATAAAACTACCATAAATTTATAAATACATATAAATCATTTTAAAAACAATTTTTAATTTAAATCGATATGTTTCAACTTTCAAAGTACTTTCGTATTTTTCAACAAAAAAAAAAAGTATAATTTTTAATTTGTTTATAGTATGTATGTGCCGTTTTGATCGATGACTTGTTGCTTGTGGGTAGTGTTGTTGGATAGTGCTATGATCCCATTGCTGTAAAAGATTTTTGATCAAAAATATCTGACAGGTAGTTTCGGTGTTCTTTTGAGGTTTACTTTATGCTTTCTAAAGAGATCTGAAATGACCAAAACAGGCGGAAATATGATGAAGCAAGATCAGGGCTATACGGAGGATGCATCAACACATCCTAGCCAAGCTATCTAATTTTTTGCTGAGTGGCTATAGATGAGTGCGGTCTGGCGTTGTCACGATGGAACACCACGCCCTGCTCCTGTTTTTCTCAATGGCTTCTTTTAACCTCATCAGTTGCGCAGTAGAGGTCAGAATCGATAGTTTTACCCGGCGGCAAAAGCTCATAGTGGACGATTCCTTTTCCGAGTCAGGCCGGGTTTTGCCACGGTCTTTTTCGGGCATTCTTATCGTAAGTGACCCATTTCATTACGCGTAATCAACCGTTTAAGAAATGGGTCGGAATTGTTACGTTTCAATAAAGAATCGCAAATGGAAACACGTTGCATTAAGTTTCTCTCAGTGAGATCATGTGGTACCCAAATATAGAGTTTTTTTCTTGTAACTGACGTAAAACTGTTTTGTAAATGACGTAAAACTGTTTTGTGATCAACATCCAGTTCGTCAGCAAAATCGTAACCACTAATATATCGATCTTGCTCTACTTTTTCAAAGATTGCACTGATTTTAACTGTGAGAGCGAACCTCATCCTTCACACTAAAATTTCCAGACGTGAAACGCTTGAACCACATTTGTGCCACTCGTATTGATACCGCCTTAGGTCCGTAAACCACACAAATTTTATTCGTGGCGTTCGTCGCATTTTTACCTTTTTTGTAATAAAACTTTAAAATGTAACCGAATTTCTTTGTCACATACGTTCATTTTGATTGCTTGAAAAACAATTGGAAAAAGGCGGGAACTAATTTTTTTTTAAATTTATTACATCTTCAAAATTTCAACATTTAATGGTATTAAAACCAGCCTGTTACATCCAGTACAACCAAAGAGGTTTGATTACTTAACGAAAATACTTTTGCCCCTAAAAGTAGAAAGATTTACAATTTGTTTACTTTATTATCATTCGGTCAAGCTAATTTTGTTAATTTCAGAAGCAATAATCTATTTTGAATAGTTAGGTACTTTGTAATATTAAGGTACATAACAGAAGTACTCGCGCAACTTCGTTTGCGTCAATTTTCCCTATTTTTGCAACATTTTTCATTGATGCGCTCCTAAATCGCCTGCCTTTCTCGATAAATGAAACACTATTTTTTTTTTTCAATTCGAACTATTAGTTCCTGAGATTACCGCGGTCAGCTAAACAAACTCTTCAGCTTTAAAATATTAGTATGGACAAAAGCTTGTCGCGAGGTCGTTTAATAATTTTTAATTTTTTAGTTCTTACTGCACATGTTCTGAGTCTGTTCATTTGTATTTAATAATTTATTCAACCACATGATATCATACTGACTGACATGTCTGCTGAGTACATACAATGACCACCTTCCGACCCCATCACTAGACCCTGAACACTGTTCAAGTGTACAAGAGCCCAAACACGTGAGGAGGGAACAGGGGGGGGGGTACATTGCATGACTGTTGAGTTGGTACTCAACAGTAATGTAATGTACCCGATGTCTGATGTTGGAGCCGAAAGGTGGAACGGTCGCCCGTTCCACTCCATACCCCGAAAATCCGGAAATCATTTAAGATCGGAGTACTTGTCAAGACAAAACAAACGAGCCCGAACTTCATCATCAGATCAGGTCTATGGAACCATAATATTGCATTGTTATCAAAGATACACAAGTGTACCAAATTTGAACCCGATCGAATGTTAGGAAATGACACGAATTTAGCTTACAAGATTTAACCCACGCAAACTAACATACAAACTAACAGGGCAAGTTAAATAAAAGCTTGTAAAAATTGGACTTGGTCTCTGTGTCAATTACTGTACCATTCCATAGCTGATAGCAAACCATGAGCGATGTAATTCAGTCGTCACGAAGGGGGAAAATCGCCCTATTGTCGTAGTCTATAGCTACTCCATATTTTTTTCTTCATTATCAGCCGGTCCATTGATGTACATGGGTTTTCTCTAAACTTCTGCCTAAATAGCGACCCTCTTCAGGTCGTCGGTCCATCTAGGGGTCGGTCTACCTTACGTTTACCAAGTCGCGGTCTAAACTATTGGACTTGTTTGCTCCAGCGGCCGTCGGTCCTACAGCAGATAGGTCCAGCCTATTGCCATTTGTGGCCTAGCCCTACCTAAGTGTTCATGTCTCGACACCGCAGGTCTTAACAGGTAGGACACACGGCTTACTTTGGTCTTCGAGCGTTGCGGAACTCGTCGAAGTTTGCTAAACGCTGTCCAATCTAACTAGATCTCCCTCGGCTTCTTTTTCGACAGTGTTTTTTTTACCAAACTGAATTACTTGCTGACCTTGGTAGATATATTTTTGAACAACTTCTTTATAAAAAGAACTCTATTCATTGAAAAAGTTCTATAAACGAAAAAAGCGTTTTATATTTTGATTTGTCTGTTTCGACTCGTTCAGCATTTACTAAACCTATTGTAGTGTATTGTTAACACTAAATGATTCATCACAAACAAAAGCAAGCATTCTTATGTTCTTTGTCTTTCAATTTGAAGCCAAAGATTAAAAAATAATTAACGTCCCTTAGGTATATTATGTCATCGAAATGTTATTTGAAATATTTGTGAATCAGACAACGTATATACTGTTACTCCGATGTAAATATAGACTATGTTTGGACAACAAAAACAACGTGTAGTGCTTTATATTTCCCACATTTGTGTTAAGGAACCGGGGATGACGGCTTGTAAATATTTTGTTGTTGATGTTTTTAAATAAGATGATTCAAACAACAATTTTTATTTTTTCCCGTTAATAATCTGGGTTTTCAAGTCCACAAAATAATAAAAAGTTCTAACAAAGTGTTACATAGTTATCTAAAATCGTTAGCAAACAACAGTGACGTCATAGTGTTACATTTGTTGCATCCCGTCCTTCCACTGCCGAGTCCACTTCCGAGTCACCACCCACTCGCCGTAGTAAAACTAAACCACAACAACATTCCTCCATTATTCACATCAATCGCTTATTCATTTAATTTTTCTGAACGAATTGAGTACAGAACCTTTTTGCTTCCTTCGAGGCCTGTAATACCAAGTTAGACTTTGATTTAGTATTCCTGTCGGTGATCTAAAATTATCTGATTTACGCCTGCTTCTTGTAATTTTTACGAGTTGGCTTGAGATCGCAAATCCTCGCATAGTCGCATCTGTCCTATGGACTGTTCCTGCGTTGTATCCAGCGCCAGGCGATTCTTTGATGTGATCTGGATACAATCACCTACATAGCACATTAACGGTGACTGGCCCAGTTCTAGTTTCACCGTAGAAGTTGGCACGATATTGTAAACTGCCCTCTTTACTAAAGGCGCTAAATATCCATATAGCATTGTACTATAACATGTTTGTTTACTATATTCTGCTGAAACATAAAAATAGTCTTTGTTATATCTATATTTATGTGCTATTTAGAATCTTCAATTTTAGCATCATTATCACTTACAATAAAAATAGAACGCTCTTGTATAGTTGAGTTAGTTGTCACTCCTTGTTAGTCGGAAATTAGTCCGTAAGCCGTCAGATATTCGTGTGTTATAATTGTCTTTTGGGATCTTTAAAATTATATACAAGGACGGCTAAATTCGCTCGGTAGATATTTCCGGATCGAATGAAAGTGTCTCCGGTGAATCAGACTTTTTTAAATGTACGACGTAATTCCCTGTCAGTCGCTCAACGTGATCCCAACATTAAAAGTTTGGACATTCTGGGAATTTTTGGCACAAGACGCGCTAAGGTAATAAGTGAAGGCGTTCAATTTTGCTTTTTTACCAACGTAGCATATTAGATGTTATTTTTAAAAGAATACTCCACTTAATTACACGTAGAAAAGTTTCCGTGAGTCGATGAAACATATCAACGTCTAGATGCGTTAACCGAGTTTGTAGACAGACGTTTGCCTGCTTGTCATGTGTGTGCTCATAAATCGGCCCGCTAATAGAATAAGTGTCGTTTCGTGGACAGTTTCCGCGAGGTGTCAGCGCTTCTGACGCAATCGGTGCGGTCTGCGCCGCGTCCCGACGCTAAATCAAAAACATATTAAAACCACCGATCAAAGAGTTTTCCCTCGCTTACTGGATTTATGGTATTGCCGGAATGGTTTGTAGATCAGTCAACGCGTAAAACACGAATAATAAGAAGTCGAAATAAAATTGTTAGTGTAATGCTCTTTATCAGTACACGCGACATATTGAACGGTCTAGAAAATGTTATACATAGAATATACAATGTTATTCAAGAATATATCGATGAATCAACCGACATTACTTCAGCAAATACTCTCTTTACAAATGTTCTCTTTGTCTGGTATTTTCGGGGAATAAACGGATTTCGCTGTGCATACTCCATAGATGATTTAGAATTTCATTTATATAAAACCAATTCAACTATGTTAATATGTAAAGTATAATATTTCTACTACTGCAAAACATAACTATTACAACTGACGGAAATTCATATACTTACCTACTTATTGTAATACCATTGTCCATCTCACAAACCGTTCTCAATGTCACAAAATAAATCTGTTCTTAATCTTGGTTTTCCAGATGTCCAGAAAATATATCCTATCTTACATGACATCAATTTTTCATTTAATTTAACAATCATAATTGAACATAAGTTAGTTGTAATGACGTAATCTCGTGGAAAAATGACGCCATATAATCGGTTCACTCAACTTTGCAACTACAAAAAATATAGTTAAAAAACTGACACAATCAGCATGCGGTTGCAAATACCCTATTGATTTTTAGACTGTGGACCGTGATGTAAGAAAAAGGCATCTAAGTCATGCTCTTTAATAATCTGAATTCAAGTTAGAAATACTGAGTGATTCAAAACATTTTAATAAAAAAAAATAACTTGATTTAAATTTAATTGCAATAATTGTTTATCATCCGGTGTGCACATTTGAGTACTTGTGTAAGAGTTAAGTTCCCATTTTCGGGCCGTCCAGGTCAATTTTAAAATGCCATTGCGACATTCCTATTCTTGACAGGTATACTCAAGTTCTGCTTTTCTGTTTTGATTACGCAGTGGGCAAGGTAATATTTTTTTTGAAAATTGTTATCTTAAGTATACACCTATGTGCTATTAGTGTAAAAAATTAAAGAAATAAAGTCCCTGGTTTTGTGTAAAGAGTTAAACAAAGTTTCTGGTTTAAATTATAGGTATAGTTGATCGAAGTTAGTTGTAAAGTTTCGCGTGTATTAGTCATGATCGCGCAGCAGCCGGCGGCGAGCCGTTAACGAGTGCCCCCGGTGGCTTTCTACGCCTCCCGCTCGTTAATTATCACTTGTGTAACGTAATTAGTCTCCTATGTGCTACAGTTTGTTCATTAACGATACACTATGGACAGGAGTTGCCAAGAGTTCTGTAGTTACTCACGGATATTCAAAGCGTGGTCTAGAGGTACGTACTTCTTCGAAAAAATATTGGCTTCAAAATATATGAGTCAAGCAAATGCAGTTTTTCATTGCCATTTGTTTACAGTTTTTATCCACACATCTAAATGTTATCTTCAAAAATTTATGACTCGATTTCAAGAAAAGCTACAACCAAAACAGCTTATTTACTGAACACATCTCGGTCTGTCGTAAAACTAGTCGTTCATGAATAGGTAATAATGTTTCCTCAAAGTGTTTTTAAAATAGAAGGTCTAGTTGCGGAAATTTATAACAAATACCTAGCTTGCCACTTCCGCTGTTAGATTTACGCGTCAGATTATTCTGGGCTCTTTTTAGGACTACGAGTTATATTGCTGGTGTAGTGAGCATTAAAGCGCAGAGTTGGCAACCAACACGCTCGCACGCTACAAAATTCTCTAAGGGCACGTGCTACGGGGCTACAAACATTCGATGACATCCTCATAGTATGTTGTTATCACAGCCTGTACGCGTGGACATTGTCTTGTGATTCTGCGATTGTAACATGCGAAATATATCGTCATGAATCAATATATTTCCGTGTTTTCTGTATAATATGCGGTTTTTTTTGTTTCAATATGAATCAAAAACTCACAATAATTGTGAGAAAATAAAATTGTTTACAATTATTGTAAACATTTTTTTTATTTAGATCATAGAAATTTTAGTTTGATCATAGGAATTTCATCTAAATTGAGGAAAACTTTATCAAAAACTTTTGCTAGGTTTTTCAAAGAAACTAGGTTTGTTTTTACAGTTTGTACTGTGTTTTTACCAACGCTTGTTTACGAGTAGGTACTGTAACTAGGCGGTTCGACCGTGCTACGCACTACAATGTTCGTCAGTACAAGTTTAATTTTTGGCGAGTCCTTCCAATAACGTGCCCAAGCGATGTGACAGTTTTATAGACGGTCAACACATGTCACATGTTGCTAGTGACATGCATTTACGTCTGTACTACGTTGGTTTTGCGCACTGCACATTGGCCCGACGGTTCACGACGCAATCGCACCTACGAATTAGGGCTGCGATGTCGCAATCGTTCGGGCCCTAATTTATCCGCAACTTGCGAACTTCACCCGCGCCGCGAGCTCGCATCATGTGACGCGCATCGTTGTTGCGTCGGCGCCGAGTCGCCGCTACATGTATGTTTACAAATCGAGTAGAGTTTACAATGTGTAAGTTACGAATCGAAAGGAAACAAGCGGTCGTACATGTCGTGGGGTAGTATGTGGTCAGGGGCGGTGGTGCGCGCGGCGCCGTGCCGGGTGCAAGCGCGTGGGCGCGGGTCGCTGACCGGTGCACAGCACGGTGCGCGCCCTGCCTACGAAAACGGCAGAAAACCTCACGAAGGGCGGCAGCGCACGGCGTCCGCATTTAGCTCGGGCTGACGGCGTGAGTCATCCCACCGCGAATAGCGGCGGTTGCACCGCCCGCTCCCGGCTCTCCCGTGTATATTTCGAGCGGGCGGTGGGGCAGTGCTGCGCGAGCCCGCGAGCGCACCACAGCGCCGCAGCGATGCCCCCGCTGCCCGCGCCGCCCGCGCGCCCCGTGCGACTCGACTCCGGCATCGTCACCACTATCAGGGACACTGTCAGCTGTAGTTGGATATTTTACAGTGAGTGTCGCGCCCGCCTACGACCCGACCTCGCCGACGCGGAAAACCTTCGCCGCCCTTCACCGTGGAACCTTTCCGTGCGCGTACTCTCGCTTTGAACGATCGTTCAGTGATTCCTGCTTCTCCTGTAGGTTCCTCGCGATTTCGCCTCGCTCGCTCGAGGAAGGATCGTTGCTTGAGTGTCCAAACCGAGTGCCGTGTGAATGGATAGTATCTGCATGCGTTTTAATCCATAAACTAGAATTTGGGACGATACGTACGTACTTCTTGTAATAGAAACAATGTTTAGATAAATAAACATGTTTTCAACTCTGAGTAATCAAAATTTCCTGCACATATTCATTCTCCGCCTTTATTACACAGTAAATACACAATCGATACATGTATACATTTTTGCTTTATGAAACGGTGGTTTGTTCTAAACAATATCGCGTCGATGATGAATTATTTATCAACGCCTTGTTAGTACACTACCGCCATCTATTTGTGGGAAAAAGAAGCAATGTTGGAAGCAGAAAATCTAGGTGAAGCTTCTGACATCAGCAAATCCGAAGTAAATTTAACTTGTGACGTATTTAACCCTGCCGTGGGACTGCGACCGATTCCTCTAAACATTCGGATTGTTCTCGCATTGGCTCCCATTAGACGATCATTGTTATAATTGCGTCATTGAATCGCTAGCGGCTTCATTATTATTAGTTGCGTACGCGTCTATTGATATACGTAATATTATGTTGCTGCGTTTATTTCTTCGGTCACGTTATGTATCGGACACTTTATAACTAAAATACCGTTTAAATTTTCTATGATTTACATAAACAACAGAACCACCCATTACACAAACATTAAATACTATATATGTAAAGTACTCCTGGCATACCTACATTAGCCATAATAAAATTCATTTTTTTAAATCTAAGTATAAAGTAACTGAAATCATCAATATGAAAGAGATTCTTTCATAATGATGATTTCAGTTACTTTATATTTAAAAATAATTGCAAACAAGTCGTATAAACCCTTTTTATTTTGCATTTTATTCATAAAAGCAAAAAGCAGTTTCTCTTGCATTATAAACGAGTCATATAAACTTCTTTTAATTTGGAGCAAAGTGTAAGCTTAACAACAATACTTTACTTTTGTGTAGGTAATAGCAGCGCGTCTACGGGAGGCGAAGGCGCTGCGCCCCCGCCCCCGGAGCCCGACCCGGCGCTAGACTCGATGCACATGATGCTAGAACCGCACTTAAGGCCTATATCCCCGGACCTCAACAATGAGGAGTCCAAACGAATCTTCGAGGAGCATAAGCAGCTCGCGCAGGAGTACCTCAAGGTTGGTTACTATGCCCCTTTTTAATATTACGTTGACAACAGCTTTTTGAATTGCGAATGTCTCGCCTTCTTTTATTCTATTTAAAAAAAAATAGTGGAAAACAGACAACATTTTCGCGAGTATTTTATTTCCACTGTTTTTTATTCGTTTGTTAACGTAATATTGCTGTAAATGTAAAAGGAAACGTGTTTTTTCTTAATTTGTTTGATGCCTTTTTCTTCCGTTTAGTATATTACAGTACTCCAAAAGTAATAATGCGCATAGAAATCTTCGGAAATCTTCGTCATTGTTCGGCAACGGTCGTATTACCCGAGCGTCGAAAGACGATATTTATATAGAGTGGTTAAGAGCAATTTCTCTATGCCTAATTTTATATATTATGTGTTTTGTGCTAAAACAGATTTGATTTACCTGTAACGAAATTTGATTCGATAATTCCATGTAAGTAAATAGCGAAAACGCTACAATCATTGTTGGAGTGATTAGTTTTCAAGTGTCTTACCGAAGTTGGTGTAATTATGGAGGAAAAGGTTTAAATAACATAAGGTTTTATTAGAAGGAGAAAAAAACGTTTTCAAATAGAGGTTTACATAAAATATAATCAAAATCTCAGTTCAAATTTGTTTACAGCACTAATCATTCCAGAAAAATAATACAATTATAAAAAAATTAATCAGAATCGAGGAAGACCTCTATTCCCGACATCGCAGATTCATCAGAAGTTTCATTATGCTCTTGTTCATTTACACTTTCCTCACTGCTATCACCTGTGTAAATAATCAGTTTATCGGAATAACTATCGATTCTTGGCTCAAATTTTCTATATTCATCTTCGCATTGAACCGCATGATCAGAAACTTTTTTCCATTCTTCTGGTCCTATTTTATTGATTTTTTCTAATATAGCATCTTTAACTGACGTCACAGTCATTGCAATATTTCTCTTGGCCACGTGTTGCTTTATTTGGGACCAAATATTTTCAATAGGGTTAAAATCGGGATGATATGGTGGCAATCGTATAATTTTATGCCCATGTTCCTCCATTATACGGTCAATGGCAAATTCTGTGTAATTTTCTTTGTATCTTTGTATAATTTTATACAAATCGGGTTTCAGTTTCTTTGGGTCATGCGGAATGTTGTGTTGTTGTAACCAAGCTGTCATTTGTGGTTTAGATGTGTTTGAGTTTGGTGGTTTCACAGACAGCTTATTATGATATGGGGCGTTGTCTATTACCAACACACTATTAGGAGGCAAGTTGGGAATCAATTGATTGCGTAGCCAAGTTTGATAACGTTCCGCGTTTATTTCTTTATGATAGTCACCTTCTGAGTCGACACATTTATGTAACATTAGAGCCCCTGGGACGAAGCCTTTTTCATTGCCTGCGTGTACAATAATTATTCGCTCTCCTTTGGAAATGGGTTGTTTGATACCTTTTTTGTTGCTATCTTGCCAAGTTTTACCCTTAGTATGTGATGTGTGCACATACGACTCGTCCATAAATACTATGTTTCTACCAGAACTCCTCAGCTGTTGTATTTCTCTGAGATATTTGATCCTTTTTAGGCGTATATCATGTTTTTCCATAAGTAATTGTCTGTTATTATCAGTTTTCAGAAACCTAAACCCCATGTCTTTCAAGATCAACCTTAAAGTCTCGGCACAGCCTTTGAAATTAATAGCTTCGATCAACTTTATTCTTAAATTATTTACAGTTGGGAGTTCTTTCAGCGTCAATTGAAAATTGTATATCATATTACGAATAACACAGTAGTCGAAATCATCAAGTACCAGCCGAAATCTACTTTTAGGTCTTCCTTTTTTCGGTGTAGAAAATTTCTTTGATTGATTATGTTTTTTTTCGTTTAAGATATTACTCAAAGTTCGTCGCGAAATTCCTGTAGCTTTTGTAACACGGTCTTGATTTTTTTTAAAATAACCATCATGGTCTCTGTTGAAAACATTGGCTTCATTTAAGAAATAAAGGTACACATTAAATACCATTTGCCGTGCTTGTGAATTAAGCGGTTTTCCACGTTTAAATTTATCCATTTTGGAAGAATTCGTCTGAAAGAAAATGGCATGGGCAGAGTTAGGTATATATTTTTTATGCATGTTTATCTATTTATTTAATTTAAATAAATCTCATTTTTTAAATGTTTTTCTAGTACTTAATATGTATTTAATGTAGGTATTTTATTTTTTTAATATTAAAAAAACGTGAAATATGTTATTTATTTTCCTTTTTTCAAAATATACTATTTAAATCTGAATAAGCTAATTAATGTTGAAATTATATTTACCAAGAAGGGTGTGTAATAGCAGCTCTATATATTTCCACAAATAGAGAACACGTGCAGTCACTACCAATATATAAAGACGACTGACAGACATTTCGCTGACCGGCGACAGCTGCCGAACGCCCGATTTGTTTTCGATTGTGCACACATGATATTGACTCCTATCTCTTTTAAACAAGGTGCAAAATGCAAATGCCTTGTTTAGGGCTCTTACGATTCCATGATTCGAGTGTTTCCGGGAATACGACAATTAGCGAAGATCTGCATGTGCATTATTAATTTGGGAGTACTGTACATGATTATGTATTGCATTCCACAAGATTCTCACAAAAACTTTTTCCTGGTTTCTCACAACTTTCGGAAATAAGTTGTTACAGCAAAATGATAAACAGAATAAACAATCTTTTATTAAGTTATCTCACAGTTTCAAGTAATAGCAAATGTAACCATATTCTTGCAATTATTGACATTAAATGATTTATTGATTTTGTATTACATGGGGCTTTTAATAACAATGACAAGTAGGGTATACCACCCAATCGTTAGCGCTTTAGATTTTGGTTTGAAAAAAAAAACAAGGATATCATTGATTTTACAAGTCCTGTTCAAAATTAGCAACACTGTTCCAATAACCAATATAGGAAGTTATAAACTTACTCTTAAAGTGCCAATAATTGAGTAGTTTCCCCTATTTATCTCTAAAGCCTAATTATTTCTATAATAAGAAAAAATCTTTCTTAAAGCTTTTTAGTCACTTGTTTTACATAATTAATTGTTAAATTTCAGATCCAGACCGAGTTTGCGTACCTCAGTAATCACAAAGCAGAGATGGAGGAGAAAATGGACGACGAAGAGTTACGGCAGAAGAGAGAGATAATACAGTTAGAGAAAGAGAAGGTAAATATTAAATAGTGTATATTACAAACATCAGATATTCAAAGCTGTATTTTGATTGTCCTGGTCAGCGGACATTTCATTCTGATCAATAATTTGTTAGTTGTACAGACATATTATGTATTTTATGTAATATTATTAAATTTGCTCAAATGTTTTTATTGACTACATAAACGAACATTATGGTCGTTCTGAACAGCATGTTTACCATTTACTAACGTCTGAAATTGTAGACTGTTTTTTTTAATTCATACTACAGAACCTAAAGGTGTTAAGAAAACGAGCCCGTCATACAAATGTTGGTCACAGTCACATATTGTTTGTAAACAAATCTGATGAGACTTCATGGAATGGTAACAACAGAAAACACAACATTGGTATCGACTCGATTTGATTTCGAGTCTTATGTTCAGTATCTCATCTTCATGATAGACCTACTAACTGACTGCCTCTGTGGCGCGGTGGGAGTGTATCCGACTGCTACGCAAGAGGTCGTGGGTTCGATTCCCACACGGGACACCACTTTGTGTGATCCACAAATTGTTGTTCCGAGTCTGGGTGTACTTTGTGTCCGTGACTTGTATATTTGTAAAGTTCCCCGCGACACAGGGCTTGTACACTACTGCGGGGGTCGTCTTTAAAAAAAAAACAGTTCTGAACGCCTAGTGAAAATCGAATTCAAATTACAAACACCTTGTGGCTGGCTTTACTAAAATGTTTTCCTCGTGCTCAAAACTGGAATGCTAAACTGATTTGACGTCGAGGAATTACATTTTCTTGTGACAAATCTTCAAACCAAATGGAACAGGTTCTCTAATTCTATTTCTTCATATTCTTTGTGTTCCCATTTTGCATCAAAGAATTCGCATTTTAATATAATGTACTTAACAATGCAAATCTGTAATAAATCATCTATAGTTTCTTAATTATCACTTAATTTATAATGATAAACGGCTCATGTATAAATTACAATCGGAACGTATTGTTAGGTCCAGTTATGAATCGAGGCATTGTTTTAGCTAATGTTTTGTTGCTACACAAGGCGATATATACTTTATGCAGTACTGATAAGGTGTATATTTCAATTGCTTTTAAAAAGTATGGCGACTGAGATTTATCGTCAAACGTGCGTTCAATGGCCTCTTTGTATTATTAAAAGATCAACTAGCGTACAAAATTTGTAATCAATCAAAGCTGATGTAGTATAATGTTTTTTGTAATACTTATGTTGGTTTTTATGTGTCTGACAAATGAATCCAACTGTAACTGTTTATTTTTATGTGATAGAGATTTTGACGGGGTTTTTGAACTTTTCTTGTTTGCTTTTGAGCTTGTTTATGTCGCCTCAAGGTATGCAGTTACCATAAGCGTAACTATAGACTCTGTTAACATCAGATGCATATTATTTTATTTGTTATAAATGTCGTACAATAAGTTTGAAGTTAAGTATTTAAAAAGATCTCATTAAAAGTAATCTCGCACGCACTTGACATACAGACACTATTTTGTAATGTTTTTGCCGGTTCATATAAGAGATATTGGATAGGACTCAACGTCCAACAGTTTTCCCGCTATCAGTGTAGTAACTTCTCAAAGAGTTCCAGCGACCTTATCGTACAAATGTCCTTTTTTTTTGTTTAGTGTTTTTTCTCAACCCGCTCTGTAATCGTCTCGAGGATAATGTGAATTATAGCAAATGTAATTTTTGTTTCAGGATTCACTGATCAAATTGTACTGTAGTCTGAACAAGCAACTGGCGCGAGAGAACGACTGGATCCACGCGGAGGAGATGCCGCACCAGTGACGCCCAGGGGACAGTCAGCTGTGACTTGTGACGTCACACGCAAGGGACCACGACCCGTGACGTCACACCGGCTTCGGACCGATGACGTCACGCGCCTGGAACACCGCGACATGCTACCGTGATGTGTATGGACGCTTGTACGTGGAGGCTGCACTAGTTCTCGTGTATCAATGATCTCAACACACCAAATGAGCCTTCGTTCTTTACCCCCCCCCCCCCTTTTGTTTACAGGAAATTTAGTTATAATGCATGTTTTATATGAACAATGTTACAGTCTTCTGTGCTATTTAACCAATTATATTAATTTCGCTGTTTACGTAGCTACTTACTCGTCTTTTATATTCACTAATTTTACCACCGTACACGAATTAATATTTTTTTTTATTGTCTTGTATATTAAAAGCACGTTTTAGTGCTTCTTATGAGTGTATCGTTAATTGTCATAATACCATTGTGCATACAAAAATGTTGATTATTTTATTTGATTCATTTATTAGTGTGACATGCAATTGATTGTATAAATGTAAAATAGTAATTAGAGGTATTAGTTAAGTTATAAATATGTTAAGTTTAATAAAGTTTTGTGAAATATATTTTTACATTTATTTTAATTTGAAACCCTCTTAATTTTTTAGTTACAAATGCTGTAAGTTAAATAAATCAACATCTCCTCTACCAGTTTAGAGATTACATGATGCTAAGAAACATTCCAAACATTACTCGTCGTGTCGTAGTTTGGCATCTAAAACTGAAGATGTTTTCACGGCACACAGGCCAAAAATGAAATTCTGATGACTTCAGAATGGTCTCTGGTTTACAAATTCCTAAAACATTAATAAAACTGTTAAAAGTAATGCCAATTGATGTTTTTTTTTTTTTTGTTAAATGATATAAGTACCTACCTCCTTTTCTTAATTTGTTTCTAATTATATAAAATAATGATGGAACAGGTATGTAGTCGAAACCAGTTGCAAAGCGAAGTGTTTGGTGGGATGGAGGTAGGTAGGCCCCGAAGGACATCCCCATGTCTAATCAATTTGAATAAGCCCGGCTGATGTGGCCTGCGTTTTGTTAAAGTAGGCCACCACTCTCAAAAAAATATTGTACGATTTTTATATTTTTTGATATTAAATCTATAATATGATTTTCATGTTAGTTTATTTGTTTTTTGTTAGTACCTAACGGTATTTTATGGTGAAACACGTTAATCTTCGTAAAGGAGCCATATACGAAAACCTAGAAAGCTGATTTTTTGCAAGACAAAATAGTGTAGTGATTTTTATAAAAAAAAAACATCTATGGAGTTTCTTAATCACATTGCACCATTTTCGAGATACAAGCGAATATTGAAAAAATAAATCCAAATCCAATGCCCACTGGAGGAAAAGTATCTTAAATATTTAATAGGCTAGCAAAGGGCATTGCTTAGAACTGTCCCCACCAACAGATTTAAAATACGTGTCATTTGAAGCGTTTAGATATTTTTTTACTAAGGCGACATACCTCACATGTATTAGTTAATGTATTTAGGTTTTATAAAATATTTGTATTTTATTGTTTACTTACACATTTACTTTGTCTGCAATAAAAAAGGACTAGAATATGGACATAAAAATAGTAAACGCTAATATTATGATTATAAGGATAGCTATGCTGACGAAGGTGTGTGCAGACCGCAGGTATATTGTACCATAATTATAACCGAAATGGATGTGACACATGTTTCCATCCATTTCGGTTTTGTACAGATAGGGTCAGTCCGCGCAGTCGTCAGTCGTTTGCTAATCTCGTCAATCACTCGGTTTGTTATGGTTACGACGAAGAAATTATTTATATGGAAAAATAAACTCATTTTTTTCTTAAAAGTTTTTTTTTTATGTATGTGAAACTCCGTCTATTTTACAACTAAATCAGGTGTGTTGTCTTTTTGTGCGTAGGAGTAAACGAACTGTAGGCCTACTCTCTTTCTTTTTAACGAAATTCATGAATTTTCGTTTGCTTAAATTTCTTAACTTTACGGGGACTATTCTTATTAATTTTTGGAGAATCACAACAAGTTCAAACCCATGGACGATTTTCTGGAACGAGTGGATTAAATAGATGTCGCTGGTTCTGTATATCACCACCCCGTTTTTGATCGAAACTTCGTTTTCATTGAAATAGAGTAAGGCCTCTGATATGTATCTCATGTCTGTTGGAGGGTGGGGACGGGATCCATACAAAATCCGGCATATCCCTCCGCTCTACTCAAATGCAACATTATTTAAATTGTATCAAAATACAGTAGAATCCGTTTTTTATGACTCCGCCTATATTGACCAATTGCCTATAATGACGTAATTTCACAAGGAATTTGGTTTAAATACAAAATTCTTTGTAACAAAGTCGGATATAATGACTGCGCTTACACTGCCTTGTCGCTTATTACGACCCAATTTTAATAAATTTTGTCCGTTTATAGTGACCGACATGATTCTTTACACCTTCGGCAATGCCCGAGAATTCCCGACGACGTTTGGCCAATATTATTAAACACATAGTTTTTACATACATACATATCAACCCATAAGATGGCCCACTGCTGGGCACGGGTCTCCCCAGTAGAACCTACTAGTATGTAGATCCTGGGGGTAATTGCCATAATCGCCACGCTTGGCGAGCGGGTTGGCGATCGCAGTAAGGCTTTAAGTACGCAGAGGACGCTGCTGCCCGTCCTCCGGGGTGAAATCCCTTAGTCGCCTTGACGACACCCACGGGTAGAGATGGGGTGGTACTATTCTTAAGCCGGCACCACACGGCGCGCATAGTTTTTACCTTTGTTGTAAGTAGATGCTCCTACTATATTGTACCCACTAAGGCTAATTTTGGTTTATCTCATGTTTCAACTTTTTGACAATACAATTTGCATCAGTCCTTTAACATGGTGTATAGTATTAGTCGCAGCACCTTACCCCCATATCAAGTTCCTTTATAAACATTCAAACATTGTAAAATTGGCAATTTGAAAAGAGTGGCCGCGAGTTTTTATTGCCAGGTTCTTTTCTCCGGCCTTACCTATTGTTTGCGAACTTGGCATTACATGTACATATAGAATCCCGACGTATCACAAGAGTTGTTTTGCATCATATGTGAATAGAATTTTGAATTTGAATTTTTGACGTTCGACACGTGGATTGTTTTTGTTTTAAATCTCAGTGAGTAATTGAATTAATGGACAATTGAACGTCACTCATTGTTTTTAGTGATAATCCTAAGTAAAAAAAAACTGATTTCTTAAGTAAAAAATTGAAAAATATACGTACTATACATGTATTACGTGCAATTTTTATTTTGATTTAATATGCTGTTTCTCTATTAAAATAAGTATTTACCTAAAAAAAAAGGTTGTTTTTTTCACAAAACTGCATTCGAAACTTTTCCGAAAGTCACTTGTCACCGCCAGGAATCGCACACTCCTTTTGAATCTTTTTTTCTTTCTTCCACTATGGAGGGAATCTAAAAAATACTATTAAATTCTTTGCCACTTCGATCCACAAACGAGATAATCCAAAAAATAATAATATTTGTCTACGCTACTTTAATTCAAACTTCGCGAATTTAAAGTTGAAAAAAATGGATGCACGCGATTTTCGACCTTAATAAGGTCGAAAATCGCGTGCATCCAGTTGACAGGTTCGGTATCCCTCCCTCCACTTGGTGCCCTGGTGGATCCTTGGATCCTTTTTTTCCTATTAAGCAATAAGGTCACCTAATTGCTTAATCGGGATCCAAGAATATCCAAGGATCTACCGTTGAATCCTAGATCCAAGAGGAAAAAAAGGATCCAAGGATCCACTAGGGCACCAAGTGGAGGGAGGGAGACCGAACCTGTCAACTGTAGAAAATAAGCACCCGGTACTTTTATGTTATGGACCTGAAGGTTCAATAATAAGGAACAAATCTATAATAATAAACATTGCATCTAAAATCAAATAAAAAAGAGAGATTGTTCCTTATGATTGACCCTTTCGATCGGTAACATAAAAACTCTCCGGCACATAATGACCACTTCTCAAAATACTACTTTTCAAAAAGGCCACTTTTCAAAAAGACCACATCTCAAAAATACCACTTTTCAAAAAGACCACTTCTCAAAAAGACTGATTTCCTAAAATGACTAGGTACTTTTAAAATGCCCACTTCATCACTTCTTCACTACTCATCTCATAACAACCGCTAGGCAATGCTTTAATAAAATGAAACTGAAATATTTAAAACAAATTAATAATATACAAAAAAGCGGTTGTGATTACACACTAACATAACGAATTTCTGAATTAATTCCTACATAAAAAATACTTGAATGCAGCTATTTTTGTTTCTAAATAAAAAAATATAAATCTTTTGCGTTAAAATTTGGTAGCTCAATTATTTAGGGTACTTTCTCTCCATGGGCATTGGTTTGGTCATCTTGTATAACATGCTCGGCTCCGTGAAGTAACATAGCAGATGTGATGTATAATAATGAATTTCATATGAACATTTCACATGCTATTTGTGAAATGTTTTATGCCTAATTTCGACAAACTCAACCTCTAAAGGGATTTTTAAATAAATAATAAAGGCACATTATCAGTCCAAATAATTTATTTCAATTGTCATAGTCACAATATAGATTTTTTTTAATTTAATTGGAATGGTGAATGAAACAAACAGTATTAATTATGAATTTGGCACTTTCGGTTGTTAATTCATCAATAATTAATAGTTCTTGAGATTCAAACCTTACACAAATAAATGCTTTCTCGATGAACACAACATTATGTTATGGTGTATTATATGGACGATTCTTCGCGTAACAAATTATGTACAATAATTACAATAATCGTCTACATGACTACAGACCACGCCGGCGCACGGCACTAGTCCGCCCAACATGGCGTCGGCACAACGTTCAGTAAAAATGTTTAAACAATATACAATACAAACGGCTAAACAGAAAAAAAAAATCTCCATAATCTAAGTAAGTTTATCGTATGAAATGTATACAACTGTGATGTACTGTATATAATTTAAATATAAATAAATAAAATTGCAATTTTTACTACGCTATTACAAATGTACAATATTCTCTTTAAATTTATTTTACATAGTGATATGATCTTAACTTTATGATTTTATCAAATAAATAGCGAGAAGCGAAATAAATCAATCACTAACCAATTTAAAATATATCCATGTACATAAATAATTCGGCATCGAGAGGTGTGATCTCGGCCCTTTATATCCATTCAATAATTGTATAAAATGTTAACAATGTAACGCCAAATTGATAATGCAACATATTAAATAGTCACGTAAATATTTTCGTTGTTAAGGCCCGATGTATATGGAAACACTATATTATAATAGATAATTATAATATATAATTTTATTACAATAAATTATAAAGGAATGAAATCTGATAAAACGTTTACTTAGCTACCGTTTTATACTAATACGAGATAAAATCATAATAAAGGCAATTCCATCAAGCCTTTATATAATATACACTAAAATATTATCATTATTTCATTAACTCCTATCAATAACGCACTGATCTGAAACATCATAAAAATAATTAAGGCAACAGTTACTTTAAATATATAGATTATTGTTACACATACAAAGTTATAGGACGAAAATAGACATGCCTATAGCTTGGCATACTTGCACATCTTGCATAGTCGCGGAATGGAAATGTTCGTCAGTTTTCAAATAAGTACACTAATTTAACGCTTTGCAAGCACATATTACCTTTTCAAACGATGTATCACTCTAGACAATTGTATACACAGAATTTAAATTCACTCAAACCAATATACTTTGACTATGAACAATTGAACTAAAACCTTCTTATTAGTTTAACAACATTGTGACAAAAGTGGACTTTATGGTGACGAATATTTTCATTCGGCGACTGTACGTGCTTACCTAATTGTCATATGTACGAGTATACGTTAACTGGTATACCTGTATCTAATTTATTTACTACAGTTGGATCAACGTAACTCGGCCGGATTGAAG
This sequence comes from Herminia tarsipennalis, assembly GCA_945859575.2. Taxonomy (NCBI): domain Eukaryota; kingdom Metazoa; phylum Arthropoda; class Insecta; order Lepidoptera; family Erebidae; genus Herminia; species Herminia tarsipennalis. The sequence continues at coordinate 15,348,347 of OX243846.2, read as the reverse complement.
TTCATATGACTTTTGTTTGCACTAAAATTACTTACGAAAACGATTAATTATGTTTAATCGACAAAAAAATACTAACAAAATTTTAATTGTACAATATAAAAATACTAGATATTTAAACGAGTTCATAAAAGTTTAAATTTAGAAAAGTTACAGCAAATGCTAAAGAAAGTTTGAAAAACAATTTCTTTACGAAAATAATCATAAAAAACATGAGTTAGTAATACTAATTATGACAATGTAATGCGTAATCGCATCTCTAATTCTCTTGGTTTAGTTACCGCCCCCGCCCCCCGCTTCCTGTCACCATTTACTTCCAAAAAATCCATCTGCGCAACCACATGTCGCTAACTTCAACCCGGCCGAGTTACGTTGATCAAACTGTAGCATGCAACTTCGTTTTACTGGCATATGTATCTTCGCCCTTATTGTAAGTGTAACTATAATGCGTATGAAACAGTTCCCTTAGCTACATATAATAATCTCACACGTGAAATAGCATAGTATTCATAACACGCACTTTATAACTCGTAGTGATAGAAAATTAGTTATTTGAGTCACAACAACCCATGTGGCATTCATAGTGTTAACGTCATACCATGACAAACACAGTAGCACAAAACACCGAGAGTATTAAGGAATAAAGCTTCATATAACGCGGACCTGAAACATCGGAACATCTTCTGAACATAGTGGTCCGAGTTTCCATAGTCATTAGGCGAGGTCTATGCGTGTAGAGCGCGTTATATGAAGATTTCCCTGTGTAATCTAGCTCCGTTATTCATAATATGTTAATAAAACTATTGTAACTTGCAAATGTTTTGTCCTTGTTTATCATTCTATTTTCAAAATAGAATGGAAGAGGACGAAACATGTGGCAGTTGGAATGCTATTATTAACGTATTATTAATAAAGGGATGTTTTGTGACGGTAGTGACGACTCACTCAGTACAACACACATCTACTAGACCTAGAACTCACGTTATCTGCTTAATTCTATCAGCCAATGGCTGTAGAATACCTACTAACAGTTAGAATCAAGATTATGTTTTTATAAAGTTTACATCATCGGTTTCTGTGGCAACTTGAAGGCAGTTAGAGCGCGTTCCCACTATGTCCTGATGATTAATATATCGTTGGACGACTGTCGGCTCTAACTATCATGCTGTCGGTCTGACAAAATGTAGTGGACGACAGTTAGTCGTGTCGTCCTTTATGAGAACACATCGATTTAAATACACACTTTAACCAACCAGATAACCTGTCGTCACGACATAGTGGGAACACGCCAGATAATGGGGTACGACACTATTTGTGCTTCACTAATCGGTTCATGATAGCAAGTCAAAGGTATTTAGACCTTAATTATGCCAAAATTAGCACCGCGAGCATAAACCATTCTATACAAATTTGACTAAGAAACATCTATAAAGACCGAATTGTAAGAAATGCACTTACAGAAATGAAACATAGGTATAGTTCATAGAAAATAGAATTTATAGAGTATACGATTAAGAAGTGGTAGAACTATTTTGTATATTACGTACTTGAAAAAGTAACAATATTAACAACATTGAAGGGAAATATTGTTTAGTAAAGAGACATAAACAACTACTTTATAAATTTAAACTTTCGCGTTGCATGATATACAACTTGAAACGGGAATAAACGCAATCATGCATAATTATTTACCATAAGGCCTGACCATGGGCCTATCCATAGGGGATTCGGGGTTTGACCCCCCCCCCCATGCAAAAAGGTTAGATACACAGTGCACATGGGGTCGGTGTTTAATCAATGGTAAAACCTAAAAAACTAAAAATGGTCCTATGCCCATGACACCGAACGTGGTGAAACGTCAAGCAATCCGTTCATTCCCGTGACAAATTGTATAAACAGCCACATTATTTGAATTACATTACTTAATTTTTACTGGTCATGGAATGGAGTATTCGGTAGAGACATTGAACTCGTGATACAGTGGGCTCTACTCATAGCTCGTTCATGAATCAAACGTCGCTCGTAACAAAGTCACTTACAACGCATATCGATACAAAAAACACTAGCTTTCGTCACGCAAAAATAATTATATAAAATTTAATAAATATTCTATAGCAATTACGTACTCCTATAAAAACAAGAAACAATTTAAAATAAAGCACTCTAACACATGTGACGCAATACTAAATTGAGCAATGTTTACAAGAAATACAACAAATTACAGCGTTTACTATGTATTGTCAACAATTCGCGGGACCTCGTGTGTCGATACATTAATCTAATCGATATAAAATTTCAGATATAGCAATAAGGAATAAAATCTGATATCTAACGAGAGGGGAAGACTGTTATGGTCGATTGTTGTCATTCCTGAAACATAAAATACATCAGTAGTTAGATGAGTGTGAAGATTTGCATGCCATATTGGATTATTGGGTAGGGTATTTCACTGCTAAACCAATTGGGCATTTGAATGTCAAGTCAATTCAGTAGCCATATTAATATTATAAACTAGCTGCCTGCCCCGGCTTCGCAGGGGTGTCATATTGTAGTTTTTTTCCTTAAGGTACATTATTGCAATTTTCGTAGGGGTCTCTATTTTTTGTCAATAAAATATTGCCTATGTTACTCAAAGATGTCCGCCGCGCATACGCGTTGATGCATTTCTAAGCGTAGCTCTCTATTTACCACTATGATAGGATTTTGTCAGTTAAACGGAAAAAAAGAACAAGTGAATAAGGATCCTGGTGTGAGAGTCGCTCTCATGACGCTTTGGAATGAAATGTGAAAAATGAATGGAAAAAAAAATTAAATAATTTAATCCACTTTAAGATGGTTTCTTGCAAAAAAAAACTTGACATTTAACTTGACATTTGCCAAGAGCTCCCCCCCCCCCTCCTTCTCCCACGTGAAATTCGACTCGACCATCCCCTCACTCTAAACACCTCACGTAATCAATAATTAATGGAGTATAAATTAATTTGCCAGTGGAATTGCTGGCAGGAACTGGATGCGAGAAGCCGAGGATAGAACAAAGTGGCGTCCAATTGGAGAGGCCTATGTCCAGCAGTGGACTGCGATAGGCTGATGATGAAATTGATTAATTTGACATTCAAATACCCAATTGGACCGTGTTATGCGTAATAGATCCAAGTAACATTTTGTTACTTCGGAAAAAAATTGGCAAATTAAAAAAAGAAAATCATTTGGCAAATTATATACTAATATTCTTTACATCATCTTATATCATGGTACCCTTCATAATTTTAAACACGGTGTTTAGGTTTTCGCAAATAATCAGTTGGATTTTTTACGCACAACAATACTATTGTGAACCGAGGACAACACGGTCGGTAGATGTTTGCATGAGATGGAAAACTCTGACGGCATCATTTTAAATTCAATTAATATTTGGATTACTATAATAATAATATCAATTGTAGTCCGGTCAATTTAGACATTCAAAGTTACATAAAGTCCCAACAAGCTGAATTTCTGTGAAGTTGTTCAAAACATAATTATAAACAATGTCTAGAAGTTCCCCATCATTCCCCTGTAAGGAAAAAAAAAAATTCTAGGTCAAAGGTCAAAATAATGAGGATTTCGCGATTTTCAGCAAAACGGTAAGTTTTATCATAAAAGTACCTCAGACAAAAATTGTAGATCATAAAATTATCTATAAAAAATGTATCAATACTTTTTTCTTACGAGCCACCGTTTCTGAGATATAACGATTCAAAAAGTTATAAAAGTTGTTATTGTCATAATATGCACACGTTTCCACGCCACCTATGAGGTAGTGTAATCTGAAGATTCTAAAATCTGAGGATTTTCTTCTTTCACTCTCTTCATTTAATTTCTCGCCACAAAATAAGCATAGTTCTTTGAAACAAAAAGCTGATTCACTGATACGTGATCTAGTACGAGGAGGACTTGCTGTGGATGTACTGGCTTCTTGTTCTTCACGTTGTCTTTTGTTAGCTGCAGCAATAGAAGACTTTCGAGTATAATTTTTACGGCAATTTTCATGTATTGTCACAGATTTCTGATTTTTGAGATATTCCGAAAAATCATCAGCTCTTTCGATACTTGCATTAATTAATGTCTTCATACCACGTTCAACAGTAACAACTTCACTTTCAGTTAAAAGTTTAGCATAAATAAAACAATATTCAGACATTTTTAATATAAAACTCAAAACAGCACAATATAGGTTTGGATAAACACGTGTTTTCACTACAGAGTGACGCTCAAGACTAACAGTATTTTATTTATTATAGCATGTATAAGACCCTAGCCACGCACACAATAGAACAAGAGACAGATGTCTCGAAGTTACACTGGCTTAAAGATTAAGGGACTGGGTTTCATTTTACCTGATATTCTTGTAGTTAAAACTTATGTATATTTTATATTGTAAGTATAAGTTACAATGACCGATAGAAAAATATTTAAACATTTAATATATAATATAATATATATATATATATACATACATATATATACGTGGCGTACTCATGCATATTATGACGATAACAACTTTCATAACTTTTTGAATCGTTATATCTCAGAAACGATGGCTCGTAAGAAAAAAAATATTGATACATTTTTTATAGATAATTTTATGATCTACAATTTTTGTCTGAGGTACTTTTATGATAAAACTTACCGTTTTGCTGAAAATCGCGAAAAACTCATTTTTTTGACTTTTGACCTTGAATTAAATTTTTTCCTTACAGGGGAATGATGGGGAACTTCTAGACATTGTTTTTTTTTTTTTCTTTTTTTTTTAAAATATTTATTTGCTTTAAACATGGTATTTGGAGATGTTACATAGTGGTGGTTCGTACATACATGTTTAGCTACATTAATATAGCAAGCAAAAATACACTTATAGTTTATATTAAAAAATTCAACTTAATCTAAAATTTTCCGTCAATAAATTCTTTTACATTATAAAAATTTTTGTCACTTAGCCATGCATGAAGCTTTGTTTTAAACATTGAAAAACTCACTATTTTTATATGGTTTGGTAATTTGTTATATAGTCTTACGCACATTGTGAGACAGCTCCTGTTGTACTTGGTGGATCTAGGTATATCATTTAATACGAGTTTGTGTGGATCTCGTCTATTTCTAGGATTTACATCACTGGCTGTTTTAAATATAACTTTGTTTTTCCAAACGAACATACAACTTTCAAAAATGTATAGCGACGGTAGCGGTAACAAACCAAGCTCTTTAAAAATTGGTTGACATGATTTGTCGGGTTTAATGCCATATAATGCCCTAATGCACTTTTTTTGTGCAACAAATGCGCGGTTTATATCCGTGCTATTTCCCCAGACAACAAGCCCATAGCGCAAAATGGATTCTACATATGCGTGATAAGATGTGATAGCTGTTTTGAGATTGGTTATATTTTTTATTTGTTTAAGTGCATATACAAATTTATTTATTCTGACAGATACGTCATCAATTTGGGTTTTCCACTTTAAATCTTCGTCTATGATGACCCCTAGAAATTTTGTATGTGACACATTTTTGAGTTTTGGTATATTTAGTTTAAAATTGTATTTATTATTATGAGATTGATTGAATTTTATATGTACAGATTTATTGAGATTAATAGTTAAATGATGTATGTCTAAATATGCTATAAGCTTGTCAATGGTATTATTTATGTCATGTTCGTGATCATTAATTGTATTATTTTTTTTGTTTGATGTCACTATAATAGAGATGTCGTCTGCAAAAAGTATACAATTATGTGAGGTTATGTCAGTAATATCATTAATATACAGTAGAAACAGAATTGGACCCAGTATGCTTCCTTGAGGTACCCCACGCCGATTATATTTATATTCGGATGAGTATGGTACAATATCTTTATTTTTATCTACTTTGTTGATGACTACTCGTTGTTGTCTATTGTTTAGATATGAGGATATCCATTGGTGAGCTGGTCCTCTTATTCCAATAGTGCGCAGCTTTTTTAGTAATATGTCATGTGATACTAGGTCAAAAGCCTTTGATAGATCAAAGAATAATCCCGTTGTTAAGCAGTTGTTGTTTATACTAGTCAATATTTTATTTAAAAGCGAATAAGTTGCTTGTGTCGTCGATTTATTTCTCTGAAAACCATACTGATCGTTATTAATAATACCATATTTCTGACAGTAACTATGAATTCTCTTATACATACATTTTTCGTAAATTTTTGCAATAATTGGAATTAACGTGATAGGTCTATAGTTTGTTATGTCAGATTTTTCTCCTTTCTTAAAAAGGGGTTTGACTATTGACAATTTTAGGGCTTCTGGAAATATGCCAAGAGAAAAGGAAGTGTTTATTAAATGGGTCAAGATTCCAGTTAATTCCGCAATGCATGATTTTATTATTTTTGTAGTGATGCCGTCATAGCCTTCAGATGTTGTGTTACGTAGAGAAAGAATCTCTTGCTTGACCTCTTTTTCTGACATCGGCGTGAGAAACATCGAGTTGAGTGCGTAATTTTGAAGTAAGTTATTATTCGCGAGTAGTAGCCGCTCTTCACTCCCATGGGTGTAAAAATCATTGAATGCGGATGCAATTTTTAGGGGATCTGTGATAACTACTTCATCAGTTTGTAAACTCTCAATGTTTTGTGTCGGACTATAAACATTGACTTCACTCTGAATTACTGACCACGTCGCTCTACATTTATTTTCGTGTTTATCAATAAACTTAATATTTGCATTTCTTTTAGATCTCATTATACATTGTTTTAGAAGTTTAGAGTATTTGATGTATTTGGCTTTGTTAGCTATATTTTTGTTTTTATAATATTTATATCGCAGAATGCGTTTGGTTCTGCAACATTTTTTTAGGCCTTTACTTATCCATTGGTGCTTTCTTTTGTCGTTAGTATTTATCCTAACTCTAAGTTTTGGAAAACAAAGTCCATAGAAAAGGATGATTAATTCATGGAAGGTATTAAATGCTAGATTTGTATCATTTTCTGTATACACATTAGACCATGACAAACTTCGTATGCAGTTCTTGAATTTACGAATATTGTCTGTGGAGTAATCCCTTTTATAAATATAATATGTAGTTGGCATCTGTGGTTTACGGTTTACAGAAAAGCTTAATATTTGTGCCGTATCATGATCGGAGAGATGCAGTGGCAGTACCGAACCTGTAGCATTTTTTATGTTGCTTATAATATGGTCAATACATGTTGCCTTTCGTGTAGGGACATTTATATGTAAGTGCATGTTATAACTAAATATAAGGTCATGAAGTCTATTTGTGATATTCCCTTTTTTTAAAGTATTTATGTTCAAATCCCCTGCTATGACAATTTGCGGTTTCCTTTTGTATTTATTTAATAAATCGTATAGAAAACTGTTAAGTTTGTCTAAAAAGTTTATAGGGTCTGATTTAGGAGTTCTGTAAATACAAAGTACTATCAGCCTGTATGACATAAGTTCTATGCCACATACTTCAAACGTTCCCTGCATAGCATGACTTTTTACACATTGCAGTTCTTTAAAATTTAAGCCTTTAAAATTTAAGCGTTTATAATTATGTTTTGAACAACTTCACAGAAATTCAGCTTGTTGGGACTTTATGTAACTTCACTCTCATTTTTGGTCTAAATTGACCGGACTATTGGGTAGTTGACTACATTAAAAATAAATTGTTTCATACTAATCAGATAATAGTAGATCTTAAAATGCTCTGAAAATAAGTGTTCTTTTACTATTTAACATGTTTTTTTAAAACAAATACTATTAGTAATGTTTTGACGATAGGAACTTATGACGTCACAGGTTGTTATTCCATACACATTTCTATAGAGTTTGTCGTTTTGACATTTCATAAAAAGAGACTTATTTGACTTGACAGTCATCATCCCTATTATAAATATTTAAAAGATTTTTTAAGATATACTATTGTCTGATTACTATAAAAAAAAATTGACTCTTGTGATTTTAAGTTGGCTGTGTGACATAAAACACTGACCGTAATATGAGATAGACCTGATAATGAATATCAATTTTCTTTTACATTTTTATAAGATAACTTGGATTAACACACAGGTACTTGATTAACACACAGGTAACAAATGTAACTTTTACAATGAGTAAAAAAGCCCTGTCCCATCCAAAAGGGCTTCGTATTAACAATTATCATTAACATTTACGATTTTCGGTTCGATAAAATGCATCAAATTTTCAAGACTTGTTGTCAAAAACAAATCTTGAAAATGTAGTTTGTTTTTTCGAAAATCAACCTATACCTTATGTGAGTTCCCTCAAGAAATACTTTTTTGTAGGTTAGGTTAGTAGGTTGTTAAGTACACAGAATCATACCAATGTAAAGGATTCGACAGGGTTTTTTTAATAATAGGGGTTAATATCTGAAATTGCCGTGATACCTGTGAGGTTTTTCTTTTAAAAAATGTGCAACATTCGATTTTCGAATTTCAATTGTTTTTTTTATTCAGCTTAGACGGAAAAGATTCCAAAATTCAAGTGATTTTTGAATACGACTTCCGACGCGGAATTATCGCGGCAGAAACGGCTCGTAATGTCAATGTTGTGTTTGGACCGCTAATGAGCGCACCGTGCGTAATGGAAACTTCGACATGAAGAACGAAACGAAAACGACGCCCATACAAATAAATAACGCTAAATTAAATGAGATAGTGCAAGCTGATCCGAGTCAAACTACCTAGGAATTATCAGCATGGTTTAACGTTACCTTACCTGCAATATAGACTCATTTGCATCAAATCATTAAGATAAAAAACTATGAAAAGTGGTTAATCTGCAGAAAGATAAGAGATAACTATTCACACTGGAACTTGCATTGCCTTGCTAAATCAATACAGAAATGAAAAAATATTGGATCGAATTGTGACATGTCACGACTGCAATGACTGCAACAAATGCAATGACTGACCCCAGGTCAAATGCCGCAACAGTGCCCTAAATCAAAGCTTTCCAATAAAAAGGTAATGGTAACAGTCGGTGGTCTCTTCATTGTGCTATTCACTACAAATTTCTTAGGTCTGGACAAGCGATAACAGCAAAACTGGTCGTGAAACAGCTCTGACTCGTGAATCGATCTTCACCTAGCACCATGATAACGCAACACCTCACACTGCACGAAATACCGAAGCTGTAGTTAGAAACCATACCTCATCCTCCGTAATCGGCAGAGCTTGCTTCAACTGACTACCATTTTTTTCGTGATTTGGACAATTTACTACGTGGTAAAAAAAAATCATTCCAGGAGGCAGCACAAAATGCTTTCACACAGTTTGTCGAATCTAAATCGCCAGAGTTCTATCGCAAAGGCGTAAATGAACTTTCGATTAATGTTTAGATAACGAGAGTAAATATTTTGATTAAATAAATATGTCACATCGTAAAAAAAAACGAGATTAAATTCAGAACAAATCGGCAATTTCATAGTTTAACCCCTAATACCAACGACGTTTTACATATAGACGCGTTTTGCCGCACTCCATTTTGGCAAGACCTAAAAATGTACTCGGTTCGAGGGAGACGTTTAGATAGTCTTTTACATGCGAGTGAAAGAGAGAACATTATCGCCATCGCTGCCGTCGTCCCGCGCCTATTATACGTGACGTAATGTTAGCCTATGACGCGTCTACAACGTTATTCTTGGTATAGTGCAAACCTGAAAGTAGTTTGCTCGGAATCAGTAACGCAATCCATTGGGGTAGTTTTTGGACCATGTTATATTTTTCAATTAATTAATTCGTTATTTATCTAACAGTCCAAATCCTGTTCACAATGAGATGTGAAATGTAATCATAATTTATTTTTCAATAATAACCATGGATTACTATGGAACGGAATGAGCATAATAGCGCGAAGAAAGAAGTTTTCAATATATTTATTATCTTTTGACGTGATAACGTCTTATAAATCAATGACCGGCTGTACTCCCGAAAAAGTGTCTAAAAAAAGTCACGTTATTGATTAGTTGCCAAGCAACAGCGAATGGCGATTGCAGCGACATGACATGCGATACAATTGGAACTAAAGTTATTGATTGGTTGTTAAGCAACGTGAATTTGTTATCACGTAAAATTATCATCTGTAAACCGAAAACTTTACAGAAAACCATTTTTTAATAGATTTTTGAAGTAAAAATCTTGTCGGGGTGTCTGAGCTTTGCACTATGCCATAGACGTAGAGGCCAGGACTGCCATAACCTCACAAATTCACCACTATCTAGAAAGAGACAACGCTACTTTGTAGACAATACCTGTCAAAAACCGCACGAGTTTTTTCTCTCTTTCACGCTTTGCAGTCAATATTTACTTTTTAATTGAAAGGGATGGCGCGGTCCAGGTGTATACGTCAATGCACTATACCAAAAATAACCTCGTACGAGTATATGTAAAACGTGATTGTGTAAGACAAGTTCGTATCTGTTACCTGTTAGTTGTGAACACTATCTGTGCAGCTTGGCGCGACGTGCCTGCCACTTGAAGTCCACCTGCATGAGCCACTGCTGGCCGCGCGAGCGGTTGCACGGCCGCAGCACCGGCTTCCACACGTCGCTCGACTCCGGCTTCTCGAGGCACATGCGTGTGTTCGTGTGCTTTATTGTTCGGAACTGGAATGTTATCATATATTGCTGAGTACAGTAGTTCATGAGTCGTACAGAAGTGTAGAGTTCTTAGAACACAGTTATTTCGCCTTTGATTTGTAGATACTTAATATTATCAGGCGCAGATACAACAAGTGAGCAACAGGTGCTATTGCCCCCTCCCCCCTTTCAGAGTGATTGAGATTGAGTGACCTTTTTTTGGAAATTTTGATACAGGACCGGCATGTTTTGATCGGCGATTGCCCCCCACTTGAATCAAATACACCCCGCCGTCACGCGTGCGGCTTACACTTGGTCGATTGCCCCCCCCACTAAAGACAGTTCTGAATCCACACCTAAATATTATCTATTGCTGAGTACAGTAGTTCATGAGTCGTACCCAGTGGTGTAGCTTTCTTAGAACACAATGATTTTCGGCTTTCCTTTGATTTAGATACGTAATATTATCAGACGCGGTTACAACGGGGGGAGAGGAGCAACAGGTGCTAGTCCCCCCTCCCCTTCAGAGTCGAATGAGACACAATTTTTTGGAAATTTTGATACAGGACCGGCATGTTTTGCCTTGGCGATTCCCCCCCTTGAATCAAACACCCCTCGCGCCCCGTCAAGCGAGTGACACACTTGGTCAGTCGAGTCAAATTTGCCCCCCCTGAAGAAAGTTCTGAATCCGCGCCTAAATATTATACGCACAAAGAACCGTGCCCTGCTAGCTATATTTTGTATCGAATCATATACTTCTGGCAAATAGTACCCAAAAATGCCCATGCGATAGTTACCTGTCAAGTTGTGGCTATGATACTTTCCTTGCCTTGGCACGTGAACAAGTAACAGGACCGAAGTACCTACTTACAACATATAAATACCTACTTCTAGTTTAAAAACCTGCAAAAATTTTTCTTCTTCCGAAATTGTTCCCGTCGTGCGAATCCGACTCGCAGAGCTATTTAATAAGAGCTAATTACACCTCCCCTACCTTCATCAAGCGAGTGTGACTAGTACATAAAAGCATCAAAAGCGAAGGGTTTAATTTCCTTAGATAACCTAACTCGATATAAAAATATATGCTACTGAATAAGGCACATTGTATCTAAAACATTAACGAGAAACCGAAAAGAGTAGTTCTGAAGACCCTCCGCCACTACAATGCACTAATAAGAGATGTGAGAAATCGTTAATAAAATAGCGTACCGTAGTATCATAGGTCCACTCCTGGTTGCCGCGCATGCCGTGACAACGGATGAGTTTGATGGGACCTCGGGCGCTCGCCGCGTCCAAACAGTTGTCATCTGACATTATTTGCTTTCGCTTTGTGTACGCGAACACCTGAAAATTGGACATATATTAATAGATCCTTGGATGCCAAAACAAGGTGTTTAAAGAATATACTACAATAAAAGTAGAAGTGTATAATGTATAGATGTACCGATTAGTCGCAGACTAGTCAAGAAAGCAGACTATTAGGCTAGATAATTATTTATAGTCGGAGAAAGTAGTCTAGACGCTTTACTTTATCTCAAAAATAGAATGGACGCAACCATGCTAGTACAGTGAAATTAGTCTCGAGAAATTTTTGCATATGTAGTGGTGTGTATGTTACTTAGATATTAGAGCGCGTTTCCACTATATCGTTCTGGCCCTTACAAAAATGTTTCAATATCCTAACATTACTATTTAATTTAATACTTATCCCTAGCAACACTCTGATTTTTGTTTTCAATAAAAACAAGTTTTTATTTTAAAGAAAAAGGTTTTGACTTTATTAAAAAAAAAATGTCATTCAATTTCACGTCCTTGAGCAAACGACAAGGCGACTACCGTGAAACAATAAAATATCGTGTCGTTCTTTAGATGATAGTAGTTTAGCTATAGGTAAAAAGTTTTGACCATAATAATTACGAAACAAAACAAATAAATAAATCGTCACTTGATAGTGGAAAGTGGAAACACGCACAAAACCAGAATAAACCAGTTTACTCTGTCCGCAGGTGCCACGTGCAGTCTGACGTCAGTCGCTTGATACCGTTAGAACATAAAGCACGCATTTCATTAAAAAAATATAATTATTAGATACGTAGTAGTTTCATTGTGAAATTTTGTATTTGTTGATTGTTGTTATTGTTTGTTATTATTGTTAAAATATTTGTTGAAGTGTTTAATTTCAAGTGTGTAAGTGTTGTAACTTTATATTGATAATTCAAAATGGCTCCAGTGTTAAAACATGGTCGAGGCAAGCCTTTGACTTCTCAAACTAAGGAAGTTTTGTACTGTTTGTACAAATATTTCGAAAATGAGTGTAATAACAACCCGAGCAGTATTATGACCCCCACTCAATTAGTTGCTAAATCAACAGGAATTTCAATAGCATCCGTCAGAAAGGTAGTATCAGAAAGCAAATGTCGTCCTTCAGATCAGGAAGTAACATTTAAATCTCCTAAAAAGAAACCGAATCGTAAACCTACAATAGTAATCGATAACTTTGATCAGCAAGTTATCAGAAGAACAATTCATGACTTCCACATCACAAATAAAGAAGTTCCCACTTTAAAAACTTTGCACTCAAAATTGAAAGAAGATATCGATTATAAAGGTTGTGTCAGCACGTTACGAAAACACGTCATGTCATTAGGTTTTAATTGGAAGCAAACAGAAGATAACCGGAAACTTCTTATGGAAAAACACGAAATTAGATACTTGCGAATTAATTATTTGATGAAAATTGCTGAATATCGTGAACAACGCCGACCAATTGTTTACACCGACGAAACATATATACATACATCACATACCCTCTCGAAATCTTGGTCAGATGGAAGCACTTCAGGTTTGAAGCAACATATATCGAAAGGCAACCGCTTAATCATTGTTCATGCCGGTGGTATCGATGGCTTTATACCAAATGCATTGCTTATGTTTAAAGCCGACCAAAAAAGTGGAGATTACCACAACAATATGAACTATGACAACTATTCAAGGTGGATTCAAACTCAATTAATACCCAACTTACAACCAAATAGTGTTGTTGTTGTTGACAACGCACCATATCATAACTCAATACAAAATCCTGCACCGAATAGTAATTCTAGAAAACAGCAAATGATAGACTGGCTGACATTTCGAAACATTGAGCATTCATCCACGTTGCTTAAGCCTCAATTATATGAACTGATTCTGCAAAACAAGGCGAGATTTATAGAGTACAAGATAGACGAAATATTACGACAGCACGGTCATACTGTGCTGCGTTTACCACCATACCATCCGGAGTTTAATCCTATAGAAAATATATGGGGGATAGTGAAAACATATGTCGCAAAAAAGAATGTCGCAATGAATATGAAGGTTATAATGTCATTAGCTGAAGAAAAAATGAACGCCATAACTGTAGAGGAATGGAGAAAAGTTTGTTTGCATGCTATTGAGGAGGAAAGCAAATATCAGGGTAGAGACGCAGCTTTAGACACAATATCAGAACGAATCATAATTAATTTAAATAATTCATCTGATGAAAGCGAGGATGGGGATGATTGTGATATGCCTGGGGTTGATGAATTATTAGAATAAAACATTTATGGCCGGAGAACACCTAATTCATACACGTCTTCACTGAAGTGAAAACCGGCATTCAATGCTTGTAATGTTTGGAACTGGCTTGTCTGCCTCATACAGTTCCATAGATTACAATGCGGTGGATACACATTTTCACGACCGTATTAGTACGTAGTGCGTATGCGTAGACGTGCACGCATTTGGTGTGCTCCAGCCACAAACGTATATTACCTTTAAAACAATAAAAACTAAAAATAAAATGTTGTTTTTTTTATTTGCTGACCATACACTACTACAAACGCAAAAATTTCTTCAAGCTAATTTACCTGTAAGTACATATTTACTTGATGGATTGCTTGATGTTTCGTCGAGGTTGGACTGACCGTGGTCCTGTCGGCACGTCAAGTGATCCACTAAGTATTGCATGGCTATAAATTATATTAAAAATCTAGTCGGCTACTCGGCCAGTCATACATCAGCCCATTTCTAGTTCAAAGTAATCTCTTACTTTTTGGATTATTTTCTAGAAGGTCATAAAATAATCTTAGCACGTACTACCTAGGCCCAGCGCAGACCAAGAGAAGCGCAGCGGAGAGCATTTTTTTATGTCACTCGAAAATAAACTTTAAACTATTGGGATAAAGTGCATTTATAAATGTTTGAACATGATAAAAGAATCATGCGCTGTCTCGAGGCCTCGCGAATATACATTTATGCACTTTATGCCCATAATTTTATACGTTATTTTTGAATGTCATGAAAGAAATGCTGCGCCCGTCGGTCTGCGCTGCGCCCTACACGGTAAGCTTAGCTTAGGAACTAAAGTTAGTAATGTAATATTAGTTATTAAAGTTAGCAACATCATAGAAAAAGTTAGAAATAACTATCATGGTAAGAACAATTTACCTACATTAGGAATACGTGTTTCTATTGGTATGTTGTGTTACTGTTAAGTACGGAACTACGGATCACATCTGGAGCGAAGTAAAATGAAGAAGAGTTTTTTAGCTTTCATATCATATGTAGCTATCATATCAATTATATCGTTCACACTGTAAAATACCAAAACTTGCTTAGCAATTATGCATGCAGCGAAGCTAAATGGTCCCAGTTTCACTTCGTTCCAAATGAAGCCTCCCTTTACGCGACTAAAAACTGTAGCGATTCTTTTTTATTTTGCAAAATATCTACTATAGTGTATATGTATTGTTATTGTTAAGTTTTATTGAACATATGTTACATTTGCTTTGTGTAATGTAATGTCCTGAGACATAGAACACAAATTCCTTACTTGAGTAAAATAAGCAGCTTGAATAATCCTTCGTTTCAATTTTTTCGTGCGTTTGAATTTTCTCGACTATTACAACATAACAGTACTTTAGTACTCAAAAAACAACAATGATTTATAACCGAATACTTAGACGATACGTCAAATATTCTCAAAAAGATTTCTGTCGTTTACAATTCAGTTTAAAGTGACAGTAACAACATGAGTCTTTATTTTATAATCATGAAGACAATACCTAAATGTTTACTTCAGATATCTATTAAATATCTACATCAAGTAAAAAAAAAGACTTGCTTGGGCGACCGTCCCATTTAAGTTTTGCGTAAACCAGATATTACCTTAGGTTTAAAGATCTTTATTATTTAAAAGAATGAGCATTAGGTACATAATAATATAAATCAAACTAAAATCAAGATTATATTCAATCTTCATGATTATAAATTGAGTAGCGTTTGAGAATTCGGTTGCTAGTCTATAAATATAAATTCGATCTTATCTTCTAATAAATCAATGCATAAATGAATAAAAAGTCTTATGAAAATGTAGTTAAGACAGAGATGGAGGAAAGATATTAAATGAAAGCTCCTCTCAGGCTGGTCGCATTTACACTAAGAAGTACTTGCCAAGCAACAATGAAAAAACTAAAGGCAATATAAAGGCAAAACCGCTATTATGTTTGGCCTCTAGAATTTCCAATAAATGTGGCGAAAATCTCATGCCAGTGATTTCAATAATGATGACGGTGGGAAAACGTCATGATTGGTTTATTTGTACAACTGGGGGTCAATTCACGTATTTAAAGCAGTGCAGTTGCAGTTAAGTTTCGATTAAAACGATAATTTTTGTATTCTTGTAACTTTGGGATCGATATCAAATACGCTTGCTTCAAGTATGCGTCTCGAGAGCGCAATAACGACATTCTAGTACGGTGCGCAAGCGTTTTTGAGATCGAACCCAAAGTTACAGTAATACCCCGCTTTACGCGACCCCGTTATGCGCGGTTTCACTATAACGCGAATTTTTAACATATTGCATATTTAAATAAGTTTAGACATATTGCAGAGTATAGACAATAATGATGACCGTGTCTTGACCGCGTGTCCAACAATTAAAAACAGTGTTGGGTGTTATAAACGTATTTTACAAGAACGTAAAAAAAACGCTACCCAAAAGACAATAGATGTTTTTTTTCGTAAAAAATAATTAATAGTATGTGTATAAAGTGTTCTGTGATTGATTAAAATGATTCGTATTTTTTTTGTACTACATTTTGACTATGTTTAATCATAAACCTCGATATACGCGAATTTCTGTTAACGCGATTTTTTCCGGAACGTATCCCTCGTGTAAAGCGGGGTATTACTGTACAAGAATACAATAATGGACGTTTTAATTGAAACTTAACTGCAACCGAAATGCAACTGCACTGCTTTAAATACGTGATTTGACCCGCTGGTCCTGGTCAGTTATTGCCTAAGCTAAAGCCAAGGCTAATAAATGTGGCCTTACTCCTGGACAAAAATTGGGCAGCACCAGTTTCCATACTAAATGCCGTTTATTCTAAAGAATAAAGTCGAAAATGAAGTCTTGCAAAAAGGAAAAGCCAAACAGTTTCTAAAAATTGTGTGTCCAAGTTATATTTTGAAGAAGAACAATTCCATTGTAAGTTTTATTTGATGCACATAAAGTGTATTCTTTATTTCATTTCACTAGTTGTCAATTTGAATAGGATATAGCATGCAGCAACAGTACTTATCATTTTTGACGGTTATCTACTGGTAATTTATACATATTATTCAAAAAGCGACAACTATTATACCAGACTGGGATAAACTAGAATGTTCAAAAGAATGCGCTAGTTACATAATATGGAATTGTTAAATAAAACTTTTTTACAAAAAATGGATTTTATTGAGAAGTTTCGTTGTCTGTCTCCGAAACTCATCATCAGATCTTTACGAAATTGATATCAATTTTGAAAATCTGTCGATATATGACGAACATACATTAATTACAAAAGATCCTCCTTCTTTTTCAAGTCAGTTAAAAATATATTACGTTGTTGATTGTTTTTAGCATAACAAGGAAAAATATTAATATCAAGGACAGCATAATAGCACACAATACCTGATTGCCGCCCATTCCATGGCAGTATCCCATGCCCAACGGCTGGCCGGCCTTGCCGCCAAGCGTATCCAGACAGTTGGACGTCTCGGCGTTACGAATCTACAAACACAAAATATTTGTTCATTAAATAACTATAGGTACTTTTACTTTCAACTGTACAAACATCATTCATGAATAAACTATTGACGACTCATTTACATGTACAATGGTGATTAATGCCCCCTGATTAATAAGAATTGGAAGTATTGTCATTTATCTTTATGCAAATATTAAGAGGTGTTGCACTTAATTTCGTTAAAGAAAAACAAATATATTGACCGTAATGTGGAACACGTGTTTATGTTCTGTCTGTGTACTAGCTTTAGCTCTCGGATCCGCCCGCGTGCTATCATAAATTTATTTTGTTATCCCTCGTCTATATCACTAATAGTATGTGCAATATTTTTCAGCTTTCTAGGTGCAAAGGTTTGGACTGGGCGTAGATGAGTCAATAAATAATTCAAGACTTATATTTTACAGGTAGGTATGTAAAGATTTTGAATCAACTGTTGTTGCCAATGAGAAGCCGATTTCCAAGTGATTTTTTTTTTAAACGAGCTGTTAGTTTTCAGATCACGCTCTTAACTGTGTAGATACAGTTGACTCAATATAAGTGGATTGAAGTTAGATTCTTAACACTTTCGCGCATGTCATAGAGATGCGACCCTAAAATTACTTACGAAAACGATTATGTTTAATAGATTAAAAATACTAACAAATATTTTAATTCAACAATATAAAAAATACTACTTAAACAAGCTCATAAAAGTATAAATTTAGAACAGTTGCAGTACATTTTGAAAGAAAAGTTTGAAAAACAATTTATTTACGCAAACAATAAAAAAAAACATGAGTTAGTAATACTAATTATGTCAATGTAATGCGTAATCGAATATCTAATTATCTTGGTTTAGTTACAGCCTCCGCCCCCTCCCCCCGCTTCCTGCTACCATTTACTTCCAAAAAACCATTTGTCGCCAAGTTACATTGAGACAACTGTATAAGGTCCGTGACAAATCGTGACATTTCGACGAGATGCTAATAGTTTCCAAAAGGTTATTATTTGAAATGAAATTAACACATATATTTCCGCTTTTCTATTTAAACATACGGTACATATTTACAAAAAGTCACAATTACAACAATGTTGTTGTTAAAATGAACTGAATTTAGTATTATTCTAGCTTGGCTTTATAAAATAAAAATGTAGTTGATGAAAAAACAAATATATTATGATTTACTTAGCCTGAACGTCTATAGGTAGTCTATACTTATTATTAAAACTTGAAGAGTTTTTTGTTTATCTGATTAAGCTAATCTCTGAAGATTCTAAACCGCATTTATAAGAAGTTTGATATGGAGCGTGAAGCTGAAAGAAGGTTATAGACAATCCAAAGCTTCTGGTCTAAGAGCTTGCCACGGGAAATCGTTTACAATTTATAGAGCAACTAAATCCCTGGCATGAACATGAACAACCTGGCAGCTGTTCATCGGTGGAAGTCAGATGGTAAGGCAGCAAAGACTTTTTCGTAGGGATTTTCGACTAAATATTTGTATTTGTCGTGTGGATGTATGTGTGTTGAATATTTCTAATAATAGTAAAAACTCACCTCTCCTAAATAATAGTACTCCAGAGGCATCTGACTTTCTGGATAGATATTTTCAAGATACCAGCGGAAGCTCTTGCACTTGAGTTTGTCCCTAAGAGCTCGTCGCTCGCTGACGTCACCGACGGGCACGGTCAGTGCGCCTGCTCAGTGAAACACATATTAAGTATCAATAGTTTTTTTTTAAACGTTCGGTTAAAACCTTTGTAGAGTATATAAAAAAAGTATCAATTTTAGGCGGGATATTAATTTTACTCTCAAGTTTAAAAAGTTTAGTAGTCAGTAAGTCCGTCGACCACTAAAGACTGATGAAAATACTCAATTAAAAATGTTATAATAAATACTGAATTTACCAAAAATCTAAATGTTAGTGATGAAGCATGAACATTTAATGCAAATGAAAAACAAATGTATAAGCGATCGGTTAATGACGGGTTAATTTGGGTTAAAATGTCATTCAACATGCCAACCTTATAAAAAATATCTGTGAACAGATCGTTTCAGTACAATAAAAAAAAATCTGATCATAAAGAAGTTCCACACCCAGACTGTCAATTATCGCAATAATTATCAATTATAAGAAAGCACCATTTACTTCTCTTTACTTTACTTTGGCTGGCCTGTTGGTCTAGTGGTTAGTGACCCTATCTGCAAAACCGTGGGTTCGATACCCACATAGGATAAAACTTTGTGTGATGAGCACGATTGTTTATTTTATGTCTGGGTGTTTTTTAGCTATAATATGTATGTATTTAGAAATATATATGTTTATCAGTTGTCCCAAGATGTTATTATTATTATACTTGACTGCACTACTTTTTTATGTTATTATTTACTGCATTTATAATGCAGTAATAATATCTTACACACTTGTATAATACCAACTATTTAATGTTATGAAAAGAAAATAAGTTAGTTTTTTTTTTAATACATCAGTTGGTACTGGTTGACAGTCTGACATATGCATACAAAAATATTATGCCTCTTTGTTGAAATTGAAACTAATATGAATCGATAATTAATCACCAACGATAGTAAATTAAATATAATAAGTTCACAGATATTCCCTTCAGGTTTGAAAACACTTATTTAAATTCTCATAAACATAAAACATAATTCAATTTGCCATTTGCCATTACCAGTATATAGGGTTAACTTACAATTTTTCACTTATATTCTGATGATAGCATCTTCCACAACATTTTTAAGATAATGGCATTTTTTTTAAGTCAATTTATGTTTTTAAACGCGTGATTTTGCCACAAAAGGAACTCATACAAGCGGCTTGACTGCTGTATTTTCCTGCGGCCGATTTTTACTAGTAATGTGGACGTGTCTGCGGTTCTGTGGTTAACCGCATTCGTGAAAAAAACGCCGTGCGCCCTGGGCCCTAACGTAGAGCTGTGGAAACGTTGACAGCTCAGTTTGGGGCCATTTTCACAACTGTATGCAGTAAATATAACTGTTCAATTAACCTTATATACCGTTCAGCCACGAACACAACACACACATACAAAAAGCAATATAAAATAATGTATCCATAGATTTGTGTTCTAACTGTTATCGATGTCTTATATTGCCTATTGTAATATAAAGCTTATCGCTTAGACTGCCTGTTCTGAGTTTAGTCAACCGTTAGGCGTTTACGTTTATAGCTTGTCGGGTATTTTACATACCTAATTTCCTCTATATAGTTTTAATGTGCGCAATATATTAGACTTGCATTTCCGCTCCATAAACTGGTAGAAGTAATTATTTGGTTTAATAGGATCATAAAGTGAAGGTATATATTTTTGACAATGTGATATTAAAGGTAATGGAATACATAATGGTAGGTATGCTGGTAAAAAAGTAGATACATAGATTAGTGCATATTAAAAGGATATAACTTTTGTTTTGTAATTTTTCTTTTTTTATTAATACGATAAATATTGGCCCAGTTTTGCATTTAGTTATAGACTTTTAGAAGTAGAGTTGGGAGACCCATTATAGCGTTATTTAAACAAAAACTGCGAGTGAGTATTACATCCCATTAGCAAAAGTTTCCGCGAGATGAAGTGTTGATTAATTCGTCCGAAGTGCAACTAGAAACAAAGGCATGTAAAAAACAAAAGCAGGCATTTTTCCTGCCAAAATGGGACTTTAAAGTGTTATTTCCAGACTTAACCCAGAACAAGCACACTAACGACCGAATTTTCAAACGCCAATCAACAATCCACAAGACGTCAGTCTCATGCAGTAACTGTATCGTTTGAGAATTCAAGTGTTAAAGCAAGGCACGACCATATACCCGGATTAATATTGTAGTAGAAATGCTTCCAATCATCGAGCCAGACTTCAGCGAGGCGTGCGTTGTTGTGGTTGACGACGCGACCGGTCCCGCCGGGGAACGAGTAGGGCGTCGTCTTGCGGAACACGTGACCCACGTGCGAGCACGGGGCGATCTCCAGCCGACCGCCGCACATCCACACCTGGCCCGGCCCCACCGTGTTATTTATACCCAAGCGGGATTAGTCAGGAAGGGAATTCACTTATTTAGTACTTATTTATTTTAATTTCGTTATGGTTAGTTTTATAACTGATAAATTGAGGTTAGTTTTTTCGTTTTACGTCTGTACGTTATTGGAATAGGTTTCTTTTTTTGTTAACGCAGATTTATTTATTTTGTTTGGTCAGTTTAGATCGAAAGCGGCGGTAGCTTAATGGCTTAGGCATCGGTCTCGCAATCGTGAGGTCTGTGGGTTCGAGTCCTACCCAATATACTACCGATGTAAACCCACTCATAACACAAGCCATTTAGCTTACCTGGAGGGGTTAACAGGATTGCTAGTAATGTGAAACCACAATCCCACATTGCTAGTTATCTTTCTAATAAAAAATATATAAAATCCTTCCTTGTTCCATAAATAAATTAATCAGGACTTTCATTTCTATATGTAAGATGAAAATAAAGCATTTGGCAGATAACAAATAAAATATTTTAAACTAAGAGTTAGTATATCACATAAATATTTTATATTATTCTTACTTATGACCATTTGGTAAACCACACATTATCAATGTAGCACTATCGTTTTTAAGTATTATCATAATACCTATACCACATATTCTAACTTTTATAATTCGACTCTAGTTACCAAGAAATTGTTAATGAACAAACACTAATTTCGTCATAAATTGAGTCAGAGGTTAAATCAAACCAGCTGTATGACAACGAATTTTCTTTTAGCTCGAAAAATATTATTAAGTAAAAAATGACCTTGATATTTGTTCTAGAATATGTTGTTTATGTTTCCGTCAATAGGTATAAATATAATTAAAATAGAAAAACTATTGATTATAATTGTAACCTATTGTAATGTTTAGGCATTTGTCCCATCAACGACAAGAAGCGAGTACAGTTGGATCAACGTAACTCGGCCGGATTGAAGTTGGCGACAATTGGTTGCGCAGATGCATTTTTTGGAAGTAAATGGTGACAGGAAGCTGGGCTCAGGGCAGGTAACTAAACCAAGAGAATTAGAGATGCGATTACGTATTACATTTTCATAATTAGTATTATACATAATTAGTAATGTGATTGTTTTCGTAAAGAAATTGTTTTTCAAACTATTCTAAATTTACTAATACTTTGTAACTATTCTAAATTTAAACTTTTATGTACTCGTATAACTCTGTATATTGTTGAATTAAAATTTTGTTATTATTTTTAATCAATTAAACAACAATAATCGTTTTCGTAAATAATTTTAGGGTCGCATTTCTATGACATGCGCAAAAGTGATATGAACCTAACTTCAATCCGGCCGAGTTACGTTGATCCAACTGTAGCAAGTAGCTATTTTATTGCCCAAGGAACGTACATACATATATTATGTAGATTCCGTGTAAACAAAAAAGGCACAGTTTGATCAATTGATCGCTGACCGATCACACTGGCCGTTTACACGGACGGGATCTACAATATGTAGATCCCGTCCCGTTTGTAAATGTAGCGATACAATCGCTATTCGCTACTCGCCGTTGCTGGGACAGGTGCCTTACTAATGAGATATTGATTGGAGTTCTACAGGCACGTGACAAAATGCAAACTTGTTAAAAAACGACTCGCACTTGAGTGTTACTTGGCATTACTTATCTAGATATATTACTTGGCAACACTAGATGCCGTATCGTTTTTTTTTATGAAAAAAGCTGACCAACAACGCACAGATATAAAAAAAAGTGTTAAAAATCCCCCTTCCTGAAAAATTAGGTGGTTCATTGCACATCTATAAATGGTATCACATTGACTTCATAGAGCCAAACAATACGATTGTTTACACAGTTGGTAAATTCAAATAATCGTACTGTATGCTCAATAGTACAATCAACGTATACCTAAATGTGTAATGAAGTTCAAACAATCGTAAGCAATAATACAAACTCATTAAATATTTTAGTAGGTATTAAATAAATCTATTAACATTATGAAATAATCCATTCTATTATATTATCCAATTAATTGAAATTTGATTAGTTAGAACGATTTGGTTAAACAAGATTTTCCTGCCAGATTGCCTTGAGCGTTTATCAAGTCCTGTTTTTCTTAGACGTGATAATAGATGAATAGGCTTGTTTCCTAGATAAACAAAAAAATCCAAAAGACTAATTTGTGAATAAATCTGACATTTAAACTGCCAGAAGTTAAGTCCCGATTAAATTTTGTGTTACATTGGATTTTTTATCATTGATCATATCATAAAAAGAAGTGATTTGTCGAAAAAAAAATAATGACGTCATAGACCGCTATTTGTATGGGATCTCCATATAAAATCTGTGTTTTGACATTTCTTAAAGAGTGGTTTTTTGACTAGTTGGAAACTAACCCATTGTTTTCTACTTCTGTTCTCTAGTCAGTAAAGCATTTTTTTTCTCTTTCACATTCTTTTCTGTGACTTGTTTCTTCAAACTAATAATAATATAATAATAATAACATCTTGGGACAACTCACACAACGCTATCTGATCCCAAACTAAGCAGAGCTTGTACTATGGAAACCAGACAACTGATAAACATACTTATATATTTCTAAATACATACATAGATAAATAACACCCAGACACAGAATAAACCACCGTGCTCATCACACAAAGTTTTATCCTGGGTGGGGATCGAACCCACGACCTCTTGCGTAGCAGTCGGATACACTCCCACCGCGCCACAGAGGCAGTCAAATCTAAACTATACCAAGCAAACGTATTTCACCTTCCTTCTATTTTTTCTGCCAGTATTATTTTAACCATAGCGATTATGTTGTTGCTTTCTTTATCTTGACTTAAACTCTTTCTCCGTTTGTTTTTCTTCAAATTATTAAGTATTTTATCAAAGTACAGATAGGTATTGATTTATTACTTTTCCCACCAAATTTTACCACTGAATTCCATGTCCGCATAAAATGGACATTGATATCAATCAATATTGTTTTTCACATTTAATCAATGCAGTAAAATTTCAAAGCAAAGTTTGCCCGTAGAGTCCTATGTCCAGCAGTGGACTGATACGGGTTGATGATGATAATGATGACGAAAAACCAACACGACATTTCCAAAATAGATATAATCGCCATTACTGATGTTCGATGACAAATATATTTTCGAAAAATACATAGAGATGTCAGGGTTTAAATTGTTAAGTGCTCGCTTAACGATAACTATTGCCTGCGGATTGAAGAAAGTGGGCTTTTATGGAAATCTAGACCGTTTATGTTAGATACCTATAATTAATCAATGTAAAACAAAATACTTAATTCATTACATTGTTATAAGCGAGTGCACGCTAGTTACAATATCTTGTTATGGATTTCGCGGTTATACACCTTGTGATTATAATCATTCACAGTGCACAGTTTATATTACAAATCAAAAATAAAATAAACGATTGTTTGATATGCTTCGTACCGCATGTTTATATAAACTCATGAAATTAACGTACATACTCAGCGCAGTTTCTGATTAAGTATGAAATAATCTTCGAAAGTAACATTTCTATTTTAGGGCCAAACTTTTTCCTACTTTACAGGGTAACCGAGCACACACTGCTAACAATAGGTTAGTTTTCAACTAGTCAAAATAACAACTTTTTAAGAAATGTCAAAACGCATATTTTTTGGGAATACAAATAGTACAATATGGCGTCACTGATTAAGTCAAATCACTATTTTTTATGATTAATGACAAGGAGAATCCTAGTTAACACAAAATTTAATCGGACCGAATTGACGGCAGTTTAAATGTTAAGTTTAATTTGATAATTGGTATTTTTGATGTTTTTGTTTACCTAGGAAAGTAGCCTATTGGTGAAGATAAATATCGTAAGAAAGTAGGCAAAATTCCGAAAGCAAGTGACATAATACCTTACACAGATTACGACTAAGAGTCGTAATTCTTCATTAAATTCAATGCCATCTCACAGACTCATATTCCAAAATTTGACGTGTAAGGCTTATTTTAACTACCCACTGAACATTTGTATAAGATGCCTAGAGACTAAGAATTACCATTCAAAGTACCTACACAGAAAAAATAGATCAATGCGATAAAACAATGTGTCAGATCATACTACTATTAATTTAGCTAATCAAATAGGCAGGTTAGTCATCTCTGAGACATTTAAATTACATTAGATAACCGCTCTCCTAATGCCAGACAATGGAACGAGTTTGTTTTACAATCCAAAACAAATATAGCTTGTTTTTAAACATAATGATGACAATCCGTTGTTACCGAAAGGCGTTCTTTAAGAGGTGTCTAATACCAAATAAGAGACGTAATAATTAGCATACCTAGTGTTTTCATTGTCTTTACCCGCAAGCTTTTGGATCTGTCAATAGCATGGCCCAAAAGTTGCATATTATGCAACTAAATTATAAAGAAATACTACAGTAGCTGCCCCAAGTCTTAATTTAAATCTCGTTTAGTTTGTGAGAATTGCCAAGTCGAGCTGTCTTAGAGTATATATCGTTTACTTTCGTCTATTTTTCAGTAACAAGTGTCAGTAGAATCAAATAAATTCTTTGTAGAACTTTTTTCAGCATCTGTTGCTCTCTTTTCTAGGTTTCTTTGGGGCACATCCAGTGAAATCTTTTCCTCGGTTATTGTTGTTAATACTGGTTAGAGAAGAAGTACTTTGACTTTCGAGATGAGAGAAATGATATAGATATAATGCTGGCGTGGTAAGCGCGGGCCATTTTTTTTTAATTACGTTTTACGTCAAACGAGCTATCATCGTATCTAGGAATCCTAAATAAGAAGATAGTTTTTTTTAGGAACCCTAGATAGGAAGAAAGCTCGTTTGACGTACATTCCAAAACAGTAATTAAAAAAAACGGCTACATTTGAATCCGTGTCAAGAATCTAGACACTCAAACGGCACATTTGTAAATAGTTTCGTTCACAATTATATATTCCCTATTCATTTGTGTATTATGTTACGTGAATAATTTGAGTGTGTTATCACATGTCACAAAGTAGAAAACCAAATCTACTGAGCTAATCCACAATAAAACAAGGGTTAGTAAAAATAAGTTCACAAAACGAGGAATTACCGCCAACAATACATAACAGCAACCTATAAGTAATAATATTAGTTTTACAAAACATAAAACAATACACATATAGATTAGAACGATTAATACAGGAAGGGAAACCGATAATATTATAATATTTCCTTTTCTTTATCGGCTCGGTTATATATAATTCTATTAAGCCATGATAATTAGACTTGTTGCGGCAAATGATATACATATACTTATAATAAATCAAATATACAACTCATATTACACAACCATCTGGCTAGTGGTTAATATTTGAATTTTTGTTATAAAATATCATAGCTACAGATATGTTATGTATATATTTTTATTTATTGTACCTTTCAAGTTTCTATCTATTCAATAAATAATGATAAATTATTAAGTAATTTTAAGCGTTAACAATATTAAGTACGAAATATTTCTTTAATTGGTATTTGATTTTCGTTAATTCATATGTCATTTACCACAACTCGTTGTCCCAAAAGAATTGCTGTGGTTAATTCTAATATCGACAGTCGACAAATATTTCAATTAATACTCATTGCTTCTGCATAGGGAAGAAGCAGAAATAAAAATAAAAAATCAAGTAAGAAATAGAAATAGTCAACAGCAAACGGAAAGACAAAAGGAGGACAAAATCTAAATTGAATTAACACCATACCTACAAGTAAAAAGCGAAAAACAATGAAACCTTTTTTTAGAAACACGAACAATTAAGAATAAAACCAAACTAACATAAATTAGTTGATAAAGATTAGGAAAACACATAGATAATAAAAAAGCGATAAAGCTATATGAATGAAACAAATGAACATGCTAATAGTACATGAATGCAGCTGCAATGGGGTTATAGGTCAAAGCTATACTGAGTTATTTAAATGTTAATGATGTCCGATATTTTTGAATTGTTAGTTTAATATCCCAAGCCACAACAAAACTTCAATTGTGTACCTCCATTTCTATCATTTTGCTATCCATTCAAAATATTTCTAATCGATACTTATAAGGTTATTTTTAAACTTGCAGCTTGGTTTTAAGTGCTCCACATCTACCCATAAATTAGATAATACAACTGCTACTTACACTAAAATTAGTTTCAAGTGTTACAGGAAGAAATCAAGAGCAAAATATTAGAAATAGAAAATCGGCACGTAGTTCGAGAATCGAACCTGGATTCATGGCGTAATAGAACTCTCCCCACTCGTCCATCCAGACTTCGGCGACACGGGCTGCATTGTGTAGGACGACGTTTTGCACTCCGCCGGGGAATGAATACGGGGACTTGTCGCGGAACACGTGGCCCACGTGGGAGCACGGCACGATCTCCAGCCGACCGCCGCACTGCCATACCTTCGCGCATCCCCACATATATTTATTACACCCGATCATAGGTATACCCAGGAGATATTTGGGGGTTTAAACAACTAACCTAACCTAACCTAACCTTTGGTGGTAAGGGTTAATTTAACCCTTACCACTGAAATTACGAAAACTCCCCAAAAGATGACCCTGAACACGCCCATGCCATAGGCGTAGCCAGGGTGGATTTGAGGGTTCAACCCCCCCCCCCCCCGCGGTTTTATTTTATTGTACTACCAACCATCCCCCTTCTTGAAATTACGAAATCCCTCCCCAAAAAGGGTCCTGGGTACGCCTATGCAACTGATATTTACTAAGCACTTGAATAAGTATTCGTTTCGGGGAAAGACAGTTGACCTATAGATACACGTAATATTAACTACATTTTGTGTAGCATTCACACTATTATAAGCTTGACAATGCTTGGCAATTGTGTATCAATAAACTTCGATTGTGTTTAGTTTCGTACGGGACAATAGCTTGAAGAATAGCCTTCATTTAAGTGTCAAATAAAAAAAAAACAAAACACAATAGCCGAAATACTGCTATCAAGCGTAATGAATAAAGGTTTCAATAAAGAGTTCAATTCTCTTTGAAATTGGAATGTATCCGTTTTATATTTAGAATTTACCCTGAAGCTCATCTCGAGGTTTTCTCCGCCCCAGATGTCCATACCCTGGTCGTAGGAGCCGATTTGGTAAAAGTAGTCCTTATCTATGGCGAATAGTCCACCGGCCATAGTTGGGGTGCGAAGTGGTGCAGTCCGATCCCCTCCACGACGCTCCATTTCGCGTTCTGGGACGCGATACCTGAGATAAATTAAGTACTATTTAAGTATGGGGGTGCAAGAGAAAAAAACTTTTAAATTAAAACCAAAGTCGATTATGTAGGCATAACCAAAAACGTGTACCTACTCTAACATTTAAACTTTCGCGTTGCATGATTATAACTATTTATTATACGGGAATTAACGCGCATTGTTTACCTTAAACTTTAACCAGTCCGCTTGTGACCACGGCCGGTGCAACCTGGTCGAAACGTCACGCAATTTTATTGTACCTACTCTATTAAAGAATTCTTAAAAAAATGTTCATGTCGGTCTTACCATTACAGGAATGCATTGTAGTCATTAGTGTATGATATTAGTGTATGCTATTAGTGTAACTTATATCATCTTTATATATTTATATAATTCTACTGTACGTGTGTATGTCACTGAACTCCTCCTAAACGGCTGGACCGATTTTGACGAAATGTTTTGTGTGTTCCAGAGGATTCGAGAAAGGTTTAGATTCATAATTGAAACCGATTCACAAAAAAAATATGCAGTACGAAGTTTGCCGGGACAGCTAGTAATATATAAGCGTTTTGCTGTTAGTCTATTTTATTTTTGTTTTTATTTATATAATTGTTTTTAAAGTTTCGCGATTTTTATACATATTAGATATATTTTGGGACTTAATCGCGTGAATGGTGTGGTCACGGGTCGACAGTCGACCTGTGACCACGATCGGTGCAATTCGATCAAACGTCGGGTAAATAAAAGTCCCGAAATATATCTAATTATTTTATAGATTTTTAACCTATCTTTCGCATGCTATCATCTGGTGGCTAAATGTGTCTTCGAAGTAAAATAATATGTATACCAACTTTGTAACCACATTTTAACGCGAATAAATGAATATAAAAAAAAAAAAATATTAAATATTATTTCTTTAAAATATAAAAATTCAAACAAGCCCAAAGTATATTCATTATTCCTTTAGATTTTTACGTAATAACTATTAAACAAGGGGGGGAGATCAGTCTATTCTTATTTTTTATTACGTAGGGGAAGGGGTTAATAACTGGCCAAAATCGTCTTACACAATAAATGCCTTACATATCTACCTATCAGGGTAAAACCTTTTAAACTAATTTCCCTTAAACTCAACTAGCTGTTGCCGACTCCGCTCAAGTGGATGTCGTTTATCAATTCTCTATTAATTGCCGACATTATCTATTCATTTATCGTCACTGCTCATTTCTAACAAATAACCTGGCTAACAAATTTAATCTGTCAGATAGTGAGACACTGACTTTTCAATTTTAAAAATTACGCAACAACCACACATACGTACACGCTTCAACTACGCCAC
The DNA here is from genome assembly GCA_945859575.2 of Herminia tarsipennalis. NCBI lineage: Eukaryota > Metazoa > Arthropoda > Insecta > Lepidoptera > Erebidae > Herminia > Herminia tarsipennalis. The sequence continues at coordinate 15,318,035 of OX243846.2, read as the reverse complement.
TGAGACAGTCAAACAAAACGCTAAGCTATTAGCTCAGTGACAAAAAAAATGACCTATAAGTTATAATCGACTTTATACAGTCAAAAGTCAATCTCACTAGCGAATCAATGAAAATGTAACCGTGTAATTGCATTTCATCAATCAGTACTTGTCACGAATACCCAATGCGTTATCGTAATTACAATCCTATCAAAGTTGACACAAATTGGTGATGGAACTCTCAGTAAGAGAATGCTTATTTTTTACACATATAAACTTGAAAAAACGACTGTGTAAATTATAGAGGTAACTAAGGTTTTCGTTCCAAATGAAAAAATTGGTACTTCCATCTTAGAAAGGTTATTGATTGTATTTCTATCAGTGTGTGAATTATTATGTTGGCAATGTCAGAAAAGCGGGGTTTGACCTATTATACATCCTCAACAGAGTAAGCTTAAAGCTGTATAATCGGTCAGATCAGACAATATTTTGTCCTAAAACTTGAATCATAAACTTGCTGTGACTAATGTTTCCAGATCTGTTTTTCCAAATTTCTGTCAAAAACTCAAGATGTCCTTCTATCATTTCGTACTTACTACTAAAATTAACAATATTATTCATATCGCCCTTTAGCGCTCCTTTCTCCGCTAATAGAGCTATAGAGCTTTGAAGACAAGAAAAGTCTAAATAACATTTATTTTTTTGTAGGCAGTCGTGTAAAAAAAGGGGGACTTTAAGCATCCTGCTAAGGGACGCAGGCGCAGATAAAAGGGGGAGCAACAGGGGCAATTGCCCCCCCCCTCGACCGATTGACATTTGGGGGGAATGTGAGAATTTTAGAACTGCACTGGAATGTTTAGGCAGGCAATTGCCCCACTTGGTGGAGCCCCCCACGTCATACGAGCGACTCACACTTGTCTAGTCGAATATAATGTTGCCCCCCTCACCCAGAACGGTGTCCTGGATCCGCGCCTGAAGGGACGCTTATTAAGAGGGGCTGAAAAGCGAGATATCCCACCAAAAGCGGGACATTGGCAAAACTAGTTTTAAGTTAACTAATCAGTGTACCTCGTGTGTTATCTTACCTAATAGAAATGAAAATAAATATCTCGTATAGCCCAATCACCTGGTTCAATACTGGTAATTCAAACATTATAGCTAGTATAATACGCGCAAACGATACGGTCATTCGCAGTTATGCTATTGTTATTACAGATTATTTTGATTGCGTAACGGCGGCGTCGTATTGTTTTCGTATGTGGCCGTGCTATACTCTTGATTAGACCAATCATTAATACGTTTATATTGCAGGTTCTGATAGTAACGTGTGATAGAATAGAAAATAACATGTTTAACAACCCCTTTTCTCTATGATATTAGATTTCTTGTTCTAATATATTTCGCGGCTTATAACTCGTCTGATATTGAACTCTATGCAGTTCAGATTGGCAATAGTGGTTCGGACCGTCAAGTCAAATCAGTTTCTTTTATTGAAATGCCAAATTCTAAGTGATATATTCTATATACATTAATGGCCGGTCTCAATAATCTACCTATCGATGGATTTGGCTACTTTTGGCATATTTTGTATGGAGCTTATGTCAAATATATATATCTCTAGTAGCCAAATCCATCGATAGTTAGATTATTGAGACCGGTCGTTAGAGCAAAATTTACACGCGACGTCAATAGTAATAGTCCATATCCCTATTCAAGAATTATATCAGTTGTAGAATTTTATAAGCTACGGGTCTTAATCGCGTAAATATTTTATTTTAAGGCTAAATACCTTTGTTTATTTCCCGACGTTTCGACCGTATGTACAGGAGGCCTACTCTATTTCAATGAAACGAAGTTTCGAACAAAAATGAGGAGATGATATACAGAGCCAGCAACATCAATTTAATCCACTCGTTCCAGAAAATAGTCCATGGGTTCGAACTTGTTGTGCTTATCCAAAAATTAATAAGAATAGTCCCCGTAAACTTAATAAATATAAGCAAACGAAAATTAATGAATTTCGTTAAAAAGAAAGAGAGTAGGCCTACAGTCTACCCGTGACCACGGCCGTTGCAATACGGTCGAAACGTCGGGAAATAAACAAAGGTATTTAGCCTTAAAATAAAATATTTACGCGATTAAGACCCGTAGCTTATAAAATTCTATAATGTGTACAAATCGCGAAAGTTTACGAACATATATATCAGTTGTGTCAAAACTAATCTAATTTAAAAATGAGTTTCTGTATAAGTTCGAATTCCCCGATTCATTAGCTCTAACATACCGTACTCACTCGAGGAAACATAACATCAAGTTTATTCACTATTGTATTCTAAAAGAAGTAGCTAAGTACTGAGATGCTTACCCAGTTGGGCTGCTAATAATAACCTTCGAATTGAATTTGTTCTAAAAGAAACAAACACGTATATTTCATAAACAGTTATTAGTTCAGTCGTACTGTGCAAACAAACTGTATAAATCTAACAATGTACAAATAACATATTAGTCGTTTACTGTACATATATCTAGAAACAAATATTTTGTTAACAATTGGAACAATTTCACAATATATTATTTATGGATATTTCCAATCATCTGGTGCTTTTATTACGGTTTAGTTACGCATGCCTGTTAAGATAGGCATCTGTGTACTATCGAGCTGTAACTGTAAGTGTTGTACGTCACTGCTATAACTACGTTGTGTAGAGTGTAGATGACCTATACTCTGTTCGTTTTAGGTTTAGAATTTTTGTAAACAAACGGTTGTCATCGGTTGATGACAGCTCAACAATTGGTTGTTGAAACATGATAGGTTGAGATACTACGATAGTAGCAACCGACTAAAACATATTAGACTGCCATTACGTAGACGTTATACGGTATAGATGCACTTTATAACTAGTTAATGTTAATTCACTTATGCGCGTCTGTATGGTAGAATGATCGTCTAGGTTGTCCTTAAATAGCCATTTCTCGTTGTCAAATACATCGTACCGAAAGTATATACATATAATTACGAAAATTTCCCGTGAATATCGAGAGTTTGACATAAGTTTTACGGGTAATACATAACATAAAATACGGTCTTACTTAGCACTAATACGGACACGGAATCTCAGACCACATTTCTCACAGATATTTCGGACACGTGGACGATATAGGTGTGTGAGCTATCCTTATAAACGTACACTTGGAATTTTGTGTAATTAGACACACGAGTGTTCGGAATACATACATATACCTAGGTATGAGTAGTATACAAAATTGTGAATATCATGGACACACTAAAACTTCATTACGACGACACGCGTAGGTGCACGATCTATCCAAAGATATCTTTAGGTCAAGCTAATACTGGGTGGCGCAAAAGTAAAGACCCTATTTGGTTCAGCTATAACATTTTTTCTAAATTAGAAAACTAGATTTAGATTTTTTTAAATGTATATTTGTGCCATTAAATTTCGTACCATTAGGATTTAAAGATGATGTCTTTTAAATGGTGACCTCCAGAGTTGATACACATTTGAGCCCTATTTATGACATTTTGCATAACTTGCCGTAACACTTCCTGCGATATGTTCGTTATTTCTTGACGAATGTTTTCTTTTAGAGCTGCGAGAGTCTGTGGCTTGTTCACATACACCCGAGATTTCAAAAAACCCCAAAGAAAGAAGTCTGGACTGGTCAGATCGGGTGATCTTGCAGGCCAAGGCAAATCGCCAAAACGAGAGATAACTCGGCCTGGAAAAGCGTCCCTCACTAAGTCCATAGTGTCGCGCGCTGTGTGTGCCGTAGCGCCGTCTTGTTGAAACCAGATGTGCTCCAGCCCCAATTCGTCCAAACTGGGTATCAAAAACTCACGTAACATGGTTCTGTAGCGTTCTCCAGTGACAGTTATCGCATTGCCTCCAGCGTCTTCGAAAAAATAGGGTCCGATCACTCTGTCAACACAGATGCCACACCATACAGTAACTTTTAGTGGGTGTAGAGGTGTTACTTGAATAATGCGCGGATTATCATTGCCCCAGAACCGAGTATTCTGCTTATTGACATGCCCTGAGAGATGGAAATGCGCTTCGTCACTCATAACCAATTTTGAAGGAAAATCATCCTCTTCAAGGTTGAGGTTTATGACGCGCTGGCAGTAATCTAGACGAGCTCGGTGGTCAGCAGGCAGCAGCTGATGAGTCATTTGAGTTTTATACGGGAACATCTTTAAGTCTTTCACCAAAATACGCTGCAGGGTCCGTCTGGAAATGCCCAATTGCGTGGCACGTCGCCTCGTTGATGTTTCTGGACACTCTTCCACATCTTCGCGCACAGCATCGATATTTTCAGCTGAACGGCCTGTTCTTGGTCTCCCAGACTTAGGTCTATCCAATGTTGAGCCAGTTGCTTCAAGGCGTGTGGCAAAGCGTCGAATTGTGCGACCAATCGGTGCCGGACGGTGGGGAAATCGTCGACGAAATTCACGTTGTGTTCTTATCACTGATGAATTATTCCGTAAGAACATTGACACAATTATTCCACGTTCTTGGGGAGTAAAACGGTCCATGTTTATTTTCAGTGTATTTTACATTTGTTCACTACACAATTTTCAACAACAGAATGACAGAAAATGTCATATAAAAAAAAAAGTATTTTCTTTAGTGCCACTACTTTTGCGCCACCCAGTATATAGAAAAAAAAAACTTAGATTTTTGATAAAAATAAGTTGTTTCCTGTTAAAGACAAAACTGATTGGCTAGCCTAACCTAGCAAGTTATTTGTACCTAACTAATTTCAATTCTTTAAGTAAATATAATTGGTCCCTGTCGTCATTCTTTGGATAAATGCTAAACCGACAGAGTTTATTAATCATCATACGATCGAATCGAAAAGTCAAACTGACTTAATGTATGCGAACGTAATCAAAGTTGTCATCGGCTATTTACTATTGGACTTGTGCTTTCACGATTAAACTCAGCAATTCTTGTTTAATTTGGTTTTGGTTTACACGTAGTTTAAATTAAAACCTGATGAGTTCCAAACAATAAGATTATTACTACTATATTCAATAGGTATTAAGTCGGAAGAATTTAGAGTAACAGTTAGACAGCTTTTATACGTCCGCTCTTTTTATCGGACTACGGACGTCTTTCGAATGTTTGTCGTCGCACCGGTGACCGGTGCGTGTGCACACCCACACATTGCACGCCATACAACACTGCAAATCCTGCGTCCGGTGAAAAAAACGGACGACGAATAAATTGGCCTTAGAGACAAATAAAATTGTACTTACCACCTAAAGTTAAGTTTCCAGTTGAAGCCTCCCCACGTCATATCTGAAGCCTGAATATACTCAAATGTGGTATCCGATATGACGTCAATAATGGGACACACCACCGTTGTTCTGTCTTCTACTATCCGCGCCAATAGAGGCTCCAGCCAGCCCTCTACAAATAAAAAAAAATACTTTTTAAAATAAAGACAATGAAACGTTGGAGAATATTCGAGCCCCTAAAAGAATTCTTCGGCTATTTCCATTTCATTCGGATTCAAAGACCTAATAATTTGCTAGAAGTAGAAAACTGTAAGGTTCATAAAACTTTTTTTATACTATAAAATGAAGAGACGAGAGCCAATAACAGTGTCAGTGCCATCCAAATCCTTGTTTGGCAAAGATCTGAATGTCATCGTACCGCGCTCCTCATTTGAGACCTCCTCATAGTTCATGTTCATAAGTCTCATTAGCCCAGTAATTACACTTGCTACGTGTACCCTATAACCGAAACAAGTGTTGTGTTAACATCACTATTTTGGGAAAGAATAACTGACACTAGTGGTACCCACTAAAACAATACAATGAACAAATGAATGAATGTCCTGACCCAATCATTCACTCATCAACGCCCAGTCTAAACCCATTGGTCCTAGAAAGCTGTAATTGTGCAGAGGTTTTTTTTTTGTGGTCTAGACTGTAGATAAGAACTATGAAAGGATATCAAGAAAATTTTACTCTAAGCGGGTGAACTACGAGAACCAAGCTGCAGAATAAAGCTAGTTAATGACAAATAACGACAATAAAAAAATAAAAAACAAACAAATGTTTGTTTCTATTTATTATATTTACTAGTTGTGTCCGCGACTTTGTACGCGTCAAGTCGCAGTGCTGCTCATTCCCTATAAACATTAGCGTGATGATAAAAGTATCCTAACAAAATCTGTTCAGCTGTTTCAGAGATTGTTTTTGTTATAAAAGTACCGTATTTACTTTCATAAGCATTTAGTAAAACGCCGTTATTATGACTTTACAAACAGCCACTTCAATTTTATTTATTTGTATAGATGTCTGCAAATAAAGTGCTGTAAAAAGAGACGTGCGTTCTCATCTAACCCCCTTAAATATATAAATATAAAATACATTAATTAACTGCATTTTATTTGACATCCTAGTTTCATAGTAGAATAGAAAATAAGACAGAACGACAACTAAAAGACTTTTATTAACGTACTATGAATACGATGGCTCAGACTAGAACGCATGACTAGAAACATACTAAAATTACAATAATTAATAACGCACCTACCTAAGTACATAACACTGTATAATTAAATAGAAAAGTTTTCCCTATTATCGACTTCTCAACTATGCCTGGCGGAATGGAACCTTATCGGTATTATTATACGAGAATTCCTTAAGCTCTCAGTGACTTATATTAGGAATGCAGTTAAAATATGTCCGCCTAGTTTCAGCCAAGAATAAACTGTTTCTGAACTAGTAGGTGTTAGGAGAAACGACAAAGACATTGTCGACAGCGTATTTAGGCCACGTCAGTTAATAAATACATTACTAAGAATTTTGTATAACAGAGAGGTGTGGTTAAATTCAAGGGTTGTTATGTGCCTATGATACTGAGTACACATACGTTACAGTAGCGGGGGGGGGGGGAGAACACCATTTTTCGGCTTCCCTTTGGATTGTAGTTACTTAGTATTATGGGTGCAAAGAACCATGTCCTTTGAAAAATTTTAACCTTTCGCCTTTGATACGTAATATTATCAAAATATTTTTTTCATTCGTTAATTTATAATATTTAGAACAAAGTGGCCTGCAATTGGAGAGGCCTATGTCCAGCAGTGGACTGCGATAGGCTGATGAAGATGAAGAAGAAGAAGAAGTTAATTTATCAATGAAAAAGTTATCAATTCAAAAAAGTATGACTTAAAAAGTTCTATGCCATAATAGTCCTATTGAATTTTGTAGTATAATCTATAAGTATAATATTTAAGCCATACGCCTTTCAAAAATTAAGTAATTAAAGAATGCCGTATGTTATAACAATGCAATCGGATATAGCACGATGCACCATGGAAGTTGCCATACTTTTAACATACACTCTTCGCTTTTGAAATTTGAACACACCTTTCTGTTCGTTGTATATAGGTACATATTTCCTTCCATACTTCCTATGCTTGTTACTTTTGTTGCAAATACATTTTATAAACATACTTTGTAACACATGATTCTCATTTACGGCAACGTATCTCGAGAGCTGTACCCGTGTATGTTATTCAAATAAGCATAATTTATCGCACTTATAATTACAACACTGTAATAACTCAAAATTTTGCAATTTCGAAATAATATTAGAACGCGAAATTGAATTTAAAACCTACCTGCCATAAAATTTTCATTAAAATAGTACAAAACAACAAATAAGATATGGCACCATGAATTATCATTCATTCATTGACCGACCTTAGAAGGTTAAACACTTTTTCGTCGTTTCTGGAATAGTAATATTTTAAGTTAAAACAGTCTCGTATTATAAGTGCGATATCTTAAATTTAATTTAAAGCAAGTGTTTACATCTGCGGGGGTAAAAATACTATTCTTTGCGGGCAATGAAGGGGCCAATGTTGGGGAAAAATTGCTTAGTACTTAAAAAGGGGAACGAGATCATCAAAAAGGCTTAAAACCACTGATCTACTAAATTGCCAATATCGATTACACTCATTACAACCTCCATTCGATCAGGCTTTTATATTAATTGCAACTCAACCGATAACGATTAATCATTATAGTCGCAGAAAGATTCGTTACGGACTATTGTACATTTATGCAACATGTTTTCATTATTATAACATACTGTTGCAGAAGCCAAAGAAAATTGGCTTATTGGTGTCTGTCATAGTTAGGAATAAATTGGAACAGTATAATTTATATATACATTTCAAACATTATTAATGCTAAAAGCATTTTCTATCAGTTTACCTCAGGTTAAAGTTGTGCTCTACTACTCGACATTTGCCAAAATAGACTTCGTAATTGAAACTAAGTAGAAATCTTGATTTATAACTTCATTGCAAAAGTATAGATATTGCAATGGTCTTATACTTGTCTTGATGGTTAACTTCGTAAATTAGAACGTTCAGGCTCAAAAGGTCCTCTGGTTCCAAACGGTGCCTCTCCCGAAATGCCCGGGAAGTCCCTTCTCTGTAACACCCCTTTTCCAAAATGCTTCTTCCCCATTACTGGAAATCGGAAAACGCTATCTGATCCCAAACTAAGCAGAGCTTGTATTATGGAAACCAGACAACCAATAAATAAATGATACATACATATGATAGATAAATGACTCTCAGACACAGAATAAACCATCGTGTTCATCACACAAAGTTTTATCCTGGGTGGGGATCGATCCCACGACCTCTTTCTTGCGTAGCAGGCGGATACACTCCCACCGCGCCACAGAGACAGTCAAAGTTAGTGAGTTTGCAGTAGAAATATGTTAAACGTGTTACTGTAACTCCCTCGTATGTCAAAAGAAAGTCGGTTGATCAAAATATCGTCCTCAGACTGAATAAACTTTATTCTACCAGCGTATATAACCTAAAAAGCTAAAAAAGCTTATACAAAAGACACGTCAATGTTAACATCCTACGAGACTTGAATACTAAAGTATATCTAACGGCCGATATTTTTTAGCTATCGAGAGGCGTGCTTTGTATAGGTATTGCCAAGATTTATAAAGAAAGGGACACATCTCGTCGGTATATTAAGGGTTAAATACGTTTATACATTAACCTCTTTTGCATAATAAGTTAAAAACAGTGTGAAAAAGCTGTTTTTTGTGTTATTTTATTCTAAAAATGTTGATAAACTTTCGCGATTTGTACAATAAAAAACAAGGTATTTTAGCTTAAATTATTCACGCGATTAAGACCTGTTATATTTATTTTATTCTATTTTAAAATAGTATGACATACAAAGAAAAACATTCTTATTAATGTGTAATTCTTCAGTGTTAACCCTTTAAAGCAACTACTACGTTGGCGGCATAGTGTGTTTCATAAATAAATTATTAGGAACCCGCCGCGACCTTCAGCCTTCAACTATATATTTCGACGAGGCTGTATTCTTATGTATATTTACTACATAAATCATTATTAGCCATATTCTTCAGCTAAATAATATTTAGATTGAGGTGTGTGGTGTATCACGCAGATAATGTGATCTGTTTCGTCATGCTTTAACCGTCGCAATATACATAGACACAGCACTACTTTCGCGTTTTTAATTGTGCCTTTACTATGTACCTACTTATCCAAATAAATATTAAGAATAATGGATCAATACTAATATAAATAAAGCCAATGAGTTGCTTTATTTGAACGCGCTATCAACTGTTAGATATAATATACTAAGACGATTGAGATAAAACTTGCTATGGAAGTACCTAGAATCTTGAGGAAGGGTTTATTTATATCGTTACCTGCTCCAACGCTCACGAAAACGTACAATTTATAAGGCTATATATTTGACATAAGCTCCATACAAAATATGCCGAATTTCTACGTCTAGTAGCCAAATCCATCGATAAATAGATTATTGAGACCACCGTTAATTATTCACAGACATCATAAACGCGTTCGAAATTCAAACATTTGCACATGGCCTACTATAAAGTTGGGTAGATATGCCATATATCCCATAAAGTAAATAAAAATAATGAAATAAAATGTCGAACACTTGAATAGAATTCCGTTCTAGATTCACCTAGATGGAATTTATGGCGTGGATTTAAATATGGTCCGCCAATAACGGGGTCGCGTTATGCATGCATGAATTTTGTATAAATAGTTTATGATCTCTATGCTTTTAATAACACTGGGTTTATTATTTATTGGATCTCTAATTAAAATACTGCATATCACTGTTATACTTCATTGATAAACTATGACTTTAATCTATACATATAATAAAATTGTAAATTTCACGTGTCTGTACATGGCCGAACATAGTGAAAAAAAATATTGGGAAATGTTCGAAAAGAGTATTTAAACACATTCCTACATTTTTAGAAATGTCTGTCTGTCTGTCTGTCTGTTTGTTTGAACACGCATCACGTAAAAACTACCAGACAGATTCGGTTGAAATTTTGTATGTGTATTCTAATAAGTCTGGATTAACATATAGGCTATAATTTATCACGCTATTTCCCATAGGAGCTAAGCAATAACGGATAATGTCTGTAGCTATTTATCGTTATAAAACAATAACTACTTGACGGATCTTCATGAAAATTTGCAGTTTTATTGTAAATACTATAGGTCATTACTTACACTATGAATCATTACGCTATCGTCTATGGGGAGCGAGCAGCAACGTATGTTTGGTCGAACCATTATGGTTTTTCACAAGTTTTTCCGCCATAAGACATTATTTACAATTGTAACCCATGGAAACAATAACTTCACGCTAAAACTATAAGGAGCTAAACACAACATTTGCAATTTTCTTAAGATCACCTATTTTAACCGTTTCTGTATCAGTTGAGGTGGTCTATTGGCACAAGTAGCGGTATTGAACGAGTGAGGTCGGAGGATCGGGTCTCAAGTATGCAAGTCTCTTTTTGTGTTGTTTTAAAATTCTTTTTATTCTTTTTTAAGTATTTTTCTAAAGGTATACCTATTAGACAAGCTTTTATTTTCGACTTTAACATGTTTACTTTAGGTATACTTATTATACAAGCTTTTATTTTCGACTTTAACATGTTCACTTTATTTAACAATCAATCACTTTCAATAGGCACCTTCATCATTGTTTTGCATGAATCGTAATTATGATATGAATGTAGAAATGAAAAACAATATTACATTACAAATAAACAGTAACTACTTGATATTTTCTAGAATTTATAAATGTTAGTTGCTTAAAAAAAAATGAAAGATTAAGTCCGTGTTATATCAAAATAAAACACGTGGCGCCATCTGTGATTCGATTTCTTCTGAGTGCCAAAATTGCTTATCTACAAACGTTGATAAACTTTCGCGATTTGTCTTAATCGCGTGAATAAATTAAGGTTAAATACCATGCTTTCCTACGTTTAATATGCATGATATTTTATGTATAATTTAATATAAAATCATCAAGTATTAAATGAAACATATCCAGTTTTGAAAATAGATGGCGTTTAAATACAAATTAAAAAGAATCGGGAAAAATTATATCTGAGTATATCTTTTAGAAACGTTTGATTGTTGTCTGTTTGTTTGAACACGCATCACAGTACCGCGGAAATGCAATGTTTTAAAAACAGGATATTTTTTAAAAACATAACTCAAACTAGCCCTATTTCGCGGGGGACTTTACAAACACGGACACAAAGTGGGTGTACTTTAGACTCAGAAAAGACCGCTCGGGCAGGACATAACCCGCGATCATAGGAATTCTGTGAGAGTTTTTTCCATCATACCTTTATTACTTAAGTATAAATTAACTTGAAGGAGCGGCCGCCGCACGCTAGGTACCTCCGATTAAAACGTCCGATTTAAAAGTGCCGGAGCCGAAGTTGGAGTCGGAGGTTTAAAATCAATCGGAATTTTCGACCTTTCGCAGTCAGAATCGAAGCTCTTTAACACAAAATTTCGCGCGAGTACTTGGGCGATTTTGGGCTTCATTTAACCCGAAACCGCCCAAGTACTCGCGTGACGGGGGAAAGGCGAAATTTTCAAAATTAATGATATTTGATGTGATGCAAATCATTTTGGTAAAATACTTTTTTGGCGAGGTGCTAAACATGGGAATTTTTATAATTTGTCTTCTAACCGTCTGGGGCGCCATAAACTTTGTCGCCCTTCATTTTGCTGCACTGGGCATTTGCTTGGCTTACCCTGCCATAGGTTGTGCCCTGATTAAAGCTAGGCCCTAATATCCATAGATGCTACAGAGCATTGTGGAGCATGTTACCAATATGATTTACACAGAAGTTAAATTGTAATATAAACTACCTTAATATAAACCCAACTTCCACGCGAACGAAGTCGCGGGCACAGCTAGTACATACATAAATACACATACATTTGTAGCAATCAAAAAAGAAAATAGTCCAGACCAAGTTCAATGGTTTTTGAAAAAAATAATCAATCCTTGATTTCTATTTATTTTTTAAAGGTTTTGCTCCTTTTTAATACTAATTTATAAATAACTTCATAGGTCGGCACTGATGGTAAAAATAACATTTTTATTTACACATTTTTATGTTCGCCACTTTTACGGTTATAATCATCATAACGATCGTCAGTCGCGCTGTTATTTGTAAAATAACTTTTGGGACATTAAATTTTATATAGTAACCTAAAGGAAGCATTTTTTTTAAATGTTTATTTTTCTGCTCGCCCCCCTAAACCCATGAAAATCACATTTACTTATGTATGATTTGGAAATCATACATAAGTAAATGTGATGCTTTCACAGACTATATCCACATACTGCCATAAGCAAGCCTCTGTGGCGCGGTGGGAGTGTGTCCGACTGCTACGCAAGAGGGGAAGAACCGCGGTTAACACCGCGGGGCACAGCTAGTATAGTAATATATTCGAATACTAGCTGTGCCCCGCGGTGTTACCCGCGGTTTATTAGACTATGTGTTAATCCAGGGTGTCAGCTAACTCCATACCAAATTTTATTAAAATCGCTCCAGCCGTTTAGACGTGAAGAAGTAACAAACATACACACTCATATACTCACAAACTTTCGCCTTTATAATAATAGTGTGATATTCGAATATATAGAAGTAAATTTTCTAATTTAAAATTACCGGGGTTTAAAAATATAATACCAATCAACTATTATTATTATCTGAACGAACAACAGACGTATATAATCGCAAATAACAATAAAATAAATAAACTGGTAATCGAATTAACATTAATTTGACTGTTAACCAGTTTTTATCAAGTAAAATGACGTACTAAACATTTTCTTGTGGCATAAATTGCATAATAATGTACTCAGTCATTAAACTTCACATGTCTTTATTTCGTAAAAGCAGATCGATTACTTGTTTGGGAACGTTATGCTAATTTTAATTACCATTATGATAATTTGTAAACATCGAAAATTGTTTTAGGTTTTAGTGCTCATTTTTTAAGACAATTGCACTACTAGGCCAGAATCTGTGTGTCGAGGGGGACTTTGAAAATATAGGTCACACTAGCTGTCGCCCGCGGATTTGCCCGCGTAGCTGATTTTACCCCCTGAAGGGTTGATTTATCGCTTTCGGTCAAAGCGCTGAAACACGTGTTTCCTTATTTACAGCCACTAAGTCAAGTACAAAAATTCACAGATCTAATTTTGAAACTGACGGAGTTTTACACACACTTGCAACCCCTATTTCACCCCGTCAGAGATTGATTTTTAAAAAACGTTTTTTATTTTATGTCGAAAAGCCGAATACGAAAATTCACATATGTACATAAAACTAAAGGAGATCCATATAAACTTGCAACCCCTATTTTACCCTCTTAGGGGTTGATTTTCCAAAACCGCTGAAACAAGTGTTTCTTTATTTTAAACGAAAAAGCCAAATACGAAATTTCACCGATCTTACTTCAAAACTGACGGACTTTCAGACAAAGTTGTAACTCCTATTTTTACACTCTTAAAGGATAATTTTTAAAAAATCCTTTCTTAGTCTTAGCCTACAACATAAAAGGCATTAACTGCCAAAATTTCAGGTTTGTAACCCTAGCGGTTTGCTCTGCGTTGGTGAATCAGTCACTCAGTCAGGACAAGTGGTTATATATGTATAGATGAACGGTCATAAAGTACACTCTATACACAGTGTACACCAATTAAGAAAGAAGAACAAAGGAGAAAGAAAATATGCACTAACATAGATTGAAAATTAATATAGGTAATCTGCGACAGGCATATTGCTGCGTTGTAGGACCACACCACAGCGCTTATTTTTGGTGTAAACCTTGGAGGTTCGCAAAGACCCTATTAACCACGCAACCACACCAATTAAAGGACAAAAAAAAAACATAAAAAATGAAAAACATTTAAAGAGAGATGAATAAATGTTTTGTGAGAACAAAGTCCTATACCGAGTGGGTATCGTACACACAACCTCCTAGCAACTTCAAGCAGATAAGCAAATCATGCAAAGCAGCAAGCAGAGATGAAAATAAAAATATTTAGGATCTTGTTTGCATCTATTTTTTTTTTTTTTTTTTTATAATTTATTTAATTCTTTTTAGTGGATATAGGATGTAACCGATGTAACAACTAACTTTTATCGCAGCTATTGTCAAGTATTGAAAATTGAAAAAAGAATGGTTGCTAATTGACTTTTTTAGTATTACAGCCATAACCATGTTATACGTTTTAGAAATGCTTACAATTAGCCCTTTAATTTGATACCCTTAATGCGCTATTGGAATAAACTTTTTTTACACTTCTTGTTTTTGACATCTCACAGCCGCCATGTTATGTTTTTTCAAACGTCACATAGCCTAAAAACACTTGGGCGTGGTTTTAATTGTTTTCATCCGTCTTGTGGTTTGAAAGATAGAATATTACATACATACATACAAAATACGCGCGAAAACCAAACCCTTCCTTAAGTCGGGTAAAAATTAAATGAGAGTCACTAGATAACCCTAAATACCTATGCACTTATTTATATTGTCTATAAATATATTTCATTACGCTCTTTGTATAACAAACAATAAAAAACAACAATACATTTTTTTCATTTACCATTTAGTTTCAAATTCGACATGTATGACACGTTAGGTATGTGTACATAGATGTCGAATTTAAAACTGCTAGCTACATTAGTAGCTAATGTTTCTTTTTTAAAGAAAAAAAAATGTACGTTATTATTTTGCTTGCACGCTATAATCTCTAAACAACCATAACCATGTCGGTGTAAATTTGTATGGTGTAAACTAGATTTTTCCTACGGCAGTGCTTTGTGAATTTGTTAGCACACAGAAGCATTTCATTTCCATAAACTATTAGTAACTATCTAAAAATTTGTATACATTAGAAAATTATATATAAGGACTACGTACTGTATTGCAACGGCCGTGGTTAAGGGTAGTGTCTATCCAGGCCCACGGCCGTTGTAATACGGTTGAAACGTCGGGCAATAAAAAAGATATTTTACCTTCAATTATTCACGCGATTAAGACCAGTAGTAGCAGAGTATATATAATTATATAAAGGAAGTTTTTTATTTTGAATTATCGTTATAACTCGTTACAATTTTAAGACTAGTAATTAGCCACTACGATGATTCAGAGAGACAAAAAATACAAATAAACGTAGGTATACTACCCGTCTTTTCGTCGTAGGAATGATTGAATGAAGGTGAACGAGTGAATTGATAATCGAAAATATTGAATGAATCAATGTGGAATGATAAAAAAATGGCAAATACATTTTTACATTACCTGTGCATTCACAGTGAGCATCGAGGAAGGTGATGACGTCACCCTTGACATGCTTCGCGCCAAGGAGACGAGCTCTGATGAGACCGGACCTGTTCTCCGTACGGAACAAATGAGTCGGCACTGGCAAAGTCTTTATATAGTCCACAAGTTTCTGCCCGAGGTGTTCTGTAGAAGAAAAAGTTATATTAATAACAATACTTTTATTTAATAAAAAAGTATTAATATTTCACACGCTTTCAAGTTCCTAACAGTTTGTTTATAGTGATAGATGGTACATTTTCCGACAACTACAGTATAAATTACTATACGTTCATGACTAAGTTTATATATCATCTTTAAAAAACTCCTATAATAAATAGGCTATTTGATATTAGAAAGTCTATAGAACAGAACTGGTGGTGAAAATAACATTTTTATTTATACATCTTTATGTTTACTTGCCGTGTGGTGCCGGCTTAAGAATAGTACCACCCCATCTCTACCCGTGGGTGTCGTCAAGGCGACTAAGGGATTTCACCCCGGAGGACGGGCAGCAGCGTCCTCTGCGTACTTAAAGCCCTACTGCGATCGCCAACCCGCTCGCCAAGCGTGGCGATTATGGCAATTACCCCCAGGATCTACATACTAGTAGGTTCTACTGGGGAGACCCGTGCCCAGCAGTGGGCCATGGGTTGATATGTATGTTTACTTGTACTGTTATAATCATCATAAGTACTTATCGAACGTCAGCCGCGCTGTTAAATGTAGTAAACTTTTTTTTAATTTAAAATGTTAGTGACATAAAGAAAACATTTAAAATGAATGTTTGTATTCTCCAAACCCACCCGCTAAAATGATTTGTAAAAATGGATTCATCATCATAATCATTAGCCTGAAGACGACCGCTAAGGTTAGCCTATACCCCAAAGTCCCCCAAAAAAAAATCTATTAGAATCACACTACATGTGTGATTTTCTTAGACGATGTCCATATCCTGTGATAGGCAAACCGAAATCGAGACCAAGTGAAAGAAGCGAATCGGTTATAAAAATATAATATCAATCACCAACTAATTAAACCCATAAATTAGTCTTAATTGTACAAACATTACTATTTGAACATGCCAATTTATCACACGCTCGCAACTTCCTAACATTTTTACAGTAATGGATGATACATTTTCTAACAAATAAAATGAACATTTCCAGCCATTCAAGAGTCTCTCCATCTCAGATAATGTTTTTATAACAGATAGTAAAACGTTTTATAATCATTGGAGAGTTATTAAACCAATATGGTAGACGGTTTAAAAATGTTATCGATCATATCAATTGCTTTTATAATATTTATGTAGTCGGAATGAATTGGACGCGGGAAAATATTGAAACAAGACGTAAAGACTGTGTGACAAATTCTAAGGCCTTATGTTTAAAAGTACAATTCGTTTTACAAATCTATACTAATATTATAAAGCAGAAGAGTTTGTTTGTTTGTTTGTTTGTTTAAACGCGCTAATCTCAGGAACTACTGGTCCGATTTAAAAAAAATATTTTTTTGTTGAATAGCCCATTTATCGAGGAAGGCTATAGGCTATATAACATCGCGCTACGACTAATAGGAGCGGAGTAACGACGTGAAATGTTGCAAAAACGGGGAAAATTTACGCATACGAAGTTGCGCGGGACAGCTAGTGTTTGATAAAATACATTTTATAAAATTTTGTTTACTTATTTGTTTCTTATGATTAATCCGTAAGACAACTGGGCCAATTTTGACGTAATTTTGTTTAAATAGAGATAGCATAAGGTAGAGCAAGGTCGTGGGGGACATTTTATCTCGATTGTCAATTAACACGCAGGCGGAAAGACGAAGTAGAAATATATTTAAAACTCATTAAGTACATATTGTTGCTAACTAATCAGCGGTAACATGTCTTTCTACCAATTATTGTAAGTAATAAAATGATTTAATAGACACTTGATTATAGTTGGTGTGTATAGTATTTCGATGTGCTTGTGACGAGTACGCATACTTCGCGGATGGTCCTCTTAAATATACAGTTAAATGAAAACGTCAACGTAATGTGTGCGGTGTGCCATACCTATCTATACTAATATTACAAAGCTGAAGAGTTTGTTTGTTTGAACGCGGTAATCTCAGGAACTACGGATCCGAATTGAAAAATTCTTTCACTGTTGGATAGCCCATTTATCGAGGGAGGCTATAGGCTATATAACATCACGCTACGACCAATAGGAGCGGAGCAACAGTGAGAAATGTTGCAAAAACGGGGAAAATTTACGCAGACGAAGTTGCGCGGGACAGCTAGTATCGTATAAAATACATCGTATGGAGTCAATATGGACACATTTAATAACACCAGCGAGTTAATAAATGTGTCCATAATTCATCTGTAACAGGTCGACATCACAATATTCAAATTCATATTTAGACCACAAATGCAGTACCTAATGTATAATTTTAGAATAGGCGATAGGTAAATAATAATAATATTTCTAAAATCTGAATCCGACAAATACATACCAAGTAACACACACAATCATACCCTCCACACCACTTCCAACAATCTTCTCACTTATGCCCATTTGGCATAGGGCCGTGCCATCAGTTAGGGATCGTCTATAAATCACGTGATGTATTTTAAGCCACTTTTGTTAAGGTTTTAGACAATCCCACCTCCCTTCCTTCCAACCAAGATCACGTGTATTTTTATGAGACAAAAAATAACCCAACAATTTTCACACGAGTGAGTCTCCAACGACGGATGGGTGCAATTGGTCCAACACCGTTCATGTGTGAGGAATCGCTCGCACGACGTGGGGGAAGGAGGGGGGGGGGAATTGATTCAACGACGGTCAAGTCTGAGGAATCACGGTCAAAAGATAAAATACACGTGATTTCTCACTATACCCCCCCCCCTTCCCCTGGTGATCTTTCGTGTTTTATTTCAACCTGGAGATTCAAGTGATGAATGGGCGTCCCCTCATCACGTTCCAATTTTGGTAAGACGTTCGCCCAGGTAAAACTAACTAACTAACTAAGACATTCGTACGATATACAGTAGGTACCTATATTGTATAGGCCCATTGCTGCTGTTTCACTATAATTATAACTTTAAAAATATTCAGTATATTACTTATGTCACTTAAGTAATATACAGAATATTTTTAAAGCACACTATACAAAAAGTCAAGGAACTGAATGAGTAGTGTCCATACTCTCCATGTAGTATCAGTATAAATATTTCCTTCATTCAAAACCCTCGTAAAGTTACTGTTGCAATCATATCAAGAATTAAATCATAGCCCGCTATGTAGCAGCACCCTAACATGACAGTAAATTGTGGTCAACTGAAATTATGGGACGATAACAAACCGACGTCATGACGCGTAGATTAAACTATTTATACCATTTACAATAAACTTTTTGTTGACTACGCCGTGTTCCATTATAATGGATATTTTTTCATCAGCAACAAGTGCATAAAAACTGCATCTCACCTCTATCTAGTTATATTCGGTCCGAGGTTTCGAGGAAATTGTAATCTGAATGTCTGTATAGAGAGCAGTCAAGGTGAACGTGGTTTATTCATTCATGATCGTAATCTGCATATTTATATTCAATATTGTGCATGGAAGATTGCTATAACAACTATCTTGCGCTCGAATGAACTATTACAACTGTTATTCCAACTACTAGATAGTTATCTGCGTTTTACTTGTTCCGCGATTGATTTATATCTGCTATTACGATACAGCGTCACTTTTATAGTGCAAATTAATCGTGACCCAAATCTGTGAGTTTTTGGAAGTCCTTTATCAGACAGGTGTAATTTTGACTAACACGATCGATGGTAGCCATAGTGACATATTATCATTTATATTCGTTAGGAAACTAATATCAAAATCTATTGTAAATGTTTGTCGACTGGAGTTGGATGATACTCGCCTATCCTTCAATATACATTGGTAATTGTTTGACAAGGACAGTACTCACTCTACACTGCAGATAAGACAATTGCATCTCCGTATATACAGTTGGATCAACATAACTGCAGATGCATTTTTTGGAAGTAAATGGTGACAGGAAGCGGGGGGCGGGGGCGGTAACTAAACCAAGAGAATTAGAGATGCGATTACGCATTACCTTGTCATAATTAGTATTTCTAACTCATGATTTTTTGTGATTATTTTCGTAAAGAAATTGTTTTTCGAAGTTTCTTTAGTATTTACTGTAAGTGTTTTAAATTTAAACTTTTATGAACTCATATAAATAGTGTTTTGATATTGTTAAATTATAATATTGTTAGTATTTTAATCGATTAAACATATTTAGTCGTTTTCGTAAGTAATTGTAGGGTCGCATCTCTATGACATGCGCGAAAGTGATAAAAACCTAAGTTCAATCCGGTCAAGTTACGTTGATCGTACTGTAGTTCGTCTTTTGTTATCTATAGTCAACACTATACGTATATATAGTTTTTGAGACACAGACTTTTTAAGTAATAACTAGACATTTTAATTGCTAATAGACATGTAGGTAGATGGTACACACATGGTTCGTCGTCTCTACCTTGTTGCGAACACTTGTGATAAAATTGTGATTTTAAAGTCTTTTGTTAATGTTAACTGGATGTGTTAATTAAAGATGAACTCACCCTTTTCACTAGCATCATCCACAAGTATGATCTCCTTGAGCAGGGGCCTCGGCGACCGGTTGATCGTACTCCAAATGGTACGTATGAGAGTCGTCCAGGCTTCATTGTGGAACACTATCACCACGCTCGTCGTTGGCAGCAGCTCTGGATACTTCTTTGTTTTACACCTAATTCAAAAAGAAATTTAGTTAGAAAAGTATTTATACATTACATCTTGGAACAACTTTACACATGACCGTCTGATTCCGAACTAGACAGGGCCTGTTTTATGGAAACCAGACAACTGATAAACTTATTTTGTACTAACTGTCCCGCGCAACTTCGTCTGCGTAAATTTTCACCGTTTTTGCAACATTTCTCATTGTTGCTCCACTGTTGTCGTAGTGTGATGTTATATAGCCTCGAAAAATGGGCTATCCAACAGAGAAAGATTTTTTCAATTCGGATCAGTAGTTCCTGAGATTATCGCGTTCAAACAAACAAACAAACTCTTCAGCTTTATAATATTAGTACTAGGAGCGGAGCAGCTATGTTGCAAAAACGGAGAAAATTGACGCAGACGTAGTAAGAGATACATAACGTACAGACGCACATTTGTGCTCATCACACAAAGATTTCTATGATTCGGATCCATGATCTCAAACTTCGCAGACAGTGTCACCTAACAAGTCAGTCAGAAACAAATCTAACAAAACTTCGTGTTTATTTATTACTAGCTGACTCAACTCCGTCTGCGTAATTTTACCGCTTTTGCAACAGTTTTCATTGCTGCTCCTATTGGTCGTAGCGTGATGTTATATAGCCTAAACTTGCGTCAATAAATGGGCTATCCGACAGTAAAATATTTTTTCAATTCGGACTAGTACATCCTGAGATTATCGCGTAAACAAACAAAAAACTAGCGGCCCGCTCTGGCTTCGCACGAATTTTTCTCCACTACAAACGCAATTTTCGTAAGGATGTCAATTTTAGAATAAAGTATAGCCTATGTTACTTCCCGATAATGTAGCTTTCTATAAGTGAAAGACTTTTTGAAATCGCTCTAGTAGCTTTTGAGTTTTTTCGTTATACAAAAATGCAAATCTTTCCTCTATATAGTATTAGTATAGTACCACAACTAATTGTTTCTGCGGTTTTCGGCAAGGACACAAGACAGGTTGCAATTTACATTCGATAGTTGTACAGGAAAAGAAATCTAAACTTTACACACAGGCTACAGTAAATGAACTCACTGAAGGAATCTCAAGACTGAATAAGGACCTGGCGCATGTCTCTAAATGGAGTAAAAACTATGGACTCACGGTTAATCCAGCGAAAACCCAGATCGCCATAGTAGGTAGCCCAGGATTGCTATCAAAAATCAATTGGCCTCTATTGCCACTAGTTCATTTCAACAATGTAATCCTACCCATTGAAAATTGTGTCAAGAACCTGGGGATATACGTAGACAGAACCTTATCATGGGCACAGCAGATGCAAGAAACAAGTCGCAAACTCTTTGCAGCAGCGGGGTCTTTACGCAGGTTGCGTAACTTTTTGCCAATCGCCACTAAAATTACGCTTGCGCAATCCTTACTACTGCCGATCCTTGACTATGCCGATGTCAGCTATCTAGATCTAACCGAGGAACAACTTGATAAACTTGAGCGCCTCCAAAATTTTTGTATAAGATTTATATTTGGTTTACGCAAATATGATCACGTTTCTGAATTTCGCAAAAAACTCAAGTGGCTTCCAATTCGTCTTCGCAGGAATACTCATATTTTGATACTACTTTACAATATTTTGTTCAATCCCAATGCCCCCTCTTATCTTAAAGAACGTTTTCAGTTCTTGCATGACACACATATGAGGTCCTTGAGGTCATCAAATGATTTGAGCTTGAAAATGCCAATGCATTCCACAAAATTTATGGATAAATCATTTACCGTAGTAGCTGTTCGGTTGTGGAATGCACTACCCATAGATATCAGACAGGCACAAACAACTAATATGTTTAAAAAAATGGTAAAAGCGCACTACCTGTCCAGCGGTCCAGTTGCAGCTACATATTAATGTACATAAATAAATATATGAATTTTATATTTTATTTTCTTTTCTATTTTAAATATAACTAGTTTATTGTGTTTATGTAATGTTTGTTTGTTGTATTTATTTATATATTTATTATTATTATTATTATTATCTATTAATATAGTATATTGTGTATTTATATATCTAACATTTCAATCGTTTTATTGGAATGTTAGATATATGTTTTTGTGTTTATCTATTAATATTATGTAAAATCGTGTACGTCTTTATTTAATTTACATTTTTCTACACCACGTGGTACTCTTATATACATTCCTGTCCATCCAAAGGTTGCCTGGAAGAGATCGCTCTCAGCGATAAGGTCGCCCATTGTGCATGCGCTTATGTAAGATATGATGTGATATTGTAATTTTAATGTAATTTATTAAGTGTGGTGTACAATAAAGAATTTTCTATCTATCTATCTATCTAAATACTTTTTTCCCGTTATTAAAGGATTCACATTTGTATTGATTGATATGACGACTGATAAAATTATAATCGCCTATTATAGTGATTAAGGTTATCATTGATAAGTCGTCGTCCCAACATACAAACCAATTATAAAAAAAATGATTGTCTAAAGTCGGTTTACGGTACAGCTGTCGGTTTAATTTTACGTGATAACATCATAAGAAAACATGGATGACATATCACTATTCTCGTTGCTTAGCAACCAATCAATAACGTTACTTTCAATTGTATCGCATGTAATGTCGCTGCAATCGCCAAACGTTGTTGGTTAGCAACCAATCAATAACGTGACTGCTTAGCAACCAATCAATAAAGTGACCATTGCTTAGCAACCAATCAATAACGTGACCCGTTGCTGTGTGACACTTTTGCGTGCGTGCACTCCGTCATTGATTTATAAGACGTTATCACGTCAAAAATAGTTTTTAAAAACCGTAGAGCAGTATTGTACATACGCCATAGGTATAGCTAATGATAATAAAGTGCCGTAACATAATGAGAAGAATAGCATTATAAAAAATCACGTGTATCAACCCAGTAAAGTCTTTTATAAAGATCATAATGTTAGTCTTTTGAGAAACGTCGGCAAGTCGGTCATCTCACAACCTGATTAATATTGATCAGGTATTAATTTTAGCCCGCAAATTCGCCCCCTTGGATCTGATTGCGATTAAAGCCTTTAGACCTCTACATCAAATTTTATTATTAACTAGCTGTCCCGCGCAACTTCGTATGCGAAAACTTTCCCAGTTTTTGCAACATTTCTCGTCGCTGCTCCGCTCCTATTAGTCGTAGCGCGATGTTATATAGCCTATAGCCTTCCTCGATAAATGGGTATTCCAACAAAAAAAGAATTTTTCAAATCCTGAGATTAGCGCGTTTAAACAAACAAACAAACAAACTCTTCCGCTTTATAATATTAGTATAGATAATAATAAATTATTTTGCACACTTAAATTACAATCATACCACGTTAACAAACAAAGAAACAAACCAGAAAGGATATGTATCGTTGGCACCTGTACTAATGAAGAATTACATATAAATAGTAACTTCTGAGATTAGCGTGTTCAAATAAACAAACTTTTTAGCTTCAGATTGGCCCAAACGTCGGTGCTAACGCCAAGCGTCCAATGTGTGGATCTAGAAAATTGTATTGACACCAACGTTGGGACGAGCGGTAATCTAAATCTAAACATTGAACAAATAGCGGTTGGACCGAGCGACGTTGGGGACAACGTGTGGAGCCGAATAGATAGAGAGCATAGATTCATTATAGAATTTTATAAGCTACGGGTCTTAATATTTAATATTTTATTTTAAGGCTAAAAACCTTTGTTTATTGCCTGACGTTTCGACCGTATTGCAACGGCCGTGGTCACGGGTAGATTTACGCGATTAAGACCCGTAGCTTATAAAATTCTATAATGTATGTGTACAAATCGCGAAAGTTTACGAACATATATAGCAAAGATTCTTTGAAAAATTCAGGTATCGTTCCTATGTTTTAGTACAAATCCAATACAGTGTTAATTTTACCGATATTTCCATTAAATGCATTTGCTCTAATAATCAAAATTAGATATCTAGGTATCGACAATCACGAAGAGCAGGTTAAATATTGTGAGGGACGATTCTTGTAACTACGAAGACTTTCAATATCGTTGAAAATTGATGCGATAAACTAAGGAGCGGACCGTAGATCAATAAAAGAGAAAAGAATAATTAGACAACAATAAAAAGTCCATAATAGTACATTACCATCTTATTGCCCCAAGGCGTCACATTTACATACTAAGAAGGTTTCCGTCTGACGAGCCGTCGCGTCTGGTACATAGACATCTTTAAATCATCGCGTGTATGCCCCTCACTTCCCAAGGTCGGTTGTTTGGAAACTTCATTGATTACTAATCTAATGGCTATATGGCGTCCCATCGTCTGAATAATTACATACATCAAAACAAAGATACACACTGCCTAACTTGTTGCTTACAACATAATTCTCATCTTTGACATTTCAGATGAACTTAATCGGGTTTTATTAGAATAGAAAACCCATTTATCATCATTTTCGTTGCCCTAATAGATATATTGAGGTCAGTTTATAGTTTATCCAGATGTGACGGAATGATAGTTTCTTGTTGTTGTTTTTAAGGTTCCGTAGCCAAAATGGTAAAACCAAACCCTTATAGCTTCGCCATGTCCGTCCGTCCGTCCGTCTGTCTGTCCCCAGGTTAGCTCAGAAACCCTTAGTACTAGAAAGCTGTAATTCAGGATGGATATAATATGCATAGTAGTTACGCCAGCAAAGTGGTAGAATATAATCTTGAATTTTTTTTATAAGGTTAGAATGATATTTAATTATTGCACCAGTTCTCAGACTATTAAGGATTTCGTAATCCTTACTAGGCTATTATTGGAGTTGGTAACAGTGGCCAGTCGGTCGGTTTTACGTGAATATCACCTATCTACGACTTACACGGACGGATAACCTCGACGTCCAATCAATCAGATCCGCCTGTTATTCCATGACGGAGCCGTCTTGCCTTTGGTTATTGGTATTAATATGAAAGGCAAGCGGAACTAACACTGAATGTAAATCGTGATTCATGATCCACAGACGTCGATATAAGATGAAAAGCATCAAGAAAATAACATTTATTACAAAATTTTGCAATGCGCACGAGTGCATTTATGACACCTATTTCATTACATCCAGATAAAAGCGCGGTAGTTAAAGTATTTGTAAACTAGTGTGTGTGACTGACATCTGTAACATACGCATATAAGGATATAACCAAAAGCCAAAGTCGTGTGTTGCTTGATGCAGCAACTATCTAAGCGCGAGTCTGCATTGGGAATCCAATTGCAAATTAGTGAAATTCTCGTATTATTACGTTCGTCGAAACAAGCAATTTTGATGTAACGAAAACAGAAAGTTCCCAAAAGCCGATGACGCATCAAGACAACCCAAAATCACTGGTGCTAATAAACAATGTACGCTATGACCCAAAGATGTAAAATTAAGAATGTTTATCAACGTTCAAACATTATTTATAGCTTTCGCATGCAGATTTATTGCGTCTTGGTAGCATAAAACAACTCTGTAATTATTAGTTGTTTGATTAAATTGTGTTCTATACGTATTCATTACTGCTAACATTATAACAAATAGGCGCATTGTCAGTTTTTAAAATTAAAACCATTTAAATTTGCATCTTCAATAATTTTAGAACTGTGTTCAAGTCACATAGGTACACATAGTAAATAAATATGTTATGCAAATGCTAATTAATTTATTAAACGTTGCAGAAGGGACAAACTGGGTGAGCGAAGAGGAAAATCATGAACATATTTTTCTTCTCATTTAGCATGCACGTATTTCTTACAAAGAGTACCAATAACCCAATCCTTCAATATTAAATGTCTATATTTATGCCACAAAATAAAAGTATACCTATTAATTATTAATTTTAAATTGGTATTCGCTAGAAGTACCTACCTAGGTACTTACAGTGAATTATTTAAACCTCAGAAAACATATATGTTACAACTAATTCTCCGATTTATTAGTAAAAGCAAGTGTTACACGAATCAAAACATTATTTTCCATCAACAATTCTTAGAAAATATCTCGATAATAATCTATTCCGATAATTAGGATATCTTTAATTAATATATATATAATACGCTATGTTATCCGTAACAAGAATCTGTTTCAATACTTCAATAAATTATCAATACTATCATATAATTTTAAATTGTTTATAAAAAGCTCTTCAGTTTAAGTGACGGTTTTCAGTGATAATACTCGATAAACTAAAGAGAACAAATAATTTCAATTGACGAAGATTAGATAGACATTATACCTCTTTATTCTGTGGTTATAGATAAGTTTCAAGATTGATAAAATCTACAGAAAACACTGTCCTCACTTCACAATATAATTTCATTGAGTCATTATATTCTAATACGTTTTTGTAATGAGAATGGATTTATTAGCCGTGTTTGATACTTTTCCGTTACCAATTAACTGAGGAAAAAAAGATAGTTGAAAAAAAACAGGAGAAAACAAAATAATATAGAGAGTTTCTCTCTCTAGTCCTGAGCCTACAATCTCTTCCCAGGATCGGTCTATGAGACTGAAGGAATGCAGTACCTTTGTCTTCACGAACACACTGCTGGCACTGGTGTACTATAATATTGCCTGCGTAGTGGATTAGTCTCCGGTAATATATTAATAGTAAAAAGCAAATGAGAGGTGTCAAGGGACACCCGGATGGAACGAAGTTCCTTTCGATTAATTAGTGAAGGTATTGTAATAAAATTTTATTTTTAAAATAAAAGAAAATACACTTTATGATAAAAAAGTGTCGTTACAACTTTTGGTTTTAAAAGTGTCGTTACAACTTTTGGTCTTAATTTCCGTCTAGTCCCCTTTCGCAACGCGCGATAAGGAAATTAGTTCAATTAATAATATCTTGACCAAACTCACACAACACTATCTGATCCCAAACTAAGCAGACTTCTACTATGGAAACCAGACAACTGATAAACATACTTATATATTTCTAAATACATACATATTATAGATAAATAACACCCAGACACAGAACAAACCAGCGTGCTCATCACACAAAGTTTTATCCTGGGTGGGGGTCGAACCCACGACCTCTTGCGTTGCAGTCGGATGCACTCCCATGGCGTCACAGAGGCAGTCGGTAAGAAAGGCCACAATGATCGAAATAGGTTTTTTATATGTCATTATAATGATCTTTAGATCATTATAATGACATTCAGATCCACTAACTGACGATTTGTATTCAAGAACCATAAGAGTTAAAGTTGAAATAAGGACTTATTTGACATTTAGTTTTACTTAACCCATTTACGCCTGCCGTGCCCATACGAGGACGCCTTCAAATCTACCCTCAACTTTTTTTATTAATGTAGTAAGTTTGCTCACAGTGCGTTACTGTCAAGCTGATTAATATATCTTACGTTTTATATCGGACATATTGGATAAATTCATTTAGAAGAAGTATTTTAGCGACTTATTTAAAGCGAATTAGAGTCCTCCAGTGATAACCAAATGTGAGTATTATTTTAAATATGTTTACGTTAGCAAATTGTTAATTGTTCTACATAACCTTATTGGACACTTTGTTTACTAGGTAATTATGATAAGATAAAATAAAACTTATAGTTTAGTGAACTGCTAACCACGTTTTTTTCTTGGTGTCCCCAAACAGGGACAGTGGGCACATGAAGAGTAAGATATTCTTTTTTTTTTTTGCAGAGGTATAATTGAAAATAAAAATGTCTAAACGGCAATTTGCAGTTAGCGCAAACTACCATGGACTGCAGGAAGCACTTGATGCTGTTATGGCAGAAGAGGACTCAGATATTGAATTCGATATCGTTGCTCTTCCTCCAAATCCAAGTGTCCTCACTGACGAAGAAGAAGGCGATGAAGACAATATTGTTGCCAATGACATGCCGAGAGATATTCCTGGAACTGTCGAAATTTTTGTAAATAGAGACGATGAAAACTGGGACAGTTCTGATGAAGAGCCTTTGTCAAATTCTGCTAAGAGACGCCGAAATGATTTTGAACCCCGTTGGCGTAAATGCGAGCCTAGCTACGATCACATAACTTTTGAAGAGAATAATGTACAACATCGATGCGAAAACCTAATTACTGATCTCAAAGGTAAAAATCCTGTTTCAATTTTTGAGAAGTTTTTTGACCAGGAAGTGACGGATATGATTCTTCAATATTCCAAATTGTATGCATCACAAAACAATAAGCATGATTTCGACGTTACCGTTGGTGAGTTGAAAACATTTTTGGGTATTCTATCTCTATCTGGTTACCATACTTTGCCTCGCGAACGTCTATATTGGTCTCTAGATGAGGACTGCAATGTACCTATAGTTTCTAAGGCAATGACGAGAAACAGATTTTTAGATATCAAAAAGTACCTACATTTCTGTGATAATACTGATGCTGCTGAAACATCTGATAAAATGTTCAAGGTGAGAACTCTTTCTGACATCCTGATGAAGAAATTTATGCAATGGGGGGTCTTTCACACCAATCTGTCTGTAGACGAATCCATGGTCAAATATTTTGGACGTCATCCATCCAAACAATTCATTCGAGGTAAACCAGTACGCTTTGGTTATAAAAATTGGATGCTCGCTAGTTCTGATGGCTACTGTTATAATTTTGATATTTATTGTGGCAAATCGCAAGTTCCTAGCAATGAACCGTTAGGTACACGAGTTGTGAAAAACCTGTTGAACAAGCTAAACACAGATCCTAAAGACCATATTGTGTTTTTCGACAATTTTTTCACTAGCTTTGCATTGCTGCGGGATTTATGGCAATCCGGTTATCGAGCTACAGGAACTGTACGTGAGGGTAGGACCAGCAAATGTCCTCTTATACCCGTCAAGGAAATGAAAAAGAAAGATCGTGCTGACTTTGACTACCGGTTTGACACTGCCAATAAAATATTGTTTGTTCGTTGGCTGGATAACAGCGTTTGTACAATGGGAACGAACTACGATAATGTCCTTCCATTAGGCAAAGTAAAACGCTGGAGTACAGTTGACAGGAAGAAAACAGATGTAAATATTCCGCAAGTATTTGTGAATTACAATAAAGGCATGGGCGGTGTCGACCAAGCCGATCAGTCGATTTCAATGTATCGTACTTCGATACGAGGCAAAAAGTGGTGGTGGGTGTTATTTACATACATGTTTGATCTATGCATTAGCAATGCCTGGCGTCTACACGTACTTAGTAACGACGACGTGAAGATGGACCAGCTACAATTTCGACGTAGCGTTACTCGTTATTACTTGCGACAGAAAACTAATGAACGTTCTCGTCCATCAGCCTCGGTAGTGCTCAATTTACAGTTAGATGGTATTGGCCACTTTCCTCAGAAGTTGACAAAACAGTTGAGATGCACGGTTTGCCATAGTAAAGCTCGTTGGGAGTGCAAAAAGTGCAAAAAAACTTTGTGTATTGAAAAACCATGTTTTGAGAAATATCATACTGAATAAGCCCAGTGTCCCCATTTGAGGACGGCAATTTTTTTTGTAGTAAATAAATAAAATAAAAATATTTTTTTATGTTTTATGTTATAACAGCCTATTTCCTACTAAATAATATGGGTTATACCTTTTTTCTACGATTACTTTAGTCTTGGGCGTAAATGGGTTAATACAACAGGTATATTTAGGTTATGCCTACAATTGGAATGTTTATCAAGGTCGTACGCTGTAACAGTAGACGTTTTTGGAAACCACTTTAATGTTTTGGTTGAATAATGGAGCACTCTTACGCCAGAACACGCGAAGTGTACGAAGTTTTATGTTTAGCGAACATGCGACGACAACTGAAACATCCGTCTAATTGCTGTCAACATAGTAACGTGTGAATACGAGCTTGTATAGTAACACCACAGAATACCGAGAGTATAGAAGACAAGACAACGACGCGGAATCCCCCACCTTCCGACCAAAGTGCACCGATATGGCCATGGCATGGGCGGATCCAGGATTTTATTCTGGTGGGGGATACAAGAGGCAAATGATACCTTCATCTCGACAACGATGCTTATGACAGGAGGGCCACCCCTCCCGTCGTAAGCATGGTTGGGTGGGGGGTGTATGTTTCACCCGACACCGGCCAACTTTACGTCATAGGGTTGGCACTATAATTAACTTTACATACTTATATAATTCTTCTTTATGTCTGTTTGTCAACTAAAACTTTTTAAACGGCTGATTTGGATGAAATTTTGTATGTTTATTTGAATGGGTCTTTGGATGGTTAGAAAATGATAAAATTCACGAAAAAAAATTACGAGGAGGTACAAACTTCGACGTGACAGCTAGTTAGTAACAAGATTTATCAAGAAGAAGAATCTCAGATTAATAGCTTAACAATTATTGTACTTGTAATGTTGCAATAAAATGTTAATGAAGTATTGCATAACTAATTGAAAAATCTCGATAAACATTTTTGACCGCACCCTTATTTTTTTATTACTTATTTTTTTTAATTTTATGTGTTTAAATAATTGATTCTTTTAAAGAGGGCGTGGCTCGCGCAAGCCAGATATTCCGTTTTCGGCCGTATTTTTACTCCTTTGAGAAAATTATAAATATTGGTTCTACAGTTACGAGATATAACATTTTTTAGGAAATTTCCTCATATTTCAAATTTGAAAAATCTAAAGTAGTTATCGAGACATTTGCAATTTTTTACTGCCGCCGGATTTTTTTTTAGTTAGCTATGATAAAATCTGGGCTATCTTTGGATAAAGTACCTTAGGCGATCGTACCACTAGCGGCGGAGTGAACGTGGCGAAGGCGACAGCCCTACAGTAGTAGTGTAGGCTATTCTAGGCCGAGCGGAGTATTGTAAGAAGAGGCGGGGGTTGTTCGAGTAAAATACGCATGAAGGTTGCCTCCTGTACTCTCGATATTCTGTGGTAACACGCTCACCCTAGCCTTATCTTAAACAAATATTAACGTTACAATTGCTAGACTTCCATTAAACTGAATTGCAATAAAGTATACGGTCTTCGCCATCGTTAAACAGCACTTATCATCGTAAATAATTTCTAACGTTAATCGTAAATACTACATGCGTGTCTATCTATATATCTATGTAGTTACAATTCACCCTGTATAGAAATGATATGAGGTCTTTGAAAGGAACAGCACTTATACACCGATAAACGAAATCTCAGTTCAAGATTGTAAACTATTTATGATAAGAAGGCACGTTGAATTCTTGTCATTTCTTTAGGTGATTTACGTGAAATAGAGAGGTAGAGATAGAACATAAACCCACGGAACCCCAGATCTTTTAGCGACGGAGACCGGTCACTCTGTCAGCTACAATCGACGAAGGAAACGATACCCATACCAACTATGCTTGTCTTAAAACTGACGGCTAAAATTGCTGCCTGTGGTGTTGAGGTGACAGGTGTAGATGAAATATCGCCCGATGTCGCCACAGTGGTCTTATTTCCCAGCTGAGCCACGGTGATGTTTTACGCGCGTATGTATGTCCCCAATGTAAGTATGACTGTTCCACTGTGACCTCTGTAGTCTAAACAGCTTAGCCGTTTTTTTTTTAAAGAGAGATTTTGATTGGGTATTTGACTACTATCATAGTAAATTATTTTATACTAACCATGCAATAATATCTCTTAAAGTATTCTGCAATAATATGTTCGTTTATAATTTAGCTTGTTTATTATTTTTTATTCATCAAAACCAAAACAGATATAAATGATTTGATTATTAAAAATATCGTCAAACGCGTATTTCTTACAAACTTGTACGGAGCGTGTAGTTTTTGATGTTTCTTAATATTCAAATATTAGTATTCTTCGGTCTTATCATTGACGTAGAGACCAGAACTTCGAAATACCTTTCAATTAAAAAGTAAATATTGACTGCAAAGCGTGAAAGAGAGAAAAACTCGAGCGGCCTTTGACAGGTATTGTCCACAAAGTAGCGTTGTTTCTATACGTCAACGGGTGTTATAAGCTATGTTGTGACGTAAGCATAAATCAATATGGCGGACGTAAGCTGTCATAACTGGTGAACCGTTTTGACGTAGGCTAAAAAGTTAACTAGCCTGACACCCGCGACTTCGTACGCGTGGATCCCGTGTCCGGGGGATGATGTATTATGCATATAAACCTTCCTCTTAAATCACTCTATCTATTGCTGAAAACTGCATTCAAATACGTTGCGTATTACCTACAAAAAATCTAAGCGCACAGACAGACAGAGCGTCTTTATTTTATACTATGTAAAGATTAATTTTAAGCTGACATTTCTTATTACAACGTTACGTACTTATTTATACCTTTTTTGGGAGTGCTAAGTTCATAAAAGCCAAATATATATCTTTATAGATATATTTCTTGTGTGCGTGTGTATGTCACTGAACTCCTCTTAAACTGCTGGACCGATTTTGATGTTTTTTTTTGTGTGAGTTCAAGGGGATTCGAGGATGGTTTAGATTCACAATTGAACGCGATTCAATAAAAAAATTAGGCGGTACGAAGTTCGCCGGGACAGCTAGTATACATATATATATATTACCACACATACTGGTTTTAGTTATGATCAAGCCTAATGAAGAAATAAAAAAAATAACTAGAACTTACTTTTCAAATCTCACGTCCGTCAGAGATCTGTTGATTGATATCCTGTCGCTGGCGAGTAAATTGAACTGGTTCTCTTGGAACTTGTCCAACATCAGCTTCTCTTCCTCTATTGGAATGTTCACCGCCTTACCTGTGGGAACAATTTGTATTTTAGTATATTACGAAATCAATGTGATGCAGCAATAAGATTAACGCCTTTATTGGCACTGTTCCCTGTCGTGCAAGTTTTGGGGAATATTTGTCAGACATTTTATTTCACATTTGAAGCCGAAGTATAGGAAATATTAATATCAGAGAGACATACAAAAAAAAAAAAACTAAAAAAATTGAAAAAACCCACGACCCATACTTTGTAATTGGAAAAGTATAAAATAAAATTTTAGGCCCCCCGACCAATAAGAGGTAATAGTATGAAGAAAATTCGTCGGGGCTGCCAAAATTTTACCTATTACAAAGTATGGATTTTATCAATAAAATCATTTTGTTTTTTTTTAATACTTTTTAGAGATTTCTTACAAAGCTTTTTCTTCAATATCATAACATCAATTTAAGAACTGTTTCTTATAAACACTAATCCTTTACATACACTTTTTTTTTTTAAATATATCTAAGAACCAAAATCATTGATTTTAGCTTAGATGCATAATAAAATGAATGTCTACCGTGCTATAATTTTCATACCTACATCAATAGGTATTCTAGTTCATATCGTGTCTTTGTTGTTCTATAGTAAAATTATGTCTTTATTAGTTTATTGACTGATGCAGCTTGTACGGTCTGCGGAAAAATCGCTTACCAGGTTTTATTATTATTTACATTTTTTTAATTATTAATAAAAAAAATCAAAATGTATGAAGTACGAAGTTAATATATGTATTTAGTAAAAAAAAAAAAAAACAAGTAATATGTAAAGAAAGAATAGAGAAACTCACATAACAATACATAAAATGAATAGACTTTTAATTGCCTCATTAAAAACAAATAAAATATATATGAAATGGAACCATTTTAAAATGTAGTTAAATATTTATAACTTCAATATCTGTAACAGAATTAAATAGTTATAAAAATTAACATTAATGACAAATTAACATTATGCGGGTATAAAAAACACATACGGTTATTCTGAGTAATAAAATGGGCAGGCAACCTAACACAAAACGCCAGCTGTTTTGTTTTTAACCGAATTTTTAGGGTTCCATGTACTTTGACAAAATCAATTGGAAGTCTATAATTGTGACGGTCATTCGATTCGATATTTAAAATTGCACCTTGTACGGGGTAGACCAGGGGTTGGAGAGGACGGGGGTCGTCGATGTAAGTTTTTTTTTATATAGAGTAGCAGTTCATTTTGAATAAGGGGTCTCTAGCCCAAAATAGTTTGGGAAACCCTGGTGTTGACAGTTTAACGTACTAGTACTATAGATGTCAGTCGATTTACGCCCCAATTTTAATAATATCTCTATCAATTTGGCTACTAGAGATAGAATTTTGACATATTTTGTATGGAACTTATATCTATACTAATATTATAAAGCGGAAGAGTTTGTTTGTTTGTTTGTTTGTTTGTTTAAACGAGCTAATCTCAAGAACTACTAGACCGATTTGAAAAATTCTTTTTTTGTTGGATAGCCCATTTATCGAGGAAGGCTATAGGCTATATAACATCGCGCTACGACTAATAGGAGCGGAGTAGCGACGTGAAATGTTGCAAAAACGGGATAAATTTACGCATACGAAGTTGCGCGGTACAGCTAGTCAAATATATTACTAGTAGCCAAATCAATCGATAGATAGATTATTAAAAACGGCCGTTATATGACAACGTTTTCGTACCCGTGGTCGCCTCAGTGTCGCCTCAGTCGTATTAATATGACTGGAAACCTGTGTACGTTTGTTATGTTTTTCTGTTGTATACTTAAACTCGGGTCGGTCAAAAGGTTAATTAATGTTGCTAGCTCTGGCTGGCTATCATCTAATTTATTCAGTGTTCATTCGAATTTCGTTTTTTATTGAATTAGAGTAGACATGACTAAACTACTAACGTCTATCTTCGTGTCTAAGTTGGACGCAAAGCCTAATTTTACCAAACAACGTTGGTGCCAAGAAGTGGGCCAATATGTTTATGGACACGACGTATTGATGAGAT
The DNA here is from genome assembly GCA_945859575.2 of Herminia tarsipennalis. Taxonomy (NCBI): domain Eukaryota; kingdom Metazoa; phylum Arthropoda; class Insecta; order Lepidoptera; family Erebidae; genus Herminia; species Herminia tarsipennalis. The sequence continues at coordinate 15,282,763 of OX243846.2, read as the reverse complement.
TACCGGGCTCAATCATAGGTACAATGTCTTCAGATAATCTATACTAATATTATAAAGCTGAAGAGTTTGTTTATTTGTTTGTTTGAACGCGGTAATCTCAGGAACTACTGGTCCGAATTGAAAAATTCGTTCACTGTTGGATAGCCCATTTATCGAGGAAGGCTATAGGCTATACCAATAGGAGTGGAGCAGCAATGAAAGATGTTGCGAAAACGAGGAAAATTGACGCATACGAAGTTGCGCGGGTCAGCTAGTTTATAATTTAAGTATTAACGTGGGTAGGTACAGCTAACATTTTATATCGATATAAAATGGATAATACTTAACAGATAGATGGTGGGTATGTAAATAAAGACAATTCAAATTATGCTTAAATAAATTACTTTATTGAGCAGTCAGAAAAACTATTGGTGATAAATATAAATTATCGGAAGTTGAGAGAAGTAGATACCTACTTATTATTATCTGTAGTGGGTATAAGTGTAACCAGTTAACGATTATTATAAGGGAAAACCCAAGAGACAAACATCATTTCAACTGGACAAACATGCAATTCTCTAACTATCTTGAGAAAACAGACTACATAATTATTGTTTCTATAGGTATCTTTCACGATTTTTACACATCTATCTAAATAAAAATTTATAACGCATCACTACAGAACAGCTGCACCTATTTGCTCTGGCCTGTTAGTCTAATGGTTAGTGACTCTGACTGCTAAGCCGGAGGTCGTGGGTTCTATCCCCACCCAGGATAAAACGTGCTGAGCACGATGGTTTATTCGTGTCTGTGTGTAATTTATCTATAATATGTATGTATTTAGAAATATATATGTATATTTATTAGTTGTCTGGTTACCATAGTAGTACGTGGCTAGTTTGGGATCAGGTGGCGTTGTGTGAGTTGTCCCAAGATATTATTATTATCAGGATAAGGTTTGTATGAAAGACAATGTTGTGTATATAATATCACGCTACGACCAATAGGTGCTGAGCAGCAATGAGAAATGTTGCAAAAACGGGGAAAATATATGCAAACGAAGTAGCGCGGGACAGCTACCTAGTCAGTTATAAAGGAACGGCCCGTACCACGACTTTCTTGCCTAATTCTTGTCAAGGTGAACTACGCGTAGACACGCTTTTCTAAAGCCCTTCCGTTAATTGTTAACTTGTCCTTTTATAGAACCAAATTACTTTAATTATAAAAGAACAAAGAACGCCATTATGCGCGAGCGCAGCCGTGAAAAATGTTAAATTACGTGGAATATTATATCATATTCAAGTTTAGACAGTGACTAACAATAGTGATGTTTTATTGAAATTCTTATTAGTAATATGCTAATATGTACTTAGGTATAAAAACAAAAAAACCTTCGTTCTCGGGCTTTACAACATCAATACTGTCAGAATAGGATATTTGAATGAAGTCAAATCAGCCTCTTTTTCAGAAACTTCAAAAACGAACCGCTTCGTACAAATTTGTATGGAATGCTAGCGTATGACGTCACGTTTTCTATGGTCATATTGATTACTTTTAGTGTTTCTCTTTATGATTAAAAATGAATTAACACGTTAAATTAATAAATGAACAATTTTTTTTATGACATATTTTTACATGTTTAATATAAAATATTTTATTTTGATAGTCGTCCTATTACTACCCAATTGAATTGTTGTCAGAATGGTCTTGCACTAAACAACTAACTGTCTTGTCTCACTCACTCATAAGTCTCTAACGCACAATAAAAATGCGACTTCTCGTAATTACCTATGGGTTGTTACATTAATGCTTTAAAATTATAAAAACGATCCGCACAATGAGAATTTCATTCCACATCGCGATCCTTATCATTGAAACAGATCGTCAAAAATAGAAAGTAACAGTCGGGTACAAAATGGCTCCAAAAAAAAAGCTAAAATACCGACAGGTATTACCAGCTCTAAAACTGAAAGTGTATCGTTATAACGCATGTGGGTAGTATAAGCGTAGATAATCATTCACAAATGCTAATTTGATTTATATAATTACATTAGAATATGAGCGACAAACATGTTTACGTGCAGGTTAGAATCTGAGCATCTAGCCAGCTATCGTAGCCTTTAGTTTAGTCTTATGAGTCGCGCATTACCTACTCTTTGAATAGATCTGACTAAAATCCTACAGTACGATCAACGTAACTAGGCCGGACTGAAGTAGGCGACAAGTGGTTGCGCAGATGCATTTTTTGGAAGTAAATGGTGACAGGAAGCGGAGGGCGGGGGCGGTAACTAAACCAAGAGGATTAGAGATGCGATTACACATTACATTGTCATAATTAGTATTACTAACTCATGTTATTTTGTGATTACTTTGGTAAAGAAATTGTTTTTCAAAGTTTCTTTATTATTTACTGTAACTGTTTTAAATTTAAACTTTTATGAACTCATTTAAATAGTGTTTTTATATTGTTGAATTAAAATGTTGTTAGTATTTTTAATCGATTAATCGTTTTCGTAAGTAATTTTAGGGTCGCATCTCTATGACATGTGCGAAAGTGATAAAAACCTAACTTCAATCCGGTCAAGATACGTTGATCGTACTGTACTAATCCTACTAATATTATAAAGCCGAATGTTTGTGAGTGTGGATGTGTAGATGTGTGGATGTTTGTTCCTCTTTCACGCAAAAACTACTAAATGGATTTTAATGAAACTTTACAATAATTTAGCTTATACATCAGAATAACACATAGGCTATAATTTATAAAGATATTGTGTAAATTGTCCAAAATATAACGATAAGTGTCAAGTAAGTAGGAAAAAAATCTACAATCGGCGACATGTTTTGGCGTGCGCCGCAAATATCGTTGAAGTTACACATATATAATGTACTAGCTGCGCCCCGCGGTTTCACCCGCGTAATATCTACATCCCGTGGGAATAAGTATCGGGTTAAAAGTAGGCTATGTGTTGAGAGATATATTGGGTCTAGCTGGAAATATGTATGTTTATTACGATTTCACATTCACATTTAAATATAATATTTTATTAGGATTGATTTGGTGGTAATACAAAAGTTATAGGTAGCTATTGCAATATACTCCTATAAACTATATTAAACGATACATATTATACACATACATATTTCCAGCTAGAGACAATATATTTCTTAACACATAGCCTACTTTTAACCTGATATTCCCACGGGATGTAGACTTACGCGGGTGAGTCCGCGGGGCGCAGCTAGTATAATAATAAATGTAAGTATGTACTCTAATCTAGCTATGGGTACCGTTACCAATTTTCGACAAAATATGATAAGCAATTTAGCTGTAAAACTACAACACTTTTATGTTCATGAATTACATAAATTACTTAAATTAAGACGAGGCCATTGAAAACTTTCAAGTTAAAGTATTATGTAGATAAATCTTGAAATATGCGCAATTTTGATTCAAGGCAATTGCGAACTGCGGTTGTAAAAGTATTCCCTACCGGAATTCGTTAACTATTCTTGTAAAAAAGTTCTTTGAGTTTAAATAATTTAATTAAATTTCCTTATTCGCGCAGTAGTCGTACGCCCGGCTTTTGGTATGGATTTGGGTCATTTATTTCGCGAATATAATGTTTATTTTACTGCCAGTATTGCTTAGCAATTAGCTTTAACCCATTTTCTAAAGGTATAATTAAGTCACTTGTTGGAATTGCAACGCATCGCGGCGTTGAGGCATGTTAAATGATTCTAATTTTCAAAATACTTCAACATAAATAAAGGAAGACCATTTATAGGCGTGTATGTGAGTAGGTTTGCCAATAAACGACCTCTTTACGACTCTCAAGCGCACGACATTGTCACGACCTTTGATCGTGGGGTCTATCTAAATTATTGTCTATATTTTTAACTACGTGATAAATTATGAAAATTGTAATAATGATATAGAAGCGCATGAGAATGAAGAAAGAGATAACGTGAAGAAACCCATCCCAGAAAACATAATTCGTAGACGTCACATTGACCTTTGGACCAAACACCTACCATCGCGGCAGACCTCGTCGCAGATAGCGCGAATTAGAATAAACTTTATCGAAAAAGATTAGTACTCTTAAAGCAACAGGCAGAGAAAAGTGGAGAGAGAGTAAGGAGGCCTTGGCCCTGCAGTGGAATAATGCAGCATAGTAAAAATAATAATAATAAGACCACTGGTTTAGACTCGTGGTTGCATTACAATTACAATACCCCAACCTCCTCTAAAGTTCCAGTTAAGGAAATATAAAATTTATCAATAATAATTATTATTAATAACAATATGAGTAGGTACAAGTGTTTGCCAATACATGAAAAATAAGGAAATAGGTATTAAATTCAAGTTACCAATGGTAATTTATTCACATTATGTATATGTATGAATAACTGTACATAAGTATTACTACTATATTTAAAGGTTCAACAACTCGCCTTGACCCCCACGTTGTTAATCTGACCAGAAATATAAAAAAAACTTGGCCTAAGGTTGTTATATTAAACGTGGCCGTTTTATATATTTTTACGATAACAATGGTGGTAAAACAAACTAAGTCATTTATTTATAGCTCTAATATTTTCAATAGGTATTTGTTGTAATTTTTGTACGCGTTTGTACATGCGAGATGACATGACATATCAAATGTATTATGCCGGGAGTCTCTACGATTCGTGATAAAGAATCAGATTCGCAGAACAGTTAGAGGAACCGACATAGCACGAGGAGTTATCTATTAGCTTAAGGGGCAATTGTCAGGTCACATTGCTCGAGACCGATAACCAGGAAATCCACTAGGTAAAGTGGTGACCACGGTTAGAAAGACACAGTGTGGTTCGGCCTCCAACCTCATGGAATGGCGTTCTGGGGATCAATTCACGTACTTAAGGCAGTGCAGTTGCAGTTAAGTTTCGATTAAGACGGCCATTTTTGTATTCTTGTAACTTTGGGATCGATCTCAAATACGCTTGCGTCAAGTATGCGTCTTGAGAGCGCAATAACGACATTCTAGTACGGTGGCCAAGCGTTTTTAAAATAAGCGTAAAATCACAGAGATAGAAGAGGTTAATCATGACATCATCTTATTACCATAGCAAGCATATATCCAAACAATAATAATATCAAAACAGCTAGTTCCTAAGTATGTACATACAAATACACCATATTTGTAATATGGTGTAGGAAACACAATAATCTATACATATAATTAATAACTTCATTGCTTGAATTAATTTTATGAAGCATCAACTTTACTGTACCTACTGACAAATAAATGTCTGCATTTTATAAGACACTAGCTGTGCCCGCGACTTCGTCTGCATGAAGTTGCAGTGATGCTCACTATCTGGCGTGATGATAAAAGTAGCCTAGTTACTCCTTAGATCCTCAGCTGTCTAACAGTGAAAGTCCCATCGAAATCCCTCCAACCGTTTCAGAAATTAGCCAGAACAAACAGACACACAAAAAAAAATTACGTTTTTGTTATAATTACCAAGTAGTAAAAACTGTTATTCAGTCAATTATATCATTATTATCATGGTCACCCTACCACAACATCGATGTGAATGAAGATGCAACTACATAAAACATTCAAAGCGGGCGTATAGGTAATGCGCCTGTTTGTATGTGGGTTCAATGTTATGACGAACGCGAAGTGTTCATTCAACGCTGAAATAAATTAATTTAAATAGACTGCAACATATTTACAGAAGGCAAGATAAATGTTTTATGGAATGCTTTAAAATATTATTTATAGCTTTCTCCCGTACTTTTATCATTCATAATTTCTTTTGTAAACAAAGTTATAACGCTTCTAATATAATGCTGGTAGTTTAGCTAGAGAGCTAGCAATACAGGGCAATATACTAATTACTTAAATTATTATTGGTTGCTTTAACATGCATGACACTTTAAAGGAAGTTAGAGTAAATGGTGAAACTTAATGTTTCACTCAAAATAATAGGAATTAGGTACTGTTTGTAATTTATTTTCTCTGGTTATTACTAGTCTGTGGAAGTAGAAATTCTACATAATATTGACTGAAGTTTAAAAATAAGTATATAGATTTTTTTTTTATAATAAAAATATTGTACATAACAAATGTGCACTCACACTGTTATTCACATACTTAATATACTGGAAGATTTTTTAATCAGTTGGCAAGCTTTATAAAATACACCCATGTGTAGACAAGATAGTATATTTTTTTTTAGTATATTTTTATACAGTATGTACACTGATTTAAATGGATAATTTGATTATTTATTGATTTGTTAGGTATTATATGTTTGTGATAAAAGTAATAGATATTTGTCACAAACATATAATAGATATTTTCAGTTTATTTGTTAAAATTAACATTCTCTATACTTTTGTTTACTTTTTTATTGATAGACAATGAAATCTGTTTAATTATTTTTTTAAATTTACATATTTCAATGTAAAATCATTGTATTACAGGCACTGAATCTTCCCTATCAATTTGTAGACTGATTTCAAAGCTAAGACTAATAAGATTTTTTAAAGATAACTTGATAACAATGTGGGATTGAGTCCCACATTACTAGCAGTCTTGTTAACCCCTCCAGCTAAGCTCAAAAGCTTGTGTTAGGAATGGGTTAACGTCAGTAGTATAATGGGTAGGATTCGAACCCGCGACCTCATGATTGCGAAACCGCCTTAGCCATTAGGCTACCGCCGTGCGGTTAAGTTCCTATAACTAATAGTTATTTAATTATAACTATTAATAAAAAAAATATATTATAATTTATTTTTTCTAAGATTATTTAGTTTTTTATATAGTAGTTTATAGTATAGTTTTAGACTAATTGTCCCGGCGAACTTCGTACCGCCCAGTTTTGTTTTTCGTTATTTTCTCATTTATTTTATGTAAGAACCTTCTACAGAATATCAGAAAACTTAAAAAAAAAGAATGAATGAAATTGGTAGTCATTCTCAAGTTATCTCATGACCAAGGGAAATAGGCATTCATTTTGAGTGTGGCAAATAAGTCTACATTTATAATGTTTATGTTCCTGGTTGCTACCTGTACCTGCTGTGGGTAAAAGTTTAAAAAATATATAACAAAATAAATAAATAGATTTTTGCCATTTTAACTTTGCATTCTTATAATATCAACATTTAATTGTTTTCATGTTATCAACATTTTTTTGTATTGCCCCACCACATATTCACATCTGTATGTATGTTCCCAATGATCTCAAAAACGGACTTTCATCCAATTTTCATTCATCAATAGTGTAATAATTCCTAAGGAATGTTTAAAAAATATAATTCTGGAATAAATCTTAATAATAACAAATATGGGATTTCCAAAGGATTGTCCTACATACCATATATATTTTGCCAAACTTCTTGGCAGTATATGATTAGGTATAAATGAGACAAAAGATGTAGTATAGTCTGGTTATAATTATCCAAAGGTGCATCTTATATACTAACGACTTCGTGTTGATAACAGATAGTAGAAACATTTAATAGATACTGAACGTGCGATAAGGAACATAAGATTGTGATGTAGATTGTAGATACAGCACAAAGATATTGTACTGTAACAGTACACCCCCCTTTAAAAAAAATTATGGTAATAGTGTTTACAATATAAATTTGACCTAGACCTTACTAGTTATTTGCTGATGTATATAAATAATAATGCTATTGTACGCGGTGGAATTTGATGACGCCTGTTGTGGTGTGATTTGCTGACGTCTGTAATTTTGACTTAGCTGTTGCACGAGTGTTTATTATTTTTTTTCGTTAAACTCTTCATTCTTCTGTCCAGTGTTTTCATTATGCCGTAAATTAGGATCACGCCGATTGTTAAAATAATCTGTCCCATTGCAACATTTCTTGTCCACCGTAAGTCCTCCTGGATCAGGTTACGGAGTTGGTCCGCTTCGTTTTGATTGAGGCAATTGTCCGTATTGTATGTTATCTGGTCCTTAGAACTTTGATTTCCCATTTTAGATGTCTTGTTGTTACGAGTAGTTGTGAATTAATGGTATATGTTAAGATCTATGTTAATATATATACGAATAGCTTACTTATATCAGCGATTTTTTATAGACGTACTACTGGCTTTACTTTACGTCCCGATCGTGTAGTGTACGTGTGTGAATGCCTGTCGCAATCCTTTGAATCTGGCACGTAGTTTGATTCGTCATTGATCATGAAAGCTGGTTTCAATCTATCAATTGATATCACTGTCTCTTTATCCCTAATTCTAATGCAAAATGTTTTATCTGTTTTACTAATTACTGGGTAGGGTCCTTCATACGGCGGTGTCAGGGCTTTCTTAATTCTATCACACCGAACAAATACGTGTGAGCATTCTTTGAGTTCGGGATGCACAAATATAGCTTGATTGTGTTTTTTTCTTTTCGGAATTGATGTCATTTGTGTGATGTCCTTTTGAATTTGTTTTACAAACTCTTCGTACGTTGATAACTGTGCTGCTGATGACTCAAAAAATCCTCCAGGGAGTCGTATTGGCGTTCCATATGTCATCTCTGCTGAACTATAACCTGTGTCTTCTCGCAAGCTACTCCGCAACCCGAGTAAAACTGTTGGAATTTCTTTTAACCAATTTTCGTTGGATTCTCTTGTCATTAACGCCGCCTTTAAAGTTCTATGAAATCTCTCTATCATTCCATTGGATTGTGGATGATAAGGTGTTGTCCTAATTTTATGTATTCCCAAAAATTGTGAGAGTGACTCAAATATTCTTGATTCAAACTGTCGGCCTTGATCCGTAGTAATGCGCAATGGACATCCAAAACGAGTAATCCATCCTTCGAAAAGTGTCTTGGCTACTGTTTCTGCAGTTATATCTTCTACCGGAAATATTTCGGGCCATGACGTACAACGATCTATGATTGTGATTAAATATCTCTTCCCTTGTGAAATCGGAAGTGGTCCGACGATGTCAATATGTAAATGTTCAAAACGTTGCGCTGTCATAAATGTACCAGGAGGTGATATCGTATGTCGTTGTATTTTTGATTTTTGGCAGGCTATACATGATCTACACCAATTATTGATATCTTTGTTCATATACGGCCATAAATACCTTTGGGTTATCATTTTTCTCGTAGTTCTTTTTCCTGGATGGCTCATACCATGAATGGTATCGAAAATTTGTTTGCGAAAATGCTTTGGTAAGTAGGGGCGGCTTTTTCCAGTAGATGTGTCGCAGGTGATGTTTATTGTGGAACCCGGAAGCGTAATGTTTTTGAATTTTAATCTTTTATTGTCATGTAATTTACTTAGTTCATTATCTGTTGATTGACATTTTTCCAATTCAGCGTAATCGATAGGTGATGGCACGTATATTTCCTCTATTCGAGATAAGGCATCGGCGGTAATATTGTCACGTCCGCTTATGTGTTGAATGTTGGTACTGTATTGTGAAATGAAATCTAACTGCCGGACCCGTCGCGGTGTATCGTTTGATGATGGTTTTTGGGAGAATGCGTATGTCAAAGGTCGGTGATCCGTAAATATTGTAAATTCTCTTCCCTCGATTAATCTGTGAAAATGTTTGACGGCCATGTATATTCCTAACAGCTCTCTGTCAAACGTAGAATATTTTTGTTGAGTTTCGCTCAATTTTTGTGAAAAAAATCCTAATGGTTCCCATTTGCGTCCGGATTTTTGTTGTAAAACTCCACCAACGCAAGTAGCACTAGCGTCGGTCATGAGCGCTAGTGATGCGTTGCGGGAAGGATGCGCTGTTAACACTGCGTTTTTCATGCTTTCCTTGCATTTTTCGTAAGCTTTGTCTGCTTCCGTTGTCCAAGGAACAGGTGAATTATCGTTCTTTTTTGAACCATGTAGATATTCGTTTAAAATTCTTTGATTTTCCGCTGCGCGTGGAATATTACTTCTGTAGAAATTGACCATGCCCAAAAATCTTCTTAATTCTTGAATTGTTTTCGGTTTGGGAAATTCCATGATTGCTTTGTAATTTTCTTCGGTAGGGTGTATTCCTTGGCTCGTTATATGATAACCTAAGAAATCTATTTCCCTTCTGAAAAATTCTCATTTTTCGAGATTAATGGTTATTCCATTCTCGTGTAAACGTTTGAAAACCGTTTCTAAATGCTGATAATGCAAATCTTCGTTGTCCGATGCGATGAGACAGTCGTCTACAAATATAAATACGAAGTTTAAATCTCTAAATAAGGAATCCATGAATCGTTGAAATGTTTGTGCCGCATTGCGTAATCCGAAAGGCATTCTTAAGTACTCAAAAAGTCCAAAAGGTGTGATGATGGCTGTTTTTTCTATATCTTTAACAGGAATACAATGGTATGCTTTACGTATATCTATCTTGCTTAGTATCTTCTTATTTTCTAATATGTATGTAAAGTCAGTTAATCTTGGTAGTGGGTATTTGTCCGGTACTGTCGTGCTATTGAGCATTCGATAGTCTCCACACGGTCTCCATTCGCCATTTTTCTTTTTTACCATATGTAATGGGCTTGCCCATGGGCTATCTGACGGTCGGCAAATTCCGAGTTCTATCATATTTTGAAATTCCTTTTTGGCTATGTCGTATTTTTCTGGAGGTAATGGTCTTGCCCGAGCTGCGACGGGTGGTCCTGTAGTGATAATGTGATGTTCAATTTTATGTTTGGGCGCATTGCGGAGAGAGGACCCTTTCGTGATGTCTTCGTATTTGTTTAAAAGTTGCGTAATACGTGGATTCGTTCCCACTGCGATAGTACGAATTGTTTGTTGTGTCGCTTTTTCCGAAGTTACATGCGTTGTCAGCTCTGTAACTTTGTCGATAAGTTTGCGACCTGCTATGTCGACTAATAGTTTATAGTGCTCTAGAAAATCTGCTCCAATTATTGGTTGTGTAACATCGGCGATTACAAAATTCCATTTATAACATCGTTGTAGTCCTAAATTCAAGGTAAGCGTATTCTCGCCGTAAGTCCTAATTTTAGTCCCATTTGCAGCGTATAGTGTGTATTGTTCATTTTGTAAAATTGAATGTCTCTGTTGCTTGCTAATGACTGAAATATTTGCGCCCGTGTCAATCAAAAACTTCATACCACTTTTTCGGTCGGTAATGGTGAGGCGATTGGATGGGTGGATTGCACAGAGTTTCGCCGTTGTCTGTGCTCTTATTCGTTTCCCTGGTTCCGTACGTAAGTCATTGGTTTCCAACCGCATGGTTTAATGCAGTTCTTTGCATATTTTCCGAATCTTTCGTGGTAGTAACAAAATCGATTTGCTCCTCTATAGTTTGTTCTCGGCCTCATAATCGGGAATTGTTGACGTTTCTTGAAATGATTGTGCGTGTTGGGTCGATAGCCATATTGACCTTGCTGAATTGCGTCAATATCTATCTGTAATTTTGCTAGCTGGGCTAAAATGCATGCTGTATTGTTGTCGTTTGAAGTGTCGTTGCTAACAGCTGATATTTCGGTTACTTTTGAATTCATTATTATTTTGTCTGCAATTTGGCTCAGTTTGTCAATTTCCATGTCTTCCGTAACTGCTAGAACCGTAGTAACTGATGTTGGTAAAAGCCTGAACCATAGTAGTTTAATTGTTTCGTCACTGATTTTTCCTCTCCCGAGGACTCGCATTTGACGTAATAACTGCGAAGGTTTTTGATCACCGAGTTCTGTCTCTGATATTAATTTTTGAAACTGTCGCTGTTCTGTTTCTTCGTAACAATCAATTAAACGTTCCTTGATGTTTTTGTATTTATCTGTAGTCGGTGGTGAAGTTATTAGGTCACTAACTTGTAGTATTTCTTCCTTGGGTAACTTTGCTATTACTGTACAGTATTTGTATTCGTCTCCTTGCTTCTGTGGTGCTAATATGGCTTCTAGTTGCGTGAACCATAATCTTGGTTGGTCTTTCCAAAATTCCGGAATGCGGGATAAAACCGAGGTGCCAGCAGCTACTTCAAGTGTTCCTTGCTGATTTATGTTCGCCTTGCACGGTGATTGTGCCATGTTTCTTGCTGCGTATTCGTTCGTCGGGGTCACCAATTTGCCAAACTTCTTGGCAGTATATGATTAGGTATAAATGAGACAAAAGATGTAGTATAGTCTGGTTATAATTATCCAAAGGTGCATCTTATATACTAACGACTTCGTGTTGATAACAGATAGTAGAAACATTTAATAGATACTGAACGTGCGATAAGGAACATAAGATTGTGATGTAGATTGTAGATACAGCACAAAGATATTGTACTGTAACATATATTTTAAATCATTCACCCTATTTCACTCTACCTACTTCAAACACTGCTTATGAGGGAGTAATATTAGAGAAAGAGAAAATAATGATGTCATACCCAACTCTCCAGGTGATGACTCCTGTGGTTTGACAACCGGTGCTGGCTCCCATCTCTTGAGTCGTGAGGCTGGATACAGTGAGAGTGATATGCCATCTTCGCCTATGTCATCCTGCCCTAATTCATTTACTTCTAAGTTTGTGTCATCATCATCTATTTGATCTTTCTGTAATGCAGCTGCTATAGCTGCTTTCTTTCCTCTGTATTCTTCTTTAACCTGTCAGAATATTGAATATTTAGACATTTCATTTGTGCCATGTTCATTTCCCAATAATTACCACCCTAATGAATGTTGGACGGAATAAAGACGGTTTAACATTTTAACTCATGTGGTTTCAAGGTTGAACCTTGAGTATCCTAAATACACATACACAGATACAGATATTAATTAAGGTAAATCCTTAATTAATATCTGTTTCAATATGCTCACTACTGCTGAACAAAAGTAAATATGTTTGTTTTCAAATACTTAAATATTTTTAATAGAAAAATATTTTTTTCAGATTTAGGACATCACTGCAAAACAGTAACATATTCATAATTATTATTTACAGACAATATTTGAACAGTGTAAAACTTGTTAATTTAATCACATGGGATTGTTCAGTAAATATTGTATATACTACAGAAATAGCAAATAATGTTAATAAGGAATGCTAATTTGTGTAAGATGATAGGTTCTGTGGATAAGAAGTTATGACTCCCAAAAATAATAAATAACAAATTGGATTCCTTGAGATGAAAAAAGGCACATAAGTTTTATCAGTATTTTCAATAAATATAGGTGTAATATGCATGTACTGTTTCTATTTAAAATAACTGTTATTTATAACCATTACTTATATACATTCAAGTCTGATATTACAAATTATATCTTACTTTTTAAATAAACATATTCATCACTGAGACCATGACCTAACAAATGCCAAGAGTCATTGACATTTTGTTTGTATTATGTGCTTGGGAAAGTATTTGCTAAATGTTTTACTCAAGACATTTTAAAAAAACTGGCATAACTTAGTATAAATTATTAATCAATAATTATATAAATAAATCCATTATGATTATAATTAATATTAGTTAAGTTATTTATATGTTGTGGTTTTATTTTGTAATAGATATTATTGAACATGAACATATTTTTGCCACATAAGTACACATATTCTTATTATCATATTATTATCTGAAATTGTATGATGTAAGTGAAGTATTTAACAATGCCATTTGTTATTTGTAAATTAAATTAAACTTTAACACCTTTAATTTCAAGTAAAATTGTTATTTAAAATATTTATATTTGTTGCTAATTGATATATTCATTTTTCCAGGAAAAAATAAGCTTTTTTATTCCAGACTATAATGTCAGTCCTGTGTTTAAAAGTAACAAACATCCATCCACCCATCCAAACTTTCAGAGTAACAAACATACATCCAAGATTTTCCATTTACAAGCAGTAGGATTGTAGCAATAATGTTTATTTTAAAATAAAACCAATGTATCTAATTTGAAAAGGTAACATTGAAAATTGTGACCTCCTAACTTAGCTGTCTGTGGGTGATATTGTCAATTGAATTAAGAACAAGTTAGACTCCCTTTCACTAGTCACAAACTCACACTAAATGGTCAAGTATTATTAACAACTGAACACTAACATAATTTGGTAAGTAAATCAGCTAATTACACCAAAATCTACATGGAATGTGTAGATTTAATCTGTGAGTAATATGTTATGATAGCTATTTTTACTTTAGAGATAATAAAAGATTTGTATGCAAATACTACAAACTTGTTATTTTAATAATGCAAATAGTACCAGATTACAGTTACATCTGTGTGTTCAAGTAAAATATAGTTGTTATTTTTAGAACTAGGCATTCAATCAAAGTTAGAAATAATATTTACCGGAATAACTTCTTCGTTTTGCTTTTTACTGCAGTCCCAGCCGTCACCGAAGCAGTCTGAGTACATAGCGAGGATCATAACATCGACAAGGAGCCATACTAAAGATGTGAGCAATATTATTCGGCATGTGTGTATCCGTATTTTGCTCCGGAACATTTTAATCGATCAAGTTCGTACACACTAGGGTTCACTGCCTCATGACAACACGGCCACACTAATGTCACGTTATCTTCCCGACCTGCAACACACGCGAATTTTAGCAAAACAAAACTAAACTAACACGAAACGTATTCACCAATAAAACTGTGACACGACCTAAATTATATCATTTATTTAAACCATGTATATTTTACAAAGCGGTAACAAAAAACTTATTAACTAAGCACAATTTTACAGTAAGTAGGTTTCCGGATCTAAAAAGTTATTGTAGCACTAAAATTTCACTATGATTTATTGAGTTATTAAATCAGCACTCATGAGAAAATATTGATAACACGGAAAATTAATTATTATTAATATAAATACCGTTTTGTTTTTTTGGGAAATCTAACAATAATTGCAACGAGAGTGAATAGCAGCTCGCGGTCGACATTCAACTTCAACTCGTCACAATCAATTCCACGGACCAATCGCCAATCGCGACAAGCCAAAATGTATACGTCAAACTTTCTATCGTGTCAAACTGGATAACAATTCCACAATAATTTCATTATTGGTTTGTAAATTACTACTTTAATTAATTTATATTTGTTATTGAATATAATTTAAAACATAATAATTTATCTTAACGTGTTGAAAATAATATAAATATACAAAATTGCATTATGTATTATTATAAAAATGACGTTGTAGAATTTATCAAATTTTCCAACAAACAAACCAACCATCCGATTTTCTTATTTGAAATGGAATAATTTTGCTAATGAAAATTATCTTCCCATTCTTTTTTTTATGATATCATTTTACATTTTTTTACATTTACAACATTAAACATTTAACTGTCAATAATCATAGAGATGGACAAAGATCGATCCTCTTATCGACAAAAACTACAAACGTAGTTGTTTGTTTAATTATAAAGCTCCAACGATTCTTAGATTTTTTTTTTTTACTAATAATAATAATCTTTCATCAATCAATCAATTCGTATCCAAATATAATTTCCAAAAAACATGTTTTACTAAAAAAGAATACCGAGCAAAGCTCGGTCATCCAGGTACAGTGAAATTAGTCTCGAGAAATTTTTGCATATGTAGTGGTGTGTATGTTACTTAGATATTAGAGCGCGTTTCCACTATATCGTTCTGGCCCTTACAAAAATGTTTCAATATCCTAACATTACTATTTAATTTAATACTTATCCCTAGCAACACTCTGATTTTTGTTTTCAATAAAAACAAGTTTTTATTTTAAAGAAAAAGGTTTTGACTTTATTAAAAAAAATATGTCATTCAATTTCACGTCCTTGAGCAAACGACAAGGCGACTACCGTGAAACAATAAAATATCGTGTCGTTCTTTAGATGATAGTAGTTTAGCTATAGGTAAAAAGTTTTGACCATAATAATTACGAAACAAAACAAATAAATAAATCGTCACTTGATAGTGGAAAGTGGAAACACGCACAAAACCAGAATAAACCAGTTTACTCTGTCCCCAGGTGCCACGTGCAGTCTGACGTCAGTCGCTTGATACCGTTAGAACATAAAGCACGCATTTCATTAAAAAATTATAATTATTAGATACGTAGTAGTTTCATTGTGAAATTTTGTATTTGTTGATTGTTGTTATTGTTTGTTATTATTGTTAAAATATTTGTTGAAGTGTTTACTTTCAAGTGTGTAAGTGTTGTAACTTTATATTGATAATTCAAAATGGCTCCAGTGTTAAAACATGGTCGAGGCAAGCCTTTGACTTCTCAAACTAAGGAAGTTTTGTACTGTTTGTACAAATATTTCGAAAATGAGTGTAATAACAACCCGAGCAGTATTATGACCCCCACTCAATTAGTTGCTAAATCAACAGGAATTTCAATAGCATCCGTCAGAAAGGTAGTATCAGAAAGCAAATGTCGTCCTTCAGATCAGGAAGTAACATTTAAATCTCCTAAAAAGAAACCGAATCGTAAACCTACAATAGTAATCGATAACTTTGATCAGCAAGTTATCAGAAGAACAATTCATGACTTCCACATCACAAATAAAGAAGTTCCCACTTTAAAAACTTTGCACTCAAAATTGAAAGAAGATATCGATTATAAAGGTTGTGTCAGCACGTTACGAAAACACGTCATGTCATTAGGTTTTAATTGGAAGCAAACAGAAGATAACCGGAAACTTCTTATGGAAAAACACGAAATTAGATACTTGCGAATTAATTATTTGATGAAAATTGCTGAATATCGTGAACAACGCCGACCAATTGTTTACACCGACGAAACATATATACATACATCACATACCCTCTCGAAATCTTGGTCAGATGGAAGCACTTCAGGTTTGAAGCAACATATATCGAAAGGCAACCGCTTAATCATTGTTCATACCGGTGGTATCGATGGCTTTATACCAAATGCATTGCTTATGTTTAAAGCCGACCAAAAAAGTGGAGATTACCACAACAATATGAACTATGACAACTATTCAAGGTGGATTCAAACTCAATTAATACCCAACTTACAACCAAATAGTGTTGTTGTTGTTGACAACGCACCATATCATAACTCAATACAAAATCCTGCACCGAATAGTAATTCTAGAAAACAGCAAATGATAGACTGGCTGACATTTCGAAACATTGAGCATTCATCCACGTTGCTTAAGCCTCAATTATATGAACTGATTCTGCAAAACAAGGCGAGATTTATAGAGTACAAGATAGACGAAATATTACGACAGCACGGTCATACTGTGCTGCGTTTACCACCATACCATCCGGAGTTTAATCCTATAGAAAATATATGGGGGATAGTGAAAACATATGTCGCAAAAAAGAATGTCGCAATGAATATGAAGGTTATAATGTCATTAGCTGAAGAAAAAATGAACGCCATAACTGTAGAGGAATGGAGAAAAGTTTGTTTGCATGCTATTGAGGAGGAAAGCAAATATCAGGGTAGAGACGCAGCTTTAGACACAATATCAGAACGAATCATAATTAATTTAAATAATTCATCTGATGAAAGCGAGGATGGGGATGATTGTGATATGCCTGGGGTTGATGAATTATTAGAATAAAACATTTATGGCCGGAGAACACCTAATTCATACACGTCTTCACTGAAGTGAAAACCGGCATTCAATGCTTGTAATGTTTGGAACCGTGAAAAGTGCCGTGTGGTGCCGGCTTAAGAATAGTACCACCCCATCTCTTCCCGTGGGTGTCGTCAAGGCGACTAAGGGATTTCACCCCGGAGGACGGGCAGCAGCGTCCTCTGCGTAGGTACTTAAAGCCTTACTGCGATCGCCAACCCGCTTGCCAAGCGTGGCGATTATGGCAATTACCCCCAGGATCTACATACCAGTAGGTTCTACTGGGGAGACCCGTGCCCAGCAGTGGGCCATCATATGGGTTGATATGTAATGTTTGGAACTGGCTTGTCTGCCTCATACAGTTCCATAGATTACAATGCGGTGGATACACATTTTCACGACCGTATTAGTACGTAGTGCGTATGCGTAGACGTGCACGCATTTGGTGTGCTCCAGCCACAAACGTATATTACCTTTAAAACAATAAAAACTAAAAATAAAATGTTGTTTTTTTTATTTGCTGACCATACACTACTACAAACGCAAAAATTTCTTCAAGCTAATTTACCTGTAATATAATATAATAATATCACACACACACACGATTTCGGTATCTGCAAAAATGATTGCTGTTTAAGTTTTGCAGTGAATGTATTATGTTTCTATGACGTCTTGTTTTTTTAGGTATACGTGAATTTTTTTTCTACACTACCCTCATTTTGCCTATATCGGTCAGATATCGTAATTGGCAAAATAGGTTCATTCCACTGTGGTATCTTTCTGATTAACTGTTTGTAAGTGTAATGCACATTTCAAGATGAATCATAAAAATACTTGTCAGCGCCAGTTTAAAAAAATCAAACAATTTTTGTCACGTCTGTGAACAGCACATTCTTAACTTCTTAGGATAAAAGCTGTGTTTGCAGTTTGCAATGTGGATTTACTAAGTACATACTGTTGTTTTTTGTAGGGGTGTCAGCAGAGCTACTAATAACAGTACTTGATTAGGAATTGCCAAAAACAAACGTAATTTTGTGTGTGGAAACTAACATGTCAAATTTTCATTTACTCTACTGCATATTACCTTCCCTACTTATGAAACTCGGCATAATGAAGATTTTTGCAAAAAAAATTACTTAACGTTTGTATTTCAATGTATTCTTATTGTTATACTCAAATAAATGATAAATTAAATAATACAAAAGTGCATTCCGTACTTTAAGTATTTTTCGTAATAAATGATTAATACCATACCTAAGAAACGGACGTGATTAGTCATGAGTATGTATGTGTTTTTATAAGCAATGTGTTTAATGAAACAGGAAAAGTTGGAGCCAGGACTTAGTTTTTAATTTGTAACGCAATGTAATAATATATTGGGACAATTTACAAACGGTCATCTGATTTCAAACTAAGCAGAGCTTGTTTGGCAATCAGACAACTGATAAACCTATTTATATATTTTCTAAATACACTGCAACCTCGATTTAACAAATCGGAAGGAAACAAGAAAATATTCGTTATATCAAGTAATTCGTTGAACTGAAATTTGTTATGTTGAGGTTAGGTTGGTCTAAAATTCGTTCTAAAGAGGTAAAAGAATAGTTTTATTCACCTCGACATGTCGCGGCATGAATCACATACTATAAGATTTAAGAGTTTATATTGGTAGGAACTTTATATTAAGGTTTTGGGTTGACAAAATGCATTAATTAGAGGTATGAATACTTTTTCTTGATAGTTGAAAATTCGTTATAAAGAGGTTGTTCGCAAAAAATGTTCGCATTGTAAAGGTATATTTTATATTGACTCTTAAGGACAATTCAAGGGGATTTCGAAGAATTTGTTAAATCGAGGAAGTCGTTATATTGAGGTACGTTATATTATGGTTGCACTGTACATACATTATAGATAACTACACCAAGACACAGAATAAACCATCATGCTCATCAAACAAAGATTTATCCTGGGTGGGGATCAAATCCACGACCTCCAGCTTAGCAGTCAGCGTTACTAACCACTAAACAACAGGCCAGTTAAGTATTTCATAACAATATTCCCAATAAAATGTAAAAATTATATCCATTTGGATTATAAAATTAAATAAATCTGCCTGTCAAACGTAAAAAATATTATAATTTTATTGTAATATGTCAAACCGTGAATTTAATCATCATCGATTCACAAATACAAAAAATGTTCAAATAGTCAATAATAAATTTTATCTGTAGTAGAGACGTGACTGAGACGTCGACTTTCAGCCACCTGATAACCGCATGAGACATATTTTTTATCAAATGTTATTGATTTACAAACATGAACTTGAAAAAGTTCTCATGAAGGGTGATCTTCCTGTACTCTTTAAGAGGGGGTTATGGATGTGTGCTTTCTCCCCATTCTCATTCATGGTATGCAAACATGGTCCTTGACATGTCAACAGACGTTCACGCTCAAGATATGCCAAATTGCCAAAGAGTCACTGATGTCACTCGAAAAGCTGCCACTTCGAATTAGTACAGGGTTAGACGCTTATGTAACATATGTTGCATGCCACGTGAGTTTTAGGTCAAATCAACGACCATACAGCCACTGCTGTATGGTCGTTGAGTACAAATTGGCCACACATAATGGAAAGCGATGACGTGGTAGACCTCATCGCAGTTGGTGAGATGACTTAGGCCCTAATCATGCCGAAGTGGCAGTGGCGCGGTGATCACTTTCAGTGTCAAAGAATTTTATACTTTATTTACATACATGAGTTTTCAACACGCCGCTGCCATTTCGGTATGAATTGAGCCTTAGACTCCTTTGAAAGGGATTGGCCCCAGACCACAACTGACAGAGTGGAGTGGAGAGTGGAGAGAGTGTAGTTTAAGGAAGCTTTTGCCTTCCAGTGACACAATACAGGCTATCTAGTGATAATAATAATAATCACTATACCATTATATTATTTTTTTATATTTTTGAAATATTATGTATTTTTTTTTTAAAGATTAAAAGTAGATAATAAATGAAGAGGAAAAATAATGCCAATTAATCTGTCACAGCTTCACTTCAACGCATTGTTGCCAAAATTATTGTCGATAAATCTTGGCACCACTAAACATTTAAGCGGTCAACTCCAGTCAAGTGATGTCACTGACTTGCAGCGTTGCCAATTTAGCTACTTCATTGCTAGATTTAGCGACTTTCATCTAGTGGCAAAATAAATTAGCGACATTTCTGACGCCTTTTTGATGCGGTAATACAAAAAACTATTGTGTTATTTTTAATAAATTCATCTCAATCACTCAATATTTTGCAAATATACTGTGGATTTGGAAAGTACACATATTTATAGAATACACCATGAATAGTAAATTACACTTTCCATTTGAATTGAAAGCTAAAGATAAAGGCAAAAAATTCACAAACAACCACGCTTATGACAGCTTTTGTGGATCCGGGCGCCAGACGGCCACACTACTTCAGCGATAGGCTGAAGTATTGAGGTCGTCGTCTGCAGCGGGCGGGACAAACATGTGCGTCGCCGTTACACTTTTTCGTGAGTGCAGTGCAGCCGGTCATCGATACATAAGACTATAATAAATTAAAAACATAACAAGGATTGGGCAGGTCATGCTAATTTTATGGGATGACTTGCTCAGCTTGTGGGAAATCACCCAATTATTTAGAAAAACACAAAACACCTCAAAATTTAGCGATATCTGTAGACTTTTGGAATCTTTTATTTTTAGCGACTTTCGAACCTAAATATAGCGACAATTTGGTTAGTCGAGCTGGCAACACTGCTAACTTGTCAAAAATAAAATGTCAAAGTGACTGTTCTGTTATCATTAATTGTTGCTGTCGGTCGGTATCTCGATTTAAAACGAGCTATTTAATTAGTTCAGCTCAGCTAGCTAGTTTATTTTAACATGTAGTGCGGACTGGCTATAAATACCTACATGAACTTTTACAAATATTTTACACTGGTGTACAAGGACCGATGTCGATATGGATATATTTTTGTAGTTCCGTCAATCGACGAGATGTTAGCCTTCAAGAAATTAAACTAATTAGTTGCCTGCATTTAATACCTGTGAGCCACGTTTGGTATCGGAGAATTTGATAACACCTGGAATCTCGCTAAGAACAGCGTATGTCTTTTTTAACAATTTACACAAGTGAATTTTATGTTATTTGTAAATACGTGTCATTTCATAACAGAATAATTTAATTTATAATTATGAACAGAAACAAGAACAGTTCTAGGATGGCGCGAAGTGACGAGGATGTCAGTGAGCCAAAGAATCCGTACAAACTAATAAATAATGAAGAACCACCACCTGATAGTAAATATGAAAAAGAGAACTCTTGGGTGGCCGGAGTTCAGATGTTTGTGTCGTTTTTGCTGGCTGGTTTTGGCATGGTGGCAGCCAGCCTACTACTTGATGTGGTGCAACACTGGGATGTCTTCACTAAAGTGTCGGAAGTATATATCTTAGTGCCAGCCCTCTTGGGGTTAAAAGGTAATCTAGAAATGACATTAGCATCGCGATTATCAACTCATGCCCATTTGGGTCATCTCGATACTAGTTTGGGATCATTGGTTGTTGGAAATTTGTGTCTCATTCAGTGTCAAGCTGTCCTTGTAGGGTTCCTGGCTGCTATGGCAGCTGTTGCCATGGGATGGATACCAGAGGGACAATTTGATGTTCATCATGCTTTGTTGTTGTGTGCATCTAGTGTGTTGACAGCGTCAACTGCCAGTTTTGTTCTTGGTATCATCATGATAGGAGTAGTGGTGGTATCAAAGAAGTTAAATATAAATCCGGACAATATAGCCACACCTATTGCAGCTAGTTTGGGAGATTTGACAACCTTGGCACTATTATCTTGGATAGCATCAGTACTGTTTAGATCTATTGGCACAAGTGTTATTTTTCCATCTATTATTATCATTGCTGCCGCTTGGCTTGTACCTGTGTGTGGGTACATTGCTTGGAAAAATGATTTTACAAGGCAAGCTTTGGATGAAGGTTGGGTACCTGTTGTCTCTGCTATGGTCATAAGTAGCGCAGGAGGATTGATTCTTGACCATACAGTCTCTATTTATAAAGGTATTGCAGTCTATCAGCTAGTAATTAATGGCATAGGAGGTAATATGGTTGCAGTACACGCCTCTAGACTTTCCACTCAGTTGCATACTGGGCAATCAGAAGGTTCACTAATAAGCAGTACAACAAAACTTCTTTTACTAATGGTCATACCTGGCCAGTTGATATTTATTTATACTATTGGATATTTACGAGCGGGCCATACTTCAACGACTCCTACGTTTATATTGATTTATATGTCAGCTGCCTTACTGCAAGTGTTCTTATTGTTAACTATCAGTCACTATATGGTTGGGTGGATGTGGAGGATGGGTATGGACCCAGATAACTCTGCTATACCGTACCTTACTGCTCTCGGTGATTTACTTGGCACTGCGCTCTTGGGTGTGGCATTCAGTATTCTATTTGCTATCGGTGATAAAGACAGTGATGTTGGTGACTAAAATTACTTTAACTTAGTTTTAATGATGGCTTATGAAGCTCAACTTTTTGTCTTGATATACATGCAATGTATTAAGACTTCTATTTGTTTTAAGGCATTACTCATTCTTGTGCCATGTTTTTATCTTTGTGTGTACTTACTTAGAAATGGCAAAATATGAGCTATTTGCAAGCACAAAATACTGAAAGTACAAAAAGTAACCCTGATAATATGTACTTTCCTTCTGGAAAGCACAAATTGATCTGTCCAAAGAACAAAGCAAGCAAAATCTCTATATTATAGCATAGTTTGAAGGTTGTCTAACACAAAATTTGGTGTGATTTCCCTTGTGCAGGTGCTTTACACATTTGAACAAACAAAATTATAGTCTGTACAAATATGCTAAGCATATAAAAGAAATAACACATTTTGTGCTACACTTGATCTTATATAATTATATATACTACGCGTCTTAATCACGTAAATAATTGAAGGTAAAATATCTTGTTTATTGCCCGACGTTTCGACCATATTGCAACGTACCCAATACGGTCGAAACGTCGGGCAATAAACAAGGTATTTTACCTTTAATTATTTACGCGATTGAGACCCGTAGTATATCTAATTTTATAAAGAGTACAAATCGCGAAAGTTTATCAACATTTACTTGCTCTTCTTTAAAGTAGAGATTTTGCAGATGTAACTTTGTTCTTCCAATAGATCAAAATAGACATTGTTCACAGACTGGAATCTCGAACCACTTCAGATCACCTTGTTTAGGAGTGTTTTGAGATTTCGTGTCTGTTTGCGATGTCTGTATCTATGTGTGAAATGCGCGTTCTATTAAGATTACCTATTGTACTCTTGGTATGTTGTGCTGCAGGCTTGATTACTTAAGACCATGTTTATCAACATAATGTTTAAATTGTTGTATACATGTTTACTTATATGACTTGTTGTCAAAACTACGAAAGACTTATAAATGTACATAGTTCACAATGGTGCTAATTATACTTAAAATTATCCTAAAAAAAGACATATTTTTATAAGTGCATCAAATGGAGAAAATACATTTAATTTTGTGATTTCAATAAATTTGTTTATTTATTTATTTATTGTTTGGCTTTAATTTCATCCATATTGTTAATCTTTCTGGGTTGGTTGGTGTGACTGCGTGGCTGCTATGGAAGTATGTTGCTAAACTTCAGATTACTCTTTTCTTAAGAACTTTAACTGCTATCACCTAGTTACATTACAGAGAGCACTGTAACAATCATAGCATTGTCAAGTTATTTTAGCTGCTTGCAAAGATAAATTTACAGTTTAGAGAAATGGGTAGCATAGCAGGTTGTGCTTTCACCACCTGGATTGTCGATCTAAGTCTCAGGTTCGACTCCTGGGTTTGAACTTTATTTTTTTCTTAATAATAAATTTAATTATATTGTAAGTACATAGTTTCACCACTTTTTCTGTGAAAACCAAAGCAAAAAACAGCTATACTCATGCATACTCAAAGAATGCATAATTATTTTAACTACATATGGTCTCGTATTTATTTATTACTTATTTTATTAGCATTATTATTACCCATTAGAACAATATATTAACGTTTTGTTTTGCTTACGGAATTCCGTGGTATTTTAAGTTAATTGACTTTGCTATAATTTTTTTTAATCGGTGATACTAATTAACATTACAATAAGTACGCACCCAACAAGCCAAGAATTTTACAAATACCTACCTAGTTTATAACAATATGTATTTACAAATCAATTAATATGATTGTTTCGTGATTGTCCAATTAACAGCTTAACCCGACTACCTAAACAAGAGGGTTTTTTGAAACATACCTACAGTGCCGGTCGGATCCGCCGAGGCCAGATTTAAATCTCATCATAATAATGATGCGAGATCTGCTTTTGGCGCCCCCATATCGGATAAGTAAGAGTCAGTCGATTGGGAAGGGGGGGATTGATAAAAAAGTTATTGAAGAACTACAGATCCATTTCTCTTCACTTCTTGAGCCTCAGCGACATGTTGCTTTCGACAGTTATTACGAATCTTCACGCAGATTTGGCGACTTCCAAAGTTTCAACCCTAGTCGAATATAGAATCCGGCCCTGTTGATTTACCAATCAACAGGGTGACGGATAAATGCCTTGGGGCACGGTATCGACTAGGGACCCCGTGCACCAAGAAAATAATTGTGAGTTTTCCGACCGTGAATTTAAACTAAAAATAAAAACCTTACAAACTTAGTCATGAGTGCTAGACTTTTTTCTAAAGAAGCTAGATGAAGAACTGTGAATTCAAAAACTGAAGTTATTGTCAAGTAAGGTAAGTTTTGGTAATTGATTGCGACATTTTATTTTACGTCATTCACATATCATTTTTCTCGTGTTGATATTTTAGAAATTATCACTATATATCTCGAATCGTTTCTCATTCGCACCATTTCTTTATTGAAGGACCAAAATGTCGGACGAACCCGTAAAACAAACACTGTGCCTATATATAAGCGCCTGGAGCAATAAAACAACCAAAACAAGCGTAATGAACTATTCAAGAAGACACAAAACCTTTTCAACTCCGATGTAGTCGCCAATCAACGGAAAATCAACCTTCTTCAAGTACGACAGCTAGTCAAACTACGAGTGCTGCCGACCCTGTGGCGTGGAGATTTCTTGCGAGTGTTCTGAACAGACTTACCAGGATCAAGAAAAAGCTACCTACCTACTTTAGTGGGTGCCGAGGAATGTGAGACCGAGACTGAGGTCCAATTACTACACCAAAACGTAGTCTACATAAATGTAGACACAGTCCACATAAGAAAATATTACCAACGGTAACGAAGTTGGTAAGTACAAGATTTTTGGTATAGGTACTAGACATCCTAGAGACTAGATAGCAAAAGATTTTTTTTCTCAATCAATGTTTTTTTGTAAATATTTAAGTGGTGGTAAAATTAAACGAGAGTGGCTCATGTATTCGCTATCTACGGGAAAGTACCTATACTAAGTATTTTCCATTCCATGTTCTCTTTTTAGTGAAATTATAAACCAATGGCAATTTCAAACAGGATTTTCGGATGGTAATGAAAGTTTTACAAAGACTGGTCTGTAGTGCTGAGATACCTACGTGTCGTCAAATGGAGAAGTAGCAGAACGTTTCCATTTATTCCTATCCCTAGTCTCAACCTACCTACGTGCTGCGTTGAAGCAATGTCATTCTTCGGATTTGTGCAGGAACTGGACAACTTATTTGTCGTCATCTCGTGACTGGGCAATTATGCACAAAAATCTTAAAAAAGAAGATGAATGTAATCAATTCTCATCTTTAGTTATAAAAAAGTGTCCGACACGAGGTGGTGTGCAAGAGCCCGTGCGACTAGACTTTCTCAAAAGATTAGAAGAGTTTTCAGCAAGCTTTGCAGTCTGTTACTGACGATAAGACTCAGACATTCGGTTTGATTTAAAGGCGTCCTACATGTAGGTAATATTTGTTATTAATAAAGCTACAAAATCCACTATTTTAGTATTTATCAAGGTTTAAAAAATAGGCATTTTTTGCGAAAAATAACGTTTTGTGGAGAACTTCGCAGTTCCCAAGGCTAGGCGGTACGGCTCTGTAAGTTTCGTTGCAGAATCCTTAAAAACACAGATTTTGAAGCATTTTTTGCTAGTTCATTAAATTTCGGAACTTAATCGCGTGAATTATTTAAAGGTACGAACCTTTTATTTACCCGCCGTTTCGATCGAATTGCACCGATCGTGGTCACGGGTAAATAAAAAGTTCGTACCTTTAAATAATTCACGCGATTATGTCCCGAAATATCTATTACCAGCTTTCGCCCGCGGCTCCGCCCGCGTGGATTTCGTAAAAAATATTTTTTTTTATTAATAAAAAGTATTCTATGTTACTGTTTCGACTGCCTCTGTGGCGCGGTGGGACTGTATCCGACTGCTACGCAAGAGGTCGTGGGTTCGATCCCCACCCAGGATAAAACTTTGTGTGATGAGCACGATGGTTTATTCTGTGTCTGGGTGTTATTTATCTATAATATGTACGTATTTAGAAATATTTAAGTATGTTTATCAGTTGTCTGGTTTCCATAGTACAAGCTCTGCTTAGTTTGGGATCAGATAGCGTTGTGTGAGTTGTCCCAAGATTATCATTATTATTATTATTATTACTTCTTATACCTCCAAGAATATGTGTACAAAGTTTCATGATGATCGGTTGAGTAGTTTTCGCGTGAAAGCGTAACAAACAAACTTACATTCACATTTTTGTACTTACTAGCTGTACCCTGCGGTGTTACCCGCGGTTTAGCCTATGTGTTAATCCAGGGTGTCAGCTAACTCCATACCAAATTTTATTAAAATCGCTCCAGCCGTTTAGACGTGAAAAAGTAACAAACATACACACACATATTCACAAACTTTCGCCTTTATAATATTAGTGTGATTAGTAGGGATGTATAAAAATCGCGAAAGTTTAAAAACATTATTGATCTTCCATTTTTAAACTTAAAGCTATAGCCTATAGTTGAATCACAGATAATATATCTAATGAAGTAGGTAGTTGAATAAAAACATAAAATGTTTCCGGGTTTTTGTGTATTTTTCCGCTATAAAAAACTTGAAATATTCCCTGACAAAATTTCTGTTAATATTTCCAAGCAACATGTAAAAAAAGCAAAACAACACATTTTGTTTTTTCGTTGAAAAAAAAGAAATTGTTTTTTTCAGAATTTTCAACGCTATATAGGTAGGTCTAACTGTTGATAAACTTTCGCGATTTGTACACATTACGATTATTTTTTTAAACTACGGGTTATATCCCGTGAATAATTTAAAGTCAAACTGTAGAAGAGGTACGTTGATAACGTGTTCTGCATTATGAAGGGCGGTAGGCAGGAAGTAGAACAATTTGCTAAAGACTTGAACTCCATACGCCCTAAGATCAGGTTCACTTTTGAAATGGAGATGAACAGATCGTTAGCCTTTCTCGATGTTAAAATAATGGTTAGACTTATTGGTACCTTCGCACAACTGTGTACAGAAAACCGACGCAACAGACAGGTACTTGCATGCTGACTCGCACCTCCATCCAACACATCTATAACAACTACAACACATCATAATCCGTGGTATCATCGCTGATAAATAGAGCATTTGACATTTGTGACCCTGAACATTTAGAAAGTGAGCTCACACATGTTCAGGAGGGGTACCTCCTGAACATGTGTGAGCTCACTTTAGTAGGTATACCTACTAAAGCGAAACGAATACAGAGGAAGCACACGACGTACGAAGAGGAGAGACTCCCGACCGGGGGTTGACAGGGCTCCAGCTTTTCTACCGTATGTGACAGGAGTGACGGACAAAGTTGGAACAGTACTGCAGAAATACTCCATTAAGATTGTATATAGTCAGCACTCCAAGGTAGCTAAGCACCTACGTACTCCTAAGGATGTAATTCCTCTACCTGGCGTCTACAAAGTGGATTGCAGTTGTGGTAGTACCTACATCGGACAAACCAAGCGCACAATAGCGGAAAGGCTTATGGAACATCGCGGCTGTAAAAAACCGACAGACAAACAAGTCAGCATTAACGGAACACTTGCTGGATGCGGGATCCAATCACTGGATTGGACTACATAAACCACAGGTCCTCTCCACTGACCGTCACTGTTAAGGAGCGGTTGAAATAAAAAAAAGACATCATTTTTCAACCGAGAAGATGGATACCGTTTGTCAACATCATAGAATTCCGTGATCAGCAAGTGTATGCACCGCCGAACAAACATTACACGCCAGTGTGCAGATGTCCTTAGTGTTGTGTGTAGAAGTAGGTACCGACAGTTCCGTAATAGTGAGTGGTAAAAATCAAGCGAGGGTAGTTTCCGAAACCCGCGCGATAAATACGGAACCATACATTGTACGAGGCCCGTTATGCACTTGCACTATGCATTTTGTACGTTTTGCAAAAACGGGAAAAATTTACCCAGACGAAGTTGCGAGGGTCAGCTTGTATTACACACATATTTATAATTGATTTAATCAGTTCATTTGTTTCTGTATCTATATATAAATAGGTAATCTAATCTTTCATGTAAATAACGATATGATCGCTGAAGGTTGTAGGTATTTTACCAAGAACTTAGCGACTTTATCGGAAAGTATTTAGCACCTTTCGCCGAAAAAATGTATGGCAACCATGACATTTTTGATCAATTCTACTCACTGTAAGCCTTCTGTAACGTTTTCAGGGACTCCGAACACGAACTGTCAATGGTAATCCAAAATTTAAGACAAACTCTTTGTTCGATGTTTTTGTCCATTAAGAAATTCGGAACATACACCAGTTATGATCTAAGTAAAACAGCACTGTATTTAATCTTAATAACAGATGCAACTCAAACTTAGCGTGAATGTCACTCTTAGAATCTTCTCCTCCGGACTGGACTCAGCTCATCGAGAGGTCTCCCCCCATCTCATGTAGAGATGTGGCTGGTGATATTTATAAAAAAATAGTTCTAAAAATCGTAGCTCAAGTCCTGACACTTGGCGCGCAAACTAGAAATGAGTACCCAGAAAATGAATTTGGTTGCCCCACCCCCCCCTGGGTCAAAAGCTGGGTACGCCCATGGCTGCTTGAAAGAAGTCTGTTAGTTGTTAATCCAATGACTTAAACTTTGTGTTGGTTTAACATATTAACTTATTAATTAGGTAGGTACTTGCAGAATTCTAGTGAAGCTTCGCAAACATTTGAAGGCTTTTGTAAGCTACCAAATAGTGTTTTCAAAACATCTTTAGAGCTTTTATTCGAAGTACTAGGAGCTAATAATGAAAATATCGATTTACCTACCTAAATAACTTTTGAACTATTTTTACTTTTGTATTTTTTTATTTGAACAAATTACAACATATTAACATGAAAGAATATACAAAAAATCTTATGCATCCGCCTACCCGTTTTAGAGATCCAGCAAAACCCCAAACGCTCCCGCAGCATAAACGCTCCCGCTCTTGAATATCTTCGCAACCAAAGACAGAAATTATTAATTAAGTTCAACACCTACGCGGCTCCTGGATACACACGGGGCGCCGCGCCTCCACGGAAGGCCGCGGGCGGGGCAGATTACCCCGTACACCCGCCCGCAGCCCCACCTAAGGCGGCATCAGGCGCAGATATGCGCGCCGACGCCGCCCGGTTCGCCGGCGACGGAGCGGATCCGCCAGGGAGCTCTCTTCCCTGACGCGCTCCGCCGCCTCCTTCTGCGAGATGATGTCCTCACAGAAGGATGCGACCGCATTCCACGACCCCTCGCTCCGGACCATGGACAGAACCACGGCCGGCAGCGAGAGCTCACTTCCGACCACAGCGGTGAGAACTCGACGTTGCCCCTCCCAAGCTGGACAATGCTGGAGGGTGTGCTGCGCCGAGTCCTCACCGCAGTCGCAGTGATGGCAGGCGGGACTCGGTTCCCTCCTAGCGACCGCGTGCAGGTACTTCCCGAAGCACCCGTGCCCGGAAAGGACCTGCACCAGCCAGAAGGTAAGGGTCCCGTGCTGCCCCCCTGCCCTCTCCTCCAACGTGAACCCACTCCTAACTCAAGCCATTGAGCTTAACTGGAGGGGTTAACAGGATTGCTAGTAATGTGGATCCCAATCCCACATAGCTAGTTATCTTTCAAATAAAAAAAAAACAAAGTTCCTCCAGCAGAAACTGTTCGTGTGAAATAACTTCTAAACTATCAGGGCAACAAATTTAAAAATGTGCACAACAATTTACACGAGCTGGACAACTAATTTATTTTGCTGGAGGAACGCACACTGAAATTATCTTACCCTCATCCAAACAAAAGCTGATATTCTACAAGAACCACTAGCGCCATCTTTAGCAATCAGAAGACTTTCAAATTGAATCGAATATTCGTTCAAATGTAGATGGCGCGATCTGTTGATGTGTATGTCGCAGTGAAATAGCTTATCACGGCTATATACAATCGTAGATCCTACTATGAGCTAGTTTCCAACTAGTCAAAACAATAACTCGGTCAGATATGTCAAAACGCAGATTTTTTAAGATCCTATGGAGATCTCATACAAATAGCAGTCTAGGACATCACCATATTTTTCTCGTCAAATCACTTCTTTTTATGATATCAATGATAAAATACCCCATTTAACACAAAATTTATTTGGGCCTTTTCCGTTGGCAGTTTAAATGTCAGGTTTTTTTAATAGGATGATTTGTTTACCTTGGAAACATGCCTATTGTGGCCGGCGGGCGACACGTGCGCGCAGTCGCGCACTGTTTCTAGTAGTAAGTAGGTAGGCAGTTAGTGGGACACGGGTGAGCGAGTTCAGAAAAGAACAAAGATGTGCGCGAACGCACGACTCCTTGGATGTTCCCCTGGACGCCCGCTCACTATACACAACTACCCCTTCCAACCTCCGAAATTTGAGGGAGACATGAACTTTGTTTTATAATAATAATGAATATCTATACGTTCCTTAGTATTGCGTTTTCTATTGCACAAGTCAATATCTAAAAAAAACATTTTTTTTCAAAAAAATATTACCGACTTCAAAAATAAATACCTACAGGGCAATTAAAAAGCAAAAAATAATATACCTAGAATAACTAAAACAAATTAAACATTTGAAGTTGGTGCCATGAAATAGTAGTTTTTATGTTTTATTTAAATACGGTAATATTTTTTTTGTAAAAAAAATAATATTTTTCACTTTTTAGTCGGTTGGTTTGTAATTCACATATGTTACAATAGATTTATGTCAACTGCTTAAATCCTTTTACAAAATATTGCTTGCCCCAATGCAGGGCCGTTAATTGTTGAGGAGTTCACATGATAGTTCACTATCAGCTCTATAACATTGTGTAATAGTAGTATGACGAGAATAAAGTCATATTAAAGTAATTGAATCGCAAACCGTGAAATATTCAATAGGTTTGCTCGTCATTAGTGGTCTTCATCATCAGTTCCACTTCACCAATTGGTGCTATTTGAGAGTAAATGGACGAATCACTATGAAATATAACTAAATCACTGTAGGTGTGCCTTTAATATTTGAAGAGTTCCCTCGATTTCTCCAGGATTCCATCATCAGATCGTGATCTGACGACAATGGGACCAACTTGGAAGTACAAACAAAAGTATTTTTTCAAAGCGATCCAGCTGTCTTT
This sequence comes from Herminia tarsipennalis, assembly GCA_945859575.2. NCBI lineage: Eukaryota > Metazoa > Arthropoda > Insecta > Lepidoptera > Erebidae > Herminia > Herminia tarsipennalis. The sequence continues at coordinate 15,250,533 of OX243846.2, read as the reverse complement.
GCGCAATCGGTGAACAAACATACAAAAACAAAAAAAATACCTTCGAATTGAGAACCTCCTCCTTTTTGAAGTCGATTGAAAATAGGAACTGGCAGTCATGTGCGTACCCAGGGAGGGAATTTGGGGGTTGAAATTCACTTCGAAATTAGAAAAAGGTACGAAGCACACATCAGGCCGGTGTATTGTAACACTTGACACCCCTCCCACACACCCCGAAATTTCGAACCCTCTCCCCCTCCCGAAAAATGATTCTGGGTCAATGCTGTCAATGGCCCGCCATCCATGTCCGGAACGTACGTTTGGCCCCCCCTCCGGCGGTGGTGGCTAGGTACCCGTGCTAAATCAAATGCACCTCCGAGTGACTCACACTTGGCCGGTTGAGTCAAATGTTGCCCACCTGAACAAAATTCTCGATCCGCGCCTGTAGGTATACCAAGTTTAATAAAACTTGTTCTTGGTCGATTCCGTCGGTTGCTTTGATTAGGTATACATATAGGTATTAGATAAGTTAGCATTTCTACATAGAACGTTATACTTGTTTAGCCACCTAACTTATTATACCTAGTGGTGGAACCAATTGTGTGTGTAGTATCACAATCATAATCATAAGATAAACTGGTGTATGTTGACAAACACCATGAATGACATGATGAAATTTATTCTTTTCGTGATGATTTCTGTCATTCACCGGTAAATTTATGGTTATAATATAAAGCTGAAGTTTGTTTGTTTGTTTGAATGCGATAATCTCAGGAACTACAGTGAAATTAGTCTCGAGAAATTTTTGCATATGTAGTGGTGTGTATGTTACTTAGATATTAGAGCGCGTTTCCACTATATCGTTCTGGCCCTTACAAAAATGTTTCAATATCCTAACATTACTATTTAATTTAATACTTATCCCTAGCAACACTCTGATTTTTGTTTTCAATAAAAACAAGTTTTTATTTTAAAGAAAAAGGTTTTGACTTTATTAAAAAAAATATGTCATTCAATTTCACGTCCTTGAGCAAACGACAAGGCGACTACCGTGAAACAATAAAATATCGTGTCGTTCTTTAGATGATAGTAGTTTAGCTATAGGTAAAAAGTTTTGACCATAATAATTACGAAACAAAACAAATAAATAAATCGTCACTTGATAGTGGAAAGTGGAAACACGCACAAAACCAGAATAAACCAGTTTACTCTGTCCGCAGGTGCCACGTGCAGTCTGACGTCAGTCGCTTGATACCGTTAGAACATAAAGCACGCATTTCATTAAAAAATTATAATTATTAGATACGTAAGTAGTAGTTTCATTGTGAAATTTTGTATTTGTTGATTGTTGTTATTGTTTGTTATTATTGTTAAAATATTTGTTGAAGTGTTTAATTTCAAGTGTGTAAGTGTTGTAACTTTATATTGATAATTCAAAATGGCTCCAGTGTTAAAACATGGTCGAGGCAAGCCTTTGACTTCTCAAACTAAGGAAGTTTTGTACTGTTTGTACAAATATTTCGAAAATGAGTGTAATAACAACCCGAGCAGTATTATGACCCCCACTCAATTAGTTGCTAAATCAACAGGAATTTCAATAGCATCCGTCAGAAAGGTAGTATCAGAAAGCAAATGTCGTCCTTCAGATCAGGAAGTAACATTTAAATCTCCTAAAAAGAAACCGAATCGTAAACCTACAATAGTAATCGATAACTTTGATCAGCAAGTTATCAGAAGAACAATTCATGACTTCCACATCACAAATAAAGAAGTTCCCACTTTAAAAACTTTGCACTCAAAATTGAAAGAAGATATCGATTATAAAGGTTGTGTCAGCACGTTACGAAAACACGTCATGTCATTAGGTTTTAATTGGAAGCAAACAGAAGATAACCGGAAACTTCTTATGGAAAAACACGAAATTAGATACTTGCGAATTAATTATTTGATGAAAATTGCTGAATATCGTGAACAACGCCGACCAATTGTTTACACCGACGAAACATATATACATACATCACATACCCTCTCGAAATCTTGGTCAGATGGAAGCACTTCAGGTTTGAAGCAACATATATCGAAAGGCAACCGCTTAATCATTGTTCATGCCGGTGGTATCGATGGCTTTATACCAAATGCATTGCTTATGTTTAAAGCCGACCAAAAAAGTGGAGATTACCACAACAATATGAACTATGACAACTATTCAAGGTGGATTCAAACTCAATTAATACCCAACTTACAACCAAATAGTGTTGTTGTTGTTGACAACGCACCATATCATAACTCAATACAAAATCCTGCACCGAATAGTAATTCTAGAAAACAGCAAATGATAGACTGGCTGACATTTCGAAACATTGAGCATTCATCCACGTTGCTTAAGCCTCAATTATATGAACTGATTCTGCAAAACAAGGCGAGATTTATAGAGTACAAGATAGACGAAATATTACGACAGCACGGTCATACTGTGCTGCGTTTACCACCATACCATCCGGAGTTTAATCCTATAGAAAATATATGGGGGATAGTGAAAACATATGTCGCAAAAAAGAATGTCGCAATGAATATGAAGGTTATAATGTCATTAGCTGAAGAAAAAATGAACGCCATAACTGTAGAGGAATGGAGAAAAGTTTGTTTGCATGCTATTGAGGAGGAAAGCAAATATCAGGGTAGAGACGCAGCTTTAGACACAATATCAGAACGAATCATAATTAATTTAAATAATTCATCTGATGAAAGCGAGGATGGGGATGATTGTGATATGCCTGGGGTTGATGAATTATTAGAATAAAACATTTATGGCCGGAGAACACCTAATTCATACACGTCTTCACTGAAGTGAAAACCGGCATTCAATGCTTGTAATGTTTGGAACTGGCTTGTCTGCCTCATACAGTTCCATAGATTACAATGCGGTGGATACACATTTTCACGACCGTATTAGTACGTAGTGCGTATGCGTAGACGTGCACGCATTTGGTGTGCTCCAGCCACAAACGTATATTACCTTTAAAACAATAAAAACTAAAAATAAAATGTTGTTTTTTTTATTTGCTGACCATACACTACTACAAACGCAAAAATTTCTTCAAGCTAATTTACCTGTAGTCCAAATTGAAAAAAATATTTACTGTTGGATAGACCATTTATCGAGGAAGGCTATATTATATAACATCACGCTACAATCAATAGGAGCGTAGCAGCAATGAAAAATGTTGCAAAACGGGAAATGATGCATAAGAAGATGCGCGGGTCAGCTAGTGTATAGCAGCCAAATCATGATTTTTAGATTGATATCAAAACGTAATGTGTTGGTTCTAAAACCGTAGCAGAGGGCATTGTGTGCCTCAAATTGTTATATTCACCAAAAATTTGGTAGCTATTTTGAAAACACTGTAAACATCATAGCATTTAAGATTCACCATAATGCCTCTGTGAATGTTAACATTCACTGGTGTATGTCCGAATCAAATAAAATAAGAAAAATGTTGGTTTAACACCATCGAACTTGGTAAATGTCGACAAACACCAGTGAATCTTACTAGGTTCGGACATTTACAGTAACATATGCACTGTCTCAACCAAGTGATCTACCAGTTTTGACAAAAATTACCAAATAATCAAAATAGTGCTAAGAGTGAACCTTTCAACAGCAACAATATTTTTGGAAAATGAAACCTTGTTCTTTCATAGACTTGAAATGAACTTCAACTGAAGAGTTATATTTGTAAGTTACATCTGGTAAATAAAAGGTTTTTTTAGGGAGGTACCTTTTCATATAAATCGCGCAATAAAGTCCTGATCATATTTGGTCAATTGTAGCAGCTGTATATATGGGACTTGTATGGCCAAGAACTCAATATCTATGATCAGGGTGCATTTCCACTGAAGCAGAGCTGGGCAGAGCGGACCATCAATTGACTAATCAGTCGTTAAAATTGTACCCAGAATAATTCTGAGCAGCCATTGGTCAATTTATGGTACTCGCTGCTCTCAGTGGAAACCCACAATAAAAATTAAATAGTAACATATTGTAGACTTATTACCTAGCTACTTTACAATAAAACAAAACAATTGGATTTTTAGGTTTATTATCTTATGCTAACGTCAGATGTTTACTTGACTTCACGTAACCTCCTGACAGCAGACCTGCAGGAGGAGGCGGCAGTAGTTGAGAACACCCACGCACCTCCAGCTACGGTCCTCTTGCATCGCTTGCATGACCAGATGCCTACACAGGAACGCTTCATGGCATCCTGGAATAACAACAAGTTTTATTAGTGACAATTTGAGATAACAAAGGTATAAAGCCTTTACGGGCGCTAAGTATTCCTGTGTGTAGAATACTTAACAGTAACAAAATGTGAAAAATAATGCTTCATTAAATGAAAATGGACCAGGTGCCTGTAGTTCCGAACTGTAGATTTTGATCATTGAATAAAAAGTAGTTTAGTATCCTTCTTCAAGATTTAAGCTACTTAATTAAACATGAAGATAATCCCAGTTGTTTCAGAGATTATCCATAACATACAATTGGGTAGATGACTATGGTCACAATATATTATTTCCTAGTAATCTGGCAATTTAATATGTTCTTAAATTAATATAAATGTCACCAAAAGTAAGTCATTTTTTTAATCATAGATTGGTATTTTAAGTTGTATAGGTGTCTCAATTTATTAAAAATATATTAGACAGTCATGTACCCTACTCTACTAGTTCATAAAATTAAGTAAAAGATATGCAAAAAGTAACAGAGTAATATTTAGTTAGGATAGAGGACAAGGGAGAATATACTAGAGGACAAGGGAGAATATACTCATCAGTTTTCATAGTAAAATAATAATGAAAGATTTCAATTAGGCTTTATTTTAGTCATGGTCTTCAGTAGTTAGTTGCTAAGTTTTGATATGAACAAGATCAAAATAGGTAGTAATTATTTTGAGGTTCTATTTAAGATGTAAACATAACCTATTTACTGTTTATAAATATTCACTACCTTATATATACCATTTCTGCGGCTGAAATATTACGAGGCGCACTGTTTTCTGATATATAATAACCACTCTTTTTAACCGATACAGTATTATAACGAAGACTGTGATACTAACCTTACCGCAGAACGAGCAAGTGTATTTAGCGTGCTGGGTAACTTCCATCTTTTTGACCATTTTACGGAGGGAGGCACCGTAACGTGTGCCATATTTGCCAGTGATTCCAACCTTCTTCGTGCGTTTGGCCTGAAAACATTACAGATTGATGTAAGTGGTATTGAAGCACTGCCATTGACAAGTTTGGTAACTACTAAAACTATACGTCTCCAGCGGGAAATATTCGTACACAATATTAAAACATTTCACTAGCACTTATTTAGCGTACTGCATCACTATGATAATCATCGGATTCCTGTAATAATTTTAAATTTATTTCTCACCATTTTGATAACCTGTCTAACTCAGCGGTTGACAGAAAAGAAGAGAAAACACTATTTGACAGTTCAGTATTGCAATTCCAAAAATCATAATTTTAGTCTCGCTCAATACAATCCGATTTGGTTGGCTACGACATGGTTACGTTAAATTCTACGGATCGGATGATTTAATTTAAATAATAATTTTAATGGTATTTTCCAATTTTAAATTGTAAAACCTTTTTTTTAACGACCAATGTTAAAAGAGTATATCTCGATTTTTTTTGCCACGGGTTAACAAACGTGAAAATGTAAAACATCAACAAATCTCTTTTTTTAGGCTATCATGTAGCATGAATGAGGTATATTGCCCCTTTTATGATTGTTTTTAAGAACATGATTATAATACAATACTTGATGAACGATGCGAATGTGCAGCCGTATCTCAGTTTACATAATTTAGGACATTTTTATTGCGGTAGTTATCAGGATTCTGTTACATAAAATGTCTAGATCACATCTGATTCTTCTCGGAAAGAAAATAATTATAAATGAATAATTTTAATATAATTGAGAGTTGTCTCTCTCTATTAAAATTATTTATTTATAATTATTCTCTCATACTCTCTCTTAGATAATTTGCTAATTAATGGCGTAAAATAAACAGAATAAAATAAAAAATATATATAAACATGCCATTAGTATTACATTTACCATGTTTAAATAATTATTTATGAAGTTGTTTGAAATAGTGATATAAATTATAGTTTTGTTGTTGGTCCTGGTCTGGTCACTTTTGCGCTCCCCAGGGTCCGCGCCCTGTGCCTGGGCACCGGTGGCACAGCCCTATTTAGGTACGGCATTGAATACGTAAAATTATCGTCCGTAAACCGACTTTACTGACAACCATTTTTTTCTCTGTTGGGGCGACGACACAATTTATACAACTTCCGGAGTGACTATTTCCAAAAACGTTTACATAAAACAAAAAAGTTTTGTGTAATAAGTTTGTCGAAAAAAATTAATTTCTGTTGTAAGAGAAGCTGATTGTTTTCGACAAACTTGTTACACAAAACTTTATGGAGTGCCGCTTAAAAACATGTATTTTTATTAACTAGCTATCTAACTAAGTAGCGGCTACTACAATACAGCTTTTCACCGAATATCATCAATATTCATTGTGTAATCTTTGAGTACATGCCTGTGACAAACGAACGGACAGACAGACGGATATGACGAAACTTTAGGTTTTCCGTTTTTCCGTTTTGGCTACGGACCCCTAAAAATGAATTGCCAAAATGTATGCGCATAACTTTAGAACGACCGCACCAAATTGGATAATTATTTTTTTGTTGTGTTCGTTAATGCTTGATTTTATGTAAAATGTACGGAAAAATTACGCCCGGTGCGAAGCTGGAGCGGCCAGCTAGTTAAAAATAAAATCAACAGATTTGATCATAAAGATTTACGAACAAAACAAAACACGGCCGTAATAGTAGTGGCTTTGGCATGGCAGAGAGTTGTACTTTTTGTGTAAACTATGAAGTTTTGCAATACTGGAACGAAATTTCTGTAGGATTGCGCAATGCCCTTTCTGATTGGTTATGCCTCTGTCAAAAATTGTGTTTCAAACCCTTTGACAGGTGCAGATTATTAGCATTTTCAACGACCTACAACTTGTAAAAAGGTCGATCTTTGGATTGTTTTAATCGTCCTTTTCAATTGGATGTATAGTTTTAAATTTTAGAATAAATTAAAATGTTGCGAACGATTATTGTACGAAACCAAATTTTAAACAAAAGCTTAGAAAAGGCAGTACGGATAAATATTACAAGATGTTTAGGCACAGAGTTGTCAAGAAGGAAATTAAATTCTAACAAGTGAGTTCCTAAATAGTTTTCTATAAATCTAAATCATTTTTAAAGTTGAATGGGATTGTTTTGTTGTGGTAGTTATAATTACATTCATATAAATCCGACTTCATTGGTAAAATCTTCTTGAAATGTCTCTAGTAAAAACTCAGTTGCATAACCAAAATGACAATGATGGTTAGTGCCGGACAGATTGAATCGAAGAGATATTTGCCGGCTGTTACACGTGTGTAAAGTAATTACGATGGTTACAGTGCGTCAGACCTAATTTTATTGACAACTACCGTGACTTCCTGTGGGATAAATAAACGCTGACGTACTAGCGCCAATAGTTTCACTCTACGACCTGAACTCGTGTTAGGTCATCTATTATGCTACATTCTTCCTCATTCCTTTCTTGGAGTTATTTGCAAACCATTCAAAAATACAAATTTAATAAGAGTGCTAACAATAAACCAATCCCAATTTTTAATAGACACATAATAGGCGTCTTTTGCTATGTAATGGCCTTAAAATTGTAATCACATTTTAGTTATTTACTTGCATGAAATATAGCTATATTTTTAAAAGTTAAATTTTATTTTTTGCTGTAAAACAAGTATGTTATCCTATAACTTCATGGAGTAGGTGATACCAATGTCTCAAAATGTTGCCAATGGTACTATAAGTATACACATATTAATTAAAACATAAATTTTATTATATTAAAGGATAAAACACACACAGCCATCATCTGATTTTAAACTAGGCAGAGCCTGTGCTATGGCTTTAAAAAAAAAAAAACAACTCCCACATTAGTGTACAAGCCCTGTGTCACGGGGGACTTTACAAACATACAAGTCACGGACACAAAGTACAACCAGACTCGGAACAACAATTTGTGGATTACACAAAGTGGTGTCCCATGTGGGAATCAAAGCCACGACCTCTTGCTTAGCAGTCGCACATGCCACCACTGCACCACAGAGGCAGTGAATATACACCTTATAATAAATTAATTGCAATAATTGTCATTCATGTGGGCAAAGCTACTGACACCAGCTGTTCTCAATAAAAGTAATTTAAAAAATCACATATGGTTTATTTATTTATTTATTTATTTAATGTATATTCACCCTATAATTAAGTAGGTTTTGATGCTGACATGACTTGGTTGTCTTTGCTGAAAGGCATTGGAAATAATTTTTAAATTACAAGGCTAGCACAATAACCATGTTAGTGTAATATGACTGCATTATCAACTGGCAACCTTGCTATAGTTGTATGATTAAACTACATTGTTTACATGACAAGCAAGCAAATGTGTACACAAAATCTGTCTTTTTCATTCTAGTGAATAATGAAGAGAAAAAAGTCTTTTGCCTTTAGTACTTTATTATTATTGGTAATTTTCACCAAAAAGTAATTTCTTAATGTGAGCTAATGTAAATACATGACCACAACCTATCATGAACCAAGTCTTATAGTATAAAGTATTATCTTGATTACTTTGATAAGGCTCAATATGCAATACAATACAAGATTACTGATATCAATCAATCTAAACTGAATCAATTTAAAAGATTTTTCTATTGGTTTTGCTCTTTATTTGTTTATATCTGTGACTTGCTGACCCGCTTAACTTCGTCTGCATCAATTTTCCCCGTTTTTGCAACATTTTTCATTGCTGCTCCTCTCCTGTTGATCGCAGCGTGATGTTATAGCCTATGACCTTTCGCAATAAACTAGCTATCTAACAGTAAAAGAATTATTCAATTTGGACCAGTCGTTTCTGAGATTATGGCGTTCAAACAAACAAACAAGCTCTTCAGCTTTATAATATTAGTATAGATTGTATTTCACCCAATTGTAATTTTAAAACTGGTTTAAAAAAGGATGTATTTAACCTTTTATCTGGTTGTTTATTCATGTTCTTGTGTAGGTCTGATAAGTATAAAGTGAGAGTGTTTGAGTGAAACTCTCACTTTTTCCAGAATCATCGGGGTCTTAATATCAAAAATTAGAAATTAAATTATTTCTTTTATGGGATTATTTTCAGAAGAATTTTTGTAAGGCATATTGTAGATCACGTTGTATTACAAGTGCGCGTGCAGCAAAAAAACGTTGCCGTGTTGTAACACTTACTTCAGACAAAGAGGGAATAATTGCTCTCAAGTTCCATTTTCTAAAAAAAGAAATCTTAGTGTAGCTGCCCATTCAAGCAGAAACTCAATCCATTACATTTTGTATAGGAAATAACTGTTCTTTAAAATACTTTCTTTTTCGTTTCAGTATTTGCAGTTGTAACAGTAATATATTGGCCCCAAAAGAATGGTCAACAATTCAAAAGAGATGTTATGCAAGCCTACCATCTCACATAAAAGTCCAGCTACCAGCCCTATCTCCTACAATGGAGATGGGCTCTATTGTGAGCTGGGCAAAGAAGGAGGGTGATAAACTCTCTGAGGGTATGTTCAATATGTTAACAAACAATTCAATTTGGTCTCTCCCCCTTAATATACGACAATATGACCCACCCTATGTAATAAATTGTTAGAATCCCCCCCCCCCCCGCCCCTCTATTATGTAAGAAGCTGAAGGAAAAAAGAAATACATGTTTGGTATGTTTTAATTTTTATTTTTCATCGATTTTATGTTACGGAACATTTGTTACGTAGGTATCTAATATTTTGTAATAATCAACTATAGTTTTATTTTTTAAGTATTTTCTTAATTTTTGTCATCTTACATAAGAACTATTAAGACTCCCTCATACCCACTTGTAAGAAAAAATATGACTTGGTCGACACTTCTCATCCCTTAAATCGTCTTTCATATTAAATGAATGGCCCCTTGGAAAATAATCAACCTTTATTCTCGCGTGTCGGTGGGGGTTGTTTAATTTAGTAGGTACTGTAGTGATGTATAAAAAAGCATCACGCAATAGATTTTCTCCTTTTAATGATAACTATTCATTTAACTTTTAGGTGACCTACTATGCGAAATTGAAACTGACAAGGCCACTATGGGTTTTGAAACGCCAGAAGAAGGATATTTGGCTAAGATCGTGATTCCAGCGGGCACAAAGGGTGTACCTGTGGGCAAATTGCTATGCATCATTGTAGAAAGTGCTGATGCTGTAGCAGCATTTAAAGACTTTAAAGACGATTGTAAGTTGCATGTTTATTGTACTGTCTTGGTGTTATTCCTACTTAATTGTATTACATTGTTCAAACCTGCATTTAAATAATAATAATACCTTGGGACCAGAGCCTGTACTATGGCAACCAGACAAATTATAAACATACTTATCAATTTCTGAATATATACATCATATTCTTGATAATACCCAGACATAAAATAGACAATCATGCTCATCACACAATTATTTATCCAGGGTGGGAATCGAACTCGTAAACTCTGCATTAGCAGTCAGGGTCACTAACCACTAGACCAGTGATTTTCAAACTATTTTGGGTTAGAGACTCCTTACTAAAAATGAACTGCTACCTCAGACCCCCATAGCAAAAAAAGCTTATCAACTTGTTGAGTTTTTTTAAAGTTCAACAGCCTACTAAAATATTGTATTGGTTGTGTTGCATTATCAAGAAGTTTCAAATAAGAACTTGTGTTAATTAAATAGGGGTCGATTTTTAGACCTTGTCCCTCCATAAAATCAGTTTTCGTTTGTCAACCCCTGGGAAATCGACATCGACCCCAACAATATCGACTCATCTGGAAACCAACAGGCCAGTTAACACTTTTTCACTTTGAACATTAAACTGGTCCTACATAGGTATAAAAGCATAATATGTTTGCAAATTGAATCTTTCAATTGGAATTGTAACCATTGGTGTGTTAAGTGTGTTATCACAAACGGTCTGTTAACGTGCGATGAATGAAGGACTGTAAACATGTTTACTGTTTTTACATTTACATTGCTTGGGAAAATACTTCATTGTTTTACTAAGCCGGTTTTACCCTTTGAATGGTTTGTCTCATTTCTTCCTATCAAATTTCAAAAAGAAAGGATAAGAGACGCAAAATGATTACATTTTATTTAAAGGTAATTAGCTGTGTGGGATTGTGGTCCCACATTACTAGCAATCTTGTTAACCCCTCCAGCAAAGCTCAATGGCTTGTGTTAGGAGTGGGTTCACGTCGGTAGTATAATGGGTAGGATTACGAGACCGATGCCTTAGCCATTAGGCTACCACCGCTGTAACTATAAAGGGGTTCGTTTGTGTGGACACTTAAATAGAAGCGCCTTTTAAAGGGTTTAGATTTCCATAAAATTCACGATATTTTATAATAGTCATATTAATCTCTCATAAATGGATGGTACATTTGTGGGTACTGTGATTCCTCCACTTTCAACAGATTGTGCATGATCATAATTGTGTCATTAAGCTACACTATTGCATTATAACATAACTTATCCTATGATTTTCGGTGTTGTCCGTCTGTATGAGTAGTAGTTTTGAATGATTGGTGCATGTTTTTAATTACCTGTTTGGTTGTATCTACAGCACCCAGCCCGGCACCGGCAAAAAAAGGTTTGTTCTAAATATAACACATATGTAAGTAGTACTTATAAAAGGCAATTGGGTATTTCACTACTATCAAAATAAAATATTTTATATTAACCATGCAACAATATGTTCTGAGAATGTTTATCTGTAATTTAACGTGTTTATTAATTTTTGTTTATGAAAAGAAATAATAAAAGAAAATGATTTGGCCACAAAAAACGTGACGTCGTCATATAGTCGCATTTCATACAAAACTTGACGTTTCCTAAAAAAAAATGCTGATTTGACTTTAGTCAAATACCCTATTGTATGTATATTAGTAGTTTTACTTATAATATGCGATTGAGTGGGCAACAGGCTACACAATCGATGGTATATCAAGTTCCGGCGATCGATTCGCGAAGTTGATATGTAGGGCACATAATTATTCGTGTCAATGGTTTTAAGGTACAAGTCTGAGATGGGTTGTTGACTGCAATTAGAGGTTGCAGTGAAGTCGTGGGTTCGATTCCCACACGGGACACCACTTTGTGTGATCCACAAATTATTGTTCCGAGTTTGAGAGTACTTTGTGTCCGTGACTTGTATGTTTGTAAAGTCCACCGCGACACGGCTTGCACCCTACTGCGGTAGTCGTAATTTTTAAACAAACAAAAAAAAACATGATTTTAGTACTTACCCAATTTTATCGCCCTATATGTCTTGCCATGTGACATCCGTTGAGCTTTTTTTTAAGTTATTCATAAGCTTTTTCGTCACTAAATTAGATAGATTATTAAATAGATATCGTAATTCGAATTGGAACATGTTACCTAACAATACATTAATGGGTCAGACAAGAGACTTTAACATGGTAAATAAAATTAATTGGTGACTGTGTGTCCATCCAGCAGCCGACGCGCCGGCGCCAGCCGCCCCGGCCGCCGCGCCGCCGCCGGTCGCCGCGCCACCGCCGGCCGCCGCGCCGGTCGCCGCGCCGCCCACCGCCGCCGCAGCTACCGGTAGGGCTTACGCCAGCCCCTTCGCTAGGAGACTCGCGGAAATTAAGAACATTCGGCTTCAAGGTCGGTCAGCGTATATAGTTGATGTCGAGCTGGATTTGTGGCTTAAAGTTTTTGTCTTAAAATTTCGCGCTTGTTCCTCTTTTGCCTTTATTTTAATTTTGTGTTTGGCTGCTCTTGTTTCCTGGGTCCCGTACGTCCGGTGAATACATGAAAACTCCCGCGTTTATAATTTGTTTTCTTCAAATGCCTCGGGCGATGACAAAAAAAAAATAAGTATATTCTCTAAAATCGTTTTCTTTGCTGTTATATACCATATCGAACACTAACAACAAATTTATAAAAAAAAGAGGGGTCATAAGGTCGATTCCATTAACTAGCTGTCGCCCGCGGCTTCGCCCGCGTAGTAGATTTTTCCCTAAGGGTTGATTTATAGCTTTCGATCAAAACGCTGAACACGTGTTTTCTTATTTACAGCCAACAAAGGCAAAGACAAAATTTCACACATCTAACTTTAAGACTGACGAAGTTCTATACAAATTTGCAACCCCTATTACAGCCCCTTATGAGTTGATTTTCCAAGAACGCTGAACGCTGTTTTACCCCCTTAGGGGGTTGATTTTTCTAAAACGCTAAAACACGTGTTTCTTTATTTAAAACTAAAAAGCCAAATACGAAATTTTACCGATCTGACTTAAAAACTGACGCAGTTTCATACGAACTTGCAACCTCTATTTTACTCCTTTAGGAGACGATTGTTTTTAAATCCTTTCTTAGTGGATTAAAACTTATAAGGCATCAACTGCCAAAATTTCAGCTTTGTAACCCCAGGGTTTAGGCTCTGCATTGAGGAATCAGACGGTTAGTGAGTCAGTCAGTCAGTCAGGAAAAGTGATTAAGATGAATAAAAAAAAACTAAAAAGGTTATATATGTCAAAGCGCCAGGGTGAATTAACATTATGGTAATCGATCATATGAACGCCGATACCTCGAGCAAGGTAAAGTCCGCCAACTATTCTACAAGTCTATCGGTAGACGTGTTGTCACTTCGACTGCTCGATTCAGACCATAGATTATACAGATATAACTGGTATAGATAAGCAACTCTAGCAAACGAATATAAGTCGCACTACCCCAATAACTAGATGGCGTTGTTATGTTTTTCCTAAAAGCCAGTAGGGGGCAGTGTTATTCAATAAAGTAAAAACATATATACCTATTTTTTTTCAAATGAAATAATCTGAAAACTACAGTGACAAATTGAAATCTGAAGTCAGTTTTTAATCAAACTAGACCCAGATCTGAACTGGCACCGTGTAGTCCTCAGATTATTACATTTGAAAACACGCATCACCAGAGCATACTGAAAAAAAAGGAATTCGTCAAATAAAAGTCATTGTTTGATTGAACGTTTATTTCCTTTTATTTTTACAGTAATAATCATATGCCTGATTTTTTATTAGGTCATTCTTATCAAACTTACAAATTTTTCCATTTAATATTCTATTCACCCCCGTACACCAACTGTGTATTATTATATTACATGCAAGATCATTAATATTGTCAATTAATTCATTTTTATGATTTGTACAAGTAATCATGCTAAAATCACACACACAATTCAGTAATAAGATAATTTTCTTCTTTAATAATTTTGATTGAGGAAAATCACGTAAGCATGCAGCAATCACAGAATAAACATCATTCATTAAATCAACAAAAGAAGCACTAGGATGAAACAATGATTTTTTAGTATAATCAATTTCCCAATTAAATGATTCCAAATCAGCTTCTACTCTACAAAAATCGTTTAAGCAGGTTTTGCAATTTTTAAATATTTTTGATTTACATTTTTTAATCACATATCCAGATACATATTTCCTTGATTCAACGTGCAATAATTCATCATTTCTAATTTGACCCATCAATTCTACTAAATTATCGATCTTACATGCAAAATCATCAACTGGAGAATCATTATCATTTTTACCAAGTACATTTAATAATGATTTCATTGATTTATTGTCATCTTTTTCACAATTAGCACGTGCAGAATGAGGCGAATTAAAATTATTAACAATCAAAGTTTTAAATGCATTAATAAATTGATTACATGTTGGATTTACATTTCTAACACCATTACTTCTTATACAACTAAAAAAATTTTCTAAAGGATCTTGATTAAAATTTCTTGTTATTAAATTAAATACATTATGATTTTGATTTAAATATGCCCACAATTCCATAAATGATTTAATATTATTGATCCAATTTTTGATTGAAGGAATCACATCATATTTGATTGTACCATTTTTAATTGATTTGAATTTAATTGATTCTAGAATTGGCAATAAATCATTCCACAGTTGGAAATGGGGGGAATTATTTTTTAAGCAGCATTTAAATATCTTGACATCAGCTTGATAAGAATGACCATTAAATGAATCAAATAATTTATCGAAAATTAAAATAAAATCAGCTGTATCGATACACTCCTTTGGGAGAACATTGTGTCCTGAAAAAGAAATAAAAGACAATATTAGTAAATATTATTACATTAAATGTAAAATTTTAACCATCAGATAAAATTCAGATCTTACTATCTATCAGATGACAGTGAAGAAATAAAAAATGTTTTCTTTTTCCTTGTTTTTTGTGAAACAGACATGTGTGTATGTCCTTGTTTTGTGTCTTTGATTTTATTAAATGTTAAATACTTTTAGAGAAATATAACCCTTGTGACTGGCCCTTTCGATTGGTTTCGTAAAAATACAGAATGATAATACTTCATCTTAGTTTTGCTATCATAGATAAGTTTTTTTTTTAAATGTAACTAGCAATGTGGGTTAGTGTCCCACATTACTAGCAATCCTGTTAACGTGTGGGTTCACGTCGGTAGTATAATGGGTAGTATTCGAACCCGCGACCTCACGATTATCTTGGGTCAATTCACACACGTCATCTGGTCCTAAACTAAGCAGAGCTTGTACTATGGCAACCAGACAACTAATAAACATACTTATATACAAGGTTATTTTTGGTATAGTGCAAAGCTAAGACACCCCAACAAGATTTTTATTTCAAGAAATCATATAAAAAAAGGAAATAAAAATATTGAAAACTTGCAGAGTTATAAGCCATTCAAGTTGTATTAAGTTCTTTCTATCGTGCTCATTGCGTCTCATAGTACCTAATCTAATCCATGGTTATTATTGAAAAATAAGTGATGATTACATTTCACATCATATTGTGAACAGGATTTGGACTCTTAGATTGATTAATGAATTAATTAATGATTGATTAATAAATTAATTGAAAAATATAACATGGTCTAAAAACTACCCCTTTGGATTGTGCTACTGATTCTGAACAAACCACTTTCAGGTCTGCACTATATCAAGAATAACGTTGGTATATCTAAATACATACATATTATACACAAATTTCATCCAGACACAGAATAAACCATTGTGCTCATTACACAAGTTTTGTCCTGGGTGGGGATCGAACCCACGACCTCCGGCTAGCAGTCAGGGTCACTAACTACTTGACTGACATTTTGTTTTAAAAATCTAACCATATTCTTAGTTTGTTTACAAAAACTTAAGCAGAGACTAACAAAGTTTATAATTATAAAAAGAATATACTCACTGGCCAAAAATCGCAAAGATCCAGATACTCTCTGGCTGAACACCTGTGCAGCATATTTTACTTTCATTTTTGGGATTTTTTCTTTTTTTACATGTTTTTCTGTTAGCTTATTTACTAACCGCACTTCATCAATACCCTCGTCTAAATCAAAAAGCATCTCTATATGAGCCCATTTTGCACATTTGCTTTGCCCATTTTGCATGAATGTGGCATCTTTGGTTAATAAATTATTCCTTACCCCTTTTAATAAATGTGGGGGATCAAATAAAGGAAACACCTTTTTTCCATTTATTTCAAATGATTTGCTTGAATAGTTTAGATCCTGCCTCATGTATTCAGCACGGGTCTCTTCCTGCATATTCTTTATAGTACTTACATTAGTTGTTGCTTGATCACATATAGTGGATATAACTCGAAAGCCACATTCATGCAAACCCGTTATTACATTTTTTAAAAGCCTCTTGAGGTCTTCTTTTTTTGTTGTGCTTCTGCAAAATGTAAAGCAAATGGGCTGCTTTGTTTTTGTTTTAATGCCTTTAATCATAAAGACGAGGGCATGATCAGCCAGAGATGTTGTTTTCTGGTAGCCATTATTTTCGAATCCTATAATTTCATCACAGGATGAATTATAGTAGACACCAGGATCCACAGCAACTTCATCAAATAATAAATTTATGATTCTTTTTTCTTCTGGTAGCTTTTTTGCTACATCCATTAACTCATTTAAAATATGAGCATTGATCCCTGGTTCAATTGTGAAGGTGCTTAAAAGGGTTTGCAGGGATCTTTTTGATGGCAAAACAAACATTTGTTTTAATAAATTATATGCCTTTGGGCTCTGCTTCAAAATTGTTAAGCACATTATTTTTTCTTCGGTAGTGAATCTTCGCCCTCGGGGCTTATTCTTATATTTCATCTGCAGCTGAGTAAATATTTTGATATTTTCAGGCAATTTTCCAATTAGATTTAAGAAATGCTTATTAGTAGATAAATTTTTGGCAGCTCTGATTTTATTTTTTTGAATTTTATATTTATTATTTAATTTCTCTAATTTCAATTTTAGAGCAGCAATGGTTTTTCCGCATATTAACTGCCTATCACCTAAAAAAAAAACAATATACTGAAAATATATTTTCACAAATGACAATTAAATAGGATAATATACAGATAAGGTACCTGTAGTCACTAATCTTTATACTACTGTATAGAGGTCAGTGACCTGTAGTAGTCATTGTGCCATACTACAACATTTCTATTAATAATAGAAACTTGTAGATTTTTTTAATAATATTGAATGTTCATAAAAAAAATATTGCATTGTTATCAATTCTAGACAAATCGATTTAGTTAAAATTAAGCCTAATATGTGATAAAGAACACTTTTAATTAGATGTTTTGAAAAAATATTGTCTAAAAGATAATTTTTAATATTAAAAAAAATGGGTACTTGAAACATATCATAATATGCTGCAAGCACTTATTTTTATGAAATAGAACGAAGTTAGAAACTTACAAACAACAGGTTTTGATTTTTTAACTCCTTTCTTAACAGAGTGTCGCTCACATGGCAATGCGTTTTCCAGACTGGAGAAATGCCCTACAAATGTAATATAAAAGTTAATAATAAATATAATATAAATATTTAAAACATGGTAGTAACTTTTTGTAATAATTTAAATATATAATACATTGTAACATTTGCATAGTATTTAATATGCTAATGTTCCTTATATTTACCTACTACTGCTGTAGATGTTGATGGTTCCTCAATTAAGGAAACAGGGCCTAAAACTTCTTCTGCTAGCTGATTTGATTGTTCTGTAAAATTTGAAAAAATATGGTCACTGTAAGGATAGATAAAAAATATATAAAGATAAAGTTCCTCTTTATTATTATTCCTCTTATCCACTTTTAGTATGAATCACATTAAAAGAATAAATATGCTTACCAATTTTCAATGTTGGGATAGCATTTCTGGTCAACCAGCCACTAGCCAATCGATACTTATCTTCAAAATGTCTATAGCACATAAGTATTTTATTTTGTATAAAATCATCTCCCTTTTCTATAGTATCTTGGTCTAGTACAGCCTTCCATTGATTAAAGCGTTCACTCTGGTGAAGTTCCCACTTAAAACTTTTAAAAGAAGGAAACTTATGGAGAGGTCCTGAAAAAAAATACATTCATAATAATTACTGACAGTACATCACTCCAGAAAAAAAAATATATATTTGGACTATTTCATCAAGGTTACACCTTGGTAGCTTGTAATAATCTAATTTAGGTCATCAAATTTGTATGTATATCATGACATGAAATTAAATATAATCTCATGCTGAAGCGAGTACAAAATAAATTTGTTAGATACATTCGACCCTTTAATGTGCCCAATTTTATTTATTTTAGGTATGGTTGGTTACAACAAGCTATGGGTAAGACGAGAATGAGCGCTAGTCTCATATCTATTGAATGTTGTATTAGGGAAAATACACAATTCAGATTTACTACAGCGGATAAGTTTCTACAAGCCTGACAGGTATGTGCACTTGCGTTAAAAGCCCCAGTTGTTGTGGGTGTTGCGAGTGCACACTAAGTTACTTAATGATGACTCCATTGATGCGCACACTGAACAAACTAAACCTTACAGCCAATCAAATTGATCTATTTTGTTGCACAAGGTGAATTCATAAAAAAAACGACATTTGGATTGTATTACTTATAAATAAATAAACAAGTAAATGAAGTAGCTATGAACCACCTTATGGTGTTATTATGATTTAGTAAGTAAGAAATAAATAAATGAAAAATTATAACTTCCAAACCACTTGACAATTTGAAATAATGGTAACAAGTGGATCAATAGTTTTGTTGAACAACCCTAAAAAGTCCTCAAAATTTGTTTGGAAGGTCACTAACTTTTTTAAAGTCTGCTAAAAATACGCAACAGTAAACAGGTAAATAAGACAAATCATGTCATTTTTAGATCCAAACCTATAGAAAGTATAGAGATACTTACATAAAATATAGATTAGATTATGAAATTGAACAAAATATAGATAGATACTTACCATCATTTGGACAACCAAAATAACATTTCAAAAATTGTTTTTTCGGCATATCGAATCGTAAAGCCAATCGTTAGCGTTCAAAAGTCCGTATAAAGAAGGCAGGTAGGTATATCGTTTAAGCAGTAATCGAAGGTCCAAAACACAAAGCCAGGTCACAAATGTTCAGAGGGTCCAGAGTCCAATTAAACAAGCCAAGTAGTTGTACAGAAAACCAAAAAATATCCGAAATCGCAGCGCACACAAGAAAAGCCGAAGTTGGAAAAACTTCAAATTAGAAACTTTTAGTACGCAAACCAGAGTTGCCATTTTGTGTTTTAGATTTCCAACATTTATAATTTAAAAAAAAACAAATTTAAGTTTTAAACAACTTTCCTGAACTTACAATACAGATATTAAATAATAATAATTGTAAGTTTTTAATTAAACATTAAAAAGAAAATTTCAAACGCAATGATTAATTAATTTTTGAATGAGTTTTACACTAACTGCATTTCACTTTTTTACATGGCAACTACTTTAAGCATGCAATGGAAAGTAGCTCGATGCTGCTTCCACCTAGTACCATTCGACGTAAGCCTTAAGGACCGCCGTATTAGATAGATGGCGCTGTTTTAAATGGATTTTATAATGTAAGGAAGTTTCATGGCCCTGATTCAGACTGTCGAATTAGACTCACTGCCCCACTACCGGCACTTCAAATGTAAACGTCAAACTAAAGGCACGCCAACTTGCGGCGGCCATGTTTAAATGAGTCAAGAGACTTGCTTTTTAATCAAAACAGATACTAGGTCAACGGAAATCAATTAGCGTTTTAATAATTCTTCGAAATATATAAATATTTAGCGTTTGTATTAAGTAATGATTAAATTTAAATATATATATATCGATTGAAAATCGTTTTACATCCCTAGGCGATCGTAAAGTGCTTAAAAAATAAGAATTTAAATCAATACAAAAAGTGACTACTTAGACCTCATCTTACTTGTTAGGTTGAGACCTCGGGACCACGATAACATTTATTGTTACATTTGTTACACTTTTTGTTTCCGTTGTTACGCTTTTTTCTGTCTAGCCCCTCAGTCCGCAAACAAATGATAACATGCGAAAAGGAACTACGTTTCAAAAAACGACTTAGGAATATATCGTTAATCAACATTTAATAGGTAATACATACTTTGATGTCCAACTCCCTGATGTAGAACTGTTTCCTGTTCAGAAGACATTCGTAAGGAATCGCAAAGTCAAACGAATTAGCATTTTCGTTAAGATTGGTGGCGAAACTAGAAACTCTTAACTACTGACACATTTATAGCTTTAGTGTGTAGAAATGAATGAATATTCTTGTTAATTTACGACATCATTCATTCATAATTTACCACGCGATCACGGGACCCTCAGAGTGAATATTCTATCCGCGTCTTTGACGTTTTTATTGAATAAGTATTCATGTTAATTTATGACATTATTCATTCACCATTTACCACGCGATCACGGGACCTTCAGAGGGAATATTCTCTTCGCGCCTTTGGTTTTTTTAATGAATGAATATTCTTGTTAATTTATGACATTATTCATTCACCATTTACCACGCGATCACGGGACCCTCAGAGCGAATTTCTATCCTCGCCTTGGGCTTTTTTAATGAAGTAATATTCATGTTAATTCACGACATTATTCATTCATTATTTACCACGCGATCACGGGACTCTCGGAGCAAATATTCTATCCGGGCCTTGGGCTTTTTTTATGAAGGAATATTCATGTTTTTTTTTTTTTTTTTTTTTTTTTTTTTTTTTTTTTTTTTTTTTAAAGACGACTCCCGCAGTAGGGTACAAGCCCTGTGTCGCGGGGGACTTTACAAACATACAAGTCACGGACACAAAGTACACCCAGACCCGGAACGACAATTTGTGGATCACACAAAGTAGTGTCCCGTGTGGGAATCGAACCCACGACCTCTTGCGTAGCAGTCGGACACACTCCCACTGCGCCACAGAGGCAGTCAAATATTCACGACATTATATGAATAATGTCGTGAATTAACATGAATATGATCATCATGAATAATAATCATGTAGCACGCGATCACGGGACCCTCAGAGCGAATTTCTATCCGCGCCTTGGGCTTTTTTAATGAAGGAATATTCTTGTTAATTTACGACATTATTCATTCATCATTAAACACGCGATCACAGGACCCTCGGAGCGAATAAGTTATCCACGCCTTTGGCTTTTTTTTTTTTGCTTACTTTTATGCTTACAGTCCGTCAAATCTAAGAAGTACCGTTTGACAGTTCTGACAATTGAATGATAGGGATGGGATGAAAAAATCGATTACTATAATATCCGAACTTTAAGAGATCGATTACTATAATATCCGAATTTTAAGAAATCAATTGTTATAATTAAATAAAAGAAATGTTTAGGATATTTTTTTATTCACTACTAGTACTAGTATCGTCGTCTTCGTCATCATCGTCATTTAAATTAATGACCAGTTGATTGTCCATTACATTATCAAAGTGTACGTCTCTTTCGAAGTCGTCCATTATTATTTTCTTTGTTTTTTGTACTACTTTACTCCAATCTTCCTGTGTAACTTGGGCACATGCTTCCTTTAATAAACCTTCCATTTTCTTGACACTGAAGGGTGGTTTTGTGTTGTGTCTTGCTGCATAACCTGTAAAACAATAATGTAACTATTTGATAGCAGACGAAAACCATTGTTTAAATTATAAATGTTAGAAGTACTCGTGTTATTATTATAATATTATAAAATATTACCTTTAACTTGGGCCCAAATCAGTTCAATGGCATTATATTGGCAATGGTACGGAGGAAGTCGTATGACTTTGTGCCCGTGCTCTTCGGCCAATTGGTCAATTACATATGTCGGTTTTGGTGGTTTATGCAATTTCACTAACTGTAATAATTCAGCTTTTAATAGTGACATGTCGGCATCCACTCCTTTTCTTTGCAGCCATGCCACCAAATCTGCTTTCTTATTGGCTGACGTAGGTGCTTTATCAATTTGCACAGAGTGGTATGGGGCATTATCCATTATAATTGTGCTGTTAGGAGGGATATTCTGTAATAAATTTAAGAACCACTCTCGGAACCTTACTGCGTCCATTTCTTCATGATACTCTTTAGTGCTTTTGGATTGGAAAGCTAATAAAGAGTTTTCCACGAAGCCTGTAGACGCTGACCCAGCATGGCATATTATGAGGCGTCCACCTTTTCCTATCGGCACCTTCGAGCACGAAGCTTCAGAATCATCAGTCCATGTTTTCGGCACAGAATGGTTGGAATTTAGCCAGGTTTCGTCCAAAAATATTACATTATCCCAGTTTATAATTTGTTTAACTTCGCGCAGGAATGTTAGTCGCTGCATAATTATGTCATGTCGCTCCATAACAATTTTTCGTTTGTCAACTTTTTTGTATCTGAAGCCAATTCCTGTTATTACCGTTCTCAACGACTCTATGCTTCCCTTATACAGCCCGGCATCTTTTAAAGTTGCACATAACTTTGCCAATGTTGGAAATTCGCCTCTTGTAAAATACCCGTATATATGGTTTCTAATAGCATGACTATCGAATTCATCGATGCCTGTCACAGGTTTATTTCTTTTTCGTTTTTTCGGTGTGTGAAGTACGTTACTGTCACTCCCCGAAGGCCCATATTTTTCACTTAATATTTTGCCAACGGTGCGGCTACCAATACCGAGAGCTTCACCGACGCGATCCCGAACTTGTGTAACTGGCAGTAGAAGTTCACCATTTTGAGATTCACGCTCAAAATACTCGTGTAATTTCACCACCAATTCACGAGCCTGGCTGTTCAAAGTACGTCCTCTTTTCGACATTATTAATAAACACTTGCTTAGTTCGGAGTCCAGTATAAATATTGCCAAGGTAAACGGATAAAGAATGATCAGTCCAGAAAAGTAATAGCCAAGTCACAAATTGTAAAACACAAACGAGAAAGCAAGTACGCGCACAGTCAGCTTCCAAGATGGCGAGAGACTGCTGACGCCGAACCGACCGAGCGGACCGCGTGCGCTTGTAGTTGGCAGTGTTGCCAGAAAAAAAAAATTGTAGAGACTTGGACACCTGCGATTTTGCCTATTGACCTAAAAATAATTAAATTAATTTATTTTAGGGTATCTGTGTATTCAGTGCATTATGCGGTCGCGCAGTAACGTCGTTAATTTATAACATCAGGCAACAACATTTTTGTGAATGGGTTCTACATACCTTATTTTTATTAGTTTTAGACGTAGAAATAAGACTTAGAAGAAAAAATTGTAATTGTAAAATCAATGGATGTGCTTGTTAAAAATTTGTTTATTTCTCTGTAATATGCAAACCCATACTATCATACACAAAAATAAATGTAAAAAACACTATCCCTGACTCCATTTACTATTTCGACAGCGTTAGCGCGAGAAACCCCGACTTATTTGGGCGCGAAAATCAAAAATCGACAAATCGCTTTCGACAACTTTTTAAAGAAGCAAATATATTTGATTTATAAATACGTATTTTTGGTGAATGGGTTTTATCTCATATTTTACGATTACATAACTATTTAGTTATGTAATCGTAATATGTGAGATAAATCCCATTCACATGAAAAAATATTTGTTTGGTTGTCAAGTGTAATTTGTAAATAATACATTCGATTTTTCGTATATGTAAACGATTTTTTTGCATACAAGTGTATCCGAAGAGTCGCAACACTACGTGCAGTGACCTAACTACGTAACTTTGTAATGAGGTCAAGAATATAACTATTAGAAATTATTTACTGTGTAAATATGTGTTATTTTGCTTTGTTTGAAAGTTTTCAATTACATTTAGATATTAAGAATTGTACATTTTTAGATACAATAATGAAATCTTTCTAAATTCATGGTTTTATGAAAAAGGTTATCGAAACTGAATAATGTACGTATGAACAAAGTTGTTTCGGTTTGAAAAATATGAAACGTCAAACGGTACCTCTTAGATTTGATGGACTGTAGTATAAATCTTAGCCTGCGTTTCGTTAATACCTTAGGTACCTAGACTTTTTTAGAATATTCTTATTTCACAAAAATTCAGCTCGACCGTATATTAGTGCTATATTTAAATTATGGTGTCGTTATTTAAATTATTAATTCGGTAGTAGGATATCTTTCTTACAAGTGCATAGTTAATATGATTTTTTGTCAAAAGACAAGGGACTTGTACACGGTAGATAATGTTTTAAGATTATGATTATTTCACACGGTTTACAGGCATCTATATCGTGATCACTGGCCGATTGAATGACCTAACTTAAAGTGAACTTTAAAATATTTCCGTGATTGAGTTTCGATATAGATGTTTGTTTTAACAAATATATTTTTATCTATGCCGTGTGAAAATCTCCACAAACAGTTTCAACAATCCGTATAATTAAACAAACATTTGAATTCTCTCTTTATATTTCTACTACTAGATAAACAGATATCCTACTGTTGAATTAAGATACTCAGGCGCTACTAATATGAAATGTTTTATCATTCCTATCGAAACTGAGCCTTCGTGTAGACTTTTTTCATCATTTTCGATATATCTAATTCCTTTTTTTTTTTATAGAATATAGATGTTGAACTCGGTACGATTATATATTTTTTACTAGCGGACCCGTGCCCATTTTGTTGGGCCTATGTCACTCACAAATAATGTGGCTGTCTATTGCTAAAAGAATTTTTTAAAATCGGTTAAGTAGATTATTTTATTTATTTATTTCAAAAGATATATCTATTTCAACATTAAAGCTGTTGTTTTTGTTTTATTAGTTACTCGTAAGTATTTAGTTTAAATATGTAGTATCTGTTTATTTCTCTCGGGTCTTAAATGTTATGTCCGTTTATCACTCACAAAACAATGATCAACCACCAAGAGCACATTGTGACGTTAGCACATGTTACGGGATCCTAACTAAACGGAGTAAACGTAAATTTTGACACAAAAAACATATATACTTTTCATGATATTTCACGAGTCTGTTAGTGTTACAAAACCCTGTTGTATGGATTTTGTGTGTATTTTGTTATGTTTACTTTTACGCAGAGATAACGTGAAACAAAATAGAATGCTCAATTTCGGTACGCTTGCTTTAAACGAAACATATTAGACGGTGAAACGAAACATACAAAATGCTATGCTTCTATTTATTTCGCGTCATCTCCAGGCCCAGGGTCGGGATTGTATGGATCGGTGAAGAGTGGCGACTTGGCAGGTATGGGCGGCGCTCCGGCCGCCGGGCCGGCCGCGGCGGCCCCGGCGCCCGCGCCCGGCGCCTCCTACGTGGACCTGCCGCTGTCCGGCATGAGGTCCACCATCGCGAAGAGGCTGACGGCTTCCAAGCAGACCATCCCCCATTACCAGCTGAGCGTCACTATCAATGTTGACAAGACCATGGCGATGAGGAAGAAAATCAACGACAAGCTGGCTGCTGAAAAGGCTGGCTTAAAAGTGAGCATCCGTTTTAACTTTTTTTTAAAATTTCTTCTGACTTATGTGGACACATTTTCAACTTGACAGATTTTGCAACTGAACACTAACGGGCACTCACTTATATCATACCTACAGCAGGTATGAGATGTGATAAAGGCACGTTTTAGCAGTTATAATACCTAATTGGTTACTCGACAGTTTTGAGTAAAGTATTTTTATATTCATAGATCATTCAGGGTTCCTCATAGAAAACCAAATTAGCAGTGGCTGTAGCCGAAACCGGCATCAAAGTTTTATTATTTTAATATTTGCAAATGTATATTTTATTTCTCGCGCGATTAGATAACTTTTCTATAAAAAGCGTTAAATTTAAATACAAAAATACGTCAATCACGTGACACTTTAAGCGGTGCTATTAACAATATTAGGTTAGAAAACAACATTTAAATGTTCATTGGAATCTATACTATTATTATAAAGCTGAAGAGTTTGTTTGTTTGAATGCGGTAATCTCAGGAACTACTGATCCGAATTAAAAAAATCTTTCACTGTTAGATAGCCCATTTATCGAGGAAGGCTATAGGCTACATATAACATTACGCTACGACCAATAGGAGCGGAGCAGCAATGAGAAATGTTGCAAAAACGGGGAAAATTTACGCAAATGAAGTTGCACGGGACAGTTGTAAATATGTCTACCTACAAGAAATGTACCGCCAAGTTGCGAATCAGTCCAGTCGAGAAACTGGTCAAACGCGATGGAGTCGAAGTCTTTTACTTTATTTTTTTTCTACCACTATCGCTGACAATAACAAAATCCTTCCAAAGTTCCTGGGTCTGTACTTCAAATTTTTCTGTTTTTCAAAAATGATATTATTGTATTAGTAAAGTAAATTAGTAAGAATATTATAGTAATTTTATAGGCAAGAAATTCCTATAAATTCAGCCTGCAACATCATAATTTGTTAAAATGCTCTCTTTAACGAAGCAGTAACAAAAGCTGTAATAGTGAAACAATCGGCTAGATGGCGCAAGCGAAGGCCTGACTCGCGTGCAGGAAGGACAGAAAAATTTGAGGTTTAGTAACATAATTCCGAATAGATGGTTCGACTCCGGTCCTAGTTTGGCATACGAAATGTTCAATTCCTATACTTCAAATTTTTCTATCTTTTAAAAATGCAAATTTTGTATTAATAACAAAGTAATGGTTATTCTTTTAGATCTCAATGAATGACTTCATCGTAAAAGCGGTCGCGGCGGCTAATAAACGGGTGCCTGCTGTAAACTCATCCTGGATGGACACTTTCATTAGACAGTGAGTTATAACATTCAGATTAGACTTTTGTTTAAGCATGATTTAGCCAAAATATACCAACTTTACTAAAGCCTTGGGCAATGTGAAACTTGTTAGCACGCCTGCTTAAAATCAGGCGTGTGTAGGGCAAGGTGTTAAGTCCCTCCAACACAAAGGGATCCTTCGATCAGGCAAGGTGATCGTGCCTGACGGGACGCGGCCCAACGGTTAACTTTGGGAACTTTTATTTATAGTTAGCAGCTGTGAAAACTTCTATATCGCGATTCAGGATTTGACACGAGCTGTCAAGTGTCAATTTATTTATATTATTAAATGTGGGTACCGCCACAGGCATGCTGACAAATTATCATTGACAACGTTTTTTAGGGATTTTTAGTATTATGTATTTATATCTATCTAATACCTTTAAACGAGCAATTCTTGTATATCTGCACTAATATCATAAAGAAGAAAGTTTTGTATGTTTATATGTAACGAATAAATTCAAAAACTACTGGAAATCGGTCCACTAGGCATAGTAGTCACATAGGCTATATTTTATTGTCAAAAATTAGAGGTCCCTACGAAAATTTGCAATTATACATGTTATATAATGTTACTCGTGGTATAAAAACTACAAGATGACACCCGTGTGAAGCCAGGGCAGGTAGTTAGTGTATCTTATACCTTTAAACGAGCAATTCTTATTTATATATATATAATCTGAACCTCGGCAACGGCTCCAGTGATTTTCCTGAAATTTAGTATGCAGGTGGTTTCGGGGGCGATAAATCGATCTAGCTAAGTTTCATTTTTTAAATAAGTTTGAATTGTATGACAACAGGTACAGCACGGTGGATGTAAGCGTGGCAGTAGCGACGCCCACAGGCCTGATCACACCGATCCTGTTCAACGCGGACTCGCGCGGCATCATCGACCTCTCCAAGAACATGAAGGAGCTCGGCGCCAGGGCGAGGGAAGGGAAACTGCAGCCGCAGGAGTACCAGGGAGGCACTGTCACTGTGTCCAATCTTGGAATGTATGGTATGTCTTACACTGATTATTTCTCTCCTTAAGAAGACATAAGGCCGAGCGCTTCCGAAATTATAATTAATAAAAGAGCCATTCCGCACACAACCATTACTTCACAGTACACACGAGCGCAGGACAAAATAAAGTCGAATCGAATATTCGTTTGTATTATATCTTTTATTTGTGATAGAAAGGTGTTTTTTCTTGATATATCAAAAGCATAACCTCTTTATTGTTTGGCCTTACCTTTTATAAGCACTCAAATTCTTAATAGTTATATTCCTAGTCATCATGATTACTGAGTAATTCACTCAATAATCATGATGACTCGCAAGGCCTTGGCTCGTCAGAAGCCGTTAAAACTGCAAATGACACACAACCATTACTTCACAGTACGCACTAGCGCGAGATAAAATAAAGTCTAATCGAGTCGAATATTCGTTTGTACATATGTTAGATTACGAACGCTACTAACTATGACAATATGAAAATTCCCTTTGTTCGTATCTCCAACATTTTATAGAACTTAATATTAAGATAAATTTTTAAATTTCTTTTTTTCTGAATAAAGAAATTTAAAATTATATCTTTCTTTAGAAGTCACACATATTTTTGTGTTTTTTTAACCCTTAAAGCCAATCTTAAATGAATAGTGTCCTTACCGATTTTGGTTACGGTGGTCCACCTTATAAGAGACTAGTCAACTCTGTAGGAATTATAGTGCACAAGTGTATATGCAGATACAAGACGGACACAACAAGAGAGAGATTAGACAAAGGATCGACGGCTTAAGGCACCACTAACAGCGATGAACGAGAAACGAGTAGCGATTTATCGCTCAAGAAACGTACAGTAGATGTATTTTGTAGATGCAGTATAGAGCGAGTACTCGCCGACAGTGTGAACACTCAGCGATCAACTATTAATATCTGTATCTCTTTTGTTTACACGGGATTGACATAAGTCTGTACGTTTCTTGGGCGATTAAATCGCTATTCTTTCTCGCCGTTGATAGGACAGGTTATAAACCTTCGTACTTCTCGAAGCACGGAGGTTTATAACATTTATTGAGGTCCCATCTATGGATTGGTAGTAATAACGTTGCTTAATCTCGCTTACGTGGTTTATTCTCTCTCCTTTAATACGGTATAAGGCAATAGGTATTTAGGCTGTCTGTAAACAGAAGCTGTCCAATATGTCTAATAGTATCTCATGAAAACTCGACTCCACTTCAGTTAAAATATTCATACATTTGTATGCTGATCTGGGCATCCCAGCGTACTATTAATCATTAACTTTTTTTCAGGTATCACGATGTTCAACGCAATCATAAATCCTCCCCAGTCGTTAATATTGGCGTGTGGCGGTTTGCAAGAACAATTAGTTATCGATGAAAAGGATAGCAAAGGGTAAGTCAACTTACAATGCGCATAGATTATATATACCTAGTCTAGCCATAAATATTGTTACGAAGAAAAAACATTTTTTTTTATTGCAAATAATATTTATTACTTTTACAGTGTGTTAGTTTAATACATAAATAAAAAACAATTCAAAATATAAAAAGCTTATTCGAAGTGGTCTCCATTGGCTGCAACACAGTCCTTTAAACGTTGAGGCCAGTTATCAATAGAAGCACGCACTCTTTCCATGGGAAAATTCTTCACTGCCAATCGTATGGATTGTTTTAGGGACTCCAAATTATCATGGCGTTTAGAGCAAGCCATACTCTCTAAAACTGACCATAAATCATAATCCAGCGGATTAAGATCGGGACTAGACGACGGCCAGTCTTCAGCTCTGATGAAGTCCGAAACGTTCACTTCCAACCAAGACTGCGTGGACCGAGCTTTATGACCCGGCGCTGAGTCTTGTTGGAAGGACCATACTTGGTTATTGAACATGGTGTTGTTAAGGGGTTTAACTACCTTCTCAAGAATGGTATCTTGATACACTTGTGCCGATGTTTTGATACCTTTTTCACAAAAATATGGCTCAGTCACTCCTTCATAGCTAACACCCCACCAAACCATCACTGAAGTCGGATAATGCCCACGTTGCACTCTGTCGACTAATTGGGAAGCTTCCTTAGAGCTTTGAGCATAAATACGGTCATTTTGTTTGTTAAAATGTTGCTCAACTGTAAAGATTTTCTCATCCGTAAACAAAATTTTTCTGTGACCTCCCTTTGCGTACCGCTTCAGTAGTTGCTTCGATTTTACCACCCTATTCTTTTTTAAATTATCAGTTAAAAAATGACCAGTGCGTCTCTTATAGGCTGCAAGTCCTAAGTCATCTTTTAAAATGCGTGACATGGTTCTGGGTGCTATCTTCATCTCCCGAGATAAAATCTTTTGCTTTCGGACAGGATTTCTTCGAATTCTTTCCCTTACTGCTTTGACCACCATTTTCGTACGAACACTACGTGGACGGCCAGATCTTTTTCTGTCACAAACAGAGAAGGTCTCATTGTACCTATTAATAGCCCGGTACACAAACATTTGACTAATACCAAGCGTATGGAGAGTTTTAAAAATTACATTCGGCTCCATACCAACTTTGTGTAATGCAATCACAGCGATTCGGTTTTCTTTATCACCCCACTCCATTTTAATATAGCAAAATATTGTACAATGTATTGGCGCCAAAATTAGAAAATACAATGAACAATCGTATAAAAATGACAGATTCCAAATTCAAATGTAATATCTTTCTTATTTTTAATTGTAACAGTATTTATGGCCAGACTAGGTATATATATATCCCTCTTATACAAGTACCGGACAACGACATTACTATTTTTTCTAGTCTACTACCTCTGTGGCGCGGTGGGAGTGTATCCGACTGCTACGCAAGAGATCGTGGGTTCAATCCCCACCCAGGATAAAACTTTGTGTGATGAGCATGTTGGTTCATTCTGTGTCTGAGTGTTATTTATCTATAATATGTATGTACTTTTAGAAATATATAAATATGTTTATCGGTTGTCTGGTTTCCATAATATAAGCTCTGCTTAGTTTGGGATCAGATAGCGGTGTGTGAGTTGTTCCAAGGTTATTATTATAGTCAAATCACTTATTTTTATGATATGATAAATTATGACAAAACGTCATTAGATAAATTATGAATGAATAGTGGGAAGGTTAAATGCTATTTTTATTTACTAATAACTGACCCGCACAACTATACCACCAAACCAATAGGAGCGGGGCAGCAATGAAAAATGTTGCAAAAACAGGAAAAATTAACGCAAAGTTGCGCGAGTCAGCTATATTATAATAATAATAAAAAATAATTTCCCTTCATTAAAAAAAGAGATTGTAGTACAATGCTTTAATGTAATTTATAAATTATAACTAAGTAGGTATTTGTGAGTTTCTTACAATCTAAGTGGGTGAAGTTCTGTTACCCTTCATATGTAGTAAGGTATAACAGTCCCTTTTTCTTTCCTTACAACATTATGTATACCTATAAACGAGGGTGGATTGAAAAGTTCGCGGCCTCAGCAAGAAAACAATATAAAATATAAACAAAAGTAATTTTATTTTTCCACGTAATCTCCACTTAACTCAATGCACTTCTTCCA
This sequence comes from Herminia tarsipennalis, assembly GCA_945859575.2. Lineage (NCBI taxonomy): Eukaryota > Metazoa > Arthropoda > Insecta > Lepidoptera > Erebidae > Herminia > Herminia tarsipennalis. The sequence goes on along the minus strand of OX243846.2, from coordinate 15,218,630 downwards.
TCTGGTTTCCAACGCCTGTATGCCGGTCATAAAAAAAGTTTCTTCAAGGCCTTCAAAAAAGTCACCCACCGCGGTTTCAACCTCCTCATTTGATGAAAATTTTTGACCTCCAAGGTGTTTTTTAAGGTTTGGGAATAAATCAAATGACAAATAAATAAATAAATAAAATAAATGAAAGTCCGAAGGTGCCAAATCAGGGGAATAGGCGGGATGGGGCAGTAATTCAAAGCCACAATCACGAATTTGAGCCATTGATTCAACAGACGTGTGAACGCGTGCATTATCCTGATGGAACAACACTTTCTTGCTGAGTAGTCCTGGCCTTTTCTCTTTGATCGTTTCACGCAAATGACGTAAAAGGGTGCAGTAATAAGCAGAGTTTATAGTCTCACCTTTTGCAAGGTAGTCCACCATGATGACACCCTTAGCATCCCAAAAAACTGACGCCATCACCTTGCCAGCTGACAAAATTGTTTTGGCTTTTTTTGGAGTCGGTTCATCAGGTTTTTTCCACTGCTTGGATTGCTGTTTTGACTCTGGGGTGTAGTGGTGTACCCAGGTTTCATCCATTGTAACAAATCTGTCCAAAAAATCTTGTGGATCAGTCTCAAACATTTCCAAACTGTCGCGAGAAATCGTGAGCCGTATTCGTTTTTGTTCAACTGAAAGCAATCTGGGGACCCACCGCGCAGAAACCTTAGAAAATCCAAGTTCATTGACTATGATGTTTTGTGTTCGTTCATATGAGATGCCAATAGTGTCAGCAATCTCCCTGATGGTCAATCTCCGATCTGCCAATATCAGATCACAGATTTTCCCAATGTTTTCTTCAGTCGTAGACGTCGTAGGCCGGCCGGAGCGAGGGTCATCTTCAATACTCTCTCGTCCGCGTTTAAATTCTGCAACCCACTTTTTCACAGTCGTATACGATGGAGCAGATTCCCCCAATGTTGTTGACATATCTTCGTGAATCTCTTTTGGAGTCAGTTTTTTTTTAAACAGGTATTTGATGACCGCACGTTGCTCAATTTTCTCCATTCTTTAAAAACGCTGCACTTAGGCTCACAAAATTCAGTCTAATTTAAAAACAGATAATGCTATTGTGACAGAATTTTACAATGTGACAACCAGAGAGTAAACAAATCGAATGAGGTCAGTTACATTAAAATAAGTCAAGTATTTATGTGGTAGGCCGCGAATATTTCGATCCACCCTCGTATCAATCGTTTATCATGTTTCTTATACCTTTATTTTGTGAGTTTCTTACAATCTAAGTGGGTGAAGTTCTGTTACCCTTCATATGTAGTAAGGTATAACAGTCCCTTTTTTTTCCTTACAACATTATGTATACCTATATATCAATCGTTTATCATGTTTCTTATACCTTTATTTTGTGAGTTTCTTACAATCTAAGTGGGTGAAGTTCTGTTACCCTTCATATGTAGTAAGGTATAACAGTCCCTTTTTCTTTCCTTACTATAACATTATGTATACCTATATATCAATCGTTTATCATGTTTCTTATACCTTTATTTTGTGAGTTTCTTACAATCTAAGTGGGTGAAGTTCTGTTACCCTTCATAGGTAGTAAGGTATTTCTTTCATAACTATAACATTATGTATGCCTATATATCAATCGTTTATCATGTTTCTTATATCTTTATAGATTCCGTGTGGGTAATTTCATCACGTTGACCGCGTCTGCAGACCACAGAGTAATCGACGGGGCGGTAGGCGCTCAATGGATAAAAGCACTTAAAGAAAATCTAGAGGACCCAGTTAATATAATCCTTTGAGCAAACAGTCACTAAACCCCAATATTCGATGAAGATGTGTTGCCGTATGTCTATTTATAACTAACAATGATACAAATGTCGTTTATGACCTATGGCTAAACGATAGTTCGATAGTTAGATCTTCTTTTTAATACAAATCTTTGTTTAGGTGACGCTATGTCGGAATGTAAGACAACTAGTGTTATTTGAGATATCGATTAACGCACGAATTGTGTATTGTTTTGTTAAACATTTTAATTTTTTAATTATTATTTATTTTTGCCTATTTTAATGTTTCATTGTTCAAAGCGCAGTATTACATAGAGGCTAGCATGGATGAATCGAATAAAGTTCTCTTATATCCTTTTTTAAAATTGTTTCGAATTATTATTAAATTCGTTTTCAATCAATCAATCATTCAGCCTGTATCGGTCCACAGGGACATAGGCATTATTAAATTAATTTTGACAGAGTTCTAGTACTTCTTGTGTGGAAACAACGCTTTAAGTTGCTGGTGGCCACGGGTATAACAATCTTTATCAATGTTATAATATCGAAAATAGTATGGTTATTCTTAGCCCATGATATTATAAATAAACCAATGTGCAATTTATAATACCCACAAGCTGCTTAGCGATACATGTCAATAAGAAATGATTAGGCAATCTGTATCACTTGCGCCACGATATACTACCGAAATCAATAATAAAATTGACTATTTGACGTATTGTTAAAGTAATGTTAAAGTATTTCAGTATTTTATAGTTGATAAACAACATTTGGAATCTCTATCTTACGCCATGTTGGTGTAAGACAGCTTATGTTTTTGTCTTTAATTCAATTCTATTTTTAAAATAAAATAGTTGAAGACAAAAGATTTGCAAGATAAATATTTACTCTATTACTAAAGCCTCGCACGATGTGAAATGTTTAATAACAAAGTTGCTTAGCAACCACTATCAAAAATGCCAAAGTCAGGGTTGTCAATAAAATTGAAAATTGTTAAATATGAAAAAAATGTTATAATATGTTCCGTAGTTACTTTGTGCTATTTAAACAGTTGGTAATGTGAAATCATAACATGGAAGAGCGAAATATCCTTGTTATATTATATTTAATATTACCAAGTGACGTGGAGACCCTACAAGTTAGTTTGTTAGTAAACATTTCATATCGTGTGGGGATTTGTTATAGTGTTATGAATAAGAGATGTTGCTTTTTACATCAAAAGAATATAAGAGAATAAAAGGTAGGCGATCATTTTGATAATGCCAAGGTTCGGTCTAATTCTGAGATGTAACCGGATAATATGATTGTTTGAAATGTAAAGTAATAATATAAGAACTTGCACTTTAGGGAATACTGCGCATTGCAACATCGTAGGTAGCGGCTAACAGTGCGTTCAATCGAATACTGCACACGGGTCTAACAATATTAGACGATTTATTTATTAATCAAATAAAAATTATAGAATGGTAAATGTTCGAATTTGAAAAGCTCCATTCATTTTTGATAACTGCCATATTTTATAGGGATTATCTCCAAAACATCTTATGTTTACATTAAAATCTTAATATGGAATACTTTTGTTTATAAGTATATTTATTTCATAAATTGTATTTGTTTTTTTAGTAGTGGAGCAGAGATCTATCATTTGTTACTACTTATTATTTTGGGCCTACGGATAAATTATTACCTATTAGATAGTAATTTAGCCACAAAGATTATGTAAGCATATGGGTAGGCATATAACTGAGTCATCTTCGGTTAACATTGGTTTATAGCGTTTTTAATGATGCAAAAATTATATAAACATTAGAAAAATATATTTTATTGATAGACCATTTGTTTTATTTATTACTAGCTAAACCCGGCCGCGCTTTGCTATGGTTCTTAGAGCCAGAAGACCTTGCGGTCGTCCCCAAAACACCCTAACAAAGTCACATAATAATCTGATCAATGCTTTCGAAACGAACATAGGACAAACATCATCATCAGCCTATCGCAGTCCACTGCTGGACATAGGCCTCTCCAATTGCACGCCACTTTGTTCTATCTTCGGCTTCTCGCATCCAGCTCCTGCCAGCCGTTTTGCGTATATCATCAGGACAAACATACGAATATTCATTTTTATTTTTATAGAAGATCAAGGTTAATGAAATATTGATTCTTAAAATACTTATTATGTTTTACACGTAACCTGCTTGTTAGAGAGTTGCTGCAAGAGAAGAGGAGGAAGATCTTGAAGAAGCCTTATTACAAAGAATATGAAGGAGAACGTTTGAGTATGTCCTTGGCATTCACATTTAGTACAAAACACACTGGCGTTTGTTTAGCTCGGACAGTCGCGCATGACCGAAGAATTTTATGTTTGTCCCACTGTGTCTAAGACGTCCGTATCCGCGACCATCGAGATGAAGCACTATCCGAGAGAGCTGAAACACCCCAAAATGATATGAATAACATACATAAAATGGAGTGCCGCGAGGCATCAAAATCCAAGGCCAGTCAATAAATCTTTATAAAAACTTTTGAAATGTGTTTTTTACAGTGAATAGAATAATGTTAAAAAAAGTATTTTGTACGATCTCAATTTTTTAATTTTATCTAATACATATTAGTCGAGTTCCCACTGTAAAACGACCTTCACCGAGCTGGTTAATGGATGAAAGTATTTTATATTCAATTGGATTCAAACCAATATATTGCAAATGGGTTGTCTAAAAAAAAATTACAGTCCAGGTATGATTGATAAAAAATTAAAAGAAAAATGTTTTTTTAAACATTTTTATAGTTTTACTAGTATAGTATTATATTATCTGTGGTTTGGGTATTAGACAAATTCCATACATATTCCATAGCAATCGAAAGTATCAAGCCCATAGACTGTGCAAACGTTAAGGGGCGTCTAAACGGGCCATTTTTTACGGCAATTTGTGGCGGCACTATTGGCAACTTATTGCCCAACCATCACAAAAATGTAACTGATGGCCAAGTAATCTATGGTTAGGCAATGTATGGCAATATGTCGGCAATAGTATGGCGCATGACCTAGACTCATAAAATCTGCAACAATTCATGTAATAATATGAATCAATAGACATAAAAAACAAAATACAATTATAAATTATTTAATTATTTTAAAATGTATCATTTAGAAAATCTTTGACAGAATAAAAGCATTTTTCGACTAACAAGTTTTATAGTTTACTCTTAAATGCATTTAAATTTAATATCTTAAAACATTTTGGAATTTTATTGTATATATAGGCGCCATACATACGACACTATTGTGCAATAGAGTGGTTTTAGATCGATGTAAACAGAGTCTATCGTTATCACGTCGATTACGGATCACTCTATCACACAGACGTGGAAACAGATGAGGATTATTTCTTACAAATAGAGCTATTTCAATAATATATAATGATGGAAGTGTTAGAATTCTGTGCTTTCTAAACATTGGTATGCAGCTATCTGTATTTTCCAAACATTGCGCGAATGCAGCGCTCTTGCGTTTTAAATATATTTTCCTTTATTTTTATTTGTCGAGTTGCCCCAGAAGATAATACCAAATCTCAGGGACGATTCAACGAGACCATAATATGCTGTTAATATTGTGTTAGTATTAATTACCGGCGAGAGTTTATATAGGGCGTATGAAGAACTACTAATTTTTTTACATAAGCTATCTACAAAAGGTTTGAAATTTAATTTCTTGTCAATTATTAGACCAAGAAATCGTGTCGTATCAGTTTCGGAAATAATAGAATCTTTGTAGACTAGCTTAATGTCAGATGGACTTTCTGATCTTTGATCAAAATGCATAATATTAGTTTTATTTAAATTAATTTTTTAATTATTATTATCAAGCCATATAATTATACTTAGATGTTAATGATTTATTGATGTCAAATTCATACGGTTACGGTAACCGTACTATCGTCAGCAAATAAGTAATTAAATTTATAACTAGATATTAAGTACTACATACTATTCAGAAATATAATATTATAATGCATCTTGCATATCTATACTAATATTATAAAGTGGAAGAGTTTGTTTGTTTGTTTGTTTAAACGCGCTAATCTCAGGATCTACTGATCCGATTTGAAAAATTCTTTTTTTGTTGGATAGCTTATATATAACATCGCGCTACGACTAATAGGAGCGGAGAAGCGACGAGAAATGCTTAAAAAACGGGGAAAAATTACGCATACGAAGTTGCGCGGGACACCTAGTGTATTATATGGTATTATAATTATGTACTTAGTGTTTGATGAGATACCAACCAAATGTTAGAAACCCACATTTAACACATATCGAAGCAAGGGGTATCATTAATGGCTTTGTAGAGTTGGTTCAAAATAAAAGGTCGCAAAAATATCGTAAACATACTCTGGTATTCATGATTAAAGGGATATTTCTCCTTGGTGACAGTTAGTTAGTCAGTTAGTATGAAGTAATAGCTTGGCTTATTATTTCATTAAAAGTACAAGCAGTAGAGCTTGTACAATTAATAAAAGATATTGTATTGGAAGAGAAGCAGGATCGTCGCCATTGGATCTTATGTGTGACCAAGGTCTCACCTTTCGAACTGGTCTTGGTAAATCAAAAAGCAGGACAGAACACAAGTACTTATATTTTATGATAGCTAAAGATGTTGGCACATGGAAAGAAATCAAGTTTATTTATAACATAAACAGCAAATTGGGTCACACTAGAGCGCTGCCTAAATTGAATGTTTATCATGTCAGCCCGAACAAAATAAAAAAAAATATAGTGACTGTTGCAGCACAAGTGCTTAGTGCTTGGACAGCTGCAATGTTGAAATACACATGCTTCTAGTAAGTAAACTTAATTCTCATAAAACCCCGTGTAATAGCAACCATAACTTCACCAGAAAAAAGTACAAAACGAAACCCAAGTCTAGTTCAAAGCACCTGTAACTTCCTATATCTACCAATTAACTACCTGCTGCTTAAATAGATGCCAGTATGTTACGATTAATCGATTTTTAATAATAAACTATTTACCAAAAAAACGATTTTAATAATCTCTTGTTGTCTTCATAAAAATATGAACAATTCTTTACATAAATCTACGACATAATCCAATAGAACTGTAATAAAATAGAAAAAAGGAAATACAAGTGTAAATTTATTCTTTATTTAATAACAAAATAAAATCAGTAGATGAGAATCGATACACAAATTCAAAATCTTTATTATGTTATGATATGACTGGCAACACCGAAGTTTACAATAAAACAACAATTAACTGTCAAAATTATATAATATGATTTTTACTTTTATTCATAAATTAAAAGTACTCTCTACCGAGAATGGTTCGTTATGACTTACGCACCAGCGCCGGCGCTTGTTTTTAGATGCAACTGAAGCCATGGTGAATGATCTTAGTGACTGGATGTCACCAACGACGGCGACGGTTAGTACCTATCTACTTAGTTAACTAAATCTGCTGTGCTGCCTACACACACAATTCATGACTTTGAAACTTTCAATTCATCTCTTGGACTTGATAATACAATAAGTAGTACATATTTCATAAAACTTAAAGCAAGCACCATTCACTGTGTATCGTTTTATCAAGCTTTCAATTCTCAAACTTCCTAATGTTTCTATATATACCTATTAAAAGTAACAAATGTTTTTATTATAGATCATAAACACGTTTGCGCAACATGTTGGATGACTGCTACGAGAAATGTGCATAGGTATAATTCAGCAAGATGATAACAGACATGTTAACAATTTGAATTTGGAATAATATCATATTGTCTTGTTTTCAGAATGTATCTCTTACCTGTACCACCTCCAGCACTAGGGACATTAATGGGAAGATTAGGTGATGAAGTACCTTCTGCAAGTGTTGCATTAAGTATTTACTTGGAGAAATTGCATAGAAGTAGTCTGTGTCATAAGCCGAAAGCCATTGGAACGGTATATGTCTAAGGCAAGAGAGTGCATGAGCCTGCAGATGGCACCTGGCGATGGTGGCAGAAGTTGATTTGAGGAGCAGAATAATACCTGAGAGCTTATTTGGAAATCCTGATCTGCTCAATGAAATCGAGCCTGCTATTATCATTTGTGATGCAACATAATATGTTTATCTGCAAACTAGTAGCAACTATTTTTTTTTTAAAGACATAGTTTACATAAATATCAGAATTTAGTAAAGCCATTTACGGTATGTTATGATGGTCATATTCTAGATTGAGTTGGCAATTGGGACATATCAACAGCCCGGTCATACTATGTGGTAAGCAAAGATGTGGTGAGCATGTATGAATAAATGGCACCTACACATTAGAAGTAAATAATGAAATTAAGAGCACCCTAGTGTAAGTGAGAGCTTAAAATTAATATCAATTCGTTTTATCATAAACTAGGCTTGTAGAAAGCAGTAATTGAAAATATTTCAATTATCGTTTTTTACAAGCCTAGTTTATGATAAAACAAAATGATATGATGATTTTAAGCTTTGACTTGCGACCTCATACAGAGGAGTAATCACTTATGCATGTTTGTATGGTAGAATCATTGACTAGGATGCCCTTAAAGATGTTATCCCTCTAATTATAGGTATTTAATTAGAAAGAGAGTAAAGTCCAGACATATTGGTAGCAGAATTTATTTTACTAATTTATTATTAAAATGTTGTCAATACTATAGATGCTATCTCAGGTTATTGCTGCAGTTGTTGGAAATATAACTGTAGGTTGCTGTGCCCATGTTGGCACTGACATGGTATTTGGGCGGGGGTACATAGATATGATGAGATATATCTACCCCAGCTAAGTTTTTGGATGACATATTCGATAAATACTCTTATGTAAAAACCAAACTGTGTACTTTATCTAATAAAACATTTGATCCTAAATTACTTGCCTTTTTATTTATTTTCAAGCTTTTTCCAGAATTTGGTAAATGTGGTAAGAACCATGTTCAGAAAATTGTAATGTATATGAGAAAAATGTTTATTGTACTGGAAAAGTTATTGTATAAAAAGTAAAAACATAGAGTACACAGGCGCTAGGTTAACCTATGCAGCATAAAGTTATAACTTAAGATAAACACAAACTATGGAATATGTAAAAGAAAATTTATTTAAATTAAATTATAATCTTTATTTTATTTTCTCATTACAAAGGTTCGTGAATTGTAAATGTTATCATTGATGGCAATGATTGACGATGGGTTAACTCACTTTGTCGACTTGGTGTCCAGCAGTACACGACAACAATTCTATTGCTTGAGTGCGATCTGATGTGGACTCGCCGCGCTCCTCTGTTGTGTGTGGTTGTGGAGACATTGCTTGACCTTGAGGGTGCCACTCAGTCCTATGAATAAGCCACCAAGTAATAAAATTGCATACATGGTGTACCTAATGATGGCTTTCGTGGGATTCTGATCTCACATTCAACGCCTCTTGTTGGGTTTTTACAATTTCCAGGCAGTGTTTGATGTGATTCAGTTGTTTAGAATTTGCGCTTCACATATCGATGTCGTTGCTTTAAGCTGTAAATATATGGGTAAGGTCAAGGCACAGTGTCTATTCATTTTCGTTCAAATGTTCGCACGATGTTACATCACTGTAAGTGGCAGTAGTACAAATAATTTGATGTTGGAACTATTCCGATCGCCGCTCCGCAATTTCGTGTAGGTACTGGTATCAGTCGGTGGTCGATTCAGTTCATAGGTACTGCTCATTGGAGACCATTGGCAGTTCACTTTAATATTATGACTATAGAGGTCAGTGTTCTTAGTTGACATTTTTCAGTACCTATCAAAGACGACTAAAACCTTTTACAAATAACCTAAAACAACATGACACCTGACAACACAGAATTTAGCAATAAGTCACGGCGCGGCGTCACCCACAGCAAACTTCATGTCGCGTAGACAAGGATAACCCATGCCATAATGCGGAAAATCTATCGCTCAGCGATCGCCCGGCAACCTATCAAATCAATATTGACCATTAAGTGGCCATACAAAACATGTATTGCCATATGGTCGGAACATTACGGCAATATTACTGTCTTGCCAGTATTGCTATCAATATTGCCGGCCACAGCATTGCCGCCACAAATTGCCGTGAAAAATGGCCCGTTTAGACGCCCCTTTAGGTTGTCATTTTTTTCCCGTCACAATTCTTGGGTAGAGATGTGACATTTTCAGGACGTATTCCTTGTAAATGTTAGGCATCCGAAAAAGGGGGTTTATACAGGGTGTTTATACATTATGAATGAAAAAGTTATTAATTTTAAAAAGTATGACTTAAAAAGTTCTATGCCATAATAATTTAATCAAATTTTGTTCCAGAGGAGGTATAATTCTTATGCCATATGCCTTTCACTACTGAATTTTGACAAAAAGAATATGCGATAACTATGTAATAATAATGCAACCAGCTATGACACCATGGCAGGTGCAATACTGATAACATACCCTAACCGCTGCTGAAATTTGACCACACCTTTCTGTTACACCCTGTATAAGTATACTAAATTTTACAGATCTAACTTTAAAATGGTCGGAGTTTCATACAAACCTAACCAAACAAATCTTACGGCGCTCCACTATTAGGTTGTTTAATATATATATGTATATATATATATATGACCGGTTATTTACACGCATAAATTATCTTGTTTTCTTCGCGATATCACGTACTCTCAGCTGAACGGGACACGCTTTAGCCCTACCGCACGAGAGTGAACAAAGGGAGCGCGGACAGCGAAAAGATTTTTGGGATAAAATATAACAGGTATGTACTGTAATGGTATGTTAAATCATATTTTATATTTTTAGGTATATAATGTCATAGGGTATGTTACTGATTCTCGACAAATTACTTTTAGGTTTTATCATCATTATCAGCTTGTATCGATCTACTGCTGGCATCCAGTCCATCCCAGTGACCTATAGGTCGTCGGTCCACCTGGCTGGGGGTCGTCCTAACTTACGTTTATTTTCCACTCTAGGACTCGTTTGCTCCAGCGGCTATCGGTCCTACGGCAGATATGGCCAGCCCATTGCCACTTCAGCATGCTTAACCTGCGAGCTCTGTCGGTAACTTTAGTTCTTGGTGGAATGACTCATTTCATTGCAAATTTTATACTTCAAAGAAACCCAAGCATAGCTCGCTCCATAGCACGTTGCGCAATTTTAAATTTGTGGACTAGCCCAACCGTAACCGGTGTGTCTCGGCATCGTAGGTCATCACACGTAGAACGCACTGGTTAAAAACGTTGGTCTTTAGGCATTACGGTGTAGGCGAAGGGAAATCTCGACGAAGTTTGCTAAACGCTGCCCAATACAATTGGATCCTTCTGTCGATAACAATACTTTTGGACATCTTCAATATTTTTGGATAGTTTGAGTATCGACATAAATTGGTCTCTACATGACATATTCTATTTAACATGACTTTGGTTTTTTCCAAATTCATGCCGAGACCCACACGTAGTCTTCATTTAGCCAGCTTAGCGAGATTTTGAATTCAGGTTTGCGCTCTAAGAATTGTACTAAGTACCTAAGTAAGTTACTAAGTATAAACCTACATGATTAAGTACTTATAATTAATGATTTTTCACGCATATATTTTATTTTTAAATTAATCAGGCTTCAGGGTCAGCCCGGGCGAGCTGTGTTATAGGTGTGACCATGCGACCCTCAGAATTGCGACCTCGTGCGATAAAACAACACGCGATCTGACATATTAACTATGACACTGAAACATGTCAACTAGATTTATTAACAATAACAACAACCAAGAACAACATTCAAAAATAAATAAATAAAAAGGGTTAGTTATAATTTTAGTGCTAATAGTAATTGGCATGGACGCTTTATGTCTAGATATTATTTAATAACATTAGTTATTTTTTATTTATTCCGTATATATAAACAAGAAGGTAAACAAGAAGCAGATTTAGGTACTGTAAAAATCATTCGAGACATACATATCAAGCCATACGATGTCCCACTGCTGGGCACAGATCTCCCCAGTAGAATCTACTTATTGTAGATCCAGGAAGTAATTGCCATAATCGCCACTAGGCTTTAAAGTATGCAGAGGACGCTGCTGCCCGTCCTCCTGTGTGACATCCCTTAGTCGCCTTGACATGCACTGGAAGAGATGGGGTGGTACTATTTTTTAACCGGTACCACACGGCATAGCCGGTACCACACACAGAACCATTATCCATGGTTCTGTGTATTAGTGTAAATACAAGCAACAACCACAGTTCTTGCACTAACGAGAAGTAAATAATATGTGTTTGGTACGTCTTTATACATAATGCGTCCTATTCAAGGAATATCGCAACCCACGCTTTATCTTTTTGTTCAGTTTAATGGAAAGAGTGTACTAATACCGATTTGATGTCTTAGAAATAAAAAGAAATGCGCACTCACGAGATTCCCTAAAACCGGGTGCTCTAAAATCTTGTTCTCAATTCAGCATTCGACTGAAGTTCCATAAGCATTAGTACTGCGGAAGCAATAAATGATAAACTGGTGCCTACTGTGGAATGGAGGAATGGAACTGTTATATTTTAGTCCCGACGAATATCGTGTCAGTAGTAAATCGTTTATTAGTGTTCGTATTTCAGTCGAATTTCCGGGAAGGATAGCTCTAGCTTAGTGACTTATGATAGAGTTATTATCAGTTTCATTTTACTGTATGGTTTTATTTAGTTGTAAACTACGGAACTAGCTTCGCAGCTACGCCCCTGATCTTGTATGAAGTTCAATACTAGATCCTATATGAAAAAAAAAACAATCAAAATGTATTACATAATCTCTACCTACTACAAAATAGTACCTACAGTTATAGGCTGAACCAGGTTTACATCATTTCATTTTAGATAATGGCCTAGATTTTCCGACACTTCATGTAACGTCGCGCGATGTACTTAGGCGATTTATACATTTTATTTTCTTCAAACAAAAACTCTACAATCCATTTTGAAATGTTATTCAGATATTTCGGTTTTTCGACCTAGCAACCATAACGGGGCGGGGGTAGTATCAAAGGCAGAGAAAGAAAATCGGTACAGAAAACAACAGTCGGGGGGACTAATTGTTTGTTGCTGTGTTTGTAACTGTCAGGATATGGCACCTAGGTATGAGGTATGTATAAAAAAAAAATTTGGTGTTGATGATCGTACTGTCCTAACCTACCATACCTACTGATTTTGTCTCATTTACCATATTAGTACCTAGTTAGGTGAAACCTAAGTGTGCAGCTGTCCTAAGTCCCTTCGCTGAACTTTCGCATAGGTAGTCTTTTTTAAAGACATCTTCCGCTGTAGGCTACTACTAGCCCTGAGTCGCGGGGTACTTTACAAACATTAAACTCACGGACGCAAAGTACACCCAGACTCGGGACACCAATATGTGGATCACATAAAGTGGTGCCCCGTGTGGAAATCGAACCCACGATCTCTAGCTTGCCCAAAGCTAAGCACCAACAGTGGTGGTTTCAAAGGGAAGGATTAAGGCTGAATATTTGCGTTGTCTTAACGCGTGACTTCCTTGTTTTGGGCTTTAGTCCACGGCGGCAGATCTCATCAAAGACTAGCCAAACTACGCAGGAAATATAATAGTGCACAAGCGTAAATGTTGGAACACAAGTGCACTCTCCTAATCCCCTTACTTTCATAGCCCGACGGTAAGGAGAGCCGATAGGTCTGGAGGCAAGTGACATTTTTCAAAAGCGATCACCTATCTTATCTTACCTCTTAAGGACAAAATCAGAAATGAGGTGATCCGGCAGAGAACCAAAGTTGTCGACATAGCCCACCGGATTAGCAAGCTGAAGTGGCCGTGGGCTGGCTATATTTGCCGAAGAACCGACAACCGTTGGGGTAAACGAGTTCTTGAGTGGAGACCACGGCACGGCTAACGTAGTGTAGGACGCCCTCAGGCCAGGTGGAGTGATGATTTACGCAAAACGGCTGGCAGGAGCTGGATGCGAGAAGCCGAAAATAGAACAAAGTGGCGTGCAATTGGAGAGGCCTATGTCCAGCAGTGGACTGCGATAGGCTGATGATGATGATGATGATGATGATCACCTATCTGTGGCAATCCGACACTGTTCACGTTGCTTAACCTCGCAGATATCACTATCTGCTCGGTTACAGGGTGATTTTTAATATAATCCGCTCTTGGTTTCTTTACATTAGACCAAATATTTTGATAATATAATTTTTCACACAACACTTCCCTACCTACTAGGTAACCTAATTTTGTCACACAACCATCTACCCCACATCTGTGAGACCCCGGAGTAAGAGCGATGTTTTAATTGATGTCAGGTTTAGAGCCTAAACCTCACAATAAACAATCATTTTACTCTTAGTCTGTAGGTGGTTAAGGTTATAAATGTAAAAACAAGTGGTAGGTGATTAAGGGTTAATACATAAGTATATTAAATAATTTCCAAAACTGATATTACAAAGTTATTAACCTAAATAAAGTATTTTAAAAATCAGCAAGACAGGGTGATTTTTAAAATACTAAGAACCCGGTCGTGGCTTCTTTACATAACACTAAATAACTTTGTAATATCAGTTTTGGAAAATATTTAATATATTAACCCATAATAACCTACCTACTACTTGTTTTTGGATTTATAACCATAACCACCTACAGACTGTTTTAATATGCTGTGTAGGTACCAAATGTTTTACTGATGTTCTTGATTAGTTTGTACCTAATTAGGTAATAATATTAGGTACATATTACTTTTGACAGGTATAACCAGCCGCAAATATGACTAGCACCATGTCAACGGTTGAAGCGTCTGAGTCGGATATGAAGGGGAAGGGCAAAGAAAAGGAAATATTAGTAGTTCAGGATGAAGGAGTTTTTGTTCACGAAACTGGAGATACGTATGATGGCTTTTTTGAGGCCAAAAAGAAGGATCGTGTTGCTAAGATGCATGGTAATTAGATGCCTTATTTACTTTTAGTAAACATGGCCGGCGAATCAATAATGGTTTTAAGATAGGTAATAGGGTAGATGACTGTCAAGTCAAATTAGTATCTTTTTAAGAAACGTCAAAACGATGCACCTTGTACTAATTACCGTGACGTCATTCTTTTGTATGGTCAAATCATGTAGTTTCAATGTTTGTTTTGAAGTTTATAAATTCATGACAACGTAAAATTGTAGAGTAACATTATTTTTGCAAATGCTATTTCCAGCTGTAGTGTAAAATAATTTATTGTTATTGTAGTCATCTACCCAATTGTTTTTAAACATTCAATTTTTTTGAAATTTCGAATCACCAATTGTGGTCACGGGTCGACTGAATATAATAATAAGAGTCAACCCGTGGCCACGATCGGTACAATTCGATCGAAACGTCGGTTAGTTAAAAGGTTTGTATCTTTAAATATTACACTTTGAAATCTCAGAAATAATGAATATCATAGGATTTAATTCTTTGCGTATGTAATCTCGTTTTCAATTCTAATGCAGATTAATGGACCATGTAAGTAAGTAGTAATCTATTTCAACCGCTCACGGAACAGCGTTACGCTCTGGTTACGTAAAAGGAGTTTATGCGTCTCTTTGTTTTAACTAGTACTTACGTGTAAGTATAGGTAACATTACTAACTCATTGTTTACAATACAAGGTGTCGTGATGGCTTTGATAATATAATTACGGTTTTTAGGAAAAGGTGTGTATACGACAGCCGAAGGCGACGTTTACTCTGGAATGTGGGATAATGACAAACTCGGTGCCAACGATGACGTTACTATAACATACGCTGATGGCTCTAGGTATGAAGGACAGTTCCATGACTGGAGCTATAATAAGCACGGAAAGTACTACAATCCCGATGAAAGTTTTTTGGAGTGCGATTATCAAGAGAATTGCCCAGTAGGCAAACTACAGCTGATCGATCCAAATGGACATTTGTGGTTAGGGAAAGCTTCGCATGGATATGGCTGGGTCAGTCCAGTTAACCATTTCTTGGGTATGTTGGAGAAGACACAACATACGTCAAAAGCAGGTATTAAACGTAGTGATATTACGAAGAAAAGTAAATAAACTTTTGTCAGTGAAGTGCTACTTACCAAGTAGTTTATTTTACGAGTTACTGT
The DNA here is from genome assembly GCA_945859575.2 of Herminia tarsipennalis. NCBI lineage: Eukaryota > Metazoa > Arthropoda > Insecta > Lepidoptera > Erebidae > Herminia > Herminia tarsipennalis. Next base: position 15,202,708 of record OX243846.2, on the reverse strand, counting down.
TATAATTACCTACTTACTAACGAAATTGTCTGTGTTTGTGACCATCTAAATAAGGTATCAGATTTCGCAAAGAGACGATCCAGTGTAAAATTCTCAATTTCAAATGTTTAAAAAAAAGGTCTTAGTCGAGTCTGGTTTCTTTTTTCATTTTATACCGTCATTTCGGGGGGTTTTAGGTGGTACAAATGAGTAAACATATTAGTCTGTGCATCTACCATTTTGCAATTTCGGTAGGGTTTCAAATCCTACCTTGGGTCTGAGCAATCAGAGGTAACCGTAGGTAGGTTAATACGCCCATGGTGTATCTGTACGATAATTCTTTAAAGAACTTTGTGATCTTACTTTCTCGCAGAAATAACATCAATACCTACCCATTTATTTCACTGTGGTGTTATGATATAAGATTGCGTATTTCAAGCGAAGCAATTATAATTGTGAGAGTCTCCGAATTTTTCTTTATGTTTTTTCGTCTGGTAACCCCTACAGCTGAGCTCAATGGCTTGTGTTAGGAGTGGGTTCACGTCAAGAGAATAATACATTTAAATATTCTTCTTAAAACCTCTCTTTTGAGTTCATTGTTTTCTTTTGCAATATCTACCATTTTTTCTGACAACAATTCTATACACTGTCTAATGCCTGAAATAGCACATCTAGCCTATGTATGTGCTATTTCAGACACAGTGTTATTAATTGTTTTGTTTACGTAGGTATTTTACGCTTGACAAAGGCAATATAGAGTCCTCAATTACTTTGTTTACATTTTTATCGATAGACAATGAAATATATTTAATTTTTCTTACAACTTTAATTGGCAATATTTCAATGTAAAACGATTGTATTATAGGTACTGAATCTACTCTATCAATTGAGTAGTTGACTACAAAAACATTAAATCATTTTATATAAATTACATATTCATCATCAGCCTATCGCAGTCCACTGCTGGACATAGGCCTCTCCAACTGCACGCCACTTTGTTATAACCTCGGCTTCTCGTATCCAGCTTCTACCAGCCGTTTTGCGTAGATCTCAAGCTTTGCAGTCAATATATATTTTTTAATTGAAAGGGATGGCGTGGTCTAGGTCTATACGTCAATGTTCTATACACATTTGTACCTGTAGAGCTTGTCGTTTTGACATTTCTTAATAAGAGACAGATTTGTCGATTGATTTCAAATTCACCCTGTATCTGTGCCTAATTTCATCCAGATTCGTTCAGATCCCTTATCCAGACTAACAAACATTCCTCACATGTACCTACTGTGCACCTATGATCACCGATAAATAACTAAGCATAATTTCGAAATGGTACCAACTACTCATGCGTGAGGACAGTTTTTAGAGTAGGTATGCTGACCCGAAGCAATGCTGAAATGGATGATTGAACATCGATGCGTAAATAAATACTTAAAGTGCATACATCAAACAAACACAGACCAGGAAGTGAATGATTTGGGAACCTATAAAGTAATTCTCACTATAACTTGTTAATGTACAGGCGTGTACAATTCTTTGAAACAATCGATATGACAAAATGCAACACAGGAAATGTCGAGATTGAGAAACTGGCCATTGCCAGTAACTGTAGTTAGTCACTTAACTAGTTAGTTTCACACTATCCACACTTGCAACTTGAACAACTTACTGTGTACGTTTGGCATTAGGTATCATTACAATCGTTGTCAAAGTTTTAAGTGCAATTAAGTTACGTTACCTGTAAGATCTAATATATAAAATTCTCGTGTCACAGTTTTCGTTGCCATACTCCTCCGAAACGGCTTGACCGATTCTGATGAAATTTTGTGTGCATATTGGGTAGGTCTGAGAATCGGACTTTACAAACATACAAATCACGGACACAAAGTACACCCAGACTCGGAACAACAATTTGTGGATCACACAAAGTGGTGTCCCGTGTGGGGATCGAACCCACGACCTCTTGCGTAGCAGTCGGACGCACTCCCACTGCGCCACAGAGGCAGTATATATATAAATAGTAATTAAAAATAGTTTTAAAGCTTTCGTAATTATCACCTATTTTCACTTCAGCTTAAGATTCACTTTTGTTTGTGACTCTATAGATAGATGAGTGCAAGAGATTCATAGCCTCTTAAATGTACCTTTGCTCTACTAACTTATTCGTCAACCTGGCACTAGCAATATTAGTTTAAAAACCAGGCAAGTACATGTCGGGCCACGCACAATGTAGGGTTCCAAAGTCCCCCCGTCTGAATAATGCGGCTTAAGAAGTGGGTTTTCTGTAGTTTTTGTTGCATACTTACAACGATAAACCTACTTAATGATAATTTTCAATGGAATTTGTACGAAAATTTTGTTACTTCTAATTTGATCAGCTGTTACTCGTAAACTTGTAAAGCCTACTTAGCTGTGATAGTTTTGTTTTTAATTTCACTATAAATACTACCACCGTGAATTTTTTCACATACCCAACATTAACCATTTAGCTGGCAGGGGACCAAAATGTACACTTTAAAGCTAAACTAAATGTTTTCAAAAGTTCTATCTAATGATACCCCACACGATGGAGTAGGTGAGAAAAAAAAATCACATCCCCACTTTACAAATAGGGGACCCCCTATAATTCTATAATGAAAATAAAGTCGTAGTCTTAATCGCGTAAATATTTTATTTTAAGACCTTTGTTTATTGCTCGATGTGAGTCTACTCGTGACCACGGCCGTTGCAATACGGTCGAAACGTCGGACAATAAATAAAGGTCTTAAAATAAAATATTTACGCGATTAAGACCCGTAGCTTATAAAATTCTATAATGTGTACAAATCGCGAAAGTTTACGAACATTTATTCTTTCACTTTGTCGGCGTAAGCAATATTATGTGTATAAATGTAAAATTACAGCCTTCTAGCATTAACAGTCTCTGAGCTAAGCTGCGGACGCACGGATATGGCGAAAATATAAGGGCTGCGTTTTGCCAATTTGTACCAACATTTAAACTTTCGCATTGCATGATTATAACTACTTATTATACGGAAATTAACGTGCATTATTTACCTTAAAATTGCTTTACCGTAGCTTGCCGGTGCAACCTGGCTGCGTTAATTCCCGTATAATAAATAATTAGAAACTTCCAACTTACCTATTAATCGTAGTCAGATATCGTCACACCTATGTTGTGTTCATTCTCTGCTATTTAAATTAAGGCTTGGCAGTAACTACCCAGTAACACATAGATTGTTAGATATTTGACTTTAATTAAGTTTTAAATTTCTACTTCTTCATAGACAATAGGCCCATGATCAGCGAAGTGTACACAATGTACCGGGTGTGCCAGCCAACTTGAAGCGTTACTTTGATAATGAAGCTCATAAAAATCAAACGGTATATGATTTACAAACAAAGCAACAAGTGCGAGCCAGCTGCTCGATGTACTTATGTGATGCAATCGTTCATGTAAAGAATAGCTCGTTAAAGTTGCGCAGTTTTTTCCATACTCCATTAGGCATGATGACATTTATTTGCATTGTCCAAATGCTATATAGGTAGGAGACAGTCGTCCGCCTACATCCAATTTGTAATTTTGTATCACATCATAAACATTACATTCGAGGCCGAAACAACGATCCTAAAAGTTCATTCGCATGAACTTTTAGGATCGTTGTTTCGGCCTCGAATGTACACCCACATTTGAATATCCACTTACGGAAGATCTCTCTAATTCGAACCGGGTTTACTTATTACGTGTATTTCTTGTAGAGATAAGAGGGTCGTGGTAGGTCAGGTTTAAGTGGTGGTACGGCACACTTTAGAGCAGCCTAGGAGTGGTTCTGCGTGACTGGGAGTCGTGTATCTTGCAAATTTAACGCTGGTGTCCATAATTAGTGATTACGAAGGACATCAAAATGGCTACGAGGTGAAGGACGCAAGTTTTACTGCCTGTTTTATAGGTTGTTCAGTCATTAATTTGTGACGGAAAACTATGAGCAATCTTTGATGTAAGGTGTGTCGTTTTTAGAGTGCATTTTACGTGTCGTAAACTGGACCTTTTGTCTACGATCGTTCTGCTAGGAGTTTGGGCACGTATTGGCGTTTTACACGACATTTCTATGGTTTAGTGTTACTATAAATTAGTATGACATAATATTACTGATACGTGTGGCCTGCGATCACAATAGAATTACTTCATCACTCTACCGCGGTATATTTTCCAAATTATTGATAGCTTGTTGATGTTCCAAGTGGTAGGTCCAACTGATGGAATTGATCATAAGCATCATGGGCAGATCCAGGATTTCATACTTAACGAGAGGCAAGTGGTAGTGTCGTGGTTGGAGCATTTCGTTTCGCCCAACACCGTCTAAGTGTGAGTTGCATGCACGATGGGGGGGGGTGGGTAAAATAAAAATCGTTTGGGAGGAGGGGGGCACAAGGCAAATGATCAAAGAAATTGTGTACAATACAAGAAATTTGGTACACTAAACAACCGTCTGGAGGGGTGACGCACGTGTCCCCCCTGGATCCACCTATGATCAGCATTGTATAGGTATTTACTCGCTAAGGATAGGCTTTATCACGGAATAACACAGCAGGGAGCATCAGCCTACATAATAATGATGCTTGGTGATTTGGTTACAACTGGACTTTGTGATCCTCTCCGTAGCCAACACGAGGTCACTTTGTACGAGGTAGCCAATCCAGTTTACTAGTACTGCCTCTGTGGCGCGGTGGGAGTTTGTCCGACTGCTACGCAAGAGGTCGTGGGTTCGATTCCCACATGGGACACCACTTTGTGTGATCCACAATTTGTTGTCCCGAGTCTGGGTGTACTTTGTGTCCGTGACTTGTATGTTTGTAAAGTCCCCCGCGACACAGGGCTTGTCCCCTAGTGCGGGAGCCTTCTTTTATAAAAAAAAAAAAGAACTCTATAGGACTAGTACGCTGGATTGGCTGCCTCGTACAAAGAGCAGCAATTTCAAATGCCGAATCGAATGCGGTCATTTGACGGTTCCTGTCAATTTTTTTGACACTTAATATAAGCGGCAATTCTTGCTATTCTTGATACACAAGTATGGACTTCTATTTGATTTGGTACGATTTTGTAAAGAGGTCAATGATAGCCAAACTTATGTCTTTTTAGGCAGGGAAGGCCTAATAAATTAAAAATTATGTATAGACTTCCACATAATTTTTAATTTATTAGGAATACACTTTCATAAAACTAGGTTCTAGTTATGTACATGACAATCATTTATACTAGCAACTAAGTTCGAAACATTTATAACTTTTCGCATTTTCGCTTTCGTATCTAGCGCTTGGAGGAAGATCTCGCTCGAAGAATTTTCTAAAGTACCTATTTTGTAGGCATTAAGTTAAATCCAACCAGGGCAGTCTGTTAGTTCGTTATTGAGATTCACAGAACAAAATATTACGATATTTTTCCTGTCTAGCAGATAGAGCTTTTAGGCAGAGAATAGGTTTGGTACAAACTTATTAGTAGGAACTCTTAAATTTATTTTATGAAGTAGGTAAGGAAATCCTATTTTTGTTTGTCACTATTTTTACAAGGATCTGGATATCTGCAATTTTCTTTCTTTAATAATAATATAGTGGCAACAAGTGTTGCCTCTTACATCTCGCCTCATAACTGTAGTCACATGTTTTTTATGTTTTACAAATTTTAATCGGCTTGTAGGTATTGTCGGATGGTCAGAAAGTATTAGGAAGGTAGATACTTATGTATTTGGCCAATAAATATGTTTGGAGGTAAGGTGTTTCTCCACTCCAACACAAAGAGAGGATCCACCGACCAGGCGAGGTGATCGTGACTGGTGGGCTGAGTACGTAGCTAGCAGCTGCAGCTGCAGCTTAAAACTTTAGTATCGCGATTCAGGATTTGATTTTGTATTATATGAGACCGCGTCTCGGCAAACGTAGTGCAGGACGCCCTCAAGCCAGGTGAAGCGATGATTTACGCAAAACGGCTGGCAGGAGCTGGATGCGAGAAGCCGAAGATAGAACAAAGTAGCGTGCAATTGGTGAGGCCTATGTCCAATAGTGGACTGCGATAGGCTGATGATGAGGTAGGTACTGTGGCAGGTTCGTCGGAAACTCGACCGGCCACTCGCATAAAGCCTCATTTTTTTTTTTTTTTTTTTTTTAAGATAAGATAAATTTATTATTACGAAAATATTTTTTACAAAAACATATACATAAAATTAGGTAGCAGATACATAATAACGTCTATTAATAATATCTTAGAACAACACACACGGTCATCTGATCCCAAACTAGGCAGAGCCTGTAGTATGGCAACCAGACAACTGATAAACATACCATTTTATTAACTAAAAATGTATATAGTTCATAAAAAATAACTAATATAGGGATAACAACAGGGTGCCTGTACTAGGGTAAACCTGTGCCACAGGCGTTAAGGGCATTATTAATTGTTAACTGTTTGTCTTGACGTTCCAAAAGTTTGAAATAATGATGAAGAAGAATACGAAAAAAAGAATCGAGAGAATTTAAGGAAGCGTCAAGACGAATGGTCGGAAAAACTATTGAAATGTAAATTAATAAGATTACAGATTGTTAACTATATCGTTTCTGGGCAAATGAAATAGCGTTTGATTCCTCATCCCTTGGAGAAACAATCCCGGCTACGCACCCCAAAGCTAGCAAACTCTCGTTACAGTACCGTGACATATTATATCTTATTTTCTGACCAAACAAAACACACATGGTATTTTAGTGTTAGATACAATGTAGGGTAACAGGTGGCACACTAGCTCTTAGCGTGAGGTCCCCATACATTACGGTACACTTGTTCTTTTGTACTATGCGCATATTTTGCATAGCTTTGACTCTACCGACGCAATTAGTATCGGCACCGCTTTGAGTGTTTGACAATTAAATTAACCTTGTGTTTCGTTTTAGCACCGATGTTAAAAGTATCTACATTTAATTACTTGTATAATTATATCTAACCGTCAAAACAATTTGTAGGTAGGTTTGTCTTGTCGTTTGTCATTTGTAAGTTGGAATTTTATGCTTTTTCATTTGTAGGCCACTATTTAAGCCATAGTTATACCTATCTACCTACCTGCGCTGCTTACCTAAAATATGCCTGGTATAAAATTATTACTACGACTAGGCAGGCAATCAGCAATCAGCCTATTAATAATGTTATTAAAATGTTTTGCTACAATTTAAGCGGACCGTAGGAAGTCATCAAAACGAATTTTCGCCATTTTTTTATACCTCTGTTCCAGTATGTTTAACTAGTTGGAACGTTTAGGACACTTTTCTTCCAATTTTTTCAACTTTTATAATAGTACTATTTAGCACCCCTCTTCCAATCAGTTCAACTCTTTGTTCAACCAATTGGACACGTATCTCTAGCAACGCTACTAAGCTTTGCTAGATATTAAGTAAATTAAATGTAAATATCTAATTTATTAAGTATATTAAAGGTAAATTAATAAGACTTGTATATTTTCAATTCAAATTAGGTTCGAAACTATGACAGAACCGACATTTTGTAACACTGACACCGATTTGTGTAAACCCGAGGGTGTTTTTGGAGGGAGGTTGTGGCTTCCATCCGCTGTAAGAAAGCAAAAATATACTGTTTTAATTCAAATGTCATTTCGGTATTTTTATGAAGTAAGTACTTTTATGTTCTGTAATTAGTTAGACCTCTTCTTTTCTCTCTATTTTGTTTTTGAAATTGAACAATTGTTTTAATCCAATTGTTTTAACTATTATAAAACTTGATAAATTTAGACGAAATGTGTCCTAAGTTTTCAATTGGTTGAACAAAGTGATGAACTTATTGAAAAAGGGGTGCTACAACTATTATAAAAGTTGAAAAAATAGGAACCAAAGCGTCCAAAATGTTGAACATACTGGAACCAAGGTTTTTAGACACTTCTAACCAAAAATACTCGAGCGCACCCGAAAGGAAATGCAAAACATTGGTAGGTACAACCCACTACCTACCTAGTTAATGACATTTATGCGTTAACCCAAAAAAGGCAAAACCTCTCGCTACACATTAGCTTATATCGTGGGCAGCGCTGGTAAGGAAGCGACACACAAATGTAAGTAGAAATCGTTACAGCCCATAAAAGGCGATACAACCATTAGCAGTTGCTAATATCTCCTAATACACGTCTTATCGCCGGCATGTCAGATGCCGGAATTTGGCGACTCTAGGTACATCTGCAAGCGCGCGTGGACTTCGTGTCACAAAATACAAATGCCGGCTTCCTACATTGAGGGAAAACAGGCCACGCACACTGTCAAATACCCGAGCACTTACTAAATCTCTGTCGAACTTGGTCGAATACCAACCAAGACTGCGCATGTTGATGAAGGACGTACGTGCGTATATAGGTGAGCGTGTACTTGTTGTTGATCTGTGAGCCGGCCGGCCTATGTATTTTGTGACTAGTGGTTTGCTAGAAGCATAGAGTCGCGTCAGATGTCGACCGGTAGAGACGTGGTGCGAGCCGCGAGCCGGCGCGCCGCGACCGCGCCGCCTTATCGCTATCACGTTATCAACCCTTATCAGTTTACTCATCGCGAAACCGATCGCGCACCGCTTTTCGGTACATACGCGTGCGAACTGTATCCAGATGTGATTTAATTGGCCTCGATCATGCACGGGATTTCTTTATATATTCTATTGTGTTTATTTGTGTTGTTCTATCATGGAAACTGTCAAGGTGAGTTTTCCATATGTTTCAGTTGAAATTTTGATATTGTGTTTGTTGATATTGTAATCGTTATTTTTTTTTATCTAATGTAGGTGTGTATGGTTGATTGTGTCATTGCAAAGGTGTGACCAACAGTACCGTAGGGAAGTATTCCGTTACTTTGAATTAAACTATGTTACATACAAATTAAGGCGTTACGGTGAATTCATGTTGAGAATTAATTAATACGCATGGCATGATTAGAATAATAGAACCTACGAAAGTTTTAAATTAAATATTCTATTATTAGATAATTAGGTACCTTGGGAAAACTTGTTGGAAAACAGTTTTGTTTACGTACCTACCTACTTTATACTTGTTTCCTTTACAATAGAATTTTTTAACTAGAATTATTGTGAATCAAGTAATTAGGTTATAGATTTACCTACTTATTATGCTCTAGCTATTGGTAGTGATAATATAATATTCTTGGGACAACTCACACAACGCTGTCTGATCCAAAACTAAACAGAGCTAGTACTATGGAAACCAGACAACTGATAAACATACTTATATATTTTTAAATACATTCATATTAATATATAAATAACACCCAGACACAATAAACTATCGTGTTCATAACACAAAGTTTTACCCTGGGTAGGGATCGAACCCACGACCTCCAGCTTAGCAGTAATGGTCACTAACCACTAGACCATGTATGTATATATGTTGGCTAATAGGCGTTATTATTGGCCGTATAATTAATTATAAACTTATGTCCTTCTTTTATACCTACAAATCAAATTTCATAAAAATCGCCTCAGCCACTAAACTGAAGAAAGATAGGTATATCTAAGTGTGTAGGTAGATACTACTTTAAAAAAAAAAAACTGTTTTGAAACTGTTTTCAACAAACTGGTTTTATGGGACTATCTCGGTTACCAAACAATTAATTTTCAGCATCAGTCTATGGGTACACTTAGGACTTTATGATTAGCATTTTTCTGTAGTTTTTACGCTCGAAAAAGTTACTGCATTGCCTAATAAAGTTAGACGGAAATCTAAAATTACTCATTATTAATGTATAATGATTGCGTTGCCTTAGTTGTATACCAAGATTAAAACCAAATAAAACTTATTCGTTATCTCAACACAGACATAAACGTAACTTCAAAAGGAAAGATTTATTTCATGTCCGTATTAACTAAAATAGCCTAAACAGACGTAGGGCGGAACCCACCTGTTTCGGGCATTCGTTTTCTAAAATAGATATTATCCCGAATTGGAATGACAGTTTTATTTAGAAGCCAACGAATGGGTTTTCCGACTTCAGTCAACACGCTACAACACTTCCACGTGTGGAATACTTAATATTATTTTATCTCTTGCTAACAGAGAAGTGTTATAAATTTACGCGCATTAGCCATTTCAATAAATCTGCTGACAAATAGAGTTTAAATTTTCGAGGTTTTTATTCATATTAATAATAATAATAATATCTTGGGACAACTCACAAAACGCTATCTGATCCCAAACTAAGCAAAGCTTGTATTATGGAAACCAGACAACTGATAAACATACTTATATGTTTCTAAATACATACATATAATAGATAAATAACATCCAGACACAGAATAAACCATCGTGCTCATCACACAATGTTTTGTCCTGGGTGAGGAACGATCCCACGACCTCTTGCGTAGCAGTCGGATACACTCCCACCGCGCCACAGAGGCAGTCTAAAAATACATTTATACCACCAGCTCTTCCCCGCGGCTTCACTCGTATTAAGTGTAATTTTTATAGCGTCCCTATTAGCTAATAGCTATTGCCCGTGGCTCCGCTAGCATGGAAGCCGGTTATCGCGATAAAAATACAGATCTTATGAAATTATAATATTAATAGTAAGTAATATAAGTATTAGGGACTTAATAGAGGGTAGTAATTAAAGGAACGAACCTTTCATTTACTCAACGTTTCGATCGAATTGTACCGATCGCGGTCACATGTCGGCTCTACAAGTAGGTATCGTTAGGTATGGGAGTTAACGGGAGCTTAACACGGCAAATAACCCGTAGTAGGACTAACATCTAAGGGGGCGCTCATTAATTATGTGATGTGGTTAGGAGGGAAGGGGGGGGGGGCGAATCTCACCAAATTTCACGTCGGGGAGGGTGTTGGCAAATCTCCAAATTTTTTTATTGCACAGAACCAACTAAAACTGGATAAAAATATGTAATAATAATAATATCTTGGAACAAATAAATAACAACCAGACACAGAATAAACTTTCGTGCTCATCACACAATGTTTTATCCTGGGTGGGGATCGAACCCACGACCGGTCGGATCGAGTCGTATACACTCCCACCGCGCCACAGAGGCAGTCAGTCTGTTATTAAGTAAAAATATAAAAATAATATTGTTACTTACACTTACTTAATTTCATAATTTTTGGGGGATCGACTCACACTAGACCAGTCTTGAGTCAAATGTGAAATCTACGTGAGATTAGGGAGGGGGGGGGGGCGTCAAACCAAATCTCACGATATCTCACCAGAGGGTGGGGTCCAAAATTTGCCAAATCCCCTCACGTAACTTATCGAAGGCCCTTAATGTACCTAATTAGTAGCATGATTGGTTGTAAGTACGCCGGGTAATGAAGGGAATACTTACAAATCGTGACACAAATTAATTGCCCCGGTGGCGCAGTGAGAGTGTGTAGACAGCAGTCTCCACCTTGCACAGCACAAGAAGTCGTGGGTTCTATTCCCACGCGGAATGGAACACAAATAGTTTTTCAGACTCTGGATGTATATTGTGTCTGTTAATTGTATGTTTGTTTACATACAGCTAGTACTGCAAGAGTGACTTTTATAAAAAAAAAACCGGACAAGTGCGAGTCGGACTTGCCCACCGAGGGTCCTGTAATTTGTTGGTACGTTGGTAAGTGTGTGGCAGTTTTTTAAATAAACGGGTATTTTTTTACGTTAACTTAGAAATTTGATTGTTTTACAGTTTAATTATATGGGACTGTAGACCTGTATATAATGTTTTAATTTTAACTTGATACCTACGTTCCCGAGATAAAGGGACTGACGGACGGACAACATAGTGATCCTATAAGAGTTCCGTTTTTCCCTTTTATGGTACGGAATCCTCAAAATAGGTAAGCATCATTAGTCCCTAAGTATTTACAAAGATGACGTGTAGGTTACAGTAGCATGCATCTTAATTTTAAGGAAAGCATAACATTATTTATTTTTGGTTAGAATATCTTTATTTTTTATGAAAAATATGTCAAAAGATGTCACGTAGCATTAACGTTATAAAGAGGTAAAGTTTGTGAGGTTGTAGGGGGTAATCTCTGGATCTACTAAACCGATTTTGAAAATTCTTGAACAATAAAAATCCACGTTATTTATGAGTGTCATAGGCTATATAACATCACGGTTCGACCAATAGGCGGAGCATTAATGAAAAATGCTGCAAAAACAGGGGGAAAATGATACAAACGAAGTTGCGCGGGTCAGCTAGTGGCAGGCGCGGATCCAGAACTTTGTTCAGGGGGGCAACGTATGACTCAACCGGCAAAGTGTCGCTCACATAACAAGGGGGGTGCATTTGATTAAACACCGGCATACTAGCCACTGCCGCCGAGGGGGACCTGTCGAAACACGCCAGTACAGTGTCGAAATTTACAAAAAAAGGTCATTCAGCCGAGTCTAGGGGAGGGGGGGTTGCCCCTGTTGCCCAACCTCCTTGGATCCGCGCCTGGCTACTCGGTAATAAGTAAAGTATTGTTTTTAAACTTTCGCGATTTTTATACATATTAGTTATATTTCGGGACTTAATCGCGTGAATTATTTAATGGTACGAACCTTTTATTTACCCGACGTTTCGATCGAATTGCACCGATCGTGGTCACGGGTCGACCCGTGACCACGATCGGTGCAATTCGATCGAAACGTAACTAATAAGTAAAGTAACTAGAAAGATAGAGAAATTTAAGATCTTGTAACATAGTCAAGATAGGTGGTTCGATTTCGGCCTCGGCATACGAAAGTCTCGGCTTCGAATCCTGGGTCTGGACTTCAAATTTTTCTATCTTTCAATAATGCAATTATTGTAATAATCTATACTAATTTTATAAAGCTGAAGACTTTGTTTGTTTGAATGCGGTAATCTCAGAAAGTACTGGACTGAATTGAAAAAATATTTTTCTGTTGGGTAGCTCATTTATCGAGGAAGGCTATAGGCTATATACCACCACGCTACGACCAATAGTAGCGGATCAGCAATAAGAAATGTTACAAAAACGGGGAAAAATTGCGCTTACGAAGTTGCGCGGGACAGCTAGTAAGTTAACAAGTAGTTAAATTTTGCTTCTTTAAAATTGTTGAAAATAAGCACACGCTCAGCTGAAATAACATAGTGTACTTGAGATAAGTATGCAATGTATTTAGCCTCACTTGGCGCCGAACTGGGACTGTTTAGCATAACTGCTACTGATTTAGTTGGACTGCGAGTGTTGTGTTGACCTGTGCATGTCTGGAATTCCACTAAACCACGACCAAACCTAAACATTTCAAATAGAACTGCGACATTTTATCGGAAACGTTTGTATGTTTTCAAAATAGTACTGACTCAATTTAAGAAATGTTTTTCTTTATTTTCTAGGTAGTAGGTATACTTTTTTGATTGCCTATGACTGTTGTGTAAAAAATTGGGGCTTAAATTTCTTGATAGGACAAATCTTGGTGCTCTTTAGTTATTTCATCGGAGTTTGAGTGTGTTTTGTGTCTGGAACCCAGGATCAGGAGCCTTACTTTTATTGTCCCGACACTTATTATTTTTCTGATGACAAACAGTCTTCATCTCAGTAGCCTACAGAGGCATTGCTTACTTCTGGTATCACTTTCAATCTATAGGTTGCTTAAAGATTAGTTCATATTTTTAACAAAATTATAACTAATCTTATCAAAATAATATTACAAAATTAAATTACCCATAAAATATGCTTTTTTGTTTTTATTATTATTTTATTTTAATTAATATTTTAATATCTTAACCAATATTTTATTTACTATATTTAATCATAGTCTTACTTATATAAACTTTATTTTTTCTGTTTATATTTATTTTATACTAATATTGACGGTTAATATTCGTGTCGTCACTTTGATCTTAGCAGAATACCAGCGCAACTCCTCCTTAAGCGGAGTTGCAATCTAGCTGAGCTAGGACCATTTTTGTCTCTCGATACTACTAATAATTGAATCTGTACTACTTACTGTATTTTTTTTTCTTTTGAGGACAAAATAAATTTATTTCTTCTTCTTCTTCTTCTAATTATAAATCAATATTCAGCCTGTCCCCCTGCGATTAATACATTAATTCCAAACAATTATTGTTATATTTATATTTATTAAATGAATCATCTTTATATCATCCCGGTAGTTATAATTATGGAACACATTTTAATATTGAAGAATTAAACTAATAAATATTATAATTATTATATGAAGTTTGTCCTGTTACATTGAATTAAAGTAGGTATGATATCACTCCAATGCTTGTTATTGACATTGACATTAATTATTATTAATTTATTAGTCATCTACACATTAATACATTCTAATAATGAATATTTATGAAGATTTTCCCATTAGGTAGACTTTAAAGTTCTTGCCATACTATCTATCCATACTAATATTATAAACAGGAAAGATTTGTATTTTAGTAAAAAAATTAAAAACTACTGGACCTATGTCAAAAATACTTTCACCACTTGAAAGCCACAATAACGGAGAGTAACAGATCCCTACGAAAATTACAATAATGTAACTGAAGGTATAAAAAACTACGATGTGCGAAGCCCGAGCAGGCAGCTAGTATATTATATTATTATACCTATCTAGGTTTTTGTCGTAGGTACTGGGTTGGCTAAGGCTAACCGTTACAATTGAATGCACGAAAAATATTTGAAATCAGTAAGTAAATCGAAAGTAAGACATACGAACGGAAAACCAGACTACGAAATAAAATTACAAAACGTATAGGCCATTTTTTATGAAAACGCAACAAATTACAGTTGTGCCTAATCTGATTTTCCTTCTTATGTCTACTTTGCAAAATTATTACGTTCTGCACGACATTGTATTGATACAAATAAAAAAATAAGTCGCGTTATGATAAATTTAAATCACCAAACTAAACAGCAAGGGCCCATGTTATGCAGATAATACGGCTCGGCTGCTCAAAAACGATTATCATTGACACTATTCCATGTTCATGTAACGCCTTTCCACACTATGTTATCAGTTCCCATTCCTGGTTAGTATCAGTGTAATAAAGCCGCAGCACGTGCTGGTTGTTGAGCCATATTCGTAGATATCAGGAGTTCGGCGGTAATCTTGCGTACGCCCACATAAATTGTGTCAACGCGACAACAGTCACAAAATGTCCGAGAGTACGAAAGGCAACGTTCAACTATCTAGTTGTTAATTGTAATATCGTATTAGGAATTATGTTTTAAGGTTTTAATTAAAAGGTGTAGATAGGTTACCGTGCCGATTTTAAACAACATTCATTTTTTAAAAACGGCAAATGAATGCACATATTGCAATGTCACATTATTATAAAAAGTTGTAAAAGCAGGAAAGCATGATTTAATTTTTACGAGCGAAAAAGAGAAAAATGTAATTCGCTGCTTTCATCTGTTGACGCGGGCGATGCGACACTGACGTATAAAAATAAGTCAATTGTATTGTATTTTAGCGCTTGTAACTGATCTACACCTTTTTGCTTAAAGCATCATTGGTGAATGTCCTGTACCTAATGATGTTATTAAATAATAATATGTAATAATCTTTATGAAATGTACAAAGGGTAACATAATTAGTGTGGTTGAGATCTTCTTTTACGTACCTATACAATACCTGTGGCAGAAGATCTCATTCTTCCTTGTCCATAATTATGCATAATCTATTAACCTTAAGACTATGAGTGAAAAGTGCAACTGTAAAGTAAACAATGCGAATGGGAGTGCGATGAGTACCTACAGGTACAGGTGTGTCTGTGTGTGTAAGTGCGTGTATGTGCATGAGTTTGCGGGTATGTGTGCGTGTTTGTGAGCGAATAAATAAATAAACAAAACAAATAATGAACATAAATATCAATACACGCTCGCGGAACACCTTAGGAACAAAGTAGGCTGTAATTCCGTGTCCGGGAAGTATGTGTATGTGTGCGTTGCTCGAGTGAGGTACAGACCAGGGATGTTAAAGCTTCGACTCTATGCTTTAGATTTGACCCCCCCCCCAAATAGTAAATTTTACCACCTAAATCCCGCCCTCCCCCTAAATTACTTAAACCCTCTCCGAAAAACGATCCTGGGTACGCCTAAGATGTAGTTGACTTTAGGTACGTAAGTTACCTTCTGCTACTTCGGTATTTTGTAATTCTGGTAGTCTATTTTTTTAACTAAGGCGCGTTTGCCTCACTTAATGTGTCAAGTGTTTGGGAAATGTTTCCTTTTTTTGTACGTTTGGTTTCGAGTTCATTAACTAGCCTACATAGGCTCTACTTAATGTGTTTGAGAAATACTTTCACATACCTACTCGTACTAGGTTTTTTTTTTAAATGTAACTATGAATATGGGATTGCGGATCCCACATTACTAGCAATCCTGTTAACCCCTCCGGCTAAGCTCAATGGCTTTTGTTAAGAGTGGGTTCACGTCGGTAGTATAATGGGTTGGATTTGAACCCGCGACCTCACGATTGCGAGTCCGATTCCTTAGCCATTAGGCTGCCGCCCATTTCATTCTGGGGGGGCACGACGAGAGCCAAATGCCCAGTGAGTGTTGTTGCCCGGATGTTTACTTCGAGGGGTGGGTTTACTTCGCGGAGGGTGTGCCCATAAATAATTCCTTCTGGAGGGGATGGTCACAAAAGGGAAATGGGCAAAGAAATTAATCCATTACAAGAAATTCGGTACACAAAACTACCGTCTGGGCAGGGGGGGGGCACACCTTCTACACCAGTGTTATAACCGTCGTTAGCAGGCATATCCTAAAGGTTTTATTGCAATAATGTGTAGGTTATTGTATGTTGAGTCCAGGTGCATTTCCCCTCGCCGTTGACAACATACGTATATTTTTGCTGTAGTTCTACGTATTCGAACCATGTATCAATATTAGTTATAGATACGATTTCAGTGAACAAATTCAACTGAAATCTTATCTAATTAATAGAAAGACGCATTCATGCGAGTAGGTGACATGACTCATAATGATGATGATCGGAATGAAAAAGGGGATTCTAGGACGGATAAAGCAAAGTATTTGGTAATATTCTAATGAACTAGGTTGTAACCTTTGATTATATAATGTCTAGATTCATCATCATTCCAGCATTTAAAATTGAAATAAAGAACTATCAAAAAGTACGGTCAAATGGACGTACTTTTTGAGAGGTCAGACGACTCCTATCAGATGTTCTAGCCATAGTTATTCTAGCGCGCCATTTTCAACGAGTGTCAAACGTCAAACATAGTAGCTTCATTTTTTTATAGTCTTACTAAAGGAATGCTCCATCTAGATATTACCTATATAATCAAAGGTTGTACCTTTTTTCCTTCCCGCCGAAATTAAAGATTTAAATGTTTATTTATTATATTTTATCTCCCAAAGTTATTGTTATTCATAAAATATTGACCACTTTTCTGTCATAAAAACTCTTTACTAAGATTTAAAAAAGTTCCGTTTATTAGACGGAGCATCTTGATAAACCCTGCGTTTTACATTACAATAACGCACAAGTACGTAATGAGGTACATTACGATATTGAAATTGGTGAAATAACAGACCCTTTACGAGCAAATGCGTTATAAATTATATTATTATACATTATTGATGTTACTGGCAGAATGTATACATAACTGCACCAAATGAAAAAAAAAAAGTCATGGCGGGAAGAGAAAATGTAATGTTACAATGTCTCGCAACATTAGACTGCGGATAAATTTTGTAATAGGTAGGCAGTGCCGGATCCAGAATTGTCGTTTGTTGGGGGGGGGGGGGGGGGCTTGAACCAGATAGGGCCGTTGTTGCAAATATATTTCACTGATAAATTATTTCTACTTTTTTTTGCAGTACAACAACAACTACAGAATAAGTTGGTATGCATCGAACACGAGGTGTGTGGCGCGTGTCTGTCCGCTGCATCCCATTGCCGATGGTGTGCGGATCCTTACTACAAATCTGGTGGACCTCGCTGCAATGATGATGAAAGGTAAATGTCTTCACAAATATATTGGTGCTAACCTATGGGGTCTTTACAATATTAAACAAATGTAATACGACCGTTGCAACACGATCGAAAAGTCCGCGAATAAATGATAGGTTTAGTCTTAAAATATTTATCGGGTAACACCCGCAGTCTATAAAATTATATAATGTATACAAATCGTGAAACTTTAAGAACATAATTTTTATTAATTTCTGATTGAAGACATACCTTCTTATGGTGCGAATCAATGATTTTCAAAATGGCAAAATAATTAAAAAGAATATAGTCAATCAGCAGTAGTGTCATTTACTTACAAATGACCAAAGAGCATGACATAGTAAGTAATAGATGATTAGTTAGTTTTGCGGTAAACCGCATTTCTATGCTGTAAAGTAAATGACTTATGCAAATCTTCTAGAAAATCCGTGTGCATCATTCTTGTAAAGATTTAAGAAAACAGGTAGGTACTGTTAATTAATCGAAAAATTATGCAAATCTGTATTCAGGAAAGAATTGAATTTACGACTTCGTTCACAAATGTTCATTAATTACCTCTCTATTCTAAGTAGATAGGTACTTAATTTATCGCCGCCTAATTTTTATGCACTAAAGTATTTCTCAGTAGTTTTTCCCCTCGTGTTTGATTTTGCGTACTAGCTTTCGCGCACGGCTCCGCCCACGTGGATATCAGTTATTGAGATAAAAGCTATCCTATGTCCTTCCCCGGTACTCGAACTATCTTCGTCTAGTCCGAATTGAAAAAATATTTTACTGTTGGGTAGCCCATGTATCGAGGAAGGGTACATGCTATATAATATCACGCTACGACCAATACGAGCGGAGCAGCAATAAAAAATGTTGCAAAAACAGGAAAAATTGACACATACGAAGTTGCGTGGCTCAGCTAGTTATTAATAAAATGACAATAACTTATGCTTATACATTTTCGCGATTTGTACCTACACATATATACTACGGGTCTTAATCGCGTGAATAATTTAAGGTAAACTACCTTGTTTATTGGCCGACGTTTCGACCGTATTGCAACGGCCGTGGTCACGGGTAGACTTATAAATCTAGTTGCATTATAGCTGTAAGTTCCCCAAACGAAATAAATAAAAAACATTTTGGCAGTCTATTAAATAATTTTATCCAGATGTATACTGAATTATGTGACTATCACATTTATGTACACAATAATCTTTCGCACTATAATATTCAATCACAGACAGAGTTGCTATCTCATTTAAAATATTAGTTTGGATGTGCTATTCTGATATATTAACTGTGCCTAAAGATTCATCAAAATCCGTACAATAGTTTTTCCGTGAAATACAACAAACATTCGTCTATCAATTCATCTTTACCAATATTCAGATTCTTTATATTGATAGGATGTAAAGGTACTTGCTACATGCACAGCAAGTGCCGCAAAATTACCTACCTATGCAGCAATTAATATAAAGAAATAATTCACTTGACATAACATGCCATTGCTTTCTGCGGCACATTTCTGCACTCTTTGGCATTCCATTCAACACTTTGTCATTCTGTACTATTATGTTTCTACCGTCAGTGAAAGGCTGGCCTTAATAGGCATTCTGCTATAATTGATGGTTTCATCATTAAGCTTAACTAGTAGGTATTTAAAGAAATACTCTTTAGAACAACGGAAGATGGTTATCGAACTATCTTGGTTTGAATCGAGTCGATTAAGCTACGCCCACATCGTTCAGTAATTGGATGATGTTCTGTTTGTGTGTAAGTTCTGATGCCTTAAAGTACCTATTGACATAGTACAAATGGGTTCTCATGACCAAAGAGTATTTAATTGGGAACAATAAATAGTTTTTGTCTTAACTTCATCTTAAAAAATGTTTTTAAGGTTTTTATTACCGGGTGGTCCGTTACTATTCTGTAGCAAAAGTGAGGTCCCTAATCCAGTGGCGATGAAGTAGATCGATTTTGCGAGAGTAAGCAACATACCAAACACTGTTGGCTCATCTATCTTCTAATATTTAAAATTCTCGTGTCACAATGTTCGTTCCCATACTCCTCCGAAACGGCTTGACCGATTCTCATGAAATTTTTTATGCATGTTCAGTAAGCCTGAGAATCGGCTACTATCTATTTTTCATACCCCTAAGAGTTTGATTGTTTGTTTGAACGCGATAATCACAGGAACTACTGGGCCGCATTGAAAAAATATTTTATTGTTGAATAGCTCATTTATCGAGGAAGGCTATAGGTTATAACATCACGCTACGACTAATAGGAGCGGAGCAACAATGAAAAATGTTGTAAAAAAAAAGGAAGAAAAAAAAAAGGGAAAATTTACGCAGACGAAGTTGCGCGGGTCAAAGTCAAAGTCAAAGTCAAATATCTTTATTTCGTAAAATCAGGTTAATGATTATTTGAAAACGTCAAATTAAAACATACTAAACTTTTTATAAAACTATGAATGTTTGAAAAAAAAAAACAAAATGAGGTTAGGTGGCAGTTCCAAGTGTAAAGCTCATGAGAAGAAGCTGCCAAGAAACTCATGTGCCACTCTTTTAAAATGATCAAGTTTTTCTTTACAAAAATAAATTTTACTGAATGAACCAGTGTGTTTGGTGAGTGTAATCGTTTATAAAATAAGGATAACTAAATATAATAATACTATTAGTAACTCTAAAATGAGTATATATAAACGTATTCAGCAAACACAATACTTCACTTCTTACAAAGTAAATATGTATATATACATATAATCTTAAAGTACATTTTAATAGCCTGTGAGAGAAAGCAGTTCAATCCCAAGCGTTTTTGTCTTCCATATAATCAATTATTGAGTAGTAACTTTTCATACACAATTTTTTCTTAATGGTACACTTAAAATTATTACGACTTAATTTTTGAATATCGCTAGGGATTTTATCGTAGAAACGTATACATTGGCCCCGAAATGATTTGTTTACTTTTTGTAACCTTGACGCTGGTACAACAAGTTTATGTTTGTTGCACGTGTTAATATTATGTATATCACATTTCTTACAGAAACTATCAATATTTTTGTGAACATATATAAGGTTTTCATAGATATACTGACATGCAACAGTCATGATATCGATTTCCTTAAATTTTTCTCTAAGTGAGTGTCTACTACTAAGATCGTAAATTGATCGAATAGCCCTCTTCTGCAGAACAAAAATGGTTTGAATGTCGGCAGCATTCCCCCACAGTAGAATACCGTACGACATTAAACTATGAAAGTAACTAAAATAAACTAATCGCGCTGTTTCAACGTCTGTTAGCTGACGAATTTTTCTAACTGCGTACGCTGCAGAACTGAGTCTATTAGACAATTCACTTATATGTGGACCCCACTGAAGCTTAGAATCTAGAGTAATTCCTAAAAACTTTGTGGTCTCTACGGGGTTCAACTCATCTTCTTTTATTTTTATAGTGGTTTTTACTGGTTTCACGTTAGGTGTTATAAATCGAATACATTTAGTCTTGCCCTCGTTTAAGAGTAAATTGTTAACATCAAACCAGTTAACCACTTTTGAGATAGCCATATTTACATCTTCAAAGTCTTTTTGCTGGCGTTTTAATTTAAATAAGAATGATGTATCATCTGCAAACAGGACCATCTCATGATTATTTTTTACTAAATATGGTAAGTTGTTTATGTAAATTAAAAACAATAAGGGCCCGAGAATAGAACCCTGTGGGACTCCCATTTTGACCACAGACCCCGGGGAGCGTTTACCATTAACATCAACTTTCTGAATCCTGTTACTCAGATAGGACGTAAGAAGATTCAGAGCTGTGTTTTGAATACCATAATGTTGCAATTTCCTGATTAATGTTTCATGCAGAACACAGTCAAATGCCTCAGATAAATCACAGAAGACGCCTAAAGCATCCTGCAACATTATTATTACATATTTATAGCGTTTTCTTTTTGTCAACTTTTAAGTATTATACCTCCCATAGTCTAAAATTCGATTGGTTTATTATGATATTGAACTTTTTAAGTCATATTTTTTTTAATTAATAACTTTTTCATTGACTAATAAAATAATGAAAAAAATTGGCATGTGCACTCATTATCATGGGCACATAACATAACCCTTGAATTTGATCACACATTTCTGTTACACGTTGTTTAATTAAATAGAAATAAAATAAATTATCAAAAAATAAGTAGGTACCTATAACGGCTACAACATTCAATAGTAAAACGGATAATTATCAATTTGAATTTCTTTAACTACTTAACCCAAAAAGTTACAAAATTATCTAAGTAAGATATTTAGCACAAAACTGGGTCCTTATTCACTCATCTTTATTTCGTTGTCGTGACAAGCCCATGCGAACTGTCGCACGGGCTTGGTTGTTTGTTGTAACTGGTTGTATGTAAAGTCAGTTTACGGACGATAATTTTACGTGATAACGTCCTATGAAAACATTGATGACATTGTAATAAACAACCATGACTGTGACGGCTTTAGTTGCATGTCGCTGCTATCGCCATTCGCTGATAGTCTGATAGCTTTAGTTCCAACTGTATCGCATGTCGCTGAAATCACCATTAACTGATAGGCTGATAGTGTCAGCCTATTAGCGTCAGGCGTAACGTGATAATTTTTCGTGCGTGCACCCGGTCATCGATTTATAAGACGTTATTACGTCAAAACGTACAATACTGAGGTAACAGTGAGCAAGTCAGTCTCGCATTTGACGGGCTTTTTCCACCACAATGCAATTCGCTTCGGTCCAAAACAAAAAAGGTTCACTTTTATTTCGCCTAATCAATTACGCTTACTATCACGACAACGCACATTCCTCGTTCATTCGTTCCCACGTTCACTGACCGATATTTGGGCTGCTTAATCAACAGATCGTTGTTTGATAGATTATTGATAGCGAGGCTTACACGTTCAGATGAACGATTTTCAATGGGCTTTCGTACTTGGAAGAAAGTAGGCGACGATTGTGTTGGGGACGGAAGTACTTGGTGGAATGAGTTGTGATTAATTTGTGTGTATCCATTCGAGAGAGTGGGTTAACACTCACAATTATAGTGTTTCATTTAGTAAAGGGGCGTGCGATGAGTGTTGGTCGTAGTAGAAATAAATTATTTTTAAAATGCTTTTTGAACATTGTCTGAAAAGTAGGTTATGACCTATTTACTTACTACTTAATAACATTTAGGTATATTGTCAGGTTTTAGAGCTTATTATTGGTAAGTAGGTACTTATGTACCTCATTCTTCCGGCAGTTCCGGGTTTAAGTCTGCGTGGAGTCGATCAAAGCTAACGTCCATTTCTAATTTTATTACAATCGGTTCATAGGTTGGCCATGAAACAATATTACTTAATAATGAACGAAATGAGAGGTATTTTTGGAACGAAGTTCCATAGCGCGCGTTACGAATGGGGGCTAGACGGAAAAAATTAAGACCAAAAGTTGTAACGACGACACTTTTTGCTATAGTTGTAAGCCGTGCGGCGTGCACGTGATTCTCTCTCTCCCTCTCTCTCTTTTAATATATTAAATCCCGAAGAATATAGGGGGGGAGGTTAAGTTCTTGGTGTGTTTTTGTGTCTGTTTGTCTTAAACGGAGGATTTTTTTTGTAATTTTTATTTAGTAAACTAAGTTACAATATTTATCACATAGTATACCTACTAGCCAAACTTAACGTTTGATGGCGAGATGCGCTGTATTTTAACTTATTGCTATCTTGCATTATACCTACTATCAATTTTTTTGCACATTTTTAGTTTCAGTGCTAAAATGAACATTTTTAATCTTCATTCTAGATTTAGCGTTTAGATATCCAACAATACATACAGTACAATAATAGTGGTTGTCGTCGAGGTGACCAAGGGATTTATACCGTAGGACGGGCAGCAGCATAGATTATATACTTATAGGGCAGCAGCGTCCTCGGAGTACTTTATAAAGCCTTATAGTGCGATCGCCAAACCACTCGCCAAGCGCTGCGATTATGGCAATTACCCCCAGGATCTATCTATCTCTATAAGTAGGTTCCACAGAGGAGACTCGTGCCCAGCAGTGGGACATCAAATTGGTTGATATTAATTAATATGCTCTGAAATTAAATTTATATCTGTAAAAACTTGTCTCTCTTCGCTTTTTAGCCTTGTGAATACCGGATGCAGTCAAGGCTTCATTCAGCGTCCAGAGAAACCTGTGTGGGATGTGGTAGAGAACAGTTCACTGCAAGACATGATGCCCAACACTCAAGAAAATGTCGTACAAATACAGCCGCAGAGGATAAGACTTTCTCTCAAACCACGTAAGATTTTATAATAATTTTAAGTACCTACTTTATATATAGGTTGGAGTCATCAGCATCGGCCCTTTCCTCAGATCAAGGTAGAGCGAGATTATATGATTATGCGAGGGCCCAACTCGCGAGCATCAAGGGATAGAAAAAAAATGAGGTCTAGTAACATGGTCCAGATAAGTGGTTCGATTCCGGCCCCGGTTTGGCTACGGAAGTCTCGGGTTCGATTCCTGTATCTTGACTTCAAATTTTTCTATCTTTCAAAAATGCAATTATTGTATTTGTAGAGCGAGATTGTTTTCCAGCGCCATATGTTCGACGTTTTTACATAACGCCTGGCCTGAATCAAATAATTATTCAATTCGGACCCGTAGTTCCTGAGATTGCCACGTTCAAAAAACAAACAAACTCTTCAGCTCGCTTATAATATTAGTATAGATATTAAAACCCTTTATCACCTACCTTACCCCACATGTTTTTGGACTTATGATCTTGACCGACTCTTTTACTAAACCTGACAACAAAAACATCGCTTTTACTCCGTGGTCTTACAGATGTGTGGTAGATGGTTTTGTGACACAAGTAGTAGGTAGTGAAGGGCTAATTCGTATTTTTTTGGTTTAGTTATTTGGTGTTATGTAAAGGCGCCACGAGCGGGAGGTTATTAGTATATTAAAAATCAGCCTGTATAAGGGGACCTTAGGGTTCTATATCTATACTTAACCGACTTTATTGCGTTAGAAACTCTTAAAATTAGAGTTTCTAACCCAATAGACTTTCTACTCAACTCAAATGTGGCTATAATTGTAGTATAAATTAATTAAATATATTTAAACCTAATTAACTGCGTATGCTTCGGTTCTTTCAAAAGAGGAAATAACCGCTTAAAATGATAAACTTGAAGTAGGTACCGCGTCCATCACATAATATTACTTGAGGTTACACTTGGACGAATTTAAAGGAAACCGCAGTTCTTAATTTCCTGTTTTGCAATAAGTTTTCATATTGCATTTAAGAGTAGATGTGGTCCTACCTACTAATATTGTGACATCGTTAAGCTGCTCGATTTTATACAGTTTTAAGGACCAAAAGTCTACGACATCGGCCTATGAGTATTTTTATCCATACTAATATTATAAATGTGATAGTAAGTCTGTCTGTCTGTCTGTCTGCTTTCACGCTCAATTAGCTAAACAGATTTAGATGAAATTTGGTATGGAGATAGTTTGAGTCCCGGTGAAGGACATAGGGTAGTTTTTATTGCGATAACCGATATCCACGCGGGCGGAGCCGCTGGCGAAAGCTAGTAATTTATAAATATCTGTGGTCGCTAAAACCATTCCCATGTAGGTACTGTCACAATCTTCCAATTCTTCAAATAACCGTGTACTATTCTGTCGTAGACGAACCTCTTGGGCACCCCCATTAGCATCAAGCTGTTATTAAAAGTTCAGATTTTGATATGATTATCAATGTCTTAAAAAAGAATGTCCGTCCTTTTGAAGCCACAAATCTTTTACTTGCATGCCCGTTATTCCGATTAAAATTATTCTAGAATCCGAGGCTTCAAGCTACTTCTACACCAAATTTAATCTAAATCGGGGTTAAGGCGTAAAAATGTTACAGGCAGAAAGAGTTTTTTTTATTTCAGTTTTAATGCTTTTGTATGGATTACGTAAAATATAATTGTTGTTTCAGGAGAGACCAAAAAGATACA
This sequence comes from Herminia tarsipennalis, assembly GCA_945859575.2. Taxonomy (NCBI): domain Eukaryota; kingdom Metazoa; phylum Arthropoda; class Insecta; order Lepidoptera; family Erebidae; genus Herminia; species Herminia tarsipennalis. Next base: position 15,176,716 of record OX243846.2, on the reverse strand, counting down.
GTTTTCCTTCAGACCTGCCAAAAATTACCCTTTAGATTTATATTACTTAATGGATCTCACTTGGTCGATGAAGGATGACAAGGAAACTTTGGTGTCTTTGAGAGATGATCTTCCTACATTGCTGAAGAATTTAACTGACAATTTTAGGTAAAAATATATCTAGCAAAACAAAATAAATTAAGTACTCTTCTTGCTTTCAAAATTAATTAATTAAGTACAACAGTCTATGTAGGTAAAAACGCATGCCCTAGTTCAAACGTTAGGTAAGTTTGAGACGTGCTAAAAAGTAGGTAGCCAGTGGCGAAGCGTCCTTAGAACACTATTACTTTCGGTTTCCGTTTGGACTGTAGTTACTTTGTATTATAGGTACAAATAACCACGTCCAGCGAGATATATTTTTGTATCGGGTACCTCTGAAAAAATCAACCTTTCGCTTCTGGTAGGTACCTACCTATTTTACATTAAAGCAAACGTTAACTTAAAACTGAGTGGCGTTTGAGAATTCAGCTTTAAAAGTTCTACTAAGGAAGGAAGTGTGTTTACTTTATGTACACTGGCAATGCAATTCAATAACTAGATGTACAAGTTCCTTAGGAACGCGGTGGATGACGTCACGAATGCCATAAAAATCGTATCATGTGGAGGCTAAATTAGACTTTGGCGGTCATGTCTCGGTGCCGGAATTGGTAACGGCTTAGGGCAAGTACCCTTAAGGTCGCGGGTTCAAGTCCTGCTTGAGACGAATTTTTCCTCTACACATTTAAATTTATATGTATAAGATAAGCGTAAAAATGCTTTAAAAATTACAAAAAGTAGATGTAGTGTAGCATCCGTGAGGACATTCCTTGTAATAGCTTATCTAAAACAATCAGTTGGCAGCTTCTGGCATTGTTAGTTACGGCTATAGTAGGTATACCTAATTGCATTAACGGGTGCTATATGCTTGTTAGTCAAGTCAAGTTGCATTTGCTTAAAATTGTATTGTTTTCTAGGATTGGTTTCGGAAGTTTCGCAGAAAAACCGCTAATGCCATTTATAAGCACGGATGCAAGAAGACTTGCGAATCCATGCTCAGTTGAAGAAGAGGCCTGTGAAGCGACGTACGCATACAGACACCACTTGTCTTTAACTAATCAGGTAAGATTGTTTGTTTTAAATGAAAGCCTTAATTAAAATAAGATAAATACAATATTGTTAGAGAAATTGGGTTATTTGGAATTTCGTTTCTCCAATTCTAATTTACAAGGGATCATATCGTTTTGAAGTCTAAATAAAAAATATTTTCAATTATAGATAGAGAAGTGTGTTTAAAATCGATTAAGGAAGACATCTTGAAAACAAACAGACACGGACAGATTTATTTAAGTACATGACAGCTTCGGTGACGCAGTGGGAGTGTGTACGATTGCTGTGCGAGAAATTGAAAATAATTACAACACTCCGGTGCAATGAAATCGCACAGGCGCACAAAAATACATTAGGTTTTTTTAAATGTGGTTTGAAAGATTATTTCAATATTTTTTTATGACTCCACATAACTGATGATAAATTTCCGTTAGTAGCAGTAAAATAGGATTACTACAATTAGTAGTGTGAGCCCGAGCTCAAACAGAAAGTAGGCAATATGGATTCCGGGACCTATTCCAGGTTGTATCTGGAGTAAGTCCAACAATAATAATTGCTTGAACATTTATTAAATCCTTTGCTTAACGCTTCATTGTATATTAATCATCACACGATAACAATGGTTCTACTTTCTATGCGAACGTAATCAAAGTTGGCGAAGTAAAATTCAAATCAATTTAGTCATTTGGGTTTCAGTGCTCAGTATTTTTAATTGTTAATGATTTCAATAATGACCCCCGAAGTCATCTTGTAACTACCCTGTAATTTTTTATATATGGTAATTTTTTTTTTCGATTATGCAATATCACAATACATTTTTACGTATTTGTGATTGTATTTGTGATTTCATTACACCCAAGTGTATATTTGATTTCAATTGACAAAATGTGGTGTATTCATAAATATGTACTACGTTAATTACCCCATGGAAAAAACTGAAATTAAAAAAGATGGAAACAAGACAACCTATATGATATCATGTACTCGCACATTTTAAAGAGCAAGAGATTGTTTTCCTTAATTTGGGTACTAGCTATCCCGCGCAACTTCGTCTGCGTAAATTTTCCCCGTTTTTGCTATATTTTTCATTGCTGCTCCGCTCCTGTTGGTTGTAGCGTGACGTTATATAACTCGATAAATGGACTATCTAACAGTAAAATAATTGTTCAACTCGAACCAGTAGTTCCTGAAATTATTACAAACAAACAAGATTTATAATTAATATTATAAAGCTTGTTTGTTTGTATAAGTATAAGTATGTAGAAGTAAAATAAATGAGTTTAAATGTACTCCATAAAATTTAAATAAAAAAATGGTTGTTGTGCCTCACTCGACATAGATAGGTATAGTGTCGCGGACTTTTTTGTAGATTTTTATAAGATCTACAATTAATTAGAACATTTTATGGTTCTATCTTTTATAGTTTAGGCAGCGTATGCAAAATAAGTAACTTTTCTGGTTGATTTTTTACACCTTGTGTCCGAAAAACCCAAATATTTTACGGAACCTAATTTTTTTCCAAAATAAAATTTAGCTTATGTTACTCGTGGATAATGTAGCTTTCGAATGGTGAAAGAATTTTTAAAAACGGTTCAGTAGTTTTTGAGCCTATTCATTACAATCAAACAAACATACAAACAAAGTTTTCCTCTTTATAATATTAGTGTAGAAATGTATTTTACGTTTGGTTTCCTAATACGGTACTTATCTTATTCCCTTTCGAGAAGTCTGCTCATAAATAGCCAAGGTTATTGGTTGAAACTAGACAATGTATGCAATCTTTAAAGGTAATATACTTAGATACTCTGAAGGCTGTAAGCGTGAATAATCCGTATAACATACTCGTATATAATGTAAGCACCTATGTCATAATGCTCTTTACATGTCTATGGTTTCTTAAACAATGAATGAGTAAGAATCTCTTGTTAGAGTTCCGTAACTCAAAAGGAAAAAACGGAACCCTTTTTTTCGAAAAAAAATTAGTTTTCGTTTAAGTGTTTGAAAACTTAATATTTAAATATGCACTTAAAGAGTTGTATGTTTTATTTTTATATGTTTTTTAAAATAAATCTTAAAAATATACTTGCTACGTATAATTTAAAATCACAAATGTGTAGATTTGCGAATATCAATTCGGTATGTTTCTTTCCGCAGTGCAGACCTTGTTTTCCTAATAATGTTATCTATTTAATTTGTTTTACTTTTAAATAAATTTATAATAATTTAAAATTTTAGATAAACGAATTCATCGAACACGTCCACAAGAGTTCAGTGACAGCCAACCTCGACAATGCTGAAGCTCAGTTAGATGCATTAGTTCAAGTGATATCTTGTGGTGACAAGATCGGGTGGTCGGATCGCAGCAGAAAGCTCGTCATATTATTGTCTGATGGCCTGATGCATACTGCTGGGGATGGGAAACTTGGTAAGTGGAATAACTTACGATTACAGCAAATTTGTTTGCGCTGGCCGTACAGCATTTAGTAACTGGATGCAGGGTTTTGTTTTGGAGAAAAGGGGTGGGAGGAGTGGGGGTAAACCTCGATTAGGACCTAAGGGTTTGGTTGGTTCAAGTGATATCTTGTGGTGATAATATTGGATGGTTGGATCAGAGCAGAAAACTCGGCTGATTCATTCTGGTCGAGATGGTATACTTATCAAGTTAAGTAACTTAAGCTTCGATACTTTCTTCATTTTTTAGGATATTTTTTATTTTCATATTTTTTAACCTAGACGATTTTTTAGGATATTTGTGTCAGTGTCGTGTTTATTATGCACTAATGACCCGCGCAACTTCGTCCACGTCAATTTTCCCCGTTTTTGCAACATTTTTCATTGCTGCTCTGCTCCTACTGGTCGTAGCATGTTGTTATATAGCCTTCCTCGATAAATGGGCTATCCAACAGTGTAATAATTTTTCAACTTGACCCCGTAGTTTCTGAGATTATGGCGTTCAAACAAACAAACATACAAACTCTTCAGCTTTATAATATTAGTTTAAATTTTAACTGAATTTAGGACCCTATGGTTCAGTTTACACGTGCTTCAAGCAAAAGAAATTAGTTAAACCGCGTACATAAGTCGCGTGTACACAAGCTAGCGCCTTAAACTTTTTCAATGCGGCCGGGACAGCAAGAAGATGCAAAGCAAAACGTTGCTATACAATAACACAAAATACGCGTACAGTAGGATCAACGTAACTTGACCGGATTGAAGTTGGCGACAAGTGGTTGCGCAAATGCATTTTATAATAGTAAATGGTGACAGGAAGCGGGAGGCGGGGGCGGTAACTAAACCAAGAGAAATAGAGATGCGATTATGTATTACATTGTCATAATTAGTATTAATAATTCATGTTTTTTGTGGTTTTTTTGTTTTAACTTTTATGAACTCATATTTAGTATTTTTATATTGTTTTTTTTTTATTGTTTAAGGATTGTAGGTATAATTCTCGACAGAGATATTTTTTTTTTTAACTATGTAAATGCACTTTGTTTATTTAGATACTGAGACATGACTTATTACAAAAAATATAAAGAGTATATATAAAAAACAATCACAATATAGGTGAATTACTAAAAAAAATAAACTTGTTCCAAATCGGTGCTCACGGGCACTGTGCCCAAAAGGCTGCCGCACCTCACCAGAGCTATTTCTTAGCCACTTTTATGTTGTTGAATTAAAATTTTGTTAGTATTCGTAGGTAATTTTAGGGTCGCATCTCTATGACATGCGCGAAAGTGATAAGAACCTAACTTCAATCCGGTCAAGTTACGTTGATCCAACTGTACCTACAATTCTCTTCGGATCTTAGGGTGACACATGTATAATATATGTGGTGCTTAGACGAAGGTTACCTTCTACAGGAACTCTTGATATTTTGCTCGTTTGGTCTCAATTTATAATGGTTAATTGCTTAAGTATGAAAATATTCCAGGTGGTGCCACAAAGAAGAACGATGAAACATGCCATCTAGACGACAACGGGTATTACTCAGACGCCACCACTTACGATTACCCATCAGTAGCACAAATATTTAGATTATTACACAAGTACAAGGTAAATGTTGTTACATTTTGTTGGCATCTGGATTAAACCGTGTTTGTTAAGTAAACAAATATCTTACGTAAGAGTAAACCATTTTTTTAATATTTACCTGCGGTGCAGCTGTTTATACTGGCGACTTTTTGTTGTGAGATTAACTAATACTGATTGAAACAAATAGCTGCGATGATATGAAAAAGTGAAGTATGATGACATAACCCTCCCTGGGTTTACGTAGGCTCTATTTCGACTGCCTCTGTGGCGCGGTGGGAGTGTGTTCGACTGCTACGCAAGAGGCCGTGGGTTCGATACCCATCCAGGATAAAACTTTGTATGATGAGCACGATGGTTTATTCTGTGTCTGGGTTATAATCTATAATATGTATGTATTTAGAAATATATAAGTATATTTATCAGTTGTCTGGTTGCCCTAGTACAAGCTCTGCTTAGTTTGGAATCAGATGACGTTGTGTGAGTTGTCCCAAGATATTATTATTATTATTATGGAAGTGTTCATAATAGTACCAAAAGGATTACAGTATACAGGGTGGAAAAAAATATGGACTCTGGAGGGGAACTACCTTAAATCCTTTAGTTATCTCATTTGACTGTAAGAAAACATTACTTTAACTTTTAAATGAAACAAAATTGCATTCAAATATATTCTAAAATTAATTTGTCTTAGCCGGGAATCGAACCAAATAAAAATAAATAAAAAACCTTCGCTTTCGCTCCTTTTAGTAAAATGAGCTAACTAAATGAGTTAGGGCTCATTATTTTTTCCACCCTGTATAATAACCCAATTCTGTGCGTCATCATTAATTTGGGCTATATTTTATCTGTGGCGTACCAACTCGTAAGGTATGATGTACCTTACGAGTTGGTACACCACAGATTTTAGGGCGGAAAACTTTCTTCTTAGCATTCGACAGGAAGCAAACATTTAAAATTGTATTCATTATTTCCGTCTAAAAATCGCAGTAGGCTCTATTTGTCTCTATCTCTTTTTTCTTGCAGATTATATTCTATCTATTGATTTGGCTACTAAAGATATATAATTGACATAAGTTGTAGCCTCCTTAGGCATCAATCTCGCAATCGTGAGGTCGTGAGTTCGAATCCTGCCCATTATACTACCGACGTGAATCCACTCCTAACACAAGCCATAGAGCTTAGCTGGAGGGGTTAACAGGATTGCTAGTAATGTGGGACCACAATCCTACATTGCTAGTTATCTTTAAAAAATATATATATATCTCTACAAAATATGTCAAAATTCTGTCTCTAATAGCCCAATCCATCGATAGATAGATTCATTGAAAACGGCTTTAAATAACAGATAATAATATTATTCAAAAGATTAATTCATCCTCACATATTTTACGTCTACGTCATACGAATGGAATAAGCAACAAAAAGTAATCAAGTGTGCACTCAATCTTATTTCTATCACAAAAGTAAACTGTCGTAGCCAATGTTTGTTCACCAATAACGTTCATTTCTAGGTCAACGTCATATTTGCGGTCACAGAGAGCGTAAAAAACCATTACGATAGCCTGAACCAACTTCTTGAAGACTATACGTATGTGGCTAAGTTGGAGAGTGACAGTTCTAATATATTGAAACTAGTCAAAATGGGTTACGAAGATATCGTTAGTGTGGTCAATTTTAAAGATAATAGTTCAGGGCCGGTGAAGATTCGATACTTTACTGATTGTGGTGTGAAAGGGGCTCCGCTGATTGAAGCTACTAAATGTACTGGAGTTGAATATGGTATGGTTTTAAGATATGAAGCTCATATTACTCTGGAAGCTTGTGTGGACTATAAAACGGTAAGTGAAATGTATCGCATTAATTATAATAGGTACACAAAGTCGCCTAACATTTGCTAATATCTAAGCCAAACATTCCTAACATAATAGTCGGAAATTTAGTTTAGAACAAATTAAAATAAAAGGATTGGCTTGGGACATCATGAAATATTTTTATGAAATTGTTTTTGTTAAGCGACTTTTGTAGCTAAGTTAGTTAGGGCTTTAAAGACTTCGAAAATCTTATGTAAAGCGTATTGTCACTATACATGGTGTCCTAAAACTATGCCACACGAAGGGAAAGTACTTTAAATTTTGTATAGAATATTTTATTGAAAGATGACTTCATATTCATTAAAAATAGCCTGTCTGAACCGGAAATCGAAGCCGCCTAATGTACAAAGCACCATACTGTATTTTTTATGACCTCAATTTAGCGGATCAGTCATGGGATTTTTTTTCTTTAGGTATATAACTTAATATTTTCTAAATCTAAATTTGTATAGTTAATGATGACGCTAGGTCCAACTATTGTATTTTTTACAGTGTTTCTGATTCTATTTATGATGTTTTTAAGTTACAAACTGAACTTAAACGTATTATTTGAAACATTCATCACGCACATATTAGTAAATCAAAAAACTGTGATATTATAAATGTGCGAGTTTGTGTATTACAGAATAGTTGTGTTAAATTTTGTTGTAAGTTGCAGTTGTTGTAAGTAGCAGCGGTATAATTGTTTTAACTCAATGTTGACTTTTATGGGTTTCTTTCCATTTATGATACTATATTACACACATCAAAAGTGTCTAGGGATCAAGCATTTTTATGCGGATTTCTTGAGATTGAGATGTGGCTTTGTAATAAATTTATGATTTTATAAATTTATATGGATCCTTTTTGGTGCATTTCATAATTTGAATCAGGAACTGTGAATCAAATTCGAGTAAAAGATGAAAATCAGCTGTCAATATTTTCCCTATAAAAACATACAACGCATTGAAGACATTATTAGTGCTACTGTTTCCCTACTACTGATTAAAACCAACGTTATTATGGAGCGGCGACGTCATTTAAGCAGGGAAGAAATGCTCAGAGCCGTGGGAATGATAGAAGCTGGTTCCCGGCAACGTACTGTGGCTTTAGCTCTGAATACAAGTCAGAGTGTTATCAGTCGACTTTGGACACGTTACCGAAGCACTGGTACCGTGGCTGAGCGCCATGGAGGACGGTATCGCTGCACCACACGGAGACAAGACCGATACATTCAAATCTTAACTCGAAGAGGTCCAACAATAACCGCCATGATGTTAGCCGTGAGGCTTCATCACTCTTCAGGGAACTTAATTAGCGACCAAACAGTCAGAAACCGCTTGCATGAAGTGAACCTTCATTCCCGAAGACCGCTACGGGTACCACCTATAGCAATGCACAATCGTAGGATTCGATATCAATGGGCTCTTGAACACAGAAATTGGGCAGAAGAACAATGGCGTTTCGTGTGCTTTTCTGATGAGTCTCGTTTTGGTATGAGACCGGATACAAGACGTATACGACACTGGAGAACCCCTGGACGCCAACAGCGATTAAAATCCTGCCAGGAAGTCCATCCTTATAGTGGTGGAACCATCATGGTATGGGCGGGTATTTGGATCGGCGGAAGAACTGAGTTGATTTGGATCAGAGGCAACCTCAACGCTCAAATTTATGCTGAGACGATTGTATCAGACGTCATCGTTCCTCTACAAGTGCAAATCGGTCCCTTATTTCAGTTAATGCATGATAATGCACGACCGCACACCGCAAGAGTTGTAAGACAGACTCTCGCCGCAGCTAACATCAATGTCCTGCCCTGGCCTGCTCAGTCGCCAGACTTGAACCCGATTGAGCATGCATGGGATATGCTACAGAGAAGAGCTCTGCCGAATATGGAGGGTATCCAGTCGCAAGAAGACCTTTTTTTGTTGTTGCAACGAACATGGGCGGCCATTCCACAGCGTGATTTGGATGAACTCATTTTGAGTATGCCAAACCGATGTTCTTGTGTTGTTAGTGTTCGCGGTAGAAACACGGATTATTAATTGTTTAAGTTACCCAATAAAATTTTAAAGAAAACTGTTATTTCAGTCTTTTTTTCGAACTTTAATGTTAGTGGTTCAAATGTCAAAAATCCCTTTATTAGGAAAATGGCAAATTTCTTTATTAATGCAAAGGTGACTTGGTTTATCGTTACTGTGACAAACGAAAACACTTTATTTGATGAATCCTTAAAGAAATAAAAAAAAAAAATCAATCAGGAGAAAAGTTGTTGCAAAAATATATGTTGATCCCTAGACACTTTTGATGTGTGTATTTAGAAAAAATATTTATAAATGATTGACCCTTTCGATTGGTGTCGTAAAAATACTGGTGTTTATTTTTTCATATTTTGCGGGTTCGTTTCCAGGTCCGATCAGGCGGTTATTTAAAAATCTTTAAATGCAATTCGATTTAAAAAAAAAAAACAAAATTAAGTGAAATATTCTATCTACAATATTTAAGGGACTTTCCTTACGTGTGGTATAGTTTTGGAACACCCTGTATATACGAGTACAGTACTCCCAAATTAATAATGCACATGCAGATCTTCGCTAATTGTCGTATTCCCGGAAACACTCGAATCATGGAATCGTAAGAGCCCTAAACAAGGCATTTGCATTTTGCACCTTGTTTAAAAGAGATAGGAGTCAATATCATGTGTGCACAATCGAAAACAAATCGGGCGTTCGGCAGCTGTCGCCGGTCAGCGAAATGTCTGTCAGTCGTCTTTATATATTGGTAGTGACTGCACGTGTTCTCTATTTGTGGAAATATATAGAGCTGCTATTACACACCCTTCTTGGTAAATATAATTTCAACATTAATTAGCTTATTCAGATTTAAATAGTATATTTTGAAAAAAGGAAAATAAATAACATATTTCACGTTTTTTTAATATTAAAAAAATAAAATACCTACATTAAATACATATTAAGTACTAGAAAAACATTTAAAAAATGAGATTTATTTAAATTAAATAAATAGATAAACATGCATAAAAAATATATACCTAACTCTGCCCATGCCATTTTCTTTCAGACGAATTCTTCCAAAATGGATAAATTTAAACGTGGAAAACCGCTTAATTCACAAGCACGGCAAATGGTATTTAATGTGTACCTTTATTTCTTAAATGAAGCCAATGTTTTCAACAGAGACCATGATGGTTATTTTAAAAAAAATCAAGACCGTGTTACAAAAGCTACAGGAATTTCGCGACGAACTTTGAGTAATATCTTAAACGAAAAAAAACATAATCAATCAAAGAAATTTTCTACACCGAAAAAAGGAAGACCTAAAAGTAGATTTCGGCTGGTACTTGATGATTTCGACTACTGTGTTATTCGTAATATGATATACAATTTTCAATTGACGCTGAAAGAACTCCCAACTGTAAATAATTTAAGAATAAAGTTGATCGAAGCTATTAATTTCAAAGGCTGTGCCGAGACTTTAAGGTTGATCTTGAAAGACATGGGGTTTAGGTTTCTGAAAACTGATAATAACAGACAATTACTTATGGAAAAACATGATATACGCCTAAAAAGGATCAAATATCTCAGAGAAATACAACAGCTGAGGAGTTCTGGTAGAAACATAGTATTTATGGACGAGTCGTATGTGCACACATCACATACTAAGGGTAAAACTTGGCAAGATAGCAACAAAAAAGGTATCAAACAACCCATTTCCAAAGGAGAGCGAATAATTATTGTACACGCAGGCAATGAAAAAGGCTTCGTCCCAGGGGCTCTAATGTTACATAAATGTGTCGACTCAGAAGGTGACTATCATAAAGAAATAAACGCGGAACGTTATCAAACTTGGCTACGCAATCAATTGATTCCCAACTTGCCTCCTAATAGTGTGTTGGTAATAGACAACGCCCCATATCATAATAAGCTGTCTGTGAAACCACCAAACTCAAACACATCTAAACCACAAATGACAGCTTGGTTACAACAACACAACATTCCGCATGACCCAAAGAAACTGAAACCCGATTTGTATAAAATTATACAAAGATACAAAGAAAATTACACAGAATTTGCCATTGACCGTATAATGGAGGAACATGGGCATAAAATTATACGATTGCCACCATATCATCCCGATTTTAACCCTATTGAAAATATTTGGTCCCAAATAAAGCAACACGTGGCCAAGAGAAATATTGCAATGACTGTGACGTCAGTTAAAGATGCTATATTAGAAAAAATCAATAAAATAGGACCAGAAGAATGGAAAAAAGTTTCTGATCATGCGGTTCAATGCGAAGATGAATATAGAAAATTTGAGCCAAGAATCGATAGTTATTCCGATAAACTGATTATTTACACAGGTGATAGCAGTGAGGAAAGTGTAAATGAACAAGAGCATAATGAAACTTCTGATGAATCTGCGATGTCGGGAATAGAGGTCTTCCTCGATTCTGATTAATTTTTTTATAATTGTATTATTTTTCTGGAATGATTAGTGCTGTAAACAAATTTGAACTGAGATTTTGATTATATTTTATGTAAACCTCTATTTGAAAACGTTTTTTTCTCCTTCTAATAAAACCTTATGTTATTTAAACCTTTTCCTCCATAATTACACCAACTTCGGTAAGACACTTGAAAACTAATCACTCCAACAATGATTGTAGCGTTTTCGCTATTTACTTACATGGAATTATCGAATCAAATTTCGTTACAGGTAAATCAAATCTGTTTTAGCACAAAACACATAATATATAAAATTAGGCATAGAGAAATTGCTCTTAACCACTCTATATAAATATCGTCTTTCGACGCTCGGGTAATACGACCGTTGCCGAACAATGACGAAGATTTCCGAAGATTTCTATGCGCATTATTACTTTTGGAGTACTGTACCTATGGCTTAAATGTAATTATTTATATGTATGACCATTCGAATTCATTATAAACTTTAAGCGCAAACCTCACCCAGAATCAAAGTTACACGAGGTTACAAAATCTTAACAGAAGGCTCTATTAAATGCTAGTAGCCGTCTACAATGTTATGAAATGATACTTAAATTTTATGATTTGATGGGTACTGCAAAGTGCCATGGCGTCATAGAGATTGTAAATCTAAAGACTAAAGTAATCCTACGCACTACGCCACAATTATATCTCCGTCATCTCAAAAGGCGACTAAATATAATTCCACCTACAGAAATCCTTTATTTAGTAATATGAAATAACAATTTAAAGTTAAAGTATTTTATTATCTTGTTTTGTTACATATTGCGTATTTATATTTCTAATGATGACGTGCAACGTCTCTCGCAATTCCTACTCTGTCTTTATGGAAATAAAATCGGACAAGTGCGAGTCTTACTCGCCCACCGAGGGTTCCGTACAAATTTGTAGATACATATCTACACTATCTGCACTAATGTTATAAAGAGATTTGTATTTTCGTAACGATGAAATCCAAAAACTAGAGGACCGATTTCAAAAATTCTTTCACCGTTAGAATGCTACACTATGCTACGCTACAATATACCTTTAGCATATTTTTTTTTTCCAATTTTAATTAAGCATCGCCAACAAACTACTCCTGTTAGGAAAACAAAACACGCCATCATGGCGCGTAAAAGGTTATGGATTGTGACGTCACGGCAATCGTGACAGCCAATGAGGGCACAGTTTGTCTTAACCTAATATGGATAATCATAATTTGATCAGACCAATAGCATTCGTTTCAACAACCTTAAACTTCCCGACCGATTTTAGGCCTTTTTAATAATTATTTTTTTTTTTTGACTGCCTCTGTGGCGCGGTGGGAGTGTATCCGACTGCTACGCAAGAGGTCGTGGGTTCGATTCCCACACGGGACACCACTTTGTGTGATCCACAAATTGTTGTTCCGGGTCTGGGTGTAATTTGTGTCCGTGACTTGTATGTTTGTAAAGTCCCCCGTGACACAGGGCTTGTACCCTACTGCGGGAGTTGTCAAAAAAAAAAAAAAAAAAAATCATAATTTTAGACGCCCTAACCCTCATTTGCGTCATATACATTGGAATATGCATATGACGCAAATGAGGGTTAGGGCGTCTGACTATAGCGTTTATAATTTTTCAGTTCATTAAGTTCAAGGAGTTATAACCTTTAATTATTCCCTTCACAGTCTAATCAAACAATCCAGATATCTGAAACCCAACTCGGTCAGGACTCGTTGACGTTAGAAGTGCAGGTTCAATGCGGATGTGAGTGCAACGGAGACCTTCAAGAGGACATGTCACTCATGTGTCCGGTCAACTCACACATGGTGTGCGGAGTGTGTCAGTGCAATGCTGGATGGTGAGATAACATTTGTTCATTATAGCCGATAATAATATCCAATTTAGGGTGTAGTGTTATGCAGTGCCGGCTCTAGGGTAGAGCAAGTGGAGCGGTCGCTCTAGGCGACAGGTTATATGGAGCGCCAAAAAGCCAATTGCTAAAAACAATCAATCAGAATAAAACAAAACTATGATGACGCCCTATGAGAAGTGTTAATAGGATGAGATCCGGTCTAAGAAATAAATACCCTCATCTGTTATTTGATCCTAACAAAGACTATATGAGAGATATTGTCTAAATTGATAAATCGCAAATGGGTTGCATATATAAATCACATGCTAATAAGGTGCACCAAAACCTAAGGGATACTTTCTGTTGATTTAGAATCAAGGATTTGGCAAATTTCAAACAAATAAAAAAAGCAATGAAATAAAACACAAATAAATGAAAAAATCTAAAAACCATTAAATTGTAGTTGCGTCATAAAAAACAAGTTTGTACGGTACTCTCGATGAGTGAACTGTTTTGATTATTTTTTACAAATACTGTTAAATAAGGAATTAAATAACCTCTAGTTTAAAAAAAAAACAAATAAATAATTGACGTTAGTATATTAATAATGCCAGCTTACAAACAACAACATTAGAATGCTACATTATCCCTTTTATCCGAGTTATCAATCTAGAGACAATATCAATCATATAATCTGTGTTAAATAAAAAAAAACCCTGTGCCGCAGGGGACTTTACAAACAATAAACTCACTAACACAAAGTACACCCTAGAACTCGGAACGACAATTTGTGGATCACACAAAGTGGTGTCCCGTGTGGGAATCGAACCCACGACCACACTTCCACCGCGCCATCGACTCATAAAGCTAGCAGCTGTCCCTTCTTTCCCAAAAATCTAGAGCAACAAGTTGGATCGCATATTGCCAGGTTTATTCTTTAACGGATGTTTTGTTCTCAAATAAATACCAGGGGGCCTAGACAAAGTCACATACAAATCGCGATGTCGTTAATGGAAAATAATTATAGTACCTATAGAATTTGACGTTTACGGTGGATACCACACACATTTTTAAGCTATTACATAGCTTTTATCGCTGGCTAGGGCTTTGAGCGCTACCGACGCGACCGAATCAAGAAATTTCGTAACGAAAATAAAACCTACTCGTAACACTCCGCCTACCATGTAGCTCGGCCGAGGGTTCGCTTAACGTATATGTATATGGTACGACTGTACAAAGCTCGAAAAAAAATATAAATAAAAAAAAATATGTTTAAAAAAAAAAATACATTCGTTCCGTGGCGATTTCGATAATGCCGTTCTAATTTTACGAACGATCAGTACGGCGTTATCGAAATCGTCACGGAACGAATTTATGTAGCTGTCTAAGCAGTACAGGGTGTACATACTTGCATAGCCTAATAAAGATAGTTACTAGTACATACTCCAGATAATTTCAACTTGTATGTAGGTGACTTTCCTTGTGCAAATTGTTACTTCTATTTACGGAATCGTCAATATTGAAGTAAGGAATCGGATTCGGAAACGACGACGGTCAACAAAATGTATATAGCTAAATGGTTTTGTTACGATGGTACGTCGTAGATATAAGGTATGTTGGTTTAGTAAATGACTAAATAACTGAAAACGTGACTCAAAGGATAAGCTGAAGTTATTCATACTTCTAATAAATATTAAGTAGATTATAAGGGAGGGATCCCACCACCCACCCTCGATCTGTGAATCACCACGATTGAAGTAGTAAGGAAATGCCCTTAATACAACAATCGAAATAGATTGACAGACCGCACTCAAAAAGAGAGACCTGTAACAAAGAAAATTAGTGACAGGTACTCTTACCAAGTCGAGTGGTAGGCACCTCCGGACCCTTGACTTGCAATATTCCGCTCCCACGAAGTGAAACTTCGACACGTGTTTCGCCTCTACACGAGGCATCCTCAGGACAGTTTGGCACCGACTGAGCGCTCGTCCAACGTGTGCGCCTTTTTTATACTTTCAATCCCCACTACTCCGGCCAACGGTCGATGAGTAATGTTGCCTTAAAGAAAATAAATTGAGCAGGGGAGACGAATTGAAATTGGTTTGTTCGTTCAGCAATGTGCTTCTATCCTGTTTCAGTATTTCCAACTGCTCTAATACGCACAACCTGAAACCCTTACTGCAAATATGTAGAATTTTGAAAGAATTTCTGTCATTCAGGGCATGTCCGGTTTCAAGTAGATGGTTCGCAAAGTGAGATTTTTCTGGATGATTGTTTCTAAATGCAGCAATGTGTTCTTTGTATCTGGTGTCAAAATTCCGACCAGTTTGGCCAATGTAAATACTATTGCAGCCGTCACACGTTAATTTATAAATTCCAGATTGTTTCTCTTTGCTCACTTTATCTTTGCTGTTGCATAAATATCTCAACGAATTTTGAGGCTTAAAAGCTGAAAAAATACCATTAGCCTTCAATACCTTCGACACACGTTCTGTGATATCTCCAAAATAAGTCAAACTGGAAGTACAAGTTACAATTTCTTTCTGGAATGGATACAACATATGGTTGACTATGTTGTGCTGTTTTTTCTTAATCAATGAGTCAATTAATCTCGTACTGTATCCATTTGATTGAGCTATATGGTAAATAATATTGAGCTCTTTTCTGTAACTTTCTTCGCTTAGGGGCACATTATATAACCTGTGGATCATACTGTTAAACGCGGCTAGTTTGTGTTGCCAGGGATGACATGATGATGCAGGAATAGTAGTGTCCGTATATGTCGGTTTCCGGTAGATTCCGAATATATGTCTGTTGTTCTTCCTTGATATAGACAGATCCAAAAAGTTTATATCAAGGAAGAACAACAGACATATATTCGGAATCTACCGGAAACCGACATATACGGACACTACTATTCCTGCATCATCATGTCATCCCTGGCAACACAAACTAGCCGCGTTTAACAGTATGATCCACAGGTTATATAATGTGCCCCTAAGCGAAGAAAGTTACAGAAAAGAGCTCAATATTATTTACCATATAGCTCAATCAAATGGATACAGTACGAGATTAATTGACTCATTGATTAAGAAAAAACAGCACAACATAGTCAACCATATGTTGTATCCATTCCAGAAAGAAATTGTAACTTGTACTTCCAGTTTGACTTATTTTGGAGATATCACAGAACGTGTGTCGAAGGTATTGAAGGCTAATGGTATTTTTTCAGCTTTTAAGCCTCAAAATTCGTTGAGATATTTATGCAACAGCAAAGATAAAGTGAGCAAAGAGAAACAATCTGGAATTTATAAATTAACGTGTGACGGCTGCAATAGTATTTACATTGGCCAAACTGGTCGGAATTTTGACACCAGATACAAAGAACACATTGCTGCATTTAGAAACAATCATCCAGAAAAATCTCACTTTGCGAACCATCTACTTGAAACCGGACATGCCCTGAATGACAGAAATTCTTTCAAAATTCTACATATTTGCAGTAAGGGTTTCAGGTTGTGCGTATTAGAGCAGTTGGAAATACTGAAACAGGATAGAAGCACATTGCTGAACGAACAAACCAATTTCAATTCGTCTCCCCTGCTCAATTTATTTTCTTTAAGGCAACATTACTCATCGACCGTTGGCCGGAGTAGTGGGGATTGAAAGTATAAAAAAGGCGCACACGTTGGACGAGCGCTCAGTCGGTGCCAAACTGTCCTGAGGATGCCTCGTGTAGAGGCGAAACACGTGTCGAAGTTTCACTTCGTGGGAGCGGAATATTGCAAGTCAAGGGTCCGGAGGTGCCTACCACTCGACTTGGTAAGAGTACCTGTCACTAATTTTCTTTGTTACAGGTCTCTCTTTTTGAGTGCGGTCTGTCAATCTATTTCGATTGTTGTATTAAGGGCATTTCCTTACTACTTCAATCGTGGTGATTCACAGATCGAGGGTGGGTGGTGGGATCCCTCCCTTATAATCTACTTAAGATGGATTTCCGCCATGTAACGCCTGATTCAATCGGTTATCTAATAAATATATTTACTCATGTGCTTCTAGTAATTGACAGTTCTTAGTGTTAACGGTCCGAGGAATTGTTTTTCCTGCTAGTTACATGGTGCTAATTTATTCCAGCATCTTGAGTTTCTCTACAAAATACTTATTTGACTTGGGTTTTCAGACACACATTTTCAGAATTTTGATTTTCAATGTTTGTTTTGTTTTCTACTTAGGTATAGAGTATGTATATTTAATCCCTGTACGATCCGTTAATGTGTTGTTAGGTAGCATGTTCCCATTCGATTTATGCATTTTGTTTTTTAATAGAAGTTATATAGGAAAACGTGGGTGCGAAAGATTATTTTGATTGTAAAGAGGCTTTATGCAAACAATGTTGATAAAAACTCTTAAAAGTTTACACATTTCGATGAAATTGATAAAAAAACATTTTAACGAATATATATATTTTTTTTCAAATTTTTAACATCGTTAACAGAATACCTACACACCCCCTGTGTAAATTAATGCCTGTATACTTAGTATATGAGGAAACAGATTTGGAGAATTTCTAAAAGCACTTGGCGGATAATGTTAATACTCGTATTCAACAAAAAAACTTATTACATGTATGTAGGCATATAACTAGAGCGATAAGAGTGATCGCTCTTGACAGGCACTATGTTTGCAAGGTTTTTTTTTTTAATTACTATTAAGAATAATATTATGGTAGCCGTTATCTGCGATTTCGTTCGCGTGAAAATTTAGAAAAACAAATTTATTCCACATGGGAACATACTTTAAAAGATATCCAGATCCGATTATCCGCTGTGGCATCTTTGAATAACAAACATCCATCCATACATCCAAAACTTTCGCCTTTATAAATTGTATAGTTATGTATAATAATTAAATGACTTGAAAGCGTAAACAAAGGCCTCCCAAAAAAAGCAAAGACTTGACTTGACTTGTCTTAGGGAGGCCTTTGTTTAGGCTTCTCTCTACAGTAATCAAGGGCTGGCTGGTGTGTAAATTAGCTCGTTGTTAAAATTAATGTTTCTTACAACTTGTAAAGTCCCATGAGGGTCCCTGGCTTAGTGGCGACCGAGCAGATCGAGATATCTACGAGGTTAAGCAACATCACCACTCTCGGTGAATAGATGGGTGGTTTTATAACATTGTCACACCCCTTAGTGCCTCGGAGGCCACATTAAACCGTCAGTCCTGCGTCCAATCTCTCACCGGTCGTGTCGAATTGCGTCAAATCGGGGGATGAGAGTGAGGGAATAGAGATTGCATTAGCTAGTCTCGGATGAGATTGGCTGTCGTAAGTGATATCGGTTTCCTAACCGAGTCTCCTGACTATTGTTATAAAATCCCATCGCACTAGTTACTAAGCATTTAATATTTATATTTCAGGTCAGGTCCAGGGTGCGACTGTTCGATAGGCGATGAGAAGGCATCAGCAGAGCTGATGGCTCAGTGCCGCGAGCCGAACACTACCCACACCATGGCTTGTTCCGGAGCCGGCGACTGTTTGTGCGGCAAGTGCGAGTGTGACCGGGGGTTCAATGGGAAATACTGTCAGTGCAAGTCTTGTGAGATAAGCATGTAAGTGAATTTTTTTTTTATTACTAGCTGACCCGCGCAGCTTCGTCTGTATCAATTTTCCCATTTTATGCAACATTTTTTAATGATGCTCCGCTCCTATTGGCCAAAGCGTGATAAATGTTGTATCCAACACTAAAAGATTTTTTCAATTCGAACTCCTGAGATTATCGCGTTCAAACAAAGAAACAAAACTCTTTATCTTTATAATCTTTATATTCACAATTTCCAAAAAAAAAAAAAAATCAGCTGTACGAAGTTCGCCGGACAGCTAGTACCTATTTATAAGAGCTCATGGTACGGCCCCAGTATAGATTACACAGGTCTGAAAAATTTTACTTTTTTTCCATTCTAATAATTTTGTTATTTTTAAATATGTTTAAGTATGTTAAATGAAAATATAGCCTATTTTAAAACTATAGTATAACTTTTTTTCTAAGGCTTTATATCCGGTTCATCTCTCTTTCACATCAAACAGTAGTCTGCCCTTGGTACCCTATTCTCTATAACGTTAATATGTCGGTAGTAGTCTTCACCTTATTTTTCACGCACTACACCAAGTTGCTTAACGGTCGAAACGTCGGGCAATAAAATAAAGGTTTTATTGCTAAAATTTAGGCTTAAAATAAAATATTTACGCGATTAAGACCCGTAGCTTATAAAATTATTTAATGTGTAGAAATCGCGAAAGTTTACGTACATATATTTTAAAAAGTGACCATAATTTTTTATTGCGAAGTCTTTTACACTGGCTTTACTTTTCTTTTGCGAACATGGCATTAAATAGACAGTACGATCAACGTAACTAGGCCGGACTGAAGTAGGCGACAAGTGGTTGCGCAGATGCATTTTTTGGAAGTATGGTGACAGGAAAACTTCAATCCGGTCAAGTTACGTTGATCGTACTGTAGAATCATTCTTTTCCAAAGTCGTAAGCCTGTTCTTCGAAGGTGCGCAATAATCTAAGATCCGGCACTGGATTTATGTAGGTGAAACTGGTTACTAGTCTTATTCCCGGGATAATTAAACTAAAATGGGTTGACATATTTTTGTCCTACCTGTTTACTACATCATGTATTTTGTATGAAGTTCGATGACCTTATTCTTAATCAGGGCTGATCTTATTACAAAACATTGCAGCCGCTGCCAAAGTCTACAGTAAATAAATCTATTTTCATCGATAAAGCTGTATTGATTTTAACCAGAAGGCGGAAATTGGTCAATATCCATGTTCACACTCTTAACTATCGACACTCAAAGATATTTCTGTGTAGCTCGGAATGTGTTTGCTTATCTCATTTGTAAATAAGTGCTGTTTCTTACGCTCGCACTTAATGGCCGGTTAAATTCCTCGTTAATAGTTTGATTTTATATGAACTTTTAAACTCGTATGCTGCTTTCGATTTTGTCTTCCCATCAGTGGCGGCGTCAGGCGTCGGCGAGGTACTTAGGTAGTATTGTGTGGCCTCGCTAAGTTGATGTCGCCGACGTTCGTATTCTGCCTAGCGCCGCCACTGCCTTCCATTGACATTTTTATGGATGCTGTTATGTTTGTGGCAAATGAAATAACGAACTGCTTACATTACATATTATGTTTAGCTAGCCGAATTTATGTGAGGCGAAGTCTATGGTTTATTACATTTTAGCTTTACACTTGTTTAAGATACGATCACGTTGTAATGAACCGGGTCAGCAAAAAAGGCATAGTTAATTGATCAGAATTTAACACTCCAATTCTATATAGACCTTATTTAGATTGGTTAGCTTATAGAGGCTCTACACAATAATAAAATTCTGAACGAAACTATTAGATGAGTTTATCACATACATTGTGACTGCCTCTGTGGCGCGGTGGGAGTGTATCCGACTGCTACGCTAGAGGTCGTGGGTTCGATCCCCACCCAGGATAAAACTTTGTGTGATGAGCACGATGGCTTATTCTGTGTCTGGGTGTTATTTATCTATAATATGTATGTATTTAGAAATATATAAGTATGTTTATCAGTTGTCTGGTTTCCATAGTACAAGCTCTGCTTAGTTTGGGATCAGATGGCGTTGTGTGAGTTGTCCCAAGATATTATTATTATTATTATAATGCTTTTAATGTGTCGTGCTCTGATAAACGTAAAAGCACGACAGTTGAGGTTCATATTCTGAGTTTATTTTCACTCCTTGGGTATAAAGAACATAGTTATTTTCAATTCATTACGAATTTTACTCTAACTTAATTTTAGACGTTTACACTAATTTTATAACTAAGAATAATGTCTGTTGCACTTTCTTAGAGTCTGATAACATGAAAACACTTTGTTCTTGTGTAAATTTAAAGCACTGTCACTTTTATTTGTTCACTATAACTACACTAACTCAAATGGTTTAGTTCTTTTTAGTCTTCGCACTAAGTCCGTGTGGTCGGTCAACAGGAGTGCCTCGACATTCACGTGATGACGAAGTCTATATTCATGTGCTTCAGCACTTTTATGGATAATTTGGTGGACTGTATCTATGTTGAGATCACGATGGAGATTTTCATTTTTGATATACTAGGGGGCATTGAGAATGTCCCTTAGCACTTTATTCTGAAACCACTGAATAATAGCTATGGTAGTTGGTTTTGTACAGCCCCAGAGTTGGATTCCGTACGTCCATATTGGCATGAGAATCTGCTTATATATTAAAATTTAATTATGTATAGACACACTTGACTTCCTTCCAAGTAGCCAGTACATAGTTTTATAACGCTCGTCTAGTTCTTGTCTTTTCTTTTTTACGTGAGCTTTCCATCGAAGCTTAGCGTCAAGTGTCATACCTAGGTATTTCGCTGTATTTGCGCATGGAACGTTTAAGCCATTTACAT
This sequence comes from Herminia tarsipennalis, assembly GCA_945859575.2. Taxonomy (NCBI): domain Eukaryota; kingdom Metazoa; phylum Arthropoda; class Insecta; order Lepidoptera; family Erebidae; genus Herminia; species Herminia tarsipennalis. The sequence goes on along the minus strand of OX243846.2, from coordinate 15,154,892 downwards.
ATATTGGATGATAATATCCCCCTTTTTGTTGGTGAAGTCAATATGTATGGATTTTGACTTGTTTAATTTTATCTTCCATTTTTGGGCTCAGTCATGAAAGTGATTTAAAGCTATTTGAACTTTATCTACTGCTTCCTTATAATTACACCCTGTGGCCATAATAGCGGTGTCGTCCGCAAAGGTTGCAATAGTGTTATTTTTTAGTTCGGGAATGTCATAGGTGTATAACAGATACAAAATCGGGCCCAACACACTACCTTGTGGCCCGTCTTTTAACATTTTAAGCTCTGAGTAAGCATCATCTTGCCTTACTCTAAATGCTCTGTTTGTAATATAAGATTCTAAGATGTCTGCGAAATCTTTTGGCAAAGTTCGCTTTAATTTATAAATTAGGTCTTCATGCCAGACTTTATCGAAAGCTTGCGCTACATCTAAGAATACGGTAGTACATACCTCTTTACTTTCAAGGGCTTTTTCTATAATGTTAGTTATCCTATGTACCTGGTCTATCGTCGAGTGTTGTTCTCTAAATCCAAATTGGTGATTTGGTATAAGCTTCCTCTCGTCGATTATTGGTTTTAATCGTTTTAAAAACAATTTCTTAAATAATTTTGGTAGCACCAGTAACAAGGAGATGGGTCTATAAGATGTTGCTTCATGCTGAGGTTTTCCAGGTTTAGCAATCATAATAACTTCTGCATTGCTGCATTCTCTGTGGCTCAGGCACATGTTTTAGCATGAAGGCAGAGTTTATGATCTTTGTTAGTTTTATAATGGCTTTACAGTACTCCAAAAGTAATAATGCGCATAGAAATCTTCGGAAATCTTCGTCATTGTTCGGCAACGGTCGTATTACCCGAGCGTCGAAAGACGATATTTATATAGAGTGGTTAAGAGCAATTTCTCTATGCCTAATTTTATATATTATGTGTTTTGTGCTAAAACAGATTTGATTTACCTGTAACGAAATTTGATTCGATAATTCCATGTAAGTAAATAGCGAAAACGCTACAATCATTGTTGGAGTGATTAGTTTTCAAGTGTCTTACCGAAGTTGGTGTAATTATGGAGGAAAAGGTTTAAATAACATAAGGTTTTATTAGAAGGAGAAAAAAACGTTTTCAAATAGAGGTTTACATAAAATATAATCAAAATCTCAGTTCAAATTTGTTTACAGCACTAATCATTCCAGAAAAATAATACAATTATAAAAAAATTAATCAGAATCGAGGAAGACCTCTATTCCCGACATCGCAGATTCATCAGAAGTTACATTATGCTCTTGTTCATTTACACTTTCCTCACTGCTATCACCTGTGTAAATAATCAGTTTATCGGAATAACTATCGATTCTTGGCTCAAATTTTCTATATTCATCTTCGCATTGAACCGCATGATCAGAAACTTTTTTCCATTCTTCTGGTCCTATTTTATTGATTTTTTCTAATATAGCATCTTTAACTGACGTCACAGTCATTGCAATATTTCTCTTGGCCACGTGTTGCTTTATTTGGGACCAAATATTTTCAATAGGGTTAAAATCGGGATGATATGGTGGCAATCGTATAATTTTATGCCCATGTTCCTCCATTATACGGTCAATGGCAAATTCTGTGTAATTTTCTTTGTATCTTTGTATAATTTTATACAAATCGGGTTTCAGTTTCTTTGGGTCATGCGGAATGTTGTGTTGTTGTAACCAAGCTGTCATTTGTGGTTTAGATGTGTTTGAGTTTGGTGGTTTCACAGACAGCTTATTATGATATGGGGCGTTGTCTATTACCAACACACTATTAGGAGGCAAGTTGGGAATCAATTGATTGCGTAGCCAAGTTTGATAACGTTCCGCGTTTATTTCTTTATGATAGTCACCTTCTGAGTCGACACATTTATGTAACATTAGAGCCCCTGGGACGAAGCCTTTTTCATTGCCTGCGTGTACAATAATTATTCGCTCTCCTTTGGAAATGGGTTGTTTGATACCTTTTTTGTTGCTATCTTGCCAAGTTTTACCCTTAGTATGTGATGTGTGCACATACGACTCGTCCATAAATACTATGTTTCTACCAGAACTCCTCAGCTGTTGTATTTCTCTGAGATATTTGATCCTTTTTAGGCGTATATCATGTTTTTCCATAAGTAATTGTCTGTTATTATCAGTTTTCAGAAACCTAAACCCCATGTCTTTCAAGATCAACCTTAAAGTCTCGGCACAGCCTTTGAAATTAATAGCTTCGATCAACTTTATTCTTAAATTATTTACAGTTGGGAGTTCTTTCAGCGTCAATTGAAAATTGTATATCATATTACGAATAACACAGTAGTCGAAATCATCAAGTACCAGCCGAAATCTACTTTTAGGTCTTCCTTTTTTCGGTGTAGAAAATTTCTTTGATTGATTATGTTTTTTTTCGTTTAAGATATTACTCAAAGTTCGTCGCGAAATTCCTGTAGCTTTTGTAACACGGTCTTGAATTTTTTTAAAATAACCATCATGGTCTCTGTTGAAAACATTGGCTTCATTTAAGAAATAAAGGTACACATTAAATACCATTTGCCGTGCTTGTGAATTAAGCGGTTTTCCACGTTTAAATTTATCCATTTTGGAAGAATTCGTCTGAAAGAAAATGGCATGGGCAGAGTTAGGTATATATTTTTTATGCATGTTTATCTATTTATTTAATTTAAATAAATCTCATTTTTTAAATGTTTTTCTAGTACTTAATATGTATTTAATGTAGGTATTTTATTTTTTTAATATTAAAAAAACGTGAAATATGTTATTTATTTTCCTTTTTTCAAAATATACTATTTAAATCTGAATAAGCTAATTAATGTTGAAATTATATTTACCAAGAAGGGTGTGTAATAGCAGCTCTATATATTTCCACAAATAGAGAACACGTGCAGTCACTACCAATATATAAAGACGACTGACAGACATTTCGCTGACCGGCGACAGCTGCCGAACGCCCGATTTGTTTTCGATTGTGCACACATGATATTGACTCCTATCTCTTTTAAACAAGGTGCAAAATGCAAATGCCTTGTTTAGGGCTCTTACGATTCCATGATTCGAGTGTTTCCGGGAATACGACAATTAGCGAAGATCTGCATGTGCATTATTAATTTGGGAGTACTGTACGTGGGAGGTACTTTAGAATTTCTTTTGTGATTAAGTCATAGCCTGGAGGTTTTTTTAAACTTATATTTTTTTATATTTCTCTGTAAACTTACTTTGGAGTCACGAGCTTTATTCTCTGACTATGTAACATTTGCATATTCAAAATAATTTTTGTCTTATCGAAGTGTGGTTGGAAAGTTTCCTCTAAATATTGTGCAAATCTTGAAGCTTTTTGGTCTTTACTTATAGCCCATTTTCCATTACTGTCTTTAATTGGTGGGATTTGATTGGATTAAAAAGATCTATATCTTTTTAATCTCTTGGTCACTTTCCAGAGAGAATAATCCGTTGAACGATGACTTGTTAGAAGCTGTAGGTTAGAATTTAACGATTCCTTTTGAAAGTATTGAATTTTTCTCTTAAGTTTTATAGTTAAGTTATTAAGTACAGTTTTATCGTGTGGGTGCTCTAGTTTGTTGCCATATTTTTCTTTGTTTTCTTTTCTGAAATAGTAATTTTATGATTTCTTTGGAATAGATGTGTCCCTTGAATTTTCATCTTAGTTGTGGCGTGTTGTTCCACGCACATTGTTGAATTTTTGCCACAAAGTTATAAACTTCTGTGTCAAGTTGAGTTTGATCTTTTATTGCAGTTTTTAGATCTATAGAATTATCCAGATCCAGGCAAAAGCTTTTTCAATCTGTCCGACTATTGACTAAAGTCAATGGGCTCTCTCTAAGTGAGATTTTATTACTAAATTTTAATATTATCGATGAGTGATCTGAATTCATGTGATAGCCTTATTCTATGCATAAGTCATATATTTTTACATACGAAGAAGTCAATAAGATCGGGTAGTTTGTTATTGTCATTGGGCCTGCATGTTGGTTTACCTGTGCTCATGACTTCACACCCCATGTCTTTAACTGTACTTAATAACTGTCTGCCTTTTGTCGTAGTCAATCTTGATCCCCAATGAGTGTGCTTCGCATTAAAGTCGCCTCCTAATATAAACTTTGGCCCTAGGAGTTGAAAAATATGCGTATATTGCTCTTTTCTTATCATATACCTAGGAGGGCTATAGATAGCCGCAATAGTGGTGTAACAAGATTTTGTTTTAATAGATACCGCTATAACTTGCAAGTCCGATTCTTCGTATCTACTATATTCGTAGTGGCATATAATTTTTTAATTATAATAGCACTACCACCTCTGGCAGTATTGTTAGGATGGAGCGAGTTCTAGACTTTGTATCCTCTAAATTTAATAAACGATTGCACAGTAAAATGTGTCTCAGAAATTAGGCACACATCTATGTTTTCAGTATCTAGGACTGCTTGTAACTCTTGTTGGTGTTGAAGCAGACCATTGGCATATCGGAATAATGTAAAAATAAAAAGTAAATATTTAGTTCATTAATAAAATAAATATTTAAAATTAAAGTAGGTACTGGTAGATAACTGTATTGGAAATTTATTTTTTGAATGTCGTTTAAATGTGCTCTGTTATATTGCTGGCACACTTCTAAACGTGAAGCCAACTTGCAGATGAGTGAAAAAGTATGAGCCTATTAATCCTTGTGCCGACATCGCGCCCCAAACCAAAGAACGTTTTACATGTTCTAGTAACTACAATTTGCCGTATTAACATGTGGTTGTTGTGAAGAAATTGAGCCTCATCTGAAAACAAAATGTTGTTAAAGGACGAAAATCGATAGACCATTTGGTTAGCGAAGTTAAGTCTCTCTGCGACATCTGTGGACTTTAACTCTTAAACCAACTGTTTTTCGTTAGGGTGGAGACAGAGTCTTTCTGCAGTTTGTGATATAAGGAAGTTTAAAAAACATTTCGTTCGAACTGGATGACGCTCGCCACATTTTCCACGCTTTTTGATAATGTTGGTTGTTCAGTCTGTGGTCTTGCTCATGGTTGATTCAATATCTTCAAATATTTGCACTCATGTTTTAGTGAGTTGAGTACTGGGTGCTCCACGACGAGAGAGAGAGTGAGACATAATCGATTAAAAGATATATGAATGGCAGAATCTTAACAAACCCTTTAGTTAATAGTTAACGCCTTCAATAGTTTTTATACTACCTCGATAGAGTAGTCACAAAACAAAACCAACAATATTAATACATTTATTGATCATTACAGAATGATCATTAAATCTTGCTTTATGAACCAGCTTAGTCCATTAAAATTGAAAAAAAAATAATCAACTAAAAAATACAATGAGTGTAGATTATGATAGTATCTGTACAAGAGTAGTCAAATGATCAGCAAAAATTATAGCTACAGTAGTATATAAAAGCATTGAAACGGGCATTTTTACCCAAATTAATAACGTCAATAATTATACCTATCCTTATAAAAGACAATAAAAATGAAATACAAAACTAGACATATTGCCCTCGACCCAGTCTTCTCTAAAATAATGAAAAGAGTTATTACACGATTTTTAAAACAAAATTATGACTGAACTAGGCAATAAACAACATATAACTGCCTTCCTTATATATGGATATGTCTAAAGCATTCGATCTCGCGGACCACGCAATCCTTCTATAAAATATATAAAATATGGTGTTAAAGGCAATGCTCATAATCAAATAAAATCATATCTAACAAATAGGAAATAAGTAACACAAATTACTAAAATTTTACTAAGCACTCCGACCAGCATTTTTTTTTTTAGCGCTGAGTGCGCGCGCGCGATGTCATGGTGAAGCAGTAGGTACCCCGCGGAGCCCGGTGTTCGGTCGCTTATTACTCATTGCAGAAAAAACTTCTCACGCCTGCCATTTTGTGATATAACATTCGGCGTTGATGTTGCTTTAACTAAAATTAACCCCGTCAAAGTGAAGAAACTAGCGAATAAAATTTTCCCTGCGCTTCTCAACCGCTTCACTTTTGTAGGCGTTGGTTCGTTTTGAAACAGCCAAACCTGTCGACTGACGCTTTTTCTGGATCGTATTGATAAATTCAGGATTAATAACAATGTCGTAAACGCGCCGAGACAAGCCTGCTTCCAATTTTTTAATCATGTCACGGCACCACTCCACACGGGCCTGCTTCTGAGCTTCAGTGAGGTTGTGCGTAACCCAGCATGAAACTATCTTCTTCACGCGAATGTGCTCGTGTAGAATCTTGTGAGCGCTTCCCGGACCAATTTGCAGCGTATGCTTCGTATGTAATTTGTCTATTTTCTTGAATATTTTTTTTACTGCCAGGACATTTTCTTCCGTGACAGCCGTCGTAGGATGACCACTCCTTTGTTCATCCCCCAAAGTAAGGCGACCGCGCTTGAACTCGCTATCCAAACGGTAGATGGTTGCTTTTGAAGGTCAAATGACTCATCAGGTTTTAGGCCACATTTAAAATGTTAGAAAATCATCGCACGAAAATGTTTTCGACGCAGATCCATTTTTAAATGAGACACGTAAATTTAATTTGGCTCCCGAAAAAAATTAGAGGGAAATTCGATATTCAAACAATTAATTATTGTATTTTTCATTGTCGTAGAGACTAGGACTGGGCCATCCCTTTAAATTAAAAAGTTTCATCTTTCTCTTTCGTGACTATGGTAACCATGGTTTGACACTATGCTTAGAAAGAGAAGGTGGGTCTCTTTATAAGCTAGACGAAAGGATAAACCATAGACACAATTACTAAGCAATCACAATTATACCTAATTGAATTGAATAACATCTTCGCCGCACAACAGCAGAACTGTTGTTTTTGTAAGATATACACAGCACCCTCGCCATGATCTTGTGAAAAGCTTGATATCGATTGAATTCCCAAGAACGCAGCTAGCGATTGGCAGATCTCCCGCGCTCCTCTAATCTTTAGTGTTCCCACAGTAGGTAGTAAAACCAAACTGAAAAAGACTTTCGGGACACTCTTATTACATTCCCGTTGAATAACGTTACCTCCTCTGCCAGTACCGGGATAATAGTTTTCTGCGAATAAAAACACGTATCCAGCCCAAAATTGTATGTAACTCAACATTCTCATCCCTGATATGGGCACCAGACCATTCTTTTTGTCTTATCTTGAACATTATCTTTCCTCAAGATTTGAATCCCGGAGTTTAAGAAATTTGGAAGGTTATAAATAAGTGTGTAAATATTTCAGTGAGAATGGCATAGAATGCGGTGGCGTGGGTCGTGGAGACTGCGTGTGCGGCACGTGCGCGTGCAGCGAGGGCTGGAGCGGTGCCGCGTGCGACTGCACGGCGCGCGACGACACGTGCGTGGCGCCCGGCGCCGGCGACGTGTGCTCCGGCCACGGGGACTGCGTGTGCGGTGAGTCACTTGTTGTGTACGCGTTATAGTTTCAATCTTTGATTTTTCGCAGTAGGTACGACCGCGTTATTAAGTTACAGTTTAAAACCTGCGCCAGGTTCTGTCAACTTGCCATAATGCTGAACTCGACACCCGTTTGTTGCAATCGCGAGGCTCAACTTTTATTATTATAATTTTTTTGATTTAATTGTAATTATCTCATTGATGTTATAAAGCTTCTAAACCGAAACTTAATTAATACAATAATTGAATTTTTCATACCGAAATAAAACCGTTACCGAATACGATATTGTTAATAAGTTTTGGATAATTAAATAGTGGAGTATAAAACTTATACTCCTCATCAAACACCTGGTTTTTGGTATTGTCGGCCGAGCCGACACACTAGTGCCTTAGCGGCGCGTGTCTCTTGTAGGCTGATGATGTATTATAATAGCTCATGAAGAGATATTGAAGAATATAATAGAAAACAACTAGGTATACTAATAATTTTATTACATCATTTTTTAAGTAGATAACTTAAGAAATGTGTAGATAGCTATAATAATTACCTAAGTAAATGACTGATTGTATTTTTTTTAATTACTAGTATTTTACTTAGATTCTTATCCGTAACATCCATAAGTAAATAAATAATAATAATAAGACTTCTCCTTGAGAAATAATAATGAGTCTTACTTTTTTATTTAATTTTGGTCGGTTCGTTTTATTTTTTAGTTATATTTATGTATATTGTACTTAAATTATTTTAAACTTGTACTTACGCCTGTAAAGTTGTGACGTATGGTGCAACAAATAAATGCTTCTTTTTTCTTTTTCTTTTCTTTTCCTTAATTGGCTCTTTATTACACGTGCCCATTACAAAGATGTTTTCTTAACGGTATCAAAAACTCTAAGCTGCCCAAGTCTTTCTTATCGAATTATGCCCTACTAACAATACCTCTATGATAAATTCTGGGGCCTTTACTGGCTCACAAAAACACAAACAAGCCTATTATCATATAAGCCTACTGCCTATGCCTATTGTCATGTCTATTAGACATGGTACTTCCGCACTCAAATATAACTTGTTGCGCTCAATCTCTATTGACTTCTTGTTAAGTCTATTACAAAGTGATAGTGCAAACAAATCTAATACCAATGCACTTTGAATTTAAGTACCACACAAGTAACAATCGTTTGATGTATTTGTGTAACTTATAAGTAAGGTACGATGCACTCTTGTTAACTCTATTACAGAGCCGAGCGTTAATAGGTTATGTTGACTTGACGCTACCACAAAATGGGATTCTAATATGCAGGTGTGAACTAACATTGTGATTGGACTTGTTATAAAATTAGTTAGTCAATAACTTTACTAAGAAGCGACTGTTGCATATAAAATCACATTGTTTTGATTTATTCTATTATTGTAAGGTGTGGAGTGTTTGGACGCACTGATATCAGAAACTTCAATGAAATTTGGTCGCTTAAAATTTAGCAGAACGATAACAATCATGTTCAGCAATCAAGTCTGAATTTGATGACCATTCTTCAATTTTTTTTCTTTGGGAATGATCCCAGTGTCGCGGGGGATTTCATATATGTATATAAAATGATACAATCCACGGATACAAGGTGCTTAAACGCATAGTCTTGGCCTACGAGTAATAATTTTGGGTGAGTGGCATCTCGAAAACAAATGAAACCGTCACAGCAATCGTACGCGTTCCCACTGGACAATAGGGTATTTGAGTCAAATCAGCGTCTTTTTAAGAAACGTCAAAAACGATGTGCTCTGTAAAAGTTTGTATCAAAGATAATAGATCTGTGTTCTGAGGTTTGTATGAATAGCGTATGACGTCATATTTTTAATGATTAAATCATTTACTTTTATTTTTCTTTTGATGAACAAAAAAAATAATAAACAAGCTACATTATGAACATAGTTTTTCAGAATACTTTTTGAAATTTTATGGAATTGTTAGTATAAAATAATTTATTATAATATTGCACCGCCTAAATTTGGTATTTGACACCCAATTTAGGCAGTGCAGGATCAAGGGTTATTTTGAGAGGGCAAAAACTTGAAGATGGCGCTCCCCGGAGGGAGGGGGTGGGAGTGTGCAGCATTTATCGCCCCCTTCAACATAATATTTTGTGTAACATGTCATTTCCACTGAATTTAGGTAACTATTTATCACATCCTTTATTATTTCGTTTCAGGTCGCTGCGAATGTTCGGCAGCAGATGACAATGGCACCAAATATTCTGGATTGTTCTGTGAAACGTGTGCAAACTGCGAGAACCCGCTGTGTGTGCACGCAGAACCTTGTGTCGCTTGCTTCTTGGACAAGAATTGTACCGACACTGTGTGCGCTATTGGCAAAGTCAATTACACTGTCACCGAAGACTATATGAATATAGGTAAGTAGAGATACCCACCCGTGACCACGGCCGTTGCAATACGGTCGAAACGTCGGGCAATAAACAAGGTACGAGTATTTTACCTTAAATTATTCACGCGATTAAGACCTATAATATATATATTTTCATAAGTAGAAATACGTCGTTGAACGGAGAAGTTTGTGTTATTATCTACCAGTGATCGGCTTAGGTAGTGCTATTTAGGATCAATGACCTCAAATGCACTACGCAATTAACATGAACTTACCCCAGGATTCCGGGATTTTAAAATTATCGAATCGACAATAATAAATAGTTTAAGAAATGTCATAATCACAAAACTTTAAAAACAGTGTTTGTGTAAGAGTATTTACTATTGAATCTTAATGTAATAGTAATTTCTGCCTCTGTAGCCCGGTGGGAGTGTATCCGACTGCTACGCAAGAGGTCGTTGGTTTGATTTCCACCCTGGATAAAACTTTGTGTGATGAGCACGATGGTTTATTCTGTGTCTTGGTGTTATTTATCTATAATATGTATGTATTTAAAAAATATATAAATATGTTTATCAGTTGTCTGGTTGCCATAGTACAAGCTCTGCTTAGTTTGGTATCAGATAGCGTTGTGTGAGTTGTCTCAAGATATTATTATTATTGTTTAGATGGTTTTTAGGGTTCCGTAGCCAATGGCAAAACGGAACCTTTATAGTTTAACCATGTCCGTCTGTCTGTTCGGTCTGTTCCCAGGTTGGCTCAGAGACGCCGACAAAGTGGTAGAATAAAATCTTGCAACTATTTCCAGATAACTTACGACTTACGAAATTTCAATTGATGTGCGTAAATTTTAAAATATATTTTATTTTTTTCCCCGATAAATCAGGGAAAATAAATTTCACGCAATCGCAACACTATTATAACTTTTTAAAAACATATTTATCTATTTAAATAGAACGCAAGTAGAAAGAAAGATGTTCCAGTCATTTTACTAAGAGGGTTCCAGCGTTTTTCTTTGCGACGATAGAGCTTAACCGCGAACATTTGCGTACTATGATATTTCATGATTTTAAATATGGTATAACTGAAAAACTTAGCCGTCAATGATTACAATCAGCGTTAGGAGAGTCTGCTTCATCTCAAGCAACAGTTTTTAGATGGTTAAGTGAATTTAAATTAATGAATTTAATATTTACCCCTGTAAAACAAACCTCGAACATGAGCATAGGAGTGGTCGGCCACAAACGGCAGTAACTGCAGAAAATATGTAGAAAACTGAAATTATGGTGAGAAAAGACCAACGCATTACTTACTTACAGACATCGAGAAGATTCTTGGCGTTAGTTGGGATCTCGCATTTGCTTTCAGACACGAATCTGCGGCACTGATCCACACGGGGCTGCCCCCGTGTGGATTAGTGCCGCGAAATGCGTCTATGATTTGAAAACGGAATGCCAAGATACGTTTCGCAAATCATCACAGACTACGAAACGTGGATTTATCAAATGATCCGGATAATAAGTGACAGTCGTCAGTATGGGTCTTTTTAGAAGGAAAGTTGTCGACAAAACTGCAAAGATATCGTAACGTTGGTAAAAAAATGGTGCCTAGTTTTTTTTCACGCAGCGGGCATGTGTCGACAACAATGTTGGAAAAGTTGGAAAATCATAGATCTTCTAACTTGGAATGGTAACAGTAGCATTGCCTAAAGTTTTCCAAGCTCTGCAAGCTCTTGCCGAGGGAATCATGCTGCATCACGACAATGCTACGTCACATACGTCTCTCAGAACAAAGGTGTGTCTTGAGGAATCCGGCGTGGAAACCTTTCCCCGTCCACCGTATAGTCCATATTTACCTTCTTCTGATTTATTTTTGTTCCCAATAATCAAGGTCAAAATAAAATGATTTTTTTTCGTGTGTCAAAGAGGACGTGGCCGCCTACGAAGTCGCAATGTCGGATCTATCGGATCAAGAATTGCAAAAGTGTTTTAATAGGTGATTTATGCGAATGGAACTTTGTTTAAAGACTAAAGGAGAGTATTCAAAAAAAAAATTGTTAATATCTTGTATAGTTTTTTTTGTTTTAAAACTTATCAAGATACCTACGTATTCGCATAAACCCGAGAAAACACCCCAAAGAAAAAAATCGTACGGCATTAAACAACACATGATCTTGGTGGCCAATTGACATCAGAATTTTGTGAGGTGATTTGGTTTAGTAATTGTTGCTGCAATGTGTCTGGTGGTGTGATGTGGCTTTCTATATTTTTATACCTAATGAGTTTTTGAGAGGGACAAAAACTCCTTAACGAATAAAGAATAAAAAAAAGAGCTTTCACAATGATAACACGTTTTTCTTTTAAGTAATTACAACACTCAATTTTTTTATTTATCGGAGCAATTTTAGGTGACAGCTGTCAAATTTCAAAGTTACCACGTGCAGGAATGAAATTACACTTAATTCAAAAAGTGCACTCTTACTGGGACATCTTATGTAATGTTGTTAGTATGTAGTATGAAACAAAAACAACAGAAAACCCACTTCTTATACCGCATTATTGTGCTGGGCAGCACTGGCCCAGTTTTTTTTTTGTTATTGCCTTGTCCTTTTTCTAGATTTACTTATTGCTTAAGAAACTTGACTAACTACACGTAGAATCATGACGTCAAATTTGTCTTCTTCCTAAGTGAATAAGAATTTCGAATTTTTATCAAATTCGAAATTACTATGCCCATTTACATACCTGATATGGAGGTAGCAGTAGATTACATATTGCAAAACCTAATTAATAGTTATATTGAATACCAACATTCTACGCCGGCTCTAGTATAATGGTCAAGTTCATTGAAGTAAGACGTTGCGTAAACTAACAAAAGAAATAGTTTACTTTAAGTCGTGCATAACGATAGTTGTTTCGAGAATGGGGCTAAGATTTTATTGTAAAGTGTCTTTGACGTACGAAAATTATTCTAAATAGGTACGAAACTTACGCGAACGAAGAATTCCGTGCCACCGCGGTACTATATATTATTCTTCTCTGTCGTTTCGCTCTTGGCAGAGCGGTCGTGGTCACGCAGAGATATCCGCAACGATATTAGAAGCGGATACAGCTCTCCGCGCGGTCACTTTTGTTGCTAGACTGTCTAATAACAATAATATGTTGGGACAACTCACACAACGCAGTCTGATCCCAAACTAAGCAGAGCTTGTACTATGAAAACCAGACAACTGATAAACTTACTTATATATTTCTAAATACATACATATTATAGATAAATAACACCCTGACACAGAATAAACCATCGTGCTCATCACACAAAGTTTTATCCTGGGATCGTCGAACCCACGACCTACGGCTTAGCAGTCAGGGTCACTAACCACTAGACCAACAGGCCAGTCTAAAAGTAGAGTATGAATTTGTTATCCCACCTATAGACATGTCCAAAGAATTATAACATACGCAATTGTATCACGGCCGATAAGCGCTGCGTGATTCTGAAGTCTGTTCGTTGATGCGGAAATCAGTCCGCGAAATCCCGAGCATCTTCAGCACCACATCTCTATAGCGTCTATCTTTCCCCTTTCTAATTCGCGCACTGTCCGCTTCTCTGCCGCGTAAAGACAAATATGGAATAGGTACTTAGAGATCGCACCAGCCTAACTTTGGTAATGTTCCGATTCCTCGATACTCTCTTTAACTTTTCCATCGCTACTCTGGTTATGGTCATGCGTCGTTTAACTTCATCTGCGCAGCTGCCGTTGTTTGATATTTAGATCTCCCAACGTTAACGTAGAGATCGCATTGCAGTTCGCAATCTGAGTCACTACGCTCGAATTGTCGTTGGCGCGGTCCGCGATCATAATCTTGGTCTTAGATCTGTTTATCTTATCAGTTTTTATTACTATATCGACCTATTATTTAGCTTACCCTAAAAACGCCGAAAATATCGATGTATAAGACTGAAAATATGCTACATCAGTTCTGAGGCAGATTGCACCGAGTCTTCGATTCAGATAGGTTGTGCTCAAGGGATTCTAAGCCCTTTTGGGTAACCTATTTTTTAAAGTCTAAAAATGTTAAGAAATAATATTTCTTTATTTATTTTCTTAGTTCACAGTAAGAAATAATTCGTATGACTTCCACATCCGTTCCCGTTATGCCAGTAATCATTTATCGCTACGTTTGTCAATGTCACTTGCAGATAATTATGGCAATATTTGTCATTCAAGCGTGGCGCGGTGTTGGAAAGTGGCTTATTAGATACGAGTGCACTGTAATTACTGTGCGGTTGGTATTGCACTTGAAAGTAGTCATGATTGTCGTCTTTCGCTCAGATTGTGGTCTGCGGTTGATGTGATGATGGTTATTAAAATGAATGGTTAATTAAGGCTTTTGAGAGTGTAATTTAATGTTTCAAGCTTTTTTGATGTCTTTAAAAGGGTAAATATGCATGTTCGTATTAGATAGGTAGGTGCATTTTTTTTTTTTTTTTTAGTTTAGTTTATTTATTTTCATTATTTCATAACATTTAGTATAAAATAGCAATCCAAAAACCACTAAAGGGTTTGTCCGGAATGCTTTACAATCTGCAGTTACAATATGCTAAGCAACATAAAATACGAGACTTATCTCTAATATATAAAATTCTCGTGTCACAGTTTTCGTTGCCATACTCCTCCGAAACGGCTTGACCGATTTTGATGAAATTTTTTGTGCATATTGGGTAGGTCTGGGAATCGGACAACATCTATTTTTCATCCCCCTAAGAGTTTGTTTGTTTGTTTGAACGCGATAATCTCAGGAACTACTGGGCCGCATTGAAAAAATATTTTATTGTTGGATAGCCCATTTATCGAGGAAGGCTATAGGTTATAACATCACGCTACGACCAATAGGAGCGGAGCAGCAATGAAAAATGTTGTAAAAAAAAAGAAAGAAAAAAGAAAAAAATTACGCAGACGAAGTTGCGCGTGTCAGCTAGTATAATATATCATTTGTAAAACGAGGCCGAATAGCAGCAGCTATCCAAAATTGAAACAGTGATTTTCCATTAAGAGGTAGAAATATATTTTAAATCACGTTCAAAACTCAAAAAATGTTAATTGATAAACATTTAGGCAATGTAATATATATATTAAATTTAATTCCAAAAGTAAGTTGTCTGGCCATAAATATTATACATACCTACCTATTTATTTAAGACATGTCACTGCAATTATTTCCCATATCGGGAAACGGGAGCTTCCCTGTATATGTCACTGCAATATAAAACAATAACAACAACTGTGCAAGTGCATGTCGGGCTACGCATAATGTAGGGTTCCGTAGTCCCCCCCCCCCCATCCGAATAATGCGGCTTATGAAGTGAGTTTTCTGTTGTTTTTGTTTCATACTTAAAACGTTATGACCTACTTAATATTCTTTTTCAATGGAATTTGTACGAAAATTTTGTTACTTCTAATTTGATCAGCTGTTACTCGTAAACTTGTAAAGCCTACTTGGCTGTGATAGTTTTTAATTTCACTATATATACTACTACCGTGATTTTTTTCACATACCAAACATCAACCATTTAGCTCAGCAGGCACCCCCTGCCGAACTAAATGGTTGATGTTGGGTATGTACGGAACTTGATTCAAGAATAATTTGCACTTTAAAGCTTAATATTTACAAACGGATCCCTAAACCTAAAATAATCTGGCCAACCCCTAAACATTTTCAAAAGACCTATCTAATTCCTAAACCTATCCCTCACACGATGGGGTAGGTGAGAAAAAAAATCACATCCTCACCCCTTCTAAAAAAGGTTTTTCAAGATTTTATTCTCTCACTTTGTCGGCGTAAGTAATATGTGTAACCAGGAAAAGTTACGGCTTCCTAGCACTAACAGTCTCTGAGCAAAGCTGCGGATGGATGGACGGACGGACGAAATTGGTGAAACTATAAGAGTTCCGTTTTGCCATTTCAGCTACAGAACCCTAAAAAAGACAACACCCGCAGTAGTCCTATTGTGAGAGTTGTCGCGGGGCTAGCCCTTTGTCGCGGGTGATTACAAACATTAACCCAAAGTACATCCAAACTTGGAAAAACAATTCTCAATTACTTCAGTCCAGTCGATTTCCGGGACACCATTTTCCAACCATGTCCAGGAGATCAACCACTGCGCTACCGAGGTAGGCCATACATATCCACTTATTATATTCTTCTATTTTTTTTTACAGAAACCAACGCCGACGAAACAGCTTGCATATTACGCTTACAAAACGACGACGCCGAAGCATTAGAATGTGAATACAAATACACATACACAGCAGCTTCCAATTCCCTCACTGATGTAGAAATCGTCATCAGATCCAAAGAGTGCTACCAACCAACCAGTGCAAAGATGATGACAACAGGTCTCGTCATCATGGGCTGTGTGATTGCGGCAGGACTAGTGGGCATACTTGTGGTGAAAACTGGGCAGATTGTGTCGGACAGACGAGCGTATGCAAGATTCGTGAAAGAGGCGCAAGAAAGTAGGAAGAATATGCAAGAATTGAATCCTTTGTACATATCGCCTATTTCTGAGTTCAGGTTACCTGATTCGTTTCCTAGGGATAAGAATGATTAGTAGTTATGGTTTATTTTTTTTATTTTCGTTATTGACAGTTGTACAGTTATAAAATGACTCTGGCACAGAAAGTAAGTTCTATACGTACTACGCTAGAACAATGCAAGTTGGAACACAGTGACGCCAGCTCGACATGTTGGCCCCAACGTCGGTCCCAACGCCACTCGTCCAAACATGTGGACCTAAATGTTTCAACGTTGGCGCCAATGCTCGTACCAGCATTGGCGCCAACGTTGGGATGAGCGTTATTTTTAATCCACACGTTGAACGAGTGGCGTTGGGACCGATGTTGGGGCCAACATGTGGAGCCGATGTGTGATTCCTTGTCTGTGTAGTAGGCACATAATATATATACATTGAAAGGAATTGCGTTTACTGATATCCTTTTTGACGTGATAACGTCTTATAAATCGAAGACCGGGTGCACGCACGAAAAAGTGTCACTGTCCGTCACGTTCCGCCTGCTGATAGGCTGAAGTATTGTAGACGTCGCGCACATGCGCCCGGGTCCGCTTAAGCTGTCACAGGCATGGTTGTCTAATACAATGTCATCAATGTTTTCTTATGAGTAGAGAAAACCTTATTTAAAAAATCTTTGTAAGTTGTTGTAAACATTTTTTTATGTCTAAATAATTATCGTTTTTGCACAATTTTAACTATGTTGTTAATTGTTATCATCTTATACAAAATAGTTCGAAAATAGTGTGTAGGTATTATTATTATTTAGGTACATTATAGAGTTACTGTTATAAATTGTACAGATATAATCAGATTAAATGTATCTTTTAATAATATATTTTTAGCCTAAAATATCTACGCGAATTTGAAGTTTGAATTCATAATGTATGTTCTGAAAAGTCGGTAAATCATGATTTGTTTGTGTTATTTGGATGTTTTGTGTTGAAATGTGAGTGTTCAGTTTATTGTATATTTTGAATCGTTCAAAGAAGGATTTTAGAGTAATATAGTTATAATTTTTTATACCTACCAGTGGTGCTTACCTACTTAATATGGAAAGATTCGTAGCTCTTACGAATTAATCTTCTTATTTATCAAATGACCTGGATGAATGTAGGTATAGTTATTTTAGACCTTTTGTAGACTACCAGTCATTACATTACGGTCGGTACAGCCATTGTAGAGATCAGTTGAAACAAACATACAGGTAGAAAGAAGAAAAAATCACGTTTGCTTAAAAGATATTTATCAATAAGCCCTCATCTGCACAAGCGATTTTTTTACGCGCGTTAGAAAATCGCCCGTGCGAATGAAAACGAACTCTATTTTTGCTAGTCCCGCAGCGATGCAATTCATAATAATAACTATAATAAGCATTGCTTGCTTACATTGTTATAAGAATTTTAATGTCTATTAGTGTATTTTATGTTAATTTTAAATAATATAATATAATAAGTAGATACTTTTTATAAGTAATTCAAGGTACAAATAACTAGGACCAGTCTTTAATATACTTAGATATTACTTAGCTATTGTTAAAGTATTATTTACTCACCTGTTTCAAAAACAATACCTATTTTTTTAATTTACTTATCTGTTTCAAAAACAGTGCCTATTTATTTTTATTTACATACCTACCTGTTTAAAAAACAAAAGCTATTTATTTCTATTTAGTGTGTTTTATAAAGTAATTATTTTTTATACAACGTGTAAATTAAATCTTTGTCCGACTCGAGAGGGTATTTTGTTGACTCGAAAAAATAGACAAAAAATATATTCGTAAAATATGTTTTTTATTGAATATATTACAGACTTAAGCACCCAATTTCGTCGAAATGTGTAAATGTTCAAGATTTTTTATTAACATTGTTTTCGTAAAGCAATCATTGACAGAAAAAAATAAGGTTATCTTTTTTTCGTCATTAAATATAAAAAAAAAATGACGCAAATCGAATGGGAACATGATCGGACAGGGATTAAATATACACCCTGTATACTTACTTACTCATTTATATTCTCTTTATACTTTTTATTTTCCGACAAACCTAAGCTTGTCTCTAATATACACGTAATATGTTCATAACAGATTTTTAATATCAAATGTTGTTTCTCCTATTTCGAAAATGAAAACATTTGCTAGTTAAGATGCTGTTTCGAGTATTAATCAATTATTAATTAGGGTGTAAGTACCTACATGGCACTGTGGAAATTTTACGTAGGTATGTTTTTCAAGTGTATGTGATCCTACTTTATTTACCAAAATACATTTTTGTACTTTATTTGTATTCCTTCAAGCTCAACCTATGTTAGATCCTTTTTATTATATTGTAATGTATTAACGCAAGAAATCATTTTAGCAAAATAACTTAATGATTTTCAAACAACCCCATTTAGGAATTATGATACATCACAGTTTTGTTTGTTCTTTTTTAAATTTACTTAGATTTTTTGCAACTTCTAAAGTTTTTAGCCTGCATTAGTATCTTTATTAATAATTTCATAATTAAATAGGAATAAGTATCTAATTTCGTCTCAAGAAACTGTTGTACTTACGTTATTTGTAAATATCTAAACCAAAAATAATAAACTCGTTAACATTTTACATTGTTTTATTAATTGTCATTCATAAAAAAATAACTCATTTTGTAACAAAATCAAAATGATAAATTACGAATGTACAATACTTCCACCACAACGTAATTGGTAAAAATAAAAATAAGTACAAGAGGTAACACTGTTAGTAGGTAAACTCTACTACTATTGGCAACACATCTACCAGTCCACTATCCATAAAAAAAAACTTCTAACCGATGTCGGTTACGGCGGCCGATCTTATTAGAGACTAGCTGACCCGCAAGCAAATTTCGAATGCGTCAATTTTTCCCGTTTTTGCAACATTTTTCATTGCTTCTCCGCTCCTATTGGTCGTAGCGTGATGTTATATAGCCTATAGCCTTCCTCGATACATGGGCTACCCAATAGTGAAATAGTTTTTCAATTCGGTGAGTAACTGCTGAGATTGTCGCGTTCAAAAAACTCTTCAGCTTTATAATTTAAATATAGATTGGCCAACTACGCAGGAGATGATATAGTGCACAAGTGTATGCACAGACTCTAGCGCACTCTTTATTCTCTCACTCTTATAGTCCGATGGGACGGAAATCCGAAACCACCGGAGTGAGATTAGGCTCAGGACCGATGGCATAACGTGCTCTCCGAGGCAGTATTCCATGTCTATGTATAAAAGGAGTAGCTGACTGACATATCAACGGGCGTAAACTATGAGGGTTAGAACGAAGGCGAAGCCGCGGGCATAGGCTAGTTACTTATATGAAGTAGGTAGGTAGGACTGACACCCACGCAAAAATAGACCAATTTAAAAAAAAAAATTATCACTAGAAAGCTACATTATCATGAGTAACATAAGCTATATTTTATTGACAAAAAATTTGCAATTCCTACGAAAATTGCAATAATGTAACTGAAGGTATAAAAAATTACGATCGACCGAACTACGGGCAGGAAGCTGTTTTTTTTGTATATTGTACAGTTATGCATGCTAAATGTTTCGTATTAAATACTATTCGCAACTGCAAACCCATGCCACATGCGTTATACGTTATCGATCAATGTCGGTTTTATAGTTCAAGAGCGGAACGAACACGTAAGTTTATTGTATCTAGGTGCCTAGGTACTGCCTGTGTAACAAGCAATTTAAACAAATAATGGTTGCGTTTGAGTCGTCCTTAGAAGTATTACTGTCGCCACTTTATACCTTTAAATGACAGTGACAGCATGAGAATTAACGATGTCTCAATACTGCTCTTCTCTATTGGGCTACAGTATTCGGCCGAAAGTCTTATTATAGTTACATTTCGCTTCTTTATAAAATACCTTAATATCTGTAAACATCTAAATCAAGTAAGTAGGTATTACTTTCAGGTAGGCATATTGTTGCCATTAATAGTACCTAGAGTTTACCCAACGGCCGACATGTTAACTGGAAGACTGTTTAATAAAAAAGTATTTACAAATCTTAATCAAATTCATTACATCCGTCCCCATCCGATATACTTACATATTAAGAAATCTTATAATAAGAGGTAAATGCGCTAAACAAGACGCTTTTAATGCTCCGGTCAGATCTACACAACGAAGCGGGATGCGAAGATGGCAGTGTTTATTCACAGATTTGAGTATACCCACTATAAGTATGTGGTTCGACCACGACTTCGAAGACTCATTGTGGACCGGCCTTGAACTGGTCAATAAAACCGGCATAAAATGAGTTAATGTGGTCGAATATCATTAAGAAGGCAAACATTTTGCTCAATAATGGACGTCCTAAGGCAAGATAATACAGGGGGTTTTGTATAATCTTTACATAATGCTAAATAACTTTTTAAACATCGATTTTACTCCGGGGTCTCACAGATGTGTGGTAAACGGTTGTGTGTTTAAAGTCAGGTAGTGAAAGGTTAATTTGTTATTTTATTTTCAAAAATTATACTACGAAGTTATTCTGTGTAATGTAAAGAAGCCAAGACTGGGAGATATAACATGGTATACCTAATCAGGTCGATGAAATGGGTCGTGTAACGTTAATTATGTTCACTTTGATTACCAATACAGTCAATCGGCGAGTACAGTTTAAAATTTGAGTTTAAACTCTTCGCGCCCCGTGAACAAATTGGATTCTGAATCCATTTTTTTATTGGAAACCCCAGAGAATCCAGTACTGATATAAAAAATGTCTGCGTTCCGTTTACTATCGCGCTGCCATTACCGTTCGCCACCAGTCTGACCGTAGCTTAAATATTGTACAGTAGATACTTAATTTAGCTTAAGATGCTTACATACCCCAATTAAACACTTTGAAGCATCGATAACATTCAGTGGCGGATCCAAGAAAGAAGGGGGCATGGTGCTCAAGCCCCTCCAAAATCTTTCACCATTCACTCATTCGATTTGTGTAAGTGGTGCAACAACGGCCCTATCTGGTTCAAGCCCATACGACAATCCTAGATCCCCCACTGATAACATTCATCAACACTAAACAGCAATTACAACTCTTCGGCTGACGTAAACAGGGGAAAACAATTCCCAATAAGATAAAGGTCAGATTGCCAATGATTTTAACTTCCGCGCATGTCACGAAATGTTTTGAAAGCAACAGAGATATGTAAGCAAAATTATGTACAAATTTTCAAAGTTTTTTAAAGACAACAATTTGAATACATTTCATGTAAGCGAACGAAATACCTAACCTTATTTATAAATCACATCCTCAATAGGTATCTTATTCTTAACTTAGTTTGACTAAGTACCACAGGTATCCGTACACAACTAATTCTTAATGGAATTTCTAATCATAATAAACATTTTTCACACATCTTAACAGCCTGGTTAAAAGCTATAAGCATAATTAAATTAGGGAAGATACGTTTAGCGTTAAGAAATAACTTTACCTATAAGTAATAAGTATGCTGAATTAAAAAGGTAACTTGTCCTCAAAAGAGTCTAACTTTAAATTTAATTTTCATTTTGTCGGCTTATGGTATACCTACAATATTGTACAAGTACAAGTGTAATTTGTCGTAAGTGCTTAGGTACATATTTTATTGGGACAATTTTTTTACGTATTGTGGAAGAGGTGTTTTTAAATAGGACTTAACTTATGAATTATCGTTTGAAATATCACTTAAGTAAGTACCTACCTAATTTGTTTTGATGCTCTACGAGTCTGTGTAGTACTTTAACTTCACTAACCTTATGGTCCCAAAAAGGTTGTGTTTAGAGAACATCCTTATATAAAATCTTATCTATAAATTGCCCATATTTTCTACATTTAAGTCACAATAAGGCCTCATTATTAGACATTCATAAATTCATTATAAAAGGCAATGTAGCAGTCATAATTGGAGTATAAGTACCAATTTTATGCATTGTTGAATATTTCAATGTCAAGTTAAACCTTCGTTTAGTATTACGTTATTCATGTAATTTTCTATTAACTAGCCGTTAAAACTGTTATTGCTATGTTATTGAATAACAAAGAGCTACGAGAGGCTTAGTCGAAGTCACGCAACACCATTAAAATGGTAGATAATGTATCTATAATATTCAACAGCATTAAAACATAACAAGAACAATATAAAAAAGCACCGTTATTTAGACTATAACGTGTCTGAAATCTTAGAGCTTTGCAAAATTCATTATTCAAAGCGATGATAGAAAATCACATTGATTCCGTTTATAATTACTCTAGTAGATAATATGCAAATCAAATAAACGCTAAAAGGAGATATATATCCTTACGAGTGAGAGATAAATATGGCGAAAGTTAACGCCATTTGTGCATGAAAACTATGTCCGAGAACAAACACAGTTGTACATTAAATTTAGCGGTCAAATTAAACTTGTAACGTTTTAAGCTTTCAATGCCACTTTTCAAAGCCTAAAGCTATATTTATACTTATGAACAAAGGCATATTGTGTTTTGTTTGAACTAGACCTCTCGTTTAAACGAGTAACTACGCTACAACAAGATCTCTTGCCCGTCAGACGTGTCGGTCGTGTCTCGCGGGAGGCACCAACGTCATCGGCGCTGAGTCCCTCTTAGCATCGAGAGGAGGCACCTTTGTACTGACAGGTGTGGTGGGTGCACTGTGGCCTGGAGATACTGGTACTGCGTCAGGGACTAAGCCTCGGATCAGGTCTGAGATGCACGGCCATGGGACTAACCTGTAATTAGAAAAAAAATCATTGTAAACTTGTCACCGAGCTGTTGTTGAGTTAAATTAATTGCACCCTTCACGTCATGCGAGCGACTCACATGGCCGGTATCAATATAAACGAAATCGTTATTTTTTCGCCCTACCTTTAACAACAGATGCTCTACGTTACACTCAATTTACCTATGGCCCTGAGTGCAGTACTTAAATGTTTGTTGAGAGTTCACAACATGTCGCTATTTTTACAGCTCCGCGTTTAACATATAAAATAACAGAACATATATACTCTGTTTGTGCAAAATATACTTGAATTACGTGATGACTGGGTAAGAACGAGACTAAGAAAATAAACTTGACACCGGCAACGAGACTTTGTGGTTCAAAGAAGAAAACTAGAAAGAAAATAAACTTTGGAAGTGATATCGAGACTTTGTGATTCAAAGTAGAAAACTTGAATAGAAGGATATAAACTTGAAACCGAAAGAAAATTGGTGAATGTATAGGATGTGCGAGCCTATTCCCTACCGAATAATATCGGTGAGAAGAGAAAAAGAAAATATTGTTTATCAACTTTCAATAAAACTAACAATGAAATGTGTTAAGTCAAACTTTGATCAACCGTAAAAAAAACGACTAAATAAATTTCTTAGGAGTAGTGAGAAAATACCTACTATAGCATTGTTAAGAAAATACCTCTATAGGTTCAGTTAAAAACTTTACTGTGTTTCTAGAAATAATCTGTATACTGTTGAAAAATACTTTACAGAATTAAATTAAAAACCGGTTAAATTGCCAATAAAGAAACATAAGTATCTCCCTTCCTATCTCTGAGAAAGCAGTTCACGGATACAATGCATCATTTCATTTTCAGTACAACCAGTCCCTAACGCCAATACGTAACCGGTTGATTACGTCACTATGTTATACGAGAAGCATAGATCGCAGCATACGTACCACTTGAAAGGCAACAACACGCGGAAGTATCCGGGAATAAGAGCGAAAGGTTCATTGGTGCGGATCGCGAGCACTACACGGTCGGCCACGTCGTTCGAGTTCAGTTGAGGCACGAATCTGTAAATAGATAAATATTAATATAGTAGGTATTCGTATGCAATCAATTTTATGTACCAGCGGCCCCCGCTCAGACTGCGCACGGAATTTTTTCCCCTATACAGAGTACTGATGTCAGTCAGTTGAAAAAAAAGTACCTACTTGTATTAGGTGCATATAAACCATCCGAAAGAAAATGATCTGAATTATAGTGAAACCTCATAAAAATATGTTACGTAGTTTTAAGCATACAAAGAGACAGACAGCGGAAAGCAAATTGGTTTTTAAGGTACAAAAAAGCTCTAAGAGGTTGGCGGAAAATTATTCACCACGCGGGCTCAGTGTAAATTGGTGATTGGTTTTTGAATTGTCGGTTTCCTGATGTTTTCGTTACGTGCATAAAAATTGTGATAATGCATGAATGATTCATCCTCCAGGTCCATCATTTATGGATTATCACAATGTTTTATAATTAAGTAAGATAATGAGGTAGCAGGACCTATTTAGTTTTGCTATCTGATACTTAAGTATAATTGCAAAAGTTTGTGATAATGGATGAATCGATGGATGTTTGTTAGTCTGCCACACAAAGACTATTAGACGATTTTTGATTAAAATTTACAACAATATAATATATAGCAATATCGACAGTAATAAAGATCAGAAAAATACATGTTTGATTGCGGTCAAGAGCGAAGTAGTAGGTATACCTACGAGTAGTAATTGTCCATGATTCGCAATCAATGTTGAGAAATTAGTCATCGTGACGTCTATGAAATTAAAATATTAAACTATGAATATATGAATGATAATGATTTACATTCGATTTTGCAAAAATTTGAATAGATTGCAACGAGATAACATTTTGTAACTATTTCTAAAGTTTATATTATTAAAAGCTAGCGACAAATCTACGAAGTAATCTAAAGACTAGAGCAGAGATGACGAGATTTTCGGTATACGTGTCATTTTTTAAATATTAAGAGACCAACAAGGAAATAAACAAACTGAAAATATTAAAGCCGTAGTTTTTGCTAAAACAAAGATCTAAAGATTTATCTTGAGAACTTAAATATCAAAGAGGCAAGAAATGCCTCGTAAAAAAACCTAGCTATTGAACAAAATGCGTACGAGTACAATGATGTTATTTTTCACACACATAATGTGTTCATTGTCAGCGTTATGTAACTAAGATTTTTTACGAATTAGTTTATTATACCTATTTAGCGACATTTATAGCGATTGTAGTGATATTTTTTAATTTTAATTACTTATGTTATTTACTATAAAAACCTTTAAAAGCTTTACCTAAAAAAAATTATATGATCTGATGCTATGCCGTGTGGTGCCGGCTTAAGAATAGTACCACCCCATCTCTACCCGTGGGTGTCGTCAAGGCGACTAAGGGATTTCACCCCGGAGGACGGGCAGCAGCGTCCTCTGTGTGTTTAAAGCCTTACTGCGATCGCCAACCCGCTCGCCAAGCGTGGCGATTATGGCAATTACCCCCAGGATCTACATACTAGTAGGTTCTACTGGGGAGACCCGTGCCCAGCAGTGGGCCATCATATGGGTTGATATGATCTGATGCTATACTTATGAGATATACAGGGAAAGTGCGAAGAAAACCAGTGCAATCTTTCTAAGTGGACCTGGGGTAGGGGTTATCCTCACCGAATTTCAACTGAGACTATCCACACAACTAATTTATATAAGGATACGTTAGACTATTTAAGGACGTAAATTCGATTGAATTGAAGATAATCGAAAAAGCTTATACTGACTTACCTAGAATTAACTTCTTCAAACATTCCTGTAGACCGTATAAAGTACGGGCATATTAGCGAGGTACGGACTCCTTTGATGCCTTGCGTCTCAAGCTCAAGTCTTAATGCCTCATCGAAGCCGCAGGCAGCTGACTTGGAGGAGCAGTAGTCGACCAGCTTAGCAACTCCGACGTGACCAGCCATGGACGCGATGGTGACGATGTGGCCATCGTTGTGTTCGATCATTGACGGCAGGAAGGCCTTCACTGTCTGGAAAATAAAAAAAGCAGTGTTGTAAAGTTATCAGACCCTGTGGGAAGTTTGGAAAATGATAACAAATTAGGCTGTCATCATTTTTACAGCGCCGCACAGTGTTTTAAAAACCGTTGTTTTCGGACATCTTATCATTTACAAACATGTTTGTTTATTTGTAGTTGAGAAAATCGACTATTTTTTATTTTGAAATTCAGAAATATACTAATTTCTTAAAAACTAAAGTAATATGTAAAAATGATGCGAGAAACATCGATGGTGACCTTAATGCATACCTTGATACTTTAAAGTATCAACGAACCTTGTAACTTTGTTAAATCAAGATATAGGTACATATACGAGATTTTCGATTTTTAATTTTTGGATGGATAACACCATCTGTAAATGTATTTAAAAATCCTTTTCAGTTAAAGTGGACAATAATTGCAGGAAAGTGACAGAAATTTGAGAAAGAAAGAAAAAGAACAGACCGTTAGGAATGTCTTCTTGACTTGAATAATCTTTTATCCTCGTCTTACAAATAAGTACTAACTAAATTAAAAATCAAACTTTTTTCCTGCTAATGCCAGCTTTCATAATCTACAAAACCCCCATAGAGTACGCAAAGCTTACAGCTGTTTACCATGTGCTATCACCAAATCAATGGTTGTTGGAAATCCACAATTTCAAAGGTCATCAAAAGTTAGGCGGCAGTTGGAAACTCATGTGCCGCTGTATTTAAATCATCAAGTATACCTATTACAAATTTTATTGATATGAACCATCTCATACTGCCGTCTTCCAGTTTACCAGTCAGTTGGTACGCTATATGCAATTGTAGTTGAATCACTTTATAAAACGCTTATATTTGTGGAAGCGTCGCAGTCGAAGGCACAATGCATGTTGTTTGCCATACCATTGTTTCGCGCCATTAGACGCACTGATGATGATATAATCCTAACTGTGACTTGTTTACAAATAGGTTGACGAACAGATACATTGTCGAACTGTTTGACAATGTATCTGGTTATAAGTAAGCATGGCGGGGCAAATATACAAAAAAATCGTTAAGGTGGGGTACAAAAGACAAGTGGTCAAAGAAATTCACGGCATGTGCCCCATGCCCCGTCCCCCCTCCTAAAGCCGGTTATGTCTATGAGGATGCATAATTGTTTAATTCTTGTAATTGGTACAATACTGTAGTAATTTAAATAAATAAAAATACCAAAAGGTATATAATCACTTATGGAATAGTTAGTCATATTAAAAATCGCGGCAGCCTAATGGCTAAGGTATTGGATTCGCAATCGTGAATCCGCGGGTTTGACGCCTACCCTTAATACTACCGACGTGAACCCACTCCTATTACAAGCCATTGAGTTTAGATGTAGGGGTTAACAGGATTGCTAGTAATGTGGGACCCACAATCCTATATTGCTAGTTACCTTTTTATATTTAAAGAAATGAGTAGGTACCTAAGTACTAAACCCTATTACCACTACCACGGTAATATTTATTACCTTGTTATTACTTTTAACGACAGGATATAATTTTCAAAGACATAGCAGACAGGATATTAACACTAAAGGTTTAATAGGTTCTGAACTCTAGTCCATTGAACTCTTTAAAGTATAATAAAACCATAAATTCAAATTATATGTATATCTACTCAAAATATACGTTAAAATTAACACAACAGCAACGTGTATGAGGTCGATGCCTTCTACAAACAAGGTTAAAAACTGTACCTACCTGTCAGTATAATATCCTACAGTCTGATGTCATAAACCAGTATTTCTTCAAGTTTATTTTATATAATTATTTGCAAAAAGGTAGGTTCAGTATTACATTTTGACAACATAACACAACTAAATACAAAGAAAAAAATGCCATACAAGTATGAGACGGACTCACCGACCGAGGGTTCCGTACAAATTAGTAGATACATATTAGCAACAGTTCAGGAATCGAGTCTTACAGTTGTTTAAGGACTATATTTTTTAATTCATTTAAAAAAAACTTTCCTGACCAGTAAAACATTTCATATCTTTAAAAAAAAAAAATCTTTAAGTAGCTCCATCCTTGATATGTATATTTAAAAATATTTTATATTCGCTTACCCAAAAGTGAGCTAAAATGTTGACATCGAAGGTTCTCTGGATGAGATGATCAGGAGTGTCAAGTAGGTACTGTCCAGATACCACACCTGCATTGTTAATCAGTAGATTCACCTGAAACGTAACAATATAAGAGATTATATCTATACTAATATTATAAAGCTGAAGAGTTTGTTTGTTTGTTTGTTTAAACGCGGTAATCTCAGGAACTACTGATCGGAATTGAAAAATTATTTCACTGTTGGATAGCCCATTTATCGAGAAAGGCTATAGGCTATATAACATCACGCTACGATCAATAGGAGCCGTGCAGCAATGAGAAATGTTGCAAAAACGGGGAAAATTTACGCAGACGGAGTTGCGCGGGACAGTTAGGCTTTTTTGCCAATTATTTTATAAGTACGTAAGTCGTTCCGTTGCAGGGGGCGTGTCCTGTCTACAACGGAATTATCAATATGAAGTTTGCCGCCATAGTTCACAGCTAGATTTACTTTCGTGGTCCGGTATGTCAGGGTCAGGTTCGATTCCTGTGTATTCCAACTTTTCTTTTTAATAAAATTATCGCACAGTCTCATTTAATATTAAAAATCGTCTAGAGATACGTAGAGAACGTTGGAATCAAATACCTACCCCTAAAGTAAGATTCCGGCGATCTCTAGTGTAGCCTTGAAAACGGTAAATTAGAATAAAATTGTAGTATCTATGTTTGAAAACTTAATAATCACTTGACTTAGTAATTAGTCCACTAGCAAAAAATACAAACACTCATGAAAATAATAAAAAAATAACATGGTCATATAGCGTTAGTGATTTTTACAGCGTTAGTGGTTGGAAACAAGGCTTCCCGCCAAGGTGACCTTGCTGGTTTCCAACAGTATAGACGGCTGTTGCAAACCAAGTACCATGTAATTTGGTTTAAAACAACCGTCTACACGGTTGGAAACCAGAGAGGCGACCTTGGCGGAAAGCCTTGTTTCTAACCGTCTAGAAGACGCTTTAATTTGATTCCTGTTAAATAACAAACAGACAGAAAATATTATATTTCAATACATTGATATTTAATAGGATCATTTAAGATTGCAAAGTGGTCAAAGTAACCACATATTTCATCATTATAAAATTCCTGTCGTATGACATTCTCGGCTCAGGTGTACAAAATACGTAGTTTTAGATGACTAGCTCTCGGCTCATTGAAAAATTCATGCCCACATAGACGCACAGGTAACTACGGCGAACTCATGCGGCGTCTGTTCGACTGAGTTCAACCAAGATCTTTGTATGTGGGCGTCTATGTGTGCGTGAGTTTGTTCTCGTTTGTTGTAAGGAGCCGGCCATCTGCATCTACCTAATTTGTGTCAGGTGTGTTGACATTACACTATTTCTTCACTGCATATCGTATCAAGATAGATAATTTCCGTAATACAATCTTATCTCAATAAGAAATATAGCTACGGAATTCATAATTGTCAACATAACTACTAAGCAATTTCCAAAAAATACACGAGAGTCTCAGATGAGTTTTTTTTTAATGTTGCATGGAGAAAAAGTTCTCTAGTTGGATATTATGTGATATTGTCGGAAATTCGTACCATTTTTTTTCGTATTTTTCAAGCCTAATCTGGCTATAATTTTTCTTTTTCCCATAGGCAGTGTTGATATAGATTTAAATAAAGTTTTATGTTTATGTTTTAGGCACTAGCACTTGTCCGTGACTTTGTTCGCGTGGAAAATTTGGAAGACAGATCGAATACATTTTTTTTTTTCATCCAATTAAGAAAAAACATTTTTAATCGTTATTTTCACAGTAACAGACAACAAAAATACTTATTAGTATTGAGACTAGATTGTAATCTCAATGGGAAACCTAAATAGGTTCTATCATTTACAAAAAAATATTTATAATAACAGTAGTTATAGTCATAAAAGGTGACACTCTTAAGGAATACATTTTAAACTAGTCCTTGTCAAAAGGGTATTATTCCCTATTGACAAAATACATGTATACCTATTTAAATGTATTTTTTTAGGTCAAATACAATAGCTTACATCGACATTTATTTATTTACATACTTCAATCATTGAAAAAAAGATATGCAGCGCAAAAAAACTACTCCTTATGAAATCAAAACATTTAAAATTACAATCTGATAAAAGCATTTTCAAAAGCACGCCATCTTAGCGCGTAAAAATCATGGACTGTGACGTCACGGCAATCGTAACAGCCAATGAGGGCACAGCATGTCTTAACATAATATGGACTGTTACGTCCTAATTTGATCTAACTAATAGCATTCGTTTCAATAACCTTGAATTTCCCGTCCAATTTTAGCCTTTTTACCCGACTGTAAGGAAGGGTTATGTTTTTTGCGCGTATCTTGTATGTATGTATGTAATATTCTTTATTACCTAATATCTCACAAAGCACTAAGCGGATTTATACAATTAAGACGTCGTTAGATTCTTCTTGACCGCCCAAATGTTCTTAGGTAAGTGACGTTTGAAAAAAACAAACATGACGGCTGTGAGATGTTAAAAATAAAGAGGTGTGAAAAAAAAGTTGTTTTGAATACTGCAATATGGGTATCAAATTAAAGGGCTCGTCTTAAAATGATTATAACTGTCATACTAAAAAGTTAGTCAGCAACCATTCTTTTTCAAATGTTTAGTACTTGAGCTGTGATAAAAGTTTGTTGTTACATCCCACCAACTGAAAAGTATTAAATAAAAAAATAAATTTAAAAATTAAAAAACCTTATCTTGTTCCATCTTTTTTGTAGGCTAATATTATGTAATTATAATTATACTTAAATTTTGTTTGTTTGTTTGACCTCAATAATCTCAGGAACTACTTGTCAGAATTGAAAAATTATTTTACTGTTGCATAGCCCATTTCTCGAGGAAGGTTAAACCTCACCTCGATTTTTAATTGATTGATTTTGATTTGACCTCTATTATAGGTTATAGAACCTCGAAGGGTCTATAACCTATAACAGAGGCAATATAACATCACGCTACGACTAATAGGAGCGGAGCAGCAATGAAAAATGTTGCAAAATCGAGGAAAATTTACGCCAGACGAAGTTGCGCGGGTCAGCTAGTTACAATAAATATTGATGTATACACAATTCTAAACCGATGAAGTATTATTAAAAAAATATTTAACCCTTATTTACGTCATATGCATATGCATATGCATTTCAAAATTCAAGTTTGATTTTTATTCCTTATTAAGAAAGAAAAATCAAACTTGAATTTTGAAAGACACCATAATATTTTTTCCTTCTAACACCTACTTGAAAATGTACAATATCATTTTATCCCCTTGGCCACCTTATTTCAACTGTTTGGTAATGGTTGCACAGCGATAACGTAACAAGCAATTTTACTGTAATAATGCCAATTATTTTGTCACAGAGACATCATTCTAGCCATTAAAGGAAAATATTTTCCTACATGTGTAAGTAACATTGCGTATCAATCAGAAATGTAAGAGGAAGCTAGGTAATTTCGAGGAAAATAACACCTATTATGATGAATTTATTTTCATAGTATCACCGCTCAGTATCGGAGCTCAGTTCTAGTGTGTAAGGGTACTAGTATAGCATTATATTATCTGTAGTAAGGCCAAGGTAAGCTGAGACATTTTAAATACAAGAAAACGCGAAAGAGGAGTGTGAGGTACAAAGAGAAACACGTTAAAACTCTTTTTTACAAAAAACAATTACCGACTTCAAAAATAAATACAAGGCAACTAAAAAGCAATAAATAATATACCTAAATAACAAAAACAAATTAAACATTTTGAAGTTGGTGCCATGAAATAGTTTTTATGTTTTATTCGGCATCAACTTCAAAATGTTTAATTTGTTTTTGTTATTCTAGGTATATTATTATTTGTTTTTTAGTTGATTTGAAAACCTCGTCCTTTTTGAAGCCGTTTGAAAAACAGTGTAGGGACCTAGAAACACCTTTTCGAAGCGTCGAAAGCATTTATATCGCGCTTGATTCTTCCACAGTGTACGAGTACAGTTTTAATGGGAATGATTACCTTCGGACCGTGTAGTTACGTTGCATATTTCTAATGGAACTGGTCACATAACTGTCAATGAGATATTACGTACCCTGCCTACTTCTTCGTCCACCTTTTTAGCGACTCTGTAGATGTCCTCGCGGTTAGAAAGATCCACCACATAGCCGTAGCATTTGCCACCGATGCCTTTTACCAGCTTCACAGTATCTTCTAGACCTGAAACAATAAAATAATACTCTTATTAAATACAGATATCAAATGAACGAACTTCTGTGAAGGCGCTTTATCACATGGCAGCTTAATTCAGCGCTTCATCTCAAAATTTTGGGGCCATGTGAATCAATGTAATTTAACCAAACCTGATTCTCGGTATTGGTTGGCTTACTAACATGTAAACTGTAAATAATGTGTATCCGTCTGTCTAATAATTGATCTTCGCGCCTAAACCGTTATGCTGATATTGATATTTGCCGTGAATAACAGTTGGTATAATAGATACCTATGTGTTAATGAATATGTTTTTTTAGTCTCACAAAAACATGAAAAAGGCTACATTGATTACAATTGTTTTTGATCTCCTCAGTACTGGCCTCGTTTAGAAAAAAAGAAAACCTTTAAGAACGGAACTTACAGGGGCGTCTAAACGGGCCATGTCTTACGGCAATTTGTGGCGGCACTATTGGCAAGTAATTGCTCGGTCAATAATGGCAACATATCTGCAAAAGTTTGGCGCATGATCCAGTCTCCTAAACGAGCTACACAGCCCGCCAACAATTGTCACACTTGGGCCATACCCTGTGATAGCTTTATTATCAATTATGTGAGCTACTAATTAGTACAAATCAATATTGGCCATAGGTGACCATACAAAACATGTTTTGCTATATGGTCCACAAATTGCCGTAAAACATGGACCGTTTAGATGCCCCTTTAGACTGTTGAGGATTTAAAAATGGCGACAAACTGTCATCGTTTTCACAGCTCCGAGTAAAACCGGTGAATATACAAGAAATAATTTTGATGGGAAAATAATATTTTTGCTGCTAATATGGCACTGGCGGCAATTAGTTGTAAAGTCGGCTAGGTGAGCCATTAATCAAAAAGAACATCAGACATCATTGATGGAATGAAGATACCTACCTAATCGATAAACTGTTACTTAAGTTTAATTATATTTAATTAGCCTTCACATTCAAGTCCCGTAATAATTGCCGTAATATTATTCATTCAGTCGCACTTATTATTTAAAATAACTGCAATTAATTTCTTCGCCTTGACTCATCATTTGATTGTATTTTACAACCGAATATTTTAGATGTAAAAGTTGTAGAATGTCAATGACAAGATTGCATGACTATAATAATACGTGGTCACAGCTATTACTATTTTTTTTACAACAATCACAGCCTTTGTGTCTATATAATTTACTAGCTGTCCCGCGCAATGTCGTCTGCGTAAATTTTCCCGTTTTTGCAACATTTCTCATTGCTGCTCCGCTCCTATTGGTCGTAGCGTGATGTTTTATAGCCTATAGCCTACCTCGATAAATGGGCTATCAATCAGTGAAATAATTTTTCAATTCCGATCAGTAGTTCCTGAGATTACCGCGTTCAAACAAACAAACAAACTCTTCAGCTTTATAATTTTAGTATAGACTATCTGTCCCGCGCAACTTCGTTAGCGTAAATTTTCCCCGTTTTTGCAACATTTCTCATTGCTGTTCCGCTCCTATTGATCGTAGCGTGATGTTATATAGCATATAGCCTTCCTCGATAAATGGGCTATCCAATAGTGAAAGATTTTTTTAATTCGGATCATTAGATCCTGAGATTACCGCGTTTAAACAAACAATCAAACAAACAAACTCTTCAGCTTTATAATATTACTTAGTATAGATTTATCTACCTACATAACTGTATCACGTGTGGGTGCTAATCAATGTTAACTTTTATATACATATGGTGCTTTTATTGGCACTTTTAAATATTTTCAATACTTCATTCTATAACCACTTTAAGTGATTAAAAAATAACGTTAATTTTCGTATAACTCTTAGTTTTTAATTATTTTTTACGCGTACGTGGTATATACTAGCTTTTCCCCACAGCTTCGCCTGCTTTATGATTTTTATAGCTGGGGTCAGCTACTAACTGAACACGGCCGCGCTTCAGTGCGGTTTTTTGGGTCAGAAACCCTCACATGCGTCCCCAGAACACTCAGGCAAAGTTTAATCACAATCTGATCAAAATCAATGTGTGTATAGTTGTCCTCTATGCGTTTCGAAACCATACGCATAGGGGACAAATATACACACATTGATTTTTATTTATATAGATGTGCTATCCTGTAAAGTTTTGGCTTAAAGAGCAAAAAATAGAATGTGTATCAATGTCAAAATTAAAATATTTGTTGCTTTCTTTCTTTATTCAAGTATGAGCGATACAATAAGAAGTAGAACCCCATACATAAACAATATTTTTTGCTCCAAACCGAGTGAAAGCATTTCTCCTATCTACATCTGTATCTTAAACAGGCTTTCTTATAATGAAGCTGATGGCAACGGCCATTAATGACCCCGTGTGTCCGTTATAAGCATTTTTGTGAATTCGGCCGAGTAAGTAGAAAGTAACTGTGTGTTAAAAACGACATGAGAAAAATATTTTGTTTGGCTGACAGTGCTGACACTAATGCACTTGTATCAACTGATTTTTTGAAGTGGAAACTTCATTAGCGGTGTTGTGCAATTGGGATGGGTAAAAAATCGGGCGGTCTAAAAACCAGAAGACCCCAGTTCGAGTCCGAGTAACGATTATTTTTTTCCCTTTTTTGTTTTAATTTTTGATTTAGATTTATTATTTAATATTTTTTTATTATTATGTCAGTAACATCGAAAAATAATATTCAAATTTCATCAGTTTGTAATTTAATGTTCAAGTTTTCCCGTTTGTCGGCACCCCGGGAGTGCAACCCGTTTTTTAAATTATTTTTTTTATATTGATTGCTTTACAATCCATACTAATATTATAAATGTGAAAGTAACTCTGTCTGTCTGTCTGTTACGCTTTCACGCTCGCTTCGAGATAGTTTGAGTCCCGGGGAAGGACATAGGATAGTTCTTTGTCACGATAACCGACATCCACGCGGGCAGAGCCGCGGGCGAAAGCTAGTAATTTTATAAATATTAAGCATAAACTAGTGTAGACGCTTGCTAAGCCGACATTCGTTAAACAAGTTTAATTAAATTCGGCTTAGCAAAATGCTCACGTTGCATATTTATACGCAACACTGTAGGTTGGCATAACCACAGAATACCGTAGTAGAACGTAAAAATTTCTTCGCTCCACATAAATTAACAAACCGGCAATAATCATTAAAAAAGTAGGTACTGACTGTTTCTAATTAAGAAAATTATAAATTAAAATACAATTAAATATGTAGTGCGTAATAGCGTATAGAACAACCTAAGTATGACAATGTGTGTCAGTTGGTTTTGTATGGTATCACAAAATACTAAGAGCACAGAAGGTAACCTTCATACGCACATCATCAGCCTATCGCAGTCCACTGCTGGACATAGGCCTCTCCAATTGCACGCCACTTTGTTCTATCTTCGGCTTCTCGCATCCAGCTCCTGCCAGCCGTTTTGCGTATATCATCACTCCACCTGGCTTGAGGGCGTCCTACACTACGTTTGCCAAGCCACGGTCTCCACACAAGAACTCGTTTACCCCAACGGTTGTCGGTTCTTCGGCTAATATGGCCAGCCCACTGCCACTTCAACTTGCTAATCCGGTGGGCTATGTCGATAACTTTGGTTCTCTGCCGGATCACCTCATTTCTGATTTTGTCCCTAAGAGAAACTCCGAGCATAGCCCGTTCCATAGCCCGCTGAGCGACTTTGAACTTGTGGACCAGCCGTACCGTCAGTGTCCACGTTTCGGCTCCGTATGTCATGACGGGTAGGACGCACTGATTAAAGACTTTAGTCTTTAGACATTGTGGGATCGACGATGAGAAGACTTGACGTAGCTTATCAAACGCTGCCCAACCCAACCGAATTCTCCTGTTCACCTCGTCCTCGAAGTTGTTTCTACCTAACTGCAATGACTGCCCGAGGTACACATATTTTTGAACAACTTCGAGAACGGCGCCGTGCACCGCTGTCGGTTCCGGTAGTACATGTTCATTGAACATGACCTTGGTTTTATCTAAGTTCATCCGTAGGCCGATGCGTACAGAGGAGTCAGCCAGGTCATTCAGCATCCGTTGCAGGTCCTGCAGCGTTTCCGCCATGATGACAATGTCATCTGCAAATCGCAAGTGAGAGATGTATTCACCATTGATGTTGATGCCCCGCCCTTTCCAGTGCAGCGTCTTGAACATATCCTCCATTGCATTTGTGAACAGTTTCGGGGAAATAACGTCCCCTTGCCTCACTCCTCGATGCAATGGTATAGGTTTTGTTTGCTGATTCTGTACTTGGACGGACATGGTGGCGGCTTCGTAGAGACATCTCATCACTTGGATATATCGCCAATCTACTTGGCATCGCTGCAGAGACTGCAGAACGGACCAGATTTCAATCGAGTCAAAGGCCTTCTCATAGTCCACGAATGCTAGACACAGGGGCTGATTATACTCCTGGGTCTTTTGTATAATCTGCCGCACTGTGTGGATGTGGTCTATGGTGCCATATCCGCTCCGAAATCCAGCCTGTTCCGGTGGTTGGAATTCGTCAAGTCTTCGCGCAAGACGGTTCGTGATGACTCTTGAAAACAGCTTATAGACGTGGCTTAGAAGAGAAATAGGTCGGTAGTTCGTCAGCCGGGTCTTATCTCCTTTTTTGAAGAACAAGACGACTACACTTCTACTCCACGCCTCCGGAGTTCTCCCTTCAAACAGGACAGCATTAAAAAGCTTTTGGAGCTCCCTCAGTACGGGTTTACCTCCAGCCTTTAACAGCTCTGTTGTAACGCCATCCTCTCCAGGGGCTTTTCCATTTTTCAGCTGTTTAAGAGCCAGCACGATTTCGTCAATGTTGACTTCTGGCAGGTCTTCGGTGTAGTGGCGTGTTAGAGTGGCTCTAGGACCCTCATTTTCAGGATCAGGTCGAGATGCATGCGAAGCGTATAGCCGGCCATAGAAGCCTTCCACTTCGGAGAGGACTGCCGGCTTCGAAGAAACGACTTCTCCACTTGCTGTGGTCAACTTCGTCAGGTGGCTTCTTCCAAGAGATTGTACGAACACTTTTGACCCCCGGTTCTGCTCGATCGCTCTTTTAATCAAAAGAGTGTTGGAGCACCGAAGGTCGTGTCGTATAAGCCTGTTGATCTCTTGGTTTAGAGCGCGCTTTTCCGACGAAGTGACGGGTGGGTTTTCACGTCGTTCCTTCATTACCCCTAAAGTATTTTCCGAAAGCTTTGACTTCTTGCCCTTACGCTGCATTTCACAAAATCTCGTACCTTCTTCCCTGAGTATCCGAACCACATTTACGAGCTTCTGGTTTACGTCTGTTGTGGTTTCCATGGCAGCAAATCGGTTATCCAGGTTTGACTGGAACGCTTCGGATCCTATCATGGTTTGGAGCAAAGTAGGTCGGAGCCTGGACCTCATCAGACGGGCACGTTCCGCCTTGAAGTCGATATTCAGAGAGCCTCGGACAAGTCGGTGATCACTACCGGTATTACATACATACATACATACATATCAACCCATATGATGGCCCACTGCTGGGCACGGGTCTCCCCAGTAGAACCTACTGGTATGTAGATCCTGGGGGTAATTGCCATAATCGCCACGCTTGGCGAGCGGGTTGGCGATCGCAGTAAGGCTTTAAGTACGCAGAGGACGCTGCTGCCCGTCCTCCGGAGTGAAATCCCTGAGTCGCCTTGACGACACCCACGGGAAGAGATGGGGTGGTGCTATTCTTAAGCCGGCACCACACGGCAAATACTAACTACCGGTATTAAACCTGTTGATCACGGTGACGTCTCTGAATATATGCTTTTTGTCCGTCATGATGAAGTCGATCTCGTTTTTCGTCATAGTGTCGGGGCTTTGCCACGTCCACTTCCTTTGGGGCCGTTTCTTGAAAAAGGAGTTCATCAAGAAGAGCCCCTCCCGTTCGAGGAAGTTGACTAGCATTTGCCCCCTATGATTTCTGCTTCCAAATCCATGGGATCCTACTACTAATTCGCTGCAATTTTGTACTCCCACTTTAGCGTTGAAGTCCCCCATAACAACGTTGTAGTGGGTCTTAGTGGTGGAGTGGAGGGCCCTCGATATGTCATCGAACATATCCTCCACTTTGTCGTCTGGATGTGCCGAGGTCGGTGCGCACACTTGCACTACCTTGAGGCTATACCTCTCGGTGAGCTTGATAATGAGGTACGCTACCCTGTTCGACACGCTAGACATTTCCACAACGTTGTCAGAAAGGGACTTATTTACCAGAAACCCAACACCACCTTGAGATTTTTGGTCTCCCTCGCGGAAGTACATAAGGTGGCCTGACTCGAGGGTTATGGTGTCCTCTCCCTCTCTTCGGACTTCACTTAACCCGAGGATATGCCACCTAATCTTCCCAAGTTCCACCTCAAGTTGTGCCAGATGCGAGTCTAGCCGTAGCGTGCGTCCGTTATACGTCGCCAGGGTCAGTCGGTTGTGGTGGCCTTCCGTAGCCCGGAGATTCTTAGCACCCCCCGCCACGCCGTTACCGTGGACGCCACCATGTCCAGGAATAGCGTGACTGCCGGGAACTGGGGGCCGTGGCCTTAGTGCTTTGTGCATTTGGGGTAATGCCCATAATCGCCACGCTGGGCAGGCGGGTTGGCGATCGCAGGGCGTAGCTCTCGCATCAGTGACGCTGCTGCCCGTCACTGACCTATTACTTCAGCTACGCCTTAAATTGGGATAGTTATACCGCCACCAGCCGGTCGCCAGAGCCTCGTTCGTTGTACAGCAGGATGTACCGCGTGCAGGTGAGGTTGGCTTGGAGCGAAAGATGGTGATGCGCCCCCTTACATCCCCTTACATCCTCATACGCACAGTCGGCCAAAAACATGGTATTTCACCCTACGGTTGAAATTCATTTGCACGTCATAAAGAACAAGGTTGATTTTCCCTTACAATAATATTCTGTCAGTTACTAACTTCAACTTTGAGGGTTCCTTACGCGAAACAGAGCATGGTTCTTTAAAAAAAAATGTTACTAGCCTAAGAGTTCTTCTAGTAGAAGAAAAAAATAAATCTAAGGACATGTCTTAATATTACTCGTAAAAAAATCTCGAAGTTACGGAAAAATGTATAAACTGAGGATTATCTTATTGTATAAGAGTTATGGCGTTCATAATCTAACATGTACGAACACATATTGGAATTTATTTTGTCCTGCGCTCCTGCGCACTGTTGACTAATGGTTGTGTGCGTGAGAGCGAGGCGGGCTATGTCACTTTGCGTAGCGCTAAATTAATAATTCACTCGTTTATTACAAAGGCAGGAGTTGTTCGGAAGGAGTCTAGGATCGTAGCTAGATGAAGCGGCGGTAGCCTAATGGCTAAGTCATCGGACTCGCAATCATGAGGTCGCGGGTCCGAATCCTACCCATTGAACTACCGACGTGAACCCATTCCTAATACAAGCCATTGAGATTTGCTTGTATTTTCCACACTACATTACTAAAATTTCACATTACTAGCAATGTGGAATTGTGAATTGCCCCCTAACGCTCCTTCCTAGCTACGACCCTGAAGGAGTTCCGTAATTTATATTTTTGCTATGTCTTGAGATATAACGTACAATGGCAAGACATAACAAGGCCTGACTAAATAAGTTAAAGCTTAAAAGACTTTCGTCCAACGCCACTTCTCCCCCTCATTCGGAACACATCTGCGACAGATGTGGCCCGAGATGCCGAGTTGGAATAGACTTATTAGGCCATAAATTAAGATGCAACAATCATCTGTAAAGATGCTGTGGAAAAAGATGATGATTATGTATGCGTTGCTCGAGTGCACGTTGTAAATTACCTTCTATACTCTCAGTACTTTGTGTTTGTGTGGTGTAGTGTGCATGATTCGTGACGTTGCGCGGTGGCAGCTCGGAAACGTCGGAGCGTGCGCCCGCGCGTGCAACAGATTGCTCTTTCAGCCGTAGGAGTATAGCGTTACGTTACTATTGCAATGAAGGAAGCGTTACACAAGAATCGATCGACGATTAATCAAAATCTGGGGTACTTGGTATATTTTACCTATATCTACATTAAGTAGTACCGAATTCAGTAAAAGAAACATCGAAATTTGTTGATTCTTCACCGCACCTTGACCTATGACTAATATTAATAAAATACTGATTTATTAAATCGTTAAAACAGGGTCTTTAATATAGCTACTCTAAACTATAAACATAATAATAATAATATTTACACTACCTATGTACAAATTACTACATAAAATTTTTATAAAATTTTAAGTAAACTCCTGATCGACGCTTCACGTGACCAGAAGGCTGGCCTGTACTTCGCTCAGCGAATCAGCATTGCTATACAACGCGGCAATGCTGCCAGCCTTCTGGGCACGGTGCCGGTCGATAGCGATGCGGAGGAATTCTATGACGCCTGCTTGTTTTAATTTTATTTTATGCAAAATACTGATTGATTGACAGCAATATCCGACATGTTTTAATGTGAACTTTACTTATTATAAAGACACAAAATGTAGGTAAAGGGCAAAGGGATTTGGTGCGTGAGGCCTATTAAACAAATGCTCTTGGCCGAATACTCTTGAAATTTGTGTCTGTTTTAACTGATCGAGCACGAGGTTTGTTGCTCAACTACTGGAATGCCGCTCACCTTGACAGATTGTAACAATTTGAACCATAATTTGGTTGTTTATTAAACTTAGATTTATTCAATAAATTTAATAATAAAATGACTGCCTCTGTGGCGCGGTGGGAGTGTGCCGACTGCTACGCAAGAGGTCGTGGGTTCGATCCCCCACCCAGGATAAAACTTTGTGTGATGAACACGATGGTTTATGCTGTGTCTGGGTTTTAGAAATTTAAAAGTATGTTTATCAGTTGTCTGGTTTCCATAGTACAAGCTCTGCTTAGTTTGGGATCAGATAGCGTTGTGTGAGTTGTCCCAAGATATTATTATTTATAATAAACCTAAGTTTCAAAATTTACTTGTTTGGACGAGAGAACTGTATCGTCATTAGTCCAATGATTGCGTATTAATATTGAGTGTAATTGCCCTTTTCTATTGCCTCACTCCATCTCACTTGGTTTATGTTTTACTATAAAAATTACATCTTGCCGTTCTGAATAAGTATTTCTATATTATATCTATAGGCTTCGAAAACTTCCAAACATCTAGGCTGGAATTCATAAAAGAACTCGCGTGGTAGGTAAATCTTGCACTATCAAAGCAGTATTTGGTGGACCACGAAAACAGCAATTGTTAGTTGTTGATATAGTCGGCTAAATTCCCCTTATATGCCTAACTAAGTATCCTAGTTAGAAACACACGAATTATGTTTATTATGAATTGTATAACTCCTAAGTACCTACTGCTAGGTACACGTATAAAGAGACACTTTCGTGTGTTTCTACAATATTTTGCAATTAAAGTGTCGAAATAAGTAGTCAAAGTAACTACTTATAGTCCGGAAATAGTACCTACCTAATACGTAATGGAAAAGAAGAAAATGAGCGTATTGCTATTGCATAATTA
Organism: Herminia tarsipennalis; assembly: GCA_945859575.2. NCBI lineage: Eukaryota > Metazoa > Arthropoda > Insecta > Lepidoptera > Erebidae > Herminia > Herminia tarsipennalis. The sequence goes on along the minus strand of OX243846.2, from coordinate 15,112,829 downwards.
AGTTGCGTAACATTTTTTATTGGAGTATTATAAAATAACGATATAAATTTATGAGTATAGGAAAATTAAAGTCTAGGTTTTATTATAATAGTTCTAACCCTTTTGGTGTTAGATATTTGGTTGTCTGTCCACTATAACTTTACGTTCTGCGTACTTAAAATTTAGATATTATTTCGTATATTTTTGAAATGGCTTAATATTTTTACATCAACCAATATAACCTAATAAAAATGTGTTAAGTACCTATACAAGTTTGTCATAAAACTCGCAACATATATGCTGAATGGGACCATTTATTGTCATAGCTATGACGTGCAAACTGAACTCATTGTAGGTTTATGTTAATGATAAGTTTAATTTAAGATTTTTAATTTTGTATTTTTGATTTTTTTATGTTCGTCATTTCTGGCAATAAAGAAACTTTTCTTCTTCTTCTTCTATACTAAAATGTTTTTATGAACATTTTTGTTAGATACCCCTTTCTACTAGAGGCCCAGAATGCCATGACCGATTTAATCATACCGATCGCGAATAGATTGAAGAAAAATAATTAATAGGTAGGTACTATATGTAAGTTGTAGATAGGTAAGATAATATTTATGGCTTTTATTATGTGTTTACGTCGTCTTGAGTAATTATAGGTAATAGTTTGTTACAAGTTTATGTTTGACCTTTTGTTCCTTTAAGCTAGTAATGACGACAAAAATGACTAAGTTACGTGGTAATCAGCTACAATGTAATTCAATGAATAAACCTACTTAGGTACATCTTTTACAGGGTTCCGTACCTCAAAAGGCAAAAAACGGAAACCTTATAGTACCACTTTGTCCGTATGTCAAGGGAACGCGTTGAGGTATCGAGTTGAAATTAAAACCGTATACTCGGGTCATAGACACTAGAGGCTGTGAAAAAATCAACGTAGAAAAAAAATACGGATATATATTTTTTTAAATGCGATACTCGTGTCATGAACTATTTATAAAATGTACCCACAAATTTGTACGGAACCCTCAGTGGTGGAGTCCGACTCGCACTTGTCCGGTTTTTTAATGGTAGCGAAGCTTATAATTATATTACACACTAGCTTTTGCCCGCGGTGTCGCCCGCATGAATTTTGGTTATCGCGGTAAAAACTAACCTATGTCGTTTCCCGAGACTTTAGCTATCTCCATACCAAATTTCACTTCAATCGGTTCAGCTGTTTAAGCGTGAAAACTTGACAGACAGATAGAGTTATTTTCACGTTTTTATAATATTACTTTAGATTAGATTTTCCCGCGGCTTTGTCCTCGTCAAGTTTGAGTTTGAATAAAATATGTAATTTTTTCGTTTTTCCCGATATATTTTCAATTAATCCTCAAATTTCAACGAAACGAACGAATTGGTGCAGCCATTATCAAGTTTTGCTTTTAGCAACAGATTTGGCGCTTCATTTTTATTAATATAGAAGATATATGTCATCGCATAGCAATTGGATGACTTTAGCCCGTTAAGGGTTGATTTTTGCTGTCAAACGCTGAAAGACGTGTCTCTTTATCCACATAGCTAAATTTTCACAGATTTAACTTTAAAAAATTGCGACCCCTATTTTGCCTCCTGTGGGGTTGATTTTCTGTATACGATGAAACCCGTACTTAATTATTTTAAACCAAAAAGCCAACTACAACATTTCACAAAACTGACGGAGTTTCATACAAACTTATAATCACTATTTTACCCCCTTAGGGGATGAATTCCCAAAACTCTTTCTTATCAGATGTCTACATTATATAAAGAATACATCCTTGAAATTTCACGTCTCTATGATCAGCGGTTTAGGCTGTGCGTTGATCCATGACAAATTATTTTATATAGATCGTAAAGTTGGCAATTCCATGTATTCGAATCTTTTTTTGGAATTTTTGTCGTAGAAAAAAAAAGAAAACCTTTCGATTGGTAACGTAAAATAAAATGTAGTTTATTTCATATTTCGTGGGTTCGATTCGCAGGTGTGAGTAACATTTATCAATATTATAATGAACTAGCTGCGTGAGCTAAAATCGATTTTAGCAATACCAAAAATGTAGAGCAACTTATATTAGTCTATTACACATATGTACAAAATTTTATCAAAATCGTTAGTGCCGTTTCCGAGATGGTTTGTAGTTATACCTTAGAATATATCCTAGATAGGGAAACAAGAATTGCTCATTTAAATAATTATGTTAGATTATAATAGATAAATTAAGTGTGATTTAATCTCAATCGTATTTTCTAAGGTTGCTCACTCTAGTAAAATACCCATACGTAATGTAAAACCGAAGTTTCTGAATGCTTTTACAGCATTTCACAATGTGATCACAAAACGTCAACCCTGAGCTCTGATAAACTCCTAAATCTTTGACCTCTGTGACCTCTGTGATCACACCATGACTACAAGGTGGACCGGACATCAATGACCGGGATTGATGTCCCGTCCGCCTTGTAGTCATGGTGTGATCTAGAGAAGGTAATTGTCACACTTAGAGGTGTTAAATTGCAACAGATTCTTGCGTTCAAACAAACAAATAAACAAACTCATCAGCTTTATAATATTAGTAGACGTAAATACGTTATATAAAAAATATATATATAAGTATAGCAAATAGTACCTAAGTAATAATCCACTCATATAATTGCCCTATTATATTTAAACGATTTGTTTAATTGCCAAGGGGTCGTCCATTAATCACGCGATGTGTTGTTTAGGCACTTTTTACCCCCCTCTCCTTCTGGTGATACGAGTACCTACGTGGTGAAGTAGACTAACCCCTACCCAACATTACGCGTACTTAGTTGGTAGAAAAAAACCTACAATTGATGAGGTAGCCTAATGGCTAAGGCATCGGTCTCGCAATCGTGAGGTCGTGAATCCACTCCTAACACAAGCCATAGAGCTTGGCTGGCGGGGTTAACAGGATTGCTAGTAATGTGGGACCACAATCCCACATTGCTAGTTACCTTTTTAAAAAAATAACGCCAGAGGAGCGCGTTTCAGAAAAAAATACATGTGATATCTTATTACATACCCCCTCTCTTTCCGAGCCTCACGTAATAAATGGACGACCTCCAGAATTCTGACGTTCGTCCTTATTTATGCAAGGCCTATATATTATTATTATTACAATTATGGATCAAATAACTCAAATAATAGTTACGGTACGTTGTTACTGTATCATTGCTCAATAACACGAATGTGTTCTAAGAGTTTTAATTAGTTAAAATTCTTTATTAACCTTTGAAACTATGTGCTCTATGCGCATAGTTTCAGAGGTTATTAATAAATTTTAACTCCTATTTTTGAAGGTATACTGTTGCCTAAGTCTAAAATAATTGAAAGACATTATGATAGATGCATTAACACTTATAATATGAAAAAAAAAATGTATAGGCTGTAATGACTGCAGTGTCGTAGGGTTGTCAAGGATTACTGAAGCTAACTTATCTAATATTGAAGTAATTTTTATAGGCATTTCTTGCCAAAGACTTTACAAATACAATAATTGCATTTGTAAAGTCTTTGGCAAGAAATGCTTATAAAAATTACTTCAATATTCGACCTGCGTTATCATAATTTGTTAAAATGCTCTCTGTAACGAAGCAATAACAAAAGCCGTGATAGTTCTTTAACTACCGACTAGATGTCGCTACGGGGGCCTAGCCCGTAAGCATTAAGAGATAGAAAAATTTGATATCTAGTAACATAGTCCAGATAGGTGGTTCGCTCCTGGCCCCGGTTTGGCTACGGAAGTCTCGGGTTTGTTTCCTGGGTCTGGATTTCAAATTTTTATATCTTTCAAAATGCAATTATTGTATTTGTAAACTTATCTAATACTTAAAAAAAATATATAAAAATAAAAAAACCTGCACGAAAAAGGTGGAAACAAGACGCAGTACCTAATTATATAATTTCATGCAGTCGGAGGCATTAATGATTCTCTATAAACTTAGTAAAGTGCTTTTTTATGTTTTAATTATTTTTTTTATTCATTACTTTTTTAGTGGTTGTAGGATGTAACTGATGTAACAACTAAATTTTATCACAGTTATTGTCAAGTATTGAAAATTGAAAAAAGAATGGTTGCTAACTAACTTTTTTAATATTATATTATATAATCATGTTATACCTTTCTGAAATGCACTCTTTAATTTGATACCCATATTGTAGTATTCAAAACATTTTTTTTAAAATCTCTTTATTTTGACATCTCACAGCCGACATGTTTGTTTTTTTCAAACATCACATATTTAAGAACACTTGGGCAATCAAGACGAATCCAACGACGACGTCTTAGTTGTATAAATCCGTTCATTGGATTGTGAGATATCAGGTAATAAAGAATATTACATACATACAGATACGCCCGAAAAACATAAACCTTCCTTACAGTCGGGTAAAAAAACTCCAATATCATCCGAATTTATTCATAGATCTGGTTCGAATTTATATAGTTTAAAACAATCAGATCACAGCCTTAAATAAACAAAACAAAGATGAGGTTTGTAACTTTATTTCTATACTCACAATTTGTGACCGCTGAAATACTTTAAAACAATAAGGTCACACAATTCCAACGTGACACCCCTTAATAATGACAGGGATTTTAGAACGTTGTCATTAAACGACCTATGCACTAACGCTCAAGACGGTATTAAAGATGGCGACGGCGTTGATAGACACAGCTTGATTAATGCGTACACTTAGAGAATAGTGTCTCATTACTTGATATTGCCTTGGACTTAATGTCTTAGACTGGTATAAGGACCGGTTAAGACAGTGGTAAACCGCGAGTTAAGCTATAACTACATATATTACTAGAATATAGATATTAGGTACATTAAGCATGACAACCGTCTCGGCTAATTTTTGTGGGGTAATGAGATGAATGATAGGCTGATAGCTTTAGTTCCAATTGTATCGCATGTCACTGCAATTGCCATTCGCTGATAGGCTAATACTATTTATACACTAGTCTATTAGCAGGCGGAACGTGACACTTTTTCGTGCATGCAGCCGGTCATCGATTTATAAGACGCTATCACGTCAAAATATTATAAAAAAACCCGACTGCTTAAAATTAACATCTGAAATAATTTGGCCCTAAAAATTAGCCATATCATTTATTTCTAATCTTAATGAACTCCCCGTGTCACTCTCACAATTGAAAGGAATCCAACGATACCTCTCAATAATCAAAAAATCTCTCAAAATAAATAAATGCCAAAGAAATATACATACATACATACACTTCAAAAACCTAACCCTCCATCTTACACAGTCGGGTAAAAATGAATCCCTATTTCTCTTGGTCACGCAATAACTTGGGAACGACTACCAATTTTATTATTTTTTTCTATTCAATTTTATTTTATAGTTTTTTATTAATTGGTAAAAGGGTGAAAAAAATATAGGGCGAAACGAAGTTCGACGGGATTGCCAGTATACAATATAATAAACCAATGATGTCGCTTGTCAAAATATTACCTGCATGCCCGATTTTCAAAGGTCAATAAATTGACATCACTGGCATGACCTTAAGATTATAACTAAGCTAAACAGCATTACACGTAGAACTTTATATAGTGAAAATAGATCGTTAACATACGAGTATATCGTTCTGTAGCAAGCAGCATAATTCTAAAGTAGTAGTTCCCAGCACAAACGAAAATGAAAGCACGGCTACTTGAGGCTACTTGCGTTTATGCCAGAAAACACTGAGAGAGCAGAAGGTAAGTCTCATACAAATCCTCTTGAGCAACGCACACATAGACATCGCAAACGGATATAGAATCTCCAACCACTTTTTAACCGATTGCGTAAAAAGGAGAGTTATGTTTTTCGAATGTACATATCAACCCATATGATGGCCCACTGCTGGGCACGGGTCTCCCCAGTAGAACCTACTAGTATGTAGATCCTGGGGGTAATTGCCATAATCGCCCCGCTTGGCGAGCGGGTTGGCGATCGCAGTAGGGCTTTAAGTACGCAGAGGACGCTGCTGCCCGTCCTCCGGAGTGAAATCCCTTAGTCGCCTTGACGACACCCACGGGAAGAGATGGGGTGGTACTATTCTTAAGCCGGCACCACACGGCAATTTTCGAATGTATGAATACCTATTACTTTAGCTCGACCTAAAGTCTAAACGGGGTGAGTGGTGTCGTTGGATTCGTCTTAGTTGTGAGCAGAGATTGACACGTTTAATAAAACACCGGATTTTGAGGCCAAATGATTCATTAAAAAATTCGCAGTCGGATTTTTTGTTTTCCTAATAATAACTTGCGAAGTATCGGCGTATAGAGCTTATCTTCTGTACCCTAGCTATATTGCGTCTATGGCTACGTCCACACTACACAAATACAGTAGAATGTACGATTTATGGTTCACGGGCTCCAACAATAGCTATGCAAATACTCATACAAGTTGTTAACTCATAGAAATGACTAAACAGTATGACAGCACTTTCATAATACACTCTACATATTTTTTGTTCTACTAACAAATGAGCTTTAAAATGCCCATGTTTTTGTTATTTATTTGTGAAATTTTGCGCTGTACAGTATAAATTAAAATATCAGTGATTGGCAGTAAATATGGCGTAAAGGTCAGGACGATAGCGCGATAGTAAGGCCAAATTTGACTGCCTCTGCGGCGCGGTGGGAGTGTGTCCGACTGGTACGCAAGATGTCGTGGGTTCAATTCCCACACGGGACACCACTTTGTGTGATCCACAAATTGTTTGTTTTGACTTGTATGTTTGTAAAGTCTCCCTTGACACAGGGTTTGTATCTCACGTACTGTTCTGAGATGATGGATAGCATTTCCCTAAAAACTTGTATATTGTTTAAAATCATGAAGATAGTATCTTAGGTAGAATCTGGAGTCACACTATGAATACACTAACTACCTACTTAAGGAGTTCAAATATTAATACAAACGAGACAGATTCATATTATGTAGACATTGATAGTCTATCTATCTCTCTCTTTTAGGTTCAGACTTCGAAATAGATAAATGCCAACCTTACCAAATCCTCCAAAATACATCAAGTTAAAATTAAGGTAAAATCGGCAGTAGCCTAATGGCTAAGGCAATGGTCTTACAATAGTGAGGTCGCGAGTTCGCGTCCTACCCATTATACTACCGACGTGAACCCACTCCTAAGGGACCGTCTCCAATCGCGGCGATATTATCGTCGTGTACCACCCATTTCTATACATTTTTTTAGAACGTGCCTCCACACGGCGATGTTATCGCGGCAATGCGATGAGTGGCCGAGTGCAAGAGAAACGCAGGCGTTCCGCCTCGAAAATGTGGTGCGTTACGAGTCGTCGCGGACACGTGGCGATTCCGTTCCGAGTCGCGACGATACGCGGGCGGAAAAATCACTCGTTCGTGGAGACTTTTTGACGGTAGAAGACCGAAATCAGCGCGATTCTCTCGCCCGTTGAGACGGTCCCTAACACAAGCCATTGAGTTTAGCTGGGGCGTGTTACCAGTTAACAGGATGACAACAATCCCACATTGCTAGTTATCTTTTTAAATATATAATATACTAGCTGCCTACCCCGCCCTCGCAAGGGTGCCATATTGTAGTTTTCGCAAGGATATCTAATTTTTCGACAACAAAATATAACCTATGTAACTCCCTGATAAAATAGCTTTCTAATGATGAAAGAATTTTTCAAATCGGTTCAGTAGTTTCGGAGCCTATTCAATGCAAACAAACAAATCTTTCCTCTTTATCTAATATATAAAATTCTCGTGTCACAGTTTTCGTTGCCATAATCCTCCGAAACGGCTTGACCGATTTTGATGAAATTTTTGTGCTTATCCGGTATCTATGAGAATCGGCCAACATCTATTTTTCATACCCCTAAGAGTTTGTTTGTTTGTTTGAACGCGATAATCTCAGGAACTACTGAGCCGCATTGAAAATATATTTTATTGTTGGATAGCCCATTTATAGAGGCAAAATATAAGGCTATAGGTTATAACATCACGCTACGACCAATAGGAGCGGAGCAGCAATGAAAAATGTTTAAAAAAAAAAGGAAGAAAAAAGGGAAAATTACTATCTATTATTCATGCCCCTAAGTGATAAGGGTTGTCCACCCCTAACATTTATAACTATACTATAATATTAGAAGAGAGAGAAGAGTTTGTTTGTTTGTTTGTTTGAACGCGATAATCTCAGAAACTACGGGTCCAAATTGAAAAAAAAAAAATTACTTTTAGATAGCCCATTTATCGAGGAATGCTATAGGCTATAAAACATCGCGCTACAACTAATGGGAGCGGAGCAGCAATGAAAAATGTTGTAAAAAAAAGGAAGAAAAAAGAAAAAAGGGAAAATTTACGCAGACGAAGTTGCGCGGGTCAGCTAGTAATATTATATTTTCTAACTATAAAGTCTTCTAAGTTTCTCGCATGAGGCATATACCAACCTCCATAGTTTTGAACACGAGTTAAAAACTATGAAGGTTCGTATACGCAACATGCTAGAAACCTACTTTCAGACACTTATTTTGTGTAATAGATGAAGAAACCATCAATAACATGTTATTATCTACCTTTGAATTGACATGGATGAGGGCGTTATATAAATCTATTCACTTTAAGCTTCTTGAAATCTATCTTTGTCTTTAGTTATAATTCTTCTATGCGTGTGTATGTCACTGAACTCCTCCTAAGCGGTTGGACCGATTTTAATATATTTTTTTGTGTGTGTTCCAGTAGGTTCGTGAATGGTTTAGATTCGCAATTGAAATCGATTCACAAAAAAAAGAGGCGGTACGTAGTTCGCCCGGACAATTAGTCTATCTATATAAAATAAAATCAATTATTGTTTGTTTATCCTATGCGTTCCTGGTCAAAAAGCTACAGCCAAGCGTGCCGGGTTCACCAGAATTATAAATCATAACTAAACTGATTTTAATTTTATTGTAACAAATTGTATTTCATGATTTCTAAGTGTATTACATTTCAATTTTTCCATTAAATTATATTTCATTGTTGGCATGGTTTATGGTTATTCATACTTGGAATGGTTTATGGTTATTATTATTGTAACTGTTTTGTTCTAGTTTAAATTGAAAACATAAATGATTATCAACTTTATGGCACCTAGAAATCGAGAAAACGTAACAGGCAATTAATCCCAAACAATCAAATTGGTTATCTAGATTCTGTAAGGGTCTCATGGCTCTCATGTCAAGCTATCATGTGCCCGCATGTGTATATATTTGGTAAATGGCGAATTCAGAGAAGAAGCTGGAACAAACGAGTGTTAGATTGAAGACCGCGAATTGGTAACCGTAAGGTAAGATATTAATCGATTGATTGGCTATGTTCAGAGACACAACATATTGAAAGCGCAGCAATACGGGTTTCAAAAAGGAAAGTCAACTACAATGGCGTGTGTTGATCTTATAAATAACATTGTCAGAAATCTTGACGACAGAAACTTGGTCACTGTTGTGTTCTTTGACATGAGTAAGGCGTTTGATTTTGTTTCTCACGAATTACTATTGAACAAACTGGAGAAGTATGGCATCCGAGGCCCTGCACTAGACTGGCTAAAAACATACTTAAAAGATAGAAAACAGTCAGCAGAAGTTAAAAATATTAATAATAATAAAGAATTAAAGGCCTATCGGTCAAAATATTTAGTTAATAGGTATGGAGTTCCCCAGGGGAGCGTTTTGGATCCACTCCTATTTTTATTATACATCAACGACTTGCCGGATGTTACAAAATATCCTTGTATTCTATTTGCTGACGATTTATCCTTGATCATGACATGTAAAAATAATTCTGACATTCAATACTACAATAATAATATTAACAATTCTATTAATTCTATAATAAAATGGCTTAGTGATAATAATCTTCAGGTAAACTTAAAAAAAACTAATTATATACAATTTAGCACTTACAATAAATGCAATAAAAGTTTAAATATTTATTACAACGGAATCGTAATAAGTGAAGTCAACAATACGACATTTTTGGGATTAAATTTAGACAGATATTTGAATTGGAAGACTCATGTAGATAAAGTTTGTACGAAAATCAATAGATTCGTCTATGTTTTATACAAGCTGCGGAAGACTTCCACTCAACAGTCCATTCTAGCAGCGTATTACGGGTATGTAGCATCTGTTCTTAGTTATGGGGTGGTACTGTGGGGAAATTCGACTGATTCAGTAAGAGTTTTTCTGGCCCAAAAAAAATGTATTAGGGCAGCTGCAGGTATACCGCCATGGGAATCCTGCAAGCCATGGTTTAAAAATTTTAAAATTCTAACTTTTCCCTGTATATACATTTTGGAAGCGGCAAAATTTGTTAAATATAACCAGGAACAATTTAAGAAGGCAAAAGATATCTTTCCCAGAAATACTAGAGATCCAGACAGGATTGTTTTAAATAAGATCCCTAGAACATGTCTATATAGTAGAAGCTGTATTGCTATGTGTGGTCGCATTTATAATAATATTCCTGAGGACATAAAAAAATATCCAAAACAATTGTTCGTCCAGAAACTGAAATTATGGCTTATGGATAAATGTTTCTATTCAGTTTCAGAACTATTTAAATAATTAGTGTAAAATTGAAATAATTAGTTTATCATTTGACATTTAGATATTATTATTTAATTACGATCATTATTTAATTGACATAATTTCAGTAATATTTCGGACATTCTTAATTTTATTTTATTAGGTAATTATTGTTTTTTGTAATAGAATATAATTTTATTTTATTAATTATTTGTTTTTGTAATGGAATATCATTGTTAACTTTATTAAATTCTTAGTTCATAAAAATAAATTATTGTATGAAATTTGCATGTCACAAGATGATAAAATGTATTCGGGACTGTTTTACGATTATTTGAACATCTTCATGTAACCTACATTTTAAGCAAATAAATAAATAAATAAATAAATAAATAGGACGACCGATAAGATGGACCGACGACTTAAAGAAGGTCGCTGAGATGGACTGGATGCGGAAGGCTCAGGACTGGATGTTGTGGCGTAAATTAGGAGGGACCTATGCCCAACAGTGAACTGATACGGGCTACTGATGATGATTTTTTATCTTATTTTGCATCACCTAAAGGTTGGCTGGTAGAGAATGCTTTCATTAAGTCCACCTTTGTACATTATTTTTGTGCTTAAAGTCAACATATAAATAAATTCAAGGAATGCTAAGAGGGTCAAGACCACAAACTTATGTGAGTTCTGCCGTGAAGTGTGTTCCTAAATGAAATCTACTCGGAAAAATCGGAATAAGAACTTTACTGCCGACAGGATTGAATCGGAATTCGGATCTCCGAACCAAAATCTTGGGTTTCTCAGCGGTAGATAGAGAGCTCTAAAATAAATGAAGGTAAAATATTTTGACTTCAAGTATAGTGTAGACTCCATTTCGTTATTATGTTCAGGATATGAAACGATAGAATGCAGAAAACGGAGCAATCACACATGCTGGCACAAGAATGACAGAAAATGCTCCGAAACTTACGAGACATCGGATAGTACAGTACGATCAACGTAACTTGACCGGATTGAAGTTAGGTTTTTATCACTTTCGCGCATGTCTTAGAGATGTGACCCTAAAATTACTTACGAAGACGACTAAATATGTTTAATCGATTAAAAATACTAACAACATTTTATTTCAACAATATAAAAACACTATATACATATATGAGTTCAAAAAAAAAGTTTAAATTTAGAACAGTTACAGTAAATACTAAAGAAACTTTGAAAAACAATTTCGTTACGAAAATAATCACAAAAAAACATGAATTAGTAATACTAATTATGACAATGTAATGCGTAATCGCATCTCTAATTCTCTTGGTTTAGTTACAGCCCCCGCCCCCCGCTTCCTGTCACCATTTACTTCCAAAAAATGCATCTGCGTAACCACTTGTCGCCTACTTCAGTCCGGCCTAGTTACGTTGAACTGTACGTGATACGACGACTATAATTTTTTTTTTTTTTTTTTTACAAAAAACATCTAACCGACTTTATTCACGGTTGTTTTGCTGGCATTTATTGAGGAGTTTTGTTGTTTGTCTCCGAAACTCATCATCAGAACTTGACGAAATTTATAAGGGACCGTTTTGGAATATGACGGAGTTATGCCCGAATATACCTACTTAACAAAATATATAAACATTCGAATTGAGAACCGTCTCCTTTTTAGAGATATACCTACACAAGATATACCTACACATTTGAAGTCTCATATTCGTCTAAATAGAAAATTTTAGTATATCAAAGAAAATGTACGGTAGTAGTAAGTAGTAGTAAATAAAATATCTACCTATTGAATATTTAAATAGGTAAATTTATGTCCATAGTGTTTACTGCCTTTCCCTCAATTGACGTTAAAATGTTAATACTACAATAACTCTTAAAATACGCTTGTTCATACATTTTCTCAGTAAACACTACTTTCTATTTTACATCCATGTTGTGTTTGTGTACGACTTTTATCAGATTTACAGTAGTGTTGAACTGTGTTATAGGTATATAAAGGTATACATCAGGAACAAACGAAAAAAAAAAACGTAAATAAAGAATTATTCACGTTTTTTTTTTCGTTTTCGCGGCAAGCCCGTGCGAACTGTCAAAATCTTGTCGTAAATAGAGAGCTGCACTTTGAAATGTCAAACATGTTTGAGCGCACCGCGCATGCGTCAGTTCGCACGGGTTTGCCGCGAAAACGGAAAAAAAGAACGTGAATAACCCAAGACTAATTTTATTTAGAGATACCAAGAAAAATACTTCTGAATGTTAATTTCCCATGACATATGACCTGGAATAAGGAAATCCGGCGGAGAACCAAATTTACTAAGTATAGTTCGTAACAAGTTGAGGTGACAATGGCAAAATGTCAGATTATTCAGCTGACATTTTAAAATTGCCATGACGAATTCAGCAATTTCATGTTCGCGCGGATACACGAATTGTATTATTTTTTTTGTTTTTTAATCAATTTACTTCTTTAATTGTTTGTTTTTTAATCAATCCGCGCTAATATCGAACCATGATTGCCACACATCATCTTGATCACCGGTCACACGCACAACTCTCAGGAGCCTAAGTGCAACTTTCCTATATACACATATATATATCAACCCATATGATGGCCCACTGCTGGGCACGGGTCTCCCCAGTAGAACCTACTGGTATGTAGATCCTGCGGGTAATTGCCATAATCGCCACGCTTGGCGAGCGGGTTGGCGATCGCAGTAAGGCTTTAAGTACGCAGAGGACGCTGCTGCCCGTCCTCCGGTGTGAAATCCCTTAGTCGCCTTGACGACACCCACGGGAAGAGATGGGGTGGTACTATTCTTAAGCCGGCACCACACGGCACTTTCCTATATGCCCAGGTAAAACTACTTATGATTGCAAGCTCATCCCTCATACAATATACGTTTATAAATATTTGTATAGTATATATACGAGCCGGCTATATATCAATGTAACACAAAATGCAGCCTAAAAATGACATACAATATTTGTTTTTAATGTGTATGACGATAAACGGTAGAAGCCTATTCCCATTACCATTTATCATTAGCATACACAAACCAAGCCATCCAAAACGAGGTAGCTGATTGATTTATCACTTTACCTACTCAATTAACCTGGACATATTGTTTGAACGGTAGTTAAAACAAAAGGGCAGATTTGTTTGGTTTTAAATGTTAACTGGCTACTGAGCTGAATCATGGCATAGACTCGAAAGGTTATGGTAAACAATACCCATAGTAAAGTTTCCAATCCATATGTAGTGAGGAACTGTTAATATATATAACAACGGGTACGATGACCGCTTAACTTACGCTAAGAAAACGTAGCGTTTACGTAGCGTGCACACTGAACTATTACCGTTTATACCAATATGCGCAATATGATTCTAAAAGTCCGTACCTAGTCTGCTTAATTCTAAAGTATCAATAATAAGTAAGTTATTAATATTTCCGCATGAATTTTGTAGGCCAATCATATTTTTTGTTCTGCATGCTAAAATAACACCTAAGGAACCGTATGCACGGGCGAGAGCACTCTCTTAAAACGAGTCTCTACACGGCGATATTATCGCGGCGTTGCGAGGAATGGCTGAGTGCGAGAGAGACGTCATGGTATAGCTGTGCACTCGTCGGGGAACGTGGCGCACTCAGAGCATGTCGAGTGCGCTGTCAAACGCAGGCGTCCCGCTTCAATAACGTGACGATTCCATGGCGGACAACGGCGTCAGAAGTAGCTACGATATGCTGGTGGAATAATCGTTCGTTCGTGGAGACTACACGACGATAGTAGAATGGAATCGTCGCGATTCTCTCGCCCGTGGAGACGGTCCTTTAAGAGTAATACAAATAATAATAATTCTAACTTTTAGTACCTACTTAATTTCTTAATACCTATAGTTACTAGGTAAAAACATGCTCACAAGTAAGATTGTTTTAGCAAATGTAGTTAAAATAGCAAATTAACAATGCGTGAACATCTTGTGTCATGGTTTGTAAAACTTAACAAAAGATTTCAGATACTTTGTTAAACAGTTTTTCACAAGTATTGGTACATTTGTAGTGATTTCGTTTCATAGTACCTAGTGAACGTCCTTGACATGATGTTTTGTTGTGAGGTAAACGGTTATTTTGGTGCAAATAAGGTAAAAAAAAGTTTGTTGGCATAGGATAGACTGCATCCATGTTCTTCTTTTTCCACTTATTTATTTGGTTTTGATTTGAAATTTAGAATTCTCTCATTCTTTTAACAAATGTCATGTAAAACTAAATTGAACTAAATTAAAATTGCCGTAAGGAAGTATCTATGCTCTCCTATCAATAACGATTTACTAGAATGAGCATAGCACATGAAAATTCAAACCATACAGTTCAACACGGAGGTTACAATGACTTAAGAGACAAGTTTATTGTTTTTAAGTCTTACAATACTAATGATATTTTTTTAATTCTTTGTTCGTCGATTAACAATGACGACTTTTTGTTGTATACACAGAGCTCAAAGTGTAAAGGAGGTTTGGATGCAGCTTTATTAAAGTGCTGTTACTACATAAGAATAACATAAAATGTATACTTAGAAACTCTTATATCATGTGCAGATTTAATATTGACATTGCTCTTAAAATATAGACAAATCGGCGAAACACGGTGCGTGTCGTTACATAGTATCTTTAGGGTTCCGTACCTCAAAAGGAACCCTTATAGGATCACTCGTGTTTCTGTCTGTTCGTCTGTCACAGCCAATTTGCTCGTCACAATTAAAGAGTTTTGAATTTAAGAGCCAATTTTGGGGGGCAAACTAGAAAATAAAATGTTTTGCAAACTGTATCGTTAACATATCAAATGTAAGGGCTGGTTGTGACCCGTTGTGTGTTAAATATATTTTAATCATACCCATATAGCCATTTTTGGTCGCAGATTTTTTAAAGGTGTAACAAGTCGCATCAGTTTCGTAACTTATACGACACCTTGCGACTGTGTGGGGATTCCTTTTTATATGTAGTAACCGTTTAGAAACAAAGTGATAGAAAGAACTTTTAGTAATTTAGTGTTGTAGCTGTGTCGACTTGTTACAGAAAAAAATGTGTACACACGTTTTACACACTTTGCGTATTGTATGTAACTAGTGTACAATATTGGTAACAATGTGTAGTAACTGGGTGGTAACAGGTGTAGTAACGTTACGTCAATGTTCCAGAATAATTATGATAGATAGAAATCACCAGATCCAGTCATTCTCAAACTGTGTCTTGTGTTAACTGCTGGTTTACCGTTTAATTAAAATAAAAAATGAGTAAATAACCCAAAATATCACGTAGATTCTGATGGACTTCAACATTTTACAGAAGAGTAAACTTGAAAGACATACATTACTTTAAGAAAATTTATGGAAATAAAATTAACAACTCCAACTGAGATGCAACAAGGACGAATGAGAGAACCAGATACCCTTCATTTTTGGAAAGCCTCTATTTTAAAAAACATTTTGTTGTACTGTCAAAAAATGTTGATATATCAACATTTTGGTGGTAGCACAAAATAATGTCAAAAAATGTTGATATATCAACATTTTTTGACATTATTTTGTGCTACCACCATATGTTATTCAGATGCATATATAACTGACCGGCACATAGCTGAAAAACTTTTTAATAATTACAGCGAAAAATTTGCTGAAAGTTATGGCCAAGACTCTGTAAGCTAACATTCACAATTTATGTCATATTGTTAGTGATGTCTCAAGATTTGGTTCTTTACCTTCTCTAAGTGCATATCCATTTGAAAGCCTGCTGATTAGAATAAAAATCTGTTACGAAAAGGCAATCAACCATTAGAGCAAGTAGCGAATCGTATACAGGAGCTTTCAAAATTAAATATTGAAAACTAAAAATGTAACCAAACCTATCCCGTTGCCAAATATGAAAGTTTCCTGGCAACAGGTGAAAAAGTATTTATTACTGTCAAAATGAATGAGAATTACCAGTTGTCCAGAAACATTAAAGATAAATGGTTTTTAAGTGTACATAATTATATTGTTGAAATGAAGTACACAATTTCTGCCAATGACAAAATTAAAATCGTTAGAAGGAATATCAAAAACAAATTTGATTTTTTTGAGCGACCGTTCAATTCTTCGCATATCAATATATACGCAACATCACTGAATTATGAAGCAGAAGAATCAAGAGAATACAATTTGCAAGATGTCAAATGTAAACTTATAAGTATGCTTTGCAACTCCCAAATGGTATTTATTCTAGTATTGACAATGTTAGGGGTTATAATAAAATGAAAATATAAGAAGGAACGATTTTTATTTCGAAGTCTCAAAATCAACACTGTCTTGCACTGTAACTTTACTAGCATTAACTACTTGCACACTAATAATAATCCACAGATCATTTTAAAGACCTGCATCTATCAATCTTAAAGACCTATTAATAAGTCTACCTAATCAGATTAATATGTATTCATATAAAGTGATATCAAAAATAATATATTTGCACGTATTGAGTAGATATTAGTTAGTAAACCTCAATACCTAACATTATAACATCACATACCTTCAAAATCGGTAATTCAATTGAAAAATACTTAATAGAAAGCAACTAAGGTAAGGGTAAGAAAAAAGAATCCGAGTCTTAAAAACTTTTAAATTATTCTCTTGTGAATGTATGTTCTTAGGCATACTATAGTTTACAGAGGAGCGATCTATACACTTACATGGGTAGTTTGTAGGTACTACATACTACAATATAGAGACGAAGCTATAATAAAAGCTTTAAGACACAAAAAACTCTTAGGCAATTAAAATTAATACATAGTAGGTACTATTAATAATACTTATTCATTATAATTAAATATTAAAAGGTACTATGTATGTATTTATTATTAAATTATTCCGCCATTGTTTGTATATGTATTCTTTGCAATTTCATGTAGCTGTGCGGCCATTTTGTCACTGGTTTCTTTAACCATCTTGCTAAAGTATCCCTCGGAGTTAGCTAGGAGTTTGTGGGGATGATCAAACTCAACCAAACGGCCGGAGTCCATCACCATAACTCTATCAGAATCCATGATGGTGTTCAGTCGATGTGCTACAGTTAAAGGCAAGGCATTTTGTCTTGCAAACTAAAGTTTGAGAAACTGTAAACATAAAATCAAGGAGAGACCATTTTAAAAATTCAGTTACTTAGTGACGACATAACGTAACATGTCCACACAATGTCGACACATTATCGTACACTTTGTAACTAGTTGTGACGAGAATATTTTCACTTAACAAAATATATTTTTTCATTATTTAACGATAAAACAGTTTATTACTGTCAAAATAGTTTGATAATACATATCAACTTCAGTATTGAGTGAGTGATAGTATCACTAGAGGCAAGTCCCCTGGACACGATGACCTCAGCATTGAGCATCTTCAACATGCTGGTCCGCACATATCGAGAGTTCTCGCAATGTTTTATACTTCTTGCATAAGTCACTCTTATTTACCACCAGAGCTACTGAAAACTATTGTGATTCCAGTAGTGAAAAATAAAACCGGCGATGTCTCCGACAAAAATAACTATAGGCCTATCTCGTTAGCAACAATAATCGCAAAAGTATTTGATGGTCTGCTTGAGACACAGTTAAATAATTACCTTGTATTGCACGACAATCAATTTGGGTTTCGACCGTCATTGTCTACAGAGAGTGCAATTTTGTGTCTCAAGCATACTATTAGGTACTATACAGGTCGAAAGACACCGGTGTATGCTTGTTTCCTCGATTTGTCAAGGGCTTTTGATTTGGTGTCTTATGATATCCTGTGGGAAAAGCTAGAGGGCATTAACTTACCACAAGAAGTTATTAAGATCTTTAAGTACTGGTATGAACACCAAATCAACACTGTTAGATGGGTAGATACACTATCTGAACCGTATCGGTTGGAGTGTGGGGTGAGGCAGGGGGGATTGACCTCGCCTTCACTTTTCAACCTTTATTTAAACGCACTGATCGTCGCGCTCAGCAACCAGCGGGTGGGTTGTCATATAGATGACGTCTGCGTCAACAACTTAAGCTACGCAGACGACATGGTTCTGCTGAGTGCGTCGGTCTGTGGCCTCAGGACACTGTTACAGACCTGCGAGTCCTATGCCACAAGTCATGGGTTAAAATATAACGTGACCAAAAGTCAGTACATGGTCTTTGGGGCCGGAGGGATATGTCCCATGAACGTACCTCCCATCAAGATCTACGATGTTCCTCTAGCTAGGGTAAAACAATTTAAGTATCTGGGCCACATAGTTACCACCGATCTCAGGGACAATGCTGACATTGAGAGGGAGCGGAGGGCCTTGTCAGTGCGAGCAAATATGATAGCCCGCAGGTTTGCACGCTGCTCCACGGAAGTGAAAATTACGCTTTTCAGGGCATTCTGTACCTCTTTTTACACGTGCAGCCTGTGGGCGACCTTCACTTTAAAGTCATACAACGCCTTCCGCGTCCAGTTCAATAACGCGTTCAGGGCGCTGATGGGGTTACCCCGCTACTGCAGTGCCTCGGGGATGTTCGCGGCAGCGCGCACTGATTGCTTTTATACCACGATGCGCAAGCGCTGCACATCCCTGGTGCGCAGGGTGCGGGCTAGTGCCAACACTGTCCTAGCAATGATTGCGGACAGGCTTGACTGTCCGTATATTCGTAGATGTTGTGACATACATGTCACAACATTTAAACAATAAGTAGGTAAAATAATGTATAACTAACACTTAGAATAAGTTTTACTAACAATTATGGGTTTTGTAATCTGAAATAAATGTTATTATTATTATTATTATTATATTATTGCATTCAAATAGAAGCTTTTGAGAATAGAAAATAAAAAAAATTATTAAAAAAAAAACAATGTTCATTTTCGTCGGAATGGTTAAATTATGTTATTAATGTGGCGCGTTGGTATATTTCAACCTATCCCATTAAATTACACGATGAATTTAATTTCCCATTAAGAATTGAGTATTAAAAACCATAATAATCAATAAAAACAAAATCTTTGTTTACTTAGCTCGGTGATAGGATGGCGGTTTCTTATTTTTATAATTCACGTCACTTTACGAGTCAATGTCAAGGAATGAGCGGTTATGAGCGATTGAATGAATGATTTGTGGGAACTCTGGTTAAATTAAGGTAACAATGTTACTACACGGCGAGGTAAATTAGAAACCGCATGTTACTGTGTTGACTCTTCCCCAATTTTAGTTGCAGCGACTACTCTAACACGAAACTGCGACGAGATTATGTGTCGAGAATAAATCAGTGTAGACACAAGGTGTCGAAACCGTTACGCCATGTTCTCAAAAATGGCTATATGGGTATTAATATCAATATTAAGGAAAAACCATGAAAATGGACTATTCCCCCCCCTCCCCTTCTCTCCGATAGCCATACTAAAATCCCATTAAAAACAAAAATGTGAAAATGTATCAAGTTGGTTAAAAACTTTTGGTTTGACTGCCTCTGTGGCGCGGTGGGAGTGTATCCGACTGCTACGCAAGAGGTCGTGGGTTCGATCCCCACCCAGGATAAAACTTTGTGTGATGAGCATGATGGTTTATTCTGTGTCTGGGTGTTATTTATCTATAATATGTATGTATTTAGAAATATATAAGTATGTTTATCAGTTGTCTGGTTGCCATAGTACAAGCTCTGCTTAGTTTGGGATCAGACGACGTTGTGTGAGTAGTCCCAAGATAAAAAAAAAAAAATAACAAAAGTTAGATTTAACTTAGAATAATTAAGATATTATATTATATTTTAAGTTAAAATAAATATTTTTTTTTCGAGGTTAAAAGTCGTATATGACGTATTTAATTTTTTTAAACATTTTGTTACTCAACAATGTAACTCGACAACTATTTATTTTTAAATTAGGTAATAGAAATGTGGGTCATACATTACCGTGGCCTGAAATACTTTGGGTAACATGCAACAATTGCAACATGGTTGACACAGTGCAGTGTGTGACTATATAGATTCCTGCAATGATCGAACTATTTATACACCGTTGATAAACTGTCGCTTTGTACACATTATGAAAATATATATATTACGGGTCTACCCGTGACCACGGCCGTTGCAATACAGTTGAAACGTCGGGCAATAAACAAGGTATTTTACCTTAAATTATTCACCCGATTAAGACCCGTAATATATATATTTTCATAATATGTATACACCTATAAGTTTGTACAGAACCCTCAGTGCGGGAGTCCCACTCGCACTTGACCGGTTTTTTTTTAGTTGTTATTAAGGTTCCACAAATACTAACTAGTGATCTAATGTGATCAATTAGTGTTAAGGAGGCTTTTTCTTTGCCCCTTGGTTCTGAGAAAATGTCAACTGCCGACCAATCCATATGAAATTTCCGAGCATATCCACAAGAGAAACTGCTAAGAAAACAACTAAGTAGTACAGTTATTTGGAGAGAAATGATGGTCACATTTGTAAGGCAAGTCGAGAATGTGAAAACATATTTCCCCGGTACGTAAATAAAAGAAAACTGGTTACCATTTAACGGTAACACATTAGGTACATTCATTAGTTGTTCATTTTAGTAGTCAATGGGCCGCAAGAAGTATAATTAATAAGTAGGGTCACCTAGAAAGAGTAGATTTAAACTAAAATGTACACTAAATACAATTTTAGTACCGTCCATTTTGGTTTCAGCCCTATTTCAATCAGCTGTACAGGGTTATTTTTAATATACCAATAACATCCCGCTCGTGGCTTCTTTACATAAGGGATTCTTTACCTCATGGCTAAGGCATCGGTCTCACAATCGTTACTGAATCCTACCCATTATACTATTGACGTGAATCCACTCCTAACACAAGCCTTTGAGCTTAGCTAGAGGGATTAACAAGATTGCTAGTAATGTGGGACTCAATCCCACATTACTAGCAATCTTTCATTCAGCAATCATTACTTTGCAAAATTAGTTTTGGAAAATCTATGCTAATATTGTAATTTGTTTGAACACGATAATCTCAGAAACTACTAGTCCAAATTGAAAAGCCGATTTGTCGAGGAAGGCTATAGGCTATAATAACATCACGCTACGATCAATAGGAGCAGAGCAGCAATGAAAAATGTTGCAAGAACCGGGAAAATTTACGCAAACGAAGTTGCGCGGGTCCGCTAGTATTCAATAAATTAAACCTTAATCACCTCTATTTGTTTTTGGAGTTATGACCTTAACCACCAACAGACTGTTTTACTGAAGTAAAATCATTGTGAGGTTTCTAGGCCCTCAACCTGACAAAGAAAGATTGATTTGACTTTGGGGTCCCACAGATGTGTGGTAAATGATTGTGTGACAAACTAGGTGGTGAAGGGATACTGTATATTGAATGCTCAAAAAATAAATTGGAATAAAAATATACCTATCTACAACAAACGTAGGTACTCACATAACAAAAAGCAGCTATCACTATATGATGATGATGATGATGATGATGATGAGATGAGATGCATTACAAAAAAAAAATATGATCTGAAAAAGTGCACTTTAAAGAGGGTACTTATATCCGATCATGTTGAAAATAATTTTAAGTTGAAAGTTAAAATTATTTTCAACGTTGTAGTTACCTTTGATTTTTTTTAAAATATTTTTTGGTCTATCGGTTTAAAAGTTAAAGGGGACACAATTTTCGCAACTTTCGCAGTGATTATTTCCGAAAATTAACTTAATCAATTTTTTTAATTTTATAGGACCTTTATGCCATACGTAGAGATTTTTTTCAGCTTCTGTTACATGTATGGAGTGTCCCCCTAAAAATATTTGTTTGTTATTTAACTATCAAAGTTATGTAGCGGAGCTCATGCAAGACACCTACATTCTAAATTCAATCCATATACAATGTGTGGTTTTTGAGTTAAATGCCTGTGACCTACGGACGGACAGACAGACAAACAGACGAACAGATGGCCCAACAGGACAAAACTATAAGATACCTATACGCAACCCTAAAAATTTAAATTTAAATAAGCGCTAAAGATTTCACAATTAGTTTAAAAAAATTAAAAGATAATTCGCCACTTATCAAGTTCTTCCAAAGTCCAAGCCTTCCAAAAATAAAACACGTTACGATGGGCATCAACCTGTAGGTACCTATTAATTTTGTAATTAACACGACACCAAAAAATCTCAGAGAGACTCGCACGCAGTTAAACCCGGAGGCACACAGTTTATTACAGAATTACACGGCAAGTGTGTGGGAAAATAACCTACAATTGAGGCATCATACCAAGGCCAAGAGATTTCTGATGAGAAAGTTCACGACTCAGCTTACATTTTTTTTTTTTTTTTTTTTTTTATTCTTGGGTATAAAGAACATAGTTCTTTACAATTCATTACGATCTAGCCTATAAGGCTAATAAGCAATTTTACTCTAACTTAATTTTAGACGTTTACACTAATTTTATAACTAAGAATAATGTCTGTTGCACTTTCTTAGAGTCTGATAACATGAAAACACTTTGTTCTTGTGTAAATTTAAAGCACTGTCACTTTTATTTGTTCACTATAACTACACTAACTCAAATGGTTTAGTTCTTTTTAGTCTTCGCACTAAATCCGTGTGGTCGGTCAACAGGAATGCCTCGACATTCACGTGGTGACGAAGTCTATGTTCATGTGCTTCAGCACTTTTATGGATAATTTGGTGGACTGTATCTATGTTGAGATCACGATGAAGATTTTCATTTTTGATATACCAGGGGGCATTGACAATGTCCCTTAGCACTTTATTCTGAAACCGCTGGATAATAGCTATGGTAGTGGGTTTTGTACAGCCCCAGAGTTAGATTCCGTACGTCCATATTGGCATGAGAATCTGCTTATATATTAAAATTTTATTATGTATAGACACACTTGACTTCCTTCCAAGTAGCCAGTACATAGTTTTATAACGCATGTCTAGTTCTTGTCTTTTCTTTTTTACGTGAGCTTTCCATCGAAGCTTAGCGTCGAGTGTCATACCTAGGTATTTCGCTGTATTTGCATATGGAACTTGTAAGCCATTTACATATATTGGATGATAATCCCCCTTTTTGTTGGTGAAGTCAATGTGTATGGATTTTGACTCGTTTAATTTTATTTTCCATTTTTGGGCCCAGTCATGAAAGTGATTTAAAGCTATTTGAACTTTATCTACTGCTTCCTTATAATTAGACCCTGTGGCCATAATAGCGGTGTCGTCCGCAAAGGTTGCAATAGTGTTATTTTTCAGTTCAGGAATGTCATAGGTGTATAACAGGTACAAAATCGGACCCAACACACTACCTTGTGGCACCCCGGCTTTTATCATTTTAAGCTCTGAGTAAGCATCATCTTGTCTTACTCTAAATGCTCTGTTTGTAATGTAAGATTCTAAGATGTCTGCGAAATCTTTAGGCAAAGTTCGCTTCAATTTATAAATTAGGCCATCATGCCAGACTTTGTCGAAAGCTTGCGCTACATCTAAGAATACGGTAGTACATACCTCTTTACTTTCAAGGGCTTTTTCTATAATATTAGTTATCCTATGTACCTGGTCTATTGTTGAGTGTTTTTCTCTAAATCCAAACTGGTGATTTGGTATAAGGTTGCTCTCGTCGATTATTGGTTTTAACCGTTTTAAAAACAATTTCTCAAATAATTTTGATAGCACCGGTAATAAGGAGATTGGTCTATAAGATGTTGCTTCATGCTGAGGTTTCCCAGGTTTAGCAATCATAATAACTTCTGCAATCTTCCATGGCTCAGGCACATGTTTTAGCATGAAGGCAGAATTAATGATCTTTGTTAGTTTTACAATGGCTTTACATGGGAGGTACTTTAGAATTTCTCCTGTAATGAGGTCATAGCCTGGAGATTTTTTTGAGCTTATGTTTTTTTGTATTTCTCTGTAAACTTCCTTTGGAGTCACGAGCTTTATTTTCTGACTATGTAACATTTGCATATTCAAAAGAATTTCTGTTTTATCGACGTGTGGTTGGAAAGTTTCCTCTAAATATTGTGCAAATCTTGAAGCTTTTTGGTCATTACTTATAGCCCATTTTCCATTACCGTCTTTAATGGGTGGAATTTGGGTAATAGGTCTTTTTAATCTCTTGGTCACTTTCCATAGAGAATAATCCGTTGAACGATCACTAGTTAGAAGCTGTAGGTTAGAATTTAACGATTCCTCTTGAAAGTATTGAATTTTTCTCTTAAGTTTTTTAGTTAAGTTATTAAGTACTGTTTTATCGTGTGGTGCTCTGGTTTGTTGCCATATTTTTCATTGTTTTCTTTTCTCAGATAGTAATTCTACGATTTCTTTGGGATAGATGTGTCCCTTGAATTTTCTTCTTAATTGTGGCGTGTTGTTCCACGCACATTGTTGAATTTTTGCCACAAAGTTGTAAACTTCTGTGTCAAGTTGAGTTTGGTCTTTTATTGCAGTTTTTAGATCTATAGAATTATTCAGATCCAGGCAAAAGCTTTTCCAATCTGTCCGACTATTGACTAGAGTCAATGGGCTCTCTCTAAGTAAGATTTTATTACTAAATTTTAATATTATCGATGAGTGATCTGAATTCATGTGATAGCCTTCTTCTATGGATAAGTAATTTGTAGATATATTTTTACATACGAAGAAGTCAATAAGATCGGGTAGTTTGTTATTGTCAGTGGGCCAGTATGTTGGTTTACCTGTGCTCATGACTTCACACCCCATGTCTTTAACTGTACTTAATAACTGTCTGCCTTTTGTCGTAGTCAATCTCGATCCCCAATGAGTGTGCTTCGCATTAAAGTCGCCTCCTAATATAAACTTTGGCCCAAGGAGTTGAAAAATATGCGTATATTGCTCTTTTCTTATCATATACCTAGGAGGGCTATAAATAG
The DNA here is from genome assembly GCA_945859575.2 of Herminia tarsipennalis. Lineage (NCBI taxonomy): Eukaryota > Metazoa > Arthropoda > Insecta > Lepidoptera > Erebidae > Herminia > Herminia tarsipennalis. The sequence goes on along the minus strand of OX243846.2, from coordinate 15,087,338 downwards.
CCGCAATAGTGGTGTGACAAGATTTTGTTTTAATAGATACCGCTATAACTTGCATGTCCGATTCTTCGTATCTACTATATTCGTAGTGGCATATATTTTCTTTAATTATAATAGCACTACCACCTCTGGCAGTATTGTTAGGATGGAGCGAGTTGTACACTTTGTATCCTCTAAATTTAATAAACGATTGCACAGTAAAATGTGTCTCAGAAATTAGACACACATCTATGTTTTCAGAATCTAGGACTGCTTGCAACTCTTGTTGGTGTTGAAGCAGACCATTGGCATTCCATGTCATTATTTTGAGACTGTTTTGATTCATATTTGCGATCGTGAGACAGATATTTTAGTAACTTGTTCGAGCTTTTCTAGTCTTTTATCGAAGGTGGAAATATAGTTCAATATTTTGTTTATTTTATCTTCAAGGTTTGGTGGTTGTTTACCTTGTTGTGCCGCATATGCATAGGATACGCTTTTTGATTCAGGGGGATTTTGTGGGATTTGCTGTGAGCTTGATTTTGGGGTTTGTTTGTCGAGGTTGACTTTGTTAATAGGCTGTTGCAAGGTTGGTGTTACGAACTTTTGTTTTGGCTTTTTGTTCTTAAGCGATTGCATCTCTTTAGCTACTACACACCCTCTGTAATTGGCTGGGTGGGGTAGGCCGCAGTGGACACACTTAGGTTTTTCTTCGGTTGGCTTAGTGCAGTTAGCTGTAAGGTGTTTGCCCGTGCATTTTACACATCTTGGCTCTTTTGAGCAATACTTTTGGGTGTGTCCATATGCTTGACACCTTTTGCATTGAGGGATTAGTTTGGAATTTTTGAGGGGGTGTATTTCGACTTTACACCCTAAAATATGTTGTATGCCATAGATTTTATTGACATTTTCGCTATTTTTAAATGACAATATAAACATGTTAAGAGGTTGTTTATCTTTCCAGCTTAACTTGTTTATTACATTATCTAGCTGAAAGCCCTGTGAAATTAGATCATCCTTGATCCTTTCTGGTTGACAGGAAGAGTGTAGTTTCTTCACAACAACTCTTATCGGCCTAGTCTGTTTATCTTCATAGGAGTGCCAGTGAAAGTTTCTCTCTGCTATAAGTTTAGAGATTGCCCTATAGGCATCTTCGGTTTTAGTGTTAACCTTAACACTGTCCCCACTCATCATTTTAGCAGTAAAGGACTGAGCTGTTTGGCTTTCTGTTAGGATATCGTAGAACGTTTGATAGTTCTTTATGTTGTCTACTATAATAGGTGGAGGAGGTGGTACCTTTTTGACCGCTGGGGCCTCGTCAGAGATGATTTGCCGCTGGCCACTTGTACCGGCGTGTATCGGAGAGGGGGTGGTGTTTAACTTCCTTTTCTTCCTACTTTTTACCCTTATCCATTCAGTTTCTTTGGCGAGGTCCTCCTCGTCCGTGCAATACTCAACATTTTCATCTTGAGCACTCTGAGTAGTTTTTATTTTTTTACCTGTATCGGATTCCTTAATGTTTTGCTCCTTGAGACATTGCAGTTCTCCTTGGAGGCCTTGTATTTGACCTTGAAGACTTTGAATTTGGCCCTTCAGGTCTTGTACGATTTGCTGCAAATTCTCATTTTCAGCTTTTTCCTGGACATAATGGTCGTACAACCGTTTTTCCAACTCTGTTTTTATTTTAATTTGTTGTGAAGCCATTGTGTAATAATAAATTCACTTAACACACATAAAACTATAGTATTTTACGTTTTGCACACTTGTAACTGGGTCATCGCGGCGACCCCGATGGACCGATGACGCGCACCGCGACGGAGGTGTTGTGCTGCGTCCGCAGATTACTCTTTAACTAGAGCATGCGTGATGCGTCGATACGGCCGTTCTGAACGGAGGTCAGACACTCACTGAGCTTACATGATGAGGTAAGTAAATTGGCATAACAATCATTCAAATGTTCCTCCTGAGAGATACAACACAGAAAGCTAAAACGAACGTGACGGACCGTGCCCGGTGATCGATTTATAAGACGTTATCACGTCAAAAATGGCTGTCTGTAAAGTCGGTTTACGGACAATAATTTTACGTGTTAACGTCATAAGAAAACAAAGATGACATTTTAATAATTCAATTCAATTGTATTGTATACAATTGAATTGAATTATTACATGTCAATAATTCAATCCATACTAATATTATAAATGTGAAAGTAACTCTGTCTGTCTGTCTGTCTGTCTGTCTATTACGCTTTCACGCTCAAACAGCTAAACCGATTTAGATGAAATTTGGTATAGAGATAGTTTAAGTCCCGGGGAAGGACATAGGATAGTTTTTATCGCGATAACCGACATCCACGCGGGCGGAGCCGCGGGCGAAAGCTAGTTGTAATATAAATTCGCTTATTGTTTTTAAACTTTAGCGATTTTTATACATATTAGATATATTTCGGGACTTAATCGCAACACTTAACCAACCATGTCTATCACATCTTTAGCGGACCGATTTATAAGACGTTATCACGTCAATAAAGAAAATAAACTTACCTACTAGATACTAATATGTACAACCTACCTACCAATAACCAATAAGTAGATCTTCTGTAGATAATAATTCTTCTGATGACTAAGTTTCTGTAGATCGTCATTTTGAGAGTTGTCTCAAAATTACGATCTAGTGATAATGAATTCTGATCGTATCAATTAAAATACCTAAAGATCCTATTTCATAATTTCACAGAAGCATATAAATAATTAAAGAAGAAGCAATCATAAACGCCATAAACTCGAGAAGTTTTTATTTAGGTTCTTAAACATAAACAACTTTTTGATGATCATTTAGAACCGGTTGTCGATGTGCGAATTGAGGAAGACTCCTACCCGACATTGTTAGACACTTAGTAAGACATAAGATTGATTACTTCGATATATATTTTATACTAGCTGTCACACGCAACTTCGTATGCGTACATTTTCCCCGGTTTTGCAACATTTTTCATTACTGCTCCGCTCCTATTGGTCTTAGCGTGATGTTATATTGTCTACAAATGAGCCTTCGTCGACAAATGGGCTATCCAACAGTGAAATAATTTTTCAATTCGGACCAGTAGTTCCTGAAATTGCCGCTTTCAAACAAACAAACAAACTCTTCAGCTTTATATTATTAGTAAAGATTTTACTAACTTTGTAGGTAAATAAAATTAGGTGGACATAGGCACCTATAGTTGATAGTAAGCAAGCTTGTAGCTACAGCCGTATCGCCGTCTCCGTTTTTTGTGAGGAGTACCTACCGTGTATTACAGTTAAGTTTATATTTTTTAAATTATGGTATTGTTTATTTAAATATTTAATACACTGTTTAATTGTTTGGCTGCAGAGATCGTTAAGATAAAACATGCGTCCAAAAAAGGATTAGGTACATAAAAGCTAAATGAAAACCTCTGAAAAAATCAACTTCACATTGTTACGATCGAAGCATTCAGTTTTAACAAATAAAAAAACACAGGAAACAATTACTGACAAAAAATTCAACCGTAAAAGTGCCTTTTGAAAAAATAACACAATCAAGTTTAATTACCAAAGTAGGTACCGACTTAAAGTTGATCTCTGAGCTCATTAGAGCCTAAGGTATTAATAATACAGGTTTACCTACTAAGTAATTATCTTAAAATTAATCTTAGGAGCATAATTATAATTGTATGTAATAAATAATACAATACAAGTATTTTTTATTTGAAAATTTATCTTTGTAGATAAAATATTTTTTGTAAAAATAACTAAATTGTTTATATTCACATGAAGTATCTAATTAGATTTTGAATTTAGATATAGACTTACTAAACTGTAGATAGGCATCATAATAATCTAGGTATATTAATAACAAGCTTAAGCTCGCGGCTCCGCCCGCGTTATATAGGCAGGTTATTGCTCAGGTCCTAAGGAAAGTACCGTGATGATATATAACCTATAACTTTATCCGGACAATCAAAATTATGCTCCCAAAATTTGAATAGAATCTGTTTAGTAGTTTTTGAGTCAACCTCGAACAAACAAAAAAATGTGTGGCACTCGGGGTCTGCCGCGGTAAAGCTATTGCATAGCATTTTTATCAACTTAAGTATAACAAAACAATGTTTTTTTTTTTTTAATTTAAAAAAAAATAATTTTACTTTTTAAAAAAGTTTTTTTTTTTAATTATAAAAATACAATGTTTTTTTTTTGAAATTTAAAAATAAAGTCTTTTAAAGTTCTGCTATTTATCGATAGATGACAAAACTAAAAAGTATCACCGCTGTGCCGGTCGGAGTGGGGGGTGTTAGGTTATTTTCGTTACGGAATTTCTGGATTCGGTCTCCACGCTCAATGGCCGCGATAGAAGCTATGCAATGGCTTAATAAACAGACATGAAAAAACTACGCATGGTTTTGGATTCAGAATCCCTTGATATGGATATGATGTGATAAGGATGGAAGCATCGACTTACAAAAAATACAGAAGAGTACAAAGGCAACATGCGATTGGATTTATGTAAGAAAATCTACATATACAAATATTTATGAAACATTAATAAAAAATAAACCTTTAAGATGATAATGACAAGGCCGACCAGTAGACCCATAGTAGCACCCGTTCACGAGTATGACGCATGGGTCAACCATCATCCTCTTCACCATATTGGAGAGAAGGAAGACAGCCCGGACCACACCGCCACCACGAGCAATGACATTACTACTCATAGAAACAAACGAAGTTAGGTAGAGCCTAAGCAATTCATTCACATTTTACACGTTCCTACTTAGCTAATAATCCACAGAATATAATAAATAAATAAATATCTTGGGACAACTCACACAACGCTATCTGATCCCAAACTAAGCAGAGCTTGTACTATGGAAACCAGACAACTGATAAACATACTTATATATTTCTAAATACATACATATTATAGATAAATAACACCCAGGCACAGAATAAACCATCGTGCTCATCACACAAAGTTTTATCCTGGGTGGGGATCAAACCCACGACCTCTTGCGTAGCAGTCGGATACACTCCCACCGCGCCACAGAGGATTTTTTATATCAACTTATAAAAGGAAATACTTGACTAATAGGTTTAGTCATTATCTATGTACATACCTACTATTAATCCATTTTTAAAACAGGTAAATAGGTAAGATACAACGTCTATTTTTGTTTATAACCTAATGACTACACTAATATCTACAATCGTTAGGTATACAAAATTAATGGCGAAATTACACACAAATTTTAGGCCATCATATATACTATTCTTGCTATTAATTGCCTTGAATTAAGCACAAGGTCAATTAAATAACAATTATAGTTAGAAACAGATTTAGCCTAAGTTTGCTAAAGGTAATTTGAATGAGTCGAATTTACCTCCAATTAAACAAATTACATTAAAAAAAACAAACAAAACGTCTAACACGTATAAAGATAACAATCGCTTATTTTTCAAAATGTAAAATGTTTTTGATGAATAAATCTGCATCATGACTTGATGAACAAAAAATATTTTTACTATATGTCAACATTGTGATAATTTCTTTGAAAATGACATCTCCCGCTCTAGGGCGCAGGTCCTATGCCACGGGGACTCTAATAAACACACAATCAACGGACACAAAGTATACCCAGACTTGGACTCAAACAACTATTTCGGATCACGTAGTGATGTCCCGTGTGGGAATCCAAAATTGGATCTCTTACATAGCAGTCGTAATAATAGAATGAACAATTGAGTATGGCGTAAATGACTGACCTGTTGGTCTAGTAGTCAGTGATTCTGACTGCTAAGCCGGAGGTCGTGGGTTCGATCCCCACCTAGGACAAAACTTTGTGTGATGAGCACGATGATTTATTCCAAGTCTGGGTGTAATTTATCTCTAATATGTATGTATGTATTTAGAAATATATAAGTAAGTTTATCAGTTGCCTGGTTGCCATAGTACAAGCTCTACTTAGTTTGGTAACAGATGACGTTGAGTGAGTTGTCCCAAGATATTGGACATTATTTTAATAAATAATAATAATATCTTGAGACAAATCACTCAATAATATCTAATATCTTGGGACAACTCACACAACGCTATCTGATTCCAAACTAAGCAGAGCTTGTTCAATCACACAAAGTTTTATCCTGGGTGGGGATCGAACCCGCGATCTCTTGCGTAGCAGTCGGATACACTCCCACCGCGCCACAGAGGCAGACCAGTTGTTCAGTTGTTTCAAATTTTAAATTCAGTTTGGAAAAAATCGCTGCAGCGGAAACAAAATATGACCTTCTTTTTAGTGTAAGTTAAAAATAATGAAGTAATCGTGTGAAAAAATCAAGTTCAAATTACATACGCGTGTTACCGAACAAATACAACACGGAGTCAAAAAAATAAGTTGGAGTAATCTTACGTCTTGTGATGACAAGAAGTGTGACAGCATGCCTACCTAAATAACTAATCCTTCTAGCTGTTATTGCGAAATATGGCCTTAGGACAGTAGTGTCAAACATTCGGTCAATTTTCACAACTAAGTAGGTAGGTATGTTTAAAGAAATATTGACTGTCTTACTAAGACCCACCTTTACTATGCCATGTTCATATAGTAACGATATTTAATCTATACTAATATTATAAAGCTGAAGAGTTTTTTGTTTGTTTGTTTGTTTAAACGCGCAAATCTCAGGAACTACTGGTCCGATTTGAAAAAATATTTTTTTGTTGGATAGCCCATTTATCGAGGAAGGCTATAGGCTATATAACATTGCGCTACGACTAATAGGAGCGGAGCAGCGACGAGAAATGTTGCAAAAACGGGTAAAATTTACGCATACGAAGTTGCGCGGGACAGCTAGTAGAATACTAACTGGCCCGACGATCTTCGTACCGCCCCATTATTTTTTAATATAATAACTAGGGATAACGGGGAAAATTGACGCATACGAAGTTGCGCGGGTCAGCCGCGCAACGTCGTATGCGTCAATTTTTCCCATTTTTGCAACATTTTTCATTGCTGCTCCGCTCCTTTTGGCCGTAGCGTGATGTTATATAGCCATAGCCTTACACAATAAATGGGCTATCCAACAGTATTATAATTTTTCAATTCGGACCAGCAGTTCTTGAGATTATCGTGTTCAAACAAACAAGCAAACAAACAAACTCTTCAGCTTTATAATACTAGTATAGATAAGAAACTTAAAAAAAAAATTAATAAAATCGTTCTCTAGTTATCTCGTGACCAAGGGAAATAGGAATTCGTTTTTATATAGATACAAGATTATTGAGACTTATCATTCGAGTTGCTTAGCAACCAGTCAATAACATGACTGCTTAGCAACCAATCTATAACGTAACCGTTGCTCCGTGACTTCTTAGCAACCAATCAATGAAGTGACCGTTGCTACGTGACGCTTTTTTGTGCATGCACCCCGTCATCGATTTATAAGACGTTATCACATCAAAAATGAAATTCTGCGTAAATTTATGAGAAATGTATAAATCAATCAGTACTATCAGTAGTTCTTACCCTACTGTCATTGATAGTAGGGTAAGAACCGATGATTTTAACCGATAATTTTGACCTTACCGAAATTAATTGGAAGGACATCGTCATTTAATTTACCTATTGCATCAAATCACACACTTACCTACTTAACCGGCCTATTAAATAAAATTACAACATGAAATTATTTAACGCATCATACTTACTAGAAGTTACACATCAGTTTTTATAGAATAATGCCCATAATGCCTCTTAAAAACGTGTTTTATAATCTCTGTATGACATAACTATAATACGAGAGCTATTGAGTGTTATTTATAATGGAAAATTTATATTATGTCCATTATGAATTCATGACGTAAACACCATAAAAATCTTTTACCCGAGGCTGCACAGGTGCCGCGGTCAACAAACGGTGGCATGCCGCCCAAAAGTAATAGGTTCGAACTATAAGGCATAAAATTAAATAACAAAATTATAGTAGGCGCTCGTAAGGACTAGGTTCAAAAATAATATTGTTTTTAGAAAACTAAACCATTTCAACGGAGATGATGTTTGTTACCTGTAGGCCTACTCTGTTTCTTTAAAACGAAATTAACGAATTTACGTATTCTCAAATTTCTTAAGTTTACAGGGACTATTATTATTAATTTTTGAATAAGCACATGAAGTTCTGATGTTTGTTACTTACTCGCAGACGGCTGGGCCGTTTTGAATATTCTTTTTGTGTCTGAAAGGTTGTGTATACTTCCAGATTGGTCCCATTGTCATCAAAGTGCTTTATAGTTACCTTTTTTTTTTAAAAGACGACTCCCGCTGTAGGGTACAAGCCTTGTATCGCGCGGGACTTTTATAAACATACAAGTCACGGATACAAAGTACACCCAGACTCCGAACAACAATTTGTGGATCACACAAAGTGGTGGGATTTGAACCCACGACCTCTTACGCAGCAGTCGGATACAGTGAGACATTTATTTTTGAAGTTGATTTTAATTTTTAAAAAAGTTTTTATTCTGACTGCCTCTGTGGCGCGGTGGGAGTGTGTCCAACTGCTACGCAAGAGGTCGTGGGTTCGATTCCCACACGGGACACCACTTTGTGTGAACCACAAATTGTTGTTCCGAGTCTGGGTGTACTTTGTGTCCGTGACTTGTATGTTTGTAAAGTTCCCCGCGACACAGGGCTTGTACCCTACTGCGGGAGTTGTCTTTTTTAAAAAAAAAAAAAAAAAAAAATACTGTTCTAACATTACGCAGTACGCACGTTTACATAAGCTGTTGTGTGTTGTTTGTACAAAGTATTAAACGCGCGTTTAATCTAGGTTTATTTAATTTTGCAGTTCTAAACTTAGCTATCACCTGTTATTTATGGCGACCATAAAAGAAGTGGTAGGTAGGTACTGGTATAAGAACAAACTTAAACAACCATACTTTAACGAGTGTTCCTGTATTAACCTCTGCACTCTGATCAGCAAACTTACATTTGATTAAAGATAAACATTTACATACAGTATTTTAGTAGGTATTTATCAGTATACAGTTAATACTCGTCAATCATGTTTAAACTAAAATCCGACTCGAACAGGATAGTAATTAAAACGACTAGAGTCAAAGAAACATCGCAAATTATGATCTCAATTAACAAAAATGTAGATAAATACTTCATCTATCTATAAATATTTTAAGGTACATCTCGACCTACGCGAAGAACAAAGTTATATCTCCTAAATCTCTACTTTATAGAAAAACGAAGTGAAGTTTGATTATTAAAATATTAGCTGACCCGCGCAACTTCGTTTGCGTAAATTTTCCCCGTTTTTGCAACATTTCTCGTTGCTGCTCCGCTCCTATTGGTCGTAGCGTGATGTTATATAATTCAAAATTCTTTATTCACTTCACTACATAGTATAAAACAAAGTCGCTTTCTCTGTCCCTATATCCCTATGTATGCTTAAATCTTTAAAACTACGCAACGGATTTTGATGCGGTTTTTTTTAACAGATAGAGCGATTGAAGAGGAAGGTTTATATGTATAATAACATCGATTAAATAGTGAATGTTTTGACAGTGACTCTTCAGTGTCAGTTGCTGGCACGAGTGGGGGGAGGCATGCGTCAGTGATACCCCTGGTGTTGCTGGCGTCTATATGCTACGATAACTTATTTCCATCAGACAGGCCGTATGCTTGTTCACCGCCTTAGTAAGTATAAAAAAACCCAATAATCTTCTATTCAGCCTGCACAAATGCTTTGCCTGCAGAACTGAAATTTCATTTCGCAGTGCACTAGTAATAATCATGTCAATTTTTATATCGTTCTTCTTTAAAGTACCTACAACTGTAGGTACAATTTCTGCCGTATAGCGAATCTGTCTTAAAACGAATCTCTCCTAAAGCGAACAAGGGAAAAAATCTATCTGTTTATCAGACACGGACACGCGGCGATTCCGTTACGAATCGCGACGATAAGCTGGCGGAATAATCGCTCGTTCGTGGAGACTACACGACAATAGTAGAGCGGAATCGCCGTGTTTCTCTCGCTCGTGGAGACGGGCCCTATATCAAAAATTTGCCTGTACACTGGGAGCCTCGAATAATTGATACGGCATTGTCAAAACTGAACTCAAGGGACAAGATCGTTCATTTTGAGTTTGACCTATAGAAGTACAAGGTGGCCTTGATTCTGATCTGTAATGTAACCTCAAACACAAGGTTAACAACAAGCAGTTTCTATGTATGCAGTGACATGGCGCTCTTCGAAGTTCTCCCAGCAGCATAGGTTTACCCAGGAATATTTCGATAGGAGTTTTTGCAGGTGTTTGATTCTTACGATAAAAATGACGTTAAATCATTTCAAAGAGGGTCGGGGTGTTTGAATCCCCAAATGGGAACGTCTATGCTCGGCTGATACCTACAGACCCCATCGACTCAGACTGTATTATTTCAAATTTCGGGGCAATAGCTTAACGACTAAGGCATCGGTCTCGCAATCGTGAGGTCATGGGTTCGAATCCTACCTCTCCTAACACAAACTTAGCTGGAGAGGTTAACAGGATTGCAAGTAATGTGGGACCACAATCCCACATTGGTAGTTTATCTTTGAAAAAAGAATGTATTAAAAAAACAAGACCTGTAGTTACTTTGTACAATATACTAAACAAAGAGTGTATTTCATTTGAAATTCTGGCATAACCAAAGCGTACAGACTGAAACAAAAAAACACTACTTAAAAATTCTCAACAACATAGGTACTGTACATGTTCAAGGTGAAGCTAAAACTATTAACGTACAATACAAATGCAGTCTTCGAAAATAATAAGTCAAAATGAGTCTATTATGTACCTACTTAAAACCAAATAGGCAGATATTTCAACAAAACTGAAAAGCGAAAAAAATCACCACCGTCTCAAGTCTATATTCAATTTAAAAGTTTACCTATTACAACTGGTTTTCTTAAAAAAAAAACTATTTTTGTATAATTCTGGCCAGATATTTATCTATGTCAATGTTACCCATAATTCGAAAATAGAATGCCGTTATTTATATAAATACTCGTACTATACTGGTTCTATTTTTGAAGATAGACAATATTATTTCATCGATTAGTAAATAGTAGGTAATATTAAATCATTATTTGTTATACAAATATTGTTTTAAGGTCAGCTCTGGTCAACTTAATGTTTAAACCTTGTACCTGTAATCGATGTTTAAGCTATACCTATTTAGTTAGTATAAGTAACAATTTATTACAGTGTATATTCTCGATGTTGTTTACTAATCCCTTGACTTATCTTCCGATTAGCTCTTGTGGATATTTCAAGTATAAAAAATACTAATAATATCGATCGATTTTACGATATTTAATCACATATCTACGTATTATTTTGTAAGTAGGAACATATGCAAACTGAGGCTGATAACATCTTCTTCTTCTTTGAGTTTATGGCAATCTATACTTGACACTGGCAGAAATTAGCCGTTTTAACGGCTAATTTCTGCCAGTGTCAAGTATTTATGCGCTTATTACATGCACAAAGTCTCGTTCTTAGTCAATTATCACGTATTCAAATTATTTTTTACAATTTAAACTCGGAGCTGTAAAAATAATGGCCGTTTAGTTTGCCGCCATTTTTACAAATAATTTTACTTCCGCCGTCTGTCAACAAATAATGTCAATTCTGCCAACGACATATCACAAGTACCTACTTAGTAGGTACGATTAAGATTTTTAAGATACATATCTACCTATTACCTATATTTTTTACTAAGACCAGTCATTTATTCAGTCTTAACAAGGCCTCGCTGCCTGCCGCCGTTATTTAATATTTTGAACAACATTAAAAATGTTGGAATTAAATTGTTAATAATTTTCTCAATGCTGCAGTAAGTGTGAAAACACAAGGTGTACAACTATTAACACATTGAATTGATAGAGTTTTGGAATGGAATATTACCAAGTTTCCAAAAGCATGTCGTTTTGTATCAGCTGCATTAAAATGCTTGTGTGTAACCGAAAAAAAAATGGTCAAAACTTACAAAATTTGCTATCGTCAAACTTATTAATTACTTTTTTATTTTTGTTATTACAAATTAAACACTTATTTTACAATATGTAAATTATTCCTTGTCCGATCCGAAAGTGGCGTGTATAGTAACAATGTTAAAAAAACGGAAAATAACTATTATCCGTAGAAACAATGTTTTAATTGAATATTTTAGTAGCCAATTTCGTCGAAATGTATAAATTTTTAAGATTGTTAATCAACATTGTTTGTCTAAGAACTCTTTACAATGAAAACAACCTTTTTGGTTTCCGCATGTTTTCCCATATGACTACTGTGAAGAAAAAAATAATATGTATCTAATTCATTTTTGATCGTTATTAAATTAAAAAGAAACGTACCTAAATAGAATGAGAACACGATACCTACCTAATATAAATTAATGGATCGGACAGGGCTTAAATACATATTGTACAGTTTAGGTAGGTTTATAAATTAATGTCGCTGTATAGTCGGCCAAAAATATGGTCTATCACCTTACTTATACTACTTATACAATAACAAGATTGATTTTCCCTTGCAATAATATACTGACAGTAACTAATCTCAACCTTACCACTATTTTGGTTACAAAGGAAGCTTTGTCAAAACTGATAGACCACTTTCTTGGCCGACTGTACCTAGTCATCAACCCAACTGAAATTCGGAACAATTGTTTATGGAACACATACCATAGACATTTCCACGACAGCGTTGATGGCGTAGCAACTACTTGAGTTATTGCGCCATCATCTCCACCACCGGTATGAGTAGTAGTTACGTAATAAATCCAGATTAAACACACGCTAACCGTATAATAAAGCAAAATTTGAAACATGTAACTGCGGCTGCCATCTTGCCATTGGAGCATTCATTTCGCAATAAAGTGATTGCGGGTTTAAATCCTTACAAAAACCTAGCACTTTTAATATGAATGTAATTCTTGCAGAGGCTTTTGGGGCGCATGGCTCTTGAGGCCATTTGTAAAAAGGTAGAGGCAGACCCCCCCCCCCCAACCCCGAAATGTGATTCTCGGTACGACCATAAATATGCAAGCAAAATGGTTTTTACTAGTCGATTCATTTACTATGTTTAAAATAAACCAATACCTACCATTAGTGTTACTTAAAATTAAAAGACAAAAAGCTAATCATCTTCAAACTTGCAAAAAGGATTTCCTCCAAAAAAAGCTTAGAATCATTAAGTAAATCGATTCCAATTATTCTCAAAAGTAAACGCTTTTATTGGAATTGAAACCATTCCGAGAGTTTGGCATACGACTGAAGCAAACATATCTCTTATAGACTGCTGTCAAAGGCTTACTGCGATCGCCAACCCGCTCGCCAAGCGTGGCGTTTATAGCAATTATCCCCAGACCACTATACGTAGTACACAATAAGTAAGTTCTACTGGGGAGACTTGTGCTAGCAGTGGGACATCGTATGGGTTATTATGTGAGACAGCATTGAAAATCAACATGTTCATTATAGGTTTAGACCTTCGTGTACTGGAAATATAAACAATAATACACTTCAAACTCATTACCTAGCCTTCATAATACGTAAGACAATAATCACGGTTATTAACAAACGCGTGCGTGCCTACAATATTCCACTTACAAGACCACTTATTTATAAAAGTCAAGCTGAAGTATTTTACATTGTACTCGTACATATTGATATACGGATGCTATGTCTCGATGTAAAAAGATAGCGGAAGAAAGTAATGAGTAATTGCCTATCTGACCTTGTGACGTCATTAACATAAAAGCTTCTTTGTGCTCGTATGACTTGTTGGACATCCAGGAAGACAGTTGGTTAAATAAAACAAAAGCTGTCAGTTGTTTGAGGAAACACTTTAAGCCTTTAGGCATTAAAATTGTTCTTTTTTGACGCAAAACATTGCTTTATGACCTTTCATTAATGATTTAACTGGTAGTCTTTAATTTTAACGTCATTGTATCTACTTCATTAAGAAAACATTCTTCCTGAGAACTCAAAAGCTCTTGTTGCCCCACCTTTGTATTTTGTTGTGTGTGTTGTTTTCTGAAATTAACAAAATGAGCCCAAACAAGAACATTTCACTACACCGTTACTCATTTCCTTTTAGCAATAACAAAACCTAATGCATTTACAGATGACTTAATATTATAATTTAAACGAATGTGACATTAAAGTGATTGACCAACACCGACCGAGTATTGTGCTCGAACCAAATTGCGATAATGTGGGAAGTGTGTGCAAAGAGTTGAGAAACATCTCGTCGTGTCTTCGTTGCGCAGGAGTATTACTTATACGTATCTCGTGTGGGGATGCTAAATCAGCTGTAACCTAGTCTGTGGACACAACGATGATCATTTTACTAGGTATACTAGTTTTTTTTATTAATGAGCTGCTATTTAACGTCATGGAAGGCCATCCCTTCGGTGTCTTTAGGTAGGTATATAAATAAAATCCCATCTCACAATATCCACCATAATCTCCTCACTCCGATTTTAATTACGTTCAAGTTGGTTCAAGTTGAGATACCTATAGGATATTTTATGATGTCTCGTAACAGTTATAACCGAAGACTAAAAACTTTCAGTAGTATTATTATACTCTTTGCTAAAAACAAAACCGAACCAAGCCTCTCCATAAACCACTCATTCCGCATTCTTGCTTTAACTGACATTCCCGCTATGTTATCAAAAATGCCTAATGTATCACGCCCGCACCCGAATACCTACCTCCTTTAATGTCTTCCTTAATTAGATAAAAAATAAGTATTTTGCTTTTTGCTTCCTCCATTTATGAAGAACAACAATTTGAAATGACCTCATGATGATAATGGTAATTTAGTAGAACTAATCTACAATCTACCTTCAACCGTTACGTACCATTCACCGTAAAAATGTAAGACCTTCTAAAGTTAAAAGAAAGATACATTGGTACAGAGGTGTGTAATCAGACAAATTGAATTGTTCATATTATATTAAAGTCAGCATTGCCCATGAACGCTAGCAACTCCAGGATTTTTAAATGCATCAGAAGTTTTTCACTAGAATTGTTAAAAAGATGTCATTTCCGTTAGGCGTTAGGTACTCCTGATTTTAATAAATAATAATAATAATACATAGCCTTTAGATTAAAGTGTCTAACGGGCCTCTACGTGTTGGCTTCGGCCCCACGCACGCCTCCCAAATGACCGGGACTCCATAGTCCCGTGATATGGAAACGACATACATAATAATAATAATAAAAATTATTTATTCACTTAGGAAGCAAAATACTATACTTGTGAAAAGTCGATTCAAAATTTACTTAGTAATGCCTGTTCGCAAACAATAGGTAAAGCCCGAGAAAAGAACAGGCAATAAAAACTCGTGGCCACTCTTTTCAAATTGCCAATGTTTACAATGTTTCTCCGTTTATAAACTGTATATGCAGGTAAGGTGCTGCCACCACTATATTATACACCATATTAGAGGACTGATATGTAGATACTAATGTGTAACTGCCCTATGAGTTCTGACAACATTATTTAAGAATCGCAACGTAAAGTGGTTTCACTAAGGTAGATAGGTATTTCTCTAAGTTAAGCTGGTCAATTTGGACGAATGAACTGGCTGTACTTCTTTAAATACTGCCTGTTTGGCTGCAAATAGTATGCTTACCTTTTATTGACATTTACCAAATAACTTGACAAAAGGAAACCCTGTTTGAACAGTTTTTCGTAATAAGTAAATGGCTTGAACAAGATTAACCAAGCAACTAGACTGGCCAACAATTAGTTTTAATTAAGCAGTGAAGAAATGGTATGACTGTGATTTCTTTGTATAAAATAAAACAGTGGTTTCATCAGTTATAACAGTATGACAACAATATAACATTTTCACGGTGTGTTTTTAGTAAAATAAATGCGCGCGTGCGTGACAGGAACTGTCGAAATTGGTACATCACCACCACCTCACTGACGGACGCCCACGTATATGTATACCAACTTTTCAGTGTTTATCTCAATGAACACCAGTGGCGGAGTGTCCTTAAAATACCCATCTTTTCGGTTTTCCTTTAAATTCTGTTTAGTTAATATTGTACGTACAAAAACCGTCTCTAACAAGATACATTTTTGGGTAACCTCAAGAAAATTGTAACCCTTAGCCTCTGCTTCCTGGACAGCTTCGAGGAGTCAAGCAAAAAACTTTTTTTTATTTTTTTATTCTTTTATTTTATCGAGGCTTTTATCCACAATGGCATGTCAGCCTCATCATATCTAAACTAACAAGCAAAAAACTAAAATCCTCGATTTGCCACTGCACCACCTAATAATAGACGTAGTGATATTACTTTTTGTGATTTTAAGAATGTTATGCCAATTAAAACATGTTACAAGTATGAAGGAAACTTCGCTCGGACGGTATTCGAACCCGCGATCCCTGGTTAACCCCTCCGACCCTGTGATGTGTCACCAGTGTCACACACAACTAAATGTTCTGTTTCTACGAGTGAATGAGTCACCAATACGTTGTTGTCTAACAACGAAAACAAATTTATAAAAGTACCAGCTGTGCCCCGCGGTGTTACCCGCGGCTTATTAGCCTATGTAGCTAGATCCAGGGTGTCAGCTAACTTCATACCAAATTTTATTAAAATCGCTACAGCCGTTTAGACGTGAAGAAGTAACACACATACACACTCACATACTCCCAAACTTTCGCCTTTATAATATTAGTGTGATAATCCAGTCGTCCCGCTATCGCAATTAGTACATTTCTACTATTTTAGACCGCGCGAATATTCGCTGCAAAGAATGTCTCGAGGCCAGTCTGTTATTGGTGCATTACTTGAGAAACAGAGAGACTTCTACCATTCATAAAATTAGTAGGTTTATAGGCTAACTGTGAAATTATGACGAATGGTACTTCGTATGATATTGATTTTATTGGAAAATTATATAGGTAACAGTTACAATGTTCCAATAGAAGTGTCTGCGTCTATGAAATCAATTAATTTCTTACAGGATACTCAATGAAGCAGGTACAGTACGATCAACGTATCTTGACCGGATTGAAGTTAGGTTTATATCACTTTCGCGCATGTCATAGAGATGCGACCCTAAAATTACTTACGAAAACGATTAATCGATTAAAAATACTAAAACATTTTAATTCAACAATATAAAAACACTATTTAAATGAGTTCATAAAAGTTTAAATTTAGAACAGTTAAGGTAAATAATAAAGAAATTTAGAAAAACAATTTCTGTACCAAAATAATCATAAAAAAACATGAATTAGTAATACTAATTATGACAATGTAATGCGTAATCGCATCTCTAATCCTCTTGGTTTAGTTACCGCCCCCGCCCCCCGCTTCCTGTCACCATTTACTTCCAAAAAATGCATCTGCGCAACCACTTATCGCCTACTTCAGTCCGGTCTAGTTACGTTGATCCCACTGTAACTCCATTCAACTTGCATTTCAATTTAAGGTTTCATGGCGCGCACGCATTCACTCAGATACATTCTTGTATTTTACGGTCAATAATGAACACGTTAAACTTTATTGAGATTTTCAATATATATGTAGGTACGAGAATAACGTAGACTTTTAAAATTGGTTCGTATTTCATCGTAAATATAAATAAAATGTACACGTAATTAAATTGATTTGACTTGACAGTCATCTACAACCAAAACAAGGTGCTATTTATGAATAGTGAAGTGTAAGGTTTGTTTGTATCATTTGTTATTTAGCCTCATCTGTTTGCTTTATCTCACAAAAAACTGATCAAGGTTTTTACACGAAATTGAAACAAATGTTTGTTATTGGCCATGACAGTAATGGCCGTTTATTATTTTATGAAGTGTTTGCATTACACGTATGATCAGTATGACCTATTCCATTCTACGAACTATAGGATGTTATGTTGTAATAAAATAACAGCGCATATTTAGATTCTATAAAACGTGCTATTGTATTGTGATGTACGCTCATACGAGTAGATATTTATGATAGTTTGATGTTCAGTTTATAGTATAAACGCCGTGCAAATTAATAACAATTTTGTTATTATACAAGACCATTTGATTTTATTGCTTTGATGGCTTGATGCGAATCGTGCATTTAATGATTTTGAAAATACATTCATTATCTCATATCTCAAAATATCTTTAGGTATAGGTAGATTATAGTAATCAAAATTAAAAAGGAAACGACACCATATTAAAATAATGAACCTGATGTAATAAAAGGTAAAATAAACGTAGGTATGTATATATGTAGGTAGGTACCTACCTAAAATTAACGAAATTAATTTATACATATATATATATATATATATATATATATATATATATATATATATATATATATATATATATATATATACACACACATATATATATACACATATATATATATGTGTCGAATAAACCTAAAACTAATGAACCGATTTCAAAAATTCTTTCACTATTAAAAAGCTACAATAACGGCGATTAATATAGGCTATACTTTATTCAAAAAAATAGAGATACCTGAAGCCGGGGCAGGCAGCTAGTAAATATTTCTAAAAAGCTAAATATAATCAAATACAACATTTCGAACACGTAACTAATAACTTTGATGTTTCGTTTGTGAATGGTCACGCTTAAAAAAAGTGTTAATCGGTTTTCGAATTCGTTCTTAAGATGGCAAGAGCGCTTATGGACTATAACCTCCGTGTCTTACATAAGGCTTACTTTAAAATGTCAAAAGTTACAAAAATTCTAATATCTGTACGTCATCATCTACCAGTACTCTCTTACTTTAAAAACGAAATTCATGAATTTTCGTTTACTTAAATTTCTTAGGTTAACAGGGATTTTATTTATTTATTAATTTTTGGATAAGCACAAGAAGTTCGAACCCATGGACGATTTTATGGAACAAATGGATTAAATTGATGTTCCTGGATCTGTATATTACCACCTCATTTTTGATCGAAACTTCGTTTTCATTGCTGAGGCCTACTCTAAGTAGGCCTCCTGTACTGTTCCTAGCTTTTCATCTGGGGCGCATTATGTTCTTACTTGCATTCATCTGTCAGTCGTCGTTCACTCACTCCATTTTATTGATGTCTCGTTTTACACAATCCATGTCTTCTACGGTTTTTCTTTGCCTCTCCAACCACTAACATTCATATTCATCACCCATTTGTCACGTGCTATTCATGTCTTCTCATTGTCATGTCTATATCAAGATTAACTTTTTCTTTATATTTTCTGTCAATTTATTCATTCCGTATCCTACCTATTCTAGTTACTTCATAATTCTAATTTCAAAATATTATCTCTGCTGCGTGCAATCGTCTTTTATCCGTCTTGCCTCAATATTCAGAACCATATAATAAGACAGGCATTAAGCCGGATCTAAATTAACGCTGGTCCCAACCTTGGCGCCAATGCTATTTTCTAGATCCACAAGTTGGACGAGTGGCGTTGGGCCGACGTTGGAGCCAGCGTGTGGAGCTGGCGCTATATTTGTTTTGTAAAAACACTTCCTTTTGCTTCAAACATCAATCATTGCGATACTTAATTTAAATTAAAGAATATCTGAAGCTACGAGTAATCCGAGTTAGGAAACAAATAGGTAAGTCAGATAACTGAGTATTTTATTGATATATTAAACAGTTTCTGATTTAAAAAACAATACTAATTACAAATAACATTCGCATTTTCATTAAAATATCTTAGTTATATTTAATAGGAGGAAGTACATACACACATTATTATTATTATTATTGTTACATAATAATCTCACATAACAAATAAATGTTAAAGAAATATACAATACTATTTTTATTCAGTATCTTGGTAAACAGAGCACATTTCTGCATAATTAATGTTCACATTACAACTACTAATATTGTGCAACTAACATATAATATGCAGAGACCTCGAAAATTATCGTCTGTACGCATTGTAAGACCCATTAAATTTACTTAATTAAACAGCCTTATTGGCATTGGCGCTAATGCCACAAATTACGTAGAATACAGAAGGAATGTTTCATACAAACGCGCTCGAGCAACGCAAATAGATTAACAGACATCGTACACGTACACATCGAATGTCAGACCAGGGGGCCTACTCTAATTTAGTGAAAACGAAGTTTCGATCAAAAGGGAGGTGGTAATTTATAGAGCCAGCAAAATCAATTCTATCCACTCGTTCCCGAAAACTGTCTATAGGCTCGGCCTGGTTGTGCTTATCAAAAAAATAACAAAAGAATAATCCTCGTAACCTTATGCAATTTAAGAATACGAAAATTTATAAATTTCGTTTCAAAGAAAGAGAGTAGAACTACAGGGCTGGACCGTCCATAAGGCAAACTGAGCAGCCGTTAAAGGAACCAGGCCATAGGTCACGAGGCGCCCGAAGCGTCCTCTGGTTAAGAAACCTAGGGCGCCATATGCTATACAGGGGCGCTAAATTAATATGTTGAGTGAACCACGTCGCGCGAGGTATCACACATACAAGGAGTAGGTACAGTACGATCAACGTATCTTGACCGGATTGAAGTTAGGTTTTTATCACTTTCGCGCATGTCATAGAGATGCGACCCTAAAATTACTTACGAAAACGATTAATCGATTAAAAATACTAACAACATTTTAATTCAACAATATAAAACACTATTTAAATGAGTTTATAAAAGTTTAGATTTAGAACAGTAACAGTAAATAATAAAGAAACTTTGAAAAACAATTTCTTTACCAAACTAATAACAACAAAACATGAATTAGTAATACTAATTATGACAATGTAATGCATAATCGCATCTCTAATTCTCTTGGTTTAGTTACCGCCCCCGCCCCCCGCTTCCTGTCACCATTTACTACCAAAAAATGCATCTGCGCAACCACTTGTCGCCTACTTCAGTCCGGCCTAGTTACGTTGATCATACTGTACATACGCGTACTCGGTTGCTATCGAACGCCGACACGCTCCAGCCCGTCTATGCGCAGCTCGCATTATATGTACGTACTATTGTATTTGTATTTGTTTATTGTGTATCGCTCCCATATTAGTTGCGAATTACGTTTATTGTTTGTGGGTAACTTGCGATTTTTATTTCCTGTGTCTTTTTTATTGTGTTTATAGTTAATATTGATGTTACGTTGGAGTTCGTTTTATATGTTTTGTGTAACTTAGGTACTAAAGGGCTCAGTTGAAAATCAACGTCAGGCATCTGTCTGGCATACATGCTGAACTGGGTCCTATTTTCGGCATTCAATTACCTAAAATAGTTTTTATATGTGAATTTTTTTTTATCTATATTGAATTACCAAAATAAAGTCCATTTTATTTTCTTTTCTTTCTTTACATAAACGGTATTTGGTCGCCAAAATTTGATCCCACTCCAGGGTCGGCAACCCCCAAGTGACACCTATGGTGTTACAAACATCCATATGCTATGGTAACTGCTTTAAAGGCGGGCCTAAACTTGTTTGGCATCTCACTGGTATAAAAAAAACCTAAAGCTTGCCTGAGACTGGTTCAGTTTCGGACCGCGAATGGTGTCGAAGGAGTTCCGAAATTTCGTATTCGTGAACTATGTCTATGTGTGCATTGCTCCTGTGAAGTAGGTACCTATGTATAAAGGTTTTGTTCAATGCCACTAAAGAGACTCTCAAGGAAGAATAAAATATTAATAACAGCACATATTAAAACTGTTATTGAAATGTATCGCTCAAAATACATTTAAATTAATGATTTTAAAATCATCATACCTAATCTATACTAATATTATAAAGCTGACGAAGTTGCGCGGGTCAACTAATTAATAATAAAAGGAGATATAAACTTACCTTGTTTATTGATATCCCATAAAACAACTGTACAGCCAAGTCGAGCGAGCCTAAGGGATATTAGGCTACCCAGGCCACCGCCGCCACCAGTTACCACAGCAATTGCTCCCTTCAAATCTTTTTTCTTCTGTCCTACAATACTCCTAAATGTTGCTTTAATCACATATCCAATACCGACGATAACAAACGTTATAACGTCTATAATCGCTTGCACGACAGTGTACTTGTCTCTCATACATTCTGGGATCTCCCTAGTAAGGGGCCCTGGCCTCATGCCGTTGATATATTCTTGGGTTTCCACCGACATGACTTTGATATGTTAGTTCAGGTTTCAACAACTGAGCATCACTTTTCACTTTGTATTTTTTCACTTCACTCGTCCTTGTACCTGTAACAAGAGATTTTTTGTTATTGGATTTCAGTAAAATAAAGAGTAATGGATGCAATTGCTGCATGTCACATTTTAGCCTAACAGTAATTAAGTTGTGTCTCTGAATCCTATCAAAAAATGTAGAAATTGCTTCTTGAGTTGCTGGGGATATTAGCAATATACAGGGCATTTACCACACATCTGAGAGACCCCGGAGTAAAATCAATGTTTCTTTGTCAGGTTTAGGGCCTATAAACCTCACAATAAACAACGATTTTACTCCAGTAAAATAGTCTGTATGTGGTTAAGGTCATAACTCCAAAAAGTGGTAAATTAGAGTTAATATATTAAATATTTTCCAAAACTGATATAACAAAGTTATTTAGTGATGTTAAGAATAGCGAGCTCGAGCGGGTGGTTATTAGTATATAACAAATCACCCTGTAATTCACGAATACAAGTACATCTAGACTTACAATCAATAATTTGTAGATCACACAAAGTGGTGTCTAATACGGCGAGGTTACATTTCCCATACGAAAATTCTTAAGGAACAACTCTATGCTGAACTTAGGATTAACCTTCTATCTCTACTTAATTATTTTTTGGATGCCCAACAATTGGTCGCATCCGAAGACAATTTTCTTGAAAGAATGGCTTGAATTTATCTATTATATTATATATTAGTATTAGTTTCCAAGAATAGTTCGTTAGTTTCTAAGAATATATATATTAGTTTCCAAGACCAACGCATTTTTTGGATTTTCGTTTCGCAACCTAGAGTAGTAGGTACCGTATTTATTAAAGCGGAACATCGGGTACACAGTTTAGTGTTCGAATATTTAAACATGGCTAAAAAGCGGATGTTTACATTACTTAATCGTTTTTATTTCTGACCATAATCATAACGTTGCAAAATATTATCACTGTATCAAAGGTTGTTGTGGCTACAAACCTTGATTATGAATGCAGTTGTTTTAAAAATACGTAACGCATTTATTACTACAATTTCGTTCGAAGAATATTTCCTTGCTCTATTGTTAAAGGTTAGTAGTTAGTTATTAATTTAACTTACGTCATAGTTATTAATTTTGTACAGTAGAGGTTTATTTTCTGATGAGATCACAAAAGTAATGGGAAGGAATCTATACTAATATTATAAAGCGGAAGAGTTTGTTTGTTTGTTTGTTTAAACGCGCTAATCTCAGGAACTACTGGTCCTATTTAAAAAAAACTTTTTTTGTTGGATAGCTCATTTATCGAGGAAGGCTATAGGCTATATAACATCACGCTACAACTAATAGGAGCGGAGTAGCGACGAGAAATGTTGCAAAAACGGGGAAAATTTACGCATGCGAAGTTGCGCGGGACAGCTAGTAACTAAATAAAGGACTGCCACGCCAAATGTAGATGATGTCGTAGGACGATACTTAAAAATTGCAGAACTCTATAGTGTAGGTACTGTGGTAGGTGGGTCAAAGATGATCCACCTCTCTCATGTTAAACCTCCAACTAATTAATGTCTGTGAAACTCGTTAACAGAAGTCAAAATAAAGAAAATATCATTTAAGGATTTCGAGTTTCATGGCTGACCTTTGAGGTCGTTAATTCTAAGATATTAATAAACTAGCTGTCCCGCGCAACTTCGTATGCATAAATTTTCCCCGTTTTTGCAACATTTCACGTCGCTTCTCCGCTTCTATTAGTCGTAGCGCGATGTTATATAGCCTATAGCCTTCCTCGATAAATGGGCTATCCAACAAAAAAAGAATTTTTCAAATCGGACCAGTAGTTCCTGAGATTAGCGCGTTTAAACAAACAAACAAACTCTTCCGCTTTATAATATTAGTATAGATTTGATGTAAAGTGAAGTTGATAAGTAATGATGTATTTAATAGATTTCTTTCAGGAATAAATATTATATTCGCTATGGGAACTAAGAATTTAATTTAAAAGCCCGATAACAGTTCCTGAAGAGCTGGCCTGATGGCTACAGTACCTACTAGAACTCCACATTATTTGTCTTAATTTGACTGAATAAAATCCGAATGCAATGGCATGCATAGTAGCAGGTTTAAGGTGTATCTCATCCTTCTCTATATATAGTCACGCAAAGAATTAAAATAAAGTTGGTGTTGTGGTAAGAGGCACATATGTAAACGCGAATGAGTCAATAACTCCGATCGGATCCTACATTTCATAGCAAAAAACACTAACAAGGTTCTTCAGTAACCAAGGATTCAAATTGGCTAATCGTACGTCTATTTAATAACAGTACTATTAGCATATCGCAATAAGATGATAAATCGACTATATATTCATAAACTAAACCTTCGTGCTTGAAATTACATGCACGTTAATGCTTCTAAATAATAAGGTTGAGATTTTGTTGTACCAATTCTACAGATTTTTTTTTTTTTCATACAAAATAAACCTAGTATATATTTTGAACTGAAGTCGTAAAATACAAACAACCAATAAATTACAGCTAAACTGTAATCACGAAAAGATAGTAAAAAACATAAATAAACCTCACTTAAATTTTTAAACTAATGTCGCTCGTTAGCCATGGCAGAAAACTAGCATTCGTACGTTCGCTAGCTGTAAAACAAATCACATAATTACTAGATATCATTTCAATAATATTATGCTATCAACAAGTTTAATCTTTTTATATTTGCTATAACACAAATCGTTTCTCATATAAAATAATCCTAGCAATTTATTTTTTGCTATGTTCTAATTTGTTGTTTATGATTATAGCCTGTCATTGTCCTTTTTATCCGGGTGCGAAATACGGTCGCGAATTTAAAGTTTTCATTAAGTATCTAATAAAAAACGTATATAATCTTATTTGGGGACTCAGGTTTACAAGAATTTTGTATGACAAGATAATGGAAAACGACTTTAAGAAAGCTGAAAAAAATACAAATTCCAATTATCGATTAGGTACTGAGGTATGTTGATACCGTCGCTTATGTTGTTAACAAATCCGATCATTTTGCAATAATTTGATTTCTTTCACGTTATAGTATTAACTGGTCCAGCAGTGGACCGATACGGGCTGAGGATAATGATGATGGAGGTTCTTTTACACATTCGTGAATACGATTTCGGAACCGTTTTGTTTAATTTGTTATCACATCATAGTAATAACTGGCTAAGTTACTTTAACACATTCGTGATTACAAACGCCGCGTGATACCGGCTTAAGAATAGTACCACCGGTCTTCCCGTGGGTGTCGTTAAGGCGACTAAGGGATCACACCAGAGAGGCAGCAGCGTCCTCTGTGTACTTTAAAGCCTTACTGCGATCGCCAACCCGCTCGCCAAGCGGGGCAATTATGGCAATTAACCCCAGGATAATGAGTAGGTTCTACTAGGGAGACCCGTGCCCAGTATGGGTTGATATGATATGATTACAAATTTTGGAACTGTAATGACCCAAAATATATAAGTTGCTACATACCTAAGTAACTGAACTAATAGAAGAACTAGGCAATATTTAACTCCGGTAATATATAAGATAGGTTTTCTTAGAAATGTGATCAAAGATTTGAAATGTAGGTAAAAAAGAGACTCAAGGAAAGCAAGTTAGCATTGCTCGATAAATAAATAAGTACCTAGGTAAATTATAATTTACCTATTTGTTGAGTAATTTTGACATGTTTTCTATGTTTATATGTAACTAGCGGACGCCTCGCGGTTTCACCCGCGTTGTTCCCGTTCCCGTGGGAATACAGTGATAAAAAATAGCCTATGTCACCCAGGGTTAGTATAGCTTCAAAATGATGAAAGAATTTTTCAAATCCGTCCAGTAGTTTCGGAGCCTATTCAATACAAACAAACAATCAAATCTTTCCTCTTTATAATATTAGTATAGATATAGACTAGCTGTTCCGCGCAACTTCGTATGCGTAAATTTTCCCCGTTTTTGTAACATTTCTCATTGCTGCTCCGCTTGTATTAGTTTTAGCGTGATGTTATATAGCCTATAGCCTTCCTCGATAAATGGGCTATCTAACATTGGAAGAATTTTTCAATTCGGATCAGTAGTTCCTGAGATTACCGCGTTCAAACCAACAAACAAACTCTTCAGCTTTATAATATTAGTATAGATTAGTTAATCATTATGAGTTGGTAAAATTATGTAATCTACACACATCAAAAGTGTCTAGGGATCAACATATATTTTTGCAATAACTTTTCTCCTGATTGATTTTTTTTTTTTATTTCTTTAAGGATTCATCAAATAAAGTGTTTTCGTTTGTCACAGTAACGATAAACCAAGTCACCTTTGCATTAATAAAGAAATTTGCCATTTTCCTAATAAAGGGATTTTTGACATTTGAACCACTAACATTAAAGTTCGAAAAAAAGACTGAAATAACAGTTTTCTTTAAAATTTTATTGGGTAACTTAAACAATTAATAATCCGTGTTTCTACCGCGAACACTAACAACACAAGAACATCGGTTTGGCATACTCAAAATGAGTTCATCCAAATCACGCTGTGGAATGGCCGCCCATGTTCGTTGCAACAACAAAAAAAGGTCTTCTTGCGACTGGATACCCTCCATATTCGGCAGAGCTCTTCTCTGTAGCATATCCCATGCATGCTCAATCGGGTTCAAGTCTGGCGACTGAGCAGGCCAGGGCAGGACATTGATGTTAGCTGCGGCGAGAGTCTGTCTTACAACTCTTGCGGTGTGCGGTCGTGCATTATCATGCATTAACTGAAATAAGGGACCGATTTGCACTTGTAGAGGAACGATGACGTCTGATACAATCGTCTCAGCATAAATTTGAGCGTTGAGGTTGCCTCTGATCCAAATCAACTCAGTTCTTCCGCCGATCCAAATACCCGCCCATACCATGATGGTTCCACCACTATAAGGATGGACTTCCTGGCAGGATTTTAATCGCTGTTGGCGTCCAGGGGTTCTCCAGTGTCGTATACGTCTTGTATCCGGTCTCATACCAAAACGAGACTCATCAGAAAAGCACACGAAACGCTATTGTTCTTCTGCCCAATTTCTGTGTTCAAGAGCCCATTGATATCGAATCCTACGATTGTGCATTGCTATAGGTGGTACCCGTAGCGGTCTTCGGGAATGAAGGTTCACTTCATGCAAGCGGTTTCTGACTGTTTGGTCGCTAATTAAGTTCCCTGAAGAGTGATGAAGCCTCACGGCTAACATCATGGCGGTTATTGTTGGACCTCTTCGAGTTAAGATTTGAATGTATCGGTCTTGTCTCCGTGTGGTGCAGCGATACCGTCCTCCATGGCGCTCAGCCACGGTACCAGTGCTTCGGTAACGTGTCCAAAGTCGACTGATAACACTCTGACTTGTATTCAGAGCTAAAGCCACAGTACGTTGCCGGGAACCAGCTTCTATCATTCCCACGGCTCTGAGCATTTCTTCCCTGCTTAAATGACGTCGCCGCTCCATAATAACGTTGGTTTTAATCAGTAGTAGGGAAACAGTAGCACTAATAATGTCTTCAATGCGTTGTATGTTTTTATAGGGAAAATATTGACAGCTGATTTTCATCTTTTACTCGAATTTGATTCACAGTTCCTGTTTCAAATTATGAAATGCACCAAAAAGGATCCATATAAATTTATAAAATCATAAATTTATTACAAAGCCACATCTCAATCTCAAGAAATCCGCATAAAAATGCTTGATCCCTAGACACTTTTGATGTGTGTATATAAGAATTCTTTGTTGACATTAAAATATATTATTGTGATACTAGTTACTACACTACAAAACAGCGCAATTTTAGCCAACACACTGTGTACAGGTTGGCGATTTTAATAATAATATCTTGGAACAACTCACACAACGTCATCTAATCCCAAACTTAGCAGAGCTTTGTACTATGGCAACCTGACAACTGATAAATATACTTATATATTTCTAAATACATACATATTATAGATAAATTTACACCCAGACACAAAATAAACCATCGTGCTTATCACACGAAGTTTTATCCTGGGTGGGGATCGAACCCACGACCACCGCTAGATAAAAAAAATCAAAAGCAATATTTAAATTCATTACAGTTCCTAAATTAATTAGGCAGACCATGGCGTTCGAACTTATTTTTTAACTGTTGGTGATTATTTTTTTGTAGGTAATTTGAATTTTCGTGACCATGTAGCAAATGTCTGTGGTGAGTTTGTTTGAATATTTGCAAATGTAAGGCGACTTATGTTATTAACCGTAGGTACCTGTGTGAGTAAACATTATGGGAGTAGATGGCGGTCTCCCTCACACGTCGAGTGTCGCAAGCGCAGCTAGCGGCCGGCCGGTGAATGCAGCCGACATTGCACAAACCACTCTGGTACCAACTATAGAAGGCCAGCTCAGAGCTCAACAAAAATCCACGCATACAGACGGGGAAGTACGGTGATCTCAACGACAACGTGCGATGTCTCGGTTAACGATTGGACTGAGTTCGACCGAGATTTATGTATCTGCGCGTTAATGTGTGTATCTGCTTGTTATCGCCTGGTGTAGGGAGTCGGCCATCTCTACCTATCTAATTTGTGACACCGGCGCAGGCGCATACTCCTAACTACTAGCCAAGATATGAAGGTTAACTATTATAGTATCAATAAATTATTAAATACTGTAGTTGTAGTAGCTAGTTGTATGTATGTTATAAGAAGGTAACATCCTGCTATTATAAATGTGTAAGTTTGGATGGATGGATGGATGTTTGTTACTCAATCACGTTTAAGCACGGCTGAACAGATCTGGATGAAATTTGGCACAGAAAAACATTTTCACGCAAACGACGGACACGGACATCTAGAGTAGTTTTTTTTTTTTTATCTGTAGAAATAGAAATCAATTGCCCAATGTTCGCGTACCTACTCTTTGAGGGACCAAATGTGAATCAAAGCTCCTCAATGGGAACCATAATCCTATCTCTTTAGAAACTGCACCTATTTGGCAAATTCTTTTTTGTTGTATTTGTAATTGTTAGGGCAACGTTTGTTGAAAGAAAATGTTTGAAAAATCATATGGAAAAGTGAAAAGCTGAGGTGGGATAGAATTACTTTAATCATGTTTTTAACCTGTCCTGTGGCTAGCGAACTCGGAAGGTATCTAATAAATTACATAGAAACAAATCAAGTGAAACTATGACAATTTTGTCACCTAAGGGAATGAAGTACCTGTCTACTTAGATAGGTACAGTACTTAGTAGGTTATGCACGTCTAACTTATGCTTAGGTATTACGAAATACAAAAAAGTTAAACACTTAAAAGACATGCAAATGCAACGTACTTGTCTATACTGACAGCAGAATACCTCTAGTGGTTAAAACATTACCCGTTCTCAAATCATGTCTATATATTGTTGTACTTCGATACCCCCCACGACGTATGAACGATTTTGATTGTTCATACGTCGTGGGGGTGTAGACTTATAATTTATAATTAAGTAACGGAGAATGAAAGGTGACTTATGGCGCACTTATTATAAACCGTTGCATTTAAGTAATAATGACCTATCCTTTTTTTTGTGTTGGCGGGAAAAAATCCTAACGAACACCCCCACCGTCCGGGAAAGATGATGGAGGTAGTGTAGGGTTTGCACCCACTAAAAAACCCGCCGTGTATCGCTCGCCACCTTCGCGAACGGGCCGCCGGAATTTGTTACCGTCGGCGGCACGCCCAGTGGGCATGCCCGGACGCGATTTTGTTGCGTTCCGGGCATTTCACACCTACGCGGCCCCTGGATACACACAGGGCGCCGTACCTCCACGGAAGGCCGCGGCCGGGGGGGGCCGACCCCGTACGCCTTATCCTACTCTATCTCTTATTCTGCTTCATACTTGTGAGAATGGGTAAATTGATAAAATACTGGAAGTATTTTACTGAAAGTTTATAGTAACTTAAACTATACAAGTCAAGTTCACCATTCTACAAAGGCACTATAAAAAAGCGGCTAAACTACGTGTGCGTTTTTTAGAGACCGGAGTTTGTGCGCATGTAGTACGCGTTTTTATCTAAAAAATATTTGCTGACGCACTGCTAACACTGATAGTCAATGTAGCCTCCAGCTATTTTCTTGCTAAATTTTTTTGCGAAATTCTATAATTTAAGGTAAAAGCACCTATTACGGTGGTAGTCAAAATTGCTTCCTATTACGGTGGTATTTCTATTTTCGCGTTTTATTCCCGATTTATTCAGTGTAGGTACACCAAAACCGAAACTATTTATTCTTAATCTATTACTTTATGACTTAACTGACGTTTGCAAGTATAGCACATAGACAATACAACAAGACCAATCAGTCTGTGTAACGTCATCGACGTGAACGGGGTTTCCATACAAACGCGGAACAACAAACGTAAGTACACAAATATTCATAAACTAAGTTTTTCGTATTAAGAAGCCGTTCTAGTTTGTTTATTTGTTATTTATACCATTTTCCTATTATTACACTTACTATTTAAATAGCTTATTTTATATTTGTAAGTCATTTTTTACCAAAAAAATAAGAAATAAAATACCGCCGTAATACGATACGAATTTTGTAGATTGATCCTAATACGGTGGTGTAACTCCGAAATAGGAAAAATACTAGACATGTTTAATTGTTTATAACTTTCAATTTAGTAACTTGTCAAATTAGTTTTAAGTTTAGTTGAAATAATTATTAATCACATAATTTAGAAACCATATTCTGCGGTATGCGTTCTTAATTAGAAATCTAGTTAAATATGAAAACTGTCGAGTACAAAATGTTAGTTTCTTATAAGAGGTTAAAATGGGAAGGTGTATTTTAATTTATCACAAAATATTTATTTTATATAAGTTTTGACTTGAGTTTAACAAATCTGAGCCAAAAACCTGTTGACTTTGATTAGGCATTTATACTCTTTTGTTAATTGAAACATTTATGGGTCAGAATTAGGATTAATAAAAACACGAGTAGTTTTCTTATTACGGTGGTAGGTATTTCCGGCTCTATTCATACTATATTCATCATATACACATAAATTTACAAGATTTTAGGGTTCCGTAAAAGTTTTGCATCTTTTTTTGTGGATTCTTATTTAATATGCATTTTTCTTTGATAAAACCAAAAGCGATAAAAACTTTTAAATTTATGTTATTATTTTATTTAAATTTATGCAATCTATAAATAATTTTTATTTTTGTTCTTATAGACATTATGGACAGAAAGAAACGCAAATGTTATACTAATGCCCAAGTGGCTGAAGCACTTTCATCAATTCGACAAGGTATGAGTATTTACAAAGCCTCGAGACAGTATAATGTACCAGAGACTACATTACGGAGTAAACGAGATGAACTTTACGAGAACGAACATTGTGGTAAGCAACCAGTACTTAACCTAAACGAAGAGAAACAAATCGTTGATTGGATCCATTACCTTGGTAAATGTGGCTTTCCAGTGACTAAAGATCAATTATTACACACTGTCTCTAAGTTAGTTGAAAACCTGCAGCGCCCTAATCCGTTTAAAGATGGAGTTCCTGGAAAAAAATGGTTTTCAGGGTTTATGCTACGACATCCAGCAGTCTCAAAACGTGTGGCACAAAATCTTCCAACAAGTAGAAACCAAGTCACGGAAGTTGCATTGCGAGCGTGGTTTGATAGAGTAGGATCATATTTTAAAGAAAACGATTTGCTGCAAGTTCTTCAAGATCCAAAACGTATATTCAACTGCGATGAAACTGGGTTTTTTCTTTGTCCAAAAGACAAGCAGGTTTTGGTAAAAAAGGGTAGTAAACGAGTATATAATCGCGTTGCAAATGACGAAAAAGAATGCTTGACCGTATTAGTCAATGTGTCAGCAGATGGTAATGTAGCTCCGCCAATGGTACTTTTCCCTTACAAGAGGCTACCTAACAACATCAAGTCAACGGTTCCTTCGTGGTGGGGACTTGGTAACACAGAATCAGGCTGGATGAACATGGAGTCATTCTATGAATATGTTGCAAATGTGTTTTACCCATGGCTTCAACAACAGGAAATAACACTGCCCGTTGTTTTATTTTTAGATGGCCATAGTTCACATATATCTCTGCCTTTAACAACTTTTTGCAAGGAAAAAGGGATTGTACTGGTTGCTTTGCTCCCAAATTCAACGCACGTCTTGCAGCCTCTTGATGTCGCCGTTTTTAGGCCCGTTAAGGGGACTTGGCGGGAGATTGTGAGGGAATTCAGGGTTAAACATAATTATGCGAAGCTTAAGCGAACAGACTTTTCTAGAGAAGTGCAAAAATGTTTTGATAGAAGCCTCAAGCCTGAAACAATAATGAGCGGATTCAAATGCTGCGGTCTTTACCCATTTGATGAACAAAATATTGATTATGATAAACTTTTGTCAAAAGCAAAGAAACACCAAGACAAACTATCTGAAGCTAATCAAAATACCCTATTAAATACTCAACAGATTGGCAATATAGATAGCAATGAGCAGTTCAAGAAACAATTTGAAAGTCGATTATCACAAAATACGTTACAATCATTTAAACAGGCAGGCAACCAGTGGACAGGTGACCCCACTTATGAAAAACTATTTTTATTCTGGAAAAGTCTTACATCATCGGAAAGCATATTTGAAGATCAAGCAGATTCTGCTCTAGAGATTGGGGAGACAACCTTTACCAATAATGTCGACGTAGAAAATGTTTATGATTCCGTAAACTTTGATTTTAGATCGGATATTATTCCAACCTCACTAAATTATAAGGAAGCTAACGATATAGGAAATGTCATACCAAACTCATCGCAAGTGTCATTGTCATCAATTAATGTAGTCCCAACAATCGAAGAAAATACATTTAAAGCAAATGTTCTTCTACCGACACCATTGGTTGATTCACCTGTATTAATAGAGATTATTGATCAGAAATTATTAGAAGTTACCCCACCACAGAATTTACGATTATTGACAGAAGAAAAAGCTCAACAAATATTACGTTCATCGACTCCTGAATTAAGCAAGTGTTCTAGTCCCGCTCTATCACTGTCTGAAATAGAAAACGCAGACGATGAAGTTAATAATTGCTCTTCTCCCTTAAGTGTACGTCCAAACAGAATGCAAAAAAAAACGCTGACAGACAAGTATTCGAAAGAAATAGATACCATTCAAAAATCTTTTATAATGCATAGTACAAGCAAAGCTCCAACGCCAATAGTTATTGAAAATGTCACGCCGCCGACCCCATTCAAAGGAATACCTACGCCTTTCAAGAATGCATTTTTTTTCCGAAAACCGAGAATACTCCCCAAACCAAAAAAGTCACTAAAAAGGTAACTCCCACCGTAGCTACTGCAGCAGAATTTATAGAACACCAAAGAAGGTTAGACAAAGAGAAAGAAGAAAAAGAAAAACTTAAACAACTGAGAAAATGTAAGGCATTAGAAAAGAAAAGACAAAAAGAAAACAATGAAAAGATAAAACAAGCTCAGACTGAACAGAAAAAAGAAGAATCGAAAAAAAAAAGTGTAATGAAGAAATTAAAAAATGTAAATATCCGTCACGTCAACACAATAGATAAAACTTCAATCCAAAACGTTTCTGACAGTGACGATGATTTTATTTTTAATATTCCTGCAAGGGCAAAGGCAATTAAACGCCGTTGCTTCCTTGATTCAGATTCAGAAGATTCTGTTTAAATATTTATTCACAAAGTGATTAATAAATAATTATATTATTTTAATTTCCTGTTAAATATCATGTTTAGCGCAATTCAGGCAGCGGTGGCATCGAAAAGCAGCGGTGCGTAACTCTTTCAGCTTTGAAAGAGTAAAACTTTATCTTCATTAAAATAATTATTATCATTAATTATTAAATTTATAGACTAGTATCGCTTGTAAAGATAAAACTGTCGGTGACTGATGCCGTTAACGGCTACTGGAAGTTGTATCAGTATCAGCGATAAGTACTTGTCTTTAAAATAATGTTGATTACGTTTAAAATTCTTTCAAAACTGAAAGTACACTTCGAGCTGCTGCCGGCCGCTGCCAGCGCTGCCTGAATTGAGTATAAAACTTTGTTCCTTTTTGTTGTCTTTTTTTCAGTACATAATGTGTAAACCTTCTGTTACATTTATTTAGTTTTTAAGTATACGGATTGTTACTTTTTGAAAGGTTGAGACTTAAAATGATGTTATAGAACATAATTTTAAATCTCAATCATTCAATACGTCTTTAATTTTATAACCTTTTGTTCCTCAACGAACTGATTTTTTGAAAGATTTTGTTTAGATTTTATTGTTATTACTTGTCATTATTTTTTAAATAATATACTTTATTCTTTTATAAACTTGTATTTTTAATTCTATAAAACCAGTGAACGTACCTACTTATTTATTCTTAAATTCCTTTGGAATCCTTAGGTATTTAGGAATAAAAAGCAAAGTTGAGAAAACAAAAAGTAATATTAAAAAAACGAGTGAAAGATTTTATTTTAACATGAGAGATACAATACAAAAAAATGAGCGAAGCGAATTCCATCTGTACGGAAAGATCTTTCTATAAAGACCGACTTCTTTCGCTCGTTTTTTTAATTTTACTTTTTGTTTTCTCAACGTAGTTTTTAAATTTTATTGAAGTTCCGTACAAATAATATTTATTAAATAATAAATGTGTTTAAAGTAATTCTGTAAAATAATTCATTCATTTATCATTAATTTGATTAAGCAGGGTAATAAAATCAATGGTCAATAAATGAAAAACTTACGAATTACGTTACTAACACATTAATATTATTTAATAAATATTATTTGTACGGAACTTTAATGAATATAATTTCTGACCCTCCGTATTAGGAGCCGTCTACCGCAGTAATAGGATCAGACCAAATTTGTACCTCCGTATCAGGGATAATCGACACGACCATTTAAATATTTTTTTAAAATTAGTAATATCATGAAAAGAAACATGGTCTCAACAGCAATACAAAATGTAAGTTCCACTTTTCACGATAGAATTTTTTTCCACCATTAGAAATACTTACAAATGCTTATTTTTGTTTCTTACTTTCAAATGTTGCGAAATACCTCCGTAATAGGTGCTTTTACCTTATTACTAATTTGTTAACAAATGACGGCTTTAGTTTAAAAGGTAATAACTAATGTATATACACCTACGTATATCAAGTTTTTGAACTCTGTTGTATTTACTCATTAAAAACCGGCAAGTGCACGCACAATGTAGGTTTCCGTAGTCCCCCCCCCCCCTCATCCGAATAATGCGGCTTAAGAAGTGGGTTTTCTGTTGTTTTTGTTTCATACTTACAACGTTATACCTAGTTAATAATAATTTTCAATGGAATTTGTACGAAAATTTTGTTACTTCTCATTTGATCAGCTCGTAAACTTGTAATTCTTACCTAGCTGTGATAGTTTTCCTTTTAATTTCACTGTATATACTACTTACTACTGTAATTTTTTTTTCACATACCCAACATCAACCATTTAGCTAGCAGGGGGACACTTGACTCAAACAAAAATTTGCACTTTAAAGCTTAATATTACGTTTATTACTTTATATTAATACGCGGATCCCTAAATCTAAAAATATTCTTGACAACTTCTAAACGTTTTTAAAAGACCTATCTAATGATATCACACACTATGGGGTAGGTGAGAAAAAAAACACATCACCACTTTACACATAAGGCAATTACCCTTAAAAAAAAATTTCATTTTGTTGGCGTAAGTAATATGTGAATTGACGCAAAATTACAGCCTTCTGGCAGTGACAGTCTCTGAGCTAAGCTGCAGACGGACGGACGGACATAGCGAAACTATAAGGGTTCCATTTTGCTATTTTGGCTACGGAACCCTAAAAACGGCAAAGATATTTTTTTATTATTGCTTTGTACTTAGTTAAGTCGATTTGTCTGCGGCTTCCTTCGCTTGAAACTTTATAGGCAACTTTTATAATGTAAGTTTTAACGAGAAGCAGTCATAATATGAAGATTTTCGTCTGAACTTGTGTTTTGTGCCATATCACTCTCGCTGTACCAACGCTTAAAGCTGACGACACGGACCGGAGCAAAGTAGGTACCTAACATGTCATATTACAAATTTCAAGAAGGGTTAGCAGTAGCTACATGAAACCGCGCTCTCATCTCACTGTGATTGGAGCAAAATCATTATCATTTATTTACGAACTCTTTCGAATCTGAATTTAGTTAGAGCGATACTATTGATAAAGTACGAGTATAGTTCAATACGTTCGTCAAGAATATTACATACCTAAGTTCAATACGTTCGTCAAGAATATTTCAAATTATAAGTTATCGATAATTAATCGATCTTATAATGCAAGTACCTATTTCTAAAGAAAAACTTAATAACCTTTGTGCTTACAAACTTTATGAATAACTATGATCATCAACTAAATAACCTTTGTAGGCAGGGTTTATTTTGGACAAGTCATGTTTTTACCATAATGTTTTTTGTAGACGGAAGACAAAAGGAAAAATACGCGGAAAATTGTATACAGATACATTTTAGATTACATACAGAGTCTTTTTAACCATCCGAACAACTAGTTATGAGTAGATGCTACCTGTTATCAACTTTTTACAGTCTCATGTTTAAAAAAAATATGATTAGTGATTGGAAAATTTTGAAGCATTAAACCAACATCAAACCACAGAGTTTAGAGGAACAGCGAATGGAAGAAAGATTAGAAGAGATATGCGATGGTTTTGAGAAAAAACCCGCAATGTTGTATGGCTCAATCATGTGTAAAAAGGTTTCATAAACAACATTCGATCTTTAATAACGGCAAACGAATGCACACATAGATAACCTATATATTGCAATGTCACACTATTATAAATTGAATTATCACGAGCGAAAAAGAGAATAATGTAATCCACTGCTTTCATCTGTTGACACCGGCGATGCCACAATGACATATAAAAACTTGATTAATTGTCTAAATTAACTGAGCGCTGGTAATCTATCTACACCTTATTACTTAAAACATCATTGGTAAAATAAACAACCTAACCTATGTCTACTGTCAACCTTCTCGAATTAATATCTGGAAAAGTATTATTACAAATTGCATAATCAGTTTATTAGCGTCTTGTAAAATACGAGTGGCTGATAACGTAACTATAGTAAAAAAATAACTTGAGCAATTTTTATTATAAGTAGACTACTACAATAACTATCAGTACTCTACCAAAGTGGTGTATATACAGTTTATAAACAAACAAATATTGTAAACTTTGACAATCTAAAAGATGGTGGTGGTCTGGGGAGGTAGACGGTGGGAAAGAACGGATTCCTTTCTCTGACTTTACCTTATTCCGGCTTTGCCATTGCAAACTTGGCATGACATAATGTAAGTCAAGACTTATCATCACAAGTATTTGTCACTTATGTATTTTGCTTCCTAAGTGAATAAAAATAATTTAATCTGAATTTTGCTGCAGCTTGGTTCTTAACACTATTCTTTTTGAATATATTTTCCGTCACCCATTCATGGCTGCTGCCCACACGTTACACAAATACAACCGTAACTTTGGCATGACGCACACGCTGCCGTTTATTGGCCACAAGTTCGTGATCTGAATACAAACTTGCTATGTCTTTGGGCGATGCATCCATTCAATGTCATATTGAATGATTGAATGTACCATTGAACGATTCAAGGACTTATATGATACTCTTGACCACAAACTCTGACCGCGGATTATTGAGTAGGTATAGCTGATAACGTTACAATTTTGTTTTAAATTTCAATTACGTACTTTTCACGATGAAGAATTGTGCTATTTAGTATTTTTTACGTCTAGACTGCGAGCTGTCTTAATTTGCCTGTGCGTAAGGCATTTCGCTGCATCATTACATAACCTAGCTCCCAGAGCAATTTTTGTGGTATGGACGTCTCGTATGACAAAATAATCACGCAAACTTCACCTGTTACAATGGAAACAAATTACATGTAGACAATTATTATTAGAAATTGAGTTAACTCACAAATGAAACTATTGTTAAAGTGCCATTACATTCTTCAAATGGTAGAGACAGGTGTCAATTCATAACTTTTAAACTTACGCGTTGCATTATATACACGGGAACAAATGCGTTTAAACTAGGTAAATTATTTACCTTATGATTGACGTTTCGACCGGGGTACATCGACCGTAGTCACAAGCTGACTTATCAATTCAATTAACATAAAACTTATGATCAGTCTTTTAAATTTTCTAAAGATTGGGAATATCCACACCCATCAACAG
This sequence comes from Herminia tarsipennalis, assembly GCA_945859575.2. NCBI lineage: Eukaryota > Metazoa > Arthropoda > Insecta > Lepidoptera > Erebidae > Herminia > Herminia tarsipennalis. The sequence goes on along the minus strand of OX243846.2, from coordinate 15,048,832 downwards.
ATTGGCAAAAGCCAGTTGAAAATGAACCTGAAACTTCTCATAATCGTCCTCAGTCAATATCCACCAAGGCAGCCTAAACAGTTATCGTATTTAGGTACCTTATATTGCACAACGTTTTTTTTTTCATCGTTTACTATGGACACTACGGTCATACTATATGCAACCTGCATGGATTATTTGCATTTCCCTATAACGAAGTTTTTATTTCCGCGTTTAAGCGTTACGACTGGCAGTAATAGGGTTCCTTTAGGTATTGTCTCTGCCAAGCTATACTAGATGCGGGGGAATTCCATGACGGCTGTTTACAAAATATTATTAACTTAGATAAATACTCGTAAGTGTTTAACTTTTTAATGGTTTGTTTTGAACAGATATTTTTGTGGTTTATTATAGGTAAATTGTCCTTAAGTATTTGCAAGTGCCTTTTAAAGTTGTTGACCGTCAGATACAACAGTTCCAAAACCCCAGTGTCAGATTTGTAGGAAGTACATTTAAAGTATTTACCTACCTACATAGTTAGGTTGCAGGTATGCAGTATTTCGTAAAATCGACGGTTACTTTCCATTTCGAAATATTTCCGGACCGTTATCTGAAGTTGATGGTCAATTGTCTCGGCAACCGGTTTCCTTCACAATACAAACATTCCAAATAAACAAATAACATTGAATTGTACCTATATTTTGTGCCAGTAATTAATTTTTGGTTAGTTCTGTTCGTGATTGAATGCCAAAAGAGATTGGTATTCAAATATAAACATATAAATTCATGTGAAAGGTTAAATATTGGCCCGTCAATCATGACCGAATATTCATGTTAAATAAACATCCAACCGCCAATTATAAAGATTTGAATTGAGTACAAGAGATTGTAGTTGATGCAATCGTTATTAAAAGAAAATAAAAATAAATAGACCATATGAAACACTGGCAATGTTATACTAATAGCATCTAATACTCATTATGGTAGAAAGTAAATACACTGCAAGTTGTGCTTAGGGTTGACAACCATCAAGCGGTGATGGAGATGGTGGGGCCGATCTCTAAGATATTTATTATATTAATTTTATAATTTTTTTGGCATTCAGCTGCAAAATATACTGAATAAATATTACCATATATATATTAATGACTCTGCTGCTGACCTTACCTACAAATCTTAAAGATTTGTAGGTAAGGTCAGCAGCGGAGTCATTCAACAGTTACAAACAAACTTCCCATTATAACAATTTAGTCATCCAAGAAGTATTCACAATATTCGATTTGACAAGCGTATCTTAGTTATATGTCATTTGTTAATTACAGATAATCACCAATCCGCTTTTTTCACCTCCATCCTGCATATTGCTTGTGAAATGCCGGCATTTAAGTGAATGAAAACCATCAACCCTAGTTGTGAAACATGGCCGCGGCCATGGTGCAAAGAATGAGCTATAATTGGTGCCGTCGATCTAACCACCGTGACTAGAAAATACCCAGCAAACAACCACTTAAGAGGGTGTCTCCAGTTCTAAACGATAGCCTGCCGTTAATGCCTTCCCAACAAGCTTAAGTGCATCGTGTGTCTAATTACTCGTACTTCCGCTAAATTGTTTGCTAATTTTGATTATATTTATCCAATTAAACATTTTAAGTGTGAGTGTACGAATACCGAAATAATACTTATTTATTTAACTAATATTAAAATGTAATATTGGTGTAATAAAATCATATTTCATTGTTCTATTTTAAAGCTCGGAAATTTTCACAGACACAAAGTACACCCAGACTCGGAACAACAATTTGTGGTTCACACAAAGTGGTGTCCCGTGTGGGAATCGAACGAACGACCTCATGCGTAGCAGTCGGATACACTCCCACTGCGCCACAGAGGCAGTCAGTTATGCCCATGTTGTACCTACATATTATTATGCAGGCTTAATGAATCTACAATATTATCATGCAGGCAGAGGCATAATGAATCTCTTAAAGTTAATAAAGAACCGCTGCATGATATTATTGTTTACCTACTGGATAAATAGATTTTAACGAGTAGGTAAAAATAATACAGTGGGAACGAAGATAGATAAAGGGTATCTTGTTTTCATCTTTTTTAAGCTCGCTTTGCGAGTGGGTTTTTTTAATATATTTTTTTATTTTTTGGGATTCTGTAGCCAAAATAGCTAAAATGGAACCCTTATAGGTTCGTCATGTCCGTCCGTCCGTATGACACAAGCATTTTACTCAAAAACTACACAATGTATATGGATGAAATTTGGAGCATAGGTGTCTTATATGAACCGCTAGTGAAATAACAAAAATAAATATTTCTAGGCGGGGGGGGGGACACTCCATAAATGTAACAGAAGCTGAAAAAAAACCATTTTGTTTCAGCAAACAACTACGTGTGGCAAATCATTCGACAGGCGTTTAAAAAACATAACATAACGTAAGGTTTCTAAAAACTTTTTGATTAAGTGAATATTTTCGGAAATAATCGCTCCTAAATTGCAAAAATTGTGTCCCCCCACTTAAACAACAAGCCAAAAAATATAAAAAAAATTACAAAGGTACCGCTTAATAAATACTTTCAATGAAAAAACTGCGCTTCTCAACAAAAGGCCTTACTGATTTTGCTGGTGCACTTCTTCAAATTATACTTTTTCATATGAAGTGCATTTCTTTGTAGTAACAACTGAACCCTAGAGCATAGTCCGACATGCTCTTGCCCGGTTTTTACCTAAGTCAGCCTTCAATAACCTGTATACCTGTAATATCGATATAAAACATGTTTCTATCGATATCATAAAAAATGGTACATATTTCATTTTCTTTATCTAATTAACTATTTCAAAAAAGGTTTCTACCTGCCTGAATGCGACTTATTATGTCCTCAAACAGGGTGCATAAACCCACATTGACATATACAAAACACGTTGGAATGTTAATTAAAATTTAAATCATTAGTTTGTACACTGGTTTTTATATTATTAAATCGATAACCTAAATCGGTGAACCGGTTTATTCCTTAATAAAACCATAGATTTATTATTCATACTAATACTAAAAACCGGGCAAGAGCATGTCAGGCCATGCTCAGTGTAGGGTTCCGAAGCCGTTTCTGTATGAAAAAATCCGATTTGAATAATTGCACCAGCAGAAAAGCATATGTTCATGGCACTTACGCCTTTGTTGAGAAACGCAGTTTTTAGGCAATTACTCAATGACGACCGACCGACATGACCTATTATGTTCGAAATAATTTTAGTTTAAAATATTTGTTAAGCGCTACTTTTTTATTTTTTTTCATATAGTCACAATTAATGCAACTTTCGGAGCGATTATTTCCCAATAATATTCATTCAAACTTTATTAAAAACTTAATATATTTTTAAAAGACCTGTCGAATGATGTGCCACACGTTAATGTTTGCTAATGTTTTTTTTTTCAGTTATATGCATCGGCCACCCCTAAAAAATATTTATTTTTATTATTTAGCTACCAAACTAAGTAGCGGCTACTAAAAGATACCTTTTCATCAATATTCATTGTGTAGTCTTTGACAATGCCTGTGACATACGAACAGACAGACAGACGGATATGACGAAACTTTAAGCTTTAAGCCATTTTGGCTACGAAACCCTAAAAATGCATAGGTGTTTGTTTTTCTTTCTTTGCAGTAAAAGAGTTACTACTAATTAATAACAATAAGACTAATCTTGCAACATAAGTACATACCGTGAAGATGTACCTACCTATGATACCTACACACCTATAGGTATAATATGTCAGTCAAGGCAAATCATTCTCTTTTTTTTTAAACGTTAAAAATAAACGCGTGTATATATGTATGAAAATGCATCATTATGACGTCATTATTTCCTGTCTCAAATCAAGTGCTATTAGCAATTGTTTTGATGTTTTTTAAACACGTCATAGACGTACTATACGTTGTTGTTATGTATGTTGATGATGGCACTGTTTGTTTACTTCTCTGTAAAAGTTTTTTTTTTTAATTATTATTATTAATTTATTCAGCCATGTTGTACATAGCTTAAGAATAGTACCTATCACCCTGTTTCTTCCGGTGCGTGTCATCAAAGCGACTAATGGATTTCCCACTGGAGGACGGGCAGTAGCGTCCTCTGAGTATTTTTAAAGCCTTACTGCGATCGCCAACCCGCTCGCCAAGTGTGGCGATTTTGGAAATTAAGTACAGGACCTATAATAAGTAGGTTCTAATGAGAGACCCGTACCCAGTAGTGGGGTATCAAATGAGTTGATATGTCTAACCTATTGTTATTGCCTGGTTAATCTATAATAATCTATACTAATATTATAAAGCTGAAGAGTATTGTTTCTTTGAACGCGGTAATCTCAGGAACTACTGATTCGAATTGAAAAGTTCTTTCACTGTTGGATAGCCCATTTATTGAGGAAGGCTATAGGCTATATTACATCACGCTACGTCCAAAAGGAGCGGAGCAGCAATGAGAAATGTTGCAAAAACGGGGAAAACTTACGCAGACAAAGATGCGCGGGACAGCTAGTTTATTATATTACATTCTACCCAATTAATATACAAACAATAAGGTTAAGAATCGACATTTAAAAATAAGCTCGTGTATCTAGATACTTAAAAATCTTTCGCAAGAGTTTATTTTTAACTTAGATAAAGTAAATTCTCGTTCAATATTGACCAAAACGTTATTCAGGTCAGTATCATGTGCTCATTATTTCGTGTTTTGTCTATAACAAGTAAAGGAAGGTCGACTTGAATCAACTATAAGGGTGCATTCATAAAGCGGTCCGTTTTACAGGTTTATTTTATCACTAGCTGACCCGTGCAACTTCGCCTCGTCGTAGCGTGATGTTATATAGCCTATAGTTTTCCTCGACAAATGAGCTATCCAACAGTAAAATAATTTTTCACGGACTAGTAGTTCGTGAGATAATCGTGTTCAAACAAACTCTTCAGCTTTATAATATTGATATAGATTACAGTACTCCGTAGCCAGTGGCGGAACCGGGTGGGACTATCGGGCTAAAACCCACCAAAAAGTATCTGAGTTTGCCGGTGTATGCATGTATTTTAATGTTTACGTTGATAAAGCACCTCAGTGGGATCAATTTCAGTTCCAAACCAATCAATTTTGGTTTGCAGATTTCTCAGCAAGGTCAATCCTCTCCCAAATCGAGATCAAGATTCTGAATACACCACTCTATGTAGTTTTACGAACGAGTTCGCAGACACACAGACACCCAAACACACACACACACACACGATAGTAATAATGATCCAGTAAAAACTACCGACCCAACAAATTGTACTGCAGTCCGTTTTATCAGATACAATTCGAATGAAGTATTGTCTGACGTTCATAAGTGTTGCATTTATAATTTCACACACGACATTGGCAGAATTGTCGGCACCGGCATAGTTGCCATAATAAAAAAAAAAGTACTTTGACGATTATTGTTTTTAAACTTTCGCGATTTTTATACATATTAATTATATTTCGGGACTTAATCGCATCGACCCGTGACCACGATCGGTGCAATTCGATCGAAACGTCGGGTAAATAAAAGGTTCGTACCTTTAAATAATTCACGCGATTAAGTCCCGAAATATAATTAATACTTTGACGATAACTTAAGTTAATGTTAAAAAAACGACAGAATTCCAGATCCAACAAAAACATAATTTGCTTCGTCTCCAATCCATTAAAATCTATTCTGTAGGTAAATATGGCGTTCCAGATGTTAATCTTCTTTGTAAACGTGCCCTAAGTCAGTCGTCTGCTTAACACGAAGGTTAATAGTTATTTATGTAGTGATTTAATCGACTTACATAAGATATTAATAGCCCATGTAATCTGAAAATTCTAGATTGTAATGACATTGTAATACATTGCGCCTTGTATACGTCATAATTATTCGCAATATAAATCAAAATATATGTTATTAATGATAGATGTGGAGGTGCCTTAGTATCTGCAGTCTTATTACAAAATACACGATCTAAACGCGTGTTTTAGAATGTTGTTTTGGATTTCATCAATAATAAACAATGAAGTACGCGTTTAATTCTTTTGTACTGGAGTGGTATATTTGTAATCTTATTACTTTGTAATATGCACTATAGTACGGGTTCCCTAGAACAAATTTCAAAATGATACATATCAAGCTGGAATTGCCATGGTAGCTTCCTTTTGACGAGACGCCCAACTTTATGTATACGACAACTTTAAATAGTGGTATGTTAGTGAAAAAAACAGGTGTTAAATATGACTAATTTAACTTTGCCGTTGGAAAACTATTATCCCCATACATCAACATAGGCCGCAGTTAGTTTACCAACCACAAATAAAATTGTAATAAATAAATATTTTTTGTGATGCAACGATTATGGCTTTTACTACAAGCTACATGGTACTTAGCACAAGTAAAAGCCATAATCGTTGCATTATAAAAGTCATTTTTTAATAACAATTTTATTTGCGGTTGGTAAACTAACTGCGGCCTATGTTGATGTATGGGGTAATACTTTTCCAACGGCAAAGTTAAGTTTGTCAAATTTAACACCTGTTTTTTTCACTAACATACCACTATATAAAGTTGTCGTATACATAAAGTTGGGCGTCTCGTCAAAACGAAGCTACCATGGCAATTCCAGCTTGATATGTATCATTTTGAAATTTGTTCAAGGGAACCCGTACTACTAGTAATTGTGACTACTCAAATTCCTTCTAGATATTAATTGATGTCAATCCTGAGTTTAGTGACACTTTAAAAAAAGTAATAGCTATTTCTCATTGACGTATAGACTTGGACTGCGCCATAACCTCACAAAATTGACCACTCTCTAGAAAGAGACAACGTCACTTTGTGGGCAATACCTGTCAAAGAGACCTAGAGCCGCACGAGATTTTTTCTCTTTCACGTTTTGCAGTCAATATTTACTTTTAAATTGAAAAGGATGGCGCGGTCCTGGTCTATACGTCAATGTCTTGCAGATTACCATAGACAATAATAAACTCTTGTTATACTTTGTTCTTTATCATCAATCAACTGAAGACACATCCTCATTCACTCTATACCTCATTTCGCAGTTAATCATCATAATTCCAATTTTATACCACTGTCTGATGGTTACCGAGCGGTATATTTTTTGCCACCACTTTCTCTTGTGCTTTCACCATGACGGCCAATGGCCCGAAGTTTCGGTTATCATAATCTGACATGTGGATACCGGTTTTGATTATTCATTCAACGACACAATCACAACACAAAACTGTTGGTACTTTTACCAGCATTTGAAAAATAAGAGGTTTCAACTTGACCCGTAAAAAATGGCCGACTTTCATTCAATTCCAAGTTAACAACATTCAAGTCTATCATTAGCTATACCCAGACTTTAGATTGTAGATATAGGTGGTCTAATCGAGCGTTATCTATGTAAGCCTATAAAAAAATGGTTGTCCGTAAAGTCGGTCTACGGATGATAATTTTACGCGTGATAACGTCTTAGAAAACATTGATGACATTTTAATAAACAACCATGCCTGTGACAGCTTTAGTGGATCCTGGTGCGCCCGACGATCACAATACTTCAGCCTGTCGTCAGGTGGAACGTGACGGACTGTGACTCTTTTTTGTACGGTCATCGATTTACAAGACGTTATCACGTCAAAATTGGGGCCACTATTACTTAAACTTTGAGCGTTTGACATTAGCATAATGAGAGCCGTTCACCTGTCAAAATGTACACCAAATTTGGTATTAGCTTTGACAGGTGTTCACTTGTCAAAACTTCAATTTAAAGTATCAGACTGGAAATCTTGACATACTCGTAATTGTTATTTTATGCTACTGCTTTCAGACTTTAAACAATAATTTTGTAGGTTTCACAACAATTATTGTTATTGTAATCGAACTCGAACTCGAACACTTAAGCGTTGCACCATTCACACTGTTTTACAGTAATACTTATTAAACAAAATTAGCCACATTTTATTAATAAAACTATATAGGTACGTAGGTGTGGATGAGTTGAAATCAATTTAATTATCGTTTACATAAAGCCGGCGACTGACTAGTAGAACATTCGAAAGGTATCTGGAGAAGTACTGTTAAAAACTTGAGCAGCGTTCGAGTTGACTCAATGCAGTGCATGGTTATCATTTTGAAGATTTCGACTCAGCTGAAGAATTTGATTTGGTAAGTCCACAAGCTGTTTATACAGATTTCGGGATAATGTATTCTTTTGTATCGTTATCTTGTCAAACCAAAGGCAACGATTAATAAATGCTTTCAACTAAAATTATTTTCGACAAAATCGGACATATATCATCTTCGAGTTATTGTCAAAAAACTTCTTCTCAACAAAAGGGCGTAATTGCCATAAACATGCACTCTTCTGCGGGTGCAATTATTCACATCGTATTTATTCTGCGTCGTATATACCGACTGCGAAAGCCTACATTGATTGAGTATGGTACGGCATGCTCTTGCCCGATTTTTAATAAATGAAGCTACAAAACGGATACATTCCCGATTTAACGGCTGAACTACCTATTTAATTGTTGTTATAACTAATTCGTGCAAACTTGTAATTCATCCAAACTAATATTATAAATGTAAAAGTAACTCTGTCTGTCTGTCTGTCTGTTACGCTTTCACGCTCAAACAGCTATACCGATTTAGATGTAATTTGGTATTTAGATCGTTTGAGTCTCGAGGAAGGACATAGGATAGTTTTTATCGCGATAGCCGACATCAACGCGGGCGTAGCCGCGGGCGAAAGCTTGTTTATTATAAAAATGAGTGTATTTGTTGATTACAAATAAAATCTACCTTCAAAACTCTGGCATTAACCTGACGTTTAAATGGTTATCTACTCTGATAAAATAGTAAACTTTATCAAAAGACTTTATTTTATGAACGTATTTAGCAAAATTCAAACGTCATTTAAAATGTCATAACATTTCTCAAACGTTCTCGCCTATAGCTATTTCGATACTAATTCGATATCGCAATTCCTTGCAAGATGATCTTAGATCGATGGCGGTCGGTATACAGACCGGGCGGCCTTCTCCCGAACATTTCCCAACCGCGTGCGCACGCGACGAAACCGCTACGAGTTGACGTGCCCAACGGAAGGACGTACTTACACCATAACTATAGGTTTATGTGCACCATAAATATTTACCTGCTTTATTGCAAAGACATACTTCTATGAGACTTGAAACTTGGTATTTTAATCGATCATAGCATTCGAGTCTTTTTGATCGATTTCATTGAATGGACGAGCTATGTTGGAGAACCTTTTAGCTCGTAGTTCAGTCGGGATAGTCTTGGTATAATTTTTAGACTACACATATTAATCGTGAAGAGTTAATTTGTGTTTATTTTTTACCCGACAACATCAAAGTCTCAAGTTATTCATTTGTTCCCACCTAACTTATAAACTACTAATACATAATCACAATTTAACAAACTTATATTTATAACGTCAAGGTGACATATAGCATACGACCACGGACATAGATAAGAATGCTAGACTTTTTCATACTTTTTAAAACGGGGTGATTTCGTATAAAAGTAGTTTGTGGTCACAAAAGAAAAAAGAAAAACAGTGTCACGTTATTGATTGCTAAGCAACGCGAATGGCGATATGTCATCAATATTTTTTATGATGTAATCACGTAAAATTATTGTCCGTAAACTGACTTTACAGACAAGCGTTTATTTATTATTCCTCAACGTCCGCGTCTGTTGGATCAATATTATGATCTAAGTTAATAGTTTAATGACTCCTTGGTAGGCATGCTTTAGTAAACATTTACCTACATATTCTTCTCCTTTTTAAGCGGATAAATATCCAGCCGATTTTTAAATAATTGTTTACCGTGGGTTCTGGCATGGTACAAACATTACACATATTTTAATTATAACGCCGTCTACACACGTTGGCTCCAACGTTGGTGCTAATGCTGTTTATTTTTCTAGATCCACACGTTGGATGAGTGGCGTTGGGACCAACGTGTGGAGCCGTGTTAAAGGAATCTGCGCCAACGTCCGCGATCCGTCAACAGATTAGCGCTTTGCTCAGTACTATTGCAACACGCAACGAGAGCGCAAGACGAGCGAGAATGTCATCCTTAACTTCAAAATTTTAAGAGATTATATAGAATAATAACATGGAATGCATTTCGCAAGAATCATATAAATAAAATATCAATAGCTGATGCAGTATTTAATGTAAAACTAATGTATTACGTACTGAATCCTCCCCTATCAATTTGGCGGCTGATTTCAAAGTCACCCTGTATAATTTTATATTATAAGTAATGTAAAAGCGCTTAGAGCAATTTCGATTTATATTTCTGTATCGGATATCTTGACATTGGCTCTGACGGGACAGAACTGGTATCAGAAACCAACGTGTGGACGCCTCACGAAATTAACCGACTAATATTGGTACGAGGGTTGGGGCCAAAGTGTGGAGACTGCGTTAGATATCACACGTTAAATGCGGAACTGTGAAATTAATGACAGGTTAGCTTGCTACCATTTTTAACATACTTCCTCAATGTCGGTCCTAAGTGCCCAACGCCACTCGACCAACGCGTGGATCTAGAATAACCCTCGTCCAACGTTGGTGCCAATGCTATTTTTTAAATCCACGCGTTTTAGTGGCGTAGCGACGTTGGGAACGTGTGAAGCCGGCGTTTAAAAAAGCATTTATGTTATTAAATCGATATGAACATGGGAGTTGTAATACAAATGGATAATAGCTGACCCGCGCAACTTCGTATGCGTAATTTTCTCCCGTTTTTGCAACATTTGTCATTGCTACTCCGCTCCCTATTAGTCGTAGCGTGATGTTATATAGCCTATAGCCTTCCTCTAGAAATGGGCTAACCAACAGAAAAAGTTTTTTTTATTTCGGGACAGTAGTTACCGCGTTCAAACAAACAAACAAATTCATCAGCTTCATAACATTAATATACTCGTAGATAATTCCATTTCATTTATTTTTAAGGAATTGCTATACAATTGTTATTATTAAAAAATAATAATAATAATATAATAATATCTTGGGACAACTCACACAACGCTATCTGATCCCAAACTAAGCAGAGCTTGTATTATGGAAACCAGACAACTGATAAATATACTTATATATTTCTAAATACATACATTTTATAGATAAATAACACCCAGACACAGAATAAACCATCGTGCTCATCACACAAAGTTTTATCCTGGGTGGGGATCGAACCCACGACCTCTTGCGTAGCAGTCGGATACACTCCCACCGCGCCACAGAGGAAGTATTTTTTCATACGTCCTGCTGACGCTTGATCTTGATAAGATAATTAATTAGTTTGACATTTCACATTACCTAACTGACTTTGTAACAGTTGTGTCTACCGTTTCCTTAGTTTAACTGATTTACATGGCTGACTGCCAATTAAAAAAAAAAGGAAATGTAATTTTTATAAGAATCTACAATATACAATTTAAATGAATTGTGTAATTAAATTAGCAACACATAAGCCTACTTACATAAATAATTTGAAACTTTCGTAATTAACATCCGTAGTCTTTAGTTTTTGAAACATAAAGAGTGATACGTACTTACTTGTTTGCTGGTAGAAAACTCAATTTTGAGTTAAGTTCGCCTTTGTATAAATCAGTGGCGAAGGGTCCTTAGGACACCGTATTATAGGTTCCTTATTGTTTGTATATATGATACACTACTCTTTGTGTTTTTTTTTGTGTGTACAATAAAGAATTTGAATACTTGTATGGTTATTTATATGCAGGTATCTAATTTTTTAACGATAAAATCAAGTGTTATAGCAATTCCACTTACTATATTTTCTGCATTGTTTATATTTGATTTTTTTTTTATTTCAAAAATAGTCTATTTCAAAAATATAATTAATTAGCCATACCTGGTATAGGTACTTTAGGAGAGACCGATATTTTTTTTAATTATTCTGTTGTATTGACATTTGAACAATGAATTTGGCAGAGCTTTGATCAGCCGTTTTGAAGATAATTAAAATTTTATCTCATTTGTTGGGGTTGTCTTTTTTATTTTGCACACATTATTTTCTTGTCGAAGTAAATTGAACACTTGAATTCCGGTAAACCAAGGCAAATGTTTTTTAATAAAAATTTAATTATTGTAAAACATTTGCGTTGCACGCTGTTTACGAAGACAGCATGCAACTTGTTGCGTCTTGAAATTATTCAATAAATGTATCGATGCCACAAAAAACAATAATATAAAACTAAAAAATCTGCCTAAAAATAAATAATAAAAATAAATTAAAACTAAAAAACTCGCCAGCAAAAAGACAGAAACAAGATAGGTACCCTTAAAATTAAGTAAGAGGCATTAATGGGTTTGAACTTAATATCGTGTCTCCGACTGCATGACATTAAAAGTATGAAGTAGTATGAAGGGTATTTTGTTTCTGTCTTTTTGCAGGCGAATTTTTTAGTTTTAATTTTTTTTTATTATTTAATTTTAGTCATATAAAAATAAATTACAAAGTGACTTGTGGTAATTAAACATTTTAAATTTGGTGTCTAAATCACAAAACTACATTTCCTGGCAGCAACTTCAAAATGTTTGATTATTTTTGTTGTTGTACCTATATTATTTTTTTAGTTACCTTATATTTATTTTGGAAGTCGGTTTTATTTTATATAAAAAAGTTTTTATCAAGAATTGTATGTACCCAGTGACACTCGCACATTTATTAAAATTTATTTAGCCTTTGAGCATTAGAATGATACATATGTAGATACCTCCGCATTCGGGTAAAAAGTTGTTAGAGTGGTTTATTGATATAGTTACATAACAAATTATTTATTTGGCTTTATATTTAATGTTTTACACTATTTACTTATAATTAACATCGTTTTTTAATTCAGACTTAATACATAAAAGAAAAAGAGAAATAATTAAAAACTCTGTACACCTACTAATTAGTATTCAGATAATTACTTTAGCACATTTCATCTTGATACTAATTAACCAACAAAATGGCAAGTTCCGACAAAATATTGCAAAAAAAAATAAGATGTGATGTCACTTCACCATGGCCGAATCCATTATAAATAAATATAAAGTTAATTAATCATTTAATATAAAGTTTGCATTGATTTATTAAGAATTATATTAATAAAATTGAACCTAATTAATTTAGTCTAGTTTTGTCACATGAAAATATAAAAATATAAGTAACTAACGTTGAGATTGATTTTATTGATCCACTAGCTGTGCCCGTGACTTCGTCCACATGAAGTTCCATTGCTGCTCACTCCCTATACTAACGTGTATAGGGAATGAGTAGCAATGCAACTTCACGCGTGCTAATAAGCAGCCTAAGTTTACTCCTTACGTCATCAGCTGTCTGATAGTGAAAGTCCTGATAAAATCCGTCCAGCCGTTTCGGAGATTAGCCAGGAACAAACAGACAGACAAAACAATATTGTGTTTTTGTTATCAGTACCATATATGTTCGTAAATAATTTTATAATATACGGGTCTTAATCGAGTAAATATTTTATTTTAAGGCTAAATACCTTTGTTTTATTGGCCTGCGTTTCGACCGTATTGTAACGAAGTCAGCCCGTGACCACGGCCGTTGCAATACGGTCGAAACGATTAAGAAAAAATAAAATATTTCCACGATTAGAGCCGTAGCTTATAAAATTCTATCGGTACCATATACATATAGATTAAAAAGTACAATTATATAAGTGCATAGTTTCGCATACAATTCAATTTCTGCCCGTGAGTAAAAATATAGTTATCTAGGTAATTAGTTCAATAACAATTATAATGTACCTTGCCTCTTTTATAAGCTGACATTGCGTCTTCCGCAAATACCTATGTTGTTATGTGACATTGTTACATATATCTCAGATAATAAATAAGTATGTGCATCTACGTTATAACACGATAATGTTTGTTATGATATATTAGGTAGTACTTATCGGTTTACTTACAGTTTTAACTTCTAATATTTTGACTAGTTTTGCCAATAAATAACATACATATAAAACATAAAACATATCAACCCATATGATGGCCCACTGCTGGGCACGGGTCTCCCCAGTAGAACCTACTGGTATGTAGATCCTGGGGGTAATTGCCATAATCGCCACGCTTGGCGAGCGGGTTGGCGATCGCAGTAAGGCTTTAAGTACGCAGAGGACGCTGCTGCCCGTCCTCCGGAGTGAAATCCCTTAGTCGCCTTGACGACACCCACGGGAAGAGATGGGGTGGTACTATTCTTAAGCCGGCACCACACGGCCAATAAATACAAAATAATAACTCAGAAACCGCTAAACACATCTCGGTATTTTGTGCGAGAACTTAATATATTAATTAATTAATACTGCTATCTGAAATGATGTTTTTAAGAGTGTAAATTATAATAAAAATAAACTGTTATTAGTAAATACACATTTACATTAAATTAGTCGAAATCCTGGCTCTTATTCAAGTGTAACAACGTATTTCAATTTCAAGCATAATCTTGGTTTCAATCGTTGACGTATAGACCTGGAGGCCTACTCTAATTCAATGAAAACGAAGTTTCGATTAAAAATTAGGTGGTAATATACAGAGTCAGCAACATCAATTCAATTCACTCGTGTTTGAAAATCGTCTCTGGGCTCGGACTTCTTGTGCTTATCCAAAAAGTAATTAGAATACTCAAGAAATTTAAGAAAACGAAAATTTATGAATTTCGTTTTACAGAAAGGGAGTAAGCGTACTGAACTGCGCCATAACTTCGCAAAATTGACCACTCTTCTATAACAATTCATTCGAAATAGAAACATACTTGACATTAGTGTCAATAACTCGATAAATAAATAATGTAATCAATGGTTTATTGTGAGAATTTCCATATAAGATTTAGACATATAATAACGTTATTTTAATTGTGAGAGCTTGGATTTGGACGCTTCTTACAATTACCAACAAGTAAATTGCTTTCGCATAGTTAGGTAAGTAATTAGGTAGGTCTGTGTGTGGATGAAACCACCCATTAAGCTAACAGTATGCCGGAAATGTACCCAGACCGCATGCAATACAGTTAACGAGAATACATGTGTATCTATCATGTTATAAAAAACTCACTTGCTTAATAATATTAGAAAGTATGAAAAATTTGAACACATAGACAAGCCTCTAATAGTTAAAATATGGTGCCCTTGAATGTATTACTTAATGTTGTGAATGTTTCTCAATGGAACTGCTCCTTAATTTTTGTATTGATTTTGCAATTAATGTTTATGAAATTTAATAAATGTTTCGGTGTGTTATAAGTTCGGCAAAACACGTAATTGGAGATGATCAAATTATCTTTGACTTTGAATTAATGGATTGATCACGTTTTTTTTTAGAAGTTGAATAGTTTTTTTTAAGAATTGGCAACGCAATCAAGCCGTTTAAAAGTTACAGTAAACGTTTATGAACGGGCTAGTCAATCAAGTTGTATCTACATATCTTATATATTTCATCATCGAGATTTGTAATTTATATTGAAATATTCTTCCACTGTAATGTTTTTAGTACCTTTTGTTATAAGTATATAAATAATGTACTCAATTTGGGTAATTTCCTTGAATTTTAGTAGGTCAGTTGACATAAACAACGCGACGATCTAATAATAACCCTTATTAATTAGGAGAGCTTGATGTTGTGTGTTGGCACAACTACAGATTTATTTAAGAAAAAAATTGATGAATTGTACTCTTTTTGAATACAAAATACAGCCTTCGATAGTCTTGATCATCAAATTTGGTATTTTATGTCATCGGCTTTTTTAACCATCGCTCATTAAGATCAACCTTGAACAACTTTTTATCGAGTCTCGTCATTCGAATGCAATTGCATGTAAAAAATGTTATTATAATAAGAAGATGATGTCAAATGTCAAAATGTAACGTAACAGATGTTTTGTAAAATTGTGATAAACAGCATTTTCTGGACTGAATCGGTCCATTAAATAATGTCAGTATTAAGTATTAACTTTTTCAAAACACGGCTCGAAAGACCATTTAACACTTTTAAAACTAACAAAAGAAACTAATTTTTATTTTATCTGACTTTGTTATTATTCTTGTGTATCCAATCTAAGTGACGCAATTATCCAAACCATTATTTCAATATGAAATGAGATCTAAAGTTAAATTTGACGAAATCTCTGGTTGTCTAACTCGAGAGCACATAGAGGCGATCGCCTTGAAATACTTTCGAACCACGTGAACTATGCGAAAACGTTTACCTAACAAAATCAACATTTAATTAACCCTATAATATTGACAGTCAAACTTACCAAATTCACTGGAAATTCTGGAGAGGGTTGTGGACACTCACTGATTATTTTATCACTTGGTGGTTTGATTTTAGTGGTTGGTTAACAGGTGGTATTTGAAGGGTTTGGTGGTTTTTTGTACGCGGCGGTGTTCCTAGTGGTATGCACGTCGGCCGGTGTCGGCTCGCGACGTTGCTGATCGACTGACGGCGGTCGAGACGCGGCCGGCTGCGCGCGCACCGAGCGACCCTCAGGCCTCGCGAGACGACCTTCGCGAAACACACGGGGTGATTTCCTACGGCTAACAAACCACTGAAGCTTTGGCATACGCTGTCACATTTACACTGACGTTTGTAGTGATTTTATTGAAGTTGTTTACATTTTCCATGAAGATAGTTTAATGTCCTCACTATGAATACTTACCTACTTGAAGTACTTAGTTATTATAAAATAGTAGCCGTCCCACGCAACTTCGTCTGCGTAAATTTTCCCCGTTTTTGCAACATTTCTCATTGTTGCTCCGCTCCTATTGGTCGTAGCGTGATGTTATATAACCTATAAACTTTCCTCGATAAATGGACAACCCAACAGAAAAATATTTTTTCAATTCGGACCCGTAGTTTCTAAAATTGCCGCGTTCAAACAAACAAACTCTTCAGCTTTTTAATATTAGTATAGATTTTATTTTGAAGATAAATGGAAAATGATGATAGGTCTTTAAATTGGTTTTTTGTTTTTTTATTTTGCTTTTTTTTTTTAAAGATAACTAGCAATGTGGGATCCACATTAATAGCAATCCTGTTAACCCCTCTAGCTAAGCTCATTGGCTTGTGTTAGGAGTGGGTTCACGTCGGTAGTATTATGGGTAGGACTCGAACTCGCGACCTCACGAATGCAAGTCCGATGCTTTAGCCATTAGGCTAAATATACGCGCTTTAGTTATCATCTTACTGTATTTTTGACGTGATAACGTCTTATAAATCGATGACCGGGTACGGCACGTACGAAAAAGCAACACCGAATGACGATTGCAGCGACACGACGGTTGCTAAGCAACGCGAATGATGATATGTCATCAATGTTTTCTTATGACGTTATCACGTAAAATTATCGTCCGTAAATCGACTTTACAGACAACAATTTTTAGGATAATTTCTGACAGTAACAACACTTAAATACAGTTGCATAACAACCGAAAATAACATGACTTTTTTTCTAATAAACTTCCTAGTCATCTGTTCCTTATGATGTAACTAGTGATCAGCTATATCGTGATTCAATCCGTCATTTATTACTAACAGTGATATCATAAAAAACCTTAATATTAATCACATACCGCCTTTGGTCTTTTGTAAATAGCCTGCCTTTGTGCATGTTATATTTCATATGTATAATTTAGGATGTTGCTGATAATTATAGTTAGGTATTTTGTATCACCTATATTTAGTAATACCTAGGGTATTGTCCGTATAAACAATAAATTACCTATTATTAAAACAAGTGATTAATAGGTAAACGCAAGGCTATTCAATTACTGTAGGTAGGTTACTACCAGTAGGTGTTTACTTACTGTTTACCATCAGCAGACTGTCGATATGCTTCTTTGTTTTGTATGTACTTATACAAACTATAATGGACTAGCTTTTCTCTGCGGATTCGCCTACATTAGATTTAATTTTGATTAAATTTGGAAACCTGTTCTATTCCTTTCAGGTTGCACTTTTCAAAAATCCGTTCCAATCCTGTCAGTGATTTAAGCTGTATTTCTGTATTTTCAGTCAACTTGCAACAGAAAAATGTGATAAGTACAGTAATACCCCGCTTTGCGCGATCCCGTTATGCGCGGTTTCACTATAACGCGAATTTTTAACATATTGTATATTTAAATAAGTTTAGACATATTGCAGAGTATAGACAATAATGACGACCGTGTCTTGACCGTGTGTCAAACAATTAAAAACAGTGTGTTATGAATGTTTTGAACATATTTTACAAGAACGTAAAAAAAACGCTACCCAAAAGACAATAGATGTTTTTTTCCGTAAAAATAATTATTAGTAGGTATGTATTGCATAAAGTGTTCGTGATGGATTAAAATGGTTCATATTTTTTTTTTACTAAATTTTAACTATGTTTAATCATAAACCTCGATATACGCGAATTTCAGTTAACGCGATTTTTTCCGGAACGTATCCCTCGTGTAAAGCGGGGTATTACTGTATCTGATAAACGGCCGGTCTCAATAATCTTTTTATCGATGGATTTGGCTACTGGAGCTATATATTTGACCTATGGTCCATACAAAATATATCAAAATTCGACCTCTAGTAGTCAAATCCATCGAAAGATAGATTATTGAGACCGGCCGATAGTAATATAAATAAGTACGTATCTAATGAAAGCCTAAACTAGTGTTGTGAAATTAGAACTCGCATGTAGTCGGAGTAGGCGACATGACATTCAAGTTTCAAAAGCCGAAGTCAACTTTTTCGATCTTTGAGCCGTTTAATGTCCGCATGAGGTCATCGGCCTCTCAGAGATTGGTACGAAGAACAATCCCAAAAGCGCCCAAAATTGACCTTGTCATTTTTTGTCTTGTATTCGTATAAGAATATGACCAAAAATATAAGTAAAAAATGTATTATCAAGTTTTTCCTAATTTTAGACATCTATACTAATGTTATAAAGCTGAAGAGTTTGTTGGTTGAACGTGATAATCTTAAGGAACTACGGGTTCGAATTGAAAAAATAATTTAATGTTAGTTAGCTCATTTATCGACGAAGGCTATAGGCTACATTTCATCACGCTACGACCAATAAGAGCTAAGCATCAATGAAAATTGTTGCAAAAATGCGGAAAAATGACGCTGACCAAGTAGCGCGGGTCAGCTAGTTAGTTAATATAAAATACGTTTTATGGTTTTACCATTAAATCTATTCAAGTCGGCTTTTTGCATATTTTTTTGTTTCATCCACGAAAAAAAGAATGATAAATAATGTCCAACATATTTTCCGCGTAACGTTATTAGTATTTCCCACTATCAAGGCCGGCATTATTTTTATTTTTTGTGTTAAATGATTTCTGCTATTAAACGAGAATATAACTCACAGAGCCTGTTTGGAGAGGTGGTAGATAGTGTGACAATTACAATCTAAGTTTGTGGTCTCGGTGCCGGAGTTGAGTAATGGAATAGAAACGGATCTTTGATTTTTTATTTATTTAATGTTTCAATTAACAAAAAAAAATTAAAAATCACTATTTATAGTAAGTAGGTAAGTGTATTAGAAATATAACACTTTTTTTAAAAGAAAAAAACAAAAATTAAACCTCTTAGTGGTACATTTTTTTATTTTTAACTAACGTGTTTTTTATGCAATTTTGACTTATTTGTTATTTTAAATTATTTAATTTAGTTTGATAAGTATTCTACTCTGTTACTTAGGTACAACATCAAATTGAGTAACTGTTATTATGTTGTAATTGTTTTTGTAAATAAATAAATAGGTAATTTACAT
Source organism: Herminia tarsipennalis (assembly GCA_945859575.2). Lineage (NCBI taxonomy): Eukaryota > Metazoa > Arthropoda > Insecta > Lepidoptera > Erebidae > Herminia > Herminia tarsipennalis. The sequence goes on along the minus strand of OX243846.2, from coordinate 15,028,983 downwards.
CTCTCTATTTTAAATTGATGCCAGGAAATAGTACTTTAAAAATAAATACCTACAAGGCAACTAAAAAGCAAAAAATAATATAGAACAATAAATGAAAATAATTAAGCATTTTGAAGTTGGTGCCATGAAATATTAGTTTTTATGTTTTATTTGGCACCAACTTCAAAATGTTTATTTTTTTTCATTTATTGTTCTTTATTATATTTTGCTTTTTAGTTGCTTTGTAGGTACATCTTTTTGAAGTCGGTAATATTTTTTTGTAAAAAAAAGAAATTAAAAAACCCACTTGCTTTAAAAAGATGGGCACAAGATCCTCTATGTATAATATAAAATTGCCATTAATAAATCTCGTTGAACTTAGTAAAGTGCCTCCATTATAATTTCATAAAGAGTTGTTATTTTGACTAGTTAGAAACAAGCCTATTGACAGGAAAATCAATAAGTAAATTTATTTATAGGTTTATAGGCATATGTAGTTACGTACATATTGTTGTTCGGGAATTTAGGAACACCTAATGACCAAATTTCCTGTTTTTGATTGGTATAAATAATAATTATATTATTACTTAGGTAGTGGGTATTTGATTAGGTAGGTACCTACTGTATTTACCTGTTTATTACTATGTAATAGGTTTTACCTGTACATAATTTACGAATACCGATTGACACCGAATGATAAAATGTATGTTTTATAGATTTGATTCTTATGATACACCCTTTCAACCTGCATTATAACAACTTTTTTTAGAAAAATGAACCGTTTTAATTAAAAATCATGGAAAAATCAAACACACCACCGATTAATGCAATATTTTATTGGCTTCATTAAGAATACATAGAACCCAAAGCAGTAGACTTAAACACTTATGATTTAGTCTATAAGGTACTCTGGGTCCTTTTTCACTATTTTTTTTTCGTTTTCGCGTCAAGCCCGCGCTTTTAACTGTCAAAATCTTGACATAATGGTTTATAGAAAGCTTCGCTTAGAAGTGCTTCGCTCGAACACCTTTGAGCGCACCGCGCATGCGACAATTCGGGCGGGCTTGCCTCGAAATCGAAAAAAAAACATAATGAATAAGGACCCTGATGTCTTATATCCTAGAATAAAGTTTAATACACTATAACCGTCCCAGAAAAAATGGAATCGAAAAGAGAAAACTCCACCCAAATCGGATCACTACCTCTGTAGTTTTTGAGAACATAGCGAAGGTATGTACCTACATACAATAAATACGGGTCAAACAGAGAATCACCTTTTTTGATGCCGCTTTAAAACACATTGTTTGTTTTCTAAAAAAATAAATTTTAATTTCTAAAATTAAAACAACTTTAATTTTAGGTAAAATTTGCTAGGTAATATTTTGGGTAATTTCCCTCCGAGGGATCTTGGTCTAAAAAAATGTTAAATCATCCAAGTGAATACCGGGTGGACTACACCCGGTATTCACTTGGATGATTTAACATTTTTTTTAAATTATTTGTGAAAAACAATAACAGCGATAGGTATCTGCGAAAAGTTAGGTATATTTCAATTACCCAGTTGGACAAAACCAATTTACTCTGGTCTTGTTTGGCTTTTATTACCCAAACAAAACAAGTTTTATACAAAGAATTGATTAGATGTTAGAAATAGACGTAATGAATTTTGAAACTAATACCTGTTAATTAAAGATTATGTTATATGGTTTTAAATTCATTAGAAGCAAGTACCTGTATGACAAACTAGCTGACCCGCGCAACTTCATTTGCGTCAATTTTCCCCGTTTTTGCAATATTTATGATTGCTGCTCCGCTCCTATTGGTCGTAGCTTAACGTTATATAGCCTAAAGCCTTTCTCGTTAATTGAATTATCCAACACTAAAATAATTTTTCAATTCGAACAAGTAGTTCCTGATATTATCACGTTGAAGCAAACAAACTCTTTAACTTTATAATATTATAGTATAAAATGAGGTAAAAAAAATCCGTAAGTATTTTAATATGGTGTCATTATTCATCTTGATTACTTATTTACCAATTTATAAATAAAGCTTCGTAACATCCGGGTCAATATTTAAACCTCCAAAACATTGTAACTGACTGGTTCGGAAATAATGTTACTTAGGTACCAATCCATATAACTATTTTCGCTGTAACCTGAATCGGTACCTAGTATCAAATGCAAACACGCAAACGCAAATATCTTTATTACGTAAAACCAAATTAATGGTTGTTTGAAATAGTCAAATTAATACATACTTATTACGGAACTGCTGCCTAACAAAATGAAGTTAGGCGACAGTTCCAAGTGTAAAGATCATGAGAACGAGCCGCCGATTTTAAAATAATTGCCTAAGAAGCATTAAGTCAGGGTCAATATCTATGCGTCTTAATTGTAAAGCTGGTTTAGAAAAATTTGTTGAATCTCTCCCATCTTCGGCTCTGTCCTTCATCGGTTTTCTTGGTTAAGAATACTTAATCAAGTAGGTAGGTACCTATCAGATGAACTCCTCAAAAAATTACGGCCCTGCATTGGGAAAAGCAATAGTTTGTAAAAAGAAATGAGCTGTTGGGATTGGGCTATTGTAACTTAGATAAATTACAAACCATCCCACTGAAAAGTGAGGAATAAAAACTTTTGCCGCTTTCAAATACTAATACCTACAAGATAACTAAAGAGCTTTTAAAATAATATACAACAAAAAAAATAAGTAAACATTTTGAAGTTGATTCTGTGAAAAAGATTTTTTTTCGTTTTAGGGTTCCGTGGTAAACAAGGAACCCTTATAGTTTCGCTATGTCCGTTCATCCGACCGACTGTCCGTCAATACCTATGTCTCCAAGTTAGCTCAGAGACCCTTAGTACTAGAAAGCTGTAATTTGGCATAGATATACTTATAACTTACGACGATTAAGTGTAAAATAAAATATTTAAAAAAAAACAGTTTCTTAGGGTAGCTAAAGCGTAGGAAAAGTGGGGATGTGATTTTTTTCTCACCGATTTTGCACTAGTACTAAAACTTGACAAAAAGAATATGCTATAATTATTTAATAATAATGAAATCGGCAAAGGCTCCATGGTAGGTGCAATGCTGACAATATACACTATCCATCCGCAGCTGAAATCTGAACACGGTACACCTTTCTGTTACACGTTGTATATAACAAAATTTAAAAAAAAAATTACGACAAATAAATGTTTACGAGTAATAGGCGACCAAGTGTGAAGTAATAATAATTTTGTTACACATTCCATTAAAATTTTCTTTTATGTACTGTATTTTATTATTGTTAGTATGTAGTATAAAACAAAAGCAACAGAAAACCCTTAGTTAGACTGCATTATTGTGACGGGCAACTACGGAACCCAAAATTGTGCGGGGCCCGATATGCACGGGTCCGGTTTTGTTTATGTTTTATTTGGCACCAACTTCAAAATCTTTTAAATAAAATTAAATTGTCGACTAAAAATTTGTCTCACGCGTAGATATAATAACATCGCCATCTGTGTTCGGCATTCCGAACTAATTTATTTTATACCGACTACGCTAAAAGCAACGGCAACGAGGCCTTGTGAAAATGAAAGTCATTGTAAGCGAGTAGCTCGCATGTTATTAAAATCGTTGAGGTAGCCGTCGATAGATGGCGTTTTATTACGACAATGTGTATGTATATTTACACGGGTAGCCTCTAGCCGTGACCACGGCCGTTGCAATACGGTCGAAACGTCGGGCAATAAAACAAAGGTATTTAGCCTTAAAATATAATATTTACGCGATTAAGAACCGTAGCTTATAAAATTCTATAAAAAATGTGTGTGCATCTATGGACCTGTGAAATGTCAAATGTGTGTACATACATGTCACAGGTCCACAGGTACACATCACTTGTCTCTTGTCGCTGTCCCGGCAAACTTCGTACCGCCTTATAATTTCTTTTTACGTGCTTGGAGTTTAATTGTATTTTCAAACCATCCAGGAACCCACTCAAAATTTCATCCAAATCAGTCCAGCCGTTTAGGAGGAGTTAGGTGACACACACGTACCTAGAGAAGAATTATACATACAACGTGTCCCAAAATTCAACAATAAGCAGGGAGGAAAACGTATATAAGACTACTCGAGAAAAAAAGATATCATGCATTCTTTGTAAAGTAAAAAAAAAAAACAAAATCCTTAGTAATATTACAGCCCTAATTATAACACTTTGGAATCTTGGTTTGATGCGTCAATTTTGTAAAAATCTTGCCATATTAGTGTCAGTAGTGTCCACACATTTTTTTTTCACCACGATGAGTGAAAGTGTACTGAAAGTAAAAATCTTTCATAATTTTTGTGTTAAAAATATTTTCGATTTATTTTTGTGTAAAAACTACAAGCATTCTGGGATTTTAAGGAGTTGTACGTGCGTGAAATGCGTAGCAGAGTTACAGCGGGCGGAGGCAGTACTCCCTCTGCTCCTCCGGTTCTAAATAACACCCTCGGGCTGAGGGCTAATTCGGTTTGGTCATAGTTTTGAACTTGATCTACTACATACCTACTACTCGTTTCGCAAGAGATATACCCATTTATTACTTTACCTAAGCCTTACTAGCTATTATACATAATAACTTTCCAAATGAATAATTCGCACCTTATAATTACAATTCTTAAAATATGTTTTTATTGTGCATAGTTCCTAGTGACTATATAATCACTAAATCAATCAAATTTACTGTATTATATTATAAAGATAATAAATCTGATATAAAACAATTCAAATTCAAATTCTATATTTTACACACAAAAAATACAGACAATGGTATCTATATCATATTTTTGACTACCTCTGAGGCGCGGTGGGAGTGTATCCGACTGTTACGCAAGAGGTCGTGGGTTCGATTCCCACACACACCCCACCCCCTTTCTCCCTGGGACACCACTTTGTGTGATCCACAAATTGTTGTTCCGAGTCTGGGTGTACTTTGTGTCCGTGACTTGTATATTAGTAAAGTTCTGTACTGCGGGAGTAGGCTTAAAAAAAAATATATATACAAAAAATAATATGTACCTACAAAGGCGAGCTTAACTCAAAATTGAGTTTTCTCCCACCAAACCTTAGATTTGTAGAGGAGAATGTTATAATTTAGAAGAGTAGTGTAAGTACAATAGATACGATAAAAATAAATGAAAATATATTTTTTTTAAAACGTGTAAAGAACTTAAAAAGTTTTCATTACTGTTGCTCACTGTCACTGGCTCATTAGGTCGGGAGAGGTTTCAGCCAAGTGTTAAACAGCAATTACTACAACAACTTTTTTTTACTAATCTATTTATTGCAATCTATTAATCTTATGAAAAGTGTCGATCACGAGTTGATGATGACGGATGATGATTATTGATGATGGTTGGTAATCATTATTGCTGACGATGATTGTTAATAAATGGTAATAATGGTGACACTAATGTTTGATGACGATGATGATGAACTATCAAGATCGAATTGGTCAAACTTTATCGCTCAGATTTTAAGAATCGCATCTTCTTCAGCGCTGCGGGAAATGCATAGCAGAGTTACAGCGGGCGGAGGCAGTACTCCCTCTGCTCCTCCGGTTCTAAATAACACCCTCGGGCTGAGGGTTTTGAACTTGATTAACTACATACCTACTACTCGTTTCGCATGAGATATACCCATTTATTTCTTTACCTAAGCCTTACTAGCTATTATACATAATAACTTTCCAAATGAATAGTTCGCACCTTATAATTACAATTCTTAAAATATGTTTTTATTGTGCATAGTTCCTAGTGACTATATAATCACTAAATCAATCAAATTTACTGTATTATATTATAAAGATAATAAATCTGATATAAAACAATTCAAATTCAAATTCTATATTTTACACACAAAAAATACAGACAATGGTATCTATATCATATTTTTGACTACCTCTGAGGCGCGGTGGGAGTGTATCCGACTGTTACGCAAGAGGTCGTGGGTTCGATTCCCACACACACCCCACCCCCTTTCTCCCTGGGACACCACTTTGTGTGATCCACAAATTGTTGTTCCGAGTCTGGGTGTACTTTGTGTCCGTGACTTGTATATTAGTAAAGTTCTGTACTGCGGGAGTAGGCTTAAAAAAAAATATATATACAAAAAATAATATGTACCTACAAAGGCGAGCTTAACTCAAAATTGAGTTTTCTCCCACCAAACCTTAGATTTGTAGAGGAGAATGTTATAATTTAGAAGAGTAGTGTAAGTACAATAGATACGATAAAAATAAATGAAAATATTTTTTTTTTAAAACGTGTAAAAAACTTAAAAAGTTTTCATTACTGTTGCTCACTGTCACTGGCTCATTAGGTCGCGAGAGGTTTCAGCCAAGTGTTAAACAGCAATTACTACAACAACTTTTTTTTACTAATCTATTTATTGCAATCTATTAATCTTGCAGACATTATTGCACTCAAAACAAAATTTGTTACAATGAGGGCCGCCATTGTAACAAATTTAATGTGCAATAAGTTTAAAGAAATAAATAATAAAGCCATAAGTCTTACTGAGGCAGCATGAAGGGTTATTTTGGTTTTCAACTAATCAGATTTCTGCTGTATTTACCGAATACGGCCGAAATCCGATTAGCTGGCATTCTCTAGTGTAATACTGTCGTTAAAACTTAGAACCCATAAGCAAATTGTTTATGCACACACACTTTCAACAATTCGACACAGTTATTGTGCGACATTATGCACTGTGTTACGTAAACAAATATTTGTAGAGTTCGTCTGTCGCCATTCAGCAGTCAAAATACAGTATACTGAAAGATGTTGTAATCACTGAACATCCATAATAGCTGTTTTCTTTACACATTTCTGTACATGGTCATAAAGTACCTAATTAAGACAAAAAACCGGGCATGAGCATGTTCGTCCATGCTCAGTGTAGGGTTCTGCAGCCTTGAATCATCAGAAGAGCGTATGTTCATGGCACACCTTTTGTTGAGAAACGCAGTTTTTCGACTCATTGACGGTATATCCAAGCATGTCCAAAATAATTTTAGTTTATAGTATTTAATAAGCGCTACCATTGTGATTTTTTATGTTTTTCGGTCAGACGGTTTGGAGGGGACACAATCTATGCAACTTTGCGAGTGATTTATTTAATAGCGATTATTTACAAAATATTCATTCAATCAAAAAAGTTTTTTAAAAACCTTTCAATGTTTTTGAAAGACCTGTCGAATGATGTGCCACACGTTAATGTTTGCTCAAAAATAAATCAGCTTCTGTTACATTACATGTATGGAGGGCCCCCCAAAAAATATATATTTTTATTATTTAGCTATCAAACTAAGTAACGGCTACTACAAGACACCTTTTCACCAAATTCCATCAATATTCATTAAATAGTCTTTATGTCAAATGCCTGTGACATACAGATGGACAGACAGACAGACGGACATGATGAAACTATAAGGGTTTCGTTTTTGCCGTTTTGACTACGGAACCCTAAACACATCTATGTTCTAAGTGTGTAAACAAAAAACATCTATGTTTTTTTGTTTTTAGCATCTATGCTAGAATTTTTAATTTCAAGTAGGTTGGATCGGTAATAATGTTGACATGAGAGCACTGACCTCTATACCTACTACTAGTACCTACGCTGGACAGGCTACAGTCGACAAGGCTGGGTTCACAAGACTTCCATTCGATTTTGACAGTTGAACCGTAGCTTGTCGAAATAACAAGGCTAAAGGTTAACAACAAAGGCCAAATGTTTTATGTGACAAAACACCGTCCTGTGAACTCGCAGTTGATATTGGGCATTTCAAGTTGCTGTCACTTTGTACGGGGTAGCCCAAGCCAGCCCAGCCTGCTAGTAGGTAGATGAGAGACAAGAGCCACCATATGCATCAAGACTAATATTTAAGGTGCAATAGATAACTCCTAAGGCAAAATCTTAGTTTTCGATGTCTCCTCCATTATGTATCGAAAATCAGTGTTGAATCTGAGAAAAACTTCTCCCTCCTCGTCCTCCAAAGTAAGTATGTAACTCCTTTTCTCCTTCTCTTTTATAGTGTTTACCTTAAAAATCCTTCTGCTCATAAAATCTACGTTAAGTATATATATATTTTTTTTAAAGAAAACTTTCAATGTGGGATTGTGGTCCCACATTACTAGCAATCCTGTTAACCCCTTCAGCTGACCTTAATGGCTTGTGTTAGGAGTGGGTTCACGTGGGGTGCTAAGTGCCAGAAAACCTCCTTGTGGTGCACCCTGGGCAACGTGTGCCGGTGGATTCGCGGCTTTTCGCGGAACCACCGTCACACGTCTAATGTTCTGACGGAGTAGGAGGTGGCCCATCCCTGGGCCGCCTGGAAGTAGGGCGAGGGGCGGCGGGTTCGCCATCTATTAATAGATGCTGGACGCGGTCTGATGCAGACCACCGACCGACCCGACTCGTAACCCTGAATGGACAGGAACGGGAGCCCCCTTTAAAAAATAAACCCCTTTAAAAAATACCCTAATCCTACGCTTGTGGTGCATGGCAATGGGATGAATGGCTAAGGGGTCCTCAGTCCCAAGGGCTACCTAGACGCAGGTCTATAAACTTAAACAAAATGTCGCAGGTCAAAGATATGGATACATCTACCCAGGAGGGTCCCGAACGCTCTTCGTTCGGGGAATCCCTTCCGGAGCCAGTCGGCTCCAGCAGTCCCACGTACTCTGGGGGGGACAACCCACGACACATCAGCCCGTCGCCGAGCTGTAAATCCGGCACCGAAAATAGCGCAAGGGTCGCGATCCAAGAGGAGGCAACGCGTGCGTTGCCAGTTTCATTGGCGGAGTCTAGGTCTCTCGCAGAAGGAGGCGGCGGAGCGCGTCAGGGAAGAGAGCTCCCTAGCGGATACGCTCCGTCGCCGGCGAACCGGGCGGGCGTGGGACTGCGGGCGGGCGTAAGGGGTAATCTGCCCCGCCCGCGGCCTTCCGTGGAGGCGCGGCACCCTGCGTGTATCCAGGTGCCGCGTAGGTGTTAAATAGCCCGGAATGCAATAACAACAATAACAACAAAATTCCGGCGGCCCGTTCGCGAAGGTGGCGATACACGGCGGGTTTTTTAGTGGGTGCGAACCCCACACTACCTCCACCGTCCTCCCCGGGCGGTGGGGGAGTAGGAGGTCGTAAGGATCTTTTCCCGCAAAATTAAAAAAAAAAAAGAAAGGAGTGGGTTCACCTCGGTAGTATAATGGCCAGGATTCGAACCCATGACCTCACGATTGCGTGACCGATGCCTTAGCCATTACCGCCGTTTCCATGCAGAAAATTATATATAAGTACTACTGAATATTATAATAAGTTAAATACCTTTTTATTGCCCGACGTTTCGACCGTATAGCAACGGCCGTGGTCACGGGTAGTAAAAAACATAACATCGGCTATAAAAAAGGTACCTTACAATATTCACGCGATTAAGATATATAATTATATAATGTGTACAAATTGCGAAAGTTTATCAACATTCTTGATCTACCTATTTTCAAAGCAAGCGATGACGAGTCTTTAAACACCAATATATCCATATTGGCAGGTGCATTGGCAATATTTGGCCACGAGGACAAAACAAGCGCGTGCGGCCTCAGCTAATGAGCATTTTACCTCCTTTGAATACAAACAACCTGATCATTGTATCTTGTAGACTCAAACAGTAACCATTAGTATTACAGCCGTAATGCCTATTGATCGTTTATACGCAGTCTAGTAGCAATTCGAGATTCAGATTTTGTTTTTCATGCGTGTGATTGAAGAGTGTGAAACTTAGCGTGCATTTTCCTTTCTCGTGTGTTTGTCGTGGTGGTTTACTTTCAAGGAAGTGAGTATCTTAATTTATCGATATACGAATGTATTGTCACAATGACATAATAATAATGATCTGGCGATTTAGAAACTGTCGAAGGATTTTGAAACTATAATATACCGACAATGTATGTAAATAGCACCTACTTTAGGTTGCATACAATATAAATAAAGTCTATTTCAGTTTGTTATCCATTGTTAGTACGGTTTCTTCAAAAAAAATCTTATATCGTCTATAGTGTATCGTCAAGAATTCACTGTTGTTGTTGGTCTAGTGGTTAGTGACCTTCTGGCTTAGCAGACGCTAAGCCGGAGGTCGTGGGTTCGATCCCCACCCAGGATAAAATTGTGTGTGATGAGCACGATGGTTTATTCTGTGTCTGAAAATCTAAATACATATTTAAGTTTGTTTATCAGTTGTCTGGTTGCCATAGTACAAGCTCGGCTTAGTTTGGAATCAGATGGTGATATGTGAGTTGTGCCAAGATATTATTTTTTACAAAACATCAACTCCTGTGGGCACAGAAGTTTCATTTGTATTAAGTTTGTTAAATCCAATTCTTACGTTACCTTTCAGTCTTACCACGAATTGTCACCAACTCATATTTATTATCTACTCGTACAACTTACCTACTTTATTCAGATAGGTAAATAACTACCTACCAACTTGTACCTCTAACATCAAAACAATGAAGGATGTTCATAATTATAGAAACCACTTGTTATATGGCCTTATCAAACCAGCAGATACACAACACACATACATACAAGTATACACAATTTTTACTCGGTCGGTGTAAGCCGTTTCGACCGGGCTACACCGACCGGCGTTCGGTGTAACCCGGTCGAATAGTCAAGGATAAGGTAATTACTTTATCTAGTTTAAACGCATTTATCCCCGTGTCAAATTGTGTATATAATGCAACGCGTAAGTTTAAAAGTTATAATTACATACAAGTACTTAGATAGATACATCAAGCCTATCCTGCAGATAATGCTATCCGTTCAATATTTACAACTACCATTTACGCTTTTATAAAACTACCTCTTTAAGAATATGTTCTGTGAATTATTCAACGACACCCCACACGATGATTAGGTGAGAAAAAAAATGTTTCTACTACTTTATCGGCGTAACTAATAGGTATGTGTATCCGTGCCAAATTACAGCTTTCTAGTACTGAGGGTCTCTTAACTAACCTGGGGACAGACAGACGGACGGACTGACGGACATGGCAAAACTGTAAGGGTTCGCTCCGTCTTTAAATTTTCAAGATTTTTTATTAACACTGTTTGTATCAAGCACGCAATCAAAAAAATCTGTCCCGCCCCACATGTTTTCCCATATGACATTTATCAAGAAAAAATGTAGGTAATTTTTTTCCGTCATTAAATAAAAAAAATTAAATATCAATCCAATGGGAACATGATACCTAACAACACATTAACGGGTCGATTAATAAACCTTAATTGCCTTTATTTATACAATTTACATTTGAGCTAACCTAACCTACGACATAAGGACATAAGGATTTGCATATGTTTTATGCCTGTATACTGTTATAAAGGGTCTTTCAACAAAGACGGGTCGATGTTAAAATTGAATAAAACTAGATGTGTGTGAGATATTAACGAAATTTATTTTTTATTTGAAAGGCCCGTTTATGCCATTATGCATGAAATATGACATCGTTCAAATGTCCGCCGCGGCTTCGCATGGTGGCACAAATCCGAGAGGTCCAATTTTTAATGACTCTGCTGCATAGATCCGGCTGAATCTGAGCGATGGCCTGCGTTATGTTGGATGCATTGCTATCTGGTGAACCTCATGTGGGTTGTGGTCATCCCATATACGGCAATTTTGCTTATTAACAAAACCATTCATCCAAAAATGTGCCTCGTCGCTAAAGATTATTTTTTGGCCGAAATCGGGGTCCTCTTCCAAGCGTTCCGACGCCCATTCAGCGAACACACGGCGTTGTCTATGGTCATTAACTTTGAGCTCCTGGGTCAGTTGGATCTTGTATGGATGCAGACCCAAGTCCCGACGCAAAATTCTCCAAGTTGAAGTCTGCGAAAGGCCGAGTTCTTGTGCACGGCGAGAAATCGACTGCTTCGGAGTCTCCTGAACACTCTCACGTACAGCGGCGATGTTCTCGGCCGATCTGGCGTTCCTTTGACGTAAAGGTGTTGGTTGGTTGTTTACCGAACCGGTCGTCTCGAATTTAGTCACCAATCGTTGGAGAGTAGACTTTGAAGGGCCACCGCGTCTGCCGTAAAATGGGCGCAATGCGCGCAACGTTTTCACTAACGAACACTCATTTTGATAATAAAGTTTTATCATTTGCACATGCTGCTCAACCGTGTAACTTGCCATGGTGATTTGGCATCAGTGACTGAATAAGAAAAAACAGATTTGACAGATGCCGCCAAATCAAAATGGCCGCCACAGATTATTAATATCGACCCGCTCTATTTGAAAGACCCTTTATTATACACCACTGTAATTTGGCAGGGATATTTAAACTAACTACGCCGACAAAGTGGTAAAATAAAATCTCAAAAAAAATATTTTAGGGTACATGTAAAGTGGGAATGCTTTTTTTTCCTCATCTGGGGTAGATGAGAAATTTTGCGATTTAGGGATCCGGGGGGTATGTGAAAAATTAAGTTTTAAAGTGCTATTTTTTGAAAGAGGGAAGTGTCCCCCCACCCCCTGCCAGCTAAATGGTTGATATTGGGTATGTGAAAAAATCACAGCTAAGTAGGTTTTACAAGTTTAGCCTAACAGCCGATCAAGTGAGAAGTAACTAAATTTTCGTATATATTCCATTGAAAATTACTTTAGTACTTAGTATGAAACAAAAACAACAGAAAACCCACTTCTTAAACCGCATTATTGTGCTGCGTAGCTACGGAACCTTACATTGCCCGGTTTTTATTTCGAGTGAGTTTGGAGGGAATTTACTCGCGCTGACGGAGCTCAATCCATTTGATTTTTGTGTTCAGATTTTATAAGAAGTTTGAAGCCTTGGAATGATTTGAAGTTATAACCACAACTTATGATGAGTTTAGTTGTTCACTAGCAATAGTTTTTATTTGATAAGCTGAATTCAGATACATCTGTTTGTGAACAGTGGCGAATTTGCTCTAAGGCACAGCAGGTCTGGGGGTCAATTCACGTATTTAAAGCAGTGCAGTTGCAGTTAAGTTTCGATTAAAACCGTCATTTTTGTATTCTTGTAACTTTGGGATCGATCTCAAATACGCTTGCGTCAAGTATGCGTCTCGAGAACACAAAAACGACATTCTAGTACGGTGCGCAAGCATTCTTAAGATCGATCCCAAAGTTACAAGAATACGAAAATGGCCGTTTTAATCGGAACTTAACTGCAACTGAACTACAACTGCACTGCTTTAAATACGTGAATTGACCTGCTGGACCAGATATAAGGGGCGGCCAAAAATGAAATAGTAGCCTACTACTAAAAGTGAGTGAGAAAGACTGCAGTCATCTTGGAGTTACAAGTGGCTGAAGTGAGTGGCTATTTTAATTTAAAAATAGTATTTATCCTACCTAAATAAATTAAATAATAAGTGTATGTACCTATTTGTTGTACAACTTTAAGGTGACTGATTCCTGATTACAAGGTTTGCATGACTGACGAATATAAAACTTATTTTTAATTAATATTAGGTATAGTAATGCTCGTAAACAAATTTCCAGTTTTTAGAAAGTAGTTTTGCAAGATATTCCTTCAAAAAATTAAAGCCGCCTCACGCCAAGGAGACCAATACCAGTTGACTCACGGCAGCCTATGTCTTTACTTCACCAATGTGACGCACCTACCTACTAACTAAAATTATAATTAAAAAATAATATTATAACACCTCCCGTTGTATGGAAATTATTGTAGAGAGGAACTCTACGTAATCATGAAGAAATACCATCATCTACATCTACTGCAATTGCTTTAGTTGGAGGAACTAGCCCAAAACAAGCGAGCAGGTGCGAGCGAGCTAGCATCTCAATACTTCCTCAAACACTGCTTGCCAGCGCTGTGGACGCTGCTACGGCTCCCGAATCGATATTTTGAGCCCGTAGCTTAAGTGCCGAGGCTCCTGGAATGCTGTTTTTAACATCTAATAAAGAAGGTGTGGGTCATCTGACACTGAACTATTCAAAGGTTTTATAAGACAAGTGTATGAAGGAAAAAATGTTCTCAAGCGAGTTCGAACCAAACGACCTTAGGCCGTAACTAGGGATTATATATAATCCCGCAAAACGGGATCACACATTCCCGCGATATCCCGAATATTTTATTAATCTGTTTGATCCCGCACCTTCAAAAAGCGGATCCACGAATCCCGCAAATTAAAAATTTTGGCGAATTAAAAATCGCGAGTAGCACGAACGCGACACAGAATAAGTAATAGTACCTACGATAGTACAGAAGGTTCACTCCATAACAAAAGTCAGGTTTAGGTATAAAAATATACCTAGACTCGCCAGAGTTTCTCGCCTGCAAGCAAAATTGTAACTTATAACCGCGCGTGAACCGTGAATTTTCCCAGTTTTAGGACTGAGCTGCGAAGTCCGCACGGGGTTGTCACTTGAGAAGCTTTTGTACCTAGAATTTAGGATTTCAAAAAGATAAATCAACTACAGACCCGGCGTTTAATTCAATAAACGATATATTATGGAATATAAATGATAAAAAACATACTACAGCCTTATTTATGGACATGTCGAAGGCTTTTGATTATGTGGCACATGATTAACTGTTAGTAAAGCTAGAGCACAATGGAATTAGGGGGTTAGCACTAAAATGGTTGGAAACATACTTAAAAAATAGATATCAGTGCGTGCATCTTACACCACTAAATTCAAACACAAAGCAAATTTATAAATCAAAGTACAAGAGCAATGTATTTGGAGTACCACAAGGTAGCGTATTGGGTCCATTTGTTTCTTATAAATGTTAATGACTTACCCGAGGTTACTGAACATAAAACAATACTATTCGCAGACGACATTTCAGTTATTATATCATCGCATAAAAACATTACATTAGAGCAACATAAACTTGATATTAGTAAAACTCTGTCAATTATTATATAATGGTTAAATAATAATAATAATTTAAAAATTAATTTATCTAAAACTAATTTAATGAATTTTAATAATTATAAAAATCAAAATATGGACATATTTTACGATGGACTAACTCTGAAGAATTCAAATAGTATTACCTTCTTGGGATTTATTGTGGATACAAATTTTAAATGGAAGGAACACATTGAGAATGTATGTGGAAAGATTAATAGATTTTCTTTTGCGCTCTACAAATTGACACCAGTTACTAACAAGAATACAGCTTTAACCGCATATTACGCATATGTTGAATTAGTGCTTTGATATGGCATACTGTAATGGAACAAATAAACACCAGGCATTTATAGCTCAAAAACGCTGCATACGATCTATTGTCGGTATTGCTCCTGATATCTCTTGTCGCCCTTATTTTAAAGCACTAAATGTATTACCTTTGCCTTGTCTTTACATACTAGAAGTGGGAAAATTTGTGAAGAAGAACTCTAGTCTCTTCAAACAAGCTAAAGATGTTATTAAACGTAATAATATCAGAAACCCAAATAGATTGATAGTTAATGTAGTCCCTAAAACCGAAAAAATTAAAAGCAATTGCTACTACAATTGCTATAATGTGCAAAAAAAGATATAATAAGATTCCTGAAGAAATAAAACAGCTACCACTGAACAGGTTTACCAACATATTAAAAAAAATGGCTTTTAGAAAAAACATTTCATTCCATTAAAGAATTTCTAAATTTTAAATAATGTTACGTAGAGGTACAATGTGTCTATTAATGTATTGTTATTGAATTGGAGATTAGCTAATGTAATTAATAATATTAAATTTTCCCATTAATTAATAATATTGAATTTAATCCATTATTTTTTTTTTTTTTTATATATACAATATTAAGAAAATCTATAATGTGTCTATCAACATATTAATGTATTGTAATGTTATTAGGAGATACACTAATGTAATTAATTACTTAATAATAATAAAATTGATTTGCATGCTATTGTCAATAGTTAAATAGGCTTGAACTGACATTATTATACTTCAACACCTGTTTATGTATACCCTATTTACTGCGAATAAAATTTATTTGTATTTGTATTTGTTGATTTATTAGTTTTAAAATAAATTAGTAGATTAAGCATTACAAATAAATTGCTGTGTGTTTGATTGTTTATCGATATAGCCCACCGGATTAGCAAACTAAAGTGGCAGAGGGCTGGCCATATTAGTCGAAGAACCGACGACCGTTGGCGTGAAGGAGTTCTTGAGTGGAGACCGCGTATCGGCAAACGTAGTGTATGACGCCCTCAGGCTAGGTGGAGTGATGATTTACGCAAAACGGCTGGCAGAAGCTGAATGCGAGAAGCCGAAGACAGAACAAAGTGGCCTGCAATTGGAGAGGCCTATGTCCGTCCAGTGGACTGCGATAGGCTGATGATGATGAATTAAGGATTTTTATTTTAACGCAAAGTGTGTTTAATATAGATACGTAGACACAGCAATACCTTTTATACGGATTATATTGCCGCTTAGGCTTAGAAGACATTGCGGGTGTCAAAAAGCAAACTAAATGTATTAACAACTTAAATCAGCTAAATGTTATATGAATAAACGCGGAATTAAATTGGCTATCGAACGACCAGTTACGGACTGAATCACAGAAAAAAATAAAAAGTTAGTGGCATTTAATCACTGACGAAGCGCCGGTTCGCGAATGGCCGCTGGCAAACGAGTGTGTAAGTGGATTTTTGGGTGGCATTGGCATGTTCATAGAATAAAAGCCCCTAAAATAAAAGATTAAAAAAAAGGAGTTTAGTAAACTATTTAGTTATTACTGCGATTTATGCTATATAAAATTGTAAGTAAATGGAAAATAAAATATAATTAATCCATTACACTGTAAAACTTATGTATCGCAACAGTAATTTTGCCATGTTATAGGTAGGTATGCTCTAAACGTGCAAACTAAGATAAAGTCAAGATAGTTCGCCGTTGTTTGTTTTTTCATCGAAGATATTTTTATAATTTACAAGTAAAATTAATGTACAAAACACCATTAACTACTGTTAATGGTGTTTTGTACATTAATTTTACTAGATAATTTTTTAAGAAACACGTATAACAATATTTCGAATATTCGAGTTATTCAAAAGAAGAACAAAGATAAACAAAGGAATCGTTTGTTTATCTTTTTTCTCCGCCGTTCGCAATCCCAAGTATAATATCGATTATAATACATATAATAAAAGTTGATTTTTACACAAAAACCTGTGGTATCAATTTGATTTTATAACATAATTGCAAAGATGCGGGATAGGTATCGCGTGATCCCGCGCGAGATTGAGTAATGCCGCATATTAATCCCGCGGGATTGCCATCCCTAGCCGTAAGCAACTCCTGGCCCGAGACACACCTGATGAAAAATATCCAATTTATCTTCCACGATTTTCCGACAATCGTCGCTCCATCCACCGTGTCCCCGAGTAACTTACTTACGGCTACTGTACGGCTTCGTGAGTTTCGTCCCAGAGACCATTTAAACACCGATTTTTAATGACGTTGGGCCTGAATTCCTGAGGTCTGGATTCGAGTCCCGCCTGAGACTGATTTTTTTCTTCAAAGGTACATTAAATATGATAAAAAAAAGCATAAAAAATGCTTTAAAATCACAAAAAGTAATAACTAAAGGGATATTAGCCTGGAAGAAGATAGTTTATCTTGACCTTGTACATTGTATCCATAACCTAGAAAACAGGTATGCACTTATTCCGACGTCAGCCGCGAGTCACACTAGAGGAGTCGGTAAAAGCGGTGAGTTTACCGTTATGGGAGAAAGTCGAATGGACCAGCAGCGCGCCGGCGCAACAGTTAGTGTACGTTCGGCGCCCGCGCACACGTCTAAACGACCCACAAACTAAATAACTTTGTTTATGTTTGTTTATTGTTTTTTTTTAATCATTTTGAAGTGAATTCGAATAAATTAAGGTACGGTGCACTTTTTTTTCTGTGTAGATAAGATACCTAAGATTTTTTTTACCAGTTACTTAGTTCATATATCAATGAAATTATGACACTTTTAAACCTTAATTTTGTTTTATGTAAGAGCATTGGTAATAATATATATGTAATTATTATTTACTTTTTTTATTTGAAGTGTACCAATTCACATTTTTTCGTTACAAATAGAAAGCTAGAAACTCTAATTTTGTGTCTATATAAATATCTGACTCAAGCCACCAAGCTCAGGCCAATGGATTATTGAGATAAATATTTGCTAAATATGTAATATATAAACACCACTTTATAGAAATAAGAAGTAACTTAGGATAGTCTTTTAAAGCTGCAAGTATTTTTATTGTCACTAATTAATTGAGAGTCACTGCCCTTAGGTACCTACACTATTTCTTAAATCATGACAAAATGGTCTTATAATGATCGCATATCATCGAATGCGACTTAATTTTACTTACTTTATGATATCATTGAAGTGCATACCTAGCTGTTTGTTAACGAATTCATATAAATGTAGGTACCTATTCTACTTATAAGATAGATATAGTTTGGATTGACCCAGTCGGTACTACTTAATTTACCAATGCCATACACAGCAACTGGATTATATTGATTACATTTTGTGAACTATACTTGGCTAAATTACAAGCTTGATCTACTTTTTAGGGTTTTTACCAAATGCTAAAAGATTATAGGAACACTTTGTTATCTGTATGAAGTGTCTATCAATACCCTTTTTCAAGAGTCGCGTGGAAGTATCAAGTTGAAATTAGTAATACTTAAGTAGGTTTGATGCTCAAAGGCTGTAAAAAATGACCCCCTTATTTATATCTAGCTGACCCGTACAACTTTGTCTGCGTAATTTTCCCCCGTTTTTGCAACATTTTTCGTTGCTGCTCCGCTCCTATTGATCGTAGCGTGATGTATTATAGCCTATAGCCTTACTCGATAAATGGGATACCCAACAGTAAAATAATTTTGCAATTCGAACCTGTAGTTCCCGAGATTATCGCGTTCGAAGAAACAAACATCAGCCTTTAATATTAGTATAGATAAACAAATAAATTAGCAGACGTTTTAAAAGCATTTAAGCTATCGAGCTTCTATTCAATTTTGAAAATAGAATTAAATTTTGAGAGGTTTCTAAGTTAATGTAATAACGAAGATACACCAAGATAACTCTCGATGAACGAATCCGGCTCACACTTGCCAGGTATCTTCGATAGAAAGATCTTTAGTACATATATTAGTGAAACAACTTTCTGAAGTCTACTTTCTCAATCAGTAAGTTAGACACGAGTTTTTTTAGAAAAGGAGGTTAGGTGAAAATTACTACGTTCTCGTTATTATTGACGTGAATAAAAAATTGCACACATTTGGTGATAGACGAATCTAAGCACAAAAGTTCACTTACATGCAGATTTACATTTTAACACCTTCCAAGTGCCAACGAATTAAGCATCTATTTAGTCAATTTTGTCTCTAAAACATATGGTCGGCTCTTCTTATCGGATGCCTACATTATATATGGAATACATTCTTGAAATTTCACGTCTCTACGATCAGTGGTTTAGGTTGTGCGTTGATCCATCAGCCAATCAGTCAGTCCGTCAAATAATTGTAGATGGTAGGGGCAAAAGTATTTTGAATGTATTGTTAGTAATCAAGCCTCTTTGGTTGTATGTACTGAATGTAACTGGCTGATTTAAATACCATTAAATGTTGCCATTCTGAAGATGCAATAAATAAATAAAAACTAGTTCCCGCAATTATTCAATTGATTTTCAAGCAAGCAAAATGAACGAACAAAGAAATTCGGTACATTTTAAAGCTTTATTACATAAACATTACCCTTCGTTTTCGGCTTCGCCATAGTCGGGTAAAAAGGTAAAAATGCGACCAACGTCGCGAATAGAATTTGTGCGGTTTACGGACCTAATGCGGTATCAACACGAGTAGCACAAATGTGGTTCAAGCGTTTCAAGACGTGTCACGGATAAAATCAGTGTCATCTTTGAAAAAGTGGAGCAAGATCGACATATTAGGAAATACGATATTGCTGAAGAACTGGATGTTGATCGCAAAACAGTTATACGTCATTTAAAAAGTTTGGGTACAAAAAAAAAACTTGATATTTGGGTACTACATGATCTCACGGATAGAAACTTACGATTTAAACATTAAACATTTGCGATTATTTGTTCAAACGTACGTAAAGAAAATGGGTCACTTACAATAAGAATGGCCTAAAAAGATCGTGATCGAAGCATGGACAAGCTCCACAGACGGTAAAGCCTGGCCTGACTCGGAACAAAGTGATGCTAGGTGTATGGGATTGGAAAGGAATCGTCCACTATGAGCTTTTGCCGCTGTGTAAAACTATCGATTCTGACCTCCACTGTCAGCAACTGATGAGGTTAAAATAAGCCATTTAGAAAAAACCGGCCGGAGCTGTTGTTCCATCATGACAACGCCAGACCGCACTCATCCATAGCCACACAGCAAAAAATGAGAGAGCTTGTCTGGGATGTGTTGATGCATCCTCCGTATAGCCCTGATCTCGCTCCATCAGATTTCCACCTGTTTCGGTCACTTCAGAACTCTTTAGGAGGCAAAAAGTTAACTTCAAAAGAACACTGTGAAAACTACCCGTCAGATTTTTGTAATCAAAATGTCAAAAAATTTACAGCAATGGGATCATGGCACTAGCCACAAAATGACAACAAGTCATCGATCAAGACGGCACATACATACATATTATAAAAAAAAAATTACCTATTTTTTTTCTTTCTATCAAAAATACGAAAATACTTTTGCCCCGACCTCATATATATAGGTAGATAGCCGCTTTCCGCGCCATCCTGGGGTAATAGTGACAGTCAGTGAAGACGAAGAGGACCTGTGGTTTGTGTAGTTTAATCCTGTCAATCTGTCTGTCGGGCTCTCTGTTACATTCTCACGCAAACTGCTGAACCGATTTTGTAAAGTAAGTGCCGAGGAAGGACACAGAATAGTTTTTATCGCGATAAACGACATCAACGCGGGCGGAGCCGCAGGAAAAATCAGGTAGGTAATAAAAACGATATTAATTCTGGTACGAATCAATATGATGATAAAACTTTTTTGGGATACCAGATTTAGAACGTAAACATTTCTATTTTCTTTCTCCACCTGAATCTGTAAAGGTTTAAACTGACGAATAAGTACCTACCTACTTGCTATTCATATTACCACAGTTATTACATTCTATAACCTAGAAGCTTACGATCTTGGCTATATTTAGATTACTAGTAAACTTAGTTAACTACAAGTAGTTAATTAAGCCTCTCGTATCGCATTTCTTCATGCTCTACTAAATAATATTACAAATTACACCTCTGCAACATCTAACATTGTTGCAGCGCAAAGAGATAATTCTGACTATTCTGCCATTAGCCTAGTCGAATTAGCTCAAAAAAAGTTGCCCCTTTACCCAGGAAAATTTAAGTATCAATTTTCCTTTGGAAATTACCAAAGTTGTTTATTATTAAATTGCCTAGAATTTTGGCTCTCATCATTTTTTTCCTAGGATAAAATAACGATATTTTCCGATTTCCCCAAAAGAATATTAATTTAATCTAACAAAAATGCACCCCCTGCATGAAAAATTGTTTAAAGTTAAATTTTCTACAATTTTGTTTCTTATCATTTTTTTTCGTCGGGTCGATATTTTTTAACACTTTATTTATAGCTTGATTTATAAGATGTTCATAAATGTTGTTTTCTGTATCGGTAATAGGTGTGATACAATATGCAACTCTAAATATGTAGTATAACAATAGGTATTTCGACGAAATTTAGAATTTATTTGAGATCCACATTAAAAGCAAACTTCCCAATGCAATAAATAGAGCCAATGCGCAAAGAATTTAGCAATAAAATATGTGGCCACTCTTTCCAATTGCCGATTATCTGCTTATTGCTATATCTTTATGCTTATTACAAATTACATCAGCTTTTGATATTTGAATTTTAAATGCTGGCCGGGTTCGACTACGACTCACAAGAAGAGGGATCCGTACTATATATATCCATAATCGTATTCTCAGTCAAAATGAAGTTCATTTGGCTTAAGAAATGATTGCATTACTCTAACTATCCCTTGTCATGTCTATGTAGTGTTTGAAAGTACAGGTGCTTTTTATTTGAAGAAAAATAAAGTTAAAATAGATAGGTATTATAACTTGATACCTACCCATAGCTATCTACATACACAATGTTACTTACTTAAGTATTTCCCAGTTGCTCAATACCCACCGATGCATATCCCTAATCCTCAAAGCACAGTCCCCAGTGATTGAACTACTTGCAGTGGAAAATGTCTGTCATTGTACTTAGCTGCTTGCAACCGCAGCACTGAGTATCCGTTCTCTATAATAGCTGCAAATTACCTTTGCGAAACACTAAAGAAAAATTACAAGATGTGTCCGTGACACACGATGCCACGATGGTAACATTTTTTAAACGATGTTTGAAGAGCTCCTAACGCATACGTAGAGAACAAATAAAAAATATGGTTGACAGTCGCCAGTACTTAATTGTGACATACACAATTACATATGTCGTAAGTTATTTCAAGCGTATACTACTTACCATCAAATAGAACACAGTTTCTATTTATAAAAGAACGGAGTAAAAAAATAGTCGGTGTCGTCTTTTATAGGTGGTTAATTAAACCCAAGTCACGGAAAACTGTTGGTAAACATTAATATAATCTAAATTAATTAATGTCTTATATAGACAAAGAACCTACGAAGGCATATTTAGCATTCATGGCCAGAGCAGATCGGGCACTTGCAATTTTATTGTAGCTTGGTTTACGGTATTGGCAAACGCAATAGCCTGCGCTTAGAATTGAACTGAGATTAAAATGATTACAACACTTGTTGTTTCTTCTACGAATATTACTAAACTTATTGCAGGGAAGGTTTTATCTTAAAACCAATCAAGAGTTATGTCTATAGTCTCCTTGGGCTGTAAGATGTACACGGACGGGTACTAAACATAAAGTTAACCCTGTTCTGTCTAGAGCTGAAAACAAGATCTAGCAATTTAACCTAGAATCACGGGCAATGGCTATAGGATAGTATATTTAACTGTTCACCAGTGTGTATCAGCCTGACCAGTTCTGATCAAGGGACTGTAAGCACGAAATTTTACACAGAAGTTAACGGAAGCGAACTTTCGTTACTAATGTAACTTATTTCTATATTTAAACACTTCTTTCTCGCATTTCTCTCCGTAGACAAAAAAAAACTATACTAATATTAAAAATGTTGAAATTTAGATGGATGGACGTTTGTTATTTAATTGCACCAGAACGACTGAACGGATCTGGATGGAATCTGGCACATATGTACATAAAACGTAGGCTTACTGTTTATCCCGAAAAATGTGCAGTTCCTGTGGGATTTGTTTTCAAAATTTCCACGAGGACAAAGTCGCGGGCACCAGCTAATTTGTTAAATTAGTTACTTAAATTTTGTATGTATTTTTTGTTTCAGATATAAACAATGTTAGAAGGAACCAAGATCAACACACCATCACAAATGGCTAGCGTTTTTGACATTGCCAAAGACACAGTGCTGTTTCTCGTGTTATCCTGCTACTATATTCTTGAGTCACTATTCTGGACCTTTGTGCCAAATGCAATAAGGCCTATGAAAAACCTTAAAGGAGATGTGGTGTTAGTGACTGGTGGTGGAGGCGGCGTGGGGCGCCATCTGGCGATGAAGTTAGCGAGGCTTGGAGCAAAGGTGGTCGTTTGGGATATTAACACAGAAGGTTAGTACGGGTCTTAATCGCGTGAATAATTTAAGGTAATTGCCCATTCAATATAACAATATTGCCAATTCAGTCTACCCGTGAGTCCCGTGACCACGGCCGTTGCAGTACGGTCAAAACGTCGGGCAATAAACAAGGTATTTACCTTAGATTACCCGTAGTATTTGTAAGATATCTAAATAGTGCAATTGACTAAACATCGCCCAAATGAATACTGCGTATTACCTACCTTTTTGCAATTTCGGGGGAGTTCAACTCGCAATCCCCTCCACGGCTACACCCATAAGTTCCATGTCTTCCTTATTTACTTTTAGGCACGCACCACTAGGTATGGCATCTACCAGCATCTATGCTATGTTATGTAAGATTCTAAGCATAATTAGTCAAGTTATCGATTATATAATAGTAATTTATTCATTAAAGTATAGGTACAAGAGTTTATCTTAGGTACATTTATAAATAACAAACGGCACAGTTGGATATTTGCCTGAACTAGGTTGAAATCTGTGTTTCAGGCAGTATTAAATATATGTAAATACTTTATGAAACTAAAACTAATCATAACTAAAAATATAGATAGGTAACTGTTCCTTTTCAAGCTAGTGATTGACAGTTAACTCCTAAAGAAAAATACACATTATACTGGCGATCAAGTCAAGTGAAATAACTACACTTGCCACCGCTCATTTGTAATAAAAATTTAAAAAAATAAAAGTTTAATGTATAGTAATTAGTAATTCGCTATTCTTTTTAACATTGCCTGTCGAAACCTAAATCTGCACAAGAAAACTTGCCAGTAAATGTACTCAGGTACGAAAATAATACCCACCTACCTAATGATCCAGTTCAAAACGAAATATGTACGATCTACGGTCTATTTCACGAATAAGTGAGCTCACAACTCACAACTAACTTACCTATATTTTATTATAATACATATATCAATAATTCTTAGCTATAATCTTACGTAACAACTCGTATCAAACAATTCGTTTTAAAATCAATAGCAGTCAGTAGCATTAAATTTAGTGCTTTAGCCTCATACTAGTTATTAATTGTAGGTTCAAGTAAATTATTAGCTTCAATGTTGACGGCCTCGATAGGATCAAGTCGGTACTTATTTAGCGTCATAGATACTTTCAACTAAAACAGTACATAAGTAAATAAGCAGATTTAACATGTCGAATTAATAAGTTAGGTTTCTTTTTTGGGTACTTGTTTGTCTGTGTCTTTCACAGACAAACAAGTAGCAAAAAACTAGCCTAATTTATTAGGTTTGATTTAAGTACCTAAATAATACAAATAAAATAATTATGTAATCTACCTATTGATATTAACACATTAACCGAACGAAATACGCCATTAAAAGTGAACCTTCGTAAAACACGTTGCATACATGTTGGTTCGAACACACTACTTAAGGACGGACGGACGACTATGACCGGGGAGGTTAGGGAGTAGGGTAGACCGGGTACAGTTGTAGCAGGGTACGGTAGTACCATCGCGAATATTCCAGTAACTACGCCCCGCACACACATTCACCTCCCCTCGGTCGACTCCTATACCGCGTGCCGAGTAACCGTCAGTCGGACGCGCGCGTGGCTCGACGCGGACGCCTGTGGCAGCGAAGTGAAATTTCCAAGCAGACAAAGTAAGTTTATTCGATCAACTATAATTACTCATAACAGAAAATCAAAGCTAAATATTTCACTCAATATTGGTTAAAAAGTTTCCTAGTATTGTTGCCTTACATTGTTATCATATTATGTGTAGTTTCAAATTCAAATTGACAAGATTTTTTACTTTATCAATGAAATGATCCTAAGGGGACTATTTTACCATTTTTGCGGGGACGGTTGTAGCGGTACAACTGTCCCCGTGGTAGAATTGACCCGCGCATTATTTTATTTATTTATTTATTTAACACTTTATGCACTAAAATTGTACAATGGCGGACTTAATGCTAAAAGCATTCTCTACCAGTCTACTTTAGGGTGATGCAAAGATAAAATGAAGTATTAAGCGCGGCGTTTTGATCTGATTTGAAAATAATTTATCACTTCACTATTTGCCTCACTGTCTTATTGGTTTATACCCACATTTCTTCCGTCCATAACTAAATTACATGCTTATATTAAATTTGAAGTATCTGTTTGTAATGTCAAAATTACTTTTTTTAGTTGTTATGAGTAGGTACAGATACCTACCGTGTAAATAACTACACTGTACCTATACCCAGAATCCAACGGATTTAGGGATCCGCAGAAAAAAAAATAAACCTTGATTTATCAGACTCCACGTAGCTGAAGTCGCGGGACTGAAGTTAGATTAACATGTAAACATAGTTTTAAGGGCAGGGTATAGTAAAATTTGTTAAGAGTAGAACACAATTATTAAACACTTTTTTATTGTTATCAGATGCCTCGTAATAGAACCCTAAAGACCAACAGAGCATCGAAAGACACTTTTTCATACGAACAAGCGTATGAGGAGGTTATAAATGGCAAATCAATACGCGCAGCAGCCGAGATGTTTGGGTTGTGTCACGTTTCCCTAATTCGATACAAAAAGAAAAGGGAAACTTCAACGGATGGAGCTGTAGTATCAATGGGATACAAATCGTCAAAAAAAGTATTTACGGAAGACCAAGAGACGACCATTGCTCAATATCTACAGAGGTCGGCAGATATTTACTTTGGTCTGTCACCCAAAGAAGTACGAAGATTGGCTCATGAACTAGCGGTCTCGTATAATTTAAAGAGACCGGACACCTGGGATGAAAATGGAATGGCGGGACCAGACTGGTTTTCTGCGTTTATGAAGCGTAACCCAGAGCTATCAATAAGATGCGCTCAAGCAACGAGTCTCTCTAGAGCCACAAGCTTCAACATAACAAATGTGACCACATTTTTTGACAATTTAGAAAAAGTGATGGATAGAGACAAATTCGAACCAAAAGATATTTACAATACAGACGAAACCGGTATAACAACCGTCCAAAAGCCGGACAGAGTTATAACAAGAAAGGGCATGCGTCAAGTTGGTGCATTAACATCAGGCGAACGTGGGACGTTAGTGACAGTAACCGTAGCGGCAAACGCAATTGGAAATTCGATTCCCGCAATGTTTATATTTCCTCGCCTGAGGTACAGCCCTAATTTTGTTCGAGATGGACCTATTGGTTGCATTGGCGCCGGAAATTCGTCGGGGTGGATGCAAGAAAAGGAGTTTTTGATCTTTTTGGAGCATTTTCAAAAACACACCCGTTGTTCAAAAGAAAACAAAGTTTTACTACTCTTAGACAATCACCCATCGCACATTACCATATCAGCCCTTGACTATTGCAAAGAACATGGAATTGTTATGCTGTCTTTCCCACCCCACTGCTCACATAAGCTGCAACCAGTAGATCGCTCTGTAAAATGGGCCATTAAAAAAGGCAGTAAATTCTGCATGTGATGCGTGGATGAGAACACACCCTGGCAGCACAATGACTATATATGACATACCATCTATTGTGGCTAAAGCATATCCTGTAGCGCTTACTCCAAATAACATACAGGCCGGTTTTAGATGCACTGGAATATACCCCTTCAATAGGGACATCTTCACGGAACTAGATTTCAGCCCCTCTTTTGTCACAGATAGACCCTTACTAGACCAGTTTGTTTCATCCACTAACGTTCAAGATACTCCAGCTGCAGATGAGCCAGCTCCCACAACCTCTGAAAATACATTGTTACCGATACAATCTAACCAAAATCCAACAACCCTGGACAACCCCAACACTAATTCACCGTTATGTGCAGAAAATATATGTGATATGATGGAATTCGAATCAACCATAGATGGTTTTTTTCTAGCGACACCCCCAACTCTCCAACATATGTGTATTCAAGTTTTGTCACGCAGCAAATACGCGTACGCTCGCGATCAATTGATTATTGAAGAGATTTCAACCGAAGAAATGCCGCTAGATCCTTTAGCAGATGCAGAAAGACCAAATGAAGTCATCTCAACAACACTATCTGTACCGATTTTGCCAGAGTCAGTACCAAAACCAAACTCACCAATAAAAACTCAACAACTATCCGCGAAGCATTCTACAATACAGGGAGTACCAGAATTAGCAATCCCATCAACTAGTACGGCGTTTTCTCCAGAAGGAATAAGACCGTTGCCAAAAGCACCTCCACGAAAAATGACCAACAAAGGTCGAAAGAAGAGGAAATCCGCAATATGGACCCACACACCGGAAAAGGAAACAATAAGAAGAGAACAGGAAGAAATTGAACGAAAAAGAAGAGCTAAAAGCGTAAGAAATAATATGAATCGTTTAAATACATCTAAGCCTAAGTCTAAATACAAACCTAAAGCAAAACCGAACGCAAAACCAAAAACTAAGAAATCTAAAACTAAAAAAAAGACTGAAGAAAGTAGCTCAAGTAGTGAAGAAGAAGAGTGTTTGTGTCTAGTTTGTATGGAATCCTTTGGTTCTAGTAGACCAAACGAACAATGGGTACAATGTATTTACTGCCATGAATGGGCCCACGAACAATGTACACCACAAGAAAATTGTTACATTTGCCACAATTGTGAATCAGAATAACGCAATTTGAAAAGACTGATAATAATTATAAGAAGATTTTTGCCCTAATTGATTTTATTCCAATGAATCATGAAGACTGATTAGCTAAGTAGCAAGCTGTAAGCTTAAATAATGTTAATATTAGTAGGGGACGATTTTAGCAGGGGATAATTGTACCACGGGGACAATTGTTCCAAGTACTTGGCCATATATAAAGTTGTTTTGTGATATTAGTTATTTTTTATTAATTATAAGTATTACGCGTACAAATAAATAGTCTGCAAGATCTAAATAACCTTGTTTTATAATCTTCGACTCACGATTTTATTGTTTGAGCCTAGAGAAGTTTTGTTTCATATTTTTAATTTTTATGTTCATAAATTTTAAGAAGTTTACTGTTTTTTGTTTGTAATTCGCTTGAAGGCTATATTCCTCAGATATTACTTTTCAAAAATATATTATTTTCTAATTATAACACTGAGTTTTATTATTTCATATCACTGGTACAACTGACCCACGGTCTGGGACATTTGTACCATTTCATCTGATCCACTTAAAACCCAAAAATGTATGTTTTTATGATTCGTACAAGCCTAAAGATAACACTAACTTATAGCCGAATAAACTAAGTATCAACAGGTATGGGCACCATTGCCACAATATAATCAATAAACTCAGAATTAAATATTTACCCAAAAATGCTACATTTGTCCCCGGTCTACCCTAATATAAAAATATTTCATATAATTATAGACAGGAATTAAGTACCTACACTCACTAACTGATCAGGAGGCCAATTCACGTATTTAAAGCAGCACAGTTGCAGTTAAGTTTCGATTAAAACTTCCATTTTCGTATTCTTGTAACTTTAGGGTGGATCTCAAAAACGCTTGGGCACCGTACTATCATGTCGTTAATGCGCTCTCGAGACGCATACTTCACGCAAACGTATCTTTTGTAAAACTAGCTAAAGGCACGTATAGCGTATAGCTATACTCTAAAATATACAATTTACGCAGGTAATTTTTATACTAAGTTCGTACCTGAAGGTAAGCATTAGGTCCTTTTCACACGTTACGGTTTCAATCCGGCGCCGGCCAGCCGGCGGCGGGCGCCAAGTATCCCGCGGCGAATGTAAGGCAACCGAACCGGACGGACGCCGGAACTTGTGAAAGCTACCGGACATCGCTATACACTTCGCGCCCGGTATCTAGCGCTGGACCGCCCGTGTGAATAGGACCCGCTAGCCCAAGTACAAGTACAGAATGTGACCGCACCGCGTTTCTCATTTGAGACATTAGCTTATATGTCCGTGTTTTTGCCCAGTAATTACACTTGCTACAGTGCCTTTAACCGTAACATAGTGATGTGTCAACATGACTATTTTACGGAAGAATAACTGTCACTGTTGTGGTACCACCGGTGCTGAGTTACATACCGTGGCATTTATTCAACATGCTAAATCAGAATACAATTTATAAAAGTGTTCAAAACTAAGTAAATACGTGGCTAAAGCCTGCTTCTAAGCTTCGGTGATGTTGTGCGGCACCCAGCTCGAAACTATCATGCTCAAAAGGGCCCATGTAGAATTTTGTGAACGCTACTCTAACCTATCTGTAATCTATGCTGATACTCTTCGTTTGTAATGCGCCTGTTTTCTTAAATTATTTTTTTTACTGCCAGCACAGTTTCTTCAGTGACAGCTGTCGTAGGTCGACCCTCCTTTGTTCATCCCCTAAAGTATGGCAACCACCCTCAGAACACACTCTATTATCTTTGCAACCCTCAGAACACACATATAGCTAGAATCGGTCAGTAGTAAGTCAAAGCGTGTCTCCAATCAGCGCAACGGCGCCATTTGGTTCGCGCGTGATATTATTCAAAGTTCGATCGCGGCCGCATGACGTCGCGTGTACTGCATCAAGAAATGCCTAATTGTGCAGTTATAAGTTGTAAAAGCTCGTCGAAGAATGTAGACCGTATCAAGGGAGGTGTATACTTTCATCGCTAAGTAATTTTGTTGCTCCGTAAGCTGAAATTAATTTTAAAATGATTTATTTACGTTTTTGAGTTATACTACTTCGATAAATTCTCATTGACGTATTTTTACTCTATTCGTTTTACATTGCGGTTTCAATTGATGTCATCAGGTGATATGTCATCGTCTCATACGGTGAAAGTATGCAATGAAATTCAAACGAATAAACAACACAACAACAAATAAATGTCGTGGTACAGGGGATTCTGTTTTTCTACAAGTAGTGATGTTAAGTTTAGGCACTTTACATCGATTTCTTCAATCGCGAATTGATCGCGCTCTATATATGAAACAGAAAACAAATAGCCGGAGGAACGAGAATGCATTTTGTAATAACTACATAGTTATCAGTTTGATCAAGCACATCATCAATCATCATGAGAAAAAATGAATACATTATAACGAAATAATTTTGTTAATTATTTCATGATTTTATTGAAATAAAGCGTAAAAATTGCCTGAGTCAAAAATACAAAGCAATTGCCCCAGCTGACCTTAATCATTTTATTTTTAATAAGAAAACTTCAAATTAAATAATTCAAAACAGCAGTATCGAATCGAATTGGTCGATTTAAAATCGATACTCTGTTGGATAAATGATGTCTTACGATTGAAACGATTCTGTTTATGGTAGGTTCATCACTAAAACGCTCGCGTGACGTCATGCGCGGTGGGGATAAAGTGGCACGCTCTGTTTTCATACTGTTACAGGAACATGTGGCATCTAGCTAGATCTATTATCTTTGCAACCACCCTTGAACTTGCTACTTTTAAAGGTCCTTCATCCATAAAACCATTTAAAGTCCAGGTAAACTTTAAATGGTTTTATGGTATTTAAAATCGTAGAAAGTCATCGCACGAAAATGTTCTCGATAAAGAACAATTTGTAAATGAGACACGATATTTTAATTTGTCTAATTTAAAACAATTTTATATTAATTTAAAAAAAATGTGAAGGGAATTCTATATCTGAACAATGGTATTTTTTTTTTTAAATGTGGAGGGAAATTCTAAATTCGAACAATGGTATTTTTACTTTCAATTAACCATTTTTTTTTTAATAATTACAAATGACTAGTGTCATAAACATAAAAACTTTTTTCGCAAAACTTTATGAGTGGCCTGGTATTTAAACTGGTAAGTGTAAAACAACGACCAAAATTACGTAAAAGATTTATAACCTTTTCATTTTATTTAGGTTTACAAAAGACATGCGCTGCAGTAATGGATGAAGGCTACGAAATTGCAAGCTACGTCGTAGACCTAGCTGACCGTAGCGCCGTCTACGCCGCTGCTGAAAAAGTTAAGAGAGAGGTAATTATTCAGTAACCTTAACCCACATTGCTTAAAGTTATCTTTACAATTTAAGATGGGTAAGCTGTCATAGGTGTGTTTATAAATCAGTAAAATTTGATACAAAAATTGTTTCATCTCGTTATGAGATGAGTGATCTTCAGCGTCTCTTTTTTAGATCATAAGTAACTAGAAAAAAAATTATGAACCTCATATAATGATTTGTATCATAGACAACGTTAGTTTAAAAAAAATGTTTCACATCTTTCTTAATAAATCATTACTTATCTTCTTTATTTTCAGATTGGTAAAGTAGACGTTTTAATTAACAACGCCGGCACAGTATTTGGTGAAACACTACTGGACTTGTCCGACAACGCTATTGAAACTACTTACAAAGTCAACATCCTCTCTCACTATTGGGTAAGTAACTAAGTATCACTTAAAAAGGTATAGGTAACTATTTGATCACACTGTGCGATTGTGCAAGACAGTGCTTATAAAGGTCATCATTCATGTTGCTTTTAGATATTGACTGTTGATTAGTAAATAAGCCATCCAATAAAATACTTATTAAAGTGTCAAATTAAGCAATACGTTTGCGTAGTTCCGTAGTTGTATTCCGAAATCAAAATTGAATGGCGCCTTCAACAATAACATGGGGGTCATGCCGTCATGAGCGCCCTGGGCTGGGTTTAGGTCAGGGCTTACAATTGGTTATATTGGTTACATTAGAACATTTTAAGTCAATATTCGAATATTTTGTACTTACTGGTTCTGTTCGGACTTAAGGACACATGAACTGCTTTATTTGACTAGTTTCGGCAGACTTCGACGTCACCAAAGGCCCGTTAGAATATGCGATTGCAAAGTAGCAAGTCCTAGTCTAGGCTCATATACCTACCTACCGAGGTTTTTGATTATTAAACTTTGGTTAACATTGTAACACACACAAATTAATTATAATAGGATCTTTAAAGTGAATGAATTACCTAACACTAATCAAATTCTCAACTTATTATAGTTTGATTCTTTTCGCGATCCTAAAAGAACTTTACTCTAATGACTTTATATGTTCGTGAACTTTTGCGATTCGTACACATAGAATTTTATAAGCTACGGGTCTTAATCGCGTAAATATTTTATTTTAAAGCTAAATACCTTTGTTTATTGCCCGACGTTTCGACCGTATTGCAACGGCTGTGGTCTACCCGTGACCACAGCCTTTGCAACACGTTTATCAAGACCCGTAGCTTATAAAATTCTATAACCTAATGACTTTGTAATGAAATAACAACACCCATCGGCGAATCCAAGGTCATTGGGGCTCAGTACTGCTCTCCACTTGGTATATAATAATGAAGACTAAATCCTCCCTTAATAATATTATGCCCTTCCATATAAAGGATGTAATAAATATCTACGTCAATTTTGAAATTTGTTACAGACCGTGAAAGCGTTCCTGCCAGACATGATCAGCACTGGCAAAGGACACATTGTAACCGTGGGTTCGGTGGCAGGCCTGCTCGGCACGTACCGCTGCACTGATTACAGCGCCACCAAATTTGCAACTGTTGGCTTCCATGAGAGCCTGTTCACTGAACTCAGGGTATGTACCTACACTTTAATATCGACAGCACAAATTTCCACGTTAAATGTTTTAAAATTATAAACTTGCTTTGGTAAGCACCTACTGATATTTATCATTTGTCCCAAAAAAAACATCTTAAATTTAACTTAGTTATTATTGGCAATGATACCTACTCAATAATTAAAATCCTTAGGTACGACTAGTTGAAAATTTAGGGAATGTTTCCGTAAAATGAATGGTAAGGTATACAATTTACCTGAAATATATAATATATATAATTTACCTGAAAGAAAAGGCATCGGACTCGCAATCGTGATGTCGCGGTTATACTTATACCATTATACACTCCTAACACAAGCCATTCGCCTGTTAACCCCTCCAGCACATCAAAGCTTAGCTGGAGGCGTTAACAGGATTGCTAGTAATTTGCGACCCAAAATCCGACAGTGCTTGTAATCTTTTAAAAAAAAAAAGGAACGTGCTACTTAGGTACGTTATGACTCAATACCTACGGTACGAAGTCCTTTAACCTATTTATTTTACAATATAATTAAACAACTTCATACATTTTTCACTAGGCACACGGCCACAACACGATCCACGCTACACTTGTATGTCCATACTACATTAACACTGGAATGTTTAACGGCGTGACCCCTCGTCTCATGCCGATGTTGGAGCCTGACTACGTGGCGGAGACAATGATCGACTCCATCAGGAAGAACGAGGTCAACTGCGTGATGCCCGGATCTGTTAGATACCTTCTACCTCTGAAGTGGTAAGTTTGACTATTTTCCAATTCCCACCAAGGACCAATAAATAGGCGGGTTCGTTCTATCCCCACGTAGTACCACCTTGTGTCCTTACTCGTTATCATTCCATAAAAGGTTATTCCAAGTCTGAGTGTATTACGTGGGTAGGTAACTTCTTTGTTATTCGGGAAATGCCAAATCACCAGTTTCTAGCCCTTAAGCCAGGCGCGGATCAAAAGGGGGGGGGGTAATGTCTCTCTCCCGGCTCGACTGAATGAACTTTTTTTTGGGGAATTGGGAAGGGACCGGTGTTTGCTGAACAAAGCTGCCTAACTCCGTTTTGTTCTAGAGCTGAAGGCTCTTAGGTATTATTTTATTAATCCATTCATCCATACTGATAACTTTTTAATTTTTTCTAGCCTGCTCCCCGCGAAAATGTGCTGGGATTTGATGCACCGAGTAATGAAGGGACCACAATCCATGATGGAGTTCAAAGGAAAGCCCAAAGCCGTAGCATCTCAATAATATAGTGCAATGTGACGTAGAATTAACGATGTAAATGGTATTATAGATATAATAAAATAAGAAACATGCTGAGTAACTACAAAACCTTCGATCAACAAAGTTGTCATTGTTGATCGAAGTACTACCTTCAGTATAAGATACAGCGTCAAGCAGTCAGTTTTTAAAATTATTTTTATACCTAGAAGAGAAAGCATGAATATTGTTTTCAGTAGCATTTTATAAGGTTTAATTAAAAACAAAAAATACATATATTTAATTTATTGTTTCAATAAAAATCCTGGAATGAATATCACAAAACAAAAATAACTTAAAGTTAGTATCACACACATCAGAATAAGTCGTAGAAGTAATCTAGACCTTGGCCTAACTCCCATATAGCGACTCCTGTACCATATTCACGGGCTAACTCAAGGCGTTTTTGTATAGAATATAATGTGGGATAAAATATCTTCTTGTTACCCTGTGAAGTCCTGAAAAAAAATAAGATTTGAATGAGCACATTACCAAAAACAAGAAAAAGGTGATAATAATACAAATTTGTTTTAAAAAATCATCATCAAATGCAACTCAATTGTAAGGCTCATGCTATCACTCTTACTTTAAGGTAACTACTTTGGACAGAGATACTTTCAAAGATAAGTATTGTTTTTTTCTTCAGAATTATAATAAAACCTCTAGGATCAAATATTATTTGAATGAAACATCATCTATGTTTCTTGATTACAACTGATTGATTTAGAGAGATTACCTGATTTCTATATAATTCTCTGCTGTATTATTATTGTATGTCAAAGCTTGATTATTTTTGGCATTCTTCAATAATTCTATATACTCTGTGCCCACAATTGGGCCACCGCCATTGGCTGTATAGGAGTTACCATAAAAGTTCAGTCCAAGTAACAGTTTGGATCTCTTTGACGCCATTTCATCACCATCAAGTAGTTTCTCTACACATAATCTTACCCAATATAAGGGTGCATTGGGGCCTGGAATAAAAAATAGTTTTATTTTTCAAAAGATAACTCCCGCACTGGGGTATAAGTTCTGTGTCGTGGGGTCTAAGTAGTACAATCTATATATATATATATATATATATATATATATATATATTTATATAAAAATGAATTCCTGTTTCCCTTGGACACGAGATAACTAGAGAACGACTATACCGATTTCATTCATTCTTGTTTTGTAGTTATCTAATACGCAGTAGAAGGTACTTATGTAAAAAAAAAATTAAGCGAAAAAACATAACAGCGCAGTAAGAAGTTCGCTGGGACAGCTATTAGTTTGATAAAGGCACTTGTTTGTTATGATCATTTGTTGAAGATAGAAAATGTATGAAGAGTATATGTTAGTAAGATAACAGGGTATTCATAACCATCTTCTGTTGCAATGTTTAAAAATGTAGAGGTACTCTCTTTACCCGAAAAAAAACCTAAATAATTTTCTGTGTTTTAAATCTCATTTATTTAAAAAGAAATACACATGTCTTTTTAGTAAATTAAAAATTTAAATTATTGATTTTGTTAGCTCTGGATTTAATTGTTATTTTTTTATATTGAAACTTAATTTTTACTTGAATTATAGGCTGATACATGAAGATTTGTTTACACAAGCATTGAGCTTCTTCAGAAGAGAATATAATGTGAAAACTTACCTGGATTTTGAGGATTAGAGAAATCATAAGTCATAACAGACACAGCCTCTACATAAGGATAAATATCATTAAATGCTTGAACAAAGAACTCATCAGTCGGGAATCCACGGAATGGTGGGTAGACTAGAATTAGACTTAGATCATCGTCACTCATCTCTAAACCTGGAAATGAAAAAATTATGTTAGTACTACCCAACAATTTCATAATTTAATTTGCATTGGCCCCAGTCATTCTTCATACTTCTTCTCCCAAAAGAGGCTGCCTGTATTCTAGCAGTGCAAATGTTATAATTATATTGTGTGAATGGGGACCGATAATGTCATGTGTCATATATATATTTACATATAAAAATCAATGTTTCTCTGTATGTCCTCTATGCATTCTGAAACCATTGATCAGATTGTGATGAAACTTTAGCAGAATGTTCTTGGAAGGCCGACTTTAAAAGCCACAGTGAAGCATGGCAGAGTTCAGCTAGTTATATTTATAAATATGTAATGAAAATGTCTGCTATAGCAAAACTAAACAAATCACAAATAAAATCCTCTCTTTGGAAATCATTGGGCAATATTATTTCTATATTGAATATGTGAAAGTAACTCTGTCTGTGTGTTACATTTCCACAGCTAAATTCCTGAAATAATTTAGGTGAAATTATATTTGGAGATAGCTTGATTCCCCCGGATGTATATTATAGGATATTTTTTATTGCAATACCTGACATCCACATGAGTGGAACTTACCAAACTGTTGTATAAACTTAACAGACTTATCAACATATTTGCCAATCTGTGAGAGCATCTCCAGCACTACTCCATCAAACTTCCATTGCTTGCAAGCTTTCTTTATCTCTTCGATAAGAGCCTTCTGTTCGGTAAGAGATGAGGGCTCCATGAAGAAGGCTTTCAGATCTGAAGGCTGCCAGTTTTCAAAAATAATTCTTGGCAAGACTAAAACAAAAGAGTATGGTTAAATAAAGCAAAAGTATAACAGATTCTCAAAAGTATTCCTTTTCTGTCACCACCATAACATGACAAGGACAATAATAGAAATGATAATGTAAGAAAACAGTTTTAGGTTTGGTTTTGAGAATGGTGGGGACATAATAACCCTTAATTGACTGATAATTGTAGCATACCCAAGATTATTGATATAAATAAACAATGCACAAAAGCTCAATCAAGAAGCTAAGTGGTTGGTTGGTTTTATAACAAAGAAAACACAAATCATTTCAAGAAAAGGTTTAAACACCCAAATCCCTAAAATGAGGATGTCTATGGATTGTAGTACCTATGATTTAACATTATAGAGACAAGTGCCCATCACCTGATTAAATTACTTCTCTTATCAGGGGCATATCCAGGGGAGGTGCAACAGGGTGCCCCGCCCCGACTCATGGATTTTTATTTGATCCACATTGAAAACTACTCTCACTTGGCCAGTGATGGTTCAAAGTGCACTCCCTAGAACATAATCCTGAATCCACGCCTGTCTCTTATATTTCTTTTATTCAACATTAAAGCCCAAAAATTCAAATGAATGACAATGTTTAATGTTTCCCTTACTTTAAAGTGATTAAATGAGTGAATGTTATTTAGTGGTTTTGATAAAACTTATTTAGGTAAGTATATAATATGTGTAGGTTCTTCAGGTACATATTGATTAGTTACTGAAATATAATCAGAGTTGCATTACTTTATTGGGTCATAAAACAGCCATTGCTGCAATGCTTATCAATATCATTTGTTTCTGACACATATTTGTAATAAAAAAAAATGTAGATTGTACTTACTCTTTAGGTTGCTAGCAGTGCCTTTATGTCTGACATTTTTCATCCAGGCATGGTCAACATCATGCAGGCCCGATATAATATAAATATTTGGAGATTGACGCTTAATTTGTAGCCAAACTGGAGAGATGTAGTTAAATTTAGGTGCCCAAGACTTTGCCACTTCGTATCCCTTGTTGTTCCACTAAGTGTTAAAAAAAAAGAAGTCAAAAATGAAGAATTCCAAATTTAAATTACAAGAATTTCATGGAAATCACTTACTGGTGTAACATAACCCAACACAGAGTTCTTGAAGTTGCGTGTCAATACATCCTGGTGATAAGTGGCGTGGTATTTTATGATGTCTTTAACTAAAGGTGTTTCGTTCACTAATTTACGATCTAACACATTATTTTTTCTTGGACCGTCTTGAGGTTTCACACCTTTTTGCCCCTTTTTATCAGACGGCGGGGATAACGTTGCTAAACACACGTTTAGAAGAAAAATAACTTGTATTATTGTTTTCCAACATTTCATTTTTTCGATTTATCATAAAGTTCTAATTAATGTTGATAAAATCTGCATTTACAGCAACGTAGCGAAACTAATAAACAACTTGCCGGCTTCAATTAATATCGACAATCGGACAGGCAAACCAAAACCAATCATGACAGTATGTCACTGTCAAACTCAAACGTCAATATTGTAGGCTTGGGGAAAAAATATCGATATAATATCGTCGATACATTTAATCTCAAAATATCGATATTTATTTTAGAGCCAGGCTGCTCATTGTTTTCTACTTCGATATATTTTTTAACCCAATTCGGGTTTCACGCATTGTGTACTTAAAAAAATCCCTTAACAATTTTTATGAACCATAATGTAACAGCAAGACTACATTTCACAGCGAAATTTTGCACTTCACCGTTTTTGTCTTCAAGCAGACGAGTCATAGGCAACATATTAACAACTTTTCTTTCATAGTCATTATCATGTTTTACTTTAATGACTTTTTATGACTCGGAAAGTATATCTTCAGTTCACTAACAATACCATTTTAAAATTTTGCACCAACGTCGACATGCTTTCTCGAGAAGGTGTGCAATTTGATAGTTTATTTTAGACATTAGCCATTTTGTGATATGTTCGATCTCCGAAATCATAATAAAAAACTGTTAAAGCCAAATAAATATACAAATAATCACTTATCAAGTGTAGTCAACCAAGAAAAATATTTGAAAGATTATTCTGGAAGTAGAAATAGAATTGACGAATCCAAAATTTGCTTCGTGGTGCTTCGCTAAAATTCTATTGGAAAAAAATAGGTTTGTGGCGGTACCCACATACAATAATAGACAGCTCGCGTCAAATCCTGAATCACGATATAGAAGTTTTCACAGCTGCTAACTATAAATACAAGTTCCCAACGTTAACCGTTGGGCCGCGGCCCGCCAGGCATGATCACCTCGCCTGGTCGGAGAATCCTCCCTTTGTGTTGGAGGGACTTAACACCTTGCCCTCCACAGGTTAATAGAAGGTTGACTTGTCAAATTCAATTCAATTCAATTCAAAAAGCCTTTATTTCACTGACCAAAATTATTACAGTTACAGTTTATAGCATCTAAAATTAAGTTATATAAAGTTAAATAAAAAATGTAAATAAATAAATACTAGTTTATATTAATATGCTAAGTTTCATTTAGCAACCAGTTGGTCAGGCTGTCTGTCGACATAGGCCTCCCCTAGTTTTTTCCACTCGTGTCTGTCTTTAGCGAGTCTTCGCCATCCTTTTGGTAGGTCATCTTCCCATCTTTTTATTTGGCGTCCCTTGTGCCTTTTCCCATTTCTAGGATACCATTCCATTATGTCTTTCGTCCATTTTTCTTGTTTCGTTCTCATAATGTGTCCTGTCCACTTCCATTTGAGACGTTTTATTTTGAGAATAACGTCATTGACTTTTGTCCTTTTCTTTGTCTTATATTTAACATACTTCTTTCCATGCTGCGTTGACAAACTATCAATTTTTGGTTGTTTTTATTTGTAGCAGGCCACGTTTGACACCCATATGTAAGACATGTAAGTATGCATGTATTATACAATTTGCTTTTCACAGTCGTGGATATGGATTTATTTTTAAATACCTCTTTTAAAGACCAGTAACGCTTCCAAGTGTTGCTTATTCTACGATCAATTTCTTTTGAATACTGGTCCTTTATTGATACTATCTGTCCCAGATATATGTACTCGTCAACATACTCGATGCTCTGCTGTCCTATTTCTATATTTTCTTTAAATGTATTTGTCATTATTTTTGTTTTTGTTAGGTTCATTGATAGTCCAGCTTCCCTGCTTCCATTGTCTAGTTCTTGTAACATAGTTTGTAAGATGTCTGGTCTATTTGCGAATATTACTATGTCGTCAGCAAATCTTAAATGCGTTAATTTCTCTCCGTTCACATTTATACCGTAATCTTTCCAGTCTATACTTCTGAAGATATTTTCTAGCGCAGCTGTAAAAATTTTTGCGGACAGCGGATCTCCCTGTTTGACGCCCTTCTGTATAAGAAATTCTTCGCTCTGTTTTTCGAGCTGTACTGTTGCTGTGGAATTTTTGTAAATTTCTTTTATGATTCTAATGTATTTGTTTTCTAGAAAACAAATACATTAGACTTGTCAAATTACAACAGATTAAATGATCTATGAGTTTCCATTACTTGCTATAAGTTAACGTTAAAATAAATTATAAAATAATAGTACTTCGTACTACACTGAACTATATAATGAATTTTTACACATAAAAACTTACGAATTTGCAAAAACTGCCGATTTATATCGATATTTATCACACAATGCTGAAAAATGTCGATGCGATAAATATCGATATATTTTTTTCACTTGCCCATCCCTATAATATTATATCAATTTTGTAACTGTCAAAGGCCTTAACCTATTTTATCAATAAATCGTTTAGTAACATCATATGTAGTTTAAATGTTTATTTAATAAAATTGATTGTACTTTTTTTTATAATCTTATATTTTTGGGGCTTTTATTCTAGGAACATGTCAGCCCATTGATTGTACTTTAAAACGAAAAACTTTTTATGTAGATAGAAGAGAGTATTTTTATAAATTAACTATGTTCTAAAAGTTGACAATAAAAATTTCCGAACATTTCAGAAATATTTATTTTCATAATTTTTTTAGTTGTTGCAATCTGCCACTGACCCCTCTAGGGAACTTGTCCCACCGCCGGCGAGTAGGTAGTGAGCAACTTTCAACTATTTTCTCGCTCAAGAAACGTACCTACAATAAATATATTAAGTAAGAAGTTATATCCCGTGTAAACAAAAGGGATACAGTACAGGATACGACGAGTTCTTGTCGGGCTGTGTGAACAATCAGCGATCAACTATTAGGTATCTACCTCTAAAACTGTATCTCATTTATACGTTTCTTGAGCGAGAAAATAGTTGATAGTTGCGCGCTTTCTCGCCATGTTGGTGGGACTAGTGCCTAGATCACTAGATAGAGGTAGGTACCTAATATAAACCTGGCCGATTTTTGCCCGCTAATTTCTGCCAGTGTCAAGTATTTGTTGAACATTTTATCGTTTTATGACGGATACATGCATCGCGTACGCTGCGCAACGTCTGTGTCCGCCTTAATTGCACAAAGATTCGATCTTGAAAATGACGACACTGTTATGTAACAGTTTTTGTGAACTAACAAAACAAAATAATAGCGGATTCG
The DNA here is from genome assembly GCA_945859575.2 of Herminia tarsipennalis. Taxonomy (NCBI): domain Eukaryota; kingdom Metazoa; phylum Arthropoda; class Insecta; order Lepidoptera; family Erebidae; genus Herminia; species Herminia tarsipennalis. Next base: position 14,987,242 of record OX243846.2, on the reverse strand, counting down.
ATTCAACTCTATCGCCTAGCCGAATCAACCAAAAGCGTTTTTCCTTTACATCGGCTGTCGGACACAACCTTAGAACAAAAAGATACTATGGACTGTAAGTAGTGTGTGACCAGGGGTGGATCCGATTCATGGGGGGGGGGGGAGGGCACTAGAGGCAAATAGCAGTGCCGTACCTATCTAACATGCTTACGACGGGGAAAGGGTGCATTTTGTATCGCCCGACACTGCCAAGTGTGAGTTGCACACACGACGGGGAGCTAAATAAAAAAAAATATCGTTCTGGGGGGGGGGGGGGCACAAGAGCCAAATGAGCAAACAAATTCAATAGGTAGGTACAATGCAACAAAATCAGACCACAAAACAAGCCTCTGGGGAGGCACGTGCCCCGTGCGCGGGTCAGCCTGCTAGTCTCTACAATATTATAAGGCTGAAGAGTTTGTTTGTTTGTTTGAACGCGGTAATCTCAGGAACTACTGATCCAATTTCAAAAATTATTCTACTGTTGGATAGCCCATTTATTGAGGAAGGCTATAGGCTATATAACATCACGCTACGACCAATAGGAGCGGAGCAGCAATGAAAAATGTTGCAAAAACGGGGAAATTTACGCAGACGAATTTGCGCTGGACAGCTAGTCTACACTAATATTATAAAGAGGAAAGATTTGTATTTTTGTATGTAACGAATAAACTCAAAAAGTACTGGACCGATTTTAATCATTCTTTTTTTGTTGGATAGCCCATTTATCGAGGAAGTCTGTAGGCTATATACCTAACATCGCGCTACGACTAATAGGAGCGGAGCAGCAATGAAAAATGTTGCAAAAACGGGGAAAATTACGCAGACGAATTTGCGCTGGACAGCTAGTCAAATATAAAATTTTAAGTCGCAAGCAGCGGCCTAAGTGTCTTCTGGAGTAGTAGGTACTGAGGTTACCACCGCCACCAGAATCAGTCGTAACACAATGTTACTCACTGATGCATTAGGTATATAGGTAAGTACCTACTCTTCGTCTCGTTCTCTCGTTTTTCTAGTTTTCTTCTTTGAATAACAAAGTCTCGTTCTCTCGTTATTCTGTGTGCATCCGCCAGTTTCAAGTTTATTTTCTTTCTAGTTTTCTTCTTAGTAATACCACAGATAATATAATACTATACTAGTAGTAATACCTACCTCTAATACCAAACAAGGCCAGTTTTAAAAAGGTGGCTGACTATAACAATAAACCTTTTAACGCGGTAGGGGGAAGGGGTTTGAAATCCTCAATCCTTCCTCTGAAAGGACGCAGTAGGGAAACATCGACGACGCGACGGTTGAAGTAGCTCTGAGATAGTATCTCACTATAGATACCGGTCTACTGAATTGCGGTTAACGGACGGTGCCCGTGCTTTATAAAAGTGCGTTTTGCGTTGCTGATTTCTAGCTCTGGATTAGGATAAGCTGTCATTAAATTATGTTTATAGGTAGGTAGGTACCTACACTAAGTTTCCTAGATGTAACCATGGGTGGCTCCAGGATTTCATTCGAACGGATATTCGTCATTTCTAATGTGTCAGTCACACGCACGATGAGAGGGGGTGAGGGTGCATTGAATTTTACCTCGATACCAACCAAGTGCGAGTTGTATGCACAAAATAAAACGTTCAGGGAGGGGGGGGGACACTAGAGGCAAATGGGCAAAGAAATTCAATACGAGACAAGACATTTAGTACCTATGTAAAACAACGGTCTGGAGGGGGCACGTGCCCCCGTGCCATCCGCCTGAATCCGCCTATGACTATACCCTACAGTTACAATGATAACCAAGCACTGGATTTTATTACACACGTAAAATACCTAGTTCAGTTAAATAGTCGCCCTAATGTATAATTAATAACTTAGTATATAAGTATGTATTTATCATAAACTTGTCTTTTCTACCCAACTTCATTACTAGCTGTCACCCGCGGCTTCGCCCGCGTATTTGATTTTACCCCCTGAAAGGTTGATTTGTATACTTATACTTTCGATCAAAACGCTGAAACACGTGTTTCCTTATTTACAGCCACAAAGCTAAATACAACATTCCACAGACGTAACCTCAAAACTGACGGAGTTCTTTACAAATGTGCAACCCTTATTACAGCCCCTTATGAGTTGAATTTCCAAAAACACTGAAAAACGTTTTCTTTCTTTTATTTTAAAAAGTGAAATACAAAAAAATGCATATCTAACTTCAAAACTGACGGAGTTCCATACCAACTTGCAACACCTATGATATCCCTTAAAACGCGGAAGTTAAAAACGCTAAAACACTTGTTTATTTATTTTAAACGAAAAAGTCAAATAGAACATTTTGCAGATCTAACTTAAAAACTGATGGAGTTCCATACAATCTTGCAACCACTACTCTACCCCCTTAGGGTTTGATTATTTTAAAACGCTAAAAAACTTGTTTCTTTATTCAAAAGCATAAAATAATAGCCAAATCCTAAACTTTACATATCTATCTTCATGACGTTTGATTTGCTCACCAACCCATCCGCCCAGGGACAGTGGGGCGGCCGGTTCTGCAGTTCGGTGAGAGAATACCTTTTAAATACTACATCAAATCTTTCAGAGCTCGCTCGCCTGGCTGTGGGTGAATGGGAATCAGGTGTTTGGCTTCAGGCTCTTCCATTGTTCCTTCCACGACACCACGTTCCGCATTGCGGCCTGCTTACGTTTAGGTGCCCCATGTGTCTCTCCACATCGATACCACTGTACAGAAGCTGGAGGCGGCCATCATGGCCTATCATACCGCAGGAGCGGTAGCCGCATATCACGACACGCTAGCCTTAATAACATCATCCGTCGGGCTCTAATCAGCACTGGTGTGCCAGCTGTTGCTGAACCTAATGGTTTGGCACGCAGCGATGGCAAGAAGCCAGACGGTATGTCTTTGCAAGATGGGAAGACCATTGGTGTGGGATGCAACCTGCGTCGACACCCTAGCGCCTTCCCACTTTCCAAACACTGCGAGCTGTGCCTGCGCTGCTGCTGCATCTGCGGAGACTCTCAAACGGCGCAAATATAGTAATCTAGTCGGAGATTAGGTATTTTAGCCGTTCGGGGTTAAGACGCTAGGGTCATGGAGTCCAAGTGCTTCCCAGCGTCATGTCAGTGCATCTCGTGACCAGAAGGCTGGCCTTTTCTTTGCATTAAGAATAAGCATTGCTATACAACGTGGGAATGCTGCCAGCCTTCTGGGCACTGGATATACCGGTTGACATCAATGGGGAGGAATTCTTCGACGCCTAACTCCTTTTTTTGACTTCCTATATAAGAAATCCTTTTTTTTGCAGTTTATTTTGTGAGTTGTAAATAATATTATTATTAGGTATGTATATAGTTAATTCGTAGGGTAATCTAGCTCGTATTTAATAACATTGTAAATTTTCATTTTAATAAAAAAACTTCATAATTATGGGAGTTTCATACAAAGTTGCAACCCCTAAATTACTGTAATAAAGACATACAGTTTCATCGTTTTTGGAAAATCAACCCCTAAGATTTTCCAAAAAGCTGAAACTGTATGTCTTTATTTAAAACCCATATACGACATTTCATACATCTAATTTTACATAAACCTGCAACCAATTAGGGGTTGATTTTCCAAAAATACTAAAACACGTTTCTTTATTCATAGATCTAACTTCAATACTGACACAGTTTCATACAAAATTGCAACACCTATATTACTCCCTTACTTAGGGGTCAATTTTTCTAAAATCCTTTCTTAGTGGATGCTTACAACATAAGGCATCAACTGGCAAAATTTCAAGTTTGTAACCTGCGTAAAATTTAAACTCTGCGTTGATGAATCAGTCAGACAGTCAAGTGATTATATATATTTAAAGATTATCTCTAACGTTTTTATTGGCAAATACACGTGGTGAAAGAACTTTAATATCTCACTCTTTGAAACTTGTCTTACAAGCAGCAAACGCATCAACATTTTTAATGACATGAATAGAATCTAATTATAATCCGGTGCGAATTTCTTTTCATCTGGTTATGTGAACAATATGAGGTAGATAGATACCTACTTGCAACAAAACAATGGATTGTTAGTAGATACTTATGTAAAGTACCTACATACATTATTTTATTTCCCTTTCTTTTCTTATATCTTATAACCAAAGGCCGACTTTGAGTCAACGCCAACGCGCAAAAGAAAGTACCTAATGATTGCGCTTGCGACCGATGTATGAGTAGTTTATTGATAAGTTAAGCAGTGTTGCAGCAGAAACCGGGCCCGCAACATGGCTCGACAACGACAGCGGTTATTATGCGCTATAATAATCACACTATTTATTTTAGGTAAACAGTGAATAATATTTTATAATTAGTTAGGTACTTACCGTTGTGATTTTCGGTGAATTTGTGCATCGATATTTCTAAATATATTTTGTGTTTGAAAAAAGTTTTATTCGTACAATAATAATTTCACAGGAGTGGAAGCAAAGCATCGCGTCAAAAGGAACTTATTAACGGATGTAAAGTGTCACGAAAGTGGAAGGTTTTACAGGTAGGTTGTAATTTATATACGTATTTTTACAACCTTTGTTGCTGTGTATAAATATTTTTATTTTTTATATATGGCAACAAAGATCCTAAAAGGAGTAAAGTACCTACCCTTTTTCAGATTCATAATTGTTGTACGTACAGCAGTTGTTACTTGTTACAACGAATTTGTTTCAAACATTTAGTCATTGAGACATGCAACATTTAGGAAGTTTATTAATATTATAAAATAAAATTATTATACAATTTAGAATTAAAATACACAATATTAAAATTTCGTCATCAGAATAAATAAAGTTAATTAGAATGTCGAAATAATAAATAAGAACCACAATAATAATACATTAGTTATTTATATACCTACTCTAAAAAATATTTTACGCTATAGAAGCATTTTTCCCACAACCACCTAAATGCATAGTTTGCGTTGAAATGGTTTTAAGGGTGGTGAAGGTATACAGTCCGGTAGTTTAGTAAAAATTCTTACAATAATTTGATTACAGCTTTGACTGTAGTTGTTTTTTAAATTTTCGTTATCTTGTAAAATATTGTTGATATTTTCTTGATCATTTATTCTATACTAATATTATAAAGCTGAAGAGTTTGTTGTTTGTTTGAACGCGGTAATCTCAGGAACTACTGATCCGAATTAAAAAATTATTTCACTGTTGGATAGCCCATTTATTGAGGAAGGCTATAGGCTATATAACATCACGCGGAGCCAAGAGGAGCGGAGCAGCAATAAGAAATGTTGCAAAAACGGGGAAAATTAACGCAGACGGAGTTGCGCGGGACAGTTAGTATCTAGATATAGGTATTTATGTAGATGTAAAGTTAGACTGACTAATTTAACTAAAGTAAGTAGGTAGGTACGAGTATGTACCTACTTAGGTACCCATTTAGATGATTGGCCATTCGCTTACCATAAGCAAAGCTAGGGCTATTTTCCAGGAGGAAAGCATAGGGCACAACCACAGACCAAATCGACGTCTTAGCGATAGGAAGAGGACTTCCCCTGGGAACCATTCCTTTCAAGTCTATTAATTTAAAAATATTTTTGTAACGCTAACCCGGCCTTATTAATTACGCTTATTTTGCCTATGACCATTATAAGCATTTACCTACCGGATTGTAACTTACATAGTAACTCTATAATTTTGGGGAGTTGTAAAAATGGCGGCAAACTGACATGTCGCTATTTTTACAGCTCCGCGTTTAAAGTGTAAAACAAGTAAAATATACTTGAAATACGTGATAACTGGACAAGAACGAGACTTTGTGATTGAAAGAAGAAAACTAGAAAGAAATTATACTTGAAACTGGCGTATCTATGCACATAATGTGCGAGCCATAATCTCTACCGATTATTATTGGAGGGAAAAGGAAAAAAAAACTCTATTTTGTCTGTGGTATCTACTTAGCTTTTAAGGAGTAGTTACCCATTTTTTTCCTTGAAAATCTGTGTATAAGATGTTGTTAGATAAAAATTTACCTAGTAAGTATTTACCTACTAAATCCTATTTTACTTGAACTTTGATCTTTTAATTACTTTGAACTTTTAGATACTTATTTAATCAAGTCAACCAAAATTGAACCTTAGGCCTTAAAAGATAAGTAACCAACTTAACGAAGTACTCGTAGCTATACAATCAAATTTAATTGCAAGAAAAAGCTAGCTAGCGCGACTAACACTAGGTGCAGTTTCTAATGACCGGGCACCATTGAACTTGCTTACAAACTCGAAGAATAATTCAAAAGGTTAGGTACATTTAAAAATGTCACGCTATTCTTAACTTAATAACTCACCAAATTATATAGGTAATAGTCCAAGAGAGAAGCGTCAAAAAAACGCTAAGGAATCCAGCTGACTGACCAAGGATAATTTCTTTACTCCACTGTGACGTAATATCAAAACGTCAGCCTTTTTATAGTACTTGCATTTTTGGCGCTCTCCTCCCGTTCTATAATTATAGGTAGGCAGGTACCTAAATAAGTAGGTAGGTAGATACATAAGTAGGTATGTACCTACATAAAAGTTGTTTAAAATATGACTTATGTTATGTCACATAATTACTGTTATGTAGTGTTATGTCATCACATCACAGGTACCTACCTAAATAATTACATACTTTTTAATCAACAATAATTTACCGAACATTGCTTACCAACTACCACGCCATTAAATAATGCGTTTGGTGTCATCATCACATTTAATTTTAGTGTCAATGAAATGATGTTCTTTTGATGTGTTACATCACTAAAACAGTCAACATGGGAACTTTGCCCTAAATCGCATGGGTAGGTTAGTACCTACCTATGTGCTTTAGGGCAAAGTTACTAAGACTTAGTTGTACCTACAGCTAGACTCTTTGGGGTCCAGAGGTCAGATTGCAGTCGCGAACAAGTGACATTTAAATAGGTAGGTACTCAGAACTGAATCTGGTTAGATGGCAGACCCATCTAGGTGCAACGTGCAACGAACAAAATAATAATAATAGGTAGGTACCTACACTTGGTAGACAATTCATGTAGACACCCACTTATGTAAATATTATTAAGTAGGTTTGTATTTGCTATAAATGTTGATAAACTTTCGCGATTTGTACACATTAAGAAAATATATATATTACGGGTCTTAATTGCGTGAATAATTAAGGTAAAATACCTAAAACGGCCGTGGTCACGAGGTAGGGGGTCTTCTACCCGTGACCACCGCCGTTGCAATACGATCGAAACGTCGGGCAATAAACAAGGTATTTTACCTTAAATTATTCACGTTATTAAGACCTGTAATATAATTATATATTTTCATAATAGGTATTATTTCAATTTAATAAGTGGTTTCAATGCCGACAATTTTATTTTATATGTTTAACAATCTCAAGTATGTAGTTCCCTTCGTTTCCTATATTACTGTAACGGCTAACTAACAACATAGATATCACTCGCGTTCCGCCTGCTGCGTCTTAATATGTCTGAAACTACGATCTCATTAGGTAGGTATAAAGCTAAGTACATTTGAGTACAATGTTTTGTTTACAACCTATTTGATGTAGCGAAACTGGGATAACCATAAATCAATCAAAGTGAACCAGGATGTGCTGAATTTGCTTATACTTAGCTTGGCAGTTAAAAGCATGAAGTGTTCCTGGCTTGTCGATATCAATGATACTACTAAACAAACCTTTCCTAAAATGTACTGGACCATGAGACCACTGGTAAAAGTTTCGTGATGGAAACACTGACCCATTTTCTGTCCAATAAATCAATGTAAGCTACTATAAAACGGAAACAAATACTTTTTCTATTAGTAATGAACATTATCATAATTGTTTCCGTGGAGTAACAAACACGGAAAAAACAAAAACTGCATGTTCACAATAGGATGATTTTCCGCCATTATCGTTACGCGTACGGGCGACGACCTCACGCGACTTTCGCCGCAACCTTGACTAAGGCTACCGTCCGCTCGTATCAGTATTACCATTTCCTACTATGTTTTGAGAAATTCACTTTCGCTGCAACGCGACATTATGCCGAAATAAGTACCTACTTATATGGATCTTGTAAATGCAAATAGCACATGTGGAATTGGAATGAAAAGGTTTGATAAATAGGCATAAATCGCTTTGGCTCTTTTAGAAATCAACAAGTCATTCATATCATTGCTCGGCTTTGTATCGATTTATATTTCTCTTTCTCAGAAATATTACGTTTCATAATCGATTTTCTAACATGACTGGGTAACTATAATATAATCTTATGGCAATATCCTGTTGCATTTAGAACTATTTTTCTATAGGTTTCCTTTCACAGGCGTATTTATTTTAAGTAGGTTGTCCTCACAAACGTATTCTAGGTACTTCTTGAAATTGTCAGGTTGGTACGCCATTCCATGCCTCATATAAACTGTGTTTAATATGACTTTCCCAAGAAAACTCATGGAAAATATGATCCTATAAAGTAAAGACAGACATACATACCTACTTACATACATTAGTCATCAATACTTCTATACTATATTACTATATAACACTATAAAGAGGAAATGGATTTGAAAAATTCTATCATCAAGCTACACTAACCCCGGGTGACATAGGCTATTTTTTATCCCTGTATTCCCACGGGAACGGGAACTACGCGGGTGAAACCGCGAGGTGTCCGCTAGTATATTATATACGACTTTTATATTTTCTACACGCAAGAATATCTTCTTAAGTTCCTATTTTACTTGCAGGAATCCAGACAGATCTGAAAGTACAATGTGGACGACCGACGAATGTGCCAAATACTATCTTTGTTTAGATGGAGACGTCTTCGAGTTCCGCTGCTCATCATTGTTGATGTTCGACGTCAATAGACAGCTGTGTGATATGCCACAGAATGTCCACAACTGCGATCTTACTACAGGTATATAATACAGCCTAATCCTACTGAAATCTTCTAACATACCTAACACCTAGAAGAGAGAGGATGAAAATAGAGGCGGGTCCATCCTTTATTTTAATCTAAAATGTCCCACTATAGGCCAAAGGCTTCCTTTTCTCTTTTCCATGTGTCTTATCCAGTGTTAACGCTTGCTAATAATTGCCGGTAGAAGTCGAGTTCCTCCCGCAATCTTCACCTAAATTTGCCCCCTCTCGTCTAAAGATTAGTAAGCTCCAATCAGTTGTGGTTTTAAGCCACAACTCACTTCTTTTCGACCAACATCGCCATTCTAATTCTACGTAATCGTACATTAGATTGCAAATATTTTAGAGACACGCATACCAAAACCTCTATTGGACGCTGCGAAGTGCGCCAATGATACCCACATTGGCTGCTCAGACGGAACCTGCGTACCTGCTGAATACTTTTGCGATGGTTCTATCGACTGCAAAGATTCTTCAGACGAGGTAGGTAACACATTCCTAGCCAATCGTAGGTACATTCTGTATTTTTTTAAATATTAATTGAAGATATCAAATATACCTAATGCTTGCGTCTTACGATAAATAACGCATATACAATCGAGTAAAACATTAAGGTAGGAAAGGAGAAATCATTTGACTCGTCTACTGTAATACCATTAGCTATGAAAAAAATGAATTGGTCATTTCACAACTTCACACTTCATTATGACTCGCAAATCATCAATGCTAACAGCTGGCCTGACAAATTAAAATGATTCATTTTCTAATCTTCAATTTGTACTTTCACTGTACATAATTATAAAATTTTAATGCATTATGTCTTTGTCTTTACTGAAGAGTTCTCTTGATTGCTATCTTGATCAGGGTTGGTGTGACGTGAACTATGACCCTAACGCTGCAGAGCCGTGTGATGTAAACATGTGCCAACTACCAGACTGCTTCTGTTCGAAACAAGGGAATGGAATTCCGGGAAATCTCGTTCCTAGCCAGGTGAGCTCAGAATGTCTAGTGATATTTCCTCCTAAGTTCATATACATACATATACATATCAACCCATATGATGGCCCACTGCTGGGCACGGGTCTCCCCAGTAGATCCTGGGGGTAATTGCCATAATCGCCACGCTTGGCGAGCGGGTTGGCGATCGCAGTAAGGCTTTAAGTACGCAGAGGACGCTGCTGCCCGTCCTCCGGAGTGAAATCCCTTAGTCGCCTTGACGACACCCACGGGAAGAGATGGGGTGGTACTATTCTTAAGCCGGCACCACACGGCATGCTTGCAGCATGCTAAGTTCATGCTTGAGCCAAATTGTACCGGTTGTTTTATTGGATAGCACTGTTATTACCTGATGTCATAAGGTCTAAATATCTATGGAAGATCGTTTCAAAGTACTTATCAGGCCAGTAAATTAGACTTCCGATATAACTTTTCAGCGAGAGGTGCTCAAGATAGAGTCCTTCACGACTCTATTTTTACAAACATAGACATCGTGCTATGCTATAGTGAATGCACCACGTTTTTGATGTACCCCGCTCCTACTTATCTATACTAATATTATAAAGCGGAAAAGTTTGTTTGTTTGTTTGTTTAAACGCGCTAATCTCAGGAACTATTGGTCCGATTTGAAAAATTATTTTCTTGTTGGATAGCCCATTTATCGAGGAAGGCTATAGGCTATATCTATAATAATATTATAAAGCGGAAAAGTTTGTTTGTTTGTTTGTTTGTTTGTTTAAACGCGCTAATCTCAGGAACAACTGGTCAGATTTGAAAAATTATTTCTTTTTGTTGGATAGCCCATGTATCGAGGAAGGCTATAGGCTATATAACATCGCGCTACGACTAATAGGAGCGGAGTAGCGACGAGAAATGTTGCAAAAACGGGGAAAATTTACGCATACATAATTCCGCGGGACAGCTAGTATAGACATATGTTTACTCATAGATATTATTTCATATTATGAACTTCAACTACCATTTTCAGGTTCCAAGACCGTAAATGATTACTTGTCATTTTTCACATTTTTGCAGACCCCACAAATGATAACTCTTACTTTCGACGGTCCGATAAACCATGAGAATTGGGACGCCTATTCCAAACATGTGTTCACTCCAGAAAGAAACAACCCGAATGGTTGTCCAATCAAAGCAACTTTCTTCGTTTCACATCCATATACGAACTACAGACACGTGCAAAAGTTGTGGAATGACGGCCATGAGATAGCAGTTAATTCAATAACGTAAGTCATGCCAATAGAAACTTAACATTGTCTTGATAAGTCGTACACCCGCTAAGCAAACAGTTTGTAGCTAACTTGAGCAGGTACTGATTGACCGATAGGTATAGACATCATCTTCAAAAGTCGCTTGACAAATGACCAAGGCTCTTAAATGAATGGGACAAACCAAGGTTACTATCCTTGGTTTGCTACTTACTTCTAATATGAATTTTGTGGAGATATTTTGTGCTGAGTCGTTTGAATATTTGCAAATGATAAGATACTTAGATTGCCGACTGTACCTGAACCTGTTAGGTATCTAGCATCTTAGGAGATGCTAGGTACCTAACTAGGTTTTCGAATAAGTAAGTTTCACAATTGATATTAAATTAATTTAAGAAATAAATAAGTATAAGTTATACATAACTACATCGTAACAATACCAATGAGGTAACCAGTTAATAACGGTTTGGAAATCGAAACGAATCGAAGAGCATATTTGTTTTTATATGCAAAGTCTAGAAAGAATAATGAGTCAAAGACAAACTTATCCAACTGTTTACAACATATGTATACAATACTTAATGTGAGACGACTAATCACTATCAACGTATTTCACTTTTTATAGTTTTAATTAATTACTTTATACCTACCTTACATCTTCCAACACATCACGCGATTTGTATATCGGGTCAAAAGTATTTTCGTATTTTTCATACAAAGGAAAAAAAATTGTATATTTTTTTAATTATTTATAATATGTATACTTATGCCGTTTTGATTGATGACTTGTTGCCGTCTTGTGGGTAGTGCCATGATCCCATTGCTATAAAAATGTTGAGATCTTTGATAAAAAAAAAACTGACAGGTACCTAGTTTTCACAGTGTTCTTTTGAGGTTAACTTTATGCTTCCTAAAGAGTTCTGAAGTGACCGAAACAGGTGAAAATCTGATGGAGCAAGATCAGGGCTATACGGAAGATGCATCAACACATCCCAGCCAAGCTCTCTCAATTTTTGCTGAATGGCGTAGATCAGTGCGGTCTGGCGTTGTCATGATGGAACATCACTTGTCCATGCTTCGATCACGTTTTTTTTCGGACATTTTCGTCACCCGTAATCAACCGTTTAATAGGGGAGCGGGCCCCATAATGGGATGGTTACCCTTTATGGGATAGTGAAACATTTGTATCTGTATGCAGCGCCATCTCGTAAACGCACTGTGAAATAACTGCTACCTATGGTTCGGACGCCATTGCGGAGCGCTCGCGCGTCAGTCGCCATTCGGCTACGCGGAAAGTGTGTTTACGTGAGTATTTTGTTTTCGAGTTTTCGTAATATACCAGTTAGAAGTTCATTTATCTTAAGGTAAGTTTGATTTTCTGTTTAATTTTGTGGTTCTACATCATCTAAAAACGTTTGTGTTGATGTGTGTGTGTTGTTTCTTGCTGCATTTCAAGAAGTTTTTGAAATATGAACATGTGTTTTTAAAAACCGTAATGGCCCTAATATGGGATACCAGGGTGAGCCCAATATGGGATATCTAATATTGAGGTACATGTATCCTATTTTGGGATAGTTGGTTTATAAATAATTAAATTTGTGTGGATAAATCATACAGCACTATCTAGTGGACGCACCGAGCTCTCTGTTTGTTTTGCAAGTCACTGTACACGGTTAATTTTCTATCGCCCCGGATAGTTTCCGATTAGTGATCGATGGGGGTCACGATAACAATCTTTTATAAAGAAAATATATAAGTAAGCTCACTTAAGTATCTTATGAAATCTGCAGTGAGTTTGAGTACGCGATAATAGTTCTTTGAATTAAAAATGCGATATTGCCGTTTCTAGCCTAGGCGTAATTAATTCATAATCTTTACGTATCTTGAGTTGCTTTGTAGTAAACATTTATTAAGTCCAAAATCAACAGATTTTTTCGGAGCGAATAAAAAAAATGATATTTGTTGTACATGGTATACCTTGTTACCTGTAAAAAATTCCAAGGTGATAAAAAATTAAGAGTGTCTAGCTGATATACGACATAATTGGCAAAACCTACATATTTTTTAATATTAGAATGTTTGTTTTAGATGAATGATAAAGAAAGAAAAAAACGGAAGCAATGGGAGGCTGACCAGATGGTACGTGCCTACAACGCTGTGAAGAATAAAGAAATGGGATACCTTAAAGCATCCCAAATTTTTAAAGTACCAAAGTCAACGTTGGAGCGTTATTGTAAAAGTGAAACCCATGTAGCACAGCTAAATTCCATGAAAATGGGCCGAAAGCCTACTTTTTCACCTGACATGGAAAAAGAGCTTGCTGAATATGCTTTGATAATGGTTTCAAGATTTTATGGCTTGCGAGCTTCGGACATACGTTCTTTGGCATTCCAATTGGCAATAAAGAATGGACTGCCACATCAGTTTAACATGGAGAGCAAGATTGCAGGCCGAAAGTGGATGAGAAAATTTTTAAAAAGGAACCCTAATTTGAGTTTTAGGACACCTCAAGCTACATCTGCTAACCGAGCGAAAGGGTTTTCCAAAGTGAATGTAGACCAGTTTAATGACATCTTGGAGGCAGAGTTAACTAAAATCAATTTTGATCCGACAAAAATTTACAACGTTGATGAGACTGGCGTGACCGTTGTACAACATAAAATGGAAAAAGTTTTATGCTTAAAGGGACAGAAGCAAGTTGGCGGAATTTCGTCGGCAGAGCGGGGAGCCCTTATCACTCTAGTCACATGTATGAGTGCATCCGGTTTCTTTGTTCCACCCTTATTCATTTTTCCCAGGGTCAATATGAAAGAAGAACTTAAAAATGGTGCTCCACCTGGATCTCAATTTGCATGCCACAAATCGGGCTGGATTCAATCCCACATCTTTACACAATGGATTGTTCACTTTATTAATACTGTCCGTCCATGTAAAGATAGCCCAGTCATCTTGATCTTAGATGGCCACTTCACCCATACGCGAAATATTGATGTCATCGATAAATGTAGGGAGAATGGTGTTATTCTGATATGCCTGCCACCACACTCATCTCACAGAATGCAGCCTTTAGATGTATCGTTTATGAGCCCATTCAAAACGTATTATGCGAAGGAAATTGATACCTGGTTAAAAAATCATCCTGGACGCGTGGTGACTGCATTTCAGGTAGCAGAGTTAGTGGGGAAGGCATACATGAGGGCTGCCACATTAGAGGTCGCCGTTAATGGATTCCGTAAAAGCGGCATATTCCCATTTGACCGCAATCATTTCAGAGACCACGACTTTGCAGTGCAAGATGACGACAACGTTGAGAAAAATACGGATTTTGAACTAGCGAATCCTCCATTACCACCTACTTTCGATGTACACAACGAAGAAGATGATGACACGAGTAGGCATGAGGAAAAATCTCTCGTCCCAGTGATATCTCAAATCGCTTCAGCTACTGAATCAGGTGTGCTCCTGATGACTAGAAGTGCAGAACCAGCGCACCTTCCATTAGCACCTGCCTTAATTGACACACAAACCACACCACCGTCAAATTCTGGTGCTAAAAAGTCTCCACTGCTAGTACTATCCTCTTCTCGTTCAGCTCCATCGAGTTTATCATTCCTCTCCTTGACTGTATTACAATCTAAAGTCTCACGAGGATTAGTAGTTGAACCAACTCCACTTTCAATTTTACCCCATACTGAATCACCAATGTTACCGTCATCGACTTTCAATGATGAATTGTATGATATTTCGGTCTCATCCACTTTAACAGGGCCACAAGTCACACGCGGGACACGCTCATTAGTTTCAAAATTTTGTGTCAAACCGGCCGACATCAGTCCCTTACCCAAAATTCAGTCAAAATGCAAGAAACCTGGCCAAGAAACTCAGCTCCGAGGTGGAAAACCTTTATTGGTGACCAGTTCACCATACAAAAATGAATTACAAGAACAGCTCATCAAAAATCAAGCAATACCAGGGACCTCTAAAAGTAAAACGAAGAAACTTAATAAAAAGAATGCTAAAACGACTGTACGAAAAACTGTTAAGAAAAAGGAGAAGTCTGCTAAAGAAAACGAGAAAAAGAGCCAAAAAAAGAAGACAAATGTTAAAGAAAAAAAAAAAAAGAAGATAGCTGTAAAGAAGAAGATTTTACAAAGTAGTTCATCCAGTGAAGTAGACGAGGACGAGCTGTTATTGATGAGTTCCGACGAAAGCCACACTGGTGAAGACGCGCAGTGCATTTATTGCCTTAGTGAATGGTCAAACGACATTGCTGGAGAAAAGTGGATCAGGTGTACTAGATGTTTCCGGTGGTGTCATGAGTTGTGTGCTGGTGTAGAGCCGCGCACATCGGTGCGCATTACATTCTGTTGTGATCTTTGTAAAGACTAGGTGTACCTTTTTTTAATAAATATTTTATACGATTTATTTTATTTTATTGTTAGGGATGAATCGCCATGCAAATTTCACATACATGATGTATCCCAATGTGGGATATCCCATAATAGGTACATGTCCCAATGTGGGATATCCCATAATAGGTACATGTCCCAATGTGGGATATCCCATGATGGGGGTATATGGTATCCCATATTGAGATACACTTTATTTTTTAGTATTTTTTCTCAATTGCAACATTTTTATCAGTATTTACAAAAGTATGAATGGTAGAAGAATCCGATTTCATAGCAATGTAAAATATAACATTTCGAATAAATCGTTCTAAGTTGGAGTAGTACTGCATTATAGGTTTTAGGGAAACAGATGTTCATACAAAACTATCCCATAATGGGGCCCGCTCCCCTAAGTGGGTCGGAATTGTTACGTTTTAACAAAGAATCGCAAATGGAAACACGTTGCATTAAGTTTCTCTCAGTGAGATCATGTGATACCCAAATATCAAGTTTTTCTTGTACCCACACTTTTGTAAATGACGTAAAACTGTTTTGTGATCAACATCCAGCAATATTTTAACTACTAATATGTCAATCTCGCTCCACTTTTTCAATGATTCCACTGATTTTATCCGTGACAGGGCGTACAGAGCGAGCCTTATCCTTCACACTAAAATTTCCAGACTAGAAACATTTGAACCACATTTAAGCTACTCGTAATTATACCGCATTAGGTCCGTAACCGCACAAATTTTATTCGCGGCGTTCGTCACATTTTTATGTTTTTGTAATAAAACTTTAAAATATACCGAATTTCTTCGTCACCTAAGTTAATTTTGCTTGCTTGAAGAACAAAAGAAAAATAGCGGGAACTAGTTTTTTTTATTTATTGCATCTTCAGAATGTCAACATAATATGTTGCTGGCTGGTTTTAATACTACTATTATATTATAATGGTAGGTATTAAAACCAGCCAGTTACATTCAGTACAACTAAAGAGGTTTGATTACTAACAACACATTCAAAATACGAAAATACTTGTGCCCCTACAGTGTCATCAATTTTTACGTCAATGTTTATCCCCCACCATTTTTTTTAAATACATTTTCCTATAGTTCATTCTGAATTGAATGAGCTGTCGCTCATATCTATAGGAACTTTAGCACTAATTTTTACGCTTTTCATATTGTTAACTACACTATGAAAGTCACTCGAAGTGTTATTTCCTTAATACGAATAATACGGAACCCTAAAATTACGCTGCAAACTGTGTCTTACGGCACCGTGAACTAAGAATTGGTGATAGTGATGACGAATCAATAATTTTTATAATGTTACAGACATCGCGGCCCGGAAGACTGGTGGTCCAAAAACGCGACCGTTGAAGATTGGTTCGACGAAATGGTTGGCCAAGCAAATGTGATCAACAGATTCGGTAGAGTTCGCATGGAAGATTTCAGGTCACAATAATGTTAATTGATTGTACATTCATTTCCTACAGCGTATTCATTATAATGTTTTTTTTACATTGAGAAATCACAGCATTTTTGCTAAGTATGTTATTTGATGATTCGAAAGTCAGATAACTGCGGCAATAAGATCGTTGGGAAATATCTTGAAATTATGTTTCTGCGTCTGTCTTAGTAGTATCAAGAGATGGGATGGAAGAAATATTGGACATGGAAAAAGGATAATAAGTATGATTATGAAAGTCATTAAATGTAGATGACGATTAAAACAAATATGGATGAACTGTGTGAATGATGATATGGTGAGAGAGGAACTTAGTAGGTAGGTAGGTATAGAATGTCTGAGTGTCTAATAGATAGAGAGTCGAGGCAAAATACCTACATATAGCACCGACCCCAAGTTATTGGGATAAAGAGCTGGAAGACGATGCTCGAATCGGGTCAACATTTAAGTATATTGGTAAGTGCCGCAGATCCAAACAGTGGTAGATCCAGCGTTGTCGTTTGGGAGGGGGGGCTTGAACCAGAAAGGGCCATTGTTGCACCACTCACACGAATAGAATGAATGAATGGTGAATGATTTTAGGGGCGCTCAAGCCCCCTAGCTGGATTCAAATAACTTTAACTTCAATTACCTACTTTCTTTTTACAGAGGGATGCGAGTACCTTTTCTTTCAGTAGGATGGAACCGTCAGTTTTTGATGATGCAAGAATTCGGTTTTGTGTATGATGCGACAGTGGTGGCGCCGTTGGCTGACCCTCCGTTCTGGCCCTACACTCTTGATTACAAGATGCCTCATAAATGTACAGGTACGTAGCTTCGTTAGATTAAAAAATAATAATAATAAGAACTTGAGAAACAGAACTCTCAGAAGTACCTACTTATAGTTACTTATGCAAAATTTTATCTTATTAGAGCTGTTTCTGAGACGGTTGGCACTAATATTATATAGCTGAACATTTAGTCTAGTTTGTTTCTTTGTTGAACGCGCTAATCTTCGTAAGTAGGTACCTACCTACGATTTTCGTTTGAAATTGGTATCTATGCAAAATACACGGGTTGAAAGCATCTAAAACGACATAATCCATAATCATTGTCAAATCGTAATTCATGTCAATAGTATCTACCTAACGGGATATGTGATCGGTAGAATTCTAAGTAGGTCCCTATCTATACCTGCCTACCTAATTTATGCACTCTTTAATTACCTGATAAGTTGATGTCTAATATCTTCAATAAAAACAAACTGATTCATCTGTAATACCTAGTAAAGTAATAACTAGAACGTGTGAGTGATTATGTAATAGATATTATGCGTTAAAATTGTCGATCGCGTTGGTATTGCCAACACTTGGTTTTATTTCTCCCCGAGTCACCGGCTGACACGTCTATATCTATGCTAATAGTATACAGCTGAAAAGTTTGTTTGTACGCGGTAATATCAGGAACTTCTGGTCCGAATTGAAAAATTCTGTTGGGTAGCCCATTTATCGAGGAAGGCTATATAACATCACGCTACGAGCAATAGGAGCGGAGCAACAATGAAAAATGTTTAAGTGTAAAATAAAACGTCATTGTTGAATTGTGCTCGTGGGTTTTCGCTAGTAGGTAAATAGATCTAATAATCTGCTGAGTATCTAAATAGAAAACTTGAAACGTACCTACCGAGGTATTTATCTAAAAATTGAAATTAGGGATTAAGTACCTCCTAATTATAATGTTTTCCTAATATTATGGTAAAATTTGTATGTTGGCTACACTGATGACAATGCGAGTGCGACGACAAGACGACATTTAAAGAGAGATTGCATTCTGCGTGCCACCATCGCCATCGTCATTGTTAGTTCGCGATATTACGTGTAACTACAGGGAATGCGGAACGAGCTTGCAAACACGTTTCAATCAAATTAATGCGATTGTAATATTTATGAAACAGCGGCATGGCATAGCTGGCGTTCTCCTCAACTATTCAGATTTCATCAAACCTTTAAAAAATCGACTGCTTTAGATGTTGAAGTTACTTACTTTAAATTAAAAGTTTGGAATAAATTTTGTGATTTTTTAGGCATTTTAATGCTAATTTATAATGGGGATGTTGACTGTCAAGTCAAATCAGTCTCTTTTTATGAAATGTCAAAACGACAAGCTCTTTAACCGCTAGGCCACCGAACTATAACCTATACTAATAATAAAAAGCTAAAGAGTTTGTGTGTTCGTTTGAACGTGATAATCTCAAGAATAACTAGGTAGAGTTAAAAAAATATTTTACTGTTGGATAGCCCATTTATCGAGAAATGCTATAGGCTATAACATCACGCTACGATCAATAGGAGCGGAGCAGCAATGAAAAATGTTGCAAAACGGGAAAAATAGACGTAGACAAAGTTGCGCGGGTCAGCTTACGATTAGCTGTGCCCGCTACTTCGTCCGCGATTACGCGGAACAGACAGACAAAAAATAAAAACTGTGTTTTTGTTATCAGTACTTACCACATATCCTTTCATATGCATTTATCTAATAAAAAAACTGTTATTGACAATCTGACATTACAACAGACACTTCAATTTTATTTATTTGTATAGATTAGTGGGTTCGACTTCGATTCTCAGCCAAAATAAATCCGATGCGGAAGTTGTTTTTGTATTTTTTTTTAATATTTTGGACTTACCTAATATTAGTAACCCTATTTCTACAGGCAATAACCAATACTGCCCGACACGAAGTTACGCAGGCTTGTGGGAGATGGTCATAAATCCACTTTCTGACGGCGAACATACTTGTGCAACCCTGGAGTACTGCCCTTCAACCGCCACTGGAGACGATGTTTACAATATCCTAATGAACAATTTCAAGAGACATTACTTGAAAAATAGAGCGCCATTTGGAGTTCATCTAAATTCTGCATGGTTCAAGAATAATGATTATATGGTGGCTTTCAAGGTAATATAACAAAAGCGTGAAACTTCAATGTAAAAAGTTTGGTGTCTATATATGTCAAATTTTAAATGATAATCAACTTTTTAGGGTTCCGTAGCCAAAATTACTGCCTCTGTGGGGCGGTGGGAGTGTGTCCGACTGCTACGCAAGAGGTCGTGGGTTCGATTCCCACACGGGACACCACTTTGTGTGATCCACAAATTGTTGTTCCGAGTCTGGGTGTACTTTGTGTCCGTAACTTGTATGTTTGTGAAGTCCCCGCGACACAGGGCTAGTAACCTACTGCGGGAGTCGTCTTTAAAAAAAAAAAAAAATGGCAAAACGGAACCCTTATATTTTCGCCATGTCCGTCCGTCCGCACCTTAGCATGGATACACATAGGTATTACTTATGCCGACTACGTGAAAGAATAAAATTTTGAAAAAAAAAATTTAGCGTACCTCCTCTACTTAGGGATGTGATTTTTTTTCTCACCTACACCATTGTGGGGGTATCATTAGATAGGTATTTTAAAAACATTAAGAGGTTGCACCTACATACAATTTTTCGATTTAGGGACCCGTTTGTGAAATATTAAGCTTTAAAGTGCAAATTTGTTAGAGTCAAGTGTCCCTCCCACCTGCCAGCTAAATTGTTGATGTTACGTATGTGAAAAATTCACGGTAGTAGTACCTATATAAAACTATCACAGCTAAGTAGGCTTTACAACTTAACGAGTAACAGCAGACCACGTGAAAAGTAACAAAATTTTCGTTCAGATTCCATTGAAAAATACTTAAATACCGTAGTTAGTAGTTCTAATTCTAGTTTAGAAAACCCATTTCTTAAGCCGGATTATTCGAATGGGGCACAACGGAACCCTATATAGTGCGTGCTATATATGTCGGGCCACACACAATGTAGGGTTCCGTTTTTTAAATTTCGTTCCCGGTTTTTTAGAGTTATTTTCAAAAGATTACTACCTATTAGATTTCCTTGGGGCCTAGATCAGCTCAGCTACCAATTTTGTATCAAAATAGACTCAGACACGTTGTTTTTATCAATACTAGTGTCAATGGTTGCTAAGTGGCTTTGTTATGAAACATTTCGGCTTAAGTATAGGTAGGTATTCCACTAAAGATCAGCAGTGATTTTGTAACCATTATTATTACTTTCCAGAAATTCATGGATGAAGTATCAAAACAACCAGACGTTTACTTCGTAACTTACAAAGAAGTGATAGACTGGATTAGAAGACCAACTCCCGTTCTTCAAGTAAAGAAATTCCAGCCGTGGCAATGTAAAGAGCGGCATTTCAAGGAAGAGGAGATCGCGTGTTACAAACCGACTACTTGCAAATTGCAGTCCAAAGTTCTAGAAAATGATAAATACATGATTACTTGTACTGATTGTCCGAAAACGTATCCTTGGATTAGAAACGAATTTGGATATGATTGATACTTTAGTAGCGTTACTTATTTAAAATTTACGAAGTTACCAGATTAAGACTAGTTAAATTTAAGACACAAGTACCTACCTAGTTTATTGTTTCAAACCCTCCATCATCTTCATCATACAGCAGAGCATAGAGAAGAGAAAACGACTGGGGTGTCGCCCTCAAGATGAAGTAGAAATACGCTGCTCTGGAAGTGAAATCTTTGTATACCTCTTGTCTTTCTATGTGTGACGCCGATATGCAAGTCTCTATTTTTAATTACCTATGATGAAGCGGCGGTAGCCTAATGGCTAAGGCATCCGTCTCGAATCCTACCCATTATAATACCGACGTGAACCCACTCCTAACACAAGCCTTTTAACTTAGCTGGAGGGGTTAACAAGATTGCTAGTAATGTGGGACTTAATCCCACATTGCTAGTTATCTTTAAAAAAGAAAACCTTTGCTTTATCTGGCACTGCCGCTGACCCAGTTACCTGGAGCACATCACCTACATCTCATAATTTACCTCATTAATGAAGTCTCTCCGATTATTCACATGATTGCGTAATGTAACCATGATTCCTTTTCAAAGTTGTACTTATGTGCATAAGTTTCAAATATTATATTGCAATATTATCATACTGAATTTTTAAACTTATATTTCATTACTTACTTTTTATGTTTTCATAATTTGTAACAGTATTTTATATTATTATTCTCCTTAATTAAGTATTAAGTGTGTGCAATAATTTATTACATAGAATATAAAAAATCAATCATGTCTAAAGTTTAAGTAATAAAAAATAAATATTGTTTATGTATTTTTACTTAATTAATTTACAAATAATGTTTATATTACAAAAGAAAGCCTTATTTTAATGTTATCCTTCCTGTGTAATGAAAGGATTTGGAATGGCTTCCATACCATCCATGGGACATATTAGAACAACAGAAGTTCCTCTACAAACAACTAAACCTAATGCTCGTGTGTCATCCAATAGCTTGTAAGGGTCATCAGGATCTGAAAAAACCAAAATATATGTTAGTCAACTGCCAACTGTAAACAGCAACATGAGGCCCCATTATAGTAAGACTCCTAGATAAACTTGAGCTACCACATCATCAGCACTTTCACTAGAATAAATACAAAATCAAATGGTTCTACTACACATTCTGTCAGCTGCCTCATCATCAGCTCTTTTACTTTATTCATTAGTCTCTATAGACTAGATTATAATGATAATGGTGAACTTTGTAGTGCATCACAATAAAAATAAATTTAAAAAATATCACATTTACTAGAATAAATACAAAATTAAATGGATAAACTACACATTCTGTCTTCTATGAAGCCAAGGTTGTCACTCCTGTCCACCTTTATTAGGCTAATTTGTGTATCCTAACATCCAAACAGGATGAATAGTGCAAATAAGTTTCACATGGATTTACATTGCACAACCTTTAGTAATGAGAGTATAATGTTCTGCTTTCCCCCAGTAATGAGTTACCAATATATTTACATATTGTTTGTCCTTGCAATAAGTAAGGAATTAGTAGCTACTGATATATAATATGACCGAAAGTCCTACATACCTCTTAAGAATTCCGTAGTATTGTCTAATACAAGGTTCAATAGAGGATCGTAGCCTTTCAATATTCCCGCCGCTTCTCGGCCACCAGCAAATTTCACACGAATGCTCTTCTCTAAATATTTACTTAGGTCAAGAATAGATTCTTTTCTTCGCTTTTCTTTATTGTCCCCGGCGCCCTGAGAAGACTGTAAACATAATAGAAAACCAGAATCATAAAATAAACTAAGTATAACGTAGGAAACATTTGAAATGCTTAGCCATTACTATTATTGAAAAATACTTTACCTTTCCTTTATCACCACTATCTTTTGATGCCATTTTCAGTACGTATTTTTTTAATTTTTGAAATAATTTGTATTTTCAGCGTCTCAAAACAATGCACACATCAATCCATCAAAATTTTGAGGTTAAGTTCTGTTCGGAAATAGTATGTAATCTTACGAAATTGAATTTATTTTCATTTCAGTCTGAGAATTGGTACACCACCAGCCAATATGCTGTGCTATAATAACAAATAGAAAAAAATAGAAAAAGAAAATACAAGAATTTAATATTCTTTCCTCTTCTTTTTCTAATTAAAATCTTTAGAGAAAAGTAAAAGAACTAAATCAGCTATTTTGCAACGGTAACAAAAATGTCATTAGTGTCAATTGTCAAAATTTGATACGCCCTCCGCCCTCCCATCTGTCGAAAAAATCGCGACGTAAACAAAAATAAGAAAACAGGAAAATACAGTGTTAACTAAAAAAATATTACAGATTGGACGTTTATTATTTGATTTTACGGCGATGGATAGTGCATTTGATACAAAGCCAATAGAATATTGTGATTAATAATAATCAAATGAGATATCAATGCGCTCTTCGGTGAGCTACATCCTATCTCACGCGCCAGGGGAGTCGGTGATGTCGCACCCGGACTATTCGCAGCATGCCCAGCACCATGCGTGCCTGCTGGTGCTCGTCAAGGGCATCGGCGGAATGCTCAAGAACTTTAACAAGCTCTGGGAGCGGATACAGAGGGTCAACAATATAAAAGTTACTGGTAATCAGTCAATTCAGTCTGCAACTACACTATAATAATGGGTATATTCCGATACGCACTGGAGCACTGTAAGGTGTGACATTAATTTAGTATACTGCGAAGCCATTCCTTTATAATTAGCTAGGTATATTGGTTACTGTATAAAATGGAATGCAGTCCAGTATACTTTCATCCACTTAAATAACTTTTATATGTACAATGTATGAGATCAACAAGAAAAAAAATTAATGTAGTTATAATTAAAAATGAAGGTATTTGTCAATTGAAGTAAGTGCATAATGCCTGAATCAAAGCAATTAATTTAATTTGTTGATCACTTGATCAAAGTACTGAGAGCACTGTACATTGAAGTGCTTACAGTACAAAAAAAGGTGACGATTAATGATGTGACATATTTCCCAAGAATACTGCGGTAGTATACTATCAGTCATAATGGAACGATTTCTCCCCAGTAAAAGCACTGAACAGTGCTGGCAGTGTATATCAGAACACACTCAATATTTCTAGCATTATGACTTGTGTCATAATGTCTCCTTCACATTTTATTATTTTGTTTCTAGATTCAACTGGTCAAGTGAGAGATATTTGGGTTAGATATGTTAGAGACTATCCAGTGGAAAACAATGACTGGGGTGACTTTCAAACTCATAGGTAATATATATTTTTATAAATTACTCATACCCATAACCATACCTTTACTAATAAACAAAAACGACTGTTTCTAGCACATAATAAACTGTGTAAAAACATCACACAAGGAATGTAAGTGTGATTATATTAATTTGTGCCAATGTTATGTCTGTAAAGTTGTTAAATGTATGTGTGGAAAGACTGATCTAGTATAGGACTACAATGCCTCCCTGGAAAACAAGACAATTTTCATTATTATATGCCACTAACGTCAGAAAAATAATTAACCTAAATCGTTACCTATTTAATCAGAAATAGATAGATAGATAGACAATTCTTTATTGTACACCACACTTATTAAATTACATTATAATTACACGATCACATCATTATTGCTTACATTAGCGCATGCACAATGGGCGGCCTTATCGCTGAGAGCGATCTCGTCCAGGCAACCTTTGGATGGACAGGAATGTATGTAAGAGTACCACGTGGTGAAGAAGAATGTAAATAAAATAAAGATGTATATAATTTTACATAATATCAATAGATAAACACAAAAACATATATCTAACATTATAATAAAACAATTGAAATAGAGTAACTAGCAAATGTGTTGTTTATATTTTTAATTCAGGAACATTTTTCCGGGATAAAAAGTAGCCTATATGCTATTTCAGACTATAAGCTATCTCTGTTCCAAATTTCATCCAGATCTGTTTATGCGTTGTGGTATGATTGAATAACAAACATCCATACATCCAAACTTTCACATTTATAATTATATATTTAATATAATAATAAAGACATGTTACGATTATGGAGGTATACATTATTGGAATGTAAAACTAAGTAGGTAAATATCCATCAATCTAAATTAGGTAAAAATGAAACTGTAATAAGACACAATTACAAAGAAAGTTGCAATTATGTTTTGTTCTGTTCGTTTGAGTTTGGTAGCACATGAAGAAACTAAATAAGTCTACATACTTGCTATATGTGGAACAGAGACAGCACTAGTAATGAATATGGATGTGTAATTGGTGCAGTAGGAAATAATTGCTACAACAGTTTAGCAGTTTAATAATGTTTCAAAACTCATTTGGGAATTGAATACAAACATGCCTGTTCTATGATTTATTATTACAAAGTTTGTAGATAAGTAGTTTTGTCTTCATGTAGTATGGTAACACACAGTTTATTTACTATAGCTTTATTTACTCATACAACATCCAAGGACTAAGCCTCTTTGTTGGATATTACAAACAACAAAGTAGCTCTAATAACCTGATCACACTTGACCAAAAAAAAAAGCTTAGACTGTTTATTTATTCTCACATTTAAAAACAATATTGCATATTATTATGTACACTACGTGAGGCTGACGCGCCGATCTGCACCACACCGTAGCTTTCGTCACAAATTAGATACGCTATACGCTACCTTCAAAAGCGCTCGGAGGTACAGTGTACATAACAATATTATACAAAATTGTTTACATTATGTAAAAAAAAATGCTCTAAAAAGTTTTTTTTTGTAATGTGTTCGTTTTCTGATACTAATCAGGCACACGAAATTGTAGCAGTTAAGTTTTTAACACATTTTTTTAATATTTCTATGATATACATGTATAATGCTATAGACAAATTACATCCAGATATGGAATAAATATCCATAATAATCACACTGCAAGTCTAGTTAAGTTAATTATACTAATACAATAATACAACAAGATTATCATTGTGTGCATATTTTGAAATATTTATGTTTCCATGTAGTCTTGGTATAAAAAATGGAAACATGATGTTTGAATCTGTGCAATATGACAGTTTCTTCTTTTATGAGGCAAAATCCTGCATTCTGTTTAGATTTTCTTTATTGTCTAATTCTGCCAAGTTGCTCTTTTTACACAACTTCCTATAGACATGATGACACATTAATGAGATTTATAATACCATTCTAAGCACTCTCACTTAAAATTTGCAGACGGTTACTGGGCCTAATAACATTGAGTAAGTTCATGAATCAAGCGGAGCTGAATGAAGTCTGTCGTGTTCATGAGTCTCTTAAAGTGAAGTACTCCAATACACTGTTTGACTCCCGTGCGTTCATGTTCGGTCCAAATAGTAATATGAAGAAACCAGAACAGGAGCCAGAGACATATAGCTATTATGAAGAAGAAAAACCTATAAGGGATGGCAGCTTGAGTGACAAGTAAGTAGGTAGTAGTACCAATAAGATTGGCGCCAAAGCATTCGCAAAAAAAAAGTTGGTAAGGTTGTGACATGCTTACAAACAGTTATTAAGTATATGTTAATTTTTACCCCATCCTTTTGGTCAAAAATGTAATCAGGCAAACAGTACTGTAACAACAGCAGCATGGCTGGTAGGGGTTTCAGGATCTATGTCCTTGATGGGAAATCAAACTATTGTTCCCCATTAACTAAATGTATCCGAATTTACAGCTGATTAATTATTAAAAACCTCCATATAATACAATCCGACTTTTCAGCCCCATCGGCTCTGACGGTTCTCCACTTCTATTGTTTTCCTTCTACGTTTTTCTCAATTTCGAAATCAGACTTTTTAGAGAGTCAAAGCAAATAGTTCACAAATATCAATGAGGTTTCACGCCAGGTGAACCCCACCCCACCGATCCACCTGTCACAGCACCTACAACTTAAAGTATTCTGAACAAATATATTATCTTCATCCATAATTTAACATGTTTACAGTCATCCAAACAAATCCTAAAAGTAACCGATTTCACAAGGCCTAATTCACACGAGTGTTAAAAACCCGATGCGCTAAAACCCAGCATAAGCGCTTTTCTCGATGTGATTTATTCCCAACGCACAGCGTTGAAAATACAACACTGCTCGATAAAAAAGGGCCGCGTTTAAAAACACTGCCGTTTGAATATGTACTTGGGAATGCATTTGTTCTATTTCAACACTTTTTTAACAGACGTTAGAAAAGCTCTCGTTCGAATTAGGCCTAACTACCTATGTATTTGCAGCTGCTGTTATGATAACTAGGTATTTCATACAAATTTCTACTGAGTTGTTCTATAATATACTCATTTGACTTGTCAGTCACCCAGTCTATTAACTGGGTCCAGTTGAGACAAATGGCGCATGAAGACCAATGTCGGTAGCCAATCTAAATCAAATGTTTAATTTCAGAGCTTCACTACCAAGTGAACAAGCTGACAGCCTATCCTCATCTGAAAGCTTCCCGCACTCCGCATCCTCAGCATCATCATACCCTCAAGAGGAAACCTTCATGACTCCGTCCAATTTCAAGACTCACGCTATGTTCTATGGCGAGAATGACCCAGTGCCAGACTTGGAGCAGTGTGTGGCAGACCTTATCAATTCATTGTTCTGGGTTGTTGAGTCTAAGAGATTGGAAAGATCCAGGGAGAAGTTGGAAAAGGTGTCACTTCTCTTGGCGCCTTTTGAAAAGAAGGATTTTGTAGGTCAGTACTACACTCTGCATGTATTCAGGGGCGGATCCAGGATTTCAATCTGGAAAGGGGCATGAGAGGCAAATGGCAATGCCGGATCTAACGGAAACAACCATCAGGGGCGTGCCTCCGTGGATCTGTCTATTCATGTGTTGATAAAGTGGCTACCTGCTGTCTGTCGCTATGTACGAGTATGTATGCTTAGGTCTTCTGAACTACGCAATGGATTTTTCACTCGGATTTTTCATATGTATTGTACATTATGTGTATAGATAGCGGAGAAAAGTCTGTGTGAAGCCAGAACGGGCCGCTAGTTCTTAAATAAACATTATTATACTGCTATAATGGTAGGAATGCATGTTTATCGACTTTATTGCAAGTGATCACGCAATAGATAGTGAATGTATTTTATAAATAACTAACCCTTCCCCATGACTCCGCTCGAGGTCATCCTCGTAGGTTAGATATCGTAAAATGTTAACATACAAAAAAATGGGCAGGTTTGTTAGAAAATATGGGAGTCAATTCCATATTTTCCAGCAAATTGCCTATTTTTTAAATGGAATTTCAAAAATTCCGTTCTTAACCAACATCTCCTCACAACAACTTAGTTACCTGCCAAATTAACGTCATCTTACCACTGTTTTTTTAATTAGATGCATTCCTCACGATGCGAGTATATGTCCTCTTAAACAGTACACATAAGAACCTTTATTTAACCGCCTCTTTTTAGGCCTCGACATGGAGTCCCGTAACAACAAGAAGCGCTGCATGGGCCGCGTTACTAAGAACTTAGCTGATCTGACTTTACAAGCCGGCTTGGTCGCCGACAGCCTGAGCTTGTACAACTCTTCTACTGAAATGCTTAAAAGTGACTGGCTGTGGTTAGCAGCCGCTAAAGAAGGTAACATTTTTCACTATTTGTGATAATTAGCATTGTTATAGTATAATATAATAAACCATATTTTTCCACATGTCATGGACATTTGGTTATACATATAAAAAACAAACACTACCATCTGACTACAAAAACATTCCTTTTTAAAAAGTGTGAAGCAAGAATATATACTTGTCTGACATTCTTATCTACAATGTTTTGAAGATAGCCGTGGTCGTGTTATATTTCAACTTGCCCTATTAATTAATTGCTTATGACCACGGCTATAAAGACAAAACATTCGCTAATTAAATGCTATTATTATAAATGTAATATGAATAAGGGCATACATTATAAATATAAAATACTAGCTGACCCGCGCAACTTTGTCTGCGTAAATTTTCCCCGTTTTTGCAATATTTTACATTGCTGCTCCGCTCCTATTGATCGCAGCGTGATGTTATATAGCCTATAACCTTCGAACGACGACGACGAAGTTGCGCGAGTCAGCTAGTTATAAATATAATCAAAAATAAACTCTATTTACAGGTCTCTGTACTGCTTCAGCAATACTTCTATATCCAAATCTCCGCAATCCGACACCGCTTCACAGAAACGCTAGCCTTCAAGAGAATTCCCCGAGCAAAGCGAAACAACTCTCACTTTTCCAGCCAACCACTGACCCATTCAGAAAATATAAAATTTCATCACCTCTTAGAACCTCTAAAACTTCGAGCCCAGTGAATCCACCCAGTGAACTAACCCCTACTTCCTCTGACAGTGTAGAAACATCATCTAGGCAATCAGAAACTGACAACGGTGACTCAGAATCTTTAGCTTCTTCAAGTGATATGGAATACCAAAGCCACAAGTCCTACATAGGACCTGATCTCCCTTCAATACCTAGACAACCTCCTTCACAAATAAACAACCAGTACTTACTAAATGGAGAAGAAATTGCCGAAAGATATAGAGAAGCTATAATGGATTATAGTAAATATAAAAATGCTGGGGTTATTGAAACGGAAGCTTGTTTCAAAGCGGCCAGAATTGCTGTTGAACAGAGTAATAGTTTGCACGCGTCCAGTTTTCTCCAGAATGTCATATTTATTAATTTAACTTTGAGTGAGCAAGAGAAAATCCAGAGGTTTGAAACGTTAGCAGAACTGTATAAGGAAATTGGTAAGTTTTAATTTATTCTTAACTAGACCATGCTATCGGCTCCGGCCGCAAGGATGTCGGTAATAGGCTATTTGATAACATTAAAAATACACTACCAACTGTGGTCATCCTAACAGATATTAGTCTAAAAAGCCATATTTCACTATAATATATACAAAATTAAGTTTATTTTTTGCAAATTACTTGAAATAAGATGTAAATAATTAATGATATTTTATCTGTGACGAAAACGCTCTGTGATTGGTTGCAAGTCTAATGACGCCATTTACAAGTAAACAATAACTTCTTTGAGTGATTGTCTTTCGCGGTTTCTGCGTTTCGAGTTTTTGATGTGATATTTTCAATCTTTGAGTTATTCTGAAGCAGTTTTCTGTTATTTTATTTATCCTTCTGTATAGTTCTGTTGTTGTGAATCAACTTGTTTACTTGTAGATGACGCCACATCTATCATATGGCCGACGCCATTACGAAACTGCGTTTTTGGCGCGGTTGTGAAAATTTAAACTTGAAAATTGTTTTAAAATATTAAATACTGCAGATATCCCAGAAATAATCCCATATATATTATTATGAAATGATTTTCTAAAATTAGTCAAATACCCTTTTGCGGTAATCCTGTGTAAACTATTTTATAGTCTACTTTAAATTTTACCCTTCTAATCAACAAAAGGGTATGCTACTCTGTTTAAAATAATACCTAGTTTAAAATGTTGGCTTCTCTAATAAAAAGCTACAAAAAAAATCGGCAAAGACAAGGCAACGTAAATGTTATTTATATTCCGATAACACTTCTGGACTTACCGCGAGCGCACACTAACTTACTTCAGTTCGCACCACTGACACGCGCGTTGCGTGTTTTCAATGCGGTTTCTGACCAAAGAGACTGTTTTTTCGTGTTCACTGAGCGAGTTCGCAAAGGTCACTGAGTAATTTTTGGGCTGTAATTAGTATTAATGATTTTGTAATAGGTATTTAAGTTTATATGTATATAATTGTAAGTCTACAACCATTGCATTAGGTATGTACCTGTAATGATGGCGGTATGTGTTAAATAAATAAATAAACATTAGGTGGCCAATTTCTACGCGCATTTTTTCCGCTGACCGTTTCAAAGACAAGTGACAGCTGACACCAAATTGAGTTTTGCCTATATTATTCATATTCATATTCATTATTTATTGTGCTCTGCCGAAAGTACCCTATTGCAAAACCTCTTTCATTCTTTCGCATCGGTAGTAGA
Organism: Herminia tarsipennalis; assembly: GCA_945859575.2. NCBI lineage: Eukaryota > Metazoa > Arthropoda > Insecta > Lepidoptera > Erebidae > Herminia > Herminia tarsipennalis. The sequence goes on along the minus strand of OX243846.2, from coordinate 14,955,817 downwards.
AGTCGCCCCATGAAGAAGAGTTGACGTATTCCTCCTCCTCCTCACCACATCATCATCATCACGGAAAGAAAACTGCTAACAGTTATTAATTAACAGTAGCCTATTTTGTAGCTTGATTGTTTGCTTCCGATACAGTATTCGAACTGACTTTCGATCAAGCGCTAAGACGTGTCGAGGTCGGAGGCAATTATACAGTAACACGCACCATTGCCAATACTTCTAGATATAATGAAAAAAACAATAGCCAAGGTCAACTTTTGAATATAAATAATATTTTAGGTTTCCACCGCAAGGCTGGCTTTTGCCAGCGTTTGGCAGCTACAAGACAAGTCAGTCCTAACAATCCCAGCCCTGATTGGCAGAAATGTTATTATCTGATGCTACACAGCTTCCCAGGGTATAAACTGAGTTTGGATCCTAATTATGTTATTCAACATCAAGTTGGTAAGTGCTCTTAGAAAATGTAAAGACCATCTCATATATGTAGGTATATTGTGTTAAACATAGGTTTTAGGATTTGTTGTGCTCTTTAACATGTACCCATCACACCTCAGCCAGTGTATCGAGCTCCCATAACTTTATCGAGAGCATTTAATCATTTACTGCCAAAAGTCATCTACTGGGAAAGTATGTAGGTAGAAAAGGTACCGGAGTTGTGAAAATAGCGAGAAACTGATTCGTTACCATTTTCACATCTAATATGTATTTTTTTATCTTGGAACAACTCACCTGATCCCAAACTAAGCAGAGCTTGTACTAAGGAAACCAGACAACTGATAAGCATACTTATATATTTCATAATACATACATATTATAGATAAATAACACCCAGACAAAATAAACCATTGTTCTCATCACACAAAGTTTTATCCTGGGTGGGGATCGAACCCACGACTTCTTGCGTAGCAGTCGGACACACTCCCACCGCGCCACAGACGCAGTCAGAATATGTGTACCTAAAGTTGATTGGAACGAAACTTTGCTCACACAAAATATTCAGTAAACACTTGACCCTGGTAGAAATCAGATAAATTTCCATAAACTAAAAAAGGAGATAAAGAAAACTTTGTCCTCATTATTTCTATGGTAGTATCAGAAGTCAAAGATATGTTTTTTGTAGGTTGGCCAGCACTGCAGATCCAATTACTCCAAGAATTAGTGGTAGCCTCACGACGTATGGGTCATCCTGCCTTAGCAACGCGACATATGACTTTCTTGCTTCAAACTATGTGGCCGCATCTCTCTAGACAGGAGCATAGAGAACTTGCTATACAATTACAGGTAAATTACCTTTACTTACTTAAGTTTTTGGAATAGTGACACTTGTTATTGTGCTCACATAAAGCAGCAAAAGTTGAACATAATGAAATTAAATTCTTTTCATTTATACTCGATATTTTAGGTGTGGTTTATAATTCAGCAATATTTATTGCATCATGTCCCATTTAATTTTTATTTAATTTAAGTAGTCAGTGCAACGTTAACTTAGTGAGACAGTGTGAGTTACAAATCGTGACTATAAATTTCAACATGTGAAAGTCTTTGCGTACGAGATAAAACACTAAACTATTAAAACGTTTAGAGACCAATAAACTTGCAAATAAGCTAGTCAAACGTCGACGTTAATATAGTTACACACATATTGATACGTCAACCTATGTTTGGAACATTACATTGTATGGGTGTGAGACGTGGACGATGACAAAACACGATCGAGAGCTCTTAGAAGAATTTGAAATGTAGCTTTGGATGAGCGGCGGTAGACTACCGACGTGAACCCATTCCTAACACAAGCCATTGAGCTTAGCTGAAGGGGTTAACAAGATTGCTAGTAATGTGGGACCCACAATCCCACATTGCTAGTTATCTGTTTATAAAAAAAAAATAAGCTGGACCGAAATTATGCGTAACGAAAGAGTACTAAAGAGAGTAAGAGAAGGGAAGAGTCCTAATTATGACTGTGGAAAACAGGAGAGGGAAAATGATAGGACATAATAGTGTCATAAAAAAACATTATTGAAAGAAAAGCAGAAGCCAAGAGAGGAAGAGGGAGGCCCAGAATCAGCTACATGGACCAAATAAAGGAGAAGGTGGCTGTCATATCGTATAAAGAAGAAAAAGAGAAATAAATGGAAGTATCTGCATCAGTTTTACCGACCAGAGTCGGTCGGGAGTCAAAGTCAACAATAAGGGTTACTGTGAAACCAGCCTATCTACCTCTCTGTCATCGGGATCAATCTATTGCATGTGCCGGTGAACCATGTCTATCTTCTTTTTTTCAGCCGTTCTCAACCAGTTTGGTGTAGACCTCCTTCAGATTGCGCCATCTAACTCGGTTTTCCGTTACTTCTATCCAATTTTTCCTGCAGCTTTCCTAAAATCAGCCTTCCATCGCATTTTTGGTCAACCTAGGTCTTTTTTCACACCAAGGCCTCCATTCTAAGACCGCTTTAGCCCACGAGCCATGATTCCGGGCTATGTGTTCTGCCCACTGCTTTTTTAGACTTGCTACTCGTATCATGGTATCGGTGAGCTTATTGTTTTTAAACTTTCGCGATTTTTATACATATTAGATATATTTAGGGACTTAATCCCGTGAATTATACGTATTAGTACTAATCTTTTATTTACCCGACGTTTCGATCGAATTGCACCGATCGTAGGCACGGGACTGCTATATATAATAAAAGGTTCGTACCTTTAAATAATACACGCGATTAAGTCCCGAAATATATCTAATCGGTGAGTTTACTTTGGTCTCTCAGGCAGTATGTCGTGTTCGTAGGCACTGTCAGCTCAATGCGAGGGCGGCCCAGTGCCGCTGGTGCTGGAGACCGGCGAGGTGATCCCCCCCGCCAACCTGTCGCACGTGCCGGCGTGCGGCGCGTTCAGCGCGCGGCCCGCGCCCGCCGCGCGCGCGCCGCACCTGCGCCGCGCCAAGCCGCACCACGGACCATTCATATTTACGCCCATACACTTCGGTAGCTTAGAGCGGAATGCGAAGAAGGATGAGGGGAAGATGGGTAAGTCATGTTGTCTCAACTCTAGGCTCTATCCAATCCTTCTAGTGATAGAGGCAGGCGAGCTGATCCAGCACGCCGACTGGTCGCACATACTATCGTGCGGCGGTTTTGTTCCGCGACAAGCCGCACCACGGACCATTAATATTTACACACTTGGATAGCTTGGAGCGGAATGCTACAAAAGATAAGTTGAAGATGGTCAACTCTAGAACTCTCTCTGCAGTTGTTCTAGTCCTAAAGATTGGCGAATTAATCCCGCCCGCCAGTCTGCCTTTCGCGGCATCTAGGACCCTTCATATTTATACCTATACACTTTGGTATCTTGGAGAGGAATGCTATGAAGGATGAGGGGAAGATGGGTAAGTCATATTAACTGCAGACTCTATCCAGTCTTACTAGTATTAAAAACATGTTATATATGTTAAGTGTCTCCTGAATGTGATTCAAAAGAACCCTTAACTAAATTCGCCAAAAAACACACAACCTTTACTAGTTTTTTTGAATTCTCGTGTTATTTAAAATCCAAAATGTATTTTTCAGAATATCTATGGGTAGAGGACGACATATGCGAAGTGCAAATGAAACTGACAAACCCACTGCCTTTCGAACTAAAAGTATCCAACATGAGGTTACTAACATCAGGCGTTGTCTTCGAATCCATTCCGGAGACCATTATCCTCCCTCCCGACTCCCCTACTACAGTCAATCTTCACGGAACACCCAAAGAAATAGGCGAACTACAAATCCTTGGCTACTCCACTCATACTCTTGGAGTCAAATCAAACTGTCGACTCAAAAACATGCCCACTCCTCATAAATTTCCCGCTGCATACACTATTGAAGTCATCCCCAGCCTACCAACGATTACTATCGAAACTACAGTGGCGCCATCTGGTAATTTAAGTTCGTCTAGTATGGAAAATGTGGGTAGTACCACAAATATTTCTCTGTATAATGGTGAAAGTACTGACTGCTCTATCAAGATAACGAATACTAGTAATGTGCCTATTGAATACTTGGAATTGGCTATTCAGGTAAGTGTCTCACTTTAATTTAAAAACGACTAGTGCATAAAATCGCGTAATAATTTATGCATTAGGTAGGGTATTATGTTTTAGACAGATTCTATTGAGATATTTGAGGACCGAATCCTAAAAACTGATTTTAAAATACATAAATCAGCGGTTGTAGAAGAATAGACGGCCAATAAGAAACACTTAGTATGGAAACCGTTTCGACCAATTTTTACGAGTAAAGATTAAGGTTAAATATCACGTGATACTAAACACATCGCTTCTCACCAGTGTTGTTTTCTGCCAAAAGTTCTTAAATGTCAACTGAAAGATTTCCCCCGTTATATGGTCCAAGGGGCAATTCCAGAGGCCAAACATGTGATTATTCTACTTTCTTATATTGTCTTTGATATATGGAATAAGTCTAATAATAATACAAATATAGAGCTGAAGTCACACTTACACCAGTTTGACAAGTTTAATTAACGAAACGAGAGCGAATAAAGTATTACAAGAAGCGCAATGATCTTGCATGTAGTTTTAGAGACAGTATGTACATAGTAACAGATCGACAAACGTTATATTTATAAAATATTACTAATAGAAAATATTTATAAATACATTTCGAATTCAACGTATATGTATTTGATTTACTTCGAATTAATTGCAGTCGAACATGGACAACCAACTGCAATCAAAAGTCTTCCAATTTTCAAATGAGGAGATACAATCTCAACTGCCAATACCGCCCAATGAAACAGCGACCATAGCCATCAAGTTATATGGCGAGGCAGATTTCTTAGATCTCGGTGGAGTTGGAGGAGAGAACTTATTCCCCAACAGTTTGACGTCGAATTATCCGTCTAGAGTTGGTTCGCCGGTTCCGAATGCACAAACGTCTTTGCCGACCCAAAGTTCCAATCCGCAAAATTCTTTAAGCAGTGGGCTGATGGCTAACAGGACTTCTGGAAGCTTCAGGTATATGTTCACAAATTTAAGTGGATTTTGATTATTTTAATGCTTTACAGAGAGAAGTTGAGAATTTGATGTCATTTGATACAATCCCAGCGTAAAGTCACTGAACGTAAGCATTTGCAGCATTGTCGCATATAACCTGAGATTGACAAGGGATTTAACAATAAAACTGTGTTTTTTAGGTCAACCAATTCTCATACAACAAGTTGGTCTGCGCCCATATCGGTCATGTCGCCTTCACGGGGTCGCCAAGTAGAAACTCAGGTAATTATGATTCGACTGTTCTCTATTCGACTGTATTTTGTTTTTATGTTTTTTTTTAACGAAAATATTCCATTATAATATTCGAAATATTATGATGAATCTAATGATTTGATATCTTCAATATTAAAATCCAAAATATTGTCTACAGCTCATAATAAGATATTCTGGCGGTGAAGGTAAAGAAGTCCACTGCCGTCAATCTACGCTGCAAATAAATTTAGAACTACTACCAAGTGTTTCTATTACACACTGGGATGTATTACCGGCAGAAATGTAAGTTATACTTATTTTATATCCAACTTTTGAGCCCTGTCCCATCTTGTCAACAGTGAGTATGGGCGTGCCACAAGGATCAATTCTGGGTCCTTTCTATAAACGATGTGCCATTTTTTACTAGTAACTTAAGCGATATTGTTCTATTTGCTATTGACACTTCTCTTATATTCAACATATCAACCCATATGATGGCCCACTGCTGGGCACGGGTCTCCCCAGTAGAACCTACTGATGTGTAGATCCTGGGGGTAATTGCCATAATCGCCACGCTTGGCGAGCGGGTTGGCGATCGCAGTAAGGCTTTAAGTATGCAGAGGACGCTGCTGCCCGTCCTCCGGAGTGAAATCCCTTAGTCGCCTTGACGACACCCACGGGAAGAGATGGGGTGGTACTATTCTTAAGCCGGTACCACACGGCTTATATTCAAAACCAATCGTAAAAATGATTACTCTGACAAAGTAAACAGATCCCTCGCATTAGACTGGTTTATATCAAATACTAGTTATTTCTTTAAATTCTAAAAAAACCAAATGTATTAAGTTTAGTTTGGCATATGTAAGAAATATCAGTACGAATCATGTTTTAAACAATGAAGTTATTCATTTTGTTGATTTAACGGTTTTTCGGGAATTATTTTAGATAGTAAGTTACAGTGGGGCGCCTAAATATCATGTCTCGCAGGGAAACTCAGTTCTGTAGCGTATATGTTGTCAGCAAAGTCAGATAGCTTACGAATGTGGAAACAGCAAGGCTAGTTTGTTTCGGTTATTTCCACAGCGTCGTGTGTGGCATACAGCTTTGGGGCAAGGCGGCTGATATTAAAAAAAAAATAATTCATAAATGTGCAATGCGTGCAATTTACAAGCTAGGTGCACGATTTACCCCCATATCAAGTTTATAAACATTCAAACATTGTAAAATTGCCAAATCCAAAAGAATGGCCTCGAGTTTTTATTGCCAGGTTCTTTTCTCCGGCTTTACCTATTGTTTGCGAACTTGCCATTACATGTACATGTAGAATCCCGACGTATCACAAGTGTTGTTTTACATCCCAAGTGAATAAACATTTTTTTTTTTAATTTTGTCACAATTGGTCGCATGTTAATTTTGTCGCAATTGACTCCCTGCTGGTGTAACGTCACATATTTAAATATTTTGCCCACACGGTGTACCTCTAGTCTACCTTAGTCCAAAAGCAATGTTGCAAACAAATTAAAACCCAAATAAATAATAATACAGGTGCAAAAAATCGATACGCCATTTAATATATTAATAATGTTCTTGTATGTGTAGCCCATCACAATTATACTTGGTACTTGACGTCACAAACCTGACATCTGAAGAAATGGACTTCCACTACGCGCCGAGCAAGCATATTCTCATTGAAAGCAAAGAATCACGCAGAGTGCCTGTGCCTTTAGACCGATGTCCCTTCAATACTACGCCTAGCAAACCGGTCGATGAAGGTTAGTTAGATATTCTAAAAGATTTCTTACGAAGTGCTCGGGTTTTACATCATGATAAACCTTCGACAATTAATCACGGTATAAAAGTTCTTTTGCTAATTTTGACATTTTTAGTAGGTACCTTCAGCTCAGTTCGATAGTCTTTTGACTGGTGTAGGTTCGAATCGTAAAACGATTAACTAATTTCTTGGAGTTGTAAAAATGGCGGCAAACTGACCTGCCATTATTTTTACAGCTCCGAGTTTAACGAGTTTAACTTGTAAAAAATGAATTAAATACGTGATCATTGGAAAAGGACGAGACTTTGTGCAACTAAAGTGTACAATAAATACTTGACACTGGCAGAAATTACCCGTTAAAAGGCTAGATTGCCATAAATTCAAAGAAGAAGAACTAATTTCTTTGACAATTATAACATTATATGCTCCGAACAACACTGATTTCAGAAGGAAAAGTCCACTACATTGGCTACTTTTAAACTAGTTAGTCAAATTTCCGAAAACATTAATAAAAAATTAAATACATGTGCTATTTTCTTTGACATGAGTAAGGCGTTCGACTGCGTAAATCATGACTAATGATAACTGCTAGCAAAATGTAGCGCAAACGGTTTTCGTGGAGTAGCACTCTCGGCTACAAAGCTATTTCGCAAACAAGAAAGAGTGTGATAATAAACACCAATGATCAAAATTTAGAATTGACTTATAACTCTGATTTAAGAACATTTGTCATTCAGTGGGTGTCCCTCGAGGCAGCATACTGGGACCGCTCCTATTTATTTTATACATAAATGATCTGCCCAAGGCAATCAGTTGCAGCTACACACTTTTTGCAGAGGATATGTCGGTAATTCTTCCTCAAAAGTCGAACAATACTGCAAAGAAATTAACAAAACAGCTGGAGCACAAAAATAAAACAAGTAGTAGGTGCCTACCTACTAACATTTTTAATTTAAAAGTAAAAACTAAATTGTACATATATCGTAACGCTTATGTAAGCAGTATTATTTAGTATTATAAGTACTATTTAGTGCATGTTTACATCCTTCACATACGAAATTAATTATACGAGGCGGAGTGCAACCTTTCATCGGCACGACCTTTAAATTGGCGACTGACGGCATCTGTTGCAGAAATATACTGACTAATTTCAGCTTTTAGAAAGTAGTTGCACGATGTACCGATTTTTTACAACTTTAACGCGTGACTGACGAGCCCGGTTACAAGGTTTAAGTGGCCGATGATCGTAAACGTTATTCTTAATCAATATACTATTCCCAAATTAATTTTCAAGTTTTATAAAATACTAGCTAGGTGTATAGTTTTTTACAAAGTTAAGGTCGTCTCGGCGCCAAACGCCAAGGAATCCAGTTGTAGTAAGACCTGACAAAACATCAAAGGTAGTATTCCCACTTTAACCAATATTTATATGTTTATTTCTTCTCACCAGATGTAGAATCCAAATCAACAAACACGGGCACATCATCTAACAGCCTAGAGCTGATGTGTTCGGAGCACATCACCAACAATATCGACTTGCGATGGCATCTGATGCAGTCTGACATCAATGGGCGCGCCTCTGTCAAGGGGATCACTCTCTCGCAAGCTATGATGGATATTGTCAGAATGTCGCCGCTTAATTGGGGTAACTATATTTTTATAACCTTGAAGTTTTTTTTCGTATTTAGTAATATTATTTATAGATTTTCATGACTAAGAGAGTGACTGGACTTATCGGAATCGGCTTTACTCGATCTTGTTTCACCACTTTTCTAGCATTAAGTCCTGCCAACCTATTTTTTAACCTGCATATTGTAAGTACTCGTTGATAAGTGCGATCCCTAAAACTAACTTAAATTCAGGTATAGACATTTTCATCGCTATAGCCGACATCATTGCAGATAAAGCTATGAGTCCAATTGGTAGTCAATTAAATTCATCCATTTACTTCAATTACGCGTAACATATTTTCAATCAAAAACTGATGTTTTTGATTTTTCCGCTATTTATATTCATACACGCCGCAAGCGTTATTAAATGAACATTAAAATAACCCTTTATTATATTTAACAGAGGTGAGCGTAAACAAGCAATGCATCAAGCCTCAAGCGGAATACAACTGCAGTGCAGGCGAGTGCCTCTCCCTCGGCGTGGCGGTGTGGAACCATCTCACAAGACCTCTGCACAAGCTCTGCCTGTCCGTGCAGTTCTATCAGGATTATAACAACGGAGTGCTCAGTTATAAACTTGATAACAGAGTTGCCACTGCTGGGAATAATAAGTGAGTACTTTATGGTTTATACTTGTACTAAATAATATTATATTTACATAAAATATACAGAAATTGAATTGGTTAAGTCAGTCAAAACATGTTTTATTGTTGAATTTCTGTATTGGAAATTAACTTCGTTTATATTTTTTAAAATGGCAACGAGAATATTTAAGTAATATGGCGCCACTAACACTAACGTCCATCCCTAGACGTTAAAAATATTTAATAATTATGATGATAGTTTTATCCCTGTTGTTTTCAGAGTGGTGTTGACAACTCTACCCGAGTCTGCGAAAGCCTACCACGAGTGCACCGTTGTTTTTTTAACTCCTGGAGAATATAAGATCGACATACAATGTTCTACTACAGAACCAATTCTAGATGAGATTCCTCTGATAAAAGAGACTGACCCGCCGTCCATTATACAGCCTTGTGCGGGCGAAGTCAGTCACATTTGGAGATTCATACCACCTGTAGCTATAAGCGTCACTGATTAATTTATTATAGTTACAAATAAAATTATAATATTATTATCTAAATTGTTCACTTATTTATGATTATGTATTATTTTCTGTTAATTCTCATCTAATTGGTTAATAAATATATTTTTGGTTAATTTCTGTAGTTGTTTTATTTGCAACGATTACTGCAGAAGTAAGGGCAATTTTTTTTAAAATATTTAATAACTTACCATCGCTCTGTTACTCCTGTCGCATGTCGGTCGGACGAATACTTGATGTTAGAACAAAATATACACACCGAAGAAACGAAATATCGACATTGTAAACCGCATCGAGAGATCCCATTATAAAACAAGGGTTGCCATGGGATTATGAAATGAACTTGATTATACTTGCTACCCTAAAACTACTGTCATGTAACATTTACTGACGCCAGCAGTCAAGCAGTATTGTCAATTTAGCGACATTTGGACATCATTAGCGTCATTATTTTCATTTAGCGACAAAATAAATTATCGACTTTTCTACCGTCTTTTTAATGTATCTAAGCGTAGAATGATATAGCTGTCATGTTACAAAAATATTTTATCAACCTTCAGAAAAATAATATATAGGTATTGAATGAATATGTCCATCTCAATCACTCAATATTTAGCAAATATATTGTGGATTATGAAAGTATACGTGCTACGTGAAAGAATACAGTACAAATAATAAATTAAACTTTGAATTGAAAGAAGCGTTACACTACCGCCACTACCAGTGAATTCACGCAAAATACCCGTCAATTGACGGGTATTCTGCGTAAAGAAAAAGAAAACGTTAATTTTGTTGTGATTTGGGTACATACTACATAGCTATTGTAGCTATGTAGTCCTAGCCCAAATCGCAATTTGGGCTAGGACATGCTTATAGTAACATACAGAACAGTAAGTAGAAATACAAACAAGTTGGCGTGCCCGCGATTCTCCGTAAATTCCTAATATAGTAGTTAAGGTAGATAGGCGGGCGGCTCCCGTACCTTATGTAATTGTTGTGATTATGTAACACTCAGGCTATGCGCGTGATCGAACTACAACGCACAACAGTGTATATAAAAACAAGCAACGAACCAATCAAACAGTTATTACTGGAAGAAAAAGAACCTATAATAATCATTCTCAAAATTTTGCGACATTTATAGACTTCTTGATGATTTTAGAACCTAAACATAGCGACAATTTAGTTAGTCGAGGTGGCAACATTGGGCGCTAGCTGTCAAATGTCATTCAAAATTAATCAAAATAGCGTCACTTTTTCTTCTGGAACCCGATCACAGAGAACCCGATTACCCGATTCGTTTGTTGTGTTTGTGTTCATGTTCAGAGATTTGTTTTGATTTACTGTACTAAAATACTTTCTTGCGATAATGTCCACAACACATTGTGCTATCGAAAATTGTAGGACAACTATCCTTAACAAAACACCGGGTATATCATTTCATCCGTAAGTTGTACTTAGTTTTTTCTCACATATCTTTAATATTTATAATAAATACTGATACTCTGCCTAATAAAAACTTGCTCTTACTTTTAGATGTCCGCAGACCACAGAAATGCGTAATAGATGGCTAAAAGTGTTGAAAAACAAATGCTCCATGTTAGACTGGACTAAAAGTCGAATTTGTTCGAAACATTTCGAAGTGAAATATTTTGATTCTAATAGAAGACTAAAGGACAATGCCATACCTACATTATTTTCGTCAACAGTCCAAAAAATACCTGTAAAAGTAAGTATTTGTTTATGAACTTGATGTAATTTATTCCAGTTTGTGATTACTAGTTTACATGTGTTTTTATTGTTATTTTAACGCTTACAGCTAGAGATTCCGAAATCAAAAGTGGACAAATTACTCAATAAGCTGACACAAGCAGAATTGACTGCTAACATCAGGAATACAATGTTAAGGTTAAATGAACCTGTTAACCTGGATGATTATGTCACTGAGGACTTAAAATGCAAGTCAGACGCGCCAACTGAAGCCCATCTGTGGCTCATGGTGAAGAAACAAGAGCACTTAAACAATAGGCTGATGGAATTAGTTGTCCAAACCAAAAAGCATGTAGAAATACTTCAAAACAATATGGAGGAATCAAAGAATACTAAAATTGAAAATGAAAGAGCTATGGAGTCTCTGAAATATGTGGTTAAATGTCTTCAAGAAAAACATGCCACACTGGAAGAACAAATTGAAATTTTGACTGCTGTAGAAACTAGATAGTTTGTATGTTAATTGAATGTAAGGTCAGGGTGGCTAATTCCGGCATAGTTTTTTTATGACTTACATTTGAGTGCCAGTATCCGAGAAACGTTTTTATTTATGATCAATATTATGGTCTCATGAAAAAAATAATGTTTTAAACTTTCAAATACAGTGATCTTATTTAATTAAACTATCACCAGTACTAGGATATACAACTTTTTTTTAAACTTGTCCACTAGACGGATTTTCCCTTCTAAAGCGGGAAAATCCGTCATACTGGAAGAATTTATTGAAATCTTTAGTGGTTTTAGGAAAATACATAATAATGACATGCGTTCATAAGAGACAGCCAATTCTGTGCTTAACGATCTTAATAATAAAGTCCCTGTCAGGTTAAATACGTAAAAATCATTTTAGGGGGCTATTTCGGCATGCATAAGCAAGCAGTGGTGGTAAACATATTTTCGTGGAGCGTATTAGCTTATTATTGATTAATTAGGTATCGCTATACTGCAGAAAAAAAATAGATTAAAGATTTTTCTTGTACAAAACATTGGGTCATTCGATTTATAAGAGTTCAGTCATGTTTTTGGGTACTTACATGTTTAAAAAAAATAACATAATATATGATGTTTATTCCCGGAACATTCTTGTAAGTTAAACAACTTTAAACTTAGGATAAAAGCACACAGAAAAATATAAAGTTTTAGATACCTTCATAAAATAAAAACACACATTTGGTATCGTAAATCGTTTTAATTCAGTAACAAACTTAAAACCTATTAAAATCAAATGGTATTTTAGTCTTAAAAACATTAACAATCAGTCTCATTATAGTAACTATAAAATCAACTACACATAAAATAAGAAGTATCAAAGATAAACAAAACAAAAAAGTCTTCCCTTAATATCAGGCAAGACAGCGGTCAAATGCAAGTCTGTCGATGAATAAAAAACCAAAAACATTCAAAATAAAATGAAAGCATATTCAAAATAAAAATTAAAAAGAAAAACAAGGTTTGATCAACGTAAAAAAAACCTTAAAATTTTTAATCCCTTCTTTACTTTTGCAATATGTAGTATTGCACCATGTAGTATAAAATTACAAACGAAACAATTATTTTGTTCCACTCTTAATAAGTGTTATTATTAATTAAAATAGAGCTCATCATCTTCACAAGACAAAACCAAACCATTTAACATTTGTTCATCATTGTGTAAATTGACCTTTTTAACGACTGATTCATCAGGCACATTATCTTGATCAACTCTTTTAGTCATTTTTAACAATAGTTTCGGTTTTTTTATGGTTTTATAAAATCTGACAGAGTAATAAATTTCTGCACCTTGAATATAACTACTTTCTATAATGCCAACATAGTACGTCCACTTGTTCCTGTTGTAGTACCTTACTAAAACATGGTCATTGACAGAATATACATTTTTAGTTGTCTTGAGGTTCATATTATCACTTTTATTAATATTACGCTTATTCCTTAATTTGAGTCTTAAATTACTACTTTTAGCCTTATTTATTTCAGTCTCTTCGTTACATTCTATTTTTAAGACCTGATTTTGTGAGTGATGTGAATGACTCTCGAAATCAGGCGCTTTCATTAACATATCCGAAAATAGATCATCATTATATTCATAATCAGAACTTACATTTACTATATCAGAATCACTGTGGCTGCTACATGATCCAGAGACACTAGTGGTGGAACTAGATCGAGAAATGAGTTTTTTACTTTTTATTACTTTCGCGTATTTGCTATGGTGCAAATTGTCATCAGTTTTTTCCAGGTGACATTCTTTGTTTTCTTTTCCCTTACTCTTTTTGCCAATTCCCTTTCCTTTAAATGTTGATGCCTTTATTATTTTCTTTCCAGAAATCTGAATTTTGATGTAGCGTTTTGATTAATAATTTTTGTTTTCCTTGTAGGTTTTAATCCTGAAGTTCCTGGTTTTATATGTTCCTCATCTGGATTGGTTGCAGCTTTTATGATTACGTTGGATGTAATTTTAACTTTAGAAGTGTCAAGTTCGTGATTTTGAAAACAATCAGGCATATCTTGGGAATTTAGTGCGGTAAAAGGTTTCGACTGAGAGTTGTCCCTTGATAAATTACTTAACAGAACTACATCATCTGTATTTATTTTCATCACATTAGGCTGTATTTTTCTTTTTATATTTTTCTTACTATTTTGTTCGTCCCTTTTGAACTTGAGCACGTCGTCGTGCGTAATTACTTCTGCGCCTGGTGCCACTTTTCGCCTCTTTGGTTTGACTACATTTTCGCTGCGTTTTACTTTTGAGAGCAGTAGCTCTTCAAAAGAGATTTAATTATCTTCGACTAAATCAATAAATAAATCTTGTTCATTCCGACAAAAATGGTTATTAATACAGTTAAGAGCGATGCATAATAACTTTTGGGGTTCCTTTTTCGATTGTGTAGGTGGGTTTAGTAAATGCTGTTGCCAACGTTTTAGTTGTAATGGATCGAATAATCGCTCTTCGATTTCATTTCGGTTTATTGGACAAATTCCAGTCTTTCTAAACCCATTTCGTAAAATTTGAGGATTTATTTTTGTCCATACAGATCCAATCAATCTGGAAAATTCTTTTTTTGATAATGGCTTACCTACATTTAGTCTTTGCCACTGTACTAACGTTAGATCCCACTGATCTTTAAAGGATTTCATCACTGAAACATCCAGAGGTTGTAAGACGTGACTGGTATGAGCCGGTATTTTTAAAATAGTTACGTTAGCTCTGCGAGCTTCTTCTATTATATTTAATCCAACATGTGTAGAGTGGCCGTCATAAATTAAAAGGACTGGACGCTGGTTGCCAATAGTAGGCAAAAAAGTTTTTTTAAAAAAGGCTTCGAAGACTTCGGACTCCATCCAACCATTCTTTGTGGCGGCATATGTTGTTCCTGAATAAGCGTCTGGAGAAGTCCACTCATCCCACACGTTTTTGCCCTTAAAAATTATTAGTGGTGGTGTTTTTTGTCCAGCCGCACTAGCACCCAGAAGAACCGTTGTATTGTCCTTTCCAGGCGTTGCAATCACTCTAGTAGCCGCATAGCCTTTCACTCCAACTATTTTTGTTTTTGATGGGTCCTTCGAGAAGCTTGTTTCGTCCAGATTCCAGATCGCGTGTGGTTTATCTTGTAACTTTAATTCGTTTATAGTTTTTTCTAAGAGATCAAAGTATGGAAATACTATATACGGATCTATTGCAGTTTTACGAGCATACTCAACCGCTTGCGGTTTTTTAATCGATAAATGATGGCGTTTTGTAAATGAAACAAACCAATCTTTTCCTGGTACCCCATTTTTAAATGATGAAGGTATGTTATTTTTATTTATATATTCTCCAACCATATCTAACACTTCTGACCTTGTCAACCCAAAGCCATATGTTTCCATAGTATGAAGACAGGATGCAAGCTTTATTTCAACTTCGGAAGATAGAGTGGTTTTCCTCCCAATCATATTGGAGCTTCTTTTTTTATGTACGTGGTCCATTATTGTCATTCTTGGAATACGATATACTTGTGCAGCTTTGTAACCACTTAAGGTGCCATTACGTACTGCTAATACGGCTTCACGAAGTTGTTCTTTATCATAAGCACCTCTATTTGAACGTCTTTTATATGTTCGTACCATCATGAATGACGGCGATGACTAGTTGAACTGAAACAATTTAATTAATTCTATTTAGTACCAACCAAATTATCTAGGCTCACTATACATACAACGACTATGTTATCATTAAAAACTAATTCAGAACAAATGTCCCTTAACTATTGATTGCGGTGGCGATTATTCTGTAACTATTACACAAATTAAATAATATCTATTCTCTTTCAAATGAACTTTCTTTGAACTCGAAGGGAGTAGGTACATATTATGCTGAACATTAATTGGTAAAAAAGAGAAACCAAAAAAGGTTTACGTTCTCTGAAATGGGGCAAATTCGTCATATGACGAATTTGCCCCATTTAAAATAGACGGAATTATGCACTTACCGATTTAGAGGTTATAAATTTGTTACATTGAATAATCTAATCATTTGCAGCGTTATCATGCAAAATAATACACGAAACCTTTACAAGGAACCTACACTATATATAGGGTAACTTGTCCTTCAATGAGCCAACCTAATTTCGAACACCTGTAATTATTTTTCTATTCATTTTACAATATAGAGCTTTCACACATAGATAACAAATTTAATCAAGATTGTTATGGCGTCTAAATAGTTTTGAATTATCGTCTAAATTTTATGGTACACGGTGTTTTTAAAAAAAAGGGATTTGGCTCATTGTGTACGACAGACGGTACACAATGAACCAAGGTATGTTACACAATAAGCCAGGATCAGTATTAAATTATGACATAGGTTTTATTTTAAAACAAACGGATAGGTATGTACAAAAACAAAGCTATGTAAGACAAATATATATTTAAGAAAAAAATGAGCAGTTATAAAACTAAAACTATTAATGTTTTACATTTCTTTTTAATTTTAAATACTTACGTCTAAATCACAGTTTTTGTCTACAATCAGTCTTCATAATTATTATCTATCGTAACTTCTACAAGGATGCTTATATTCTTTGTAATTTTGTGTGACCTACCTAATATCACATTAACGTTTCGACTTTTGTAACGTTATAATGACAATAATATTTTAAATCAGTCTTCTGATTACGTTTATAAAGTAAACAAAGAAAAAATCAAATTAACGCAAGTTAATAGTAGGTGAGAACCGCAATGGGAAGATATAAGTGGAGTTGCGGCTTTTGGTTCCATTGATTTTGGGCTTGGGAAGAATCATTTTAATGTCCTTGATATCCATCTCAGCAAGGTCTGGTTCTAATGGCAAGTAAAATTTCATATTCTCTCTGGATTTTAATCTCATAAAAGAAACCCCATATTTATCACCTGTTTCTATTATATTGGCAGCATAATAAACTTTCATTTTTTTTGTCTCGAATAATACTAGGACATAGTCTCCTTCGATGGGTTTTCTTTCGAGTTTTGGAAACGGTTCATTTATCAAGCGGTCATCATCGGAATCATAGTCTTCTTCTAGCCATCCATTGTCAGAGTCGCTCAGAGATTCTACAACCATTTCGTCCTCACTAGACTCAGTATCTGTATTATTTTTTATATTTTTTTTGTGATTTCGTTTTCAATACTTTTCTTCTATCAGATAATAGAGATGGCTTCATTTTCTTTGCAGCCATTTTCCTTATCTTTGTTTTTTTCCTTTCTTCCGCTATGAGGTTCTTCTCGGGAGTATCGGTGGCAACCATACTTTTCCCCAGTTTTCTTGGTTTTCGTTGCCCAGTTCTGGGTCCTGCTTTCAAAGGTGGCATAAATTCTTGAGGGGATTTAAAATATTTTGAACAAGAGGGGTTCACAACTGGTTGTTTCATTGCAACTGGCGTCATTGGTCTAATATTAAATGATTCGCTATTATCCATAAAAGTATCAGGTTCTACTTGAAGTGGGTGTATGGTCTCCGTTGTTTCAGATTGACAAATAAGCTCAGTATCGTTGAGAATAGAGGGACTTTCAACATTTCTCATTTCCAATGCAGGCGTATTTTCTTTCAAAGCAATTATCTCTGTAGGAATCGGGCTATCTGCGTTGGTCACATCCGAAGAAGGACTTACATTCCTAGCTCTATCTGTAACGGACGAAGGCAAATAGTCCAATTCTGTAAACACATCACAGTCATAGGGAAAAATACCGCATTTCTTAAATGCAGCGGTAATATTAACAGGCGTCATTGCTTTTGGATAAGCCAGTCCAACGCACTCTGCAACATTGTAAATGGTTAATTGTTTTCCAGGATTCCTCATTAACCACGAATCAACTGCAGCATTGTAAAATACCTTAAAGGGACCAAATATGCCTACATCAAGTGGTTGCATCTTTCCGGTCGTATGAGGGTGTAAAGTAAGAATTGTAACACCTGAAAGTTTTGCCATATCTAGAGCCTCAATACTTAAGTGTGATTCGTGATTATCTATTATTAGTAATGCTGGGTTGTCGAGGCTGGCTGAGGTATGTTTAATAAAATGCTCCATTACTTTGACAAACAATTCAGCATTCATCCATCCGGAAGGAGATGCTAAGCCGAGAGAACCTACAGGAGCTCCATGTAACATAAAATCTTTGTAGTTTTTTCTAGGAAATACAAGGGCAGGTGGCAATGATTGACCTGATGCACAGACAATAGCACATGTTGTTACCAATATACCCTTTTCTCCACTCGTTATTTTACATAAATTTTGTTTGCCTTTAGGTGCCATAACTTTTTGCGGCTTTTGAACAGTAGTGGTGGCGGTTTCGTCTAAGTTATAAACTCTGCAGCCGTTACTAAATGAAGGATGACGTTGATACACAGATTTCAAATTATCAAAAAAAGATTTGACTGTTTCCTTATTAAAAGAAGTAGCTCGCGCTAAGCTACAAGCTTCCGGCTTTCTTAATGATAACTGTGGAATCCTTGATCGGTAAGATCGAAGCTATTCTAAACCGGCCATATTGTCTCGATGCCAAGTATTAGGCATTTTGATATTATTTAAAACTGCCATTTGAAAAGCAATGCGACGTACGTCTTTTGTTGTCAAACCATAAAATTTAAGTGCACATTCCGTTATATATGTTGTAAGAGCATCTTCTTGTTCATTGGAAAATATTTTTCGTACGTCATATTTCGGTGTAAGCCTCTGGTTGTGTAAATTTGCACTTGGTATATTCATATACTTTTTTACGTAACGTTGCAAGGTAGGATAATGTAGATTGCATTCTTTGGCCGCCTGTCGAATACTATGGCCCTGTCTATGCAAAATTATAGCCCGTCGCATGGCTTCCGCCGAATGATCCCCTTTTTTTCTTTGTGCAGCTTTAGTACGCGCCATCTTAAACAAAATAAATTACAATCAAGCCTAATTGTATAGAAACTTTAGGATGTTATTTGTCTCGCTTGTGTCATTAAAAAACAAGATAACAACATACCAATACAACAAAACCATAGTAGGTAGGTACTCATTGAAACAAAAGTCGTACTCAATGAGCCATGGCTCATTGAGTACTATACGGCACTGTTTCATTGTGAACTAGTGTGACTTTTTTCAAAACCATTAACATTATAACGGTAAAAATATTATACAGAAAAATTAAGTTTAGCTATATACACTGCCAAATATGTGTTCAATGACATTAAATATTGCGGATACGCCTAAATATTACTATACAAGTGTAAAAAATCACGAAAAAACAATAAATTAACTTACTTTTGGAGGCAAAAATCCGATCGAGCTCCGTCACACGTGCACTTTGCGCGCGGGGCGAACGCAGACTGGGGTAGGCGAGGGGCGTCCAGTAACGAGTTAATACCTGTACCCTGCACCATCTGGCAACGTTGCGTTTGGAAACTATAGGCATTGCTCAATGTGTACCATTGGCTCATTGATGGACAGGTGACCCTATTGAATTCATTCGACCCTCTAAGTTACATAATTTTAAACTTACCTTTAAAAATTCAGCAGCGTACCACACTCACATTTCACTTAAAACAGCAACTGAACTTTGAAGACGGTTTTACACATTTTTATAGCGGCTAACGCCATCTAGGGAATTTTATTTGAAGTTAAATGTAATGCTGTTTTATCGACACTTCGGCAAACGCTGCAATTCGACTGTAACGAGCATAATTTCAAGTAGGCATGGCGATTCTTTACGAAAAAGATCGATTTTTAAATCGATTCGAATCGTAGTCTAATGAATCGATTCACGAAAAAATCGAGGCCTACAAAATCGATTCTTAAAAATCGATCTTTTTTTCAAGTTTGCGTTTACAATGTAAATTTGTATCAATTTTACTAAAAACAAGATTAATATTGCAATTAACGATATCTTATCAATAAAATCAGGGAATTCAAAAATAACAATTATTTTTATTACCGTATCAAACTATAAGATCAACTATAAAAAAAAAATAAGTATTTATATACTGAATGTTTTTATTGATTGCAAAAAAGTAAAAAATAAGGTAAGAGTTAAAAGTTTAAATATTAAGCATTGGGAATTATAACTGGGAACTATAGTTCCCAATGCTCAATACCTAAACTTTTTAAAAACAACAGTCTGTCAAGCCTTTTGGGATCCAAGCGGTTACGCTCATCACTTGCGATGTTTCCAGCAATTGAAAACAGGCGCTCACAAGGAACGGATGATCCAACGATACTCATATACATAAAGTCAAAGACTACAAACGTAACTTTTTTATTAAAGAGAGGCGAGTAAGGGATACTAAACATACAGCCATCTCGCGAGTTTATGAGTAGTTAACTCTTTAACCGGCAGCACTCTTATAATTCAGGCACATTCAACTAAATGCAAATAATTGTATGGTTTATACCAAAACAGAAAAAATCGAATGTCGATTTTCAAGGGTGATATATCGATTCAGTGAATCGACACAGTACTTCATATCGATTTAAAAAATCGATATTTTCTGCTCGAAAAATCGATTCTTCGATTAATCGATCTCAGATCGCCATCCCTAATTTCAAGTAGACGGTTACGCCCCATAGACGGAATTTGCCACCCTGACCTTAATATTTACAAGAATAACTATTGATAATAAATAAATATTCCCAGTAGTACTACTGGTAGGACTACATGGTAGTACTACTGGGAATAGCCGAAATATTTTAATGAAACAATTTTTTTTTATTTATCTTACAAGTTATAAGAATTTCTTAAACCTTGAGTGATGTAGTATGAACTCAATGGAATCCTAAGGTCATAGCAAACTTTCGCCAATTGTTTTTGTTTCATTTATCCATATACTGTGGATATCCATATACCTTATAATGTGGATCAGCCACAGTGCAGTCTTCAATCAAAATTGTTGAACCACAATTTGGACAGAACTAGTGGGACCATAGTAAGTGAGCAGGATTAGTTCAAGAAAACAAACTTATTACAAAATATATTTGTTTATTTACTAAAATACAAAGTACTTGTCTTAATTGTGAAAAATCTTCAATTAAAATTGAACACATTCAGTCTCATTAATAAGATCATAATTTAAATAGTAAAGGATAATAAATAAATGATTCCTACTTAATTATAAAACTCACTATTTGCGTCTTAATTGTTTCTCTAATATATCTCTTAATTTTAATTTCTTATTTGTCTTATCAGTTAACGGTCTGCCAAGTGGCACTATTTCCATTTGCTGTAAGCGTCGCCTAAATCTCTGGTAGAATTCTAAGACGTTAGGGTCAGCCCAAACATGACGAGAATCAAAATCTAACACCCTAAGTGTGTCTAAACTTTGTGCTCGACTTAAGGCTACATATGCTTGACCAGCTTCAAATATTTTAGACAAAGACATTTCAACACAATCTAGAGTCAAACCCTGAGATTTATGTATTGAAAATGCCCAAGCCAAGTTAAGAGGCACTTGTCTCCGACAGAGCAAAGATCCATTAGAGTTCTTGACATACCAGCGCTCAGTTCTTGCTGTATATTCTTTTTTATTCTTGAATCTCACAACGGGAAATCCTTCCTCAAATCTTACAACCACTCCTCTTGCACCATTAACTAAACCTGCATTCACATTGATATTTTTCAATAACATTACCTGAGCGCCTATTTTAAGTAGCAGTTTTGAAGGAGCTATTGTCTGCATATCAAGTAATTTCGTAGCATTGTCACTGTCTTGTGAAGAAAACACTTTTTCCTCACCATGTAAGTCGCTAAGTTTTGACTCATTTATCATTTTGGAGTCATTAGTATGTGAACACAACCTGGTGGCCAAAATGCCATCACTTTCTATTTTCTGCCTGGCAGTGCCTGTGAGGCGATCACTTATCTCCTTTGTCACCCTACCAATTCTGATACTATTTAGAATTGTAACAAATTCTGAATCTTTTTGTCTATGAACTTGTTTTAATTCAAAACACAGCTCAATGCATTTGTCCCAGCAGGGTGACTGGAAGCAGAATCTTTTTCCTGTCTTGCCTTTTTCAACAACTGGTGGTAATTGTAGAAAGTCTCCACAAAGAATAAGCTGGATTCCACCAAATGGTTTGTCATTTCTTCTTACGTATCTTGCAACGGCTTCTAATTTCTGAAATAACAATGATAAAATGTAAGTATCAAGTATGTAGTTAATAGTTTTTAATATTGTAAAGCTGAAGAGTTTGTTTGGATGGATGTGTTAATCTCAGAAACTACTGATTCAAATAGAAAAAATCTTTTAGTGTTGAATATACATCAATGAAATATGTTGCAAAAATTTAACAGAATTTAAATTAAATTAGAAAGAATTGTTGACATTTTAGTTTCAAGGCATATTTATCTGGGCATTACTAATTTATACAACAACCCAAGAAATATTGTATGAAATAGTGCATGGACTAGTACAAATATTAAGTAGAGAATCTTTTATTAGAATACCTCAAAGAAAACACCATCAACCATAGATATTTCATCAATGATTAGATGTTTACACTTCCTCCACTTCTGAGCCACAAGAGGTATCTTCATGGCTCTCTCACACAAATTCTCCAAAGACCCGTTGCCATCACCAATCCCAGCAAATGCATGAAGAGTTGTACCACCTGGAAAATTATATTTATTCAAAGGTTACAAACTAAGTTTATTAATGGAGATATTTCTGCCATGGTTCCTGATTCATGGCCCTAATATAAACAAATTAAGCAGCAGTAGCCTAATAGCTAAGGCATTAGTCTCGCAATTCTGAGGTTGTGGGTTTGAATCCTATCCATTATAGTACCAATGTGAACTCAGTCCTAACACAAGCCACTGAGCTTGGGATTGGGACCACAATCCCACATTACTAGCTATTTTAAAAAAAAACAATATTCCATATATCTTGCATAAGTATGAAGCTTGCCTGTTGTACTGTACCCTGTGCACAGTGGTGAACCTTGGGGGTAGGCCCGGACAAAATAAATCACTGATAATAACAACTGCCTCGGAGGCTTGGTGGGAGTTTATACAACTGCTATGCAAGAGGTTGTGGGTTCAACCCCCACCCAGGATCAAAATCTTTGTGTGATGAGCACAATGGTTTATTCTGTGTCTGGGTGTTATTTATCTATAATATGTATGTATTTAGAAAATATATAAGTATGTTTATCAGTTGTCTGGTTTCCATAGTACAAGCTCTGCTTAGTTTGGGATCAGATAGCGTTGTGTGAGTTATCCCAAGAAGATATTAGTATTAGTAATAACAAAAATCACCCAAGTGCAAATGGTATGGTTCTGTAAATGTGCAACTATCCCTGTTGCATATGTGTGGGACCCTCAGCATGTTATGTTTTTGTTATTATCAGTATTTTTTTTTTGCCTGGCTCTGCCCATTAGGTTTGCCACTGCCTGTGGAAGCACAACTAATACTATTACAGGAAAATATTATACCATCAGCCTCCACTGCATCTAAGCAGCAGATAACAGTAAGAATACACACGAAAGCACCCAATACTCACCAACATGACAAGCAGCTACACCAGTAGATGCTGTTGGCACTGTCACATCAGGTGGTAAGGCTGCCACAATTCTCTTCAGCAGAAAGCTCTTGCCAGTCCCCGCTGACCCAGTGAAGAATATATTTTTCCCGCCGAGACATGCTTCCAATACCCTCTGTTGTTCAGGATTCAATGAACTCGTTGTGGTGAGGGGAGATGGAGAGTATAACTTCTTAGGAGCAGGGCCTCTAGTACTTTCCTCCAACTTACGCTTCTTTGACGGCGGCGAAGGTGTCGTTACTGTCGCCTTAGAAATTTTATTCTTTGCCTTATGCACATCAGCCACAGTAACAGGACTTATCTCTTCAAAAGCTTGAGCCTTCCCACTCAACAGCTTTGCCCTCATTGTCTGTTTAGAGGGAGTAGTATTAGCAGTCTTGTCTTTATCAGAAGTCATTTTAACAAATATTGTTCGTAAAAATGACACAAGATTTGTTGGTGGTGCGTTCGATATAAACAAAGTGCAACCAGCCTCTTGGAATTTCACACTCGCTTTGCCTTCCGCCATAAACTTTTTGAACACACTTATACCTTTTAATGCTAACTTAAAAGCAGCATTTTTATCACCTGATATCTCCATAAACATTTCACGAAATTCATTTCGTATTAACCGCAGTGATGCCGTCCTGTAATTAACCTTTCTGGATATAGATCCTTGCGGTGTCATCCATTCGAGAGTGACTGCACAAGACAAAAATGATTCTCCAGCTTCCATTTTCTTTTCATTACACTTTTAATTCATGAATTCGAAGTTATTTTGCCATGAAATATAGTTTTATTAGGCGCGTAACGTTCACAATATCAAAATGACATTTCGATGACAGTGAGCAGTGTTGCCAACCACGATTTTGGAAATTAAGTAGATTAATAAAATAAAAGGGAAAATTGGTAGATCTACTGATTTCGGTCAAGTGTGAGTCGGACATACGACAGGGGAAGGGTGCATTACCGTACATTTTGACGGGGTAAGGATAATTATCGATATTTACTATATTTTGATATCTTCAGAAATAGGTACATTTATGCTACAATAGCGGTAGCTAGACCCATTATGAAGGATTGGCTGGATAGAAGAATGGCTGTTTTATACATACCGGCTGACGCAGGTACTCACGAGACATGGTTGCTTTGGAAAGTACCTGCGCTGCATAGGCCGAAAACCAACTTCCGAATTTCACCACTGTGGGAGTTGTAACGAGGATACGGCACTGCATGCCTTGACGAAATGTCCAGCTTGGGCTGAGCAACGCCACGACCTTGCGGTAGCCATCGGAGTCCAAAGCCTCTGGCTAGAAAGTGTAGTAACGTTGATGGCACGCAATGAAAGAGAGTGGACAAATGTCGATACCTTCTGCCAGGTGGTTATGAGTGCCAAGGAGGAGTCGAAGAGAGAACCAGCTCACATCCGTCCCGGTGTAGACGAACGGGGCGTCGAAGAGCATTAAATAATCTTCGACCCCCATAGGCTGTGACCCGAGGGTGACAAGGAGGGCAACTTGTCGTCCTTACAGAAGTAAGCCCGAGATGGTGTTGCGACGTGTTCCACGCGCACCTTCTGTCACGATGAGGGAATGAAACCACCCACATTATCCGTCGTAAAAATGGTCGTTGCAACCAAGCCTACAATGGTGGAGGCACCAATTCCGCAAGGGACACCCTGGCCACCTTTGGCCATAGGTTTTTGCGCCGGAACACCGTGTGATTTTTAGTCGGTTCGATTCCGACATACCCCCCTCCTGCGTGTCCTCGTAGGAGTGGAATCCGTAAAGATTTTTGGACAAGAAAAAAAAATAGGTACATTTATGGCTTAAGTTCATAGATAGGTAGACTAGGAGTGAGTGAAATAGGTACACCTACTAAAAAGTTGGTAGATCTGGCAACGCTGACAGTGAATGACCAAATTACAAGTCGTTGAACTGAACGAATGAATTACATATGGGTACACTTTTTTGTAGATTCGAACTCAAGTCTTTTGAGTTTTACAACTGAATAGAACACACCATAGACTTAGGATAGACGAACCAAGAGCTCGGAGTTGTAAAAATGGCGGCAAACTGACATATTATCGCTATTTTTACAGCTCCGCGTTTATAGTGTAAAATATACTTGAAATACTAGTACCTACATAACATTGAAATAACATAAATAAAAAAACCATAAAATCAAAAATATTTATTAAAGTTATAGTCTTATGTTTATTTGAGTGGTAACTGTAGATCTTTCGACTCCAGTTAGGTAAAACGTGTGTTTTGCCAGTCAGGATCCCATCGTAATTAAATTGCGATAGCGGCCGGTGAAGCGTCAGAAACGTTTTTGGCTACTTGTGAGCTTTTTTCCACTAAACGACCACTATATAAATTTGTCGTAGACTTAATTTTAGGCGTCTCGTTAAAACGAAGCTACCATGACAATTCCAGCTTGGTATCTATCATTTTAATTTTTTTTCTACTGATCATGTATCAATAATGATATTGTTATTGCGGTTATTACAGCAGCTTGGCTAAATAGGCACAAAAAATAATAATTTAAAAAGCATACAACAATCCCCTGCATTGACTGCAAGTATGAATATCAAAATCTAAAAAAGAGCATTTAAAAAAAATACTTACTGGTACAAAGTAGAAATCGCTCCTTTGAAATATGAATACAATTGCCACCTCGCTAGGTGGCAGTTGAGAGCCATGCAGGTATTTTCCGAAGCATCCGTTGAAAGGGGCTGCACAAACCGGAAATAAAGCTGCACCCTGCCCACTTCTCCAGGACGGGGCGGGTACTTTCACAGTTTGTACATCTGCCTGTGGAGCCTCCAGCCGGCCCCGCCACCGGGCCATTATTACCCCGTTGGTCTCACCGCGCCAAGCGCGCCACTGTGGGGGCAAGGGCGCCGAATACCTGCCCGCAAAGCCGCCGCCCGTTGATATATTTCAGCGAGTACTTCCGCCTTCAAATCCCACATGTCTGCAGACACCGTGCGGTATCCGCGTTTGGCCCTGACCACCGTGGTCCACTGGCGTCTCCCTAAGCGGACCCTATTGAGTGTAAAATAGTTAGGTACCTACTAATTAAACGAAGTATTTATCTGATTAGTGTTTCTATTTATAATATTATTATTTTACTTACCTACCCGGCAGAATATAAATCGATGGTCAAAGACTGCGCCTCAAAAGTTTGACAAGAAAATATTGGACTATTTGTACCTAATAGTTTGTAAAAAAAACAATCTGTCAATTGCTGACATAACTCGTCGTTGGTCGGATCGTAAATGCATCTACAAAGCATCTATAAAAAAAAAACAAACAGACGGCGTTAGTTTATTATAACAAATTAGATAAGTATGTCAAAATAATATAAAAAATAGGAGCACAGCTTGTTTTTCTAAACAAATTGATCAAGCCGTCGCGTCGGGGGGTGTACCGACTTAGGTAGATAGGTCTACCCACTTATTTTTCATCATCATACCAAGTACCTAGGTACTATTACTTATTCTGTGATCATCTATACTAAAACTGAAGAGTTTGTTTGAACGCGGTAATCTCAGGAACTACTGAGTCGAATTGAAAAATTCTTTCACTGTTGGATAGCCCATTTATCGAGGAAGGCTATAGGCTAAATAACATCACGCTGCGACCAATAGAAGCGGAGCAGCAATGAAACATGTTGCAAAAACGGGTAAAATTGACGCATACGAAGTTGAGCGGATCAGCTAGTTTGTTTGTTTGTTTAAACGCGCTAATCTCAGGAACTACTGGTCCGATTTGAAGAATTCTTTTTTTGTTAGATAGCCCATTTATCGAGGAAGGCTATAGGCTATATAAAATCGCGCTGCGACTAATAGGAGCGGAGCAGCGACGAGAAATGTTGCAAAAACGGAGAAAAATTACGCATACGAAGTTGCGCGGGACAGCTAGTCTATCTATACTAATATTATAAAGCGGAAGAGTTTGTTTGTTTGCTTTGTTTGTTTGTTTGTTTGTTTAAACGCGCTAATCTCAGGAACTACTGGTCCGATTTGAAAAAAACTTTTTTTATTGGATAGCCCATTTATCGAGGAAGGCTATAGGCTATATAACATCGCGCTACGACTAATAGGAGCGGAGTAGCGACGTGAATGTTGCAAAAACGGGGAAAATTTACGCATACGAAGTTGCGCGGGACAGCTACTACTAATATAATAAGGCTGAAGAGTTTGTTTGTTTGTTTGAATGCGGTAATCTCAGAAACTACTCATCCGAATTCAATAATTCTTCCACTGTTGGATAGCACATTTATCGAGGAAGGCTATAGGCTATATAACATCACGCTACGACCAATAGGAGCGGAGCAGCAATGAGAAATGTTGTAAAAACGGGGAAACTTTACGCAGACGAAGTTGCGCGGGACAGCTGGTACTGAATACTACGATGAGACACAACAACAGGGGACCAATCAGGTTGGGTTACCCAATGCGTGCTAGGCTGCACATTTGGCAAAATCTAATCTTAGCCATACCACCGATAATTTAATACTATAGTCCCGTACGAACAGTACGATACCATTAAACATTATTCATCATTATCTATACTACTAGTATAGTATTATATGTATTATCTGTGTCTAAACTAATACCTATATATAGCAGAAGAGTTTTTTTGTTTGTTTGAACACAATAATCTCAGAAACTACGGGTTCGGCTTAAAAAAATATTTTACTGTTAGGTAGCCCATTTATCGAGGAAGGCTTACTTAAAATTAATAATACTTATAACATTATCTATACCAATATTAAAAAACTGAAGAGTTTGTTTGTTTGTTTGAACGCGGTAATCTCAGAAACTACTAAGCCGAATTGAAAAATTCTTTCACTGTTGGATAGCCCATTTATCGAGGAGCGCTATTGGTATAACATCACACTACGACAAATAGGAGCGGAGCTGCAATAAAAATTGTTGCAAAAACGGGGAAAAATTACGCAGACGAAGTTACGCGGGCCAGCTATTATAGTCTACAATAATTGCTCGTAGGTACCTTAAAATCGTAAGCACTAAACATTAGAATGGTCTTTATCTCTCTGGCACAGTCTGGCATAATTACTTTAAAGTATTTTTTTTTTATGTTTTTAATAATAAAATAAAAATAGTTATTTAAATAATAGGCAAAATACCAAATTAATAAGCATTACTGCCACTGTGGCGCGGTGGGTGTGTGTCCAACTGCTACGGTGTAGGTACCTACTTTGTGTCCGTGACTTGTATATTTGACCCCCCGCGACACAGGGCTTGGATCCTACTGCGGGAGTCGTTTAAAAAAAATACGAATAGAAGCAACCATGAATTTTATTATCTTCAGATAATGGAAACAACTAACCAACTCTTTTATCACCTCAACAAAACAGAAGTTATGATAAGCAGAATAACAGACTAATAAAAACTCGTGCTCTTTAATAATGGTAAGATTCGAATTAGATCTAACCAATAAGTGCAAACGCAAATAAGAATAAACATTTTTTTTGTGATCAATTGATCATTTGTTCATTTCCTTCGCTGCTTTTTATAGAATTACTTATAGTAGGTATGTCGGTTGCAGAGCATGAGCCCGTAACACGATCTTTTAACTTTAAGACAAGACATTACTATACCGTCTGTGAGGCGCGCTGTGCAGAAATCGGTACACTCCGACATGACGCAATGCACAAACAGACGCCCGACAGGAGAATTTCATTACACATGCTATATTTCAAAAGCCTACAGTGACATTAACCATTCCTCGATGCCAAACGATATGAGGTCATCAGTCAATCTCTTTGTAGTTTCAATGAATTAGTCTGCCCTGTTTACTTTCCATAATCACTCTTAATTCGTACTAGTTAAGATTTAAAATGAAATAACAGCAGTTTGGCACAAGAACTAGGTTCTCAGTTTACTGAAAATATTATGACGTTTTTGTTGGTACTATAATTTATATTTGTATGCAGTTAGAGAAAGCGAGTTGCGAATTCGCGACTAAATGCTTCATTCGGCGAGAGGTGCATGGCCGTCCTGTCTTTGGTGTCACTTCTTGTCGAACAATTGCTGGAGGCCGTGCACCTCTGCGCCGTTTATGTTAAACTCATAATATCTACTTTTAACATATTTAGACTTATTTGCCACACCCACTAACAAATTTCACAATAGTTTAAGTCAATTAGTTCAAACGTTAACATTTAAAATATTACCTAACTTTTATATTTATTATAATAATATATTATTAATTTTAACTAAATAATAATAATAATAATAATAATATTTATTGTTCTAAAAATCATTATACATTTTACATATCCCAATAATTAAATAGAAGATATTTCTTATAGCTTTATGAAATGTTGAACGTTGACAGCCGTACTTACTAGTATGAACTGTATTACAGCTGTTAGCGCCTTCCATTTGTGGTACAAATTAGTATTTTATGATACAGAGATAAACAGTTAGTTTTGAGATTTTCAAAGACTACTGGTGATATAAAGAACAACAACAATAGGTAAAAATAAAAAATAAAATAAAAAATTGATATAAAAATTAAAATACAATCAAAATATTCAAAATGAAATGAAATAAAATTACACAATAGCAGTCAGACAATATAATATATCATACTTGTATGGTGTGTGAGTAAGATGAATGTGTGTGTGTGTAATGTGTGGATATGTTTAAAACTAAAATACCTACTATATAATCTATTTGCATTTTATAGTTATCACAATTTAAATTTCCTTAATAACGAAGTGAGTGTGTGTGTGTGTTTTATACAATTTTTATAATAGGTACTTTTTGTTTTTATAGTGTGTAAGTGTTATTTATTCCAAATAAATAAAGCAAGAATACCGAGAGTAGCTACAGAAGGTAAGACAGTACAGACAGTGGCGGGTATCATTTTCAATCGAATTTGTACGAAATTGTTGTTACTTATTGTGATTTTTTTATGTTACCTACCCCATCGGGTATGTATTATTCGATAATGATACCCCACACGATGGGGTAGATAAGAAAAAAAATCTTACCCCCACTTTCCATATATACCCCATATTTATTTTTTTATTCTTTTACTTTGTCGGCGTAAGTAATATGTGTATCCATGCAAAATGATAGCACTGTCTAGGAAAAAGTGCGGACGGATGGACATGGCGAAACTATAAGGGTTCCGTTCTACCATTTTGGCTACGGAACCCTAAAAACAATATAAAACCGAAACTTATGCCGCATTATTTGGATAGGGACGGGACGGTCTAAGGAACCCTACATTGTGCGTCGCCCGACATGCACTTGCCCGGTTTTTATTTTTGTCGTAATCTTACGAATCTATACTAATATTATAAAACTGAAGAGTTTGTTTGTTTGAACGCGGTAATCTCAGAACTACTGATCCGAATTGAAAAAATTTTTTTCTGTTGGGTAGCCCATTTATCGAGAAAGGCTTTAGGCTATAAAACATCAGGCTACGACCAATAGGAGCAGAGCAGCAATTAAAAATGTTGCAAAAAAAAAAAAAGGTCAGCTAGTGATAAATAAATTGATATCGATTTGATTGATGCCCGTTTTGTATTAGAACTTCATTTTTATAGTAATGAGTAGGATACGAACCCGCGACCTCACGATTGCGAGTCCGATACCATTGCTACTGCCGCTTCAAAAAACTGGTGTATAAGTGATGCATCATTAAGGATATATAGTGTAAATTTGTAGGTAAGTGGAAGCTTATTAAAATAAAACGATGCGTCGATATTGCGAAGAACTGAACACTTGAAACAGAGACGATACTTTAATATGAGCGGAAGCCGCCACTAAACGTATCAACGCCGTTTGCTTTCAAAGTAAATACGCATATTCGCAATTTCATTTCAAAATATTTACGCTGATAGAAATAAAGCCAATAACGTCCGCATCGTTTCTGAAGTTGATAAAATTTTTATTGAAAATTATGTTTTGTGCATTTTGGTCTTGATCTAAGTAGGTTCCTAGCAGAGGCGATGGGTTAAAATTTTCCTGAGGTAACCCGATACGAAAATGTACTATGCGTTTCAAATGAGTTGATAACTGTCATGATGATATTTTGTTTCGCAATACGACTGCAACTTTATTGTGTAACGTAAGGTCAGCAATAAAATGATTCGTAAAAAGGTCATTAGTATAATACAGAAGTACCTACCTACTCTAATGAACTATATATAAGCACTGTATTTTACTATTTATTATGTTTTAGGTAAAAAAATATTACGTTTGACACTAAAGTGTAGAATATTCTTATATTTTGCCTATATACTTATTTCTGTGTCGTGTTTATTGCATAATAAAGTATACTAATAATATTATAATAAAGAAAAATGTTAGGTAGGTACCTACATAGTTCAAAGAAAATAAATATTACGTCCGTTCCATTACCTTAACACACGTACTTCACCCGACTTGGGAGTTTTTGTTGCTAGCGGTACAATTTTGACAAGTAGGTACAGAGTGAAGTTGACGCGATCGCGATTATCTTCTCATTTGAAACGCATAGTATAACAAGATACATTTTCGTATCGGGTCACGACACGGATTTCACCTAAAATAATAAGTTATTAGAATTCAAAGGGATACCGAATAGAACGGTGTTTTTAGGACCCTCTGCCACCGGTTCCTATAAGGTACCTTCGTTTTAGCACAAGCTCAAAAGTAACCAGGCGCGGATCCAGAACTTTGTTCTGGGGTGGAGGGGCAACATGTGACCTAACCGGCCAAGTGTGAGTAGCTTGCATGGCAGTGGTGGGGAGAATTTGATTCAACACAGGTAAACCAACCACCACCGCCTTGGGGGCGGCGGTAATTGCCTATCAAAACACATCGGTATGATGTCAAAATTCTCTAAAAAAAGATCATTCAGTCGAGTCTGGGGGGCAATGGCCCCTGTTGCCCCCCCCCCCCCCTTTGGATCTGCGCCTGAAGGTAACTACTTCTATTTATTACCTATGGTTTCAGTTGATATCAATTACCTACCTACCTATTAGGGTTCCATAGCTGCCTATGTACGTAACCATAATAGATACGAAGTAGGTAGGTAATTGATACCAACTGAACTACTTTTATCTATGACTAGCTGTGCCCGCGACTTCGTTCGCGTGAAAGTCGGGTTTAAATTAAGATAGTTTATGTTACGAAATAACTTCTGTGTAAATATGTTGGAAACAGTCCTGTCGGGTGGACCGCGATATGACTCAGCAGCGGAGAATCGTCTTATACTCATCTATTGATAGCTTCAACACCCAAAAGCTTTTTGAAAATAAATAAGTACCAAATACAGACTATGACTATGTATTCGTTAATTGTGTTTTTTGTTATTAATTTGTGTTTGTTTTCTTTTTGTCTATTGTTATTTTTAACATTTCACTGTTTTATTTATTGTTTATTTTTATCTTCTGCATGACTTTTCCTGTTAAATTATAATAATGTCTATGTACATGTGTCTTCTGTGTACTAAATAAAAATCGATCTGTTCTATTATTTTAGATAATTAGTTTGGTGTGCGGCTTAAGAAGTGGGTTTTCTGTTGTTTTTGTTTCATTCTTTCAACGCTATACCTACCTACTTATTACCTAATAATTTTCAATAGAATTTGTACGAAAATGTTGTTACTTCTCATGTGATCGTAAACTTGTAAAGCCTAAGTACTTAACTGTGATAGTTTTCCTTATAATTTTAATATTTATACTACTACCCTGAATTTTTTCACATACCCAACATCAACCATTTAGCTGGCAGGGGGACACTTGACTCTAACAAAAATGTTCACTATAAAGCCTAATATTATACACAAAGGAATCCTTAAATCTAAAAATAGTCTTCACAAACCCTAAACGCTTTTTGAAATAACTATCTAATGATACCACACACGATGGGGTAGGTAGGTGAGAAAAAAATCACATCCCCACTTTACTTAAAAGAGAGGTACCCTTGAAAAAATAATGATTTTCAAGATTTTATTCTTTCACTTTATCGGCATTAGTAATTTATTCATGCAAAAGTTGCAACCTTCTAGCACTAACAGTCTCTGAGCTAAGCTGCGGACGGACGGACATAAACTAACTATAAGGGTTCTGTTTTGCCATTTTGGCTAAAAATGGGGTGTATTTCATATAGTGTTACAACGCAATACTAATAAAATGTTTTTTCAGGATTTTCCTTTGTCTGCTAAGATATACAATTGAAATGCATATAAAACTGCTGTAACACTTTAGTAAACAAACACAGAGCGTGTCATGTGTGTCATGCCCGCGAAAATGTCAGATATCCCTAAAGGTAGGTACGGTTGACAGACAAAGACCCGTCACCCGAACTACTCACACTTGACCGATGTTGAGCCATGCATTATCGTTGAATTGATGAACACGTGATCTCCAACCATAACCCCAAAACATGATCCTCGATGCACCTGTGTGATGCGTGGTCAAACAAACGGACAGACAGACAAACATTTCTAAAAATCATAGCAATGTGTTACTTTTTAAAACTTCTTTTACTAAGTATAGAACATTATTGAATACAACGCCATCTACTTTCAAGAATGTTGCCGTTGTTTTGTTACGGTGAACAATTTGATTTCATAGATGGCGCTACATGTATTTTTTTAAGTGTGTAATGTCTTTTTTTTAGACGAACACATCATTTCTGGAAAATGTCGAATACTTTTTAATTATAATGTAATATTGTTTTTCATTTCTACTACGATTAATTCATTACTATCAGCAGTGCATGCAATACCTATAATTAACTTACCTAGGTGCATAATTTACTTGATTTTTAATATAAAAAAATAATAACCAAAGTAAATAAGTTACCTATGGTCGAAAAAATAACTAAAACATTCAGAAAAATATTAAAAAAGGATAAAGACAATTTTAAAAAAATACAAAAAGAACATATTCAGACATCGGATTCGAGCCTGGGACTTCGTCGTCAAAGTCCGCTAGCATAGCTTCGAGGCTATACTGTTCGCTACTTGACTCATCAAAATAACTGTTCTTATGAAACTTAAAAATGTTGTGTTTAGCTCCTTTTAGTTTTAGCGTGAAGTTATGTATTCCATGGGTTACAATTATAGATAGTGTCTTATTGTGGAAAATTTTGTGATAAACTATTATGGTGCGACAAAAAATACGTTGCTACTCGTTCCCCATAGACGTTAGCGTAATGATTCATAGTGCAAATAATGTCCTATAGTATTTACTATAAAACTGCAAATTTTCATAAAGATCCGTCAAGTAGTTACTGTTTTATAACGAAAAATAGCTACAGACATTATCCCTTACTGCTTAGCTCCTATGCGAAAAAGCGTGATAATTTATAGCCTAAATGTTAATCTGCATCTATTAGATTGCACGTGCAAAATTTCAACCGAATCTGTACGGTAGTTTTTGCGTGATGCGTGTTCAAACAAACAGACAGACAGACAGACAGACAGACAGACATTTCTAAAAATGCAGCAAAGTGTTTAAAAACTCTTTTCGAACATTTCCTAATATTTTTTTTTACTAAGTTCGGCCATGTACAGACACGCGAAATTTACAGTTTTATTATATGTACCTATATAGATTTCAGTTGGTATCAATTACTTACCTACTTCGTATCTACTCGTATAAGGGTTCCATAGTTATCTAAATACGGAACCCTAGTAGATACGAAGTAGTAAAAATCTGTTGGTAAAGTATGATGCAAAAGCAGGGAACTAAAGTAGACTTTGGCAATTAAATAAAACGTAATTTTATTGCCCAAGCGGCAATCATTTTTCATGAAGCCATTAAATGGTAATTATAATGTTTTATGGACTATATTTTTCATATGGCGTCTTTATCTCAAGTCTATAAAATAAGTAAGAACTTATATAAACAAACCTAGGGATGAACACTGCGAAAATATAATACCTATTTACAATTAGGTACTTATATCTAGTAGATAGGAAGTATAGGTATATAGAAGCGAGGTTTAAAATTTTCCTGAAGTAACCCCGATACGAAAATGTTTCTTGTTAGAGACGGTTTTTGTACGTATAATATTAACTAAATGCAATTTAAAGGGAAACCGAAAATAATAGTATTCTAAGCTCTAAGGACCCTCCGCCACTGCTACCCTACCTACATAACAACCAAATAAGGCAGGTATCTACCTACTTCTAATAACAAAAGTGGGTACATAAATATTTCTAAATACATGGAATAGAATAGAATAAAAGAATAGATTTTTTTATGCCATCCAAACACGTGTAAGTATAGTACACGTTCAAGTTAGCAAATGCTGTTTTATGCGAGATTGCATGTAACATCGCTGATTTTACCTACATATCATATATAAATTACACCCAGACAAAGAATAATCTATTGTGCTCATCACACAAAGTTTTATCCTGGGTGGGGATCGAACCCACGACCTCCAGCTTAGCAGTCAGGGTCACTAACCACTAGGCCAACATGCCAGTCAAAACTTTAGAACTTTAAACTACGAAGCCATAAAATTTGATGCAGCTTTTAGTTCGTAAAACGCGCTGTGGATGACAACATGAGATGCACAAGGAATCGATACAGGAAACAAGCGCGCGCGCATAACCCAGAATTAGCAATGTCCCCGTCGCATCTGCCGTCAGCGTCAGACAACAAACGCAAACGCATCGTTAACGGAATTGTATTGCGAAAATTGTTTAAGTTAACACTTACACACCTATTTAGATATTATAGGAAATATGAAATATGTTCATTTCATTCTAAATTTTTTTAAATAATATAGGTATATGCAAAATTATAAACTACGATGAGTCATCACATGATAGTTTATTATTGTTTTTAAACTTTCGCAATTTGAGTCGACCACGATCGGTGCAATTCGATCGAAAC
Source organism: Herminia tarsipennalis (assembly GCA_945859575.2). Taxonomy (NCBI): domain Eukaryota; kingdom Metazoa; phylum Arthropoda; class Insecta; order Lepidoptera; family Erebidae; genus Herminia; species Herminia tarsipennalis. The sequence goes on along the minus strand of OX243846.2, from coordinate 14,919,363 downwards.
GTCGGGTAAATAAAAGGTTCGTACCTTTACATAATTCACGTGATTAAATCCCGATATATTTCTAATAGTTTATTATTTTGCATATAGATGACTATAGCCATGGCAACATGATTAGAATTCAACTCATTATTATATGAATAATGAAGCATTTCTGACCGTTAGATTCAAACGCGAATTTGACCTGAATCATGAGTACCTAGTTAGGTAGGTAGGGAGGACTTGGGTGGTAGCGAGGGCGGCATTAAGTGGTACGAAAATCTAGTTAGGAAGACCTCTTATAATATTTACTATCTTGTTGGAATGTAATGCAGCACGGACAGAGGCGAAAGCACATTTGTTTTTATGCACCTGAAATGCTTTTAACTCGAAACTTTTTTACCCGACTACAAGGAAGGGTTATGATTTGCGCGCGTATCTTGTATGTATGTATGTATGTAATATTCTTTATTACCTCATATCTTTGAAACTCCTAGTTGGATTTAAGCAATTAAGACGTCGTTACGACCGCCCAAGTGTTCTTAGATATGTCACGTTTGAAAAAAACAAACATGGCGGCTGAAAGATATCAAAAACAAGAGGTGTGAAAAAAGTTATTTCGAATAACGGTAACAAATTAAAAGGCTCATCGGATCAGTTAGCAACCGTTCTTATTTAAATTTTAAATACTTGATAATAGCTGTGATAAAAATTAGTTGTTACAACGGTTACATTTGTGTTACAGAGTATTTTAGTGGTTGTTGTAAACTTGTAACCACTAAAAATACTTTAAAAAAATACTATTTAAAAATAAAAAACCCACCTGTGCAAAAAAGACGCACAGGTGGGTTTTTTATTTTTAAATAGTATTTTTTACTCCGACATAATATTACATACCTATGTAATATTATGTCGGAGTCGGAGGCACAATACTAAGTTCATCAAAATTGATACATCATACCTCCGGCTGCATATTACATAATAGGTATGTAGGGGTTTTTTTTTTCACTAAGGTAAGTTCTTTTTTGTCCTCTAAGGAACACCGTGAGAAGATCCTAGTTGCTGCTGTCTAGTTTACCTAAATTCAAACTACTTCCTTATCCTCATCTCTCATATCCTAGGTAAGTACTTGTAGTAGATAGGTGAAAAATATAAAGAAATAAAAATTACGCCAAAACTCACTCAATTTTCTTTCTCATAAAGTGAAGTGAAAAGATCATCCCAATTTCTTTAATATGTACCTAAGCACTTCAAATATATCTATGCAGGATGCTTTGTAGGGCTTGAATGACACCAAAATCCTAAATCAGGCCTTTGGTTAGGTACCTACAGGTAATTGCCTAATTTTAACGAAAATCTTGCCTTACAAAAATTACAGTGATCATTGCACACTGGAATCCATGGGATTCAATTTAAAAACTCGAAACAACAAAAGGATGTAGGTACTTAGAAATATCATTGTTGTAGGCACCTACTTAGGTAGATACCTACTGAAGTGAGTGTTCAAGAAGCTAATCTTCGACTTTTGTTGAATAGAATATTAGCTGATCCGCGCAACTTCGTCTGCGTCAATTTGCAACGTTTTCCCCTTTTGCAAAATTTTTTTTGATGCTCCGCTCCTACTGGTCGTAGCGCGATGTTATATAGCCTATAGCCTTTCTCGATTAATTGGCTATCCAACACTAAAATAATTTTTCAATTCGAACGAGTAGATCCTTAGATTATCGCGTTTAAACAAAGAAACAAACTCTTCAGCTTTATAATATTAGAGGACCTATAGGTTTAGTAGTACGTACTGTGGTAGATGTGTGTACCCTATGAGAAACATCAATGGTAATTGTAAAGTATTTGCTTTGACGTTCCATTAAAAAGAAAAACAATTGGATAAAGACAGGAGAACTGTGAGAGGCAATAGCCTGAAAAGTCGTAATTAATGTCAAAATATTTTATTTAAGACTAGCTGTCCCGCGCAACTTCGTATGCGTAAATTTTTCCTGTTTTTACAACATTTCTCGTCGCTACTCCGCTAATATTAGTCGTAGCGTGATGGTATATAGCCTATAGCCTTCCTCGATAAATGGGCTATCCAATAAAAAAAGATTTTTTCAAATGGGACCAGTACCTAGTTCCTGAGATTAGCGCGTTTAAACAAACAAACAAAGCAAACGAAACTCTTCCGCTTTATAATATTAGTATAGATATAAATCAGTTACATTGTGAATACAAGTATAACATCGGGAAAGTTGTCGTTTGATTTCTCACAAAGCCTGGTACTAGCTCTTCACGTGGACCAGTGTTACTATATATACATACGTAGGTAGGTATTCTGCATCACCGGGAAGTAGGTACCTAAGCCTGTCTGTAATCGTAATACTTATTCAAATTTTATAGGATAACTGATTTATTATTAGAGTTGAATACTTATCGTTTTAACGATAGTGTTAGCGTTTACTGACAGTTCCACGAAGATTATTTACGCCGACCTACATCATAGGTATACCTGGTAGGTAAGCATCTATCTACGAGTATATACCTACTTAAAGAGAATTTACTTCGGTAATGTTGTATTGCGATGTGGTTTCTTAATTTAATTTATAAGTCTTACCCTAGGTTTTTGTAAGGCTTTGCAAAGCAAAAATCAACCAGAAGGCTTGTCAAAGCAAAAATCAACTAAAATTTCAGCAGTTTTAAATTGAAAAATTTATAAAAATTTTCAATTTAGAGACTTTACAGCATAGCACTTAGTTAATTTTTGGTTTGACCTACACTGCCAAATAGAGATGTAACGGAGGTGGTTATAGCGGAACCAAAGTCGGAGTATAAAATTTGGCGTGTCGGAGTCTAAATCGGAGTCAGAGGAGGAGGGGCAGGGGGAGAAGACAAACATGTTTAAATATGGATTAAGAAAATAAGATAGAATAGTACAAAAAAACATTATTCAGTCATATTAAATGTGTGATGGAAAAATTCGCCCGACTCTGAGAATTTTTCCTTCATACCTTTAATATGAACCTATACCTACATTACTTATTCTGTGCCTACTTTTAGGCTTAGCTTGAAGTAGCGGCCGCTGCACGCTAGGTAGGTATCTTCTATTAAAACGTCCGGTTTAAAAGTGTCGGTACCGAAGTCGGAGTCGGGGGTGTAAAATCAATCGGAAGTTCCGACCTTTCGGAGTCGGAGTCGAAGCTCCGTAACTTCCCTGCTGCCAACTGCTACAGAGGATTAATGGATCTAAGCTATAATATATGCAATCACAGCCAAAATAATAAAAAAACATCACAACATTTACAATTATCTCTTCATTTGGCGCAACTATATATACCTACCTATTATTAATCATCGGCATTTACATTACAAACTGTGAGTAAAACAAAAATTTAATGTTAGATTCATGTGTAGGTAATTAGTTGGCATGGTTCCGAGTAGGTGGGAATGCCGGGGTTGCGTTACGGACATGACATTACGCTGAAACAAAACAATTCTTGTGAATAGCGGACAATACCGGGGTGATGATGCTAGGGTAGCAACACTTTGACACATATTACAACGGGACAAACTTCTGCGTCTGGAATTTGACTACACAGTGGTGTCTCAATCGCAATATGTAGCAAGGTCTACCTCACTCGATGGAATTGATCATTTCTTGTTTCACCGGGAATCCAATATGGCTGCCAGCTGCCATCTGCTATATTAGTTTTCACAATAAGTAGGTATAACTTCATTTGTGTCCTCCCCTTGGACACGACAAGATTTCCTCTCATGGAAAAACCAAAAACTCGTATGTACCTAAGTCTGAGAAAAACAAAACAACAAACTAGTTATGTGGTCTCAATTACGCATACGTTTTACCTGTACTTATGCTACGGGCTAGGGGCTCTATCATCACCGCATCGAACTATGGATGCTACCACTTGACGGAGTTAGGTGGGCCCTCTCCATCCCCCAAAGTATCTGATCTACCAATATGTACTTATATGTAATATTTTGATAAAACATAAAACTTACCTTCAGCGAGGCAACTTGCCTCACAATCTTCTTCCCTGCACTAAGAACAAAAAAAAAGTCTAAGCTCCACCAAAATTATTAATTTATATTTATTACAAACAAGTTTACAAGTTTTATTAAGATATTGAAAGCAGTTTTGACCGTTACATTCAAACGTGGATTTGTCCTGAATCTAAAGGAGCTTGGTGGCAGCGAGGGCGGCGAGCGTCGTCGTTCAGCTTCGTCGGCGCGGAGAGATCCCCACACATGGGACGCATCTGTGCGTCCGCGCCGGAGGTGTACCCTTCCACACAAAGCTATAGTACGTCCTGCGGCAATACTTTGTTCTAAGTTCTAGAATATTTCTAATATTTTATTATGTAAGTAAGTTACTTCTTTCTTAACTTTAATTTTAATCTATTCCTAATAACTATTACTAATAAGAATTAAGGTAGGAATCATTGGATGATGAATAACATTTATAAATAAGTACCTAGTTAATAACGAGTAAGTACACCGTTTATAGATAATTTGATTATTACACACGCTACAGAAATTATTTTGTAGGTACCTAACTATGGTCTATGTAAACACTCAAAAGTTCTTCAAGTATGCCTAAGTTATATTTCAGGTTGATTTTATAGTTTTTTATACTTACCTAATCGTTATTTTCGTTCATTAATGTTAAAATTCTAGAATAGTACGGAAGTATTACCATTTCATTGTAGGTGCCTACCTACCTATTCTTATTGTTATTTTTCGTCGTAATTATTTCACCTTTTCATTGAATTTTAATGCTTTGTTATTGAGTTGCACGAAACGCCAAAAAATATTAAGTATAGTTTACCGCTATTGATACCCACGCAGGTGTGCGTATATCTGTTAAAACATGAATGAACAAGTCAATACAACACAAAATACAAAGACAATAGGATCATTACTACAAATTGCCTACCTAGTTACTTTGTCGCTATCAACAAAGCAGGTAGATTAGGATTAGACTATACATTTGGCACACGTGTGACGTATTTTCTTCTAAACGCAGCTGCGGGGGCCTCCACAGATGTTTTATGACGCTGAACATTTCCAAGACGTTTTATTATTTATTACGATATTGCCGTTTAGAGCCTAATCTTCTTTTTTATTATCCAGAGAAACAATGGTCATTATTGGGCAGTACTATTTTTGGCATACGGTGTGCAGCTGGGGCAACTTCGCGTGGGAAACTATTATTTTCTTCAGTTAAACAATCCTTCTAATTTCGTCCCTTATGTATGTATTTTTCTAAATAGGTAGTGATGTTTTTGAAAGCTAATATTTCTGTTATTTTTGAATTGATGGCATCCCAGATGAATTTGCAGCTAACTTCAGCCATTTTACTTAGGTACACTTTTATGTGGGAGGTTTTCTTTGATATTATTGTATTTCGTATTACACGTTTATCGCAAAGCTGTGAATATGACCACAATTAAGTTTGCCGCCATTTTCACAACTTCCCTCTTTTTTACCACTTAGTGCGAAGGAAATCATTGTAGGTGGCACTTGGGCGGGCAGCCCACCTACTGATAGGCAACTATGTAGCCTACACGGACGATAGCAACATTAGGGACATCATAATGCACGTTGCCAACGCAACTCTGGAAACACTATCCGCATTCTTTGCAGTCGAGTTTTACTCGACTGCAAAAAATGGTTATCAAACACTCAATCAGTGTATTTAGAGAAAACATTGACAGAGCGCTTTTACTATACCTAATTAATATAAATCATATGATCGATATTATTGTATTGATTTAAAATCAATAAATTGGACTAATGCGCTTTGCAAGTTTATTATTCCACGGAAACATCAATCACTGGATCGTTAATTCCGAAGATTTCATTTGGTAGACCAATAATAGACAAATCGTTTTTTCGCTGAATCGGGCTTCGGGCAAGCCAAAGCGGATTAAACGGATTCGAAGTGAATTTAAATTCCATAAACTTATCTAATACCGAGTATTGGACTAGGTGATTTTTGGCTTGTGTTAGGTTTGGGTTCACATCGGTAGGATTCGAACCCGCGACCATACTATTGCGAGTCCGATGCCTTAGGTTGCTAGGTAGGTGCTTACCTGCTTACTTGGGGTGTTTTATAATTAACGAGAAGTAGGTATTAACGTTTCTTTAATTCACAGAACAGTCTGTGTAACATTAGCACAAAATATAAATCTACGGGGCACATGAGCTGGAAGACGCAGTGCAGGACTGCCCCCCACAAGATAGACCTGATAAAGCTAGCGGGGCGCCGTTGGATGAGACTGTTTAAAGTCAGTCAATGGGGGAAGATCAATGAAGACTCTAAATAAGTCCACTTATTGGACTTATTTAGAGTCTTCAGAGAGAGGCAGGAATAGAAAATAAAGAATATAGGCAATAGATAAGACCCTAAAGTAGGTTTTTTTTTTTTCTTTTAAAAAGATAACTGGCAATGTGGGATTGAGTCCCACATTAGTAGCAATCTTGTTAACCCCTCCAGCTAAGCTCAAAGGCTTGTGTTAGGAGTGGGTTCACGTCGATAGTATAATGGGCAGGATTCGAACCCGCGATCTCACGATTGCGAGACCGATGCCTTATCCATTAACCTACCGCCGCTTTCTAACTAATTCTAAGACAACACATCTAACCGACCGCGACCGCTCCAACAACAGATTTCCCAACAGAATCTACAGAAGCTGTCGATTTTCCCACAACTGTTCACTACTAAAGTATTTACTATACTCGTTATCTAAAGCAGGTGTCACTAACACGACGAACAAAAAAGTTTAAAAATAAACCGCAGCGCCGTAAAACTCTTAACAAAATAAACTTAGCAAGGCGTTAATCTCGTTCGGTTAAAGTTTTTAACATCTGTACCACGTTGTAGCTAAGTAGGGGATGACATTTTATCATTAAAATGGAGTACTTGGTAAGTGATGATAACTTAAAGATAAGTTAGAGTATTTGAAGCCGAAGGACTCTCAATAAAGAGGTTGCGGGTTCGCATCCCACCAAGCAATTTAGCTTAGTTGGAGGGCTTAATAGTCTTATTAACCCCTCAGGTAATCTACGTGTATACCAGGGGCGGAGGGTCCTTAAAATATAATTCTTATCGACTTCCCTTTAAATTGTATTAATTAATATTGCACGTGAAAAACAGTCTCTTACAAGATACATTTTCGTATCGGGTTACCTCAGGAAAATTTTAATTCTTCGCGTCTGGTGTAGGTATACTAATATCACAGACCATATAAACACACAGTTTGTTTATTTAAACGCGATATTCACTGTTGGATAGCCCATTTATCGAGGAATATAGGGTATATAACATCACGCTACGACCAATAGGACCGAAGCAGCAATGAAAAATGTTACAAAAAGCTACGCGGGTAATAATTTTCCATAACATTTCAAATTTCCTATCCTACTTTAGGCAATATGGATGGTGGATATGGTGTACAGGTGTTGAATCAAATGCCCCCCCCCCCCGCCCTGCCATGCGAGTACACTTGGCCGGTTGAGTCAAATGTTGCCCCCAAAGATCTGGATCCGCGCTCGGTACCTACATACCTAGTTTTAAACAATAATATTATTTTACTTATTATAAAATACCTTTAAAGCTTATTTATTGCTATCTCTTATAGTACAGTATAGTGTCGGTGTTTTCTCCTATCTACGAAGCGTGAGAAACAACATTAAGATAACAGGAAGTGTAGAAACCACTTTACTTTATGAATGAAACTAAATTGCTCTAGGCAATCCCATGGGCTCTGCCACATGTTGACTTCTATTCAGCCTTGCAAACCGGTAACGGTAGGTATTTCAATTTGAGAATTACACAAGTTAAAAAAAAAAAGTGCAAGACTGGAATTTGGAAATACCATAAGTAGGTAGATACTTATTATTTTTAAGGTTTTGTAGGTAGGTAGTACCTATCTACTTACTTATATTTAAATAATGTGTATTGTTGTCCCCAGATATTATATTATCATCTTCCCAATAGAGAGATCTAGATTTTTTTTTATTATATTACTCGTATCATCTTCCCAATAGAGAGATTTAGATTAGGCTAGACACTTTTTCTAGAAGGTCTAGGCCAATATTTTCTTTGTTGAACCTATTTGGTTTCTTGACCCTTTAAAAAAACTTCCGAATAAGTTATTATCAAATAGGCAAGTCACACGTAGTGAACACACGCCTACTTAGCTATCTCGATAAAAATGCCTAAGGCTACGAAATTGTACTTTGCCATTTTCTAAAAAAAATATCTTTACGAAACAGTAATACGAAACCTTCAGTAGGTAGTAGGATCTGCCGCCGCAGACACGAGTCTGCAGCGGCAGCATCCAGGATTGTCGTTTGGAGGGGAGGGGGGGGGGGGTTGAACTAGATAGGGCCGTTGTTGCGCCACTCACTAAAATGGGTGAATGGTGAATGACTTTGGTCATTTTCAGTAGGTATGTAAAGTGCTTATAACCGTCACACACATATTAAAGCAGGTACTGCAGGTAGTAGGTACTTATTCGTCCAATAATAAACCTTTCTTTCTTTTATTCCAAATTAATTAAACTAACAAAAAAATATGATTAATCCCATTTTGTTTCTCTTGCTAGAATCTAGCTAGTCTTTCTTTCTCTCTTTCGGGAATCAAAAGTAGTGCGGCCTGGACTTAAAAATCATACCTAGAATAAGTAAGGCAAATTAAAAAAATATCTTATAGATTATACTCATTAATAATATCAATTTATGAAAACAAAATTTCGCGGATAAGTACCATACGATTCATACGAACCACATGACCAAAGGGAATTTAAAACTTTGCAATACACATGACCCCACACACAGGACGTTAGCGCCACCTAGCTCATAATATCTATAGGTAGGTACTAATCAATATATATACTCTAACATTTCTATGAACAATTTTATTTGTTTGATAAAAAGTAAAAATTGGTAACTTTTAACTGCTAATGCTCACCATTACATATTAAATATTATTTTGCTGATTTTTGTTTATCATGAAACCACGTACCTACCTATTTACTTTATGGTCTAACTTTGCACTTTCTTTGGATCTAGGGATGATATAATTACGCTATATTATAAAACATAGACATTTTTTAACTTCGTCGGTTTTAACTCTTTTATCGTCTTATAAATCAACTAGCTGTCCCGCGCAACTTCGTCCCTTTTTTTTTATAATCCTATGTTACTTCTAATACCTCCAAGAATATGTATTGTGTTTCATGATGATCGGTTGAGTAGTTTTCGCGTGAAAGCGTAACAAACAAACTTACATTCACATTTATATATTAAGTAGTACCTATAGATGGTGACGGATCACGTAGAAACAGTCACGTTATTGATTGCTAAGCAGTCACGTAGCAACGACCTATCCAGATTTTTTTTTAATTTGTCGCACACGCCAGATAGGTACCAAAACATTTTCACAAAGGAAAACCTCCAAAACATCAGCTCAAATTTGACAGTTTGACACTACGCAGGCCCGCATCGTACCTATGTTTGTTAGTAGATAAAGTATGAGTTACTATAAATTAAATATTTATGATACAGTGTTTAGCGCCCTTATAACGAAAACAAACTACCTACATAATTCCATAAAACTACAAAAGACTTAGGTACTACAATCTATACCTATAGGTACTTAGAGGTATTCAATCATTGTTTTTAAACTTTCGCGATTTTTATACATTATATTAGATATATTTCGGGACTTAATCGCGTGAATTATTAGGTACGAACCTTTTATCGACCCGTCACTACGATCGGTGCAATTCGATCGAAACGTCGGGTAAATAAAGGTTCGTACCTTTAAATAATTCACGCGATTAAGACCCGAAATATATCTAACTTAGAGGTAGATACTCAAATACTTAATAATATGTAGGTAATTCCTAGTGATTCAAGTAAAACCACTAAGTTTATTCACGATCACCTATATTTAGTAAACTGTGTAGAATGCATTTATCTCTGTAATAAGCAGTTATATTTAGAAGTTTGGATAATGAAGCTATTAATATTTTGTCGGGTAGGTACGTCACGGTGTGGTAACTATTCCCGAAATAATATTAAAACTCAGTGAACGTCTAGCAGTCTTTTTGTCTTATAACGGCTATTATTCAAATGATGTTAGCTAGCCAAATATAGATAGATTAAGTTACGTAGCTTTTACTGGTAGGATAGTTGAATTTCATGTGAAATACATTATGTAGTTGCTTATGAGAGGTGAGAATGACGTGTTTTATTAAAAAAAAAAAACTAGCAATGTGGGATTAGGTCCACATTACTAGCAAACTTGTTAAGCCCTCCAACTAAGCTCAAAGACTTGTGTTAGGAATGGGTTCACGTCGGTAGTTTACTCTGTAGGATTCGAACAACCCGCGACCTCACGATTGCGAGACCGATGTCCTAGGTTAGATTAGCATCTGGTTGGCAAATACTTATACTTAAGGCTCGATTTAGGCATAGATTTCTGTAATTAGGTTCCTATAGACACATCTAGAACGTAGTCCTAAAGGAATCACCAAAGTCATTTAGGTATATTAGATATGAATAATTTATGATTTTTAACGATCGCAAAAAATGGTTGTTATAAGTTTAACAAGCGTGTGTTTTTGTTGCATTGTAACTAGCTAGCCTATCACTTGTTTAGGTAATCGGGATGGGACTTAGCTCTTTTTCTGAAAATGTATTAAACCGTTTTGAAGGTAATCAATTGTTAGGCTTGCGTGTCGAGGTTGATTGTTACATTTCATTCACAGGTAGGAAAACCGCAGTGAAAATCAACCCATACCCAGATAGACAGACACATTAGCCTAGGTATATCTACATGGGCGTCAGAAAAACTAAGGCCCAAGCCCAGGCGCGGATCGGGGGAGGGGGACAGGGGCAATTGCCCCTCCCCCTCCCCCCAGACTCATGAATTTTCAAGTGCTTGCCATACATTTGACCGCGTTGACGGGCAATACTATTCGCACTTGGCCGGTGTTGGGTCAAAGTGGAGGGCACTTTGGGCCAAAGTCCACTTTGACTCAACACCGGCCAACTGCGCGCCCCCCCCCCCCAGAATATGATCCCGGATCCGCGCCTGCCCAGGCCACACTGCGTTTTTCTCTGGCGCGAGGTCAACCGCAAAACCGCAGTTACAAGTGAAAATAAGTCGCGACATAAGAGTTTTACTGATTTTTACTAGTAACGTTGGTAAGTCTGCGGTTAACCGTGCGCGGGAAAAAAACGTAGTGCGGCCTGGACTTCAAAATCATACCTAGTATAAGTAGGTATCTATAATATTTTTTTTTAATTTGCCGCATACCTACAAAGGCAAATCTCCAAAACATCAGCTCAAATTTGACATTCTGACACTGCGCAGGCCCTCGTCGACCTATCTTTGTTAGTAAAGTATGAGATAATATAAATTAAATATTTATGATACAGTGTCGAAGCCATCGCCTTAGCGGGTCTGGCCGTGGGATCGATCCTGGGACGATTGCGTCACGGATATTTTTAGTAGCGCCTCGACGACGCGTCACACAAAAAACTTGAGGAAGGGTGGCGCCATATATCAAGTTAAAGGTGGGAATTATGGCTTAGGAATGTGGGTTTACGAGACGTTATTGCCTATTGGTGACAATACCTACCATCTTAAAAATAAGTGAGTGAATGGATTTTATCTTTCTAAGTAGCAATTTTTTTTTTGCAGTTCACACAATGTGATATGGAAAGAATGTGATTGCATATTATTGCAATAGCCTGGAATATGTCATAATTGGAAATCATTAATGGTGTGAGGAGAACCGCGGGCAAAATGTAGTTGAAAGAAAGTAATGCAAAATTTTATAAAAGGTAAATAATGAAATGGCGCATATTTAAAATGTGATTTATGGCGACACGATCCAATAACTTTCAATTAGCACGACACAGTAGTCGGCTGAAACTTCGCGCAGCCCTCACAGGATGTGCGATCACCGATGCGATCGGTTATGGCGACCGAACGCCTACATCTATATACCTATATATGCAGTAAATACAGCTTTGAGATGATGGACAAGATAAACAGCGAGCAATCAAAACGACTCACTATTGGCATCTCTGTCTTACACACGGTGTGTGCAGGAGGCGGCGCACTGGGAGGTGCGATGGAGTCGCACCGCGCAGTGGAGATGGTTATTTTTTTTGTATCTTGTCAATGAAGGGACGGGTAGGGGCGGGCCGCGGCTCGGGCGCAGGATTCAGTTCAGTCTATAACACCAGTCCGGTTACGCACAACACGCGCGCATGTTTTTCGGTCACCAGTGATAATTTCCTTTTACCAACAATGAATTACGAACCTTGTGAGAATAGATTAGTGCCCATGCCGATAAAACTTGAAGTAGATATGGAATATCCGGAAGACGAGGAGCGCTACTACGGCTACGGACCTGTTGAAGTGGAACGGCACCCGGAGGCGCCGGCATTCGCGCCATCGTCACCCGCACACCTAATGGATCTGAGCAGTGGTTCAGAAAGGCCCACTACGCATCCTTGGCCCTCAAATATTGTGTTTGACAGCGAGGAACGTGAATACCAGCAAGCGCCCTACCCATCCTTCGAGCAACAATTTAACGACCACAGACAGAGGCAAGTTCCCAGAAGTTATTACTTCGAGGATTCCAATTCGCAAGACAGAGTTAAAAACTTCTATGATTCTGGTGAAATGTTGAAAATGGATGAAGGGGGTTTTCGGTCAGACGAGAGGACAGATGAGACGGAGGAACAAAGAAGATCGAGATCAAAACGGTCGAAGATATCGAGGAAAAAGGCGCAATCCTTTGAAGAGATGCAGATACAAAGAGTGATGGCAAACGTGAGGGAGCGGCAGCGGACGCAAAGTTTGAATGAGGCTTTTGCTAGCTTGCGACAGATCATACCTTCTTTGCCGAGCGACAAGCTATCAAAGATACAAACACTACAACTGGCCACTCAGTACATAGAATTTTTATACCAAATATTAGCAAATGGTGATTCTAATAGCGAAACTAGCAGTGAAGGAAGTGATCACTGCAAATTAAGCTATGCCTTCTCAGTTTGGCGAATGGAAGGAGAGTGGACAACAAATGGACAAACGTGATACCAATAAGTTAGTGACTATATAAATTAGGAAAACCAAAAAGACGCTTATCTTATTCCATATTTTTAATATTGATTTATGTGTAAAGTGAAGTGTACCTAAATGATAGAACATAATTAGATTAAGGTAAAGGAAAATATGTGATAGTTAATTAAGTAGGTAGTTTGTAGAAAAGTCTTATATGGTTTGCAATTCATAAATGCCTGTAATTATTGTAGTGATTCAGACCAGAATAGAGCAATTAAGCACTTCTCATTTAGGAGAGAAAAACAGTTAATATTTTTTGGAAGGATATATTTTTTCACCAATTAATTATATGAGAATCAATTGTATCTCGAGATTATAAATAAGCAAAGAAATCGCACAACGTTGTCTATCATTGGTCATTATCAATGTTTTTAAAATTAATGAAACCTAAATACAATATTTTGTACACACATTGTTTACTTACTTTGGTTTGTCTAATTTTAAGTTTACGTGCATTTATGAATTGTGTGTTACTATAAAAACAATTATGTCTAAAAACAAAGACAATTGAATTAGTATTAAAAATTTATTTCAATTTATTAATGCTGTGGCAATACATGCAGCTGCATACCAAAAATTTAAAGAAAATGTGCCGTTTCTATAAAAGTACAGGACATTTTTACTGTTGATTATATTTCCAATAAATGATTATATTAAAATTTTATTACAGTATTTTTATTTAGTTTCCTTTAGGAAACCATAGGGATTAACTAAATAATATTTCAATTTAACCAAGTAAATGCCTATAAATTTATCAATACAAAATATTCACTCACTTCATTATCACTTTCTAAAGCATTGATATATAAAATTGATTTATCTATTACATTATTGCGTGAATGAGTACATAAGTAATTACTTAAGTAATTAATTTTCGAATGCAATTTGGCAATTTTGACAAATAACACTACTCTCATCAAACTAGAACTTTACATCACAACACTATAACTATATTGTCAATAATTATTTTATACTATTTACATTGCCTTATTTATACATGTATAACAATATTAGTAGTACATTTTCAACATGACGCGCCTCTACAACATTATACAGAATAAATAAAGTGATTTTTAAAATATTAATGACCTCTCGGTCGTGGCTTCTTTACATAACATTAAAAAACTTAGCAATATCAGTTTTGGAAAATATTTAATCTTTTAACCCTTAATCACCTACCACTTATTTTTGGAGTTATAATCTTAACCACCTAAAGACGAGTAAAATCGTTATTTTGTCAGGTTTAAGTCCTAAACCTGACAAAAAAACATTGATGATACTCTAGGGTCTCACAGTTGTGTGACAAAGTAGGTAGTACCTAGGTAGAGAAAGGTTTTTTTTTTTCAAACAATGTATTACGAAATTATTTGGTGTAATGTAAAGAAGCCACGAGAGGGGTTATTATTAGTATATTACAAATCATCCTGTATATATATAAAAGTAACATTCATTTTATTATTTCAAGTGGTGGCTGGTAAGGATATTGCAGTTTAAATCATGCAAAGTATTGTTTTTAAACTTTCATATAATATTACATCATTAAATATTTATGGTCGATAGCTTTTATTTACTCAACATTTTGATCAAGTTGCACCGATTGTAGTCACAGCTCGATATAATTATCTTACTTGCGAAGTTAAAGGAAACATTTTATTTATAATTAACAAGATTGCAAGAAATCTGCCACTTGAATAGAAAACATGTTGTAGGACGATTTAAAAAAAGATTCCATATTATCAGTAATATTTAGATATATATTACACCTAATCTGCATGCCGTTTCTCAGAACGGAGAGGATACCTGTTTTTCAATAGTAAAAACGATAATAAAGCTGCTTATATGATACTTAGTTAACAATATAAGAGATAAGCAGAATTCTAGTCGTAATACAATAGGATAATGTGACCTTAATCCCCTTAGCATGTTTGAGATTATTTTTTAATTCTCGAACATATTAGGATAGCTTTCCGTGCTTCGGGGAATACTACATTCCATAGACCATGATCATTATAGTTCTCACAATCACCGAATTCTTTCTCGACGTTTTCTCATCAACAAGCAGACAACATACATTGAAAATTCGAATATTTTTATATGGATCAATATAGAAATAATTGTAAACCTCGTCAGTCAGAATTAGCGCAACGTTTGGTACCTTATGCCTTTCCCGATTGGTCTAAGAAATCATCTTTGATCCTATATAGGATGTGTAAGAGGAAAAGAGACAATGTTCTATCCACAAAAGATTATGATTGTACTTTATGAATGACCTACCCGCCCCGCCCCTAACTTGCATGTGATTTATGTAATATGTACAACGAAATAGCGTAGAAAAAGAAAATGGTCATTCGACAACGATAGCTAGCTTGATTTATATTCAGTTACAGGGGGTAAGATTGTTGGAAAGAGACAAAAATAGACTTGCACAATAATTATCTAACGATAGACAGAGAGAGAGACAAATAATAGTTTTTAAAAGGACAGCCAGGTAGCTATGGGCGGGGTGAAATATATAATACGATTGATGTATTATACTTGAAGTTATCCTTACGAGGAAACAAATAACTGGGCTTATACAGATAGTGGTAATGAATGATGTTCTCATCGAGGCAAACGGACATATGGTGACCAGATGTGGTCTGGTCAACTACACAAAAACATCGAAACAATAGGTTAGTTGGTAGGTAGTAAAGTAAATAATTCCTTGGAATTTCTTAATGGTGTTATTTTAGAATAATAAATAATGAGTCGTTTTAAAATGTTCTTAATTCGTGTTGATATTCGTCCATAATTATTGCGTTTAAAAGTTTCTCAAATCATTAAAACAAATAAAGTAAATGTTTTAGACGACCTGCAGTTATGAGACCCTAATATAATATTTCATATTTTTTTATATGAGCGTATCGTTTTATATTACCGTTTTGTCGTTTCTTCTAATTCATTTGTTTCCTAAAAGTATGTTTGTATTTAATTTCTGTTTGTTTGCTTGGTGTTGACGCGAAAATTCGTGAATAGATTTTAATTATTTTATTGCAGTTTTACATGTAATATTGTTAACTTAAATACTGCTACAAGTTTCATTAAAAATCTGTTTAGTGTAATAAATTACAGAGTCTTTGATTTGTAATCTTATGTTATGGGATTTCTTAAATTAATAGGAATTTGGTGGATGTTTCGTTAACTTCGATGTTTAGAAAACCCTGAATTTGAGAGGTGAAATAAAATAGTAGTTTATAGTGTTATACTTGTTAATAAACCGAGTCAGTTCTAAACATCCATTAGGTATTATAGTCTGGTTACGAAGAGACGCGTCATCATAGTTACCATTTATTATTTTTATGTTAGTGATTTTTACAATAAATGACGACATGTATAAATAATAATAAAAATTACACATTTTTCTACCTACAATCATAATTAAGTAAGCAAAGCACTTTCAATTCATCAGTATATTGCTTTAAAAAAAAACAAAAAACAATTCATATTAAGTTAACATTTTGAATTCATAATAATTATTTGTGATGTTACTTATTTACTATAGATTTCCAGTGGGACCAGTAGGGCTAAGGACTGACTTCTGTCGTCTCGTGTATATAAGATTTCCTTGATAAAAACTAGCGTTATTGGGGTAGAGTTCAATCCTCCCAAACAAAATCTTCTTAGTAATGTCAGCCGAAGATTTTGTTTGAGAGGCAACAAAATCTTCGGTTTCTCAACATTGTCCAGCACTCCCTTTCCTCCTCAAAAACAAAGTTTCACCACAGTGAAATGCTATATATGATAGCTTATTATTCTACAGTTTTACATATAACATTAAACGTTATATGAGAGGAAACCTCACATACGTTCTACGTGACTATGATTATAATTCATTTGTATTTATTATTATAAATAATGTGCAATATCATTTTTATATCAAAACCTACTAAGGTATGCCAACTTTACAATATCATTCTATATCATAAAATAAGATTTGTATTAATAATAAGGCATTACGCACCTTAAGCCTTCGTCAAATAGTGCGTGTACTTAACGCGCGAAGACGGCAGCTCCAAAGCTAAAAAAGATTGAGTAATACAGAACGAAGAAATAATAAAATGTATCCTCCATACATGTCTCCACTTAAAAACGGAATTACAGACCACTTTGTTCAGAAGGCGTTCCGAAATTTCGTGTCTGTGATAGGCGCGGATCTAGAACTTTCTTTAGGCCAGGCCAAGTGTGAGTCACTCGTATGACAGAGGGATGCATTTGATACATCATAGGTACACTAGGCATTACTGCCGAGGGGGTGTAATTGTCACACAGGTCCTGTGTCGAAATTTTCCAATTCCCCAAATAAAGGGCATTTTGTCAAGTATGGAGGGGAAGGAGGGGGCGCAGTGGCCCCTGTTGCCCCCCCCCCCCCCTTGGATCCGCTCCTGGTCTGTGAGCTATGACTATGTGTGTAAGGTTACCTTTGGCACTCTCGGTATTTTGTGGCAAAGCGAAGTAATGTCGTGTAATTTGTCTTTGCCCTGTTTCAGATGTATTCAGTACTACACAACGCAGCGCTATAGCAGGACGCTAACCTTAAACGCGTAAGCGCATTGACGTGCGCTAAGTTCACTTCTGTTTGACGAAGGCTTTAGTATTTTTATTTACTTTATTGCCATATCGAATACTTAATTAAAATGTAATATAGATAGGTACCATAAAATTCGTTGTTACAATCAATAGAAGAGAAATATGGACCGAAAAGCGAATATACCAAATCGGAGATATTCTAGTCTAATTGAAAGAATCATAGTGTAAAAACATAAAATAATATCATACGTCAATATGTGAACAAGTTAATACATGATTTCAAATTTACTCATTACCTCAATATTCGCTTTACGGGACTATTAATTCGTTAGTAGTCATTTCCAAGTCGGTTATCTGAAACAAGGACATAATAAGAAAATTAAAGAATACTGCCCTCATAACTTACACAAAATTGCTAAATGTTATAATACATGTTGATAAACTTTCGCCATTTGTACACATTATAAAATTATATATACTACGGGTCTACCCGTGACCACTGCCGTTGCAATACGGTTGAAACGTCGGCCAATAAACAAGGTACAGTACTCCCAAATTAATAATGCACATGCAGATCTTCGCTAATTGTCGTATTCCCGGAAACACTCGAATCATGGAATCGTAAGAGCCCTAAACAAGGCATTTGCATTTTGCACCTTGTTTAAAAGAGATAGGAGTCAATATCATGTGTGCACAATCGAAAACAAATCGGGCGTTCGGCAGCTGTCGCCGGTCAGCGAAATGTCTGTCAGTCGTCTTTATATATTGGTAGTGACTGCACGTGTTCTCTATTTGTGGAAATATATAGAGCTGCTATTACACACCCTTCTTGGTAAATATAATTTCAACATTAATTAGCTTATTCAGATTTAAATAGTATATTTTGAAAAAAGGAAAATAAATAACATATTTCACGTTTTTTTAATATTAAAAAAATAAAATACCTACATTAAATACATATTAAGTACTAGAAAAACATTTAAAAAATGAGATTTATTTAAATTAAATAAATAGATAAACATGCATAAAAAATATATACCTAACTCTGCCCATGCCATTTTCTTTCAGACGAATTCTTCCAAAATGGATAAATTTAAACGTGGAAAACCGCTTAATTCACAAGCACGGCAAATGGTATTTAATGTGTACCTTTATTTCTTAAATGAAGCCAATGTTTTCAACAGAGACCATGATGGTTATTTTAAAAAAATTCAAGACCGTGTTACAAAAGCTACAGGAATTTCGCGACGAACTTTGAGTAATATCTTAAACGAAAAAAAACATAATCAATCAAAGAAATTTTCTACACCGAAAAAAGGAAGACCTAAAAGTAGATTTCGGCTGGTACTTGATGATTTCGACTACTGTGTTATTCGTAATATGATATACAATTTTCAATTGACGCTGAAAGAACTCCCAACTGTAAATAATTTAAGAATAAAGTTGATCGAAGCTATTAATTTCAAAGGCTGTGCCGAGACTTTAAGGTTGATCTTGAAAGACATGGGGTTTAGGTTTCTGAAAACTGATAATAACAGACAATTACTTATGGAAAAACATGATATACGCCTAAAAAGGATCAAATATCTCAGAGAAATACAACAGCTGAGGAGTTCTGGTAGAAACATAGTATTTATGGACGAGTCGTATGTGCACACATCACATACTAAGGGTAAAACTTGGCAAGATAGCAACAAAAAAGGTATCAAACAACCCATTTCCAAAGGAGAGCGAATAATTATTGTACACGCAGGCAATGAAAAAGGCTTCGTCCCAGGGGCTCTAATGTTACATAAATGTGTCGACTCAGAAGGTGACTATCATAAAGAAATAAACGCGGAACGTTATCAAACTTGGCTACGCAATCAATTGATTCCCAACTTGCCTCCTAATAGTGTGTTGGTAATAGACAACGCCCCATATCATAATAAGCTGTCTGTGAAACCACCAAACTCAAACACATCTAAACCACAAATGACAGCTTGGTTACAACAACACAACATTCCGCATGACCCAAAGAAACTGAAACCCGATTTGTATAAAATTATACAAAGATACAAAGAAAATTACACAGAATTTGCCATTGACCGTATAATGGAGGAACATGGGCATAAAATTATACGATTGCCACCATATCATCCCGATTTTAACCCTATTGAAAATATTTGGTCCCAAATAAAGCAACACGTGGCCAAGAGAAATATTGCAATGACTGTGACGTCAGTTAAAGATGCTATATTAGAAAAAATCAATAAAATAGGACCAGAAGAATGGAAAAAAGTTTCTGATCATGCGGTTCAATGCGAAGATGAATATAGAAAATTTGAGCCAAGAATCGATAGTTATTCCGATAAACTGATTATTTACACAGGTGATAGCAGTGAGGAAAGTGTAAATGAACAAGAGCATAATGAAACTTCTGATGAATCTGCGATGTCGGGAATAGAGGTCTTCCTCGATTCTGATTAATTTTTTTATAATTGTATTATTTTTCTGGAATGATTAGTGCTGTAAACAAATTTGAACTGAGATTTTGATTATATTTTATGTAAACCTCTATTTGAAAACGTTTTTTTCTCCTTCTAATAAAACCTTATGTTATTTAAACCTTTTCCTCCATAATTACACCAACTTCGGTAAGACACTTGAAAACTAATCACTCCAACAATGATTGTAGCGTTTTCGCTATTTACTTACATGGAATTATCGAATCAAATTTCGTTACAGGTAAATCAAATCTGTTTTAGCACAAAACACATAATATATAAAATTAGGCATAGAGAAATTGCTCTTAACCACTCTATATAAATATCGTCTTTCGACGCTCGGGTAATACGACCGTTGCCGAACAATGACGAAGATTTCCGAAGATTTCTATGCGCATTATTACTTTTGGAGTACTGTATGTATTTATTTTACCTTGAATTATTCACGTGATTAAAACCCGTAGTATATATAATTTTATAAAGTTATAATACATATTTGAAATCATAACTATTTACTATGGGAATTAATATTCGCATTATTCGTAATAGTTTGCTTGTGTCCACGGCCGGTGCAACCTGATCGAAACGTCAAGCAATTTTAAGGTAAATAATGCGCTTTAATTCCCGTATAATAAATAGTTATAATCATGCAACACAAAAGTTTAAATGTTAGTATATTTTAAATCATTTAGATGTGGCCTTTGCCTTTGTAACTCGGGTTCATTTAACGATTGACCAGAATCAGAAAACTTTATCTGACTCTGTTACTTAGCTGTGATAGCTTTCCATTTAATTTCACTATATTTACTACTACCGTGGATTTTTTCACATACCCAACATCAACCATTTCGCTGGCAGGGGGAGGGGGCATCTCGACTCTAACAAGAATTTGCACTTTAAAGCTTAATATTTTACAAACGGATTTCTAAATCTAAAAATCGTCTTCCCAATCCCTAAACGTTTTTTGATACCCCACACGATGGGGTAGATGAGAAAAAAAAATCACACACCCCCTTTACATATAGGGGAGGTACCCTAATAAAAAAATAGCAAAGATGCGGACGGACATGGCGAAACTATAAGGGTTTTGCCATTTTGGCTATGGAACCCTAAAAACGTGACGTCACATTCTTGCATTTCGTATAAACTTAGAAGGAGCGAGCCGTTTATGACGTTTCTTAAAAAGAGGTTGAATTGACTATCTATTTTTAAATATTAAAAACCCAAAAGCACAAGCACGGCAGGACTCAGATACATACTTTTGACTTTAGCCGGATTCGAAACTGGTGTAACCGGTTAAAACTTGGAATAACTTACAGTTTCTTGTAATTCCTTGTTAAGAGTTTGCATCTCCTCCGGTACGGCCGTGCTCTCCTTAGCAATCCAGTCATCACCATCTTCTAGATTGTTCTGGAAACAGTACTCTTGATCAAGGGAAGTTGTTAATTAGTATGCTTATAATATTGATTTATTTGTGTACTTTACTAAAAAATAGTAATTAAGGCATCGGATTCACAATCGAGAGAGCCGCAGGAATCGAGAGGGATCGAGAGACGCGGATTCGAACTCCACCTATTATACTAGGTACCAACGGAAACACACTCCTAACAGAAGCAATCTGGCTTAGCTGGAGGGGTTAGGTGCAAGATTGCTACAAACGTACGACTTCCACAATCCCTTTACCCGCATTTGGTTAGGAGCGCAAGGGTGTACATAGCCTAACAGCTTACACTTAACACTTCACAAAAAAATCCCCTTATTCAAAACAAAAAACT
The DNA here is from genome assembly GCA_945859575.2 of Herminia tarsipennalis. Classification (NCBI taxonomy): domain Eukaryota; kingdom Metazoa; phylum Arthropoda; class Insecta; order Lepidoptera; family Erebidae; genus Herminia; species Herminia tarsipennalis. The sequence goes on along the minus strand of OX243846.2, from coordinate 14,897,401 downwards.
TTTTTTTTAAATATTGCGATAATAAAACTTTTTTTTAAATATTGCGATAATACACGATATAACACATAAAGTTTTTGGCTATTTTTCTTTTTAAGATAGCTTAGATTTTTATTTCCGAGCTACAGTAACATTTTGTAAGTTTTCAAAGTTTTTTTTTTAATTGATACCTACGTTATAATTTTCTAATTACTGTTTCAACCCTTGCTTCACGTAGCCTACGTGACCGAATGCACGTAAGCTCTGTGTGCACAAGCAACGTGTAGGGAGATGCGAATGATCTAGTATTCTATACTAATATTATAAAGCTGAAGAGTTGCTGCTAAGAGCTGTTTGTTTATTTATTTCTTTGTTTGTTTGAACGTGATAAATTCAGGTTCAGTTACAACTACTGGTTCAAATTTAATAAAATATTTTAATGTTAGATAGCCCATTTATCAAAGAACGCTATATAACATCACGCTATGACCAATAGGAGCGGAGCATGAATAAAAAATGTTGCAAAAACGGGGAAAATTGACACAGACGAAGTTGCGCGGTTCAGCTAGTCTATACTAATTTAATATAAAGCTGAAGAGTTTGTTTGTTTGTTTGAACGCGATAATCTCAGGCACTATTGGTTCGAATTGAAAAATTCTTAGTATTGGATAGGCCATTTATCGAGGAAGGCTATATAACATCACGCTATGATCTATAGGAGAAGAGCATTATTCCTCTTCAGACTTTCTGTTACGTGCGCTGTGTGAAGAGTTTAAAAATATACCTGTCAAAACATCAGTCCAGTGTCAAAATTTTGATGAATTGAATCTGCTTTAAGGCAAGTCAAGTACCGCGCGCGTATTTAAAAGGCCAATTTAAACCTGAGCGGTATTCGCTGCCGCTGTGGATAGAGATAATAGCGCACGGGTTTCGCTGGCACTTCGCTTCGCGGTTTTTAGTATGAAGTTCCGCGGCTAGAGCGTGTAGTTATTAGGGTATATATTACCGCGTATCAACCCACTCGGTTTTCTCTACCGCAGGTGGTAGCTAATACCGCTAAGGTTTGAATAGGCCTTCAAGGAATGGTGTGCGAGGTGGGCGGCCAGTATCTCTGCGAGGCAAACCGCGCGGTACGGTTGGAACGGTTGTGTTCAGCAAACTGTTTTTTTTTATGTTTTTTGCGATATAGTATAATAATACTTTTTAAATATATAAATAAGTTGGATTTCTAATTTATTAAAAAAAAGTATTAACATCTTACGGTAAAATACAAAGTACGGCACTCAAATACCTACATAAGTAATATTATTGTATGCCTACATTTTATTTTAAAAAGGCCATAGGGTCGTATAGTAGCCAATCAGCGTTCCTCGATTATTCCTGTTTCACTCTTACCGATCATAGCATGGTGTACCCCAAAACAGCCTTGGTTATACTTTTAACGTTAATAATGAAAAAATATATCCCATTATAGAAATACAAATAATGTTCCTCCTGGTTTCGTCCGCGTGATTTTAAATTAGCACTGTAGGTACCAAATTTTATCAAATTTTATTCAACTGTTCTCAAGTGGTTCAAGGATAAGACAAAGATAGTTTTAGCTCCATGATTGTATTGTAGGTGCCCACTCTCTCTAGACCTCTCATGTGACGCGGACGAAGTTGCGATAATCAGCTATCTGTGAAACTGTGATTGACTGATATATCAACACACAGCTCACACTCCTGAATGGATTGGGTTGAAATTTGGTACAAAGATAGTTGTTATGATTTAGGCATCCACTACAAAGCCTAACCCAAATCTCTAAAGGGATGAAATGGCAGTTCAAACTTAACGCGGGCTGAAGCTAATAAGGTATAAAAAAAACCTACCTCTTTAATATAATCAGCATTCTCCATATCTCGCTTGTGTACTTGTTTGACGTGGTCCTTAAGAGCGAATGCCCGCGCGTAGCTCGCTCCGCACAGAGCGCAAGAGAACTTGAGATTGTTCTGTCTATTGTGCGTCTCTGTGTGCACGCGAACCGAGTAGAGAGATGCGAACGGCCTGGTGATAAAGTTTAGGTTTTATCTTTTGTTTAAAAGACTAGTATCGCTTGAATAGCTCATAAAGATCGCTATACTGGTCTTTTAAGTATGTAGACAAAGTTCAAAATTCTTTCAGACTCAAAATTTCTTCGCGCTTTAAGCGTGAAAACGTACTATACAGACAGACTTACGTTATAATATTAACTTGAATAAAACTCGAATTAGTAGTAGGTTTGTGTGTAGAATCTATACTTCCTTAGTAGGTTATCTAATTAGACATCTATCAAAACAAACTTTGTATTGGAAACTAAAAGATGGGTGGTAAAAATCATATTTTGAGTTGTTGTTGTTTGACCATTAATTTAAGACATCTGTCGAAAAAGACATTCAAAACATATGCAACATCGTTAAGGTCATGATTGAAGTGACAGGAAAAATATTATTACAATAAATCTTAATTTAATATTATATTCCGTAACAGTTATTCCTTGCGAATTTAAGTATAATACACATACTGACTTTTCCTCACGGCAACGGCCGTGCAATTTAAGTAGGGATCTCTATTTTTTTTTATAATAAAATACTTCCTAATATTGTAGGTTTCTATAGGTGAAAAATTTTTTAATATCGGTTTTTGAGTTTATCCATCCCCCTTTATTTTTATAGACTACATATTACTTACCTATTGCAATGTTGGCAGGAAAACGGCTTGGTATGAGAGTTCTTGTGTCCGGCGAGTTGCACGGATGTCTTGAACGCTTTCGGACAAAAGGGACACTTGTAGGCCCGCACTTCGGAGTGAGTTAGTAAGTGGTGGTTGTACACGCTGTGAGCCTTGAACCTGTACAATGTTAATGTCACATTCAAAGAGTTTTAATTAAAAAAAGCGACTATATTCCTAACAAAGTCCCTCTTGGCAGGTCTTAAATAGTAGAGCACTAGAACTATACAGGATGATTTGCAATATACTAATAACCTCCCACTCGTGACGTCTTTACATCACACTAATTATGTAATATTAGTTTTGAAAAAAAAAAAAAACAAATGAACCCTTAATCATTTACTTTTTTCACACAGCGACTTACCACACGACTGTGAGACCCATTAAAAGAAGTAAAATCATTGTTTTTTTCTTAGAATTAGGGCTTAAACCTCCGAATAAACAACGATTTTAGTCTAGCAAAATAGTCTGTATGTAGAAGTGTAGTTCCAAAAACAGGTGGTTTTTTTTATAACTTCCCCTTGGGAGTATATTCGCCCCAAGAGGGAGTTACCTAATTTTTGGTGTGTGTGTGTGTGTGTGTGTGTGTGTGTGTGTGTGTGTGCGTGCGTGCGCGCGCTTGTGTGTGTGTGTGTGTGTGTGTGTGTGTGTAGGTGCTTGTGTGTGTGTGTGTGTGTGTAGGTGCTTGTGTGTGTGTGTGTGTGTGTGTGTGTGTATGTGTGTGTGTGTAGGTGCTTGTGTGTGTGTGTGTAGGTGCTTGTGTGTGTGTAGGTGCTTGTGTGTGTAGGTGCTTGTGTGTGTGTAGGTGCTTGTGTGTGTGTAGGTGCTTGTGTGTGTGTAGGTGCTTGTGTGTGCTTGCGTGCGTGGGAGCGTGGGTGATTCGTGCGTGCGTGCATGGGTGTGTCTTGCGTGCGAGTGTGTGCGTGCGAGTGTGTACGTGCGAGTGTGTGCGTGCGCGTGTGATTTAGAGGTCATGTGTCATGAACGTGTTGATTGAGTTGTTGTCACTAATAAGTTGAGATAGGTTGTATGGGTTGAGTTGTTTGAATGTACAATATTGTTCGTGTGTGTATCTTGTTTGTATGTAGCGGGGACATTGTGTGATAAGATGTTGGAATGTTTGTGTAGTTACGTCATCGCAAGGGCAGCTATCATTGCTAGTAATGTGGAATCTGTGCAAATATTGTTTATGATACGCATGATCGGTGAGTAACCGAGTGTAGGTCACCAGGTTTTGATAATTGTACCTTTGGTGATATTGTTATACATTTTCTCGACTTTGCTTCCACTTTTACTTTTAACCTTTTTTATGATCGGCGGCTTCATTGCTCGGTATTCTAATATAGGCTCCGGTCCATATGAAATGGATTTTTGTGGTAAATATTTTTGAATCCTGTGGTGAGTTTGTGTGTGCTGTTGGTGTTTGGAAGGCCTATCGAGAGTCCGAAATAATTACAGCTGCTGTGACCTGTTGCGCATGATGAGTGTAATTTGTATGTCTTGGTGATAGTGGTGTTCTGTGGAGTTTGGAAAACGATGGCAGCCCCCACGAGTCCATCGTGTTTGCTACCATCCATGTATATGTGGTGTGCGTGTAGGTGGTTAGTGAGTTTATTGTGGAGTTCGTCTTAATAATGTTAAAAGGGTGTGATGTTCGATGTGCAAGATGTATATGTGCATGTTAGATAAATGCGTGGGTGAGTCAATAGGTATGTCCTGTGGCAGATAATCGGATTGCCTAGTTATTCTTGTTCTTTCAAATATTACTGTTTCTTCGATTTTCGTGTCTAACGGTGGTAGGTGGTTAAAATACTATATATTTTTCAAAATGGATATTACAAAGTTATTTAGTGTAATGTTAAAAAGAAACGAGCGGGAGGTTATTAATATATTACAAATCACCCTGTATTCGCAGGGTTGCATAATGTCAAAATAGTCTTTGTAAATATAAAATAGATTATAAGTACGAGTCGGCTCGCGTGCGAAAGGATTCGTCTAATCGTGCTAGTTGTATTTAAAGAACCCTAAAGGACTCTGAATTAAACATTTCTTTAATTACCTACCTAAAATTATTTACAACTAAAACCTGTTAGTAGACTATACAAATCTAACTAGATTTCTTAATCTAGTAAGAGTTGTATAGCCTCTGGATCCCTCACTGCTACCACTCTAACTAGATTTTACTGTTCCAATATCTCACTAAATATTAAGGAAATGTTTATAACTGTATCTTATATGAAATATATTTATTTGATTCTCATTTCTTCATGGTATTAGAAAAATGGAAAGTCATCAAATTTCAACCATTGCCATTGCCACTTCCTTGGTATTAAATACGGTTGTATTACTATTGCATAGAACTTTTAAATTCATTAGGGTTCCGTAGGCGAAATGGCAAAACGGAACCCTAGAAGTCAGCTAGAAAATGCTAGCAATTGTTTCGCTTCTAGAAACATTTATGACACCAAGTGACTTTAAAGTGAAAAAACCGGGCAAGTGCATGTCGGGCCACAATGTAGGGTTCCATACCCCCTCCCCTTCCCCCAAACGAATAATGCGGCTGTTCTTTTTGTTTCACACCAACATCGTTATAAGTACCTACCTACTTATTAATAATTTTCAATGGAATTTGAACGGATATTTGTTACTTCTCATATATCAGCAGTTACTCGTAAACTTGTAAAGCCGTCTTAGCTTTGATAGTTTTCCTTTTAATTTCATTATACCTAGTCTAGCCATAAATATTGTTACGAAGAAAAAACATTTTTTTTTATTGCAAATAATATTTATTACTTTTACAGTGTGTTAGTTTAATACATAAATAAAAAACAATTCAAAATATAAAAAGCTTATTCGAAGTGGTCTCCATTGGCTGCAACACAGTCCTTTAAACGTTGAGGCCAGTTATCAATAGAAGCACGCACTCTTTCCATGGGAAAATTCTTCACTGCCAATCGTATGGATTGTTTTAGGGACTCCAAATTATCATGGCGTTTAGAGCAAGCCATACTCTCTAAAACTGACCATAAATCATAATCCAGCGGATTAAGATCGGGACTAGACGACGGCCAGTCTTCAGCTCTGATGAAGTCCGAAACCTTCACTTCCAACCAAGACTGCGTGGACCGAGCTTTATGACCCGGCGCTGAGTCTTGTTGGAAGGACCATACTTGGTTATTGAACATGGTGTTGTTAAGGGGTTTAACTACCTTCTCAAGAATGGTATCTTGATACACTTGTGCCGATGTTTTGATACCTTTTTCACAAAAATATGGCTCAGTCACTCCTTCATAGCTAACACCCCACCAAACCATCACTGAAGTCGGATAATGCCCACGTTGCACTCTGTCGACTAATTGGGAAGCTTCCTTAGAGCTTTGAGCATAAATACGGTCATTTTGTTTGTTAAAATGTTGCTCAACTGTAAAGATTTTCTCACAAAATTTTTCTGTGACCTCCCTTTGCGTACCGCTTCAGTAGTTGCTTCGATTTTACCACCCTATTCTTTTTTAAATTATCAGTTAAAAAATGACCAGTGCGTCTCTTATAGGCTGCAAGTCCTAAGTCATCTTTTAAAATGCGTGACATGGTTCTGGGTGCTATCTTCATCTCCCGAGATAAAATCTTTTGCTTTCGGACAGGATTTCTTCGAATTCTTTCCCTTACTGCTTTGACCACCATTTTCGTACGAACACTACGTGGACGGCCAGATCTTTTTCTGTCACAAACAGAGAAGGTCTCATTGTACCTATTAATAGCCCGGTACACAAACATTTGACTAATACCAAGCGTATGGAGAGTTTTAAAAATTACATTCGGCTCCATACCAACTTTGTGTAATGCAATCACAGCGATTCGGTTTTCTGTATCACCCCACTCCATTTTAATATAGCAAAATATTGTACAATGTATTGGCGCCAAAATTAGAAAATACAATGAACAATCGTATAAAAATGACAGATTCCAAATTCAAATGTAATATCTTTCTTATTTTTAATTGTAACAGTATTTATGGCCAGACTAGGTATATACTACTACCGTGAATTGTTTTACATACCAAATATCAACCATTTAGCTGGCAGGGGCGGGGGGACACTGGACTCTAACAAAAATTTGCAATTTAAAACTTAAAATAAGGTCGGTGCAAAAGATTTTTTTTTAAGTATAATATTTAAGTAAAGTTTAGTAGTAGTTTAGTAAAGTATTGTCATATTTTTTTCATACAAAGAAAAAAAAAATAGGTATAATGTTTTATTTATTTATATTATGTATGTGCCGTATTGATCGATGAGTTGTTGCCATCTTGTGGGTAGTGCCATGATCCCATTGCTGTAAAAATATTGAGATTTTTAATTAAAAAAATCTGACTGGTACTTTACAGTGTTCTGTTGAGGTTAACTTTATGCTTCCTAAAGAGTTCTAAAGTGACCGAAACAGGAGGATACATCAACACATCCCAGCCAAGCTCTCTCATTTTTTGCTGAGTGGCTATAGACGAGTGCGGTCTGGCGTTGTCACGATAGAACACCACGCCCTTCCTGTTCTCCAGCTCCGGCCGGTTTTTCTCAATGGCTTCTTTTAACTTCATCAGTTGCTGGCAGTAGAGGTCAGAATCGATAGTTTTACCCGGCGGCAAAAGCTCATAGTGGACGAGTCCTTTCCAATACACACGGCATCACTTTGTTCCGAGTCAGGCCAGACTTCGCCACAGTCTGCATTGCTTGCATTAAGTTTATCTCAGTGAGATCGTGTGATACCTAAATATCAAGTTTTTTCTTGTACCCAGACTTTTGTAAATGACGTATAACTGTTTTGTGATCAAAATCCAGTTCTTCAGCAATAACAAATATTGCTGAAGAACTACAAATATGTCGATCTTCCTCCACTTTTCGTTTCAAAGATGGCACTGTTTTTATCCGTGACAGAGCGAGCCTAACGAGAGAAAGGAAGAGGTTTGTTACTAACATTCAAAATACTTTTGCCCCTACCTATTACCTTTAACAAACGGATCCCTAAATCTAAAAATGGTCTTCTCAACTCCTAAAAGTTTTTAAATGACCTATCTAATGATACCCCACACGAAAAAAACACCATATTTCTATTTTACATATAGGGGAGCTAGTCTATTTTTTTTTAATTAGAAATTTTACTCTTTCATTTTGTGGGCGTAAGTAATACCTTCTAGCACTTAAAGTCTCTGAGCTAAACTGCGGACGGACGGACAAAAAGGTTCCGTACCTACCACCTACTTAAAATACTATTGCTGTGGGTTGGGTAGTTGGTACAACTTGCCAAATGTGTATTGCGTAAGTGTGTACTGGTTTGCAAATCCTCTAAGCACATAATAGCGTACCATGATGTGACGTAATTATTATACCTCTTGTTACAGTGCGGACACTGGTAGGGGCGGGCTCCGGTGTGCGTGCGCATGTGCAGCGTGAGGCAGTACGACACGCGGAACGACTTGCCGCAGATCTCGCACGAGTGCGGCTTCTCGCCTGGAACAATGTTATTTATGACTAGATTCATTTGCTTTCAGTTTAGTCTGTGATTAGGTGTGAAAGCCCCCTTAGTAAACAGAGGCAAGCTTAATATGCACTTCATTCAAGCAAAGTATGTACATATAGACATAGGTCACGGACACGGTATTGAATAAAACCTTCTGAATAAAGTGGAAGGAGATTGATTCTTGGATTCAGGTCCGATCGAATAAAGTAAAGAACTATCCCAATAATAGCTTTCTACTTTTAAAAACACATCCAAATCCGTAAATGTTACGATGTTACGATAGTATGGACGTTACGATGCCGCAAAAACACACAGATACACATCAGATATTCTTTTGTAACTGTGCTTAAAAATGTATCTATACTAATATTATAAAGCTGAAGAGTTTGTTAGTTTGTCGTTAGTCTCAGGAACTACTGTAGACCTACTCTCTTTCTCAGAAACGAAATTCATATTTTCGTTATCTTATTAAATTTGTGTTTACAGAGACTATTCTTATTAATTTCTGGATAAACACAAGAAATCCGAACCCGTGGACGATTTTCAGATACGAGTAGATTGAATTGATGTTGCTGACTTCACCACCTTATTTTTTATCAAATCTTTTTTGAAACTTTGTTTTCAGTACGAATTAAAAAAAAAACCTATGTGTTGGAGGAATGCTATAGGTTATATAACATTACGCTACGACCAATAGGAGCGGAGAATTAAATGAAAAAAATGTTACTAAAACGGGAAAAATTGAAGCAAACGAAGTTTCAGCGCGAGTCAGCTAGTAATTTACTGGTATAATATAGTACCACACTGTCGTATAGGGTACTTAGATCTATAATGATAGTTGTAAGGCAGATGAGAAATAAATAAAACTTAATAGACTTACCAGTGTGAATCCTTTCATGTTTGACTTTTTCATGTGGTCTCGCAAATCTTCTGTTGCAATATAAACATTTGTATGGAAGTGATTTATCTTGCTTATTTACAGTCACCTACGAGAATAAAACACGACATACGTAAATGTAAATGTTTTAAAAATGTTTACGGAATTCATACGTAAATTTTATTCACATTCAAAGTCTTATGCTTTTACTCTTATGCTGCCATACTTAAACGTTAGTAGTAGCGACAGAAGGATTTTGAGCAGTTGATATTCGGATGTAGTAGTAATAATTACAGTATATATTAGTAGTAAATAATTGTAGATCTTCCAATTAATACAAAAGAACTCTAGGGACCTAGGAACCAACACTTACGAAATAAACTGACAGCAAGCGGGCCTTTTACTGTATTAACAAGTCGTCCACTAAATATTTTGTCTTTGTTTTTCATTTTCATTTTATTTTTACCCGACCGCGCAAGAAGGGTTTGTTTTCGAGTGTATGTATATATGTATATTTCTTTGGAACGCCCTAGAGCTTAAATGGCTTGATTGATTTTAGCTTAAGAGGTATCGTCAAAATCGTCTGAGTTGTGAGAGTGACATCAAGAGTAAAAAAAAATGGCGGATTCTTTTCAGTTGTCGAAAAGAAAAAACATTGGATAGTTGAAACACTGTTAGAAACGTATTATGAAAAATGGTGGCTACACACAATTACTTTTATTCTCAGTTTTATCTGACAGTCAAAGCTGACGTCCTTTGTGCCTACACACGTTTACTTTTGACTGAAGACAACACCATTTTATTCTTAAGATGTCATCGGACGACGATGCATTAGCCGTGTTTGGTTTAATAATAGTTTTAAAAACTCGGCCAACCACTGTCTTTGCGTCATTGTTCATATTATAGTGCGTATGCGTAGAGGACAAACATGTACAAACCAGTTTCCTTTTCGCGATCGCAATCAAAGAATATATAATCAATACGTTTTAATCGCAACAAGCCTACACACGCACAGTTTAAACTGATCAGTTCCGTCAGTTCGGTTAAAAATATGTGGCCACAATATATCACTTTTAACTGATAATAATAAAACTGTCAGTTTTCATCGTACACACACTCAGATTTAACTTTCAGTTTAAAATGTTCAGCTAAAACTGGCAGTTAAAAGTGATCGTGTGTAGCCACTATAACAACCGGTCTTTATGACTGATCCACCGTTAACTGTGCTAACTCTAGTAGCGAAAGTGACATTTGTGCGTTTCGATAACCAAATAGCACAAAATATGTCAGTTTCGCTACTAGTTAGCTATAACTGACAGTTAACGGTAGATATATGTTATTGAGAATTGACGGAAGAGGGTAAATTTTATTTTATTTATTGAAAGACGACTCCCGCAGTAGGGTACAAGCCCTGTGTCGCGGGGGACTTCACAAACATACAAGTCACGGACACAAAGTACACCCAGACCCGGAACAACAATTTGTGGATCACACAAAGTAGTGTCCCGTGTGGGAATCGAACCCACGACCTCTTGCGTAGCAGTCGGACCCACTCCCACTGCGCCACAGAGGCAGTCATATATAAAAAGAAAGCGTAAGACATTTACCTTATCTAAATTATGTATATTCATATGCATCTCCATAAACTCTATTGATGTAAACTTCTTATTGCAAATACTGCAGTCCATCTTATTGCTTGTCTTATGTGAGTTTTCGTGTATGGTGCGATAGTCATACGGTATCATTTTCTCACAAATGTGGCAACGGTAAAATGTGGTGACGTCTTGCCCGTCGTTAGTCTCAACCGGAGGTTCTATGGGACGAGATCTGAAAGAGAAATTACTAATTATTTGAAGATGATTGCTATTTAGCATTTTTTCGCTTAGTGTTATAGATTCTTATTATATGTATAGATTAATTCAAAAAGCGCGCGAAAGTACCTTAAATATTGGTTGATGCAATGTAACTTGGCCGGCTTGAAGTTAGGTTTTTAACATTTTTGCGCATGTCATAGAGATGCAACTATAAAAATTACTTACGAAAACGATTAATTTTGTTCAATCAATTAAAACTACTAAAAATTCCATTTAACAAATAAAAAAATACTAGTTATACGAGTTCATAAAAGTTAAAATTTAGAATAGTTACAGTAAATACTAAAGATAGTTCGAAAAACAATTTATTTATTTCGACCGAACTCAAAATACGTTTTATGCCTAAGGTTTATCGTGCCGTCTCGCTTAGAAATAGACTCGCCTTTTCTTTCTAGATAAAGGGTCAAATCATGGTTACCATATTTACGAAAGTCAAATAAATTCAAATTTGTTTTCTGCATTTCTACATTTAGTATTAACTTCTTGTTTCGATCAAAAAAATCCTCTGGCTGCTACGACAAGTGTGCGCACACGGATGGCAGTCACATACATTCTATATGACAAGCCCCTACTCCCTTTGGCTGTGGTGCGATCGGACCCGTTTTTCTGAGTGCGGCTGCCAGTATTTCGTGGTTGCCTAGTGCGCGCTTTCCCGTACACCGTCATACGTTCAATTGGCTGCTATAGCCAGGCTGCCTAGTGCACAACCAGCCTTAAATGTAAAATTTTCCTTTTGGTCAGTGAGGTTCAAAAAAGCGATTAATTAAAAATATTTGAGTGATATTCGAAATATTTTAAAAATAATAATTAAGTCTTCTTTATGGTGTGTGGCATCGCCGTGAGACACTCTGTATACCGTAGGCCGTCTGTCTAATCAGGGCTCCAAATTAGTAGTACTAGTAATTCTGTTAAACTCTCCGGCTAAGTTCAATGGCTTGTGTTAGAACCCGCATTGTTTAACTGCGCAATTGCCAATAAAAGAAAAATCATAAATATTTACTTGATATGGGTTGGTAGGTCATAAATTTTCTTATTATAGAAATATATAGGTATATGGATAGTGATTAATTGGTATCTATCCTTACCAAATAATCATTAGAGAAAATACTCACTTGACTGGATCATGCATCCGTTTGTGTAGTTTCAATGATTTATTCGTCGGAAATACTGTAGAACACACCTCACATTCGTATTGCACAGGCGTTACGAGACCAGGCAATATACAACCATCTTTAACAACACAAATAAAATAGTTATGATTATGACTATTACTTCTTTTTCAAACAAGTTATTTTTAAGGCCATTTAATAGATGCTTATACAAATATGTACTAAATTGCAGGACACAAAATCTGGGACAAATATTCAAACAAATATGTATATAACATTTTGCCTTACTTAAAACAAACTATGTATATATGTGTACAACCTACGTGTAGCCTCGGCTCTATGATCACAAATGCTGAGAGGACGAGATTCGAAAGAGATATACTATTACAAGATCCGCCGTTGATAAGATAAAAATGGTCTGGTGCAACACAAAAGTCCGCCGATGAGAAGCTCAGTCTTCCCAATACTCCTGATGCAGAAACGTGGACGGTTTGAAAGATCGACGCAAAATTGATGCACTCGAAATCTGGAGCTGGCGGCGACTGCTACGGATTTCTTGGACAGCGTTTCGAACCAATGCCTCGATTTTGGAGGAACTCAACATTAAGGAACGTTTATCGTTGACCGTGGACACTGGACACGTTGTTCGAAACCAACACTTAATCCCGTAATGCTAATGACAGAAACACGTTGCGAGTACCGTATATGCGCAGCAGATGCGTCATCATAAACCACGACCACTCTGACAAGAGTGAGTGACTAAAGAGAAAGAGATGCATCACAAAGTACAATCAGATTCCGCACAAATATTGCTATGAATCACACAGTTTTGCACCTCCAAATCCTAAAACATGTCCCCACAAGCATTTCCCACAAAGATGGCTTCACATTTTTAACACGTCATCAACTAACCCCAATTACATAATAGTCCGCAAATCTAAATGGGTGTTGACGTGAACTGCCTCTGTAGCGCGGTGGGAATATGTCCGACTGCTACGCAAAAGGCTGTGGGTTCGATTCCCACTCGGGACACCACTTTGTGTGATCTACAAATTGTTGTTCCGAGTCTGGGTGTACTTTGTGTCCGTGACTTGTATGTTTGTAAAGGCCCCCGCGACACAGGGCTTGTACCCTACTGCGGGAGTCGTATTTAAAAAAAAATGCATTCCGACAACAAATATAAAATTAGTGGCTTAGGTTTAATGTAAATATTTTACCTGGTTTCTCCTTGTGCACTTTCATGTGTGCACACAATGACTTAGAGTTTGTATATCCTGCCGGGCAATGGGGACATGGATATTTCACTGAAAAGAAAACAAAGTAATAGATAAGCAGACAGCTGTGGAAGTTGCTTGATATCACCTTATGTTGTAATACACTCACATAAAATCCAAAGATGTTAGATAAGAAAAAGTACCAATATTAACAAATTCATTTTAGAACCACTATTTTGAAAAATATCGCCTGGAGCAACATTTTTCATGATATTGTATAATAAAAAGATAGAGAAGATTAAGAAGGCGGAATATTAAATAAATGTAAATAAAATATGTATATAATTAGGATCAATACAGCCTGAGAGGCCAACTACTTATGCACATTTAAAATAATAATTAAAACTCAACCTTATTCCATTAATAACAAACCTGAAAATAGTATATGCTGCAATCCGGGGATACTATTTTTATATTGCGTACTATTTTAAGCTATATTTCCGTCAAATACGAATTAACTGTAGGCGACAATCAATATTTCCACCAGATGGTTGTAACCATTATTTTCATAAAAGAGATTTTTTTCTTAAAAAAGTGTAATAGTAGAAGAGACACTAACGATCGACCAAAAACTATCAGTTGGAACTAAATTTGTTTGGTTAATGGAAGAATAAATAAATAAAAAGGTTCAATTTGAAATGCAAGCTATAATAGCGTGTTTATAAATCAATGAAATTTGATAGAAAATATGTTTCATCTAGTATCAATACCTGTTGTAATCAAATAACTTTTACTTTCCTGTACTGATATCCTTGTGTGTACTCTGTCTACTTGTAGATATTGTACTTGTAGTTGTACTTGTGGATATTGTAACTTTTAAAATAATTATCACGGTGTGAAATAACCACGTCATGTAAATGGTTTTTAGATATTATTATTTAGGTAGAATAAGTATAATGTATAGTTTTTAAGGAACATGTTAAAACAAGTGCTAATCCCTGCCGACAAACTGCTATGCAGTTTGGCAGGCTTACAAAAATGTAAAATGGGTAGGTTTCGAATAAATGATTTATTTATTTATTTTAGTTATCAGATGGGTTTAGGTCGATGTTCAGCGTCTCTTAGACCATAATAAAACATACTTACCTATTTTACAGGGGTGAGCTTCAAACTCATTCAAGTCACTGACAGTTATATTACACGACATGCAGCTGTACATTTTGACAGTGAGTCCATTTTTCATTTGCAGCTGTTTTGTCACCACTTTGTGATAGCTCTCAGTTTTGTCTGTAGATAAAAATTAACATTTTATTACATACTAACGGCCCGCCCCGACTTCGCACGGTGTTTACTTCACTGTCTATAAAACATAATATGCATGTATTCGTTTATTTTTTTTTATGATAACTAGCAATGGGGATTGCTAGTTCCAGATTACTAGCAATCCTGTTCACTCCTAACTGTTACTCCGGCTAAGCTCAATGTCTTGTGTTAGGAGCGGGTTCACGTTTGGTAGTACAATGATTAGATCACGATTGCCAGCCTTTCAAAATAAATTAATTTCGTGAAAACCGCATGACAATCCGTTCAGTAGTTTGAAAAACGCACACCCTCCCCCCCTACATGTTTGCTAGCTTGCTTTTAAGTTTTCAAGATTTCGATTTTCTTGAAAAGAAAGAAAATAAATTTAATTTGTATTTAACAAAATACAGTAATTAGTACATAATCAAAAAGTAGGCAATAAGCATATTAAAGGGTAAGAGACTAAAATGGTTCTAGCTAGATAGCTAGAGCCTATATACCAGATCCTAGATCATATGCCAGATTTCAACTGCGCATGATTATATTGATCTGCTGAATCACTGTTTGGAAGGAAACTACTTCCTCTTTCATGGTTAACATTACCTCCAGATAGATGGTGTCGCAATGGGGAGCCCAATAGCCCCGGCACTAGCAAGAAGAAAAGATCACATCGCAGCAGTGAAAAACCGACAAACGGACAAATCGGCAATTGCAGAACACATACTGCAATCGAACACCAATCACTGGATTGAGTTTCATCGTCCACAAACTCTTTCCACAGACCGCCATGTTTATTCAAGAATTGTGCGTGAAGCGATTGAATTTAAAAAACATAAAACTTTCAATCGGGAAGAGGGCTTCAAACTATCCATGACGTGGAATCCAGTGATTCGTAAAACACAACCTCGTATTAGTTCGCAGTCGATTAACATGGACACAATCAGTGTAGTGTGCAGTGAACCTAACTTTTCGAGAAACGGTAAAAGTGAGGGTAGATGAAGATTCATCGGCCTTACGGAGTCTAACATCGCTGCGACAGTCCGCTTGTGACCACAGCCGGTGCAACCTGGTCGAAACGTCAAGCAATTTTAAGGTAAACAATGCGTGTTAATTCCCGTATAATAAATAGTTATGATCGTTCCAACAACGAGTGGCGGCAAGCTTAAAACCCCCACGAAAGGCGGAACGATTTACGTAACGAGAAGGTATGTTGAAGCTCGTGTATTATGCTTATTGAGATCACTGGACTAGCTTTATTTGTTGAACAGATAGTCAGGTTTCCTCGTTAATATTACACCGAAGAGTAACGCAGCTAGGTGAAACTTCCTGCGGGTGGACATTCGCATCATGCTTCCATAATATGAGAACGTGGAGGCACATTAAAGCAGAAACCGGCACAAACATTTTGCACCCGTTGTATTAACCTCTCAGTTACCATATACCGTGTCAGCATAATTTAGTTTTGACAAAATTAGATATTAACAGAGTATAATACGAGTCTTCACGTCAACATATGACTGTCCCCTATAAATTAGCCTTAAGCAGTAAAAAAAGTTACGGATACATTCAAGGATATGTGTTTCAAACTGTAGTAACCCGTCAAAGACCACTCCAAGGTTGCGAGCCTCCAACACTTGCTCTATAGGGTAATCCCTAAGCCTTAATTAGAAACTTTGATTTATTGGGATTGAGAACTAACGAATTCTGAAATGCCCAGTCCGAGATCCTATGTAAATCTTCATTCATCTTTATTACAGATTCAGAGCAGTCCTCCGGATGACAGGAGATATATAGCTGAAGATCATCAGCCATAAAGATGATAGTTGCAGTTTATTATACACTAGCTTTCGCCCGCGTGAATGTCGGTTATTGCGATAAAAATATCCTATGTCCTTCCCCGGAACTCAAACTATCTCCATACCAAATTTCATCTAAATCGAAGCATTAGCTGTTTGAGCGTGGAAAGCGTAACAGAGAGACATACAGAGTTACTTTTACATTTATAATATTAGTATGGATTTCGTAATGTCAGCTGTATAAATAATAATGGTCCAAGTATGGATCCTTGCGAAACTCCCCTAGTCACAGGACTTGACATTACTTATTCATAATATTGTAATTAAAAAAAAACTATCTTGACCCTGTTGAGGGTAGATTTTTACCTACTACTTTTAAAAGTGAGAATTATATAGTTTCAACTCTGGTACTTTAATTCAAAATACGTACACGGAGTGCTTGCTTTTTTTTATCCACCGCTAGTAACAGATAAATTCAGGGCCGGATATATGGGGGGTAAACTGGGCGCCACGCTAAACCATATGGCATGTTGAAGCGGTACAAATTGCTATGTTAATGCCAAACTTTTGGTAGAAATATGTGTGATAGATTACTATGCACATAAATCAACTGGAAAGAATAACTTAAAACTTAATCTAGCTAATACTTTACCATTGGTAGTTCGTGTGGGAACTTTGACAGCAGGTCCAGATTTCATAACTTTGTCGATTTGCACAACCCGTGTGGTGTAGGCTCGCCCTTCTTTGTCGCGAACTAATTTGGGATGCTTGATGATTGCATCTAAAATAAATAAGTTTCAGTTAACATTTGCAAGCACAGAATAAATAGAGAATAATAGTACAAGTACAGCAGCGGCACTTCGCGCAACAATAAATAGGAATAGCGACTCTAGCAACTACGCAACAAAGTGCAATTCTGCCTGAGTTGCCGGTCTCTTCTAACCCGTAACTCTGTCGCTGTCTGGCGCAGAGTAACGGCGCTATGGTTGTCGGCTTGCCGCTGCTCGTAACAGTTATTATAAAATAAAAACTATTTTATCAAACGTTAAATTTATTTTAAACTGGATCTAATAGCTTCTGTTACATTTAAAAGAAGCAGATTTTTTTTTAAATAAAGCCTCCCTAAATAAAACATTTATTTTTATTATCTAGCTATCAAACTAAGTAGCGGCTACTACAAGACACCTTTTCACCAAATTTCATCAATATTTATTGAGTAGTCTTTGAGTAAAATGCCTGTGACATATGGACAGACAGACAGACAGACGGACGGACATGACGAAACCATAAGGGGAGTTCCGTTTTTGCCATTTTGGCTACGGAACCCTAAAAATTAAACCTAGCTAGATCGATTTATCGCCCCTGAAACCCCCAGCTTACTAAATTTGAGCCGTTGCTGAGATTCAGATCACATAATGTAGGTATACAAGAGTTGCTTGTTTAAAGGGACAAGATAAGATAAATTTGTTACTGTAGAGAACAAATTTGAATTTACATATTTGATATTTTGCTAGACCGTCTTTCTCTTTTGTAACCACGATTTGACTCTATGCTTAGAAAGAGAAGGTGGGTGTTTTTCTAAGTGGAACGACACAATAAACCCAAGGTACAGTTACATATTTTGAGTTCTCCCGTCTTGACTATAAGCATCTTGGATATTTCCCTGCACTGACAGCACAATTTTTATGACATCAACAATGTGGATATGGTTAGTACAGCCACTGCTGTACAACTTAACGTACTTCCGATTTGTAATATACAAAATAAATATTCAATTTAATTTAATTTTATCAAACAAACTAGCTGACCCGCGCCACTTCGTATACGTTAATTTTCTTCGTTTTTGCAACATATTTCATTGTTGCTTCGCTCCAATTGGTCGTAGCGTGATGTTATATAACCTTCCTCAATAAATGGGCTATCCAACACTAAAAGTTTTTTTTTAATTCGGACCCATAGTTTCTGAGATTATTGCGTTCAAACAAACAAATTCTTCAGCTTTATAATATTAGTATAGATTACCTACCAATAGTATCAGGCC
Source organism: Herminia tarsipennalis (assembly GCA_945859575.2). Taxonomy (NCBI): domain Eukaryota; kingdom Metazoa; phylum Arthropoda; class Insecta; order Lepidoptera; family Erebidae; genus Herminia; species Herminia tarsipennalis. The sequence goes on along the minus strand of OX243846.2, from coordinate 14,878,956 downwards.
GAATATTAGTATCTTCAGTTTTGAAAGTCATTGGTTCCTCTACAATATCGCCTGTGTCGGTAATAACACGCCGTGGTATCTGTTTATCATTTTGAGATGAATCTTCCTCACCATCTTGAGAATCATATTCCTTTGGCTTATTGATTTCAGATTGGACTCCAGACGATATGTCCTGTAAGTAGAAGGTTAAACTTATATGACATTATTTGATTGTAATTACAATATAATGATCTAAAATAATTATTATGAGTGAATAACTCTCTATCCTGTCTGTGATCTGTACCAGCAGCAGATATGTACCAACAAATATTCTATTATGTTTGGCAAACAAAAGTCAGCTGATAGGCTTTTTTTTTAAGATAACTAGCAATGTGGGATTTTGATCCCACATTACTAGCAATCCTGTTAACCCCTCCAGCTAAGCTCAATGGCTTCTGTTAGGAGTGGGTTCACGTCGGTAGTATAATGGGTATGATTCGAACCCGCGATCTCACGATTGCGATCACGATATCGTCGCTTCAATACTGAGATACAAGTAAGGAATTTGCTGCACCATAAAATCATCTTCACCAACAGCTTCTGCCTATTTCTCCTTTAATAGGCGTATATTTCTGATGTAACCTATGAAACTGTGTAATTGAAAATATGTTTTTTTAACATTCCTCAAGCTTCAAGCTACCCCCTTACCAAATTTTATTAAGATACTAGCTGACCCGCGCAACTTCATCTGCGTAAATTTTCCCCGTGTTTTGCAACATTTTTCAATGTTGCACAGTTTCTATTGGTTGTAGCGTGATGTTATATAGCCTATAGCCTTTCTCGATAAATGGGCTATCCCTATATGGGATATATAAATAATTTTTCAATTCGGACCAATAGTTCCTCATATTACCGCGCTCAAACAAAAAAACAAACTCTTCAGCTTTATAATATTAGTAGATTAAAAAAAACAGATTGTACCTCAAGAACAACTTCTTGATTATTATGAAAGTTTTGTATATGCTCAAATACTGAGGGGAAGGACACTTTGCAAGCACTGCAACTGTACATCTCTTCATGCCCTGATTCTGTTTCAGGCGCTATCAGTGTTTCTGATTCTTGTTTCATATCTGAAATAATGTTAGTTATAGACATTGTACTTTAAAAAAAATAAACACACAAGAAACAAACATCAGATAATTGATGCCCATTTTTTTGTTGAAGAGAATGGAATGATCAACTATTATTTATATATTAATGCAGTTACCACAAATAAGTAAGTTCTAAAAAATATTTAAGCAACTTAGCCTTCTGCAACTATTATAGTAGTCCACTGGATACCGTATATTACAAAACCATGTATTACGTCGTTATTTTGAAAGATACGAAATTCGTGCATCCAGTACCTTCATAATTCACGTCAATCCGTCCGTCCATCCGCACCTTAGCTCAGAGACTGTTAGTGCTAGAAGGCTGTAGCACTAACAAGCACTCTTAGCAATCAGGGTCACTAACCACTAGACCAACAGGCCAGTCGAAAACGGCTAGTAAAGTCGTAATCGACTTTACTGGCCGTTAAAGTCTTTGTTCATGGACTCGATAAAAGCCTGGATAAAAGTTTGTGTGATGTTTGGGATCAGATGACGTTGTGTGAGTTGTCTCGAGAAATTATAAATTATTAATTATTACTTACGCCGACAACGTGAAAGCAAATTTTTGTCGAGTCAAGTGTCCCCCCCTCCCCTCCAGCTAAATGGTTGATGTGAAAGTATCAGGAAAACTATTACAGCTAAGTAGGCTTTACAAATTTACGACTAACAGCTGATCAAATGATAAGTAACAAAATTTTCATACAAATTACATTGCAAACATTGTAAGTATGAAACAAAAAACAGATAAATGACTTCTCTTCTCTTCTTCTTAAGCCGCATTATTCGGATGGTGGGGGAAGAGGACTACTGAACCCTTCATTGTGCATGGCCCAACATGCACTTGCCAGGGTTTTATTCACATTATTTATTTAATTTGTGTGTATTTATTTAGAAATTAAACATTTTAATCGGTAACATATATAATTAATCAAATACTAATAATTAACAAGGTCTGAAGTTTTGAAAGTAGTGACCAACAGATAGACTTATGATAAACATGACCTCAAAGTTACTGTAAGTTCATAATGAAATATTATTAGTGAATTTTGCCTTCTAAAAACTCAAGTTATTTTAAAAACAGGGAGAAATTTTAATTGTAGTTTTTTACAAAAGTAAAGTGCCAAACTTAGCCAAACTGTGTGACTGTTCCAAACCAACTTGCTTGTAAATCTTGGAATGCTCCATATCAATGTATGAAAATAGTAAAAACAAATGTAGAAGTTTAAAGCCATCAAATATCAATGAAACTTATATGTGTGATTCCTATAACTATCCAAATAAATAGAAATAAACATTTATGCTAATAAATAGTCACATGCATTATTTTTAGACATTATTACATAGTTTTTTTTTTATACTTAGGGGTTTTTATTTTAAATCAATAACAAGTTACTACTTTATTTAAAATAGCTTTAATAAATTTTAACTGCAAATGTAATGAAATATAAGATATCAAACTGGTTTGAAATTTGGGTCATAACAGTTGCAGAGGGTTATAATACAATAATATCAATAGTAAGTCCTACAAAACATGGACTGCATGTGTAACAGCTCACTGGGTTTTTTGTTGAATATTAAAATCCAATTACACATCTGGATATGTCAATCGAGTCAACCTTTATGGTTTTCTAAATAATTGTACCTAATGATAAAAAGGAGGGGGGTCCAGCACCCCTCTTTTCCTTTGGCCTTCATTTTCAATCATCATTGTCTCAAATTTATATTCACATTCTCTTTAAAACAGAAAAAAGCTTTATAAATGACTTCAAATTAGTTTACCACCTTAGCCTAATAATAAAACAAATAACCTTTCAGTGTAGTCACTGATATAGTGCCATCTGTGTTTTGTTTAGTAACAATAGCATTGCCCTCCCCCAACTCATTCTCATCTTGGGTAACAATCATATAATGGCTCTCTCCATCCTCTTTTATCAATTTTAGCTCTTGGGTCTGCAACACAGGCTTTGAAAGTTGCTTACCCAGCAACTCCACATACATTTTGTTCACTTCGCTGGTATCATCCTGACATTCATATGTTTCATCTGTTATGTATTCAGTATTAGCCGAGCTTATCTCTGAAATATTCAAACATATCCGTTTTACATAGATTCTTTCTGTTAAGCAAAGGTTTTAATTAAAATTCCTCTTGAAATAATTTAATATGACTAATTAAAAAAACCTTACCCGGCACAAGCTTCTTGTCTACATCCGAGTCCTTAACTGGAGTGTCTACCACATTATTTACATGCATGTTTTGCTCATATATAACAATATTTTGTACAGTGTCAGTTTGTACATTTTGGCAATTATAATGGCTTAGATGCTCAGTAAGACCTTCTAAAGAGGTCAATTTACTATTACAAAGAGGACAATATAAGTTATCCACAACATTAACTAAATGTTCAAGTAGTGCATGTTTAGAGTCAAAAGTTTTATCGCAACAAAGTGGACAATCTATCATTAGACTACCCATTTTAATGAAAATGCGTAAGTTTACGCCATTCAAGTGCCTAGAAGACAAGAATTCCTGTTAGGAAAGTGTGCATTAGTTTGTAAACATATCACAATCATACGGATTCATCTAAGTGCTGCATTCAGTTTGCATCTAAATTCTCAACACGAAACCATAATAAAACTGAAGAACTTCACACTTATTCGATATACAACGTGAAGAAAGCACCAAAACGACGACGCACCATTTTTGTCAAAATTTTGACATTAACTTCAAAGCGTTTATAGAGTTCAATTCACTTACAATTTTTGGAAAAAAATAAAAAAGAAATAAAGTAATGATTTGCATGATCTAGATAATTCATCATTAAATTAACAACGTGACATGGAGTCAAGATATAAGATCTTGTTCTTGTTCCATTTTGGTGAACTAATCAATATTTTATTTATACGTCGAAATCATATTAATGGTGTGAGATACTTTGTAAACGCACTTAAGTATGGCCATAAGTAAAAATAAATAAAAGAAGCAACAATATTTGATATCGAATTTGAAGCTACTGATTAAATAACTTAAGTATTAAATTCAACAGGTCATGTGTAATTTTATAAAATTGTAGCATACATTTTTTTCAATTGCGTACTAATTTTTTATAACGGATTTGGTATGATTCATTTAGATTATCAGTTACTTTAATATAATGGCAACATTAAAAACATTTATGATGTGATGAAGTGATTCGCCATTTTGTCGTGGTGATTTTTTAATTCAGCGGATTTTTATTTAATCGTGCTAAACATTTCATAAATGTTTATATAGATAAGTTTCTGACTGCCGACTAGTGCCTAGTGTTATAATACAAATAGATTTAATTACAAATATTAGCTATCAAGATATTGACGCTTGATATGTTTATGTATGTGTGTTTTCGCGGGTAAATTTGATTGAAACAGGATGCTGGGAAAGAGAATGCACCATAATAGCAAAGGGAGATTGGCTAGTAAAGGCCACGACAATGGAAAACCGTCCAGCCCAGGGATCTCGCCTTACACCAAGCCTGCTAAGATACCAGGAGCTATTTCTGTTGGAAAAACTAAAGTTGAGATGTGCCCAATACCATACATAAAGCTGCAAGATAATGCTGTCCATCTACCTCGTTGCACTGCGGTTGCTGCCAGGTCTAACGATGAACTAATTGGCATGGATGAACTGGACTCTCTACAACTAGAACTGGAATCACTTTTGTGTAATACTGCCCTTCGCATAAGATATTTTCAATCTGAAATTGAGAGTATTGATACAAATGAATCTAAAAGGGAAAAGAAAGGCAAAGCTGCTGGCAAACAATTGCAATATCCTGGGAAAAGAAAGTTTCCTGATGACAAAACTGTGAAGACCAAAGATTATAATACTAAGTTCTCCAATCAGCCCAAAGTGCCTAAGTTTAAAAACATGTCAAATGCCTCAGGAGGATCTCACAACTACACAAATGATGTTGTAAACTCTGATAACTCGGTGAAATTGGAACTATCACAATTAGCATTACCAAAGAATAATATACCATATAAGTTTTGGAGTTCGGTAGATCCTTACTGCGCTCCCGTAACTTTAGATGATATAAAGTTTCTAGAATCTTTATTGGCTCAAAGTAGTAATTCAACACTGCCACCTATACCTCCTCTTGGCCGTCACTACTCTGAAGTATGGGCAGATGAACACCTTGCTGAAGATCAAAATGCTTCTAACCCTAATAAACAAAAATCATCTATGTCCCCTGAAGCTTCCAGTATCCGTAAGAAACTTGATAAAACCAATGAGAACATAATCACTGGACCTTTGACTCAGAGACTTGTATCTGCACTCATGGAAGAAAACTTGATGAACTACGAAGTACCCGATGTGAAAGTTAACAAACAGACAACAAACACAAAAAGCAGCTATAAAAACTCTCTTACTTTGGAAAAATGTCTACGAAAGGAACTTGTGGAGCAAGGTATATTGGATCCTGAAGATCTGCCACCTTTGACGAATCCGGCGGATGACGAAATACTCGCTGAAATAAAGAAATGTCAGACTGAATTGACTGCAGTAAAAAAGGATAATTGTCGTAATTTGAAGCATCTCATTGGACTGTGTAAGCAAGAGATGATTAGACTGAATCTCAAGAAGCAATTAGACCAAGTTGATATGGAGTGTATTGATATCTACAAGAAGATGGTTGCAGCAAAGCAGAAAAAGAGACCTATTACTAAGAAAGAGAAGGAAGATGCTTGGCGAGCAATCAATGAACAGATAAGGCTCAATAAAGAAATTAATGCTTTGCCACTGACTGGTCCAAACTCAAGCTAAACTAGATCATAAGTTTTTATTGTTAAAATATAGTATTCCTTGGGGTTTATTGTGTAAGATTGTTATAGGTACCTATTATTTAGAAATAAATAATATCATTAATGTAACTGTTTGTTTTTTTTATTCCAATGGTAGGCTAGCTCGCCTGCACAATATTTATCAATATGTATTGACAATTTGAATCAATTTCAGTTGTATATTCATCTTTACTTTTTATATAATTTTATTAATATGAATTCTTATATTCAACTGACTTCAAAAAGGAGGAGGTTCTCAATTTGTCTGTATTTTTTTTTTGTTTTTTTTTTTTTTGTATGTTTGTTCACCGATTACGCAACGACGGCTGGACCGATTTGAAAATTCTTTTTGTGTTTGAAAGGGTATACTTCCAAGTTGGTCCCATTGTCCCCAGATCACGATCTGATGATGGGATCCTGGAGAAATCGAGGGAACTCTTAAAATATTAAAAGCACACCTACAGTGATTTAGGTATATTTCATAGTGATTCGTGCATTTACTCTCAAAAAACACCAATTGGTGAACTGGAACTGATGATGAAGACCAAAAATTACGAGCAGACCTATTCAATATTTCACAGTTTGCGATTCAATTAAGTACTTTAATATGGTATTGAGTAGCACTTTAATCTCGATATACCACTATTCTACAATGTAATAAAGCTGATAGTGAACTCCTCAACCATTAACGGCCCCGTATCGGAGCAAGCAATATTTCGTAAAAGGATTTGAGCAGATGACATAAGCCTATTGTAACATAAGTGAATTATAAACCAACCCACTAAAAAGTGAAAAATAAAAACTTTTTAACAAAAGATATTATATACCTAGAATAACAAAAATAAATTAAACATTTTGAAGTTGGTGCCATGAAATAGTAGTCTTTATGTTTTATTTGGCACCAACTTCAAAATGTTTAATTTGTTTTTGTTATTCTAGGTATATAATTTTTTGCTTTTTAGTTGCCTTGTATTTATTTTTGAAGTCGGTAATATTAATAAAAGTTTTTATTATATTTTACTGATATAAATTTTTATATTTATTTCAATCAAATAATGTTAAAATTGGGTTTTGTAGTTCCTAGCCTAGTTGGAAACGGGTGCATACATAAATGAAGGGGCAGCCGAGGCACCAAATCGGGAGAAAAGATTCCTCCCTAGGTCTATCGTGTTTCTAAACTCAAGTTAAACACCATTGTAAAGGGGCGTCTAAACAGGCCATTTTTTATGGCAATCTGTGGCCGGCAACATGGCAGTACTCTCCAATATTGAGTTGATGATTGCCGGACGATCACTGAGTAGCCCGTTTAGGAGACTGGATCATGCGCTATACAATTGTAGACATATTGCCATTATTGGCTAAGCAATTAGTTGCCAATAGTGCCGCCACCTATTGCCGTAAAACATGGCCCGTTTAGACGCCAAACAATAGTAACTATATTTTACTGACCCATTGGTGAGTGAGTTATGAAAACTTCCACTAAAATAAAGGATATTTATGGAAACCACACAGTGAACTGATCTGATTATTTGGCGATTTACTGTACAGGCACGGCAAATTTCCCTGGTTAAAAATTAGGCACGAATACGAGGATACAAAACTAACAAAATAAAAACTTAGATCAATTAACTTGGTTTCAAATATTTGATCTATGGTCGACGTCGTTTTAAAGTGGAAGTGGTATACTCTTTGGTCGTTTTGAATTTATGAATGACAGGAGAATTTGAAAAGTAACGAAGTGCAGTATAAAGGCGAAAAAAAGTTTATAAATTTATGTATTGTAATTGTAAACAATGGCTAATCCACTAACTCCTAATAAAATACAAAGACTGATACATTTGGCCGAGGATAGATCTTTTAATATGCCAAGACGTTTGTTGATCAATGATGATGACTTGAACCGGTAAGCACATTCTGCTTTGTTTTCAGGGTACCTATGTTCAAATAAATTCGTATTGTGTTGTTGATATAACAACAAAAATAAACTGTATACATAAGTCCGAAATGTTTGGTGTGTTAAAGACGAGATTTTTTAGCACACGAGTAACTTACCATTATTCTATTTTGATTTACAGCTGATTCATATAAATATTTTGTTTTAGTTTGGCGACAATGAATCAAGCAGCCCTAAACAAATCTAATGGTACTGCTAATTGTGAATCGTCTTCTGGCATATTGGATTTGGATAGGATGGAAGGTAACACAAACACTCTTTACAAAAAACTATTCAAACTTTTACAATATAAGTTTTTATTCAACTTAAAATTTTACTACACAGGTTTTGGCGAATCCGGTATTGGGGATCTGTCTCTTAGCAAATCTGTAAGTAGATAATATCAGTTAAATTAGTTCTTAAGAATACTTCTTTGACTAGCTTATAAAATATATCAAAAATTCATCTGAAGTGGTTTCTCATAACTAAGAATCATGCTTGTGTGATGAGCATGATGGTTTATTCTGTGTCTGGGTGTTATTTATCTATAGTATGTATTTATTTAAAAATATATAAGTATGTTTATCAGTTGTCTGGTTTCCATAGTATAAGCTCTGCTTAGTTTGGGATCAGATAGCATTGTGTTGTGTTATCCCAAGATATTATTATTATTATATTATTGGTGGTGGTACATGGTAATCATATTTTTCTATGTTGTTTACTATTTCTGATGAGATGAGATTATTAACTCAATACCCCTTGCCTTAGTCCATAAATTTCCATAATTACCTACAATCTGGCCATCTTTAAATGATGCGTGCATCATGTTCCATTATAAATCATTTGTTATTTACTGGCCAGATTGTGGAACCTATCACCAATAATAAAATGTATAATCTGTTACAGACAGCTTTCAACCCTGGCGAAATGACAGGTAGATCAACGGGCACGGAGGATGTGAAGGTCATGCCACTAGGCCGTCACTCTTTAGCCCTAGATAGTTTAACCAGCCAGATGGATAAACAAACATCTGAGATTCAAGATATTATGAGGCATTCTATAGCCTCTAATTATTCTTTTCATTCTAAGGTAAGGCCTATGGTAAGGTAGGGTATTATAGCATAGATTAACCTTGGGGAGATTTAGTGGCAAGTGAAAGAGGTAATACTTACATCAACTTCTCTGTAAGGCCACAAGTCCATATAGAGTTGGATCAACATAACTAGGCCGTACTGAAGTTGGTGCAAGTGGTTGCGCAGATGCATTTTTTGGAAGTAAATGGTGACAGGAAGAAGGGTGCGGGGCGGTAACTAAATCAATAGAATTAGAGATGCAATTACGCATTACATTGTCATAATTAGTATTACTAACTCATGTGTTTTTGTGATTATTTTCATAAAGGAATTGTTTTTCAAAGTTTCTTTAGTTTTTACTGTAACTGTTCTAAATTTAAACTTTTATGAATTCATATAAATAGTGTTTTTATATTGTTGAATTAAAATTTTGATAGTATTTTTAATCAATTAAACATAATTAATTGTTTTCGTAAGTAATTTTAGGGTCGCACCTCTATGACATGCGCAAGAGTGATAAGAACCTAACTTCAATCCGGTCAAGTTACGTTGATCGTACTGTAGATGCATTATTATTCTTGTATAATCCTGTGTAAAAGTAATTTCAGATTGTACTAAAATGTGGTTTCTTTTAGACATCATAGATATCACTGTACCATTTTGCTGAAGTGTAGTATTGTTTTGTTACGAACCACGGTTTATAAGCGAACCATTTTTTTTAATAAAAACTCTATACTAGAAGTGATAATAGATTCAATAGTCTGAAAGTTGTTGGAGTGTTTCAATTCACGGGCCATTGAAGTCTATTCCTCGGTACTGCCTATGAAACCAACTGCACTCATAATGAAGTATTCATTTATCACAAATTTCTATTTCAGAGAGATTTAACTGCAGATGAAGCATCCTTAGTAGCTCGGGAAGCTCCGCTGCCAGTACAGAACTCAACACAGGTGCAATTTGCAGACAGTATGTCGTAAGTATTTTTAAAACCATTTTATAGAAGCAAATTTTTAACACAATTTCAGAAAGGAATATATATAAATAAATAATGATAAGCTCAAAATATGGAGGCCAAAAATCGTTTTTGAACAGTTAAATGTAAACATTACAGTATGCAAATGTATTTACCGTATTCTTATGATGGGAATTTTATAATAATAAGAGGGTAGAAAAAACACAAGAATTGTTACACATTACCACCATTTTCAAAATAAATGAGTAATAAATTGGTTTCCTTTAATTTTAAACATATGTCTAGAATTCGACTTGTCTTATTGGCACTAATTGTTATTAAAAACTAGCTGACCCGCGCAACTACGTCTGCGTAAATTCCCCCGTTTTAGCAACCTTTTTTATTGCTGCTCCGCTCCTATTGGTCCTAGCGTGATGTTATAGCCTATAGCATTTCTCGATAAATGGGCTATCCAACAGTAAAATATTTTTTTAACTCTACCTAGTTATTCTTGAGATTATCACGTTCAAACGAACACACAAACTCTTTAGCTTTTTATTATTAGTATAGGTTATAGTTCGGTGGCCTAGCGGTTAACGCTGTAGGGACGAAATTTCGTAAACTACAATTGGGTAGTCGACTACAATAAAAGTAAATCATTTTATACTAATCAGGTAAAAGTAGATCTAAAATTGCTCTGAAAATAACTGTTCTTTTACAATTTAACATGTTTTTGAATTTAAAAGCATGAAAACGAATACTAAAAGTAATGATTTGACGATAGGAACTTATGACGTCATAGGTTTCTATTCCATAAATATTTTTAAAGAGCTTGTCGTTTTGACATTTCATAAAAAGAGACTGATTTGACTTGACAGTCAACATCCCTATTATAAATTAGCATTAAAATGCTGCTCCGCTCCTATTGGTCGTAGCGTGATGGTATATAGCCTTTAGCCTTCCTCGATAAATGGGCTATCCAACAGTAAAAGATTTTTTCAGTTCGGCCAGTAGTTCCTGAGGTTATCGCGTTCAAACAAACAAACTCTTTAGCTTTATAATATTAGTTATATTATATTGATATGCAGTACAGTATGAAATAAAAAAATATTTAACATGATGTCATTTCCCGTAATGTCATTCCTAGTGTATTACTAATGAATGGAATTGATTTAATATTAGTTTATATAATTTCACTAATCACCTTGCCCGTTACCATTAGCTTTTCTAGGTTGTCACCTTTCTTTCTGCCAATGTGACCAAAGAACATGAGACTCCTCTTTTTGGTTGTAATTTTAAATACAACCGAAAGCGAAATCTTTTAAGTGCTTTAACGGCTATTACACTACTCTGAATCAGGGCCCTAAATCGAGGTGGCCTTGAAAATTTGTTAGAGAATTAGGGCCCTAACTCTTATTACACCGCTTTTTTTAAGGATTTAGGGACCCTGATTCAGTGTAGTGTAATAAGGGCATTTTCGCTATTATCATATCTGGTCTCGGCAGCCTCAAACGAGTGAAGCGAGTTATCGCCCGTGGCAGTCGCTCACTCGCTTATAGCCCAGCGATAAAACTGTAAGAACTACATACTTGCTTCTCGTTGCTTGCCAACTCGTTTGTAGTTTATAACTAGTCCGGCCATATATACTGTTACATAAAAACTTTTCTTTTTTTCAACTTTTTAATTACTTTGAATTTGGAACGCGTTTATTATTTTTAAAAGTTCTTTCGATTTCGCGCCATTTCACATATTTTTTCGTGTTCATTATCAAATTACAATATGGATTGGGGTGTTAAAGAAAATAAGATTACGGTGAACGCCTTGCACAAAGTGGGTACGGAGCCGTCGGTCATATTCCAGACCCTTCAAAAGCTTGGTATCAGCTGTATGTTCGTATATGGTACTATTAACAGATACAAAAACACTTCCTCTGTCGAAGACCATAAAAGATTGGGGCGGCCGCGTGCTGTTAGAACTACAAAGGCTGTTAATGCTGTTAAAGCCAGAATTCGTCGCAATCCCATTAGGAAGGAAAAAATCTTATCGCGAGAAATGAAGATTCCCGCTAGGGCTCCGTCACGTATTATAAAACAAGACCTGAAGCTCGGTGCTTATCGTCGATAAACAGGACATGCCCTAAATCAATCTTTACAATTAAAGAGAGTGGATCGATAAAAATGCCTTCTGTCGCGATACGCAGGTGAAGGGCACAGAAATATATATATAATTCCCGATGAAAAAAAAATCACGATTGAAGAGCACTACAATAAGCAATATGAAAAAGTGTACGCTCACAGTTCTAAAGAAGCTGTTCAAGTGGTCGGAAAGGTACAGCGTGGTCATCATCCTGCGTCAGTGATGGTTTGGTGGGGCGTGTCTTATCAAGGCGTCACACGTTGAGTTGATTTACCCTGGAACACTTAGGCCTCATTTACGAGAGACGCGGGGCGTCGCGCGTAGCGTTGGGCGACCCGCACTGAATGAAAACATATGGCGTTTTAGGATTGTATTCACGGAGAAGCGATTGTACATGCGTTATTAGCGGTGAAGCCCGCGGCGTTTATCGCTGCGGTGCACTCGGTGGCCCACGCGCCGGCACACGCAGCGGAATTTTCGATGAATCGCCCGCGTCGAACCCTGCCAGACATATTTGGAAATCGCATAACCCAGACACGACTTTTGTTCTCTATTCTATGTTTAAAAGTGAATTATTTAATACAATTCCTTAACATAATATAATAATATTGTATGTTAAAAAGTGAATTATTTAGTACCCCGCGTGCGCCGCAGCGATGCCCGCCGCGTGCTTCTCTCTATAAACAACATCGTATATTGCCATATGTTTGTGTTTATGCATGCAATGATAAGTGCCGCTTCACGCGCCTCCTCCCCGTGAACAGAAAAAACGTCCAACGCGACGCGAGATGCCACGTCGCACGTGACATGCAAACGCCCCGCGTCTCCGTAAACAACGTATTGTACCAACTTCGTGGGTAAAGCGGTTAATGATGAATATGCAGAAATGAATGGGTGGAAAATATGCAATGCCAAGTTAATGTGGTATTTGCTATTGAGCGATTTTATTAAATTCATCTGCTAATTAAATTACAGAATGAACAATTCAAATCTATCAGTTGGAGCTTACTTCAAGAATCGATGTCCTGACTTTGGCAGAATGCTTGGGAAAACTGACAGTCCAGATAAATCTTACATGCCTAGCATTACTGAAGGTAATACTAAAATTTATTTAATACACATATCAATTTGTAAGTTTACCTGTAGTAGGTAATCTCTAAACTATTTTCATAAAATTTGATTTGGCGGTCTCCTGAGAGATTACCTATTACATGCAGTCGTACGTGCGCTCACACTTGACCAATATCCAAAATCTTATTTCTGAAGATTGTGTAGAACATAAAGGGGCGTCTAATCGAGCCATTTTTTACGGCAATTTGTGGCGGCAATGCTGTGGCCGGCAACATGGCAGTACTCTCCAATATTTGATGGTTGCCGGTGTTCGCTGAGCGATCGATTTTCCGTAATGTTGCCTGGCCAATTTTGTTGTTGTTTCAGTCGCTCTCTATTTTATTGTTGCCGGGTTGTGTAGACCGTTTAGGAGACTGAATCATGCGCCATACAATAACAGACATATTGCCATTATTGGCCGAGCAATTAGTAGCCAACAGTGCCGCCACAAATTGCCGTAAAAAATCGCTCGTTTAGACGCCCCTTAATGAAGACTTATAATTGCTATAACTTTCACAAAGAAAAAAAAATCCCATATAACTGTATTTTGGTTTAAAATTTCAGTATCAGGTGGCAACTCAGACGCCCATGAGTCTGTGAGGTCTGATAAGCAACCAATACATAAAATGGATCAAACTCTAGATTGCGTTCCAGTGAGGCAGCCACGTAAAACTGTAGATAATATCCAAGAAAAACCAAGCAACATCGGTCACACATATGAGCCACAGTGTAGTTACACAATTCCAAATGTTGGCAAACTAAATGAAGTTACAAATATCCAAGTGCCTGATAATACTGATCCGTTTTATATGAGCCAGGTGCCTGATAAACCAAAGTATGTTCAAATGGCCTTAAATTCTGTGTCGCCGCAGAAGAATAATTCAGTTCCTGTGAATAAAGAAACAAACTTGTTGATAAAGAACTTGCAGGCGTCTTTACGGCTAATAGGGGACGATACTGAAGGATCTGCGGAGAATTCCTTAAGTATTTCCAAAATTGCTGATTATCTTGGTAAGTTTTGCTTCTTAATTCTTTCCGCTATTTGTTTTTTAGGACAGTGTATACACAACAGTACGATTCGTGAGCTGTGAGATGATATATTACATGACTAGCTGTCCTGAGCAACTTCTTCTACGTAAATTTTCCACGTTTTTGCAACATTTCTAATTGCTGCTCCGCTCCTATTGGTCGTACCGTGATGTTATATAGCCTATAGCCTTCCTCGATAAATGGGCTATCCAACAGTGAAAGAATGTTTCAATTCGGATCAGTAGTTCCTGAGATTATCGCGTTCAAACAAACAAACAAACTCTCTAGCTTTATAATATTAGTATACTAGATTTATCAGTCGTCTATTAAAGATTAACATGTAACTATGTACATATTTAAATTTGTTATTGTTCAATTACAGGCAAACAATCAAACGTAAGTGTAACAGACATGCTGCAATACAACAATCAAAAGAAACAAATTAACAAAAAGCAACCACTCTTCGACCTCCATATGAATATTCCGGAAGCAAAAAAAATAAATCAGGATATTGAAGTCACACATTTAAAAGATACTCGAAAAAGTGAAACAGCTAGCTCATCTGGTACTGTAAATACTGTTATATCACTAAACAAATATAAGTTGAATAATGAGGAGGGGATTCCTGCTCTTATAGTGACACAGCATCCTCATAGAGTGGAAATGGATACTGAAGAGAATAAAACAGCTAGATCCAAGTCGCCGTCAAGTAAAAGCCGATCAACTATGAGCACGGTACAAGAAAATCATATGAGTTTTAAGTCTGGAGATAGTCCACTGCATAATAGCAAAGGTATATTTATATTTTTTGTGTTTGCTGTAAAGGGGGGATGTGTCAGAAAGTTATATAAGAAACCAGCTATCGCTCGAGGATTCACCCGCGTAGGTGATTTTACCTCCTTAAGGATTTTCGCTTTCGATCAAAATGCTAAAACACGCGTTTTTTTATACGCAGTTACAAGTCTAAATACGTAATTCACACATCTTACTTAAAAACTGACGGAGTTCCATACAAATTAGCAACCCCTATTATACCCTATTATTCATACAAAGTTGCAACCACTAAAACGCTGAAACACATTTTTCTTTATTTTAAGCCAAAACGCTAAACACGAAATTTCATAGGTCCAACTTTAAACCCGACGGAGATTTAAACAATCTTGGGAGTTTTAAATAAATTTGAAACTCCTATTTTATACTCTAAGGGATGATTTCCGCTAAAACACGTGTTTCTTCATTTTAAGCCAAAAAGCTATGTACGATGTAGCTATGTAAAATTTTACAGAATTTAGTTCATACGGAGTTTTATACTAATTCATACAAACTTGGGACTCCTATTTTACCCTCTTAAGCGTTGATTTTTCAAAAACGCTAATACACGTGTTTATTTATTTTAAACTAAAAAGCCAAACACGAACATTCACAGATCTAACTTTAAAACTTCTATACAAACTTGCAACCCCTATTACCCCTGTAGGGTTTGAAATTTCACAGATAACGTTAGCTTCATATCTAATGGAGTTTCATACAAATTTGCAACCGCTACTTTACCCACTTAGGTAGAAATTTAAAAAAAAAAACGTTATAACACGTCTTTCTTTATTTTAAACCAAAGGCCCCTACTACGATAACTTTAAAAGCGACGGAGTTTCAAACAATCTTTTGACGAAGTTTCACACAAACTTGCAACCCTTATTTTACCTCTTTAGGGCTCTTTAAGGTTGATTTTCCAAAAATGTTGAAGACAAAAAGCTTAGCCGGTCAGTTAGTAGTTAGTCAGTCAGTCAGGACAACTAATTATATACTGTCCTGATCATATACAGGGTGTATTTTTGAAACGGGTCAGTAAGGGCAAGTACCTTAACCGTTGCAGTTACAGCAAAACGTTCTTAGAAGACCTTCCCTAACTTTTTGACATACTTTGAACTGCATTCACAGATTTTGTAAAAAACTTACAGTTGGCAAAAAAAATGCAAAAAGTCCAAAAAATTTTTTTTTATGCCAATCGATTCTATTTCATGTGGGGATCAAAAAACTCTATGAAACCATTTTAGCTTTCAGTACTAGAAAAGACAGAAATCGCCAAAAACGTTTCCCATACATTTCGGCAACAGAAACAAATTTCTACGATGGTCGAACTTTTTGTTATGGCCAGGAAGTGGGTAGAATTGACTGTAAAGTAAATAAAAATAATTTTTACCTTCAAATTTCGAATTTCATTCGAAAATCTGTGTGTCAGCTGAGAAACTTCGTATGAGTTATTATTAATTAAGGATTTTCGCTAAAATGTCTTCTAATCGTGAAAAAATTGACTTATTAGAAGCGTATTTTGTCAATAATCGAAATGCGGGAGCTGCATTAGTGTGGTACCGCAATAAGTATCCGTTGCGACATGTGCCAACAAGAAAGGTTATTAGAAATCTTTTGAAAAACCTGGAATTGCAGGGTTCTTTCAAAAGAAAGCGGCAGCCTCGTGTGGACATGGACACGGAGATTGCGGTTCTGACTTATGTCGAAGCATATCCAGAGGTATCGTCCAGGCATGTCGCCTTTGAAGTAGGTGTATCCCACTCCCTTGTGATAAAGATATGGAAGAAATACGGCTACAAGTGCTATCGATATGGGCGCATAGTTCAAGTGTTACATCCGGGTGATGATGTTCGAAGGCTTACTTTTTGCAGGTGGCTAAGAGGAAAAATAAGCAGAGATCATGAATTTTTAAATTACATACTGTGGTCAGACGAAACGAATTTTTCCAATAACGGTATGTACAACAGAAAAAATCACCACTATTGGTCCAAAGAAAATCCACTAAGAGTTACGGCAAGTCATAATCAGGTTCGCTTCTCATTCAACTGTTGGTGTGGTATAATGTCCAATCGAGTTATAATGGTGGAATTTTATGAAGGGAAACTGAATTCTGCCATGTATAATGAAGTCATTTTACACCATCTTGAAAACGAGATGGACGAATGGCCCCTGTCGGAATTGCGAAAAGTTCATTTTCAACAAGATGGTGCTCCGCCACATAACAGTCACCTTTCACGTTCCAATTTGAGCCGCCTATTCGGTACACAGTGGATAGGTACACATGGTCCAACACAGTGGCCACCTCGTAGCCCCGATCTAACACCACTTGATTTTTTTTTATGGGGCTTCGTGAAAAACGAGGTGTATAAGACGACGTACGCCAGTGTTCAAGAGCTCAAGGATGCATTAATGACCATTTTACGTAATATTCATCCCAGAACATTATTAGCCGCCATTCGTTCAGTGCAAAAAAGGATAGACTTATGTATTCGTGAAAATGGAAATCATTTTGAGCAATTTATTTCATAAACCAATTTCTAAAATGTTTAAATGATTTTTTTTATTTAAAAAAGTTTAAAATTTTACCTGTCCTATGAGTTTCGAGTTGATTTATCATATTTCCGTAGGAAATGTATGGGAAACGTTTTTGGAGATTTCTGTCTTTTCTAGTACTGAAAGCTAAAATGGTTTCATAGAGTTTTTTGATCCCCACATAAAATAGAATCGATTGGCATAAAAAAAATTTTTTTGGACTTTTTGCATTTTTTTTGCCAACTGTAAGTTTTTTACAAAATCTGTGAATGCAGTTCAAAGTATGTCAAAAAGTTAGGGAAGGTCTTCTAAGAACGTTTTGCTGTAACTGCAACGGTTAAGGTACTTGCCCTTACTGACCCGTTTCAAAAATACACCCTGTATATCCTAAAAATCAAATTAACTACGAAGCAGGAGTGACTAATTTTTAATTTGTCTATGAAGCAAAATGCCTAAATTGTTAAATTACTTGTTTTCAGAATGACGTTGAAGTAAAAAGACTGATCTGTAGAAAGACTAAAACTTGAAATGACTACGATATAAAATGACTAAAAAGTAAAATTACTACTATTTAGGCATTTTGCTTCATAGACAAATTAAAAAATTGTCAGTCGTGCTCTTGCCCGCTTTCTAATGTATTATTATAAAAAACGTTTTTACAAAAAAATATTACCGACTTCAAAAATAAATACAAGGCAACTAAAAAGCAAAAAATAATATCTACCTAAAATAACAACAACACATTAACATTTTGAAGTTGGTGCCATGAAATAGTTGTTTTTGTTTAATTCGGCACCAACTTCAAAATGTTAATGTGTGATAGATTATTATTAAATATACGTTTTTTCAACCAGCGCATTTTGTTTAATAGCTGTAAGGGCATTATGATGCCTTTATTTAACTTATCTAATTGTTCATGATATCTTTTGTAAAATAAAACATCTGCTTTATTCCTGTTATTATTGTCGAATAAATAATTATTATTTTAGGCATTTTTCTTGCTCCTTAGGCACGTTTAGGCATAATTAATTTTAGACAATCCGCTTAGTGTACTTTTTGCTTCATGGGCATCATAATCATGAGGCAAATTACTGTTATGGCATACTGATTTTTAGGTAGTTTGATTTATAGGGATTTAGCTTTTTAGACATGACATGTAGGCATTTTGCTTCGTAGGTAATTTGATTTTTGGGTAATATGATCAGGACACATTATATATCTATAGATATAAATCTTTTAAGTATATTCTGAAACTATTGTAATACAATACAATAATTGCATTTTTTGAAAATATTGTTTTTTAATATGATAGGTACCGAATTAGATTTTTATGTGACATATCCAATTGAAATGTCTGGTCTGCACTCTAGCAACGTAGGTACGTGAGGGTTAGACAAACGCAGCGGATTTTTTTTTCTCATTGAAATTTCAAACACAAACTGCAAAAGTGCATAATAGTCTAAGATCCGGTTTAAGACATATATCCCCTTATCTGTTATTTGATCCTAAGATCTAACAAAGATTATAATGTTAATATTGTCTAGACTAGATTGATGAATCGCAATTGGGTTGCCTAGCTAAATAACATCCTATATATGTATATAAAAACAGTTAAATGAGCTCACTCATCGACGGTATCTTTACAAACAGTTTTCGTTTTTTTTTCTTTATTTTTATTTTTTGTTTTTGCTTTTTGGAAAATTTCACGATTCCAGATCACATGTTAGAAAGACTATTATTTAAAAATCTTTCTTCGAGTCTCCTTTTAGTAAAATGTTCTATCTACAATATTTAAGGTATGTGCTCTGCGCCGCGCTCCTCTCGGACTGCGATCACCCATAGACATCGCACATGGATACAGAATCCGACTACTTATTCTGAAGGTGTTCCAAAATTCGGTGCCCTTGAACGATGTCTATGTATGCGTTACTCGAACAAATTGTGATCATTTTGGGCACACCCGATAGATTTCTGCTCATCCTCCTTTTATATTGGTTATGTACACAATATTATGTTTATTTATTGTTTATATGGGTATGTTTGGCTCTAGTAACTTTCAAGTTGATTTTCAGGCGAGGCTAATACATCAACTGTACCTTCCCCCAATGTAGTATATAAAGAATTAGATAAGTCTGTAGATTGGCACGAAGTATTGCACCAGAAACATATGAAACAAGACGGCTTAGCTAAAGGTTTGTGGGCCTCGCTTCCATCACATTCTGTGGGATCTATACTAATGTCACTCATCATACTAATATGTCATATTTTCTTATCATCATTATTACAGCAATCGATCAATCGCTGATCGACAGGGACTGATCTAGGTTTTAGGCTTCTATTCATATCAGAAGCCACTGCGCAAGCAGTGAAGGCGGGCACCCATTAGTCGCAAAAAAATGTCCAATTATACAATTGTTCAATCCTAAAAATGTCCTGTCATAATAATGTTCATTCATATAAATGTCCAATTATAAAAAATGTCCATTTAAAAACGCGGTTCGTAAAAAAATCGCAATAGCAGCTCTTGTAGCTCACCGCTATATCACCTGTATCAATGATACGGGGCACCCAGCCTACAGGCGCATTATCGACCCAAAAGGGCACAACCCACTATTATGAGTCATGTACCGTTCCCGGCAATTTTGTCCTAGATGGCAAAAGAGGGCAATAAATAAATTTTAATATTGCTGGTATAGGCCGACCGCTTAACTCGTATATCGCCTGCGCGGTGAGAAGGGAGCGCGGGGTGATGTTAACGGGTGGGTGAGCGGGGTGCGCGGGACAGAGAACGTGAGTTCTCTGTCCCGGCCTATACCAGCAATATTAAAATTTTACAATGACAATATTTATTGAGAATATTGCTGGCAGTGGGAAAATTGACGCAGCAACCCTGCTAATTTTTTTATTTGGACATAAGTCATGTAAACCCCCATATCACTAAACTGGACATTATTATGACTGGACATTGTCATAATCCTAAATGGCCAGTTTTGAAATTGGACATCATGTAAATTGAAAACGCTTCGTGCAAATTTGAATGCAATTGAAGTTTACGACGTTATAATTTATTTGTTTGAATTACACATTAAATTCATAAACACATTAAATTAGGGGCCAACATACTTTTTGTTAAAGATGTTCCAACTTCAGGAAGAGTAGTTGATAGATGTTCCCAAAGCTAAGTAGCCCATATCGTAGATAAGACCCTGTCGATCGATATTATTGATGGATTGATGACTACCATCCACATTGATTGCATACCTCGTTTACAATCGATTAATATTATGATTATTGGAATTAATTTCATTTTTTAATTGATTTATTGTATTATTGATTGATTGATTGAGTCTTAACTGAATACTTTATTGATGAAATATTATTGATTGATACTATTTTAATTGGTTTCGTGGAATATAACATTCCACGAAACCAATTAAACCTTTAAAACTGTTCTGGTCTGTCCTAATATATGAACATAATAACACGGTATTATATTTCGAACTTACAACCTTAACTAATAATTAACCGGTTTTTGGATTGTAATAGTAAGAATGTAATAGAAAATGATAGTATTTTTTCTCAGTTTCAGAACAATGGGTAGAAATATCTGCTACAGCTGCAAATGGATATGTTGGTAAGAATTCAATCTAATTCTTAGTTATAGTTAGTTTGTTCATTACGTACCTAAACAGCTTAACCTATATAGAAATTATACACATAAAAGATAAACAGTATTTTCAAATACTGTTTATCTTTTATGTGTATAATTTCTTACCGTTTGACTAATTGTTTTTAAACTTTCGCTATTTTTATACATATTAAATATATTTCGGGACTGAATCGCGTGAATTATTTAAAGGTACTAACAACCGTACTTTTATTTATCCGAGGTTACGATCGAATTGTTTAATTGACGCGATTAAGTCCCGAAATATATCTACAATTTGAGATTTAATAGTGTCTTTTAGTCCTATCTATTGATATTTGTTTGTTTACAGGCGCCTCGTGTCCAGTAACCATAACTGTCACGACACTCGCCGACAGTTGGCTTACAGCTAGACTCAAATTTATAGACTTACCCAACGAAGGAACAGATCTAACTATCGAATTACCTCGCATGCCCATATTACTATCGCCGGGCAAATGTGAAAAAATCACTGCATACATAACATCTAGTGTTGAAATAAACACTAAATTAAACTATACAATGTTTATAAAAGATACTTCAATTGACGGCGATATTGAACAACAAGGCGATGTGGAATTGAACATCCAAATGCCTGTGATACAAGCAATGTCGAGCGACGGCATCAACAAGATAACATTCCCAGCAATCCACGAGAATTCTGCACTTACAAAGTCGTTTGTTTTGATAAGTAGCTGTCCTGCCGATTTGCAGTTGGTTCTATCTATAATTGAAGGCGAGAGTTGTTTCACTATTAAAAATGTTCAGGAGATTAAAAAGAGTGATGTGAATAAGGTGCTAATGGATCGTCAAGGGTTTTCTGAGGATAATCAAATAGCTTTGAAAGCTAAGAGCAAGACGATAAATAAACAGCTGTGTAGATTGACGAATGGAAATGCTATTAGAGTCACGATCAAATTCTGTGCGCCTAAATTATCTGAGAAGCAAATAGGTGAGTATTTATTACGAAAATAAATTAATTGTTTATTTTTTTCTGGGATTTGGTCTATGTTTATGTCAGTCTGTTTGTGACATTGTAGCGCTCATATTACTAGATAAATTAGAATGCGTTTTTATTTGTAAACTGGTATAATCAAGTTTTATTTTATTTTAGTGTTCTTAGCTGGTGTGCAAGCATATTGTAGATATAAATGTTGTAGCCAAGTTTTTTAATTATTATTCAACCGCGCAACTTCGTCTGCGTCAATTTTCCCCGTTTTTGTAACATTTTTCATTGTTGCTCCGCTTCTACTGTCGTAGAGTGATAGCCTATAGCTTTCCTCGGTAAATGGGCTATCCAACAGTAAAATAATTTATCAAACTCTTCAGTTTTATAATATTACTAGCTGTCCCGACGAACTTCGTCTCGACTCTTTTTTTTTGTAAATCGGATTCAATTGTGAATCTAAACCATCCTCGAATCCCCTTGAACTCACACAAAAAAAATGTCATCAAAATCGGTCCAGCCGTCTAGGAAGAGTTCAGTGACACACACGCACACAAGAAATATATGTATAAAGATAGTATTTTAGATATAACATGTGTGTAAAAGTGGACAAATTATAGTGTTTTATTTTCTCACGTGTAGTAGAATTTGTTTGCTTACGAAGTTGTATAAAAAATCTTCTTAAAAACAGTCCCTCAAGATGGTATTTAACAATTATATTTCTTATGTTAAAGCGGATTCAGCATTCACGTGCAATGGTACAATGAACGTGACGCTCATCGGTGTCGACGGTATACTACGAAAGGTAGATCTTATTGGAGCTGTTGGTACCGTCAACCTTGTGCTAAATACTTCAGAAAACAAATTGCAACTATCGTCGGGTAAGTTAAAGACTTATGCTTCAGACTACTAGCCCCAGTGCGCGCAACGACGATTTGTCATTCTATTCGATTAGCGTTTATGCCATTTGTCAAGAGGGGAGGGGGGGGGGGGGGGGGGGCTGGACTCTATAACATAAATATGATTTTTATTTATTTACTTTATTGAAAACAGATGGATCAAACGTTTTAAAAGTGCATACAAATTAAATAACAATTTTAAACGTGTTTAGCAAGTGTCCTTTGTAAAAATAATTTAAAAAAGTCGAGTCTTTGCGAAGAGTCTCGATAATAAGACATTAGTGTGTACAGGTAATCTCGAAACTCTATGACATCTCATCTGCTTCCTAAGTAAATGAAGAAATGTTAATTCGACTTGTGTACTTGGATTTTCTAGAGATGGATTTTATATTTTTTGGTACATGTTTTATATATGACTAGCTGACCCGCGCAACTTCGTCTGCGTAAATTTTCCCCGTTTTTGCAACATTTCTTATTGCTGCTCCGCTCCTTATTTCTCCACTATTTAATGGATGTTATAACCTTCCTCTTCAATCACATCTATTAAAAAAAACCGCATCAAAATCCGTTGCGTAGTTTTAAAGATTTAAGCATACATAGGGATATAGTATGTAGTGATGCAGTTGCGTAAAAAATATTCCTATTGTTTTAGAACCTACCAACATAGAAGTGTGTAACAATGGATCGATTTCTGGAATATGGATAGTCAAGTTCAAAAATAACTCTCTAAACGATAGCTTTCCGTTCAAAATCGCGCCATCCAAGTTTGAAGTTCGACCCGGCGCTTCTAAAACTGTTAGCATGATTTACACAGGCGCTGCGGACACTGCTCACGATGCGTAAGTTTATTATCATAACTCTATTTTGTTTTTATTTAAATTTAGCATATTTAGGACATTTTTGTTTTATTTATTTCACAGTTTTTAAGACTCTCTTAACGTTAATTGTTTAATATTTTGTTCACTTGTAAAGTAGTGGTTCATTGCCCGATTACGGTGATGCCAAAAGGATGAGCTATATTTCTCGTAAATCGAATGGAAAATACAGTTTGTTCCGTCTATGTGAATTTTGTGAGCATCATTTTAATTTTGATATAAATAATGGAACAATGAATAAATTATAGAATTTTATAAGCTACGGGTCTTAATCGCGTAAATATTTTATTTTAAGGCTAAATTCCGTATTGCAATGGCCGTGGTCAGTCTACCCGTGACAACGGCCGTTGCAATACAGTCGAAACGTCGGGCAATAATTAAGACCGGTAACTTACAACATTTTAAACATATACTGCAAATTAATAAATCTTTGCAGAACTTTAATATTCGAAGAAATTGCTACCGGTTACAAAACTACTATCGAAATAAGTGGAGGTTCAGATAAGCCAAAAGCATTCCCAATAAAGACAAATTACAACAACATGTCCTGGGTCCGATCCGGAAGAAAAGAACTCAGCCTGAAGAATGCCACAAACAAGAAAATCTATATTAGATGTCAAATAGTTGGTGATGGGTTTGCAATAGATCTTCCACGTGAGTCTAGGGGCATATATTGTGTGCCTTTTGGCCCTTGCGAGTGTAGGCCGCTACCTATAGTTTTTACACCGAATTCTAATGCACCGCACAAAGCTACGCTTCACTTGGTGTATGATAAAAATAGTGATTTTTCTAGAAAGGTTAGTATTTGTTAGTTATCCTATTATTTTTGAGTTGATTGGCAATATAACTTATTTTTCACACAGGAACTGCTAGCGACAAGTATTTATTGTAGATTTGAACTTAACAAAGAATTGGTCATGCGAATTTTGCATGTATTTCATGTGTTTTTGCGAAGCTGTGAAAATTATGATAGCTCGGTTTGCCGCCATTTTCACAACACGTATTGCAAATATTCTTGGAATGTTGCAAGGCTATTATTTTCATTTAAGGCATACTGTTGAAAATATCAAGCTTGATATCGGTTGTTCGGCGCAACTAACAATCAAACTTAATCATGCTGTTTTTTTTTTCTCAATATTTTCACCACTCTGATGGGGGTAATACCATGATATCGCTGTTGTAGGTGACTTTGTATGGATGTGCAAGTGACGAGTCCATGCGCTGGTCCGGGCTCGTTACTTACGGCGACACAGCGCTAGTGAGGGCGGTCAACCGAACGCCTATAAACTTGGAACTCTACAACAAATCTCCTACGCCTGCATTCGTTTGCGCTCGCGTTCAATTTAATCGTAAGTATGTTTTGTATAAAATATTTAGTGAGTTGTTCGGTTCAAAATAGTATTTCTCAGTAAGTCTGGTTACGAACTGGTGTAGCAAGTGGTTGCAACAGGCGAGTGGGATAGAGAGAGAATAACGATTTTTTTTTTATATATTAGTCTTGTCCTGACAGTTACGATCACAATAAAAAAGAATTGGTCAAATTTGTGCAGCCGTTGTGAAGTGCTTACAATACTCGTCAATAAATATTTATTTTTATAAATAGACTAGCTGTCCCGCGCAACTTCGTATGCGTAAATTTTCCCCGTTTTTGCAACATTTCTCGTCGCTGCTCCGCTCTTATTAGTCGTAGCGCGATGTTATATAGCCTATGGCCTTCCTCGATAAATGGGCTATCCAACAAAAAAATATGTTTTTAAATCGGACCAGTAGTTCCTGAGATTAGCGCGTTTAAACAAACAAACAAACTCTTCCGCTTTATAATATTAGTATAGATGTACTTTCATGTATACGTTTATATCTAGTGTTTTTTTAAATTTTCCATTACCGCGTCTGCTCGTCGCATCTAATTCTTTTATTAGGTTAATGGCAATCTAGCCGTTTTTCAGATCATTTCTGTTAATGTCTAGTATTTATCATACACTTCAACTGCACAAGGATATATCTATACTAATATTATAAAGCTGAAGAGTTTGTTTGTTAGTTTGAACGCGGTGATCTCAGGAACTACTGGTCCGAATTGAAAAAATATTTTTCTGTTGGTTAGCCCATTTATTGAGGAAGGCTATATAACATCATGCTACGACCAACAGGAGCGAAGCAGCAATGAAAAATGTTGCAAAAACGGGGAAAATTGACGCATACGAAGTTGCGCGGGACAGCTAGTTCTTACTATAGGGGTTATTCTCATTTTTGTGTTGATAGAAATTAGGCCAATATTATAGCCAATTTCAATGTCAAGAATTTATTGTACGTATCCTATACTTCATCACATGCACAAAGACTCTGTCTTTACACATGTTTTGAAAGAAAGAAAGAAAAAATAATTTATTTTCGGCAAAACAGAAAAAATAAAATGAGTACATGTACGTGTAAAAACAAATACCTACTAAATTAAATAGAATTTGACAACATCATGTAAAGTTTAAGCCGAAAAATAGCAGCTAGTTCAGCATATGCCAGGCAAGATGCCTGACGCTGGTTTTCAACTAGCCCCTTTTTATAAATATACTAATAGTATAAATAGACAAATAATATAATAAATTACAGAAAAGATAAATAAAATAATAATTTATAGTAAAAATAAATATTGATAATAATACATAAATAATACCTTTTAAACTACTACTATAACAGGACTATACTATTATTATACACCCGTCTTCCCTTTCGGAACATGCCATCCGTTTCCCAATACACCCGTTCCCAAAACATCCGTTCTATTAGAGACGTTTCTCATAGTATCCTTATACCAAGAAAAACGTTTCCCAGAACATACGTATGCTAAAATAACCGTTTCTTAAAATACCCTTATGCCAAGAAAAACGTTTCCCAGAACATCCGAATTCACTTCGAGATATATCCAGTTAGCAACGTTAATATTAAAAGAACAACTAAACATAAATATCGATAACTTTAAAGCAGACTTTGAAAAAGCTCCGATGAATGCAGTTAAAGTTATATTCCCGAATGCAACAACCAAAGGATGTTACCACCATTACACCGAAGCTGTGTGGAAATACGCGAGAAAACTTAAACTTGACGAAACTTCAACCGGTAGAAAAGTTACAAGGCTCTGTGCTGGGTTACCTTTACTTCCTGAAAGTAACATATCAGAAGCATGGCAAAATCACGGAATTTTTTCCAGAAAACGAGATAATGAATACATTTAAAACTTATATGGAGTGTCAATGGTTTCCGAAATTATCTGCTAATACGTTGAGCGTCGCATTTGAGAGACATCGAACCACAAATTGTGTCGAGGGATGGCATAGACGCCTGAACAGCAGGATCCCTCGTAAACCAAATTTTCTCTTGTTTGTCAACAGACTCCGAAAAGAGGCCAAATGTATGGATACAAAATTAAAAAATAGCCTCTTCATGGCTTTAAAAAAAAACAGGAGGAAGAGTGACATCGTATTCGATTTAGAGTACAACAAACTGTTACTTCAGTTACAAAGTGGCGATGTTGATTCGTTGTCGTTTCTATCTAAAGTAACACGTCTCAGAAAGCATTATACACTAATCAGGAATGATAATGTATAAAATAGGTTAATTTTCCACTTTTTTTGTTTCTTTTTGTCTTGAGAAGTTTTTTAAGCGTTTAAGTATAGACGTAGTAAGGTACAGCAGTGAGGTACAAAATATAATGGTTGTTTGTAAAATGTTTATTATTTTTTTCTTATAAAAAATGGGTGCAAGCAATTTTCGACCTTATGGACAAAACTTTTTTCGGATAATATGGATGACACTGATCACGAATATGTGAAAAAATCAGGAAACTGTGCAAAGTCGATTAGGTCGAAAATTGCTTGCAATTATCATATCACTTTCTTTCGTTTTTTCAACATTCATTTGTTTTATCGACGTTCATTTGTTTCGCGATGTTCATTTGTTTTTTAACGTTGCTAACTGGATATATCTCGAAGTGAATTCGAATGTTCTGGTAAACGTTTTTCTTGGCATAAGGGTATTTTAAGAAACGGTTATTTTAGCATACGTATGTTCTGGGAAACGTTTTTCTTGGTATAAGGATACTATGAGAAACGTCTCTAATAGAACGGATGTTTTGGGAACGGGTGTATTGGGAAACGGATGGCATGTTCCGAAAGGCCGTCTTCGTACCGCGCGTGCACGACGTACCTACGCTTACTAAAGACACACACATACGCATACGCAGTCACACTAATATGCGCGTTTTGGCACAGTTATCGATTTCACTTATATGAAGGACGTGTTTACATCTATCATGTTCCGCTCCCGCTGAGCATTAATAAGATAGCGCTTTAAGTGTTTTTTAAAAGTGCCCACGACTTCCAGTGATCTAATTGGCGGTGGGAGATTATTCCATACCTTAGAAGCGGCATAGCGGAAACTACCTCTGAAAGCCGCGGTTTTATGTGGCAGTATAGAGAGCTGTATTGAACACTGTCTACTCGCACAGTCCCGCCCGCTGTTTACCCAACGCAATTTATTACATAGATATAGCGGCTTCTGACACTTAAGAACTCCAAACATGAGAGTTGCCAAGTGTAGCTTACGTCTCGATTTCATTTTTAATATAAAATTATTGTTGAGGAAAGGCGTTACATGACTTCGGGGTGGAATCACAAAACAAAAGCGAGCGCAAGCATTCTGAACTCTCTGTATCAAACGATCAGTGCGCGACAGCAAGTGCGGGCCATACACAGTATCAGCGTAATTTAACTTTGAGAGTACCAAGGACTCGACCAAACGTATGCGCAGATTTTCCGATAGGTATGAACGCATTTTGTACAGTACTTGCAATCTGTAAAAGCAGTTACGGACCAGCTCAGCAACATGCTTTTTATACCTAAGGTTAGCATCGACGCATAAGCCCAGATTACGTGCCTCATCTACTCTCTCAACAGCCCGGCCCATAAGGGTTATATTAAGGCTAGGTAAATGCCTTAACTCTTTTGAAGTACCAAAAAGCATATATTTAGTTTTGATAGGGTTCAAAACCAGGGTGTTCCTTTCGGCCCACTTCACAATCCTATCAAGATCCTCGTTTACGTCCGCTACAGCTTTATGGTATTCGTTGCGTCTAAAAGATATGTATATTTAAATATCATCAGCGTAAATGTGGTAATTTGAATTTGAGATACAATGTATTATATCCGCGCAGTATAATATAAAAAGAATAGGCCCTAGAATGGATCCTTGCGGCACACCTCTTGTAAGAGGGGAGAGACCAGAAAACACTGATTCTCCGTTCCTAAGTCGCAGCTCCACGCGTTGATAGCGATGTGTTAGGTAGCTGTGGAACCAGTTTACCGCGCTGTGATCAAAACCATAATAGCTTAGTTTTGATAAAAGTAATGAAATATTTAAACTATCAAAAGTGCGGGAAAAATACACATACCCTTGTCTTGTGCAGCTAAAATATTGTCTGTCACATCAAGTAATGCGGTGGCGGTACCGCGACCTTTTCTGAAGCCAGACTGAAACATTGGTAGTAACTCGTTTTTCTCAAGGTAATCGGTAAGCTGTGTACATACTACCCTTTCCATTACCTTTGACAGACATGGCAAAATACTAATAGGGCGAAGATCTTTTAAAGCTGTTGGGTTAGGGATTTTGGGCAGCGGTCTGACAGTGGCAATTTTCCAACTATAAGGGACTGTAGACGTCATTATAGAAGTATTTATGATATGCGCAATAGACGGTAGAGTGTAAGGCAATGATAACATAATCATCTCCAAGTTCATGCCGTCCCAACCCACAGCGTTTGATTTAAGATCCAGTATATAGTTTTTAATGGTTTCCTGGCTTACAGGCGATATAGTGAATGTAGATGTACTATATTGATTATATTCATAAAACGTCATATGCGATAAACCCACTACATCGTCACCAGGAACATTTAGGAAATGGCGATTAATTAATTCAGGATCAGATAAGTGACAAGGAAGATCGTGCATTTTTTTATTTGGCAGTAAAGTTCGTTTCAGATTACTCCAGAGAGTCTTTGGATCATTGATTTTGTTATTTATGTTGTATCTGAAATAAGCCACTTTTTCGAGATGAAGAGAGGAAGATACGAGTGTTTTGAATTGCTTATAGTACTCTCTTTTAGTTTCCGTCTTGCACAACCGGTATGAATTCAAAGCCCTATCCCGTAGTGTCATCATTAGCTTAATAGTGTCTGTAACCCACGGGTATGAGGGTTCCCTAATTATACAGGATTTTAGAGGAGCCTGAGTATCAAAAACCGCGATAATATAGGAATAAAATACGTCAAGCATCTCATTCACTGTACCAAAAGACGCAACACTAGTCCAATCAACCATAGCCAGACTGCAGCTAAGATTCTCACGAGATATATTCTAAATGTTCGATGTATTTTTACTGGCTGGAAAAATATTGACCGCTCAGTTTGCTAGCATTTCCACGACTTTATATGTTGATGTTTATCCAAGGTAATATTTTTCTCCCCAGTCCAATACCTCTGCCTGTCCGCGGACGCTCGCCTCGTGGGTGCCCTATGCGTGGTCCGCGGCCGCAGCCGCCACACAGTATCGCTGCGACCTCGCTGGGCCGCGCTAGAGCGCCGCGCTCGCGCCGCTCCGTCCGCCAGCGCGCTCGCCACGCTCACCGTGCTCACCGGCAGCGAGTACACTAGACGGAGGATACTCAAGTAAGCTACCACTATTTTAAATAAGTTCATACCACTGTAAGTAAACCCCAGTCCAATACCACTGCCTGTCTCCGGACGCGTCTCTCCTGAGTGCTGCGTAGTACGCGCCCGCAGCCAACCACGCTTACCGTGGTTACTAGCAGCAACTACACAAACATATTTTAGTTGAATAACAACAAAATTGAATGGTAATGGAGTGGATAAGACATCCGATTAATAATCGAGAGGGTGGTAATCCACCACAGGCGGCTATGGTGGGCTCGTGCCCCCCTCCAGACGGTTGTTTTGAGTACTTACCGAATTTCTTGTATTTTATTGAATTAATCCAGGGGGGCGTGCCTGCTCCCCCCACCTTGACCTGCCTATGGTGGACGCGTGCCCCTCCTAGACGGTTGTTTTGTGCACTTACCGAATTTCTTTGCTTTTAAAAAAAATGGACCGAACCGAACCTAACGAAGATTGTTGGAATAGAAGAAGCGGAATTTGTTCAATGTGCTTAGTGCGACTTTGTTTTACGTTTACACGTTTAGGACGTCTGGCGCCTGTATGGCCCACCGCAAGCTCGTAACTAATCAGAGAGCGAAACGCGGTAAACGTTACGATCGCGCAAACATAAAACAAACTCTCACTAAGCACACTGAATGCTGGGATCGAGAGAGATCGAACGAACTGCCTAATCCCCTCCTGGGCCCGCCGCTATAGCTGATGGATGAACATCATCTTCAGCCTTTTGCTACACACCTGGAACTGCGCTGAACGAAGGTGCTGCTACACCGAACTAAGGCGCTTTCCACGTCTGTACGCTTCTATCTTCTAAACTACGCATCGGATTTCAATGCAATTTTCACCATTAGTTAGGTTTTTTTCCGAATTGTTTATATGTATAATACATGCATATTATGTATGAAACATACTATGTGAAGAAACCTCCATGCAAAGCAAGGGCACTAGTTATGCCATAAAATTAATCCAAACATCTGCTGTTGTGCCATTGTCAAATTATTTCCATTAAATATTCTATTCAATCGGACGACAATCGCCGGCATCCCTATCCCAATAATCTTGATAATGTTGATAGTATAAATATTTTGTTTCACAGAATCGTCCGTGATGAATCAGATGGGAAGCTGGATACTTCCCTACTACCGGATAACCTGAAAGTTTTAGCAGAAACATTTGAAGGAGAAGATAACTCTATGGATCAATTATTAGTTGATTTCAAAGAAACTAAGGTAATCTATACTTCTATATTAATATTATAAATGCGAAAGTATGGATGAATGGATGTTTGGATGTTTGTTATTCAATCATATCACAATGGGTAATCGCACCTGGATGAAATTTGACACAGAGATAGATTGTAGTCTAGAATAGCACATGTTCCCATGGGATAGATTTGTTTCTTCAAATAGTACTTTGTAACAGTAAGCATTTGTTATCTATACATGTAGTATATCACACCCAACATTTAGTGTTATTCATGCATGCATGAGTGTTTAAAAGTGCTTTTTTGGTGTCCTTTAATATTCTTATAATGTTCCTCTTGCTGGGACGTAGGTTACACTGTTCCTCTCTAAGATCTATATCATACTGTTTCTTTTTTATTCTAAGTTACAGAGACATTTTGCGAAAAAGACATATTGCGCACAAGCCAAAAGATTTTCTTCTTGAAAAACCTGACTCAGAAATACATCAATTTGCAAAAAAAAATGAACAATCCTTTTTTTTTGAGATAAGTTTAGTGGTACAGATAAAACTCACATGATGTGCCCTTATATTGTTTTACATTGTTTACCACTACAGTAAATAATACTACTATGTACAGCGCAATTACGTAGGTTACATAAATCACGCGCGCCTGTTAAATTGCACTTATCGCCTTGAGTTGTGATTGCTTTGCATCGCGTCGCTTCCTTTAAACAAATTTACCTACCTACGTACCACGTGGCCTTAATTTATTCATGCTTATTACATAAATAAGATGTACAGTAGGTACTTACACTAGCTTGATGTTTGTGGTTCCGTGGATCTTAATATGTTTCCTTATATGGAGAGCCTCTAGCCCCGAATCATTCCGGACCCAGGGTAACCCTGGAAGTGACACGGGAGCTTGGATTCGGACCCGTCACATCCTCAGCATACAATGGTGGACCACTATTCGATTGGTGGGTTCATGAGAACTAGTAAATAGAATTTGTGATATCACTGGTACACCGTTGGATGCTGGGGGCTGTGTCACACATACCATGAATCAGGGTAGCGAGATTGTTTTTCAGCGCTTGTTGGGCGATATTTTTACTTTACGTATCCTTACCACCTGACGCCTAGAGCGAACGCTCAGCAAGTTCTACTTCAAGGCCGACCGTGCCTATACGGCCTAAATCCAAAATTGGCTGTAAAAAAAGGAAGAGATGACGATAGTTATTTCTTCGAATCGACTCTTCCCAAAATTATTTTTTTAGTGAAATGAAAGCATACATGGGTATTATAGATTTTATATATTATGAATATCAGCATCTGGCTATATTCAACGATATCTACACTCTACAGCAGAGGCGAAGGGTTAAATTTTTCTCAAGGTAACTCGATACAAAAAATATCTTGCAGGACACGGTTCTCTAGGGATAATATTAAGTAACTAGAACTGAAAGGGAAGCCGAAAATAATGGTGATCTAAGAACCCGCCGCCACTGCTCTATTAGTATTAATTGCATCCTTTAGATCAGCGACTTGGTAAACGTAAGGTAGGACGACCCTCAGCCAGATAGATCGATCACCTAAAAAAGGTCGTTGGGATTTTTCTGTGTTCAGCATATTCTCTTAGGTATATCGTGCATGTTTATAGAACAAAATTAATGCAGCACCCGGAATTAGATTTTGGTGTTATCTTCACTGCCATTATGACGAACTCGAATAGTGAAATAACTTATGATCGGCATAGGTAGTGCCATTTAGGATCAATGACCTTAAATGCTATGTAAATGTGGATTTACCCCGGGATTTTTTAAATGATCGAATCATCAATAATAAATAGTATAATTCGTCGTGGTACATGCAATAGGTCGATTGTGAAAAAAAATGCAATTTCCTTTTTGAGCGTATAAGTAACCAAAACATGCTTTCGCGACAATTGCATAGACTCCTACCCAATTTTAGTATTAATTGGAATAAAATAATTTAAATTTCATTAGGATTACAAACAATAAACCGTTTTTAGTACCTCTTGTAAAGTGTGATATTAGTGATATTCGACATTTTGCACGTACCGTGACGTATAATTATTTTTTTTCTTTTAATATTTTGTGGTTATTATTCTAACAGACATAGCAACCCCATCGTACCTTTTTACAAATTATATTTTCTGTTTCACAACATACAAGTTATAAATATAACCATGAGAGATATTATGACCATGATGTTCACTAATAAAGTATTGTAACTAACTCACACATTTTTTTACATCCCTGAATGTGGACTATGTAATATTATTTGTACTAGACCTACATCTAATTTGTTCAGCGTATAAGAAATGTAAAAATTACAAAAATGTTTGTTTAATAGTATTTACTGTTGAATCGTAAGTCCAGAGCAATTTACGAATGTGTCAATTATATATTGGTGACATTAGACAGAAGGTGAATCTTAAAATCCCAGGATGAGGTGGTATGTCCACGTTATGCCACGGTTGACGAATGGCATCGTCTGGCACTCCCTACACAGATCACTACTATAGGCCGACCGCTTAACTCGTATATCGCCTGCGCGGTGAGAAGGGAGCGCGGGGTGATGTTAACGGGTGGGTGAGCGGTGTGCGCGGGACAGAGAACGTCCCGCGCACACCGCTCACCCACCCGTTAACATCACCCCGCGCTCCCTTCTCACCGCGCAGGCGATATACGAGTTAAGCGGTCGGCCTATAATAATGTAATGGAACTGGTAGATGGATCTAATCACGGAATGTTCTTTTCAGGCGTCGTTAAATGAACTAATCGGCGGTCTTCAAGAGCTGACTGCGCAAATCGATCTGCCTCAAGACTTCGCCGAAGAAAACACCATTCTTATAACCGACGACACTGTCGTAGAACACCACACACTTTGCGATTAAAGTGGTAAATGTTAAGTCTAATTTATAAATGTAGTTTTATATTAAAGTTTTAAGTATTTTAAATGTTATACTGTAGTGATACTTGCAGTTCATGAATGCGCGTTGGTTATTTGTTGCCTAAACTCTCGCGGCTTTTGTAAATAAGGTTTTTAACTTTCCGATTTGCGAAAACGTACTGTTTACGCGCAATTGTGAAAAGCAACAGAGTTTGTACGTTGAAGGCGAGCGCTTGTCGGTCCTCGGCAAAGGAGTAAACATTACACATGCGCTCGACATTAAATTTGCGATGTTTATATTATATAGGTACTAGTTTCGTATTATTTAGTTATTTATATTCACACAAGAAGTGAAACCGGAAATAGAATGTCAATTATTTGTATTATTGAAGTGTTTGTCCGTCCTCGCAGATATGAAATCTTATTATTGTGATAACTCATTCAGAAGATATACAACAAAAATAAAAATCACCTTTTAATTTATATCATTTATTATTTTCTTAACCATATTTATTATTCCAATCGTTTTTCCTATTTTTTTTAATCATTGTATCTAAGAGATTCGACTGTCGATCGCAGTTATCTGTTAGAAATGACCTTTTAAAAATATTGCCTACAACTTATAAAACTAAAATGCATTTCCACTTACAATAAAGTCATTAAACACCGCAAAAATTATAAACTTTAATATATACAGGACTAAATTTGACGATTCATAGAATTCACATGGTTATTTGTTTCTAATAATTATACTAATCTCTTACAGTAAACCCCTAATGTTTAGGATGTAGATAGAAGTGCGGGCGACAGAACTATAAGTTATTTCACATAAAACAATTTAACTCGGGTGTTTCTAACGGGAAAGTCTTGGTCCTTTCGAGAGGTTTACCATAACAGACTATCTCAACAATACATCGAGCTTGGTGTATTTTATATTATCATGATTATATCTCTTACACAACGAAAAATATCTACGTAACGCGCTCGTATGGTACGTTACGTGAACACGTACTCGCACTTCGTCACTCACAGAGACACTCACTTCACATTAACGTCGCTGCACATTCACACACGTCGCATTTGGCAGTTTTTCATAGTCATTCTCACAATTTGTCAATATTCACATAACACTCTGTTTATTAATAATTCATTTTTAAAATTCTTCCATGAAATGTACAATAGTCATTTGAAAGGAGATAAGATGTGAATATCAACAGCATATAGTGAGCTCCACTTGGGATGTCTACCTTGCCGTACAATCTACATATGAAAAAATCTTATTAAAATGGAAGTACTTACACATTTTTATAAAGGTTACGATACAACTAATTGGATCAAAATGGCTGACAAATTGTTATAGTGCTTTGAAAAATACTATTTTCATTTCAATTTATGTAATTACACCTATAAGTCTAATTGTCGCAAAAGAAGACATAGTGGAGACACGATTCGCATAATACGCAGTCTATATAACCTAGAAACGAAATAAAATTGCTCCAAAATATTACATCTAAAGTATTCCTGGGTGACACATTGTTGTGGTTGCGATGCGTCGTATAATATATACAATACACACTCACACATTTTTACAATAGGAATTAAAGACATTAAACTAAAAGTAAACCAGTCGCTTAATGAGCTATAAAATAGATTGCCAACGATACACTGGCCTAGAGCGGACCGAGGGACGGCCCGTCGTAATGCTATTGTTATAAGAACAATCACATCTCTAAAATATTAATTAGTAATTGCCGAGGCTCGTGAGTTATTATAATTTGCAGTTGTTCATTCTAAATTATTTAATAACAAGTTAAATACCTTTCTCTGTTCATACCGGACGAGTTATCCGGTACGAACAAAGAACAAAATATAAAGAGATCATTATGGCTTTATGTGGCTTGTATTAGAGTCGAACAATGTTAACAAAGGTTTCGGCATTACTCGATGCCACATCTATCTTATAAATATAATCGTATATAAATCGTCCACTTTGTCGGTAACAGAACAAGGTTCGCCATCGATAACTTCACAAAACTCGCGGGTTCACAGCTCACAAACCCGTCACCACTAAAACCGAATCGACATCCAACGAATATAACGTTTGAAAGTGATCAATGAATCGAATTCAGAGAAACGGACGCTGATTTCAATTTGTCATTAAAGTAAAATTATCACAGATAACGTTAAAATAAAAGTAAAGTATTCGCGATGGAATCGTCGCGGGGGGGAGGGTGCCAAAACAATTCAAACTAAATCTAACGATTACAGATTCGTCGTGCGCTTACAAATAAATGACATTTCGTATTTAGTCGGGTGCGGCGGTCGCGCGGTCGCGCTCGGGTCTAGCGTATAGTCAATGTTCGTGCACGGGCGCACCTCGGGCGGCCAGGGCGGCTAGGGCGCGCGGTACAGCAGGTAGGCGCTGAGCGCGGGCGGCAGCGCCAGGCGCGAGGCGGCGGCGCGCAGGCGCGCGCGCCCCACGCGCTGCCGGATCACGCGCCGGCACAGCTCCATCAGCGGCAGTGGCTCCGCTGGAATACGTACACACATTTTAACAACTAGTTCGTCACCAATTCATTAAAAAAAAATGAAAAACGTCCACGGGAACCGTACACTTTTTCAATTAGTACAACAAATCGACATATATTTGCTTTGTCGACTCGAAGTCGTTTGACTCGGTGAAATGGCGTTGTGGAGATCCCTTTTGGATATGGGTATAACACAAAGACATCTCGTGCACCTTTTCAGCGTCAGTTAATACAGATGGCGTACTATCAATGAATTTCACCTCGGTGTAGGCGTTTGTCAAGGATGTATAAAGTACATAAAATATCTCGTTTTAAATTTTAAGAAAATTTTGAGATAAGGCCTTTTGGGATAAGTCACGGTTAGCAGTTTTTGCCAACCACTTCTGAACCTGGTGGTATATTCTATGTGTGTTGAGCTGCAACCTCTTCAGTTTTGTCGTGAGTGGCATCAGCGTATAAGAAAATGATAGCCACCTCAACCAACCGTGGTTTTTTTTGCAAGGCTTGTAAAATGTTTCCATGCCCGAAAAGGGTGAAAGTGGCTCTGTCGCAAAATGACCACTTCTCAAAATGACTACAGGTAGCAAAATGTCCCTTTCTCAGTATGTCCCTTTCGCGAAATGTCCCTTTCTCAGAATGTCCCTTTCGCAAAATGTCCCCTTCCTCAAACATGCATTAAATTACATTCATCATTAAATAACTGGTCAAGAGCCAGTGTACAACACAGAGGGGTACTGTATTAATGATCAGTCATTAAAATATGGGTAGGTAGGTGCATGCAGATAAACTAAAATAAAAATAATAGAAATCGAATTATGTCAGATTTACTGTCAATCAAAAGATTATAATAACACAAATAAACAATCAACTTATTAAACTTAACTCAAAATATGTGTAGGTAATACCTATTTATTTTGATGATAATCGTAACTAAAATAAAATTAATAGAAATCAAAATTTGCCAGATGTCAAAAGATCAATTTACACAAATAATACAATAAACAATCAACTTAACTCAAATACAAAAAAATTATAAAAAATTAAATAATTGCAATCATTATTAAAAGATATCATCAAAATAAATAGGTATTACCTACACATATTTTGAGTTAAGTTTAATAAGTTGATTGTTTATTTGTGTTATTATAATCTTTTGATTGACAGTAAATCTGACATAATTCGATTTCTATTATTTTTATTTTAGTTTATCTGCATGCACCTACCTACCCATATTTTAATGACTGATCATTAATACAGTACCCCTCTGTGTTGTACACTGGCTCTTGACCAGTTATTTAATGATGAATGTAATTTAATGCATGTTTGAGGAAGGGGACATTTTGCGAAAGGGACATTCTGAGAAAGGGACATTTCGCGAAAGGGACATTTTGCGAAAGGGACATACTGAGAAAGGGACATTTTGCTACCTGTAGTGATTTTGAGAAGTGGTCATTTTGCGACAGAGCCGTGAAAGTATACAACTTCTACCCTTTTTGGGACTTTTTTCAATAAAGATTGGGTTACTAACTGATTTCTTTTCTGTATAACACTATTAGTATTCTGTAAAGTTTTTGAAAACATGACAATTTTTTACGACTCATATTTCAAAAACTATAAGACTGAGTTGGTTTAAATTGTCTCATAATTAATGAACTGCAATAACTGAAAAAGTCCCAAAATTTTGCAGTTTCTTGCGTATTATGCAGTTAGCACAACTTTTTTTTGCTTGCAAAACATAGTTCCTTACTACCCTAAGGGGTCCAAATAACATACCAAAAATCCAGCTTTACCTCGCTTTTTGCGCTTTTAGCTTTTATTTGTAAAATTTTACTGGGCTATTATATTTATTGCAGATAGTGGTACGTTTATAAATCTTACACTTGTGTAAGCCCCTATCCTTTCATTTTTTTTTGAAAGGATAGGGGTCAAAATAAAAACATTTGTTTTTGTTTTGTGAGATGTTTTATAATAATATCTGTAATAATTAAAACCAGACAACTGATAAACATACTTATTTCTAAATACATACATATAGATAAATAACACCCAGACACAGAATAATCCATCGTGCTCATCACACAAAGTTTTATCCTGGCAAGAACAGCGCGTAACAGACGTTGTCCAGCCTAGAATAAACAATTCCATAGAGCGCATTGTCGTACAAGAGAAGGTTAACGGCAAGCGCTGCTGCAGTGGGCGCCCCTTGCAGGATTGCACGCGAATCGCAACCCACAGGGAAGGATGGCGTCGCATCGTGAAGCGGATTACAGTTCCTCAAAATCTGACTGTTACATGATGAGTACGATCGCTCTGCCAAGAGGGAATCGACGAAGAAGTGCTTTTCCAGACTATAATCTATCTCGTTGCAACAATTCATCCAGATCCATCCATTAAGCGGTTTTGCTTAAAAGAGTAACAAACATCCATCCTCACAAACTTTCACATTTATGACCGCGACTTAGTTCGCGTGAACATTTTGAAAAACAAATTTATCACACCGGGAAATAAATAAAAAGTGCCTATGTGCTATTTCAGACTATAATCTATTTATGTGCTAACGAATAGCCGTGATTGAATGACAGACGTCCATCCACACATCCAAACAATATTGGTATAGTAGTAAGGATGATCAAACAAACATCATCAGAAGTTGTAAAATGACGGTAATCATCTAAACAATCATCTTTTTCACAGCTCCGTATCTAACTTCGTGAAAATACATGAAACATGTGCCAAATCTATAAGAACTAGATATAGACTTTCTGCAGTTTGAGATCGGCTGGAAAATAGACTAGGATTAAGAGAGAAAAAGAGGTACACATGTTAAATTAGCGATGGGCAAGTCCGAAACGTTTCCACAATCAAATGAATCGTAGTCGTCCAGATTAATCATCTAATGAACAATCAATTGACTTGCCCTCGCGAAACAATCGAATTGTTATTCGATTGTTCGAATGAACCTATTTGACGTCTTATTCCGAATAGGTTCATTCGAAACAATCGCGAGTCGATGGAACGACTGTGAGTGATTCTTTCGAGTGGAAACCATCAAAACAATCGCTGCAGTTCTTCGATGCACGAGTTGACTGATCCCGAATGACACCAATGGTAAATGAATATTACCGAATAAATGACCACAAAAAACAGTCCATGTTTTAGATTTTTTTTAAGTGCGATTTAT
This sequence comes from Herminia tarsipennalis, assembly GCA_945859575.2. Taxonomy (NCBI): domain Eukaryota; kingdom Metazoa; phylum Arthropoda; class Insecta; order Lepidoptera; family Erebidae; genus Herminia; species Herminia tarsipennalis. The sequence continues at coordinate 14,838,500 of OX243846.2, read as the reverse complement.
TTTCTAAGCACATAAAACACGGTAAAGTGAATGCAGTAAAGTTAGTCTGATTAGTTAATGACGCCCTAGTTGAGATTTGACTAGAAACCGTCGACTAAAGGGAATCATCGAGAGTTTCAATAATCGGATAAAACCTCTCACAACTGCGCATTACTGTGCTAAATCTAAAGACGAGAGTCTTTGTCCAATTAGTGTACAATAAAATATTTGATACTGCCAAAAAATTAGGTAGAAAATAGTCCATAAATTCTAACAAGCAGCCTATGCAGGCGATGACTCGTCGGTTGGTGTCTTTGTAACATCGTTTACAGCGTACAACGAGGTCAGTGGAAGAAAGCAAGGCGTCCAACGTGGTATCTTGTTCTTGTGATATGATGATGAAAGACGCGACCACCGATTAGTTAAAACACAATGACGCCCCGTTCGACTGAAAACTAACAGCATACACTACATGCGCCACCGCTAAACTGAGATCTATAGAAAGTGCTCAGGCTTAGTCCAAGGTACATAAATGACGTTCGCGTATCGGGGAAATATACTGCATTTTATGGTATTTTAAGAAATATGTGATATATGTCGGGTTGAAGACTCCGAATCAACTAAAAATGTTATTAGAAATGAATCAAGACTGAATAGTACACTCACGATCGAGCCCGCCGATGTACTTCATGGTGATTTCTGCATGTCCCCAAACGGCGGAGACGATAGGGTAGAGCGTCTTGCCGCGGAGACCTCTTGCGGCGACGCCGAGGTAACGTCCGTCGGCGCAAAACGCCAGTGTACCCTCATCCATGTCCAACACGACTAGTAATCTATCGGGAACTAGGAACTGCTCGTCCGGCCGTAAAAGCGCCGGATACGTTGTACCGCTGCCCCCCGTACCTTTTGCATTGTGGTACACCTGAAACGTTATTAACAAAACGTCAATATTCACACTCCAATTATGAGAATACAAGCCGCAAAACATATTTGGACGAAATACCACAAAAGGATTCTGAACGACAGGCACATTGACTGATAATTGCCAGTAAATACAGGGATTTGACAGTAATAAAGTAAAACTTATAGCCTAACGACCGCCCTCAATAACTTATTACTCTAATAGCAAAACTGTCATTTGTGTGTTTCAATAACCATCAATAGACAGAAAACTATAGACGGCACAATGTCAATTACCTTTACTAGAATTAGCTATTTTAACAGACGGTGAACGGGAGTTAAGTTATTGAGACCGGCCATTAGAAGCACCACAAAAGATACAAATATAAAGGGATCGGTACATATAACATACCTTATTTCTGCCCAAATCCCATCCCCAACTCTGGTCCGTAGCTCCGACTAGACTCTGGTAGCCGACGGAGTGTAGGGGCGCGTGTGCAGTAGCCACGCCGACGACCGCGTGCGTGCCTCGTTGTCTCGCCGGCCATACCACTTCCCAACAGTGCAAACCCCGGGAGTATCCGACCCGACCCCTAATGCAATCCGTACTTTGCGCTACAGGATGCCGGTGGAAAGTTAAAGCGTCTTCCTCTTTTACGAAAATGTTTAATGATCTGAAACGATAAAATTGTACTAGTAAATATAGAGTCTTAGCAGTGGTCACGTTACAAAAAAGGGGAATAATGTGCGAACTTGTTACTTTCGTTGGTTGTATATCTGATTTCACCATTTAATTTGGAAAGTTATGGTAAACGCCGTCGCCATGTGAGCGTAGTCGCCTGGACTGTTATGCCAGTTCTTACCTTCTGGGAACAGTGTATCGTGGAATTTTATAATTGAGATAAAACGAAGTTGATTCTGAATGATTACATGTACAGATCATAAAAGTAAGGAACAGCAACGTGACAGTGACACCTCTAATGCTGAAGGCATCCATAGGCTATGGTAACCACTAACCATCCGGCGGGCCGCAGTTTTTTTTTTATACCACTGTCATGGTCTTGCCAAAGGTGCGACCGCGAATAAGGTCTGAGAATAGACAGTAGAGTGGTTACCTGTCGTCAGGGTTCCAGGCGTGCTTGATCTGCGCGTCTGGGTGTGCGGGGGGTGCGTCGAGCAGCGCGTCGAGGCGCGCGGGGCGCGGCGGCTCGGGCGCCAGCTCGCGCGCCACCACCGCCTTGAAGGGCGCCGTGCACTCGCGCGACACCGACTTTACTCCGCCGGAGAGCTTTTGCCCCATGTTCATGCCCCTGCAGCGAGTGCGGGCGCGCTTGGGCAGCGCCTTGAGGCCGCCGCGTCGCGCCTCCTCCGCGCCGCCGCCGCCGCCGCCCCCGCCCCTCACTGAGCGCACCCCGCTCTTGTACCTGCAGAACAAACATACACCTTGTTAACAAGAAATTATTATAAAAATAATAAGACTATGTCAATCCCACAATTGAGACGAAACCAAAATCCGTCAAACCGTTTGGGTCTTTCCGGTCGAACCGTTTCCGTCTTTACATCACCGCGCCCGAAGGTGGCCGACTGGCCACCTTCGGGCGCAGTGAGGTAAAGAGCGCTTGTCATTATAATGGTTGGCCCTTAGATACGGCACGAAAGCTATCTAAAACAATACTGGAAGGCAAAATGGGAAGGGACGAGGAATGCCTCGAAGCCTTTATACAACAAATGAGAGATAGTTAAGAGGTCAAAATAACAGCAGGAGGTAGAGGAGTGGCGATTATTCCACCGATACAAGTTCTCTCTCTCTCTCTCTCTCCAGCTCTAAAATTTTTCTTTGTTGGAATATTTTTGGAATGTCCTTTTTGCGGTTAGGCTTTTGTTTCGACGAATTCATAGTACGGTCAAAAAAAGAAGTAAATCAAGGAGGATATCCGATGTACCCATGGAACCTTGCACGTTCACCTCCAGCGATAGATCATTATAAACATAGCATCTAAACGTTTTATCAAAGTTCGACAGAACCGGTTTGTTAGTGACCGGTGAGTGGTGGCGGTGTCGTCATAGCAGATGCGGGCGTCGGCTGCGGAGTACCCGCGCATCTTATGTAACGCGGCGGCCGTCTAACCGTGAAAGTCACCGCTCAAAAGCCAAGGTTAACACGGCCATGGAACCTCGCCTCAACAACACATGCGAATGTTCTATGATCGCTTCTTGTTAATACATTTATTTTAATTGATGTTTATTTTTCCTCAGTCGTGATGTCATGTAATTGCTTGGTAATTCTCTAATGGTTTGTTCAGTTTATTGATAGTTTTGCAAAGTGACTTCCAAATATAAATGTTCGGCTCCTCGTGGTCACATTGCTGCCTTACGGTCACGCGCCTTTGACTTGACTCGTATAGAACAGTGGACAATTGAATATGATGTCATCGAAGGACGACAGTGGTGTTGACATTCGATAGGTAATAAAGTAGTAGGTACGGTATGTATAAAGGTTTGAATATAGCAATGGGCTCATTAGTGTGTTATTTATCAATTGTTCAACGCAATTCCAACAAATAAATACGTGATTCAACTATTAAATGGTTTGGGTAAACAGCGGGTCATGTGGCGTGTCGGCAGCCGCTTGGTATCTCGTGAGCCGTTCGGTATACAATCTATGTAGGATGGGAAGGGACGCCTAGAAGGTACGCAAGCCACAAGGCCGTCTGCCTTTCCGTCGCCTAGAGCGGTTGCATGACAAAAGCGGGAAGTGAAAGGCAGTGAATGCGTCCCCTCACGTCGCGCCGCCTCTCGACTACCACTGCTTCACCGCAGTTTGGCGGAGCGCTATAAAATATTGAGTGGTTATGGGAATAGGTCATGTCACAGCCATTTTTCAACATTATGCAAATTTTATTGTTTCTAATATAAATATATAATTTATATTGAAGAATTTAACTTTATTTTATCTTAATTTAATTTTTAAAAACTATTTTATTTTACTATCTCTTTGTAGATATCGCGTCTTCTAATGGCAAGAACTTTTTGGGTTTGTAACCGCCTGCATGGCGTAATTTATAGTTAAAAGTGATCTTACAATGTAAATACGCGTGAATAAAACTATGAACAGTTTTGATGTTTGTTAGATTGGTGGATAAAAGTCAAAGTAAACATCATAGAGAGACGTTATTAAACAATAGATAGTGGCAGATATCTGGCAGTTCACGCGGCGGACAGTAAACAAACAGTTGTGACACGTGACTGCATGGCCGCTCTTTGACGTCTCGCCACCACGTGCGGCCTAACGTATGTCTCTCTGTCCTAATAGCAAAACTTGAAATAGATCTGCCACATCCTTATGTACGAATTTCCGCGTTTAATGAAATACGTTGTAAACTTTCCAAGCGTTTCATCCGTGTTTACAATCAGAACTACGTAGGTGGTATAGTATCTTTTAGCATAAAACGAGGAAACCACACACTCGATTCGCGAAATAAACGTGTGCAGGGCGCCGTTTACTGAGAATGACCGCAATTTTATACATAAAACGCTGGGCGTGTGGACATTCACACAACGATTTGTTAATAAAATCATGGCTCCTGAAATAACAGTGATATCACTTTGCAATAGGAACGGTGGCGTAGTCGTGGGAAAATATGTACATGTTGTGGTAATTCAATTATGTCAAAAGTCGCAGTCTTTATAAAGGGAAGGTAAAACTTAGTAAATGTCGGGTGTGGTCACATGCAACATAACCGTTCACGCTCGGTGAGAGGTGAATGGAACATTGGAAGTAGAGAACGTTGCTAGGCCGACAACATTAGCGTGTGCCAACGCGCCCGAACAATGAACTAGCCGAATGACGTAGCTTTGTGTCACTATTGTAAATATTAAATCCCAAGCTTGCTCTGAACAGCGAGCCATTCATGAGAGTCATCGACTTGCACTCGGTTTCCCTTGTCTCGGCTTGTCCCTGAAACTCATGATAATAGATTTGCGTTTGGAAGTACGTTCCCCCTGGCATTCATTAGTACAAACTTTATATGGCGTAGTAGGAAATCTACTTACTTGTTTATCTTAACGTAGACAAAACATTGAATTTGTGGATATCTGCCAGCTATGTTAAAAACCATAAGATTATTTAGTCATATTATAACGTTTAACAGTGTTAGGTTCCTTAAACAAACTTCATAAAATAACATTTAAAACATTTAGAAAATGGTAAAAGCCTTTCTAACTAATATTATTTAAAGCCACTTTTAAGCAAGTACTAGTAGAATTGTACTTATTGTGCTTATACAAAGTGTAACAGAAGTGTGGTCAAATTTGTATACAGTAAGTATTGGATATCCCGTTGCATTATTATGATTTAGATAAAGCGTTTCCTTTTCGTCAAATTTCAGTAGCGAACGATGTATACAGTAAGTGTTAGATATCCCCATGAAATGAACGATGTATTTCCGTTGTGCAAATCCGTTTGCATTATATATTATGGCATAGAATTAATTTAAATTTAGTGAGAGTGTTCCTAACATATCTCTTAAAGCATAAGGGTACTAAGATTATGGTAAAATTAGACATAGGCCCAACGACCACACCTTCGTGTTGTAGAATTCAGTTGGATCAACGTAACTCGACATATGGATTGAAGTTAGGTTCATAAGACTTTCGCGCAAGTCATAGAGATGCGACCCTAAAATTACTTACGAAAACGATTAATTATGTATAATCGATTAAAAATACTAACAAAATTTTAACAATATAAATATACTATTTATACAAGTTCATAAAACTTTAAATTTTGAACAGTTACAGTACATACTAAAGAAAGTTTGAAAAACAATTTCATTGCGAAAATAATCTGAAAAAAGATGAGTTAGTAGGTAATACTAATTATGACAATGTAATGCAATTGCATCTCTTATTCTCTTGGTTTAGTTACCGCCCCCGCCCCCCGCTTCCTGTCACCATTTACTTCCAAAAAATACATCTGCGCAACCACTTGTCGCCAACTTCAATCTGGCCTAGTTACGTTGATCCTACTGTGATAAATTTGATTTCACGTTTTATGTCGGTACTTAACTAATGTCATCTCCTATTAAATCTATAACTATTGATGTCCGATCCATCAATACTTATGTCCCCATTAAGTAGGTAATTTAATTTCGGAAGTCCTAGAAAAACAAAGTGCCGGCTTTGTTTTTGCAGCGATTTGGACAGTTTCCTATTAATTGATAAATTTTATGAGATCCTTTTGTAATGCGTGTAGTTATGTCCGTATGTCACAGGCATTTTACTCAAAAACTACGCAGTGAATATAGATGAAAAGGTGTCTTGCAGTAGCCTCTCCTTGTATGACAGCTAAATAAAAAAACATTTTTAGGGGGGGGGGGGGGCATTCCCATACATGTAACAAAAGCTGTTTTTTTACTTCAACGTGTTGCACATCATTCGATAGGTATTTTAAAATTGGATTTTTTCATATGTAGTGCATTTATTTTTAATAACGGCTGCGGAACCGTACACTTGGCATGTTCTGGTGCGACATGCACTTGCCCGGTTTTTATTATACTTCTACTATTGTACCTCGGAATTGGGTATTTGACTACTATTCAAATAAAATATTTTAAAATAACCAGGTAAAAAAATGTCATGAAGAGTTCTAAAAATATGTATATTTATTAATTTAATGTGTTACTTAATTTATAATCATAAAGAGAAACACTGAAAGTAAATAATTTGACCATAGAAAACGTGACGTCATATGCTAGCATTCCATACAAATTTGTTAAAAGCGGCTCGTTTTTGACGTTTCTTAAAAAGAGGCTGATTTGACTTTAGTCAAATACCCTATTCGGCCATTTACAACCATGAAGGATGGAGAATGGAGTCGACACTAAACATTTTGTAACTGAAGAGAACAAATTTAAATTTATTTCTTTTTTTGGCGAGAGCGTCTTTCTCTTTCATGACTATGGTAACTATGATTTGACTGCTTATTTATAGAAGGTTTCTCTTTTTATTCATTGAGACGACACGATAAACCCTAGGCACAGTTATGAATGTTAAGTTCCGTCTACATTCTTCACTATAAGATCCTTGGTAACAACTTTATGACTATACTCCATATCTAATAGTAAATACTGATTTTAGTACAGCTACGTAATAAAATCCAATAGATAGTCAGGTTTATATAAAACCCTGATTGCCGACATTTTAATTTGCAACACAAACAAAAGTGTCATCTACATGCGAAATGGAAACGTTGGTCCGAAACTGAATTGAATACTGAACCAGTACGGGGATGAGAGGATTAATTGTTAATTGGATCACAGCATGTAGATTTATTATTTAACCGAATTTAAAACGATACGATGTCAAACTGTGCTTAATTGGTGAACTGAAGCGGATAAATAAGATAAGAATCTCTAAAGTCACTTTGTCGCAGAATTTTAAATTACCTACATATTCGAAACGCGTGTTTAAAAATCAAGACCGACTGCCTGAACACACTTTAACATTTCTCGTGACAGCTGTAGAAAGCGACGCCTCCGATTCAGGGGTCACCTTACGAAAGAGTCACCGAGCGGTGTCGTGCCATCTGGAGGCATGTGTTTAATATTTTAAGATGGCCTTTACTCAACATTACTTAATTTTAATTGTAATTGTACTATAAATACCTACAAATATGTGCAATCTTTTTGGAAAAGTTTGGTTCTTATCGTAAAACATAAGTTTTTATTTACCCTTACGCATTAAAATAACTACGCGTACTAAATTCTAAGCCCTAATAAATATCACCTTGATGAGCGATTTTTCTTCTTAAACAATTAGTTTGTTTGTTCTCAGGCCTCGGTATTGCGGCGATGAACTATCTCTGGTTTAAATAACAATTAAATAATCGCTAGGGCGTGTCGGTGCAACCTTGTATCGGTTGCCGCGTTGCAACAGGGCCTTGTGTCAAGGAAAAGCCTACTTAGCAGTTTCCCTGGCCCCGAATGGTGACATTTTTTTTGGGATAAGTTCTATGAAAGTATCTAAGATTGCGAAACTTTGGCGTAGTTACCGGTAAAGTAAAAGTTGTGTGGAAGTTTGTATGTCATAGAAGGCGCCAAGCCATGTTTTGGTCGCGGTGCATTAGTTGGCAAGTGGATATGATATAAGAGGTGTTGAATAATGTTAGTGGTGGGTGATGATTACATAACGAGCCGCGGTGTGGTGTGACGCGGCGCGTGCATGCTGCGGTGCAGTGCGCTGCGCTCCCCGTGTCAAGGATGCGTTGACTCCGCCATATTATAATGAAGCTATTGTGCCATGGTCACGTGTATCGTCTACAGATTATCATCATACTATATACTTCTACTAATACCTATGGTAAACACAAAAGTTTGGGAATAATAAACCGTAGCTAGAATTAACATTTACCATCCCGGAATCATCGTATAGAGCCTCATTAAAATATTATTCTGTTAGTCAATAAGTAAAGGAAGAATTATACGATTAATAGTGAACATGGAAAATACACTTAAAAATAAACTTTTTATATCATGTTTAAATAACATGATATAAAAAGTTTATTTTTAACAGACTTCAAAAGTATGTTATTTCAATTGTTTTTATCCATATTGTTTTATTGGTGACTGCAATGATAACAATAATATTTACAGCAATGATTTTAGAAATCTAAGTTCAAGTGGTTAAGGCTGATATCGTTCGTTCATTAAGTTGAAGTGCGTTTTGTCGGGTCGAGCGCATGCAGCAGTCGAGGGCCTTGACTGCAATGCGCGCGCGCCGTAGCGTGTCAAGGGAGCGCTGCTTTCGCCGCCACACCTGCACCGAGCCTATACAGGCATTATGGAGAAAAACCTAATAAGGTAATTAAAATACGTATGAAGTTTCAACAGAACCACTGAGCAAAAGAGTTGGAGAGAAACATTAGAAGCAGCTTTAGAGCTAACGACAGAATTAAGTTAAGGAAGTTAGCACCTAAGGGTATTTGAAGGAGAATCTGGGTCATTGAATATTAGCTCAGCATTTGGACACAATGGCTTACAACAATATAGCGAAGGCAAAGATAATTTAAACAAGGCCTTCGTTGACAATAGTGTAGGCCTCAGCGTGTCACGTAAATATGCATGCATAGTCTTGCAACGTTAAGAGGAACGCTGGTTATTCACGTAAGGCGATAAGTACGACGAATCATAACACAATTCAGTTAAGTCAACAAGCACAAGAAGACTTCGATTTTCAGTTCAACCGTGAGAACTAAACAAGAACTTGTATAAATAAATCTAAAACCCAAATTGGAGGCGAGACCCGGAGTATAAGAAGTATCGTGCGAAGACAAAGCCGAGCAATCTTCTAAGTGGTCTGAGAGGCCGGCGGGGAACAAAGCCACCCTGTCTCCCTCCTCTACCCTCTCGTGTCGCCCGCCCGGCAGATAAGAACACCCTTCGCTTTTAAATGCCTTTAGCACCACAGAATGAGTCCGCGGCTAAGGAGTCCGATGAGAAACTTAGCAATATCTGCGTAGGTAAACATGCCTGTACATCTAGCCAATAATACGAAATGCATAATTAAATGTGTAAGGTATAATTAAGAAGAAATATTAATTAGCCGTGGAATATATTAAAATAGATCAATGTGCCGTTGCTATTATTTGCCAACAAAGGTTTACTCCTACTTGCTATGTTTTCCTTATTAATAACAAGCTGACCCGCGCGACTTCGTATGCATAAATTTTCCCCGTTTTTGCAACATTTTTCATTGCTACTTCGCTCCTATTGGTCGTAGTGAGATATTATATAGCCTATACCCTTCTTTGATATTAATATTAATATAGATAATAATTGCTCACTTAAGTTCTTTAGTCTACTTTTTGATATCATGACATAGTTCTGTGACTACCGAATTAAATACCTAAAAAAACCCAGTACTGTTATTCTTTCAACACAATCCCTCTTCAGATATAGGTTAATCTTATTGACCTACGGTAACGAACAAGCATAGCTTTGGGAAAATCCCCAAAAAATAACGTGAGAGAAACCAAGCAAGCAAGATAAATTGTGACTGGGGTTACATTAGGGATAGTTAAAAAATGGCCATTTTTTCGAAGTACGTGGAAAAGTGTGGAGTGCATTTTTTTTTCAGTTTATACTATGATTACCTTAACATTAAAATAGCATACATAGCAAAACAAGTACCTACTGTATATCAGGTGTAATAATACTATTAGGTAACGTTCTAGATTTCTGTTTCTGTAAGGACACTTTCTTTCACGTTTCGAGCTAAAAGTTTAAAAAGGTTTTCGGCTCGCATATAAAACTAGAAGGAAAGGTTTTCGAGTGGCGTGCGCAAATAAGCGACGCTCTTTGAGTTAAAGCCACATTATACTCGGGCCTCAGGAATGTTACAAGGCTTTAGTCTGTCTAAAGCAGCGGCGACCGCAATTTTTGGTTGAGGCATTAGGTATAACAAGTAATGCCTTTTTGTGAGCATTTATCACTTCGACCTAATTCTACACTACAAGACCACCCTATTCTGGTTAAACGTTTACTTTTATAGAGTTGGGAGTGACGTAAGTAAAATTTTTACTCAGATATCTGGTCATAGAATATAGAACTACATAGACAGCCAATAAGAGCGATTGGATTTTCACAGGGGAGTTTATGAAATTCCAGGCTCTGGCGTTGATTTGGGACATGCGACGAGGGTGTCGCCGATGTGAATTATTAATCCACTTTTACCTTAGTTCGTCGGCTCGTCGTAATGTAACTACATCCACCAGGTAAAGTTACCTTCTAGACAAATAAGTAACATTGTATATTATCAGTACCTATACGATTTCGTTATTCAGAGCAATTGAAACAAAGAAACATCTGACTATTCGGACATCTATTAACTTTTACTTATTTCTCTACTCTCTTTTGGATTGGGAATTAAATTATTTAAATAGCCTGAGTGGTATCGGTACCTAGTTAACACAGAACTTAATAGATTATTTTGTGAACAAATAATAAAAGTTAGTTTGAAGTTAGACTAGTTTGTTGCTAACGTAAAGAATACGTGAAGCTCTTACTAAAGTATAGTGTAGTGTGGGCAGGAAGCAGCGTTGTTTGCTAAGCAAATCGCGTCAACGAAGCGTGACCCTAGTTGATGACGAGGATTCAGACGCTTCCGTGAACACTAATGCCGACGAAGTTACATTGTTTTTAAAACATTCAAATATGGTTACTTATTTGTTAAATGGACGTCTTGTAGCAAGATTCAGTAATACGAAATAAGTGAAGATAGCGAGCGACCAGCGCAGAGCAAAAAACAGATTGTTTCATTTTGTTTTTCTGTGGAAGGATCAACAATGCCGTCTCGGCTTGCTGGAAACCGGTACGAGGCGCGATGGTGGCCGGATCAAACGCCTCGCGGGTATCGACCATAACTTCAATGTCACTCCCGATACATTTCTACTTTATTAATGTTGATTGCTGGTACCCTATGACAACCTAGAATACTGCTTTTATCAGTAACCCATGTTTATGTTATTTACATCATTTAGGTACAAATTTTCACTTTTAGGTAAGTACACTTTACGCCAAGTTTCTAAAGTTTATCTTCAAATATGATTTTTTTGAAATAATAATACGTTATTTCATTAAAGGATTAAGTTCCCCATGTAGATGCACATAAAGAATTCCGGGTATAGTGAATACAGTGAATAGAAATGTGTGTGCCGAATCGAATGACACTCACTTGTCCATGCAAAATGGATAAACTGGGAGCGTGCAATCGAAAAAAAAGCATAGGGATATGCAGTTTGAACTAAAACGCGATAAATAATAGAGAGTACAAAAGGCAATGGATAAATTGTGTGGTGTGCGTATGTGTGTTGCATAGGGCTGCGAGTGGGGTCAACGACACGCACCCCGGCTCGCAGTGGGGCACACAGGACGTGAGTCACTGCTGGGGTTACCAGCTGCTGTCGACAAAAACTACCCTCGACATTGCGGCCGCCCATGCGCTGAGCTTTATTATATAGATAGACTAATTAAACTACGTCATTTTAGAAGCATGCATATAACCATATTCATTTGGATAATGAAAGGCGTAAACTGTGTATCATTTTAATCACTCAGCTGTAAAAATAATTATGAAGGTAATGTCTTTGAACTTCACTCACTAACACTGATACAAACTGCAGTCAAGACACAATCCGTAGCATTTTTAAACGCATGAGCAACTCGAGTGTCCTTTCATTTCGTATGAAGTTTAATTAATTACATATTGGATTTAATACTGCAGAGAGTTCGATTTTGTCATCAGTTTGTTTCGCACTACGAACGAGGTTTATACGTAATATCGATTGTGATGTCGGGAGTGAAAGCGGCAACATATGTCGGCCTCATTCGCTTTATGAAGTGTGGATCTCGACGCCATATGGTACACAGGCAGCTGATTCAACTCATTGGACACGACCATTTAAATATAAATGTAGGTGAAATGTATTTGTAGTACTTATTGATATAAAATTGAACAGTGTATAATACAAACAATGAGTTATAAAGTAAGAAGAAAAGAATAAACACGTTCAAGCTAGCTACGTTTTTAACCCTAGAAAGATAACCTACGTCATATCGACTCCCTCTGTTTAGAAAAACGGTTATATTTCGCGCTTATTGCACAACATTACGCTGCCCGCTCCCGCCACCTCAGTCGGACCACAGAGCTTGCAGGTGACACCCGTATTGTTTAGGTAAGTGTTCTATTTTCGTAAATATAAACCTACCGTGAGTCAAAGTGACGCATGGTTATCTTTACTGTAACTTTTTAACAATTTTGTAATTGAGTGCATATCTCTTCTTTTACATTTTTTCAATGTACACATTATAATATTTTTTTATTTCTTTACAGATTAGTTTTAACCGCCTTCGTAGTTTTATAATGACGTCACAAAGACATTTAGAAGATACGCATATAGCCCGGTTTTTATCGGAAATTAGTGACGAAGAGGTGGATGGATCAGATAGTGAAGTGGAGGACAACATTCTAGAGGATGATGTTCAAAGTGATCATGAATATATAGAGGAGTGTCCACCACTTACTGAAACTGAAACTGTCTCTGAGAGCCCAGGAAACTCTACAGTTTCTCAGGCTACATCGATTCTTATGCCACAGCGTGAAACACTTCGTGGTAAGAATGATCACCGTTGGGCGGCTACAAAAGGCAGATCTAGTGGTAGGACTTCAGCATCTAATATTATAAGGTCATGTAGGGGTCCTTCTCGAATGAATAGGACCTTATACGACCCACTGGAATCTTTCAGCATTTTGATAACCGAAGAGATTGTGGACGAGATCACGACATGGACTAATGCAGAAATTCAACTCAAAATTCAAAGACCTGATGTAAAGGCAACTTTTAAAACTACCAGTGCTGAAGAAATTCGAGCTCTAATCGGTATACTTACCCTGACGGCAGCAATGAAAGACAACCATTTATCTCCGGATGAGCTTTTTGATTCATCATATTCAGGTGATAGATATATTGCAACGATGAGCAGAGACAGATTGGATTTTTTGATACGATGCTTGCGTATGGATGATAAAACTTTAAGACCAGAACGGCGGGCTACTGACACATTCATACCAATAAGAAAAATATGGGAGATGTTTATAAGGAATTGCCGATCAAATTACATACCTGGTCCATATGTCACCATAGATGAACAGCTTTTAGGTTTCCGAGGACGCTGCCCATTTCGCATGTATATACCGAATAAGCCAAATAAATACGGCATTAAAATACCAATGGTATGCGATAGTGCTACACGGTATATGTTTGATGCAATGCCATATCTAGGAAAGTGTACTCAGACAAACGGATTGCCTCTTGGTGAATTTTACGTGAAGGAGCTGACAAAATCCATACACGTTCATGAGTTCATGCCCTAAGTGCGTTTAAGTCAAATAACATATTTTTTATATTTTTTTTATTAGTCATTAGGATACTAAAATTACAAAAAGTTGATTTTATAAAGTTTCTAAAAGTAATTAAAAGACTGAAGAAGAGATCTCAAGAGTAGTTATTTTTTTTGTTATAAAAAGAAGAAGGTTTGTTAATTTCAAATTTATATTATTAAAAATATAAAGAAATGTTTATATACTCGTTTTATTCATAGTCTAACAGAATCTATAATACAATCCTACACATTATAAAACATAATATCATTATATATTATGTAAAATAATACAAAACAAACACGTGAGTCGAAGTGACGCATGGTTATCTTTACCGTACTATTCAATATGGTTATCTCTCTAGGGTTAATTTATTGGGATTTCTTTGTTAATGAAATGCTGTGAGGGCGAGGAACGCGGCAATCGTCCTTCACCTAGGACTCATTGGCCATCGATCCTTGAGGTCTGGACATACGAGTATGTCTTTATAAGTATCGACAATGAAACTTAATTCGCTGATGCGTGTGCACAGAGCACTTATACTTAAAAGTGACCACAAACAGGACAATGCACCTAAAAGTTTAAGATATTTGTTTGCTCAAACAATACATTGTATACTGCAGATTTATTATGAAGCATGCATGTCAGTTGCGTGACTCATGTCGTTAACTACCAAACTTTGAAGGCGGAAACTTGCTTAGCGAATGACGTAATAACTATTGTAGTTATTCATTATAACAAGATCAACGTGAGAACAATCGCTACAAGGAGAGGGCGAGCATTAGCTGGTTGACTCGACATTGCCATTACAGTATTCCCATGATAAAGAATAGTTGTTAGGTGAAGGCACCAAGCCGCGAGGCGTCAATAACCTCGTCGGTACGGATCGTGGAGGTTGCAATAAATACGACATCGGCGGCGCTGGCCTGGTCAAGAGCCTTTCAAGGCCGGGAGGCGAGGCGGGGAGTGCGCCCGCGCCCCACATCTGCGCTTTAGCTGAGCCACTCTTGCCCTACCGCTTGCATTCCACCAGAAATGAGGCGCTCTCGCAACCGACACACTAATGTAATGGTGGCACTGTCAAAGCGACGCTGCTGCAATCATTCAAAATAGGTCGTAAAACGTTTCTTAACAGCTTTGTCATGATGAAATGTGTAAGAGTAGGACCAGCACGGGGACTACGTTTTTCGATTAATATTAACTGATAAGAAACGGTGAAGGCTAGAAAACATAAAAGGTTACAGAAGAAAAACGTGACCGCCAATTTCTTAAACATTACGTGTACTCTCGGGTCGCTGGTTTCGTAATTTAGTTGTCAAGGTCACTACACTAATGACTTTGTACTTGAAATCTCAAAGTTACTAAGTTTTATTGCAAAATGGTAGTTGTAGAAAAAGTCCAACAATGACACTGAATTTCAATTTTAAAGATTTTGTGGTGGGTCAACACTGAAACTTCACTAAATATAATATTCTTACAGGAACATGTAACAGCCGAGATGGAACCACAAACACTTAATTCATCGCCGACTCGACAGGTAGAACGTGTTGAAAAGAGACGGACACGCGTCATACGGAGGATTCAACTTCAACAAAGGATCGGTGAATCGTTCGTGAGAGTGACGGGAAACGTGGTACGGCGTTGCGAACTCACCGCAGGTCGAGGAAACGCGCGGCCCTTGTTCTCCTGTCACAGGACATTTCGTATATCAACCGGTTCACTGTTTAAATCACTTCACAAACGAGATGTACAAACCATAGTTACGAACAACGCGGTTGCGTCCGCGCACCACGAACACTACCAGCGGCGGCGAGAGAACGCGCGCACTGAACCACGTTCAGCGCAGCGCAAGCTACCTGCCGTTTCCGCGGCGCGGTGAAGCGGAGGTGCGCATCGCGGCGCACGCGCAGGTATACGCGCCGCGGCCGGGGGGGCAGCCACTCTCCTAAGCCCCAGGCCCTGCCGCCCGCTAGGGCAAGTTCCCCGTCAAAACAATCCTGCCACCGCCCCCGCTCCGAACGGACATAAAAACCAAAACGTTAAAATCGAAGCTCGGTATAACAAATAATGCACCAAAATCTTATAAAAATATGTATTATTAAAATTGTATTGTAAGCAAGTGAAGTCGAATGAATTTACGTACCTAATGTAGGTTTGGCAGTATTGGAAAGTGCTCCTGATGTATGATTATTTAAAGTTTAAGAGAAATTTGAACAAGATGACCGGTGGGTTCGTCCTAATTTACATGTGAATATTGTTTGTTCAAATATGAGTCATTTCAGAAGACTCGCCCAACTTTCACCAGCACACGTGCAGCAACAATTAACCGAACGAAATGTACATAGGTAGGTAAATGTAGGTTCGAATGACCCTTAGTTGGACTTGAATGACGTTCCAGAAGATTGTTGTCTCAACGTGTGCAGTGCAGTATTTAAACGCAAAAAGCTAGTTCATTTCATTTAAATTTTAGTAAGTTGATAGGGCCGTTAAGCGTGTGTAAGGCGGGAGTTTTAAACAGTCGAGAATATGCAAATAGCTTTTCCCTTTGTCTGGACAAAAGAACTGTTCACAACTCGCATTAGTGCCAACGAAGAAGTGCTGGATACCATTAGGGACATTTTAATAATGGCCTTTTAAATAGGGACCAAAATGCCATCATGAATAAAGAAAGTTAAAATATTTTTTACTGAGAAACGCAAGTCGGTGCCGGAGAGTTACCTGGGTTTGTATTTTGACACAGAAGGGCACACCTGCGATTGAACGTGACGTCACAAAGTTCCTTCACCTGTCTGTTGGTCGGCTATTCATCTTGTCCTATGCCACCCTAATAGCTACTTAAACAAAGTAAGGATCGATGCCCACGATCGAGACACATTTGTTTATAAATTCTTTAGAGAAGAGATTTTCATATAAACATTATTTTGCGTAACATAATCAGACTCGTTTCGATGAGCAGGAATCTCAAGAGATACTCATTGCTACATAAAGAAAAGCTCTTTTTAAAATACTTTAATATCCAATTGCAGCAAATCTAATACAGCAATATAGTTTACATTTTCGTCGGTTAGTCCGACTGTCTGTTAGATAATCTGATATAATGCGGAGCCCAACGAATCGTAAATCTAACTTGTACTTGACTAGTTACTTATAGCTAACTATAGGAAGTCTTCTTTGTTAATTACCTATAGTTTCTACAATAGTAGTTTCTGGGTTTGCAGCATAGCACAAACGGCAATTATTGTAATTATGATGAGATTTTTCCTTATATCGCAATAACGATATTTTTCCTACAAATTAAACAGTCAATGGCTGTACTGTACAGTATTGTTTTGTACCTCAGTAAAAACATGTACTTATTAATAAGATAAGAATAAAGAAAAATAAAGATATTCTTAGTTAACTTTATTTTTTGCGTAACAATTTAGAAAATATTAACTTCTTTTCAGTTTATATTGACCCAGATTAACAGAACAGGAAAATATAGGGCGAAGTCGTAACTACGCCTAATTTGCTATTTGAAGAAGGTCAAATTAGGTCAATGGCTTTTAAATCCTCCAAACACGTGTTGGTAAAATGCGATAATGATATCCTAAAACACAAGCACTTCGAATATTTGATTATTTACTGATAAATTCAGACCAATCTAAAATGGGAAGAGCTAGGTGGCGTTATCTACTGATAAGATGTAGAAAAAGGCTGAACATTATAACATTACAGACAATTTTGCAATGTGGGATTGAGTCCCCACATTGATAGCAATCTTGTTAACCCCTCCAGCTAAGCTCACGTCGGTAGTATAATGGGTAGGAATCCGCAACCTCACGATTGCGAGACCGATGCCTTAGCCATTAGGCTACCGCCGCTTGTGCAATGTGCAATACATATCAACGAAAGAAAATTTTACCAAATCTACTACTGTGAGTGCTCTAGATTTCAAAAAGCGATAACCACTGCATGACAATAAAATTGTTAAATATACGTGTCACATAAAAATCCATACTTCCATACTAATATTATAAATGTGAAAGTAACTCTGTCTGTCTGTCTGACTGTTACGCTTTCACGCTCAAACCGCTAAACCGATTTAGATGAAATTTAGTATGAAGATAGTTTGAGTCCCCGGGTAAGGACATAGGATAGTTTTTATTGCGATAACCAACACCCACGCGGGCGGAGCCGCGAGCGAAAGCTAGTTAAAGATAAAATTGGCATTATTATTATGCCATATTTCGTGTGTCCTATAAATGGATGCGTTTAAAACTAAAGGCATTTGTGCCAAATAATATTAAAAAATAAAAAAAAACATACAGTCGAATTGAGAACCTCCTGTTCTTTCAAGTCTGTTGAAAACTGAGACTTATACTTTCCTCCCTGACTCGTGAACTACTTTAGAAATGTTGAGTGATTTACTAAACAACTTAGTTGAAAACAAACTGATAAAGATAATATAGAAGAGTGACGCAACCATAACCGTTATATTCATTACACGGAATGTTTAAAATGATAATGTGTGTGACGGCGTTTAGACAAAGTAGAATGACAACATAAATAGGATATAATGTAACGGAGTCGTGAATTTCCGAGTGTTCCTCTGGTGCTTGGGCTCTTTTCAACCGACTTCAAAAAGGAGGAGGTTCTCAATTCGTCTGTATGTTCTTTTTTTTTTTTTTTTTTTTTTTTTTTTTTTTTGTATGTTTGTTCACCGATTACGCAAAGACGGCTGGACCGATTTGAAAAATTGTTTTTGTGTTTGAAAGGGTATACTTCCAAGTTGGTCCCATTGTCATCAGATCACGATCTGATGATGGGATCTTGGAGAAATCGAGGGAACTCTTAAAATATTAAAGGCACACCTACAGTGATTTAGGTATATTTCATAGTGATTCGTGCATTTACTCTTAAAAAACACCAATTGGTGAAGTGGAACTGATGATGAAGACCACAAATGACGAGCAGACCTATTCAATATTTCACAGTTTGCGATTCAGTTACTTTAATATGGTATTCAGTAGCACTTTATTCTCATTATACTACTATTCCACAATGTAATAGAGCTGATAGTGAACTCCTCAACAATTAACGGCCCTGCATCGGGGTAAGCAATATTTTGTAAAAGGATTTCAGCAGTTGAAATAAGCCTATTGTAACTTAAGTGAATTACAAACCAACCCACTAAAAAGTGAGAAATAAAAACTTTTTTACAAAAAAATATCACCGACTTCTAAAATAAATACAAGGCAACTAAAAAGCAATAAATAATGTACCTAGAATAACAAAAACAAATTAAACATTTTGAAGTTGGTGCCGAATAAAACATAAAGACCACTATTTCCTGGCACCAACTTCAAAATGTTTAATTTGTTTTTGTTATTCTAGGTACATTATTTATTGCTTTTTAGTTGCCTTGTATTTATTTTAGAAGTCGGTGATATTTTTTTGTAAAAAAGTTTTTTCAGCGACACAAAACGGGACGGGATGTGAAATTCCCACCGGAATCCTGAAACGACCCTCTTGTTTTTTCCTCACTACCGAAATATCATTGTTGCCTCGCTCCCCGTTGTTCTCGGCGTAATTTACTTTATTGTGTACAAGTCTGAAGCTGAGCAGGCGTATACAACGAATTCACATTTTAAAAAGATGAGAAAATTTTGCTAGAGTTCTTTATTATAAACTATATTAGTCTTTTACCTAAATTTTTCGCAGCAATCAGAAGTGATATTTTCTCGCATTTTTTTTATCAATTGCATATCCCCATTCTACAACTTTAATGTAATCAATGCTGTTTGAGTATTTCTTAGTTACTTTGAGAAATGAACATATCGGATGATAACGAAAACGTTATTGTATGAAAAATTTACACACCCATATAGGGTAATAATATAGCGCTTCTTCATATTTTTCTCTTAGCTTGTATCCACCAGTTTTATGCAAATAAAAGACTTGTGTTTGGTGTAAACGCTTTCGTAATGGAAACTTTGAGTTGAAGAACGAACCACGTGGAAGACCGCCCACACATGTGAATAACGCTTAATTGAATAAGATGGTGGAAGCCGACCCGAGTCAAACTACCTAGGAATTAGCGGCATGGTTTAACGTTATCTTACTTACAATATTGATTCATTTGCATCAAACAAGTGAGAAAAAAAAAAATGAAAAATGGATGCATCATGATTTGACTGATCTGCAGAAAGAAACTCCCATTTAAACTCGCGTTCCCTTGTTGAATTGGTACAGAAATTAAGGAATATTGGATCGAATTGTAAGATGTGACGAAAAGTGGATTATTTACGATAACCGTAAGTAAAAATGCGGTGGCTGACCCCAGGCCAAACCCCGCAATAGTGCCCCCTAAAGCAAAGCTTACGAATAAAAAGGTAATGGCAACTATTTGGTGGTCTTTCATGCTGATAATCACTATAGCTTTCTCGGGTATGGTCAAGCAATAACCGCAAATATTTACTATCCGAACTTCGAACAATGATGGCGAAACTAGCAGTGAAACAGCCCTACCGCGTGAATCGATCTTCACCATTATTGCTCCTTGATAACGCAAGTCCTAACACTGTACGCGAAACCGTTATAACGCTACAGGAGCTGCAGTTAGAAATCATACGTCATCCTCCGTACTCGCTAAACCTTGCTTTAAGTGACTACAATTTTTTTTCGTGTTTTGGATAATTTTCTACGTGGTAAAAAACATCTTCCCAGGAGGCATTACCAATCTTCTTCTTATAGAACTTCCGATTCTAATCGTAATCTATAGATAATAATAGCAGAAATGTATAGATGATGAGGGTAAATATTTTGATTTAATAAATATGTTACACCTTAGAAAGTATGAAATTGCCGATTTGTACCGAATATTTTTTACTACAAATCGTCAATTTAATACTTTGACCCATTATATTATGAGCCACAAATGAATTAAAATTGATTGAATATCCATGAGGATGAATCAAATGAATGGAATAAATTACGTTCTAACTAGGAGGGGATGGCGCGTGCAGTGCTCAAAACGAGAGTAAAATAAAATGCGTTGGTATTAATGCAATGCAACATGATTCACCAGAGGGAGAATGTCGATCGACCAGCGTCACCCACAGTGAACAAAATAAAGCTGAAATCTATAGTCGTGGTTGTAATATTTATGAATGACGCAAATATTCTATTTGACTGCAACCAATAAACTGATTGTTACATATTGCAGTGATATTATTACGAATAAAATATTAAACATTTGCTCCTCACGATATTTAGCGTAAAAGTATTGATAGATTTGCTTTTTTAAATAATCGTGAGAGCAAAGCATTGCCCCATTTATTGTTCTGCAATGGTGGTTATTAACACCAACAAATTACTTAGCATAAGGAACAACATGTGGTAAATGCAAACTTTAACATTATTCAGTTTAGCCGCTGCCTGTTATATGTATATAAACTATAAATGAAATCTGGAGAACTTATTCACGTGGTGAAACATACAATTACCGTCTATAGATACAGCAAACAACATAATTTATTTAGTGACCTAAAATGTTGGAAATGGTTTCATCAGGAATGTTTGGTAGGTATAAAAAGATTTACAGTTAATTGCTGTATGTACTACACGGCAGGTTTAAGGTACGTAATAAAAAAGCTAAATGCACGCGAAGCCGCCATTAGGAAATGGGCGCCGCCGCAACGAACAGACGATAACGATTTCACTAGGCGGCCATAGTGAATGGAGAAAATTGCGCTTTTCAGTGAAATGAAAGCCCACTACGTTGCAGAATTCCTGCTAGATAAAAAAGATATTATAAATTTTCGGTGCCCGCTTCTCTTTTGATATTTATAAATGTATCCAATATCACACGGTTCGCAATAAATCCCTGAACTACAAACTGCATTTTTCATTGAATTTATTAATGCCATGATAGGATTTATTTTTACTCAGTTAACAAATAAAATAATGGACCAAATGCATAAATGAATATAGAACAATGTTTATTATGAAGGATTAGACTTTTGCAGTTGTTCCGTTCAGTTGTTTTATTCACACAAATGACATCTAGATAGGTATCGTTCGTTAATATCACATAAACAAATGGCTGGACCAAGTTGAATAATTATTAATAACTAGCTGACCCGCGCAACTTCGTTTGCGTCATTTTTCATTGATGCTCCGTTCCCATTGGTCGTAGCGTGATGTTATATAGCTTATGACACTCACAAATAACGTGGCTTTCTATTGGTAAAAGATTTTTAAAAATCGGGTGTTACCCCTAGGACCTCCCTAATTATTTGTTCCCTTTATTACTTGGGTAGTTTATGAAAAGAAAATTTGGGAAATCCAAATGAACGAATTGGAAAAACGAAAGGGGTGATTTTTAATTACCCCTTCGGTTCAAGATAATTTTATTTAAGGTGGTACGAACGAAGGTCACTGGGTCAACCACTAGGACGAATCCTAGTAGTACTAACAAATTTTAACGGACTCGTACGAGCCGTTTTCTGAGAACACGATCACGAACATGAGAATAACCACTTTTCTATAGCTTATGACACAGCTCTACTACATCTACTTTAAACTCTTAAATCCAACGGAAGAAGTTATTGATGATAGTTAATGTATTATACCCGAGCCATCGCCGTCACTCGCGCGACAAATCCAGTTTTGATTTAGCCAAACAACTGACTTCATGTAAGCACCATTTATTTTTCATGCATATGTGTTTCCCCAAAAGGAAGGGCAGTCCGTTACGTTGAATGGCCAAAAGCCCCTTGGTAATCATCTAAAGGCTTTTGCAGTTTAAAACGTTAGCATTATGGTAAAACCCATTTCAGTAATTGGTTTTCAACATTGCGTAGATATATGACAAAATAAAGGATGTCCCTAACCTAAACCAGGTACATAAGGAAACAATTTAAATCCAAACATTTCATTTTGTGTTACTTTTTTCAATTCGTTGATGATTTATTTCATTTGACTTCAATGCAGTGATAACCTACCTAGAAGCTATTTAATGATTTTGGAACAGATCCTTGAGGAGGAAAGGATTCATGCTGACGGACGACTACAGTTTAGAAGAGGAAAACAGAGCAAGGATAAAAAATAGCACAAAGGTATTGTATAAATGGATTGTATTGACGTGTATTTCTGCTGTAACTAATTTGTCATAATTTAGATTAGAGGTATAATACAAATGACGTTATGTTCATTTGTATTAATAGCCATGAAGTCATATTAATGAAATACTTTGCTTTGTGGTTGCTAGCTTGTATAGTTTCGTTGGTAACATTTGCGGTGTTCTTGCTAGCTAAAATATAAATCTTTACATAAAAAAAAACAAAGTCGGTATGTGTGTACGTTTAAATTTTGTAAACTACGCAACGGATTTTTATGATTTTCATAAAAACTTGCCAGTTACAACAGTTATTGTTATTTTTCCTCTTAGAAGACAAATTTTCAAACCTGCCTATAACATAAAAGGCGTCAACTGCGAAAATCTCAGGTTTGTAGCCCCAGCGGTTTAGGTTCTGCGTTGATGAATCAGTGGGACAATCTACTAGATAGCGTGGGTGTAATGTTCACTTAGAAGTTTCTGTTAGACGTAGACGAACAGACGGACGATCGGCGGAAGTTCAACATTGTGACTGAACAACTAGGAAGAGGAACCGATGTATCTTACGCAACAAAGGTCGCAGCGCGCACGCAAAAAAAAAACTTACTCTGTTGACAAAATCCACACGATTGCGCTGTCAACTAAACGATTGTTTATAAAACATATGATCATTTATATATAAATAGATATTTTTCAAATTATCTCAATTGTTAGAGTACTTTAAATAAACGTTATGTTATCGTTTTAAAAGTAATTAGTGACCTCTGGAATTTTCCAAGCATTTGTCATTAATATAAAGCGTTTGTGTTTTTCGCATTACTGTACATTGTTGAAGGGTGCATCCCAGTAAGCATACTACTATAGTGATGACCATAAATTGTCTCATAAGTCCTGCCATAAAGTCAATTGTGTTGTTGAATTATATGTTTACGCATTAGTCTTTCGTTTTCCTCACTCACTTTATTTTCACGTAAATTGCTCAACAACAGTTTTAAAATACGAGTTTTCAGAGTGCCTTTATTTAAAGTTTGTTTGTTTCTGGCAAGTTAGGAAACAATAGGCACAATGTTTTCACTGAGGTTTCAAACGAATTTCACAGTTGTCGATAGAGGATTTGCCAAAAGCCGGGCTCTCTAACGAAGCCACGCTTGTTTGAACACTGAACGTATATCCCTATTCGATTCTACATTTTGAAATACATTTGAATCTTTTCCAATTTTAAGGAAAAAATATTAAAACCTATTATTTCTTTACCCCCTTATTCATCCGTTTATAAGAACATTTTTAATTAACAAATGATTTGTATTTGTCATTAATTCTATTTTCAAAGTAGAATAGAAGAAGACAAAGTATTGGCTAGTTAGTACCTACTCTTATTACTATTGGGTTAGGAGTGGGACCCAAGACCTTACGATTGCGATTCCGATGTCTTAACCGTTTAGGTAAGTATGTACCTACATTACTTACCCGGTAGATAAATACATTTAAATACGTAAGCTATTAAAATATAATTTAAATTGTTTATCGATTTCAGAAGTTGTGCAAGCAAAGTTAGTTTGGCAGAACTTGGAACGGTAATGTATATGGTGAAGGGGCGATGAGGGATAGTTACAAGTTTTGCCGAGTGTGGATCGCTTATAACCTTAAAACTTGCCGTTAACGACTTCAAAACCGTGCAAAATTTACTATGCATAATGAGTTGGGCCAGATATACATTAATCCGCGGCATGGGTAAACTTGGGATTCTCAACGCAAGCACTCTTTGCGCACGCCATGCATAATTTATTATCCGTCCGCAGTTACGTGGTATTGTTGCCTTGATGCCGGGATCGAATATCTGCTAAGCATTTTGCCTTGGAACTGAATAGAACCGTACAATAATGAGTGATAATCTTGTAAATAGCCGCCAAGAATGCTTACGGGAACACATTTGATCCGGTGAATTTCGTACCATCTAAATATCATGTAGGCAATTCGACGTAACTATTTCCATGATCAGTTTTGGTTTATCAAGCATTTTTTTTTACTTTTGTTTTTAACGATCCTAGTATTAGAGCGAACAATAAACTAACGAACACCCATTGATTTTTATAAATAAAGATAGATTTACCTAAAATTCATACTAAATGGCCTGGTGGTCTAGCGGTTAGCAACCTTATCAGGTAACCAAAAGCCGTGAGTTCGATTCCCACCCAGGACTCTGGTTGCAATACAGGTTTTGCCTACTTTGGGATCGAATGGCCATGAGTCAGTTGTCCCAAGATTAATATTATTGGCAAATACTTTAACCGGAACACATAATAAAGCGGCAAATAGATAAAACTGTCGGTACTCAAATTAGAATTTTGTCCTTTAAATGAGTGTTTAAAGGACAGGACGTTGTCTTTCCTCTAAAATTAAACTACGGGTCTTAATCGTGTGAAAAATTTAAGGTAAAGTACCTTGTTTATTGCCCGACGTTTCGACCGTATTGCAACGGCCGTGGTCACGGGTAGAAACGTCAGGCAATAAACAAGGTACTTTACCTTAAATTTTTCACACGATTCAGACCCGTAGTATATATGTATTTTAACAAATCGCGAAAGTTTATCAACATTTAGGACGTTGTCTATTCTGTGAGGGTTGCAACATGATTTTTTTCTCAGAAATTTTGTAAATGGGAGAAAAAATATGTAACAATGAGGCATGATTAGTTCAGCAACGACCAAGCCAGGTAAAAGGAGAATACGTGCGCGAAATACATATACTCGTCAAAACACGACTTAGTCTTACACAAATTGTGATTTGTAAACGCGAATAAAATACTACCAAACATTTCTCTTTGTTTTCTGCTTTTGTCGTTGGCGCTTTGGGAAAACCAAGCACATGTAGTCGTGCGGAATCTCTGGTGGCGAGCACATCCCCTATATTTGTTTCTTGTCACATCGGGTACGTGGCCTCATTACTCTATACAAGAATACATTGTACCTATATATTTCCGTTGAAATCTATATTTGTATAGGTAGTGATAACTATTTATGCATGAAACCTTGTTCGTTCGACATTACAAGGTAAAGTGGAAGCTGGAATCTTCAAATAACGCGTCACATACAATGAAATATGTTACCGTCGATGTCGCTTTGACCTTTTTCATTGCCACTGCGGAAATGGTTATGAAAGTATAATTAAAAATTTAAATAATTAATAATAATAATAATATAATCTTGGGACAACTCACACAACGCTATCTGATCCCAAACTAAGCAGAGCTTGTACTATGGAAACCAGACAACTGATAAACATACTTATATATTTCTAAATACATACATATTATAGATAAATAACACCCAGACACAGAATAAACCATCATGCTCATCACACAAAGTTTTATCCTGGGTGGGGATCGAACCCACGACCTCTTGCGTAGCAGTCGGATACACTCCCACCGCGCCACAGAGGCAGTCAAAATTAAATTAAAATTTAAGCATAAACAGATGAGAAACCTGTGCAACAATTCTACCTGTAAATCTAAGGACTGTAGGTACCTACAACTAACATTCTTGACTAATATTATAAAGCCGAAGAGTTTGTTTGTTTGAACGCGATAAGCTTAGGAACTACTGGTCCGAATTGAAAAGTCTTTTACTGTTGGACAGCCCATTAATCGAAGAAGGTTATATACCTTCACGCTACGACTAATAGGAGCGGCCAAACGGGGAAAATTTACCGAAACGAAGTTGCGCGGGTCAGCTGGTCAGGGATATAACAATGATTGTGCCCAAAAATATTTTTAGTAAATACATATTTCGTTTTGCGGCTATAAATTCATAGGCATTGCCTAATAAATTCATGGTTATTAAGGAAGTAATAGAGTATTCTATTCATAACTTCATACTAAAAAAATAACACGAGAGCAATATGAATCGTATACTCTGTAATTTCAATGGTCTCCAAGGTTTTCCTGTTTGTCCAGCAGTGATTATTCTAAACTAGTCAAATATGAACTGTAAGCAAAGAACCGATGTTGGTGCAAATATTTGCTTAATTCGAACAGAACGTTTGTTTAGTGCAGTATCGCTCAATAGCACGTACTCTTACCTCCATACTCGATAATACCAAGGCTTTCCACTTTCGGTTACGAACCATGTTTAGGCCGCGACACGCCATTCGTATTGAAACGTAAATTTCGGCTCAAGAATATCATTATGCATCTACTGAATGGTGGTGTTTGCTCAATTGTACTTTGCATAAAAAAACGTTTTTGAATAATAATATCAGGGATTTTTGTCTAAAGGAAATCTTGAATCATATTCAAAGTCAACATTAAAGGACAATATCGATTCATATTAAACTAACCTTCGATTGCGCTATCATTCACTTGGATTTCGATTCAAACGTAGTAACGTTTTATGTTAATCCAGCATTCGGTCTATCCATATCTATAATATTTTGCGACAACTGATAAACATACTTTCTAAATACATACATATTATAGATAAATTACACCCAGACACAGAATAAACTATCGTGCTCATCACACAAAGTTTTATCCTGGGTGGGGATCGAACCCACGACCTCCGGCTTAGCAGTCAGGGTCACTGACCACTAGACCAACAGGCCAGATCCTTTGTCGTTTTAGTTATAATAAAGTAATAACTTTATTATAACTAAAACGACAAAGGATTCTCTACAAAATAGAGTTATTAAAATAACTGTAGGTACTGTAAGTATTTATTAGAGTACTACACTTAAAATTAAAAATGTCAGTTATCGATTAATCTGAAAAATAATATAAAACTTCTTAACAAACCCAAGTGAGGGGCTGGGGTCAAACACGACATAACATCCGCGCGATAAGAGATAAGGGACTACTGGTTCATGCGTATGTCTTGGTTATACAGTACGTTATTAGAACTGTTTACGACACCGGGTCATTGATAACACTACGACAGAAGAACTAAATTACATATGCGTACCAGAATACAGACACCAACTAACCAGTGAAAGGTCTCGAAAAAGCTTGAGCATTGCATTCAACAGTTCCGAAATTTTCAGTGAAGACATAAACTCTTAATGTAATATTTGGTTTGTTATCGAAATATTTTTTGTATATGGCAATATTGAACAAGGTGATCATGATGTTTGGCCTTTAAAATTATTTTAATTGAAAGTGGTGCAAGGTCCAATTAAAAAATAACGGAATTTTGACAGTCACATTGTGAAAATACGCACTTGGTGTCTCTACAACAGAATTTATGTTTACAATGTAGTAGGTATACCTGTCAATTAAAGCAAACAAAGATTGACGCTCAATATTAAATTATGCAATACATATTTATTTGTATAATTGTTTATTAACATAATGTATACGAAGTCAGATGAATAACGATTATAGCAAAAAATAACACGAGTTGTTTACTTGAGGCAAACTCATACCTATACATAATTAACTTTTTAATATAACGTGAATTCTTTCAAGGTTCTCAACTAGACTTATAGCGTTTGAATAAATCTTACAAAGAATAATTTAATACCTACGTAATAAGTTTTAATGAAGCCCTTAAATTCGACTCGGAAAAGTGGGATACGCCAAAAGTGGATATCAAAGTTAGAGGACCCAGCAATTGGTACGGGACACGTTCTAAGATTGTTGAACCTAAAAATATGGCTCGGCGTCCCTTCTAAAAAAAAGTATTGACTATCTCTGGAACAGCTATTTATATGCATAAAATTCTTACTATATTTCCTGGAAGAATACTCAAGTCTATAAATACGTATGGCTTAAATCTTTCCGAAGCACAAACGTACATAATGTAGTGTGGATTCTACTTACGTATAAGTACTGCCACGAAGTAACACAACAACAAATACTACTAATCTTTTTTAAAACTACACAACATCCAACATGGTTCAAACGAAACAGTTTAACAACACTGAGTTGTATATCGATTCCATTATCAGTACACTAATAGATATCACAGCTGTAGGTGAAATACAAGTACATAAGCACAAAACTATATATGTTTTAAATATGTGTTTATAAGTGCAACACAAAATATAATAAATACACGTGCTCGGTGCAGCGCGCCGAAACCAACTGGGACTGGTGACGATCTATTATACCGGTGCGCGTGCACAGTCAGGCTCTCGGTCCATTTCCCCCACGCAACTCACTCCGTTAGATGTTTGCCGTATCGATAGTGTAGAATGCTATTACTTCACGTACGACGTATAAAACGCTCTATGCTAAACACATGTATTAACTGATCATATAAATAACAATATCCAGGAAACGATCACTGTTAGAATACGTACGTGCTAATTATAAAAAATCTCTCATGATTGTCCAAATATTCATAATGGCAGTCGAAGAAAACGTGATCGTATCGAAGTACTTCGGTATTACAGATATCATTTCAGCATTACGGACGTGTTCTTAGTTAGAAAATGAAGAAAATTGGTCGTTCGTTAGATTTTATCAGAAATAGGTATCACAAAAGCAATTACGGCAGCACGAACGTGTAGGTAATAGGTGCTTGAATTATGAACTAGATAGATAACAATTATAGTGTTCGAAGAATCTGATATAATGTCTATTAATTTCCGGTACAATGCAGTACGTAGTAACAAAATTACATTGTCTAAGACAGATGAAAATTCAATGTTATTGTGAAAGTTCACACATCAATAAAGTGGGACATGACACAAATGATCGTAGTTTGCGCGATGCATGGCAAAATATAGCGCAGAACGGGCTGCAGTGGAGATTCGCCGTTATGCGTTCAAGTTTTTCCATGCATTTGTGATGGCCATATGTACAGAGAGACTAGGAAAGCCGTTATTCACCGGTTCTGGGACAGGTGTCGCAGTTATCGTCACGTTTTCTGTCATGGCGTTACAATTTCGAGAACTACTTTCCCGATCCGAACGTATGCATGTAGCTTTCAAATAGGCATAATGCGTTGTAACTTGTCCGTAGATCACTTTAACTACCTAGCTATATAAAGATGAGGCTTATAAAAAGTTAATGTTGAAGGAAACCTTGGCCCGTCTTCGGTAATAGAATCTGTAAGTTACCGAGTGTCGTAATCACTTTGACGAACTTGGAATATACAAAATTTGTGTTGAAATTTTTGACATTGTAGCTTAACTTGGTGATAACACATCGTATCACTATACGAAAATGAGATCTCATTTGTGTGCATCAGTTGTTGGACAAAGGTGGGTTTTTTAAAGCCTTGATGATTCAAATTTCTGTACCTACTTTTACTATTTGGTATGCCTCAGATCAAATAATTCACACGTCAAACTGTAAGAAATATTACGAGAAAAGAGGACAGCTATTCACCTAGTTGTATCGTGATAAACATATGTAGTTCAATTTTTCGTAAAGATCGAACCTAATATGTACAACTATGTAGGTATTTTCTGGCCAAATTTTTGCAATACTTTATCGAAAAATGAATTTTGGATTTGTGAAGATCGAATTTGACATCAGGTAAAAAACAGTTGTAAAAAGAACCTACAAATTTCTTTTGGTCCAGCTCGTTGTGATGCTTTGGTTAGCTAACTCTATTATCCTCGTCTCTAAACTAATGTATTCTACTTACGTAAAGATACATCTCATTATCAGCGTGTTTAATGAGTGCTCAAATTACCTGTAACAAAATATAAACATAATTTAATATTTATTTATTTAAAACTTTATGCACAAAGTTGTACAGAGGCGGACTTAATGCTAAAAGCATTCTTTGCCCGTCTACCTTAGGGTGATATAGAATACGAAAATTTTATATATATATATACCTAGTCTGGCCATAAATACTGTTACAATTAAAAATAAGAAAGATATTACATTTGAATTTGGAATCTGTCATTTTTATACGATTGTTCATTGTATTTTCTAATTTTGGCGCCAATACATTGTACAATATTTTGCTATATTAAAATGGAGTGGGGTGATAAAGAAAACCGAATCGCTGTGATTGCATTACACAAAGTTGGTATGGAGCCGAATGTAATTTTTAAAACTCTCCATACGCTTGGTATTAGTCAAATGTTTGTGTACCGGGCTATTAATAGGTACAATGAGACCTTCTCTGTTTGTGACAGAAAAAGATCTGGCCGTCCACGTAGTGTTCCTACGAAAATGGTGGTCAAAGCAGTAAGGGAAAGAATTCGAAGAAATCCTGTCCGAAAGCAAAAGATTTTATCTCGGGAGATGAAGATAGCACCCAGAACCATGTCACGCATTTTAAAAGATGACTTAGGACTTGCAGCCTATAAGAGACGCACTGGTCATTTTTTAACTGATAATTTAAAAAAGAATAGGGTGGTAAAATCGAAGCAACTACTGAAGCGGTATGCAAAGGGAGGTCACAGAAAAATTTTGTTTACGGATGAGAAAATCTTTACAGTTGAGCAACATTTTAACAAACAAAATGACCGTATTTATGCTCAAAGCTCTAAGGAAGCTTCCCAATTAGTCGACAGAGTGCAACGTGGGCATTATCCGACTTCAGTGATGGTTTGGTGGGGTGTTAGCTATGAAGGAGTGACTGAGCCATATTTTTGTGAAAAAGGTATCAAAACATCGGCACAAGTGTATCAAGATACCATTCTTGAGAAGGTAGTTAAACCCCTTAACAACACCATGTTCAATAACCAAGTATGGTCCTTCCAACAAGACTCAGCGCCGGGTCATAAAGCTCGGTCCACGCAGTCTTGGTTGGAAGTGAACGTTTCGGACTTCATCAGAGCTGAAGACTGGCCGTCGTCTAGTCCCGATCTTAATCCGCTGGATTATGATTTATGGTCAGTTTTAGAGAGTATGGCTTGCTCTAAACGCCATGATAATTTGGAGTCCCTAAAACAATCCATACGATTGGCAGTGAAGAATTTTCCCATGGAAAGAGTGCGTGCTTCTATTGATAACTGGCCTCAACGTTTAAAGGACTGTGTTGCAGCCAATGGAGACCACTTCGAATAAGCTTTTTATATTTTGAATTGTTTTTTATTTATGTATTAAACTAACACACTGTAAAAGTAATAAATATTATTTGCAATAAAAAAAAATGTTTTTTCTTCGTAACAATATTTATGGCTAGACTAGGTACAGCTAGCAATAATATAACAGCTTATCAGAAATTGTATAGAACAGGAACATTTATTACATTATATAATAGTGCTGGTAGTATCTAAGCATAAATCTGGCTAAAATTTATTCAAGGTAAGCTTATTCATAATTAATGTAACTTAGTGTTACGTTTTCTAGCTATTATTTAAACATACCAATGTCGAATTACGTAGCACGATAGATGGTCGTAATATTCATAACACCATTTACGTTTAGATAGTCTATCTTTTAGTTGGTTAGTCTGGTTACTTTATCTCAATGTGCTACTTTTACATGTTTATCTAAGCGAAACTGAATGTTATTTGACAAGACGCGTGGTCCCTTGGGTGGCACGTTTTATGCGGAGAATACGGGCTAGACTAGATCAATGTTCAGAGCGACGCTGGCAATAACGCTGCTATGAATAATAAAGCACAATATCCTTTTCTTCTCGTCTGTTATCAACTCCAAAGAGAATAACACGATTTTTAATAATGCTAATTTTATTCTAATAAGTACGATTTTGAGCTATGGGAGGGTAAAATCGTCATTTTGACTTAAATAATTTAATCCCATCGTAGGATGAGTGACAATAACCACGCAACGTATTGACCGTGATGGACTTCATAACCTTCATGAATAAAAACAGAAATAACATCTTAATAATTGCATAATGCTAAAATCCAAACGTGTTTTTCTAAGGAGGTCAAGTTCTAGAACCGCTTTGCCTCGTAATTAACGACACAGTCGCTTTATTTCTTGTAAATTCATAATTTTATGGTAATGTAAAGCTTGGCTTAAACGTCAATAACGACGGATTTATTTATATCTAAACACAAAAATATATTAAATACAGAAACCCAAGTGTCAGTTGAATTGCGAAATGTCCAGTAGAGTGGCATTTTGAGTCAGGTACATACAAAGTGCCAAACGCGCTGTTGTGGTGACCTCGTGAGTGACTAACGGGTAGATGAGGCGGTAACGTAGTAACGTTTGCCGGCGAATGGTGCAAGGTTAGCAGTCAAGTGTACGTTCGACTGATGGTCACTGGAATCATTACGTGTAATATTAAAAGTCAACATTATATTCGAATTTAACAATGTGTACGTAGGATGTAGAATTTCGTCATAAATTTTAATAGAACTTAATATGGCATCTAATAACAAAGTTAACGAATGAAAAGACTTTTAACAAAATTAAAGTTGCAGTTTCTTTAGATGTTTATCCAAAGACACTTCAACTTTCATTTTATTAAAAGTCAACAAGTTTCACCACATTGCATTCCAGGATAAAAGGATTTATGTATTATTCATAAAAAGTAGTATTATTATAATTGCCGCTGGGATCCGCCTTCTTATTTGAGACTTTAGTTTCCTAGGTCTCCAATGTCTTCATGATTATAAAAGTCACTGAAATCTATGTACCGAACATCCAAATGTGAGATTTTACTTGTCCCACTGGCAAAGTTAGTAAATGCATCTCACTATTCAAACTTCAAAATCTGCTATCGAAGCTTCGTCCACAGCAACTCTGAGCACTTCGCGATTCAACAGCTAATTCATTTTGAATATTAATATTGCATTCCTACAAACTGTTCTGTGTGGTTCGTAACGTAATACATGCCTAACATTCTGTGCACATGATTGCGGTTTACCGGACGCAGCCTCCTGTGTAAATATATTATTCTTTATTACGAATGATAGGCCACACGGTCATTGTCGTGGCACTAATTAAATACGATGAATTGGCTAGTATGCTTTTTGGCCAGTTCGCTTCACGTTGTTCACAGTTGGTTTTACTCCTTATGATAAAACTTATTCAAATATTTTTACTAGCTATTGATTAACACGCTCTGTATTTTTTTAAACGCACAAAGTTCATAATTTATAAATTAGCTTAATAAAATAAACAGATTTTTGATCTTTAAGTAAATAAAGAACTTGACGCATGTGCGAATTCAGATGTCTTATAAATGTAGAGATTAATCATACCGCGCGCGGGAAGAAATAAGGTCTACGCTTCTAAGGGAATATTAATCACAAAAGGGGTCCTCGAAGCGTATCTCGTTTCTCTTCAGCCTTAGTAGCAGTTTATCCGACCTCAGAGGGTGCCGTCGCGTCCATGAAGATATTTCGGCAATTCTATTTCTCCAGTCCCAGAGGGTTAAACAGGAGTTTTGATCTTTGTCTCGTGTTAAAGATTGTTTAATTAAATAACGCCCGCTTTAATCAACGCAGCTTCTGTGTTAATGTTATTAAAATTTAAGTTTCCTCAAATAGGCAGTATCAGGTTTAGTTCGAATATAATTTGTATTGCTTTTGTAGAAATGTAATTGGATGTTGTTTGTATCAAATTTCATTAAATATTTTATATGTACTTTCTGTGTAGATAGTGCTATGTCCTTGTGGCGAGGGTGAAGATACAACGGTACGATTTATCACGCTGGAGGATGTCAGATAAGCGACCCCGCTAGGGCGGGGGGGAAACCGCCAACGATCCACACAGCTGATCGAGTCCATTACACGCCTCCAACTATGTTTAGTCGTTCGTAATTCACTGGTCACAATTCGTGCTTATTTTATTGGAATAACTCAAATAGCGATGGCACCTATAGATGTAGACGCAACAGGGTTGATGACACGAATAGTGATAATAATAGGATTATATTCAGAAACTAATGACATTTTCTTTTTTAGTAAGGGATGAATGCTCGATGACATTCCAGTGGGTCTAAGTGTTCACTCTGGTTGTCGTAGCACGCCGGCGAAACGCTTCACCGACCGTCTGTGTACACTTGGGCAGACGCTGCGCGCGCACTCCGATCAATACGCCTCGGCTGCGACGAGTTCGCACCACGCGGGTTCTCCTCTAAATTCGTGTGCTTATTTTTTGCGATGCAGCCGAATGGTTTTAATGGAAATTCAACTTGAAATTTAACAGCAACAAGGCAAACAATTTTACGCTGACCGCGCTGTCCCGAGAAAAGTTTGCCTTATTAGTTAGATAACTTATTTACATGAAAGTTGGCTAACGATATGTAGTTTGTTGATGGCAGGGGTCTATATAACCTTATATCAGTGAATATAACTCAGTGTGTGCTATTAGACGGTGGGTGTCGTTTGTAGCTTAATAGTTACGGCGTCGTGTCAGCCAAATCGATAGTCCTACTTAGCTAGTCTTCAGCCACAGCATGCACGTTATTTAAAGGCAACACGCTAAGTTTTAACTACTTTTCACGATTCAGATTAAAAAGCATTTAACTTATTGACAGGAAAGCTTTTAACTTCGAGTTCTACCACTTAGAATGATTTCTTAAAAGCTTTTTAAACAATATTTTTATATCGGAATTCAATTCCTAAGAAAACAAGTTTTTGAGTAATAAATAATATAATAATTATTCCACTTACACAATTAAATCACTTTGCACTTTCATTTAGATAACATAATATTGAGATAGTCTAAAACTATTATGTTTGACAATGTAGCAAATTTACTTTTGCATCAGTTACTCTTTAAGAGTAACAGATGTGAAAGCCTAAAAACTAAACCATTTTGTTTTTTTTTTACCATTCGAGTGAACCAGTTTTATGTGCATAAAATAATACAACAGGTATGTAACTGTATTATTTATTATATACTCATAAAACATTATAATTTCAAGAAATTATATTTAATTCTAAAACCACATGTTTAAAGAACAAAACCGAGTACAACTTCTACAAGTATTTTTAGTCGTTTACGTTATTTTAGTCTATTTTAATTATAACAAAGCAATGTCCGATGAAGTCATTATCCATAATTGAACAGGCAAAGACACAATCAGCGTCATAAACTTGCCAGAAACTATTTTAAGCAGATACATTTTGAAAATAATGTATTTATTAAATACAAACACATGCTATATGTTACCTTAATCTGCTTAATATAATCTATACTAATATTATAAAGCTGAAGAGTGTTTGTTTGTTTGAACGAGATAATCTCAGGAACTACTGATCCGAATTGAATTTTATTTTTCAGTGTTGGATAGGCCATTTATCGAGGAAGACTATAGGCTATATAACATCACGCTACGACCAACAGGAACGGAGCAGCAATGAGAAAAGTTGCAAAAACGGCGAAAATTTACGCAGACGAAGTGGGACAGCTAGTCTGTTATATGAATAACTATTGATAAAGATTATTCGACATCAAAGCCTTAGAAGCTATTCAATGATAACCGTTATTTATGAATTTGATTCCTTTGTCATTCTACAAATCATTGAATTTCCATTTTCCTTAATGTAGTGTTTCTGAATAAGTACTTGCGTTGTGCGCCATTCATATATTTTAAAACTTCTTATCAACGTTTGTCATGAGCTGATGACTGACCGATCCAAGTGGTGCGTACTTCTTTATATTTGAATGATAACAATTTATTCGATACTTATTTCAAGGTTCTTGTAACATGGAACAAATACACCATGCGGGCAAGGAAGTGACAATAGTAAATGTTTCGCTACGCGTCACAATGACGGACTGGGTGGGCGTGCACCGGGTTGATTGAACTCCATTGTCAATCTCCAGGTACTGAGCGCAGAATGCCTTCGTCTTGTTCCCGAGCACATACAGCGTTCCTTCAATGAAAGGTACAGAACTTTTATGGAGGGTCGTGCGACAATGCACTTTCGGCGACTGAATGGCGTCTAAAAACTAGACTGAAGAATGTAAATTTTAAAAGCATCGTTCCCTGAGCAGAATTTGAAAGAGTTCTTTAAACTTCCTTGCACTTTTTGAAAGTACGACAATGAGAATTGAATGATTTCTTTGGATTGAAAGTAGGTCTTTTGCGGCTATGGTTTGACGATTGTCGATGTCGTATTCAAGTCGAAAAATGCTCATAAAAATCAGAAATTAGGGTTTAGCACTGCGTAAGATGCCATTTTTTTTTTCTAATGCTTCGAAATATGAATATTTGAACGTGTTTAAAACGGTAACCAAGTTGGAGAGCAGCGTGTCGTATTCCTGGTGCACACGTGTTGTCGCAGTTAAATATAACCGGCAGTTCAACGCACGAGGGGGCGCGACGCGTCCGGTTAACCTACAACTGCTGCATTCACGGGTGTTAGAGGGAAATAACTAAATTGGAGCTCCAGCATATGCAGTTACGCTAAAATACATTGAAGAGAGCTCTTGCTTCAGATCTGCAACTATTGAATTCCTATTTAGATGAATACAGTTACTGCAGTTAAGTAGAGAGTCAATAAAACACTTAAGTCAGAAGAAAATGTAACAATAACGAATGGAGTCTTACCAGATATATCTTTGGTTCGACTTTATTCGTTTGGTAATTTTGGTGAGACACGTAAAAATATCACATTTGGTGCCGAAAGTTATTTTTTAAGGTTCTAGCTAATCAAAAAGATATCAAGAGGAAAATAATTTGTCACAAGCTAATCAATTTTGGCTTTCGTAGTCAGGCTACCGATATGGACTCGTTCTGATACGAAGCTATATGTAGATCTCTCTAACTTTGTTGTTTTGTAGGCCCAGGCCGAAATAAACGCATTTTTATTTCATCTCACTTCTTGTCATTGTCACACTCAAAAAATACATCAAAGATGGTGTATTGAGGAATAAGACAATATGTGAACAAGGAACATATATTTTTAGGCATAAATAAAGAACGTAACGTAATATTCCAAGATAAGACAATATTATTTCATAATATGCTTAAACAACTTCCTTGAGATAAACTAAACGATTGAATCAATCATAAACACATTACAAATTCGATTCGATAATTTATAAAACATTTACTGAACGATCAAAGCAACAAGTTAGTAATCGAAATACCCACTAATAGTTGTCGGCTGACGGTTTATATTCACGTAAAACGAAGAAAAGTTAGTAAAGTCGGCAGTGTTCCCCGCATGCCCGTAGGCAAGGTAAGAGAATGAAACAATGATCTCATTACGTAACTTTTCTGCAACTACCCACCCATTAGCAACAGCTTCTGTCATGTTATTTGCGTCTCCATTAAGAATTATGTGTAATTGTGTCTTGTCATTTGAGCGACTTAATCAACAACAATTTCCTTTTAAGTTACAACGTTTCAGTAATATTGAAACAATGTTGTAGGTACTCTGTTACATGCCATGCTATGGAAATGAACTAAGCTAGAGCAAATGCTACGTCACAGTGGACTTGCGTAATGTCCAGCTTAGAGTTTGCTGGCACATAACATTGCTAGTAAGTATTAGTACCTACTTAATAAAACGATGCTGCAACAATAAACTTTTTTGTTTCAGAGTTTAGAGACTACACAATTGATGCAGTAAATAAACGGTAATAAATAATAACAAAGAGTAAAACATACGTAATATAGAGATTAACTTTGACAACGGAATGAAACAAAGGATAAGTGGATACAATTGGCCTGACTTTTGGATAATCAAATTTAGCTAATTAAATACATTCGTGTGCTTTGAATTGTGACTTAACACATTTTAACCTTGTGAAGTTCACCTTCTGCTAAAAAACATTAGCAGAAACAAAATTTAAATATACTAGATATATTAAATTATAATATAGTTTTTGTGGTCTGCTCGGTCCCTTCCGCAGTACTAATAGAACATATTGAACAGCTCGTTAATTTGTAGATTATTATACAATTCTTTCCATAGCACGTGGCATGGTATTATTGTAGGTCAAATACTACTTAGCAGAATTACTATTGAAGAATTGATACTGAAGCTGTTATCTATAGTAAGAAAAACAGGAAAGTTAAAATAGTAAAAGTGTAATAGAAAAAATAACAATTGAAAAGTTTTCACAATAACTTATTTGTTTACTCTGTTCGTGAATATAAAAATATATATGTTTTTGATTTCTATTACGTCGAGTAGTAAAATGTGTAAGATTTTGTCAAGTCTGTTGTCAAGCAGAAATATAATATTTCAATTTAAAACACACTCGTGTCTGCGATTACATAAACAGATTGACTTAAATTTTATTTTGGTAAGTCACAGATGGGTTGCGTGCAAGATGTGGCATGTGAATAACCGCAAATTACTTTTAAGACTTGTTCGCATCGAAAAATAGACAAAGAGGTTCACACGGCCTTGCTGGCGTGTGCCGCACCGTCAGAAGGCTGACGAACGCGGAAATGCCTAACGAACTGCCGCCTACCAACTTTACGAATTAAGTAGTAGTAGGTACTTACGTTACATAGTGAAGCTTGAAGTGCCTCGAACACAGAACTTGCTTGCCCTAAGTTCCTTGATATTATCATGACTAATTATTTAAATTTAGATGTATGCTGAGGGACAATGTCAAATGCACTCTTTGTTCTACACTTATTTGTATGCATGGAAAATTAATAAGAAACGCGATAACGAACTGCCGATCGAAACGTTTATCATGACGTCAATTTTCTCGAACGATAATATTAGAAACTTAATAAGAAACCTCAAGTTATCGGCATAACCTCCTAACACTGATGACTTAATTTGTAACATACTATAGTCAGACTGGTGTTTATTTATTGTGCGAATTTACTTTCGAGTACATTTTGGGGTTATAGAATTGTAACTATTTAATAGAATATAAATCACCATGGAATTAATGTGTGGTCCAGCATAAAACCAGACTAATAGTCGTAATAAAACTTTTACAGCAGCCGCATCCTTATAAAGAAAAATACCATAATATACATATGTGAGAGAGAGTAGGTATTTCATACAATTTTTGTTAATTACATTTCACCATGTCAGACATACTCGTGCGCATTAACACCGCTGTTTAAACAATAGCACAATTTTGTTTTCCGCGATCAAAACCGGAACACAGACAATATGCTGTGTAAGTTGTTTACAATGCGATTAAAACTGATTTGTTATGTTTAGTATATTTGTAATCGGACATTAAATATTTAGACAGATAATAGCCCTATCGCGGCATTTGGATTCGTATTTGGTGAACAGACATTTTAATCATAAAATATGGTGGATTTTCAACAAAACAAGTAGGTTATAACAATCGATTTTGATGTAGTATTAGATACGCGCATTGTGTTGTCGATAATCTATAAATTTCTTATCGAAACACCACAGTCCAGTTTGTTGGTAGTCAGCAACTAAATTAGGTTCAATGACTTTTGGTTGTTTACTTTAGTCTCGTATATTTAATAGATTAATAGTTATTATAATTCTAATAATAAACGGATCCATTAAAATCGTAAAGCATGCCTTTGTAGGTACCAAGATCAAATAGAATACCGTCGTTCGGGGTCACAAAACAAATCTACCTGAATACGATCGTAGTAGTCCAAAGAATTTCGAATCTTTTAGTAGGTAACACTTTTTGTATTGTGATTATTCTTAAATATATCAGACTTGCTGAGTTCGCCGTGTAATATTAAATAGTATAAATAACATCTGAATGTCGTCAGATCTACGTGGTATGGACGATGTGCGATAGAGTGTACCTACGTACCTACTGAATGTTCACGTTCACACAGACGCGCCTCGTCGAGTGGCTCTCTGGCACTCGCCACACATGTTTACATGCCCACACCGGTACACTGAACTCGGATAAAATGTTGGCGGTTCGTGGAAACGGGACAAGTGCGGACACCGCGCCGCGCCGGTCGCTTCTTTTAAACGTGGCTCTACACTGTTGTGTGCGTACTAAAACCACATATAGCATCAACAAAACCAGTTCATTGACTATACTGTCGATTGATGCTAATTGTACACATTGAAAACAAAAAATAAACCTTAAAAAAACATTCACCTGTTTGTGAGACTAGTCAAACAACCTTTAAGATATTAAATAAAATAACGTAC
Organism: Herminia tarsipennalis; assembly: GCA_945859575.2. Lineage (NCBI taxonomy): Eukaryota > Metazoa > Arthropoda > Insecta > Lepidoptera > Erebidae > Herminia > Herminia tarsipennalis. Next base: position 14,797,663 of record OX243846.2, on the reverse strand, counting down.
ACGCACATTTATTATTTTTCAAAGAAAATGCTTCGGTATAAAGGCATCAAGATTACTTACGTAATATTAAATTTTCCAAGCGATTACCCAGTCAAAAAGTAGATTATTTCAGTACAGCGAGTTCGTTGGTGAAGTTGCGTGCTACCCAGTCTTTACGAGACTATTCCATGGCAAATTACTAAAGATCAGCAAAACTTGATAGACCGATATAACATTATTTTATCGATTGTAAACCTGTACATTAACTGTTTAACAAAATTTATTTTTGCTTTTGCTGTTTTTACCCGTCTAGAAGAGCGTGGAAAGAGCACTTTAAACAGCTCTGTAAAATATACTAGGAAATTGGTAAACAACTTTAAAATCTACCGTGGTACTCTTTGAGCTGCAAAAGCTTCTAGTTTTATTTTCATTACACTTTGCCAGTAAATATGAACATAAAACTAGAACTACTCAAGAATGTTACTGTAGAAAGCTGAAGCTGTTGGGTAGTCGAGAAATAAGTTGTATAGCAGCTAAATCTATAAATGGTAGAGACTTGGCTGTCAAGTAAATGCCATATCCTCGCAAGATTGCAAACGCGGGTTACGGTCGAATCTTTACAAGTCCTTAGGGACTAGAGAAAGATTGCCATTGTAGACCGTTGCCCCCAAGGAGACAGGTCCTTATATTTGTCTAAAAATGTAAGCAATGTAGTCATAGAATAGTCTAGTCGCTGACCGCTACGATCCTAGAGAGCCGTTTTGGGTTAACAGCAAGAGCAACGTATATACCACTATGTAATATTTATAGGTTCTATTCTAACCCAAGGTCACGTAAAAGTTATATTAAATTCAGTGAGACAAGCATGGCAAAATACTATACTTAAATTAAAGCAGACCAATGGGTAGGTACCTACTCGATAGTAAGCGTATTTCCCATCCCATTAGTAGTATAATAAATTACCAGAAAAACGTTCAACTGTTGGGCGCACGCCTTGTCTAAGATTATGAATAGTTACATTACAAAGATGTGCCTACTATCAATCACCTGACAATTTACTTAATCGCTTTATTGTTATTTGTCACGCTCGTATCGCTTACGATGCACGATTTAAAACTTCAGACGTATCAGTCGTTCATTGTAATTCCATTTAAGAGTTCTTGAAAGTGTTTAAAGTGTCTATTCGCCACTTGGTCAGTGTGATGGAGTATTCTTATCCCTCTTATTCTGAAAAGAATTCTAACGTTTATAATGCTGAGCCAAAAGTTCAGATACTACATTAGGTTTTAGTGTGGAGCTTTAGTAAGATATGTAAAGCAGTTTTATATATAGTCTAGGTTAAATTGTTTTTCCATAAAGAGGCAATTTGAGCCTGCCAGCTTGTTGCCAGTAAAATCCAGCGTTGCTTACCTAAAATGTACTTAACAGAAAAAAAGAAACCGAATGTAGAGTAATTTTACTACTATAGAGAGCTTGCCACCCACGAATTCGTTTTCAGAAAAAGTTTACTTGTCGATAAGGTAGGCACTTTTAACTTACAATGCCGTACTGCATCAAATCTGGTCGCTCATAAGTCATAACCTACAATTCAAATGGTTACTTTTTGTCATCAAGTCACTGGTGTACGTAAACAAAAGATGTTATATCCAGTCTTGTAAAATAACTCCACCGTTTTTACACAACGACAATACATTTCGATAGTATCATAAGTTCATAACATTCTGCCACCAACATCGTAGTCTCCGATTTCGTCGTGAAGCAGTGAACGTCAAACGACGCGGGTGGTACGCTCTGCTGAATATAAACGTTCCATAAATGTTCTCAGACTACTGGAACCCACTACATAGAACGAGTAACGGAGTTACTATATTATATTCATTGGATAGTAAATTTTTATCAAGAACAGAAAACTGTACTATCGTCTATTTGTTGTATGAAATACGTGTGTGATAGTGATTGCGTGTTTTAGATTTATAATCATAAGTTACATCGACCAATTAAGTTTAATTGCAATACTGATAGGCTTTGAATAGGTTCATAGTTTTGCTTTGTTAATCTAGTAATGCTGTTGATGACATCAGATATTATGTTATTGTTATTATGTGATCATTCAACATGAATGTTTGTCAATGACGTAATGTTATCGATATATCAACACGTTTCACTTGGCTGCAGTTTCAACGTTTCGGCATTCAGTCATTTGAGACCGTGACCAAATAATTAATATTTGAATATTGGTAAATAACGATTAGACTATTCATTATGTAGAAACAAGAAAAATCGATAACCGGTAATGTGACCCACGGTTTAGTAATTAAAAGGCAATATAAAACGTTACAACTACAAAATACAAGATCACATATCGTCACCAGCTGGAATTGTTTGTAAACCGCTAATTATACTGAGACATTGTGTTTAATAGTCTCCTTGTATTGTAATCGTTACTAACTACAAAAATACATTTTAATTATGTATTGAAATACAAACACACCTTAATGTTTAATGACATAATATAAGTATTTTGTGTAGGTAAGGCATCTACTTAATATCCACGAAGTCGGTTAACAAGGAAATCCTAGATATTAAACGTTTGAGTTGGAATCGTAATTAAGGCCCCTCGTTTTGACGTAAACACACGGAACTATTATTTGAACATGGTTCATATAACTAAATTTGTCTACCATTTTTGTATGCTTATCGTCGCGTCGCCAAAATTATATTTTTTATCACTAGTACGTTATTTTACGTATTTGTGAAGGAAGAATATAAACAAGGTGACGAAATGGTGTGATAATAGTATCTTACCTAGTTAGGTCAAGAGCTGCTGGCATTCCAGCCGGCACGAACCACCAGGGCGGTAGCGTCGTGCACATCCGCTGCGGGGGCGCTTCTCATGCGACCATTCACCGCACTTCTCCACCACGGCTCCAGTCCACCAACACCAGTTTCACATTCACCACACTCAATAAAAACTAAACGCGTCAATGTCAACGCAGTGTCATGGTTCAGCGCGCCTTAATTGACCTGAATACAGATAACGGTGACGCAAAACCGTTTGCCAACTTAGGATTATGCTTGCCACAGCCTCGGTGATCTTCCGAGTTTTCCGGATAGTGAAACAGAGGAAAAAATTAATTGTACCCTGCGAGCTCAATCCGTCAACCAAGGAAATGCGCGAAGAAGGAAATGTGATTACTGTGTTGCAACTACTGCTGAGAGAAATTGTAGCGCTACGCCACGCTACCGAAAGAGCAGAGTAATAAAAATATTAGAGCTATAAAAGGGCCGAATCGAGAGCGACCGGATTTTTCAAACTTTAGGGGAGTCAATAATTAGAGGGAGCGATTGGCTGAGTGATGTGAATAAGGGTTGTTATGGCTGCAACGTGAGGGTCGATAAACTTTTTGTTTAGGATGAAAAAGTTGAAATAGAATTAGAAATACAGCTATCGATCGATACGTGGTTGTTATACAAATGCGAGTGTTTGAATTGGTCTATATTAGACGTGAAGGAAAGTGAACATTGATTGTTTATATCGCGGAAGACGACAACGTGCGTTCGCGTGGCAGCGCGAGGCGGTCGGTCTGTGTATCGCTCAGTGTCGAACTGACGTCTGACACCGGCTCCGCCGCTCCGCGTAGAGACTACTACAGAATGCCGCGACGCCGTTCGCGTCCGCCCCCGCGCGGCTCCCAACTGTTCTGTGCTTAAGCCGCCCCATGATAGCACCGTTCACCCTGTGACGTACGTCTACACGAATTCTGCGCTCTTCCAATTTGGAAATGTTTTTTTTTAATAGTTATAGCTATCATAGAAATAGATTTGAATTTTGTATTAGAAGTATATTATAAACACGAAAATAATTCTATTCGTCTTAGTTTTCGCAACCTTTACCGATTTTAATGAAATTTGGTATGGAAATACTTTAAAACTTGTTAAGCTGATAGCTTTAGACTGTCATTAATAAATGATTTTTTGGTAAACAATAAAAATAAATAGTTCAGAAGTCGTCATTATTTTAAATAAAATTGACGAGTATAATTTCGTCATACGGATTATTTTCTATTACAATTATATTACGAAAATGAGACAGATTTTTTAGTTTTATTTTTCGTATTATACCTGAGAAATAAAAAGGATTACAAAAACATACAAAACGCTAAACGGATCTCAATTTAGCACCCTCAGCACGTCCTGACGACATTGGCTATAAACCATTCTGATATCGGACGTCGCTGAACTGAGCCGTTCGCCTCAAGAAATAATAGCTCACGACCGACAAAGGCGAAACCCATATAACGCCTTTATGGGAGCTATGTGTATTTCTAGGATTTCACGGATAAAAAGAGACTGCGAAAAATTGGAAACGATATATAACATTTTCTACTGACTTTATGATGTTGATTGAATTGAATATTGGCTTAAATTTATACTACTTTTTACGGTGAAGTCATAGAGAATGCTTTTATATTGAGCGGAGGTGATTAGCTGGTCTATGCCAATTCATCAAATTCTGGTATTATATTGCGTGATGTAGGATTAATGGACAGATTAAAATAGACATCATTACGATAGCAACTATGTGTATTATAAACACGCAAGTTAACTGGATTTAATCAATATATAAACTTGATTTGTCACAATCTCTTCTAGAATTTTATAAACAGTTTAGATACTAATATATAATTTTCGTTTATTTTTCGAATAAGCTTCTTTAACGTGATAAGACAGTCAACTATATCACTAAGTTTACTCTAAGAGAAAGAAAATTGAAGGTTTTGATTGATGAATGGATATAAGATACTCGTATATTGCTCTAGCTCTTAGAGGTCATCTCCATCAATTTACTATGATTGCAATTTGCAAATGCATGCTGATGGTCAATTGACACTGTGTTAATGTATGTGCATGTGCAATTTTAGATAAGTAGGTTCCTGTGGCTTAACGTTAGGACATATCTGTACATCTACGTAGATACTAGATACTACATATCTTCTTAAAGATAAGATTGTGGCAGGAAAACGTTCATGGTATGGAAAACTTGATCTAGCAGTACTTATGGCATCGTGCGAGGTTTTTTTGGCATGATAGGAAAAAGGTAGAGCGCCTTGCGTGTCACCTAGTGATCAGTAAGTGGGTATGCTATATCTTCAACTAGCTTCCGCCCGCGACGTTTAAATGCCATTTCACCCCTTTCCTAATCTGATATACATTATTGTTGTGTAACGATAACCGTTTACGCAGCGCACACAACGGAAGCTCTCAAAAGCAATAAGTTTCCCTGTTTTTGCAACATTTTTCATTGCTGCTCCGCTTCTATTAATCATATCGTGATGTTATATGGCCTATAAGCCTTCCTCGATAAATAGGCTATCTAACACAAAAATATTTTTTCAGTAGCTCCTGAGATTATCGTGTTTAAACAAACAAACTTTTTAGCTTTATAATATTAGTATAGTTGAGCTCTGTTGACTTTTTGCAGAGATTGAGGGGTTCTTGTCTGCTGAATTCTGACAAATTCTAACTTCTCTTAAATGTATATCAAGGACTTTTGTATTCATTGATATTTTTTACTCTAAAGAACTATTAGGAAATTACAATACATAGTGATCGGTCTAATTGACAACAACATGGCTCATTATGCTGTTCTTACAATAAAATGTGTATTATCAGTATTTAAAAAATATGTTAATATCGAAATATATTTTTGGGTATAACTAAACGTTAATGTATGAATAACACGCTCTTGCCCTTGATTTATGGTAATTACTATGACATAAACGTATTTTATGATTGGAGAAAAGTATAGCTGTTAAGTAGGTACACTTTTTATACAAGGACTGGTAAATTCACTAGCCATGCTCCATGGTTCTCTCGCATTCTGTCTTCTTCGCTCCTGTCTTCTATATACAAATATAATTACTTGTCTTGACTGACTGATTCATCAACGGAGAGCCTAAACTATATAATAATAAAAACCGTATAATAAAGTAATAGTACAAAACTAAAATGGCAATTGATGCTTTTATGTTGTAGTCACTAAGTAAAGATTTTTAAAAATTCGTCCCCTAACTGGGTAATATAGGAGTTGCAAGTTTGTATGAAACGGTCAGTTTTGAATTTGGATCGGTGAAATGTTGTATTTGGCTTTTTAGATAAAAACAATTAACACAAGATTTTAGCGTTTTTAAAAAATCAGGCCCTAAGTGGCAAAATAGGTGTTGCAAGTAAAATAGATATGTAAAATTTCGTATTTGGCTTTTAAAATTAAAAGATAGAAGTACGTTTATAAGCGTTTTTAGAAAATCAACTCGTAAGGGGTTGTAATCGGGGTTGCAAATTTGTATAGAACTCCGGCAGTTTTTAAGTTAGATCTGTGGATTTTTTATTTGGCTTTGTGGCTGTAAATAAGGATAGACGTGTTTTAGCGTTTTGATCGAAAGCGATAAATCAACCCTTCAAAGGAAGTAAAATTAACTACGCGGGCGACAGCTAGTCGTAAATAAAAATAAATTATATACAGCAATCATTACCAAAAATTCGCTTTTGAGATTTTTCACCATCAATTAAACTATAGATTTTTAGTATTTCTTTACTATTATTGAGTAGCTACTGTGTAATTTTCTGTATAAATATTTATAACCTAATAACAGTTTAGAAAAAAAAAAACAGCAAAATGATTACTTTAGAAAGAGTTATGACAACTCAGGTCTGTTTATGTAAATTAATTTTACTTTGTAATTGTTCACGCCCGTTACAATCGCAATCAGTAATAATTAAATATCATTATTTGTAAGATTACTGGGAACCGCCCTCAGTGAGTCAAGGATAGATATGATAAGATGCTAGACTTATCGTGCGTCACGTTAAACAGCCAATTAAAAACCAAAGTATCATGGGAAGTATAATTGCGATCGAGATACCGTTTCTTTTATTTTTTTAAATTCGTTTGTTTCAATCGGCTTTGTACATTTCATTGGCCTTAATGATTCTGCGACAGTAAATACTGCTACTGATGGCCGGATTAAATGTAATTCTTGTTTAAATGCGCAGTCAGAAAGTGCTGTTGGGATTACACAGGATATGCGGCGAGTCATGAAAAATTGAAGGGTTAAAAAGTTTTGTTTAGTCTACATTATTTTGTTTTTGTTAAAGCAAAATGTGCAGTCTAATTTTCCATTTTCGTCATTTCGCGATGTACACGTGTACAAGCAATATTTCTTTATATTTATGTAAAACAATGAAAAGGAACCACGTAGATTCCGTATTTTTTTTACAACACAGGCTTTGCTGGTCGGTGTATGTATAATTTCATAGTTATTAAATTATTTCATTGTCACAGTTCTTCGTATAATTCTTGTTTGCAAAATTTCAAGTGATTTGGACGACACACGAAGCGAAAATTGAAAATTGAGTTGTAAGCTTCCATTACATTCATAGTTTCAAAAACAAACGACTAAATCGACCTATCCGAAGAACAAAGTTATAACTGCACAATCTCTATGGTAGAGCAACTTTAAGTTTGTCTTAAACAAAATTCGATACTATTTCTTCAGCTTAACACATTTGTACAGACTATAATATTGTTAGTTCAGTGTTAAGCACACTGCAGAAATAACAACGCATTTTGTGTAAGACACACTTAAAGTTTCCCGTAGAGATTCTACAGATAGGTATAACTTGTTCTTCGGATAGGTCGTAAATATGTTTCATAACACATTCATAACGACCCATATGATGTCCCACTGCTGGGCACGGGTCTCCCTAGTAGAACCTACTTATTGTAGATCCTGGGGGTAATTGCCCACGCTCCGCTTGGTGATCGCAGTTAGGCTTTAAAGGACACAGAGGACGCTGCTGCCCGTCCTCCGGTGTGACATCCCTTAGTCGCACACGACAACACCCACGGGAAAAGATGGGGTCACACGGCCATGTATTATAATTTTATCAACGAAATTGTTATTAAATTTTCATTTAAAAATTTCTTGATACAACAACTAATCCGAAAGTTTGTAAAAATGAATGTATGGAAATGAACAAACATCTTGTTTGTTGCTCTTTAACGCAAAAACTATTTAACGAATTTTGATGAACCTTTACAGAAATATAATTTATACATCAAAATAATACAGGCTATATAAAAATTAAACACAAAGAAGGCAAGGCTGGGGGAAAAATCCAGTATTTTAATGTTTGAACATTGAACGCTAATAAGTCGATGATACTCAATCAAAGAAAAAAATAATGGGGTTATATCTGTTCTCAAGCCTAATAACTTTTATTATATTCAATGGTAAACAATTATGTCACTTATAATTTCCATTATGTAATTATAAATGTATCTATTAGTTCGCAATATTTATGGTATATTTGCGTGATTTCAGCCGATTCTCGGTGAAGTTGTATTCTCATATTACGACTGCAAAAATCATCTAAATGTACATAAAATTATAACATTATGTTAGTAATTTGCAGTTTAACATAATGAAATTTTTGATTATTTTATACTTATATTATAAAGCTGAAGAGTTTGTTTGGACGCGGTAATCTCAGGAACTACTCATACGAATTGAAAAAATATTTTACTGTTGGGTAGCCCATTTATCGAGGAAGGCTATAGGCTATATATATAATATCACGCTACAACCAATAGGAGCAGAGCAGCAATTAGAAATGTTGCAAAAAACGGGGAAAATTTACGCAGACGAAGAACGCGCGGGATAGCTAGTAATTATTGAAATAAGTTTTTTTTTAGAAAAGATAACTAGCAATGTGGAATTGTGGTATTACCTTATTAGCAATACTGTTAATCCCTCCAGCTTAGCTCAATGGCTTGTGTTAGGAGTGGGTTCACGTCAGTAGTGTAATGGGTAGGATTCGAACCCGCGACCTCACGATCGCAAGTTCAATGATTTATTCATTAGGCTACCGCCGCATACATAACATGCGGATTTAAAATTTACTTTTTACAACACCTGTGGTGTTGTATCTACATTGAAAGTACAAAAAGAACCTTCCGCATTCCCTTTTTCGTGTGTCGTTTAAGGCACCTTTTCTTAGCCAGGTGTCATCTAAACGTTTCTAGTGAAAGGCTTCAATCACCGTTATTAGTACACGTAAGGAAATCTGATGACTTTTTTTCTAACTTGGTAGCTTCTACATTATTATAGTATTACTAGCTGTTCTGCGCAACTTATGTATGCGTCAGTTTTCCCTGTCTTTGCAACATTTTTCATTGCTGCTCCGCTCCTATTGGTCGTAGCGTGATGTTATCTAGCCTATAGCCTTCCTCGATAAATGGGCTACCCCACAAAAAAAAAAATCTTTAATTCGGACCAGTAGTTCCTGAGATAACCGCGTTCAAACAAACAAACTCTTCAGCTTTATAATATTAGTAAAGATTAGACTGTTCATAAGAAAATTATAAATTTTGTATTTTCTATAGAATGAATACTAAATCAATTGATTACATCGTGTAGTACAACTTTAATGGTTTACATAGAAAATTACATCTTAAGTGCATCAAGGTACATACATAAACCATCAAAATTGATATATAGTAGGTACCTAGTTTAATAGGCGTTAGCATATTTGGCACAACTCCTGAATGCTGTTGTTAACGACCAAGCCTGTACATAAGTTCTAGATGTAGATTATACAGCGGACATAGATAACAAGATGTATATAATGTACATGTATCTATGTGTTCTGAGCTTGTCACTATACCTACAGGAGAGGAGAAGGGCTTCACACTGTTAAGCAATACAGGATTCCGGATTGGGCGGTGGCCTGACCCCGTCAAAGTAAAGATTACAACGCACTCTGAGCCCTTGAGCCCCTTAGCTCTCGCCTCCTCTTCTGAATCCATCACTGCGTAGGTATTACAGTAGTACGCTATCTACAGTGATGCACTTCTTTTGAGTGCGACTCTATTCCAAACTTAGATCTAACTTCAGTGATTTGATTTATTTTTTGGTAAGCTGCTCCGTGAATGTTAGCTGTCTTTACTAAGCTTCGTGGTGCTTCTACATCATGTTTCGTTAAAGGCCCAGTATTTAGGAGATTACCACAACAAACTCTTCAGCTTTCTAATCTATACTAATATTATAAAGCTGAAGAGTTTGTTTGTTTGTTTGAACGCGGTAAACTTAGGAACTACTGATCCGAATTGAACAATTATTTCACTGTTAGATAGCCTATTTATCGAGGAAGGCTATAGGCTATGTAACATCACGCTACGACCAATAGAAGCGGAGCAGCGATGAGAAATGTTGCAAAAACGTGGAAAATTTGTGCAGACGAAGTTGCGCGGAACAGCTAGTATTAGTGATATAAGTAAAACAAAAGTGCAAGGATTTCGGATCCATGAACAATTTTCGTGAACGTATTGGCTTGAATTGATACTCTGGATTTTACTAACTCGTTTATGCCGTTCTAGACCGAAATTTAGTATTTCATTGATTTTGAGTACGACTTCTGAAATTGGTACATGAATTTTTAACCTCGCCGTTCCCAAATAGGAAACAAGAAGTCTTCGTTCTATATCGAAGCACATCTCTGTGATAGATTTATATAATATCTGTAATGAGGTAACTATCAGCAGCTCTTTGGTTGACAGTTTCAAGTAAGAAATACATAAGTAGGTACCTATCTCTATTGTCAGCAGGAAGGTAGGTACATGCTCCGTAGTAATTGATAATTGTTCTGGGAAACGATGGTGCATTGTAGATCAAGACAATGGCTAACTTACAACAAGGTACAACTTTTATTGATTTAACTAAGTATCTAGGAGATGATTTAAACAAGTATAATGTTTTCCATTTCTGTTACGACCGGCCAATTGCAATGGAAGCTAGTCAACTACGCTGGTGATATTATAAATGCAAAAGTTTATGCGGAAACTGAATGTATACATCCTTTTGGATAGGATGGATTGGAAACTCAATGTTTACGGATTTCCATCTCTCTTTTTAGAAAAAGTTCGTCTATCTATGGATCTGACTGCGGAACCACAAACACGCTCGAGCAACACACTCGTTGATATCTCGGGCGCCTTTGTATGAAGGCAGTATTTTGTGTCACTGCAACAATCAACAATCTATATACGAGGGTGGATTGAAAAGTTCGCGGCCTCAGCAAGAAAACAATATAAAATATAAACAAAAGTAATTTTATTTTTCCACGTAATCTCCACTTAACTCAATGCACTTCTTCCATCTGGTTTCCAACGCCTGTATGCCGGTCATAAAAAAAGTTTCTTCAAGGCCTTCAAAAAAGTCACCCACCGCGGTTTCAACCTCCTCATTTGATGAAAATTTTTGACCTCCAAGGTGTTTTTTAAGGTTTGGGAATAAATGAAAGTCCGAAGGTGCCAAATCAGGGGAATAGGCGGGATGGGGCAGTAATTCAAAGCCACAATCACGAATTTGAGCCATTGATTCAACAGACGTGTGAACGCGTGCATTATCCTGATGGAACAACACTTTCTTGCTGAGTAGTCCTGGCCTTTTCTCTTTGATCGTTTCACGCAAATGACGTAAAAGGGTGCAGTAATAAGCAGAGTTTATAGTCTCACCTTTTGCAAGGTAGTCCACCATGATGACACCCTTAGCATCCCAAAAAACTGACGCCATCACCTTGCCAGCTGACAAAATTGTTTTGGCTTTTTTTGGAGTCGGTTCATCAGGTTTTTTCCACTGCTTGGATTGCTGTTTTGATTCTGGGGTGTAGTGGTGTACCCAGGTTTCATCCATTGTAACAAATCTGTCCAAAAAATCTTGTGGATCAGTCTCAAACATTTCCAAACTGTCGCGAGAAATCGTGAGCCGTATTCGTTTTTGTTCAACTGAAAGCAATCTGGGGACCCACCGCGCAGAAACCTTAGAAAATCCAAGTTCATTGACTATGATGTTTTGTGTTCGTTCATATGAGATGCCAATAGTGTCAGCAATCTCCCTGATGGTCAATCTCCGATCTGCCAATATCAGATCACAGATTTTCCCAATGTTTTCTTTAGTCGTAGACGTCGTAGGCCGGCCGGAGCGAGGGTCATCTTCAATACTCTCTCGTCCGCGTTTAAATTCTGCAACCCACTTTTTCACAGTCGTATACGATGGAGCAGATTCCCCCAATGTTGTTGACATATCTTCGTGAATCTCTTTTGGAGTCAGTTTTTTTTTAAACAGGTATTTGATGACCGCACGTTGCTCAATTTTCTCCATTCTTTAAAAACGCTGCACTTAGGCTCACAAAATTCAGTCTAATTTAAAAACAGATAATGCTATTGTGACAGAATTTTACAATGTGACAACCAGAGAGTAAACAAATCGAATGAGGTCAGTTACATTAAAATAAGTCAAGTATTTATGTGGTAGGCCGCGAATATTTCGATCCACCCTCGTAAATATAAAATTGTTTGTCCTAAGTCCTGACTGACTGATGGATCAACGCACAGCCTAAACCGCTGATTGTAAAGACGTGAAATTTCGAGGACGTATTAAGGATTCGATAAGAAGGGATTTTTGGAAATTCCTTTTCTAAAGTGGCAAAATTGTGTTTGTAAGTTTGTATGAAACTCAGTCACTTTTAAAATGAGATTTGTTAAATTTCGTATTTGACTTTTTGGTATAAAATAATGAATTACGGGTCTCAGCGTTTTTGAAAAATCAACTCCGTAAGGGGGTAAAAAAGGGGTTGCAAGATTTTATCAATCTTGGTCAGTTTTAAAGTAAGTTAGATCTATGAAATGTTATATTTGAATTTTTGGTTTAAAATTATAAAACCGTTGTTTCAGCTTTTTTTGTAAAATCAACCCCTAAGAGGGTGAAACAGGGGTTGTAAGTTGGTATGGTTGTAAGTTAGTATGAAAAACCGTCAGTTTTGAAGTAAGATCTATAAAAAAATGTATTTGGCTTTGTGTTTGTAAATAAAGATACACGTGTTTCAGCATTTTGATTGAAAGCGATCAACCCTTGACGGGGTAACGACATTCACGCGGGCGACAGTTAATACATTTTATAAATGTGAACGCTCACATTAATGAGAAAGTCTGTATGTTACGTTTTCATGCTTAAACAGCTTAATCGATGTTAATATATATATGTAGTTTGAGTCCCGGAAAAGGACATACGGGCGAAGCCGCGGGCAAATGCTAGTATTGGCTACAATAGGCTCCGCAACGCGTCAGGCGGTTTTCTTACCCCAGTGCAATAAAAAAGATAGTCAACAAACGCTAGCAAATAAATTCAGACACATAGATAAACGAATTGGCTCAGGGAAATTCAAAAGAACTCAGCGCGAGTATTCCCCAAAAGCTATCGAGAAAATAAATTCCAAAAATAATATTTATCAAATAGATATCCAGGAAAAAGAGTTATAATTGGAAGTACAAAATTGGGTTCTACGATTTCATGTAAGAAAATCAATCTATATCAGAGCAACAATAAAACGGACCCCGAACGAACGAATTCTCGACCGCTGAATAACAAACAATAAAGTTTAAAGTAAGGAAAATGATTCGTGAAGGTGTCTTCCTTGACCGTTTACGTTTGTGTTGCGCCAACAGGGAAGTCTATAAAGATGCCGACGTAGTCGCCGCGTCGATAGGTTTGACCTATTTTGATAAAAATGTTTTCCTAAACTATTTTTATCAGTCTGGACATCATTTCACACGCTACATTTTATCAGTCAGTAAACTTTAACGAGGATATTACATTATTAGAACCGTTACGAGTGTATTTGGAATATTAATAATATGCATTATGATGTCTTCATAAAGTGGCAATGTTGGTTACGTTGTTAAGGTTGGTTTATGCTTGTATACAAAGTAGTGAGGGTCTGCAACAACTATGGTTTAGTGTGCTTTGAACCATTACTGTATACCGTAACTGAGGTGGTGCGACACATATATATTACAAATGTCGGGTAAGTCATGATACAAAAGAGAAACCAGATAGAATATAGAGTACCGGTATGTTTTTACCAACTTTAAAAAAGAGGAGGTTCTTAAATCAGATGTTTTTTTTTGTTCGCGCATAACTCTGTCATACATGCACTCATTTTCAAAATATTTATTTGTTCGAAAAAAGTTTATTTCGAAATGGTCCCATATAAATTTCGCAAATATAGGATGATGAGTTTCGGTGTCTGACAACGAAACTCCTCAATAAATGCCAACAAAGCAACCGTGATTGAAGTCGGTTAGATTTTTTTTTCAAAAAAGTTTTATAATTATAATAATAATTTATTTTTGTATCATATACATTAGTACAGTGGTTGTTTTGCATATCATTGATTACCAAGAAATACTTACGTTCTAAAAAAGCAATGTCACTGAACCTCACACTAGAATTCCCTGTGTCGTGACTAATTATAAAATGAATATTCTGATTTCTGCTTTTTTGAACTCTTTACTAGATAATCTATTTACCCAGGAATGCTTTAACTGTGTGCACATGTCAAATACTGAGGTGAATGTGAACCAGTTTGAAAAAACGTTAAAATTTCACATCCAAAAGATAGTATGAGAAAAACTAAAGGCATTCACGCACTGGTTTTCGACTGGTCTATCCTCGAGGTCTGACAGAAAGCAATAGGATTTTGCCACGTTAAAAAAAAATGGCCGCAATGATACCTGACAGAGTACCAGTAAACGGTAAGAGCAGCGACGCGGACAGGCCAAGACTGGCCCGGATTAGAATTAGACAAAGATATTTGGGAGGGCAGTAGGGAGACGTTCGTCCAGTTGTGGAACAACAGGGACTAAAATATTAAGTGGATATTAACCTTACAGTACCTTGTGGCCATTTATTGATGGTTAGTTCGTGTCTTGTGTTCAGATTATCTTCAAAGTCAATTACATCAGCCCTGCTGATTTGCCGGACAGACGTTGCATTGTATTATTATGCTTGAGAGAAACATACCTAAGGCTAAATCAATTGGTCGGTGTTGTTTATTGTCTAATGGGTTTTCTGTTAACCACAGTTAAACCTTTCTCGAGGCCAGTGATATACAAAAAGCCATCGAGGAATATTTTTGTTTTTAATTCTAGCTATACTTCGTTTTAGGTTTTTAAATAAAATCCATTCCAGTAAGCTTTGAGAAGGCATTAAGGTGACATCAAATACAAAAATATACGTAGATTTTATTTAGAGATTGCGTGGGATCAACAGCAAAGCTATAAAGTACGTTTTTAGGTTACAAAACTTGTTAGGCATAATCGAAGGGAAACTGGCTGATGTCATGGACGACGACACATATAAGTACATATATATATAGATATCTTTAAGTAAATATTTACTTTGTAGACTACTAGGCAAAGTACCTAGTTTTATGTAATTACCATTTAAACATGATAATATTGCGTTTATCAGTCACGGTATCGGTCACGGAGTTATGATTAATGGTACATTGTCATGTAGTTTCTCTTACATTTTGCATAACAAATTCCTTTAATAAACCTGATACAAGTCTATCCCACAGGAAGCTTCAGGTCCTGTATAATATGACAAAGACACTTTGAGATGACGTTACTTGTCTTAATTACAACCGACAATACATGCTACACTATATCAGTATACCTGATAGGTTTACCTATGCAGTTAAACTATCCTGGTAAACCAGATTGTATGTTACACAGGTCCAGCCAGGCCACAGTTGTGCAACATATACACTCCATTTTAACTGCATGGGCAAACCTGTCAGATAAAACCTAGTGTGTAAGGCCGGGTACAAACGTGAGCTTGAAAACAGATAGGAACTTTAAAACTTATTTACTCCGTTCCGTTTATCTCGACTTTCTTCGCTCCCGTCTTTGACAAAATAATATATAAACTAGATATAAGTTACGTCCTTCACACAGTTTGTGTTAACACAAGGTTATAATAATATAAACAGTTTTGCATACAAATAAGGTAGTAGTATGAAATTCAGAGCATTCGAAATCTGGTTTTATAACGCGTAGTCTCAGGGACATCAACGAAATGTAGAAAGCGTTGCTTTCACGTAAACCCGACGAGTAGCAGCGGATACGATTTGACATATGGTATAACTGCGTTGTTGACCTTTCGCACGATGTGAACGTTGATGAAATACACAATGCAGTTGACACAAGGTGAAATTTTGTACAAAGTGAACGGCTCGGCTTAACGTAAGGATGCTTGGTGAGGACATGTTGACCCGCCGAAAAACCTTGATTGTTCGTTCGTTCCCTCAGCACTCTTGCCCAATTCCATCCGCTAATGACTGCTTAATAACAATTCTAACCTTAGATTAAACTTGGCAATGACAGCTAAAATTATTTATTTTAATCGATTACGCATCCATTGTTTGATACTGATTTTACAATTACCCGAAGACACAATACAATTATTGAAATCGTGTTTCATGTGTATTACTTGAGATTATGTTTTAAAAATATCTTATCGAATAAATAGCAGTAAGCATTTAAAATATATAGAGATCATAGATCACATAGGTAGCTTCACAGCCTCGACTGCTATTTAGCCTTCAAGTCTCCTTACCGTTTGAGTGTCGCGAGGTAACATTGCGAAAGTTGACAACATCGTACGTGAGCAGATTGTAGAAGATTCACATTCTTGTTTTGTCGCATTCGCTTTGCATTTCAGTTTAGTTTCCATTCTGCCAAGAAATTGCTACGCTTAATGTTAAATTGGGGATTTAATTAAACAACGTTATAAAAGTTTTACTAGCACTCAATCGAAGTAGTGCCTTATTAGCTATAACAGTAGCTGGTTGTAACGATAGTTGGACGGGACATTAAAAGTATATTGAATATAAAAATACGCAGTAAGCTGCAGTGAAGAAGGCATTAGGAGTTTATTATATCATAAGCAGCATTGAGGAGTCGTGTGTAGATAATAATGAAGTTTGTAACGTCCAGACAGTTGGTATGGCAATGTTAATGGGTTCGGTAGTAACAATGCGATATTACGACCCACTCAGGGTTCCTACACAAACACAAATTATATCCATACACGTCAAACAAATGGGCGCTAGAACAACAAGGTTGCGGTAAGTGTGGATGGCGTAACTGAGAACAAGAATATATGTATTCATGTTGTTATTAAGTATGCTTAAGAAGTAAGAGGTTCTAAGAATGAATACGTATTTTTCGTTTTGAGTATAAACTTGGCTTTTGCTTTATTAATCAATGGATTAATAGATACAAAAGAAGATACAAATAACATTAAATTATCAATCCCTGTAAGGACGTAAAATCGACAGCCTTATAGTCTATGAAGGGTAAAGCATTCTCAATCATTAGCCTTTTGGGTGGTCTCTCGTCGTGGAAACACTAATATAATGCAAAATCCGATTCCGCTAAATAACCTCAATCACCATAATGTGGAGGGATAAAATTGATCTCTTGCGCGTAGGTACCAAAGATGCCATGAGCAGCCTTTATCTATCTCGATTAAAGGGTAAAAGAAATATAATCATTTATACCTATCTGATAAATAGGTGTACTTATCGACAATCGATCTCGGTAAAAATGAAATTTTGCTAAAGCAATTAAGTACTTAAATAAATAAACGCTATGGTTGCATCTGGCCATCCCAGTTAACCTTGTAACTCACCGTTTAATCGTCGATAGTCACTTTCAAATTGCTATACGGCGTGTAATTAATTAGCAAAATGGAAATGGAAAGTGATATTGTTATTTTTATTACAGGAAATAAGTGCTTACAAAACACGACCTTAATGTCAAACGATTATAATGTTCAGGTTAGCCTGAACAAAACTATTAATCTTCGTCTAAGCAATGCCTGTAGGAATCGTGTTGCGGAATCTTATTAAATATCTACACCTCACCGGAGTTATTGTTCACCACTCATTGTTATAATTAGTCATTAATAATCTGTCTTGTCAGCGTTGGTTGTGTGATTAATAATACCAGATATTAAACACCAGCCGGTAGGACTAACAATACGTTTTCTTAGACCGTCTTAGATATTATTAGTATTTGATATTCAGTATTTAAATTTAACATTTAAATATCATAAAACTATAATATAACAACTTGTAACATATTTATACCGAGGTTGCAAATATTTATTAATATAAAACTAACTGCTGGTAAGGCTAATTAACAAATGTAATTACGAAGCTGTTGGAATCCAAGCAATAATATACTTGATCAATTTACAATAATTTATGTTTATTTTGCTACTTAAATGTCAAATATTACATTTATTTATAGGAGACATAACATCCGTGTTCAAGCGGAATGAAAGTAATGACCAGTAACGTCTTTACCGTAAAACGTGGTCCCTACAATCTCGAGAATAGGATATTAAAGTAAATGATCGTAACGTACCTTAGGCAATATAAAAATAGAACGGGGTCATCGTCAGTACTATTTAGCTACGCAAATCAGTCAGTTGACAATAGTCGCAGTGGTTATTTCAGGCCCTAGGTGAATGTCCTAGACACTCAACTCTTAGAACAGCCCAGACCAGCTGAGTTGTGAACTGTCGACCAGTTCAAGGGCATCGGGTGAATGCCACTAGTCAGGTTTTTTACCATCGAAACCCGCTTACGTGACGACTGGTCTTATCGAAGCCGGATGAAGATAGAGCGTTGCTAATATACTAAAGATTTCGAGCCAGCTTCATATCGACCACGAGATTTGTTTAAGTTCACTTCGTGTTATCGTATATGCATAACGAAATACAGAAATAACTACCGATGAATGCCTCTGATAAATGAACTGGACGCTCATAAAACTGTAATCCAAAAATTCACGCAGCCATAATAAGTAATTTAAAATCTTATTTTATCTTTGAGATGGAGTTTTACTTCGTTTAAATAGCGTATGATGCTGCTAAAACTGTTGTGACAGTGATAACGAGCGACAGTCTAGCCGTTTAAACACAAAACATTTTACTACCAGACTTTTTACACCATAGAGCAAAGACATTTCTCCCGTGATCCTCGAGGAAAATAAAATAAAGAAATTCTCGGTAAAAGATAACAAGTTACACCTGCGGGGAGCCCGTATAACTAGCTATAACTAGTTAAGAGAGTAAAACCTTTGTTCTTTCTCGTTCGTGGCCCGACTCTACGAAAAATTATCTTTTTACTTTTTTGCTGAGTTGCTCCCGGAGCGGACCGCCCGAGCAGGTAGACTGCTGAATATAATAATAACGTTTATTCTATACATACACATTTAGGTAACGTTTGGAGGACGGAGTTATGCATGTCTATATCCTTCTTGGATGGAGAATGAGTAAGTGTTAATTCGACATTAAAACTGAAGAAACAGTTTCAAAACTTTACGTTTGAAGTATCTCTTCGAAATATCTAAAGTAGCATATTTACTGATGCTATCTTAATACCACGTAATTAAAAGACTTAAGGCCAGGTCGTGATTGGCTTTCATTTGCATATTATTGGAATTGGGAACTATCTTCGTCTCAAGGGACAGAGAAAACGATAAAATAATGAATATTTTTTATACCTCTTATAGACAAAAGATTTTCCTTTGTAATATGGCATGGTACAAATATTAAATCTTTGAATATCTAATGGAAAATTACCAGGAAGCGAATCGTGAACAGCTGCAAGATATTGGTCGCACAAAAAATATAATTGATATTAATGACCTACTGTGAATTAATAACATGGTTCTAGATTATACCCATATGGTATAGACTAGACTTTTGTACATACTAAAAGCTAAAAAGGTTTTGCTGCATCTAAAATAAGCTAAGTGCAGTCTGCTCTGGTAGTATAATTTTTATTAAACTCAATATATAAATATATATTTTTTAAAAGACGACTCCCGCACTAGGATACAAGCCCTGTGTCGCGAGGGAATTTACAAACATACAAGTCAAGGACACAAAGAATATATTTAATAATATATTTTAATTTGTGAAGTTTAATAGGTGAGCCTGTGGTGTTTCAGTGTAAAGCGAGATCCATGGGAAGTTTTTCATGGGATGGGTACTTCACAAAGATTTTGAAACCAAGTCTCGTTGAATATTTACTAACTGACTACACGCCAGAGGCGAAGAGTTAAAAGTGGAGTGGAGGTAACCCGATACAAAAATATATCTTGCTAGACATAGTTCTTTGTACCCATAATACTAAGTAACTACAACCCAAAGGAAAACCGAAAGTAATGGTGTTCTAAGGACCCTTCGCCACTGCTACACGCTGAAGATAAAGCAGTATTTACCACTGCTTCAGTGTCAGAATAAGATATTCATTACCGTTCCCGTACGTATGTATGTTAAGATGCCACCAGCATTGTTAAAATGTACTTAATTACAAAAAAAAATGTTGTTAAATTTGATGAACATACATATATACTTAATGCTGTTAGTTACTCAATAAAACAAAAACCGGACAAGTGCAAATCGAACTCGCCCGCCGAAGGTTCCGTAAAAATTTGTGCATATTATAAATAGTTCTGGAATCGAGTCTCGAAGTTTGAAAATAAACGACCGTATCTTTTTACGGTTCCATAGCTAATGGCAAAAACGGAATCCTTATAGTTATAAGGATTGATGATTAAGAGAATTCCGCAAATGGATGAAATGTAGGGTATGGGTGTCTTAGATGAGCCGTTACTTAGTAGATAGTTAAATAACAAAAACTATACCTATATAACTGACTAAGTGAATATTTTCTGAAATGAAACAATCGAATTATATACTACGGGTCTTAATCGCGTGAATAATTTAAGCTAAAATTTCTTGTTTATTGCTCGACGTTTCGACCGTATTGCAACGGCCGCGGTCACGGGTAGACTGACGGGTCGTTTCAATACGGTCGAAAAGTCGGGCAATAAACAAGATATTTTACCTTAAATTATTCACGCGATTAAGACCCATAGTATATTTTATAATTTTATAATGTGTACAACTCGCGAAAATTTATCAACATTTATGAAATAAAGCTCCGAAAGTTGCCAAAGTTCTGCCGCCTCCCTACCCCCCTTTAACTTTTAAAACATTTGACCAAAAAATATGAAAAAAATTACAAAGGTAACCCTTAAATACTTTCAACTAAAATCATTTTCAACCTGATCAGATGAAGATATGCTCTTTTGCTGGTGAACTTTTTCGGGGCGTATTTTTTTATATATAGGTAGTGCAATTTATTTGTAGTGATAGCTGCAGAACCCTACATTGAGCATGGTGCGACATGCTCTTGTCCGTTTTTATTTTACGTTAGCTTAGAAGTTTGGTTTTTTCTCAGTTTCAAGGCACTGTAAACCTGAGTAGGTATATGGTTTTAATTTCAGCTCGATACCTCTGCGCGTACTCGACATATAGGGATCTTTACAGACAGATGGACGGACAACAAAGTGATCCTATAAGGGTTCCGTTTTTTCTTTTTGAGGTGCGGAACCCTAAAAACGGATAAACGATTTTGTATATTCTTGTTGACTTATTTCTAATACAGATTTGAATAATAAAAAATAATGCAAATATAGTAAAATTGAAAATTTTATAAGAGTAGGTACTTACTTGATGCTTTTGTAGCACTTATTTTTTATAAATAAACATAACAATTACCTGAAACAAAATATACATCATTTTATACATAGAACACATACATGGGGGATCTAGAGATGACCCTACCATCCAAAACCTTATTATGGCATGATACTTGGCCTTGGTGGCAGCTTGATTGCTTGGTGGTAAAATCATGTGGATCCATGTTGCATCTGCTGCCTGCTTTTGAGTATATAAGTTTTTTTATCAACATCAACCCTATATTTTCCTTTGAATAACTTAAAAGCTTTGATTTACTGATTTATATTATGTCAAAATTTTGATTGAGCAAAAGTAATATTTAAAATAATTCTTTAAATGTATTTTGTCCCCTTTTATAGGGAAAAAATGGTTACAAGTATGGGAATGAATAATGTTTAGCTGTTAGTTATATTGTTAAAACAGTAATTTATAATTAACATTAAAATAACAGCATTTTTAAACTTATATGAATTTTGCTTAGCAAAAATTACTTTGTTAGTGATGCCAAACTAGAAATCTAGCTAATGTATAATTATAACCTTGATGTCAAAATAAATTACTTCAAACTCAAAAATCAGATCAACTTTCCATAAATTTGGAAGAGTAAAAGGTATGATATGTAAATGGACTAGATAAGACCAATTTACCTAGGTATTTCATATTTTAAATAAGTTAATTTAAAAAAAAAAAATATTATTAAAACAAGCTTGAAGTGTAGATTTGATATTAAAAAGAAAGTACTCATCAAAATGAACCAATCAAGCCCAATCTCGATGGCTTTTTCAGTTTTTCTTGTTTTGTTCAGAAGTTGCATCAAAGCTTGTAAAAATCGATTTTATATTCATATGAGGCAACAAGTTTAAAGAAATTAAGCACATGTTTTGTTTCTACCCACACTGATGTAAAAAGGGACTTGCAAACTCAATCTTTATGTTTTGATTAAGTTTTCAAACACCATTTCCAACTTAATGTGGGTGGTGAGAGGGTACGGAGAAAACTTTGTTTTTTATAAATACAATGCCAACAGCAGGAATACATTGGATGCGGAAGGTTGGTTAAAAAGATAACTAGCATTGTGGGATTGAGTCCCACATTACTAGCAATCTTGTTAACCCCTCCAGCTAAGCTCAAAGGCTTGTGTTAGGAGTGGGTTCACATCGGTAGTACAATGGGTAGGATTCGAACCTGCAACCTCACGATTGCGAGACCAATGCCTTAGCCATTAAGCTACCGCCGCTTATTTTGAGATTGACATTATTATATTTTATTTTATATATTGAGAGGCCTATGTCCAGCAGTAGACCAATACAGGCTGATTAATTGATTGAAACATAACATAACCCTAATTAAATACCTTTAGTGCCAACCTACCTAATGTTAATACCACTACAAACCAAAGACTGAACAATTGATTATAAGCTATAGAATAAAGGCACATTTTCCCATAGTTTATTTGCTATTTTATAAAACCTGGTTTGACATGAGTCAATTTGCTTTTAAATCTAATATTGTGAGTCAATACCATACAGGGTATTTACCTAGTGTGGTTTCTGATGACTAAATTAAGGTCAGTTATTTCCTGTTTTATTAGTTATTAATGCTTGATTGTGGTTTAAGATTTATAAACTTTGTTTTATAAAGTTATTGAAAATGGTAGATACATATTTTGAACTATGAAAAAATGAGGAACCAGTGACCTCAGTCAGGTCATGACATGTGTATATACCTATTATTTAATTATGCTTAGATTGCACTAATATTTAATACATTTAGGCAATTATCATAATTGTCCCCCTCATCTTCAAGAAGTTAGAGCTGCAGTTGATGGCTGTTGGCTAATTTAAATTTAGATACTTAATCTAAAAAGCAAAATTTATAGTAACGAATGCCTTCCAAATCTGATAAATGTATAGTTACATTCAAATTGCATGGCGTCAGGCCTTGGTATGGAATCTCGAATGGCGTGTGCAGTGACGCCTGTTTACTTTGAAACTAAATAGGTACTTATATCCAGCTGTTCTCGTAACAGATTTTGTACTCCACGCCTACAACATGCTATTATTCAATTATGTATACAGTAACAAGTAGATACGAACGTATTTATAGTAAGGAACTGGAAAAATGCATTCTAAAAGTTTAAATAAACGCCGACAGGTTACATCCTAATGATTATCGACCCATGTGGCCAGCGTTGGGGCAGCTAAAACTTCCATCGTACACACTAAAAGTAACCAAAAGGCACTAAAAAAAGTTACATTATTTTCTGTAACTATGCAAGTTCATGGCACGCTTGTAACCCTAGCATCTATAACCGTTTTTTCTTTGCAGTCAAAGCGTCACTAGAAACAATGAAAACATTTTTTACCTTCGTTTTCGTGACTCCACGGTGCCGCTTTAGTTTCCCAGCGCTGAATACTATATTTATTCACAGCACTTATCATCACAATACTATAAATAGATTAGTTGCTAATTCTACCATCAAATTAATATAGTAATCGTAATTAAATTTAACATAAACTATACAAGCTACGGATAATACAAGCAAGGGATCGGGACATGACACAAAT
Source organism: Herminia tarsipennalis (assembly GCA_945859575.2). Taxonomy (NCBI): domain Eukaryota; kingdom Metazoa; phylum Arthropoda; class Insecta; order Lepidoptera; family Erebidae; genus Herminia; species Herminia tarsipennalis. The sequence continues at coordinate 14,773,608 of OX243846.2, read as the reverse complement.
CACAAAACAAACCAATAGAAAAAGAGAAAAAAAAACAAAACTCGCTTCGCGCATGCGTCTCTTGTACTCAGTCGGTAAAGCAGTTGCATTATTATTTTTAACATCAATATTAGGGCTGTACCCATACAATTTAAAATGAATGAACCTAATATTAAAATTTACCTATATTTAACTAGTGGTCGTCTAAGTTTTAGGCTTATTCTTGGTGTAAACTTAAAATAATTTGAATACCTAACGTAAACTTACAAAAAAATAGAATACATTGTCTTCGTACATGAGAAAAGTTTTTATTCATTTTTGAAACATGCCTTTAGGACTCTTTGTCCATTTTATTCTGAGAGTGGGTTAAATTTATATAATAAAAATGCGAAAGTTTTGATGTGATGGTTGGATAGATGTTTGTCATAAATGGCTAAGCGGATCTGGATGAAATTTGCCACAGTGATAGGTTTTAGTTTGCAATAGCTCATAGGCTACTTTTTAGGATTTATATCGAAAAAGATTTTCACCACCCATAAGGTGGTGAAAATTAATAGAATGGTATGTTCAACCAATTAGGTGAATTGTGTAAAAAAACTTTTGCACAACTCGTTCTCGATAACTGTCGACAATTATTCAAGTTTGAGTTTAGTGTAGCACTAGTCGGTAAAACAGATTAAAGTGACATCTATATTATTTTAGATGCAACTAAGTCGTTTTGTTTGCTCTTCGACGAGTTGTTTCGAGCTGTTTCTACTAGATGGCGCTTCTGAAACTGAGAAAACTGCCCAAACAAAGATGTTACACGTTTTGTCAACTTCATTGTGGTTTTCCGATAGTTTTATAGATGTCGTTGATCAACCTCAATGATAGAGAATTTAACATTTTCAGCCCTATTATTTTAGCCTTAGCCTCAATAACCAGGAGCTTTACGTAAACAAAGAATATTAACAATTATTACGTAAGTCAGTCTGTGGCAACTAGCTTATTATGCCTATATGACTCTCTTTTTATAAGACGTTTGTAGGTCGATTTCACGGATCGAATTAATTAGACAATTTTTTCTAAAAACAGGTAAGTGCAAATGCCCGTTTTTTAGGATTCCGTAGCCAAAATGGCAAAAACGGGACCCAAAAAATTTCGTCATGTCCGTTTGTACGTATGTCACAGGCATTTTACTCAATGAATATTGATGAAATTTAGTGAAGAGGTGTCTTGTAGTAGCCGCTACTTAGTTTAATAGCTAAATACTAATGATAAATATTTTAGGGGGGGGGGCATACATGTAACAGAAGCTGGTTTTTTTCAGCACACATAAATGCGTGGCACATCATTCGATAGGTATTTCAAAAACATTTTAAGGTTTGTAATAAACTTTTTTGATGGAGTGCATATTTTTGGAAATAATTGCTCCGAAATTTGCATAAATTGTGTTTCCCCCTCTTAACTTTTGAACCGTGTGCTCAAAAAATATAAAAAAAATCCCAAAGGTAGCGCTTAATACAACTTTAAACGAAAATTATTTTGGACATAATCGTCATATATATATATATATATATATATATATATATATATATATATATATATACATATCGTCATTGGGTGATTGCCGAAAACTACGTTTCTCAACAAAAGGGCGTAAGTGCCAAGAACATAAGCTCTTCTGCTGATGCAATTATTCGAATCCTACACTGCGTATGGTCCGACAGAAAACAACAGAAAACCCACCTCTTAAGCCACATCATTCGGATGGGGGGGGGGGGGGGGGGGACTACGGAAGTCTACATTGCGCGTGGCCCGACATGCACTAGCCCGGTTTTTTGATAACTGATGACGCTTAACGCTTATAATGTCAAACTTATTCACGTTTTATGTAACATCAAGGTGAACAAGACCCTAGATAAAACCCAAAAGTTAAAATTTGTGTAGGTACCACGGAAGAATGAACAAATTACACGAATAATTTTTCGTAAATACAAATGAAGTCTCGGTGACAACGACATATATAGAGAAGTACACATTAACATTTATATTGCATATCGTTTTCAAAGGAAAATTAAAGCCTTCATGCTCCCTTTTCCCAATATCAATCAGCCTGTATCAGTCCACTGCTGGACGTATGCCTCTTCTAATTTACTCCACAGCACCCGGGTCCTCTGCCAAAAGCTTCTAATTAATCCCAGCGACCGGTTTTAGTTCGTCGGTCCATCGCGCTGGGGTGTCGTTCTGCCTAACGTTTATCAAGTCGCAGTCTCTTCTACTGTGATTCTCATAGCTGCGAATAGTATCCTTCAAAGAGACTATAAGCACACGTCGCCCCATAGGCTGCTGCGCTTTAAACTTTGAATTTGTGGACTAGCCCAAACGAAACCGTCCGTTAAACCGTAGGTTCCGTACCCAAAGGGTAAAACGGGACCCTATTAGTCCGTCCGTCTGTCTGTCACCAGGCTGTATCTCATGAACCGTGATATTAGACAGTTGAGATTTTTTTTTTAAAGAAGCAATGTTGGGTTTTTGTTCCCACATTACTAGCATTTTTACAGATGATGTATTTCTGTTGCCACTATAACAACAAATACCCAATAAAAACAGAATAAAATAAATATTTAAGGGGGCTCCCATTCAACAAACGTTTTTTGCACGTTTTTGCTCGATATTGATAATGGCAACAGGTAGACGCTTGAAATATTCACACATTATTTAGTTAGTTTTAGTTTAGTAAAAGACTCGATTGATTTTTTTTCTACGAAACTGCTATACTAGCGCTCAAGCACACAGTCAGGTACTATACTGACAGAAATACTCCAGTCTATGCCACTGTTCTGGACCTCTCTAGGGCGTTTGATCTGGTTAATTATAACATCTTATGGGCGAAGCTGCGGGACAAGTCCGTATCAAATGAGGTGTGATTAAATATTGGTATCAGCATCAAGTTAACCAGATCAGATGGTCTGGTGGAATGTCCGAAGGGTATAAACTGGAGTGTGGCGTTAGGCAGAGAGGAATTACCTCCCCGGCACCGGTCAGCCTGTATGTTGATCATCTAATCGAGGAGCTCAGCAGTACGGGTATTGGATGTTCCATTGATTTTATTATTTATTATAAACTATGCTAGCTCTTCTGCTGATGCAATTATTCGAATCCTACACTGCGTATGGTCCGACAGAAAACAACAGAAAACCCACCTCTTAAGCCACATCATTCGGATGGGGGGGGGGGACTACGGAAACCTACACTGCGCGTGGCCCGACATGTACTTGCCCGGTTTTTTGATAACTGATGACGCTTAACGCTTATAATGTCAAACTTATTCACGTTTTATGTAACATCAAGGTGAACAAGACCCTAGATAAAACCCAAAAGTTAAAATTTGTGTAGGTACCACGGAAGAATTAACAAATTACACGAATAATTTTTCGTAAATACAAATAAATAATATATATAAAAATACAGACAGCTTTGAAGCTATTAGGTGCAAAAGGACAGCATCTCTTATGCAAAGGATCCGTCGGAGCAACAACAGCATCCTAAAGGTGATTAGAGATAGACCATTGCAGACTGTTCCTTCCTGGTGCACTGGATCCGCATGCATAGCGGCGGGGCCGGTGCAGATGGACGATACATGAATTAATTAATTAGTAAATAATAAATAAGTCATTAATTTAATTATATTTATTCTGAATTTCATTTTAATTTTGATTTACTTTTCTTTATCAGTACCTTAGCACCACATAGGGGATATTGTTTCCATCTTTTTTGTTTCATTTTTTTTTTTCATTGTGTGTCGCTATCAAAATGAATTTAACTCATGAAATTTTCAGAGGTTGGAAAGACCATTATTCGATTTTGTTAGAGTCAAGTGCCCCCCCCTCTCCCTGTCAGCTAAATGGTTGATGGTAGGTATGTGTAAAAATGATGATTTACGCAAAACGGCTGGCAGGAGCTGGATGCGAGAAGCCGAAGATAGAACAAAGTGGCGTGCAATTGGAGAGGCCTATGTCCAGCAGTGGACTGCGATAGGCTGATGATGATGATGATGATGATGTGTAAAAAATAGTAGTAGCGCGGTAGTAGTATATACAGTGAAATTAAAAGGAAAACTATCACCGCTAAGTAGGCCTAACAACTTAACTAGTAACAGCAGATCAGTTAGAGAAGTAATACAATTTTTGTACAGATTCCATTGAAAAATACTTATAAGTATAACATTGTTAGTAGTATGAAACAAAAACAACAGAAAACCCACATATTAAGCCGCATTATTCGGATGGGAACTACTGAATTTAACAGACTACGGAACCCTACTATGTGCGTGGCCCGACATGCACTTGCCCGGTTTTATATTTTTATTAAACCGTAAACAAAAGGTTTTTTTTTTAAAGATAACTCCCGCAAATTACGTTAACTGGAGCCGGAGGTTGCAGAGAAAGTCTATACATCTTAAATAAATTTAATTATAAATTACATTAAACTAAAATCTAAAACTAGTGATAAATGGTCGATGTATGTACCAAGAATGAATCGTTCTTTATTAAAATCTAAAACTACAACTATGGAAAGACGGTTGCGAAATCGAAGTGGCGAGATGTGGAAATCACGTAGCGCTGACTCGACGCCTCGTGCCGGTCCGCAACTGCACTGCTTCGATAAATGGTGTCAACGGTCCGCCTCTTACACCAAAGCGTAGATAAATGGTGTCGACGGTCCGTCTATAACACCGACGCGTAACACCTCCCCCCGAAGAACAGCAACTATTTGTCAAGCGGAGTGGCAAATATTGCTGCCAGACCACTGGTGTTCATCTTACTTCTTCTGGTCGGATGTTCCGTCTGGGTTCAATAAGTGTATAGTTGGCCCCTCTGCAGTATCGATGTCTGGATACGCCTCTGGCTTCAGCTTCCGAAGATCCGGATATTCGTTGAAGGTGCTTGGAAACCACCCGGGTGACTCGCGAACGCGGATATCGATTTGAGATATTCCTAATTATCGCGAACCGGCCCGCGAATATCCTACCGACTGCGCCAATTACGTTAACTGGAGCCGGAGGTTGCAGAGAAAGTCTATACATCTTAAATAAATTTAATTATAAATTACATTAAACTAAAATCTAAAACTAGTGATAAATGGTCGATGTATGTACCAAGAATGAATCGTTCTTTATTAAAATCTAAAACTACAACTATGGAAAGACGGTTGCGAAATCGAAGTGGCGAGATGTGGAAATCACGTAGCGCTGACTCGACGCCTCGTGCCGGTCCGCAACTGCACTGCTTCGATAAATGGTGTCAACGGTCCGCCTCTTACACCAAAGCGTAGATAAATGGTGTCGACGGTCCGTCTATAACACCGACGCGTAACACGCAGTAGGGTAAAAGCCCTGTGTCGCGGGGAACTTTACAAACATACAAGTCACGGACACAAAGTACACCCAGACTCGGAACAACAATTTGTGGATCACACAAAGTGGTGTCCCGTGTGGGAATCGAACCCACGACCTCTTGAGTAGCAGTCGGACACACTCCCACCGCGCCACAGAGGCAGTCAAAAAGTAGTTTTAGTTATCTTTCTCCTCCTGCGAGAAAGGTTGTATTTTAAAAATAACGAAATACACACAAAATAAACATTGATGTTTGTTGTATCTGTCTTCAGAAATATACAAAAACCATCACATCACAGTCAGCTTGGTCAATGATACGCTCGTATTCACACTATTTCTAATAGAATTTGACGACTTCTCAGTATCGATTCTAGTAAACGGATAGAGTGTTCCCCATTTCACGGCGATTATCATATATCGAAGACAATCTTTTGAGAATAACTATAAAATTGAGTCGCTTCTCGTTTTCTGCAACATTTCCTTAAATCGTAAAATGTTGATATTTGTTTTGTATATTGATATTTTGTTGTGTTATTTGAATGAGAAGTCAGTCCCATGTTTTTACAAAACTGATACAAGACTAGGTAACTAGATTAGTGTTTTGTGAAAAATGTACTACGGCATGTGTTTTTACAAATTGTCGTCAAATTAAAGGGTTCCTAGCATTTACGTGATACTATCCAAGCATCAAAATATAATACGATATGTAGTCTTGAAGACTCAATGTGACGAGGTCAGGAGGCCTACTCTAATTCAACGAAAACGAAGTTTCGATTAAAAATGAGGTATTAATAAACAGAGACAGTAACATAAATTCAATCAACTAGTTCGTGAAAATGGTCCATGGGTTGAGATTATTTGTATTTATCCATTAATTAATTAGAATAGTCTCCGTAACCTTATGAAATTTAAGTAAACTGAAATTCATTAATTTCGTTTTAAAGTACTACTGGTTCCAAATAAGTACTCGACGACAAGTGGCAGTCAGTGAGAGAGCCTTAGCACCAGTATGAATGTATTCTTTTGCCGAGTCTGCGGTAGGCTGTGCGGATCTCGTAATCTATATCTATACTTCTATACTAATATTGTAAAGAGGAAAGATTTGATTGTTTGTTTGATTGTTTGTTTGTATTAAATAGGCTCCGAAACTACTGGACGAATTTGAAAAATTATTTCATCTTTGTGAAGCTACACTAACCGCGGGTGACCTAGGCTATTTTTTATCCCTGTATTCCCACGGGAACGGGAACTACGCGGGTGAAACCTCGAGGCGGCCGCTAGTGACTTATATAGCCACCAAAAGCGCTGTGTCACAGACACTGCACCTTAAATCGTTTATAACAGACGAAAGTCACACATGTTCCATAATTCGTTAATTTATGAATTAAAAAGTTTTAAACGATTGGTCAATATGACGATAATGCACCCCAGGAGAATACACTATTTGCTGATGAAATATATGAGAAAACGAAAATGCCAAAATAAATCAATGAGATTTGGCATCATGGCAGGGCTATGGCCATACTTATGGCCTAGACTATCGCTGCTGCCATACCTGTCTGTTAAGTGTTAGTGGGGTATTATTAATCTTCTTTAGAGGAATAGGTTTTCTTAATTCCAGATGAACGAGATTGCAGTCTACAACTAGGTACAGTCGCGAATTCCAAACTGGAATCTTTACGCATTAATTCCAGAAAGACATCCTTGTAGCCAAATTCACCTGAAGTTTCACCTTTTTAAAATTGCCTTCGTTGCCATTCCGTCGGCACGTCAAAGGCAAGTCAGAAAGGGCACGGGGAGGCAGCCATACTTCCTGAGTGGCCCTATTAGGTCCAGCCTCTTTCCTTTGTCAGGGAACCGGCGCTTGACGTGTCTTTGAGATAAGAAATAGGTCGACATTTTCCTTGGAACATCAAAAGGCCGGGAAATGATCGAGCTTCTGAAGGTATTACACGGCATTTGTGCTTGAAGTACCTAATAATGGTTATGTAATTGATGTTGTTGAGATATTTTTAGGATATAAAAAGTACTAGCTTTTTCTTCGGTTTCGACCGTGTTGTGTTTAATTTTGATATTCTGTGTAGCAGTAGGAAAGGGTTAAAAAAAATCTAAGGTAACCCGACAACATGTATCTATCTTGGTGGACACTATTCTTTGTACCTAAAATATTAAGTAACTACAATTCAAAGGGAAGCCGAAGAGAATGGTGTTCTAAGGACCCGCCGGCACTGCTGTGTACTATTCTAATCTATGTTAATGTCAATTTTCCCCGTTTTTGCAACATTTTTCATTAGACAACAGCTAGAGCTACCTACTTACCTATAAACTACATTAATGTAAAATTTTGTCGTAACGTCCATTCATCCATCCATCCCCACAAATTTTAGGATTTATAATACCAGTTGGACTAGCGACCCTGACTGCTAATAATATCAATGTAATAGTATTTTTTTCCGGTCCCGGCTTGGCATACAGAAGTCTCGGTTTCGATTCATGTGTATGATCTTCATCTTTCAAAAATGCAACTATTATAATATTAATATCAATGTACTTAGAAAAAATATATAAGTATATTTGTATGGTTGCTATAGTACAAACTCTGTCTAGTTTGAAATCAGATGGCGTTGTGTTGAGTTGTCCCATGATATTATAGATATTGTTTTTAATTACAAAATTAGAATCGCCGTTGCGTTTCGCTTGCATTCATGGGCGGATCTAGGATTTCATTTTGGGGGGAAACGAGATGCAAATGATAGTGCCAGATGAAACCGCCGGGGAGGAGGGGGGTGCATTTTATTTCACCCGACATCGGCCAAGTGTGAGTCGCACGCATGACGGGGTAGGGGGGGTGTCCAAAAAAAAACCGTGCTGGGGGTACTAGAGGCAAATAGGCAAACAAAGTAGCCTTATAGCTAAGGCATCAGACTCGCAATCGTGAGGTCGCGGGTTCAAATGTTACCCATTAGAACCCACTGACATGTAATCCTCTACAGGGTTGCTAGTAATGTACGACCCACAATTCCACATTGCTAGTTATCTTTTTTTAAAAAGCGAAGAACAAAAAAATCGGAACACGGGCTATTAGTATTCGTCTATGCCTGCACTAGTGTTGGATATTGCGATGATAGTCATCACATATGCACCATCCAGCCTTACAATATATGTGCTTACCTCCATCTTGAGTGATCCTCCAAGATATGTTTACTGATTACATTTAGATAAAAGAAAAGAAAACATTTGTATGACACAAGTCAGTTGACTGGCCTTTTGGTCTAGTGATTAGTGACCCTGACTGCTAAAATATATAAGTATGTTTATCAGTTGTCTGGTTTCCATAGTACAAGCTCTGCTTAGTATGGGATCAGATTTTATTATTAAGTCATCCGTATATTACACACATAACAAGTTAATTAAATGTTACAAACATCGGTTTTCTGATGGTCTCGGATGACCTGGATACGGGCGGAGGCTGCTTGGGTGTGCCGTCGGCAAGGAAGGGGGGTTGGGGTGCAAATCGATGTGTTGCCATGGCAACCGCGACGTCTGCCGAGGAGCCTGCGCTCTACTGTCCCTTTCTGTCTCGCCTTGATATCATATCACATCACATTCCAAACAGAAACGACTCAAGACTTTACCAACGCAACTGTTTTTCAACTCTGTGTCCCTGAATTTAAGGTTATAATTACTTTGGTAGGTAATATGTGGAAAGTCTTTTTCGGTCGTGCAGGTATCGTGCGCTATAATATAAGGAAGAAACATTCGCAAGTCGATAAAGTCAAAAACACCGTTCGTGTTCAGCGAAATGCAATCTTGGGAATGGCGTCATTAGGTTCAGGGGGACATAAAATATGTTATTTAGGTACCTATGTCTGTGGTGACACTCAGTGGGTGGCTTAACAAGATATTTGGGGTTTGTTCGAGTCTGTTAACATCTGGCCCTTAATTTATGGGAAGGGTAAAATCTCTCAAGGTGTAGTAATTAATAATTTATTTTTGTTCATGATTGCTTCCGAGGGTCGGATTGTAAGATTGAATTTGTTAGATGTTATCAAATCTTGAAGCCTTACAGTAATTTGATTTGTTTAATGTTAAGTTAGGTGTGGTTAAGTTTGTGCAAATGTTTCCATTTCTAATTATAGATAACTATATCTACTTACTACGTACATATGACGTTATAGTATTTTGTTTGTTTATTTAAAAAAAATGCATTTATTCACAAAAGTACACTTAAGCCCTATTACTATTGATTTTTTATAATTTGTATATTTTGTTGTTGTGTTTGTATTCTTTGGATGTCGATTATCGCGATTAAAGCTATCCTATGTACTTTCCCGGGACTCAAACTACCCCCATACCAAATTTAATAAATCGGTTCAGCTTTTTAAGCGTGAAAACGTAATAAGTAGACAGGCAGAGTTACTTTTCAACCGACTTCAAAAGAGGAGGAGGTTCTCAATTCGAATGTATGTTTTTTTGGATGTTTGTTCACCGATTACGAAGACGGCTGGACCGATTTGAAAAAATATTTTTGTGTTTTATAGGGTACACTTTCACGTTGTCATCAGATCAGGACTTGATAAAGGAATTCTGGAGACATCGAGGGAACTCTTCAAATATTAAAGACACATCTATAGTGATTTAGGTATATTTATTGATTAGTGCATTTACTCTTAAAAAGCATTAATTGTTGGAGTGGAACTGATGATGAAGGCCACAAATGACGAACGGAACTGTTCAATATTCCACGGATTGCGATTCAATTAATTTAATATGGTATTGAGTAGCAGTTTATTCTCGTCATACTACTATTACACAATATAGTAGAGCTGATGGTGATCTATCATGTGAACTCCTCAAAAATAAACGGTCCGGCATCGATAAAAGCAATATTTTGTAAAAAGATTTGAGCAGATGACATAAACCTATTGTAACCCACTAAAAAGTGAGAAATAAAAAAAATTACAAAAAAATAGGTAGGTATTATTTTTTTGTTTTAATTTTTTTACGTCTCACTTTTTAGTACGAATTAAACATTTTGAAGTTTGTGCCGAATAAAACATAAAAACTACTAAGTATATCATGTTATATATTACTTTTTGTTTTTAGTTATTAGTAGTATTATATTTTAACATTTAATACTTATTAATTTGGATGTTTAAACAGTTCCTGGGAAAATTAAATCTTTTATATTTGGCATTAATTATTGTTAATGTGGAACATTATACGAGTATTTACAGCGGAATATTCGCATCACCATCAACTTTTTTATTCAATTTCCAGGCTTAGGTATATCCCGTTGCAGAAGCTCGCTTCGTAAGTTCAAGAATTCTAATTTAAATCAAACTCAAATGTCTTTATTTCGTTAAAAATTCATTGATTGTTTGAAAACATAAAATAAAATTGATGACGCTTCATTATGCTCATATAATTTAGATTATAGAGCCCTTGATAAACTAAAAAAAACACTTCTCGAAAACATGAAATTGTGAAGCTATTTAAGATCAGATTTCCTATGAAATAATAGTTTTTTTTTTTTTTTTTTTTAATTTATTTATTTTAGGTCGCTTTTTAACAACAAAGGTCATATAGCGACCACAGTATGTAGGTTACAGAGATTTGTATACATTAATAATTTTTAGAAAGTTTAGTGTTTCATTATACCCATCATTACATAAACAATCTTTCAGGTTATTTGGTACATTACAAAGTGTTTTTTCATTGCTATATGCTGTACATTCTTCCAAAAGATGGAAAACAGTTAAGTCCACACCACATTTACATTTATTTTTGTTATTTTTCTTTATCAGGTAAATATGCGTTATGTTAGTATGTCCAATGCGTAGTCTTGTAATTGCTATTTCATCCCTTCTGCATTGAAAAATACAAGGGGCTTTGTCAAAAACCGATTTTCGAATTTTAAATAATTTACTTTCGTTTTCAGACTTCCAATTTGTATCCCATAGCTGTTTAATTTTATATTTACGGTACTTTTTTAACTCTGTTGAACTTGCCTTGGTTTGTTCATCTATTTCATTTTGCATTGCAGCTTTTTTAGCTTCTTCATCAACCTTTTCATTGCCAAGTATCCCTTTATGGCTTGGTATCCAAATAAATTCTATTAAGTACTTTCTTTGTAGTAGGTTAATAATTGTTTGTTTAATTTCAATAATTAGGGGATGTATATTCTGACTATTTAATAAAGCTGTTAAACACGATTTTGAATCGGTATAAATTATATATTTTTCTAAGGGAGATTGATTTTGAATTAAATCAAGTGCTTTAAGTATAGCTATGGCTTCACAGCTAAAAATCGATTGATAATCAAAGAGCCTATACCGATAACACCCATCATTTGACAATACTGCACAACCAGACCTTCCATTTATCACTGATCCATCGGTATAAAATGCTTTACAATGTCTACGTTCCCAATGTACTTCATTAAATAGGTTTCTATATATATATTCTGGGGTATCATCTTTTGGGTTCTCAGCTAGTTCAAGATTAATAGGAATTTTAAAATCCTCCCAAGGTCCTTCTGTCAAAATCTTTCTATTGAAGAGCAAAGGAAAAATAAATTTTATTTCTTTTAAATATTTATCTACTCTAATTCGTAAAGGTTGTGGAAGTTTAGGTCGAGATTGGAATTCTGCGTCGAGAGTTGATTTTGTAAAATAGTTAAAAATAGGGTTATCCGGCTGTGACAGGACATTCGTAGCATATATCAAGGCAAGTTGTTTCCTTCTATATTTTAAGGGCATCTCACCAGCTTCGGCCAAAATGCTTTTAACAGGACTGGTTCTAAAGGCACCAATGGAAAGACGAACTGCAGTGTTTTGTATACTTTCTAGAGAATTTAAGGTTGTTGAATGAGCAGAATCATATATAATCGAACCATAATCTATCTTTTGTCTAATAAGTGCGTGATATGTGTTTAACAGGCACTTTCTATCCGATCCCCATGTTAATGACGATAAAACCTTAATAACATTTAGCCTTTTGTAACAGTCCAGCTTAAGTTTCTTTATATGTGTAACCCACGACATTTTACAGTCAAATGTCAATCCCAAAATTTTCATATTATTAACTTCTCTTATATTCTTACCATTTAATTTAAGTTTATTATTTATATTTTGCCTCTTTTTATTAGAAAATATAATGTATTCAGTTTTTGTTTTTGAAAATCTAAAACCTGTTTTAATGGACCAATTTTGGAGAGAATTTAAAGTATCTTGAATAAGTTTAAATGTAGGTTCTGGAGATCTACCTATGCAAGTGATAGTCAGATCGTCTGCAAAAAGAAAACCTTTAACTGGCTTTTCTATACATGATAGGACATCATTAATGGCCAACAAAAATAAAATTACACTGAGGACTGATCCTTGAGGAAGACCATTTTCTAGATAAACAGATTCAGATAATACATCATTGATTCTTACTTTGATTAACCTATCTGATAAAAAGTTTTTAATAAATGCTAGTAAATTACCTCTAACATTAACATTCTGTAAAAGTGTCAGAACCCTTTGTTTCCATACCATTTCATAAGCTTTTTCAATATCAAGTGCTACAGCTATTACATAAAAGTTATTAGCAAACCCATTAAGTATTTCACTTTCGATATTCATCAAATGGTCAGTTGTTGACCTGAACTGCCTAAATCCATATTGATATGGTGAAATATGTTTATTTATTTCCAAATACCATCTGAGTCGTTTACTTAGAATTTTTTCTAGAACTTTGCAAAGGTTACATGTAAGTGATATGGGTCTATAGCTAGTCTGTAAACTTGATATTTTACCGGGTTTTAATATTGGGATCACCAAGGCTTCTTTCCAGATATCCGGGAATACCTGCTTTTTCCAAATATGATTATATATATTTAACAAATACTGGAGCCCTATTTTTGGTAAATGTTTAATCATAGCGTTAGGAACATTATCTGGTCCTGGACTAGTATTACCTACTTGAGATAGTGTCAGTGTAAGTTCATGCATAGATATATCATTATTCATTGGATTAGAATTATTATGTACATCAAAAATAAATTCCGCTTCTTGATCTGTCTTGTATGCTAGAAATTCATCGTTGTAATTAAGTGAACTTGAGTTTTTTGAAAACGTCTGTGATAAAAGGTTGGTAGTTTCGGTAGGGCTGTTCGTGAATGTTCCGTCAGGTTTTTCTAATGTAATAGTATTGAACCCAATATTGCGGCGGTTAATTTTGTTTATTTTTTTCCACATTTCACCTATTGCTATGTTACTTTTTATAGATGAAACCCAGTTTTCCCAATATTTTCTTCTACTTTCCTTAAGGACTCTTCTGGAATAAGCTCTCTTTTTCTTGTACTCTATTTTAAATAAATCATTTTTGTTTTTTTTGAAATTTCTTAATGCCTTTTTTGTTTCTTTAACTGCTATTTTACAATCGTCGTTCCACCAAGGCGAATATTTATTTTTAAATATACCAGATGTTTTAGGAATCGATTTATTAGCTGCATCTAAAATTAGTTGTGTGAATTTTTGAACTATATCATTAATACAAGTATCAGAGTTTGAATTTAGATTTATAAGGTTTGAGATATTATTTTCAATTTCTTCACGGAACATTATCCAGTCAGCCCTGTCAAATTTCCATTTTTGAGGAACCGTAATGTTTTTGGAGTTAGATATGTTTCCCGGTATATGAGATTTAATCCAAATTGGAAAATGGTCACTGTCATATAAATCCTCTAAAGCATTCCATTCAAAATATGATATCATGTTTTGTGAAGCAATGGTAAGATCTATAATGCTTGTGTGACCCGTATTGCTATTGAAGTGGGTGGGTTGACCGGTATTTAATAGCAACATATTATCCTGATCATCTAACCACTCTGCTACTATTTTACCTCTAGTGTCACATTTTTCAGAACCCCAATATAGATGATGACTATTGAAATCACCTAAGATAATAAATGGTGATGGGAGTTGGCGGACAAGATCACTTAAATCATTTTTAATTAATGGGTTACTATTTGGAAGATAAACATTGCATATCGTTACCGTAAAAGGACATCTGATTTTTATAGCAACAACTTCTAAACTTGTGTTAATGTGTATTTCTTCTGGGAGGCTATAAGGTTTAATAAATATTGCTACTCCGCCACTGGCTCGGTTACTTTGTAATCTGTTTTTAAAGAAATTATCATATCCTTTTATTGAAGCGCAGTAATTACCAGTAAAGTTTGTTTCTTGTAAACAGATGCAGTCTGGACTTAACTTATCCATTAACAATTTAATATGTTCTAAACGCTTATAAAAACCATTCACATTCCATTGTAAAAAGTCCATTTGATGTAAATAGATGTATATTAAACTAAACAAAAAAAAAAAACTTTTATAGAAGTAAAAAGAAAAAAAGGAAAGCTTACACGGTTGGATTGTTAAGTTCATGTAGTTTTCTTGATAATCTTGAACATCTATTTTTTAGGGTTTTATTCATTTTACAGTGCAATGTATTGCACATTTTAATTAAGTCCTTAATGTTATCTGTATATAGGTGTACAATGTCTTTTATGTTCTTTTTTCCTTTTGTGTTGTCCATTAAACTAATAAATTGGTCTAAATTTACAGGAAAGGTTGTCTCTTTGCTTAGATTAATCATATTATCTCTAATATCTTTCCAGATTTCTCCTTCTGATCGATGGTCATTGCCCTTTAGCTTTTTCTTTGTTTTTGTATATTCTTCTACCTCTTCTGATGATATATTACTGCCCGTTTCGTCTGTTTCTTCCATGATATCCAAGTCATTTCTGTTTGGGTAAGATTGCGTAATTTGGTCTAACTGTGAGGATTCACTAACTGTGGGTGAGAGGAGACGCTTTATTCCTTTATGGGTAATTTCGGTTTGTTGTAAATATTTTTCTACCGTCGACGTTGGTTGAGCAAATGTAGGGGTCGATGTCAGTTCATCATTTCGGTTAAAAGTTTTGGTAATTTCTTCCTCTAGATTGGATTCTATTTCTTCAGGTAGTGATTGCAAATTTGACATATTTTGTGGACAATTTTTTGCGACATGGCCCATCATATTACAGGCAAAGCATTTAAGCGAATCCGAAGAAACGTAAATCCAGTAGTTTGTTCCTTCAAATGTAATCTGAAATGACTCAGGAAGACGTTTTTCATCTTCAGGGGTAACATAAAATTGCCGCCTAAAGCTCAATATATGGGAGAAACCCGGCTCAGTGGCTCCTATTTTCATAAAGGTTATAGGTGACATTAGCTTGATGTTTAATTCATCAAATTTCTGTTCTAAAATACAATGAGGTATTACAGGACAAACATTGGACAAAACTATTCGTTTATTCCTCGTAATTAACGGTTTTATTTCGAGTACATTGTTTTTTATCGTAACTTTTTTCTTGCTGTCAACCAAATCTTCAGCTGTAGTTCTTGAATCTAGATAAATGCATATTCGTGCATTTGATATGCGGGATACGAACCGTATAGATGTCGCTGGAACTATGGACGACAGCGCGAAAATGTACTCCTTCAACGTTAAACCGTCTATCGAATCTAGTATGATGGCTTGGTCTTTCTTTGGAAACAATGTTGTCGACGTAACGTTGGCATAACTTGAATTTTTGTTTTCGTTTTGAGTCTTCACACTTGTTTGATACATTGTGGGTTGTTGGGTCGGTGGGGTACTACTCATCCTCAAACACAGGGACTCCTATTACTAGGAGTTGCCCTTAAAGTTCGATTTCAATATAATATTCGACGCGTCAATAACAAACAACAGCGAGCGGCCGAGAGCAGTGAGTCACACGCGTCCGCGGTAGCTAAGTACTCGCGTCGAACTGAAATAATAGTTTGTTAACGTTTTTCTGTAGTTTTTCTTTGGCTTGTGGCTTGAATAGCCACTCAAGAGATGAAATCCTGTGATTCGAAAAACGCACCGATTCGCTTAGGTTTGCTCGATTTGCATTTCGAATAAAAAAACGCGAAACTGAAATGTATCGAGTAGTAAAAATTTTTGATTAAAATCCAACTTGAATTTTAAAAAAAGACTCGACCATATACTTATAATAATAATATCTTGGGACAGCTGACCACGGCCATCTGATCTCAAACCTGTCAGAGTCTGTATTAAGACAACTGTTAAACTTAAATATATTTTTATAGATATAATAGCTGATAACAATTTCCTTTGTTTCCGCAACATTTTACATTGATTGTTATATATCCTATGACACTCACAAATAACGTGGCTATTGGTAAAGATTTTTTTTAAATCTGTTCAGATATTATCTTCCACAACCTCACAACGTTTACCTCTTTTTGAAATTAGTATAAATTACACCCAGGCACAGAAAAAACAATTGTGCTCACCGCAAAGGTTTATCCCTAGGTGGAAAACGAACCAACGCCATCTGGCTTAGCAGTCAGGGCCACCAACTACTAGACCAATAAGCCAGTCAATATTTGAAAAACAATGCATAGTTTTTACTTTGTGTATGCGTTAGATGCAAAGTAGGTGTAGTAATTAATTTATGTTCGTAAATTTGCGATTTGTTTACAGATTTTTTTAAGCTACGGGTCTTAATCGCGTAAATGTTTTATTGACTGCCCGACGTTTCGACGTCGAAACGGGCAATAAAACAAAGGTATTTAGCCTTAAAACAAAATATTTACGCGATTAAAGCCCCGTAACTTATACAAATCTATAATAGGAATTAATTGTTTTTCTTTCCATTGTGTTTTCATTTTTCATTTAATACCCAAGTACGTGCAAAATCCGTAAGTCTGAGTCTTCAGATAAAGTGTTCATGTATCTATACCTAAATCCAGTAATTTAGGTATAGGTACATGAACCCTTTTACTAAGACTTTAGAGGTCGGTAGGTACCTCTATATGCCGGTAGCCTGCCCATTGTAGTTACTAGTACGATGGGCCGGCTACCGTCAACAACAATAAGACAATCTTGACGTTTGGTCGCTTATATAACATTATTGTAAAATTGGCAATTTGAAAAGAGTGGCCGCGAGTTTTTATTGCCAGGTTCTTTTCTCCGGCTTTACCTATTGTTTGCGAACTTGGCATTACATGTACATGTAGAATCCCGACGTATCACAAGAGTTGTTTTGCATCCTAACGGCCGGTCTCAATAACCTACCTATCGATGGATTTGGCTACTAGAGGTAGAACTTTGACCTATTTTGTATGGAGCTTATGTCAAATATATACCTCTAGTAGCCAAATCCATCGATAGTTAGATTATTGAGACCGGCCGTAAGTGAATTAAGAATTTTGAATTTTGAACAAAATCAAATGGAAGTCTATACTCGTGTAACAAAGATAACACAATAACAACGGCCATTTTGTCGTAAGTGTCAAAAAAGTTTACAAGACGGTCATTCGATTCGGCATTTGAAATTGCTGTCACTTTGTACGGGGTAGTTAGTCCAGCGTCTAGTACGCTGGACTGCCTACCTTATACATACTATACAGGTCAGTGACCTAAATATGTAAATACCTCCTTAACACTGTCAGAAATAGTCTGGAAAATGGACTAGATTGCCATCAACCTTAAAATAAGAAAAACTTTTAAGCTATTGCATAGCTTCTATCGCGGGCCTTGAGCGTGGAGACCGAATCTAGAAATTCCGTAACGAAAATAACCTAACACACCCCACTCCGACCGGCACAGCGGTGATACTTTTTAGTTTTGCCATCTATCGATGAATAGCAGAACTTTTAATGACTTTTTTTAAATTAAAAAAATAAATAAAAAAAAACATTTTTTTTTTATAATTAAAAAAAACTTTTAAAAACATTGTTTTTTTATAATAATAAAAAAAAACTTTTTAATTGCTTAAGTTGATAAAAATGCTATGAAATAGCTTTACCGCGGCAGTCCCCGAGTGCAACACATTTTTTTTTTTACAAAAAAATATTACCGACTTCAAAAATAAATACATACAATATAAATAGTTGTTTTTTTATATTGTATTTATTTCACGAATTTTTCAGATCGGCCGTCTTTGCGTAATCGGTGAACAAACATACAAAAAAAAAACATACAGTCGAATTGAGAACCTCCTCCTTTTTGAAGTCGGTTGAAAAATAAATAAATCATTTGTGCAGTCCACAAAGGCATGAGAATTTACAAATAGGGCTTTAGTTGACTAGATATTAGTAAACTTATTTCAACCAAGCATTCAAGTAGTGTAAATTCAAATCATTGTTGAAATTGAAAGCTGGTGAGTGTTTTGAAAATTAACCAACGGCTTGTCACATTCGGTTGGCGTTTAATATTACAGACCATTAGTGAAATCTTTGATCAAACATTTAACAAATGGTATGTAACATTGGAAAGATTTTCAGCTTTTGATCAAAGATTCAGTATAAAAAACCGGACAGTGCGAGTCGGGCTCGACTACCGAGAGTTCCGTACAAATTTGTTGGTACATATCTACACTTCTACACTAAATGTTGATAAACTTTCGCGATTTGTACACATCAGGTCTTAATCGCGTAAATAATTTAAGGTAAAATGAAAAATGTTTATTGCCCGACGTTTTGAACGTATTGCAACGGCCGTTGTCACGGGTAGAATCACCCGTGACCCCAGTCGTTGGAATATATATTATTCACACGATTAAGACCCGTAATATATATATATGTATATATATTTTCATAACTTCTACACTATCGTCTAATATTAAGAAGAGGAAAGATTTGGATTTTTGTATGTAACGAATAAACTCAAAAACTACTGGACTGATTTCAAAAATTCTTTCACTTAACGAAATCTGCATTTTTGGGAAGTATACGTAAGTATAGGAATGTGGAATACAACTAAAAAATTATTTGTATTCCATAGGTACTATATATTTATCCTTACTAATATTATAAAAGTGAAAGTAACTCTGTCTGTCTTCACGTTCAAACAGCTAAACCGATTTAGATGAAATTTGGTATAGAGATAGTTTGAGTCCCGGGGAAGGACATAGGATAATTTTTATCGCGATAACCGACATCGACGCGGGCGGAGCCGCGGGCGAAAGCTAGTAGGCTATACTTTGTTGTCAAAAAAATTAGAGATTCCTACAAAATTTGCAATAATGTAAAAATCTACGATGAATAATTTAAGGTAAAATACCATTTTTATTGCCCGACGATTCGACCGTATTGCAACGGCTGTGGTCACAACTACCCGTGACCACGGCCGTTGCGATACGGTCGAAACGTCGGGCAATAAACATTGTATTTTACCTTAAATTATTCACGCGATTAAGACCCGTATTAAATATATTTTCAAAATATGCACTGATTGACAAATTGTACACTAATTGTCAAATTTTACACTGATTGTAGGTATTTTGTTACACAAATAACCTGTAATAGTAAGCAAGGTGGGTGAATCCATAGAGGTCCATAATACTTGACAGATTTTTTAATGGTGACTGTTTGATGCTCCTCCAAGATAGAGGGTGTTCTTCGAGTTACACCAGTGACTACAAAGACCCAGTGAATTTGGAGCCCACATTGTTGTCCTTTGGTCCAGTAAGTAAGTAAGCCCTCCTTAAAATAAATTGTTATTGCTAGCATTTATAACTTGAGGTAGTTAATTAATCGTGATAATATATTATCATATGTTCTAAAAGGCTTAATAGGCTCCGAAACTACTGGATCGATTTAAAAAATTCTTTCACCATTAGAAACCTACATTATCGGTGAGTAACATAGGCTATATTTTATTGTCAAAAAATTAGAGGTCCTTCCGAAAAGGTATAAAAAGCTACGATATGACACATGATAATATTAATAAAGATTTAGACTAACCCCTGCTTTGCACGGATATACTAAAATTGTTCTCTTCTCCCATCGAAATAATATGTAGGTTACTAGTACACGTACAATAATACCTCAATGTCTTCAGCGTACAATTTTTCAAATATAATCTTTCATAAAAACTTGTCCTCGCAATTATAAATACATCAGAAAGAATTAACCAAATAGATGCATTCAATTTTAACATTATTTCAATTGATTTTTAATTATTTATTTATTAATTTATTGCACAATGTTGTTACAGGCAGTCCTTAAACATACATAGACCCCTGCAAAACTTACAAACTAATTAAGTTAATAACTAGATATTAAGAAAAAAAAAACGAATTATATAGGTTTACATGTACCTAATGTTTGCTAAATGCGTTTTTTGCCGAAAAATATCACCACTGTCAGTTGCTATTGTTACGTTGTTCAAACAAACTGTCTTATCCTAAATATAATCGTTATATTTTTTTGAATATGCATAGGCAAACATGGCGGGGGCTGCCGTAAACATTAATCACTCATAAAAAAGACAAAGCGACTTCTGAACCACGTATCTAACATCGACCTTACGGTATCATTAAAAGGTACGTGGACGACGCTCCTAATGACTGCTCAGGGTTGCCCCAACATTTCAAATAACAATGTAGTTAGATATGGATTTGATTGTATAGAAATAGCGTTTCTTGGTCAGTTCCCTACTTAGTAAAAGATAAATAAGTTCCAGCTTTTCGCAAAAAAAAAACTTATTTCTCATTCGACTGAGATTAATTAGTCAGGTTCGATTTTAGCGTTACTATTATGCCGTCTTGGTATCTGATAAAGCTTGGTTTAGCTTTCAACGAAAATTACCTACGTATAATAAAAATACGTACGTATAAAAATACCTACCTATAAAGGTATATGCATAGAGACTGAAGGTGTAAAAAAACCCGTCTGCCAAATAAAGATGGAAACAAGATTCCCTACATAATTATACAATTTCATGCAGTCAGAGGCTTTAATGAATCTCGATGAACTTAATATGTAAATGTTAAACTGTTTCATTTTTGGGTTCGATGGACACACACAAGCGTAATGTTAAAAGATACAAAAACAAGAGTACGCTTTCATTATAATTGTATAACCTGCTGATAGAATGAAAAAAGTACTAACAATATAATTATTTTTTATAGGTAAGTTACCTCTTTGGCCAACCCTGGCGGGCAGTCGTGTGACACGGAACACGCTAATATTTATGTAAATTGCAGAGAATATGATTAGTCCGCGTCGCCTCCCCCGCTGATAATCATATTTACGGCTTCTACCTCCTGCCTAAGGGAGGAGGGAGGTACCTCCACCTCCTTCAGGGGAGGCTTCGTCCTCGATGTTCTAGAGACGCGTGCCGTCTATCAGGCCTGAGGAATGCCATCCAGTTTACGTCGTAATAAAATTATTATTTACTCTTTGTAGGTTGTCTTAACAGATTTTTTGTTGGCACGCACTTGTGGTGGTGGGTATTGAAAGAAGGGAAGGGAGGGGTTGTACTATGTAAGGCTTTGAAAGCTCGTTATAACACTGATTTTATTATGTTAATCTGTTCCAAACTGGGTGTGGCGGCGTTAATTAGGAGAGGCTTATGTTTAGCAGTAGGTACAGTAACGTAGGGCTCGCAGGATAGCTGATACCAGATCCAGGAATCTAAATATACAAATAAAACCAGCACTTATACGCCCAGAAGAATATAAAGTATATTTTCAGCAAATCACAAGATACAAATAAAGTACAGCATATATATCATTTGTAATACTTATTTTTACTAACTCATATGTTACTAAGCAATTAGGTTAATATTTAAATTAGATACGACCCGAATCCGTCGGCCATCAAACTCTACGTCCAAGAATGTCTTTTATTTTCAATCTTATGAAAGTAAATCTCAATATGGAGTTTCAAACTTTCTTTGAGTTGAGACCTCGGCGTCGTAGTACTGATACAGGCTGATGATTATGATGATTATGAGCAGTCCTATTGCAGGAACTGGCCCTATTCATTGAGTAATATTATAAAGCTGAATAGTTTGTTTGTTTGTTTGAATGCGATCTAAATGGTCGCTTTCATCAGTCTTAATTACCTTTTAGTTGGTGGGGCCGTGATTCTGCGAGGTTAAGCAACTTTACCACTGTTCATAGATGGGTGCTTTATTCTGTACCATAGATGGGGACCAGTTTTGATATATTTTATTTTTATTTATTTAGCTGCCCGTAACTTCTTTCGCTTAAAAATATTGAAAAATTAATTCATACCACGAGGACACATTTTTCCGCTATAAAAAGTAGCTTATGTACTATTTCCAGACTATAAGCTATCTACAGAGATAGTTTATAGTCTTGAATAATAATCTGGATGAAATAAGGAACAGTCCTAATTTCATAATAGAATTTTATAAGCTACGGGTCTTAATCACGTAAAATTTTTATTTTAAGGCTAAATACCTTTGTTTATTGCCCGACGTTTCGACCGTATTACAACGGTCACGAGTAATGTGTACAAATCGCGAAAGTTTACGAACATATATTGAGTCCTAAATTGGTCCAGAACCGATTAACTGTTGTGGCGTGGTTAAATCGTTTTCGTATTTATAATACCTACAATTAGTATACACTAATCTCTTATATACAAAAATCTTGTGTCACGGTGTCGAACTCCTCCGAAACGACTCGACAATTTTTTTTTTTGTTATTTTTTTGTAAGGTTTTTTTTTTATTTACGATGGAAAATTGACGCAAACGAAGTTGCGTGGGTCAGCTAATTTATTATTTAACTAGCTGTCCCGCGCAACTTAATTTTTCCCGTTTTTGCAACATTTCTCGTCGCTACTCCGCTCCTATTAGTCGTAGCGCAATGTTATATAGCCTATAGCCTTCCTAGATAAATGGGCTATCCAACAAAAAAAGTTTTTTTTAAATCGGACCAGTAGTTCCTGAGATTAGCGCGTTTAAACAAACAAACAAACAAACAAACAAACTCTTCCGCTTTCACTTTCAAGAGATGTCACATCTCTTTGTGCCTTGGCGACTACGATAAGCCGTCGGTCTTGCACCCTACCTCTCTTTGGACATGTCAGATTTCCATACCATCGGACTAAAGGTAAGAGTGAGGGAATAGGGAGTGCAATTGTGTCTGCACAGTGCGCCCACACTTGAGTGAGGTTGGCTGTGACCATTATTGAGGCAATAATTCTACTCCTACATCTCTTCACTCTTTTTTGGTTGGTCAAGCTTCTAAGCCGGATTCAAATGACGTGGTTCGATTACCAATTGTGCGTTGAATTTTGTATTTATTTATCTATATATTTAAAATTAATGCAATATTATCCAAGCTATCAATGAAAGATATTCACCAAGTAAACTTAAAATATGCCTGCCTACGTATATGTACACAGGTAGAATTTTCCAAACAATTAACCATTCTCTAAAAAGTTTGCTTTGTAAACAATTTTCCAGGTAAATTTTTTGTAATCTTTAAACCCTTAAGGTCGCGGGATCAAGTCCTCCTGAGACGAATTTTTCCTCCATACATTTAAAGTCATAGGTAGGTATATTTTTTAATGTTGTACAAGCTTTTGCCCGCGGCATTGCTCGCGGTAAGTTTGTTCACCCCTTTAAGGCAGTTTACCTACCTGAAACCCTTCATCGTCCCTTGGTTACATCATAAAGAAAGTTCTCTGTACAATTTCATTTATCTGCTTTGTTAAATGAATGAGTGAATGAGGACTTTTCTTTTTAAAAGCACAGTAAAAGTTTTCAAATTAAAATCAAAAGTGACACTTTTCATAAGGTTTTTGGTTTATTTTTTAAGCTATTGCATAGCTTTTATTGCAGGCTCGGGCTATGATTTCATGGAGTTAGATTCCAACACTTTTTTAATAGATTATTAAAAAAGTGTTGGAATTTAACCCCATGAAAACTAAGTGTTTATATCTATCAAAATAACTCCCGAGAGACCTTGGACTAATTGCTACAGCTTATAGTTTTGGACATTCTTTTGTGGTCTTAGTCTATGCCCACTTAAACATTCTAAACAAGAAAAGACTAATACTTAGGTACATCTAAGGGTTCAACAACACAAGCTTTAACACGCGTGGTTTAAACATAGAGCCTCTACCACAGTCACATGTCTCGCTTGTCTGCGACTCTAGGGAGGAGTAGAGACGGTGGGTATACCCCCTCTCCCCCACACTGTCCAACGGGAGCTTAGACGGGTTACAGGCTATGTACTCGTGCAAATACTGGCTAAGACCTGTATTTATAAGTTTATACAGAGTTATGTTTTGAAAGCCTGTTTTGTTGAATATTACAACTTACGGTCCGCCCCGGCTTCGTATTGAATTTCCTTTACTATCTATACACTTAATATGTTAGTAATTATGTATAATTACTAGTATATTATCCCCCTTTATCTTTTGAACCATGTGACAAAAAAATATGAAAAAAATCGCTTAAAAAATTCTTTAAATGAAAATTATTTTGGACATGATCGGATCGTAATTGAGTCAGTATCTAAAAACTGCGTTTCTCAATAAAAGGATGAAAGTGCCATGAACATATTATGCCCTTCTGCTGGTGCTATTATTCAAATCAGATTTTTTCATACGGTAATGACTGCGGAACCTTACACTGTGCATGATCCGACATGATCTTGCCCACTTTGTTTTAAGAAAGTTTAGAAAAATGATAGCAAGTTTTAAGCAATAAATTAACTAGCAATTAGAAAAGAATTTTACAAACAATTTATTTTTGAATTGAGTATGACATAATGTGACATATTTTTTTTACATTGAATTATTTTATCAAATGTCATAATAATTTTGTGTTATTGTTATTTTATTAATAGTTGTACACCTAACGGTCAGACATAAGGCACATAATGTAATTGTATAAGAACACAGACATGTAATTTTACCTATATCTGACAAACAAATCATTCTTATTCTTTATCTATAATAAATGTATGTATTTAGAAATATATACGTTTTTTTATCACTTGTCCAGTTTCCATAGTACAAGCTCTTATTTTGGCGCCCCAATATTGGTCAAGTGTGAGTCGCACGTGCAAATCAAATTGACTGTTTCACTGGATTTTCCGCATTCTTATATTTTTTCAGTATTAAGGTAAACACAACAAAAAATTAAATCGGTTTAGCTGTTTTCGAGTTTTTGCGAGACCAACGAACAGCAATTGATGTTTATTTGACTGACCTGTTGGTCTAGTGGTTAGTGGCCTTGATTGCTAAGCCAAAGGTCGTGGGTTCGATCCCCACCTAGCATAAATCTCTCTGTGGTGAGCATGATTGTTTATTCTGTGCCTGGGTGTAATTTGTAACCTAATATGCAGGTATGTCAATAAATAAGTATGTTAATTAGCTAGTTGCCATACAGGCTGTGCCTAGTTTAGGATCAGATGGCCGTGTATCAGTTGTCCCAAGATATTATTATTATGTATGCTTATAAACTATTACTTTTTATTTTTTTATAAATGAACTTACAAATTGGTAGATTATCGTCGAGGTCAAAGATTGTGCGTTGATTAGGTTTTCCTAATTTTTTTTTTTGGACAATATTGAGGAATATTCTAGTAACAACTACTTTTATTAAAGGTTGGTAAACCTAGGTTGCCTACAAAATAAACAGTTAATTTTGAAGTTGTTTAGTGTTGAAATATAATGAATAATTTCTATGAGCAATTAGTGATTATTTGTTAGCAGGTCCTTATTATCGACCTTCAAAACCGTTGTTTGATTAATGTTTACAAAGAATCCTGTTATGATTGATTTAAAGAGTAATGTCTCGCAGGGTTTCAGTTAGTAGGTACCTATTGTCGCAGCTATATTCTATATTTCAATTACGAAGGCTCTTTTGACAGTTGTCGTGCAGTGCAGTAAATTAGGTATTCGATTTTTTTAAGTTTCCATTGTATTGAGTAAGTAGGTACAATAACTTTAAAAAGGCGTTGATTATATTTATGAATGAAATTAGGATTGATTGCGAATCTTGAAATGGTGATATAGATACTGTCATAAACTAAGATTGTTATTTTTAAGAAGTTACTGTTAAGAGCATCAAGGGATAGAAAAAATTGAGATCTAGTAACATAGTCCAGATAGGTGGTTCGATTCCTACAGAAGTCTCGAGTTCGATTTCTGGGTCTGGACTTCAAATTTTTCTATCTTTCATAAATGAAATTATTGTATTTGTAAATTAATTGGCAAAAAATGCCTATAAAAAGACTTCAAGATTGTTTATTGTTCAATTTGAGTGAATCATGCATACATTTTCTGAAAAGTCAAAAAGGGCTTGTTAATTGGATTAGAGTCCTAGCAATGTTGTCATGGCAATGGTGCGTGTAAGCGTCGGTCTTGCCGTGGGTGGCGGCAGCGGCAAGGCGACAAGGCGGCAAGTGTCAAACGTGCCAGTAGACAGTTTGAGAGCGGCCGCGACTCGGACCGAGACAGCGCGGCCGGTCACTATCGCGTTTCCCGCGTGAAAATCGCTTTCCCCGCGGTGGCGGTGCGACGGAGCACGTGAACGCAGTGTCCCGTCGACCGCTCGCGTGACACGCCGCGCTCCTCGCGCCGCAAACCACACGTACACCCCACAGGACCTACCTACATCCTGCAGGACGTACGCACCCGACGCCCGCCCGCGCCGCACTGCCGCCCGGCACCAAACACTCGCGCGCGCAACATACAACCTACAATCAAACGTTCCATTTTTGAAAAACTTTTCGACTTAGTCTAGTGTGTCATCGATCGAGGTAAATAATTGAGGAGAGTGTCCTGACCGCCGCGTCTGACGCGATGCGGTCGAAGGCGGTGGCGAGGCGGCTCCACGCGCAAGGTAAGTTTTCTTGCCACAACTTTCAAACTCCTTGTTTGTGTAACAAACTATTGAATTGAAAAAGAGGGCTTTTCCGGCTTTTCTGTATATAAAGATGCGCAGTAGGTATGTAAAGATAAGGACAGTGTGATGCGCTCGGCGCGCTTTGCGATTGGTCGGCGCTTCCCCCGCCTGACAAGATAGCGAGGGACATCCTCCGCGCGCTGCTCTACCAAAACCCACTCTATGCTTGAAAGGTAGAGTTTATTTTAAGTTGCGATGTTGTATTGAGGGATGTTCCCTCTGTTGTCATTTGTCATTGGATGAGTACGGAGGCTTTTCATTATTTACTTTCTTTATGTATGACAAATATATCTTCACGTCACGCTTTTGTTTTATAGGTGTGGGTGGGTATTGTTAAGGGCGTGCATATTATTTAGAATGAATTTTATATAGTTACTTATTCTAAAATAAGTCAATAATACTTCTTATTATCTATCTATATACTTAAATAACTTCGTTAGATATTTTTTTTAGGAATATAAAGCATAATCTGCTTAAAGTTGGTATAGGTAAATTAATTTTAATATTTTTTAAGAAAGATTTTTGTTATAATAACTTGTCATTGTGCGATGTGTATAAAATCTCATATTCTCCAATTAACTAGTAAGTTATGAAACGTAGAAAACTGGCATATTTCCATCGGTACGATAAGAAAATTAGTCACAAGACAAGTGACTATTGTTCTGCAGTTTCTGTCGATGAATCGATGGCGGCGGATGAATCAGTGTAATGAAAGTAGGTAGAATGTACTCATTTGTGGAGAGTCCGCGGCCAGGTGTTGTGAGACGAAAAACAAAACAAGATTAGATTATTACATGTACTTAAACTAGCCGCACAATCATTTTAAAACTACTTAGTTTCATGCATCTACATACTGCAATTTGTACTTTTTGCGAGGAAAAATATTAACATGTTTGAGACATTTGGTAGTCGAATACATATTTCAAAATAAAGCTTCCGTCTAATAAAATAAACTTATTTAATAGCAGTATATTTTGTATGATGCTTCGAATATATAACAAGTTACCTACTTCAATACTTGAAACATCGAATATTTACTTATTTAAACAAAAAGTAAAACAACTGTTACTCAATAATGGATGTTACTCTATTAAAGAATACCTTCTTCATAATATATGATATTAATTGGTGACATTATTTGATATATGTAGTGTATTTATTGTAGTGGAAATTATTATGAACTTATTCGACATTACAAATTTAAAAATTAGGTATTATTTCTACACTTGACAGATTCTGAAATTTCAACATATTCTGACATGTATACTGTATTTAATTAATTCTCACTTTGTTTTTTAGATTATAAAATAATATTATTTAATTTGCATGCTGTTTATGTTAATATAAAGAATCATCTTTGTATTAGATACTATTATTTTGTATTGATTAAGCAATGTGGGATTGTGGTCCCACATTACTAGCAATCTGTTAACCCCTCCAGCTAAGCTCTAGGCTTGTATTAGGAGTGGGTTCACGTCGGTAGTATAATGGCCAGGATTCGAACCCACAACCTCACGATTGCGAGACCGATGCCTTAGCCATTAGGCTACCGCCGCTTTGTACCCATATTACGCAAATAAATGGAATTGAATTGAATAGTTTTTTACAATGGCGCTGGTTTTCATTGAAGGTAGGGTTCGAGATTTAAAAAAAAATGTGCTAAGCGGTTGTCTACATAACGTAGTAACATTTCAACCCAATCAGTTCAGCAGTTTGCGTTGATGGAGCAATTAGCCACAATTTTCTTTCGAATAGGTAGTAACTAATAAGGGCTTTACCGCATAATGTCTCTGTCGCAAAATGTCTGTTAGTAGCAAAATGTTTCTTTTACAGAATACCTCTCTGTTTCATTCTGTGAAAATGTCATTTTGTGTAAGATGTAATTATGCGACACATTTTCTAATATTTACCTTTTCGGCAAACAGTTACACAATGTTAATACGAATCTTATCTACCCATTAGTTTTATAACTAATAGATACCTTCTTATTTAAATGCAAATTGGTAGGTATTTGTTCCTATTACAGGTATCAGTTTTATATTTATATTTTTAACACAAGTTTAATTAATATCTAAAGAAAGCTAAGTTCTAAAATCTTAAGATCCTCATAAACGACTTGATTTCCATAAATATATATAGTTTTCACCCGTATATGCCTAACTATTTCTAGTTAGTATTACTGTTTTTAAAAATATATAAGTATGGTATGGTTTGGCAACCATACCACTGGTAAACACTACTATGGCTAGTACAAGATCTGCTTAGTTTAGGATCAGATGGCGTTGTATTAGTTTGCCCCCAAAATATGATATTATTATTATCATCTATACTTATATTATAAAGCTGAAGAGTTTGTTTGAACGCGAAAATTTACGCATACGCAACTTCTTCTGCGCACATTTTCCCCGTTTTTGCAACATTTTTCATTGCTGCTTTGCTCCTATTAGTCGTTGCATTATGTTATATACCCTATAAAATTCCTCGATAAATGGGCTATCCAACAGTGAAAGAATTTTTTTGATTCGGATCAGTAATTCCTGAGATTACCGCGTTTAAACAAACAAACTAACAAACATACTCTTCAGCTTTATAATATAAGTATAGATGAGGTCAAAAGATGAGATCGAACGGCCTAATTCACTCTCAAGCACAAACAAAGGTGACATTTAGGTAATCAATTTCCCATCTATAAATCTGATACTAAAGAGTTTGTGAAGCCTTGCCCATCAGATATATGCTAGGTATACACCATCGTTACCCTCTTACTTTTTCTTTTTTTTTAAATTTTTTTATGACTCTTTCGCGGAACCCACTTTGAGTAACGCGTGGTTATTTACCTGTAGACATTCTGACGTTTCGACCAGGATGCACTGGCACAAGCGGACGAAAAAATATCCCCACTTATTTTCATTACCATTTGAAATGATTCATTCATTATTTCCTATTGTCCATTGGAAGTCTGTTATCAATTGACACAGCTATTACCAAACAACAGTCGCAAAGCTTGTCATCACCAGAACTATGTCTATAGCTGTGAAGCGATTGCGTTAGGTATTCATGTGAAACCACAAGCTCAAGCATTTGGCTTGGTTTGTACTTTTTCATAACACCATTTACATAGTTATTATAAAACAATTTCGCTTCCCACAGTCTATCCCGTGTACATTTCGATTTTCTCTTCGCAACGGCTTATGATTAATTATTGAACACTGAACATTTAACATGTTTTTTTAACACTCAATTATACAATCAAATTTACATTTCCCAAACGGCACAAATATAGTAATCTAGTCGGTGATTACACATTTGAGCTGTTTGGGGTTGAGACGCTAGGGGCTATGGGGTCCAAGTGCTCGCCTTTTGATCAAAGGTTTTTCTTAGCGTCTTGCCAGTGTATCTCGTGACCAGAAGGCTGGTCTTTTCTTTGCACAGAGAATAAGCATTGCCATACAAAGTGGCAATGCCTGCTGGGCACTCTACCGGTTGACTTAGATGGGGAGGAATTCTTCGACGCCTAAACTGGTTGTGACTCCCTTTAAATATAATCCTTTTTTTTGTAGTTTACTAGATAAGTTGTAAATAATTTTATAGTTATAGTTCGTAGGGTAATCTAGCTTAATGTATTTAATAGCATTGTACATTTTCATTTTAACAAACTTACAACTAACAAATTACTTACAAAATAGGCACAAACTTACAATCTAAAAACTATATATTTACAAAACTAAAGAAAATAAGACCCGTTTTAAGCGTCGAAATATATTCCTCCCCATCGATGTCGACTGGTAACGTACCCAGAAAGTTGGCAGCATTGCCACTTTAGTTTTCAATGTTTATTTAAAAAAAAAAAAGACAGCCTTCTGGTTACGTAAAGAACTGATAAACCGATTGGAAATATCCTTAAAAAGAGGTCGGGCACTTGATCGGGTATATGAGATTTTCAGTATAAATTCGGATTCGTCGGGATGGTTTACAAAGTTTTAAACAAAAATATCTTGCTGGACATGGTACTTTGTACCTATAATACTAAAGTAATTACAATCCAAAGGGAAACCGAAAGTAATGGTGTTCTA
Source organism: Herminia tarsipennalis (assembly GCA_945859575.2). Classification (NCBI taxonomy): domain Eukaryota; kingdom Metazoa; phylum Arthropoda; class Insecta; order Lepidoptera; family Erebidae; genus Herminia; species Herminia tarsipennalis. The sequence continues at coordinate 14,742,416 of OX243846.2, read as the reverse complement.
AGGACCCTCCGTCACTGGTAGGTAGGTATAATAATAGATGCCTTATATTTCAGGAACTACTAGTCCGATTTGAAAAATTCTTTTTTTGTTGGATAGCCCATTTATCGAGGAAGGTATTGGCTATATAACACCGCGCTACAACTAATAGGAGCGGAGCAGCGACGAGAAATGTTGCAAAAACGGGGAAAATTTACGCATACGAAGTTGCGCGGGACAGCTAGTGTATAGATATAGGTATTGAAAAAAGTCCACACAAAGATTGTCCTCGGATTCTTATTTCGCGGTAGTACACATTATACAACGTCGGGAAATAAATCATAGGCTTTACTCTTAAAATATCTACGCGATTAAGTCTATAACATTGTATAATCAGTTAGATATTTATAGTGAAATTGAAAAAAAAAAACAGGACACTTGCCAAAGTAAAGAATCTCCCGAAACAATCAATCGACGGATGTAGATTACATACACCCAGATATAGAAAATTAAATAAGAGACCTCATTTGTTTTGATCACTTGGTTCACCGGCTGAAAGCCCGTGCAAATTAAGACTTTTTATAAATAGCTGTCCCGCGCAACTTTATCTGCGTAAATTTTCCCCGTTTTTACAACATTTCTCATTGCTGAGCTCCTATTGGTTGTAGCGTAATGTAATATAGCCCATAGCCTTCCTCGATAAATGGGCTATCCCATAGTGAAAAAATTTTTCAATTCGGGTCAGTAGTTCCTGAGATTACCGCGTTCAAACAAACAAACTCTTCAGCTTTATAATATTAGTATAGATGTACTAGCCATTGATATGTAGGCCTAGACCGCGCTATCCCTTTCAATTTAAAAGTAAATATTTACTGCAAAGCGTCAAAGAGAGAAAAAACTCGTGCGGCCTTTGACAGGTATTCTCCACAAAGTAACGTTGTCTTGTTCTAGAGAGTGGTCAATTGTGTGAGGTTATAGCGCAGTCCTAATCTCTACGTCAATAGGTATTAGCTGACCTGCGCTACGTTTTGGAAACATTTTTCATTACTGCCCGGCTCGGCTATTGGTCGTAGCGTGATGTTGTATAGCCTAAATAGGTTATCCAACAGTAAAATAAATTTTCAATTCGGACTAGTAGTTGTTGAGATTATTGCGTTAAAACAAATAAACAAACTCTTGAGCTAAATATCAGTATAGATTAAACAGAAGATTTAATTTAAACACTTAGATAATTGTTTTAGGGAATTACTTATCAATCAACCAAGTAACCATATTTCCAAAAACTCCGAAAAATTGATTCCAAAATATCATATATTATTACTACATCTTGTAAAAGCTAATTTATTTTGAACAGCAAATAGTCGAAAATAAAAGCTTTTAACCTTAAAACATCCACGCAATTGGGTAATCTAAAAAGTAGTACAATTTCATCTAGTTTCATTATGAACCAGAAACGACTAGCGATTATAAATGTATATCGAACAAGTAGGTACATTTAGTATCAACAAGCAACATTGGAAGGCTGTTATCAATGTATCGAGACAGCTATTTCCAAACAACGGTTGCACAAGCACTGAAGCAATCATCATTTTTTACGATTAGGTTTATAGCGCAAACGTATTCGTAGATAGGTGTACGGCGCGGCCAGTTTGTGTTTTATATCTTATAAACTTTTATGTATACTTATATATACCTTATACGTATAAATCTATACTAATATTATAAAGCTGAAGAGTTTGATTTTTTTGATTAGCTTGATACGTTCTCAATGTCTCGAGGAAAAAATACATTTACATTCAGAGAAAAGAAGATACGAGTGATGAATTTATTAGCAGTTTACTAGATCCAATTATTCTCATCTATAATTACGCCATCACCATTTGGTCAGACATGGTGATTAAATATACCTACAAGTTCGTAAATTAATGAAGCAATACTAAGATATCAAAGTTGCGTAGCATTTCGGTAGCTAGATAGCTACGAAGATACTACGTAGTGAATAGATAGCAATTTCGTAGACATACGCATCATTGTTCGTAGCAAATAAAACTATGTTTCAGATGTTTGCCATGACGATATATTAGTTTCTTTTAGTATTTAATTCCAAATTTGCACGTAAAACTACGTTCATGTTAGTATGGGTTAGATAATAAATTTCGTAATAATTCTGTAGTATGAATATTTGTTGCCTTTTTTTTATTAACGAGTTATGAAAAGGAGATACGTAGGCAACTCGATTGTTTAAACACGTTTAGATTCCAGTAACAGAGTTTTGAATCCAAGACAGGCCCTTTAAAAAGTAATCACTAATTGAATGGTCTTACTAGCATGCTAAGTTTGGTAATGCTCCAAAAACTTGATTGGAGTCTTAGTCTCCAATCTGTGTCCTCATACGCTTAATCAAAATCCGTCTAAACAACCAAAGAGATGCCAACTGATGGAAACTCAATGATGACTGATATTCAAAGTGACTACGTTGAATATTTTTGTTGTTTATTACTTAAATTATAATGTGCTAACCGATAGGATACGGAATTGGTTGATTTCATTACCGAGTTGCACGTTTGTTGCCTTTGTCAACTTAAATCCATTAGATGACTACATTGACTGATCCGTGAATACTTCTATTACCTCTTGGATCCACATTGAAGAGCAAAAGACGTAATATATTCAAATGCTTTATGACTGTCAAGTTAGTTAAAGAATCTTTTTAAGAAGACAGAAATTGGTTAGACGAACAGCTTATTCAGTCAATCCCATTCCCATTCTTGCTACCTAAATCGTTAAAAATTCTGCAGCAGAGATCTGAATTTCCAATCCTATACGCAAAATATAAGCGCTTTATCATTTGAGTACATACCGAGTACATGAGCTAGATATGTTGTAGGTTAGAACATAAAGATTAAGTTGATATAGCGTCCATATCTGACTGTTTTTATCGTGTCATTAAAATGGAACGCGGGTGCGTTTCGAAACGCTATCCGCACCAATGTTCAGCGTTCGCGTTCATAACGCGTGTAAATGTTTTATTTTATAATACGTACTTATGAAATGGGGACTAACGTTTATAATATATATTATAAACGCGATAATTAACGCGTTAATGCTTCAGGTTTCAATCACCTTGGGCTTAGTTTTTCTACTTATTATTTTTAAATTGATGGCAATCTTGTCGGTTTATCAAATTTCCAACCAATTTCTGTCAAGTGTCAAGAGTATTTACTGTATACTTTAACTACACAAAGACTCGATCTCATAGATTTTGTATGTATTGTATTATCACACGTTAAATGCGGTGCCGTGAAAATGATAACAGTTTAGTTTGCCGTCATTTTCATAGCTCGGACTCATTTATTTACAGTAGCTGACCCGTGCAACTTCGTCTGCCTTAATTTTCCCCTTTTTTGCATCATTTTTCATTGCTGCTTCGCCCCTATTGATCGCAGTGTGATGTTATATAGCCTATAGCCTTCCTTGATAAATGTTGCACATCCAACACTAAACATTTTTTTTAATTCGGCCAGTAGTTCCTGAGATTCCGGTTCAAATAAACAAACTCTTCAGCTTTATAACATTAGTATACATTTGAAAAGATTGTTACGTTCTTCTTGGCAATAGAAGTACTGGTTTTGTTTTAGTCAAGACGAAATGTGACCATTAAAATCACTTTCATAAAATATCTTACGTAACAAAAAAATTACGACCTACTTTTATTCCTATCACATTTATAACAATATAAATAAATATAACAACAATGATAAAAAGTGTTACATAATAATTCACATAAAAATTTCAGAGTTTCCTAAATTTATTACCTAGGTATGTGAAAAATCTAAGTGGAAAATGGTTACAACTGGCACCGTAGCGAAAACCAAGGCTCATATTCTATCAAACAAATACCATGGAAGTACCTACAAGCTGTTTGAAGCCTGGCCAATGATATATATAACGATGGCCTATAAAGTGGTCTAAGTTTTAGTAAAGTTCCTCGTATCTCGAGGTGAGAAACTCTAAAAAATGTAAATCAAACTTTACAGACCTATTCGGCTTGCATAAGTTACAAGTTTATGTGGGTATATATTTTATACAGGTACCTACATACGTACTTATGTACCTATATTATGTATCGTATATTATACATAAGGAGAGCTCGTTCAATATCTGGCCACGTCTTTACGACGATCGTAAACGTGAGCTCGCTCGCAACGATCTTCACCTAAGTGTCGGGAAATTCGATCCCTGACCGTTGCCCCTTTGTGCGAGAGGTTGATTGCTCGCGCATACACGCTTTGTATTCGATTCAAGCATCGATGCTCGGAGCTTTCCTGTATCGATTAACTTATCGATATTGCTCCTCAGATCTTATCATGTTGGAAATATTTGCGTAGGGCTGTATTTATCTCGAGAATGTTTACAAACTAGGGATTTCTGTGCAGTGCTACATTGTCGAATGTTTACATTATTGATATTTTTAGGAGTTCAAAACACACGCATGGTCTTTAGAACTGGTTTTGTTTACATTCTGGCTGAACGTAATTCATTTCAAGTCGTGAAAGGTCTCGTTTTAAGGTAATATAGCCTAATAGACTGCGAGTACGATCACAATGGTTCTCTAAACAAACTTCCCTGGCTAAGAATTCTCGCCGCGTTGCGGACAATGGCGATGTCTTCCACAAATAACCTGAACAATATTCAATAAGCACGCCGGTTTATTCCTCCAGGAATAGTAGTCGTAAAGTTCGCAGACATACCTACGGACGGATCCTCGAATCACAATAACGCTGGAGCTCAGCAGAATCCATAATCTTATTTTTGTACCGCACCGCGAAGCGTGAATTTCGCAATTACGAGAGTACCGACGAGCGCGGAGGAATATCGCCTCAAATCTTTCTTTATTAAAGACTACATTCGTTCAGCGCAACTTTCTCAAAATAAACAGTTCTTGTCTGTACACGTGCGAATGTCGACTTTATCTCGGAGACGGAGAGTTAGGTGACGGGAGCGGCCAGGTGGCGCGTGAAAGCGGACTCTTTGCGATGGCAGGAGGGCAGATTATGCGTCGCAGATGTTGCCGGGCGACATCCATTGTGTTCCCTCCTATAATTTTATCGAAGCTGATTTACGATCGATTGTTCGGCCGGTGGACAGTAGGCGAGGCGTGGTGTGTGTGCGCGCGCGCATGTGTGCGTGGTGCGTGCCTGCGCGGCTCGTAACTTACCTGCAGATGGCGCTCGGATATGACGACGCAGCCTCACTCGCCACACAACGCCCTCATAAATTAAGAAACGTCGTTTCAGACCGTGCTCTTTTCAGTTTTGTTTTATACATCGCTGGGAAATTACTTTCCAACTAACGCCTTTATTCAAATTTCTTAGCACGATGAGCCATATAAAATAACTTTTATTTTTCATAAAACTGCTATTATAATTAAATGAGGTGACTAAATCATTGCGAAGCCCTTGAAGTGACCGTGAAGCGGTAGAATGTATGGCAATATTGATACTCAAGCTATAAATAAATAAAAAAGAAAGAATTCGGCCGAGATTATATCGATTCACACCAATTTTAGTTTCGATCTTTTCACTACAAGATGTAGCCATAAGTATATAGATACTTCTTTACACGAATCAACTACGTGAAGAAGTACACGAGTGACGATATGAAGTACTCATTGGTTTGGTACCTATAAATAAGCCGCAGCATTCGCAAGCTAACGACACGTCAGTTGATGTTTCTTTGTTTGCACAAATTGCGATCAAAGCGGTATATAAGAAAGTGGATCGCATTCTTACCTTCTAATAGCAAAACATCTAAGTTATTCAGTTCAAATGCGTATATGCTAAGCTTTTGAGCAGATGTTTATACAATGCAAGTGCACTGGTATTGCCATGATAAAACGTTCACGATAAAATAACCATTATGTATTTTACCTGCAAATTGTTTTCCGGCACAATTAAGATTGAGTTTCAATACTCAATAACAGCGTGTAAAGGTAAACGAGGCTAGGTCTGCAAGCAAGCGGACATAGTAGGTACTTTTAAAAACAAATATTTTCGTTTTTTGTGTCAGAGGGAAATTCTGCAGCTTTACACGAGGTATTTGAACCTACTACACGCATACTTTTAATCGTCAGAAAAAATCCTCTAAATAACAGCGAAAATCTTATCAAAAGCCGTGGGTAGTTTTGATAATGATAAGGGCGCGAACAGACAAACAAAGAAGGTGACTTTATACTTATTTTGAAAAAGTATATGACTAAATACAGAAAAATCCTAGTTTAATTTTCTTAGTCCGTGCGACAAGAAAATTAGACTATGATTTTTTAAATGATTGACGCTGGTGTCGTTTGGGAAGTGTCCAAAAATTGCATAGTAAGTATATTGGATGGATTGGGATGGAACCTCCTCTGGATCATCGGTTTTATCAAGGTAAACCTGAATTCCAAAAAAAAGAACAAAGAACACTTATAATATAATATCATAAAGAGATAAGTTTGTAAGTTTGTAACATTGTAGGGATGGAATGGATGGACCTATGGATCTACTAAACCGATTTTGAAAATTCTACTAATAGAAAGCCACGTTATTTATGAGTGTCAAATGCTATATACCTAAAATCACACCACAATCGGGTCAGTTAGATTATAAATAATACCACCTAGGCACCAGGCACCTAGGGCCTTGCTTATTTTAAAATTAAATTAAGTGAACAACTGCGTAATTGTAGATTCAAATCGTTAATCTCCAATCTATGATTTGAACATAACTGCTTCACGTCATAAGGAAGCAGATAATCTGGAGCTCAGACAATGTTCAGATCAATTAAGTTTAAAATTTTGCCATTGCTAGTAACCAAAACAATGAGAGTAAAAAAGGAAGGCTTCATACAATAGCGATCAAGCAATGAACACATAGACATAACTCACGGAAACGGCTTAACAGACCGACCACCTCGGACTTCTTTATTCCGAAGGTGTCCCTAGATTTTAAGTTCAAGAACGATATCTACCTAGACATAGTGCATGGACTGGGTCCTTGAATGATGTCTAGGTATCTCCTTAGGCAATCTCCTTTATTCCCAGTAATTCCATGGAAGAAGTTCCGAGGGTGAATAATGGGACTTTCTTTCCCAAAAGTCTATGTGCGAAGCGCAGTATGTATGATGCTTTCCACTTGTATTTTTGATCCTTTGTGCTAGTAAGTTAAGCTCCAAAACCTCTCCGCGTAACTACCCGCTAGCAAAGCCACCTAAACCGCCACTCGAGTCGCGGTCAAATGTATGTAAAACAAGAAATTATTAGGGAAAGGCGCTAACTTGAAGTCGTTAACATATTGACAGGCGGTAACAAATGTGTGGTAACAATAACAAATGTTTTGATTTCTTTTGTTTTGATTCTTTCGTTTTATAAGCATGGCTTCATTGTGTTGACGCTTTTATGTTCGGAAATTATGTTTTTGTAGTCACTTGCGTACGGCCTATGTAGGCTTTTACTGTTCTACGTTCTTTGGGACGTGGTGGGAACGCCACTATTTGATTGGCGTGGCGAGGAGGTACATGGAACTTTCTTGTAAACACAAGAATATTTAATAGTGTTTTAATGGAGCCTGACTTTCTGTTTAGAGGCATGGCGTTAATATCTGAGCAGGAGTTGATTTATAAATCAGTCTAAAATAGACACGAAATATAGAAACATAGGTCGAAGATATTGTAATCCAATTTTCATCTCACCCTCAAAAAATAATAAAATAAAAGTGATATATTATACTATTAGGATGACTATGATACCAAAATCAAGGTTAAATATAAAAAAACTATATATAATATTGAGATGCAGCATGTTTTATACGGAAACCAGGAACACTCGCCGGCCTTCCCAGAACATTCTGCATCAGAATCTGATTATAGGTTTCGGAACGCATAGAGGAAATACAGACAAAAAAATATTTTTATACATATAGATTTACTTTAAGGATTGCTTGACGTTTCAGCAGAGTTTCACTGACCGTGGTCACAAGCTATCTAGCACGATTGGGTTTATTCTAGTACTAGCTGTACCCCGCGGTGTTACCCGCGGTTAATTGTTAGCCTATGTGTTAATCTAGGGTGTCAGCTAACTCCATATCAAATTTTATTAAAATCGCTCCAGCCGTTTAGACGTGAAGAAGTAACAAACATACACACTCACATACTCACAAACTTTCATACATACATACATATCAACCCATATGATGGCCCACTGCTGGGCACGGGTCTCCCCATTAGAACCTACTGGTATGTAGATCCTGGGGGTAATTGCCATAATCGCCACGCTTGGCGAGCGGGTTGGCGATCGCAGTAAGGCTTTAAGTACGCAGAGGACGCTGCTGCCCGTCCTCCGGTGTGAAATCCCTTAGTCGCCTTGACGACACCCACGGGAAGAGACGGGGTGGTACTATTCTTAAGCCGGTACCACACGGCCAAACAAACTTTCGCCTTTATAATATTAGTGTGATTAAAGCCAACCTAATAATTTGCCAAAATCCCATAAAAAAAATCCTCCGGTTAAAAAATCCCTGTCGGAGGCATTAATGAATCTCGATGAACTTAGTACTGTGCCACCGACAGCATGATATTACTTATATAGGTGATCTTGTTTGCATCTTGTTGCTCAGGCGGGTTTTTTATATTTATATATTTTTTTATTAATACCTACTTATTAGTGGTTGAGTGTGATGTAACAACTAACTTTTATCGCAACGATTGCCAAGTATTAAAAATTGGTTGGAAAAATAATGGTTACTAATTGACTTTTTTTTAGCATTACAGTCATATAATAATGTTTTACCTTTTTAAAATGCTTACAACTAGCCCTTTAATTTAACACTTACCCATATTGCGGTATTCGAAAAAACTTTTTCGTACCCCGCATATTGCGCGGTAATAAAGAATATTACTTAGGTACATACATACAAGATACGCGCTAAATACATAACTCTTCCTTGCAGTCTGGTAAAAACGTTACCATTTTCTTAGTTTTATTGAAACTATAGCCATGGCAACCTTGCTTCGGTCAAGCGTTTAATGGGTGTCACTATTTCAGTAATGTCACGGTCTCGGTCGGCGCGTCACGTCACGCCTGTCAGAAGGACATCAGCTGCTAGAAAATTTACAGGATTCTATTTTGGTTACCTCACGGTAGACGTTTACACTTGATCGTTTGTGTTTTATGGAACTTCGTATGTGGATGCAACAACTTTTTATTTCCTAATAACAAAATAATGATTACTTAATTTTTAAATAGTAAAATAGTTAAACTGATTTTCTTCAAACAACGTTTAGAACCATTCCGATTTAACCGCCTTTTGACATGATAACTCGATGAATCGATGACTGGGTACATGCACGAAAAACCGTCACGGTCCCTCACGTTCCGCCTGCTGATAGGCTAAAGTATTGGGCCGTCCACTAAACCTGTTCCTGTCCAAGAACCATGCCTGTGGTTCTTTATTACAATGTCATCAATGTTAATGGCGATTGCAGCGACATACGATACAATTGTAGAAAAAAAAAATATTCGCGTGGTTGTTCATCATTACATCATTCATTACAATGTCATCAATGTTTTCTTATTACGTAAAATTGTCGTTCGTAAACCGACTTTACAGACAACCAATTTTTTTTCTAAATATGACACAATACACAGTCAGACACACACGATACATTTATAACCCCTTTTGCTGAGGTTAAGCTTTATAAAGGCGTCATTTTGCCTTGATCATCAGATGTTAAAATGTTAAAGTAAAATATATTGACTGGAAAACAGGATCAATAGCTTTACATACTCAGAACAAGTGCAAGTGCGCGACATTTTAACACACCAGCACTCATCTATGGACCTGATAATTTCCATATTGTTTAACTCCGCCGATGTATCCACTACTGTGAATTTGTCAGTATACTTTGCTCTCTCTGCTTTTGACTGGAATCTATATCAATAGATAGCAGTCTAAACGCAATTAAGCACTTACTAGATTCAGATAATAACAAGCCCAGCAGTTTTTGTAATCGTTAGTAACGGCTTTACCCCAAGTATTTACATAAAAAATCAGCGTCGAGTAATCTATTAGTATAAACAAACTAGTGTAGTAGGAATGTGGGCGAAGGCGAGCTATAATTAAACCCGGGAGTCAAGGAAACCAGGTCGGCGGTGGCGGGGCTTCTCCTTTGTGAGCGGAACCTTTCAATTACTACCTACCTAAGGGAAATGTGCCGCCGCGGAAGAAAAAACTAAAGAAATGTTTCTCTTATCATTCGTATTTAAATGGGGTTGAAGACTGCTTGAATGCTTTTCGAGAATATTGTATTATTTCTATAAATAAATTGATATTTAATCTACAGAATGAATTTATGATACAATATTCATATTCACATTCATTTATTCGCGTTAGAATGTGGTTACAAAGTTGGCTTACCTACATATTATTTTAGTTCGAAGACACATTTAGCCACCAGATGCATAAGCGTAGCATGCGAAAGACAGGTTATAAGTATATAAAATAAGAACGAAATTATAATAGACTGACAGCAAAACACTTATACCCTATGAGATCAGTGTACATTAAATCGCAGTTTTTGAAAAAAATACGAATTTAATTTACTATGTATTAAACTTTTTTGAAACTGATTAAAAATGTGTAAAACAGGCAATATACCTACATATATTTAAATATTAAATTCTTGAATAAGAACGCTGTTATGTAAATTTTAATTTCAAATGAACTCATTGTATGTCAACAGTATTTTCAATAATAAACTCTTCATCACAGAATCGTAAATTAGATTAAAAGACATATTTTCTCTATCAACACTGTATTTTCCTATTAATAGTCAAGTGTAGACAATAAGCTAATATCTGACTTTGTCCATAAATCGATATCTTAATTAAATCGATACGAGATACTCGCAGATGTCTTTAGTGATTTAATATACACAATCAGTAGTCTACAGACCGTGGAGGACGGTGTGATAACAGCCAGAGCGGTGATCTCAACTGTATGCTTATCTATGATTCACGCTACGTTTCACGCACGGCTTCTATTTCTCACCATAGTTTATAGATTTGAAACCACGAATGTGTTACGTGATGGGCATTATATAATAACATGAAAGACATTACCCTTTTTGGACAGCAATCCACTGCTGGACATAGGCCTCCGTGACACCGCACTCCGTCCTCCGCATCCAGTCCATTCTAGCGACCTTCTTTAGATTGTCGATTCATCTGACTAGGAGCCGTTCAACCTTATGTTACGGAGTCGCGATCTCGGCTCTAAGGCAAACAGAAATTGATTTCATTGGGTTCCAGTTGAAAACCAACGCCAGGTTCTGTCAACTTGGCATAATGCTGAACTGGACAACCATTTGTTGCAACCGCGAGGCACAACTTTTATCATTAGGTATAGTTTTCTAATTTAATTGTAATTATCTAATAGTAAGTACAAATAATGATATTGTGATATTCATAATTAATTTGGTTTCTCTGCTTAATTTTATTTTTAAGTGTCTTATTTTTTTATTTTATTTGGATATTTGATTTTTTTTGAGACATTGTTGTACTTAAATAATTTTTAAGTAGTACTTACTTCTGTAAAGTTGTGACGTATGGTGCAACAAATAAATGCTTCTTTTCTTTTTTTTCTAACCGTGCGGGATTATGACGCGCATCATCTACATTATACTTTCAAGCTGTAAAAGTTTTATGAATGTTTCAATCTTTTTTGTGCTGAATTGGAGCCTGACGTAATAACAGTATTGTTGTGAAAACAGGGAAAAGTATCTACCATTAGCAAAAGCAGTACCTGAAAAGCAATACTGGAAATTCGCGCCTTGAAAACTTTGCGAAAACATTGGATTTTAAGAATTACAAGATGGAATTTTTTGAAGAAGCAAGGAAGGATGTTCTTCTCAGAAATAACGTCGACATTTTTTCACAACAAACCGGACAATATGCATACTTATATATTTTCTTCATTATTATATTGTTTACCTACCTATATTCATTTTAGGGCGTTATATCCAATAACGCCCTAAAATAAATATAGGTAGGTAAGCAATTAATATTAATTATAATAATAATTGTATTTAAACTAAGATGTCATTATCCCCCGAGGTTTAATAATGGAGAAATTGTTTTGAAATATACCAAATATGAACCGGAAAGACCTTGACATCTAAATATTGGTCGCAACGGGAGGTCCCCCGTAGATGGTCAATACACATCGATTGCCAGAATTACTGTTAGAAGGAAGCTATGATCTTCAAGGGTAATGTGTAACAGTTATTGTAAGTGCCGTGGTAATATGGTGAAAGAGGGTCCTCGAGAGTGCCGAGATAATGCCATGCTTATTGAGACCGGTCAGGCTTTGTGCTGATGGAGTTAGGAAGTTTTCGGAGTAAAGGTCAAGACTGTTTATGTCGTTAGGTGTTTGGATCTTTAGAATTTGTGTATTGTACAACTAGAGACAGAGTGAAAGGAATGGTTGCTCTATGTGCCCATTGGCGAAGGATATACTGTTTCCAGGCAAAAATAAGACTTTGATTGGCGCGAGGGGTGTGTGTGGGTGTTGACATTTGAAACAAAAGTATTTTTTTAAAGTTTATAAGTTACGTGAAACAAATACGTGGAGCAAAAGGCACCATAAGACCATCTCGTAAATAAAAAATAGGTATAACTTTTGACTGCCTCTGTGGTGCGGTGGGAGTGTGTCCGACTGCTACGCAAGAGATCGTGGGTTCGATTCCCACACGGAACACCACTTTGTGTGATCCACATATTGTTGTTCTCAGTCTGGGTATAATTTGTGTTCGCGACTTGTACATTTGTAAAGTCCCCCGCGACACAGGCTTGTACCCTACTGCGGGAGTCGTCCTTTTATAAAAGAATAAAAACAAATATCCTGGGTACGCCCGTGATTAAAGGTTGCGTATATTTCCAAGTACCTTAAGCTCCACTATCAGATCATACAAACACGATTATAATCATAAATGTCACTTATCTAGCCTCGGTTGCGGTAGAAGATGTAATTAGAAACGAAATTGTGTTTATTGTTTATTGCCTGGACATAATATTTCTTTATGGCCTGATAAGGGCCTTTGTATTAAGGCCATTTCCCCAATTGTATTCAGCTATTTCATTATTTTTTATTTAGTAATTGTTATCATGAAATGTGTGCTTGAAATAGGTCTACGTTGCTTGCTTTTAGTTTAGATAAAGGTACATGTATAAAGTATTTTCTAGTGCAGAAGTATATGAAATGTAGATAAAGAAAATATATTTCACCGTTATCTAACAAGTATCTTTTGCAGGGGATTCGTTGAGAAACACAATGTAAGAACTCCATGATGGTTTAATCGATCGTGTTTAAAATAATTTTAGTTGAAAGTATTTGTAAGCGCTACCTTTTTGATTTTTTTCATATTTTTGGTCACCAAAAAATATGATAAAAATGAATGAATGATAATGACCAAAAAGATAAAGGGGTGGGACACAGTTTATGCAACTTTCGGAGTGATTGTTTCCTAATACACTTCCACCGCACCACAGAGGCAGTCATTTTTTTTCAAGGGGTTGTAATATAGTGTGGGGTTTGTATAATTGATAAAACAGCTCCCACCTTACCAGTACCTTTCCGAAATTTCCTCTAACTCTGAATCTCCCCCGCCCATGATCAAAATATCAAAAGTAGAGAGATAATTTCAGACCAAAGTGGTCCGAGATTTCATGTCTTCTTTCTTTGTATGATGCTTTACAGCTGTTGTTACCATCGTAGGCACAAGCTTACGATGTTAGCAACACCTGTAAGCTTTCTTTCCCGAAAAGAAACCTCGCACACTTTCCAAGTTTTTAATTTCTTTACGAGTTTACGGGTATTTTTTTTTAGTACTTACATAATTAAGAAGTTTAGCACTCTTGAAAATGTTGCGTATACGAAAGTATTGAATTGATGTTGCTAGCTCTGAATTCTATCTAAAAAAAATCTGAAAATATACAGGGTGTAACAGAAAGGTGTGGTCAAATTTCAGCAACGGATAGGATATGTTATCAGTGTTGCACCTACCATGGTGCCATAGCTGGGTGCATTATTATTACATAGTTATAGCATATTATTTTTGTCAAAATTCAGTAGTGAAAGGCGTATGGCATAACAATTATACCTCCCTTGGTACAAAATTCGATTGGATTATTATGGTATAGAATTTTTTAAGTCATACTTTTTTTAATTAATAACTTTTTCATTAATAAATAAACAAATGAAAAAATCATAAATATTTTTTTAGGGTACTCCGATTTTGATAAAATTTGGTATGTGCACTCAGTTTCAATGGCATATTCCAACCCTTGAATATGACCACACCTTTCTGTTACACCCTGTATAGATATTACGGGTTTTAATCGCTTGAATAATTTATGGTAAAATACCTGGTTTATTGCCCGACGTTTCGACCGTATTGCAACGGCCGTGGTCACGGATAGATACCGTGTGGTAGTCTACTCGTGACCATGACCGTTGCAATATGGTCAAAACGTCGGGCAATAAACAAGGTAAAAAAATCTGTACCGGAAACTAAAAGCTCTGAATCTTTCGTTCAGGGTTATCCTATGTTTTGTTTCTTTACTTTTTGGTTTGCAGTCAGTTCCGTATCGTAAAAGAGGCTTAGCAGTAGGTATATGTGGGAATTTTCATCAATAACCTCAACATTTCGAAAACATAAAGTATTTTTTTTTAATGATAACTAGCAATGTGGGATTTTGGTCCCACATTACTAGCCATCCTGTTAACCCCTACAGCTAAGCTGAATGGCTTGTTAGGAGTGGGTTCACGTTGGTAGTATAACGGGTAGGATTCTAACCCGCGACCTCACGATTGCGAGACCGATGCCTTAGCTATTAGGCTACCCCCGCTTCAAATTTATAAAAAAAAAAAAAGTAAAACATTGTATTTAGCCTGTGTGTATTTTCCCTACCTATACATTATTTCATTCGGAGTTAAGTATTTCACACACATTGTATTTTTTATTTTTTTTCTTGTATTTGTTGTAAATATAACTTGCAAATAAAAAAGCTGACTACGTACAGTTGAAAAGCTCACTGCATTCATAAAGAACGTCCCCTACTTGACTTCAACACCTAGAAAAAACCTGATATTTTTTTCTACGAACACCATAAAAATATAGTAAGTTATATCAGTACAGTGGTTTATGCTAATTATTATAAATGATTGTAGGTAAGGGTTATTGTCCACTGTGCGCGATGCGATGCTATCTACTTCCGAGCGTCGCGCCGACGTTATTATCATAATAGCTTTGAGACACGAAACTTAATATAAAGGGCACTAGCCGTGTGATCAATCAGCTTTACTTCATTATGTCTTGTAACTTTGTGACAAACTTGCCTAATGGCTAATGGACGCACGCTGTTACAAATATAAGCACTTTTTATGTACTTTAAGTGAGGTTTTGTTACCTACAAAAGATAATCTAGAAATGTTTGAGTGAATAATTTAGTTTTTTTATTGTAATTAGGTAGGTTTTTTTATTTTTGACGTGGTTTTTATTTATTGTATAGTCGCCATGATTACGCACTTTAGCCTCTGTCAAATAGAAGTAGGGCACTACTGGATTCTTGGTGAACTAACAATTCAGTTGTGCCCCAGCTCTATTTTTCTTTATAAAAAGACGACTCCCGCAGTAGGCTATAAGCCCTGGGTCGCGGGGGACATCCAGACTCGGAACAACAATTTGTGGATCACACAAAGTGGTGTCCCGTGTGGGAATCGAACCGACGACCTCTTGCGTAGCAGACGGACACACTCCCACCGCACCACAGAGGTAGTCCATTGTGAGTTGATCTGTAAATCTTTGAAAGTTAGTAACTGAACTCTTTATGCAGCATCTCGCTACAGGTTTCAAGTATTTATTTGATTTTTTTTTTTACTAAAAGCATAATAGTCAGCTTCTATAAGACGCTAAACATAAGCAAGTCTTCAAATTAATGATACTGGACATGGTGTTCAAATGTTCTTTGGTTCTAGTATGAGCTAAATATTTGTGACTACGTAGATATTTCTGTCTGAAGATATAACGCTTTTCGGGTTGACAATGTATGTTGGACCATAAAACTATGCCATGTAATATATATAAATGGAAGTATTGACTTAATTCTTTCATCAACACCCCCAAAGACCAAACTCTAGGATCTAGAAAGCCCAAATTTTGCAAAATATTTTATTTTACTATTTTTAAGAAAACTGTAAAGTTTCCTTAAATAAATAAAAATAAGGGGTCAGATCAGGCGAAGCCTCAGATCAGGGTCTATCATTCATATATTTTTTTTCTTTTTTACGGCAAGCCCGCGCGTTTAACTGTCAAAATCTTGTCATATTGGTAAATAGAGAGCTGCGCTTAGAAATGCATCGCGCATACGCGGGGCGCTCAAAGAAGACCGCGCGCATGCGCGATGCGTTTAAAGAAAAAAAACAAGATATTAAATAAGAACCCAGTAATTTAATATTTTGTCATCTTATCGCTTGAAGTATTAAATCAGTTTTACTCCTTTGATCCCACACTTCCAATATAGATTGGAACTAAAATAGCTCAGAAAAGTAAACTATCAACGGAACTATCAATTACGTTATCAGGATGATAGATGGTAGTGTGACAGCTTGCGCGTTCGATTCTCAGGTCGGTCCTATTGTTAACGTGACGGATCGACGCGACTACTTAGATATACTGTCACTTGCAGATATCTTAGATGTTGAATACAATTTAACGCGTAGAAAGTAGTACGGATTTTACGTTCATTTAGCTTGAACGGAAAATCTTAATAATATTATGAATCTGTAAGATGTTATTTTCTTTTTTATATAAAAGGTAACTAGCAATGTGGGATTTTGGTTCCACATTACTAGCAATCCTGTTAACCCCTTCAACTAAATCAATGGCTTCTGTTAGGAGTAGGTTCACGTCTGTAGGGTAGGATTCAAACGTGCGACCTCACGATTGCGAGACCGATGCTTTAGCCATTAGGCTACCGCCGCTTGATGTTGGTTGCTTTTTACGATAAAACTAAACGTATTTTGATAAAACTTTACTGTAATCTATTTAAAATTCACAGAGGCTATAAAAATCCAACATTACGCGAGGGAAGCCTCGAAGAATCGATGGTGGATACATAATGGTAAAATTCATGGGAAATCTTCATATTGAGTAGTTGACACACAATAATGATTACAGAAAGTGGGAAGAATAATCAATGACGACTTTAGGGTCAATAGTGGAGACAGATATATACAGATAGGTGTTACTTTTGAGCACAACTCCATTTTCGGAAGTTCGTGTATTTTATTTTCTGCCAAGATACATTTTGTTTTTAAAAACATATTCATATATGAAATCGCCTACCAAAAGGCCTAATCAAGTAGGTAATCAAGCGTGCTACGTAGATAGCTACGTTGCTACGAAGGTTGTGTTGTCTTTGCGTAGCGAAATAGTAACATAATATAATTGTATTTTTTTCTACTTTCTATTTTATATTCATCATCAGCCTATCGCAGTCCACTGCTGGACATAGGCCTCTCCAATTTTGGGATCAGATGACCGAGTGTGGGTTGTCCTAAGATGTTATTAATTAGATGTTATTATATATTTACTGCCATTGTATGTTTTTTTTTTGTGTGTTAAAGTTTTTCTTAATAAATATTATTATTATATTATATATAATTGCACGCCACTTTGTTCTATTAAGTAAATCTCCAAAAAAGGAGATTTTATATTAGCTCAGCCTATTTCATAGGAAATAATGTACTTTTCATGCTTTTTAATTGAGTTTGGAGTTCAGATCACATAAAATATGAAGAACCGAAAACTAAGCAAAAACTATAAACTATCATCTTAATCTAATAGTAGATAGCGTTGTCCTGCTTACTTTTAAATTACTCTATGTTCATATTTCACAAACGTGCTTTGGCAAAAATCGATAACTTAAATTAGTAGATTGGCGATATTGATTAGAAATATACATTTTTAAAGAAAGCATTCATTAAAAACCAACCTTCAAAGTTACAATTCAGCATATAATTTGAGATTCCATCGGTAGTCATAATAACTTAGCGTGAGTTTGACACAGAGACATAACATTTTGTGTTTATAATATTGGCACGAACCACATCGCTACTGCCTCTTTGTGTATTGTTCTACTTTCAAGGGATAGTGTTACTTATTTAAGAGATAAGATTTGGGCGCCAGGGTTACGTATCAATATGATTCCTTGTTTGTTTCTAAGAAGCTGGTAGGTTAGTAGTATTTTGAACGAGTAGTTGAGGTTCCAATTGGTCATTAGTTATTAATGTTTTGTTTTTTTGTTCTCGGAAGCGTCTATAAATTAAAGTGTTTATGGGATCTATGAGGCGTAATAGAATTGGGTGGAGCTGGCACGAAATCGTATAAATGAGATGCCAGTGTTGAACGGGGAATATCCTGGCTTAGATGATAATGACGATGTTGACTGAAATTGGTTGACTCACTAAGTTACTTTTATAGGGGACATTGTCTGTTTCACTTCAACCCATCGTGCACATTTAGAAGTTACCATCAGTTCATTCCGTCAGTTACCCCAGACCGCTGCAATTAAAACAATAATAATAATATTACTGGTAAAATAGGTAAGGTATGTTACATTCACTTTGACCAAAGTTAGCTTTTGGTACCTACCAAATATTATCAAGTGCAAATAGACATACTTAGTGGTTTCCTACACACTCACATCATAAAATAAAGGTAATTGGGTTAAAATTTATAATTGGCTACGCATACCTGACTATGGATTTTTGTGGCAGCGAGTATGAGCCACTAATGAGTCCACATGACATTTCACGAGCTCGCTTATATACATTACTACATTCATTTAGGGCACTTGCGCACAGGTACCCTGAATAATTTCACTATGGTTTTGGACAATGATAAACATGGTATTTAGCTTTTTAAGAAGGGTATAGTGAATTTGTTGGTTTAAACTGAGCTCCTTAGCCCCTGGTCTTCATCCTCAGTTAAACACTTTAGATGTAGAAGGGCCTAATATATCTACGCCCTCCTTTGCATGTGCGCTTTTCCTCTTCGAGTTCTTGAGTTCCTCAACGGTGATACGCCCCTCCCCTCAACCTTACATCCTGGATCCGCGACGATTCGCTACAGTGTAGTCCGCAACAGTACTTCTATCTTATAGAAAACTGAAGTCAAATAATTCAATGTGTGACTTTAAGTAAAGTCACCAGAACTTATTGAGAAGTTCCAATACTGCGTTCACATAACCACAACCGTATATCATAAGGACCAAGATATACATTACTGACGTGGTTACAGACCCCAAAAAAAGTTATGGGCACACGCTCCGCGCCCACAAACTCTACGGGTTGTGGGCGCGGTAGTCGGAAGCCGAAACTTTACATTTTTATTAAATTTTACAGCTTGATACATATTTTACCTCTGTAGTAGGTTCTAATTGACGTATAGTTTCTCCTCTATTTAATTTTAATTTTAGATGTAACATTATCTTGGATATTTGGATATAACTCTCCAGATATTTGCCAACGGACCAACGAGGATTGTGCTCATTACCACCGTTCCCACTACGGTGGATCTAATATAATAAAATTATTAATAATTTATCTTCAGATACTCGGTTGCTAGTTAAGGTTTGAGTAAGGGTTAACCCTTGCTCGTGAGTAAGCAGACGTTCGGACTGTACATGACCAATCATCACATACCGTCCGTATTTTTGTCGGAGATAATGCAGCAAATGAATTTCAATATACCAACGTAGATATCACGATAGGTCAGTCCTATAGAAACGGTCACATAATTAACGGCAATTATAGCGAAATATAGCAAGAAACGAATACTACTCATGAGTGTAGGTATATATGCCTGTTGATGACAGTGTTAACCTAATCGAGTTTACTTTCTGCCTTGGTAAAATCTGTGCGATTATCGAGAGTAGTGACATTCAGTCAGTATTCGTTCTCGGAGACTACAATGCACACCCTGATACATAATTTAATAAGGGACTTTTTTACATAATCGGTTTTACAGTATGATGGTCGTGGTCCGGGCAGGCACGTCTTGCTATCACCGTAAGGGATGCAATGGTAGCTGTTTACTATCAGACAAGCCATTAACCACTCTAGTGGCATAAAATTACTATAGAATTGAGAAATCTCTTCATGCGGTTTTTATTTTCACGATTTATTTTCAGTAAACGCCAATACATCAATAACAAAATTTAAATCGCATACAGTGTGTCTCCTGGCTTTCTTATGCACATATCAAGTGTTACAGATTTGGGAAAATAAAATCGCTAGGTATTTTTTTGCAGTGTGGGCTAGGCCTTACAGTTATAGTTTCCAGTATATAAATGTGCGACCCGCGCTTCAGGGAAGCTTTCATACATGTAGTCTTTGAAATGAGTCAGGAATTAAACTGAAGTTTACAAATAAAATGCAACTTATTTAAGTGACTGGTTTTCTTTATGTAATTACTTACACGAGAAAACGTTTTCATTTTAATTTCTTTAGGAATGCAGGATTTATTTAGAAAATATGAAAAACATCAGATTAGATTTAGATTTTGCTATGTTTGCACAATTGCACACGTTAGATTAGTTGTTCGATATGTGAAATATCTTGCAAAATCTTTAATTTTATCTGCCCCGGGTCCTTATTCACTATCTTTTTTTTTCTTTTTCGTGTCAAGCCCGCGGAAATTTTACTTTTAACTGTCAAAGTCTTGACATAATGGTATATAGAAAGCTGCACTTAAAAATGCATCGCGCATGCAAGCGGACATCTTTGAGCGCACCGCGCATGCGCCGATTCGCGCGGCCTTGCGGATGAAATGCAACTTTCTGCAAACTACTACCTGCTACCAGATAGGTAAAACTTAAATAAGACTTGAAAGAGTGTAACTAAAAAAACACCGTCCTGTAGGATAACTTTGTACTTTATGATGTTAGTAAAAATACATTATTTTACGCTAAGCAAATAAAAATGTATTTAATTAAAAACCTCAAAACGAATAACTACCTACTGAATGATTTGACTATACATAAATTATGACGTTATAACACTTAATATGTATTTCATACAAACTTCAAATTACCATATCCTTTTGACGTTTCATAAAAACAACAGATTTGACTGGATAAATATGACGTTAGTACTTACTATTTTACATATCTTATGATCATGTAGCATATTTGATTTTGATTCAATTTCGTATTTTACCCCACATCAAAGCGAGCGTAATTTTCTTTTAATATTTTCTATCGCACCTATCAAGGAAAAAGCACCTAAAGAAAAACTCCATTAGTCTATATCCGTGGTTATATAACGACAGTATATAAAAGATTGCAGATACGGAGATCGTTAGGCAGTAACAGTGTAATTCAGTTTCATTAGCGTGGATCGATAGCCGCGACCAATTATTCGCCTTTATCACCAATTAAATGTTTACGATGCACCGCCATTGCTGCCGAGACGAATATGTAAACAGGAAAGTAGGTATATATCACTATTTTTATTATGGAGTTTGTGAACGTGTGTGAAATGATCAATTGTTGTTGTCAATATTACGTTTAGATGTTGTAATGTTGATATTTTCATTTTTTCATGATCACTGCCAAGTCAAATCAGTCTCTTTTTATGAAACGTCTAAATGGCAGACTTTGACGTTTCATAAAAAGAGACATATTATAGTATTATAAATGGAATTTAGCACTATAATGTCATAATTTATAGTCGGGTCTAATCTAAAATATTTTATTATCTAATATATAAAAATCTCGAGGGAATGTAATGTCCAAAGTTGCTCGACCGATTTTAATGTTTTTTTTATGTATATTCGGTAGTTAAAGAGAATTCGGTAGTTAAGTATTTTTCTATAAATTCCGATTTTAGTATTTTTGTATGAATTGCAAAAACGGGTAAAATTGCCGCAGCCGAAGTTGCGAGGGTCAGTTGGGATTGTGGATCCTACATTACTAGCAATCCTGTTAACCCCTCTAGCATAGCTTAATGGTTTGTGTTAGGAGTGGGTTGGGTTCACGTCGGTAGTATAATGGGTAGGATTTGAGCCATTAGGCTACCGCCGCTTCGAATTATACACGAACTGTTTTGCAGAGCATCTTAAAAAAAAAAACATTGCCTGATAAGAGTAATTTAAGAATTGAGGATGATGTATCCAATCTCATGTACCCTTCTTTTAATATGTTTATCTCTTGTTTTTGTATCAGTTCTCTAATATGGGTGCATATACAGTTTATATACAAAGAAACATTGTAAACATTGCCAATTTGAAAAGAGTGGCCGCGAGTTTTTATTGCCTGTTTTTTTCCTCGGCTTTACCTATTGTTTGCGAACAAGCATTACATGTACATGTAGATTCCACTTTTCACAAGAGTAGTATTTTGCTTCCTAAGTGAATAAAGATTTTTTATTATTATTATTTATTATTAATATATTTTTTGACATTCTAGTTAACACAATTGGGTTTGTGACTACAAAGACCACAAAAAATAAATAAAAAAAACAATTAATAATATTAGGGAAATTGTGGTTACATCTTCAATAATTCTGAAAAAATGTATTTATCTGAAATTTATGGTGATTAATAAAATAAATACTAAAAGTCAATTGTCACATAAACAACTAGTATTTCATACAAACTGTATTATGTGTCTTGAAGTTTCCCAGTCAAATCTTTATTGGGATCGTTGTTATTTTCTTTTGATGGGATTATTTGTAACAATAATTTTAGTAGGGAGGGAAGGACTCTTCGCCATTCTAGTTAGTAAATATTATACATCGAGTTACCTCTGGATTTTTTTTACCTTTCGCCTCTAAATTGTTTTGCTCAGGTTTCTGTGTTGATGGCGTGTTCCTGTGTTATGATGTCATTGAGAAACATACAATCGATTATGCGGTTCTGTAAATAATGTTACTGTGAATATGACGTTGAACGTCTTAAGGTTATTTTGTTACTTTGCAAATAACAGTCATTGCATGTTTAATATGCGGTCTGGTATTGATTATTCCATCTACATGATACGATTTTAAACATATCATAGCAGATATTGAAGAATAAATTGTAACTAGTGATACTTGTACCATACTACAAAATATCCAATCGTTACAATTTGAAATTTGTTTTCAAACAATTTTAAACTGTCAATACTATCAGTTTTTGAGATGGCATTGCGGCATTCCAGGAAAAACCTTTTTACAGGATCTCAAAGTAAAATATCTTGTTTTCTAGCATTAAATGCTTTAAAATAATCGTAATATTGAGCTTTAGGATGGACTGGTTTGATTTTATAATGTCCGAATTGAATTCTCAAACTATACTTTACTCCAAAATATTCTGTCGCTGCTATTCACTTTAGAGTGACAGAGTCGTCGTGAGCCAAAAACAACGTCTTAAAATTGAATTGCGTTTAAGCACTCGGCCGTCAAAAGCTGAAGGTCCATTCAAAAGCATTTGTATTAGACTTGTTCACCTTAAAGTTATTTGTGACTTAATAACTTTATAAAGACTTGTGTCTTGTTAACCCCTCGAGCTAAGCGAAACTGCTTGTGTTAGGAGTGGGTTCACGTCGCCTTCGGAAGTATAATGGCTGGAGTTCAAACCAGTGACCTCTCGATTGATGAATCTGATGCCTTCACCATTAGGTTATCATTCGAGTAGTCGTAAGAGAACTAAAGTTTACAATTTCTTATTGTATATTATATCAACCCATATGATGTTCCACTGCTGGGCTCGGGTCTCCCCTGTAGTTCCTGGGGGTAATTGCCATAATCGCCACGCTTGGCGAGCGGGTTGGCGATCGCAGTAAGGCTTTAAAGTAGGTACGCAGAGGACGCTGCTGTCCATTCTCCGGTGTGACATTCCTTAGTCGCCTTGACGACACCCACGGGAAGAGATGGGGTGGTACCATTCTTAAGCCGGTACCACACATTTTTTTATGAAACCAAAATCAGAAAATAGTATTTCGAAACGTCGCAAGTCATCTCAACAAACGCGTAATATTAAAAAAAAATATTGCAGCAGTAAAACCACGCCGTTAACATTCTAATGGAGTACCGACTTCACATTATAAATAGGTTAAGTATTTTTGATAATAGGAGGTTATATCGTTATAAATGCTTATTAAGGTTGCGTAGGGCGAACACGTCAATTAGTCCCTAATCTTGCTTCGTGACTTTTGACTTATGGGTGGTCGATCTTCGAGTAGCCATTTCACGATCGTATCAAAGAAAAACGGGCCACTATAAATATGATCACGACATGTAAGCTTATAGTTTAATAGCGGTAAATTTGTCACCACTCTGCGACCTTGTATGTAAGTATATCGTGTGTGTAAATAAAAATAATTAAGTAGTTACAACTATAACCTGCGGTGGCACTAACTTGCTTTGTATAAAATACATGCTACGCCACGTAGAAGAACACAACTGGGTGCTAACTCATCAATAACTTGATTCTACAGACTGTTGAATGACTGTAGTGATATAGTTGATATTCAGTTTGGTTCGGTTGGTCGGTTCCGATCTATCTTGATGAAGTATGTTTCTCAGAAGTAATACTAAAATCAAAAATACCCTCAACTCATTTTTAATCAGTAGTTTAGTTTAAGCTGTTTATTTTTAGTAAATTCTGTATGTACCTATAATTGTTTGTTACACATGGCCTATCTGTAATTGGCACTGATTAAAAAGTAATAAATAAGAAAACGTTGTTTGTAAAGTCGGTTTACGGACAATCATTTTACGTGATGCCGTCATAAGATTTTTTAAATTTAATTGTGTCTTATGTCGCTGCAATCACCAAAACATTGATGACATTGTAATAAACAACCATGCCTGTGACAGATTTAGTGGACCCGGGCGCATGCGCGCTATCAGCAAGCGGAACGGACATGAGCGGTGATGTCACACTTATTCGTGAGTTCAGCCGGTTTATAAGACGTTATCACGTCAATACGTTAAAAATAAAAATATATCTACGTATTTATGGGGTGTAACCCTCTAGCCTTGATTGTACCTGTTTTGTACGCAAGATGTCACCGGCCTTTAAGTATAATGCTGAAAACTGAATACAATGATAGAAATCCATCTGTTATCAATCTTTAATTAATTAAATAGATGTGTAAATAATTTATTGTTATGGTAGTCGTACACTATAGTGTATGTATGACTACAATGACAATAAATTATTTTACATTGATTAAGGAATCGTTTGAAATTTTCTGAAAAACAATGTTTGACCACAATTTCACTTGCTCAATCATCAAAACAAATACGTCACTGCTGTTTATATTTCATGCAAAGGAGTATGGGTCCATACGCGGCGCATCATTTTGACGTTTCATAAAAAGATGAAATCGAAAGACTGAATCGACATACGAACTAGTCTATTCTATTAAAAACAATTCGTGCTTTTCTTCTTCACTCTACCAGAAAAGCTTAAGTGCTTAAAGTCCGCTGTGTAAGTGGATACTTAGGCAACGGATTTCAAACAGTTAAGATTTTCTATAAGACAGATTACTACACTATATATTACTTATTATTTTAAAGAGGTAAAGTATGTGAGTCTGTGAGCTTGTAGAGGGTAATCTCTGGATCTATTGAATCGATTTTAAAAATTCTTTTACCAATAGAAAGCCACGTTATTTGTGAGTGTCATAGGTTATATAACATCTTTCTACAACCAAAAGGAGCGGAGCATAAATGAAAAATGTTGCAAAAACGGGGGAAAAATAACGCAAACGAAGCTGCGCGGGTCAACTAGTGTAATGTAAACACGTGTTCAGGTTTCGAAGGTTTAAAAAGAAGTATAGCGGTAGATTTAATAGCTATTTTAAATGCAGGAACATTATGCTTCTTGAACAATGTACACGGATGGTTTCATTTCTACGAGTATTCATATTGATGTAAATTTTTTTTAAGGAAAATGTGCGATCCTACTTGTAATAAAATTATACATTTTTATTTAATGTTTATTAAGATCTGTGTCCATTAGCTTTTATGTGTTGTGCGATTCGTGCTTTTTTTTTTAATGAAACTACTCCCGCAGTAGGGTACAAGCCCTGTATCGCGGGGACTTTGCAAACATACAGTTATTGTGTGGCCGACTGCTACTCAGGGGGTCGTGGGTTCGATTCTCACACGGGATACCACTTTGTGTGATCCATAAATTATTTTTCCGAGTCTGGGTGTACTTTGTGTCCGTGACTTGTATGTTTGTAAAGTCCCCCGAAACACAGGGCTTGTACCCCGCTACGGTAGTCGTCTTTTTTTAAAATAAGAAATAAATAAGTTACTCTAATTTGGTTGAATTCATTCTGAGGCGCTTTTATTTAATTTTATAATTTTTTGGTATATCATTCATAGTGTAGTTCTTTGGTATATCATTAAAAGAAATAATAATATGGAGCTAGAAAATTATCTTAACGACTTATACACTCGTATTTACAATATTTTATATCCCTCCATCGCTGAAAATCATATGCTCAAAAGACCACATTCGCAAACACGATATTCGCAAAATATCATATTCTTTATAAATTTTGACATAAAAAACTGTCCTTTTCAGAATCCCTCCCCGATTAAAGGCTTGGGTTATATTTTACTCTGACTTTAATAGTCGCACTAACAAGCATATTGCATTAATTTAGAATAGCAACATTACAAACAAACTAAAAGATACAAAAAATGTCGTTACAACAACAAAACCAGCACAACAAATCAAATAAACATATCACAAACAAAAACCAAAGACAAGAAAATTGCCCTCGTTACCATAAATACATCTTTTTTCTAGTTTTTACTGCGATCATAAACTACACATGTACTGTATTCAAGGAGGAGGTAATTAAGTTTCAATTTGCACACATACAAACAAAGAAACCTACCATCTGATATACGAGTATTTACATAGAGGGCTGTGGGCTGAGGACAGAGGGTGAAACCCTCCCGTACCGTGAGAACAATTAACCTTCATTAAGATGAAAGATAACTTATTAGTTCCGTGATTGTCAGTTTGGCTTTTTGATTTTTGTTATTTATGTTTTTATTTTTTTTATCTTTAATAGAAAAACTTGAAGACAACGGCAGAGAGGTAAGTCACCTGTGCCAAGAATTGTTTTTAAACTTTCTGTGAATTTTATACATGTTAGGTATATTTCGGGACTTAATCGCGTGAATTATTTAAAGGTACGAACCTTTTATTTACGCGACGTTTCGATCGAATTGCACCGATCGTGGTCACGGGTCGACTAAAATAAGCTAGTAAATGGAACGGATGATTGAATCTACATAGTTATTTCTGTTTTACTTATTTTGTTGACTTTTCCTATTGAGTTAAAGCTTATTGTTTTAGATTCTCAATGAAACACGTCCAACAGTAGAGAGGAACAAAACGTATACCGAAACTGAACTCGTATCTGAAGTTCTCCATCTAAAGTTTTTTTTTCTTGTCCTCCATTCGTTTATTCGCTCCAGGAGGACTATGGCCCGCACATTCTGTGCATCTGCCAGTTTCTAGTTTAATTTTCTTTTTATTTTTGTAACATGTTTTGATTTGCTTGCAAAACGTAGATTATAGGTAGGAGTTTATTAAAGTTAAGGACATCTGAAGTTTAGTTTAGCTAGCACGCTGATATGCATTGAGATGGATTTTCGTATGTATGAGTGTGACCAAGTAAGGAGATAAAGTTTTAATATAAAGTGTCCTGTCATACCCTGGGTCAGATCAAACTCAAATGCTTTATAGTTTAGTATCTAGGGAAATATGTACGCTTATAAGTCAATTTAATAGATTAGGGTAGGATGGAAGTGTCATACACAAAGGGTAAAAGTAAAAAAAAAAATAGAATTAAAAAAATAAGTAAGGAGATTTAGTGAAACACTATGAGATTTGGTGGAAAAAATACATAGTAGTTAGCAGCAGCTATGACCGCCAAGTACCTAAATATAATTATCATATTACTAAAAAAACTTTTTTCGACTTATTTAGTTCTTAATAAAACAGCCTGCTGCTTTTGTATATGTCAAACATTAGTCCTAAACATTCTTTAGGAACTGGTTTGCTTACAAATTGAACTTTATGTGGCATCAGATTACAGTAGCGTCATTAAGCGTCCACTCACACAAATATACCAACACGATACGGTATGCAATCTAATAATAGTTCATACTTATGGACTTTGCCTTACTTAATATGGTACTTAAGTACTATTTCCAAACTATGATTATGATTATCTTCTTTTGGCTGTTTACTTAGTATCCCGATGGAATATATTAATTGAACTCCTATTATCATAATGTTGTTTATGTTTAAGTTTTGTTATAATATACCGCCCAAAATCGGTCGCTGTGGAAGTCCTTGGGAGAGGCCTATGTTCAGCAGTGGACGGTTATTGTTTTTTTTTTTTAAAGATAACTAATACTAGCAATCTTGTTAACCATTCCAGCTAAGCTCATGGGCTTGTGTTAGGAATGGATTCACGTCGGTAGTATAATGGGTATGATTCTAACCCGCGATCTCAAGATTGCGAGACCGATGCCTTAGCCATTAGGCTACCGTAGCTTCAATTTTATGATGATGATGAGATAGGTATCAAGGTGTTTGTCGTATTTCAATATGTCCGATATGCTGAACGGGTTTTATTAGACAGTGTGAAATATATTCACTGTGCTTTGTAAAATTCTTTGAACGACAAAACTAACTGCTTGTTGCCTCTTAAATGCCAGCAGTGGATACAGATACAGAGATACAGGCTGATGATAAGATACCTAATAGAAAAAAGATCATCATTTCCGATAAATATTATAATTAAAGTATAGTGAAAGGATCTAAGTTCCATTGGTTCCATACAGACGCACAGGGTTCTAATGATAAATGATTTATCATAGACATTAAAAGCATTGCATATTCGAAACATACATTTTGGAATCTAGAAGCGTTAGGTACCAACTTCTCCGAAAAATTATGTAGATAATGAAAACGTGGTTTTGTCAGTATGTAGGTAAGGTTTTCCTACGTTTCGTGACGGAATTCGTTGGATTTCAACGTACGCGAGTGGAAATGACTGCTTGTTTATGGGGTAATTCAAAGGTTTTTTTAAATCGTTATTAGTTTCTTCAGAAAGTGCTGCTAGTTATCAAATTTTTTTATGTAATTGTAGTAGTAAATAGGTATGGATGTCGCCCAAAGTTTATGTTATATTACGAAAAAATATTATTGACTTCAAAAATAAATACAAAATAACTAAAAAGAAAAAAATAAAAAAGATCATCAAAAATAAATAAACATTTTAAAGTTTGTGCCAAATAAAACATAAAATCTACTAACTCAACTTTTATGGAGTCGATAATATTTTTTGTAAAAAGTTTTTTTTACATTAGTGGATCACATTGTGTAAAGAAGTTGCCAAGTATTTTAGTTAAACGAACCTACCCGTAAATTGGCAAAAACTGTCGTGTTTGTACTTGCACTGCACCATTGCTAAGAAAAGGTATATAATACGCACTTTTCAATTTTCACCTATTTTGCCTTCTTCCATTTCAACACCTTTGCCCCGAAAATAGAGTGTTTCAGGGTTCATGATTGTATATTTGTGAGCTTCTTTGTATAAGCTACAGAATTTATTTACATGAGTTTGATATTGATAGAATGGTTCAATGACACCAGATCACATAAGCTATATTTATTAAAATAAAACAAAAAAAAATAATTTTGAAAAAAACCCAAGACAAAATTGAATTTAAATATTTTTTCGTTTTCAAATTATCTTAGCCATCGAGAAAAAATAAATTACAGTTAACACACACACACACACACGAACACTTCTTATCCCAAACACATATACCGTTTCCGTTCCGGTCTCAGGTGAAAAGAAGGCTTATGTCTAGCGCTAGAGATGATAAAAGTCATGATTTTGTGTTTTTTATAAAGGCAGACATTATGTATTTTAATTGTCTAAACCAAGTCTTAATTACTCAAAACTAAGCACATTATATTTTCACCTAAACAAGGCTTAAATTCTTACTGCCTCACCTAGACTAGATATGGCTCAGAAGTTCGCATGTCTAGTTCCGGAAACCGTGATCCACTTACGGCAGTTATCGGATTAGGAATTCCGTTCTACCGCCGCCGCCGCCCTCACCCTATCACCCTATCGCCCGCTGAAGGGATTTGTGTAATCAAACTCAGTTTCCTACTAACGTACACACGGCTTTATTGAAAAATAAATACTCTTGTCGATGTAATTGGTTATATCTGTAGTTGAATTAATTTAGCTTTGAAATTGGAGAAAGAATTTGTAAGTGCTTAGTAACTTTTGTTTATTAAACTTTGATTACGTATTTTTATAATGCTAGGTTTAAGGCATTTGAAATGGAAAGTTTTTTACTAAACTTACGTAATTGGGGTTATATGTAGAGCTGTCGGTCTGCCCTCAAGAGCGGATGGAATCCTAAATATTCAATTATAAGTAGGTATATTAAGGACTAGCTGCTGGCCCGGCTTTGCACGTTCGTTTTTTATACCTTGAGTTACAATATTGTAATTTTCATAGGCATCTTTGCTTTTTTTTGACAGTAAAATATAGCCTATGTTACTCCCTGATAATGTAGCTTTCTAACGGTGAAATAATTTTTCAAATCGGTCCAGTAGTTTCGGGGCCTATTCAATGCAAACAAACAATAAAACCTTTCCTTTATAATATTAGTCTTGATACTTTTGAAACTAACATTCAAAAGTATCAAGACTACTATTATAAAGACCTACATTTTTGCTTTTCATAAATGTTTATCTATTGATTGTAGACAAATTATCTGGCATATTGATGTTCATAGAGACGGATATAATTAACGATAGGTCTGGCATTCATGTGGTGTAACAACTTTTGTAAGGTACACTTCACTACACAAATTTGAGGTACAAAGTTGTCATGATATCATTATGTAAAGTTGCGTGATGTAATCGCAAAAATAATAAGTAGATATCGAAGTAAAACCTCACTTAAGTGCTTCTTTAATCAAAATATTCATAATCAAATCTAAGTGGAAGCCATAAAACCTAGGCAAAGTCATTAATAAGCGGCGCAGTTGGTCACGCATGTCGTCCAATGAACGCGTTCTCACTCGCTCGAACACATTTTCTTCATTAACTTGTCCGCCTCTTACCTTTTTTCTACGCTGCAGTAACGCTCTTTTCATATTAGAATATTCGCGTGTGTGGTGGCGTAAATCACTGGATTGTCACTGCCGTGGACTTATAATTTTATTGTCGGACGAAGGCGACACGACAACGCTGTCACGCGACAACGGCCGGCGCTCGAACGCCTCACACGACACCACACGGATCTAGCTTTTATTGTCCCTGCTCTAATTATGGAGTTATTTAGAATTAGATCTCACCTGAGATTATACGTCTAGACTTGTGCTCGCTCCTTCGTGAGAGATTAATTATAATTGGGCGGCAATATAAAGTGGATGATTAAAATATTCTGATAGCTAGAGTGCTGGTTCGCCTCGCTAGGTTTACACAAAAATGTTGCCGATTTGAAATTCTATTTCGTGCTTATGGAGATATCGCGTGAATGAATTAACAAGCTCCATTATAGATGGGTAGTTATAAAAGAATCATAAGTTTATGTTTTAGTTCTTGACGTACAAAAGTTAAGTGACGTTACATAAAATGTTGGCTATTTATTTTAATTGTACTTAACTTTTTTATTACAGAGTAAATTTCATTTTATGAATATTTTATTGATATGACGGGTCTATATTTCGTTTTACGAAACAAACATACCGATAGGTACCTGTTCATACTTAGGTTCACAAATATTTTTTTTTTAACAGATATTTACGAAATGCGACAACAAAAATGTATAAAAAATAAAATCAATTTAAAAAAAAACTATAAAAATAAAAACCTGCCTGCACAAAAAAGATGAAAACAAGATCCCTTACATAATTATATAATTTCCTGCAGTTGGAGGCATTTATGATTTTTTTTCACACCTTTTTATTTTGACATCTCACAGCCGCCATGTTTGTTTTTTTCAAACGTTACATATCTAAGAACACTTGGCCAATCAAGACGAATCTAACGACGTCATAATTGTATAAATGCGTTCAGTGGATTGTAATACGTGCGAAAAACATAACCCTTCCTTATAGTCGAGTAAAAAGAAGGTCGCTAAGAATAAAAAAAAAAACAGACAAGTTACGCTATGTTTAAATCTTCAGCATAACGTGACGAAAATCGTTTGTATTCCTATATTCTAGGCTGTTCAGCCCATTCTGAATACAAAACACGTAATATTCCACAGTCGAAAGTAGGTTGTCCATCGGCCCCGCCTACCTACCTCGCTATTATGCGACAGGATGCCAACCAGTTCAGTAATAGGTGTCATTACTGTGTCGTTCAGAAATTGCTTTACTATCGGACGAGTTATCACGGCCGGTTTATAGGTCCAGATTACATGGTATGTAGAGTTTTTACACGCGGTATATAAGTGGCTTTGTAGGCCGCACTCCACCCATCGGTTATTGTTCATTACGGCTTTTAATTGAGTGTGGTTTAGCGGTGACTATGAATGCGTAATGTTTTATCAAAATATGTTTTGTAGGATGATTTTAGAGGTGTCTATCTATGTCTTGATTGATATTCTATGTCGTATTGAATGCCTCTGTGGCGCGGTGGGAGTGTATCCGACTGCTACGCAAGAGGTCGTGGGTTCGATCCCCACCCAGGATAAAACTTTGTGTGATGTGCACGATGGTTTATTCTGTGTCTGGGTGTTATTTATCTATAATATGTATTTAGAAATAAATAAGTATGTATATCAGTTGTCGGGTTTCCATAGTACAAGCTCTGCTTAGTTTGGGATAAGATACTGCGCAGATAGCGTTGTGTGAGTTGTCCCAAGATATTATAAGATATTATTATTATTATGTATATATATAGAGGTTATTAGCGAGGTAAAGGCATCAACGTTTAAGTGTTGGATTATCTACTGAAATTGAGCACGCCCCGTCGCGTCCCTAGAAAGAAACTCTTACCTTATAAATACGAGTAGATGGCTTTAGGCCATGTCAGCTGTTATGGCCTGTAATAGAAAATATTTTTTTCCATGAAAATTATTAGGTACTTTAGGATACCTATTTTTCCACTCAATATTAAGCCGCATTTTACTACCCTTGGCGAGTTACGAATAACTTATTCTGAGCAAGTGTTAAACAGATCTAGGTCGTGCGAAAGCGTGTAATGGATAGCATCGGTCTCGCATTTGTGAGGTCGCAGGTTCAAATCCTTAGCTTAGCCTCAGGTTTAATCCAGAGCTTAGCTGGAGGGGTTAACAGGATTGCTAGTAATGTGGGATTACGATCCCACATTGCTAGTTATATATATAAAAAAAAAATCAATCTCATACATTTACCGCAAAAACGAAGATTGACTCGCTCAATGCTGTCCAAAACAATACATACTCTTTGGTCCAAACACTTTTAAATCCACCATAAGACAATATAATTTTAAAGTGTTTTTAGCCAGTACCAAAAATCAATTCTAAGTTATGAATTCTCAGTAATAACCTAACATATCTCTGCGTATTATCAGCTGTAATTTCACAGACAAATGGCATTCATAAGCGGCTGTTGTGTATAATTTATGCACCTTGTTCGTTCGGCATGATAATGAGTGTTGCGATGAATAAGTAGCTACTAATGCTACGGATATCCTTGCATGGAGCAGACTGGCATACCACTAGCATTGAGTGTCATGCACGTAGGCAAATGTCTTGTGGATTCCATTGTACATGTGTTGTTTAAAGGGTTTTGTCTGTAAGTATGATCAAAGACTCGAATTTTGCGTTTGTTTAGGTGATCTCAGCAACACTTCTAAAAATCTATAAATATACATATATAAAAGCCTAAACTAAAAGGGTTAGAAACTTGAAAGTTTTCAGAGGGGTTCTTTTTATAATGTAGAGGAGCACTAAAGGTTAAAGACGGTAAATCGGGGGTGCAAAGTTAGTATAAAATTTTGGTAAAAATCTGGCATCCACGCGGGTCAAGCCGCGGACATAAGCTAGTTATTTATATTAACTACTACTACTAGTTTTGAACTTTTTCCGAGCTTGCGGTACAATACAACAGAGAGATATATAGTCAGTCACATATATACACACGTCAAACTTATTATAATAACAAAGTTCAAAAGAGGGCTTTTGAAATTTCAACTCATTTATTTCAAATATTTTTTAGAGGCATTTCTTGCCAATTACTTTACAACTTATTTACACTGTGTTTACTCTTTAAGTTACGTATTTTGAAATAGTGCTTTTCTATATTTTTTCCATTTTCAATAATAGTCAAGTCAGTTCTTAATGTTACTAGAATGCTTCAATTAATAAAAGGGATCCTAACTATCCGAAACTATTAAATAGGTCTTTAATCACATTTTAATGAAAACGTGTTTTAAATAATGTCAAATTAATTATCTAACGCATTTAACCCTTCAACTTTCACTGTGACTCCTAACGTCAAGTAATTTTTACAAAATTTACCACGAAAATATAGGTCATTGACCTCTGTACGAAACTATGAAGTTATTGTAACCGTGTTTAAGCGAAGATAAACTTTTTACCTTTATTTATAACGGGTAGGGGGTAGGTAGGTAGGCTATTTATTTCAAGTCACGTTAATTAGCGGTGACCACAATAATTATAAGTTTCTGATTAATATCTAAAGTACTTAGTTATATTTGAGCTGGATTGTAACCTAGTATTGAAGGGGTTTGACTGCTTTTTGGGTATTTATTATTTAAGTTGTAAGTATGCACTGTTGGTTAGCCTGCAATTTGGCAATTTGCTTTTGTCTTTTGGTGTGGGTCTGTACAAGTTGTGAAAGGACTTGAAATGTATAAAAAAATAGCCTATGTCACTCTCACAATAGAGACAAATCCAATGACACCTTATATGGATGAAATTCAAATGTATACTAATATTATAAATGTGAAAATGCTGCTGCCATTAACTACGGTGTCTATACTAACATTATAAAGCTAAGGCTGAGTTTGTTTGTTTAAACGCGATAATCTCAGAAACTACTAGTCCGAATTTAATTGTTTAAATGTTAAATAGCCCATTTCTCGAGGAAGGTTATAGACTATATAACATCACGACCAATAGGAGCAAAACAGCAATGAAAAATGCTGCAAATGAGAAAACCGACTTATATTCAGACAAATTGTAAGCTTGTTTGTAACTTTAGCATCACAAAATAAATACACCGAATTGAATGTTATTATAACAATACAGCTAATGAGTTAACGTCACAAGTTAAGTGAGTATGCAATATTTAGTAGATAAGATTGGTTTATCGGTGTATAAATCTATTTGTTGCGATGACTGTGTTTTATTAGAATAGCCACTTAACGCCGATCGTGAACTGTGAGTAGTGATTGTGTTATTTTACCTTGATGTTGTGGAGCTAGATGTGGCTAGGAAACCTTTTTGTAAAGTTATTTTTTTTTTCTATAAAGAAAGATAACTAGCAATGTGGGATGAAGTCCCATATTACTAGCAATCTTATTAACCCCTCCAGGTTAGCTCAAAGGCTTGTGTTAGGAGAGGGTTCAAGTCGGTAGTATAATGGGTTACGATTGCGAGACCGATGCCTTAGCCATTAGGCTACCGCTATAGTCATTACTATCTAAGTCTACACTTTTGATATGTTCTTGTTGACAAAGAATAAAACAGGCCATCGGAAATTCTAGTATTTTTTAATGGATAAATACGGAATAATTTAAGATAACCCCTGGCAATTAATGTAGTATGAATGTAAGTGACAGAAAAATGAGTGCGTGTTTTAATAATTCTCTCATTGTTATTTTTTTTTAACCAATTATATTTAAATTATACTTCCATTTACAAGGTTAAATTTGATCTGCAAAAGATTGGTGTATGTTTCTTCTATAATTTCCATTTTATAGGTTACAACAACAGTATCGAACGTGACATATTCGATCATGTTTGTCGATTTTATTCGATTGAAAACTCGGTTAAATAATTATATATAATTATTTATTTTTTCATTTCATACTGTAGAATAGTTCCTTACATAGGGATCAATAAAAAAATGAGATTTTGCACATTCAATACTGTTCGAAATGTTGCGGCAGTCGAAATGTCACTTCCAGTAATATTTTATAGTGCTGTTACGCCATTAGTTCATTTTAGGGGTAGATGATGTATCCAGATAGAGAGGGTCAAGTGTCCCCCCGGGGGGTTAAAATATCCATAAAAGGGGGTAATTTTGACCGCGCAGTCAGATCGAATATGATGATAACGACCACAAGACAGAAAATTTTATATGAAATTCTGAACTCCTTAATTGACTTGAAGATAGTTATCACGCCAAGGATATTAACTGTACACTTTTAATGATTTCGTTCGCGTAAATATGTTCAGTATTTTTTTTATTTATGTTATGATTTGATTGAGTTTACGAGAAAACCTTACTATTAGTATATATTAGTAGTAAAGAAAATATTAATGTTACTATTAGTATTTTCTTTTTCTAATAGGTATGTTTATACCTATTGGAAAAAGAAAAATTTTGATTCCCTAAACAAAATCATATAAGAATTCTATATTCTTAACAGAAAATATATTCTTAGAAAAAAATAGGGATTCCATAAACAAAACCACATAAAAATTCTATATTCTTAAAAAAATTGGGATTCCATAAAGAAAATCAAATAAGAATTTTATATTCTTAACAAATTGATAATATAGATGTATAGTTTTCCCGCGGCTGTGTATGTTATACTTTGCGATTAAATGAAACCTACGAGTACGTGTTGTTTTGCTAAATTATCACGGTAAACTTTGATTTAAACGCGTTCAGAAATTATGCTTATAAAACTAACACTAAATCCCTACATTTAATCATCCTTACAGACTTTCCCATTTACATTAGAAGCTCTAGACTAAAACTTTATGCACAAAGTTGTACAGATGCGGACCTAATGCTAAAAGCATTCTCTGCCAGTCTACCTTTGGGTGAAATAGAATAGGAATGAGTAGATATAGTAAACTAAATGGAAATGAATAACCTCACATTCATTCTTCATAACACACAATTAAAAATAGCTAGAAAAAAATATAAAATAAATACTGAAAAACAATATAACTCTGACAACAATAAAATAAAAAAAAAATGATAAGAAAGTATGAAAACAATAAAATACTTAGTACAGCGTGTGTATATGTGTGAAAATTACAACCCCGATGATATGAGTTCTCACCCCTAACAAGAAACTATCACGACACGACTAACACAAGTATTGGCTACAAGAGGGTTGTTTTTATAACGTCCACCAGATGGCGCATGTCATTTACTGCAGCCCTATAACAACCAGCATAAGTTGATCCCTCTATTTCTTCACATCCCCTTTTCAATATGAAGTCTTTGTAGTTTCGAAGGGGAAAGGGTAGGTCAAATAAACCTGGTGATGTACTAGAAGGTTAGGAGTCAAAAGGATCCGTTACGGTATAACATCAATTTCTGCAGCCAAGTTATTGATAGCAGGGCATAACAATATCATAATTCAAGTTTTTCGGAGATATACGATTTCACGCGATCAGTTGTAACACGTTTAGATGAACTATTTGTGTATTTCGTGTTAAATAAGGACCTAAGCTAGTACCTACTTAATTTCTGATAGGTATATGCCACTAGGTATAAAATTCTTATAAGATTTGTTATGCCATAACAATTCTTATAAGAATGTTATGATGTACCTTTGTTATTGTTACTAATTACTGCACATTTTTTTATGAAAATTAATGTTGCAGAAAGAGTATTCCTTAATTATTTCTTAAATATAAGACAAACATAGGTTACATTTTAACGCGATATCTGATGCCCATTGTTCACACGGTCAGCTGTGGTTGATGAAAACAACTTATAAGACAAAAAAATAACATACAGACATGCAATTATTATGTTCAAAGGCGAGCTTAACTAAATATTGAGATTCCTTTAAAAAAAAAATCTTTGTGTCAAAGTTGTAATACATTTTTTTTATTCTAAAACTATTAAATCCAATGAAAAATACAACCAAAAGAGATTATTTATGACCTTCAAATATTCTCAAACTAATATTTGTATGTAAATAATTCTATTTGACTGTATACCTGTATGCTTTTATCTTTTGATGCTCTTCGTAAGTTTAGTGCTGCCCTTTCAAACTCTTCTTGTCAATATTTCTAAGGATAACTGTGAAATATAATTATATTGAATATATAATTATATTATCGTTAAGAAAAGCTCACAACAGGTTGTCTAAGCACATTATCTATCTTTTTGTTTTTCTGTAAAGTATCCGTGAACATTTGCATATTTATTACCAATTTATGTACGGAAAGTACATTTTAATATCTATGTATACACGTCGAATTGCTTACTTCGCTTTTGATAGATTCCACAAATGACAGGATCCGTACGAATGAAAATGTATGCAGAAATCTGAATAGGTGTCTATTGGTCACTAGTCTTAATGGTCATTAAAAGATAATTTACTATGCAACGATGAAAGGGTTAAATCGATGTCGAGCCGTAAAGATTGGTTTGCAAAGATTTACTGTGTGTGAAAATCTACATGAGTTTTAGGAATTAACTTCTCGACTCGTAGTTCACCTTTATTTCAATCTATCTAACAATGATATGGAACTTTATGTAAATACTTAAATAAATGTTGTTTTTTATTCCAACGCCTTCATAAAAATGGAGTGTCAGATTTTTGACACATACTTACTTAAATGCGGGAACCTGAAACTGCGAACTTTTACGTAGCCTCGCACACATCTCAAAATTTGATTCGCAGATGATTATGGAAAAAATGTATTTTTTATAGGTACGCTAACGGCTCTTCATATTCGTGCAAATATTTGTACAGTACTCCCAAATTAATAATGCACATGCAGATCTTCGCTAATTGTCGTATTCCCGGAAACACTCGAATCATGGAATCGTAAGAGCCCTAAACAAGGCATTTGCATTTTGCACCTTGTTTAAAAGAGATAGGAGTCAATATCATGTGTGCACAATCGAAAACAAATCGGGCGTTCGGCAGCTGTCGCCGGTCAGCGAAATGTCTGTCAGTCGTCTTTATATATTGGTAGTGACTGCACGTGTTCTCTATTTGTGGAAATATATAGAGCTGCTATTACACACCCTTCTTGGTAAATATAATTTCAACATTAATTAGCTTATTCAGATTTAAATAGTATATTTTGAAAAAAGGAAAATAAATAACATATTTCACGTTTTTTTAATATTAAAAAAATAAAATACCTACATTAAATACATATTAAGTACTAGAAAAACATTTAAAAAATGAGATTTATTTAAATTAAATAAATAGATAAACATGCATAAAAAATATATACCTAACTCTGCCCATGCCATTTTCTTTCAGACGAATTCTTCCAAAATGGATAAATTTAAACGTGGAAAACCGCTTAATTCACAAGCACGGCAAATGGTATTTAATGTGTACCTTTATTTCTTAAATGAAGCCAATGTTTTCAACAGAGACCATGATGGTTATTTTAAAAAAATTCAAGACCGTGTTACAAAAGCTACAGGAATTTCGCGACGAACTTTGAGTAATATCTTAAACGAAAAAAAACATAATCAATCAAAGAAATTTTCTACACCGAAAAAAGGAAGACCTAAAAGTAGATTTCGGCTGGTACTTGATGATTTCGACTACTGTGTTATTCGTAATATGATATACAATTTTCAATTGACGCTGAAAGAACTCCCAACTGTAAATAATTTAAGAATAAAGTTGATCGAAGCTATTAATTTCAAAGGCTGTGCCGAGACTTTAAGGTTGATCTTGAAAGACATGGGGTTTAGGTTTCTGAAAACTGATAATAACAGACAATTACTTATGGAAAAACATGATATACGCCTAAAAAGGATCAAATATCTCAGAGAAATACAACAGCTGAGGAGTTCTGGTAGAAACATAGTATTTATGGACGAGTCGTATGTGCACACATCACATACTAAGGGTAAAACTTGGCAAGATAGCAACAAAAAAGGTATCAAACAACCCATTTCCAAAGGAGAGCGAATAATTATTGTACACGCAGGCAATGAAAAAGGCTTCGTCCCAGGGGCTCTAATGTTACATAAATGTGTCGACTCAGAAGGTGACTATCATAAAGAAATAAACGCGGAACGTTATCAAACTTGGCTACGCAATCAATTGATTCCCAACTTGCCTCCTAATAGTGTGTTGGTAATAGACAACGCCCCATATCATAATAAGCTGTCTGTGAAACCACCAAACTCAAACACATCTAAACCACAAATGACAGCTTGGTTACAACAACACAACATTCCGCATGACCCAAAGAAACTGAAACCCGATTTGTATAAAATTATACAAAGATACAAAGAAAATTACACAGAATTTGCCATTGACCGTATAATGGAGGAACATGGGCATAAAATTATACGATTGCCACCATATCATCCCGATTTTAACCCTATTGAAAATATTTGGTCCCAAATAAAGCAACACGTGGCCAAGAGAAATATTGCAATGACTGTGACGTCAGTTAAAGATGCTATATTAGAAAAAATCAATAAAATAGGACCAGAAGAATGGAAAAAAGTTTCTGATCATGCGGTTCAATGCGAAGATGAATATAGAAAATTTGAGCCAAGAATCGATAGTTATTCCGATAAACTGATTATTTACACAGGTGATAGCAGTGAGGAAAGTGTAAATGAACAAGAGCATAATGAAACTTCTGATGAATCTGCGATGTCGGGAATAGAGGTCTTCCTCGATTCTGATTAATTTTTTTATAATTGTATTATTTTTCTGGAATGATTAGTGCTGTAAACAAATTTGAACTGAGATTTTGATTATATTTTATGTAAACCTCTATTTGAAAACGTTTTTTTCTCCTTCTAATAAAACCTTATGTTATTTAAACCTTTTCCTCCATAATTACACCAACTTCGGTAAGACACTTGAAAACTAATCACTCCAACAATGATTGTAGCGTTTTCGCTATTTACTTACATGGAATTATCGAATCAAATTTCGTTACAGGTAAATCAAATCTGTTTTAGCACAAAACACATAATATATAAAATTAGGCATAGAGAAATTGCTCTTAACCACTCTATATAAATATCGTCTTTCGACGCTCGGGTAATACGACCGTTGCCGAACAATGACGAAGATTTCCGAAGATTTCTATGCGCATTATTACTTTTGGAGTACTGTACAATGCATGAAACCTTTCACGCATGTGATGGACCGCAGTTAGTTGAAGACTGCTGCCAATGGTCGATATAGTTGTCAATTAGAACTTTAAGGTTTTTTCCACATACCTAATGACTTTTTGGTCTGTAAATGTATTGAATCCAACAGTTTAACAAGAGTCTAATATGAGTTCAGTTGACT
Source organism: Herminia tarsipennalis (assembly GCA_945859575.2). Lineage (NCBI taxonomy): Eukaryota > Metazoa > Arthropoda > Insecta > Lepidoptera > Erebidae > Herminia > Herminia tarsipennalis. The sequence goes on along the minus strand of OX243846.2, from coordinate 14,700,842 downwards.
ACTTTCTACAACGGTCATCATTGTTCAAGTTTTCGTATTTAAATAAAGAACCTATTGTTGTTAATAAATCCGCGAACGTTTCTAAGTAATTAAAGGCAAAAATCGCCACAAAAGAAATGGGGTCAGTCGTTCTAATAACAAATAAACTAAATCTCTTATATCACCGAGAGAGAGAGAGAGATTTTTTTAAGTTGCCCAATTTAGCTGTTTCTCGATTACATAAACAATGGCGGGGCTGTAAGGCGTAATGGTGGCATAACGGCTGGACGAAGCGGGGGTTAATTAAACAATAAATAGCCGTCCGCCGCCGACCTAACGATTATTATATTCAAAAGCAGCTTTGAATTCGCATCACTCTCCGGTAATGTGTCAACATGGGCGAGGTCACCTATTCTCTAAGCAACTTCAACTTTGCACGGCTTTGGTTCGCCTCGAAGTTTCCTCTTACATAATATTTGTTTGTGCAAATGTACTCTGTAACTCTGTGATATTGCTGATAATAGATGAAACGACATCAAAGATTTAACAGCATCGTTAGTGGAAGTGCGAGTTGTGCGCTTCAAAGCGATTGAAATTGATTTTATTGGAATCGGTTCTAGCATCCTCGATAATCGTATAAACAGTATTCTATCCGCTGTGTCACAGCGCAATAAAGATCAATTAACTGTTTCTAGGAAGAGAAAGGAAATGTTTCAAATTAATATTCTTGAAGTTCTAGGTAGGTATACCTAAACCAATACAGAATAAAACCTTCTAAAATAAAGTCGATGAAGTTCTAGGTCTAAATCAATAATTACATTTAATCTATCAACTTTCTCTTATGTGCTTATTATTGTTTTCAAGCATGTATTTATTATAATATGTGCGTTAAGTAAAAAAAACATACATACATAAATTTTAGATATGTTTCGGGACTTTAACGCGTGAATTATTTAACGGTACGAACCTTTTATTTTCCCGACGTTTCGATAGAATTGCACCGATCATGGTCATTGGTCGACGCGATTAAGTCCCGAAATATATCTAATATGTATAAAAATCGCGAAAGTTTAAAAACATACATAAATTGTCTTTTTTTTTGGTGACGAGTCACACGTCGAATCAAATCCAAATATCGCAACATTTACAAAATTACTTTTACTTTCCCATCTACAACTATTGTCGAATGTCTTTTCGTGAACAGGAAACGAAGTCACGAACTGTAGAATAGTCACCCGCCGTCATTACGGTTGCTCGTTAACGTTTTCTCTAATTGCATCGGGTTAATATAGACTTTGTTAAATAAAATCTCTCATCTAGGCACCTCCCTGGGGTGGTTTTTTCGTTATTTAGCACGGTGCAGATGCCCTTAATGACGCGTTTGAAACTTACGATGACACTTGGCGAGCTCCGAGCCAGGCCCAACGTCGGGTGGTAATTGCACAAGAAATTAAAGAATTTCCGTTCTTCTTGTGAATTAATGGGACGGCCTATGTACATGGGGGAGGCTAAATGTTGTGATTTTAGTTGAAGTGTCACTGAAATTTGATCTTATATATAAGACTTACTATGTGAGTCTTATATAACCTAAACGTAAGATCTTCTAATGATAGGGTATTTTTTATTCCTAGATGGCTTTGACTATATGATGGACTAGGCCTAAAAATACTATCTATAATAGTGCGCATAAATATTATTCTTCTCATTTACTTTATAATTGATGTAAATAATATCTTGGGACAACTCACACAACGCTATCTGAGCCCAAACTAAACAAAGCTTGTATTATGGAAACCAGAACACAGATAAACATAGGTACATAAATATTTTAAATATATACAACAAACAGTTATCATGGGTGGGGATAAACCCACGACCTCCGGCTTAGCAGTCAGGGTCACTAACCACTAGACCAACAGGGCAGTCAAGTCAATAGGAAATTAATAGGTGGTCAACTATTGGTGGTGAAGATGATTTATATATATATGAGGCATGAAGCATGAATTATATGAAGCAGTAGCTGTCCCACACAACTTCGTGTGCGTTAATTTTCCCCGTTTTTGCAACATTTCTCACTGCTGCTGCGCTCCTGTAGGTCGTAGCGTGATGCTATATAGCCTGCCTCGATAAATGGGCTATCCAACAATGATATTTTTTTCAATTCATTCCGTAGCTCCTGAGATTACTGCGTTCAAAGAAACAAACTCTTCAGATTTATAATATTAATATTTCGTGTAAAATGCTTTTTATTCCGTTAAAACTACACCAATGCCTACATTATTAGTTACGTTTAATTATTTAATATGTTAAACAAATTGTACAATAACAAAGTGAGCACATTCACGCAAAGAAATGATCGCAAGCATTCGCCTAATTAAACTCTTAGGGAAGAGAGTCGACCCTGCTTTTTACATTTAACTGTCCAAGTTTCGATGGCGACACTCAAGTTTGTTTAATAAAGTTGAAATTTACAATAATTGGCGATGAGAAGAGATTGTTGGAAGTGTAGAGTAGTTAGAAATGTTAGAATTAAGAGGGTGCCACGTGGTAGGAACATTACGTTCGGCAATTCGCGCACGATTAAAATTATCCTACTCTGTTATCGCTGAGGGAGTGACGAGTGATATAGAGTGAAGTACGAATAGATATGCCAATACAAATACCAAAAGATAGAGAAATAGCAAATTTACATAATTGATAATTGATGAATAATAATAATAATATAAAAGAACTAGCTGACCCTCGCAACTTCGTCTACGTCAAATTAACCCGTTTTTGCAAAATAGGGGTAAATAAAAAAATAGGGGTTGATCGTAGAAGGGTGAAAATTCATGGTTATATGTATTATTGATATCATAAAAAAATAAAAAATTACCTAAAAATAAAAAATAAAAATTAAACCCTTAACATTTAGGGGAATTAAAAATAGACGTTGTCCGATTCTCAAACCTACCAAATGTGCCCACAAAATTTCATGACAATCGGTCGAGCTGAGGAGTTAAATTACAAACACCGTGACACGAGAATTTTATATATTAGATTAGATAATTTACAGTCCGCGCTGGTTCAAAAAATGGTTGTCTGTAAACTCAGTTTACAGATGATAATTTTACGTAATAACGTCTTAAGAAAACATTGGTGACATATCGCCATTTGCGTGGCTTAGCAACTAATCAATAACGTTAGTTTCAATTGTATCGCACGTCATGTCGCTGCAATTGCCATTGGCTGTTGCTTAGCAACCAATTAATTACGTTACTTTTTTTAGATAGTTTTCCGTACGTGCACTCGGTCATCGATTTGTAAGACGTTATCACATCAAAAAAAAATTGTTCTTAGTTGTTTTTGTTGTGATTTTACTCCAGTAAAATCGTCTGTAAGTGGTTAAGGTCATAACTATAAAAAAAATAAAAATAAACACTATTTTTTTTTTCCAAAACTGAAATAACAAAGTTATTTAATGTTATGTAAAGAAGCCACGAGAGGGCTTCTTTACATAACATTAAACATACATATTATAAATAAATGACACCCAGACACAGAATAAACCATCGTGCCCGTCACACAAAATTTTATCCTGGGTGAGGATCGAACCCACGACCTCCGGCTTAGCAGTCAAGGTCACTAAACACTAGACCAACAGGCCCGTTAATTTAAAAGTCAGCTTATTCCTGTTTTATCAAGTTTGGTCTAAGTTAAGCTTGTGCTAAGCTTGTGCTAAGCCTGAGTACGTTTCAAAGATCTCAGCGTTAGTGAGGGTAACTTTATCAAACAAGGGTAGTTTCCGAAACCCGCGCTTCACGGAGCCGACGCTGAGCTGGACCACTCTACCCATGACCACGGCCGTTGCAACACGGTCGAAACGTTGGGCAATAAACAAGGTATTTTACCTTAAATTATTCACGCGATTAAGGCCCGTAGTATATATAATTTTATAGAGGGTAAGTTTGTCCCACAGAGCAGCCCTACTCTATCCACACAGTGGTCTATAGTCAAGATGTTAACAAAGACGTTCAGCAAGACGGGCGTGACTTAGGAACGGATGACGACGTGATTGGCGCTACTTAATTAATCCCAGGGCCCTCTCTAATTAATAACAATAATTCCTTAGCGAGTTGTCGCTCGCTCAACATCTGACGTCACCCAACACTCGACAGTCTTCATTCGAATAAAGTTTAATTGTTTCGGATAATTGGAACAATAGAGTCTGGGAAACTGGAACAGTGCGGATTATATATTATTTCGTAGTGTTATGTCAGATACTGTTTGTTTGGTTTGCCTCGTGCTGTGACCGTTCGCCTTCTATGAGGTTTCGTGTTCAACCATATCATAAATAGGGGGGTTATCAGTTTAAAGCTACTCTATATGTAGCTGATTTCTTTATGGTGTTCCATGATAAAACATTCATTCATCGACGAGCAGGTTTTTTTTTCAATCACCCATACAGGCGCGGATCCAGGAGCATTTTCTGGGGGGGGGGGGGGGAGGGCAATTTGACACGATACCGGCCAAAAATGGGTCATTCTTCGTCGTGCGATGGACTAAATGTTTGGCGAACACTAGGAAATTCATGAGTCTGGGGGAGGGGGATCTGCCCTTGTTGCCCCTCCTTGGATACGCGCCTGCATCCATAAAGACGAAGGCAAAGTTGCGAGGAATTGCTATAAACTAGTTGTACTGGTGTTGGTTAAGTTTTGAGCAAATAAGGTGGGTAGGTAAATATTATTCAGATTAGAATTATATAATCTCAAAATTTATTATCATAAATATGGGATTTTATATCAGCTTCTATTGCATTTACTCACGACATATCTCTTCAAAATAATGCAAAAACGTACAAAGACCGTTATACACAAGGTCATTACGATATCAACACTATAATCAATCTGGCAACACTTTGTATAATCTTTATTTGATACGGTTGCTAATGAACTGAAAATTGGTTTACCGAGATATCAGAGATACACTCAAACAGTCAGGTACTGCCCCTTATCGTATCCGGGTATACGCGAATGTTGATGATTCGTATGGTGTGGTATATACGTGCAAATAACTTATTTTTTAGGAAAAAACCTTTACTACTTAATTTGCATTCGAGGTGATTAATATCTTGTGCTCTATGTATATATATGTGCATATAGTGGTTACAGACCACTTACCTAAGACCATTATTTTTATAAAATGAATCCAATAAGAACTGCTCAATGGAGTGTAGTTGTTTTAAAATGTTAATAGAGACAAAAACATAGTGACTCACATTTCATTCAAGTGGCTCAATTCCTAAGAGTTCTTATTAACAGCGTTTCCTTCAAATCTAGTGATTATGGAGCTATTTCAATAGATTATTGATCAGGAACTTGCATTTGTACCAACTTATCTTGTACCGAAATATTCACTTCCTTCTTACAATGAGCGGCGGTAGCGTACCTATTGGCTAAGGCATCTGTCTCGCAATTGAGGTGAATGAGGTCGCGGGTTTGAATCCTACCCATTATACTACCGACGTGAATCCACTCCTAACACAAGTCACTGAGCTTAGTTGAAGGGGTAAACAGTATTGCTAGTATTGTGGCCACGATCCCATATTGCTAGTTATCATTATTAAAAAAAAAATGACACAATTTCTCTATAAATTTATCAAAATACCTATATTATAAACAGTTTACCAAGTAAATTAGTACACGGTATTCAATATATAGCTGTAAAATAATCAATTTATTCCACTTGGCAAGAACACCTAAATAATAACGTGTAAAAGTGAATTCAAAATACCCGTAACAGCTTATTTCTTATGTAACGTAAAGTGAAACAACGGGTCAGAGTGAAGCCTTATTAGATCAAATCTTCCTGAGTGTTGTTACGTCTCAATTATAACAACAATGAGGCAACTTGTCTCAACTAAATTGCGTATTTTGATACCGTACAAGTGCTTGAGGGCGCAGGATCAAACGAACTTTTGTTTTATCTCTATCTGACAGCTTGACTCAAATGAAAATCAGGCTTCTCGTATTTTCTTTTATGCCAGTTAGAAATGTGTAGGCGGTGACACAACTTTGTTGCTTATTTCCATCATATTGTTGAACAAAAACATTTGTTTCTTTGTGTTTTAGACAACGTTTTGGAACGTGTAACTGCGTAGATATTTTCATTATTGACAATAGAAAAGAAATCATCAAAGAGCTCTTTTAATGTTTTGTTAGAAATGTTTTTGGAACATTTTATTTTTGTGAAATATATGATTGTAAAATATCATATACTATGTTTCTAATAATACCTATTATGTGACTAAAACAGTCATAATATTGGAATTTATTTTCTTTGCATTATTTTTTCATTTCAATTTAAGATCAATAGTTTTTAGAAGGAAAATGATTCACAGGTATTTTCAAAATGATAACTTCTTTACCGGCGAAGTCAGGTGGGAAATCGGGCGGTCTAGAAACTAAAAGACCACGGTCCAAGTCCAAATTATTATTTCTTCCTTTTTTAATTTTAATTTTGGATATTTGTTTTTTAATTTGTTATTTAATATTTTTTTCATTTAATTGTCATGTGGTTGTCATTGTCATTTTTTAAATGGTCATATTTGTGTACGATAGCGCAATAGGTGAATATTGTATTTAACCACATAAACGATAGCACTTCTATTTTAGAGATTATAAAAAAAAATATACCTAAAAAAAAACCTCACTTCAGCCGGAACTGCCCCGGAGTGCAACTCGTTTTTATGTCATAATGCCATTCGCAAATATCGGTTTCGATGGCATGTAACTATGAAATCATTTGATTTAATTTATTTAAAGAAATAAAGAATAAGAAAATTAAAAACCCTTGTCTAGCTAAGACCTAACTAACCTCTAAGTGTTATTTTTATTTTATTTCTTTATTTTCTTTATTAGGGAAAAAAACGTCATTACGTTAGGTAATATCATTTTTTTGTTAGTATCATCATATTTTCCACAGATTATATAGGTGCATAAGTGTTAAAATCGTCTTAATGTGGCCTTTATTTTGATGAAACCAAATTAACCCGAGCAGAAAAGAAATAATAAATCGAGTTTCACTTTAATGATGTCTGTCGGCAGCCATTTGTTTTTTATTGTTTTTTTTTAAAATGCATGCCTATGTTACCCAAAATCATTAAATACTTCTAATACTTAATTCAAATCCTCTGATAGTTTTAGAAGTTATGGTGGAATTTAGACTCTTTTTTTGGGGCAGTTATGTAATTAATACGAAATGATGCATGTGCATTTGCCACGAAAATAGATTTACAACGAAACACAATCACCAACATCTATTTATCGTAAATGTTAGAGTAATTCATTGTAAACATACCATCACTCAAACCGATAATAGTTGGAAATGTCAAAATGTGTTTAAATCTAGTAACAAACATATTGAAGTGGGCAAGTCTTAAAGATCGGGAGCCAATGTCGTAAAATCGTTGCTTTACGACGTACGTGACGGCCGAGACGAAAATGCTTTCGAACGATGACGGATCGTGTGTCTCCAGCTTTATGATCCAAAAAAAAGTTGAGATGTGTTCTTTGCGGTTGGAAGTGGACCACCTTTGAGTATCTTGCTTTGATCGGAGAACTGACTGAGTCATGTAGGTGAACTTACATTACCAAACACAAGATTATTCAATATATGAGCAGAGATGAGCGTTTAAGTAAAAAGCTCTTTAAAAAAACGTTTATCAATAAAAAGCAACAAGTACACTTTAAAATACAAATAAATTCGTTTTTACTTATTGCCTAAACATAAGTTTGAACAATCTTATTTCTTTATACATATGACACAAAATTACATTGATATCAAACATTTAAAAAAAGTATACGTATGTCTTATATTTATAGCTTTGACAACAATATTGGCTATATTGTTGTCAAAGCGGCTCGATCGAAAAGTAACCTTTTGGCTTTATTATTAGAGAACAATTTAACTTTGACATTAAATGTCAAAACAAGTACAACCAATTTCGAATACATTTAAAACTTACACTTATTTCTGCACGAATAAAAAGTAACCTTATTTGTTAACGCACATTACATTGACATAGATGCCAACGAAAAGTAGGTACTATAAGTAGTGTTATTTTTACTTCAAGTCATCTCTATTGATAAGCAACCTTATTTCTTTACACATAAGGCACAGCATAACTTGAACATTACTAGATGCCAAAAAGTGCGACAAAATTATGTTGATGTAGTTGTCACTTTTATTGGAAGCACAACATTGTTTCTTTATTTGATAGGATATACTTTCATTTTATTTTTTACTTTTTTACATTTTAGTTCGCCTTTCGTTGTCCTCGGATGAGTGTATGTCGCTCGCTTGCTGTATTATTAAAAAGCGTTTTAAGTAAAAAGTCGTTTTTTAAGCGGGCTTATAAAAATAAGTACAAATGTTATGACAAGAGTTTGACAGCTCCACATGAAGTGTCAAACTCTTGTCACAATGGTAAATGTGCGCTTAGAAATGTATCAAGGCGCCTGCGGTGTGATGCATTTCTAAGCGCGGGCTTACCGTGGATACGGAAAAAAGATCGTGAATAAGGACCCTGTGAAGAAACATACATTTCTTTGAAGTGGCCCAATTCTTATGGCTTAATAAGATTTACACAAGCTTATTGATTTGCACTTGTTGTATCTATAGATCTAGTCTTAAACTTGAAAAAGAAAGAATTAAAAACAACATAAAATTCCAGCAAAGGTCTTTAGTCGCTGCATAATATCTCACTACTTACTATAATAAATAATAATAATAATAAATTTATTAAGTAAAAATCTTTTACAAATAAGATACAAAAATAAGGCAATAAATACATTATAATATCAAGTTATATGATAACATCTTAGGACATACCTACACGGTCATCTGATCCCAAACTAGGCAGAGCCTGTACTATGGCAACCAGACAACTGATACACATACTTATAAAATATTATATTTCTAGATATACATATTATTGAAATAAAATTATAAATAAAAGTAATTTTAAACAGATTTTACAAAAATATACACATATTGGGCAGTAGAGACAAAGAAAAGTCTTATTTCAAAAAAGGTATTACAAATAGTGATATGTATAATTAATTGAAATTGTTATTAGCTATACGCTGAACTAGGTTAAACATAAACCTGTATCTCAAGTGTTAACTATAAACGTACAGGAATTAATGTTTCTAAATTGCATAATAATATTTACATAACTACATATTTTCATAAAGAGTAAAAGTAAATGATTGTAAATAAAGTGTCATATTACGCTGTTCATAATCTATTACACTAAAATATTTGCATCGTTTGAACTGTAAATGAGGGCAAAAATTGTTATATTACGTATGTCAGTTTCAAGGTTTTAATGCAGCGCATACAATTATTTCTAGGTCAAGATGATTTTTATTAAATAGTAACAAAAGATATGGATAGTTTATAAGATACCAATAAATTAGCCAAAATAGATGATGTTTATATGCTTACTAAATAATTAATTAATTATAGGCGGTCTCGTAATCAATTGAATTGATGTATTTGTCTTCTGCATATTTTCTTGCCGGGCAACTTGTATCCCCAGTTTGATGGTCACATTTCTTTTTAAAACGTTTACACGTTGCACAATTTGGAGGAATATCTTTATTGCTGCACTCCTTAGACGAATGGCCAAGATTTCCACAGTGGTTACAAGTGGGACTGGTTTCTCGGCAAAACTTAGCTGCGTGACCAAACTGCTGACAATTAAAGCACCTGGTGACTAACGTGAAGTCTCTCACAGGGCATGACGTCCAATTTATAAAAATGCGTCTTTGATTGATCAAAGTTTTTCTTATGATGGCCGGGACTTCCAATATATAATTACATGTTGGGAGGCTTTTGTTTCCAGATTTATGACTTAATTTGATAGTCTTTAGAAAGGACTCGTGCGTTTCTTTTGGAAATTTATCAGCAAGGTTTTGCTCAAATACACAGTCAAATACTTCTTTTTCACTGAGGGCTACAGGGACACCAATGACAGCAATCCTAGGGCGGCGTTTCGTAGGTTCTTCTACAGTAAGGCCAGAAGAGGCAAGTTTCTCAGACTTCTTCAATTTTTCAATGTCATTTTTAGACTCCGTACTGATAAGAACCCCTCCATTTCTTACTTTTTTCAGGGCACGGATGCGTAGTTTTAGTTCTTCAGGTGAAATTATTTTTTGCACTAAAGATTTCGTGTCATCACTTGTTTTGGTCTTATCGCTGGGATAGATGGCCACAGAACTCAAATTATTTGGACGGATAAAGTTATCGGCACCTTTTTTTACCATATCAGCAAAAGAGTTGTTCGGTGTTGGTATTAATTTGTTTTCAACGACTTCTTTGAATTGCTGAAGAGAGCTTTCTACTGCCAACTGTTCCTGTAGATGTTGAATGATTGTATGAGCCTGTATTGTTTTCTGTTTCAATGATTGATATAAAACAGCCATCTGAGATGTCCCACTAGTGATCTTACGGCAAAGATTAGTGACACGCAGTTTCTGGTCCAAATTCATTTTTCCTTCTGAGACTATTGAACACACTTCATTCAAAAGGGTGTCAATGCTCCCCATCCATTTCTGGATCTCCGGAGTAGATACGACTTCAGTGGGCATTTTACATTCCGTGGGCAAAGATTGCTTTTCAACTTGCTGCGCTGGCGTTGGTAGAGGACTTCCATGTCCTGTCTGCTTACGGCCAAACGGGCTGAACTCTGGGTTAGACATCACTAACACAAAAACACAAATCGGGTTTAACAGCTGTAACAGTAATAATAGTTCATGCTTGCAGTCTATGTATATAATAGGTAGGTACTAATCACTCGCGACCGACTTAATTCTACTGACACCGCGGTATAGTTTGAATTATATTAATTAAATATTTAATCATATTGCATTGTTAATAAAAACACGTCTGTTGCGAATGAAGGCAAAATTATCGAAACTCTATATTAAACTATACAATTTATTGGTGAAAAAAAAAAACAGTTTATTTTCTCTGCTGCACTTTTAAAACAACAAAAAATGACAAATGATCACAAAAAAGATTAGCACCTCCCTCAGCAGTAATAGGGTCATTACGTATAATGGTTAAAGGCCATTTATTTCATATCTCTATTTGCACTGTGGGCAGGACATGTGTAACTTAATAAATTGTATTGTGTTCGGCACAATTGTATGAAATATTATCTATGGGTGCGCTCCGGGACGTTAGCTGTGGAACCCTAACGGATGTTGATGTTAGACAAATTTTGTATCACGAATACGACAATTTTGCGTTTATATTTTGGATTCATAAAATGACTTTTGTATTTTTACTTTCTTTAGATTTATTGATATGATAAAAATGTTTATAAAGTTTCGCGATTTGTACACATTATGAAAATATATATATTATGGGACTTAATCCGCGTGAATAGTTTAAGGTAAAATACCTGGTTTATTGCCTGGCGTTTAGACCGTATTGCAACGGCCGTGGTCACGGGTAGATTCACGCGACTCATTATCACGCGATTAAGATCCGTAACATATATATATTTTCATAATTATATATATATATATAAGAGCTTCGTTCCAGCTATTTTATTACTAAGTAACAGTAACAACTATTTACTTGTCTCTGACGCGAAGTCATCATTCATCATTTATCGTATTACGTAAAATCCCATCGTCATTATAGCCTTGTTTGTCGTTTTCGTTTATCTTAGATTGCCATTAATTCATTTACATTGCAATTTTGTAATAAAACTTACTTAAGATTCAAAAATACACATTACCTTGTATCTACTACACCATAAAATGTTGTATAAATACTTACTGTAACCCTGGCGTATGGCTACTAAGACATACAATTATGCACTGTTATGTCCAAATTAGAGTCACAATTGCACAACACATTTGCAACTAATCCTCAATATTGTGATATCGATTTAAATTCGTCAATGTTCCGCTAATTTGTCATGCGCAGGGGCAGGGGAGGGTTAAACCCCGTGTCCAACAGCGGCTACAGATGAAAAAATATGACATCTTTATAATGGTTGATGTGTCCCCGCCGCGAATAAATGTAGTCTTGATTATTTTATTGTTTCCGTTGATTTGATAATTTTATTTTCGTGCCACTGTGCGGCAAATAAGCATTAAGCGTAAAATCGATTCAATTTGGTGTCGTCTCGCCGCCTCTCTTTTTGAGTAGGTATTATAAAATTGTAGATGTCGCTGTACATTAAAACTTGAGGAAAAATGAAAAAAATACTGAAAGCAGTGAAATTTTGAATATTTATTTCCGAATGTTGTCATAAACTTGTGGGCGTAACAAAAATTTACAAAATACGCTATTATCTATGCAGTAGGTAATGGGCGTTTCTTTGCAATGACTCGACTAGGTGAGCCAATTGGCGCGCCATAAGAGTTGTCAGTTTTATAAAAAAGTTACTGCGCAATGAGAACTTCGCAGTTACATCACTGTCATTAAATGCTTAATGAGCTCTCCGTATTTATAATTTCATAATCTTGTAAGTAATTTTAAAGCGCTGATTGCACATATCAAGTTCGTTTTGGTTAGTAAAGACTTGATAACGGAATATTGAATATTTGGGAAAGGGGAAATACACGTCAAATACGTCAATGAAAAAGTTTACATTTTGTTAAGTCATTATTGACAGGTACATAATTTGTAAAGACCGTTAGATCGAGAGATCAGCGAGGTTAAGCAATGTAACCACTGGCAGCCCATTTTTTGGTGGTCATTTTTGGAATTTATCACACACCTTCATGCTTCGGAGACGACATTAAGCAGTCGGTCCTGCGCCGCCGTATGTCCTGTTTCCGTCCAATCGAACTGTAAAGAGTGTACATATACATACGCACACAATTGTGATATCTGCTGTTGTGAGTCTGGATGAGATTGGTCTTCGTAGCCGCTATCGGTTAGGTGATAAAGAATGCATTTAAAAAAAAATATATCTGATACTGGCAGAAATTGTCTAAACAATCGGCTAGATTGCGATCAATTCAAAAATAAGAAGAGAGAGATTAAAGTAAGGTTACCACCAACGTCAATGAGATAGTTTACGTAGGTAATGTCATAAGACAAGTCAGGTGACGATTTTAAAGATTGATTTTATTTTTATCCTCATATCTAAGAAAATAAATCTGCCATTTACCTATTCACAACGATACTTCAACAAAGAAATATCTCTGTTCATATATCTAACTTAAAACTGAAGCTTTGGTTTTATTAACACCTCGGCCCCGTGGCAAAAGAAGAGATATTATTAGTTTAACGTGTGTCCGTCTGTGACATCGTAGCACCTTAAAGGTGTACCATGTACCTACGGATTGAAATGTTTTTAATTTGGAAATTAATTTAATGAAATGGTTCTGGGTCTTTATTTCGTTGTCGTGAAAAGCATCGCATGCGCGTTGATGCATTTCTAAGCGCTGCTTTCTATTTATCATTACGACAAGATTTGGATAGTTCGCACGAGCTTGCCGCGGACACGGAAATATGGACCCCCAGCTTTGTTTACCTACTTGAAATCCATTCAGCCGTTTTGAAGGTAATCTAATTTCATGTATCACAAGTCAGGGGTTTTTCACATTCTTTGTTTTTATTTCTATTTTGTTCCTTGTTAGAGCCTATCCTACTGATAATACAAAAATAACCGTCAAATTGTTCATCACATCATCACTATTGTTTAACTAAAAACTCCAGATATTTTACAATCAATGAGCATTATGTCAATGCCAGTTTGATTGTGTTAATACTCTGATGCAGTTCTAGCTTTAAGTAATTCGCGACATCTTGGAAATGATGATATCGGACAATGATATGACACTTTATTTATCATATCTATGGTTTATCTTTGCTTTTATGATAGATATGAATCAATATTACACTAGTGGTGATATTGAATGAGCTACGTCACATGTTCCTGGTATAAGTAAAGAATGCGTGATGATGATGAAACAGTTTTTGTTTCGTATCTGTAGGATTACATTGCGATATCACTCGTATTAAAATTATTTATGTGAAACTGAAGTTAATAAGTTACTAGTAGTAATTGATATGTTCTGTCTGCTACTCAAAACACGTGATAAATGCGTGTTTGGTATATTGATTGGGATTTGCAGTAATTTATTAATTGTATTATGTACTTATGTGTCTAAGACCCTGACCACAAAATACTGAAATTACAGAAGAAAAGCCGCAAATGCGCGCTCAAGCAAGGCACACGTAGTCATCACTCACGCGGGTACGTGAGGAATCTGGGACCACTGTGATCACAAGGTGTTCTGAGATTTCATGTCAGTATGCTGCTAGGCGGAGTATGCATAGCGTAGTATGTAGCATAGCTTTCTTTTTATATCTACCGTGTTTAGTGTAAGGATACCTACAGAATCAAATTTTATAACTTTTTTGACAGATATCTAATTATGTTTTTTTGGTGGTTTACGACACATATCTCTTATTGTCGTTGATAGAGCCTTGGTACTAAGTAGGTAAATCTGTTCGATGGTGAATGTCCATTTTTGATCATTCAGAGAGTTATTACAATCTTATAATAATACACATTTTATACATCATGTATCATCAACCTTAATACAATCGGTCAGCAAAATTAATACACTTAATGTAATTAAGCCTTCTCAAATCCTCTCAACAATTATGTCAGCATCATTACTTTAGCCATATCTCCCTAAATCGACAATATCTGTAGCGTCGCGTGGCGAGTAATCCCTTAACCCTCCTCCGCCTACTGCGTCGCGTGAGAAGTGAATTAAATCGCCGCGGGGTCCGATAGACCACTTAACGGATCGTGTTCGTGTCTTACGATTGATAGTGAACGGAGGGTAGCTGTTGAAAGTTAATTCATGTTTGGTGTCAATGCAGCCGCTTTATTACGTGTTCGAGGAAATGCAGTTTTTCTTATGAAGTCTCAATCTTTAGGGGAAGTGAAATTTTGGGTGTGGTGAATAAATTGATTGATTCAAATGTTTTGGATGTTTTTAATTTGTTCGTCTTTTGATGTGGAGCTGCTAGAATTTGACATATGAAGGCGTATAAATAAAAAAACGGTCAAGAGCATGTCGGACCATACTCAGTGTAGGTAATAAAAAAAATCTATTTGATGAATTGCACCAGCAGAAGAGCGTATGTATATGGCACTTAAGACCTTTTGCACAGTTTTTAACCAATGACGGTATATCCGATCATGTCCGAAATAATTTTAGTTTAAAGTACATAATTGTTAAGCGCTACCTTTTTGATTTTTATTATATTTGTTTGGTCACACGGTTCAAAAGATAAGGGGGGGGGGGGGATACAATTTATGCAACTTTGAGAGGGGTTATTTCCAAAAATATTCACTTAATCATAAAAATGTATTAAAAATCTTAAAATGTTTTTAAAAGACCTGTTGAATGATCCCACAATGAACCACATGTTGATGTTTGCTAAAAAAAAATCATCATTGTCTGCCTCTGTGGCGCAGTGGGAGTGTATCCGACTGCTACGCAAGAGGTCGTGGGTTCGATCCCCACCCAGGATAAAACTTTGTGTGATGAGCATGATGGTTTATTCTGTGTCTGGGTGTTATTTATCTATAATATGTATGTATTTAGAAATATATAAGTATGTTTATCAGTTGTCTGGTTTCCATAGTACAAGCTCTGCTTAGTTTGGGATCAGATGGCGTTGTGTGAGTTGTCCCAAGATATTATTATTATTATTATTATTACCTTAAAATATTTATTTATTATTTAGCTATCAAACTAAGTAGCAGCTACTACAAAACACCTTTTCACTAAAATGAATTAACATTCATTTAGTAGTATTTGAGTAAAATGCCTATGACAGACAGACGGACATGACGAAACTATAAGGGTTCCGTTTTTACCATTTTTGCTACCTAAGAAACCCTAACACACATTTGACCAGTTTTTATCAAATATACGTATATTGCCCAACAACAAACAAGCGTTTTGAATTATCAAATTTTATCACAGATATCACTTTGAATCATAGACGAAAAAACTAGATAATAAATTTACATTTTTGGTTATTCACTATCAATGAGTGAGTCAATATGTTCTTGTAAACAGCGACAAAATTAGAACACGAAGTTTGAAGACGTTGTCAAAGCTTTATTAATCTTTATTAGTACATAGGGCGTGAACAAAAGTGATAAATGTTGGCAAGTTATTGTTCTAAATAATCCTTTGAGTTTACAAAGACGACCCTCTGTCATGGAACAGAATTAACCCTTAAATGGCGTGGTGCGGGGGTCGAGCCGACACGCGGACTGTCACATTCACAATATAGCTTCATAGTTTATTATAATATTTTTGTTCAATATTGCCCTCATTTCCCCTCAGTAGGTTGACACATTACACACTACTGAATTTATAACGCGGTCGCATTTTATAGTATGGAATAGGCACACCTTTGAAAAAGTTTTAGTGTTATGCGTAGAAATAATGTATCTACTTAAGATAAATTGTCTCAATAATATTTATTTTATGAATTAGCTATATGAGATATAAAACAATATTATTTTATATAATACTAGCCTTTATGTTGACGTCGGTAATCGATAAAATCTTTTCTACTTATGTTCTTTCTCGGTACATTCTGATATTTCCGGAACTATCTCCACACTAAATTTCTAAAATAATCGATTCAGTAGTTTAAAGGAGAAAATTTTACAGAGAGATTGAGTTACTTTCACGTTTATAATACATATTAGTTTGGTTAAAAAAATAACTTGATGTATTTCCAGATTATTTCGCAGTATAAATTTGTACCCCGTGTGGTTGTGCGCGCATTTGTATGATCCGGAATGACAATAAATCATGTAATTTGGTGACGAAATGCGAATTCCGTATCCCGAGGCCTATTATACCCCAGTAGATTTACACTGTTCATATGACACCGACATGCGGTTATTACACGAATTACAAGAATATGACAATTTATATTCGGAAGCATATTACATTTGGGGTGTTTACTCATACGATCAACAGTAAATCTTGTCGTTTAGAAAACGGATTTGTTATGTTCTTGGAAAGGGCTGCACGCAAATCTACTTGAATATTCTCTTTATATGCACATTTAACAAGCAATCCGTGGAAACTGGCGTCGGTGTTTACACATCAAGATTTCCTTCAGTAGTTTCTAGCCGGCTATATCAGTACATAGCTAGTGGAAGTCATAACAGTGTATATGTAAGCCGATCGATGTGGCTGGAATGGGTACATACACAAGGCGGAACAATAGGCCAAGGCGTCGACACAATGGACAATGCCCGTACCTTCGATACGATAAATACACTCATCTAACGTTTGTCTGTGTGCGTGGCGATATGTGTATTATATTACATAACGCTTATGTTTGTTTGTAATTATACACCTATGCTGTGGAACGCTTACTTTAAACTTATAATACCTTTACGATATAGATTATAAGTATGTAGTAGAAAGTTCAGCAATGGATATCAATCTTAATACACTTTGTTTTTAAAGGTTTATTAATTCTATTGTAACTTATCTTTATATTTGATGATGGTGGGTAAAGGTACAAGTTATAGTTTGTAGAATACTTTATTTTACAGCTAGCACCTTGGCAAGCAGCCCGACACGGGCCCATCGAGATATTATGTACTAACGTACTAGAGAAGCTATCTGGCACAAAAATGTAGTCCTTTTTCGCTAAATTAAAACTAAAAGCAGCTGCAGCGCTAAAACAATAATTGTGCCGTACAGAACAAACATGTAGCTCTAGATTTAATTTAAGGGATCATTTCCTCACGGCCTGTTCACAAGCAGCCGATCAGCACATTCAAACGCTTGCGCTCGTGTTCATGTTCGTCGAATGTCGCTTTCAACACGAGCGTGTAAGCCCACCATTAAGCTATTTTTATATAAAATCATGAAATACTACTAGCAGCTAATAGCTTTAGACATTACAACAAACAAATCTTTCTTCATTATGATATTATTTTAAATGTTACTTAAACTCAATTGTTATTTTCTTAGCACGGAGTGCATTCAAACGATTTCTCTACACTTATTTGCTTGTTTTGGTGGACAAATTCATAAAGCTATATTTGCTCACAGATGTCCGTTACGTTTAAGCTTGTATTATGAAGGCGTGGTTCTGGTAGATAAGTAGATTTGTGACAGTACGGCAACGACACACATAAATTTGTGCGGACAAACACCGTTACAGCGGCTAAGCTTCCTGGCAAACAAGGGCGGCGGGTCGCAATGACACCACCGCGCATTTGAGGGTTACAACTGTTTATTAGCTCCGAATATGGTGCTAATATTGCTTCATAGAGATATCATAAAAATGTCCCCTATTGTTACCAAAAATAATTCTTTTAACATTCAGCTTACAACCAAGTTTATCGATTATCGAGAAGATTCTTGTGCTCTTGTAATATTGATACCATTTTTATCACAAATACAATATTTATTATTTTATCGAATTACTTACTTTATCTACATCTAGCTTTGATCAATATGATCGAAGCTATAAGTAACACAAAAACATTTAACAAGAGACAAACTTTTGATGTAAAAAAATATCATACATTCTGTATAAGTTTCTGTATTATACATAACAAGTATTATAAATTAAAGGTGGCAACGGAAAAAATATGCGAGAAATAAACTAAAATCTACAACAAAAAATGCACTCCAGTTCCCTGACCCTGTCGATAGAATGACCTTAGAACATCTGACACCACAAAGGAAGAACTTGGTTGCAATCAGCGCGTGCGCCGCCGACCGGTGTTTGGTCACAATGCAGCGGAAGAAGTCGCGCACCGCCCTCGGCAGATGGCGTTGCTGGAACTGGTTTCTTTTCTATTAAACGCGATATATTGACCCCAGACCTTTGAGAATGTTATTATTCATAGTTTTTTGGGACACGTGTCTTAAAGAACAGGGCTTCTTAAATTATTCGAAGGATTGGTAATTAAATAAACTCGTTTTGGTTTATTTTATGTTGATAAGAAAACTATACTTTACATTTAAAATGTAGGTAAGTGGTACCGGCTCGCGAGTATTATCCATTCAGACATAAATATAATATAATTTAATACTTCGACGATTACGGATATCTCTATTATCAATGGATATGGGTACGCCAGATGGCAAAAACACACCAGAAAGTTGTTCTCCTTGTATTAAAGTGAATAGATTTACCTATCATTAAACGTTGACGTTTCGACGATGTGATTAATTTTAGTTGGCCATATCATGAAATATTTTGCGATATGGTAGTCACATTATGAAATGATTAATTTTACAATAGAAGAAAGAAAAAACATTTTTACAAAGCTGTGTAAACAAAACGATTTATTAAGTGAATTTAAAGGGCCGCAGCTCAGCTTATGCTACAGCGGACTGCAGCGCTGCTTTTCAGCTGAAGCCATCGGTGATTGGTTTTGATCGGGATTGGACAATATGGTCACTACCACAGAGGAGTTAAGTTGATCAGTATAGTTACATATCTATTAGTTTATATCTATTAATTCTTACAATTACCTACTTATATTTATTTGATTCCTTATTCATTTGTGAATGAGTAGGATTACAGATTTTATGTAACAGCAAATTGTGACGTCACAACTTACTACTGCCAAATCGTGCCTGAAGACACGTATGATGATGACCATACAATAATTGAATGATTAAAATTATGATAATGGATTAATGACAAATTTTATAAGTATCATTTGTATTCTATTTATGGATGATAATAACCAGTTGAAACTAGAAATGTTATTACGATAATAGTTTGATAAGATTTTAGTTATTTTTAAAATTGATGATAGACTCAATAGTTATTTTGCTAATAGTATCAAATTGATTATATCTACATATTTTTAACTTCAGATGGGAACTTTTAAATTTGAAGTAGGTAAATACGTATACAGATATCATAGTACCCAAACAAATAAGTGTTTTTTTACCTCTGTTTTAGCCACTTTTTAATGTACTGTCTTGGAGGTAAATTATGAATTACGTTGTGGAATCTCCAATTTCCAAAACGCTATTGGTCAAAAATCAAAACTACCTCCACGCAACTCACTTCCGCCAAATAGATGTAACACAACAGTTGTCGTCATAGGCACGCGTCACCACACACACTGACAAACAGATAAGACCACGCGCCATATCGAGTGGCATAATGAATGCCCTAAAATAAACCGCCATACAATTCTACCATCTTGTATTACAACATTTTGTATGGAGAGGAAGTAGGAAGGCAGCTGACTGACTTCTTTTCTTCGAGTCTAATCATGGTTTGTAGTGCATTGCGCTTTTGTTCCGGTGTCCTGTCGCGTGCGCACGTTATTCTTATATTATTCAAGTAAGTAGGTGGAAAGGTGTTCGTCTGAAATTTACCGTTGAGCGTCTCAAGATGTTTTGATTTGATACCAATAATGGAGGGTTATGGGGAGACTACGTAATTATAGTCTGCATTCATATTAAATTGAAGGGCCATGTGGTTTTTAGATCGGTCTGAGAGGTTAGGCAAACTCGCCGCGGTCTCATTTATGGATTATTTATTTAACCGGCAAAAACAAACGAAAAAGGTTATCAAGTCAACATGTAATTCTTTTCAAAATATATTTTAACAGTGTGTTCTATTAAATGAGGTATACTTTGAAGTTTGTCCCATTTACATTACGCCAGGATCTGATGACGGTATCATGGATATATCGAGGGAATCCCCCAAACATTATAGGTACACCTATAGTGGTTTATGTACCTATATTTTATAGTAATACGTCTGTTTACTCTCAGTAAGCATAATTTTGTGAAGTGGAACTAATTATAAATAATAATTATGAAGAGCATAGATAACCTGTGGAATAAACGTTTCATAGGTCACTAAAAATAGATTTAGCTGAGCAATTTATCATAGCCACTATGCCTAATGGTGTAATGAAGCTGATGGTGAAGAACCAGATGAACAGGTTCCATTCACGATCTTTATTTCGTATCCACGGCAAGACCATGCAGAACTGTCATAATGGTAAACTGGACTTTTTAATCAATACAGTCAAAAGTAATATGGAACGACCCAAAATAAAAACACGTTTTGAAGTTGGTGCCAAATAAAACTACTACTTCATTACACTAACTTTGCCTAATGGTCAAGGCGTCAGACTCGCAATCGAGAGGTCGCGGGTACGGTTCCTACCTATTATTCTAACGACGTGAACCCACTCCTAATACAAGCTATTTAGCTTAGCATAAATTAATAGGATTGCTAGTCATGTAGGACACAATACATTCTCATTTATTCATATTACTACAAACATCGTACGCACAACTCGCTACGCGAACAAAGACACGCTCATGGACGCGTAATTTCATAAAAGTGGTCCGAAATTCCAGTGTATCTTGTGAGCAAGTCTATGTGTTCTTTGGAGTCTATGCTCACTGTATATTGTTCTTTTAACTTCGAGACTTTGTATTTGATATTAAGGCCTCATTTGCACGCGCGTATTTTTAACGCGCGTAAAATGCCGCTTAAAAAATATATTACCGACTTCAAATATAAATACAAGGTAACTAAAAAGTAAAAAATAATATACCTAGAATAACAAAAACAAATTAAACATTTTGAAGTTGGTGCCATGAAATAGTAGTCTTTATGTTTTATTCGGCACCAACTTCAAAATGTTTAATTTCTTTTTGTTATTCTAGGTATATTATTTTTTACTTTTTAGTTGCCTTGTATTTATTTTTGAAGTCGGTAATATTTTTGTTAAAAAGTTTTTATTTCTCACTTTTTAATTTGTTTATAATTCACTTAAGTTACAATAGGCTTATGTCATCTGCTCAAATCCTTTTACGAAATATTGCTTGCCCCGATGCAGGGCCGTTAATTGTTGAGGAGTTCACTATCAGCTTTATTACATTGTATAATAGTATTATATCGAGATTAAAGTGCTACTCAATACCATATTAAAGTACTTAATTGAATCGCAAACTGTGAAATATTGAATAGGTCTGCTCGTAATTTTTGGTCTTCATCATCAGTTCCACTTCACCAATTGGTGTTTTTTTAAGAGTAAATGCACGAATCACTATGAAATATACCTAAATCAATGTAGGTGTGCTTTTAATATTTTAAGAGTTCCCTCGATTTCTCCAGGATCCCATCATCAGATCGTGATCTGGGGACAATGGGACCAACTTGGAAGTATACCCTTTCAAACACAAAAATAATTTTTCAAATCGGCCGTCATGCGTAATCGGTGAATAAACATAAAAAAAAAATATATATATACAGACGAATTGAGAACCTCCTCCTTTTTGAAGTCGGTTGATAAAACAAATGCATTCCCAAGTACACGTACACGGCAACGAGACGTATTTTTATCGCGAAGTGTTGTATTTTTAACCCTGGGTGTTGGGAATAGATCACATAATCACATCGATAGGTCGAGCCGTCAGATTTTAAACGCGCGTCAAAAAATCGCTCGCGCGGATGAGAGCTAAATCCGATCACAAGTTTTATGTACTCTACCTACACTGTAGATTATAGCAGTATTATTGATAACAATATTCCGCAAAGATAATGTTATAAAGTAATGGTTTTGTATGTTATCGTTCACGTAATGTTATACAATATTGATTGTAGACGTAACTGGCGACTTGGTTGGAGATCTTGTGTTTCTAAACTTTATATAATGAAGTAAAGAAGAATAAAGTCTTGCATCATAACATAAAGTCCTTTTAAGCTACGTAATCCAAAACTTTATTCTTCAAATTAAAATTCTTTATTCTACACCCAAAAAATTACAAACAATAGAACAAAATACATAATGATTATGTACAAAGGCGAGCTTAACTCAATATTGAGTTTTTAACCAGCGAACTTTTGAATTCCAGAGCCTACTCTGGAATTCAAAAGTTCGCTGGTTAAAAACTTTCGATTACTCTACACCAGTATCCTAATACTGGTGTAGAGTAATCGAAAGTATTATAATAAAATAAACAAAAAATCATAATTGTTTTTACCCATTGTCTATTGGTAAGTAGTTTGCGCAGTCGGATACAAAAACGAACGCAAACACATTACCTGTTATAGATCGTTAGGTGGAAATTAGTTAAAAATTGAGACTATTTATTGAGTTATATAATAGAAAGTATTTTTTCTTTGTGTGAAAAAAATAGATCACAATTTGTATGATAATTGGGCAACTTTTATCGAAATTAATCAATATACGGCCAGAACTACTGGGTACAACTCATTTTTTAAACAAAGTATATGATGGTCTGTGGCCACATACATAAGGAAACTCATTTCAAAATATCTCAATGCCTATATCCATAACAAGTAGATATTTTTGCACAATGTAAAATATACACAGATTAAACATTACGTTTGTCATATCTCATGTCAAGATCATTTTAAATCTTGGCATTTCATTCAAATTTATCCGTTACTGCATCATCACACTCTCCTATTGTCATGAGATAAACGGTCGTCGATAAGATAATGAAAATATTGGAAATAGGCAGGTATATGATGTATGTAACAATCTATTCAATCTTCTACTACAGTGAGTCTTATATTTAAATACATGTTCTGATTTAATAAACTAAAAACCTCCCGTTTTTGGCTTTTTTACATTACACCAAATATCTTCGTAATATAATTTTTAAAAAAATCTTTTACAACCTACCACCAACCATTTACCACACGTCTGAGAGAATCCGGAGTAAAATCGATGTTTGGTTGTCAGGTTTAGGGCCTAAACCTCACAATAAACAACGATTTTACTCCAGTAAGAGAGTCTGTAGGTGGATAAGGTCATAAAACATAAGGTGGTATGGTAGGTGATTAAAGGTTAATAATATAAATTTCTTTAATAGATAACACGTCTAGACATAAACTTAAATTAGTATATCAAAGCCCAAACCTGAAAGTGTTATAGTTTTTCAGTAAATGGTAGCACAAAAATGCATACGTTGTGGGATAGTGTGGTAACACCCAGCTACAGATTATACCAACGTGCTCATCACACAAAGTTTTATCCTGGGTGGGGATCGCACCCATGATCTCCGGCTTAGCAGTCAGGTTCACTAGCCACTAGACCAACAGGCCAGTAAAAACATCAAACTTATGGTATCACTAAGTTCTATAATAGTTTAATTTTTCGCACTAGAAAAAACGTCATCGAATCCTTCTCATATTAACAGTGACGTCACTCTCTTATTCGTTGGTATCAAATATCTATCTGCTAGTTTGGAGCTTAAGAAATACTGTCGTAATAGATTTCTGATATAATCTTTCATATAATATGTTGAATACTTATATAATGAAGTGGATGTTTATAATTTAAAACGATAAAAATTGATATTGAGCATTGATAACTTCGCTATATCGGAATAATTACAGATATAAGAAATTAACAGGCAATTTATTGACTGAACGTGTTGTACGTAATTTATCTGATATTGGGTTTTTCCCAAAACATAATGACTGATGAATAGAGGAGAGTGAAGTAAAAATGATGCACTGATTTATGTTTGAAGAAAGTGCCTGACAGAATATAATTTATCTACTGAAACAACTTGATATCAGTATCAGCGAGTGAGTAAGGACATATAACGGATTTAATCGAGAAGTTCCACTTTTTCTTTCCTTATAAAGACAACTCCAGCACTAGAGAAAGACTGCGTTCGCATAAGACGTTACAAATATAAATTATCACGGACACAAGTATGAATGGTACGCAAGTGGAATACACAAACTCATGTCCCGTGTACGAATCGATATTAGATATTAGATTTTAACCTTTTCCACAGCAGTCGTACGCATTCTCACTGAGCCACCGAGGCAGTCGTTTTATACGTGCCGGTACTCGGGCCCACACTCATGAAAGTGGAGGCTCTATAGTACCTACTCTGCCTACCATAACTTAACGCAAACGCTATATTGGCTATATCTGTTACTAGCTGTCCCACGCAACTTCATCTGCGTAAATTTTCCCTGTTTTTGCAACATTTCGCATTGCTGCTCCGCTCCTATAAGTCATAGCGTGATGTTATACAGCTTATAGCCTTTCTAAATAAATAGGCTATCCAACAGTGTAAGAATTTTGCAATTCGGATCAGTAGTTCCTGAGATTGCTGCGTTCAAACAAACAAACTCTTCAGCTTTATAATATTACTTCACATGCTTGTTTGGTTTATAAATGAATTTTGGACCAAAATCTAAATTTTCTTAGCACATACTTTTTCAGCGTATTCAATATAAAGCTATAAAATATAGGTAGTATATAAAAGTTAAAGATACGATATTGAGGTGATCCATTACGCACGCAACGTTGTGTAATTATCCGGCTAATATCCTGAACGAACCCTCTTCAGTGCTTGCCGGTGCCAGCACATCATGTCTGCACTCTACTAGATAATAGGGGGCTCGATGTACCACGTTTTCAATTTCTGAAACACTTTATTAGTACTACATTAAGACTTTCACGTTGCATGACAACAAATATATAAAATACGGGGATTGAAGCACATTATTTAACGTTAAATCTCTTATGTTGACTGCCTCTGTGGCGCGGTGGGAGTGTATTCGACTGCTACGCAAGAGGTCATGGGTTCGATCCCCACCCAGAATAAAACTTTGTGTGATGAGCACGATGGTTTATTCTGTGTCTGGGTGTTATTTATCTATAATATGTATGTATTTAAAAATATATAAGTATGTATCAGTTGTCTGGTTGCCATAGTACAAGCTCTGCTTAGTTTGGGATCAGATAGCGTTGTGTGAGTTGTCCCAAGATATTATTATTATTAGATATTAAATCGCTTAATGTTTTGACCAGGTTGCACCGGCCGTGGTCATAATCGGACTGGTATTTTATATGTTAAAAAGGCTGTTCAGAAGTTATTGTTGATGGTGAAGACTCAGTCGAAACTCAGAGTACATATAGATTATGTATTTCACAGTTTGTCCTAAAACATAAATGAAATATTAACAATATGATACATATTTTTTTGAGTTGGTATTTATCTTAACATCCCCTTTCTACTCTTTATTAATAGGTAGTTTCCAAGCAAATTTATTTGCCAGTACGTAAAAAAAACAGAGTTTCAAATACATGTGAAAAAGTAACGTAGTCAAATTTATTACTAAAGTTATTTTATTTTGTTTCAGGAACAGAAGATGGAGAACCGATATTGAATGAAGAAAATACGGGTAAGTGATAATTATTTAGTTAATAAAAAATGTTTTGGTCCATCTTTCATTACGAAGACAATTAACCCCTGCCATGTGAGAGTGATTTTCATCAAAAAAGCTTAGAAACATTCTGATCAAACAGTTTTCATTTCGCACAAACGTCGACATTTAGACTGTATACTCTAGTCACAACTTTATCATTATGATTTTATCGTGGTACTGTTCTAGTTTCAATGTTCCGATTACATTAAAATATATCTAAAGTCTGCAACATTCTCTATTTTATTTAAAAAAATAATTTAAGAAATATTGGAGTAGTAAATGGTGTGACGGTATGACTGATGCCATACATACGTGATATTATCTGTGTTAAAGATTTAATCTGAATAAAGTTTCTACGAATTCAAATCAAAACAAATGATGCGTCAATAACGTCATGCACAATATGAAAAAGATATATAGTTTTTTTCTTTTAAAGGTAACTAGTATTGTGGGATTGAGCCCATATTACTGGAAATCTTGTTAACCCTCCAGCTAAGCTCAAAGGCTTGTGTTACGAGTGGGTTCACGTCGGTAGTATAATGGGTAGGATTTGAACCCGCGATTTGCACGATTGCGAGTCCGATGCCATTACCGTTGGGCTATCGCCGCTTTGATTATAATATCTATACTAATATTAGATACTTAAGCTGATGAATATGTTTGTTTATTTGTTTGAACGTGATAATCTCAGGAATTACTGGTTTCAATTAAAAAATCTTTTAGTGTTGGATAATCTATTTATCGAGGAAGAGAATAGGCTTTGTAACATTACGCTATGACAGATAGGAGCGGAGCAGCAATGTTGCAAAAACGGGAAAAAAATTCGCAAACGATGTTGCGCGGGTCAGCTAGTAATAAATTTTATTTGTAGGTCCTTCTTAAAAATATTCTGGCGCTAGTTTTTGTGTAACAAGCTTTTATAATAGCTAAATAACATAACAAAAGCTGGCCATAACATTTCAATTCAAACCACCAGCTTTCACTTCACAGTATTAAAAACAAAAACAAATATTTATCTAACGAAAAAAATAACAAAACTCGATCATTATTATCAGTACGTAGTAAATCTTTATAATAATATTTTTGATACATTGTCTTATCTCCTATTGTATTTTGGACCTACCTAATACGATTAAAGAACGTCGATTATCTACACTTTATCAAAAATGATAGTATATTGTCTAATCTGTTTGGCAGCTTATCTATCATCACCTTACCCACAATAGAATATTTTATATGTCAGTGATGACAAGATACTCCGGTAATACAAGGTGTCTCTTCTGTTATTATCTAACTTATAATATATTTTGGACAGTTTGTGTGTCCGTTTTGTTCGGTCGATTAAAAAAAGGAGATAATAAAGTGGGAGGGGTTATAATTAAGGATAGTCTGCGTATGGTGAGTTTTTATTAATTTTATTATTTTTCTTCGTGTGAAATAATTGTGTAAAAGTGGAGACATTTTCCAAACAAAGTGCGATGCAAATCAGTTCTGTTTTTTTTTATTTCTATTGTTTTGTATATTTATTCGTATGATATGGCTGATAATGTAGATTTTAAACTTTAAGTTTGGCAAGAGTAAATTCAACTAGAAGGTATTTGTACTATGTTCGTTGCTAATCTATTTTGAACATTATCAGCTTTAAATTACGTGCCATATATAATTTTATATTTGCAATATGAACATGTGTTGTTATTAGAAATTGAAATGAGAATATGTTCTGTTTATTATATAAAGATGGCTACGATCACTTTTAACTGTCAGTTTTAATAGAAGAGTTTTATCTGACTGTGAAAACTGACGCCCCTTGTTCACTGAACTGACAGTTATTATCGTACACAAGCTCAGTTTTCATTTTCAGTTTAAACTGTTCAGTTAAAAGTGACAGTTAAAAGTGATTGTGTGTAGCCACTATAATGTGTAAAATTTTACAAAATAATTATTATTAATTAGTTACATAAACAAAGTTAATACTAAATTCCCGTTTTTCTTAAATGTTTGTTCGATCGTCTAAAACTTAGCCGGTCAAACAATCCTTTGAAATGAATAAAACACAAGAAGTTTCGTGAGTCGTGAAATATACAAAAATAAATAGTGAGAGAACAATATTTACCAATAAATATGTATATTCATTTATCATAATACGGTGAGTGTACACTTGAGCATTAGGTAACTAATAACAGAACGTCGAGCATTCGCTGTTGTTAAATTTACTCAAACCACACCTCGAACATCTCCTCCTCGAGCTTTTATCGCGCAAAGGGATGAGCGCGGGTGACGGGAGTGTATGCAAGACAGAAAGAAATGCTACAGGTAAATGTTCACTCGCCTTATAGCACTTAGCTGTAATTACGGCAAATACTGCGTCTTGTATTCGCAAGAACTTTAAATGTAACGTTCTTGCGAATGCTAGACGCTCTGTCTCCTAAAGTATATCCATGGAATGACATGGATATACACAGAGACAGACCATTTGCCTGTATTGTATAATTCGTAAGAACGTTACATTACATTTCAATGCTCAAGCAAATACTCAAGTGTATACTCACCCTTATGTGCCTACTTATGTTCATTGTTTAAATACTATTCAAACTAAAGTATAAAATGCCTTATTAGATTCTGTTGATGAACGATCTTGAGTTTCAGCAAAAATATTTATATTAATATAATAATATCTTAGGACTACTCACACAACCCCATCTGATCCCAAACTAAGCAGAGCTTGTACTATGGAATCCAAACTGATGAACATACTTATATATTTCTAAATACATACATATTATAGATAAATAACACCCAGACACAAAATAAACCATCGTGCTCATCACACAAAGTTTTATCCTGGATGGATGACCTCCGGCTTAGCAGTCAAATGTACGTACTTAAATTCTATACCTGGTTTCCTACTGGTTTCCATAGAACAAGCTCTGCTTAGTTTGGGATTAGATAGCGTTGTGTGAGTTGTCCTAAGATATTTTTGTTATATTTAATTCAAATCAACGCTTAAATGTTGATAAATGAACGTTTTTCCTTTAGTAAACAGCGAAAAAGTATAAAATATTGATAATAAATCCAAATACGTAGTACATGCAAAAATGCAGGTTTCATATACGTTCCGCAGAGCTGATAATAATCATGTATTATAGGTATCAAACCATGGCCTCAGTCATCTTTATCAATTCTTGTAAAATTATAACTGATAACAAAACCACTACGCAAAATACTGTATAAAGGGATAAGAAACTAACCTAACCTTAAATATTCAAAGACAGTTACAATTCCAAATAGACTTGAAAAATATAAAAAACCAAAATGTGAAGAATTGAAAATTTCCCTGTAGTTAACGTTTTTCTGGCCTCATCTTTTTACTATTAGGAAATCATTTATATGGGTTAGTTTCCAGAATATTTAAAAAGTTTTTAACGGTTAATGTCAAATCGTTACTTCGGGGAACGTGTTTTCGGCTTTTTTGAAAATCTTTTTTATTTCACTATATGAAGATGTGAACAGGTTTTGAGCCTATGGTAAGCTGCGCTAGCCCATAATAGTTTCAATGCCACTCAAATTTTTGCTTGCCAAAGATTTTGAGATATTAATTCGTAAGTCTTATTTATCTAATAATTTCACTTCATACAGTACTCTTCTACTAAAACACAGTGATTTACAACCGAAACTCTCTGTTTGTCAGTTAGCTAAGGTCTCCTCTAATCAATTCCATTCAAGTTTGTGTTTATCAACCATGAAGATACTATCAAAATAGAGTCCTTACTATGCTATACTATTTACTTACTTTAGAGGTAAATCTTTATCATTCTGCGACGTCTAGACTTCCATTCAGACGACAGAGATAGAAAGACCGACCAAGTAAAGCCTTCATATTTATTACTTGTTGATAACTAGCAATCCCACATTGAGTGCCACATTACTAGCAATCTTGTTAACCCCTCCAGCTAAGCTCAAAGGCGTGTGTTAGGTGTGAGTTTACTTCAGCAATATAATGCGTTCTTGTATTCTTCATTTACAAAAATATCCCATTTTCTGCACAATTGAAACGTTGTGAAAATATTGATAGTTTATTTTGCTGTTTTTTCACAGCTCCTGCACAAAGTTATTCCAACAACCTGGCTTTACCCACCTTTCTGTTTGTCTGCCTCTTCATTTGCCTGGTTTTCAACGTAGATCGGATTATCGTTTCTCATTATACCTATCAAGATATCATTCTCCAATAGAATGATTCTTTTCGTACTTCTAGTCACACGATTAATTTATATGCGCATATGGATAAGTGACGTAGCCTCTTCAATTATCATTTATCTGACATGTTGTGACAAAGTGATTTCAGATATCGCCCAAGTACGATTTTATTATTATTTGTATTATATAAGTGTAGTTATTATAGATAATAAAAAACTAATCGTATTAATCACAAAGTAATAACTTTTTACTACCTACACGTTTCGTTAGATTAGAACGTGTTCCTGATTTGTTATCAAATTCTCTTATAAAAGACCTAAGACGTTCCGATTTGGTTGTATCCGATCAGTTCATCGATCAATTGCGTTCGTGTCTATCATGTATGATTATTATCATCGTTTGCTGAAATCTGATCATCTGTAATAGCAAGTATCTAATTTGGAAGCGATCAGTATTTTGAAATCGGCTTAGAAGTATTATTATAAATCTTGATAAGCTTTCGGGATTTTAACAAATTATATATATTTTTATTTTACATACCTTTTTTAATGCTCACCGTTTCGCCCGTATTACAACGACGTAGTTAGTATATATCATTTTATAAAGTCTTATTATCTTTGTTTTTTTTTTTAAATAAAACTGTGTGATATCACAAGTATATTGTTGGCCTAATGGTAAGAAGTTGTATAGGAGTATTGGGATACTGCTAACACCGGCTAGAGTTTTTATAAATTACAAAACATTACAAATTTCCTATGCAAATGTATGATGAGGAACGATAATGGTTACCTTCCACATCACAACAATATTAATAATAAAAACTCCATACATTCCTAGTCAATTATCCAACAGCCTCCATTCATTACTCTGACGTATACCTTTCCAATCTCATTCAGTTTCTAGTGAATAGTGATCATAATTACTACAGCAATGAGGAAAGCATTTACGGAACTGACCTCTACAGTTAGAGGCACAACTAACGAAGAATAAGTGGAATCAGTTGTCGCATAGGTCGCGATAGTAAAATATGTCGTGAATCGATTCTGTTCCCGGTCGTAACCGCGTGTCATTAATGGTGAGATCGTAAACCCGCGGTCGGTACGATCGGAATGCGCCCTGAGGCACGCCTGCGAGCCGATAAACCGGCTCCTGTCTAGTGTTGCCATTTGTTCGAACTTTATATTTAAATAAATGCACTTTCTTTGTTAAAATCGTTTTGATATGGTGGTTGTAATAAATAAATATATTGTTTTTATAATTTTCTTAGTGTTGTTTTCTGTTCTGAAAAACTTGGCTAAATATCATTGGCTAAAATACGGACTCTTCCCAAAATTATCTCTTAATTAATTCTATCGACCACCTCAAGATCATACTACTTTGAAATTGATTGAAAAACTGTTCCCTGCATACTTAAACGATACTTATCATTCAGTCGTGCTCAAAAGTATTTCTATCGCGACTATTCACCTATAAATTACAGTGACAGCATCAACATAAACGGCAACGTCTCTAAACCGAGTTACGTTTGTATACGTGAACAAAATTGTAAACAAGTCTTAGCTCGAGAGGCTGAAGGAAAAATAATTCAGTGATATTATGCGACGGTGGGCAACACTAGGGTCGATAAAGGCTTCTGTCTCGGCGCTAATAAGCGCCTCCTCGGTCCGCTCGCTCCACTGGTTTACGACCGCAGCGCTCCGCGGCCCGCAACACCGCATTCGTCTCGGAGCCTAATTAAAATGAGCCGGCGTTGTCTCGCTGACCGAACACCTGGAAAATAGATTAGTCACATATTTACTTTATTTTACATATCTGATGGATCAGTATATGAGTCATGGTTATTTATGATGTACTTACTCATAAGTACACTCATACTCTATGATTACGTGTTTATAGCTTAATATTTTTCTGATAGAAGTATAGATGGCTGTTTTATTGTAATTTGAGATTAGTATTAAATCCTTTTTTATGTCATTGAGATGGCAAACCAGTACGAGTTGAAGACGCTAGATAAACAGTTTTCTTTTGAAATTAGATTTCTGATACCTTTACTGATAACTTAGTAAGATAGATATTATTGGTTACTGTGATATTTTGAAAGGTGGAAGTATTTCCTAAGACAGGGTTTTTTCGCTGTTCCTTATCGGATGACCAATGTTTGAATTTCACTTTTTATATACTAATAAAAAGATGATTAGCTTTGATATTATATCATTACGATATAATGGGGACTATATTCCATTCTACATAGTAGGTAGGTACTATATAGGGGTGGCGCGTGCAACAGTTTTACATGAGGACCACCACCAATTAGAAGTAATATCAAAACCGTCGACTGAAGTGCCATCATTATCTCGAAAGACGCATGCAAAGGTAACTCTTCCTCCCCTGCAATTTAGGCATAAAATTCTATAACATATTCACGGGTTTTTGGAGACAAGTGGAGTGAGCAATCCTGGGGCATGGGGTTGGAACATAGTTAAAGCGTTTAGGTCGAGAGGCGTCGAGTACCTTCAGCCTTTTGTAAAGGTTTCTATCGTTTTGGTGGGTTTATGGACTCAGCTATTTTGTCAATTCGAAGGGGAGTGTGTTGCGTTTTGACAACCCTTGAATGAGGTAGCGCAGAGATGCGGAAAATTGTTGAACATTATGTGCAGTATTATGTAATGTTCTACCCAAACCAATTTTATAAATGTGAACCTAACTTGGCTGTCTGTTATATTTTCATGGTTCAACTTCTCTAACAATTTCGATGAAATTTACTTAAAGCCACTTTGAGGTTCCTCAAAGTGCCTTTAAACAATTTTCAGATTGATAGAGTTGCTTATGCCAGTGATCTAATGACTACTTGGTATGCAAAATATTTCAGATAATGCATGAAATTTTATTTACTTAAAGCGCAATTTCGTTGATTTTAATTTTACCATTCATTGATATTAAACTACAGATAACATTTAATAAAAATTACATAGGTAATTTTATTAAAATCATGACACATCCACTCAGCCAAAGGAAATATAACCGACAAGGAATAAATTTACAAATCCTTTGATAGTTACGCGAAGTCATGTACAAGTGTACACACAAACTACATTTCTTCAAGTGAACTCGAATGTTAGCTTGGATTAAAGTAAGGAATGTAGTCAGAGTGGAGGGTTGTCGATGTATTAATATCGAGAACATTACAGACCTAACGACTGTATAAACGCAGTGAAGCGTGCGCGCACTGATTGGATACCTATTTTTGATTTAATAGGATCCGCATATTTAGATATCCGTGGTACGCCATGTAGCTACGAATGGTAATTTCAACTATCAAATACTCATATGGTATTTTTAACTTTATTTCTTTACTGTTAGAGTATACAATAGTGTGTGTTATTAAGACAAGAGTGATAGTAGAACAAGCTACGTTGTTTGTATGTGCGTTGTCGTATTTTTCACGGTCGCAAATCGTACTCATTTTAATGTGTTTGCGTGAAATTTTAATAATTGACTCAGTTTCTACGCGTGTATTGCGGCTAGATACGATTTATGCATTTTATATTATTGCCTTATCTTAGAACATGGAGAAATACAGTAACGTATTATTAGAGTATAAGTGTTTGGAATTTATATCAGGAATTGAGCGGAAAATAGGAAACATATTTCTTATTATAACTTGAAATCGAAATATGCTTTTAAAGACTTATCCATTTTATAACTTACTTATTATCCCACTGGATTGCTATGTCATAAATGCAACTTAATGGAAATTTATTCCAAAATCGACCCTTTATAGAAAGTAAGAAATAAGAAGTGATCTACCAGGGTCACATACCGTTGTAGAAGATTTATACTAAACGTGCAATCGATGGGTGAAATCAAATTTGAGCAGCGGACTATGATATGGTATAAATAATAAATCTCCTGTAATGCCATATTCTGTGGAGTATGCGTTTTTATAAGCTTTGATTTAATTTGAAATGTTTGTGTGTTCGCGACGAATCTTGAAAGCTAAATTAGAACCACTTCTCTTGGTGTCCGTTTGAGCTTAAATTTGGTGTACATACTACGTGACAATACAACAATATGGTACCATGGAGCTGTTCTGATCATTGAGCCGGCCACAGGAACTTTTTAACTAAGTAAGATAACCCATCGAGTTTGGGCTCATTTGTTTTGTCTTAGTGAGTAGGTACTTTAGTTCTGCATGATATCTAGGGTCTGATGATGGAGTCGGAAGACCATAAGAACTTCTGAATTAAACAAGATAAGCCTTTCGAGTCTGGGATCGCTTGGTTCGTCTTGAGGAGTACTTTTTTTAAACACTAAATGTACACTTAAAAGCTTGTTTTAAAGATATTTTTTTACGTAACTTATTTTGTCATATTTCCGAAAGATATGTGGCAGAAGTATGGCACCTTCCATGGTTTAAAATCGTATTGCATTATTATAATAAATTTATAATTATTCATATTTTTTAGTAGACTAAATACATAAATTTACATAAATATATTTTATTAAAATATTAGAGTAGGATATGTTTAAAATCTGTGGTAGGTGCATTTAATGTCTTTCCAAATTGATTACCTACTTTGTGCTTGTGTACGCGAATAAAACTGGGGAGCACAGCTAGCCCATACATGATTCTTTGTTCTCTGTCACAGTAATAACTATAATAATAATGAAAAGCGGTTGAATATAAACGATTCAACATGGGATTCGGTTCTTCCTATATTCAAACATAATGGGAGCAAACTCTTACATTAAACTGTGGCCATTGTATTTGGCCTTTGTACTTTTTTATTGTTTTAAAACCCCTTTTGTCGTTCAGCGAGTACCATCGGCCGATATAGAAAAGATATTTTAGAACTCATAATTAGTGAGTAGGTAAAGAGTAATTTTGCGCTTTGTCTGTTTTATTTTCATTATGTTTTAGATAAAAATGGCGGTATTTATTTTTTACTAGCTAACCCGCGCAACTTCTTTTGCGTTATTTTTCCCAATTTTTACCTGTAAACCTTTGTGGGCTCATGACAACACTTTGCTGAAGATCTTCACCAAATGCGTAGTTTACGAATGAAAGATGTCCTTTATAGAATCGTAAACTATTCATTTTTATATATACAGATTTCTTATTGTTTAGAACTTGATGTTCTAGTTTTTAAATTTTATAATAATACGATCAGCATTTATCACGTGATTAAATAACAACCTGATCGTTACCTCGTTATATATATAAATCTTTCAAGTTTCTTTAATTCTTGGTGAAATCTTACTTACAAAATGCTGTTTAAAAACGTTTATTTTATTTAAAAAACACACACATTTTGTATGTAAAATAGCACGTAACGGTACTAGTTTCGACGCAAAACAGCCATCATTTTTTTTATTTATTGACACGGGCTAAAACTTAATCTAAAAGAAAAATTGCAACCTATATAACTTTTTTTCAAATACTGTAAACTTAATAAGTTAACATTTTCATTTTCTCATGTAGTATTGTAGTAATATATTTAATAAGTACAAATATATTTAAATTAGTATAATAAGTATAAGTAAATAATATTTGTTTATTGTTATAATATGTATATTTTATATTCAAATTTATTTTATTTTTAATTTGCTGTTCTATACTAAAGTTATTGCATGCTGTGATCTCTGTAGTCGAAAAAACTCAGGGCTCAATAATGTTACGCATGTTTTGAGAACGAAATAAATAAATACAGTAAACATTTTCATTTTATCTTCAACAAGTCTCTACAGACACATTCACTAACATCCCACTGTTTAGATTACCAAAATTATCTACTATAAACTATGATTAACTTATGGCACAGTGTATTAATCAAAATGTCCTAGGGTTATTTGCGAGGTGGTAGAACACGGTTATCATGGCTGGCACGTGTCTACCGCAAAAGGGAGAAACGCGGGTGGTTTAGGTGTGGGGGTAGATTCGCCCTGAGGCTATACGAAATTAATTTCAAGTACAGCGCACCAGGATTTGTGTACATTGCCTGTGTACTGATATCCGGGGAATGTGAGCGTAGCTGTGTTTTCTGATGTTCTTTTTAATTTTAGAACGGAAGAGTTTTGTTAGGGAGGTTTACATTTTGTTCAAGGGGTTTTTTACTGGTTTTATGCATAGCTAATTATGTAAGCATATGTACCTACTTACGTATAAGTCTAGGCCAATAATTGTAAATTCTAAAAAAAATAAAGAGAGAAAGATTAATAGATTCATATATAAGAAAGACCAAACAATTAACATATAATTTTTCACATCTACCTATAATCTATATTAATATTGTAAAGCTGAAGAGTTTGTTTATTTGTTTGAACGTAATAATCTCAGGAACTACATTAAAAACATATTTTACTGTTAAATAGCCCATTTATCGAGGAAAGCTATAGACTAAATAACATCACGCTACGGCCAACAGAGCGGAGCAGCAATGAAAAATATTGCAAAAACGGGGAAAATTTACGCAGATGCAGTTGCGCGGGTCAGCTAGTACAATATAATATTAAAAGTTTAAGGAAAAAGTTAAAGGATAAATTACAAATTAATTTAAAAATTCAGACGATTTTATATTTCATTTTGAATTAGCATAAAAATGTTTTAAAATCGCAAAAGTAATATAAATAAATAGAATACTAATCCACTTTGATCCCCTCTTTTGTCGATCTTTCAAATAATCAAACTTTCAAATAATCCAATCAGATTCTCATTCAAGAGCAGTTACTCCTTTATTAATGTAGAACGTAGCAGTAAACAGTGGTACAGGATGTTTGCTCGGGTCGGGTGTATTATCCGCAGATACAACGTTTATCTACTGACTGTTTACCGCACCATGTATTATGTTGTCCAAACATACATTTTTGATTAGCTAATGTTACTTTATCAAAACCGTTTTGCATTGTAGAACGAAATTTATATTAAGTACTTATACAAAGACAATAGTAATAATATCTTGGGACAACTCACACAACATCATCTGATCCCAAACTTAACAGAGCTTGTATTATGGTAAAAAGACAGCTGATAAACATACTTATATATTTCTAAATATACACATATTATAGATAAATTGTAAATTGTATTATATCTTATTTATTGTCTTAATGCCACTATGTAAATAAAAGAATTACTATTTAAAAAAAAAATAAAAAAAATTATAGATAAATAACACCTAGACACAGAATAAACCATCGTGCTCATCACACAAAGTTTTATCGTGGGCGGGGATCGAACCAACTACCTTCGGCTTAGCAGTCAGGGTCACCAACCGCTAGACCAACAGGCCAATCAAACAATGTAATATAGGTAGACCATTTTTTTTTAATTTATAGATGACTAGCAATGTGGGATTGAGTCCTACATTACTATCAATCTTGTTAACCCCTCCAGCTAAGCTCAAAGGCTTGTGTTAGGAGTGGATTCACGTCGGTAGTATAATGGGTAGGATTTGAACCCGCGACCTATGCCATAGCCATTAGGCTACCGTTGCTTAATTGTGTGTTTGTCCTTTAGAATTTCGTTTACGATGATGTTAAACTCTTTACCATCATTCTTATCTTGCTTACTACAATCTGCATCTACATATTTGTATCTTTACAAGAACCAAAGGTGAAGAGAACGAGACGAGACTGGCAGAGAACGCTTTAAGCATTAAATCTGCCAGTCCTGATTTGAAAGGCACTCATAGCTTAGGTCCTTCAATCACAACAAACAATCCCATTTGCCTTTATCAGTCAAAACAAAAAAAAATACCAAAACAACATATACCAAACAGTAGCTAGGCACACATTCAAATATCATTCAAAGCACGAACCGCTATCAAAGTAGCACTCACAAAGATTGCCCATTTACAGATCCCTCGACATAAGGCCACATAGACACTTACGTGTACTACCGCACATGTATTTCTCAGAAACGTCCCTTATAGGAAGAGGCCAAAGAGAGGTTTTTAAGAGGCCGAGTGAGTGGAGAGTGGTGTTGCGATCGGCTCGACTGCTCACCCCGGCCGACAGTAAAAAATATGAGCATCCCCCTCCATACGCCCCTCGCGCCATCTTGAAAAACTTTGTCACTTGTAGCCGCAGATCGATCTGTGTCTACGACCGTC
This sequence comes from Herminia tarsipennalis, assembly GCA_945859575.2. Classification (NCBI taxonomy): domain Eukaryota; kingdom Metazoa; phylum Arthropoda; class Insecta; order Lepidoptera; family Erebidae; genus Herminia; species Herminia tarsipennalis. The sequence continues at coordinate 14,662,272 of OX243846.2, read as the reverse complement.
TACGTCGTAGCGGTGTAGGCGTATGTAGATACTCTACACAGATTTATTTTTTAAAGTCTTATTAGGTTCATGTTTTTATTTAACGTTTACGGTATTAAAATGTTCAAAGAAAAGTTTTTAAAGTATCGTTCTAATTAGTATTCAGGAGGCTTTTGTTTTTATATTCTTTTCTTTGCAACTGCCGACAACACATAACATATTATACACGCTTATATTAGCGTCACTTGTAACTAACAATGTGGTAGAATCTTGGAAGTCAATTTTACTACTTCTAATTATTGTATTGTAATGAAATGATAAACGTAAATGTAGTTTGGATCACAACACGCATGTTGGAGTGTAACTCCTCAGGGATGTATAAGTTGACTGGCCTGTTGGTCTAGTGGTTAGTGACCCCGACTGCTAAACCAGAGGTCGTGGGTTCGATCCCCACCCAGGATGTAATTGTGTGTTAAGCACGATGGTTTATTCTGTGTCTGGATGTAATTTATCCATAATATGTACATATTTAGAAATACATAAGTATGTTTATCAGTTGTCTGGTTCCCATAGTACAAGCTCTGCTTAGTTTGGGATCAGATAGCGTTGTGTGAGTTGTCCCAAGATATTATTATTATTAGTTTTGACGATCAAATTTAACCTAAGTATTTTTAGTGTTTTTTATATACCTTCCTACCTATTATTATATTATTAATACCTTTTTTTATTTGGTATAAAATAAATAAATTGGAAATACAAGGAACTTATAGATTATCTTCAAAAATGGAACAAGAGCCAGTCAATGTAGACTCAACTAGAATCTTAAACAACGTACGTCACGATAAAATAAACTGTTTAATTTCGATTCAGTCATTCGTTTGTACCCTAAAGATGTTGTAGTTATATAATATTTATTCAGTTTGAAAATGATTATTGTGTTTTCCATTGTCATGACCCCTTATAACATGACTTTTGTCATTGAAATGATAATCAGTAAAAGGATTTGTGTAGAATTATTCACATGACTACCTTGGCTAAGGAGATACGCCCTGTGGCTAAGACCTCCATTCAAAACGGTGTAACCATTTTTTACACCTTATGAGTGTAAACATAAAGTCTATTTTTGTTTGTTTTTTCGACAAGGTAAGTTGAAATTTTGAATACAAAACAAGGACACCTAAGGGCCTCAGCAGGTGTCCTCACAATTGTACCTTGTAATGTCCATATTATTTGCGAAGTCAAAACGATTCAATGAGGAAGTTGAATAGCAAATACAACTAAATGCAGGAGACGAATCTTTTCAGATCATTGCTATCAAAGTAATGGTGAAAGGAATTTGAGTTGAAAATAACGAATGGTATGGAAATGAGGAATAAATTAGGGTTTAATCCAATACCTAGAGGAAAGAGGGTGAGAAGCGATGGCGGGAACACAGGGGTAGTCCTACTGCAGAAGTTGTCTTTTATGAGAAAATGCAGAAGTGAGTTTGTTACCTTTTAATGACCAAACAACTACATAGATATCTATACTAATATTATAAAGCTTAAGAGTTTGTTTACTCGAATTGAAAAAATCTTTCACTGCTGGATAACCCATTTATCGAGGAAGGCTATAGGCTATATAAAATTACGCTACGACGAATAGGAGCGGAGCAGCAATGAGAAATGTTGCCAAAACAGGGAAAATTTACGCAGATGAAGTTGCGCGGGACAGCTAGTTAGATATACATATGTATATCGGAACTTAATCGCGTATATTTAAAAGTACGAACATTTTATTTACCGAATTAATATGTATAAAAATAATTTTCTTGCGGTAATCGACGTCTAGTGATGTATAAACTATGGATTCATTATAGTAGCTAGGTGAGAGAGGGATTGAAGCTATTGTAGGGGAGTCGTAGGGTACGTTACAAACATTTAAACCACAAAAGTAAACCGAGACTCAACTTTGACTGTCTCGGTGGGGAAGTGGGAGTGCTGTGTGTGACAAGAAGTTTTGGGTAAGATTCGCCCACGGCATCACTTATTGAGATCTAGAAATTGTTGTTTGTTTCATTGGCTAAGTGTACTTGATGTCTGTGATATGTTTATTTATAAAAGTCCTCCATGGCATCGGATTATATATATATATATATATATATATATATATATATATATATATATATATATATATATATATAGATCCCCAGTCTCTATAAGTAGTTGTTTTTTAACTGGAACAATATTTTTGAACAATTTAATTCATTTATTAATTTTATTAGTATTTCTGCTATAATATTACTCTATATACAAGTAAGACATTTTTTTATACTAATTTAATAAAAAGTTATTTTTGTCAAACAAGCATTGGCAGTTGCATCATCTGCGCTGCGTTCATGCGATATGCTTATCTATTCGTTACCTTCAAGTAGTGAGGAAGTAACGAAATAAAATAATTCCGTAATCTTATACACAAGAGATAAATTATAGTATACTAACCTCCTCATGTATAGAGCTGCCAAGGTCACAAAAGCCAAAATTTTCCACAGAACTTGATAAAAAGATAAAAAACTCAACCTCTGCGTATTTCACACATAAAAAGATTATCATACAACAATTGGCGTTGATTAAAACTATCCAAGATTCACACATTTCACAAAAAATATAACCCTAACCCTTATGTCAAAAGGTCAAGGAAAAAGATCGACCCTTGACGTCTCTATAAAGACAAGACGAGATAGCAAACCCTTCCGAAGATATTTGTGTATAATCAAAGGGTTTACTAAACCAAAATTAGTTGCATTCAAATCGGCGTGACACCCCTATAGTCATAACGAACCGTGCGAAATTTCACACAAAGCCAAAGAGATGCAGAAAAAATGATAAAAAAAATACTTTTCGGGTAAAAAATGTTGGCAAAAGGGTTGGTCATGACCCCTCGCGTTTAATTGTAGCGTGACGTTTTTCGCGTTTTTTGACATTTATATCAATCCAATGATCCTAATTTCCATCAACGTCTAACGGTTTTTATCGTAGTATGTATAATATCACACAGCTCTGAACATTTCGCACATAAAATGGCCATTTGGCCTAGATCTGACACAATTAGTAGGTACCTAGGACCTATCAGCATTGTATGATAACGTAATCAAATGTTTGTATTTGGCTGGAAAAACCATTTAGTAAGATAATATTAATTAATCAATTTGGGTTAATACCTTCATGTAGATGTCGTTTCTCTAAGTCCTGAATATCAATACTATGTTGTAGTGAATTTATTATGTACGGTGCAAATGTACTTACATACAAATATAGATATAGACCTATTGAACTACGCAACGAATTTTAAGCAGTTTTCAGCAATAGATAGAGTGATCCAAGAGGAACGTTTTTACGTATAATACAATATCCCGCGGGAACGGGATCCACGCGTGCGAAGTCGTGGGTGTCCGCTAGTGTTTTATAAATATGATAGCCCTGACTCATGAGCAGGCATTGATGAGTATATGACACTTATCAACGAGAGTTGTTTTGTGATGTAAAATAGGGATAATTTGTGGGATAATTCAGTGATTTTTTTGGAAACTTGAGGTCAAACTAAGTCAATGCAATTGAAGTTTATGTTTTTTTAAAGTATGTTTATTTGCATTCAATATTTCAATAAAAAAAAATAACAAACGTTCTGTTAGTGGTAATAGGTATTGTTTGACTTGATGAATCATAACAACTATAAAATTAGCTATTACCTTTTTCACCCTTTGTTACTTACTGCTTAAGAGCGTGCTTATCGATGATTCTACCATATAAACGCTTAATAATTTTAACAACAATTTTGGCGAAATTCCAATATTTTAAGGCTTATAACTTTCAAAATATTAATTTTATTCAACTATCGCTTTCTACAAACCTAGTTTATGATAAAAATAATTGATATTAATTTTAAGCTTTGACTTATGACCTTACTAGCTGTCCCGCGCAACTTCGTCTGCGTAATTTTCCCCGTTTTTGCAACATTTCTCATTGCTGCTCCGCTCCTATTAGTCGTAGCGTGATGTTATATAGCTTATAGCTATAGCTATATATATACAAAAATATTTTTTTCAAATCGGACCAGTAGTTCCTGAGATGAGCGCATTTAAACAAACAAACTCTTCCGCTTTATAATATTAGTATAGATAGTATAGATACAGATGAGTAATAACTTATGCGCGTTTGTATCGTAGAATCATCGATATAGGTGCTCTTAAACAATAAGTAGGTATAATATTATTTTAAAGGTAACTAGTAATGTGGGATTGAGTCCCACATTACTAGCAATCTTGTTAACCCCTCCAGCTAAGTTTAGGCTTGTGTTAGGAGTGGATTCACATCGATAGTGTAATGGGTAGGATTCGAAACCGCAACCTCATGATTGCGCGACCGATGCCTTAGCCATTAGGCTACCGCAGCTTCTAATTAAAATATTAATTTAGATTATAGCGTTGGTGTGTATATAGCTTATCTGTTATAACGGATAACGTTTTATTATATTGTTTGTAACCGTCAGTTAGTTTTAAATGAAAGACAAACAAACATCCATCCAAACATATATCGTCACACACTTTCTGTTACGATATAACAGCAATATAAACCGATCTACGCGAATTCCCAAGCCAACATTGTCTTTGCATCAAGTACCTTTAAATAATACAAGTCAACGGAACAAATAGGTACACCAACGTTTATCAGGAGTATTGTGGAGCAATCGCTCAGGGGTTGAAAACAATTGGCTGTGCCCGAGTCTGTGACTTCAATGTCCGGATGCCTTTATTACAGAGGGTGATATCAAGTGAGTTGTGTTTATTTGCCCTGGTATATGAACATACATGGTGTTTTTTTAAAGTTTCGTTCGTAATAATGCAAATATGTCACAACAGACAACATGTTAATTTATCCATGCCATCTGTACTTACAAAGTAACATTTTAAATGAGTTATGTTACTTTGGTTGTCCGTTTTTCGTAGCTACCTAAACAAATGTGTGTAAAAATTAATACCAAAATTCACATCGGAAATTGATATAAAAACAAAAATCGGACAGACTAGATTGACTGGCCTGTTGGTCTAGTGGTTAGTGACCCTGACTGCTAAGCCGTAGGTCGTGGGTTCGATCCCCACCCAGGATAAAACGTTGTGTGATGAGCACGATGGTTTATTCTGTGTCTGGGTGTTATTTATCTTTTCTTTTCTTTCTTTTCTTTCTTTCTTTCTATTTATCTATAATATGTATTTAGAAATATATAAGTTTGTATATCAGTTGTCTGGTTTCCATAGTACAGGCTCTGCTTAGTTTGGAATCAGATGACCTTGCGTGAGTTATCCCAAAATGTTATTATTATATTATATTATATTATTATTATAATCCAACAATATCTTGTCAAGCAGTTTGTACATATACTTAAATAACATTACTTCTTTTTGGCGCAGTCGGGTAAATATAGGAGTGTACATTTCAAAAACCAAAACCACTAGGTACTTATATAAAACAAGGCAAATCAACAAAATAATCATGAAATACCGATCAGCATGATACGATCGTTCAAGGTTATCTCAATTAGGTATATGCGAGCACAATCTTCATTGCATCACGTAAGTAATATGTGTTTTTATTGCCAAGTTCTTTTCTCATTGCACTCTGTCACAACTGCAACCTAAAATGAACTTTTGTGGCATAAAAGTTCATTTAAAGGTTGCAGTTGTGACTTAAGTTTAGCTGGAGGGGTTAACAAGATTGCTAGTAATGTGGAACTCAATCCCACATTGCTAGTTATCTTAAAAAAAAAAGTGGATATAGTACTTTGACATAGAGATACAAATTGATACAGTTCTGTTTATTGTAAACTTGCATTTTTTTTATCATGACGAGCGGTTGTATCTTGACCATTATTTTGCTTTTTGAAACAATGCAAGGAATTCCCTACAAGTTAAAGGTCAATCCTGAATAGCTACTAGGATCAACAATAACTAGGACAATTTTGTGATTAAATTATTTTATCAAACGATTTGTTTTCCTCACATATTCATTCAGAACAACTTACTGTATATAAAATTATGAAAACTAAGAAGTGGAACATTAATTTAACTAAAACTTTTGTTTATTGACGATTTCTTTAGTAGACACTCGACTACACTATGCCATAATCTGGGCCAAGAGAAATCAGACTTTATTAATGGTGATTAGAATTCAAAATCAACTGTTTGATAATTTCTTCAAGGTAGGGTACGAAAGAATAGATATGGGGTCCGATTCGGATAGAATTCTTTTGACTGAGACTCATAACGGACCCTAACGTATATTTGGACAGCAACCTGAGAGGTTTGAAGTGGTCCCGAGGTTTATAATTACTATAATTTGGAGGCAGATGAAAAAATCTCAACCTTTAAATAGAACATACATGTTAGTAAATGCTCATGTGTGTGCGATTCTATATACAAGAGAAATAAAAGGGCAATTCATATAATATACTCCCGAATTCTTAAACGATATTTCACTTTAAGATGGACTCTTTACATTAGTTTGTTAATTAAGGTTAGTTTAAAAAGCCTTTATAAACAATAAAAGATTTAAAAAAAAAGGTGGACTGCCTGTGTCTGAGGCGCGGTGGGAGTGGGTCCGACTGTTAAGCAAGAGGTCGTGGGTTCGACTCCCACCCGGGACACCACTTTGTGTAATCTGCAAATTGTTGTTCCGAGTCTAGGTGTACTTTGTGTCCATGACTTGTAAAGTCCCCTGCGACACAAGGCTTGTAACCCACTGCGGGAGTCGTCTTTATAAAATTATTAAACAAAACTCAAAAGTATTTCTGTTCCTACTGTTTACCTTCAAATGACAGTGACAAGATGAGGCTTGTCTACGACTGATGAATTGAATTGCGTTTGAATATTTGGCCGGGAGTTCTATTAATACCCTGAGGCAGCCTCGAACAGCCTCAACAAATAACTATTGAAATCTCAGAATATTGCGTGTCTGTTATAGCTTTTATTTTCTAAAAACCTTTAAAAAATACAAAAATCTTTATTCACTTATGAAGCAAAATACTACACTTGTAAAAGTAATTATTCTACATGTAAAGTAAAGCCTGTTCGCAAGCAATAGGTAAAGCCGGAGAAAAGAACACGCGGCTACTATTTTTTATTGCCAATGTTTACAATGTTTGTTTGTGGATAAACTGTAAATGTAGGTAAGGTGCTGCCACTATTATACTTATTTGAAACCATATTAGAGGACTGATGCAAAGACCAGAGATGAATATTTTCTTTCCTGTTTTCTTCTTTAATCACAAAGTCTCGTTCTTGTCCAGTTATCACGTATTTCAAGTATATTTTACACTGTTTTACACTTTAAACGCGGAGCTGTAAAAATGTCAGTTTGCCGCCATTTTTACAACTCCCTAAATAAACTTCTCAGCAAAACTTCAGCTTTCAGTCAGTCAGTTCAGTGAATGAACGAGTTAAAAACATTCAGATAAACGGACCGAATCACTTTCGAATTTCGAATACAGATATGGATTGTTCAATTAAAGTCTGCCATTTCAAAAGTTAAAAAACAAACACGCTAGCTTCTGTTTTTATTAAAAACGTGATGAGCAGTGCGTGATATATGAGCTCGGATTGTTCCGAAGTATACTGTACACGAATAGGGGTAACTACAAATTACTTAGCGACTTCATTTCTTCCGTTCAGATTGTTTTGCACACACGCAATTTACTTTTTCTGCATAGGTAGCTAGTTAATTGTAAAAAATTGTGTTTGCCTAATTGAAATATACGTTTAAATAAGTAGTTTATCAGTTGTCTTGTTTCGATAGAACAAGCTCTGCTTAGTTTGGTATCAGATAGCGTTGTGTAAGTTGTCCCAAGGTATTATATTATCTATATTACTTATTTGTGAAATGATCTGCTTTCTGAAAATAAGTAGGTACTTGAGACCAATTTAGGTATATTTATTACTATTTTATTAATTTTTAGACGACTGCTGAGTATCTTTATTCCACCAAAATTTCAAACCCCTGAATGGATTAGGATTAAGCTTTGTTAGAATTGTTAAATGAGTTCAGATCCATAAGCTAGAATATTTTTGGTTCAAGTTTTGTACCAGACAAACATTTTTCTACTCTAACACAGAAAGCTAAATAAAATTGCCGTGTTATCCATTGTAGCTACAAGCTTGTAATTAACTGAAGAGCTACCAAACTAAGAAAAGCCTTTCCAAATTCCGGATAAAAATTGCCCAATTTGTGTACACCACAACAATGTGACACAGTAGGTACATTTCTAGAGCGGCGAGTTGACAAAAATCTCGCTTTAAAATAAGCAATTTTTCACGGATCATGCGCCTGCTGTTAACACAGCTTAAATTTTGATTTACTGGTCTCAATGTGTGTGCGATATCTCTTTGAGTTATTGCGAAATAGTCACGTGATTATACAGAATAATTGAACGGGTAGAAAACCTCAATAAAACACTAACTAGGTATATGGCTTTTTTATTATTTTCCTATTACTACGGTAGTTAGAGTCAGCGATAAATAAATCTACGGATGATGTAGGTAACCTAATAATGTACATAAAACTATAAAATGTTTACTTACTTCCCTACATATTTATATTATTTATGCTTTCACAGTGATTTTGCTCTTGTACGTGATTTTTAATTGCAATAAATAGTAAATTCTGTGTTAATGCTTAGGAAAAACAACTATTTAAGTAGTGGAATCTACACACGCAGTTTCACATTATATACATTCAAATCACGAGTACAACTCGTGATTTGAATGTTTTCCAAGAGTGTATAATACTAGCCGACGTAACTTCGTCTGTGTCAATTTTCCTGTTTTTTGCAATATTTTCCATTTCTGCTCCACTCCTATCGGACGTTGCGTGATATTCTACAGCCGCCTTCCTCGGTAAATGGGCTATTTTAAAACTAAAAGAATTTTCAATTCGAATCAGTAGTTCCAGTATCTGATAGATTAAGTAGTAAGATTTTAGTACTCCAAAATCGACATAAAAAAGTTGCGAAATGGTGAACATCTCCACTCCGAAGTGATCATTATTCTTATGAAAATAGATAAGATTTTGAATTACAATTCAAAATCTTCTTTTCTTTCATTGATTATAGGAGTATCGGTTGTTAAATAAATCATACAGACTGTATTTTAGAGTGAACATATTTTTATTTTAACTATCTGTTGCGGTGAGATGACTGTGGCAACCAATTACTACCCTGTGACTAGTCCTTTGTCGATCGACAGGTGGTTCTGACACAATGCTAATTCAATTAAAATGATAAACTACACCTATAATACTAAGCTTATGAATTAATTTAATCGTAATCAATAAAAGATTTGATTAAAATGTGGAAAACTAGTGATAAGACCCGTGCATCTGACCGCACCTGGCGAATTAGTCGAATTATCATGTCTTTTGTTTTTACGATTAATCGATCATTTATCTTAATAATGATTAACGATTCACTTCAAAATCGAATGTCATTTATCTAATTTGTTTTCGAATATATTTTGGAATAGATTCTTTAATTGATCTTGAATCGATTAATTGTTGTTGTGAAACGTTTCATGTTTCTGATTCTTTAATCTGTTGATCAAGGTTAGATTTTTAGTTGCACTGTTCTTTACAATTATTAATATTTTGATAAAAATAGAGAAGACATAGAGAGTTTCATACGTACAAAAAAAACTACTCGTACAAAAATGTCGTTGCAGTAGTGTGCAATATTTTCTTTGACTCCATAAGAAGTACTACCAAGTAAACGTCACAAAAAACGTAGAAAATTGAAATAATCTCACAAAGAGAAACTCTTATTGAAAAGTGGCAACCGGCGAGGGTACTTCACAGAAAGAAAATTAGGATGTGAGCCGTCAAAACTTCAAAACCAGCCCATCAAAGCGACATTTTAGAGGGATTCCGCCCCCGCATTACACCTCTCTCATTATTTATCACATTGTCGACGAAATTAATGGTGAACCCTCGTCAAATAATTTTTATTTTATAAAATAAAGGCCACGGCTTCTGACAGTTTAATCATATCTTTGTGTTTCTAATGGGAATGTCTAGACTACAGAATAAAGTTATACAATAAACACGTAAATTGTCTACCTCACGTATAAATTATTTAATGTGGTATACCTAGTAAGTATTATACAATAGCAATATAATTATTGCCTAGATTCCTAGTGCAGCATTTCAAACTGAAGCCGTTGACCTGTGAAAACTTTTTTTTTTATAAAAGATAACTAGCAATGTGGGATTGTCGTTCCACATTACTACCAATCCTGGTAACCCCTCCAGCTAAGCTCTATGGCTTGTGTTAGGAGTGGGCTCACGTCGGTAGTATAGTTATTGCTATTGCAATAAAAACTTCGGAACAAATTTCGGAAGTGGCGGTAGCCTAATGGTTAAGTCTTTGGCCTCTCAATCGTGAGGTCGCGGGTTCGAATCCTACCCATTATACCTACTACCGGCGTAAACCCCTTCCTTTCACTAGCTATTTAGCTAGAGAGTTTAACAGGATTGCTAGTAATGTGGGATCTTATCCCACATTGCTTAAAAAATGGTTTTCCGTAAAGACGGATTAAAGACGATCATTTTACGAGATAACGTCATAATAAAACATTGATGACATCTCGCCATTCACGTTGCTAAGCAACCAATCATTAACGTTAGTTCCAATTGTATCGCATGTCATGTCGCTGCAATTGCTATTCGCTGTTGCTTAGCAATCAATTAATAACGTGACCGTTGTTTAGGAAATCAATAACGTGACACGTAACAATTAAGGTGACATGACATAAACATAAGCCTATAACGTGGACCAATCAGATTTCTAGAAAAGGAGAAGTACTGGCCGCACGAGTGTTTTATAGCCTGTATTTACTTTATACCTGAAAGAGAAGGCGCAGCCCAGTCTCTAAGTCTATGGTTATAGTGAACTAGACTATGCTCCGTATTCTGTTTCCTCTTCTTATTTTTAAGTTGATGGCAATCTAGGAGATTTTTCATTCAATTTCTGGCAGTGCAATTTCTTATTAACACTTTGGACTTGGTCCTAAGGATTTAACATGCGGCGTTGTGCATTTTTTTTGGTATGGGTATAAAATATGAAACTCGCGTCAGGATCACGTGACCGTAAGATTCTGAGAATACGAAGGTAAATTTTGCCACAATCTACAAGGTTATAATAGGTCAGGTGGGAAATCGGGCGGTGTGGAAACCAGAAGACCCCGGTTTAAGTCCAAATTATTATTTATTTCCCTTTTTTTATTTGTGATTTTATATTTCATTCCATCCCGGAGTGCAACTCGTTTTTTTTTACATGTTAAACGAGGAGCTGTGAAATGCTTATACTTTGTCTCTATTTATTAAAATATATATATTACTTGTTGTGTTATATTACTTTGTCTCTATTACTTGTTAAGTACTGATTGAGATAGAAGATACTCTTTAACACACTAACTTAATACAACTTATCATCATTGTTATTGAGAACACTGAAACTAAAACCACTATCCACAGTCGTGATCAGAGAGACGTAGTAGGTAGGTAATAAAACTAATGTGTAGTTAGTAGGCACATAATATATTGAAATAACGCTTTACATAGTTGTGACTATATTCGTTCTGATGCCAATTAGGCACACTGCTCTGCTTATTAATTTATTTTTGTTGAAGTATCCCTGTTGATAAGAATTATATACAGGATGATAGATATGTAGATGTCAGAGGTCACAAACGAGGAAACTTGACATATGTTATTCTTATTTGTTACAAAAGTTTAGTTACGCAGTAACGTAAAATGGTATCGTAAAACAATGATCATTTTTAGAGTTCCGTAATCTAGAGTCCAAGAATGTCCGACTATCTGTTAGTGAAAGTTATAATTAGGCATGAATATGCATATTAATCACGTTAAAAAATTGGGAAAGTAAAATTTTGAAAATGAAAAGTTTTAGGTATGATGGCGATGATTTTTTTCCTTAACTAATCCGTGATGTTGGGTATCATTGGGTAGGTATTTTAAAAATATTGAGGTATGGGAAAACCATTTTTCCATTTAAGGCTTTTTTAGCGAAATATTAAGCTTTAAAGTCCCTTTTTTTATAAAAGTCAAGTGACCTCCTCCGCCCATGTAAACTGTAGTTTGCAAAACAGAAAACACACTCAATACTAACAACAGTAGATATTATAATGAAACTAAAAAAAAAAACTATCACAGCTAAGTAGATTTTACAAGTTAACGGGCAATAGTCGACCAACTTATTAATTTTGAACTTGGAGAATTAAAAATGAAAATGTAATTCCATCCAAAATTTCTTGATGAATTTATTAGCGTGTAAAACAGAATCAAATTTAAGATAACTAGGTTTCGGTCGTAACTTCCTCGTGTATATGTCGGTTGATAACTACGGAACCATCACTGCTCGTGGCCCGACAAGCACTTGGCAGGTTTTTAATTATCACCAAAACCACAAACAGTTTTTTAGTGTCCCCATTAAAATTTTATCACTATTTTAAATTAACATTATCATTATTATTTAGTTATATTTTTTTATTTTCGATGGAGCTGAAATTACACGTTACCTACTTTCAGTTTAAAAATATTTGACAAAAGAATCACACTAAAGTTTGATTGTAATTCTTAAAATTTCTATTCCCTTGACTTAGACGTTCGGTTTGTAGTATACTTTGTTTTTAGAATATAGAGAATGAAATTGCAACTTTATTTCGTGTGATTTAGAGTTCATATTAGGTTAGAAGATTATAAAGTTGGTGGGATGTAAAATTTATAATTGTGAGCCGTAAATTAAGGTGACATCGACAGTTGTGGCTCGCGGGAGGAGCCGACGTGCCTCGACGCTCGCTGGGGCGAGCCGAACCCTGCCAATATTTTATCGAGAAGGTAATTATTTGATCGGCACATTGGGGTAACAGATGAAACTCGCGTAACGTCTTTCTCATACTTTGTATTAGAAAAATGATTAATGATTAAGTTATCATTTTTGATTCTGTTTCGGAGGGAGAGGTTAAGTAATTATTATACTAAATGGAAAATATACAGGTACCCGCTGGCCGCGAAAAGTTAACGTAGATCTTATCTATACTAATATTATAAAGCTGAAGAGTACGATAATCTCAGAAACGACGAGTCCGAATTGAAAAATTATTTTACTGTTGGATAGCCCATTTATCGAGGAAGGCTATAGGCTATAGGCATATAACTTCACGCTACAATCAATAGGAGCGGAGCAGCAACGAAAAATGTTGCAAATACGGGGAATTTACGCATACGAAGTTGCGCGGATCAGCTAGTCAGTAATATAATATATCTATTTTCTTCTTCACAAATATTTGTTATTTTCTGTAGAGTTTCTTGAACCTGTAAGGGTTGAGCATCATAAGCTTCTTCACCAGTATAAGTTTCTTAATAAAACGATACTATTTCTCTCTTAAGTAGTCTATTGTTACTTTTCCATACGGAGACAGACAGTAATGAGCTAGTAATAATAATAATAATATCTCGGGACAACTCACACAACGCTATCTGATCCCAAACTAAGCAGAGCTTGTGCTATGGAAACAAGACAACTGATAAACAACTTATATATTTCTAAATACTTACATATTATAGATAAATAACACCCAAACACAGAATAAACCATCGTGCTCATCACACAAAGTTTTATCCTGGGGATCGAACCCACGACCTCTTGCGTAGCAGTCGGATACACTCCCACCGCGCCACAGAGGCAGCCAATAGACTTAGAGTTAGTACCGTCCCCGCACGATATGCTCATAATATACTCTTAGGCGTTAGGACTTTTATACCCTTTTATTCCAAACAAGCCCAGAATCAGTATCAAAAAATCACACTAAAACGAAAAACTCGTACACAGTCTGTACACCGGATATAACCGGTCCGATCAATCGAGTCGCCTCCCGCTGGTCGATTTAATTCGCGCCTTGACAAAAACCCTTTGACGCATTCACCGGTGACAGATCGCAGCCGGGAGCCTCGCGCCTCGCTGACAAGCCCATTATCATTGCTGAAACGGTTTTGTGCGAAAACGGAATAGACGTAACGTGTTACGTCTCATTGAGTTTGAAGGCAGGAATGTGTATTATTATTGCCTGGTCTGGGTTTTTACCTAGTTATGTGTCTGGTTTATAATACTTATGCAATTTGAATACCATCGTTCTTTATTCAAAAATTCCACACGATGTTACACACATTTGGTAAAATATATTTTTCTGTATAGAATCAATTGGTCTCGTAAAAACTCGAAAATATTGGCCTCAATACAACTACGGTTACGGAAAAAAATAATGGGAACAACCCAAAGGAATAGATGAAACAGCAAGAAAAACATCGAAATTTTGTATGGGAATTGGCACTCCGGATTACATTCAAGTTTTGGTGGTAAAAAGTTCATCGGGTCACCTAATAATATCACAAATAATATTTGTATAAAACGATAACATTAAATTGACAAATGTTTTCAATGTAAATGTTCCATTTCTATGAAAATGACGGTACCATTGTAACTAGAACAACAACAAATGCACCGACTCACAACTTTCTCGTAAGATGTGCCAATCATTCCTTGAAGTTCGGATGCGAGGTGTCGAGGTCGGGCGAGCGGACGCTGTCACAGATCTCTATCAGTTCTCGGAGAAAGACGGAAGGTCAGACTGGCGTTATCTCTTACTGATAAGACGTCATTAAGTTAGTCTGGTTTGTGGTTTAATTTTTGTTGTGACAAATGTTACCGTGTAGTGATAGGTTTCGCAAATGGTCGTTTAAAAAAAAATGCTGGCAGAGGAATCAGGTGACATAGTCTATTGTTTCGGACAACATTGTAAAAATTGCAGAACATATGTTAGGTTACTTCAACTGTCTAAAGTATTGTATAGACAACAGATAAAAAAACGGAAAGCCAGTCTTTGTTTGCTATCTCATGGGCTATGAATTGTCTTTACTGGTCTCGTCTGTAATAAAATCGATGCCCTCCAACCCAAGTAAAAATGTTTATAATAAAATAAAAAAGCTTTAAGTTTATTGCAGTACAGTAATATTTCTGGCCACATTTTTATGCTATGAAGATAAATCGTCAATAAAAAATATCACAGTATTAACTGCCACAATTTTATTACAAAACTGAAAACGAATAAACTTATCGATATGGGATACCATCCAATACCACCTAATTAAAATAAATGATAAAATATCAACACAAATTAATTAATACATCGACTGTTATCACGCACTAGTTCGAATAAAGCACAGTTTTTTGGATCGAATCTCGTTAGTTACAAACATTGTCATATTAACATTGTTGATTTCAATACCTATTGTATTGTATGTATTCAAAATATCAGATACTACGCAGTACCTACATTAATATATTTATCGGTTAAATATAATTATGACTAAAAATAGATAACTTCCGTAGTTGTAAATAATACATCTGTTTTTTTAATTCCCACTCACTAGCTGTTTATAATTCGGATAGGTGCTTTTTTGGTTCCATGCGAATCTGTAGGGCACTGTACTGTCTTACAGGAGCACTTTCGCTAGGACTTAGCAAGGTTATTGCGGTCATAACTTAACCTTAATACTCTATCAGCCAACCTGTGATTATGGGCGATGTGATACGAATGAAATTTTTTCGTCATTAATTCAAATACTCGTAAAATCGCAAAAGTATAAAGTAATTCATACAGTTAGTTCTCAGTTCTCACAACAAAGTCGAACGATATCATATTTCGCGAAAAAACTCGATCATTGTCATACAAATGTATCTGTTGTTATGGACACGTAATTGCCGGCCTGGTGTGTAATTTGCTAAGGGCCTTTGTGTCGAAGTCAATGCATAGCGCATTTGTTATCAAATCGAGTAGAGGTGCTTGGTAGGGGACAAAATGTACGCGAATGCACTAAAGACATTTCGCAAATTCAATGTTTAAAGCTAAATAGTTTGTTTTTAAAAAATATGTACTATTATTTGGACATTAATAATATTTTTTGGGTTTTTATCTTGTCTTGTCTAGTGCCTTGTATTTGCAAATAAAACGTTATTAAGTGATTGTGAGTTCAAACTTTGAACAAAATGACTTTTCATTTTGTCATTCGAAGAGATCAAAGTCGCATGCAGCTTCTCACACCTATACAATTTTTTACATTATGTACTTAATAAAACAACTAGTAGGTACAACATAAAACAAGTTTATTTTAATGTAATAAATAAAGCTTTCCCCTCGTACGGCGCCAAACCGCAACTCAAACGCATTAGTGAGATTTCCAGTAATGACTACTAAAACTGAAGTGAGGATAACACCGTAACTTGGTCTGTACGGTACAAGTTACTACAGCAAGCGGGGATAGATGGCCTCTTGATAAGAACCAAAGATAATAAAAGACAGATGACCAATGACATAATATGGAAGAACTTTTTTGTCTAGAGTTAGGAGTTTGGCTTTACATAAGATCTGATAACTTTTTTAGAGTGTTAGAAAATGAACCTACTCGCCTGCGTAAATTTACATGAAAATGTTTTTGGTTGGATTGTATTGTCTTTGAACAGAACTGCTATTTTTTTTTTCTTTAAGTGATGACTCCCGCAGTAGGGTACTAGCCCTGTGTCACGGGGGACTTTACAAACATACAAGTCACGGATACAAAGTACACCCAGACCCGGAACAACAATTTGTGGATCACACAAAGTGGTGTCCTGTGTGTGAATCGAACCTTTCACGTGCCACAGAGACAGTCACAACTATCAGTGCCATTAGTACCTAATATTTTGACTGCCCAATCTATAACTATTTAATATTAGTTGTCATATTTAATATCTCTTAAATAATATATCAAGATCACCAGATGTATTGAGTTGTCAATTGTCGATTAGCATGTTTACAAGTTGACCTACAACTTGTTTGCAAGTATACGCAAATATTAAGTTAATTTCCTGTTAATTAATAAGTCAAGGTAAGGCGCAATCAAAAATATCGTGTTTGTGGTTCGGTTTATCGGTACCTATTGTGGAATAGTTATAAGCTAAACAGGTACAACTATAATGAGCACGCATGTATACATCTATTTGTTTCAAAAAAGCGATTGTAAATTATGTGATTTTTTAGAAAAAATGTACATACATTAGTAAAGTAACTGCTGCGGTTAAATTGGGTAGTTGACTACAATAAAATTACATTATTTTATACTAATCAGGTAATAGTAGATCTTAAAATGCTCTAAAATCTCTACATTTTAACATATTTTTGAATTTAAAAGCACGATAATGAATACTAAAAGTAATGATTTGACGACAGAAACTTATGACGTCATAGGTTCCTATTCCATACATATTTCTATAGAGCTTGTCGTTTTGACATTTAATAAAAAGAGACTGATTTGACTTGATAGTCATCATCCCTATTGACTTCGTCAATATATTGACAACGCCAACGACATACGAGTTGCGTGGTGCCCTGCACCTGAAATTCAAATAGGAAGAACTTGTTAAAATCCTCATGTGCGAACTCAACATGTAACTGTAGGGTCAATTTTACACCCCCCCCCCTCCCTTCCGTTCTTTTGCAACTGGGCAGAATCCCCCTGAAAAATAATCCATGGTACACTTTTATGTCGTTTAAGACTATAACCGCTTACATCGTGTAACTTGTTCGCAAAGAAAACTGTACAGCGAGGGTGGGTTGATTGATGAGCTCCGCTGTTCTCTGATACCGGGCTCAATTACACTACGATTACTTAATTTGACATGATACTAAGTTTGACTCACCGCGATTTAAATCAAGTACGAACTTCGTGAGTATTTTCCCCACAAGAACTTTTTCTTTGCATGGCTGTAACTTTGAAATCCGATTCATCTTATTAGGATCACCGTTGAATATATAGCCTTCATACAGTCGTAAGTTAGCAGGAGTTTTGATTAGTGTCAGCTGGATATGTGCCTGCCTAATATGGGTACATTATACATTAAGCAGGGCACTCGTAATTTTCGTAATCGCTCGAAGTTGTGTTATATAAAAAGAAAAGCGAGCTTTACCACAGATTTTAGAGAGATGAGTAATAAACTTGATTGCAACGGTGTCGTTGTGATAATAAGTAGGTACGACTGCTGCGCAAGAGTCTTTTTTTCCCGACTGCAAGGTAGATTTCTGTTTTTTCGTATCTTGTTTGTATGTATGTACCTAATATTCTTTATTACCTCATGTCTTTCAAACCACAAGACTGATTTAAACAATTAAGACGTCGTTACATTTGCCTTAACCGCCCAAGTGTCCTTAAATAAGTGACGTTTGAAAAAACAAACATGGCGGCTGTGAGGTGTTACAAACAAGGTTTATTTGAAAACCAAGAAGGAATATGGATATCAAATTAAAGGGCTTTAAAAAATGTATAACATGATTTTAACTGTAATCCTAAAATATAAAATTAGCAACATTCTTTATTTTCAATTCCCAATACTTGGCAATGCTGTGATAAAAGTTAGTTGTTAAGGACAGCTCCCGCATCTATTAATGTATGCCTAAGCTCTCTCTTTCGCAGCAGTCGTACTTACACTATCACAACGGTGTCGTTGTAGTCAAATTTATTTCTTATCGCTATAAATTTACTTTTATAATCTGACAACAAGTAAACAAACGCCGACACCCGAATTCAGGTCAAGAGGTTTTTAACCACAAAATAGAACCGTAACAGCAACTTATTAAATCAAATCGTATAATTGGTCAGTGATCCACTGATGAGAGCAAACAACAATGTTTAGGTGGCAGCACGAACAGCCGTCATGCAAGAACCACCTCCATCATGTTTCCGAGCATTATTAACTTAGTTGCTTCCGCTCATGACGTGCTTCTCTCCAAATTGCTCACCATTACACTATTAAGGCTAAGTGGGATTGTATCCAACCAACGTCGGAAATTCGGTTTGTTTTTCTTCAATATCTTCCATCACTTTCATTCAATGCAACATTTCTGTTAGGTTAAAATTCATAATCATTTTTGCCTTTCCGTGCGTGCAACGTATCGTTTTCTTTGACAGTTTATATTTACCACTTATCCTTAATGGGTGCTTAAGCAAAGATCGTAAGGTAATCTCTATCCAACACTAACAGCTAACTTTCTAATGCTATTTTATTACGTCTATAAATTGTATAGACTCGCCCCAGGAGGCGCTTACCGAGTGGCTATCGCGCTTTTCGATTTAGAACTCTCCTCACTCAAAATTGAAATGGCTCGCCCCTTTGTCGGAGCAATTTAAATTGGACATTTTAAACGCGATTCTTTTGGTGGTCGTTCACTGAATGGTCTATCGGAATTCCTTAGGGTGGGAATATTAGAAGAATGGGTTGCACTGCTGCACAGATCTTAGTTAGATGCTTATGACAAGAATTCAAGGAAAATTAATCTAGTAAATAATTAATTACAAAAATAACTACGAATTAATTTCCTTTACTTAGTTAATTGCTATTCAAATTTATCAAGAAGTTAATTTCTTCGACCATTTAAGTAAAGGTAAAATATCATGATCAAACCACAATGATAATCTGGGATTTTCCTGATGCTAACCAACTTAAACAATGAATTAAATAAGTAATTTAAGCCCAATGTAATGTGTTCCCGAACGTTACACGCACACAATTCTGTTCCTTACACTTAAGTAGGAAGCGTTCCTTTGTGTGGAGTCTGCGAAGGGACATTTTAAACTATCGCTTATCCTTTGAAACTCGACGGACAGTGGCAGAGGCAGTTTATCAAGTCGATAACGCCGATCACAATGCACCACCCGACATTCACATACGAATCACAGAAACCTTTCCTGATCCCATAGATAGGTACGTATGTGGAATGAGGCATTTTGATAGGGAAAATTTAATTGGGTTTTCCGATTGACTTTAGTTTAAGCAAAGGTTATTGCAAGTAGGTATGATGAAATATGTGAATAGGAGCGATCATGCAATATCAATTTTAATGGATACGACCTTTATGGGACATGATTATGAGAAACTTTATATTACTAAAGACTCCAAATTATAAAATAAGCTAAAGTTGCTTGCATTACTATCTGTTATCAGATAAAATTAAGGAACGCATTACATATCGTATTACAATCCGTATATCGATCTAAGGCTGGCTGTTCATCGAAGCTGAGAAGAACCAATAGAATCGTATAAAACCCCGCTCTACTTCAGTCTTTAGAGGACTCAAACTAGTTTAAAAAATCATACATTTTCAGCAGAGCAGCGGAGTGGAGAAACGGTGCACGAAGCGACAACATGTGTACCCCCTTTCTTTGTCAGACTGTGTCTATTTACATTACTTCGTTACTCCGTTTTGCTACCTCACTCAGTTTAAAGGGAAAAGTAGCCTAATATGACTTACTAAAACCCTAAATCACATTCAGACACTTAATACCACAAAGAAATTCCCGATCAAACTATGCACTATCATTTCATTACCAAAATATTCAAATTACAATAACTCACTTCTAAAAATTCAGTTAAAGAACAAGTTACCTTCGGTTAGTTCTTTGAGACTAGGCTGTCAAAAACAACAGTTGCTTCAATACCAAGTTTTGACAGAAATGTCTCCCGCATATTGTATCTAATATAACATAAACGTCACGTAGTAAAGTAATTCAGTATTCTGGACGGCAATGCCGCTCGAAGCCACGACTCACGAGTTTGTTTCGACTGTATGGACTCTGAAAGTACGTAGGTACGTGTAGATATAGTTTCATGTTCTAGTTTTGAGAAATGTATTCTGTTGATTTTGTATTGCTATAGAAATATTTCAACGAATTATGAAGAATTAGTCTGCAAAGTTGTAAAGAGGTTTGATTGATATAGGAAGAAAAATGGTAAATTATTTTTTAAATAATAATTTGAAACTATGGTAGTAAAATGATATAAAATGCTGAATGTTCGATTTTTAATTAAAATATTTTATCTTTACTATAATAATATTATAAAGAGGGAAGATTTGATTGTTTGTTTGTATTGAATAGGCTCCGAAACTACTGGACGGATTTGAAATTTTTTTTCATCGTTGTGAAGCTACACTAACCCCCGATGGCATAGGCTATTTTTTATCCCTGTGTTCCCAAGGGAACAGGAACTACGCGGGTGAAACCGCAAGGAGTCCGCTAGTTTATAATAAATTCATTTATTCCAGGTAATTTAACTGACCTATCACTAATTACAAGTAGGTACCTAAGTTTAAATAAAATAGATGTCAAAGATTAATGATATGCACAAAGCAAGTTGCAAACAAGTCCTGTGTTGTAGGTATGCATATTTTGTGCTAATTTTGAAAGAAATTAGGTCAGTAAGTTGGACATTATTGGGATATTAAATAACATTAAAACAGGCATTTATAGGGAGGGAATAATGTCATGTTATACAATTATCTATAACTATCTTTTATCTTGGTTACAACAACGATAAAAAAAAAAAAACAAAAAAAAACATGTTGTGTTGTTAACCGCAAACTTTGATTTACAGTAGTACGTAGAGTCGTAATATTTAATGGTAAGGCTGTACATTCCCCGTATAAAAGCCGTATACTCATAATGTCGCATATTAAACAAATAAATTCTCATGGAGGAGAAAAATGTTCATTTTCTTGAACGGGATGTATGCGAGTCTGTGTTCCAACGATTATTTAATGTTTTAAATTAAACCAGACAGTTTATTTTTGTATGAGGACTGCATTTTAGGCTACTTATATCAATATAAATGTTACAGTACCTAAGTGTGTTTAATTGAAAATTATTAATAATTGTCTGTAATTGTTAATAATTACCGGAATGAGTGGTAAAAGTAAGAAATTAATCACTTTTACCGGTGATTATTAATAATATACCAAAAAGATACCAATAGATCTAATGAATTATATCTATCGGTGTCTTTTTGGAGTATCGGGTCTTTTTGTTATGAATGATGATGATTGTTTGTTGAGAATGATAGTTAATGATGATTGGTAGGTAATGAAGATGATGACCGTACCGCACTCTTCATTTGAGACATTAATTAGTTCGTAAATCTCATTTGCCTAGTAATCACACTTGCTGCAGTGGTCTTCAACCAAAACACAGTTATGCGTTACAATTACTATTTCACGGAAAAATACATAACTGGCATTGTTGTGATACCGACTACTGCCTATGGCTACCTACCACTCAAATAAATTATCAGAATAAAGTTAGTAAGTTGCCAAAATAATTTAATGTGATCGATTTAACAATTTTTTTTTTTTTTTGACGTGATATGGCATGCACCAAAAAGTATTACGTTCCGCTTGTCAACTGTTTACAAACTGAAATATTAGCAATACAATTGGAACTAAAGTATCAGCCTATCAGCGAATGGCAATTGAAGCGACATGCGATGTAATTGAAACTAATGCTGTCACAGGCATGGTTGTTTAGAATATCCCAAACCTGTAACGAGTTTTTGTAGAAACGGCTTTGAAAAAAACTGACGGGTGTTACAACTTACCCCGTGATTGGGGCTAGTTGTAACAGGCTTGGGGCAAATTGTAACATTAGGAATTGATTTGCTCCTGCAATAGGATGATTTTTGATTCAACGGTACTTTAAGTATCTCAAATGAAATCTCCAACGAAGAATATCAACAATAATATCTAAGCCCTAACAATTTTAATAAACCATAGTTCAAATATGTTCCGCTGAATTAAAACTCCATAACTGTATGTCTTCTATAAACAACTATGGAGCGAAATACAAACAAAGTGAGTACGACTATTTCCTTATAACGTTTATCGTTCTCACCATTCCATAAAAGCTTGACACAGAATCGATTAAACAAGAACCGCGGAATCGATTACAGCATCGATATGAACGTCAAATCGATTATCAGCGTCGTGTCTGTCGCAAATTGATTCTAGTTGTCACCTTCACGTTCTTATGTTCTGTCAGTCACAGTGACCGTAGTGAAAACTGAAAATTAAATACATAGTTATATATCTATAGAAGATATGAGACGATGTAGTTTTTTTAAGACTACTTCCGCATTGGGGTACAACCCCTGTGTCGCGGGGGACTTTACAAACATACAAGTCACGGGTACAAAGTACACCCAGACTCGGAACAACAATTTATAAATCACACAAAGTGGTGTCCCGTATGGGAATCGAACCCACGACCTATTGCGTAACAGTCGGACATACTCCCACCGCGCCACAGAGGCAGTCAAAAGTATGGGAGTAATATCGGAAAAAATCCAGATATAAACAAAAACTCGGTAAAAATTCATTGAAGAAAAGTTATTCTTTGGCTTTAGCATAAAATTTGAAAGAATCAATTCCAAAATTCATATAGTTTTTTTCTGAAACTACTTGCCCGCGAACTTAGTCTTAGAGATACTGTTCAAGCAATAGGTCACCTACGACCTATTACAAATATCGTTTATTATCGATCGGAATATTGTGTAGGTGTCTACTACTACTTTTTCAGTTCTATCATATGAAGTACCTAGACTTCATATGATAGAACTGAAAAAGTAGTAGGTCATGTAGATAAATCTAGAATTGAACATATATTATGTACCACGTTTCTAAGTTATTTTCTGGCGGTTTAGTCCACGGCGGTTTACAGAATCTGAAGACGCATTGTTTCAGCCAATCAGAATAAGCAACGTTCAATAGAAATTTGAAATGTAGGTACACAAATTATGAAATTCAATTGTAGGTACTTATTAGATATATTTCGGGACTTAATCGCGTGAATTATTTAAAGGTACGAACCTTTTATTTACCCGACGTTTCGATCGAATTGCACCGATCATGGTCACGGGTCGACTGACTTCAATTGTACTGTACCTATTCTATGTACAAATAAGCAGCTTTTTAAAAGTTTACTTAAAGTTCTAAGTTTTGACGTGATAACGTCTTATAAATCGATGACCGATGATGATGGCTGCACGGCGAATGGCGATAGGTATGTCATCAATATTTTCGTAAAATTACCGTCTGCAAACCGACTTTACAGACAATAATTTTTTACTTACTTAGTTTAGCGTACGTGGTGTTAGAACTTAAGCGACGATTAATCATTTAGAAATGTAATGCAATCATTAATTTCTGAAAAAGCTTATTTTTCAGAAAAATGTTTTTAATCTGTTTCATTATATAGTACCTACTTAGCCGAATAGTCAATCGTTATAAGGTCTCAAACATTGAGCAAGGTTTTATTGTAGGTAAGTAAGAGAATCATTATAAAATTATACACTGCGGGTCATAATAGCGTCATTATTTTAAGGTAATATACCTTAATGATTAAGATTTTATGTATCTACCTATAGAAATACAATAATTGCATTTTTCAAATATGCAGTTATTGTATTTGAAATTACAATAATTGCATTTTTCAAAAATGCATTATTGTATTTGTAATGTAATTGGTTAGAAATGCTTATAAAAATTACTTCAATCTACCTATAGAATCCTTTAGTAAAAGTTACTCTGTTCCTAATAATGACTGGAAAATGGATAATAGTTTTCTATTTCGTTCTGCTGTATTTGGTAAGAATATCAAACAATGACAGATTGTAGAGACGACTACTCAGAAAGGGCGACTAGACGACTACCTACTCAAAATGTCGAACAATGTCTACGTGAAGTTTTAAATTAGTAACCAATAAAAAGTGCTAGCAAATTTAGGTGTTCGACAATGAATTCTCACCAGTCGTGTTGTTTTTTTATCGCGGTAAGATTGTTTCACGTATTGATTAGCGATCTCTGCCTCTTTTATACACATTATAATAAGGAGCTAAAAATACTTTATCTACTTAGATTCTATATTTTTTTTCATGTCAAAAAAGTCAAAAGTACTTTATTCAATTAGGTGACATAATGCATCGCTTAAGAACGTCAAATAAAATTCACTCATTCTACATTTAATGCCAAGTTCGCAAGAGTAAAGCCGTGAGAAAAGAACCTGGCAATAAAAACTCATGGCCACTTTTTAAAAATGCCAATTATTACAATTTATTTGTATATACACAGTTATGCCAGTAAGGTGCTGTAACCATTACAACATGTAACTGATGTAAGCAGTAACCATAGTATGCAAAGGGGGTAAGTAGGATCAAGTTTTAAATGAAATAGCTTCGTATGGTGTGGATGGGAGCATCAACTTAAAAAAAAAATACAGAAGAGGGTAAAGGCAACATGCGATTCGATTAATGTAAGAAAAACTAGGCATTTAATATATAAATATTTATGAAACATTAATTAATAATCTATACTAATATTATAAAGCTGAAGAGTTTGTTTGTTTGAACGCGGTAATTTCAGGAACTATTGATCCGAATTGAAAAATTCTTTCACTGTTGGATAGCCCATATTTATAGCTGTAGGCTATATAACATTACGCTACGACTAACAGAAGTGGAGCAACAATAAGAAATTTTGCAAAAACGGGATAAATTTACGCAAACGAAGTTGCGCGGTAGGTACAGCTATACAAAATAAACTTATAAGATGATAATGACAAGGCCGACCAGTCACCCCAAGTAATTGTGTTTGTGTCATGTAATTGTAAAGAATATAGAACTTCGTAGGTAATTCTCCTATAACTACATACACAATCTCTTGTTAAAACATAATATTACCACCCAACTCTATCAAACATAGCGTAATAAAACCTTTCGACGCACATCAAAGACATCTAAACTGAGACGGCCATTTAGCATCAGCTATTTCACCCACACAACATTTATTATAACTACCTACGTATATACGTTCTCGATGCCAAAGCACCTGCCACATCGCAGACTCTGACAGACAAAGACGCAGATAATAAGGCTCATCCTATTGGTGCATCACGGCCGAAGCCCCGCCCCTCGACCGCGCCAACCAATCAGAACCGTTGGCACAGATCTTGAGCGTTATCTAGTTATCTGCCGTCTCGCTTGGCACTTTCTACTGCCAATGTTTTCATACGTCGAATAAATGCACTGGAAAATTGTTCGAATGTGGGATCGAACGTGTTTGAATTTTCTAGTTAAGTAATGTTAATTGAGTTTTTTTTTCGAATGTTTTTTTTTATTGTAGCATAGAGAACATTGAGTTGTGAGTTTAATGCACCATGAATATAGAATTTCGTAATGACGTCCTAATTTATGTACTTTTTTATAGTGTTAGTTAATATTTTTATTTTATTTAACTTATTTTTGGATTAAAATTATTTATGAATTTGGTGTTTATAAAAAGGAAACATTATAAATTCTTGATAAAAAAAAGTGCGGCATAAGGCAAATGGATTATTATGCAAGCATTTTTTTTTCAAATTTGAACAGTAGTGATGGTTTAAATTTGCACATAGTACAGTAGCGGAGTAGCAAACGATTGAATACGATGCGATAAGAGTGTAAGATTGCTGGCTCACATTCAATCAAGTTTGTTTTCTTAATCGGCGCCTTGTCTCATATCAGTGACCAATACCACTTGACCCCAAACTCCCCCCGGATCCATTACACTCACTACTCACTAAAGGTAGTTCGGTGAAATGTCAGAGGTCTACGATGTCTGGTCGTGTTGTACAAGTGATTTGTTATAAAGCACCGTCGATAACTGAAGGGCTATTGTTTGTAGGTCGCTCCCGATGTAAAATACTGTAATAGTGTTGTTATTGTAATCATGTTTTGAGTTTATAAAGAATTATTACCATTCAGGAAGACGAATAAGGATCGAATATAAAATATTTTTCAGATACCTACCTACCTACCTATTGATAGAAAGACCTACTTTCCTAATGAATCGTGGAAAATATTTAAAAAATGTGACGAAGACATGAAGTGTAAAACTGTTTTATGTTCGATCTCTTTCTTAATTTTCCTGCTTTTACTAATGATTAAAATA
The DNA here is from genome assembly GCA_945859575.2 of Herminia tarsipennalis. Classification (NCBI taxonomy): domain Eukaryota; kingdom Metazoa; phylum Arthropoda; class Insecta; order Lepidoptera; family Erebidae; genus Herminia; species Herminia tarsipennalis. The sequence goes on along the minus strand of OX243846.2, from coordinate 14,635,355 downwards.
TTTTTTGCATCAAAATCTATGAAATTATTTTTCAAAATCTAACCGACTAGTTGAAAAATCTGCGATTATTTTCAGACGGTAACCTTGTATAGCGACCCCGAATTGTGTGAGAGAGAGGGGTGTAACACAAAGACACAGGCGGGGCGCGGAGGGGGCGAGGCGAGGGGGTGTCCCGGGCGAGGGTATGTGATTCGGGATTCTAGGGATGAGCTGGGTCTCGCTTCCTCTCGCGTTATTCTGGCACAGTGCGTCGCCGTCGCCGCACATACAACCAGTGCCGCACTATCACACGCAAATCGCACGCGAGAACACGACACGCGCACATCACTACACATATTTCATCTCAATTTTGTGAATTAGAATTAATTTGAACGCATTCTAGAACTCGTTTAAAAATAAGAATTTATTCAAATTATTTTAAATTTCGAACGTGCTTCGATTGTGCTGTGACGATTTGTGTTTTTTATTATTTTTAAAAAAACTGTGACATATTTCGGACTCATTGGTGAATTAGATTTCGCGCGTATATTGATAAGTGAACACGGACAATGAGAAAATTTAACACGAATGCTGAATTTTGACACGAACATAATAAAAATGAAGATGTCTGGTAAGTCAATAGGGATATTTCATATATATTGTTTTTATGTGCAGTTTTTATACATTTATTGATATTTTATCCGAAACTGACCGTGCGAATATCGATATCATTGTATTGAAACGTCTTATCTGTAACCGGCGATACAGGTGACCTAGCGCTCCGAGACATCCTTCACAAGTATCTACCTATACAGGATTATAAGATTCAAGCATACCAACCTACCATTTTTATTTGTATATGAATGATATGCAGACAGGCATACGTAAGCATATATTATCTTTGTATTAGTGCTTATCAATGAAATAATCTAGACTTCGATTTATCACCTTACATATAGGTACTTACCTACATTCATATTTGACCATAGCGTTATGCATTTAAAAATAATAAGCCTAACACCTTATTTTATATCTTAATAAAAACCTACTTTGTCTAATAACGCTTCAAAGTAACTAAAAACTCCTTGACAATCTTATATTTAACAAACCATAAACACTCCATGACCGTAAAATCAGATAAGAGGATAACCCAAAGCTCTTCAAATTATTGCGCTTGTTTAACCACAAATAAACATCGCTAACCGTCTCTTTTTTTATAAAGCCTCTACAATTATCTGTGGTTCTGTCAAGGGTGTGCGAAATATTCAAAAAAAGAACATTATCGTAGTTCGTGAGTTATTTAACATAATATATTGGAACTGACCCTTTTGGCGGTTGCCGCCGGCAGTAAAGATTGTTTATTTTGTATCAAGACACCTTGTGCTGTTAAAAATCTTATTTACAACACGATAGTGCGAAAAAGATATTGTACAAACTAAATAAAGGTCCGTTTGATAATGACCGAAAATCGTAGCGAGACCGGCTTTAGCGTGCTGTGTTTAAATTTTTTGAAGATGTTTATATCTTTAGATATCTTTATTTTTATTCATTCTGATGTAATATTTTTTACATAAGTTGAGAAACATTCACCTACCTAATAACTATTTTCCATACTATAACTGTATATGTAATTATGTATCTACTTCTACAAAAAAGAAAGAAGTTGGCTTTGCCAGAGCTTTACTTGCCCACATTCCTCGACTGGGAAACAATAGTCATGAAACACAACAAACAGTTAAGACTCCCTAACATTATAATTTAAACGTAATAGCAATGAATTAGAGATTGCCTTATTACCATATACGCCATCATGCATATTGAGTGTTACAAAATCCTCAAATATGTCGATGAATGATTGCAACAGTGCTTGTAATAAAATAAGACTACACACCCACTTTAAGATACCAAGAACCTTTCATATGATAATGTTGAAGTTAAAAGCATCTTTCAGTTAATTTCTTATGTGAAAATTTACATAAGCAACCATGGTTACAACCGACTCATTAAAGCGCACCGCACCTTAGTAATGTTAGAAAGTACAGCTTTCCGCGAATGGTTGGCCATTGAGTGTCGCGAGCCAAGTGAATTTCTCAACGGTGCCGCCGAATCTTCGATGAGCATAGTCCTGCACTCATCTAGCCTCACATTCACCTGTTTCATAACAATCGACACACAAATTTCAACCTTAACTGGTCATGCTTAAAGAAATAATTGTACTAGTGCGTCGATCGACGTCTTTTGTCGTGTTTTATGAGTCAACACAGCCGGGCCGTGAACTCTCGGTGACAGAACGACGTAAACCGCGCTTATTGTCAGTCGCCGTGGCTAACACGTGAAATCGGCTTGCCGTGGGGTCTGGCGGACTAAAAAATGCATCAGACGCTCTTTAAATCTTCTTCTACATCAGTGACACTAACAAAATTCATTAATAAAAGTAATAATTAAATTTACAACCGATTAGATACTGCCCAGTTTACGAGAGTAAACAAATATGATAACTAATCCGATTTCTTTAAATTACTCACAATATTCTTCAAAATCAATAGGTGCTGGCTGTTAAAAAAAGTTGTCGTACATGGAACTAAAAGACAAGTATTCAAACAAAAATTTCAAGACATTTGCACAGCTCCACGTTGTTCTATGTCTGTGCATGTTCTTATTTTAAATCTGTCGCGAGTTTCTGCGGAAACCGGAGATTTAACGACGAGTCGTCCGCATTGTCCGCGCACGAAGCGTTCGCGGTCAAATGGACCTTGCGACGGCTGATTTGAATATGAAATTCGAACATCAGTTTTATGACGCACCGTTCCATAAGTTAGCAGACGTCCTAGCTTCGTATCGGTTTTATTTGTTTTCGAATGAGACAGTACGAAAATACCTGCATGGCCAATTAGTTTAAGTAGAGTTACATTTGAAGAAAGATCTCTACAGCTCTCGTTGAAATTCATACTTCAAAATTTCCCCAAGTACCTATTCCCAAAAAAAAATTTTTTTATTGGTATTGCACGGGTGTTAACATATTTATAAAACATGAGACAATGTAGATAAAATAGACAATGCATGTATTTTATATCCGGGGCAAATCAAATTTATTTAATGGCGGCGCAACATCTATGATATTACTCAAAGTAGGACATGAACTTTTTCGACTTACGAATAGAGAATCAAAAAGTTTTTAAAGCCTATAATACTGCAACTAATTAAAATAAAAATAATAAACCGACAGGTGAGTTCCCGTAGCAACAGCAATTCATAGTCTCAAAGAGGTAGAGACGTACATCCTGCTTTATTCAATGCACTTTTATTATGCTAAGCAGTTATCCTTATAATCATTTATGGTCTAATTTTACGGAACTTTTTTCTTTGCCACGTGCGAGGAAGATACGGACAAGATAGGGGTTGTTTTTAACCCCTAACAAAAAATTTGGTGTCATAAATTTAACCTGTGTATTCGTGGATGCATCTATGCGTTTGTTTGTGCTTTCGTAGCGCCTAAATGGATAGTCAGATTTAGATGTGAGTTTATTTATTACAAAGCTAGTTTAATCGGAATTATTTTGGACTTTGTTTGATAAAAATCCAAATAGCCGGTTTGAAGATATTCATCTTTTTGTCTCAGGCGTCAAGGTTTTTTAATGTTAAGTATCTTGTAACAAGTTTAATAGGAATCATAGGGTAGGTTATGATAAATGATGTGTCTCTTTCAGTTGTATTTGCAAAGGGTCGCGTTTATTGATGACACGCGGCGCTCCCTGTATGAATTTAGTTTCCTTCGGTAAACATCGTCGATGCATTAAGTATAGGTACTTTATACTTAAAAACAGTGAGAGACTAATTTATCGGTTGTTTGTCTATGGTTAATTGACAGTATATTTTTTTTACTATTCAAATAGAGAATGATATAGAAACTCATTATTTAGATTTTTTTATAAAAAGTATGATTAAAGGTGCTCTTATTTTTCTTCTTATTTACAGTATATATTAAAAAGGCAACATAATATGGTCGCATGTTGCCTTTACCTTTTTACTCGCGACCGATTTTATCCGTATATACCTATGTACCCCGACGGATATATTCTCATCATAGGAAACTAATCATAATTAATTCATGGCTACTAATTTAACAATATAAATATTATTGCTTGAGTGAATTTCATGGTGTAGGTTATGGTTGCAGCACCCAACTTGCTGGCAAAACTGTATATGTATACAAAGGAATACTGTAAAAATGGCATTTCAAAAAGTAGCTTTACCTTTTTACGAATTTGGCATTAAATGTAGATTCATACTATTCCAAATTTTGTCAGACGTTCATAAGAGTTGCATTTGTAACCTAAGTGAATAAAGCATTTTTGACTTTGATTTGATATTTTTTACCCTTAAATATTCCAAGCTTTAAAATAATTATTATAATTCTATAAATATTGAGATTATTTATCTGCTTAATACCGGTACCTAAGCAAGTAAATTAATTCAGTATTTATGATATTAATCAATATACATTACAGTACAAAATGTATTATCAAATAACACATACTTACTTGAAAAGTTGGGTAATCTTTATTTTTCTTGATGGCGATATATTAAATAGCTTGTTTGAATGATACTGTAGATACGTGCGCGTTACAGGAGAATACTTTTATTACAATTCCATAGAACAGTACTTAATTAATTCAATGACATTTAAAAATAAACTGTTTACGTAAACGTTAACATGTAATATCTATACGATTAATTCGATTTGTGGCAGGATGTATTAAGTTAATCGACTGAAGCCTATTAATTATTTGTGATGTAATACTATCAGTACTACGTGACTATCGGTAATATTGTTTTCATTCTGAATATTCAATCTAAGATTAGTAAAAGTTATGAAAGAGTTGAATTTGTATAATTATCGTTATGTCATCGTCAAGTTGAAAAAAAAAAGTCTTTAATCGAGTCGATTAAAGACTTATTCGATTGAATGAACGTCTTCTACGAAATAATCTACTCGATAAGTAATTAAGTAGTAGGTACCAAGGAGATCTAATCATTTTGGATATAAAGGATTAATGATTAATCTTCTTTTAATATTTATACTACATATTATAGCCCTAGAAGTGTTTATAACATTAGATTAAGAGATATTTATGAGGGATGAAATAGTTTAAGTACGTTAGCTAAGTTAATCAGTTACCTACTCAAATTATGTTGCATAAATGCATGCTAGAACGGTTCGAGAATTTGTTAGGAAAAATACTGTTCGATATTTGATAATCAGAATTTATCCTCAATTTGATGTTTTTTTTTAAATTAAATTCTTGAAATGGCAGCATCGTATACTGTTTAGTTGGAAAATAGAGTTTATTTCATACCTACAGTCGAGGCGTACAGTTTTTGAAAAAATAACGTTTCTTAGTCATTAAATGCGTTCTAATTCCTGTACCTATAATAAAATAATGATTGTCAAGCATAAACTCAGGAGTATATTTTTTACGTTTATTAATGAATAAAATTAAAAAGAATTATCAGATATTTGCATGTTGTAGGGATGCTCCGAGAGACAAGAGACAGGCGGAAACGCTTTGTGAGCAGCGGAAACAGACATAATGCGATCAACATCTTGCACGTCTTCACTTTTTTATAATATAAAACCTTTTGCTAAACTATAAAACACGAGACGATTGTTCGAAGTTCTGTTTTTTTAATTTATACGTACGAAGTATTGTTATTAAAGATATTACTATCACTGACTTGAATGCTAAATTTATTATAAATAGCAGTGCTGCTCTCTATCTCTATTGACGTTATGATAAAACATACATCCTTAGCTGTCTGACAGTGAAAGTCCCTTGAAAATCCGTCCAGCCGTTTCTGAGTTTACCCGGAACAAACAGACAGACCGACTGACAGACAAGAAAAATAAAACTCCGTTTTTGATATCAGCATCATATATCCCTTCATGCATTTAGTAAAAAAACTGTTATTATAAACAGACTGTATTCAGTGATAACTAATCAAATTGATTGATTTAGTGACGTTATCTTTGTCACAGATTTACTAGAATTATTTTTTTTGCCTCACACGAGAATTGAATCCACAATATTCGGTGCATGTGTACTACTACGCTTTATCTACATATCCATAAGCTGTATAACCTCAAGTTCTGACACCAAACGTGAACAGTAATAAACATAAAACTAGTCGCCACAGTGTCTATGATTTTCAACACAACTATATTTAAAGGTACTCTACCATACCATAAATAGACCGTAGGTATAATAAAAACCGAGGAGACACCTACATTGAGCCGAGTTCGCTTATGAATCACGTTCGTCTGCGAAGGTACTCTTATTATAACACTAAATAGTAGCCCTGCTTCCAAACTAAGACAACTCCAAAAGTCCATAAACCAGTCAACAGAAAACCATTGAATTTAGAGCCTATGTATTTATTACCCCACAAACAATGTACCTGTGTTTAATACACTGCAGGGATATAAAAAGTATTTATATTAATACTAATTTATAATCTTGTTTACCAACAGTACAGTGGAAATATAAATGTTGATAAACTTTCGCGATTTGTACACATTATATAAATATATATATATATATATATATTACGGGTCTTAATCGCGTGAATAATTTAGGGTAAAATACCTTGTTCATTGCCCGAGGTTTCGACCGTATTGCAACGGCCGTGGTCACGGGTAGACCGTTGCAATACGGTCGAAACGTCGGGCAATAAATAAGTAAATTATTCAGTGGAAATATTTTCTGACCCTGTACAGTAATAATATTTTTAAGTTGCCACAGTTTTAAGCTAGGTGTACGATATGATAGTTTAACTTGTGACTCATTTCTTTATTTTGTCTACAGCAGCAGACAGCCAGGAGTCTGGCAGCCCACCGCCGAGCCCAACCGACTCTGGCACCTCTGAATCAGCGCCCACCCTAGTTCACATCAAGCAGGAAAACATGCCTCCAGGAACTGATATCAAAGAGTATTACGGGTCCTTAGATTTTGGATTATCAGACACGTATCTGTCCACAAACTTCCCGGAATATGGACGAGGGTATCTTCCCAGGCCTTTAGACCTAAATCAAGGCTTCCTAGATCCAAAAAGTCCGAAGGAAAAAGATGATGGAAGTAAAGATGACGATTCTGGTGATACGGACTTTAATCTTCCGAGTGAACTGATGTTCAAAAGTGGTGGGATTTTTGCAAGGGTGGATGTTGCTAATGGAACTAAATATGGGCCTTTTCTTGGGAAGTGGGAGTCACAGCCGTTGGACAGAAGATTTGCTTGGGAGGTGAGTGTTTTTTGTCTATTTGATAGTAGAGATTTAGTGACGTTTTCAGATGTAGCGACTCTAGTTCTGATGCGTTTTTATTTATTGGTCAGTTTTAGTTCAGGTCTTCGTTTTCTTTTATAGATCTATTAATTTCTGGGCGATGTAAATAAATTATCATGTCGATAAAATATTCGCATTAATCGCGTAAAACTGCATAGATGCTTTTTCCAACCTGTCTTATGTGTAAAAATTAACTAAGTTTATATATAACTAGCTGTCCCGCGCAACTTGGTTTGCGTAAATTTTCCCTTTTTTTTATAATCCTATGTTACTTCTAATACCTCCAAGAATATGTGTACAAATAATCATGATGATCGGTTGAGTAGTTTTCGCGTGAAAGCGTAACAAACAAACTTACATTCACATTTATATATTAGTAACGATATTAAGTAAAAGGTAACTCTGTCACTGTATAAAATAATGAGGTAACCAACAAACACACTTCCAAGCAGAAAGAATGATAACCTTTTCGTCTAACATAGTTATAACCAATCCACCTGACACTTCAATTTCTTCTACACACATCACAAATCATCTCATATTAGAGCGTACCTAAGATATGGCGATGACAAAGCCCTCATTATACCCCGTTCAAGTTAATTTAACTTTATGAATGAACCACTTGTGGTATCAAGTACGAAGTAGTGTCAAAAACGCGTGCGTCTCGTTCCTTCGTTACCAATAAATTATGATCGAAACTGAAGCCTTGTCAAGCGTGGATGCAATAAACTGTCGGATTTATTGATCACTTCAGTTCTTCATGTCCTTTGAGTGCATTGAGCTCTCCTTCAAATGACTGCACACTTCATTATTTTTAATAAGTCAAAGCTTGTTTGGTTTGACGGTTGATACAAGTTTAAAATATATAGCGGCAAAAAATGACATGTTTTTTCTGGTTGTTGATGATAAATGTGTGAAGTAGGAAAGCGGTGACTAAAGTGATTATTGCATTGAGGTTTCTTTCTGTCTTCAATAGCCAAAGGCAAATACAGTGTGGATGTGCATACTGTACAGTTATCAAGAACATTATGCAGATCCGGCAGGGAGATTTTGCTCCAAGCTATTTTCCTTTAACCGCGACACCGATATACCAACAATTGTCAATAATTTAAACGAATAAGCATGAAACAGCTTGTTACTTCATGGTTTTGGAAATATTTGCATTAAATAAAATAAAAATAATTGCAAAGAGTAATTAAGAGTAAAGAATAAGTAAATAAACAAAGCTATTTAAAATGATGTTATATTTTATCCCAGTGATATTACCTAAATCGAAATTAGGGGTTAATTTTGACTAACGTGAAGTAGATTTCTGAGTTCTGATGTTCGCCTTCAAATATTCTGTGTTATCTGTAGTAAAAGATCATGCAGCAATAATATATATAGTAATAAGATTATCCAAAAATCTCTTTTTACTTTTGAGCAAATGTGTGCAATTCTCGAATAAAGACATGCAATGTTCAATTGAACGCATCACAGAATCTAGCGAGGGGTGTGGCAAATTTATCTCTGGTCGGAAACGGAAATCAATTGTTGTGTCAGATTCCTGGATTACGAGATGATATTTAAGCACAGTAAAAGTATTAGATTACTTGCAATCTGTCGAGGTTTAGGTAGTATAAAATTACTTTTAAAAGACAGTTTTTTCTAAAATCTTTTCTTATTCGGTTTTAAGACACAGGGTTAAAATGAATTAGTTGCGTTTTAAATTTTGGTCTAATTATAGAATAACCCCCTTATTCATAATAAATAAAATAAGTTGCTGACGTTTTAAGAACATTTTATTTCATCAACAAATATTTCATTTCTATCAATGAATAAATCATCGGCCAGCTTTAACTAACTCTCACACGTCACTCCTCTTTATACGAAAAAACAATCACAACAAATATCCAAATTACATTAAAAAAAAAACTACTCCAAAAATATTTTGCCATTTCTTTCTTCCAACAAAAGGCCGGACGCGAATTGGACATCATAATAGAGCAGTGAGATGCGCAAGCGCATCGAATATCAGTCTGTTCGCGACAGATAACGCGTATTTAAGTGTGGGTGTCGTGTTACAGTCAAACCACACCATTGTTGTATTGTGTGTCCGACATTTAGTTCCGGTGTTCTGAAGACCCATTTATAGTGTCATTAGATGTTGCTAACATTGTAAATATAGTTGTCATTTATCAAAGTCTTAGGTACCTACTTATTTTTTAATTATTAATAGTAAGACGAATACACATGAAAGGAGGTTCGCTGTTTGACTAAATTCTCTTTAATATATACCCTTTTTAATGCGATTAAATTATGATCAAACTTTAAATAAGGAATGAAAGTTTGTAATTGATATATAAAGTGTCATTAGATATTGCTAACATAGTAAATATAGTTTCAAGGAGGTTCGCTGTTCCACTTCATTCTCTTTATTTTTTTACTCTTTTTAATGTGATTAAATTAAGATAAAGCTTTAATTATGGAATGAAAGTTTGTAATTGATATCAACCTTCTAAAAAGGTAAATTCTAAGTAAAAGCTTCTTGTAATACGTCGCTGTTAATTTTTTTTTTCTAATCGCACTATCTTATTGCGTGTATTATATTAGGTATGATAGTACTCAATAGTAGTTGGAGTATAAAAATTGATTACAAATACTGTAACAATAAAATATTTAGGTAATCTTATACTAGGTACTATTTTAAAAAATGAATTAATTAACGCGATTGGGACACATCAGTAAAATTGTGTGTGTCCGACTGCTACGCAAGAGGTCGTCTATTCGATTCCACACAGTATAGCGCTTTGTGTGATCTACAAATTGTTGTTCCGGGTCTGGGTGTCTTGTGTCCGTGACTTGTATGTTTGTGAAGTTCCCTGTTACACAGGGCCTGTACCCTTCTGCGGGAAAAAGATACTAAAATAAATAGTATTAAAAGTTACATTAAGGATATTAAAAAATAATTATAGTAGTAACTCAGTAGGTACTTCTACATCCCATTCATGTAGTATGAATATCTTCCTATAGACCTGGACCATGATATCCCTTCAATTAAAAAGTAAAGATTGACTGCAAGGGGTGACAAAGAGAGAATATTGTCCACAAAGTAGCGTTGTCTCTTCCTAGAGAGGAGTCCATTTTGTGAGACTATAGCGCAGGTTTATACGTCAATTGTTTTATCCAACTAAACGTCATCTAAGAAAATAAATGTGATGTTGAGACTGACCGTTTCTAGGTTAGGTTAGCTTACGTTCATGTAGAAAGCTTTATATACCGTTAGTCAACATTTTAGGACAGATTTTAGCCTCGTGTCTATACTTCATTGACTGGGTACCCACTTCAGTTATATTGTTTAGTATTTATGTTTCTCAATAATTATGGGTGTATAAGGAAATGGAATTCATTGGCATTTTACTGATTAGTTTAAAGCGTTGTTTATGAGAGTGTGTGTATGTACTACGTTTGATAATTAGGCGTGTTGAAGTATAATGTTCTATTCATCCGCTCCAAGCTCTTAACCAATCAGAGAGCCAAACACAGTAAACGTTTCGATTGCGTTAACGTAAAACTCGCTCTAGGTACGCTGATCTAAAAATGATTCTCTTCAAAAATAGCGGTTCCCGATCATTATATTGTTAGAAACCAAAGCTTTCTTCTCTCTTGATCTCGTACGTGACGCAGTGTAAAAGTGCCAATTGTGACGTCATTAGTACGAAAGCTGACCACGCTTCCGACTCGCTGGCCATAAAACGATTCTTTGATGCCATTTGCTTCTTACAATGTAGTAATGACTATCCGTTTTATATTTTTCTATGAAGAATGATTCAACTAGTAATTGGAATAGATAGTTGAAGTTTGTTAGGGTTAGAGGGAGGATGACACTTGTGACGTCAACCATATTTTTTTTATAAATATATATTATCTTCTATTTTGGCGTTTGACTATAAGTTCTGTGCCTGGAGACTTCTTATTTTTGCACCAGCCCGCAGTTCCGAGCACTTTGATGTCGATTATCGCGATAAAAACTATACTATGTCCTTAAACTATCTCTATATCAAATGTTATTATTATTGAAATCAGTTTAGCGGTTTAAGCGTTATAACGTAACATACAGACAAGAGCTACTTTATATTATAAAATGTTATAATGATATTAGTTTATTAGATAATAATATATAATATTTACGACAATTATAATCAACATTTTAGTGTTTGTAAAAATCAAATGTATTCTCACTGCGCCACCGAAATTATATTTACTCAGATATTACATGTATGTAAACTATCTATTCTTCAATTAACCGTTACTGCCGTCATTCTAAATTTAATTTTATTATACTTACTTAAAATCGTAAGGATTCGAAAACGATAAGGGGTTAAAAATCATTGTTGCATTGATGGCTACATTATCTAACCACCGTTTCCCAAACGTCGATATCTCAATACGAAATCTTCACAAAAACATCTGGGTAATCAAAGAATTCTTTATTTGAACATCCCGTGTCAAAGTGCAGGGAAAGGTTGCGAATAAAACCCTAATTTTGGTTTAGATGTGACCCCCGTCAACAATTTTTTACAATTTTACACTTTTTTAACCAAAAAATAACGGTGAATTGTATAAAAGACATGTCGTATTCACACTTTAAAGTGAAAACTTGATTGGCGAGCTTTTTTTCAATAAACACGTCACCAAATCTCTTGAAACGCATCCTCTTTTGAATTCGATAATAAAACTTACTTTTATAAACTGCTTCAAGTTTTAATAAAATTCTCACAGATCTTAAAATTGATCGCGATAATTTATTGCTTAGATATGTTTTATCAGTTCTATCATAATATAAATGTTATTCTACATGCAAATATTTAAAAAAAATGTTTATTTAAACGTTCTTACTAATCTAACGTATGAATTTATGATGAGCAAAACCAGTTTGGAACAAAATGATTATCTCGAATCAAATGTCAATCATTCTACGTATTTATGCATTTCGATTCTTTAATTTTTAGGGTAGATTGGGGACTACTGTCATCCGTGATGTGAAATTGGCGTGTAATGGATTCCGCTAATTATTTCAGTGTTCGATATGCAATTTTAATTCGACAGTGAAATGTAAAATATCGATAATATTTGGTTTGGGCGTCACAAAGTTTGGTGATGAATGATTAATGGCGTTCTGTTGGTTTTCCGTTGGGAAGCGTTGGCGCTCGAGTAATATGTTAATTATGTTTTTATAATTTACGCATCTATATTTTTATTAGTCGAGTAGAATGTTATAAGTAATTGCCATTGTTGATGTAAAGGTATACTTATGATGGATTTTCTGGTTTTAAAAAACTATAATAAAAAAATTAAATGTTCATCATTATTTAAAAATAAGTTTGTGAGGATCACTAGTATTTATTAAACTAAACATTTTATTAGACAAAAATATACCTACTAGAGCGTAGATAACAAACAGCCATACAAATACTAACGGCTGCTTAAATGGCCAATGTCATAGCAACGTGTGTGAAACATTGAATAAAATCGAAAATATTTTATAATCTCGCAGAGTTATAAATTAAAAAGCGTTAATTTTAAGCCCATGCATCAGTCAGTAGCGTTGAATCCGTTGCATTACTGTCAAAATATCTGTCATATTCGTGTGACATCCTTTCAATACTGGTCACCCCTTCAGCAAAGGCGGCAAAGGATTAGTGATACACGCGGCCCTATTACATCTTCATTACGGTGGGCGGCTGACATACCCCACATATTGTTATATTCGTAGTAATAACAATAAAACGTGTTATTGTTATCATATTTATTGCCTTCATTGATGATATTTATACGATCCACGCATGCTCTTCCACAACAATGACACAGATGCAAATACAGTTGTTATTGTGAAATAAAAACTTATATGTCTAGGATGAGATAGTAAGTCTATTATGAAATTAATGAGAGATAAAAATGGCACTAGCCAATCGCGAGGTTGTGCTGGTATTCTAAGACTCAATGATAAAATGCTAATATCGTTGTTAAATGACAGAACTGACAGGATAAGTATTTAACGCACAATGGCCGAATCAGGAGCCTAAGTGCGGTTTTTGTAGCCCCAAGAAACAAACAAACAAACAGTTAGCTAGTTATTACTTGTAGCGTAATTTATTTATAACAATAAAGTTACGTAGATATGTACGAGTGCGTAACACATTGCAGAATTTATTTGTCAGACAATGAATGATATCGCAAATGTCGGATCATGCGGCATCTATGACAGACAGTAGCTGCCAAATTGACACCTGGCCCATTCGACACCATCTGATCGGATCGACATCATACGAGTACGTTTTAAATACAATACGGGTAGGTATTATTGAGAAAAAATGTAACTTATTTTAGGTATGTAGTATTTTATGTCAAAATTGTTATTCAATAACAAGGTATTCAAATATTTAAAAAAAAATGCAGTACTTTTTCTCGAACGCGTTTTAAATGCGTAAGTCAGTTCTACAATGATTTAAATGTTGATGTAAGGTAGTTCTACGATGGCTTAAATATTGATTTAATTAAATCAGTTTTGATACGTCTAAATTTAAAGACAGAATAAGCATAAAATACTAGAAATATTAGGTATTTTTTCTAAATTTGTCACTAAAAATGGCATTCGTATCACGTAGTACCAAACCAAAACATTGTAAAAAATATTATATTTTTTTATAAACCACACTATCTTTTTAATTGCCGGGCTGTCTTTCAAAAAAACATCTTCATAAATATTGACAGCATATTGGCAGGGGCTTGTACCCTACACTTGTATCTAAACATTACTCTTATTATTAACAAGCAGACACTTATCAGTTAATCTTACGGTGCACAATAGAGGCTAATCCCGGGCGTGATAGAAATTTATCTTTGCGACACCGTCATTGTCACTTTGCCCCCAAGCTCCCCTCCGTTTTTTGAAAAAATCGGTTGTGTTCGAATGTTTCTGTGATTTTATTTATACGATGGTTATAACGATTGATTAATGAAGGAAAACTGTACTGAAGGATAAATTGCAGCATTTATTTTTGACGAGTCTTGATAATATTAAAAAGTGCTTCAAGGCTAAAATAAGGATAATTTATTTAGGTAACCTATTATTAAAAATATCATGTAATATGGTCGAGAATTATCAGCGAAGCGAGCCGCGCGAGCGAGTGAGCATTATCGCTCAAACTTGAAACTATTACATTTTCAAGTTTGAGCTTTGATATAGTAATTTATGTTTATGTCTAGACGTGTTATCTATTAAAGAAATTTTATTTTATACACATTAAAAAAAAGGGCTAGAAGCTAATTCTCATTAAACAACTGTCTTAAAAATTATTACTTGGTAGGAAACTTCGCGAGCCCATCTAAAGCACCATTTATTGCTAGTATACTTAATATTAGCCAGTCTATAGCTTTGTTGTTCTGTTACGTACACAGTACACAATTTTCAATTTTCCCTTTAACTTTTTCCACCCATGTATATACTTGCTGCTATTGTATAGGTAATCTCATTGCAAAGTTTGCTCACGAGTCGTCTCTGCGGCTTCTTATTTGCTCCAATATTTTTCCCAACAAATTCGTGTTCGCAAAACAGTGCGGGCGTGCACAGTGGGGCAATATTTCATCTGAGCTGGCCAGAACAATAATAGCCTGTGGAGTCGAAGCCACGGCACGTTCGTGCCACAATGTTACCAACTACCAATATAACAGGACCTCCCTCGCCCTCGCTAAAACTTCGATAATTATACGCAAAGAGAGGATGGTAACGGAATACGAAGTTTCTTTTGTTACTGGTCGGTTGTATACCATCGCCAGCATCCGTGTAGACAAAATAACGAAATACTCCGAAAGCAATACGATATAGCACCGGTTATTGGGTTAGGTTAAGCGCTGTTTATACTGAAACATCGGCAGAGGCGATTGTTGATGCGTCCGATGCCAAGTTGCTAACTTTGACGTAGCACTGTTATTCTATTTTCAAACGGGTCAGCAAATCATGGACGTAGTGAAAAACAATTCATTAATATCAATTTCTTCATACACAAATATTATTTTAGTGGTTTGTGTGATAAGTTGGTTGAAATAACCTAAATTCTATAACTGTTCACACATTCGTTACTTTCGATTTTACATCACGTGATTAAAAAAACTCACCCTAAAACCTATTTTATTGGTCTACATACGACACCAAAACAGCATCAATGATCTCCAAAAAAAACAGAGTTGGAAATAACCGAATAATTCCGGATCCCACCGATTGTCACCGTGACGAGGCCGCCGGTGTCTTTGTCCCACTGTGCGTGTTTTTTTACTCTTGTAATCTTCTAGTTAATCCGTTTTAACGCTTCCAGATGTGAGGTTGCACCTCTATGCGCGATTTACACTTATTCGACATATTCCCAAAGGATTCGATTGCTCTATTTAATTAGATTTATCTATGAATTATATTTTTTTCGGTTAGTACGTTTATATTAATTTTTTTAGGCTTATGTCCAATTTTCCCGTGTCTACCCAGCTTTTAAAAAAAATAAAGCCAAGCTTTGTCTATCTTAGATAAATGTAAAGCTCTATCATATCACATGTGACTAAAATGTAACATAGTATTTATGTATTACTCACTCTTACTACGTGACCGTATACAACTTTGTACCTATAAGTATTTATGAAAAGTATTGCACAGAACATTTCGCCCTTTCAAATATCATGTTGATGTTCAACTGTTTGTGTTATTTTTACAACAAAACAAAACCGAAAACACGGACAATTGGCAGCGGTGGGATTGTTCACCGATC
The DNA here is from genome assembly GCA_945859575.2 of Herminia tarsipennalis. NCBI lineage: Eukaryota > Metazoa > Arthropoda > Insecta > Lepidoptera > Erebidae > Herminia > Herminia tarsipennalis. Next base: position 14,619,242 of record OX243846.2, on the reverse strand, counting down.
ACTGAACAAACGATAGATGTCCTTTGTGCCAATCAGTGGGGAGCTGATATCCGAATAATAGCCACACTAAAGACACCCACGTGCACTTCTCCAATAAAAAATAGATCTAAACATCTACGATATAAAGTTTAATTTCGTGATTTTGGTCCGCAAAAAAATTCTGGTATATTTTTTTTTTGCGCAATGATAGCGTCCGTTCGTGAATATTTGGTAGTGTCAGGAATTAGATCGTTTTGTCTCCACGTTAATGGTCGAAACGTGACCGTATAAGGTGTTCCTAATTTCACAATAATGTCCCGAATGTGACAATGATGCACGGTGAAATCCTATAGAGAGTTCATGGCTAATTTATGGGTGTGAAGAAATTGATGAACGTTGATGCATTCATGGCGAGTTGTTGAGAATGGCTAATCTCTGATAAATGATGCAGATATTGGTGCTTGGAATTATTGGTAGGATTATACCAATTTATACATTACTTACAAAAGGAGGTATTAACATAAACGGCAAAGGTTTGAAGCCGCTGCTTATACATGACTGGCACCTTTTGAATTATTATTATGGATTATTTACTTTTTTTTTTAAACCTAGATTTTCTTATTCGATATTTAAATTTCATCATTCCGAATTAGAGACATTTAAAATAGTAAACCCTTCTGAAGTGTTAAAAATAGTAAGTAAGGTATTAAAAACAATTTTATTCATATGTCCACTTCATGTACCTACACATTTTTTCTGCAAAAAGTGAATAGCAATATTTTATATATAAACTCACTAACCCTCACCGTCGACTTGTGGCACAAAACAAGACACTATCAGGCTAATCGCTTCAGACAAAAAAAAACAAAAGAAAAAGTAAATGAATAAACCTTGGATAACACCGGAAGCAATGCTTTTCCGCAACTGATAACCCAGACAAGTGAAGGAAACAGTGGAAATGTGAGCAAGATGTATAGAACCTACAAGAGGGTTACTTTATCCGCATTTCCTTATTTTTTTCGTGAACGGAATTTTTTCCGTAGCGTCCGTCGGAAGCCTTCGTTAAGTGATTTGTTAGGCTAATTAGAGGGGTTTCAAATGTCTGTTGAAGTCTGGTCAAAGTTGAATATATTACGGTCGAAGAAATTTTTAGCTTAGGCACAGCTCTTTTTGGGTAAAGTTTTAGATCTATATTCTGTAGGTAGTTGTTTAAAATTATAACATCTATATAGGTAGTTAGAATTCACAATTTCGATCATATTGGTGTCATTTAACCCGGTCCTGCGCCATCAGCATTCAGTTTGTCCTTATAATATTCTTACGTCGTCTTTCTATCACATTTGTGGCCTTCTTCTAGTTCTTTTTTCACCCTGTGATTGTCATGTTATGTTTTCTGAATAAATAAACACATAAACTAACACGAAACTCGTAATAAAATTACAACTCAACTTTAATTCGTTAACTTAACCCTTCTGCTGCCTACTGTAACTTTTCCTTTACAAATTAACATTACATGCACCTACAGTTAAAATCAACAAAACCTGTAACCCAAATACTAAGAGACATACATAAGGTGGGGTATGTGTGGGTCCAATTTGGCACAGGCGTAGTACCTACGGGGTAAATAAGCGCTCACATTGCTCGCAAATTGTTATCTTGTGAAACGAGACGTGTGATTCGAGCAACGACGCGTGATCCCCGCAAACCGCGCCGAGAAACGCTCTTCAGTTAACGGTAGTGATGGGATAAATATGATATCGATATTAAATAGTTAGTCTTACAAGATTTCGTGATGCTTTCTGATTTTTTCTATGTTTAAATGTTTTTAAAAATGATTCATCGACAACATTTTGCAACTGGATGTACGGGTGATAAGTTTGTAATGGTAAATCTAAGTAAGATACAGTAATTAAATATTTTGAATTCATTATTGAGCGATACAATAAATATTTTATGTTAAATACAAAACGATTTGATTAAGTTTATTTATTAAAATTGGCAAGTCTTCATTTACAATTTCCGTGATTCTTTACAAGAACTATACGATTTCTGATACTCGTATTAGTTATTTGTAATTTTAAAACCAAGCTAAACGAAAAATCAAAAATGTCGATACTTTTACATCACTAAAATTTATGAAATGTAATTTTCTGACGTGAACGAGTCACGAACATTTGTAGCTTTTCCGAGTGTACCGGGAAATTGCGATCTCTGCGCTCAGCGCAAAATATGAGATCTACCCGCAGTTCGTTTAAATTGCGGCCGAGCTTTTTATAATATACTACTGTTAAGCTTTGTACGCCCGCTGCACGAGTTCAACTGTAATTGGGATTTGAACAAATATTCCGCCGTAGTTACCTAACACCTTACAGGATATTCATAACCAGTGAACTGAATGCAGTTTCATATACATAATATGTATTGCACCCAAATATTTGAATGCAGAACAAAATTGGCCACGTTCATCATTTCAGTATAGAATGATTTTTTTAAATGTATAGAATACGTTTATAATAAAGTAGACTTTTTTTGCACGGCTTTTTATTGGTTTAGTTTTATTTTTATAACCTATGTAAATGTAACCTATATTTATGAAATGAACTGTAAACATTCATCAAATCCCGTTCTATAGTTTCATCAAACGTTATACCTACTTATCATTCCGCAAGAACTCTCGGATCTAATATTAGTAAGATTCAAGAACATATCCGAATGACAGTTGCCTATCTATCATTAACCGGAGTATTAATCTGTCTCGGCCATATATCACATGTAGGGGTAACCCTAGCACTGGTAACAAGTGTCCACGCAATCGTCATCCTTGACCGAGCGGCATCGATGAGTGATTGCGAACACATGCCGTCGGCACCCGCCAACTCATCGCCCGTGGCAGCCGCAGGGTTGAGCCAATTTTCATATTCGATCATTTTCGGTAATTTTCGGCAATATTCGGCTCGAGGTATTTATAAATAGTTACAGACGTCTGTTAAAATTTTGGAACGCTTTTGGCCACGCTGTCGGGTAATGATAGTGTTGTTCAATTTTAGTGCCCATTAAAATGTATTCGTGTTTACGGAGTCATAGGTATAAAATTACGTATATGTTTCACGATTTCTAAGTTTCGATTACACTGCAATAGTTAATAATATTTACTTTTGTCTAAACTTAAAAAAATGTGAGGTAAAAATTATACGGGATCATTTTTTTTTTTTTGCAAAATGGCGTAAAATCGCCAACCCTAAATAAGACGAGGGTGCTCTAAGATAATTATCTTTTTTACCGAGCGCACCCGACGCAAGTTTTAATAACGTGATAAATGCCGCGGAAGGCTTGCCGGTGACGCGTAAACCGGAGGGTTTCCGAACGAATCCACGTTTGATTAATACCTCACTTGTTATGTTACTTTCATTGCAACAGATGCTTTTTATTTTTCAAGCAATTTTCTTCAAGATTTTTTCTCTCCCCGTTAAGATAAAGCGGGATCGTGTTTTAATTTTACGCTAAATTAGCCACCTTGTTCTGTCGTATTAATGCGTTGTCAGATGTTGCGCTGTTAATTTGTTTATGGACGGAATACGTGACAAATTGTCACTTCCGAAACGCAATTGTTATAACTGTATTTGAGAATGAAACTTTTATAGTGAGACAACCTACTTTGTGATATTATTTTGTAATCTGAAGTAGGTAAGGAAGTTCCATAAACACGTATCGATATTAGGATCGTATTACCTATACGGAAATTAGGTACTAGAATTTAGGCTAGGTACTTTTTATTACGATATTGTAATTTTCCTTAGTATTTTTTTTAAATTAACAATTTATATATAAAAATACGCAGGACGGGCAGCAGCGTCCTCTACGTATTTTAAAGTCTTAGGTACTGCGATCGCGTCAAGCGCAGCGATTATGGTTGATATCTTATCTTATGTATAAAAATCAATCTCAATTTCCCTTGGTCGCGAGTTAACTAGAAAACGACTTTACTGATTTCATTAATTTTTTTTATTTAATTTTCTAATACTTTGTAGAATGTTTTTACGTAAAAAAAAGAAAATAACGAACGTAAAGTTCGCAGAGACAGCTAGATATAAATAAAACGTGGAATCGAAATTTGAAATATGACAACATTAAAAAATAACTGCCGGAGACATTTCAAAATCGATTATCAATTTAACAAGACATTTGAGGGTTCAGTACTAAATTATGGATAGTCTAGGATCGATATCACTCACACCCTCATCGACTATTTACCGAAGCAATAGATCAAGTTTAAAGACCCTAATTTAAAGCACAAACATGGTTCCCCTGTCGGAAAGGTACACATCTTCATAAAATACCGTTATTGGTGTTATGACTATGACTCAATCGAATGCATATTGAAGGGAAACTCGAGTGTCCGTCCGCAAATTGTACGTTCCACACCCCTTGTTAGACAGCCAATGTTTTTATGTCGATACAACCCTGTTATTTTAGACAATTTCCATGGAATACTTAAGTTAACCTTCTTGGGAAAGATAAGCTTTTCAAAAGTCGTTTTGTAAGCAGGTTTAAATTAGATAGTGGCAGGTTGGTAACTTTATTTAGTTATTCTTTATCGTTGGTATAAGAAGGGTTTAAATTGGGCACAAAATCGGAGGTAATAATATAATCAAATTTATTACTGACTAGCTGTCCCGCGCAACTTCGTCTGTGAAAATTTTCCCCGTCTTTTCAACATTTCTTATTGCTGCTCCGCTCCTATTGGTCGTAGCGAAATGTTATATAGCCTTCATAAATGGACTATCCAACAGTGAAAGATTTTTTCAATTCGGATCAAATCAAACAAGGTTTCGACTTTACATAATTTCTGGGTGGGTTTTAAGTGGCACAATTAAGTTAAAGGGCTAGCCATGTTAACTAAACACATTTTTTGCAATTTCGTTCGGGTTTCAACCCCCAAATCCTGGGTGCGTCTATGATCACTACCTACGTATAACTTATCACTACACTAACTAACACTATCCCACAACATATTCACTTTTGTGGTACCATTTACTGAGAAACTATCACACTTTCCGCTTGGGCTTTGTATATAATAATTTAAATTTGTTTAGATGTGTTATTTATAAAAGAAATATTATTTTATACACATTTAAAAAAAAGCTAATTATCTTTAAACAAACTACTTGGTAGAAAACTTCGCGAGCCCTCCTATAGCACTGCTTTTGCTATTTTCATTTGTCTCTCTCAGATCGAAGCACAATAATACCAAATTTTCTCTTCTTACAGCAAAAATAATCATTTTTTGTTCCCTTCCCGTCGTCGCATTAAATTCAAATCAGACCAAACACCTATTTTTCCATTACGCATCTACGTATCTACACTACCATTCACTCCCTGCAAACATTCAAAATTAAATTGAAAAGAATTATTCAAACGAAGCACCAGCAATAAAAAACTGATTTATAATCCTCGAATATAGATATTTATAAAAATTAATTCGTCAGTACAAAGGGGTACTGTTAGGATTGGGGAGGTTAATGACAAATGGACAAGCTGTGACATTTGTGTTGCATCGCGACATGGACTAATAGCGCCATCTATTGCGGTTTGACGATGTCCATCGGCTGTCAGTTGTAAGCGTCGGCCGTGAGAGGGCGCTCTTAGTGCGAGATGATAATTTATTACGCCTCAAATTACATTGTCTGAATATCATAAATTATGTATATACATTTATTCACTGATTATAATATGAGTACAATCGGTACAACTAATGTCGATTCAGATTTTTTGGAATTTATTTATAAATGTAGGTATTTCGAATTATTCAGTTAAGCAACTTCATCTGTTAAGATTTGTTAATATTTTAACTGCAGGGTATTTTTTAACTAACTTAAAGTACTTACATTAGAATGAATTATTGTTAACCCTCGTTCTCCCTCGGCGTTTGTGTACTCGAAGCGATATTAAAAAGTTCTCCAAGTTACATCTAGATGGCGCTTTCTTAAAGCTTAGTTTATTTATTATGTTTTATTAAAGTATAAATTAAACGGTATTCATTTCTATGAGCATTAATCACATTTATCTAAGTCTCTGCCAACTGTAACATAAAACCAAATTATCAAAAAAAAGAAGAGTTACTTTTTACCAGCTTTTATATAACAAGCCCTGTGTGTTAGTTTGTGTGGGTCAAATCTTGAAAGCTATTTTAGTACCACTTCCTGACGTTCGATTGGACTGATTATTGTGATTGGCACTTGATATCAACCTAGCGACAAGCTTTTATCTATACTAATATTATAAAGCGTAATCTCAGGAACTACTGGTACGAATTGAAAAAAATTTTTTGTTCGGTAGCCTATTTATCGAGGATGGCTATAGGTCTATACAACATCACGGTATTGGTCGTAGGACCAATAGGAGCGGAGCAGCAATGAGAAATGTTGCAAATACGGGGAAAATTGACGCATACGAAGTTGCGCAGGTCATATAAATGGTGTAATGTAACAAATTGATTGGTTTGTTTTATTTAAAAAAAATCATCCTTTTAAAGCATTTAAGTAAAAGGTTATTTTAATTAGATTTTAGTTTCATGTTACAGTTAGCAAAAACTGCAGTCGGGTAAAAGTATTTTTTTCTGCTGCCTTTTATTTATCTATATGTTTTTTGTTTGTGTAGGTACTCGGCAAGAACGGAGTCCGTGGTTGGCTGGATGGTACTACAGAGAAGAGCAACTGGCTGAAGCTGGTGCGGTTCACCAACTACTCTCATGACGTCAACGTGCAGCATCTTTTGTTGGCTGGCCAAGTATGATCGTATTCAATTTATTTATTATTTTAATATTAAACATTATTAGTGACGGTGGGTTCTTAGAACACAATTATATTTGGCTTCCAATTGAATTATATTTACTTAGAATTAAAGGCACAAAGAACCGTGTCCAATATAGAACAAGACAAAATATTTTTGTATTGAGTTACTTTTAAACCAATTCAATCAAAAATCTACCATATAAAAAGTTCTGCAGTGTGTTACTAAGCTGGTTGGTAAACGAATGTTTTTACTCGGTTGAAGAATATTTAAATAAATACCCATGTAAATTTTATAATTTAGAAAGGAGACATGTGAAATTTAAGTGACCGGATTTTATTACATTTGTGTGCATTGATTTTTTTTTTAATACTATTTCACTTTTTATATCTATTTCTTTGTAATTTTGATAAATTTTGCCTATACCAATGATGTAATTTGCATGCCATTATTGGCAAGTGTGCTGATTCAATAATATGTATTTTAAAGATCTGTAATATGTACCACATTTATGCAGATGAATAAATAAATAAATAAATAAAGAATTGTAACCCTTCGCCACCGTTACTGCAGGTATGCATATAGGAAGTACTCCTAGTACTTACTTTTTATAAAGAAAAACACAAGCAGTTTAAGAAAATAGATAAGTTCTTATGCTTTTGTTTTTTTTAAATTTATTACTAGCTTTCCCGCGCTGCTCAAATCTATACTTTGTTGTTCCCCGGGACTCAAACTATCCCCATACCAAATTTTATATAAATCAGTTCAGCGGTTTAAGCTTGAAAAGGTAACAGATAGACTGGCAGATTTACTTTTACATTTATAATATTATATATGTATTATATCTGATCATTTCCATTGACTAGTCTTTATTCTATCTTTAAGCATTTAAATAAATAATTTAAATCGTATCCAAAAAGCTGATACCTAAAGCTTCATTGTTTACCTACGTCTTATTCCTATACAAATTAAAATTAATAGTCAACAAATCAACGAACGATTATCACAACGGTCCCAGCTCATTGTAGCACTACCCCAATTAAATTTGAATGTGGAACGTTGGTACTTCCGGTAGTAGAAAATCGGTGTACTGAACAACTGTATGGTACTTCCGGTCAATGAGGGGAGCGAACAGATGCGGTGATTAGATTCACTTATTTGGGGTACTTTTAAGTGACGCCGAGGTTAAACGTCATTTGATATTTTGAATTTGAATTGTGTTCGATAATGTAAAGCCGCAAACTTGGTAGGTAATGACGTTGTTAAATTCGAATTCTTTTAACGCGTTTTTTCTTAATGTTTCTTAGTCCATGTTTACATATATACCTTATTAGGTCTTAAATTACTTTTAGATTTTATACATTTGTTGTGTTCATTTTGATCATCTATTAAATTACTAACATGACCGCGACTTCGTTCGCGTGAAAATTTTGTAAAGCAAATAAAATGTATCTCACGGAAACAATTTTCCGGCATTTTTTTTATATGTAGCCAGTATGTGCTATTCCAGATTACAATCTAACTCTGTTCCAAATTTAGTCTAGATCCGTTTTTTTTAAATTGAATAACATAACAAACATCCATACATCCAAACTTTTGCATTTATAATATTAGTTATAGATGCATTGGTACATACGTACAGACTTTAGATTATTATGTTGGATATTTTGTAAGAAATTTTAACATGATCTATTTTACTATTGCTATTTTTTAATTTCTAGTCTTAGTAATATATTGATTGGATTATTAATATTATCTCAACATTAACATATAAATTGGCTTTACTAAACCAATTAATGAATGCATAGGTTATTTTTTTACTATTGTCTGTTATTACTCTTGTCTCGTGTCTTGGTTCCAAAATAAATGAATTTTCTTTCTTTCAAACATACTTTTTTCATCCGTTTGCTGTTTTTCTGCATTACGCATTTAATTTGTTATTAAAGTAGGTATTACGAAATAATTGAAAATTAAGTGTTCTATTTCTTGCTTACTACGTCGTGATCTGCAGCTGCCGTCGGTCGAAACAAAAGGATACTTACTCAACAATTACCATTGTATTTTTCAGGTGTGGTACAAGGTTGTTCGCGAGATCACTTCGGGTCAAGAATTACTACTGGGACCCAGAACACCACTACCGCTCCAAGATGTTATGCATTCCCCTGGTAAGTTTATGTTTTATGACAATTTTGTTTCTTTCTTTACCTATTGTGTAAGACAAGTGCAGCTTTTTATTACAAGTAAGTACTATTAATTGTAATGGTGGGCGACATTATGTTAGATTAAATTTCTTTATCATTATATAATTTATTTTTGATTTTAATTTAAACTTTAAAATTAATCATAAATTACTATTCATTTCGCAATATAGACCATATTGGTCATACTTACTCCAGTTGTTGAATGGTCCAGTCTTCTTTTTACAGGGAAATAACCGTATTATATAAGTCATCAAGACTTGTATGTCTTGATGTCATACATTTACTAACCAATATGATGTTACACTGCTGGGCACGGGTCTCTTCAGTAGAAACTACTTATTGTAGATCCCGGGGGCAATGCCATAATCGCTATACTTGGCGAGAGGGTTGGCGATCGCGGTAAGCCTTTAAAGTACGCAGAGGAAGCTGCTGCCTGTCCTTCGGTGTGAAAATCGAGTCGCCTTAACGACACCCACGGGAAGAGATGGGGTGGTACCATTATTAAGCCGGTACCACACGGCAAGATGTCATATCATAACTATATCTCAATAATTTACTTTAAGATAATCCAACAAGACTCCTCCAAAAAAAGATTGGGATCAAATGCATGCATATGGGCTCATTGGGCTTTTCAATGGGCAGAGAAAATTGGAAAGAAAATTGGTGAAGCCTTTACCTAACAGTGGAACAACACAGGCTAATATTTCTTTTATTATAGCTAAGGAAACTCAATATTACATTTGAAAAGCTGCAAGTATCATGTGTACAGTAATCCACATATGAAGTAAACGTTTGCTAAGCCTAATGCATAATTTATATTCAGCATTTCCCTAACAAATTATGCGACTCATTCATCCCGAACACAAGTCATTTTAAAGCTTAGAAACAGTACTGCACCCATATTACTGTATTCTATATTGTATGGCGTATTCCTACGTATATATCATGTCGTTATGTATATGCCATAATGTACTGGAAACCAGCTTTTAGTGTAACTACTTAATAAAAACAAAGGGAAATCGAAGTACATTATCATAAGATGATGATGTGTGATCCACAAATTGTCATTCCTAGTTTGCACAGAGCCTGTTTACTAGTGCGGGAGTCGTCTTAAATAAAAAAAAAATGATTACAAAAGAATTTAGTAAACACTTTTCTCTACCACTTCATTAGTATGAATACCAGATAGGTATTCATACTAATGAAATGGAAGACTTTAACGACGTTTTCTAAGAATGAAACCTAGCTAAATCGATTTATCGCCCCTAAAACCTGTCATGTGCGATTCATTCTCAAGATTTTCACTGGTATGCAAAACTAACCATCACCTAAGTTAAGCTATTCAATAGCTGATAGCTCGCGCCTCTAGTTCCGAGTGCTCACATACTACCGAGACAGTTGAATCACGGTCACGCGCTTCACGCTCCAGTGCTCACTGGGCGGCCCTTAATTGGAGTCACCTGCCCTCTGCACTGGTGGACTGCCGACCCCAGGTCATATACCACCCTTGATACAGGCTGATTTGATTTTATATTACATTAGCATTTTATTTTTACTATCTACGTATATACACAATGTAAATGTATTATAGAAATTTAACATCCAAAAACCGTTGCGTGGTTTAGGAGGAGTTAGCGGTTATACAACATGTAACAGAAAGGTGTGGACATATTCAAAGGCTGGCATGTTTTCATAATACTGAGTGCACATATAAAATTTTATGAAAATCGAAGTACCCCAAATTTTCGTTTATTATTTTTTTATTCGTTTCTTTACAAATGAAAATGTTATCAATCAACAAAATTCGATTGGATTTTTAAGTCATACTTTTTTAAAGTATGACTTAAAAATCCAATCGAATTTTGTTCCAAGGGATGTTTACTACTTATGCCTTAAGCTATGACTCCTTTCGCTACTGAAATATGACAAAAAGAAAATGCTATAACTATGTTATGATAATGCAATCAGCTATGGCACCATGGTAGGTGTAATACTGACAACATACACTATCTCCTGCTGAAATTTGACCACTACTTTCTATTACACGTTGTATAGACAAACGGACGCGGAAAGCGTTTTTGTTTTATACTAATAATAATAACTAGCGTCTCGCCCAGGCTTTGCAAGGAGTCCTCTTGTTGCGCGGGACTGCTAGTGTATTATAAATATAAACAATTCGGAAGAGATTATCTAATTGATGAAGAAAACTGCTTCAAAATCCGTTGCATGTGTGAGGAGGTTAGCAATTATACAAACAGAAAAGAAAACAACTTTGTTTTATACATATTGTAAATAAGAAAAATATAAAGAAGCAGTAGAAAATAATGTAGGCAATCACCGCTAAGGTCATGGTGAATTGACTGAATATCTAGCAGTACCTAGTACTGTCTTTACTAATGGAATTAAGTTACCGATTTAGATGAAATTTGCTGCAAGCTTGAGGAAGGTTATTATACTTTTAAAGCATTTTTGTACTATACTTTCCTTGTAATAATTCGCCAGTCTAGAAAAACTATTGATAGTCTCTACTATAACATTTTTGTAACATTATGACGTAGTGGGAAACTACCCATGACGGAAAAAGGATGGCTGTTTCTTACTACGTCATTATGTTACTAAATTTTTTATCAATACTGGAGAGTGTAATATGAGGGGAATTCCATAAATAACAATAGGAACCACGTTAATTTTATCTTCAAGGAAAATATGCAGAGTACATGAATTGGATTACTCTTGTTCATGTAATTTTCGAATTAAATTAGTCATCGCATTCATTCACGAAGTCAAATTATGCTCTAGTTGGAACGATATTATATAGTAATTCATAATTCAAACTACGTCATCGTCACCTTGTTACATTTTCAACTTTAACTCATTTAAACTTTGTAGAGGTTGAAAATTTCTTGGAGAGTTAGGGCCCTAACTCTTATTACACCTCTCTTTTTAAGGGTTTAGGGTCCCTAATTTAGTGTAGTGTAATAAGCGCATTAGGTATCAGTGACCAAGAAGTTGTTCTTTTCATTTCATGTCGGTAGATTATAAATTTCTTTACAAAGAAAAAAAAAAAGTCTTCGAATATTTACACTAGCATTTCCCTGCGTATTGGTTAGTGTTATGTTTGATTTTGGTTATGATTGTTTCTTCAAAATCCGTCCAGTTATTTTTGAGTGAAAAAGCTACATCCTTTTATCTATCCTCACAAACTTTCAGATTTCTAAAATTAGTAGGATTCGGTTAAGAAATTATATTAGTTTAATACCTGTATCTTAAAAAATGTGTATTCCATTACATATCATAAAAATGAATCCCTATATCCCTTAGTCACGAGTTAACTAGATAACGACTTCACCGATTTCATTCACTCTTTTTTTTTAGTTTTCTCATACACTGTAAAAGGTTTTTACTTAAAAAAAAAATAAGAAAAAACTAAATTATATAACGGGGCGGTACAAAGTTAGCCGGGACAGCTAGTCACATATAAAAGAACATTTACTGTAACTGTAAATACATTTTACAACAAGCTGTATATATAAAAAAACATGAAGTAAGGGCTTGGTCACACCGGTGCCACGCGCGCATGCGATATTTAATTTAGATAAATCGCGACGTACGCGCCGCCGTGCGACCGTGTCGTGAAAAATCACGCATATGTTTTGTTAATACGAGGGTGACTTTAACGATTGTGCGTACATTTTACTGGAAGAGACAATACTAAAACAATAACTTAACTACAGTAGAACATGACTAAATCCCTACTAGAACATGTTCAGGCAGAAGGTGACCATAATTAAAATAGAAGAAATCATTTATTTTCGACATATTTGTAATGTCATAATTATAATAAAAAAAACAGAACGTACATTAAACGACGAGTTTAACATAAATGCCAGGCTGGTGCCTGATGCTGATTTTCAACTAGGCCCTAAAGTAACTCAACAGTTACTAACATAGACACTAGATACGAGTAACATGATTAAAAAAAAAGTTACACAAGTGTTTTTCACGGACTCCTAAGTAGGCACTATTAAAATAAATAATCAAACTGTGTATTTTGCAGCTGCTAACCCTAAAATCTAATCGAATTTTACCAGCCGTGGTCAAATATTAGCAAAGCATTCTTATTCTTTTATCACCTAACTTATTACATTACAACACTGAATATTTAATAGCAACTATACATTTTTTTTCACAGTCACAATATTTAAAAACGTCTAGGTAATATTTTTTTGACTGTCACATCTAGAAAGCATGTGCTTAACGGTAAGGGTCTTCAGTGCTTCCTGTAACGCCTTCCGGTGTGTCGACGTCGCACCCGGCACCGCGCCGGTGATTTATGCGATTCCAATTGCACGTAATTGTCGCCTTCTCTAATTGCGTTACTGCGTTACGCAGTAAAATAGGCTTATTTGCTGCAATAGTAAAAAAGCTATCTAATATCTCAGAGATATAGACGACCGTTTTGATGGTCTTTTAACAAACAATGCAATGTAAAAGCGGTGGTAGTCGGAGGCTAGTGGTTAAGGCATCGGATTCTCAATGAAAAGGTCGCGGGTTCGAATTTCAACCATTATACTTCCTACTGACGTGAACACTCCTGCGACAGGTTAATAAAATTGCTCGTTTATTTATATTTCTCTTTTTGAAAAACAAAAATATAAAAAAGGAACAGGAATTATGGTATTAAAAGTGTTGTGTGTCTTTTTCACGGCTTTATTTTTGCGAAATTGGCATGAAATGTAGAATCATCCTATTACAATTTTCTGACGTCCATACGTAACCTAAGTGAATAAAGTACTTTGACTTTGAAACTACACTTACGATAAACATACACTGTTGACATTCACTAGACATGATTTATCTACAATCCAAACCACACACTTTCGTAATATTCCCTAATAACATAAACAGCGTTTGTAAAGGGTTACATTTAATTTTGTGACCACATCGTCACCCACATACTGCACAAACATGACCCTCAGATATTCCACAATGACTCTCAAATATCCCTAATTAGAAACAATTTTCAACATTCAAACATTCATCATAATGCCGTCCCAACTTTATTACGCAACACTTGATTGATGATGTCTTCGTCAAAGCGCACATCTATCGCTCAATTCATTGAATAATAATTTCTCGATATAAATAACTATTTTTTTCGGCAAAGGATTAAATCGCCCCGAGATAAACCATTACATCTCATGTGACAATGCTGATCGATTACTCTTTCGCGTCTAATTTATGACTAAATATTTACATACTTAGTTAGACCGTAGACCGTACTGAGTTGTTGCATCATCACTAGGCACCTTAAATTCTCTAGATAAGCACAGATAATAAATTTCATAAATAATGACATAGATTTATTATTACACAAATATTTTCTAAAAGGTCATTTTATGCCTAACCTCATTCCTTCTATAGGCTGGTGAAGTATTTAGCTGTATGAATTTTAAGTAGCTAATTTAAAGGTAGGTGATTGATCTTAATGTTCCAACTTAATGGTACATACATTACCAGCAAAGCATCACCTTTCTTGGAACATCTTCGCACTAACATTAAGAAAGAAAGAAATTATTCTTATTATTTTTGTTATGACTTTCTATAAGTAAAAGTGGCGTAGCCTTTGCCCTTATGGTTAATTACTTCAAGTAAGATAAATGTCCTATTTTTATAGGTTGACGAATAAATTACTACTCACGTAGCTAAATAATATTTAAAAGGAAAGGTTTAAGGGCATCTTACTTTTGCTTCTAAATGGTCTGTGGCGAACTTTATATTTTTTTTGAATGCCTAGTATAGCTTATTGTTAGCTAACACACGTCGAAGTAATTTTTTTTTTGAAATATCATAGCGTAAGTAATCATTATAATCCATCTCCCGTCATATGCAATAACAATAATAGAGAGTTAACCCTTCATTGGCTGTACTTTTTTCAAAACGGCCGCGTGCATTCGTGCGCGTAATGAATGAGTGTCGCGCGCGTTGACATTTGTCATCGCGCAATTGTCGCGCAGATTAAAATTGATGACGTTGTTTTGTCCGGCGGCACACGCACTATTGTATGTTATCTTACTTTCTGATTATTATATTCCATATTGATAAGAGAAATGGATTATGATTATGTAAATAACTTACTTACTTCGTGTTTCGTTTTATCAGTTTCATTTTTATATTAGAAGCATTCAAGGCAACGAAATCTAATAAATAATATATTTCATAAATGTGTTATTTTCTAAAGTTCATTTTATTGAATTCGGTTACTTATATTTTAACGTACTTTAGATATAATTTACGTTATTTTCTAGAAATGTGATATCCAGCTTCCATAATTACGCAATAAGATTAACGCAAACGTAGAAATTGAAACTCCGTACAATCGCAATGATCCCTCACAAACAGAATGATTAATCAAAAAATTAACCAACAACAATGGGCTCACCCCCATTAAACCGACGACAATCGCTCGGCATCCCACATCGCATATTTATTTAACAATCAAATAAATATTACGCACAATAAAATAGAAATATTTCAATTTAATAACGCCGCCGCCGGTGAAGGGTTGAATCTGGTTCTCTGCTATTTTTTGTTCAGAGATTAGATCGTCCTTTATCATGATGTTACGCAAAATTGAATAATTTTTGAACTACAATACGTAGTGATTCGTGATTTTACAATTCCATTTTGGATTATATTTATCATACAGTCATATTTTTCTGCTAAATTAATTTTTGGTGTATGGGAAGATAAAAATCAGAATCATTGCGTGAAAAATGTCGTCTGTAACTAATTCGTAATTTATGTACACAAAATAATCATTTTAAATCTCGTTTAAGATAACTAGGTATCTAGTCCCAGTTATGTAATGCAAAATAAAGAAAAAGGTTTAAAAAAGTCCATTAAAATATTATAATATTATTCATATTATAATATTATAAATCAATCAACTATTGAAATCTTCTAACGTCTAACCCCATACAATTGAGATCAGTACATTTGTATCAAGTCAACACTGCGCTGCGATCGTTTTCGCCGCAGGGCGTAACGGTAACTTGCGCATGCGACGCACCTGATGCGTTCTAAGAGAACGCCGCAAGCGCAAATAGGACTCATTTCGACGCAGGAAGCGAGCCCTGTATGCCCTGTACATGCAGATAATCGACACGATTGTACCTTAGTAGTAATACAAAACTAGAATTAAATTGAATTACCTATTTACGAGCCAAGGTGTAAACTCGTAATGCAACTTTGTTGAGTTGTTGGATACAGATAATACGATTTTGAATCGATTTTATTGAACATGCAATTCGCTTCTAATTGAACTATCAGATAGGTTACAAGTTATAAAGCTACAATAAAATATATTAATCAATAGTTTGTCGTGGGTTTTAGTAACAGTCAGTTAATGGATTGAACCCGATATTACGGCAAATAAGTCTTCGTTTTTTTTTAAAGCAAACGTGTATCATAATTACATCTACATACATTTTTATTAACGTTAAACACAAGTCAAACGCAACTTATAAATTGCGAGAAACAACAGGTGTAGCCGTTTGGGGGTTGAATTCATTACAGAATCGGTAAGTCACCGTCACGGTGCGCGGGCGCAACTCGCGCCATTTGGTGACGTCGTGGGAAAACTTAACGACCACGCACCCTGACTTGTGCTATATGAAAAAATGGTGTAATGACTCTTTTGGAGATAAAGATAATTTACATTCATAGTTACGTAGGTAGGTGCTTATATTTTATTGACGGGCATTGTGGACGGTGAATACATTTGTGTTTAGCGGTACTGCAGTATCTCTGAAATTTTGAACCTAATTTAAAGTTTATAAAGTAAATTAATACAGATTATGTTACGAGATACATTGAGTTAGGAATTTCGTTTTGGTTACAGGCTGCAGGCTAAATTAATTGGTAACCATCAAAGTGCACGTTTATCATGTATTAAAAAAAGTAATGAGCTGAGAAGAAAATTGAGTCGGCAATACACTTTGTTTCATAATTTCATTTAGCGGAGCAAATTTTCGAATTAGTCAGAGGAGCTTACATTTTCCCACATAGTGATTTGATAAAAACCAACCCTAATTTAGCTTAAATCTCGAACAGAATTAAAGAATGTTTAAAACCACTAACAGCGCCTTTGTCACGCACAGATGATTTTCCATATTTCCCCATCGGTCGGGTCAAGTGAGCATATTAACCCTCGCACGGCAGGTGGGGTGGGGGTGTGACTGGCCCATGATAATTTGTAACAAACACTTCAGTGCTGAATTGACATCACATAGTTCGGTTCACCTTTGCCCTTAACTCCTCATGTGACATCCTAGGCGATCTTGAAAAGTGTCATCTTCCTATTGAATCGATTTTTTCGTTCGAGGTATGTAGTTTAACTGTTTTTTACTATATGTCGGATTTCAGCAACAAAATTCTATTTTAGAATAGGAATTCTGTAGAAATTCGTTTGTTTAATTTTATTATATATTTATTAAAATACAAGTTCACAAACTTAGAGCATTCAAGAAAGTTTGGCGTCGCATACCGAGAAGTATGTTAGGGGTTATAAACGAAACTTTTTATATCAAAAAGAGTATCAATTATGTATGTCCTATGTCGTCGTCATCTTTAGAATAGAAATTCCATCTTAATTACGCTTAACTATTGATAGATCTATTAAAAATATATTTTTTAATTTAACAATAAGCTCCTATAAATCAAATTTTTGAAAGCAATTACTTTGAATATTCCAGTAGCAGCAGCAGACGCTGCCTGCACATTGAACTTGCATACTAAGGCAACAATACTAATTGTTACTGAAATAAAACAAAATGGAATAATTATACGCTATTGTTACCGAGTATTCAAAAAAGGCAAATCTTTCTAGGAACTGTTAACGTGGCCTTTTATACCCAACAGTTCTAAATTTAACTTTGATCTAATTTTATTCTCGTGATCAAATTTTATGCAACATACTCATATTTGTCCGATGATATCACATCGTTATCTTAGCCTTGCCTTATCACGGATGCGGCTTGTTAGACAATGCTTGAGGCGTGGCTTCGCCCGTCGTGACTAGAATTAATTCTGCATGTGTCAATGCGAATCGTTCCATACTTCCGACGCCCTGATCGTGATACTATACGTCAGTGTGACAACAATAATTCTTAGCCAACGTGTGACAAGACGTGCACTGTTATTATAGGGTTATTTTCTCTTGATGTGTTACAGTTTCCTAGAGTACATAATTGTGCCATATTAAGTAATTATTTAGTCTTAGGAAATACTTTCAAGGATTTTCTTGTAAACAACGTACTTGAATATAGCCTCTTTTTTATCTATGGTGTTATACTTTTTCTTATTCTACAGTACGAATCTATAGCTATTACATTCAGTAGTAGTTGACTACTGTCTCATGTACTGTTTGTATTTCACTTTAAGTGCGTGTTTTATAAATATATACTTACTATGATTTTGATAATACGTATGGACTGGATCCACGCAGCTTCGTTTGCATCAATTTTCCCCATTTTTGCAACATTTTTCAGTGATGTTCCGAGTTGTAGCATGATAGCCTTCTTCGATAAATGGGCAATCCAACACTAAAAGAAGGGTTTTTCAATTCGAATCAGTAGTTCCAGAGATTATCGCGTTTAACTAAACAAACAAACTCTATAGATTTATAATCTTAGTATAGTTAATATACCTTACAATATGAGTAATGACACCTTTTAAAAATTAGGAACTCATAATCTCAATCAATCTGTAAAAGCTTGTTATTGGCATTTTTCATAATCAATTGTTGATCTAGTTGTACCGCAGCATTGAGTTCTCCAAATAAAATAAATTAAACAATTAATTTAATAGTCTTTGCTGTTCACTCCATAATTAGAGCAATTATTGTTAGTATTGAATGTTTAATCCACACTTTAATGCTAATTAACTAAGAGAAAGTAAATATCTCTTCAAAATTTCACGAACCTATTACGTGAAATTTTGAAGTGATTTGGTATTGATACCGGCAAGTATTCAACATATATTGTTTACTTTTTCATGAACAGAATCGTGGGTAATATCTAGTAGTCAAAGTCAGAGTACTTTATTCACAAAGGTTACAAAATGCAACGCTTATGAACGGCAACATTTGGTACAGAATGATTCTACATTTAATGCCAAGTTCGCAAGAGTAAAGCTGTGAGAAAAGAATAATATAGTATTTATTATAGTTTTACAAACTAAAAAGTTCTTGTTCGTTAGAAAATACACTAGTTAACAAACCATTACGATCTCGTAGAGAGGTAGAGCGTAGAGTCAATGAATAACAAATGAAGTGTTGTCATCGCATGGTAAAGTTATGTATGTACTCTTACGAAACTGTCCGCGATTTAATTGCGCTCTCTATTGATTTACATAGGGCCCTTTAAGCTCTTACATTTGTAAGGAAGTGTAATTATCATATTGACGATGTAGAGTCGCCGTTTGCTGTTCTTATCATAATTATTAACGGTATATTTAAATAATAGACTCTACGAACGTACTACGTACAAAGAATTCAAAATACCGACACACCAAATTTGTATGTTTTTATTTATACCTTTTAAAATTAAAATGCCTATTGCCTGTTTAAAATGTGGCAAAGTAATGTGGGACTTAAGTTTTATTTTTTCCTTTCCTGATTAACCACAGAGGTTCTTCTAGTTTTAAGGCACCGAGGTTACAAACACGCATAGGTATCTACTTTCTACCTAATGGTTAAAAAATCGTTTATGATAACCTACGTAAAGTGTCGTCATGTGATTTTCAAATATTTAGACAATTATAAATATTTATGTGTCTCAATGTGTTGTTTCAGAGCGTACATTGTCAACAGAAAAGTTCAGCTCTCTCCCTCTGGGGGAGGAGGAGGAGCGAGAGGACGCAGAGCCGAGGTGCAACTTCTGCGACGCTCCATACCCTAATATCGACGTGTGAGTATTTCTTAGCTTTCAACATTAAGGCAAACAAAGTAGAATGTTATTAATATTATTTATCTATGGATAACATATTAGGAATGACAAATTAAGGGATTTTTACTATTAACGTGATTCTGAAATGTATTTGGTCCAGGTCGATGAAAGCTCCCGGTTCGATTGAAAATGATTATCTAATTTTTTATCGCAATTCTTGCAAATATAAAATGGTTAGCATAGTAAACCTACTTTTAATTTGCATTTCCCAGATGATCTTAATACCCGACATGTTTATAGTTTTTTTTTTTATGATCTTATTATCAAAAGATATGCATATCATACAACTCCTACAAGCAAATTAAATTTAAATCAGTCGATCGGATATGCCATCTAAACTGCTCATTCAAGATGTCCACCGGTAGAAGCAGAACTTTATCAATTCCAAACGTCTTCAGAATCATTAACCTCCTGCCATTAATATCATTCGGTCGTCGAGACCAGTAACGATTTATTTAGTGCTAGTGATGTACTCGATCGATAAGAATACGTCGATGATTTGTTGCTAGCTGGGTCGATGGCACGCGCCGCTGTGCGTGATGCCATCTATGTGTTTGCTAAATCATTGCTTCACTCAAACTTTGTGACACAACTTACGATTCTTACTTGTAATAAGTAGTAATAAATAAAACAGCTTTCTTTAACATCGTCTGGGTGGATAGTCCTGTAAGTTCAGTCTACGCTGTCACTGTCAAAAATACTTTTGAGAACGTCTTAATATTAAAGATTGTTTGGGTAATTTGCCCGTAAGATGATGAACAACTATTGTTACATCCAAAGGGCATCATTGGCACGATATCGATCTGTTAAAACAAACAAATTTGCAGTTAAAACAAAGCGTACATAAAAACAATCACAATGGAAGCTTAAAAACAACACATATTGATAAAATCAGTAACACAAATAAACTAAACGTCTCATCACGAATGAAAATATATCATGAATTTATTATCTATGTGACAAGCGATGGAAGGCCATAATGGCGTGTGTCATCATATTCTATCGAAGCGGCGGCTCGTCAATAATGCAAGAGATAGAGATTATCGACATGCACCGTTCTAACGTATCCCCGTAGTCCTTATCGCGACATCACTATTGTTTCAAACGTTTACAGCGTTTGTAGGGCATCAGGAGATCGATTAGTAATTAGATGTACCGTACATTGTTGGTTTTTATACACAATACACTGATAAACCATCGTTTTATTATTAATTGTAGCCTTTTGAATTGATTTTTTTTCGATAACTGCGGTTTTTGTTTCGTAACGTTTTGAATTGGTTAACACGATTCAATTAATAATAGGTTACAACCTAGATACCCTTTTGAGCCAAAAGTTTGTTTAAACCTGCTAAATATTTTATCTACGCGTCATTTCATTAAATAAGTATATTTCAAATTTAATTGTTTTAAAGCTAGCAGTCATGTGTAATTAAACAATAAAAAAAAAAATTCAATGTTCAATTGATGTCTATCTCATGAAATACTATTTGTTGTTGTTGGTTTTCTTCTCTATACATCACTACTGAATTTTAAAAATATGGTGTCTGAAATCTTCTGAAACGTTCTTACACATATTTCGTTGAAATCAGTATCACGACTATAACATTGTTATGGCGTTGTGCGTAGCTGTAAAATAAGCCATTTGTATTATTGATGTGTCACGAGTGCTCCTAATACTTGTTCGGGCGTATTATAATGCATCATATCGATTACGAAATATCATTGTAATCACTCTTATCGAATCTCTTACTTCCACTCTTACTTTCGTCAGAGCGCTGTCACAATTCGAATGATCATCGGCGCGGTCACACCTTGAATCGATATCAGTTAGATCTGAATCGATTGCGTACTCGAAACTAAAATTACAGGCTGCACGTTCGTGATCACCTCTTTTGAACAATGATTATTATTTGTCTAAAGTAGATTTATTTTTATTTTGATCTAGTTTGTGTCGACTAATTTAATGCAGGTGGTGATTTTGTTATCGAGTCTGTAATGATAATTTGATCTATACAGAGTCAGTGAGTCATTCTGTGTATGTCAACGAATATTATATCGATGTGGGTATGATAATAGCAGGTTAGGTTGCATAGGTATTTATTTTTTAAACTCCCGGTTGAGCATCAATGCAATTATAATCCAGGTATATCACTTGAGATTTTTAAGCATTCTAATGACGGAAAAAGTAGGTTGTTAGCCAGAGGCTTCACACTCATACAGAAAGACATTTATTTCGCAAATGAACTTAATACTTTTTGCAAGTTTCTATTACTAGTTATGTACGATATGATGCACAAACAGACAAACAAACCCGACCTAATAGTTAATATCGATGCTATCTATTCGGACATGGAGTGAGGTATGGTATTTCTCAACCGATTGTTAGCGCTCTAGCCGGGATCTACAATCGATTATTAAAATGTAAGCACGTTCGTCGGTAGTACATCATTAGTCTACCGGGCCACTAAAATGGTGCTTAGAAATTAAAATATTATTTTTATTTCGTGTGTAAGTTTACGCGACTGGAAAAATAACTTACTAATTTGAAAGATTCAGCTTTACCAAGTACGAAATTCAAATAATATCATTCATGTTCAATATCATATACCTAAGTAACTAAAGGGTCTTTCATTAAGCGTGTCCTATCTTTAAATTTAAATAAAACAAAGTGTATGTGAGATATTATCGAAATTATTTATTTATTTGAAAGATGTAGTGATGCCATTATGTATGGAATATGACATCATTCAAATGTCCGCCACGGCTTCTCTGGGTGGAGCGCATGCGAGATATCCAATTTTCCATGACTTTTGCGCACAAATCAGGCTGAATTTGACCTATGGCATAGGTTATGTTGGCTTTGAGGGCCGCTGTGGTTTGTGGTTTATTCGCATAGACCTGCGATTTAAGAAAACGCCACAAGAAAAAATCTAGCGGGGTTAGGTCACACGATCTCGGTGGCCAGTTCACATCAGCTCCACGTGAGATGACCATGCCCTCAAATCTCTCATGCAGAATATTCAATGTGGCATGTGCTGTGTGGCACGTCGCTCCGTCTTGTTGAAACCACATGTCGTTGGTGTCCAGATGATCCAGTTCATGCCAAAAAAAGTTGGTAATCATCGACCTATAGCGCTCGCCGTTGACAGTGATGGCCTGGCCAACATTGTTATCAAAGAAATATGGCCCGATGACGCCGCCAGCCCAAAACCCACACCAAACTGTAACTTTTTCGGGATGCATTGGACGCTCTTGGATCTCATGTGGATTTGTATCGTCCCAAATTCGACAATTTTGTTTGTTTACGTACCCATTCATCCAGAAATGGGCCTCATCGCTGAAGATAATTTTTCTGTGAAAATTACGGTCAGTTGCTCCAGTGCCCATTCAGCGAACACACGTCGTTGTCTATGGTCGTTTACCTTCAATTCCTGGGTGAGTTGAATTTTATACGGGTGCAGGCCCAAGTCACGACGCAAAATTCGCCAAGTTGTGGTCTGTGAAAGGCCGAGTTCTTGTGATCGACGCGAAATCGACTGCCTCGGATTCTCCTGCACACTCTCACGGACAGCGGCGATGTTTTCGGCAGACCTTGCGTTTCGTTGACGTACAGGTGTTGGTCGATCGTTTACTGAACCAGTGGACTCAAATTTATCCACCACACGACGAATAGTCCTCTCGGTAGGACGATTATAGCGACCATAAAATGGGCGAAGCGCGCGGTGCGTTGCCCGAACAGAACACTCATTTAGATAAAATAATTTTATCATTTGTACGTGTTGTTGAATGCTATAGCTATCCATGATGATTTGGCAAAACAGAATGAATAAATGACAACCAATTTGACAGATGTAGCTTCAACAAGAAGGTCGCTACCAACTGTCAAAGTTCGGACGTGCCTATTGGAAGACCCTTTACATAATAATAATTTAAATTATTACATCAAGCACGGGCTAGCAAATAATAATAATTTTTTTTCAATTACTTCACTCAATCAAGAGTTTTTATTTCCTTTGTTACGCAGGGTTAATAAAAGCGGCGGTAGCCTAATGGTGGGGTCGCGGGTTTGAATCCTGCCCCACTCCTAACATAAGCCATTGAGCTTAGTTGGAGGGGTTAACATAATTGCTAGTAATGTGGGACCATTGCGACCATGTGGGATTTACCATTTAAAAAAAATACTGGTACAAAAAGAACATTTATAGTAAAAAGTTTAAGGTGATTTTCTCTATCCACATCTTTGAATGATGACGCATATTATCAGCTCAGCGCAATTTGCAGCCTCATAGGGATTTTTTACTTTTCTTTAGCGGAAAAGTAGCGTCATTTTATAGGCCATTTAGTGTCGGTGGCTGTGTGGGTGGGGCTTAATAGATTGACTTGGAACGAAAGTTGTTCATTGGATGTTATCAATTCGTGAACATGTTGATTATTCCGATGATCTGACTATCGGAGGATATCGAGTGGCGTGTTCGGTATCGATTTGACACACATACCTAATGATAATAGAAGAGAAGATTAGCTAGGAAGGGTTTCAATGCCTGATGGTACGCTGTAACCATTCATATGTACCACATTAGGGCAAATAATAAAGAAATACAACAAATATTTGCTGTTACTGTAGCGTCTCCGCTATGTTTGATAAGTATCGATGTCAATACCGATACCTATCATATCAATATCGATATCAGTTCAATCGATAATGCATCACGGAACTGCTATTAAATACAAGATATTAAAATCAATGTGCAAATCTTTATGGCAAACTCACGCGTAGTTTAACCCCTTCAATCGTTATGTCAACTAAGCCTCTTATCTAGTTGTAAAAGACATTTTTTTTAGAACGAACAAAAGTCACAAGTAATTAATTTTTATAATCTAGAGCTATAAGATTTACGTTTGTTTGGTTCTAGTTAGGCTTGCCTAATTTTTTACTTGTCTAACGACCTTAGATTTAGTTAAAAGACGGACTACGAATATTCGTAGTGTGTCTTATAACTAACGCGATCTAGTAACCATATTTACATCATATGATGTAAATATGGTTACTATTATTAAATTTATTTATGTAAATAATGTTAAAATTATTTATGTAAATATGATATTTACATCATATGATACAGAAGAATTTTATAATCCATCTATTGCAATTCATAGTTTGTGATGTTTTTTTATGTAATCAAGAGAAAAATAGAGCCTACTCTATGATTAGTTATACCGTCGAGCTATAAAAAGCTTAAGTAATTTAAACAACGAGTCATGGTAGCAACCAGGTGATCCACAAACTCCACTACAATTGTTTCGAACAAAAAGAATGTTCACTTTCAATACTGACCAGAATTACACAATAACCAATAACCCATTAAACGATACAATTGTTCTTTAAAACGGTTTACTTAGATGTTGTTGTAATGAAAAAAATATACGTAGGTACAAGTTGTAGCAGTTGATCGTATGCCGAGATAGAGTGCGCTGTTGCAAGTGAGCCCTGGGGCTACGCACTGTATCGGAGTTGCGCGTGCGTTGATTACGAATCTACTAAATAGCCACTAGACGAACTGCGTTCCCATTTGAATGATGCATTGCAAAATTTTGTCTTGATTCTACTAATTACTGAGCTATGTTATTGTAATTATTCAGGTATATTTTGCTAATTATGACATAACTAATGTTTAAACCGTTCTTTCTAAAACTTTGTAATTATTATAAAAATGTCATTACAATTAAATTATGACAATCAAATAACCTTGTCAATGAGAGACACTATTTAACATAACCACAAAAGTAGTTCATCACTCAGCTTTTGAATGTCCCCGGCATATAGATGATAGATAGCAACTATAATAGAGAGTAGTACGACATCCCAGCAGACGGACAGACAGCATGTAAGCGACGGAACCATTACTGATGGTAGATTTTATTCCCAAGATTAATTAAAAGATATGGCCGACCCGCCGCCGAGCGCACCAGTGAAAACGTTCAGTCGCAGCCTCTTGACGATCACGACGCTTTCAAATAGATCAGCATAGATCTACTCATACTACCAACTATCCAGCAATATTTCCGCAATAAAACCAGCGATGTAATCTGTGCTTTATATTGAAATGCGACTAACGAGGTGTAACAGGTGCGGCGTTAGAAAATCGCCGGAGGCAGTAAGGGTTGCGTGCGGTAGACCAGTTATGCCAAGGATAGTCACCGAGACCGTTTTTGCAAATGATATACGTTTTCCATCAAATAGCGGCACATGTCATTATGACAACAGTATTCTGAATTCTAATCTCAATTTAGAAAATGAGGGTTACTGGGAAAATACTCTCACATGTTTTAGAACTTAATGAATTTGTTTTCGAATAAACAGCGCTTTTCATTTATAAAGGGGTGTGAGTAATTCCAACAAGATTGTACAGTAATGATGTTGATACACGCGGTATGATGAAAACAAGTTTTAATAATAGGTGTATTCGTGAGTTGTCTTTATTTGACGATTGTCATGCTTGAAGAGGTTATTATTTTGTTTTCTCTAATACCTAACATTGGTAAGTACCCTAGTCAAGTTCGTTAGCGTAATCTTCTCACTTTCTAATAAAGTCGTTCTAGGCATACGATAAAGTACAATTAGAATATAAAATGAAGCTAAATTATTGCCGGTAAGAAAATGTCACTGCTAATAACTGGGACGATTGTGAATAAACTTGGAATATGTTTGTATAACTTGTATAATATGGATAATATAATATACTAAAAGAATAAAAAATATAGTAATATAGTAATTTTATGAACGTACCTTTTTAATAAATACTGATGAAAGACATAAAAAAGTGACTCATTATTACTCACTAGTTTGGGGACGATAAACAAAAAGACCGCATCGGATAAACTCTACACAATGTTTCGAGTCAACATACACACTTTGATTAATGCATAAACGCTCATAAAACAACATAAAGTTTGTTACAAAGAACTCAGTGCATGAACAAAGTCCAATATGTAATAATGGAATGCAACTATCCTTGAAAAAATCTACTAAATCTAAACGACCTTCCGCATCCCAACTACGTCATGTATTTTCGTACTAACTTTCTCTAGAAATACACGGATGTCAATATCAAGGGGAAATTTTGTCAGCCTTGACATTTACGCCGGGTCGATGTTATTTTTATATAAAGTTTTGTTCAATTTTGTTCCAGTCTTGATCGCCACTTGATACAGGAGCACGCGCAGCCTGCAGCGGCTTTTCACTGTGCGCTCTGCAACCGCGCCTACAGCACCCAAGCGCTTCTGCTGCGACACCGTGCGCTTGCGCATACAGATATCAGAAAATATCCCTGCGAAAATTGCCCCAAGGTGCGAATCCTATACTTGTATATGGATGACTTAACATAAGTATAATAAACTTCAGTCTTAATTAAGCAGTAAAAGTAGTATTTTAAATTAAAATCTAGATCAATTAAATTAAAAGACCTGGTTCATTTCACCTTTTCTTTATTGCGCAATAAGTAAATACCAATTTAATTTTAACTTCAGTAACTGGGTCAGTCTCTGTGGTGGTTTATATTTCACCGTTTGCGAAACCTGATGTTATTTCAGGTATTTACCGATCCTTCCAACCTCCAGCGCCACATCCGCGCGCAGCACGTGGGCGCCCGCAGCCACGCCTGTCCCGAGTGCGGCAAGACCTTCGCGACCTCCTCCGGCCTCAAGCAGCACACGCACATACACTCCAGCGTCAAGCCCTTTCAGTGCCAGGTCTGCTTTAAGGTCAGTTCTTTTAGACTATTCTATATCTGTCAGTAAGATGCCATGTTCATATTCTAACCGTATATTTAATTAAGTATTAATGTTTAGTCATTTTAAGGTAATAAGTTGTTTATTATTTACAGGCTTATACACAGTTCTCCAACCTTTGCCGACACAAACGAATGCACAGTGCCTGCAGAGAGCTCAACGCGTGCAGCAAATGCGGCCAGTCCTTCGGTTCCCACGCATCTCTTACTAAACACAAGCGATTCTGTGACACCGCTGCCGCAGCTTCTATCAACCTTCGAGGACAAATGCCACAGGGTCTTCCACAGATTACGCCTCTTTCAAACGTCGGAATGTCTACTCCTAATAACACAAACCCATTTCCGATGTACAGGGGACCCACGCTACCACTTCCCTACAACACATTCGCTAATTATCCTTTCTTCTCTGCGGCTGCTGCTGCCTGCCCACCGGAATTCCTGAACCCTCTGTTCTTAAACGTACAAAATGCTAGACTTGCAATGGAACAACACGATATAGCTATGTCGAATGCCAATTTGTTATCAAAGCAACAGGAAGGGCGTTTGTCAGTAAAGAGCATGGATAGCTCAACTTCTCTGGAGGACACAAAGAAGTCTAAGGACATTGAGTTTGAAACCAAAAGCTACAGCACAGATCGGGCAACTCCTAAATCAAGAAGTCTTTATGCTAAACAGTCACCACCATCAAGTGAAGAAGTTTCTTCTCAACAACGACCGTCACCGGTGATGCCACTGACTACACCTATAGTACCATTCAATTTCTCGAGAGACGAATTAAAGCGAAAGTCGCCATTTAACTTTTCGCTCAAGTTAAACAACAACGATATCCAAGGCAAAGAATCAGCTGATCTATTACCTAAAGATCTATCAAAGATTGTTGTTGAAGATGATAAAATTTCAGAATATTCCGACGTCGAAGAAGATTTGAAGAAAGACGAAGGTGACCAGCCGTTAGATCTATCTGTTACAAGAAAGCAAAACGACAAGAGTTCTGAAGCGGATAATGACGACCGCTCCTTTCGTAACTCGGTTAAATCTTATTCGCCTCCAGAGAGCCCGGTAGAACGCGTGAAGACCCCAGAGAACGATACAACAGACGTGGACGTGGAAGCTGTAGAACCTAAAAGAGAAGAATTACCTCCACAGCTGGTTTCTCCACCGATCGCATTCCCCATGCCCGTTCATCCGCAGCATCGCAACATTATCGACGCCATGTACCGCCCTCGGTTTCCGCAGTTTCATTCCTCGGAATCTCTCCTGAACTCCACACACTCGCCGTACGTTCCGAGTCCGTTCAATTTTTTATCCCCACTTCTCGGTACTGACGGCCCCGACAGGCAACCCAGCGCGTACGCCAAGTTTCAGGAGCTCAACTCGGGCTCGGGGAAAATACGCGACCGGTACGCCTGCAAATTCTGCGGCAAGGTGTTCCCTCGCAGCGCGAACCTGACGCGCCACTTGCGCACCCACACGGGCGAACAGCCCTACAAATGCAAATACTGCGAGCGCTCGTTCTCGATCTCCTCGAACTTGCAACGGCACGTGAGGAACATTCACAACAAGGAGAGGCCGTTCAGGTGTCCGCTGTGCGAGAGGTGTTTCGGTCAGCAGACGAATCTGGACCGTCATTTGAAGAAGCACGAGGCGGAGGGTGGGGATTCGCCGAGTTCGGCCGATACGGAGCGGGAGGACGCGTACTTCGACGACATTAGGTCCTTTATGGGGAAGGTGACGTGTTCCCCGGGCGCGCGCTCCCCGCCGGCGACGTCCCCGCGCGGCGCGCACGGCGCGCACTCGGCGCCGCGCGCGCCGCTCGCGTGCTCCACATAGCGCGCGCCGCCACCGCCGCTGTGGACGCAGCCCTTCGGCTAGCAGCTGTGCTCGTGCTCACCACAGACACTTTGTACGGACGCCAGTTCGTCAATACCGCATCTCTCGATATCCCTCCGATGCCGACCCTATGCCGCCCGAAGTCCTCGACATTCATTGGGCACGATTTGCGGGTGAAATTTACGTAGTGACGTAACCTCTAACGTTTGCGTTGAGTAGTATCTATAGTCCACATCAGAAGTTTATTTTAAATTTTGTGATTATTAAATTTGAAATTAAATTATGTTCGTGCTTTGGCTTGTCCTGAGATACGCTTTGACTTATCAAAATATGGCAACGGCACGTCGTGATAGCTAGTTTTGATTGACGTCAGATTGTATTTTAGTAACTGTTTGGAGTTTCTTTGACAACTATTAATTGTAATAAGAAATCACTGTTTTCTTATTTTGTATTGTAAAAAAATATAGTAGAGAAATACATTTTAAGTGACATGACAAATCCTTTTAGTGTGACATATTCTAATTATATTATAGAAATATAATTTGAGAAGTAGATTTGTTAAGAAAAGGTCGTTTTGATGATAACTTAAATATTTGTTCCTAGTTCATATCTTGTGATTTAAGATTGACTTAAAACGTATTTTCATTATAACTTGTAAATAAATATGTTTTGTCTGTTATTGTGTAAAGTAGAGAATAAAATTAATTAATGTTTAAAAAATATGAAATTCCTACATGCTTTTCTAGAAATATACAAAGATGGCTTGTTTATTTAGAAATCTTATACTTAATATTTTTTAAACATCAATTACTTATGTATTAATTTAATATACAAAAATACGAATTGGTTGGTTCATTATATTTTGTAAATTTATAAAAATTGGTGAAAATAACGGTCACATCCGTTTAGTCAAAAGTGCTACCAAAGTTTTCTTTAAACAAAATTATTTGATATTAAATTAGTTGGAAAATTTATTTAAACGTAATATAAATAACAGGGCAATTGGCATTGTGAATAGAATCGTTACTTTATTGCGTCTTTAGTATACAATAAAATAATATTTTGTTAAATTTGTTATTTACATAGTTGTTGTACATAGGAGTTGCGATATATGCATATCATGTGTAAACACGTCGAAGCTCAAAGTTTTAGCTTATCGTAATTAAAAGTTAAAGTATCATTAGATAATGTAATAATATCATAAGATATAACTACTTAATCTAATTCTGAAGAATTTCTGTCGATTATCACATTGCTATTATTTACCTATCGTGTAGGTATTAACTTAGTAAATGTCGGATAAGTGATTGCATCACAAAACATTTCTAAATAAAATATTTCACTGAAAAATTAATTACTTCATAATTCACACTACTCCTTGTAATACTACTACATACTAAAAGCGGTTACAGAATCGGCGTTAAAACGTTACGTACTGAGCGTTTTTGATATGTCTTAGAACTTTACTGACATTTTATAATAACGCGGCCGAAAATAAAATTAAAGCGCCAATTGTGTAACAACTTTCGACAATATTCTTAAACGCTCGTTTAACAAAAGAGTACCTTACTGCCGTACTCACAGTTACTTAAATCACAGCTTATTTAAATCATTCTTTTTTTTAAATTTTGTCATATTGAAGCGTTACTAAAGAATGATTTAAGTAAGTATTAAATGACTTTGAGTACGGAAGTTAGACATATGAAATTAAATCATATTTTTGAGAGTGAATAAGAATTCAGTCAAAAATGTCGTAGGTATCTTTACAGTACATGAGTACGACGTATCTATTTTAATGCTTGTATCCTTTATCGATTGTAATATAAAGAAAAGCAATGTAAAATTAGATATTTGTAATCATATCACTTGAAGGCACTATTCTTTAAGGTTTCGACACAATAAACTCGCGTCTATTCTAAGTACACTTGTACCTACTTAATTTCAAGTTCAATTAAAAAATATTAAATATTGTAAACGCATTGAAGAATAAAACAATACAAGTAATTTTGTTGTATTATTAAAGGAAAATAAATTGCGCGAAATTGGCGAAGACTCTAGAAACCAGTACGTACTTATGTCCTACAATTAACAAAATAATATATGATTGTTTTGGTTTATCAATTCCCACTGGGCTCGCTAGGTAGATTACGATCTGGGTTCTCATTCACGATTTTTATTCCGTGTCCATGGCAAGCCCGCGTGTGAGTCGCCCACGCGAAGGTGCATTTGAAAATCGGCTTGGGGGAGGATTGTCAATTATCTATAATGTATGGCGAATACTTGAAAATTATAAGCTTAGGAGGTTATTGCCCATAACTGCCTTTTTAGCACGGTGGGAATGTATCCAACTGCTACGCAATAGGTCGTGGGTTCGATCCCCACCCAGGATAAAACTTTGTGTGAAGAGCACGATGGTTTATTCTGTGCCTGGGTGTTATTTATCTATAATACGAGGGTCAAACTGAAAGTTCTTAGAAAATCAAAAACTGATTACATTAGCCAGTTATTAGTTTTATTATATCTTTTCAAAATATTGTCCATTCACGTCAACACACCGCTGCATGCGATGGAACCACTGGGAAAAGCACTTTGCCCACTCGTTCTTAGGGGTCTCTTCAATGGCATCGCGATACGCAGACACCGCTTCTTCAGCATTCATAAACCGCTTTCCTTTAAGTTTTTCTTTAATTTTTGGAAATAAATAAAAATCACAAGGCGCGAGGTCGGGGCTATACGGCGGGTGACCAAGTAATTCAACGTTTGATGTCGCCAAATAGTCGATCGTTCGCTTGGCGGTGTGCGACGAGGCATTGTCGTGGTGAAGGAGGATCCTACTGCGAGGTCGTTTCTCTCGAACTTTTTCCAAGACAAGTGGCAAACAATTGGTAGTGTACCATTCTGCAGAAACTGTTTTTTGATCCTCTAACACAATTGTTGCGAAATGACCTATCCTTCCAAAGAACGAGGCCACCATTTTTTTTCCCGCACTTCGATCTCTTTTCACTTTAGTTGGCAACTCCTCGAAAGGAAACACCCACTGAGCAGATTGTCTTTTGGTTTCAGGATCATAACAGTAAATCCAGCTTTCGTCACCTGTTAGTATGTCGAACACAGCATTTGAGTCACCTCCGTTAAATCTTTCAATCATTTTACGGCACCAGTCCACACGATGGAGTTTTTGAGCCTCAGTCAAATTATGAGGTATCCACCGGGCGCAAAGCTTCCTGACCGCTAAATGTTCGTGGAGGATTTTGTGCACTTGACTCATACCGATGCCTAAGCTTGTCCGAATCTGCTGATAGGTCACTCTTTTGTCAGTCTCTATCATACGCCGCACAACACAGATGTTATCTTCAGTCGTCGCCGTAGAAGGCCGTCCCTCACGTAAATCATCAGTGAGATTAGTGCGACCACGTTTAAACTCATTAAACCAGTTGTAAACAGTCGCACGAGATGGGGCTTCATCGTGAAAGGCCAATCGTAGTCTATCATAACTTTCTTGTTGACTTAAATGACATCGAAAGTCATAAAAAATCATTGCACGAAAATTTTCTCGTGTTAAATTCATGTTGACGTGACACAGACAATTTTCAATTTGCCGCCAAATCGTAAAACAAATGACAAATGAATGAAATATGTACTCAGTAATATTGGCAAAGAGTTATATTTTTAAATTTTAGAATTATTTTTTTATTATATAGTTTATAAGTGGCCAGTTCTAAGAACTTTCAGTTTGACCCTCGTATGTTTGTATTTAGAAAAAAATAAGTATGGTTATCAGTTGCCTGATTTCCATAGTACAAGCTCTGCTTAGTTTGGGATCAGATGACGTTGTTTGAGTTGTCCCAAGATATTATATAAAAAAAAAATACTGTCCCTGTTGCCTCAGTTACCCCGTCCCTCTTGGATCCGCACCTGGTCAGTACTACCTTGTTTATTACGTGATACAGCCATGCGTAATCCTATCTTCAACATCTTCTATCTCAGAACTAACAAATGACTCATTTTTGTAGTGAAACTTAAACTTTTGCAATTCTACATAACTCTGTAACTCGTAACGAGACTGGAATTACACAAATATGTAATAAAGTTAAGTCGTGATGACCCGACGTCAACACTAATGTTAGAATTCCCACGTAGCACTTAATTACTTGAGTAAGTGCCCTGGTACATGGTGACACAGTTTTAAATATCATCTGTAACGGACGAATACTTACTTTAAACTACAAAACTCCGAGAGTACCTACACAAGAATAACTTAGCTGTAGCGCTCAAAGAACTGCCTATCCCCAAATGGCGAATGTTCGACAATCTTTGTTTTTCTTTTCATTTCTAGGAGCTTAATGCTGCATTTTCAAGCCCTTCATTTACCCTCTTATGAAATACTATCGCATACATGTTAAAAATAGATCAATTTTGAATATTTACAGATAATGTACCACGTTTAAAAATACTGCTTTGTTTATTTTGTAGTGCTAAATTCCCAACGCCCCACGTTATAAGGAAAGTACGGAAATAGCTATTTTAAAATCCTTTCCTTACCTTTGTAAATAAATCCAAGTCAATTTTCGCAAAAAATGTCGCCATTTTACATGATTTTTATATTAAATAAAACGTATTTTTGCCGTTAAACTAATGAAATTATGCTTTTTTATTTATTATACTCAGACCTAAAACCATTATTATTATCAATGCGAATTACAATAAATTACGGTGCACAAACGTCATTCCGTAGTATTATATTTTTGCTAAATTACTCTTAAAATACATTATGAGAAGACAAAACATTCACTAGGTACCTACTTAAAATGCTGTTACTAAAGTACCTATTAAAATTTAGGATGTCATATGCAGACACAGTATAGTACCTACATTAGTAAATCTTGGTGTATCGGGTGTTAATAAATCTAACCAAATATCATGAGTCTTCTTAACCAAACTAGGTGTATAACTTTGACATTAAACACTTTTTTGCCGTGTGGTACCGGCTTAAGAATAGTACCACCCCATCTCTTCCCGTGGGTGTCGTCAAGGCGACTAAGGGATTTCACACCGGAGGACGGGCAGCAGCGTCCTCTGTGTACTTAAAGTCTTACTGCGATCGCCAACCCGCTCGCCAAGCGTGGCGATTATGGCAATTACCTCCAAGATCTACATACTAGTAGGTTCTACTGGGGAGACCCGTGCCCAGCAGTGGGCCATCATATGGGTTGATATGTAAACACTATGCCAGCGTGTAGTACCTACTTACTATATGTATTTGTATAGTTTGATAAGTTTTATAGCTAAACATCACTGCAGTTATCCAACCAGGTACATTATGCGCAGTCACGCTCGCAAGTATCATAGGTTTGTTACCAATGCCATTAAATGATTTAATTGTGAATCCACCAATGATTACCCGTCTCTAATGTAAGATAGTGACTTTAAAAGGACACGGTATCGTTCAACCAATAGGAAGAGTCTTGCGATATTTCCTCACCGTTGATTGGTTAATTGAACCCATCAAAAACGTTCATATTACTACTATATTCAATTGTAGGAATCGGTGACCTACACAATGTACTCAATGAATTTATACTTGCCACACAATAAAGCTTTTAGTCCGATATCCATCAGTCTTGCGAAAAAATCATATGTCAAGTTTCCTTCACAATAATAGCTTTATAAAAACTTCAATTGGGCAATAAGGTGAGATTCGAAAGTAGGCCCTACAACAAGTAATTGTAACGGTGTCCTTGAACAGATCCGTCAATTGAAATACGTAATCGATCTTCAGTTTAATGTCAAAAATCAGTTCACTAGAGCAAGGGTCAACAAAAATGGTTAACCTTTAAAGAGATTTAAATCATTATATTATATAAGAGATAACCTCGGCGAGCGGCGTTATCAGTGAAAGCAAGGACGGAACAAGGACGCAGATAACGCAATTACACTCATTATCGAGCGGCCGGCGACTGCGCGCGCGCCTGTCGCGGTTCTACCCTATAATCACAAATTAGATAGGTATAGATACGGCTTCCAACAAAGAGCGAAAACAGGCTCAGGCACACATAGACGCACTTGCACACAGATCTCGGTCGAATTGTTAATCAAGACAACTGACGTTGAGATTGGTGTATGTAGGCGTCTGTGTGCGTGGGTTTTTCTTGAGCTGTGAGCTGACCTTCTGTATATATGTATTTTGTGCTATAACAGTGCATTAAGTGGGCGATTGGGTCCGTGACACGCCTCATTGTCTAGTCTAGGATTAGAACTGGCGCACCTAACTTACGTTCATCTTTTAGATTCAATTAATTGATAAATAATTAATAAATGTATATATAACTACAAAATGTTGATTGGTTGATCAATTAATATCATAAATTTATACAGCCTTTTAACGTTAATAACTTAAGGCTCTATGATTGGATTACATGACCAGGATGGATTAGTACATTATTTATGACATTTTTCGTATGTTTTGGATCTAACTGATTTCCTAAAGTTGTTTTCATCACTAGCAAAAATTTCAATATCTCGAAATCTCGAATCTATGACACATACCAGGGACTAGAACTTATCATTCAACCTGTTTAACAGAAATATATGAATAGGTACTAATGTGACTATGTCGTATTTTCTTCTAGTACATTTTCAATAAGGTCTTGGTTGCTAGGAGTTTCACGACACTATCGCGACATGTAGTCACTAGTCACTGTGCAGCCCACTCTATATGTTAGGTTATGTTTACATGGTGGAGCTTAAATTAATATTTTTGTTATTCATATGAAGAAGAAAAAAACCGGGCAAGAGCATGTCGGGTCATGCTCAGTGTAGGGTTCCGCAGCCTTGAATAATTGCATCAGCAGAAGAGCGTATGCTCATGGCACTTACGCCTTTTTGTTAAGATTCGCAGTTTTTTGGCTATAGCTCAATGACTCTTGAAAATAATATCTCAACGAATAAATATATTTTTTTAAATTTAAAGTATTTATTAAGCGCCACCTTTTTGTTTTTTTTTATAGTTTTTGGTCACACGGTTCTAAAGTTAATGGGGGGAGGGGGGACACAATTTATGCAACTTTAGGACTGATTATTTCCAAAACTATTCACTAAATCAAAGAAGTTTATTAAAAATCCTATAGTGTTTTTTAAGACCTGTCGAATGACGTGCCAAACGTTGATGTTTGCTGAAAAAAAAATTCAGCTTTTGTTACATTATTTAGCTATTAAACTGAGTAGCGGCTACCACAACACACCAATTCACCAAAATTCATCAATATTCATTTAGTAGTCTTTGAGTAAAATGGACAGACAGACAGACGGACAGACGGACATGACGAAACTATACGGGTTCCGTTTTTGCCATTTTGGCTACGGAACCCTAAAAATGATGTCTAGCGTAAGAATATAATTCACGACACTACCAGCTGAACCCAAACAAAGATCAATTTATATGGAACCGAAATTAAAATGTTACAATATTTTTAAAATTCACAAAATATCATTTTGGCCACCTATACTCCAAAGTGTTATATATAACACAAATAAAATTAAATTATCATCTCATATTAACAGTTTAATTTAAAAACTGATTCTGGATTCATAAAATCCCATTAAAATGGCAATGTTTTGATAATTAAAATTACCTACCTCTAAATACGCGGCTTTTCAGAGTGAAATATACTTAATCCTTTGGTCCAACTGAGCTTTACGATTTTATATATCCGTAGCAGTCCATTAGAATATACAAAATCCTACTTTGAATATAGGCATTTAGATTAGTAGAAGAAGTTAAGGAGCTTATTAGTAATATGCTATCACGCCCGTAAACATACTTGGAAAATTATTGATATACGGATATAGATAAATGAATCACAAAATACATTATTTATAAAATAGCTATTGGTTTCCTTAAAACCATAAAGCATTTTCAATTCAGAGAAATCAATGACGGTATTTCACCGCCCACGTTTGTTTATTTCCATGTAAGTCCACTCTAAGGTAGCTTGACACCGCTGCACCGCGGCCATTGTCCGTCCTTCCCCACACAAGGCGCCACGGTGTCCCGTTTTACACAATCGCGAGTACACCCTACTCGAGAAATGTGTCTTATTAGCTGGCCCTTGCAAATGTCATAGTGCGGTCAAGTGGCCCTTACTAAATAGAACATGTTGTGATATATTGCGAAAATTCTTGGTGTTCGTGTTGAAATGGTTTTGCTTTGTAATAGTAGGTTTGTCCGAGAGGAATCAAAAATATACGAGTATTTTGGAGGTTTAAATTATTAGCTAAGTCATTATTTTTTGACCGAATAACTTCTTATAAATCGATGACGGGGTGCACGAACGAAAAAGTGTCACGTAGCAACGGTCACGTTATTGATTGGTAGCTAAGCGAGCAAGTTATTGACTGGCTGCTAAGGCTGAAGTATTGTGGCCGTCCACTAAAGCTGTCGCAGGCATGGTTGTTTATTTCAATGTCATCAATGTTTTATGACGTTATCACGTAAAACTATCGCCCGTAAACCGACTTTACAGACAACCATTTTTTTATGTACTAAAAGATGAAGAGACAAGCAGGTCGTGTGCCTAATGGTAAGCGCCACGCTAGCCCATAACAGTTTCAGTGCCAACCAAATCCTTGTTTGGCAAAGAACTGAATGTCACCGTACCGCACTCCTCATTTGAGACATTAATTCATAATGCTCATTTACCTCGGGATTTCAATTGCTACAGTGTCCTATAACAGAAATACAGTGATGTGTTTACATCACTATTTGATCTGTCAAAATACGATCAATGCAAGGATTAGGGCGTATATGTGGCGGAGAAACAAATTCAGGACAAAAATGTTTAATTAAACACACTAGTAGTTAAACTTGCATGACGTACTAACTAACTACGTTTGAAATGTAATAGTGTATCTAAATCGTCAATGAACGTATGAGTAAGTCTAGAGAACATTTTATAAGCCACAACTATTGCAAGGAAAAAGGGTTCAATTTTTTTTTTAATTTGCAATTGCTGTAGCTACAGATTAGTCTTAGGTTTGTAAAAATTGTCATAACAGAGAATAATAAAATTTGTTAAGCCTACTTAGCTGTGTTACTTTTCCTTGTAATTCATTATATGTACTACTATCCTGAATTTCTTTTTGATTTGTTTTTCAAAAACAACCATTTAGCTGGCAAGGGAGGTGGGACTCTTGACTTTAACAAAAAAAAACGGCTTGGACTCCGGGAGTGCCGGCAGAAGAGAAAACTTGAACATTATCGTTGTGCATTTTTGAATATTTTAGAATAGTTAGGTAATTTAAATATTTTTTTAATTTTCCTATATTTAATTTTTTTTAACAGTATAAAGTACTATAATTTATGTGGTTAAGAAATAATCATTCGGACTCGAACCGGGGTCTTCTGGTTTTGGTTCCACCAATCCACCAATCTTACGGTCACATGATCCTGACGCGATTTTAACATTTTATAGCCATACTAAAAAAAAGTGCACAACGCCGCTAAAGAAGTTTTCATTTTAAAAAATCGCCATAAGACTTATTATTTAACAAACGGATCCCTAAATCAAAAAATTATATTCACAAGCACAGATGACCAAACGACGGGGTAGCTGAGAAAAGAATATCACACCCCTACTTAACGTGTAAGGGAGTTACCCGAAAAGAAAATAGATTTTATTCCACCACATTTTTGTATTTCCATGCAAATTATAGCTTTTAGCACTCGACAGATAGACGGACAGAGCGAATTTGCCATTTCGGTCACGGAATCCTAAAAACAATATCGTTAACTTTAGAATTGCTTTCAAGACAGTAGCCGCAATTCTGTTGATTTCGTATTTTGTATTACTAGAATGTCTTTAGTGATTATAAAGTATATCAAGTCATATTTTATATTGTCAATACAAATTGCAGTGGTATTGTTCAACTTGCAGTGCAACGCGGGCGCAGGACTTGCTCTGTACAATTAAATCTCGAGTTTTTCTTTAACCACGGGTCATTAGCGAAGCAATAAATCTTGCATCTGTCCTCTTGTCGTCGTTAAGAACTTCATTAACTTTTCAATGACGTGAGTTTTTCAATTGAAATCATGAGAATGGGACCTCGAAGCATTTTAATATCGAGATCGCAATGTGACAAACGCCGCCATCGATTCAGCTTACTCTTAACTGTTCCGAGACCAATTTCTGTCTGCATTTTGACATTGAGAAGCACATTAATGTAATAGATATAGAGTTCAAAATGCGACCGAATTTTCTTTGTTCCATGTCTTAATTTGAGTGGAAAATTATGCTACTCAAACGAGTAATATTGTCAAGAAAATTGCACTAATTCTCAGAATAAGCAGTTGCACAGTTGTCTAAAGTAAAAATAAAGCAGGTAAAATAAATGAATTAATTGGTTGGTTATTGATTACTGATACAAAGGCCTACACCCACTGGAGTTGAGATAAATCAGAAATGATAATTTTACGAGCCACATCCGTTTTAATTATAATCTGACCAGCATTGCGTTATGAGTTATGACGTGGCGTACAGCGAACTGTGCTGTACTGACATACTAGATACGACATCTTAGAGTAAGTCAGTAGTCATATGGCCCCACAGTGTTCGAAAATCGGGTAGGTTTTCTTATTCACTTTGAAGTTTTAACTGCGTACTACTTCTACGAAACTCATCATTTACATGTACTTGTAGGATCCCGACGTATCACAAGTGTTGTTTTGCATCCTAAGTGAATAAATAATTTTGAATTGAATTGAATACTACGGTAATGGTTTCTTCAACAACCACGCTCGCAGCTCTGGAGGCAAGGATGCGGTGATGATAGTTTTTATTCAGGTAGTAGATATATTTAGAAATGACCAAGATTACAGGTAACTTGATTGCATCACATGAGGTGGCAACCAAACATGATGCTCGTGGAATTATAAATTCACATAGCTTCAGGTCTTTTGAATTAGTAGTATTATATATATAATCTTTCAAAAAGCGGTGGTAGCCTAATTAACATCGGTAAGGCATCGGTCTTACAAACCCATTGACGATGCCGACGTGAACCCACTCCTAACACAAGCCATCGAGCTTAGCTGGAGGGGTTAACAGGATTGCTAGTAATGTGGAACCTCAATCACACAATGCTAGTTTTCTTTTAAAAAAAAATTTTAAGGGGCCATTCATTAATCACGTGAGGTTGATTTTGACTATTTTAGTCCCTACCCATGGGGGTAGGGTTACATGGGTATTATTATTATAGATATTATAAACATTTAAGATTTTA
The DNA here is from genome assembly GCA_945859575.2 of Herminia tarsipennalis. Taxonomy (NCBI): domain Eukaryota; kingdom Metazoa; phylum Arthropoda; class Insecta; order Lepidoptera; family Erebidae; genus Herminia; species Herminia tarsipennalis. Next base: position 14,578,370 of record OX243846.2, on the reverse strand, counting down.
AAATTTAAAAATCAATAAAATAATTATAATAAAATGGAATTCTAATTGAGCATTATAAAATGAATAAAACCATTTGGCACGGGACAAAATACATACTTAAGAAAGGATTTTTTAGGGCAAATATGAAGTATTGTCTCAAACGAGGAGCGCGGTACGGTGACATTCAGATTTTTGCTAAACAAGAATTTGGATGGCACTGATACTGCTATGGGCTAGCGTGACGCTTACCATCAGGCGCATGATCTGATCATCTCCTCATTTCGTAGTAAAAGAAACCGGGCAAGTGCATGTCGGGCCACGCACAATGTAGGGTTCCGTAGATCCCTCCCCCCCATTCGAATATTGCGGCTTTAGTAGTGGGTTTTCTGTTGTTTTTGTTTCACTTCACTATATATACTACTACAGTGATTTTTTTCACATATCCAACATCAACCATTTAGCTTTCAGAATTATACCATTTAGGTGAGTTCGCTTGTGACCACGGCCGGTGCAACCTGGTCGAAACGTCAAGCCATTTTAAGGTAAACAATGCGCGTTAATTTCAGTATAATAAATAGTTATAATCATGCAACGTGAAAGTATAGGTATTTAAATGTTAGTATAAGTTTAAATTACAAAACCTTTGATTATTGTAAACAATGCCTTCTCCAGTAAACATATGTCAATGTTGTGATACGCGTACGCGATTATAGAGCATTGCGGATGCAGAACTGTTAGGATCGGCCACACTTAGCTACTTATCATATGTTATGGCGATTATTGGGTGGGGCTCAATTGTTTTTGTTACTGTAATCGTGATATCATTGCTTTATATTGCTAACCGGGTTAATATTGATTTAACTGTTAGATAACTTTGTTACTTATTCTGTTGTTATGCGGTAACCGTGTTTTAGAATTTGTACAAATGTTGGCGCGGATATTGATGCCTATCTCAGTCGCGCTTTGGGAGGTTGTACGACTACTGCACAAGACGTTGTGTGTGCGATTCTCATACAGGATTCCACTTTGTGTGATCCAAAAAAAGTTTTGTGTCTGGGTGCACTTTAAGTTTGTGATTTGTATGTTTGTAAAGTCCCCTGTGACACGAAGCCTATACCTTACTATGGGATTTAAAACAATAATACAACGGCGCAGAAATACCAATGTCCAGTACAATGACTAAGTGTACTACTTTTATTTATATCATTTTATCTATTTACATAGTCTCATTAGATATAAATGAGACACGACTGGAGAGATTCCGCCAAATCGAGGGCAATAAAGACACAGAAGCATGTGATGTCATTTCACTTATGAAAATGACAATGCCTAGTAACAAGCAAATAATGCTCATGAAATGAGTAAACGGACCGCCCGATGGTATACAGTGCCGACGCTAGCATTATTAGGCGTACCGCACGTGCATCTCGTTCAGTTCTACTGTGGGTGTATCAGTTACTGTGCACAAATTGTATTATATCTCTTTCGTGGTTAGTACAGTAACAGTATAACCATCTAACTATCTCCTTGCCGATTATTTTTAAATCCGCTAAGGTTTTTAGTCGTGAAAAGGTCATTTAACGGTCAACATTCGCTGAATTTATTTTTACAGAATAGAGGCTTGGCAAATAGTCAAATAACGCATTGTTTCAATGTGTCCTAAACCTATTTGATCTAAATCTAAGAATTAATACCGTGACGAGTCAAAGGTGGATGTAATGATTACAAGCCCACGTACTTGTTATAATTAATAGTAATGATGGATTCTATGTACCCTGTATGTAGGTGTTAATAAGGATTAGCTACTGAACAATGTGGGAGTTGTAGGCTGATAGTAATGAATGGGTTGAAATCAGAGCGGAACTGTTTCAAATTGAACTACTTACTTCATGATTAAAGGATAAAATGAAATGCGATTATTTGGTCTGTAGATAAGTTATCTAATTATCCATAATGAAATTTCGTCAAGGAATGACTCTAAATTATAGATTGGTTCTTGATTACAATTAATTTACTGAGAAGCTATAAAATTATATTTTTTAGGCAAACAATAGGTATTTGTATTCCTCACGATAGTATAGAATAACTAGTCTATGAATCTGTTAAGTTAATTAGTATAACAAAGTGTTACTTATGAAAGATTGACACATTTAGGTGGTGGTCGGTAATAATAATAATACATATTCATTAGTGACATTATTTTATATTAATTATTTTAATTAATATTCGTAATTATTTCAATTCATCAGCAGACTATCGCAGTCCACTGCTGGACATAGGCCTCTCCAATTGGACGCCAATTTGTTCTATCTTCGGCTTCTCGCATCCAGCTCCTGCCAGCCGTTTTGCGTAAATCATCACTCCACCTGGCCTGAGGGCGTCCTACACTACGTTTGCCGAGCCGCGGTCTCCATTCAAGAACTCGTTTACCCCAACGGTTCTTGGTTCTTTGGCACTGCCACTTCAGCTTGCTAATCCGGTGGGCTATGTCGATAACTTTGGTTCTCTGCCGAATCACCTCATTTCTGATTTTGTCCTTTAGAGAAACTCCGAGCAATAGCCCTTTTCATAGTCCGCTGAGAACCGACTTTGAACTTGTGGAGCAGCCGTACCGTCAGTGTCCACGTTTCAATTTCGTTTTCTATTTCAATTCATATCATTTTAATTCTTATTCATTAATAATTTTAATTCGTGTAGGTACCTGCCGCCACTTTGTCTACCACGTTTGTCTACTACAAACTTATGTACCTACGGGTCTAATGCCTCGTTGGCAGTCAGGCCTATCCTCAATCGTTTTTAGGATGCTTTTGGTACTCCCATTTAACCGGCGCATCAGGGATGGAGTTCAAAAAGGTGTTCAGTGATGTGTGTGGTTCAGGTGAACTCCTCAAAAATTGACGGCCTTGTATCGCAAAACGCAAATATTTTGTGAAAAGAAATGAGCAGTTTGGATTATGCTATTGTAGCATAAATCAACTAAAACCAAAAAATAATAAAACATTTTGAAGTTGGTTCCTTAAACATAAAACTACATTTCCTGGTACCAACTTTCAAATGTTTAATTATTTTTTGTTGTTGTACCTATAGATATTACGTTACCTTATATTTGTTTTGGAAGCTGGTATTTATTTTTTTGTAAAAAAGTTTTTATTATATGTTATAGTAATCCCTACGTGTTCATTAGAATACTAGTATTTCACTTATCTATATTAATATTAGTACCTGGATGACCGAGCTCCGCTCGGTAGTTTTAGGGTTCCGTAGCCAAAATGGCAAAAACGGAACGCTTAAAGTGTCTGTTCGTCCGTCCGTATGCCACAGGCATTTTACTCAAAGACTACACAATGAATATATTGATGAAAATTGGTGAAAAGGCGTCTTGTAGCAGCCGCTACTTAGTTTGACAGCTAAATAATAAAAATAATTATTTTTGGCATTCCATATATTTAACAAAAGCTGAAAAAAAAACAGCAAAAATCACTGTGTGGCATCATTCGACAGGCCTTTAAAAAACATGTAACTCAATCAAAAAAGTTTATTTGAAACTATCAAATAAACTTTTTTGATTGAGTGAATATTATTGCAAATTATTGCCCCGAAAGTTACATAAATTGTGTCCCCTCCCCTTATCTTTTGAACTGTGTGACCAAAAAATAATAGAAATTTTATAGGCATTTTTCAATCACTTTATTAAAAATGCAATAATTGTATTAAAAATCATAAAGGTATCGCTTAATAAATACTTTAAACTAAAAGAATTATTTTCGACATTATCGGACATACAAGAAAAGGGCGTAAGTGCCATGAACATGACGCTCTTCAGCTGGTGCAAATATTCAAATCGGATTATTTACGTCAACGGCTGCGGAACCCCACACTGTGCATGGTTCGACATGCTCTTGTCCTTTTTTTGGTTAATCGTGTATTTTGGAAATAATATTTAGACACGCATTACATACTTATGAGATATGAACAATATTTTTCGATCTTACCGACATAATAATAAAAAAATATGAAATAATAAACCGTAATAAATCACAAATCAAAACACAAACAATAAAATAAAAAAACCGGGCAAATGCATGTCGGGCACAATGCACCGCAATAATGTGGCTTAAGAAGTGGGTTTTCTATTGTTTTTTTTTCAATATCTACTTAATAATATTTTTCAATGAATATTTGTACGAAAATTTTGTTACTTCTCATTTTATCAGCTGTTACTTGTAAACTTGCAAAGCCTACTTAGCTGTGATAGTTTTCCTTTTAATTTGACTATATATACTTCTGCCGTGATCTTTTTCACATACCCAACATCAACTATTTAGCTGGCAGAGAGGGGGGGAGGGGGGGGGGGGACACTTGTCTCTAACAAAAATTTGCACTTTAAAGATCTAAAAATCGTCTTACCAACCCCTAAACGTTTTTTAAAGGCCTATCTAATGATGAGAAAAAAAATCACGATGCGGTAGATGAGAAAAAAAATCACACCCTCACTTTACTTATATAAAAAAAAGGTTTTTAAGATTTTATTTTTTCACTTTGTCGGCGTAAGTAATATGTGTATCCATGCAATATTACAGCCTCCTAGTACTAACAGTCTCTGAACAAAGGTGCGGACAACCGGCAACCGTTGCGGAACCTTACACTAATCTTTTTTTGGTAAATCGTGTTTTTTTGGAAATTATATTTAGATTATTAAATGACATACTGATAAAATTTGAATAATATTTTCGATCTTACCGACATAATAATAAAAAAATATGAAATAATAAAGCACAAATCAAAAAACAAACATCCAAAGTTAAAATAAAAAAGGAAAAAAATATCATAAAATAAAATAGTATATATTTCATTCGGATTCGAACCAGGGTCATCTGCTTTGTGGATCGCCCGTTTCCCACCTAAGCTAATAAAACAATGGAAATCGCGGCGAAATTTATCTTCGTATTCTAATGATATTGTAGCAGTTTTTCAATACCTGAAAATACAGATAGAACGACGTTTTTTAAAAATGAAACCTAGCTAGATCGATTTTTCGCCCCCGAAACCCCCTGTATACTAAATTTTAAGAAAATCGCTGGAGCCGTTGCCGAGATTCAGATTATATATAAATATATATATATATACAAGAATTGCTCGTTTAAAGACATAAGATAAAGCTGAAGAGTTTGTTTGTTTGAACGTAGTAATATCAGGAACTACGAATTGAAAAATTATTTCATTGTTGGACAGCCCATTTATCGAGGAAGGCTATAGGCTATACAACATCACGCTATGACCAATAGAAGCGGAGCAGTAATGAGAAATGTTGCAAAAACAGGGAAAATTTACTCAGACGAAGTTGCGCGGGACAGCTAGTTCTTTATATACACATTTTACACCTGCGCCATATATGCTCAAGTAGCCGAGATCGTTGCGGCACCACTTTTTCTCTTCGAGAACACGCATATAAGAGTCTTCCAACTAATTATTTCTCCATAGTTCCATTACAGGAAAGTAATTAGCTAATTAAATACTCGATCCCACGTTAATGAGGTGTAAAAAACATGGAAAACATACTGGACGTATATAAGATCAGGTACTTTTGACAGTTTCGTGATGGATCGTGTATCGTGAAACAACTGATTGTATCGTTTGTACTGGTTTTTGGTGACTGACAAGATGTGAGCCGGATTTTTGGATGTCTTGTCAAGTACCCATTAGAATTAAGTGCGACAAATTTTAGTAATGATATGTGTAAAAAGTGGCAGGACTTACGATTTATGTGCTGGTCGCTACCAGCGTGAAAATCGCACTTGATTTCTTTTGTCTTTATTATAAAGACAACTTCTGTGCTAAGGTACAAGTTCTGTGTCGCGAAGGACTTTCACAAATTTTAATAAATTCAAAGTACTATCAGACTTAGATCAAAAAGTCGTGTCCCTTATGGGAATCGAACCCACCATGTCTTGCACTATCGTCGTACATATTCGAACCGCGGCGCGCCACCGAGGCTGCAGTTTTTATTAGACGACCAGCTGATCCGCGCAACTTCGTGTGCGTCAATTTTCCCCGTTATGCAACATTTTTCATTACTGCTCTGTTCCTATTGGTCGTTACGTGATGTTATATAGCCTATAGTCTTAATCGATAAATCGGCTATCCAACAGTGTAATATTTTTTTCAATTCGGACCAGTAGTCAAACTAACTCTTCAGCTTTATAATAGTATAGATATAAAGCGGCGGTACCCTAATGATTAAGGCATCGGACTCGCAATCGTGAGGTCGCAGATTCGAATCTTATCCATTACACTACCGATGTGAATCCACTTCTAACAGAAGCAATAATAGGAGGGGTTAACAGGATTGCTAGTAATGTGGGACTAAAAAATACTAATATGTAGAGTCAAATATATAAAAATCTCGTGTCACGGTATTGGTCGCTCGCCTCCGAAACGGCTTGACCGATTTTAATGATTTTTTTGTATATTTGGCAAGTATGAGAATAGGTCGTCAAGTGTTTTCCACCTTCCATTTTTTCTTTGTTAAATTTATATGGCATAATAATCTATAGCTATATATATATATATATATATATATACTAATATTATAAAGAGGAAATATATACATTTACAACTTAAAACTACTGGACCGATTACCATTCCAGAAAAATTATTTTACCATTACAAAGCTACATTAACGGAGAGTATCAAAAGCTATATTTTTTTGTCAATAACATAAGAAAATTGTAATAATGTAACTCAAGGTATAAAAAACTACGATATGACACCGGTGCGTAGCCGGGACAGGCAGCTATAGTATATAATTACATTCATTCAGGTTGTCATTGAAGTAATTATTTAGCTTACTTCCTTAGCACAAATTGCCATGATTATTTGTAGGAAATACCGTATCATCGATATAGCTATATAATACCATTGAAACGATGACGAATAGAACTTGCGGAGATCCTGAACAGCAGATAAATACTCCACATAATTCTCGAAACAATATATAAATAATATCTTAATCATAAAATTTATGAGTTGTATTTAACAGCTAACTAATAAATAGTTATTTTATGTCATACTGTATTGATAAGTAAGTATTATAAATGTTTATATCAGTTAAATTGCGTTTACGATATATTTAGTAGATGTATAGACGAGTATAAGTTTTTTTTGAAAAAAGTGAATATTTAGAAATGTTATATACCTAAGTAAAAATATTTATTATTTTTGACGTGAAAATGCCTTATAAATTGATGACCAGGTGCACGTACGAAAAAGAGCCTAAAAATCATGTAATTGGTTGGTTGCTAAGCAACAGCGAATAGCGATTGCAGCAACATGACATGCGATACAATTGGAACTAACCTTATTGAGTGGTTGCTAAGCAACGCGAATAGCGATATGTCATCAATGTTTTCTGACGTATAACGTAAAATTATCGTCGGTAAACCGACTTTACAGCACTATTTTTTTTTTTAATTAACCATCTCTTAGGAAAAAACTGGGTCTGAACTTCACATTTTTCTTTCAAATGCAATCTATACTAATACTATAAAGCTGAAGAGTTTGTTTGTTTGTTCGTTTGAACGCAGTAATCTCAGGAACAACTGATACGAATTGAAAAACTCTTGTACTGTTGAATAGCCCATTTATCGAGGAAGGCTATAGGCTATATAATATCACGCTACGACCAATAGGAGCGGAGTAGTAATGAGAAATGCTGCAAAAACGGGGAAAGTTTACGCAGATGAAGTTGCGCGAGACAGCTAGTTATTAATAAAGTTGGTAAATGGAAAGAAATGCCTTGAAAAATTACTATAATACCTACTTGCCTTTAATATAGGTATTAAATGCAAGTAATGATTAATACCAATAATGTCACCTGTCATAAGTGCCTACAATAACTATGATTTATGTTATAATATCGTTTCTATTAATTGTATCAATGACATATTTCTTCTGTAATTATGTTTTGTGGTATCATTTTCTTAGACGTATTTAATATAATTCTCATTCTAGGCATATGATATCATTCATTGGTTTAATTTTTTATCTGAACACTTTAACCGCAGGTTCGTTTTAAAATGTAATGTAGCTTTATGAATTTAATTCTTCGTTCTTTACTATCTAACATTGAAGCTTTTAAGTTGATTTAAACTGCTAAGATACTTAATCTTAAACATTATCCGTTGATTTTTTTAGTGTCTGATAAATTGATAAACACTATGTTTTTGTGTTTTAAATGTAAGTCACTGTCACTGTCACTTTTTTTTTCTGACAGTGCACTACAGTGACTCATTCAAGTTTTGCTGTCGTGTTGTAATCTATTCCATACTAATATTATAAAGCTGAAGAGTTTATTTGTTTGTTTGTTTGAACGCGATAATCTAAACTGAAACGGAACTGCTGGGTCGAATTGAAAAATTCTTAAACTGTTAGATAGCTCATTTATCGAGGAGGGCTCTGGGCTATATAACGTCACGCTACGACCAATATGAGCGGAGTAGCAATGATAAAGGTTGAAAAAAGGTGAATATTCAGTTTCAGCTATCATCTATATTCAGTGTCAGCTAGTTTACTTTATAATTACAAACCAATTAAATACATGTCAGGTAATTGAATAATTAGTTATTGTCAAAGTTATTGAAGTACTTCCTGTGTACATAGCATACAGTACGATAGCGTACATAGCATACCGTTTTGAAGTAACATTCTACACATTCTAATTATTACATGCAACCTTATTATATCTTTAAGTTATTTAAGTATATTACTGTGAAATTGAATTAAAATACGTTAAATATAAACACACGTTCACATTTATAACTGTCTTCAACTTATTCAAAATTTACATTCAACATTTGTCAAATAAAAAATGACTAGAGAAAAAACCTTAAGACTTGTCAAACGGTTCGGCTCGTTGCTTCGGCTGTAAAACATGAGTGCGACTTTGAGCAAAGAGAATGGTAATAGTCGTATCGTACTCATATCTATAGTAATAAATACTAAGAAAATTAAAACGACTTCAATTAAAAATCATGACAAAGATCTAGTATAGTGTGAATTTCAAGGATATACTTTTATGCTTAAGTGCTTCTAGGACCCCAAAGTACCTTTTCAGATAAATATGCTCTCGAATAGCGAAAACTCCATCCAAAACGGATTAGTAGTTGTTGGTTTAATTGCTCCTTCTTTAAAGACGGTTAAAAATAAATATTGAGTTTGAGGCTAGTAGAGTTTGAGTTTTAGTTCCTGTTATCCCGAAGTATATTGGTCATTCTTCTACAAACACACTTCTAAGCTTGAACTAAGCCTAACATCTTTAAAAAACGGGTTGTACTCCGGTAGTGACGTCAGAAGTAAAAACTTGAACATAATCGTTACTCGGATTCGAACTGGGGTCTTCTGGTTTCTGGCCCGCCCGATTTTCCACCTGAGCTATAATAACACTATAGATGGTAGCATATTCTAATGACCGAGTTAAACATTTTTTACCCATACCAAAACAAGAGCACAACGCTGCTAAAGAAGTTTTCACATCAAAAATCTCGTGTCACGGTGTTTGAAGTCAAACTCCTCCGAAATGGCTCGATCGTTTTTTTTTTTGCATATTTGGTAGGACGAGTATAGGTCCTAAAGTATTTTCTTTATACATTTCGATTTTAGTATTTTTGTATGAATTGCAAAAACGGGGAATATTGACGCAGACGAAGTTGCATGGGTCAGCTAGTGGTCTATAGATCTTTTAGCAATTATTTTATACTAAGTACTTAGTAAATTACTATGATGATCTGGGACCATATTTACGATATTTTTTCCGTGTCCACGGCAAGCCCGTGCGAACTGTCAAAATCTTGTCTTTAAGGTAAATGGAGAGCTGTGCTTAGAAATGTGTAAGTTTTTTCCACGGTTTTCCACGGTAAGGCCGTGTTCACAAGTGCATCAACACGTATGCGCGGCTTACATTTTTGATGCACTTGTGAGCACGGGCTTACCGTGGACACGGAATAAAGATCGTGAATAAGGGCCCTGAATAGTTTTGGTACGAAACCTGCGCCCTACTATTACGTAGATATACAAACATGTAATTGTGTTATCTCTCCAGTCCATAGTGATGTACTTACTCTAATTAATAAGCATAAACTTAATAAGATAAAAATATATTATACTAAATGGTACAATAATTCACTAATTAAAATACTAATTAATACGCATATCATTTTTACAGGTTGGTTTTCAGAGGTTGTTTGTAAAATAAATAATTAGGAACGTTACTTAAGTTATTACAATTTGAAAAGCTTAATTTATTTGGTTGACGAACGGGGTTTCATAGGTACCTAAAATATAACAAAATAATAACATTGTTCCGTTTAGATTGATTGAATAATATAACGTGTAACGATGTACAAAAATCACGCGATGATTCTTCAATCTTCAATAAATTACATAAACCTAGAAACACGCAAAACAAGTGCAATATGCAAGGAAATGGAAACCGTTACGAATGGTGCTCGATATATCGATGTGATAGCGGAAGTGTGTCGGATGGCAATCGATATAACATCGATATTGTTCGGCGCACGCACATCACTGGCTGGGCGTGGCGGTGTCGCAACGGCACGCGAACTCGTGTGCCAAGTACTTTGGCATTCCGAGTAATGTTGTTGTATTGAACCTCGAAGATTACATTTTACCGAACCTATTAAATTATATAGGACCAATAAAACTTAAAAAAAAGTATATACATAAGATAAAGTTTTTACGAAACTGATGGTCTTCAAAACAGTTCTTTAATTTTCTTGAAACAATTCTTACAACCATTACAATTAAGTAAGTTCTTTTGGTGCCATCACACCGCAAATATATTTAAAAACAGATAGGTACATCTGTTAGCAACTCTCTGTTTATTACTGCTACGCAAGAGGTCGTGGATACGATTCCCACACGGGACACCACTTTGTGTGATTCACAAATTGTTGTTCCGAGTCTGGGTGTAGGTACTTTGTGTCCGTGACTTATATGTTTGTAAAGTCCCCCACGACACAGGGCTTGAAAAATATGATTTTACGTAATTTACGTATAAGGTAGAGATGTGATTCACACGTTCCGTCGTTCGTCCGTAACTGGTCGCTATACATTTGCCTCCGATCCCATACCGTATACCCGGCGCTGGTGGACAGGCGCCGGATTAAAACCGGAATGTGTAAAAAGGGTATCACTCATACTTGGCCGGTGTCTGGGTAAAACATAATGCTCCCTTTCCCCTTTCCCCCCGTCGGAAGCATATTAGAACCGGCACTACCATTTACTCCTAGAATAAACGGCAATCAGTAGAAAAGACGGATATTCCAGGCAGTGATTTGCGTGATGATTTCTAGCAAAATGGTTCACTTCATAGGCATCGATTGTTTCTCATTCTATCGATCATTGAAATAAAGAAAAATATCGTTATGTAAGTATCAAACACTGCAACCTAAGCGAGAGTTTGAAACTGACCTATTCTCCGCAATCCGCATGACGTGTCGCCGCTCGCGATCTTATTTGTAGCCATGTAGTGCGCCACTGCACTATTGTGTATCAAGAAACTTACAATCCCTGAATTTTCTCTCTACAATGTAACTAGAAATAGAAACAGATTCTTTTAACCTCATCACTTTCAAAGAAACTGCGAATTAATGAAAGGTGACGCATTGTTCAAGCTCACTTCTTCATTAATTGAGTAACCTGAGTGGGAAGTATCTTAATTTTACCCGACTGTTTTACTGACTGTTTTTCAGGAAGGGTTATGTTTTCGCGCGTATCTTGTATGTATGTAATATTTTTTATTACCCCATATCTCAAAAACCAGTGAACATACATGATATTACATACATAATGTAGGGGATGATTTTTGCATCTATATTGCGCAGGCGGGGATTTTTTATTTTTTAAACTTATTTTTAAAAGAGCAATACTTGAAGCTGATCGAATTTTTTCGAGAATATCTCTTCAACAAGCTAAATTATTACAATACAAAAAACTCGACAGCTTAAAAACACTGTCACAAATAAAAACAAAAATAAAAAAAAAATGCGGATATTCGGTTAATATTACTTTCGTTCGAATTTCGTTAACTTTGAAGTTTGATTTTTTCACAGCTTCAAGGTAGTGTAGATATGAGTATATAGTTTTAATTTCAACTTGATACCTCCACGCGTTCCCGGGATATAGGGTCTTGATAGACAGACGGACAACAAAGTGATCCTATAAGGCTTCCGTATTTCCCTTTTGAGATACGGAACCCTAAAAATTATGCCTTTGAAAAAAAAAAATGTTTCGAATTCGACGACAACACGCGAAGTCAATGTACTTACAAAGGGTTTATAAAAAAAAAGGTATCTATTCTTTTTTTCATTGGTTTCGGTACTAAATCGGCCTCCAATATAATAACGATGTCATCATCTTTTTCTCTCACTGGCTCTACATAAACTTCCTTTCTTACATCACTTCGATTTCAAGCCGAGGATTGCATCTGATTGTGTCATACAAATAGCAATAAAGTATCACTCTGACTCAGCCCAGGAACTGAACCTAAGGTCGTATTACTTCAGGGCGACGGCGGCGCAACGTAGAGACAATAAAGCGGGCTATAAAACCCTTATTTGTGTGTCTTTGCCAATATTGGTTATCTTGAAGACGTTTGTACTGTTTTAGTGTTATAGTAATTTTTATAGGAATTTCTTGCCAATTACTTTAGGCCAAAGTCGCGAGCATGAAAGGATACACAAATTTGAGGTCTAGTAACATTAGTCCAGATAGGTGGTTAGATTCCGGCCCCGGTTTGGCTTATGCAAGTCTCGGCTCCGATTCCTGGGACTGGATATAAATTTTTCTATCTTTCAAAAATGCAATTATTGTTTTAGAGTTTTTATAAGTTCTGAGGGAGAAACATCTGTTTTTGTACTGTTTTAGTGTTATAGTAATTTTTATAGGCATTTCTTGCCAATTACCCAAGCATGAAAGGCTAGAGAAATTTGAGGTCTAGTAACGAAGTCCAGATAGGTGGTTTGATTCCGGCCCCGGTTTGGCTTGCGGAAGTCTCGGGTTCGATTCCTGGGTCTGGATATAAATTTTTCTATCTTTCAAAAATGAATTTATTGTTTTAGGAACATCTGTTTTTTACTCGTCGTCTGTTTCGACTCAACTTTAAATGTAACTAAAATGTAGATCAATAATAATGAAGTATTCTTTTAGGAGACGCAAACACATAATGTCATCTGCAAATCAATATGGGGGATTTGGTCCTCGCACTGGATATTGATAGTTCCTTGATACGATGTGCACCACTATTTAAAATTATTGTTATTGTTCCGAGCCTGCGTGTCTTTTACGTAGGTTTATGTTTGTAAAGTTTCTCTACTGTCCAAGTTTCTATTACGAAAATATTTTTAGTTTCATAGATCTTAGAAACTACAGTTAGTGATCAATATCCAATCAATTGTAACGTTTATATAGGGACAATATGTTTTCAAAACAGTTAAACGGATTTCAATCAATCAAAACTAAGAACTATTCCGAATAAATTAGCATTCTAATAAAAAAACGCATCCAAATTCGTCCAACCATTTAGGTGCTACGATTTCATAGATAGTTAATACTAATCTATACTAATATTATAAAGCTGAAGAGTATGTTAGTTTGTTTGAACGCGGTAATCTCTGGATCTACTGATCCGAATTGAAAAATTCTTTATTGTTGGATAGTCCATTTATCGAGGAAGGCTATAGGCTATAATCATTACGCTACGACCAATAGGAGCGGAGCAGCAACGAGAAATGTTGCAAAAACGGGGACAATTTACGCAAACGAAGTAGCGCGGGACAGCTAGTACATTTATATACAGACAAACTAACTCATACATGTATACAATTACACGCGTTAAGCTTAAAATACCCCTCCTTTTATGCCAAGCGTAGCTAAAAAAAATAAAGAACACAAAACACTATTTACAAGTTGTAACATCGCAACAACGTCATTGATACAAAAAATCTGCCAGGCTAAGTATAAGCCACACTGAGTCAGTTTGATGTCATTTTCTTACCCTATAAGGCTGAGGATACATTACAAAATTTCCACGAGCACATACAGACGAACACTCGACCTAATTAGTGGGTGGGCAAAGTAAAAAACACATTCACTTCAAACTGTAACGGAAACGAGTTGACACATTTTTAATGTTCCGTAGGACGGATCAGAAATCGACTTGTATTTATTGGACTGTACAGGATTCAATAATATTTACAATCATACAAATAAAATATATGCGTGAAAATCAATTAAAGTATACTTAATATTACTTATGTAGGTAATTCAAGCGGGATTGGTTTTTGGGATCATTTTTAAAATAAAATTAATAGATATTAATATTAAAAAGCTGAAGAGTTTGTTTGTTTGATCGCAATAATCTCAGAAACTACTGGTCCGAATTAAAAAAATATTTGGGGATAGCCCATTTAACGAGGAAGGTTGTAAGCTATATAACATCACGCTACGACCAAAAGGAGCGGAGCAGCAATGAAAAATGGAGAACATTTACGCATATGAAGTTGCGCGAGTCAGCTAGTAATAAATTATCATTAATAAACACACGAAACTCGTCTAGAGCTGCGTTAAATTACAAAGCGATTACTTTCAATTTCTAAGAACGAATTACCTAACAATTATTATTCTCATTAATTTCTATGTAGTCATTAGGTTTATTATTGATAATATAGTTCAATCAATAATAAACAGAACTCGTTAGAACCAAAACAGTTCTTACTTAACATTATTTTATACACATTGACGCTAACTCTAGAAAAACCGTACCGCACCTCAGCGCGGGCTAAAGATGTTATCGCATCAATTAGTGCAGTTGACTGTTTAATTGCATTGTAATTAAAGGCTATATTCGCTCGGCTAATCAGTTGCCGTCTCTATATGGTAGGGAGGCTGGCACCTAGGGAATTTGTACCAGTGCAAGCGAGGTTTAGAGAGGTTTTTTTTAAGAGTGATATGTTGAACAATGCAGAAAATGTAGGTAGTCATGTCAGTTGTTTAGGGCGGGTAAAACGTACGTAAACGCCACTACAAACTGTAAATGTTGCTTGTGATCCTTTAGTGTTTATTTAGTTTCTATTCTGTCTTATTGTAATTTTACAAATAATATGCACCACCCACCCTTCTCTCGTCATCACCCAACGTCTGGTTGACTGTTAGAGAATGCTTATGGCATGAAGTTCGCCTTTTGTAATGCATTTGCAGGAAGTGTTAAATAAATAAATAATTGTGCTGTTGCAAGATGGAAGCAAGCAAGCCGGTAAACGATTTTCGATTCGTTATTGCCTAAAACTTGAACTAATATATACCGTCCATACAGGTGATTGAAACGATTAAGTTCTAATACTCGGATAAACATAAGAAAAGCGCAACTGCTAGTCAGCTTCAAGAAAAAAACGAAAGTTAGTTAAACGCTCACACTATCACCTCGCCTGTTGAAGCTAAAAAACTAACCCTATAAAGCGTGCAGTAGATTTTTTACTGGTCAGATTCTCAGTCTATGGAACGTATTCCAATAAGTGAGTTACGTCACACTGTGCCAATACGATGGGAAGACAGGCCGATCATCGAGAGCCATAATTATGTATGTAGACTCTAACACTGTCATGAGCCATGTTGGAGTACGGAATGTGCATTCACTTGGTTTTTCATATATTAGTAAGTAGTGATAGGGTTTATAAAATCTGTAGTTTTTATCATTCTATCGAATAGTATTCGAATAATTGAGGCATTATCATCAACCTATCGAAGTTCACTGCTGGACATAGGCCTCTCCAATTGCACGCCACTTTGTTCTATCCTCGGCTTCTCGCATCCAGCTCCTGCATAATAGAGTCAGTATAGTTGGATATACCTAGAGAGAAACGCTTATGTTGTCACTGCCATGTTTTAGGTGAGAATCACTGACGTCACTATAGATGTCAGTGATTCTCACCCTAAACATGGCAGTGACTGGTACGCTGTGCTGTACACTGGCTACCCCATACAAAGTGACAGCAATTTCAAATACCGAATACACTTTTTCACGCGAAAATTACCAATTAATTTTACAGAAAGCTAATAGGCCGCTGAGAAAAGTTAGTTATGACAAATGGGCGTAGTTGCTATTATTTTATGACAAGTATAGACTTCCATTGAATTCCGTTCGTAATGTCAAAATCTAAAGGAAGTTTTATGTTGTCAGCCCGAAGAGTATAGAGGTCAGTGATGAGAATGTTAACGAGAACTTGCTCCACGAAAAAACATTATTATTCGTATTTTAAAAATATGTACGCAGAGCGCATTTTTTATAATTTTACGTAAGCTATTGAATTACTATTCGAAGTTATAGTTAGACTTGTGTTCAATTAACCATTTCGCTTAAAGTGGTTACAGATTCGGGTTTTAAAGCGTTCTTAAAATGTCAAAGACGTTTTTGTCAGACGTAGTTATGATAAGAGTACCTAGTATAATTTCGTAATCTTATTGTCGAAATCTATAAAACGCTAGTTAAATACGCCGAAATTGTAACTGACTTAGAAAATAAAAACCTACCAAATCCCCAAAGTACTACTTCCAAAGATCTTGCAAAACTCTAGGTATCTAATAGAAATTTTATATCATCTAAAACCTTAATTGAAAGTGAATGTACGTCTAAATAATTCATTACCCGATAAAATGCAATATGGAGGTCAGGTATGAACATAAATGTCTTAAAAATGGATAACTTCTTGCGTTTGTATAATATGTTCAAACTTTGTACAAAATTTGTCCAATTTGTCGTAATATAAGGTAGTGGTTACATTAACCGTTAGGTCAGAAGCGACATTTTTCAAACACTGACCATATTTTGAACATGTAGTGATACGATGCTTGCTATGTGGAAGATGTCACAACTTGCAGGCCGACAATGCAGCCTACTACCAAGAAAACTAGATTTAAACATCGAACATTTACTAAAGCTCATCGTTTTTTATACATTGCTTGTTTTGTGATCCATAAGACTAGTATTTTCTGTACAAAAGTAGACATGTAATGCGAGTAAAGGTTATGTGTGTTAAGAGATAAGTGGTTGAGGAGGCTGAATCGATTCTAATTGGGTAAATCGATGTTGGACGTGCGTTACTCACTCGATGTTTACGAGTTCTTGTTAAACGCTGCAGATACACTGACTGATGGATTATATCTACGTATTTGTTAGTAGAATTTAGGAAAACGATCTCTAAATTGGTTATAAAGTATCGGTGTTTATCTACTATGTAATTTTGTTGAAGCGAATATTATAAATATTTGCTTAACTAGTGTACTTATTTACACAGACATTTGCATATTATATTCTAGTGATTTTACTCTATAATTATTTCCAGTTGAAGTTTGTTTTGATGTAATTTTATGAATTGTCTATAACAGTAATTATATTCTACTAGAAGTTTCTTGCAGCTTCATTCGCGTAGATGATGTTTACTATGATGAATAATTTCCCGAAAATCATTCAAACATTTTCACCTACTAACTTTCGCCAGCGCCTCCGCTCGCCTGGATGTCAGTTATACCTATAAAGACTATGTACTATGTGTTCTGCCAGGACTTAAACTGTATTAATACTAAATTCTACGGTGCATGCTATGGCGCTAGCGCAGATATGGATGTAGTATGAATGTAGCAATTGTTGACGAATTCCATTGTGCTGATTGGAGAATTGGAAAGTGATTAGGAGTAAGCCACAAATTAACCTACACTATTTGGTTAACTTACCTGTGAAAATGTGAATAACAGGCATAATAGTACCACGATACGCAAATAACCTTGTGACACCGTCGTACCTACTAAAATATTGCAGACATAAAAATGCTTATCACGAAATACTAATGCAACAGCTTCTAGATTATGTCAACCTGTGATTAATTAATATAACCCTCTTGTTACTGACTCAAATGTCCTTAAACTGTATAAAATATAGCATAGTAAAATAATTAATTATGCTATGTTTTTAGTTACACAGACCTAGAAAGTTTCTACGTAACATTCCTAACGATAAGACACCTGTGGTTACGTAGCGAGTAAAATAGAGTATTATTGCAATGTCCAAAATTATTATTGCAGTGAAAACTTCTTTAGCGGCGTTGTGCACTTTTTGGGATGGGTAAAAAATATTAAACTCGTGTCACAACGTGTTACCTGAGTGAGTTTTCACATCTGCCGGCACTCCCGAAGTGCAACACGTTGTTTTTTTTTCCTTGCTCTGAGTGAAGTGTTGCCAATTGACCGACACAAAGAAAAAGCTATCGTTATAGAAACGTCAAAAACTACGTCAGTTTTGGCCTAAGGTTTGATGCAACTAATGTTTGAGTCCATTAAGCTTGAAATTACTTTAAACACTGAGCAATGAAAGACAATAAATAGAGTCAGCGCGGCGTAGTTCTTTTTGCTATATCTTTTTTGCATTTGTATTAACTGATAATTAAAGGAATTTAAAAAAATTAAAAGAACATATAACATCTTTAAAATTGTCCTACATCAAATTAAAATTTTTCCCACGTGTATTTCACAGCCAGTTTAACACAGGTAAAGTAAATATTATAACCTTTTACAAAAATACAAAAAAAAACACATCTTCTTTATTTTGCTTCACATAATCTTAATTAATAGATTTTTGATGCAAGACTTTTTTCCGTCTATCCTCTCAAAACAAACACGTGCGATAAGAGTCTACGTTCCAAAAAAAAATACCAATTCTCAATCAGCACTAGAGTTTAATTCACATTTTTCAAATCAATACTAAACAAATTTACTACGTAAACTTTTAGAAAATGTTTGTACATTTTTTTCAAATACATAGTTTATACTCTATTAAATTTCCTATTAAACTATCACAACTACCAATACTAGGACAAACTAGTTTGTGTACTACGAGCTTCTTTATAAAGAGTACCAACCGAACGAAAAGTAACAAAAAGTATGGGAGCTAACTAGAGACGTGTGGTGAGTATAAAAAAAAAACATCTTGTGTTTATGGGTCATAGCGCAAAAGGTAATAACAAGTGCTGGAAAACACACCTTCCATAGACAGCCGCATTCATGTTTTTAATTAAACATAGGTTAGCGCTTAAGGCGGGTTGTAGGTACTTTAGATGTTGTACGATACTTTGTAGGTAGCCTGTTGACAGCTTAGGCTCGCCGTTCATTGATTACAACAACCATTTTTATTATGGTTCCGTAAGCAAAACGGCAAAAACGGAACCCTAAAGTTTCGTAATGTCCGTCTGTCTGTTTGTTAGTCTATTATTATATTTTTGGAAATAATAGCTCCGAAAGATGCGTAAATTGTGTCATCCCCCTTATTTTTTTTGAACCGTGTGACCAAAAAATATGAAAAAAAAAAACGAATACTTTAAAAAAATATTAAATACGATCGGATATATACCGTCGTAGAGTTTTTGTCGAAAAACTGCGTTTCTCAACAAAAGGGCGTAAGTGCCATGAGCATGCTCTCTTCTGCTGATGCAATTATTGAAATCGGTTTTTTATGCGGCAACGGCTCCGGAACCCTACACTGAGCATAATCCGACTTGCTCCTGCCGGGTTTTTTATTTATTTAGCTAAGGTCTAAATCGATTGCCTCCGTGGCGCAGCGAGAGTGAGTTGTACAGCTGTCTGTGAGATTCATAAATTATTGTAGTCCGAGTGCATTTGTAGAAATAATTATAAAAATAATTGTATGTTTGTATATTCCTCCGCGACAGAAAGCTTATAACGTACGCAGTCTCTGTTAAACGATATAAATGCTTCCTGTGTTGTACAGTCCAAGTAGCCAGCCAGTAGGAAGTAGAGTAAGTATTCCCACTTTATAACTAGTTGTTAAGCGAGTGGTTAAGGTTTTATGAGATCATAGTGCACAGGAGAGCCTATGGCTGAGATGACAAGAGAGGCAGAGAATGTGCAGCATTGTGGTGTCCATGTATTAACTGTTTTGCTTAACAGAGTTGGTCGGCCTTAACAAGGGCTGCGTCAATTTAACAACTAAATATGGGTCAGTTTATTATTTAAAAATAAATCCGGACTGAAAGCTGTTTTCAACGTAATGCGTTCTAAAAGTGTGACCATGTGTCTCAGTGAAATATTCGAGTAACACGCGCAAGTGACGGCTACAATAGATACGATAATTACATGTTGTTACTCAGGTCCTGTCAGCGTCTGTAGCTTTTTGCTTCACTGGATAACTTACAAATTTACCATGATTCATTTCAACGATTGCAATACACTAGTGGTCTCTTTAATGACTTAATTTTATTTTCCTTAGAATTCTTTGTAGATATTTTTTTATTGCTTTGCCCATGTATCGCGCTCGCTGAATAATTAAGGAACATAAATGGTGTCACACCTGATTAGTGTTTGTTTTGCAATTAATAAACATGACTTCTTGATCCATGCTTGTCTTGACAGTTGGAGGAGATGGGGTGACTGTTGCATTGTGCTAAGTAAGGTACTGTTAATACAGACAGGCATACGACTTTGTTGTCACTGCGTACGAGTATTTATTTTTTAAATTACGGGAGTGGTCGTCTTTTGAGCTATAGTGGCCTAACGGCATTTTGGACCACTGGCCTGCAGCTCGTACTATGTTACCATTAAATGGTAATGTAATGTATCCATAATGTTATCATTACAAAATTTATAAAAAGACAGACGATAAAATTAGTAAAAGGAAATCACTATCTGCTAGAAAATAACATCCGCAAGCCATCTGAATGGAGTGTGAAGTTTGATCAGTTCAGTTGCAGTTAAGTTTCAATTAAAACGGCCGTTTTCGTAAACTTTTCGTAATTTTGCTAAGCATTTTGTTTATTTTAGTTTAATAAATATTTACAGAAAACACAAGAACAGAGTGTTTTCATTTATCATAAACAATGAGAAAAGTGCCAATGGAAAAATTCTTACAGTGAAATATTGATCGCAGATTAGGATATAACTAAATTACTTATTAGTCTTAACACTAGATCGTAATTTTAAAGAAGGAGCCCAATGGATCCACAATACAAAAAAATAGTTTAATAGACAAGGGAATTGGCTTGATATCTCTTTATTTACCTACGTATATTTCATTGCAAGTTGTTAAACACACTTACTCGTGTCTAAACGACAGACCCAACTTGTTTATTAAATTATTCCGAAGACATATTGATATGTAGGTACTGCGCACATTTCCTTGTTAGGACGAAACATAGGCGGTGCCAAAATAGCACTAAGATCGAATAGTAATCATACAAGATAGAATAATTGATTAATCTAGCCTGTTTACAAATGTACTGAGAGTGTAGGATTGAAATTACAGCTTTAATCTAGATCTCTTAAATGCTGCTCCCATCAAGACAAAGTAATTACTACCTGTATTTACTGCCTAGGGATAAGCTGAAGATAGAGTAAAGTTTAGACAGTTCACTACTACCCGAGAAGGAAGAATATTTATTGGTATCGAATGCAATTTTGATTTTCATGATAAAAAGTGTCTTCTATTTTCTTATCTGCCTAAATACTGATTAAGTAATTTCGCAAACCTCGGTCGCGCGGTGGGAGAGGACTGACACTTATGAGCTCGGGACACCACTTTGTGTGATTCACAAATTGTTGTTCCGAGTCTAGGTGTACTTCGTGTCCGTGACTTGTATGCTTGTCCTCTGCGACACAGGGCATGTACAGTCAACGGCAAAAGTACATGAACAAAAACGGAATGTCAAAATTATTTAATAATATTTGTGCCATTTGCATTCTTGGATTTTGTTTTTTTATTCTTTGGCGTGCTAATGCAAATGGCACGACTTCATTAACTTATGATTTTTAATTCTATCACTTAGTTTTGAACTTTATTGATCATCAAGTTCTGGCGACAGTACAATCAGTTAATTTATCGGTAACTTATTTCATCATTTACTTTAGGGAAATAGTAGCATTAGCTAGATTTGCCACAAAGACGGCCTCTGTGGCGCGGTGGGAGTGTATCCGACTGCTACGCAAGAGGTCGTGGGTTCGATCCCCACCCAGGATAAAACTTTGTGTGGTGAGCACGATGGTTTATTCTGTGTCTGGGTGTTATTTATCTATAATATGTATGTATTTAAAAATATATAAGTATGTTTATCAGTAGTCTGGTTTCCATAGTACAAGCTCTGCTTAGTTTGGAATCAGATAGCGTTGTGTAAGTTGTCCCAAGATATTATTATTATTATTAAATATCATTCAATAATTTTGACATTCCGTTTTTGATCATATACTTTTGCCGTTGACTGTACCCTTCAGCGGGAGTCGTCCTTTTTTAGAAAAAAAAAAGAAGTATTTTTAAAGGTTAACTATACATAACATAATATAAATGATTATTATTTAATAAAAGATAACTTAGCAATGTAAGACCGAGTGGTAAATTTTTCAGGTAAAGCATGTTCCAGATGGTTGGAAACAAGCCTTCCCGTCAAGGTGGCCTTGCTGGTTTATAACAGTGTAGACGGATGATGTAAACCAAATTACTTACTTAGTACTTGGTTTGCAACAGCCGTCTACACTGTTGGAAACCAGCAACCTTATCAAATTATAGAAACATAGAAAACAATAATAAATGGTTTATTGATCGTAAAATATTTATGGTCGCTGTGTTAATGAATACACACGGTTAGCTGTCGGGTTAAGCACTGACGATGCCGCGGTGTGATTGGATTTGCTAGATCACCAACCCGTGTTCGATGAGAATGAATCGAACAAGCAATGTGGGTCTCACATTACAAGCAATCTTGTTAATCTCTCCAGCTAAGCTAAAGATCTGGACTGGTGTTAGAGTGGGTTCACTTCGGTAGTATGATGGGTAGGATTCGAACCTGCGACCTCTCGATTGCGAATCTGATGCCATAAGTATTATACGAGTAATTATACTCATTATATATTGGATATTGTAAGTTTTATGTATGTATCTGTACGTTTGTTTAGATTTGAATGCAGTTTTATTAGAAAACTAGTATAATTATGACGGTGGAATGTGAAATTCGGTTCAGCCGTTTTGAATATAATCAACTTTTTGTGTCACGTCTCTTCAGGTTTTTAATGTTAAGTTACATTTACATGTGCCCGGAAAGAGATGGCGGGACGAGCTAGATGCATTCCAAGGACTTAAACCGCAATGCTTTGTTTACACCCACGCCTATAGTACCTGCCAGTATGCTGGACAGGTTACCGGCTAAGAATAACAGAAATGGCCATTTGTCATAAGGGTCAAAAAAGTTCACAGGACGGTATTTCTATTCGGTATTTGAAATCTCTGTCACTTTATACAGGGTTACCAGTCCAGGGTACCTACAAGTACTATTAGAGCTCAGTGTTTGCATAACACAGTGGAAGAAAGATGGGGAGGCAAATTGGCCAGCAGTGGAATAACATGGGCTAGTAAAAATAATACATTGACATGTTAAATTATGGTTCTGTATTATAGCATAGTGCCTAAGGTCCTTTTCACACGCTCCAGTTTCATCCGACCCCAGCTAACCAGCGCCGGATTGTCCCGAAAAAAAAAAAAGAAGTTTAAAGCTTAATATTTCACAAACGGATCCCCTCTAACGATCGAACCTCTAAAAATCTTTACAACTCCCAAATATTAGTTATTGTGCAATTCGATCGAAACGTCGGGTAAATAAAAGGTTCGTACCTTTAAATAATTCACGCAATTAAGTCCCGAAAGATAACTAATATGTATAAAAATCGCGAAAGTTTAAAAACAATAACTCCCAAATAATTTTTAAAGACTTATCCAATGATACCCTACACGATGGGATAGTTGAGAAAAATAAAACACATCCTTATTTTACATTAGGCACTTTACCCTAAAAAAAAAATGGGTTTCAAGATTTTATTATTTAACTTTGTTGGCGTAAGTGATGTGTATCCATGCAAAATTACAATTTTCTAGCTCTATCAGTCTTTGAGCTAAGCTGCGGGCGGATGGATGAACATGGCGAAACTATATGGATTCCGTTTTACCATTTTGCGTTTGCCATAAAAACGGTAAGTACCGAGTGCTGAATGCGCTGAACCTTAGGGTTCAGCGCATTAAAAGTAATCTTGAGTCTAAGTAATCAGTTCTTACATACTTGTTTAATATTACAAAATCCCAATATAAAGCTTTATAAAGATTAAAGTTTTGGAAAATAACATAGATTAAAGTTTTGGAATATAACGAAAGATATGTTATTGTACAAAACGCGAGAGAAACGTCATCGCATCGCGGCGAGCGCGCTGTCACACGCGGGACGCCTGCGTTTGACAGCGCGCTCGCCGCGATGCTATGCATCTTTCAACATAACTCGTGTTTCGACGATACGCTGCTGGAATAATCGCTCGTTCGTGGAGACTACCTGATGATAGAAGAGCGGCACTTTTCTGTTGGAAGGTGAGTTGTATTAGCTAAAGGTTCTTTCCATACAAACTTTCCTTTCCATACAACCCTACTTTCAGGAATAGGGGGGGGGGGGGGAATCTACAGATTTCTTGATAATTATGTAGTTTGTGGGCTAATCCTAGCTTTCTCACAAAATTTTAGCTTTCTATGACATCGGGAAGTACCCTAACGGTTTTACTGAACATCAGTGAGTCAGGTATTTTAGATATGAATATTTTTTAAAGTATAATAGCTATACCTTTAAAACTTTTGAATTTGGACTTTCTAGCAATGTCCAGACAAAATCTATAGGGCTACAAAAATACGACGACATGCTTCGAGAAAGGTAGGTAATGCCCTGCGCTTTCACTGTCTCGTCTTGACGGGGCACTAACTTGCCCCCTGATAAAGAAAGCGTCATTCTAAAAAGCATCCCATTAAAATCGAAAGCACCAGGTAACAGTGGAGACAAGAAAACTAAATAACAAATAGTAGTTTATCTAACTAAGTGGTCTATTCAATTGAAACATTGCGAAAACGAGTTGTTGCGTTACAAATTGTGTCTGCCTCACCAGTACATAAGGAGGGGAAATTCAAAGGAGGTTGTGCTTCTATCTCCTAAGGCTGTTTTTCTGTACGGTTGCTGCCGTAGATACGTCTAAATAATAAGTTAATTTTACTATATTTTATGACAAAACTGCGCAGCGATATTTTAATATAACATAAAGGAATTACATTTTTATAAAGAAAAGACAATTGTCTAAATACAAGTCTTGTGTTGTGGGGGACTTTATAAAAATTCAATTAACGGAAAGAAAGTACACCAAGTCTCAGAATTTTTTTTTCACAAAGTGGTGTCGTATGGGAATCGAGCTCAACCTGTTGCGCAGCAATTGTATGCACTATTCTATGATTTAAGCTGGTTCATGCGGGGTCGAACCTTCTGATGTTTATTTTGTTAGACCAGCGAACAGAGATTAAGTTGTATCTTAGTGCGGAAAGTCTCTTGTTACCCGACCGCCAAGAAGGACAAGATTGAAAAAAAAAACCAGACAAACAAACATGTCAAAACAGGAATAAAATGGAGATATAACATAATTATAATATAATTTCTACAAAATACAATACGAAATAGAATAGTGACGTCAAATTTCGATATGGGCATTGCTCACAATAGTATGAAATTCAGTTTCTTTAATATACAATAGTATATTTTTTATACATAATTATGATACTTTATTAAATTGATCAATAGACGAGTGAATGAAAAGTGAATCTCTTCCCGTGGGTGTCATCAAGGCAACTAAAGGTCAGGCAGCTGCATCCTTTGCGTACTTTAAAGCCTTGGTGCGATCGCCCTGCGTAGCTATTATGGCAAATACTCCCAGGACCTACAATAAGTAGGTTCTACTGGGGCGACCCGCGCCCAGCAGTGACATAAACGAGGGATTAAAAATATCACGATTTTTTTAAAAGTGGTAGTTAAGTATTATTATAAGTGCAATAAGTACCAGCAATCATATGTCGCAACAACACTACAACTGACTTTGACTACACCTTTCTTTGCATGACGTATATACGGATGACGGCAACTAATTTGACTCAGTTGACAGTCAACTATCCTATGAGTAGTAGAAACAATCTGTTTAATACGACATCTCTCTGCAATCATCAATCAGTCTGCTATATTCCATTCATTCATTATTCAGTTTACTGGCTCTATTAAGTCCGATGTAATAAAGGGTTAACTATACTAGCACATCGATTAATTGTATCGCTTCGAGGAGAGCAAACTAAAACTATAAAAAAATTGAGAAATAAACGTAAAAAATGTTAGGAAAAAACATTAGGTGACAATTTTACTTGTACTTAGAATTTACATGGAAAGAAACACATTGGTTTGTATTGTCTATTGTTAATGAATCTAAACAAGTAGGCACTCTTCAAAGATAAACAAGTAGGTACAATATACGACGATGTGTTTTGACACAAAGTAGGTAACGGAACAAAAATACAGCTGTGGTAGGTAGGACTTAATTAAGCAAATGCAATTGCTTTATGCCTTTTAGGCACTATGACAGGTTACCTTTGTTGCAGTTAACTGTCTTGTAAAAATAAACTAGTAATGTGAATAAACCTTTAGAATGGACGTCGCTGCTTGTTAGACCAGTTCCGTTACAAAAGCCCGGGATCTAAGAGTCCGCAACGGTTTTGTTACACAAAACTTTCATACATAAATTCATAGCCTTCCCTGTAGTATAAGTAGAAGATTCTTAAAGAGGTCATATGGTGAGCCAATTGAACTTTCTTACGCTTAAATCAATTCTAAACACATGTCTTCTACCAAAAAATGCGTTTTCATATTGTTGGATCCATATTGTTTATTTATTTATTTATTGTTATATCCAATAACTAATAAATTCGCCATTTAAACTAGAAATGTATTAAGAAAACGTCATTCTAAAAAGCATCCCATTAAAAGCGAAAGTACCAAGTATTTTTTAATACAATAAGACGACACACGCATTAGGGTACAAGCACTGTGTCGCGGGGGCTTTACAAACATACAAGTCACAAAGTACACAAAGTACACCTAGACTGGGAACAACAATTTGTGGATCACATAAAGTGGTGTTCCGTGTGGGAATCGAACCCACGACCTCTTGCGCAGCAGTAGGACACACTCCCACCGCGCCACAGAGGCAGTAGGAGCAGAAGTAACATTGGAGACAAGAAAACAAAATAACAAATAGTAGTTTATCTTACTAATATAGCAGTAAAACTATCTAACCATTCAGCTGTTAAAACTTGCAATAAAGTCATATAAGTAGCGGTGACTTTATTTCATACTAGCTGACCCGCGCAACTTCGTATGCGTCAATTTTCCCCGTTTTTAACATTTTTCATCGCTGCTCCGCTCCTAGTGGTCGTAGCGTGATGTTTTATAGCATATAGCCTCGATAAATGGGCTACTCAACAGAAAATAATAAAAATATTTTTTCAATTCGGACCAGTAGTTCCTGAGATTACTGCGTTCAAACAAACAAACAAACAAACTCTTCAGCTACGCTATATCTCGACAATATACAAGGTGAACAGAAAGGTGTGGTCTTAATCAAGGGTTGGTATGTGCCCATGATAATGAGTGCACATACCTAATTTTATCAAAATCGGAGTACCCTAAAAAAATATTTATTATTTTTACATACGTTATTTATGAGGGAAAGTTATTAATTAAAAAAAGGGTGACTTAAAAAGTTCTATGCCATAATAATCCAATCGAATTTTGTACCAGTGGAGGTATAATTCTTATGCCATACGCCTCTCACTAGGTACTGAATTTTGACAAAAAGAAAATGCTATAACTATGTAATAATAATGCCACCAGCGGCACCATGGTAGGTGCAATACTGATAACATACCCTATCCGCTGCTGAAATTTGACCACACCTTACTGTTACACCCTGCGTTTCATCACTATCTTTTTTTTCGTTTTCGCGTCAAGCCCGCGCTTAGAAATGCATCGCGCATGCGCGCAATTCGTATGGACTTGCCGCGAAAACGAAAAAAAAAACATAGTGAATAAGGACCCTATATAAAAATCAAAGGATTTCTATTAGATATTTTTTGTTTGGCGATTGACAATATAAGAGGTAACAATTGAATTTCCAATGTAACTCTGACGGCTTTGGCGGAATTCGGTATGTAATATTCAAACAAGGGTAAGGATTTTTTTAAAATGGAATGTTGCTGTCACCAATGTCTATAAAATTTCAAATAAACTAAATTCAAAACCAACTGTGATGGCTTATTCAAGCTCATTGAAACAGCTAATAAGAAAGCATGTCAACATCAACAAATGACGAGCATGCCGCATAATCGAGGCACAGACGACGACATATGAATCACGACAATTTCAAATTCAAATTCGGTATGGAATATTCAAATGAGGGCAATTACGTCGCGCGCGACCGATTAGCGGCGCGCTCGCGTGTAGGATGCCCTAGCTTTCACTAATTAACTCCATATTACTCAATTACAGAGTCAATACGTAGTTTGTTGGGTGATTTTGTTTATAGGTAATTGATAACTCTTTTAAGGATTATGTATTGTTGGCATATAAATTTGTTTTATACAAAATAAACGGCATTCTTCGATCCGAGAAATTTTGGACATGGAATAAGTGTATTTACCAGCCGGTGTCTGGAGCTAATAGTGTGCTTTGTCTGTCTTGTGATATGTCGGGATTCTACATGTACATATAATGCCAACTTTACAAACAATAGGTAAAGCCGGAGAAAACAACCTGGCAATAAAAACTCGCGGCCACTCACTTTTCAAATTTCCAATTTTACAAAGTTTGAATTTTTATAAAATTGTTATGGGGGTAAGATGCTGCGACTAATATAATGTATACCATGTTAAAGTACTGATGCAAATTTTAATTGAAACATGAGATAAAATAAAATCAGCCTTAGTGGGTACAACATGGCTAAGGCATCGGTCTCGCAATCTAGAGGTCGCGGGTTCGAATCCTACCCATTATACTACCAACGTGAACCTACTCCTTTTTTTTTTTTTTTGGTTCGGCGGGTAAAATTCCTGACTAACACCCCCACCATCCGGGGAAGATGATGGAGGTAGTGTGGGGTTTGCACCCACTAAAATACCCGCCGTGTATCGCTCGCCACCTTTGCGAACGGGCCGCCGGAATTCGTTATACCGTCGGCGGCCCGCCCGGTGGCAATGCCCGGACGCGATGTTGTTGCGTTCCGGGCATTTCACATCTACGCGGCCCCTGGATACACGCAGGGCGCCGCGCCTCCACGGAAGGCCGCGGGCAGGGCAGATTACCCCGTACGCCCGCCCGCAGCCCCACCTAAGGCGGCATCAAGCATTGAGCATAGCTGGAGGGGTTAACAAGATTGCTAATAATGTGGGACCCACAATCCCACATTGCTAGTTATCTTTTATAAAAAGAAAAAAAAAACATAGTAAACTACTTACTACAAAGGTAAAAACTATATGTGCATAAATATTGGCCAAAAGACTTGTAATGAATGATTAAATACAAAACATTAATTCTGAGATTAAAAGGAAGAAAAGTACTACAGTATGTTCATACCACATACGCAATTGCGTATGTGGTATGAACACATAGTAACACTACATTGTTTAGATGTGTGTAGATCTCGGTACTCGTGCCAAAAATGAACACGTTAACTTATAAATATCGCGATTTGAATTTAGAACAAACTATCAGGCTATCAGGGTAACAGTTAACATTATGCTGCTATTTCAAAGGTAGTTGACATTAATTAAAGAAACTATCACAGATTGCATTAAAAACTGACTTTACTATGACAGCTATCGTTTTTACCATTAGCATTACTATTTTAGTTTAATGAAGTATCTTACGATTAGCGAACGGGTATGATTCTCAATTGAGTGCAAATAAGCCAACACTACCAAAGCTAGCCGATCTAATTGCGTCTGGAAGTATGTGACAAGCATTCAGATAGCCACCGGATATTAGACTAGATTAAACGTAGACTATTTATTTCTTTTCGGCATGGCCTTTACTATTTTAGGTTTTATAAAGATTAGCGAAATTATGGTCAAACAAGCATAATACCGCTGGGCTCAGTTTGAAAAAAAATCTGTTGCAACCTAGTTCAGGCAAAATTACTCTGTGAGGACAAAGCTCATGAAATTAGTTATCTACCAACTAATTTCGTGAGTTTTGTCCTCGGAGAGTATTAGTGTTTTGTAGACCTTGCTAGTGTTTTGCAGACCTTACATATTTTACTGTATTAAGGATATACTTCCTAAGTATTAATTGACCTTTAGTTGTTTGTATTAATTAGCTTAAATTGGTCTTATCTATATCTATACATAGTTTGTTTATTTGAAGCGATGATCTCAGGAATTAATAGTTCGTATTGAAAAAACCTTTTTTTTTGGATAGTTCATTTATCGATGAAGGCTGTAGGCTATATAACATCACGCTATAGATGCGGAGCAGCAATGAAAAATGTTGCAAAAACGGGGAAATATATTCCTATTGAGAGCTTCCGTCACGTACACTGCGTAAATGGTTAAAATTATACAACAATAATATACTACGGATTTGTTTCTCTTGAAAAGTTCTAAAAAAAAGTCCGCGACAGCAAATGCCTATCTTTTAAGGTTGACCCACTTTTATCCTTTTTATGGTAATCAAATTTGTTCTGAAATAAAGCATTTATTTGCGACAGTGTTTTAATAAAACATGGTATTACCATATCCAGTATAACCCTTATCCAAATAAATACGTTATTTATCACAAATATTTAATTTTTAACGAAACTGCTCTTATTTCATTTGATATCAATGAATATCTTAGGTGATAAGTATCATACTTAAAGAATATTAGGCAAGAAAATCAGCCGCAGGTCTAGAACTTTATTCTGGGGCACAACTATTGGCTCAACTGGCCAAGTGTGGGTTGTCTCCTTTTTTTTTTTTTTTTGCGTGTGTCAAAATCCCCACGGATCCCAACCCATCGAGGGCACGACAGGTGGGTATGTCGGACTCGAACCGACTAAAAAATCACACGTTCTTACGTCTTGTAGATTTATTGCCGGAGATGAGGGTGTCCCTTACGGAATAGTTTCCTTCACCCCCGGCGGACCTTGGCCAAGTATGTCGCCCCATCCATTGCTTTTTCAATTAGCTGCTTTGTTTCGTCGGTCGCGAATCGCGTCTCAAGTTTGAAAACGACAGGCTGCCCTGCCCGTCGTTCTCAAGCCAACGATATCAGGGGGGGCGGAGATCGTTTTCTGCCCTTTGTCGAGCGGTGCGGCTTTTGCGGGATGGAACAATGCTGGTCCTCTCCCTTTCTCTTTCCGCAGCCTCTTTTCTTGCTATCACTTCCTCGCAGAAAGCCGCCAGGGCATTCCACGCACTCTCGCTTTGTACCATCGATGATACTAAGTTTTCGAGCGAGAGATGACGTGCCACACAAACGGCCACCGCCAGGTCACAACGTTGCTGTGACCAGGCAGGACATTCTAACAGAGTGTGCAGTGCCGTATCATCACGGAAACTGTCGCAGTGATGACATTCAGGTGTTGGTTCCCGACCAATGCGACACAGGTACTGCCCAAAACATCCGTGTCCTGAGAGTACCTGGGTCAGCCGGTACGTGAAACTACCGTGCTGCCGCTTCAACTATCCATCCAATACTGGAACTATCGCTGAGATTGTGAAGTGTCCAGCGCTTGGTCTTTGTAGCCTCTCACTCCATTCTTCCATAAGGCCTCGTTGAAGCAATGATCTTTGAGCCCCAATTTCTATTATTATATGCATCATTTTATTCATTTTATTTTCAAAAGACCACAGTATAGTATCGTAGCCACCCAGCGTTCCTCTATTATTCCCGTTTCACTCTTACCGATCAAAGCGTGGGTATACCCTAAAATAGCTTATGTTATACTTTAACGTTAATAATTTAAAAAAAATACCCATTACAGACAATGTTTCCCCTGCTTTCTTCCACGTGATTTTAAATTAGCATGGTAGGTACTAAATTTTATCAATTTTTGTTCAAATTGTTCTCAAGCGGTTCGTGTATAAAAGAGAGAAAGTTTCAGCTCCTTTAGGATTATATTGTAGGGGCCCACTCTAGCACTCTCATGTGACACAGACGAAGTTGCGAGGATCAGCTATCTGTGTATTTTAGAGGCATAAGAGAAAACTGTGATTGACTGATATATCAACACACAGCTCACACTTCAGAATGGATTGAAATTTGGTACACAGATAGTAGTTATGAGGTAGGCATCCACTACAAAGCCTAAAGCAAATCTTTAAAAGGGTGAAATGGCAGTCCAAACTAAACACGGGCGAAACCGCGGGCGGAAGCTACTATTATATATAATTTAAGCGACAAAACTGGTTGTGCCCTACCTCTCTCAATGACTGATTTCTTCTCGGGCGCTAGCATGTTATACTCGCATTAGTATCAAATGTACGCACTAAGATTTTCTTGTCCGATCATTTATTTCAAAATAAAGTTATTTCAACCTGTCTCAAGCGTACAGCTTCTATGAAGTTTATTCTTTGCCGGTCAGAAGAAGCTTCTCTGAGATATAAGAAGAAGATATAATATAATATAAGCCGTATATGGAATAGGTACGGCTTATATTATTGACTAGCTGTCCCGCGCAACTTCGTCTGCGTAAATTTTCCCCGATTTTGCAACATTTCTCATTGCTGCTCCAATCCTAATAGTCGTAGCGTGATGTTATATAGCCTTCCTCGATAAATGGGCTATCCAACAGTGAAATAATTTTACAATTCGGATCAGTAGTTTCTGAGATTACCGTGTTCAAACAAACAAACAAACTCTTCAGCTTTATAATATTAGTAGAGATGGATAGATATCACACATCACTGGATTCTGTTTCCATAATTTAAGTAATACTTACGTACGTATCTATACTAATATTTTAAAGCTGAAGAGTTTGGAGATGCCGTGTGATGCCGGCTTAAGAATAGTACCACCCCATCTCTACCCGTGGGTGTCGTCAAGGCGACTAAGGGATTTCACCCCGGAGGACGGGCAGCAGCGTCCTCTGCGTATTTAAAGCCTTACTGCGATCGCCAACCCGCTCGCCAAGCGTGGCGATTATGGCAATTACCCCCTAGGATCTACTTACATACTTGTAGGTTCTACTGGGGAGACCCGTGCCCAGCAGTGGGCCATCATATGGGTTGATATGTATGTATGTATGTATGTATGTATGTATGAAGAGTTTGTTTGTTTGTTTGAACGCGATAATCTCAAGAAGTAGGTACTGGTCGGAATTGAAAAATAATTTTACTGCTGAATAGCCCATTTATCGGGAAGGTTAAAGACTATTTAACATCAAGTTGCAAAAATAGGGAAAATTCACTCAGACGAAGTTGCACGGGTCTGCTAGTTATGAAAAAGAGGGCTAATTCTTTTGCATGCTGCAGGTTTCTCACGATGATTTTCTTCTCCAACTCTGGTCAGTGGTGACGAAACAAAGTGCTTGACTTTTGTTTGAACCTATGATTTTGTAACTAGGCGTGATTTTCTTGATTTCGAATAACTAAGACATTTGCTGAAAATGGATCCGATGAGATCGGTCTGCTTTTTTATGCGAAGGCTCATATTAAACAGTCGCCATATTGGCGTAGTCAGGTAGGGATTTGGAGATTCAATCTCGCTTCAAAATGCTAAATAGGTCTTAGAAAATAAGTCCTCTTGTCCGGAGTCAGCCTCTCACTTCGCCATTATTGTTTGTAAGGACTCAAGTACGACTCCTGCGACTGGCACTTGGTATTGTAAGCTTTTTCTTGGTTTAACTCCGTTTTTAAGTTGCTACTGTGTCGCTACCGCTCGCATAGCGGCAACAATACACTTTACGTCTCTGATATGAGTGTATATTGATTAGTGGTACATGTGAGACGTCTTAGAATAACACGCTAACTCTATTATTAACTTCACGCAATAAAACAAATGACAAGTTGTAAGTACCTACGTGTTAGTTATCTTTATATATATGTATAATACAATTTATTGTAACTGGTCAATGTCTGTACATAGTGTACATAGGACATGTCTAACCTAAGTTGGTATATGGGATGTTTGTAACAGTAATAGAAGATAAAACAAATTATTCTCTGTCTGTCAGTATATTTGTGTGTATGCTTATCACGAATAAACTATTGGGAAATAATCTATAGGTAATACTCAAAGGTCTAGATTTAAAATTAGTATCTGTAAAGTAAAACGTTATTATCCGTGGGGTCTAAGCAATAACGGATAACGTCTTTGCCCTATTAAACCGGCATAACTAAATGCATTAGATGGTATCCTGGGAAAGGACATAAAATATTTTTATCGCAATAATCTATATAAACATGGGTGGAGTCACGGGCGAAAGTTACTTTATTCGAAAGTTTGTTGGAAGTTAGATGTTTGTTGCTCTTTAACGCAAAAACTACAGAACGGATTATTGTGATTGTTGTCCAAAAATTTTGTTGTCCAACATTTTCTTTATTATTAATTGTAAATGTGTACCCTTACTTTTACACGTTTTAAAGTGGACTTAATGAGTTTTAGAACAGTTTTATTTTAGTTGATTGATTTATTTATGTACTAGCTTTCGCTCGCGGTCCCGCCCGCGTGGATTTCGTTTTTTTTCTTAATAAAAAGTATCCTATGTTACATCTAATACCTCCAAGAATATGTGTACAAAATTTCATGATGATCGGTTGAGTAGTTTTCGCGTGAAAGCGTTACAAACAAACTTATATTCACATTTATATATTAGTAGGGATTAATGTCATGTTGTTTGATTTATTACAGTATTAAACTTTTCCCCATTTTTGCACTCCATTATAGTACTTTCGGTAGTTTTTTTTTTTTTTGTTTAAAGACGGCTCGCGCAGTAGGATACTAGCCCTGTATCGCGAGGGACTTTACAAACATACAAGTCACGGACACAAAGTACACCCAGACTCGGAAGAGCAATTCGTGGATCACACAAAGTGGTGTCCCGTTTGGGAATCGAACCGAACCGCGCCACAGAGGCAGACACTAACAACACTATTGTAAATACAATAATTGCATTTTTGAAAGATAGAAAAATTTGAAGTCCAGACCCAGGAATCGAACCCGAGACTTCCGTAGCCAAACCGGGACCAAAAGCGAACCACCTATCTTATTCAAGTTACTCAAGTTACTAGACCTCCAATTCTATCCCTTGATGTCCGCGAGTTTGGGCCCTCGCATCTAGTCGGTAGTTAAAAAAGTACATACATATACATACTCGTACATATCAACCCATAAGATGGCCCACTGCTGGGCACGGGTCTCCCCAGTAGAACCTACTAGTATGTAGATCTTGGAGGTAATTGCCATAATCGCCACGCTTGGCGAGCGGGTTGGCGATCGCAGTAAGGCTTTAAGTACGCAGAGGACGCTGCTGCCCGTCCTCCGGGGTGAAATCCCTTAGTCGCCTTGACGACACCCACGGGTAGAGATGGGGTGGTACTATTCTTAAGCCGGCACCACACGGCTAAAAAAGTAATTGGCAAGAAATACCTATAAAAATTACTTCAACACTATTGTAGGCGGTGTCCTTTTTATTTAAGTTATGTCAGTTTTGTTTACAGTCGAAACGTCGGTCATTCAAACATAGCAGGCAGCGATTTCGCGGGAATAAAAAAATGTTTTAACTTGAATGTAATTTTATGGCAAGAAAACGTGTTTTTTTGCAGAAGTTTTTTTTGGGGCCTTTTATTATGAAATCAACATTTTAAAGTACTCTTTCAAACAGAGTAAAATACCCTATTGTAGTGTCATCTGCGAATAAGATACATTGATTTTATTGCTTGTGGCAAGTCAACAATGCATATTAAAAATAATAAAGGTACGAGAATGCTACCTTGCGGAACACCATATGGGTTAGTTTCGAGCTCGAGTTATAGTTTTTACTATATCGTTGGAATTTTGTAAATCGTTGATACTGTAGGTAGGTTTATAGTATAATAAGAGTAGCATATAGGCTACAAAAATGAAACAAAACACGGTGAACCTGCGGGCAAAAGCTAGTCAGCACTTCCACACTATACACAATATTATAAGTGTAAAATGTGTGTCTGTCTGTTACGTTTTCACGCTTAAACCGCTGTGCCGATTTAAATAAAATTTAGGTAAGAGATACTTTGAGTTCTGGAAGGGACATAGGACAGTTTTTACTGCGTTAACATACATCCAGGCGGAGCCGCAAGCGAAATTTATTAACAAAAACCTTAAATGCGTTAGACTAAATGCAAAGTTCTCCGTACGCAAAGATGAACTAACGAAGCCGTCTAGCAATCAGAGTTGGACGAATCATAAATTCGCTGTCACCGATAGCACACTAAACGCGTACTCAGTAGATTCCTGTAGTGGTGGCCTACCAAGTACCGTACAATCGTTCGCCAGCTGCGCGATATCGCCTCCGTCGAACGGCAATATTTCACCGGTCGCCTTGTTATCACCTGTCAAATCGTACAAGTGTTCCGCCCAGCTTGGACCTATTTAAATATCAACTGTTTTAGACGCAAATACTTGTTCTTTGTCTTGCCATTATAAAGGGTGTAAAATGCTAATTGTTGGGCTGAAGTCGTTTTATTGACTGCATTTAGTATTATTTGAATGTAATTCTGTGAAATGTTTTATGACATTTATTTAATCGGTGGTCTGTGTATAGTGCATATGCAAGCAGTGCCGTGACTTTATTTTTAGTGGCATATTTAAGCACCTAATGGGTGGGTTCTTTGTAAAATCGAACAGTTATCTTTGATGTTTGTTTTAGAAGAATAACACTTAACTATTTAAAAAATCAAAATAAATAGTAAAATCACTTGCGTCACTAAGTTTTACACCAAGGTGCTGACTTATAACCTTTAAAGAAAGATAATTTTTAAACAGAATACGATTTTATAGATATTTTGTCAGCTGATTACTGTAAAATACATGGTTAAACAATAACTCGTTGTCAGTTTTCTCTTCGAGAAACATATTTCATAACAAGATGACTTCGCTTTACATACATTTACATCCACTTTGACGCATAAAATACATTCGGATGTATCGACGCGTGTCATCCGGAGCTTTCAAAAGGCCGAGGGTACGATGACTTAGCCATAAGAAATATTTATAATGCTTTGTATGCAAAATAACCTAATGCATTTCACTACACATGAAATAGTGTAACTTTAATAGGCACATTGTTATACACGATTTTCGACCTTACAGCTATGCGGCGTCAATGTGCTTTTATTGTTCGACACTAAAGATGCAAAGGCGAATATCGAATGCGAATATTGTCACGTGGGTGAGCTCGACAATCTCAGTCGGATTTAAATAAAATCTGCATATGGCCCTTGTAGTTTTTGATTGATGATATTATATTGTGATGTAACGCAAGGATCTGAGATGTGTTTGTAGTGTGAAAGGTGACTATATGTAGATTAGTATCACGCGTACCTTGTTTGATTCGTCTCGGATTGACACGTATGTCAAGGTCGTGGTTTCACTTCTTCAGACTTGTCAAATATTGCTTTGTTCAAAGTATTTTTCATTGTTTATGCATCAATAGTTTGTTCGGAATTTCTATAGAGTCACGAGCATGAATCATGACGATCTTAAATAGGAAATTGTGGTAATAATTACAGAGTTATATTATGACATACTTGCAAAGGTGTGAACACTTTTAATCATACATGATTTAATAACACTGATGTCTAATAATATGGTGTCAGAGCCAGTAATAAAATTATCTAGTAGGATATCATTAATAAAATGTGAGAAATACTTGACATATCGTCTCAAGTATACGCCATCGCGGAACGGTTTTTTATAATATAATAAAACGATGCCCACGGGCAACTTAAATAAAATGTGGCTTATTTATTCCATGATGCTGATTTGACTTAGGTTTGACGTCGTTCACATTTTTCATCTGGAAATAGCTTTTATTTGGCTGAGGTACCTATTTATATGAGCAGCCGACGTGATAGTACATAACCGTAGCTTAAGATGTAAGCTTAGAATACAATAGGTGTACACGCTAGCAAAATCTGATATACCTACCATGCTCGTTGTTGCGTATAAAAGCGCTAGTAGAAGCAACCATATTTAAGCGAGGTATGTATACGTTAAACTGGGTAATAATAAGTTAACTTTAACTGTTACTACCTATGTCATATTACTGTTCCCAAAAATCTTAGTGCATACGATGTTCACGAGACTACTGGGAGGTAAATGCGTACGGATCACAGCGAATGGATACCCACCTAATATTGAAAACTATTTCTATTCTTTTGTACTACAGTATCCGGCTTGAGAGTGGTATATCAAGTTACTTCAACTACTTCATCATGGATCTGACTATATTTCGGTGAGTGCAATTTATTCCTACAATACTGTAATGCCTACGTTTTATTTTTACCTTTTTAATCTTTGATTATCTGAGTGTCCATTACGATAAACTGCCTATTCAGTTCTACGTAATAAATAGCCATAGTTACAATAAATTGTATGGTACAAAAGTCTAGTTAGGCATTTGAGGAGGCTAGCGCACGCAAAATGCATCCGCTTTAAGACAGAGGGCATTCTTGTTGGCGAATAAGGTCCTTCCTAGCTATTTGCTGGTCCTATTGAGATGTTCTGTGCGCGGTTAGCTGACAACCGTATGCTGTGCGGCACACCGCAGCCAACAATTTCAATAGAATGTTAGTGATGTTCTCAAAGACCAGTTACAGACATCGAATAAGGCCTGCTGCACATTCAAATTGTATTTGCGTGCGTTGTGTGCTAGTTTAAAATATCCAAATGCGATGTGTGAAACTGTGAAATAACTGCGATAATTTAGCTATTAGTGTTTATTTTATTAGTTTTTATGGTTTTAGGAATCTGTGACTCAGTGGTGACATAGGCGATTCGTTTTTGGAAAGTCCAACACCCCTCCGTGATGGCGAAGAGCTCGATAAGATCGTCGGATCTATATCGATTGTGTCGAACGAAAAATGCACTTGCGTCTGTGTATGATATCACATGCGTAGTTGTCTAGCCCGTCATCTGATTGGCTGCGATAGCCGAAATAGGTTAGCAGGTATATTGAAATACAAGTCCCATAACATAACCAGATTTTAGACTAAATTCTATAAGCAGTAGAATTAACGATTTTTCATATAAATCTATCTAGGTACTCTTCAAAAACACATTCAAAACGAAGATTTGTTTAAAAACCCATACCTATCTAATTGTCTGGAAGTAGCCACAAGGTTTACCTACCATAGAGAAGTTAATTACGTCTACTCTTCCGTGTTACCTACCTCATGTAATCTTTAACAATATGAATGCTTTGCTCCTATTGTCTCAAGTACTTTTCCGTATATGGTACAGCGAATGTCCCGCTATGTCCTGGGTGGGAATGCGACACATGTCCTAGGACAAAGGTGCGCGCCATTGTAATTGCTAACACGAGGTTATCATCAATGGGCAGGTCAAATGTCATTTGAGCTTTCTGAGTGCATCATGTGGTGTAGCATGGTCTGTGTTTATCATAGATGGTTTATGTTATTTGCTTATGGTGTAACATAATGTTGAAATTATTTTTGTCAATTTATTTTGCATTCTTTTTAGAGTAGAGTTAATTAAAAATAGGTACTTTCATTGACTTATTCTTACTCTTTTTTATTCTGCTGGTGTGTTTCTTATTCTTGTTGCAGTGTTCTTTAGGCATAATGTTGGTAATATTGTGTAAATGTTTTTTACTCCAATGCGTCCTGATTGATGATTTCATTTGCCGAAATTTATCGTAATATAGATTAACAAACACAGTAAGGCGTGTAAGTAAGCGCCTATATGCAAGGAATGTTTAGGAATCTGAATCTAATACTGAAGTAAATGATTCTAAAGAACTATATGAGAGGGGGATCTCATATAGTTCTTTAGAATCATTTACTTCAGTCTAGGGGTGAGTTCATGGTGATCTGATAACTACATGATATCTTCACGTGGAGGGAGAGGCATTCCCATGTAGGAATTTGTCTGTAAACTACTGATGGGGACCTTTTTGAATCTCCTTGTAGATACTGTAGTTACTCCAAATACCGCTGTGCAAAATTACCTACCTTGGGAGGCTTTTATTAAGTGGAAATTCAATACTCTATGATTGCCGTTCTAATAACTTGCGTTGCAAATGCAACGCTTGTTTTAATTACTATGAGATAAATATAATATTTTATTCCCTTAATACAATCTAATCATAAAGTTTATGCTTGTAAACAGGAAATAATAAATTTTAATTTAATTTCATTCCATCTAAATCACGCCAGTCATGATTATCTTGCAACTCAGATAAAAGTATTTTGTAATACTTAAAACTGAGTTACTGCTGACCAAGTCTTATCCATGAATTGGGTTTTGTAGAATGTTATCCGCTTGACCTAATTCATCATAGCAGCGAATATATAGGTAATCACTTTGTATTTAATCAAATCAAATGGTACTCTATGTTCGCACAAATATGCAAGCCTACAGAAGAGTAGTGCATTGTATCTGGATAGAGGCCGGGATGAGTTGCCCGGAAGTCGCTGCGACACCTCTTATCTTTTTAAAGGAAATCCCCAAGGTTGAGTCTGACCATGAAGTAGACTAAGCGCCTTGGTGGAGAGGATTTAATATCTTTTGGGATGGTTAAGTGCCCTCCAAAGTGCTGATGTCTGGTGTTATGGATTGCCTCGCACCCGCAGAGGATATGAATGGGTGTTTTCTCATTCTTGCGGCATAACCTGTAAACATTGGTATCGATTAGGCCCATTTTGTGCATGTGTTGTAAGAATCCTTGTTTGATTCCTACTCATGATGAGCGCTTCTCTAGTGACTTTGACCAGGGCTTGACGCTTTGGTCTTGTCCTCATGTCTTGAGCGAGCCCGTGGTGGTGCATTTTGGGTACAGAAGAGTATGATAGATTTGCTAGTTTTTGACCCATTCACAGTTTTCCAAACAATCAGTATTACGAAATATTGACTGTTGGACTAGCAAAATTAAAAATTTCGGTTAAGAGTTTCCATCCGATGCTATTGCAGGATCTTCTAATAGTTACTTCCAGTTACAATGATCAATGATATTGCCTTGCCGTTGGCTTCCTTATGCCATATAAACATTATCTTAAGGCATGCTTGATCTAGATAGGTTTAATAATATTATTGTTTTCATAGCATCCGTGCGCGATGTATTCGTGGCATCCGATATGGAGTCCAATCTGATAGCCAGTAGAATCGCGAACGCACTTACAATAGTAAGGGTATATTGTATCAAAGCTAACAGTTTGTTGTAAACTATCTGCAGTAATACAAGCATATAATATTTATTTATAAGACAAAAGCTTGTCGCGAGATTTTCCTAATTCTGCACATTACACAAAATGCAGTACTGTGGATCATTGGCCTTAAGTAAAGTCAAATAGCTAGAAGATCTTGGTATCGATTTCGTGAAAAGCTTTTGCTTCGTTTAGCAAAGTGATTGGTTTGTTTTACTTAAAAAAAAACTTCCTTTTGGAGCATTTGAGTAAAAATGTTTTTTAACTATTTATTTGTTAGAGACAGCTCTCGCAGTAACGTATTGCCCTGTCTCGTGTTACGAGAGATTTTTTAAACATACCCATACTTGGAATAGAAACATGTGGATGACACAACATTGTGTGCCGTTTAAGAATTTTACCGACTTCCATTGCACCACCGAGGCAAAGCTTTTAAAAAGCGTGTTTGAAAGATTTCCTTAAAATATTGAAATAAAAAAAATTAAGTTGATTATTGAAATTGAAATCATCAGGCTGAATTGATAATGGAGTCCATTAATAATGGATTAATACTAATGAATAATAGAATAGCTGTGAATTTTACAGTTTCTTGAGCAAGACATCGTTGGCTGCCAAACTGTCAACCACGATTAGTTTGCCAAGTCGGAACACCGTCCAATTTGCACATTATCTGTATCTTAGGCTTCTTTACTGTAAGTAATCATCATATAAATTGCTGCATTATTCCACTATTTAACGGTAGAATCGTTTTCATTACAGTTTTGTATGCACTTGTAAAGATTTTATCTGATTATTATTATTGTAGTATTTACGAGTACATTGTATTCTTAAATAAATTGTTCATTAAGAAGTAATATGAATTCTGATTCGGAATTAGATATTTACTATTAAACTATTGTTATCTTGTTATTGGCAGAAGGCTAGGGAACCAGACAAGTGTATGTCGGGAAACTAGACAAGCAGTCTACCCAAATTAGACGGATACACAGCTCACCCCACCAGCTTCGCGCGAAACCAAAACGATGGCATTGTTATTTATACATACTCAAATCTGACATACAAAATACGAGAACCAGTATTCAAAGACGCTACCTGCCTTTGCTGTCACTTAGAAAATGATATCTTTATTGTGGCAATATATCGCTCGCCTTCACTGAAAACTAGATTAAATTTTCAAAATTTTATAAGCAGCCTAAATGATACGTACAATGCAGCGCCCTCAAGTAATATCATCCTAATAGGCGACATAAACATAAATATCTGTCCAAATAGTACAGACGGCTTTCGCGACGAATACCTGACATTTAATGCTGCCCACGGTTTATTTCCTACACACACTATATATACAAGAAACAATAAAACATGCCTGGACCACATTTTTACAGATACTACTCTTCCACAAACCACACTTGTATTAGAATCAAGTATAACAGACCACCAACCACTATTACTGCACATAAATTCTAAACTCCCTATTCGAAAAACAAGCTTAACAATATCTCGTACGGATTATAATAAAGTAAAAACAGATTTAGAAAATGTAGACTTTTCAAAAATCTTATCGATGTATGACGTAAATCTTGCAACAAATATCTTCATAGAATTAGTCTCGGACACCATAACAAAAAATACAAAACAGATTACAGTTACTAAAAGAGAAAAAATTCTAAAGCCATGGATGTCTCCAGGCCTATTACGCTGTATTAAAAATCGCGATACACTACACACAAAAGTTAAAAAATCACCTAATAATATGACAGCAAAATTAGTATACACGCGCTATCGTA
Source organism: Herminia tarsipennalis (assembly GCA_945859575.2). Taxonomy (NCBI): domain Eukaryota; kingdom Metazoa; phylum Arthropoda; class Insecta; order Lepidoptera; family Erebidae; genus Herminia; species Herminia tarsipennalis. The sequence goes on along the minus strand of OX243846.2, from coordinate 14,535,251 downwards.
ATTTCTGCAACGGTCTTTTTCGCAAATTGAAAGTAAGCTACCAATCAAAACAAATTGAACAAGCAGGTAACGATCAAAAGGCCCTCTGGCATGCTATAAAAAACATTACAGGTACACAAAAAACTAAAAATAGCCCCATAGAATTACTAAAAATATCACCTAATCCTGCAGAATCCGTAAATAAAATATGTAATTATTTCACGAGCATAGGCAAAAATTTAGCTGACAAAATCTCCACATCAGGCACATCTATCAGAAACGAGTCTTCATCTCTATCACTCACCCCGGTCAATTCGCTTGGCATCCTTGATGTCACGGAAACTGATATCGAAAGCATTATACTACGACTTCGTACCAACTGTGCTATTGGCTGGGATGGTATCTCATCCCAAATCATAAAACCATTTCGCCACATACTGATCCGGCCTATAACTCATATTTGTAATCTAGCGTTAAATACTGGAGTGTTCCCTAAAGCCTTAAAGAAATCGATATTACATCCGATTTACAAGAACGGAGACAGAGGCTGTGTCGATAATTACCGTCCAATAGCAGTTCTACCAACACTTTCTAAAATTCTAGAAAAAATTCTAAATAACGCACTAAAAACTTTTTTCGAAAAATATAACATATTAGCTGCAAATCAATATGGTTTCCGTACGGGTTACTCTACAGAAGATGCCGTGCTGGACCTTACGAATTCCATTGTGAAATGTCTAGACGAGAGGAAACGGTGCTTATGTATATTCCTGGACCTCTCCAAAGCGTTTGACACAGTCTCTGTCTCAACTCTACTAAATAAATTAGAAAAACAGGGTGTACGTGGATCTGTTTATGAAATATTTAAAAAATACCTAACAGACCGAAGACAGCGGGTCAAAATAGGCGACCATTTGAGTGACGAGGAGACTAACTCTTATGGCGTACCGCAAGGGAGTGTACTGGGCCCCACCCTCTTCCAGGTTTACATAAATGACCTCTGCCAAATCTCGCTGCCATACACATCTATCTATACATACGCAGATGATACAGCTATCCTTATCTCAGGTTCGGACTGGAAGACAGTCAAAGAGAGGGCAGAATACTCCCTACATATAATAAAGGAGTGGCTCGCACGTAACCTTTTAACACTCAATGTGCTTAAAACCCAGTACGTAGCCTTCTCAATCAACAAAACTACTGCACCTCCGCCAGATTTCTCTATCATTGCGCATGCCTGTAGTCCACTGACCACTTGTGCGTGCCAGTCTATTACTCGCACAAATTGTGTTAAATATCTGGGTGTATATATGGATAGTGGACTGAACTGGGGTAAGCATATAGAATTAGTTACTTCCAGAGTGAGAAGACTAATCCATATCTTTAAAAAGCTGAGAGACTGCACTCCACTGGACAAATTAAAAGGAATCTATCTATCCCTGGTTCAGTCCATTATCCAGTACTGCATTCCAGTATGGGGAGGAGCGGCTAAAACGCTACTACTTGGTCTAGAGAGGGCACAAAGAGCTGTATTGAAAGTGATGTCCAAAAAGCCTCTTAGGTACCCCACAGCCAGATTATACGCTGAGTGTGGGGTATTAACTGTTCGACAGCTCTTTGTGCAAAAATCTATACTAAGAAGACATCGCCTCGTCCTCCCACCTGACCCTAAAAAGCGCAAGAAAGCATTTGTTTGCCACAGTGTCCCTTATAATACCGCTTTTGCCAGGAGACAATTCCACCGCACAAGTTGCAAACTATACAATCGTCTTAACAAAGACTTAAATATTGTAGGACTCCCTTTCAAAATCGTAAAAAGCCGAGTTGCTAAGTGGCTCCAACTTCAAGACTACCAAAAAACTGAGGATCTACTCACATACGTTACCTAACACACACACACACACACACACACACACACACACACACACACACACACATACATTCACATAAATAATTAGATACTTTCAGCGGCACTTTTCACTCACTACCGATCAATGTAACATGATTACATAAATGTAATGTAATATTAACCACCACCAAACCACTGTTTTCCAAGATACAAGTTTTTACTTAGTTTGGAAAACAGTAACTGTAACTTTTGTACAATACATTTATACGTAAGCTAGCACCTAATATAAAGCGTAATTGTAACCTTTGTGTCAATAAATACTTTTTTATTTTTTTTTTATTTATTTTTTTAACTTTGTTTCATACTACTTATACCGTTGGGGTAAACGAGTTCTTGAGTGGAGACCACGGCACGGCAAACGTAGTGTAGGACGCCCTCAGGCCAGGTGGAGTGATGATTTACGCAAAACGGCTGGCAGGAGCTGGATGCGAGAAGCCGAAGATAGAACAAAGTGGCGTGCAATTGGAGAGGCCTATGTCCAGCAGTGGACTGCGATAGGCTGATGATGATGATGATGATGATGACTTACAACGTTATATAAGAGTTTTTCAATTAGTTTCAGTATAATACTACCCTGAATATTTCAACATCTCCAAAAACAACCATTTAGCTGTCAGGGAGGAGGGGAGAGACACTTAACTCTATAATATTTTCACTTTAATGCTTAATATTTTACAAACAAATCCACAAATCTAAAAATAGTTTTGTATAAATTATTTTAAAAGACCTATAAGCGACACTCAGTACGATGGAGTGGGTGAGAAAAAAATCCCCACTTTACGTGCAAGGTACCCGAAACAAGATTATATTCTATCACTTTCTCTGAGCTAACCTGGGGATAGACAGACAGACAGACGGACATTTTTCCATTTTAGCTATGGAACCTTAGAAAGGAGGCCACGAGGTATAAATCTTTTCTAATTGGGTCTATTTCTTACATTGCATTAAAAATGTTTGTTAGAGTCATATATTTATATTTTTGGTTTTTAGCAGTAACCTACATACAGATCCTTTGCCGCGGACTACCTGACCCTCGCAACTTCATCTGCGTAAACTTTCCCCGTTTTCCTATTAGTCGTAGCGTGATGTTATATAGCCTTCCTCAATAAATGGGCTATCCAACAGTAAAATAATTATTCAATTCGGACCCGTAACTATTCCTAAGATTATCGCGTTCAAACAAACAAAGAACCTCATAAGCTTTATAATGTTAGTATAGATAAGGCCCAGCCGAGGGCTGAATTGTTATTGGCTACCTAATAAAAATAAAAGTCCTGTCCCCAAAATACTTTAATGATACAACTATGAAACACTCTCAAATGTACCTCCTATTTCTCTCGTCTATTCACTTTAAAGTTACAACGACAGCTTAAGAGTTAACTGTGTCTTAAAACTAAGTAGTGCATCTCAAAACTAAGTTTCGCTTATGTATTATCTGGTTTAAATCATACAACTTTGTATCTATCCTACAAAAGAAGATACACATAAGTTCCTCTATTCATACCTTTAACCCAAGTATTACGTATTACTTAATTCCACTAACAAAGCGAAACTAAATGCTCAGATTACAACACAATACGTCCACGTCACCACACGGTACTATGAAAGGATTTATCAAAGACAGGAGCTGAGGAGTTCCCAGTTATTTATGTGTTTGCGCACAAACAGATGTGCACCGCGGGACTCTTGCCCACGCGCAGCGCTCCCACTGCTATGATTTACTCGCCACTTGAGATAGATATGTCCATGTCACTGGGAAAACAAAATTACCTCTTTATCTGAACGTTGATTGTGTGCTTAGAAATGGTAGAAAAACATTATGTGGATGTAGAACTGGATAGAGGGAGCTTTTTTGTTTATTTAAAGTATCTAGTGAAAGTTTTAAATGATTTGGGTGCATTTACAAGTTAGTGTGTGTATTAGAAAATAGCTAAGTATTTTTTACTATTATACGGGCTGCATTTAGTATTAGTCATAATAGGAAATCACAGATTTGGTGGATCTTCACAATCTTCTGATCGTCAAGGAGTCGTATCGTTAATTCTGATGTTTGATTTTTAGGGTTCCGTAGCCAATATGACAAAAACGGAACCCTTATAGTTTCATCATGTCCATCTGTCAGTCTGTCTGTATATCCCTATGTCAAAGGCATTTTACTTAAAGACCACCCAATGAATATTGATTCAATTTAGTAAAAAAGTGTCTCGTAGTAGCCGCTACCTAGATTGATAGCTAAATAATAAAAAATAATTTTAAGCATACATCAACGTGACAACTTTCGGAAAGTTGCATAAATTGTGCCTCCCATTATCATTTGTTTTTTCTAGTCACTCGGTCGTGTGACTAGAAAATATGATAAAAATCAAAAAGGTAGCGCTTAATAAACACTTTAACCTAAAATTATTTTCGACATAATCGGATATACCGTCATTGAGTTATTGGCGAAAAACTGCGTTTTTCAATAAAAGAGCGTACTTAAGTGCCATGAATTTACGCTGTTCTGCTGGTACAATAATACAAATCGGATTTTTTCGGAGCAACGGCTTTGAAATCCTACACTGAGCATGATCTGACATGTTCTTACCTGTTTTATATATAACTAACATTTTCCCACTGCTGCAAACGCGCGGATGACGGTTAACACGATGAAAATATATATTTTTTTAGAAAAGTCGAAGCTTCCTTTAGGTATACTAAACATCAACAGAATCGGTTCAAGGTCTAAGGCGTAAAATCTTAAAAAAACAACGTTACTTTCGTATTTATGCACTCACTCTTGAAGAGTGAGTTCAATCTACCTCTATACCAGTTTAGGTGTGAAAACATAACAGACAGAGAGGTAGAACTATTTTGACTTTAATAATATTTTTGTTATTGATAGATTGTGACATTTGTACTTGACAAAAATGTTTGAAGACAAAATGCGTTTCAAAATAACCTAGGTGTAGAGCAACCATTCCCAAAAATACATCCACAGAATGAAACTGTATGAGTCTGGTTGACATTTATCACATCTAAATCATTCTTCTAGAAGTTTCTAGACAACTTGGTACATTATAATTGAAATAAACAAGCAAAGGATAAGATAACGTTCCTGATATTCAAGTTACCACAAAACAAGAACACGGAATTACACTGAACGGTAGTGCGTGAAGAATCCCATTATTGCAAGGCACATCATACATTCCATACATTAAAGTGTACGGTATGAGTTAATGCGGCCGATGGCGGAGAATAGCCCTATATCTGCCTACAGAATGCAAAACGATAAGTTAGCTTACCTGCACTAAAGAATGTTGTAGACCTGTATTTAAGATAAAAGAGTCGGATTCGACTGTCCTGTTGGTCTAGTGGTTAGTGACTTTGACTGCTAAGCCAGAGGTTGTGGATTCGATTACCCACCCTGAATAAATCTTTGTGTGATGAGCATGATTGTTTATCGAGTATGTTTATCTCTCTTCGTGATCTCTATGAGTGTGTTATCTCTATGAGTGTGTTTATCAGTTGCCTGGTAACCATAGTGCCAAGTGCCCAGTTTGAGATTACATGACCGTCTGTGAGTTGTCCAGGATTACCTGATAGTTAATCTGCCCTGCCCGCGGCCTTCCATAGAGGCACGGCGCTCTTTGTGTATCCAGGGGTCGCGTAGGTGTGAAATGCCCGGAACGCAACAACGTCCGGGCATTGCCACTGAGCAATGAAATTCAGGCGGCCCGTTCGCGAAGGTGGTGAGCGATACACGGTGGGTTTTTTAGTGGGTGCAAACCCCAAACTACCTCCATCGTCAGCCAAATCAACAAAAAAAAAAGGATTACCTGATAGTGCCTGTAGTGCCTGGTAACAAAGCAGCTGAGACATCAACCAGGTTAAGCATTGTTACTACGGTCAGGATAATGATAAGAGACTTAGCAAATCAAGATATCAGCAAGGTTAACTTTCGGTTGACCTGGATACGGAATGCGGAGGATCAGGTGTTGTGGCGTTAACTAAGAGAGACCTATGGCCAGAAATGGATCAATAGAGTTGATAAGGACGATGATGATAAAGCAAACTTACCACTCTCAGGTCCATGCATCTAATTATCATATTTAATATTATAAAGGCCAAAGTTTGTGAGTATGTGAGTGTGTATGGTTGTTACTTCTTCACGTCTAAACGGCTGGAGCGATTTTAATAAAATTTGGTATGGAGTTAGCTGACACCCTGGATTAACACATAGGCTAATAAAACGCTGGTAACAGCGCGGGGCACAGCTAGTATTGTATAAACGTCACCACCCAGCCCTGCATACACCTGATTACTGTAGCCTGTGTAAACATAACTCACCATAGGAGTCCATGGCTTGGAGGGTAGTGTTGTCCGAGCAAAGATAAGCAATGTTATTACTAACAGGACCACGGATGCGTGATCGTTTTCTATAAACGTTCCACTACAGGGGTCTACAAAAAGCTCTTTTAAAAAAATCGAGTTTCCATCCTATGAGTAAATAATAAGTGCAACATTATGTTTGCGCACACAATAACCCACTGAATGATATTTCAGTGCGCTTGTGTACGCGCCAATGCTAATATGAAAATACTTACTATTAGTCTCCATTGAGATTGACCTACGTTAACTAAATCGATTAATTTGAGGCTGTACTTGGCGTAGTTTTGCTTGAGGCATCCGTAAAACACAAAAGCTATCTTGCCGCCTGTAGATCACACAATCGTGTGTCGTCTCTGAAACATTGCAGGAAAGAGCAAGGTGAGTTAAACGGGAGCACTAAAGCTGACTCAATTCCTTACTCTACATCCTATAGTTGAAGCGATGTCACTTTGCAATGTGCCTATAACGATTGAAGGACATTATTTATTTTACATTAAGAATTACATGAGGTATTATACACATAAAGATTATTATTTTTATAATATATCATTCAATATTCTCACACGCATCAAGTTTATTTAAAAAAATAGTTTGACACAGCCTTATACGGTCAGTTACGGACATTTACGATTAGTTATGATGTATAAGATGCCATACAAAGTGTGCTATTACACGTTATAAATCATATCAACGTTTATGGCAAACGTTATATATATGATCACAACAAATGAGCGAGTGCGAACTTTGAATGTGTAATCGCTTTATCAACACTTGGCGAAGAATTTACTGGTATGCTAGTCAGAAGTTTAGTATGTTTATGTCAAAGTAATTTATTCACTAAGTTTACAAAATGCATGATAGACTATGAAAAAGATTAATTCTACATCTAATGCCGAAATCGTGAAAGGTAAACTTCAAACTTGGCTACTTTTTTCAACTGGCAAATATTGTAATAGCTTTCGCCCGCGACTTTGCCCATCTTATATACGAAGCCAACTTCTTCTTCGTGTGGGGTCATCAATACTTCTGCTAATTGCATGGTATACCTAATTATAAATATGTAGGTATAATCTAATGTTAATTGTATTATTAATTTTATTATTGTCTATTGTTTATTATTATTTTCAATTTTTAAATATGGATTTTATATCTGAAATAAATAAATATTATTATTATTAATATTATAATTATGTCCTTGCCTATCTCCATACCAAATTTCATCAAAATCGGTTCAGCGGTTTAAGCTTGAAAACGTAACAGACAGTCAGACAGTGTTACTTTCACATTTATAATATTAGTTGGTAATAGGTATATTTCAATTTTCAAATACAGATTTTTAAATATTATGTTTAACGCCGGTTCTACATGTTGGCATCAATGTTGGTTCCATCGCCACTCGTGCAACGTATGGATATGAAAAATAGCACTGGCGCAAATGTTGGGACGAGCGATAATCTTGATCCACACGTTGCACGGGTGACGTAGGGACCGACGTTGGGGCCAACGTGCTGTTGTTAGAATGTTCCCTTCTGTTACAAGTGACTCCGATTCTTAGTAATGAGAAATCGATAGAATAAGCATGTTGTGAATATTTAATGAAATAATTTAATGATTTTAAACAATTTTAAGCCAACTCTAAATATTTAGAGGTCTACATTCATTTGGCAGCGCATATCTCCTGCGCAAGAGTGCATTGTTTATCTATCGCGGCGTGGGGTCGGCCAATAAGGTAGCGGGTTCGATCCCGGCTGTGCACCACTGTTTATTATTGCGCTATTACTTACTTCCATAGAGATGTTTCATTTACGTTAGAAGTTGTAATGATAATAGTGGTTATTGCACCTAGTTTCTTCAAATAAAGGAAAGGCAAGGCGTACCTTTACTTCTTTGTTTGTCTTTGTCATCGTAGTTCTTAATTTAATTCGTTATTAATTGTTAAGACTTCGGACTCAGGTCGGATGGAGTAACGAAAACATGCTGAGGTCAATATGAGCTATTTTTCGGTGCAATACAGACAATGGCCCACCTTACATCGTGTCCTGTGAGCCCATCACCTGTACACAGCAGTTGACGTGGCCAAGTTTTTTTTTTTTTTTTTTTTTCTTTTAAAAAAAGACAACTCCCGCATTACGGTACAAGCCCTGTGTCGCGGGGGACTTTACAAACATACAAATCACGGACACAAAGTACACCCAGACTCGGAACAACAATTTGTGGATCACACAAAGTGGTGTCTCGTGTGGGAATCGAACCCACGACCTCTTGCGTAGCAGTCGGACACACTTTCACTGCGCCACAGAGGCAGTCTTTAGTCTTTGTCTTTACGTTCAGGGGCGCTAGAATATATTTTATTTGTTTTTTATTTATAAAATTGACTATCAAAACGCTAATAAGAAGAAGAAGTACCTATTATTTTGATTTGTTCCTGATTCGTCATATTCCAAATTGGTCATCTTCCAAACACGACACTTTCCAAACTAGTCATATTCCAAACTAGTCATATATTAGATTCGTCATCTTCCAAATTTGTCATACAATGTACATTTGCCTGCACAAATTAATTCAATAAATCCTTTGTGGTAAATTTTATGATAAGAACCTATTTATATGAGTGTTACTTGTCTATCATGAAGTTAATGTCATTGTCACTTTATTATTTATATTGAGTGAATATAATTTTAATGAAATAAAAAGATGGCTTCTAATAATAGTACGCACGAAGAAATGCATTTTATCGCAAGTGAAAGAGGGAAAAAGTTACTTTTGTATTCTGGATACAAATACAGTCTACACAAAAAAAATAAAAATGGTACTGTTACATGAAGATGTACAAAAAGGGGTAAGTGTGCAACTTCCATTACTGTAAATGATAATAATGTCGTCATGAGGCAGCCTAACCATGTATGTAATCCGGAGTTTATGAAGTTAGAGGCTGACAAATGCTTTGATAATATGAAATTGGCAGTCACCAATAATTTCGCACCTATACCAAAAATATTCGAGAAAATTGAACAAGATTTTATAGAACTTAATGGAGAATCTTCTCTGTCGGAGCTACCGATATGGAAAAATAAAAAAAGTACTTTATACAATGTCAGAAACAGATTTCTTAATGTGCGAAAATGCACATATGATAAAGTAAGCGATGTTTTGATCCCAGAACAGCTATCCAAAGATTTTTTAATTTGTAGTGACGGACTTGACGATAAAATTTTAATATTTTCATCGCCCACTGCTTTGGACTTTCTATCAAAGACTGAACATTATTACGCTGATGGTACATTTAAGGTTGCGCCACCCCCTTTTAACCAACTCTATAGTCTTCATGCAAATTTGGAGTCAAGTGTTATAAATTCATATTTTGTACCACTCGTTTATGCGCTTTTACCAAGCAAAAGTGAAGAGATTTATCGGCGTTTATTTTTCCTTCTAAAAGAAAGGTTTGGTTTAAATATCACCAAGTTTAAGTGTGACTTTGAGTTAGCTGGTATAAACGGTTTTTTATCAGTATTTCCGAACGCAACAGTAACAGGATGTTATTTCCATTACCAAAAAGCCTTATGGAAAAAATCTAAGGATTGTGGAGCATTCGCTACTGAAGAAGGCAGATTTTATACAAAATTATGTGCAAAACTAGCTTTGTTACCTAAACAATACGTACCGGAGGCATACTTAGAAATATCTCACTCTGCCTCAGATTCAAACGAGATAAGGTTATTTCATAATTATTTTGTAAATTTTTGGATGCAAAAGATCACTAGCAATTTATTTTGTGTTGATGAAGATAATTTCCGCACAAATAATGCCGTAGAAGGTTGGAACAACAGAATTAACCATAGATTAAAGAAAAAAGGTTCATTGTATTTATTTGTAAAAAAGATGAGAGAAGAAGCACTACACCAGGATATAAGAATAAAAAAAATTTTTTTACATTCCAACCAAACGCACCGCCGACGAACTACAGAATTAAATAAATTTACAAAAGAAAAGGAGATAGTACAGGATTTTGTAGATAAAAAAATAACTGTTGTGGAGTGTCTGAGTAGGCTATGTGAAGTATAATTTTATTAATGATTTATTTTCTCTAAGGAGAATACTTGGTTATTTTATTGCAAAGAAAGTGTGTTTGCTTTTAACATAAATAGGTATATTTTAAATCTTAAAAATGTTTTAACAAGAAATAAATTTAGTTACTTACATTATTGTTACTTTGGTTTTTATTAAAATTCAGTTTGACTGTACAATGACAAGTTTGGAAGATGACGAATCTAATATATGACTAGTTTGGAATATGACTAGTTTGGAAAGTGTCGTGTTTGGAAGATGACCAATTTGGAATATGACGAATCAGGAACAAATCATTATTTTCTTACTTTTATTTGTGTAAGGATATTTCTGTTTGAAGTTTATTTAGGGAAATAACCATATGAATGTTATATAACTATATGTGCAAATCTGGACGTTATATCAATAATTTCTACATCTGCCACTCCTTTAATACTTTTCTTGAAATCATAAAAAACCGGGCAAGTGCATGTCGGGCCACGCACAATACATAGGGTTCCGTAGTCACCCCCCCCCCCCCCTGCATCCGAATAATGCGGCTTATGAAGTAGGTTTCTGTTGTTTTTAACTTATGAAGTGGATTTCTGTTGTTTTACAACGTTATACCTACTTAATAATAACTTTCAATGGAATTTGTACGAAATTTTGTTACTTCTCATTTGATCATTACTCGTAAACTTGTAAAGCCTACTTAGCTGTGATAGTTTTAATTTGACTATATACACTACTGCCATGAGTTTTTATAGCATACCCAATATCAACCATTTAGCTTGCAGGGGGGGGACTTGACTCTAACAAAAATTTGCACTTTAAAGCTTTATATTTTACATACGGATTCCTGAATCTAAAAAGATACACTTTATATATTTTCAAGATTTTATACTTTCACTTTGTCGGCGTAAGTAATATGTCCTGCTAAATTGCAGCCTCCTAGCCCTAACAGTCTTTGAGACGGACATGGCGAAACTATAAGGGTTCCGTTTTGCCATTTTGACTACGGAACCCTAATACATAAAAAATAAACAATAACACCATATTAGGGAGCAAAATTACAGTTTATAGCATTTAACATAACTAAAAGCGACACTGTTCATTTTAACACGACAAACGAAACTAAAATGTCCACATCCAGATAGCATCTAGCGAAGCCTATCAATCTTAAGATGTCGTGTACAAGAATGATCTAAATTAAATTAGAAAGCCGGACGTATCTAATTTGCGTCTCGAGAACGTTATTAATACGCGTAGGGTAATTGTCGGTGGCCGGTCATCTCTATTATGCTCTTGTACAATGATGCATTAGCGCTGGAAATGCTTTCTTTATGCGAGGAGATACGTATTGTCCGATGCAGATCGACGTGGCAATTTTCCAATTTATTTTTAGCATACATTTTTGCCTGAATTTGTGTTGAATTCAGGCAAAAATGTAGGCAAAAATTATTCATTATTAACATTCGACGAAAACTGGTGCAGATTCAAGCTGAGCTCTATAAAGAGTCCTTAGGTTTTAATAAAACTTGTCAAAAAAACGGGACAAAGGTATATACTGGATGCCAATTCACTTTGTAGATCCCCGCGGAACTCACACCATGATACTCTTTCGAAATCAATAAAAAATAATACCTTTTTTTAAAAATTAAAATTATGTTTCAAATCCGCGTGGAGTCATGTGCTATCGATAGATTTAAACAAAAATTAAGGCACTTTTTTCCCACCGGGATTCCACTAACTAAATCTGCGTTCAGTATGTATACTGATCGTTGAATTATTGATCTTAGAGCATGAGTAACATGCATTTTAGATGATTATTTCCATAAAGCCAAGGATTGGTCAAGTTTTTATAAAGAATAACTTAAGCTAAGCTTTAGCTAAACACGCCTTATAAATCTCAATCTAAGATAGCACTGTTGGTGCGCGGGTGTAAGATGGTCTTCCTCGTATAATCTGTACCGTCTTAGTCTTTCCCGTCTAACCTTTATATCCCGATTGTTATGTCGATTTATAGTGGATTATAAATACCTATTTAAATAGAGTATATTGTCGCTGTCGCTGAGTATATAATTACAAACTTCATAACTTAAATAAATACATAATCCTTCTATGTTGTTTTGATTACAATTCTATCTGAAAGTTTATTACATTAAGCTAGCTGTTACTCGGATGGAATCGGATTTAAATTCTGTTTAACTCATTGTCAAATCATAAAATCTTTTAAACTTGAATCCATTGTACAAATTTCTTGCTTCTAACATCATTAATTTAGGCTCAGTGGTGATGATTAACGCAGTTAGTGGGTCGGGACGTGTCTTTTTATATGCATCACATCTTGTTATGTACAGCCATCATATTTTTTTGTGGTTTTTACAAGCATTTTCTGTAATCATCGTCAATATTTCAGCCAATTCAAACAAAACTTTAATTAATTATACACCATATAGGCAACAATCCATACCATCTGTATCCAATGTTAATTTTAAAATATTTTACGTTTTGCTTATGAAATTAAAATTCTTTACATATTCACTTAGAAAACAAAGCAACTCTTTTGATAAATCATAATTCTACGTGTAATTTAATGTCGAGTTCGAAAACCAATAGATGAAGTCCGAGAAATAATAAAGGCAATGAAACTCTTGGCTACTCTGTTACAATGTTTCTTTGTTATATAAACTATTCTTATATCTACCACCTTAGGTATAACTCATACAAAACGTTACAGCAAAAAAAAAGGGTTGTATCGCATGTCACTGCAATCGCTAAAACATTGATGACATTGTAATAAACAACTATGCCTGTGACTGTTTTAGTGGACCCGGGCGCATGCACCGAACAGCCGTAATACTTTAGCCTATCAGCAGGCGGAATCGCCATTCGCGTTGCTTAGCAACGAGTACATAACGTGAGCATTGATGTCACACTTTTTCGTGAGTGCAGCCGGTCATCAATTTATAAGACGTTATGACGTCAAAAAAGGATTCAAAAGTCAAAATAGTTATTTGATATCTGTGACAGTCATAACCAAAGATATTAATAAATTGCAATTATAACTGCTTCCATTAGATTTAATAGCATGTTTTGAAGCAACTAGGTACAGAAACCATTAAAGATTGTGTTACAAGAGTAAGTTGACATACCTTGTTACATTAAAATAAGGTATCCGTATAAACCAGTGACCCTTTCCGACCTAACACAGCATACTCACAGGGTAAAGTTAGAAAGGGTAACTATTTACAATAAAGTAGGTACTGTAGTTTATTTACTATACTTTAATAATGATATATACTTTATTGTAATTAGGTATTACGCACCAACAGTATATAGTGTTTTAACATTTTTTTAAATATAAGGCATGAAAAAAAATGAAAATTGGTCGAGTGGTTAGTGACCTGCTAAGCCAGGATAAAACTTTGTGTGATGATCACGATGGTTTATTATGTGCCTGTGTATAATTTATCTATAAAATATATGTATTTAGAAATATATAAGTATGTTTATCAGTTGTCTGGTTACCATAGTAGAAGCTCTGCTCAGTTTGGGATCAGATGATGTTGTATTAGTTGTCCAAAGATATTTATTTATTTATTATTTATTAATTTTAGTTACCTATGCTAACCAAAAAGCTACTAGCCAAATTATATAAGAAAATTGGACAACTTATTTATACACAACTCTAAATAGTATGCTTAAGTGATACGAGGTTTTATTATAGATCGAGCAACAGCAACACAACGGTAGGTGGACCAATAGATAATTAAAAAAACTAATAAGTAAATGTATCAAATCTGTTCTAGTACAATTGTTTTTTAAAGATGACTCCTGCAGTGTGGTACAAGCCCTATGTCGCGGGGGATTTTTCAAACATACGTATCCCGTGTGGAAATCGAACCCACGACCTCTTGCGTAGCAGTCGGACACACTCCCACCGCGCCACAGACTTAGGCTTGTCCAGAGACCTTTCACAAATCTTCTGAATATCCCCCCATTTCCTGAATACACACTGCAAGTATGCATAACGGCGATTAGAGTATCTCATCTAGTTCCACTATACCATACTTACTTACGCTAGCCCACACATTTTGTTGATAAATACCAAGGCAGATTCGCTTAGAGGTAATAAATTTCACAAGATTACCGACGGCATGATTAATAAATGTAAGCTGAACAAAAATGAAGAGCCGATGCCAATCGATCAACGTGGGTGTTTAATATGCGTGCGCGCTCATTTATCTTTATCGATTAGTACGATGGTAATGGGACTCATACAGGAACTTGAGAAGGAAGAAATTATGCACCGTTAGGCTTTTGCGTTTTGTCTAACGTGTCAAAGGTGCTGCTGATTCACGTCTTGGCACCTACGTGTTTTATTCGATAATAGGGTATTTTACTGAAGTCAAATCAGCCTCTTTTTAAGAAACGTGTAAAACGACCCGCTTCGTACAAATTTGTATGGAATGCTAGCATATGACGACACGTTTTCTATGGTCATTTCATTTACTTTTAGTGATTCTCTTCATGATTATAAATTAATAAACACGTTAAATTAATAAATGAACATTATTTTTAGAACACTTTATGACATATTTTTACATGGTTATTATAAAATATTTTATTTTGTGATTTACGTATTAGTTGGTAAGTTATGACAAGAAGTTTGATGTGGTACATTTTTTCCACGTTTTATATTACTGGGTCAAATAAATGCCGGTGACATAGTCACACAAAATCGCATCAAATCAAATAGCTACCACTTAATTGCTATCCTTGTTAAACGACTCCAAAAAGGAGGAGGTTATCAGTTCGTGTTTATTTTTTTAAGAAGAAGAAGAAGAATAAGATAGTTTTATTTGTACCCCAATATAAATGAAATAAAAGATTTTTTTATGTACGTTCGGGCATAACTCCGTTATATATAGACGGATTTTTGTTCGAAAGAGGTTTATTCCAAAAAAGTCCCATATAAATTGCATAAAGATCTGATTTCTCCTGATGATGAGTTTCAGAGATAGTCTACAAAACTCTTTAATAAATGTAAGCAAATCAGCCTTGATTGAAGTCGGTTAGATGTTTTTATTGTTAAAAACGTTTTCGCACACAAACATGATGTAGTTATGGCACAGACGTGTCATCTGCTCTGGTCATAAATGCGTCTTGTAGATAATTCTGAAGGGTCAGGCATTTATGAATATATATATATTACGGGTCTTAATCGCGTGAATAATTTAAGGGAAAATACCTTTTTTATTGCACGACGTTTCGACCGTATTGCAACGGCCATGGTCAGGGGTAGACAGTCTACCCGTGACCGGACGTGGTTATTCACGCGATTAAGACCAGTAATATACATATTTTCATAATGTGTACAAATCGCGAAAGTTTATCAACGGTCAGGCATTTGCTTAGATAATGGTAAGTATAAATAAGTATTTACTAAGTTTTCTACTATATCAAAACGAATGTTAAATCTCTAGAAGATAAAACATAACAACAATCGTAAATTGGTTTGTATATCAGTTCGTTTATAAATCAATTTCATAAATCAGTTTTCACCGATGGCGCATTAAAAAAAGGAGACAATAGCTGCTGTTAACTCACCTGACCACTTACTACAAAAATGGTAGCACAAGGCAGATAAAAATGACTACAATAATACAATAAAAACGACTGCAAAAACATATCCATAAAGTAGATAATCTTTGATGAATGTTGCTTTTACTGTTTTGATTGATAACACGACAGTAGTTTAAATCACCTGTGCGGTGGTGAAGGGACCGGGCCGAGACCGGACCGACCTCAATCTGATATACCTCAGTCCGTCTCAACTTACGACTAATTACTGAAAAGTCAAGTAATCTTTAATTATTGCAACACTGAATAATGATCGACATTAAGTATTGCCACATTTTGCACTTAAAATTGAGAGCTTTGCTTATATTTTGTTTGTACTGACATCATAATAAGTCTAATTCTAATTTATTGAAAATGTGTGTTTGATCTTTTGTAATACCTTCACTTAGAAATATATAAAGTCACCGTGATTTTTGTTTAGGCGGTTCGCACACTGCCCCGCACTACGCTGCAGTGTGCGTGGCGACAAAATTGTGCGCATGATAGCGAGAGTGCAAATCTGCATTATCTGAAAATTTCTTCGAAGTAACTTCTCACTAATGTGTGATCTCCAACACTGTGCCTGAATGCATTCTCTATGTGTTGTACTATGCGTGTTTTCAATACAAGTAATGTAAGAACACGCACTAACGTGCTACGTAACGTGATGCGGGGCAGTGTGCCAATAGTCTTATGGTTAACTTACCACAATCACTAAAGCTATATATTGCGAGAAAACTTTTACTACAATCGAATTTAAAGATGATGTAGCCTCTTCTAATCCTGGGCCCGTTTGGTTGATTAAGTTTGACCTTTGTCCGAGTGCAGCAAACGATTTATCTCTTAATAACCTGGAAAGTGCCATACTTATGCCTTTAATTAATATCAAAGCTACAGATGAAGCTACGGGTAAAGGCTATAATTACTTCCATACACATTGTCATTATCTTTTGTCATAAAGAAGGCTGAATAACAGATGTTAATGTCTGATATTGTAATTCCATGTATGTTATGATTTAAGATAAAATGACTCGGAATATAAAAGCTTTTTAAAATAATATTTATATTGTTTTGTAAGAACCTGCTACTGAATTGGAGTTGTTAATAAATTATTGTGTCGGTTTTTATATAATTAAAGCAACTCTTTATTTTAGAGTAACTTTCTTGGCGGCTTCGCTCGCGTTGTTGTCGTTT
The DNA here is from genome assembly GCA_945859575.2 of Herminia tarsipennalis. Taxonomy (NCBI): domain Eukaryota; kingdom Metazoa; phylum Arthropoda; class Insecta; order Lepidoptera; family Erebidae; genus Herminia; species Herminia tarsipennalis. The sequence goes on along the minus strand of OX243846.2, from coordinate 14,518,132 downwards.
ATACGGATAAAATTATACTATGATGCTCTTCGAGTTTCAAACTACCTCTACAACAAATTTTATCCAGGATTTTGACGTTTAGGCGCAAAAATGTCACAAATAAACAGAATCACATTGGCAGTTTTTACAGGTAAGCAGTATTTTAAAGGAAGATCCAGGGTTTAAAGGTTTAGGCGTGAAAATGTCACAAATAAACAGAACCACAGACGCAGTTTCTACATACAGGTAAGTAGTATTTTAAATAAAATATGTTTTTGAACAACTTACAAATGATGACAAAATGTCTCGTTACCGCTTGCCTAGTCTATCAGCGAGTGGCGATTGCAGCGACATGCAATACAATTGGAACTAAAGCTATCAGCCTATCAGCGAATGGCGATTGCAGCGACATACGATACAATTGGATCTAAAGCTGTCTCAGGCATAGTTGCTTATTACAATGTCATCAATGTTTTCTTAAAACGTTATCACGGAAAATTATCGCCCGTAAACCGACTTTACAGATAACCATTTTTTAAATCATGTCAAAATTATATATAATGATGAATCTTATTGTAATTCTATTGCGATATAATATTACCAACAAGATCTCGATCCAAACTACTTATATCCATACTAGTTGAAATTTAAATGCAAATCACACGGTTGAGGCATCTGAATACAATCAAAATCGCAACTCACACAACTGAAAAGGATTACTTGGTTCTAAATTTAAATTCTAAATAATAACCAAAGCTGTCTAGCCGCTACGCACGCAACGGCGCACGCGCACCGCCCGCGCGTGCGCTCAATCCGCTCTAATTTCGCAACTTGGTCACTCGCTGAGGTTATCAGCAGTAGGTCAACTCGATATTGATGGTGACACCTGCGTTTTACAGCCAGTGGATGATTTGTAATTGTTTAAATTGCGATAAAAGATAGATAATTCAAACAATGAGTTGTGTTTGAATTAATTTTAATAATAATACGTTTACTATATTGTCGCTAGGTGCAATGTGATTTAAACAAAAAAAGTCAAACCTTGTGGGAAATTAAATAAAAATATTGTCTGTAAAGTAATTTTACGGGCGATAATTTTACGTGATAACGTCTTATGAATACATTGATGACATATCTTAGTTGTTGAGTTGCTTAGCAACCAATCGATAACGTTAGTTCCAATTGTATCGGATGTCATGTCGCTGCATTCGCCATTTGCAACAGCTTGGCAACCGTACAATAACGTGACTTTTTTTAGACAGTTTTTCGTACGTCCCCCCAGTCATAGATTTATAAAACGTTATCACGTCAAAAAAAACAGTAAAAAGCGGTTTTTAATCTTGTAATAGTAATTACTTATTGAAAAATCTAATCACACACAATATTATTATTTCATTGTAAACTTATAAATTTATCAAAATTTAGGTAAATTTATTTATGATTGTTTTGCAATCGTAGAAATGAATTAGGTGATTGTGAATACCTACCTAAATGGGTAAAAATGAAATATAGAACAAATCAATTATCATCTCTACTAGTCTCACAGTGTATAAAGCAAATAGGTAATTAGATTAAGTAACTAACCCTTATTGAGTGACCCCATATAACGAAGAAGTTGACTTTAAAAATATAGTTGATTAAATTCATAACTCTAATCGTCCATTTATGGAACAAATATGAGCAAATTTTAGACGGATGACATAATTATGCCCCATTTGAACAAGAACAATGATCCTCCCGTTATCAATTCACCGTTGTTGGAAGCAAAATTTCTGCGTTATCACCGGTACATTGGCGCAGTTGTAGACGTCGTTTCGCCTTGCACTATATCACGCCGGATATTTACCGCCCGGCCACCGCCTGCCAGTAACAGCCTTATCTGTTATCAGTATATGGATAGATACCTTATTGGATGCCTAGCCGTATTCATAGGTTGGACCGCTGGATTAGCGTTAGGATTTCAAATGGTCTTTATGTTAGTATTGTTGCAGTGAAACTTATTTTATAGATGTGATGTTTGAAGGAAATCGATTTGAGAATATTTTATACCAACGGCCGGCTCAGGCTTTGCTTGCAACTTGTCCACCATCTATCTACATATTAATTTAAAATATCTTGAGGAAATTATTTTAAATGTTAATCAAAATCCGTTTTGTAGTTTTAAAGATCTAAGAGTGCTATGCTGTAATGTAACGTTGCAGATCCGAGCATTACATCGGTGAGAGAGGAGAACCGAGCATTATAATGCGCAACCTGTAATGATACTATCTGTAATATTTTGATAAAGTATAACTTGTAACATTAAATAAAATTCGAAAATTGAATCATAAATGTCACCTTAAGCCATAAGCCAGGGTCACGTGAACAGACAGCGGGAAGCGGCTTTGTTTTGTTTTATGTACCGATAAGGTACGGTGATTAGGTACTCCTGGTTCCACCACCTACAAACTATTTAACTGGAATAAAACTAAAAAACAAAAAAAAAAACCTGAAAAAAAACATCAATTATACTATCAATTATACACGTCTGTGGTCCCAGACGTGTGGTAGATGTTTGTGTGACAAAAGTACTCGTAGATAGTGACGGGTTAATTTGTAATGCTTTTCAAAAAAAAAATTACTAAGTTATTTGGTGTAATGTAAAGAAGCTAAGAGCGGAATATTTTTAGTATATTACAAATCACCCTGTATACTTATCAAGGTAACATGCGCAGATACAACAAGGGGTATTGCAGATATATATCAATGTATATCTATTGTATCTGCGCAAAAACTAAATAAGACTTATTAGTATTTAGCTTCGTAAGTAGGTAACATTACATATATATTAACTTTTTGAATCGTTATATCTCAGAAACGATGGCTCGTAAGAAAAAAAGTATTGATACATTTTTTATAGATAATTTTATGATCTACAATTTTTGTCTGAGGTACTTTTATGATAAAACTTACCGTTTTGCTGAAAACTCATTTTTTTACCTTTGACCTTGAATTAATTTTTTTCCTTACAGGGGAATGATGGGGAACTTCTTGACATTGTTTATAATTATATTTTGAACAATTTCACTGAAATTCAGCTTGTTGGGACTTTATGTAACTTCACTCTCATTTTTTGGTCTAAATTGACCGGACTAATAGCCTTATTTACTTTAACTTCGTCGTAGTCGGTAACTTACCAGTGGATTGTGGAAAATACGAGAAAAATTGAGGTACTATGTGCAGACGCGACGGCGCGGTCTAAATCTAGTTTAACATACACCACAGTCTTAACTATAACTGTGGCACTATTACGCCAGTGAAAGGGAGGGTGGCCATCTATTTTAATAGACCAATACATCGCCATCTTTTGTGTGTGTGCATAATAGTTGCGACAAGGGTTAGTGGCCTGGGTGTGGCTGGCCAAGGCAGGGTATCGATAGCGATGCAAGTGTTCGTGGTTGATCGGATATGTTCGGGTCTGTTCGGGCTTGTTCGCCCAGGGTATAGGAGCACGCGGAAGCTGATGTGTCAACGTTCGTGTATTAATTTATGTGGTCTGCTATGCACAAGATGGATTAACTATGTTGTAGTATTGATAGGAATGTTTGCGTGGTAGAAATGTTATTGGATAAATTGTTACATGATGTTATATTAAGATTAATTAATTATCAAGGAGGCAGTGAAAGTAAAATTGAAGACATTTTCAAGACGCGGACAAATTAGAAGATACTGCTTTTATCCTGTTTTGGAACATAATTAGGTTTTAGGATGAGCTTAGTCTATACCTTCGTTGTAAGTTTTCTACCAAATTTTGAGTTTGTAGGTACAAATTGTATTTCGTTTCAGTTTGGGGACTTAACCAATGACTACGCAAAGGGATTTGTTAAAGTTTCGAACCATGCCTAATCAATTTTTTTTTGGATTTACTTATGACTAGCTTATGCAGGTGGCGTCTCTCGTTAACTTAGTTCACCCCATACAGATCAAGCACAAAAGAAAACTCTCTGATTATTTTTATATTTCTGGATTTAAAGGTTTAAGCTGTGCGTTGACGAGGAAAGGAATAAGTCCGGACTTGAATTTTCAACCGACTTCAAAAAGGAGAAGGTTCTCAATTCGACTGTATTTTTTTTTAATGTTTGTTATCTGAATACTTGCAGGCGGCTGGACCGATTTGAAAAAATCTTTTTGTGTTTGAAAGGGTATTCTCCTAGATTGGTCCCATTGTCGTCAAAGTTCGGATCTGATAATAAAATCTTGGAGAAATCGAGGGAACTCTTCAAATATTAAAGGCACATCTATAGTAATTTGGGAATATTTTGTTGTAATTCGTGCATTTACCCTTAAAAAACACCATTGAGTGAATTGGAACTGATGATGAAGACCACAGATGACCAGCGGAACAATTTAATAATAAATATTGCGGGTTGCGATCTGAGTATCGTGTTCGATACCTGATTCTTCGCCTCCGTCAAATCATGTAATGGAACTGATGGTCTAGTATCAGGTGAACTCCTCAAAAATCAATGGCCTTGTATCGCAAAACGCAACATTTTGTAATTATAATCAGATTACCAAAAATTTACTTCCGAAATAAATATAAGGTAACTAAACACAAAATACAACAAAAATAATTAAACATTTCCATAAAAGGCGCCATAAAAGTACATTTCCTGGCACCCAATTATAATACCATACATACATAATATTTTTTTGTTGTTGTACCTATATTATTATTTGCTTTTTAGTTACCTTATATTTATTTTAGAAGTCGGTTTTTATTTATTTGTAAAAAAGTTTTTCTTGAATAATAACATTTATAGTATGTAGCAAGAAAAGTCTGTATGAAGCTAATATCAATACAATTTAGTTGTCATCGTGAACAACCTAACCTATACACGTTCCATTCCTAAGTAAATAATACACTGGACTATAGCTACGTTAAATAAATAATGTACAAGATGATTAAGAAAGTTCATCGAGTGGGTACATCTCAGTGACTTGCTAACTCTCAGCATGATACTTGATTCCCACTTGTAAGCTGCAGGCTCTATTCTATAAATAAATGAAATACATGAACGAAATTATGCACTTTAAAATTATTTACTAAGACTAATTATAATAATATAATAATAATATCTTGGGACAACTCACACAACGCTATCTGATCCCAAACTAAGCAGAGCTTGTACTATGGAAACCAGACAACTGATGAACATACTTATATATTTCTAAATACATACATATTATAGATAAATAACACCCAGACACAGAATAAACCATCGTGCTCATCACACAAAGTTTTATCCTGAGTGGGGATCGAACCCACGACCTCTTGCGTAGCAGTCGGATACACTCCCACCGCGCCACAGAGGCAGTAATTACATAATGCATGCGTAATATTTTAGATTAGATCCTCATTTTTCGTATGTGGCAAGCCATACGCGGTGCACTCAAAAATGTCCGCCGCGCATGCGCGTTGATGCATTACTAAGTGCAGCTCTTCATTTACCATTGTGACAAGATTTTGACTGTTCGCACGGGCTTGGCACGGACACAGAAAAAAAATAACGTTAATAAGAGCCTGTATTTATATATATACTAGCTGTCCCGCGCAACTTCGTATGCGTAATTTTTCCCCGTTTTTGAAACATTTCTCGTCGCTTCTCCGCTCCTATTAGTCGTAGCGCAATGTTATATAGCCTATAGCCTTCCTCGATAAATGGGCTATCCAACAAAAAAAGATTTTTTCAAATCGGATCAGTAGTTCCTGAGATTAGCGCGTTTAAACAAACAAACAAACAAACAAGCAAACTCTTCCGCTTTATAATATTAGTATAGATATATAAATACAGAATCTTATTCACGTTCAAAATACGTTTACGTTTATAATATGGTATATTACATGCTTTCGCCCGCGGCCTCGCCCGCGTAGATTTTGGTTATCGCGATAAAAACTATTCTTTCGGAGACTTAAACATGATGATTAATATACAGACAGATAAAGTTACTATCATATTTATAATGTTAGTTTGGATTATAGCAAACAGCCTTACTAGCCACACTAGCCTTTTCCCGCAGTTAAATATTGATTGTAATTTTGACACCACTTATATTTATTGCGATAACCAGCAAACCCGCAAACGGTGTTGTGACGAAGCGCTAGTCTTTCTTTTAATACATTAGCTATGCAAAATGCTAAACTATTTCTACTAAAGGAAATGGGTGAAAAACGAAAAAAGAATCTTCCCCCGATTATAAAATATCTCAATGATTGCCACTTCAGTTTAATAGATGGGCTCAATAGATGTATCTAGTTTTTTCTAAGCTATCATCGGAATAATAACAGTTTTTTTTTTGTTTTAAAAAGACAACTCCCGCACGAGAGTACAAGCCCTGCGTCGCGGAGGACTTTACAAACATACAAGTCACGGACACAAAGTACATCCAGACTAGGAACAACAATTTGTGGATCACACAAAGTGGTGTCCCGTGTGGGAATCGAACCCACGACCTCTTGCGTAGCAGTCGAACACACTCCCACCGCGCCACAGAGGCAGCCGAATGCTTAATTTGGGAATTAAAACTTATTGGAATATATTGTTTTAGGTACATTTATGAATTGCCTAATTATGGTGAGAACACAGCTGCGATCTTTACCATAACAATGAGTCAACATACCATTTAAGTACACCGATGGAACCTATTAGGCTCAATGGCTCAATGTAAATATCGAGACCAATTAAAATCACAGTATTGGCGAATACAATATACGCCGACACATCGCACAATTAACGCGTCAATAACACAATGTACGACCAAGAAGCGCATAAATTCGATACAACCCTGAACTTCAAGGCTGCCCCTAATTATAGCTTTCGAATGAGACGTCATTTCCTTACGCTTACGAAACATTAAAATGTAAAAAGAGGCTTTTTCGCGTTTCAAAGGTGTGAATTTAAATAATTGCAATAATCGCGGCGTCGGACGGACATGCGAACTTAATGAACGGGTGAACGGTGAACGTGAAGAAGACAGCCACACCAGCCGACAAAGAGACGCAATATCGCTCGTTTGTACGGCTTCTTAGAACATTTATACCTCACGATTCGTGGTCCAGTCGCGGTCGGATGTGGATCGCAGAGTTAGATATAACAGTCACCCGGACGTTAAAAGAAAAGAGGACTCTATCAGTCATCAGTCAGCAGTCATCAGTCCGATTCGAGAAGTAGGTGCCTATCTATTGCGAATACAGATGATCATAACGTAGGAACTTAATTGACAAATGTGTGGGAGACTACACGATCCGTCGAGCTTCGCTGTGTTTTAAAAAACTGACGCCACAAGAAAAACCGAGAATGTGTCAAAAATACCGTACTAAACTTGTAAGTTATGTTATGACACAGTAATTAAAAACTTTCACATTAGGTTAGAATCATGGGTATTTGCTGCATTAGCACCTACTAGATATAAAATTAACAGATGCAAACCAACCCATGCCACTGAAATAAGTGATGCAAGATATTAGATTTGCTGGTATCTAATATCTTGCATCACTTATTTCAGTGGCATATGATAAAGTAGACCAGCATTATTCTGTTAAGTCGTCTTGTGTAAAGATCTTTAAGTTTCGGTTCACACACCTCACTCCGGCAGAACAATTATAAATGAGGTCGATTCCATATTGGTAATTCTCGCCTCAGGTATTCGCATTTCCCTTATGGATGCACTAAAAGTTAAAAATATTAAAAAGTATAATATTTTACTTTTAAAACAGACGCTTCTTGTATTTTTGTATTCAATAATATTATCATCTCACATTTTTTATGACCGACGTTGGTTTAAAACTTCAGTGAAAAGAAATAAAGATAAATTTTATATTTGCATATTTAAGTGTGAATCTTTAATATTTAACGTATGTAATATAAAAATGATATGGGAAGTGTTTCGAAAAAACCGCATAGGCTTCAATAGTCGTTAAATCTTTTACGACCAAAATTTTGTTTATTTTTAAAGGCCTTTATTGTAACGATGCATTCTTAGTTTATTAGGGATATTTGTAAAAATCCCATTGGCAAATAAATATCTTGAGACTATGGAAACCATACAACTGATAGGTAAGCTTAATTATATATTTCTAAATAAATACCTACATATAATAAAAAAAATACACCTAGTCACAGAATTCTTAATCGTGCTAATCACGAAAAGGGTTATCTTGGCTGGGAATCGGACGCATTTCTCATTTCTGGACCACTATATAAATCAACATTACAGGTGTATTTTGCGTGACAGAACTACACAATGATATTTGGCGTGTTACGATCATAAATCTAATTTCGTTGCATAGTAATACTAGTGAAACACCGGCAACTTACAAAACCAATTTTATTTATATTTTGTCCTGGAAGACACATTGATATGTTCGTGAGCAAAAAGTTACATTGTTGGTTGTTGTTCCACGGGTAAGGGTTTCCGAACTATAAAAGCCCTTTTAAGTATACGTAATCATAGGTTTACATAAATGGCGATAAAAATTAAGAAATTAAGATACATCTTCAACCCATAAAGGTACTACATAAGGCAACAAGCGATTCACTCCGTTCACATACAGATCTGAATGCTGATGCTCAAGTACCGTATTTTTGCAATTGTAAAATTTTATTACCCCAAATTTGCGACAATTGTATTAACGATTACACCGTCTTGATTTGTTAATCAAGGCTGTAACCTTTTCTGTACGATTTGCAGATATTTTCTCAGTTTTATTGCCTGTAATAAGCCATTTATTCTCTGGAATATTCGATTAGTGCAGAAAATAGCTTAAATAATATCAAATTGTTTCGCGAATCGATAAGATCTTGCAGATGTTCATCGCTTTTCTTTTTTTTTACGGCTAAGTTAAGAAACGCGCAGGTCGTAAGCCTAATGATAAGCGTCACCTCACGCAAGCCTATAACAATATTAGTGCCACCCAAACTTTGGTGGCTCTTGCCACCAAAGTTTGGGTGGCACTAATATTGTAGAATAGATATAGATTCTTATCTACCTAACTGTTGATGTACTGGGCTCCTCATTTGAGACTTAAGTTTGCAAGTCTCATTTGCCCCGAAATTACACTTGCTACTGCTGAAACTCTATAATATGTTCGCATCACAATTTCACAGAAGAATAACTGACACTGTTATGGTACCCATCCAGAGGTCCTATGATTTATAATAATAACATTATATACCTTGAAGTAATTTTTATAGACATTTCTTGCCAATTACTTTACAAATACAATAATTGCATTTATGAAAGATAGAAAAATTTGAAGTCCAGACCCAGACAGAGTAATTGGCAAGAAATGCCTATAAAAATTACTTCAATATTCGGCCTGCGACATCATAATTTGTTAAAATGCTCTCTGTTATGAAGCAATAACAAAAGCCGTGATAGTTCTTTAACTACCGACTAGATGGCGCATGCGAGGGCCCAAACTCGCGAGCGTCAAGGGATAGAAAAATTTGCGGTCTAGTTACATAGTCCAGATAGGTGGTTCGCTTCTGGCCCCGGTTTGGCTACGGACGTCTCGGGTTCGATTCTTGGGCCTGGACTTCAAATTTTTCTATCTTTCATAAATGCAATTATTGTATTTGTAAAATTATATACCTTTTATTTCAGCCATCAATGGCCCATAGAAGTATATACCTTACAGACTAACATCCATACAATAAGTATCAGTAAATACAACTTAAAACTATTTTAGTACGCTTCACTTCCACCATGTCTTTATACATTCTTGTAGCAGGTTAAGACCTACCACCGGTTTATTTGTTATCATTATATTTTTACATTGTAAGAGTTTTTACAATCTAGTGGGAAGCCAAGTAGATGTAATACAACAATCCAATACGACAATAGCCATATGATGCACAACTTAACCTTTATGAACACCCGTGACTTGTTGGAATAAAGTGATATCTGGACCGGGCTGAAGTCAAGTTTAATCTCGTTGATAGAAGCCTTTCCTATAAAGATAAAAGCCTCACAAGAACTACAGACATACAGTTATGAATATTTATGTAGGTAAGTACTTATAGTGATATTAGTTTATTGACAACTCTGTCAGGCCTATGTTAATAGCATGTCAGCGTGTCAGCACTCACAGTCAATAACAATATTGATGAGATTGACAGTAGTTCGATACCGGCCTGAATCAGAACTTGATAGATTTATTATCTAAATAGAGTATGGATAAGTGGTCATAACAGCCAATAAATTTTCCAAAATAATTATTTTATTTAGTTGAATACAAAGTGCAAATAAATCACTTTTCATAAATCAGTTATTCTGAACATAAAAATAATCTTGTTTCCCAAATCAATATTCATTAATTAGTATGAAGTTAAGCTTATGACTCGCAAGCTTACCATTGCTAATAATTCAGTAAGAAGAACTCAGTTTCAGCAGTGGAAGCTGATTATGAAGCAGCATACTATTGACAGCCATTTCTTGCAATATGTTCATTGATAGATCACAAGGCTTCAGATAATTACTCTAACAATTATTCATTATGTAAATAAATGTTATGTTACAATGTGTGTGTGTGTGTGTGTGTGTTTGTGTAACGTGACCATCAGTGGACAATTGATATTTGAATGTTGAGTAGTGGTAGCGGCATCGATCACCTTAGGCCGTGACGTCTGAAGCTCATCAGTTACCGCCCGTGGCACTCAACAGTACCGTCTAAACTCGTCTACACATGATTGCCGCCGCCTCCCCAGCAGCCTGCCGCCCGGATCCAAAGTGATGAATGCCCCGACTTAACCCACATGACAACTCATTTTCTCGTAACAGATTCCATTACCAAACGTTCAAATAGCATAGTAGCAACGATCACCTTCGCAATAACAGATCATAATGGTAGCCTTATTCATACAACCATCATTATTTTCTGTCTCGCAACAAGGCAAAAACAATCAATAAAAATAAATCATTTAAATAACCATAAACACGTATTACAATGCGCCGACATTACATCTCCTAATGATTTCGCTAACGAATCATTGAAAGTGGTCGGATCGCGTGCGCGTGCCCATGTCCGCTGCGATCTAATCGCTGGTGTGTAGTTGTGTGTGTGCAAACTTTGTCTGTGTGTGTGCAATGCGGTCGTAATAATATGAAAGTGTTGTCCGGACCCCGCCCTAGCCTCGGGCCCGCTCTGTGTTCCATTTACATCTGCTAGAATACTTTATTAAGCCTTCTGTCGAGTGGGCCGCACTGATTCTTGCCTTGTCGAATAACTGATAACGATAAAAGTTACCGTAATATTCTCGATCCTTATGCAAGAGATACGCGTTAACAGAAGAATTTATACAATACATGGTTGTTTTATAATGATAACATTTTGGTTTATTGAAATGTTTACAAGCTGAATAAATCAAAACGTCGTGAATGACCAACATGCAGCAGAACAAAGTTGGCGTAGCGCCAGTATCAGCGTGGCTCACGATCAAGAGGTAGTGTACATATATCTGTTCGAATGGTTTAAATCAACCTTATAATCGATTCATTCGTTTGAGAACTACAATGCCGAACAACGAAGTTGCCGCATCACCAGAATCAGCATTGCACAGCTCGATTGCCGCGCAATTCAAATCCACCTCATAATCGATCCGTTTGTTTAAGAACTACGATGACACAGAAACATACACTGATACTCACATTAAACTGAGGTATAATACGCCTATTTTTGGGACTTACATTAAAAAGTCCCGCAACACCACTGTTTACCGGTGCACCCGTGACTTATTTATTACATTTTTGACTTACGATTCTCGTGACTCACAGTCAACCTGCATTGATCTATTGTTAAAATTTATAAGGCAATTATTAATACCAGGTATTATCCACTACGGATATTAAATCGACAGGCGAAACGGCAATAAATCGCAATAATTTCAGTAAAAGGACCGTTTATAACAATCATCAAGGGTTATTTTCAAGTTGCACTAGCATTTTGATCTTTCTAACAAGATCGGATATTAATACTTGTCTGAGTTTCACTGGGAGCTGTTTTTGTGGCATTTTGTACCATTACTTTAATCCATGCGGCTATAACTACATGAATTTATTAGAAACAAAAAGTATACCAAAGAAATTAAACTAATATTGACGTGTAGACAAAAAACTCTAGAGAATTTTATATTGTACGTAGAGTACGATACAATATACAATTGCTGATGGACACGGAATCTCGTAACATCTTTCGTACTAAGTGGTCTAAGATTCTTGTGTCGCTCGAGCAAAGTTTGTACAAAGGTTACTATACTTTCGATATTTTGTAGTTAAATGCTGCAGCGATCAACCCAACCCTTATTTTTTTTATACTACAGAATGAGGAGACGTAAGCGTCACGCTAGCTATAACAGTACCAGTGCTACCCAAATCCTTGTTTGGTAAAAATCCGGGTCCTTCATCACTATCTTTTTGGAACGAAGTTCCTTAACGCGCGTGGCGGAAGGGGGCTAGACGGAAAAAATTAAGACCAAAAGTTGTAACGACACTTTTTGCTATAGTTGTAAGCCGTGCGGCGTGCGCGTGTTTCTCTGTCTGTCTCTCTCTCATAGAAAGTAAGCAAGTTATTATCGTTTCGTCTTTCTATTTCGCATTGAAAAGTGTGGTGCCGCGAAGATTAAAAAAAAAAAAGTAGTAAAAAGACGTGTTAACATACACGAAAGAATAACTGACACTGTTGTGGTACCTATCAAGACAGCCTATGGTTTAGACCTACCACAGGTATAAGCGTATAGTCAAGTGGCATAAAAGCTAATCGAAGAGAATGACGTCGGAATGGCGTCATTATATTCAATTGGCGTTTATGTCAATTGTCTAGGGGGCTAATTGACTGACGTTTGGGTAGTGTCGTTGACTCAATATCGTAGACATCACTTCGTACCATTCTTAACTTGTTGTAGCATATCTGGGTTCATATTCACGATCTTTTTTTCCGTGTCCACGGCAAGCTTGTGCGAACTGTCAAAATCTTGTCATAATGGTAAATGGAGTGCTCCTCTATACAGGGTGTAACAGAAAGGTGTGGTCAAATTTCAGCAGCTGATATGGTATGTTGTCAGTATTGCACCTATTGGCATTATTATTACATAGTTATAGCATATTCTTTTTATCAAAATGTAGTAGAGTAGTGAAAGGCGTGTGGCATAAGAATTATACCTTCCCTGGTATAAAATTCGATTGGATTATTATGGCATAGAACATTTTAAGTCATTCTTTTATTAAATAATAACTTTTTCATTCATAAATAAACGAATAAGAAAATAATAAATATTTTTAGAGGGTACTTCGATTTTGATAAAATTTGTGTGATACTGAGTGCACATACGTGCACTCAGTATCATGGGCACATACCAACCCTTGAATATGACCACACCTTTCTGTTACATCCTGTATATAAGATAGAAATGAATTAACGCGCATGCGCGGCGGACATTTGCACGCCTTGATGCATTTGAGAGCACACCCTCCCATTTACCATTATTACAGGATTTTGACAGTTTGCACGGGCCTGTCATGCACACAGATTGAGAACCCAATGTAAGACTTACGTCTTAAAAAGTCATAGATGGTAGGAATTTTTGCTTTGTGTGGGGTAGTCATTTAAAAAATGGAAGACCTTAGTCCCGAATGTTTGCCTGTTATGTTGTGTGATCATAAAGGACATTAACAGGTTCCCATCAGTTTTTTTTAAGTTTGATTATATCTTTAGCAGAGAGATCTCGCATAATAAAATTTAATTCCTAGAACATATAAATACTCAATACTTTAAAAAATATGACGTAAGCAATCATAGTGTAATTATTTCAAGATAAATCCTATTCATTCAGTTTTAATTTGGTATGTAATGAGCTTACCTATTAGGAATTCCGATCTACCCTCGAGTGACTAGACTAGACATTGTCTAATAAAGCTTGTGTACAAATGAGTCCATAAATAATTGCACACACAACATAGTTCCGACTCGTGTGTCATTACAAATACAATAGAACGTAAATCAAACTGCCTCTGTTTACTTTTTTGTATTTCTTGACACCTGGAATTTGTTGTATCATAGAATAAAATGTGAAAATATGTGGCAGATAAGTGTTGTAAGACTTTAAAGAATATTTCTTTGTCATTGTACTGAATTCTTTAACTTAATGTCTTAATTGATTGCGACAAATTGTAAATATGTTGTTCGGAAGTTATATTTTTATTTTACCAATAAAAAGGAAAGTGACTCATTTACTCATCAACGCTCTGCTTAAACAAATAGACCTATTGTATTGTATCTAAAGTCGCTGCGGCCTAAAAGATCTTTTGTGACGCCTAGATATCTCTAAGCTTTAGTCTGACCATAAAGTTGAATATACAGCTTGGTGGAGTGGCCTTAACGTCGTCAGGTGTGATTAAATGCCCTTCACGGTGCTGGCTTCTGGTGTGGTGAATTGCCTCGGAGTCACAGAGTATGTGTATAGGTGTTTCCTCATCCTTGTGGCAGACCTACAAACATTAGTATCGTTGAGACGCATCTGGTGCATGTGTTTGTTTAGTCTGCAGTGGTCAGATAGGAATTCTGATTTGAATCTTACTCATAGAAAGCGCCTCTTTAGTGAACCCTACGTTGAAGCCCACTAAGAGCGCTTTGGAGTGCTCTTGACCCGCTGACTTCGACCAGAGCTTGATACTTTGTTAATGGAGCATTTGGGTATACTGCAAAAGGCTTTAGATCCCCACGCTCACCCCTCATTGGAACTAGAAATCTGCCTTTTTAGAGAATATTCTTTGAGATCTAGACAAGGCAAAATAAAGGCTTTCGGAAAACTAGAGCTGTAATGGGGTTTCGCGGTCGGAGCCGCAGATTTAAACTATTGCTCATATAAATCTGAATTAAGCTTGTTTGTTGAACCTTCACTGCTAGCTTTGCAGCACAATCAAGTTTTTAATTCTTGATATTTACATGAATACAAACCCTGACTACCACTGAATACTAACCCACGACCTACGGCTTACCGTAGGTCGTTCGATCCCCACCCAGGATAAAACTTTGTGTGATGAGCACGATATTTTATTCTGTGCCTGGGCGTAATTTATCTATAATATGTATGTATTTCGAAATATTTATGTATATTAATCAGTTGTCTGGTACAGGTTCTACCTAGCTTAGGGTCAGCTAGCGTTGTGTGAATTGTTCCAAGATTTTAGAAAAGGTAGTCTAGGAGCCTATGTAGGCTTTGGATTGGTTTTTTGAAATCCTACTCATTCATCGGGGTACGTTTTCCTAATACAAGCAATTTTTCTAAGCTCATAATTTACAGATGCTGCTAGTAACCATAAAAAAATATGTGAGTCTTTTCTATTCTATAATAATCAGGAGAAACTTTCACAAAACATTCTCTCTTCTCGCTATTCCTACGATCGCTATGTATTTGAATATCATTTACTTGCAAACTGAAAATTACAGCCTAAAGTTCTGCATATAATGAGTACCTATTTATATAACAGTGTACAGTTCAAATTTCACGCTACCGAACCCGCAGACAAAGCCTGTAATAACAATCTATCAAAATTTCCTCACAAAAATCAATAAAAAAATCTTGGGGCCATTAAGTCGCGTCCGCAAGTGCACCATGAATTGTACGCAACAGATACGATTCAGTTATTCCACAAAACACGAAGAGGACAGAAAGTAAAGTCAATATAACGCATGCTCGAGCAACGAGTCAGCACTTTCTGAACAAAGCCGACCAACTAATACACTTGTCTCAAGTCCGACTGCATTAACAAGTGCCGATCGGGTAGTTTATATCTACTTACGGGCTAGCACATAATTTTTTTTTTCGTACGGCTGTGCCGATTGATTCCGATCCATTGTCGCTCGGCCTAGTGTACTGTGTTCGGTAAAATTGAGCAGCTTTTTTCCCGAACATTCATCTATCTACATAATATCCGACTGTTACCCGCTTATTTGTGTAGCAACTCTTACAGACACAGAATCTCGAAACGTCTTCCAAAAAAAGTGACTGTAATTCCGTGTCCATGAACGATGTCTATGAGTGCTCGAGCGAGGTACGTATCAAGGTTGCCTTCTGTCCTCTCGTTATTTTGGTTATTCTGCACAGGATCACGTCTCGGCGTTGAGACACCAAAGGTTGGCTTGTGCGTACAGCGCTTGCGCAACCTATCGTAAGTAAATAGAGCAGATAGATGCGGTGGGCGCAATTTCTACGAAGCCTAACTCGTAATTTGTCCGCAAAATTTGTTAATTACGCAATCTATTGGAGGTTGGAGGTTTGAATGCTCGTTCGTGCTTGAAAAATGTACAATCCGGTTTGCCGGTTGTCAACTTGTCATCTATATTTTGTTACGCAGATATTCTTGATCATTAAGACGAAAAAATGTGTAGGAACAATGTCGTCACGCGGTTTTAACGAGAAGTTGTTTAGTTAATGAATGCGAGCATTTTTTGTTCAGAATCGCGATGGCTTTGACTTTTTGTATAGGAAATTAGGTGCTGCTGACAAAGAAGATTAAATAATTACAGTAATTAGTTAACAAGTTAGTTACCTTGTTCTAAAGAAGATTTTAAATATGCCGAATTCGCACTGCGGTTTTCAGTTAGTATATAAAATAATAATCGGTAATTTTTTAAGGTTGAGGTAATATTTTTTCATAATTACCCGTTAATTATAATCAGTGATTATCATAAATTTTAGAAATGCTGTTTCTGATAGACGCGGGCGTAGATGTTACCTGTGATTTGACCCGCGTGTTACAAATATTGGCTTCTTTTAGTCATCCTTCTTGGTGAAATTTCCAAAGTACGTTTATTACTAACACCAACTTTACTTTGTAATTAAGTAACCACTTCGATTTCTAGGAATTAAGAAAAATGACTAAAACTAACTAATTCTGAAACGTAAAGCAAAACTTCTTTATGTTTCTTTCTCCTTAGTGGAATTTCTTTCACGTGTATCACATATTTTAGTACATTTCCTAGAATCAGTAACATTTCTATAGTGAGTAGACGTGACATTGTTATAAAACAGCAATGGGTAGAGTACGAAACTACTTAAAAAATACCGGTCAAGTGTAAGCTGTATTCAAGGACCAATGATTCTGTATAATGTTTCATAATTTTCGTTGTTTATGAAACTGCATTTTTCTACAGCTTCAAGAGATCGTAGATCGCAATCTGATGTACCTAAGTCATATGTCAGTTACCTATATGTTTTTATTGAGTTTAAATTTCGTTAAGCCTATCTTACCTGCATAATGCACTTAAATACCTAAAAAAATGTTTTTGACAGATCAAGATTAAAGTTAAGAAATTAAAAAGTAAGGATCTAAAAATAGTTAAATAACGATTAAAAATTCTAACGAATCTGACAGACTAGCGAACAACAGAGTGTTCCTATAGGGTTTCTTACCTTTTACTACGGAGCCCTAAAAATAAGATGTCATGAAGTAGACAAAGAGTTGCGTTCCAGTTCATTGCGCAAACGCAACGATCGATTACAATAATGCCAACCTTGACAAAAATGTAGTGATTTATGCCTACCACAAAACGTCAAAAGTACAGAAGGTGTTTTTCAAGCAACGCTCGCTATAACAACGCCCACATAGATATCGCTCACGTATAAAAAATCTCGAGACGCCTGCCGAACAAGGCGGTTTGGAATGTTCTGTAATTCTGTGTCCATGAACGATGTGGTGTGGTACTGGCTTAAGAATAACCCACCTCATCTCTTCCCGTGGGTGTCGTTAAGGCGACTAAGGGATTTCCCGTCTAAGGTCGGGCAGCGTCCTCTGCGTATTTCAAAGCGGTTCTGCGATCGCCAACCTGCTTGCCAAGCGTGGCGATTATGCCAATTATCCCCAGGTCCTATCCACGGTCTCCCCAGTAGAACATCATGTGGTCTATATATCCAGTGGTCCAGCGAGGTATATTGAAGCCTACCTTCTGAACACTCGCTATTTTGTGTTACTACTCTATTTCCTAATTGCGTTTCTATTATTTTAATAGATAATTTTGACAGCTATTATATACATAAATGGCATTGGTATTTAGGTATATGAACTCTTTGTATGCCTAAATACCATTGACATTTAATGTATCTAATTTTATCTGTAACGTTTTGGCGGTGATATTTACTACTAGCTGACCCGCGTAACTTGGTTTGCGTCAATTTTCAAAATCGCTGAAACAGGTGTTTCTTTATTTTAAACGAAAAAGCTAAATACAATATTTCACTGATCTAACTTCAAATCTGACTGAGTCTCATACAAACTTGCAAACTCTATTTTATCCCCTTAAGGGACGAATTTCTAAAAGACCCTTCTTAGTGGATGCCTACTTTCATAAAAGGCATCAACTGACAAAATTTTAGGTTTGTAACCCTAGTGGTTTAGGCTATGCGTTGATGAATCAGTCAGTCAGTCAGTCAGGACAAGTGATTATATATGTATGGATAAGTTTTTTTATTTAGTCGCCAGTATTTTAATTTACTTACATTATTAACATAAATATATATCGGGTAAAACATTTAAAGGTACGATACCATATATTCATCGGAGACGTTTTGATCAAATTGAACCGGTTGTGGTCACTGGTCGACTGATAAATATCGCATGAATAAGTGGCATAAAAATATTTCACGTGGTTAAGTCCTGTTATTATACAGGTTGATTTGTAAAATACTAATAACCTCTTCTTTATAACACTAAATAACTTTGTTATATCAGTTGTATGGGTTTTATTTTTCAAAAATTATACTACGAAGTTATTTGGTGTAACGTAAAGTATACTAGTATACTTAATCTAATATGTGAAAAAAATACGAAGTAATCTCGATATTATAACACCTAGCTACATACATTTTCATCTAAAATACACAAGAAAAAAAAAGGGATTTTAATATAGGTAATTTTCATTACCACTTAAATTATTTTTTCCGAATATTTTCTTTGGAAGAAAATAAATAGGTATTCTAGCAAGTGAGTCTTATGTTTAGAGATAAAATTTATGTGAGAGAGTAAATATCAATTATTTCTTATCATTTTTTTAATTTGGTATTCTTTTTATTTTCTTAATTCCATATTATGTGTTGTAGTTGCAGTGCTGCTCACTCCCTATAGACGTTAGTGTGATGATAATAAGTAGCATGTGTTACTTCTTACATCCTCAGCTGTCGGACATTGAAAGTCCCGTCAAAGTCCACCCAGCCGTGTTATTTTGATATTACAACCATATACATCAATTTTATTTATTTATACAGATTTGTTATCATTTATTTTATAGGGAAAAGGCCATGTAAAGCCGTCGCGTGGCGCTAGTTCTTTTGATTAAGTCAAGGCCACTCGATCTCATCAGGGTGTTACTGTAATGATAGCGGAAAGACTGAATGGAAAGGTCACATGGTTAATGTTGATGCACTTCCCGTAAAAATAACCTGCCTTTTAAAGACTATATTTGACTGCCTCTGTGGCGCAGTGGGAGTGTGTCCGACTGCTACGCAAGAGGTCGTGGGTTCGATTCCCACACGAGACACCACTTTGTGTGATCCACAAATTGTTGTTCCGAGTCTGGGTGTAATTTGTGTCCGTGATTTGTATGTTTGTAAATTCCCCCGCGACACAGGGCTTGTACCCTAATGCGGGAGTTGTCTTTTTAAAAAAAAAAAAAAAAAAAAGACTGGGTCGGTAAGTCATTGTCAAATATCCCGAATTCTGAAATGACCGGAGAGAGATTAGGCCTAACGTGGCCGCAAGGGCCACGTCAGTTATTCCTATATATATATATATATATATATATATATATATATATATATATATATGTATATATATATATAAATATATATATATATATATATATATATATATATATATATATATATATATATTTCTCATCATATTCCTTTGTAACTTGTAAGTGCCGTAGGGTAATGGTCAAGGCGTCGGACTCATAATCGAGAGGTCGCGGGCTCAAATCCTACTCAATAAATTTTGACATAAACTCACTCCTAATGCAAACAATTACAAATACAATAATTGCATTTTTGAAAGATAGAACAATTTGAAGTCCAGACCCAGGAATCGAACCCGAGACTTCCGTATGTCAAACCGGGGCCGGAATCGAACCAGCTTTCTGGACTATGTTACTAGACCTCAAATTTCTCTATCTAAAAATTACTATAACAAACAAATAGCTTAGCTGGAGGGGTGAAATATATTGCTAGTAGTGTGCGACCCAGATTGCTAGTTTATTAAAAAAATGGTAGTCTGTTAAGTGGGTTTACGGAAGATAATTTTACGTGATAATGACATAAGAAAACATTGATAACATATCGTCATTCGCGTTGTTAAGCAACCAATCAATAACTTTAGTTCCAATTGTATCGCATGTCATGTCGCTGCAATCGCCATTCGATGTTGCTTAGCAACCAATCAACAATGTCCCTTTTTTAGACACTTTTTCGTAAGTGCGGCCGGTCAACGATTTTAAGACGTTACAGAAAACAGTTCAAAAAACCTCAGTGGTAGGCACCTTTTTTTCAACAAATTATAAACAAAGAAGACCGACAAATCGCGTGCCAACTAAATTACGAACACGTGTTACTTCTTGGTATACACAAACATAGTTATTACTTCTATTATTAGGTGAATGTCATTTGTTTTGGTCGTTAGCGATGTATCATCAGACTATTAAGCAACATCACACTGATTGTTCAAAGTATTGCGTCAGAAATGCACGTGCGGCTGTGGTCAAAGTTACCCTACATTGTAACCATCGGTAAAGGAGAAAACGATTATGGCAATGATATTAATTATTGAACATAAAAAGGCTTACTTTTGTAAGTGAGAGTATCAAATTGCCCCGTAATTGACACGTGTCGGACAAGTGTCAAGGATTTCTCTGTGACAATGACCGATTCGAAGAAAATTGTTTTTTAAAGTGTTGGGGCCGGCAATGATTTTGAATGTAGTTGTCACTGTCGTATTGTATAAATATGAAAGAGCTGCAAAAACTCTTTGAATTTTTAAAATAGGTAGGTACTAAAAATTAGTTAGTAGAAAAATATTAGAAATTATTAAAAGTATTAATAATATTTTAAATATATGTCATTTATAGAAATATTTATTTCTGAACGGATATAATAGCAGCATATGAGCAGTAAAACTGGATTAAGGTAAGTACTCAGGTTAAAATAAACCTGAATTACATTTTTAATGTCCCAAAACGGAAATTGCATTAAATAAAATCATTTACTTTTAATTGTTTTATTATTATTATTATTTCCACCTTTCATATCCGATCACAATCGTATTACATAATTTATTTAATTCCCACACTTACCCGTATTTCCTCTCTATTCTATATAACTTAGTCATTATAAAATAAAAACATTTTATTATCAATAACACTTAAATTAACTGTAATAATATTGGCAATTCAGACCATTATCCCCAATGTGTAATGATTTCATTAAGATCAGATCGGTTGTTTAAAAGTCACAAAATTTAAGACGTCCGATTCGAATGTGAACAGATCACGGAAAAGTTAACCTAAAAAGGTTTTAAAATACCTTTATGTAAGTAGTTCCTTTCGGTTACCCCTCCGGGGCAACAAGCGTCTGTTGAAATATTAACAAAGCTTAAATTAGCCAAATTATTCTTAATGACTACCGCTTATTGTTGTGTGTGGTCCAAATTTAAGTACGAATCGTTTATGTTATTCTATTTGAAAAGCAGCAAGTAGGCATTGAATTTCATAATTCCTTAAAGAGGATTGAGTCTTATTCATACACTGCCGCATTTCCAATCCTTAAGTAAACGCTTTCTGTATTAGTTTTGTGAAAGTTCTGGCGGGATTCAGGATTGTGTGACGTCATAATGAAGTAGCCGACCATTGACGTATAGACCAGGACTGCGACATCCTTTTCAATTTAAAAGTAAATATTGACTGCAGAACGTGAAAGAGAGAAAAACTCGTTCAGCCTTTCACAGGTATTGTCCACAAAGTAGCGTTGTCTGTTTCTAGAGAGTGGTCAATTTTGTGACGTTGTGGCGCAGTCGTGGTCTCTACGTCAATGTAGCCGAGCAATAAAAATGACTAAATAAATTGACATAATTACCTGACATCTTCTAACAGGTAGTCTAACTGCCGCAATTAAAGTTTATAGATTGAGAAATTGAAAGTTCAAATTAAATTTAGTCATTTAAAACTATGATAAGTCACAAAGTTCAAACAATCTAACATATTTAGTTCAAATATGGCACAACCCTATGATTGTGCCATATTTGAACTAAATATGTTAGATTGTTTGAACTTTGTGTAATGAATACCTATGTATTCATTATGACTATGTTAACTACCTCAAAATTATTTTTTTAATAATTATCTCCTAAAGTGTTCCAGATTTCAATAAAAAATTAAAATTTTACGCGAGTTACAGCTAGTTGAGTTATATGAATACCTACAAGCCATCTCATAATCCCGACCTCTTGGTTATAAAACCAAGAATAATACAATAAAAGTACGGCTTCATCTCAATCATTGTAAATCCTTATGAACACGTTCAGGTGTGCTCATTAAATAAAGATACAATGCTGCGCCCGCGGCGCTCGCCTGTGCGGGCGGGACCGGGAGCAGCAATTAGTCCTAACAATGTTGCCTTTATACATTATCTTTGATTGTGCGATACCATCTGTTGAGTTATTGTATTGTATCCGTAATTGTACGTAGATTTTCTGGAGAAGGCCATTTGGTGAATCAGTCTTAAGCAGTAGTTCTTTCATTGAGAACAAATTCTGCTTGCTTTTGACGTGGCATCGGCACGCACAAAAAAGTGTCACGTAGCAACGGTCACGTTATTGATTGGTTGCTAAGCATTGGTCTTTGCTAAGCAGTCACGTTATTGATTGGTTGCTAAGCAACGCGAATGCCGATATGTCATCAATGTTTTCTTATAACGTTATCACGTAAAGTTATCGTCTGTAAACCGACTTTACAGACAACCATATTTTAAATATTTTGTTTAATTTATGGCGTTATACTTATTTTTAGGGTTCCGTACCCAATATTACTTTTCAATTGATCAGCTGCTATTATTTATCACATATATCGATTAAACTATCACAGCTAAGTAGGCTTCACAAGTATACGTGTAAAGCCTACTTAGCTGTGATAGTTTTCCTTTTAATTTCACTATATCCTATATCTTAGACAGCCTCTGTGGCGCGGTGGGAGTGTATCCGACTGCTACGCAAGAGGTCGTGGGTTCGATCCCCACGCAGGATAAAACTTTGTGTGATGAGCACGATGGTTTATTCTGTGTCTGGGTGTTATTTATCTATAATATGTATGTAAAAGTGAAAAAAAAATCACTTTCCCACTTTACATATAGGGAAGGAACCTCAAAAAAAATGTTATTCATGATTTTATTCTTTCACTTTGTTGGCGTAAGTAATATGTGTATCCATGCAACATTACAGCCTTCTAGAGTGGCTGATGGACAAGGCTGTAATTTTGCATGGATATACATATAGCAGCTTTGATCAGACTGTTAGTGAACAGTCTGAGCAAAGCTGCGGACTGATGGGCGGACGGACATGGCGAAACTATAACGGGTTCCGTTTTCCATTTTGGCTATGGTGGTATGGTACCCTTCGCACTTGGCCGGTTCTTAGGGTTCCGTAGCCAAAATGGCAAAAACGGAAATCTTATAGTTTCGTTATGTCCATCTGTCTGTCGGTCCGTCCGTATGTCACAGGCATTTTACTCAAAGACGATTGATGAAATTTGGTGAAAAGGTGTGATATAGTAGCCACTACTTAGTTTGATAGCTAAATAATAAAAATAAATATTTTTAGGGACAAAAGCAGATTTTCTTTTCCAGCAAACACCAACGTGTGGTACAGGTATCATTCAACAGGTCTTTTAAAAACATTTGAAGATTTTAAAAAACTTTTTTAATTGAGTGATTTTTTTTGGAAATGATCGCTCCGAAAGATGCATAAATTGTGTCCTCCCTCCCCCCCCCACCATAACTTTAGAACCGTGTGACCAAAAAATGTAAAAAAAATAATAAAGGTAGTGTTTAATTAATACTTTAAACTAAAATTATTTCGGACATGATCAGATATATCGTCATTGAGTTATTGCCGTAAAACGGATTCCTAAGTCGAAAAATGATTCTAACAACTCCGTAAGATTTGTAAAATACCCCACACGGTATGTTAGGAGCAAATAAATCACATCCCCATTTTACATGAAGGGGAGGTACCCTACTATTTTTTAAAAGATTTTATTTACCACTTTGTCGCAGTAAGTAATATACACATCTATATAAAATTATAATTTTCTAGTGGATACTAATAGTATCTGAGCTAAGCTGCGGACGGACGGACATGGCGAAACTATCTGTTTAGCCATTTAGGCTAGGAACCCTAAAAATAGACATGACAAACTACTCATCAATTTCATTAACATAGACGACGATGTTAAGGACGTCCACCAACTTGAAAACAAAATGACAGCAAGTTCTAAAAGAAATATAAGATGAGAGCTAAAATTCGACATATATGGACTGATAGAATCAACTACAGTACGCTCACCCATTATTCAAGCCAACTAAGCGATAACTGTAACGCTCTAGCATCGCCTTTACAAATTGCAGATAATAATAGTGAGGGGCGTATCTCTGATAAATAGTACAAGAAGTATCCAAAGGGCCGGACATTATGTTACAAGGATAAATAAATATAGCCACCGCAGCAAACCTCGTTAGTGTCCTAGTTTTCATTTTAGTTACGGAACAACCATTTCATAGAAACCTAGATTTTCTACCAGACATTTTCGAATATTACTTAAGCTCGTTTTACACGGGCGGAATGCATCATCTCATATTGAGCCTGTTTTGAACATTTTTTTGGCATTGTTCGCAAAAAAGCATTAGCATCGTTCCGTGTTCAGTCTTTTCTTGACTTGATTTAGAAGCTTTTAGTAAGCTGAAGAAAACAAAAATTGTTATAAGCCAAGTACTGCAGTTAGCTGATTGAAATAAACAGTATTTTCGCGCAAATGTTGTAAGTAGTTCTAATAAAGATAGACAAAGCTAACCAAGTCAAACTCATTGTGGTGAAGGCACAATGAGAATTGATTTGGTTTCCTTTGTCGGGTTCATATTCGAGAGGAAAATTGTATTTCATATCGAGGAGGAAATATTGCAGTGGAGATACTAGGTAAAAGATAGAACGTTTAATGTCAATATAAGTCAGCAGCATGTGACTTTAAAATATGTGGGTATGAAATACTTTTTATTGATAATTTTGTAGATTTTCTAGCAATAGTTAGATACGTTTAAATTATGTGAATAAGGTAGACTCAGATTAAAGGTGAAGGTTCATCAAGGATACTCGCTTCAATGCCTTCAATTGATGAATCGACTCTATCACTCTTTCTATCAAGTCAAGCTGAAGTTAGAACTGATCGTGTGCGCTGATCTTAACAGCTGTGTACCTGTCACCCCATCTTTCACGGTGTATTAGGCTGAAAGTGGAATTGTTCGCCCACACTCAGAAGACATCGTCGACACTTCACATTACATAAATCAGACATGTTTCGCATCTTGTTCCCTTTGAATGAACATGGACACGACACGACGTGAGATTTTGTATTGGCCGTTATGTCAGCTGATGTTAATTAAAAATTATTGTTTATAAATTAGAAGTAAAGGTTTAGAGTCAGTACAGAGTTAGTACACAATGGGATGTGCTATAATACACTCACACAGCTAGATTATCGACACTATTTAATGTAATAGTATTTGTATAGGCTTTTTTTGCCAATTACTTTATAAATACAATTGCATTTTTGAAAGATGAAAAATTTGAAGTCCGGACCCAAAAATCGAACTCGAGACTTCCGTATGCCAAACCGGGGCGGAAATCGAACCACCTATCTGGACTATGTTACTAGACCTCAAATTTTTCTATCCTCTCATGCCATGCTTTCGTATCCTTTCTATTTTTCAAAAATGCAATTATTAAATTTATAAACTATTTAATGTGTTATAAAATATAACATATTATTATAAAAAAAACACCTGTATTCATACTAATGTGTATATACGTTGATTGTGATAGACATTAGATGTATGTATACACTGAGTCTACGGTGTATAGTATAATATTCTATTCTTAGCTTTATAGAGGTAATGTTTCGTAGTATATTATTTCTTCCTAAATTAAGATAAAGTTATAGTACTATTTAAAGGCATTTCTTAACAATTATTTTATTTAAACAATAATTATATATATGTAAGACTAGCTGACCCGCGCAACTTTGTGTGCGTAAATTTTCGCCGTTTTTGCAACATTTCTCATTGCTGCTTCGCTTTTATTGGTCGTAGCATGATGTAATATAGCCTTAGCCTTCTTCGATAAATGGTCTATCCAACATTGAAATAATTTTTCAATTCTGATCAGTTGTTCCTAAGATTACCGCGCTCAAACAAACAAACTCTTCAGCTTTATAATATTAGTATAGATAGAAAATGTTGATTTCCAGACCCAATAGAACAGAACCCAAAAAAAAAAAATTGTATAGCTTAAACCAAATTACATAGAACCGTCTAAAAATCATGTAAATATGATTTCCTTATTTATGTTAATTGTGATAATTTTTTTTTTTTTTCGTTGTCTGGTAAACAGGTTTACTTCGGGCTTGAGACAATACATAAGAGCATAAAGCAGTTGGAATGAGTTGCAAAGTAAATTATATTATTTTTGCAAAATATTCCTTAATTTTATTTTGATGTATTTTGATCCACCTAAATGTGTCCGTGACTTGTATGTTTGTGGAGTCCCCCGCGACACATGGCTTGTAAACTACTGCGGGAGTTCCCTTAAAAAAAAAACCTAATTGAGATTTCGACCAAAGGATGTAAGTAACAATAAAATAAACATAAAAAAGATTTCATATCTCAGTAATCCTATTAATTAAAAGTAATTGTATCCGTAAAAGTGCGTGTCTGATTGTGTGCGTGGGTGTTACGTTTGTAATAATTATAAGTCGATACCTACAGGATACAGTAGTTCCGGACACAGGATGTAATACAATGTGATCACTTTTATAATACCTTTAACGGTTTTTCATGTAATCCAGATCAAAGTTCTTTTAAAATGCGTTTCACAGCCGTCTTCCGTTATGCAAAGCGAATGCGACATCATTAACGCTGGAGCGAGTACATTACTGTATAATTAATGTGAGTACAAAGATTTCTGTACCAGTCCGAGTGAAAGGGTCAATTTGAGTTCCAAGAACGTATTACAATGCGTTTTGACAATTTATGTGTTTAAAAAATTCGTTCACATTGCGTAATGATTGCCTTTTAGTTTTTGATACGTTTGTTATGTGATTAAAATGTAGTATCCTTTCTCATCCAACTTTTGGCTAACCCTCCGAGGGTTGGCCAAAAGTTGGATGAGAAAAGAAGGAGGAAGACTTTCCTTTAAAATAACGAATAGATAAAATTGACCAGTAAAAAAATAATTAGATTCATTATATTTGTTTTTAGATCAACAATATGAATATAAAATATATTGATCATTGAGAAACGTACTCGATATTAAATAAATGAAATATACCTACCAAGCTAAATGCATCCATGTACCTACTACCTTGATACGTAAAATATAAAGTTAATCGTCTTCCAAACTGCTGAAACTGAGTGACCTGTTTTCTCATTTTAATAATAATAATATCTTGGGACAACTGACATAACGCTATCTGATCCCAAACTAAGCTTTAAGAGCTTGTACTATGGAAACCAGACAACTGATAAACATACTTATATATTTCTAAATACATACATATTATAGATAAATAACACCCAGACGCAGAATAAACCATCGTGCTCATCACACAAAGTTTTATCCTGGGTGGGGATCGAACACAAGACCTCTTGCGTAGCACTCAGATACACTTCCATCGCGCCACATCGGATCAATATCTGTTCAATCGTTTGGGAGCTACAATAGCTTAGATAGGCACCCCGTCCTCTTCTTTTGTAGGGTATTATACGAGCAATAGAACGAACAAAATATTCCAATTCGATAAAAGTTAGGTTCCAACTTGTCAACGTTTTACAATTTAATGAGACATCCTATTTTTTATATTATAAGTATTCATAATTTACAGTACACATTCATTTGTTAACTTAACTGTTTCCTAGAAAGGTATCGTATAACAAATCCGGTATGGCATCCTGAACATTAATTAACTTTGCAACAATCTTTTTTCAATGATCATAAAGAATGTGTTACTTTCCTTCCTCACGCCCGAGGACATATCCACAATTATGTTTGTAACAAATTATATCGAATTTTTACCTTACATATCCTGTTACTGTATAAAAGCAATATTAAAGTCCTATGGAAAATTACTTTTTTATATTTTCCGTTTCCTTATAGGTGTCTATGTAGACTCCTTTCTGAAAACAGTTATTCATAAAAAAATCAGGTCTGTGGTTCAGGCAGATTCAGGGCACGTTAAGGTAAGGCAAAGGAAACAAGTTTAAAAGTTTGAAGCATCTTTATGAATTTTGTAGCTATTACATGTTCGAAATTAAAACAATTTAAATTAGTTATATACCTACAATTTAAATAAGTTTTAGAACAAATTATAGCTCAAACATTTTATTCTGTCGGAAAAGTAGACGCTATGCATCGTGAAAATGGTGGCAAACTGGCTGTCATTATTTTCACAGCTCCGCATTTAATATGTGTAAATAGTGCGAAATTACGTTGAACATGCAATTAAAGTGTATAATAAATACTTGAGAGTAACAGAAATTGATTGAAATAATATAGGTATGCTTCACAATAGGTAATATAAAGATACCAATCGACCAATCCCCATAATTTTAAATTTATGTATATTTTTATAATTACTGCTTGTCAAGGGGCATTCTACATCATTATAAATTATAGTAACTTCTGTACTGCAAGCACGCGAGTATTAAATTAGCACTCCTGCGCCATTGTTAGAAATCAAAAGATAGCTTCAGGTGATTTTATAACGAAACAAGGACGCGCCCACTTCAAGCCTTAACATTTTGGCGAAAGATACACATCAATCATAATTATTTGCATACATACTGTTAGTCACGACTCACCACCATTATAACAAGACCCGCACAACCCCTCAAATATATCAATATAGCTTCAGAATTGTGTACCACGCAGGTCTCTATTTAATGGGCGTCGATTATCGATGCATACGGAGAGAAATAATCGAGTAGAATACTAGCCATTAACGACGGCAACCGTTTAATCATTTTTATAAATCATCGTTTGGATTATAAAGATAATATAAATAGCAAGAATAACATTCATAACTAGGTATGTACATAACATTACTTGGAATGTACTACAATGCTGAAAGTAGTTTGTGGGCTCAGAATCAGTGACAATTTTTAATTAAAAAAGAGAAATACATTACATATCAACTAGGCTAGGGTAGTAAGGCTTTAAAAGGACGCTGCTGCCCGTCCTCCGGTGTGAAATTCCTTAGTCGCCATAACGACACCCACGGGAAGAGATGAGGTGGCACTATTCTTAAGCCGGTATCACACGGTCGGTAAGTCTAATGGAAATGTTATCATTTAAAATATTACATAAAATTAAATTCAATGTTGTTCAAGCGGCGGTAGCCTAATGGCTAAGGCATCGGTCTCGCAATCGTCGCGGGTTCGAATACTACCGACGTGAACCCTCTCCTAACACAAGCCCTTGAGCTTAGATAGAGGGGTTAACAGGATTGCTAGTAATGTGGGACCAAAATCTCACTTACCTAGTTATCTTAAAAAAAAAAAATGTGTGGCACTCGGGGACTGCCGCGGTAAAGCTATTGCATAGTATTTTTATCAACTTAAGCAATTAAAACAAAATATATATTTTTTTAAGTGTTTTTTTTAATTATAAAAAAACAATGCTTGAATTTTTTTTTTCTTTAAAAAAAAATGTTTTTTTTTAAGTTTAAAAAAAGCAATTAAAAAAAAAATTTTTTTTTTAGTTTATTAAAAAGATTTATTTTTAAATTAAAAAAACAAAAATCTTTAAAAGTTCTGCTATTCATTGATAGATGGCAAAAGTAAAAAGTATCACCGCTGTGCCCGTCGGAGTGGGGAGCGTGAGGTTTTTTCGTTACGGAATTTCTGGATTCGGTCCCCGCGCTCAAGGCCCGCGATAGAAGCTATGCAATAGCTTAAAATGTTAGCTTGTATGTGTTCCAACATGAAAAACACAGCCGCTGCCTATGACTTGTTGGAAAAAAATAATGTTACCATTTAAGTTTTTTGTCAACATATGTTTTCATGTGATTGCAAGCTCTCGATCTGTCAAAGTGCTCTTATGCCTACGTTTACTAAAGCTTTTCCGAGGAGTCGCAATGTATCAAATATTCTACTGACGTTAATTTATGTCCTCGGTGTTTAATGATAAAACTGCATATATACTATCAGGAAGACTGTAAACTATTTTTTATATATTTTAATAAAAAAAAACTTAAGTACTATGTAAATATTACAATGAAGTTATTACAGCGTAAAGTACCCTATATTTCAACTGAACAAAGTTTAGCGGAAGCCTAAAGCAATTACACAAATATTTCGCACGTAATTTGCGCACGTACCTACTAATAAAGTGGTTGAAGTGAACAATAAATTACTTGAAGGATATTCAACATAAAGGTCGCCTTAATTGCCTAGGTCACATGTACGCCTAATTATAACTAAAAATATATTTTCGAACTACCCATTTTTCAACTTAAGGACACGGCAATAACTAACGATTACTCAGAGTATTACGCTGATCTGTACTGATCTAATAATATAAACAAACTGACACTAATACATTGCGATTGACAATCCACATATTAACAACGCACAATTAATTATCATTAATAGACACACGTTGAAAAAATTTGGGGTCTTCGTGGCTGAGACGGCATTGAGATGACAACGGATAGGATTACGTCGTAACCAGATAATGTAAGGCTTCCCACCCCCTCTGAGTGTACACCTGGTATTTAAAAAAAAGGGAGTGTAATAGTAGTTTGTGGGTCTAGTTATGTTGGTCGGTAAGTTGGCTCGAGTCACGCTCTGTGTCGCGACCGGCCACGACCGGCGCCCTACCGCTGCATTCCTCCTGTCAAACTTAGCTTCAAACTGAACGGGAAAAAATGCCTAGAGCACGCAAGGACAAACCACTAAATTCTATAGAAATTAAAAAAATATAAAGTCTAGGTACTGAAGAGGCAAAAAACTGCGACTCTTTGAATGCATCAACATCTGAGTACTGATTTGCAATTCATTTGTTTTTTGTTCGTATTACTTGACAGAGCTAGTGATCGGTTTATGTATTTGCTAATTAAATGATTTATTTATAGAAATTAACATGAAGATTTTCGACTTGTGTGCCACAAATTTTATCCCAAATACATTGAACAATGTACGTGGTACGTGGTCCAGCTACGAGTAGAGTACCAGCCTTAGCTATTATGTAGGTAGGCCTCGAGGTCTCAATGATATACATTAGTAAGTGTTAATAAGCGTTAATAAGTGCGGATTCCTTGGACTAAAACCCAGACTCACCCAGAACTCCAATGATAAGTCACTAGTTACACCACTGAGTTATCAACGCTTATCAGATCAAATTTAAAACAAGACAAGACAATAACTCTCGATCTCGATTCCGAAAGTCTATTATTATTTAAAACTAGTTTTAAAACCGCATTTGTATTTTACGGTTTTTTAATATCCAAAGATTTATTATTCGTTGGTCAATAAATTATAATTTCTACAGATTAATGTTCACTCGATCGGCTCCCATTAAGTAGCAACTACTTTATTATAAAAAAAAAACCGGATCTGAGCTGTGGCCTTACCTCAAAGGATCCGTATAAGATAATAATTTGGGCTATAGAATTGTGTATTATCTTATTTAATCTATAATAATAAAACGTCAATAATAAATTGATCTAGGCATTATGTGCCAAATGTAATAAAGGCAAGGACGTAATTTGCCAATATGGAGGACATTGAATAAATCAGGAAATAGAAATATTAAATATAATTGGTTATGAATTTCAAATTATACGTTTTTTGTTCACCACTTGACTTACATTTTACAATTACAAAATTATTTTTTTATGATGTACTTCGATACAGAGTTAGTATCTAAATACATAAAAAAATAGATGTTCCTTATTCGGGACAAAAATAATATTGTAATAAGAAATGGGTTATGAAGAAACAAAGGTATCCATAACCAATTTTTTAGTGTAGAGGGCCAAGATGGGGTTGCAAAAAATAATAAAGTGGACAAAAGAAAACAGTATTTGTGTGGGCGGAACTCTAAAGATTTCATATAAATCAGCCATTAAAATTGGACCAAGAGTGAAAATTAACAATAACTAAATGTCAACTAAAGACCTTGCTCCAGACACGTCTACTTTAATTATATTTGTAGCATTTAACATGCCTACTTTCGTTTTTCAACACATTCTTTACACCACACATCCTTGGGCGGATTAACCCTATAAATGCTATTAGGGTACTCTGTACTTACCCGAACCGCGATATGGGTAATGGGTACTTAAGAATTCCCGGTCTAAAAAGCCCAACTTTTAAAAGCTGGGTTTCACGTCATAGGGAAATTGGCGAGATTCGACTTACCAATGATTCTTTAGTTTAAAAATAGCTTTACCGTTAAACCTGAATTATGATCGAACAAGTTTTATGTACCTATCGATAAAAGGAAATATTTTTGTTTGTTTTTCTCGGTCAGACCACAGGACCGAACATAAATGGCTTTTTAAAAATATGAGATAGTACAAGTTCTTAGAACAAACTACCGAAAGCAGATAGTTCTTCAAAAACAGTAGGAAACCGCTACTAAAGGAAGAATGAGACATTGTTCTTGTCTGTTATAACAAAGTGAGTTCTTTGATGGCGCAATGGGGGTGCCTGCGACTGCTGTATTCGATTCCCACGTGGGACAGGGGTTTGTAAGAACCATAAATGTTGCTTCGGGAGTACTTTGTATCCGTCAATAGAGTGTTTGTAAAGTCCCCCCGACGCTGAGAGAACTTGTATCCTAGTATAAACTATAAACCTTGTACTTAAACAATATTTAAATAAAATATCAACCCAGCAACAAAAACAATTTAGTTAAAAGTTCATAAAAACCATTAATTACATACGTCATTACATTTATTGACATTTATGCAAGTACAAACTGTAATTATTGCTCTCCGATCAATCAAAACGCAAGAGCTTCGTACAAAATCAAATGGGTATCTGCGATCGAGCGATAAGGCCTGTGACCTCGTCACTTTGGCGCTCGGATGTCAACCGATCCTTTATGATAATAATTAAAAGAGTTACTTTGTCCGGCTGCAAGGTCGCCAAATTATTTGGGACTTGAGTTATTCGGAGCGAGGCTGCGACGGTACGTCAGACTTTTCACTCTTAAGCAACTATAATGTGCACGCATGTACGTCCAATGATATGTTATTATATTTTCGTTATGGACAGTGTAATGCCTGCTTTATTGCAGACGAGTTTGATTGTATTGTGACATTGGAAGTGGCTCCTAACCCTTTAATATGTAAGTGCAATCTGTGTTATGACCGTACGATTAAAGGTTAATCCCGTTTTATGTGGTCAATTGTGGTCATTTTATTTTACAGTCGCTACGGTACAGTTAATCAATGTTTTTATTGTGATTGCGTTTTTCTTCTCGGTATTGTATCAACATTTATGATATTTAGCGTGGACTAATATTATAAATGTGAAAGTATCTGTCAGTCTGCTACGTTTTCAAGGCTAAACCGCAAGACTGATTTTCATGGAACTTTATATCAAGATAACTTTAATGTTTATTTTTTAAATGAAGTGTTTTTGAGATTTTAATAGGTACTAATAATAAAATAGTAACTTTTTTCGGTAATTTATGTGCTACTTAAGACACGTTTATTATTTCTATAGAAAATTAAAATATAGGGCTGTTAGCAGATAGTTGGAACAAAAATAAAAATATCATGAATATCCTATAGGAAAATTGCATTTTAACGTTGCAGTTTCTTTATAATTTTTATGTCAGATCTATATGTAACAGCGCATTCTTAGAAGTCTATAGTTCCTGTTGACATTCACGGTAGACTGAATCGTTGGTTGAAATCGATACCGAGTGGCATCATCTATAATTATAAAATTGTAGCTTGACCGTCTCTGTAAATTACTTTATTTTCTATACTAATATTATAAACATAAAAGCATTCTACTTCTGTTTGTTTTTCAAAGACCATTAGGTTGAATCCGAACAATTTTCCTACCAATGATTATCATAGCAATTCCCATGACATGTGGATACCGAACTATGCCTAAAAGGTATGCGACCGTCATTAATGTGTCATCACTCATCAGCTATATCTCATAAATGCCGTTTTTACTATAAAGAGGTAAGGATTCACTTACATTCAGGAAATAATCAAAAAGCAATGATGATTGCACCCAAGTCCATCATAACGCACCATAAAAGTTCATTAGTGGAAATTATTGACTTGATGACAAATAATTCACATGTTTTAACATTATGTTGTTATTTATGCCTGGAAATAATACAGGTGGAATAGTTACATATGATTTAAATTCCTGATGGGATGGAGATTCAATGATACGTTTTGGTGGTCTGTTTGCCAGCTATTAGTATGATTTTAAGGTTTATGAAATTTACGTGACACTTTATCATTAATTGAGCAGTAGGTAAATATAAATAATGTGACGTCTTTAACTTGAGTAGAAAACGCTTAAGTGTAATTGGAACTTCTCGAAATTAGTACAGATGATACGCTTGCCTTTTTCTTGCGGCAATCATTATTATTACAAAAGAGTTTTGCGTGTGATAATGATAAACACCGAGCGAAGATTTTCCGTAGCCCACACATTCAAAGATAATTTGGTGGTAGCGTAGGAAACAAACAAATGTAAAAAAGTAATCCTTGTGATATTTAGATACGCATAAAAACTAATCGGACATGAAAATGGCAATCCTACAAATCTCAAATGTAGTTTCTTTTTATAAGCTGTAACAATAAGTGATTTAGAAGATTAATAGAGATGATGGAGTTGAATAAAAACCGGAGAAGTGCGTGTGATATATCTCATTAGTTTAGTCGATAATGATTTACTGCACTACTGTGGGGCGGTGCCACCAAAAGTAAATTTATTGCAATTGAAAGAGCCCAAAGACTAGTTCTTAAGGTGACGTACTTTAAGCCGTATTTGTTTCCCACAAACGAATTATACGCCATTTGTAACCTTTTATCTGTTAGGATACTCTACATACAGTTCTAAGTAGATACGATGCTGCAATTAAACTCAAAACCAGCATCACCATCCGAATAATGGGGAAAAAAAAAGTGGGTTTTCTGTTGTTTTTTGTTTCATACAACTAACAACGTTTTATAGGTACTTTTCAATGAAATCTATACGAAAATATTGTTAACACGGACATGGTGAAATTTTAAGGGTTCCGTTTTGGTATTTTGGCTACGGAACCCTAAAAATGGCGGCAATTGAAATGGCGCTATTTTCAGCTCCGTCTTTAAAAATGAAAATTAAGAAAATGAATGAATGAAACTTGAAATACGTGATAACTGAACAAAACGAAAGTGTGGCACTTAGTGTTTCAAAGCAGAAAACTAGAAAACGAGATCAAGACTTTGTGATTCAAAGAAGAAAACTAGAAAAACGACAGAATGAAACTTTGTTATTCGAAGAAGAAAGTTAGAAGGAGAATGAACTTGAGATTGGCGGATGCACGAATAATATCGGAGACGGCCTACCTTTTAAAATGGCAATAGACTAGTCGCGTTGTGCCAAAAAATATAGGGATGATCCCGCTTCTTATTTTCCTGCA
The DNA here is from genome assembly GCA_945859575.2 of Herminia tarsipennalis. Lineage (NCBI taxonomy): Eukaryota > Metazoa > Arthropoda > Insecta > Lepidoptera > Erebidae > Herminia > Herminia tarsipennalis. The sequence continues at coordinate 14,482,147 of OX243846.2, read as the reverse complement.
GTATTTTTATAATAGTTGGTAGATATGCAAACGCCATTGTCGATTTTTAATAGGTTGGACAATTATTTTACCAAATTGTGTGTATAAACACTTTCATAATACTGTTACATAATGTATTTCTTCAATATTTAAATCCTTCTGACCATGCGACTTATCTCACACCGAGAGTGTCTAATTAAGGACAGAGCCCATCTGCATGCATTAAATTTTAAGAAATTTAAATTATAATAAGCTTTATTAAGCCTCCAACTTGTAAGATTAATGTAAACGCCGTGATACTTTAAATTAATTACAACTCATTATAAAACAGTATAACTTCTTTTTGCGGATAATCGGTGCAGCTTCGTTTAACCAATGAATTTTAATTGCACGTAATGTGCTTCAATCTAGTGATGAAGAGGACAGATTCAAGGATATGTGTTAAAGCTCGGTATTTATTGTTATACTTTTTAGTTTATTGAAGGTTGCAAACGCACTGCACGAGACTTAAACAAGGTAGGTACGTTTTAGTAAGTATCATTTTTTTTTAATATTATCGGTATCGCGTAAAATATTTGAAGGTTTACCTTTTATTTACCCGACGTTTCGATCGAATTTCACCGATAGTGGTCACGGGTCGACCCGTGACCATGATCGGTGCAATTCGGTGCAGTTTCATACCTTTAAATATTTAAAGCGATTAAGTCTCGATAATATTTTAATATGGGTAAACATCGCAATAGTTTAAAAACAATTAAAGCTAACTTAACCAATTGTAGAAAACATCTTGTATCTATATAAGTTCAGCTTGTTGCTTGCATGAAAAAAAAAGTACAATAATATATAAATACATAACGTATTTATATATTTTTGTACTTTTTTTTTCATTGTCCTATATTTCAAGCCCTCGGTCATATACAACTTGGCTTTTTTACATTACTCGAAATAACAGCGTAACATCTTTTTTGAAAATAATTTGACTCCCTCCAAAGGCGAGCTGTTCGGATCGTTGATGACCCCAATCTTACGGACAGACTGGAGTCTTTACAGCAGAGGCGTGACTTTGGTGCACTTTGCGTACTCTACCGCCTGTTCAACGGGGAGTGCTCTGAGGAACTGTTTGACATGGTGCCACGGTCACCTTTCTACCACCGCACCACTCGACATCGTAGTTGGGTTCATCCATTCCACCTGGAAACAATACGGTCCTGTACGGATCGATTCCGGCGTTCTTTTCTTCCACGTACGTGTAGACTCTAGAATGAACTACCTGCTGCGGTGTTTCCCGAGCGCTACGACATGTCTTTCTTCAAACGAGGTTTAAAGAGAGTTTTCACTTCACGGTAGGCAGCGGCTTGAGTGTGTCCCTGACATTCCTGCAGTCCATGAGCGGCGATTACCGCTTACCATCAGGTGGGCCGCTGGCTCGTCTGCCAACCATAGGCAATAAAAAAATAAAAAAATTAACCCATCACCACCTACCACCTACTTTTGTCACACAAGCATTTATCACACAGGCGGGAGGTTATTAGTATAATAAAAATCATTCTGTATATTCAAAAAATATTCTTATATTGCTTTTCCTTTGCCAGTCGGATAAATCCAAGTGGGTATTCAAAGGGATATAATAAAGCCATTCTCCTATAAGGGACGTATAAAAACCAACTCTGACTTGAAATTAATTAATTTTAATGTTTTTTCCCTGTATATATTAACACATGTAAATAAACAATGTACATATAAGTGCATTGGATAATAGCCGCTCCAAGAAATTCCTTTAATGAGACGACTTCATACATAATGTATGTAACAAGAATCCATGATCTCTACAATTTCCATATTAATTTGCTAAGCCGTGTTTGCTTCTCATAAATCTATATGATACCCTGATATCAGTTATTGGCGCTTCCGCAAACCGATATGTAATAATAAAGATGACGTACCTATCTAACTATGAACTCGTATATGGAGTAATATGATAGAGTCACTTATTTGGACATTTGATTAGGCTTATGATATACTGCTGCTTAAATACTTTACTTTTTGAAATGAAACTTCTTTAGCGACCTTGTGCACTTTTTTTGGTATGGTTAAAAATGTTAAACTCGCGCCAGGATCACGTGACCCTGGTCGAAGATTCGTAAGACGGAGGGAGAGCAATGAAAAACTGCTACAATATATCATTAGAATACGAAGGTAAATTGCGCCACCATCTACGATGTTATTATACTTCTTTTTCCTTTTTTATTTTAATTTTTGGTTTTGCATTTTGATTTTGGGATTTATTATTTCTTATATTATATATATTTTATTTATTATATATATTTTTATTATTATGCCAGTAAGATCGAAAAATTCAATTTTTTTTTTATATTCATGTACTTTATTTGCAAATATGGGTACATTATAATATTATAATTATTCAAATTTCATTCAATTGTCATTATGTACATTGATTGTTGTCATTTATTGTCATTATGATACGTAAAAAATTCATTCTTCATTTTCGTTCTAAATTTTCATAATTATGAAAATTATCGATAAAGTAAGATTTGGTCATACCAAATGCAGGAACATGAATATGACCCAAGAAAAAAAATAACAGTATGCTTTAGGCCTTATTGTGGTACTTTTATATGAACATGTGTCCCACACTTTTCCCTTAATAGGTGACAAGTGCCGGCTCATATTAAACGTATGTAAGTATTTCTTGTGGGCAGTAATCGGTGATCAATATCATCGCAAGAGTGGGTAGCACAATCCAGTCAAATTATGTCTGTATTTTGCAGCCTTACCCCAAATACTTACCTACATAACTTAGAGACGTGCTTAAATGTATTCCTGTCGCTACTATTTACCTTATTAAGAGAGAGACAGCATGAGTATTAACGCCTTAAAACTGAGAGATCGTTTTGATTATTCAGCTGTTATGCGTAATTTAGACTGCCTCAGTCGAGCAAAGATCGAGAAATCTTGATGTAAGTAGCGTTCGTAAACTGTAAAAAACTATGTTTGATTTTGAAATGAGTACCCATCTATGGACTTCACCGCAACAACTATGCTTAACATCCTCAGTTATCAGACTTGCACCATAGAAATTATTATTAAAATTACATTCGAACTTCTAAGTGAAATGCATTTAACGTATAAGAACAATAAATCATTTCATTCGACCCACCTGTTAAAATGTACAGTCATAAACACAAGTGCTATTTTATCAAATATATTACATTTTCAACGCGTTGGTGAATCATAATCTTGCCGACTGTACTCAAATGCCGGAACAGAGCCCAGTATCGCATAATACTGATGGCATTGCATTATTCGGTACATGTAACCATAGCGTGATATTAACAGAAGGCAATATTGTTTAAGATAACCAATCTACAGCCGTAATAAATAGACTAATGAGTGTCAATATCAAGTCGACCAATCGTGTACGCGCGCCTACTTGGAACTTTATAGAGCTGTTATCACCGATACAATTATTTCGGTTTAAAGTTTTGTGAGCCGCACCTAGCATTTTTTTTAAATTTTACTAAAAGGGGTGTTATAAGTTTAATGTATGTATCTGTGTGCCTATCTGTGCCGTCAAAGCTCCAAACCGAATGGACCGATTTTGAGGCATTTTTTTAATTAGGTAGAAAGCTAGTTTAATTGAAATGGTGCAGTTGATTACTGCATCGCATGCAGTTATTATCTATTACTCCTACATGCAATTAGCTACTGATATATACAGTTATATTACTGGTTTGTGTAAGGTACATTGCAAGTAATCTTTTTCGTAAAGTAATCAGCCGTGTACGTAGGTAAAATAGATTGACGTTATATTCCCTTTAAGTATTCATTATTTATATTTATTATCAATTATTTAGTGTGAGGATTCTTTTTAAACGTGAGTCCTGCAGTATGGTACAAGCCCTGTGTCGCGGAGGACTTTACAAACATACAAGTCACTGACACAAAGTACACCCAGAATCGGAACAACAATTTGTGTATCACACAAATTGGTGTCCCGGGTGGGAATCGAACCCATCACCTCTGGTAGTCGGACGCACTCCCACTGCACCACAGGGGCACTCTATATATAGGTACCAACATACAAAAGTCAACTCGTTCTTAATTACTACAGAGTAACAGGTTTAATTTTCTTTTTATTTCTATTGATAAAAATTCTTATTTTCTCAAACATAAGTAAATAAAGAGTCTTAAACTACTCGAACATAGGGGATATAAACATCTCTATATATATGGGGTAATGGTCAAAAATCGTGCGCCCGCGTCGCCCGAAGGTCGGTACAAAGCTGAGGCCGATCGGTCACCGTACAATGGCCATCTGTTGTAATTACTATTACTTATAACTTGTGCAATTGATAGTACTTCTGATATAAGGTACACCGCCTATCATTCATAGTGAAGTTGTACTCGACTGTACTCCCGAGGACATTGATAAATTGACGTTAAGTTAAATTGCTAGTAGGTAAGGTAATGGGGTAAGAAATCGAGTCTTATATTTCAGTATTCTCTTAATACTTTGTGAAGGTATTATAGCTAAACGGATAAACCTTTTTTTTTAGAATAAAGTAAGGTACGACTACTCTTAGTCAGATGAACCGACCTAAAGACGATTGTTGTTGGGATTTATTCGTGACTGCGGATGGCAAAGGACCGGGTGTCACCTCTGGCGTAAATTGGAAGTGGTCTATATAAACCATCATACAGCCTCTATCAGTATAGAGGCTGTATGATGGTGATGAAGTATAGAGCAACTTGAGTAAGCATAGTATATTTATTTTAATGTCCTCGTCTAAATTGCTTTTAACTATTTCTTTTAACCTAAATTAAAAAAATGATTGGCTGTAAAGTCGGTTTACGGACGATAATTTTACGTGATAACGTCTTTAGAAAACATTAATGACATTGTAATAAACAATCATGTCTGTGACAGCTTTAGTAGACCCGGGCGGCCGCCGGCCCTAATACTTCAGCCTATCAGCATGCGGAACGTGATGGACCGCGACACTTTTTCGTGTGTGCACCTGGTCATCGATTTATAAGACGTAATCACGCCATGCGCGCGCATGCGCCCGAGGGCCACAATATTTCAGCCTATCAACAGGCGGAACGTTACAGACTGTGACACTTTTTCGTGCGTGCACCCGGTCATCGATTTATAAGACGTTATCACGTCAAAAAAACCAAACCATAAATTTAAGAACACCTCTGAAAGATTTTCCAAACATTATTGTATATTAATATTAAACTGTTTGTATTCCCTGAACCTTTATATTATGTGTACTAATAGGACATTGGTGGTAAACAATTCACTTCTTCAATGTACTGTTAGTAATGTCAGTCGTCAGAAATTAATTGTTATTGCAACTGAAAAGGAAAGTATAATAAACTATACATGATTGACGACACACGACACGTGTCAGTCAATGAAGTTGTTTGCGATTTGATTACTACGCCCTTATTCTTTAAGACAATGTCATATATAACATGATAAAGTTTCGATATCTTTATAACACACGTTTGGTATGACAGGCGTTTGAATATTAAACTTGTTAGAAGTGAGGAGAAGGCTTTTTTTGATGGCAAGCTGTTTAAAATTTTTTATTTCTATGGGATTTTGGTGATATGGCATTAACTTACAAATAGTTATCTATATGTATGCAATAGTAACCTCTTTTCTGACTTATGAAAATGACAGCAAACTTAGCTGTTATAATCTCCACAGCTCCTCATTTTATATGTGACAATATTCATGTATTGTAATATGAAATAGATATATTGGTTAGATTTCCATATTAAGTATTATATTATTAGCCTGAAATGTCTCACTGCAGGCCAATGGTCTGCCTTTATCCCTTCCAGTTTTCTCTGTCTTGATTTAAAGCTTTCCTGTAGGAATTAGTCTCGCCATCTTTGGCTAGGCCGCAATGTCGTCTGATGTTTTGAAGGCTCCACTCGGTTATTTTGGCCCCCATCTCAATAACTCAAAAATAAGAAAAATAAAGTATCGCTAGTCGGGCGCTAAGAAACTTACTACTTTAATGATGTTAAAATGCTTTTTTCTTTTTATAAAAAAATGTAGACATTGTAACCATTCTTCGTCCTTTAAGTTGTAACAATTATAAACTTGCATCGCAGAACAGGAAAATTTTAATCTTTTAGCGGAAACTTTTTAAGCAATTATTTGCATTTCAAAGAAATCAATTAGCGGTATAGAGTTAAAAATCTTTGACAATGTCTTCATTATTAAAAGGAGTTATTTCCCTAAGGTAAATATTATTTTGCTACTGTTAAAATCACTACTTATTTAATCGTTTGTGTGGTTAGCGCCAAAGCCTATCTATGGTCTTCTATATCATAGACCAGAACCAATATGAATGCCAATTAAGTATAATTGCATTACAAGACTCTTTAGTACAGTATATTTCCATAAAGTGGCTTAAATATTTCTTTACGTGATTGGCATGACAAAATAAGATATCTTCTGCACAAAAACAGTTTTAGATTGGCTTTGTTATTCTTTTAATTCACCGTAGATATAAAGTCACAGCTGGACACCTTGATGTTACACCAATTTTCACAATAAACTTAGAAATCCGGAACAGCAATTGAATTAAACTCGCGTGCGACGAATCACACAATACTATGAAGAATAATAGTTGCAACCAAATTGACGCGTAAAATAAAATCATCAAATTGCGTGTTTGGGTAATAAAAAAAAGAGTTTGACCGCGATCTAAATAGTGAGATAACGAAACGTTTCGATCGAATATCAGTTTCATTGTTGGCGGGTATACGGAAGGCGATTGGACCCGAGTAATTACTGTTTTGCACGTAACAATTGTGTAATACCTGTTATCGATACAAAAAATATCGATTTGTATGATCGAATCTATTTATGCGACGAGGACGTGATGATGTGGTTTCTTGGTATTTTGATTAAACAATTGTGTAATTCTGAATACGACAAAAGGACGCTGATACAAATATACATTGTGATAATGAAAGTGAATACTTGCTTCGTGGTTTCTTTATGTTGAGCGGCAATTCTGAAAGTGTATGAGCTGACAAGAGGTATTAGCGGCGTCAGAGTGCCTTGACACTAAATATTACAAACTGTTCATGTCTGGCTCGGGTAGGTATGTTACTATGGCATCGATTAATCTTAAACAACTGTGCCTCATATCAGTGTCAGTCGGTAAGAGAGGGTGCTATACTGCTAATTCTTCAAGATGAAGCTTCCCGCTGTACAGTTGGAGAACAAACGACTAGGATTTTCTTTCCCTAGAGTTTCTACATAAATAATTGTTCACTAGACTGTGGTGTGGGACATGGATAGATTACCACAAAGTGGACTAGAAATGATTTGACAGACTGGAATAGGTCCAGGGAGTGGGGGGGCATTTTCAGCTAACAAAGGCGAAATATGAGTAGTTTGCACAACTGGGGATGGGCGTGCATTTGATCGCCGTCGAAACGGCAAGTGTAAGTAGTACATGTGACGGGGAAGGGGGGTTGCATTTGATCACCTTCGCGCGATGGAGTGGGAGCGCATTTAAATCGACGCTGAAACGGCAAGTGTTAGTAGTTCGCGCGATGGGAGGGAATGCTTCTGGGGACTCTGACTCATGATTTTTTAAGTGTTTGCCATGTACCTATTTGGTCCACGTTGACAGGCAATTGCCCCTCTCCTCAATTTGTCAGGGGGGGGGGGGCGTATGTATAAATAAAGATCCAGAGAAGATCCGTATCTACGTACACTACAGATACGACTTACTCAATTAGCCTGTATCGGTCCACTGCTTGACATAGGCTTCTAATAATTTACACCACCCGGTCCTCTGACTTCCGCATATGATTCATCCCTGCGACCTTCTTCAGGTCGTCGGTCAATCTGGCTGGAGGTTGTCCTACCTTACATTTATCAAGTCGCGGTCTTCACTCTAGGACACGTTTGCTCCAACGGCCATTGTTCCTTCGGCAAATATATGGCCAACCCATTGCCACTTCAGCGTGATGATAAATGCGACTTCTAAACTACAAATCAGTTGTCTAACAGCTCTTAATAAGCTTAGGAAATTACTGATTACTGACTGATATTTCACTTTCATTAAACTACTTGTCGAAGGTTTCTGATACCACCAATAAAGCCATGTTCATAATCAATGATCGTGATTAATGACAAAGTGGATATGTACTTACAAGCTAAATATCATTATCTAATGTTGAGTCAATACTGTTATTACGGTCAGGTCTATTAGTTATCAACTAATTTAATAAAGCTAAAGTTTGTTTGTTTGTTTAAATGCAATAGTCTCAGGAAATACTAGTCCGAATTGAAAAAAACTTGACTTTCACTCTTGAATAACTCATTTATCGAGGGAGACTATAGGCTATATAACAAAACGCTACGGCTAATAGGAGTAGAGCAGCAATGAAAAATGTTGCAATAACGGGGAAAATGTACTTAGACGAAGTTGCGCGAGTCAACAAGTTGGATATATTTGCCAAGTCGGTGCCAAAACTTTTAGATCTTTGCTACTCATCTACGCTTAACCATTGGACCTACAGAGCAGAAATGTAGCAAAAAAATTTCGTTCAATCGCTTTAGCCGAAAGAATTCCACTGCAGAACATAGGGCCTCCCTCAAGGATCGCCACGATGAGCGGTCCTGGGCCCTTCTGGATTTCCTGCGACCTTCACCAGGTCGTCAGTCGGTTTTGCTCAGAGAATTCGACCTATGGGGACGAAGCGTTCTCGAGTGGCGGCCATGAACCAGAAGGATAAGCGTGAGTACCACAAGATATCTATATCACAAAAGATAATTTCTGGGACAAGAAAGGATTTCAGGATTTTTCTGGGTTTAAACTTCTCTGTATTACTTAGTTTTGTACATTAAGTTGACTCCGTATGTAAAATGAAAATTGCCAATCTTACCTTGACTGTTGAATATTATGTAGATGATATATAGAGTATAGTATTAGTATTATAGAGATGCAAAACATTAATTCTATATTCAAACAACAGTAAGTGGGTGAATGAAAAATTCCATTGCAATCATAGTTAGAATTTAGAAACTAACAGCTAAGCTAAGAGCGTGGTCAAAACAATTAATTTTGGCAATGTGTCGCAAAAATTCTTAATTATTTTTTGTTGGTACTTAATTAACATGTCATTTTTTATATTATTGTGGACATTAAAATCATTGTCATGCTGTCTTTGTTTGTCAGGAAGTAAATTGCCGTGACTCAAATACATTAAATATAGTTTCTTTAGGTAATGGAATGAAGCCTACACGTAAACGAATTTGTCTGTCTAGGTAGGTGTGATGTGCTGGACGTTCGGTAGTTCAATAATTTAATGAACTTTAAATAAATTACGGCACCGTCATCGTCGCCTTCTTGCGTGGTGTGGGTAAATGCCGTAAAAAAACAACTATTTACGGGTACATTACGTTCACATTTGTTTATCAATAAGTGTATATCAGTGCGATTAGCTTCACAATCCGAACTTGTCTACCTGACAAATTTAAGAATTTTTAGCCAATTCTTCGTCACGTAAAACGCTTGGCGTAAATACTAAATATGTTGTATGTCATCAGTGTCAAATCTATTGAAAACGAAAAAGAAATAGTCATACAATAATATATTAATACCTACCTGGCTTACACAGTCAAATATTTCCCATAGTATTCATATAAAAAATAAATTGACGCATCGGCTGCTTCACAATGAACAAAGCTTTTATATAATTGGACTGTCAAAGGCGCTTTAATTACTTCCTAATATTGACAAAGCTGGTTTTTATGGTTCCCGGATCATTACATCCAAATATTGAAAAAAAATCAACATTGATTCACTCCTTATACTACCTCATTATATTAAATAAATAACATACTTTTGCCCCTGGCTCCACCCGGTTTTGTCAAGCACCTCAATAAAATTTTATCAAAATTGGCTTAGGTGTTTAGTTGTGCAAGGTAAATCGACAAATAAACAGAGTTATAGGTATCAGTATTATGTTAATTGTTCGTTAGGTGTGATGTATTTTTACTTTTTTTTATTTTTTGTTTTAATAACTAGCAATGTAGGATTGTAGGTACCACATTAGTAGCAATCCTGTTAACCAGCTAAGCTTAATGGCTTGTGTTAGGAGTGGGTTCACGTCGGTAGTATAATGGGTAGGATTTAAACCCGCGATCACACGATTGTAAGTTCGATGCCATAACCATTAGACTACCGCCGCTTCAAAGTATAAATTATCTGTAAGATTTACTGTAAATTTATCAGCTTGGATCTCAGATAGTAAAGATGTAGCTTATGTGCTATTGTGGTTAGCTTTATAACTACAAGGTTTTTTCAAAATCCTGTAGGTATTGCAGGAAAGAATAACAAATATGTGTGAAACAATTCTGAGAGTTGCTACACTATGTGGATTAATGTTCGGGAAAAAAGCCTTTGGTTTGAGAAAAGGCTTTGCCGGACTCGTACACTAGGTCGGGTGATAGCGGGCCGGCATCAATGGGCACAGCAGCGTAGTAAACCCGAATATATGACAAATTCAAAAATTCAAAATTCTTTATACACTTAGGATGCAAAACAACTACTGTGATACGTCGGGATTCTACATGTACATGTAATGCCAAGTTCGCAAACAAGAGGTAAAGCCGGAGAAAAGAACCTGGCAATAAAAACTCGCGGCCACTCTTTTCAAATTGCCAATTTTACAATGTTTGAATTTTTATAAACTTGATATGGGGGTAAGGCTGCAGATGAATGTGTCCCGAATGAACTACCCGATCGGCACTTGTTAATGAAGCTGAACATGTGTAGTAGTACTCGGGTCGGCACCCTAATTGCTAAGTCAGAGGTCATGGGTTCGATTATTCCCACACGGGACTCGACGATAGTCTATCTGTACTTTGAGTCTGGGTGTACTTTGTGTCTGTAAAGTACGCAGCAGTACAGGGCTTGTACCTTAATGCAGGAATAGTTTTATTTATGAAAAAAAAAAAACGAATTATACGGGAACATCAATTTATAGTGTTTAGTTGATGATTTCAATTACAATATGAGTTACTTATCACTAATGTGTCTTGTTGTATGCCCACGCGATCTCCGTCTAAGGATGGAGATCAATTGTAAATCACTTACTCTTATTAATGTGATCGATTAAGCTCTTAGAAAATTGCCATACTAGGATTAATTGATGACAGTTTCATAGCAATTTATTTAATAGTTTTAAATTAAATGAATGTTTATGACTATACTAACTTATTTGGATAAATAAGCTTAATTTCAAGAATAAATTTTCAAATAATTGTATTTTGATGAATTTGTATTTTAACAAAATCTTATTTAAAAATAAAATGAGTGATTCATTCCTTCACTTATAAGCGTATGTATGGATGTATTGCAGGAATAACTAAGGATTTCGGCTATAAAGGAGTGAACAAATTAACGTGAACGGAGCCGTGGTCCTTACCTAGTATTAAATAGTTACGAAAACCGAATATGCTAACCTGACCTCAAATTGGCACGCCTTTTCAATTCAAAACTCAATGATTAATTTAGAATAACTACTGGTAGACAGGTATAGATTTTGTCAACTCATCCAAAAGATTTTTTATTGTCTTTATAATGAACTAGCGGCCTGCCCCGGCTTTGCACGGGTATCATCTCGTAGTTTTTTTTACCTTGAGTTACATTTTTGTTATTTTCGTAGGGATCGTAATTTTTTTGACAATAAAATATAGCCTATGTTACTCTCCGTTAATGTAGTTTTCCAATAGTGCAGAGATTTTTTTAAATTGGTCTAGTAGTTTCAGAGCCTATACAATGCAGACAAACAATCAAACAAACAATCAAACCTTCCTCTTTTTAATATTTGTACGAGTACCTGTAGTCTAGCTCACCCGCGTAACTTCAGGATCAACCAAACAAACTAACACTGCAGCTGTATAATACTAGTCTAGACACTAACAGGTAACACTAAAAGAATAGGGATTGATTAAATTCCTAATTTCTGTAAAAATGAGTCTTATAGTGCAATTAGTCCTGATGGTAAAAGCTCCGGCTTAAGAATCAAATATCTGATCAACTCTGCTCTAGGAATTGCCTTCGGCGGAAGTGGCTTTCCCATTGGCAATTGAGCATGCTTTTCCTACGCAATATGTCAGCGACTTAGGTCCTTTGTTGTACGATTTCGTTAAGAATTATATCCTTCAAAAGAATTCCAATCTTCAAGTCATAATAATTATTACCTTTTTTTTTTTTTAAACTAGTTGACCCGCGCAATTTTGTCTGTGTGAATTTTCCCCGGTTCTGCACCTTTTTATTGCTGATCCGCTCGCATTGGTCGTAACGTTATATAACCTATAGCCTTCTTCGATAAATGGGCTATTGAACATTAAAATAATTTTTCAATTCGTACAAGCAGTTCCTGAGATTATAGCGTCTTATCAATATTAGTATAGATGATGTAAGAGCATAATTTTCATTTCAAACTCCTTTAAATCTTTACACAAACTGCTTTCGCAATAAAGTCCACAACTGCGTGCTCATGATAGCTCGCAACAAACTGGAGCAGAAATTCAACGAGAGCGAACAACGAATGTATTATTCAAGCGTTATCTGAGCGCGCGCACGAGCCACACAAATTCTGCGCCCGCGCCATCACTACGTAGCGTCACGAACTTACTGTAAGGACTGATGTGATGAATCGAATCGTAGAAAGTGATACATTTACTTAGCTAGATTTGCTGGAAAGGTATGCAAGATTTTTCACTTCAGGAATTTGAGATATTAAGGATGTAATATGAATGTTTAATGATATTGGAGAAGGGGGAACGGGATACAAGAAACGTTTTAGAGCCATTACATAAGGTTTCCTAGGGTTTTAGCCGCTAAAATGTTATCTGTGATTATGTACCTAGATCAGGAAAAAACTTGACATCAGCTGATATAGGTATTTATAGACACTCATTGTGAAAATAGGTATGATAATATGGAAAGAGAATTAGTTTTACATTTCAGTATCATTACGTAAATCAAAATTGAATATCAATTGTCTGACAACTTTAAAATTGAATACGAAATTTCAAATTCAATTCGGATTCAATCAGACGTAATTAATTTCAGCTGTAATAAAATGAAGGCTACACAGACTTAATACATTTGTATATATATATCTTATATTTTGTAACGTTATTCTTGGTAGATACAAATATACATTGTGTATACGTATATATTAATTTCACAAAGTTATTAGACATAAAAAACATTTTAAATAAAGAAAACAAAGAGTTGTAGGAGAAAATGCATTCGTGAAGACTAATTTTTAAAACGATCTCTGGCCACGGTCGAGTGATTAAGCAAATTACTTTCATATTCTGATGACGTTTTCGATATTGTCTTGGTTACATTAGCTTTCGTTACAAAAGCTGCATCTCTAACGCCATATTGGCGTCTATTGTTGACTAAATTATATTTAAAATGTGACCGTCACGGATTGATGGTTAGATATTATGTACTTATAGACCAGGAGAAGAGCGTCAAAAAACGCAAGTACTTTATAAAGACTGATCTTTTGTTACGTCACATTAATGGAGTATAGAAATAATAGGTACTTTGGTCAGTCAGCTAGGTTCATTAGCGATTGGCGAAGGACTTTAATCGGCCACTGACAGCATCTGTTACAGAGTTCTACGTACTGACTAACTGTTATGTGATTCTGATAATATTCTACACCGGATATAATAAATTTTAGATCACGCATTCGATAGCACGCACAGATCGAGCACTATTAATGAATAAAACTTTAACGCATGACTGACGAACGTAAAACTTATTTTGTATTACTATACTACTAGAAAAGTAATTTTTAAATTTTAGAAGGCAGTTTCACTATATATTTAGTGCATTCGAAAAAAAATAGCCTGCCTTTACGCTAAACGTTAATGAATCCAGCTGACTGATCAAAGTATTATTTCTTTACTCCATTAATGTGACGTAATATAAAAAAACAGCCTTTATAAAGTACTTGCTTTTTTGGCGCTGCCCTCTTGGACTATTAGGAAGCGACAATACATCGCCAATCAGGGTTTGACTGACAAGCTGAAAATGAAGACTACGGATTTCTTTCAATCTTTTCGAGTCAAACGGAGTTCAGTTTCTTATTTATCAATGTTTTCCTTGTTTAAGTGGGACTTACAAATTGTACGGTGAATACTTTAATTGCACTTTTAGAAGTTTAAAGGCACATGAGCTACTCGTCTTTGGTTTTGTTAAAAATTTTGACATAGTCTTGTCAATTTTTTTTTATTTTTTCATCGTTACTATAAACTTGTTCCATGATTGTGAATCAGGGGTCTTATTAATGATGACCAAAGAAGTGATAGAGTCGTGATATTCGTACGGGGAAAATATGATCTTACAATATACAAAACCATGCTTCTTTTTTTTTTATTGTTTATTATTAAACATGCATCTTATATACATACAATATCATTGTCCCACAAAACTATTATTTAATGAAAATAAACTTTAAAATGTTACTTTATGGAGCTATTTCCAATTCGCAACGAAAGAGATTTCTTTTATTCTTCTTTCTTCTAAATTGAAGAGAAAGAAGTTAAACGTATGTTTGTATCCATTTAGCTTAATCGAGATAAAAATGTAGTTTATTTGTTTAACCAATCCAGTAATTGTAATCATGAATCCCGAACAGCCTTTCTAAGTAAAACAGAAGCTTTCTTCAGCGGAAAACAAGTGATCCCGCCAGTAATAAACAAGGAGAGACGTGACGGCTAACGGAAAAGGCTCTCTAACGTAGTCAATCTAAATAAACAATCGGTAAGTTACCCACTTTCTTCCTTATCTTTGCTGGGCCACCTGTCGGGGACGGACGCGACTCGAATCGAGTACTCGGATACAAAGCAAAGATTACTATCGAAATGTTTCATAAAAATAAGATGCGAGTGAGAGGCAGTATATTACCGTGCCGTAAATAACTATTTCGAATACTAAATTATTGATTTACAAGAGTTTATATATTTTTGAATTAGATTAGTTTTTATAGGAACTTTAGTGAATGACCATAAGTGACGCAATTTGGTCGAAATCTGACACTGATGTAAATAATAGGTAGGTAACTTTGTGACGAACTTGTCCATATAAAAATTAAAATACCAATAAGTAGTCTGAATGATTTGACGCCACCTATCGCTTCGTGTAAACGCTTCAGTTGGCAAATTGGCAATGTGTGTTTTGATATCTGTGTAAAATGTTTCATAGCTTCGAAGAAAACTTTTATTATTTTAGATTACAATAAATAAGTAAAAAATGTAAATAGGTGAGTGATTTTCGACATAAAAAGTGCTCGACGACAGCGAAATTACCAGATGTTTTTGCTCATTATCATGAACATAGTTAGTTCGTTTTTGTTGATTGTCATGGGAGCTGATTTTCAAGTAGTTTCAACAAAGTACTATTTACCTCATTTTAAGAATGTCCACAATGGACACTAATATTCAGCCCAGTTAAGAATGGGGTCACTCTTCTTTCCAGGATCTTTCACAAATCGATTAGGGTTGTACCTGCCAAAGTTATACGCAATTCTTGATTTGTTACTGTATAAATACGCCACAATCAGTTTCTCATAGTCATGTCGTAACAGATTTCACATAATCCAAAAATAATCAATGACACTCTCACTCTCTTTTTCTTCGAAAAATAAAACTGATGATAGGACTTGACATGATCCAAAACTTAGGCAAACAATATTTTCGTAGAAACACAACGCGAAATACGTTATGGTAACAAATGCTCATTGAATAGCAATTACTTATTTGGCAGCTATCAGCCAAATCATCGAACAGAATACAATAGATACATACAAAACTTCTTATGTAAAACGGTCGGACCAAACAATGCGTTTCATTTCGTTATTTATATTAAACGCAGCGGGCAGGAAGCCTTTGTTGTATCGCCTAGCTCAAATCGTAATAAGCCTCCGTAATCAGATACTAAAACACTTTTAATTTTGTGTCGACCTTCGGTGCTGGCCGTTCACGAACAGTGAAAACGAGAGGCAGATAAACAATCGCGATCGTGCACTACCTACCTCCGATTGAAGAGTTTTATTGTTGTACTGTCGATAGGAAAAGTATTTGATGTGGTTTTTAATTACCCCTGCAGCGCAATACTGCGGAAGCGAAATCGATACGCAATCGAAGTAAGACAGTGATTTTGCTGTCATTTGGAAGAACGTCAAACTTGACATGAGATTTTATAGACTCAAGTTTTAATACGACTTTAGGCCAATATGCACATCAAATATGCCGACTCTGTCACCACTGTTATTGTCAAATAGCGAAGGCGGAACGTAAGCATTCAGTCAATTGCTTTTAGAGTAACTTAGATGACTTGATTTATCAAGATTTTCTCAGAATTCAATTGACTCATTAATTGGTTTGTAGCTTCCGCATAATGAGAAATGCAATCTCATTACCTCTACAATTTAAAACTGGGTGATTCACTACAAGTTTTTGTCATGATTGTACATTTCCAATAGACGGGCGTCGCACTGAAGGCTTCGACTGCGCGGCACGTGCGCCTGCGACGCAAATAGTGACGTTATTCCATTCCAAAACTATTTGGTTAGGCTGTCAGAAATGTTGATAATTTTATAGATATGTAAATATTAATGAAATAGTTACGCTGGTAAAGAATTTAGACTTCTTGTTTTAATAGAGACAGGTGATCGGTATTCCCTGCTACTAATTTGTTGAGCTTGATTCTAAACCTTAGCCAGCAAGTTCATTCAATACGAATATCGTTACTTATCTTACAATTTAGGTGTGATGGTGCCGATCCAAATACGTCGTCCTAACCATGACCGTGTCTGACGAGTTATTTATGAGTACCATAGCTTAGCATCTCCTTTACTTTTTCTTTACTTGCTTTGCTGTATTAGTTAGAATTAGCATAATAACACAACATGTTTGATTAGGTCTATATTGTTCTGTATCTTGTCAGACGAAACAATTATTGTAAGTGGTCACACTCATTACCATAAACATTTTACTGCTCTGCTTATTTGGATTCTAGGATAATGCAACACAACCTATTAGGCAGGTATGTACATACAGAAGTTTGATTTCTATACTTACGGATACTTACATTGCACCTAGGTATAGATGCTTAAACGGTCTTAAAATCGAAGTCTGTTTTCTTTTTCTACCTTGTTAAATGATTAAATTAACATACACTGTTAATTGTATGTTCATTTATATGAATTTGGAAACGGTTCCAACGATTTCCATGAAATTTTGTATGCATGGGGTTTCAGGAGCGATAAATCGATCAAGCAAGGTTGCATTTTTAGAAAACATCGTATAAAAAAAAATAC
Source organism: Herminia tarsipennalis (assembly GCA_945859575.2). NCBI lineage: Eukaryota > Metazoa > Arthropoda > Insecta > Lepidoptera > Erebidae > Herminia > Herminia tarsipennalis. The sequence goes on along the minus strand of OX243846.2, from coordinate 14,464,744 downwards.
CGAGCATAGCTCGGTCATCCAGGTACTGTATTTGAAGTGACTACTAAAAATCACTATCTACAATCTACTAAACGCAATATACTACTTTTTATAATTTCGGCATTTATTTGAACTGAAATGAACAAAACTGGTTTTTACGACCGGGGTTTTCTTTGAATATTGAGTCACGTTTTTACGTAAAATCACCAATAAAGGCATTAAAAAATTCCCTTTGCCTGTAGTTTTTACTGGTTTTCGTATTAAAAATAAAGCATAACTTATATTGAAGTACTAAAACTGTACTTTCTTAGTTCGCTGATTCATGATGTGACGTGAGGACAGGCGACATGACCTCACAGTCTCATAAACGTTGACATTGCAAACTGACGAATTAAATTTTGTTATAGATCTTATTTTAAGAGCAAAATGAGAAACGACTACCTACATAAATTGGGTTCAGTCACAGGTAACAGTGCTTCAGTATAGGATGGATTACAGAAGTGTAGGGTTTTCGAGGCGTAGCAAGTTTCTTATTTCAGAAGAAGTTCAGTGACTTATTTGAAGTAAAGTCCTTAGAGTTAATGTTTATAAGATAAAATTAGAAGCTATGTGCTAGTGTATTGTTGTGACCGATTCTTTGAAACTAAGTAGCTAAGACCTGGTGAAATTTGTACCACTTATAAAGTGTAATTTAGAAGTTAATAATATAATTCTCGATGTCTTTTACTTTTTAGCTGTTCTTTTGGATTTTCAATCACATGCGGATGCCGCGAAAATGAACATTTAGCTCTAGATCCAAAATAAGAAGCTAATTGGGCACATGCTAATAGCCAAAAGTGAGAATTTAATGTACGTATGTATCTATATGATTCATATGCAAGTTTATGGTTGCGATTAGACCGAACATTTTCGAGGTTGCTTCTTTTTCAGTTTATTTCAGTAGGTACAATAAAGAGTTGCAGTTGTTGTAAGACCGTTTTTATTATAAACATATTGTACCCAAATAAAAACTGTAGGTAGAATTATTTGGTCATAATGATTTGGCTTTAAAAAATGTAATTATATTTTTCGCAAGGTTGATTTAAAACGAGAGCAAAATGGTTAAAACGGTCGTAAAACGCAGAGAACGGGTGACCTTTGTACCGCGAGGAGATAGTCTCCCTCCACCATTAATTTATAAGGCATTTTTATGTAGGTACCTACTGACATGGTAATAAACAGTCTTATGACATATCTATAAATTAAGCAGCATTATGTAAATGCAGTGTCCTTTAAGGCATATTACATGTAGTGCGTAGCCTATTCGAGTCGTAGCCTTTTTCTTAATCAGTGTCCAAATTGTCTCTGGTTAGATATATTTCGGGACTTAATCGCGTGAATTATTTAAAGGTACGAACAGTCGACCCGTGACCACGATCGGTGCAATTCGATCGAAACGTCGGGTAAATAAAAGGTTCGTACCTTTAAATAATTCACGCGATTAAGTCCCGAAATATATCTAATATGTATAAAAATCGCGAAAGTTTAAAAACAATAATTGTCTCTGGTTGATTTCGTGATGGATAGTGATCGCATCTATTCCTGTTTTAAATACATCAGCATCCGTTTTTTTATCGATACATTATTAATTAGGTTACTTAGATCGGCTTTTAAAGCCGGTTCAAAAAAAAATGTCGAAACAAAAACGGTACGTGTATAAAAAAAAAGATTTTACTTTACCACTTTGTCAGCGTAATTGTCATCCATGCCAAACTACAACTGTCTAGTACTAAAGTTCTCTGAGCTAACCTGGGAACAAATGGACGGACGGATAGTGTGAAACTATAAGGGGTCCGTTTTGCTATTTTGGCTACGGATCCTAACAATAACATTTTCTGTTTGAGTATCATATTGAAATAAATTGATCACACGCGAACCTATAGGTCATTATATAATATGTGAGGGTTCACATACCTAATAAATATTCGCGACCACTTTAAAACTTTAAAGCACGAATATAAATAAATGATATCTGAATTATTTTTTTCAAGAAATAAAGCAACAGAAAGCCTTCTTTTTGTCATAACAATTTAAATGGATAATACAAGTACAGCAGTAGGAACCATCATAAAACACTTACACATGTTTACTATAAACAGTGATACTCTGCAATTAACATAATTTATAAACGTATCATTATTTTTTAATTGCGCCTCAACATATAGCCGCACCTGACCAGTTTAAAGATAATCTCGACTAAATACGCTGTTAAAATGTCGTTTTAACTGATCGAATCCGGCTCTTTGTTTCTGTGCAACAACTTGTTATGCGATTTTCTAAAGATAAGTACCAATATTATTGTGTAATGAACGGACTTGAACACTTAGACACATTGAATCAATGTTACAATGTACCAAATGACGTACAAATCTTTTTATTGGTCAATCGCTTGATTGATTTTTGATTGTTCTATTTTTAAAATCGATTGAAAAGAGAACTATCTTCGTAAATAATCAGTGATTCCAATAATCAGGTAGACAGATTTCTTTTTTGTGATGAACACTGAATTGATTAACGTTAGCTACTGGTCAGATCTTTTTTGGTGCTATTAATTAATATTCTTTTTTAAATCAATTATTTTTTCATCTTAGATTTGAATGAAAAGGTTTTAGTTCATTAATTCGCCTTCGACATAAAAAGTTGGAAGTGCTGCGTGTGCGTGAACTTTATGTTAAGCTGGTCCAACTTTACTTTCAACGTTTATAATTATCTTATTTTACTTTAAATAAAAGTTTTACTATGCTCGTTGATTCATTATTGTATTTTGAATTTATTATATTTGAATGTTTTAGTGCCAACTACTTAAAGACCATTTCCGCTATTAATCTAGGCAAGGAAGGATACGGTGTTTGCTTTCGTTCATTATGGTCGGATATAGCAGCAAATATTTTGCTACTTCCAACACATTTGCTCCAATATTAAGATGAAATAGTTAGAGTCGTATGAGAAATTAACAAAAAAATTGTATGGTTTAATATTTACATACGAACTGCATTTGAAGGTAAGGTATTGACAACAATCTATGCTAATATTTTATAGCTAAAGAGTTTGTTTGTTTGAACGCGATACCTAATTATTAAAATATATATATTACGGGTCTTAATCGCGTGAATAATTTAAGGTAAAATACCTTGTTTATTGCCCGACGTTTCGACCGTATTGCAACGGCCGTGGTCACGGGAAGACTCTTCAGAGTCTTCCCGTGACCACGACCACGGATTAAGACCCGTAATATATATATTTTAATAATGTGTACAAATCGCGAAAGTTTATCAACATTTATAGCGATACCTAATCTCAGAACTACTGATCCAAAATGAAAAAAAAAATACTGTTGGATAGCCCATTTATACTGTGCTACGACCAATAGGAGCAGAGCACCAATGAAAAATGTTGCAAAAGCGGGAAAAATTTAAGCAAACGAAGGTGCGCGCGTCAGCAAGTATACCATAAAACCCATTACTTGTCCGCTTTTTACGAATACCTATAGGTAAGAAGAAAATACAGGTGTGATCAAATTAACGTAAGTCTCAAAAGATATTATTACAAAAAAATAAACATAGCTGCCCCGGCTCGGCTTAGTACGGGTGTAATTTGTCCAGACAATAACGAGGACAACAAAATACAAATATCTAATTTTGCGTAGTCGTTCTGAAATTAGTCAATTAAAGCAGTATTAACAGCGTGGTGACGGAGTAAGAATACAGTGTCATCACCCCATCTCATCCTAAGGGTGTATTGTGAAACCAATCAATAACGTGACAGTTGCTTAGCAACAAATCAGTAACGTGGCCGTTGCTACGTGACACTTTTTTGTACGTGCACCCCGTCATCGATTTATAAGATGTTATCTCGTCAAAAAATATTTAAGTTTATCAGTTGCCTTGTACAAGTACAATACCTAGTACAAGCTCTGCTTAGTGTGGAATCAGACAACGTTGTGTAAGTTGCCCCAGGAAGAAGATATTAATAAATACTGTCTTATATAGGTACATACTACTAATAACCATGCACCCAAAAATCACTCAACTTGATGGAAATCAAACACAGCACGGATAAACCGCGAAAAAAGTTAGTATTTAACAATACAATACCTACTGCGTACCTATCTACTCCAAAAACATTAAAGAAGCATTTATTAGCCTATTAAATTACGTGACACTCGTGATCTATATAATGAAACGCGGAAAGAAGTCGGTGAATCAGAGCCCTCGGGAGCGAGGTCGCGAGGCGAGCGGAGGTCGTGGCAAGCTCCATCATGTTCGGCGTCGTACGACCACGCCTCTGCGTAATTGTTATTTTAATCTGTGCACCCTACAGATTCACAATCAATTGTTTTGTGTTTAATCTGTAGTTCTCATTGATCTGTATGCAGCTGGTTTTATTGTACTAATTGTAAAGCCATGGTTGATCTTAGAATAAAAGTTATTCTATTCTGAATTATAAAGCTTTTTGCCGCGGTTTTGTCTGCATTATGTTTAATTTTTATAGCTTACGTGCTATTCCGATGTATAAGCTACATTACTGTAAAGTTTTATCAAAATCCGTGAAGTAAGATTTGTGTGAAAGAGCAACAAACATCTATCCATCACAAACTTTCAGATTTACAATATTAGTAGAAAACCCACAAATAAGTAACTGAATGGCCAGTCTAAAGAAATGTCTTTTATTTTATTTGGACTCTATCTGTAGTACCTATAGGTATGAAATTAATTTAAAACACTTTTGAAAGCGGTTTTCGAACTTATAATAGTTCTTTTTAATACCCCTATCATAGTTCAAGTCTGTGGTACGATGGGAGTGTATCCGACTGCTACGCAAGAGGACGACCTCTTTCGGGTTCGATCCCCACCCAGAATAAAACTTTGTGTGATGAGCACGATGGTTTATTCTGCGTCTGGGTGTTATTTATCTATAATATGTATGTATTTAGAAAAAAATAAAGTATGTTTATCAGTTGTCTAGTTTCCATAGTACAAGCCCTGCTTAGTTTGGGATCAGATAGCGTTGTGTGAGTTGTCCCAAGATATTATTATTATTAAATATGTGTATGTACCTAGGTAGTGGAGAGAAAAGCCGGAGCGAGCCTTTCATAGTAAAATATAACCAGAAATTTTACCAAAAACTTTTATACCCGACTACGACAATCTATTAGACCGCTTTAAATGTCGCAAAGCAATCACAGACCTGAGATCAGAATTTTTTGATGTCAACCAAAAACGCCAAAATTATTTTGACGTCTCTTTAATATTTAACGAGAGAATACGCAATTATAGAGTTAAGGCAAATAAAACTAGCCATGTTTTTGGTATTAATGAAAGCATGAATGTGCTAATTAAGCCCTTTCAGTTGATACTAAACACAGCATATTTAGAAACAATAAGTAAAACTTCTCTATTTTTCTGCTTACCATACGCTAAGTAATCATCACAATGGAAGACAACGAAGACATTACCCTTCCTTTTTGGCTTCGCCATAGTCGGGTAAAAATAGTTTCGAGACAAAGCACACACACAAAGACAGTACATCTCGCGTCCGTCTCGTCTTGATGCGGCCACTTCCGACTTTAGATTAGAAATCAGTTTCGTGGCCGCAACAAAATCTTAATAGTGTCGACTACAATATACGATCACTTTCATCTTCATTTAGATTCAAAAATAAAAGACTTACGAATAGCGAAAGCGATCGAGATAACCACTGAAGATTTGTAATTAGTTCTTTGACACAAAAAGGCCTAAACTATTTAGTATTGTCAGTCAACTCTCTATAGATTAAGCATTCTAAATTAGCTGCATCATCTTGGCAATTAAACAGGAGTAATACAACGTTTTGTGCTGAATCCGGTTCGTTTTGTTCGATAGAATTGAACCTTGCATCAATAGTAAAGGCAGTTATTGTAAATTATTATTTATTAAACAAGATAAGTATTGTTATTAACTCCACAAATAGTGTAACGATAAAAAATCTTCAAAATGTACACGTAACTCCATCGCACATCTGACATTGGCAGAATTGTCAACAACGGCGTCGTAGCCATTAAAAAAAATTAGTATTCTTATTAAACCCAGACCTAGCTTAGTTCATCTACAGTGTTGTAGCATTTATTCAATTAAAATAATAACAAGCTACATGTCCTGTCCTTGTAGCGACAGATCGCGTCAGATCCTGTATCACGGTATTGGAGCTATATAACTTCATCCGCGGGCTATCAGGCACGATTACCCTGCATGGCTCAAGGAAGCTCCTTCCTTTAGGTTGCCCTGCACAGTGGCTCTGATTTTTAGGCGTGAGTGCTTAATTTAGCTGAAGCTTATCTTACAAGATGTTTCTATTGATTTCAGATGTAGAATGGCTAAGCTGATATTTGTAAAGTGAACTTAGGCTTTTTCAGGCAGGAGAACATACTGTGCTCAAACTAAATTTAAAAAAAAACAATAGTATAAAAACCCGCATACATGTCCTAAAGTAAAAAGTCAAAGTCATTTGCGTGTATAGGATGGTCTGCGCATATATCGAGATTGTGGCAAAATCATGAACTGTGCAAAAGTCCATATCCAACGTTGAGATGTCAATACTTCAGCTAATAAAAGATGTGGTTGAATTTCATTAACGGACAATTTATGGTTGATGTGTGTACTGTACCTCCCGTGGAGCAAAAGTAAGATTGCAATATTATGACATAAAGCATTGTCTTTTTAGTTAAATGAGCAACAATATACTCACCGATATTTAAATTAATAAATTGGCAAGACATTAAGATATGGAAAAATTTTGTCCATTGTCGGCAATTATTAAGAATGCTTTCACTTCCATCTCCTTATAATTTTCATAGAAATAACACTGACCAATAGGAATTGTGTCTCTATTACCAATTAGTTCGACCTGAGACTACCATAAAGTGTTGTGTATTAGTGCTCCCATAAAATTACCAAGAGCATGGCAACCTCAAAAACAATTACCGACATACGGAGCATGTAGCGAGTCATTGACAGGTAAGAGCTTACAATTTCCTTCAACATCCATTGCCCGACCGCCCTATTGCACTTAACCTAATAACAGCGGCAATCTTGGCCGGTATTGCTGACGAAATTGCGGGGTCATCTATCCGGGCACTAATTGAGACAGTTTAGCTTAAGACACTGGCCGGTCGACAGAGGTCCGTAAATTGGCCGTTTATGGTGAAAGTCGAGACCATCAGGGGCCCTATGTGGAAATGTTAAAGTTCATTGTAGCTCCCGATATTACAGCCATGTTATGGTGTTGCTTCGCTCCGGGGCGCTGCCCGACGATGCAGTTGTTTTCCCGCTAAGGTCGATAGATCCCGCCTTTCTTATTTCAAATGAGGAATAATAGGCAGTCGGTACTGTTTTATATGCAAATTTAGCTGCCAATTTCGTATCGCACTTACTTATTATGTAATTATTGCACTTAATAAGAATGCGGTAAAAAAGTTTGCCTTATAATAATACTTGATTGAAGGTTGTTTTTGAATGTAATTCAAGACACTGATTATCACTTTAGATGTTGATTAAAAATAGATCCGTCAAACGGTGTGTTCATAAAAATATACGATTTTGTTGTTTGTGATCTGTATCTTATATTTGATCTAGCACTTTCAGTCAAGCTTCAAGGTCTTCATTTAACTTATTTTTTGTTGAATCTAGTTCTATTCTAACAGCGTGATCATTGCCAGTTGACCTTATAACGTAGCATGTCAATTGAAATATTTTTGCAGGAAAGTATACTTACTTGGTACTTCTACTTACAGAATTATGACATCACCAACTGCTTCATATAACAACTGCCTATTTTTGAACTTTATCTAAAAATTACAAATACTTATAATTTGAATTAGTCGGAATACTTATGACTATCGGCCATATGGCTAGCAGATACTCTACATGCCAGCATTTGAAACCTGTCATTTAAAACTTCTCACAATTTGCAACTGGTTATCTAAAACTCCTTATTCACATACGTCGATATTACTCAATAGTTTTACTCCAAACCGAATAAAGTTCAATAAGCGAACAGCAAAATTCACAACTCTGTGGAGTTTACACCTTGCATTTCACCCGGTTTTCGTTAAACCTACTTGCTTTCAAGTACATACTATGTATACGTACTTAGCTAGAAAAACAAAAATAATTTATATTTGTTAGTTAACTAACAAATATAAATTATTTTTGTTTTTCTAGTTTATTTTTAAAGCATTCCTGTCTGTTCAATTGCATAGGTGAGGTTTAAGCATCGGACAATTTTAGTGTTCCTGATTCAAATTCATCCTTTAACTGACGAAGATGTTAAATATCTCAACCTTAACGAGAGTTGAGCGATACCTCGAACTGTTCAAAATGGTGTAGTGTCCATGCAATCTGATTTACGCGCAGCACTCCGTTCCTGAAGCCAGTGTCTAGTATAAAGTATACTCGAACCTTTTTTGGAATACTAATTCTTGTACAGATTATTCATTGCTCATGTCTACATAAATTTGTTCTTGGTTTTGTTCCAAAGGTAGTGTTGTCGGTGACAGTGTTCCAGTAAATCTGCGTTATTAAATTCAGCTGTTATGAATATGGCAGATAATAGGTAGTTATGTGGCTAAATTTGTACCAGATTCAATTCGCTGCAACTGCTAAGCATTCATTTCCTGGTTAAATTGGTAACTAAAGAATAATTTCTGTTGAAATTAAGGGTACTATAAGGTCTGCTGTACTTATATAACCAAACTTATTTTACCACTATGTCCCCTCCACGACTCCATGCCAAATTTCATATCTTTGGGTAGTACCGAGTTCAGACACAAAAATATACCATTTTATATCTCTGAGAAATAATCATTTCAACTGCGAGCAATTACAGCCAATAGAGCCAGGTCCTGTCAAGGGTAAAAATAATTATCTTTGACTTAAGATCGATGAAACCTCTCCTTTGGTAACAGAAGACCAAATTAGTGCCGAAGCAAATATCAGGGACTGTATAAATTTGAACCATTATATGTCTGGGTGTCATTTATCTATAGTATTTATGTATTTAGAAATATATGAGTATGTTTCTTTTCTTTATTTATATTATAAGATATTGTTTTATTAAAATTTGCACACCACAACGGTAAAATATGGATTGAACAGTACCTAATGTAACTACTAACACAGTATGTACCCATGATTAGCAAACAAAAATTGAATTGAATTGAATATGTTTATCAGTTGTCTGATTTCCATAGTACTCGTACAAGCTCTGCTTAGGGGATCAGATAGCGTTGTGTGATTTGTCCCAAGATACCTATTACTATTATTATCTTAAGATGAATTTAGTTTCTAAACAAGTTTTCAAATATAAGTACATACCCTTTAAACTTGCGACTAGTTGCTAACTAAAGAATAATCTTATTGACAACAAGTATATCTGTTTTTATAACATCTAATAAGTAGGTACATCTTGGGATGACCTCCTATTACTCAAAATGGATTGAAATCCGATAAGATAGAGCAATAATGAATACACAACCATTCTCTTTAATGGGAATACCCTAAGGTACCAATTGATATTGAAATGTGTACTTATCTACACTTAAATGAACATTAATTATGTATAAAAACACATATGAACATATAATTTGTTTGCAATCTTAATAGCGAAGACCTTAGCGAAAGAAATTCAAGGCTTTAATTAGCAAATTATTGTTCCGTATGATGCACTATATTTTAAACGAGTGTCGGCCATTTGGCTTACTTAATTTGTTTGAATTAATGACATGTTTGTATTCTGATATATCTTTCAGTTGAATTTCTTTTGACAGATGGAATTAATCAATCAATTTTGGCGATGTAGGTGGGTTTTATTTTAAAACACCAGTGGAGTGTTAATAATTCAATTGATTTAGTAAAGGCGTGGGTGTAAATAAATAATAAAATGTTATTAAACTGCTACATGAGCTTAGTATCCTGCAGACTATTGATATTCTAGATCTAGGTCATTAAAAATACTCTATTTAATAGAACTGATGTAATAAAGCAGTCCGATAAAGCGAGTCTCTCCGCTTTGATTTATTTATTTATGAATATACAGTCACACCACATACATTAAACCTTATTAATGTTAAGTTATAGTTGGTATTATTCCTGATGTACATGACAATAACGGCGTACATAGCACTCAATTACAAATCAGCTGTATGGTTAGTAAATCTAAAATTAACTTAAACTATGATTAAAATATGAGAAACAATGGATTGATTAAGAATAGATGTGACTTTATTATTTTATTTTAAAACTGCGGAAATTATCGTGAAATACATCCAGATCGGGTATATGATTTAGAAGTACCTCCACGTAAAAGACGAGAGTGAAAGAGCTTCATTACGTAACTCTATACCTCCAGATTATTTTGGATGACTCCAATAAAGACAATCACAAAAGGAGGCCTCTACTCTAAATCAACGGATAATAAAATATATGACATAGTCATTTATCTCTAGAGCTAGCAACATAGATTCAATCCATTCCTTTAGGAAAATTACCCATAAATTTATTAAAACTTTGAAATTCCCTTCAGGGAAAGGAAGTAGTCGTACAGATATTTTTATCTTAGAGAAGAGTCTGTAGTTGATCTGTCACACAGTATTAGTCACTAAGACGTCGTAATCTCTCTTCAGCCGTTCACTCTTATCAGAGTGGTCGTGATTTCATGATGACGTATCTGCTAAGCATAATAATATCTTGGGACAACTCACACAACGCTATCTGATCCCAAACTAAGCAGAGCTTAAACTATGGAAACCAGACAACTGATAAACATACTTATATATTTCTAAATACATACATATTCTAGATAAATAATGCATTTGCCTCCACTTGTTGCGATGTGCCTTCAGTCGTAATAACGTCTTATAAATAAATGACTGCTTCACTCACGAAAAAGTGCCTAAAAAAGGTCACGTTATTGATTGGTTGCTAAGCAACAGCGAATGGTGATTGCAGCGACATGGAACTAACTTTATTAATTGGTTGCTAAGCAAGGCGAATGGCGATATGTCATCAATGTTTTCTTATGACGTTATCACGTAAAATCATCGTCTGTAAACCGACATTCATTCATTAATTTCAACACAACCTTTTTTTTTGCGTGTTTTAAAGTTACCACAGATATTTGGGGTCTCTGACTCAGTGGTGACCGAGCAGATCAAGATATCCGCGGGGTTAAACAATGTTACCACTGTCCATTCATAGATGGGTGACCATTTTCGAACGTTGTCATACCCCTCCAAGGTTTGAAGAGCACGATAAAATTTATCGTGCTCTTCAAAGTCGGAGCACCGAACATTTAATGTTCGGTGCTCCGACTTATCTCTACCCGGTCGTGTCGGATTTCCATACCATCGGACTATGAGAGTGAGGGGATAGAGAGTGCGCTAGTGTTTGCGCATACACTTGTGCACCATATCATCCTGCGCAGTTGACTAATCTCTGATAAGATTGGCCGCCGTAATCAAAATAGGTTAGGTTACCATTATTAGACCATTACATAAGATCTTGTAACAGTAAATGGAGGTACCTATATAAAAAAGCTGTTCAAATATATCGGTTACTAGGGCACCCTGTTATTAAACAGGCAGTTTGAATATTAACGAGTAGGTATAAAACGACTGGAACTCACGCTGAGGTCCATTAAAATACGTTTTTATTGTGTTTAAACTAAGTAGATGGCAGTTTAACCAGTGTTAAATGGACCGTTTATTTAAATTGGTTTTAAAGCTGGTTTTTAATTGTAACTACTTATTTTACCCAAGTTAGAAGGTGTAATCTCAGAATAATATGAGCTTTGCCAACGTGTAATCTATTATTTTAAATTTAATCGATTATTTTGTTTGTTACGTAGTGGTTGAAAAACTAACTACACGAGTATCAAAGTTTTTGTCTACCACCTTATGATTAAAGAATTTATTTGGGGTCGGCACAATATGTACTTTGATTCCATACACTTCTATCAAACGTCATATCTATACTCACTCCATATTAATGAGACGTTAAAATAGTTAAAGAACCACTGCTGCATGGAGTATAATTATTATTACAGAATACCAAGAGATACTCCCTACACCCACATACAACGCGATTTCGAGCAACACACACCCATATACACATCGGTCACCACAACAGTGTTCGGAACGCCTTCCGAACAAAGTGGTCTGTGTACAGGGCCATATCAGCCGTATCAATGACTAGCTGACCCGCGGAACTTCGTTTGTGTAAATTTTCCCCGCTTTTGCAACATTTTTCATTGCTGCTCCGCTCCTATTTGTCGCTGCGTGATGTTTCCTTGCTCGCCAAAGTTACCTTTTGTACTCTCGGTAGTTTGAGATATAATTTCTCAATGTACTCAGTATTAACTACCGCATAACAAAGCAGTCAGTAAGCTCGTATTCTTCGCAAATGTCCTTTAGCTAATAGTTTAATTGTGCCAGGCAGCGTTCGGGCACAGATAGCGATCACCGGCCGAGAGGTCACCTGCTTGCATCGTGTTTTACTGAACTATTCATCAGGCTTGCATAACTTGGCGATTATTCATAGTTGTGCCTTATATTTTAAGTAATATTTTGGTGCAACAAACTGCAAGTCAGATTGAAGAATGGATACTGTGAATAGATCCATCCCGGTTCCACAAGCACTTTTCTCCACATAGATTAATAATTTGTATTTAATAATTATCTACAATATATACCTATGTATATAGAAATATATAAGTTTGTTTACCAGTATATGTGACATCCTTTAGTCGCCTTAACGACACCCACGGGAAGCAATGGGGTGGTACTACTCTTAAGCCAGAACCAGTACCACATAGCAAATAGGTATAAATATATATCGGAGATTTTTTTTAAATTGTTAAATCGCTAATTGATTTCAGTTGACCTAACATTTGTTTTGATTAAATGGCAGGTGTAATGACTCATTTTAAACATGGCCGCCACGTTAGTGGCGTGACTTTCGTTTGACGTTTACATTTTGAAGTGCTGAGAGTGGGGCAGGGTGTCTTGATCGAGCGGTCGAAGCGACAAGACGTTTTCCTACAGACTTGTCGCGATTTTTATAGTCAGGTGTGCAAAGTGTTAGCGTGGTTATAGTGTCAGTGATACAGTAGTATTAGTGTAATCGAAATTATTACAACTATAAATGGACTTTACCTTGTTCTAGGATCGATAACCACAATCTTAATTCGAATACTGAGCCGCTAATAACCACCTAATACAATACGCCAAAACATAATGCCACCCTGGCACTCTAACTAATAAAAAACCATTTGCTAGTTACTCGTAAAATTTAATCTTATAGCTACCAAATTACGTTGCGTTATAAAAAAATACGCACATTTCTTAACTATGAATACAGCACACGAAAACGTCAGCGGAGTCCGATGAGTTAATAATAATAAATAGAATTATCTTAAAACAAGCTTCATAAATAACGTTCGAGTTAATTTTTAAGTTGCCTCTGAGGTTGAGGTCAGATCTTAATGATCTTTACTGACCAAATAATTGATCGGTTCGGTTCTTTGTTTGTTATTTAGTAGTTTGACGTGTGGTATGTAGGAACGGTAAGCAGTTAGCTAAAAAGGTGAGGTCTTTGAGTCATTACTATCTATTTTCGTAACCTTAAAATACCGTGCAGTTTGGGGTCGAATTGCTACTTCTACTATTGCTACTTCTACTAGTTCTACTATTGTTCTTTGGAATCTGGTATTCACGACTGTCGACCAGAAAGGGGTCGGGTGGAAGAGTGATGAGGGTCTTCGCCTTGTAGATATACCGTTTAATTCCAATTCTCAATTTTTCACTTTTTCGTACAATTTTTCAAACGTATATTCCATAAATATACTTGCCCTGATAATTACAAACACAACAAAAAAAGAAAAGAATCATGGAACGCGAAAGAAATAATTAGCTAAATAAGTGCAACCGTAGTGAAATATGATGCACTTATTTTTATTTGTAATATACCAATTACCTCCTGCTCGTAGCTTAAATATTTGTATAATGTTAGTTTAAAAAAAAAACTTAAAAATCCTCATTCTACATACTACTTACTTTTGTCACAATGATGTTACAGACGTCGGAGTAAAATCATTGTTTTACGTCAGGTTCGGGGCTTAAAACGTCACAATAAATAACGATTTAACTCCAATAAAATAGTCTGTAGATGGTTAAGGGTTAATACATATAATTATTAACTATTTTTTAAATCTGATATTACAAAGTTATTTAGTGTAATGTAGAGAAGCCACCAGCGGAAGTTGTTAGTATATTACAAATCACCCTTTATAGATATTATTTTCTTATAAAATATTGCAGCAGTCTTAGGCCATACATGCCAAACATTGACCGGTTGTGTCTGCCCATTACACCGTAGCAGTCTACGGTGTAATAGGCAGAGACTAATAACTGTCTGAAGGGGAAAAATAGTTACTATTATCAAGTAATTTGAATATGTATGTATGGATCAGACATCGGTTTCGTTCCTTTTTTATTTAATTTTGTAATGTGGGATTAGGGTCCCACATTACAAGCAATCCTGTTAACCCCTCCAGCTAAGCTCAATAGCTTGTATTAGAAGTGGGTTCACGTCGGTAATTTAATGGGTAGTATGCCTTAGCCGCTGCTTGTATTCTTGTGTATCACTTTACAAATGAATGAAACGCATATTTCAAATTATACCTTTAGGAATCTTTAATTGCACCCAATCTAGATTGCTATTATTTGGTGGTTGTGTATTACTCTTAACATATACCGCTGAAAAAATAAAAACAATATTACATATTTTAAAATGACTCTTTGAATAAAAATGGCACAAAGTACAAAAACAGCCGGAACAAATATATATGGATCGCACAAAGTTTTGCCCCATTGAGGAATCGAAAATACCTATAAGTTCTGGCATAGCATTCGTTTCCACTAACTAACAGCAGGTAATAAAAAATGCAATTGTAAAATGATCGGCTTCCTTCTGAGGTACAGTCGCGGAATGAAAATGTTCGTCACCTTAGCCCAATTTTGCTTGAACCGAATCAAGGATTTTATTTCAAGGTAATAGACAATGGTAGAGTAATAACATGGTAATAACCATTGACCGTATAGACCTGGGCCACGCCATCCCTTTCAATTAAAAAGTAAATATTGACTGCAAAGCGTGAAAGAGAGAAAATCTCGTACGGCCTGTGACAGGTATTCAAAATGTCACGTTGTCTCTTCCTAGAGAGTGGTAAATGTTGTGAGGTTATGGCGCAGTCGTCTAACCGAGGAAATTAGTTGACAGCTTTTTGACAGGCACAAATGATAGCACAGCTATTTTGGGAATTAATAACATTATACGACTATTTCTCGATTCGCATAAAGAGGATCAAAGGAAACCATGGGTGACAAGAATGTTATTTTGACGAAACTAACACTGCTATATCTGTCTTATTTTAACACATTATTTTCACGTATTGCAATCAGTGGCAGAGAGTGATGGGGGTATAATGAAACAAATATCTACCTTCCATCTATTCATTTAGTTAATAACCTGAAAGGATTTAGTTCAACTACTCATAGTCAAGCAATATTTGTCTGAATAAATTTATACTCTGTTGTCAAACAGTTAACCGCAATTTGGAACATACGAGATTGCAACTGCCTAATGTGATACATAGTTTGAAAAGGTAACATGTGTTAGCAAAGCGTTAAATGAATGTATTTAAAATCTGACGAGTATTTTCATTCCGAGACTGTACAAAGAACCGTGTTCAGAAAGATATATTTTTGTATCGAGTTAACTCAAGAAAATGTAAAACTTTCGCCTCTGTGACTTATGTAGAAATGTAAGTTAACTACCAAGAATACTGATTGATTAAAATATTGATTTTGTATGAATCGTAAGTATATATTTGAATACTCAAAGCATGGCAATGCTTTATTTAAAGCAAAAAAATGAAGTAAAATAATTAATTACTTTTTTGATTGATTACTAACCTTTTTGCAATAAATTCATAATGCTTTCTAGTGTATTATTAGAAGGACTCTGGTCTAAAGATACTATATTTTCTTTTAACTCACGAGGCGTTGCTGTGCCTGTAAAACGACATTTTTTGTTACAACTACATATTAATGGATAACGAAGAAGATTTTAGGCATGAACGACGGAGTTATTACATTATACGTATTAGTACGATATATATATATAAAATGCAACATTGTTCATTGATGCTCCGCTCCTATAGGTCGTAGCGTGATTTTATATATCCTGACACTCACACTCACATATAACGTGGCTTTCTATTGGTAAAAGAATTTTCAAAATCAGTTCAGTAGATCCAGAGATTACCCCCCTACAACATCACAAATTTTAACTCTTTATAATATTAGTATAGATGTACTTAGACATGATTTTTTATTGTAGGCATTTAACTTCAAGGTTACAGGACTATTTTTATGAACAGTCAAATTGTTATGAGATATGAGATCATAATTTTGTGTCGCCACACTATAGTGTTTGTTCTGATGATGATAAATCCTAAAATGGCTTTAATTTGGCAATACCACATTATTAATATGGTGCATTTTAAGAATAAGAAGTACATACTATTAACTCATTAGTTTAGAACTATTTATTCCTATTTTAATGTCCAGAATTTCATTAAACCATACACTGTAATAAATGAACAGGGGATGAATGCAAACAGAAACTGACTGCTTTACGTACTTGTATTTATTGAAGACGATTTCTGTGATAGCCTTTTTTCTAGATCATTCATAGCTTTTTTTAAATCTTCCATATATATGGGTATTTTCTCTGAAATTATAATGCTTATGTAGAAATGGTTTACTACTTATCATTTGAAATATATGTCTATGTTAATATTTTAGAAGTAAGGCTTAGTAGCGACCAAAATTATCTACTTCAATAGAAATTAACTGTTTTAGTCTGGTAAATAATTGCTTTTCAGACCAACCCTTTTTAACAATCTCCGAAAAATATGAACGAGGTATCATTCTATTTGGAATAGTAGGTATATTTGATATTTTATGTAAATAATTAGATAGGTAAGGAAATTGTACTTTTGAAGTGAACTTTTCTTTAGCGGCGTTGTGCACTTTTTGTGATGGGCAAAAAATGGTAAACTCGCGTCAGGACACGTGACCTGATCGAAAATTCGTAAGACGGAGAGAGAGCAATGAAAAACTGCTACAATATCATTAGAATACGAAGGTAAATCTACAATGTTATTATAGCTCAGGTGGGAAATCGGGTGGTCCAGAAACCAGAAAACCCCATTTCGAGTCCGAGTAACGATTATTTTTTTCCTTTTCCTTTAAATCATCTAAATACTATGCCGAATCTAATGGGGTCATTAGATTCGGCAAAGTATTTAGATGATTTAAAAATAATTTCTCGTTCATATTTTTCGGAGACTGCTGAAAAAGTTGACCTGAAAAGCACTGATTGACCCAGACTATTCGCGCCGCACAGCACAGTGCACAACATCGCGTTCGCATCAAAATCCCTCACATAAGATTTAGTATTTCAAATGACCTGAAATATTGCCCGTAGTTATTGTTGTTGTAGCCATCGTCGTGGTGAGTTCGGTTCCAGATGGTTGAGGTACAGATGATGGTTTTATTGTTGTGACTTCAGTCGTCAAATCCATTGATGAAGCTAAAATACAACAATAACTACTATGTCACCCATTATGTGCATGAAATCATGGAATGTTTAAGTAACGTCCGCCTAGGAAGGACGTTGGGAATCGTCTCACCAATATTAAGCTTACTGATCGTGTTCGCTTAATTTCGCGGCGCACTACACCGTACCATCGCGCTTTTGGTTAATTTGTGGTCACTTCAATAGAAATTGATCATTTCAGTCTGATCAACAAGTGCTTTTCAAATCACCTTTTTTCAGGAATCTCCGAAAAATTTGAACGAAGTTGGTGATACGCGAGTTTGATACAATGTGGTGCGACGCAATCGGCGGATTTGTCATAATCTTACTTATTTAGATAAATGTCTGATGCGTACTCCCACCGCCTGGGGAAAATGTTGGGAATCGTCTCGCCAACATTATGCCAAGTGATTGTAGTCTTTATTAGTGGTCACATGTTCTACTTCAATAGAAATTGAATGTTTTAGTCCTGTCAACAATTGCTTTGCAGGTCAACTTTTTCCAGCAATCTCCGAAAAATATGATGGAGGTGTCATTTGATCATCATCATCATCATTATCATCTACATGCTATTCCGAATAGAATGCCCCCTCGTTCATATTTTTCGGAGACTGATAAAAAAGTTGACCTGAAAAGCACTGATTGACCAGGGGGGTTAGACAAGGTACATTCGTTCCGTGGCGAATTCGCTAACGCCGCCGTAGTAATCGTTCCCAAAAAAATAAAAAAATGTCTATGGTCTTCACCACAAACGTCTAATTCTATATATTCTTTTCCATTATCGATATCGCTTTTCGAATGTGACTTTGTCTCGACCCCCAGATTATTTGTTGTGTTCGCATCAAAATCGCTCGAATAAGACTTAATTAAGTGTTTCAAATGACCTGATAAATTGCCTGTAGTTATTGTTGTTGTTGCCATCTTTGTGGTGAGTTCAGTTTGTAATGGTGAAGGTGGAGATGACGGTTCTATTGTTGTGGCTTTAGACGTCAAATCCGTTGATGAAGCTAAAATTCAACAATAACAATTGTGCCACTCGTTATGTTACAAAATAAAACTATTAATGCAACAAATCATGGTAAGAAAATGAATAAATGTCGTGCTAGTCGTCGTCTCCAAACATGGGATTTTGTATTTACAAATTATCACAAAGAAATAAATTATTTGAATTTGACTTACCTGTTGTCTCTAATCCATTCATACTTCTTGCTGAATAAAAATAAATTAAATTATATAATTGGTATATAACTTACTTGTTATTTTATTATAATATTCAAAGGTTAAAAAATATATGAACACGTTTTAAAAAAGTGACAAAGAGCTTGAAAAGCATGTAAATTTATATTTTTTTCACAATACCTTGCGAGCAACCTTCACTTGACTGGTTGTAAATCGTACAAATATTTTCAAAACCAATATTATTATAGTTTGACCGAGACCGCTGTAC
Source organism: Herminia tarsipennalis (assembly GCA_945859575.2). Lineage (NCBI taxonomy): Eukaryota > Metazoa > Arthropoda > Insecta > Lepidoptera > Erebidae > Herminia > Herminia tarsipennalis. Next base: position 14,445,583 of record OX243846.2, on the reverse strand, counting down.
CGCGCATTAGGAAGTCAGGTTAGGAAGTCGATAAGTCGGTACAGCGGTTTCGGCCAAACTATAGTGAGAACATAAGATTAAGGTTATGAAAATATAGGATTGTAATTTTGATTAATATATGAAATATGTGCAAAGTGCAAAGCTATTCTAACGTCTGGAAGTGGGTAAAATTGAATTGCAAGTTTCCAATAATTATATTTATATTTTATAAACAGATCAAGCTAAAAAGCATGTTTAAATATATTAATAGCCGTACTTGCATCACGCAAAAATGAGTCCTGAAATGAAATGGTCAAACTTTAACCTATTTTTTTTAGATTATTTCTCTTCAAAATGTGAATTATGCGTCGACGTGGTACCGATGCTGTTGCTGTTGGCTTTGAAGATGGGACGGGATCAACAATTTCGATTTCCATTTCTATGTTGTGATTAGGTAGCTCCGCTAAAATCAACACAATAAGAATAAAGCAGTATCAAATAAAAATATATTTTCTTGGTTCTCATGTACGTATCTTACACTACCAAAAAGTGTTCTTTTTATTATATCTAAACCATACAGACTGGAATAGATTCGTTTTGATACTTCATGTCCTGCGCTTGGAATAAATGTTTAAAAACATTGGTCAAATACCTATATTTACCCCCAATGCGTATCTTTATGCGCTCTTAGTATGGTTACAATGTGATGTTGAGATTTCAAGCCTGAGATTGATGTACATCTTAAGACAGATTTTTGCCCAGATATAAATGAGGGTTAACATCTTCAGTTGACTATTCGTTTAATTATGTACAGTCGGCCAATAAAGTAGTTTACCAGTTTTGATAAAGCTTTTTGTGTAACCAAAATAGCGTTAAGGTTAAACCTAGATATTGTTAGAATATTATTGCAGTAGAAAATCAACTTTGTTATTTGTGACGTGCAAATGAACGTTGTAATTGAATTTTCTTAGAGTCTAGTAGCAGACACGAGTATACCTACTCTCTATTCCCTTACTCTCATAGCCCGATTGGGCGCAAGACTTAACGTGCTCTCCGAGGCACGGAGGGATGTAACAATGTTTGAAAACGGTCACCCATCTATGGATCGCCAATAGTAACATTGCTTAACCTCGCTGATATCTGGATATGCTCAGTCGCCACTGAGTCAGGGACCCCTCACCTTGACTTTAACCTTAGGGTGATATACCATATTTTAGCCCGACTGTTCATATAACTATTGCAGCTATTTCGATATTCATTTCATTTTCTCATAAGGATCTTTATTCTTACGAGATACGAGATAACGTATTGTATTTTATATTAGTGCAATCCTTACAACTGTACCTGTTAATTTTCTTAGAGGATTCATTATTTTTTTCACAATTGATTGGAATCCAATTTCCTTCATTCGTCTTTGTTGATCCATACCTGGTTACACGATAATTTGAATAAATGGAAAGCAAAAGTAGGTATGTTGAAAATACTTAAAATAGCAAAGAATTAATATTACATAGAGTAGTAAATTTAATATTATAATATATTGAACTTACGACTAAACGCAGCACAATCATGTTTACGAATTAATACAATCAACGATAGAAATAAAAATATAACTGAAGCCATGTTCTAGAAACCAATCAGCAGTGATCATGTTGCATCTAAAATTTATAAAATAAGTGTTAGTTCAGGTACTATTGACGTACATGTATCGTAAAAATTGAAATGTTATTATTAATAAATCAAATCATAAACGCTATCGAAAACGTTATACGAATGTTAGCGTATTAAAAAAGGAAATCGATTATATTTGATTTACATAACACACACAATCAGCATCATATCATTCCTATCACTGGAACAAGCCACCAAGAATTGGCATAGCTCAGTGCGAATTAGTGATTATTAAATTTAATCTAACTAAAACTACGTTACAATTTCGCAATCAATTCAAAAATTAATATTACCTTTGTAACCAATTCATATTCGTTGTGTTTAACATAGCTATTTGAAATAGTCGAAATTCAGAAAAATAAATAAATCGAGAGTGCCATATGTGACGGCAGTTATATTTTAACTAGCTGTCCCGCGCAACTTCCTCTGCGTAAATTATCCCCGTTTTTGCAATATTTCTCGCTGCTCCGCTCCTATGGGTAGTAGCGTGATGTTATATAGTCTATAGCCTTTCTCGTTAAATGGGCTATCCAACAGTCAAAGAATTTTTCAATTCGGATTAGTAGTTCCTGAGATTACCGCGTTCAAACAAACAAACTCTTCAGCTTTATAATATTAGTATAGATTTAAAAATGTCGTTACCCTGACTCAATTAACGACTTTTACAATATTTCCGTTATCTAAATCCGGTATTCATAAATTGTAGTGAAAGGAGTCCGCCGCCGGCGTCTGGTAATAAAAATCCCTGAAAACCGACACTCCTTTTTTGGCTCAATAGTGTAAAAAAATACTATTGGCTAGTAGGTGATTTGACAAGTAGTTTCTATAAAAAATTTAGTGTATAATAAACAACCATACTTTAGCTTTTTTTTTTTATTGTATCGCTTGTCGCTGCAATCGCCAAAATATTGATAACATTGTAATATACAACCATGCCTGTGACAGCTTTAGTGGAACTGGGCGCATGCTCGTGCATTTGCCCGGTTTACGTTGCTTAGCAACCAGTCAATAACGTGACTTTTTTTAGACACTTTTTCGTGAGATTTATTGGTTATCTGTAAAGTCGGATTAGGGACGATAATTTTACGTGATAGATCGTCCGCGTCAATTTTACCACACATATTATTAACTAGTTGTCCCGCGTAAATTTTCCCCGATTTTGCAACATTTTTCATTCCTGCTCCGGTCCTATTAGTCGCAGCGTGATGTTATATAGCTTATAGCCTTCCTCCATAAATGGGCTATCCAACAGTGGAAGATTTTTTAAATTCAGATCAGTAGTTTCTGAGATTATCGTTTTCAAACAAACGAACAAACTTTATAAGAAAACATTGATGACATATCGCTATTCTCGTTGCTTAGCAACCAATTAATAGCGTGACTGCTTTAGGGTTCCGTAGACATAAGGACAAAAACGGAACCCTTAAATTTTCGTCATGTCCGTCTGCCTGTCTGTCCGTCCGTATGTCACAGGGTTTTGGAAATAATCGCTCCAAAAATTGCATAAATTGTGTCCTTATCTTTTAAACCGTATGACCGAAAAATATATAAAAAAGGGAGCGCATAATCAATATTTTAAATTAAAATCATTTCAAAAATGATCGGATATACCGTCATGAGTTATTGCTCAAAAACTGCGTTTCTCAGCAAAAGACGTAAAAGCCATGAACATACGCTCTTCTGCTGGTGCAATTATTCAAATCGGTTTTTTTTATATTCCAACAACTCCGAAACCCTACACTGAATATGATCCGACATGCTCTTGCCCTGTTTTTTTCGATACTTTCGTACGTGCATGGATTTATAAGACGTTATCACGTCAAAAATGGTGTCTTAAAAAATGTAAGGGTTCATTAGTTATGCCCCAGCCAGGTCTGCGGTTCTTTGATTGGGTATTAGGTATAGAAGAAGTATTGGATAATTTGTAAGCTTGCCTCAAATATCCAAAAATGTGCACCAGGGTCCTTATTCACTATCTTTTGTTTCGTTTTCGCGTCAAGCCCGCGTTTCTTACTGTCAAAATCTTGTCATAATGGTTTATAGAGAGCTGCGTTTAGATATGCATCGCGCATGCGCGCAGACATCTTTGAACGCACCGCGCATGCTCCAAATCGCGCGGGCTTGCTGCGGAAACGAAAAAAAAAACATAGTGAATAAGGACCCAGCTCTGTGACTATTCCCACTATTCAATCATTTTATATCAAGCTAAAAATCACGTCTAGGTTCACTTAAAAATCAAAAAAATTTAAACAACAAAAGTAAATATTGATTTATTAAAGGTACAATTATATCACTCTCACAGTTTCTTAAATTAAGATGTTGCCGGTTTCTGTTCTATTATATATTTTATATCTTTTGCCGTGTTCGACACCATCACGTTTGTCCACTGGGTCTTCTAACTGTGAATAATCGTATAATTCCTTTTGACTTATTGGTTCCTTTAGTTCATCGCTATTCAATCCAAACATCCCGCTCATATATTTCTCATTTATCACATCAATGTCTTCCATTTCTTTTATAATTTCAGTATCTGATAATACATCTCCGCTACCTATGTCTATGTCTAATTAGAGAATTTTAAATATTAGTACCAATTAATTATATGCACTACTATCTATAAACCACTAGTAGGCAAAGGGTTAAAAATTCTCTAAGGTAACCCAATACGAAAGTATGTCTAGCTGGACACTGTTCCTTGTACCTTTAATATTATGTAACTAGGATCCAAAGGGAAGCCGAAAGTAACAGTGTTCTAAGTACCCTCCGCCACTGTTAGTAGGTACATGTTTATCTAAGTATAGCATAGCTTATAAGACGTTTAAGAAAAGTCGGTGTTCCCCTAACACCGACTTTTCTTAAACGTCCTTTATGCCTTTAGGCCTATGTATAATAATATTTACAATTTTTGGCAATCTGACTGACCGTCAGCATGTTACTATTCGTTTGAGATTTTACACGCACTATTTCGTAGGTCCATATTAAAATTTAGGTGCAGGTGACGCTACTTGAATTGTTTCTATGCTTCAACCTACAAACACAAAGCTTAACCTAGCCAGTAATAATAATAGTAAGTAACATAGTAAACATTCGCTAAAATAAATGGTTATGTATCGCAAGTATTCGAAGGTTGATTATTATCGAGATAAGTCATCAAAGATCGTTGTAATGCGGCAGTGTCGATAGGTCATTATTTCGAATCTACTGTTCACGACCTACGAGGAATATATTTATGTATTTTTTTGAATTAACGAATACGTATCTAAGATTATGCTTATGGAGTTATGAATACGTAAAATGTGATAAGAATGACCGTTAAATCTTAGATTATTTGTATAAAATACCAAAAGCAAAAAGTAGGGGTGGCCACACACTTAAGGGGTCGGAATATTCGGTTCGGCAGTACTTGTCGAACCGAATAATAAAGCCGGCCCGAAGTAACTACTACACATGCTTGGATTCATTAAAAACGTCGCCGTTCAACGTTCATCTACATATACCGCCCTGCCTGTGCCAAATGATGCCAGCCCGAAAAATATATTTCACTCGAGAAACGCACATATAGATATGTTTCACGGACAACAATTTCAGATCACTTCGTTCGGCAGGCGTCCCGAGATTTCGTGTATGTGAGCGATTTCTATACGTGCGTGTGTCTAGTGCTCTTTCTTTGAAGAAACGCTCTTTCTTATCATCTGTAATCTTGATATTCTGTGCAATCAGGTGGCAATCACCTGATTGTATACTTAGCTAGATTATATACCATAACAAAACTGAAAAAAGTAAGCTTACTATATGAAAGTTCAGAAAATAATGAATCTGCTTGTTGCGCTACTTTTCTAGCGTTCATTGGATCTTTTTGCTTTATTGTAATTTTTTCAACATTTTTTGAGTTTTTTCTTAAACCAACTGTACCTAATAATAAAAGAAATAAAATTATTATGATTTAATTCACACCCCGCTCAATTGCAGTTGCTTATCCAGTTATATATTATGACAGATAGTGTTGATTTCAAAAGGGGGACTTTCATGGCAGTTTTTTCTGATGAGCTGCCTCATACAGCGCTCAGCATTATGATTCTAATTGTCGCCTAAAGTTTGTTAAAACTGACTGATTGACGTTTTGATTTCACGAAATAAATATATTTGAGTGAGTGTGCTGGTGTTCTCACAGTCAGAGGAAATTCTTTTTCAAGAAAATATTGACGACGAGATAAGATCGTGGTCAATATGTAACGTGAATAAAAGAAAAGGGATGTGTCCTCGTGATCCTCCTAATTTGTCCTAGGTAGACCACTAGAATGCTTATTTCTTGTGATCCGTGGTCCAACCATTTATAATGTTTAAAAAACACTTTAAAGCTCTTCTTCCTAAATAACTTTTGAACTATTTACTACTTTTGTATTTCTTTTATTAATCTTGAATATCATTGAACTGAGTTATGTTGCTAAAATGTATTCCAGTAACTCCCTTAAATCAGCGTAACAAATTTAATAAAGTGCGCAACAATTACACGAGCTGGACAACTATTTTTTTAAATACTTAAATAATTATATTCAACAACATTTTGATGGGAAAACATTTTGCTGAAATTTCACATATTATATTTAATATATTTTTTATACACACTATAATTATTATTTGCTCTAAATACAGAAGTAACATAAATTAATTCTACGAGGAACCTTCCTGGTGGTCTAGGACAAATTAGTAGGACTACGAGGAAACACGCGAAAAAAGAAAAAAGTTACAGTTGAAGAAATGTACTGACCTGAATTAGAGTTTCTCGCCATTATTACTTTTAGTCTGTACAATAAATCTAAAATAAGTGCTATTAACTTATTTCGGTTGTCTTTTAAATCTGAAAAAAGTTTTGTTACCTATTTAATACTTAAATTTTATTACAAGATTCGATAGATTCGAGATTAGATAGAATAAAACGAATAACGGGAATCGAACTTTTAAGTAATATGATAAGATATTCCGATGTCGTCGTTCAACGATGGCCGAGCCTGCTGATGGTGGAGGCACCAAATCCACAAGGGACACCCTCACCCTGCCATAGGCTATTATGACGGAACACCATGAGATTTTTAGTGGGTTCGACTCTTAAGTACCCTCTTCTACATGCCTTCGTAGGAATGGGATAACACGTAAAAAAAAGTATATTCCGATAAGTATATGCTTTAGATAGTGTTTTTTTTTCGGAAACATAATTATATAGTATGCTAGCATATACATCGTGTAACAGAAAGGTGTGGTCAAATAGCAGCAGATAGAAATGTTGTCAATATTACACCTACCATGGTGTCATAGCTGTAAATGTTGATAAACTTTCGCGATTTGTACCCATTATGAAAATATATACATATATAAATTTATTTATTTATTTATTTTATCCAACTTATACTAACAGATAATCTAACCATATAAGTTTTAAGATAAGTACAAGACATATTATTATTTATTGCGGGTCTTAATCGCGTGAATAAATTAAGGTATAATACCTTGTTTTATTTGTGTGTTTGTATTGCAACTGCCGTGGTCACGGGTAGAACGGCCGTTGCAATACGGTCGAAACGTCGGGCAATAAATCGTAGCTAATTACATTATTATTGTATGGCTTAAATATTATACTTCCTCTGGTGTAAAATTTGATTGGATTATTTTGGGATAGAACTTTTTAATTCATACTTTTTTAATTTATCACTTTTTTATTTATATATAAACGAATGAAAAAATATTAATACAAATGTAGGTATGTGCACTCAGTATCACAGGCACATACCAGCCCTTAAATATGTACCACAAGCTCTGTTACACGTTGTATACAGAATGTGCCATTTAAGTTACTATGTTGTTTTGAAAAAATAATCCTAATGTTTGCCCCTTTCGATTGGTATCGTAAAAATACTTATAATTTCATATTATGCGATTTCGATTTCTGGTCCAGTTGGGCAAATTTTTAAAAATCTTTTTCATGCATTTCGTGAATCGTTCGTCGTCAATGATTAAAAAAAAAAAACAAAATTAAGACTTCTTTTTGATTTCTTTCAGTAAAATGTTCTACCCATAACATTGAAGGTAGTAAGTACTTTCATTGGGACAACCTATAGTATCGTGAGCGGATCATGGTTTTTTTTTCAAAAAACATCCCCATGCTATTCCCAATCGAATGACACATTGTTTACATTTTACAGAATATGCTAAAAAAGTTGACCAATCAAATCTAGTCTAAGGAAAATAAAAAATTGTATGTGTACCGTCGATTTGAGATTGTATTTGTGAATTATCTAGTCTTGGTGCGGTTTCATTACTGGAATGCATTTTCTCTTGCTTTGCGGTAGCAGTGCGATTCAATGTTCCTTTATATGACGTCAGTAAGTCAAGCAGTCTTTGAATTGTCTTATTATAACCTTTTTTGTGATGAGGAATTGTGGCATTGAAATTGATAGACATTTGGTTTCTAATTGTTGGTTGGAGTGTTGCTGAAACGTTGTTGAAAATATTCATTAAAGAGTATATATTAAGAGTACTGTATAATTACGTGGGACACTCAGAAAGTTTTGAAAAACTAAAAAAATAACTTAATAATTAAAACTTAAAAATATACTATTTAAATCCTTTCAAAAAACTCTCCACCAGCCTCTATACAAAGTTTTACGTGTCTAAATTTTTTTCGAAACATTTTTTTCTGGTCCACCGCAGGAAGAGGTGTCTCTTCCACGGTCTTTTTGACCTCTGCTAGCGCGTCTTCTGGCGCTGAAAACTGTGTCCCTTGCAGCAGATTTTTTATTTTAGGAAATAAAAAGAAGTCACACGGTGCCAGAACACGAATGTATCAGGAACACAAGACTCTGACCGGTGTGGTGTCCAGAAAGTCCCTCGTGCAAAACTTTTGGCAGGCATTTCGTGATATACCATTCGGCGTTAATACTGCTTTTGTTTTGTATGTAATTGAAACCAGATACCCCGTCAAAGTGAAGAAACTAGCGATCAAAATCTTCCCTGCGCGCCCCTGATTCCCGCGCTCAATCACTTTACTTTCGTAGGCGTTGGTTTGTTTTGAAACAGCCCAACTGTCGATTGACGATTTGTTTCTGGATCGTATTGATAAAACCAGGATTTGTCATCTGTCACAATGTCGTGAATGTGCCGAGACGAACTTGCTTCAAATTTTTGAATCATGTCACGGCACCACTCTACACGGGCCTGCTTCTGAGCTTCGGTGTGGTTGTGCGGCACGGCGGTGCTCGTGCAGAATCTTGTGAACGCTTCCCGAACCAATCTGCAGTGTATGTGTATCTTTTCGTATGTTTTTTGCCTGTTTTCTTGCGTTATTTTTTTTACTGCCAGCCCTCTTTCTTCCGTGAGAGCCGTCGTAGGACGACCACTCCTTTGTTCATCCCCCAAAGTAAGGCGAATTGGGGACCACAGTCGTGGAACACACATTGGCCCCCACATCGGTTCCAACGCCACTCGTCCAACATCAGGATCTAGAAAATAGCATTGGTGCCAACGTTGGAACGAGTGTCATTCTAGATCCACATGTTGGACGAGTGGCGCTGCGGCTAATGTATGGAGCCGGTGTTATAGATCTACAATTAGGCCAAATTGGCACGAGAATTTAAAAAGCGTTGCATTAAAACCCGGCGTCGTCGCTTTTATAACGGAAGCACTAAATTACGTACTAGGCTTATCAGGGCAAAGCTAATGAAGCTGAAATGCAGAACCAATGGTCATACAAAAAGATGTCAAAAAAACAGACTCAAGCAAAATATAGTTTTAATGTTATCTATTAGGATAAAAATATATACTAATTTAATAAAGCTGAAGAGTTTGTTTCTTTGTTTGAACGCGATAACCTCAGGAACTACTAGTCAGAATTGAAAAATTATTTTACTGTTGGATAGCCTATTTATCAAAAAAGGCTATAGGCTATAAAACATAACGCTACAAACAATAGGAGCGGAGCAGCAATGAGAAATGTTGCTTATACGGGGAAAACTAACGTAGACAAAGTTGCGCGGGACACCTTGTAGTAAATATGCAGATCAAGTTTGTAATAATAGGTGCACCATATTAGAGGACTGGTGCAAAGGCAAAATATCAAATTATATTTCAAAATTTTGATTTGAGATTCAATATATCAACCTCAATGTGTTAAATATCAGGTAGGAATCGAACCCACAACCTCTAGCTTAGCAGTCAGGGTCACTAGCCACTTGACCAACAGGCCAATCGATTTACCACGTTATTTTTACACTATGGACTTTTTTTCAAAATTGAAGGCTCAGTAGGTAATTTAAAAGAGGGAGGGAGTCGATTATCATGAACATTCTACATATTTGAGACCCTTACACCAAGCCTTTAATTTGTTTTCATGTTACACTATACCGTTTTCATAACGGTTTTTCTTTTTTTTACCGTTTTCGTTTTCCTGTAACCTATCTTTTGTATTTTTTCCAAAATATTAAGTATTATCTATTTTCGTAGTTTTTCTTGAATAACTTTTAAATTACATATTTTAATAAAAATAAACAATCCCTATTATTTGATATGTAACAACTCAAAGTCTGAATTTTAAACATGGGGATAATTTTTGAGAGGTCAACCCCTTAAAATTCAGACTTTCTAAAGATTTTCCTGTAATATTTAGGTTAACTATCTTTTGTTTTTTTTTTCAAAATATTAGGCCTAGTAGCCTCGGAGATAAGGGATATAAGAAATGAATTTTCTATAGTATTTTTATGGTTTTAAATAATTTAAAAGATAAGGACATTAAAATTATAAAAAATATAGATATTTGATATCCTTACAACAATCCCTTTCATTTGATATATGACACGATACAATTTGCGTAACATTTTTAAACAATTCCTAGTTTGCCCCCAAAAATGGCCATCAAATTCTAAATTCTTCTATTTACGATACGCGTTCGTGTTTGGGTTGCAAAAACACTTATGTGTACCAAATTTGAATTTAATCGGTGTAGTAAATTCGGTGCAAATTGGCTGTAACAGACGGACAGACAGAAAGACGAGTGATATAAGGGTTCCGCTTTTTTTCCTTTCGAGGTACCCTAAAAATGGTAAAAATAAAGTCGGTTTACGGACGATAATTTTACGTGATAACGTCTCATGATATTGAATTAAAAAAAAAAGATGTCGCAGGCATGGTTGTTTACCCATTGACGTAGAGACCAGAACTGCGCCATAACCTCACAAAATTGACCACTTTCTAATTAATTGAAAGGAAGAGAACTAACCTTTTTAATTGAGAGGGATGGCAATTCGGTCGTCATCCCTCGGTTGGAAGTCAATTGTATAAATTTTAAGGTGCCGCATTCTGAACACTTGTAACCTACCTACACCTCTTTACTTAAAACATTATTGCTAGGAATTGGATTGTATAAAAATTCTTCTATTTAAACGCTTTTTAAACAGACGTTGGAAAAGCTACATGCGAATTGGGCCTTAGTTTTTTGCATATAAATTACTTTGAGCTAACTAAATCAGAAATGATTATTTGTCCACTATTCTAACCAAAGTTATAAATATAAAATTTCTACGTACTTTCAATGGAGGGTTGTACCGGTACATTGGCATTACTTGATTTGGTTTCCAGGTTTCTATAAAATGATTTACGTTTTTTTGTTGGTTCAGTACCGTACCATAAGTCTGCTGCATCTATAGTTTGTATGTCATTCGTTTCTTGATTTTTATCAGTAATTGCGTCAAAGAAATCTAAATAGCTTTTCTTTGAAGTTGTAGTTGAAGTCAGCAACCAATCAAATAATTGTAGAGGATATGGTCGAGGTGTCGCTGAAATCATTTCAATAAAATTACGGACACCATTCTTTTTCCACTATTATTTTGAGAAAAAAAAAACTTGTTACAGACAGTGTGTACCTACCTAGTACAAACATAGGTCAAATTAAAAAATCAGGCAAGAGCATGTTGGACCGTGCTCAGTGTAGGGTTCCGAAGTCGTAAATAATTGCAACAACAGAAGAGCAAGTTCATGGCACTTACGCCCTTTTGTTGAGAAACGCAGTTTTTTGTCAATAACTCAATAGCTCCGAAATAATTTTAATTTAAAGTATTTTTTAAGCTATATTTATGATTATTTTCATAGTTTTTGTTTACACGGTTCAAAAGTTAAGGGGGGGGGGCATATATATATGGGAGACATATACATATTATGCAACTTTCGGAGTGATAATTTCCAAAAATATATTAACTCAATCAAAAAGTTTATTTGAAACCTTAAAATGTTTTTAAAAGAACTGTCGAATGATGTGCCACTCATTAATGTTTGCTGAAACAAATAATATCAGCTTCTGATACATGTATAGAGTGCCCCCCCAAAATATATTTATTTTTATCATTTAGCTATCAAACTAAGTAGCGGCTACTACAAGACACCTTTCCATGAAATTTCACTAATATTTATTGAGTAGTCTTTGAATAAAATGTCTGTGACATACGGACGGACAAACAGTGAGACGGAGGTGACGAAACAATAAGGGTCGGCATTTTAGTCATTGAACCCTAAAAAATGGTTGTCTGTAAAGTCGGTTTACGGGTGATAATTTTATGTGATAACGTCTTAAAAAACATTGATGACATATCGCCACTCGCGGTGCTTAGCAACCAATCAATAACATGACACTTTTTCGTGCGTATACCCGGTCATCGATTTATAAGACGTTATCACGTTAAAAATGGTTGCCTGTAAAACTTTTTACTGTTACCCTTTACTTAATATCTATGTTTTTAGAAAAAATATATATTAGTATGTTTTTTAGTTGTCTGATATAGAACTGCTTAGTTTGGGATCAGATGACGTTGTCCCAAGATATTAATAGATATTATTATTATTTGATAGTTAAAATACCATATTAACTTATTACAAATAACGGGTTGGGACGCGTAAAATTCAAGTTATAATTTATTTACTTTGGATTGTAAATACTTCTTTAATATTACTGTTATGTAGTCCACTTTTTATGCCGTCTATAATTTTACTTATTAAGTAGTGAACTCCTGGGTCATAAGACGTAGTATTATTTTTCAACTCTTGAATTTCTGAGGTTTCAAACAGTTTCGATGAATCTGGTGGACGTCGTCGTGCTAAAATAATGTTCAATTATTATGATATAATTAATCATAAGTATTGCCGGCGTTTTTATCGCAATTAAAAGGACTGTATTGTGTCCTCCCCCAGGAGGATATCATTTTTATCTCCTTCCCAAATTTCATAAGGATCGATTCAGCAGTTTAGTAGTGCGAAAACGAGTGGTACACTCATTTTCGCCTTTGTAATTTTGTTAGGATCACTTTGGTTCTAATAGTATGATAGTTGTAGTAATTTCTTTACTGGAAAAGTTTATTTATGACATCGTTCTGCGGTTCAACTCACGTATTTAAAGCAGTGGAGTTGCACTTCAGTTGCTGTTGAGTTTCGATTAAAACGGCCATATTCGTATTCTTGTAACTTTGGGATCGATCTCAAAAACGCTTGCGCACCGTACTAGAATGTCGTTATTGCGCTCTCGAGACGCAGACTTGACGCAAGTGTGTCTGAGATCGATCCCAAAGCTACAAGAATACAAAATTGGCCGTTTAATCGAAACTTAACTGCAACTGCACTGTTTTAAATACGTGAATTGACACAATTGGACAGGTCATACCCATTTCTAAAATGTCTATATTTTTTTTTAAAATGGTGATTTCGTAGTGAAACTCGCATCTTGTTCTAGTCAAGTCATGTAGGAGAAAAGCTTTGTGGGAGTTCAGTAGTCAAGGTATTTCGAAATAATATAAATTACCAATCAAATATTTCTAAATTAGAAAATAAGTTAGGTTATCAAATTGACGTTGCATTGTAAGTGATAAAAGGGTATAGTTACTTTGAGTCCATGATTTGTATGTATGTAAAGTTCCCGCGACACAGGGCTACTGCCCAGGAGGCCTACTCCAATTCAATAAAAACGAAGTTTCGATCAAAAAGGAGGGGGTGAAATACAGCACCAGAAACATATATTTAATCCACTCGTTCTATTAAACCGTCCATAGAATCGAACTTCTTGTGCTTTTCTCAAAATTAATTAAAGTAGTCACCGTAAACTTAAGAAAAGTAAGTAAACGAAATTTCATGAATTTCGTTTTAAAGAAGGAGAGTAAAGGTTCATTTCCGTGCATCGCGATCGGCCGCGATGCTCGGAAATGAACCTTTAGCCTATAAGTGCGGTAGCTATCTTTTTATAAAAGTAAATAAGTTATTACCTCTTTGATAAGTCGTTTGTCTGCCGATACTCACTGTTCTCCATTTGGTGCCATCGAAAAATAAGCGAGGTTTACCTTCTGGCACTGTGGGTAGTAAAATTCAAATTTTGATGTCTAACCTAGGAATTTGAGCAAAAGGTTGGTATTGGTATGTTATTATGCCTCATTTACCAAAATGGCATATGGTAAATTATTTGTCATAATTTTGGAGTCTTTTGAATTGCAATGCCTGGTTTACACGTATTTAGTGGTTAGGTCGTCAAATAAATTTAAACTATATTTTAAGTGACTTACTGTTAAGTAACTATTTACACGTGTGAAGCTTATCCGTACTCTTTAGTTCATAAAATCACAATGGACGATCAAGAGGGAGTTGAAGTTCTAAATTCAGTAATCAACACTAATATTATATAGAGGAAATATTTATATTTTTGTATGTATCGAATAAACTTAAAAACTACTGGACTGATTGAAAAAAATATTTTACCATTAGAAAGCTACATTATTGGGGAGTCACATAGGCTATATAAACTTACTACTTACTATTTATACTTAATACTGCATACTTTATTGTCAAACAAGGTATAAAAAAACTACAATTTAACACCCGTGTGTAGCCGGAGCAGGTAGCTAGTTAGTTATATACTTAATAAAATTATGATGAAATAAAATAAGAAATTGCTATTAATATATATTCGCCACCTTACCATTATATCTATCTTGATTTCAAAATCTTACGATGGCAATCAAAATAATGAAAAGCTTCAAACTAAATTATTTGTTCCTGTCGGAACATGAACTAAATGTGAATATTTTCCGCCCATTGACTCCGCGCGCGGTGCGGGATGTTTTTGGTTAAGTATACAACTTAAGTGAGCACGTAGAATAGAATCTATTCTATCTCTAGAGGTATTAAGTGGCTGTTTACACGCTGTAATTTAGTTATAATTTTGTTAATTACTTAACCACTTAATACGTGTAAACTACGCATTACGTTATCAAATAAGGTCAAGGAGATGAGATTTATATATAGATTTAGAACTTAAATATTTTTAAATGTATATTGTAAAATGAAAGTAGGTACATATAGGGTTCTTTTTTTCCATTATTGTTATATGGAGAATTTGATTAATGAATCCCTGAGCTGGTTACGACATATCTAAAGAACGACTTTACCGATTTTATTCATTCTTATTTTTCTAACAAAAACAACTAAGAAAAACGGGGCGGTACGCAGTTTGCCCAGACAGGTAGTATTAAATACAAATGGTATCAAACATACGCGCGTTGTACCTTTATAAACATCTTGTCCTGCTCCAAAACAAGTGAAGCCAACTAACAACAAAATTAATTTCATATTTTTCTCATTAATTCTACCAACATAAAACTTCATCGACTATTACTAAACTTTTTGTTGCTAGCCCACCACATATTTTACGTATTCCATAAAATCGCAAGTTTTCGCTATCGTATCAAAATACATCTACCGACTAGAAAACGTTTTTCAACAACTGTGTGTTACAAATATTAAATTTAATAAGAGAATCGATAAAGTTTATTGCGGAACACAAAATTATTGCGTTCGTGGATCTCGATAGTTGTCGTTGTTTGAGAACGTACCTAATGTTGGTTCTTATCGTGCACACTGGCGACAATCGTGAGCCCGCGGCCATGTGTGATAACGCTATGATTTGCTGGAATGTGTATTAAATATTATAATCTTACATTGCAACGTGAAGTGGAAGTTAAAGAACACATATTTGTCTTATCTTATTACCAAAGTACATGTTTTTTTTATGTATAATTTGCGATTGTAACATTGGAGCATCTGAGAGCGTCAACGCATTTATGTATAGCCGGAATCCGGCATGCTGCATTACGGCTGACTGTTGACTCTCTTTGTGGCTGACCGTACCTGTATCGTTTATATATGCAAGCGACTAAAGTTGTATCAACACACACTTAGGCCATTTTCAGGATGTGGACGGATTTTCAGCCATTTACAACGGTGTGTGTATGGCTGAATCTCAGCACAAAAAAGTGTGTAAGATGTGTAATTTAAAATAGTAAGTGAGTATGTAAGTGTTAAAACGATCCAAATTGGAATAGCCCGTCTGATGAAATCTACCAATGCCTTTTACGTATAGTTCATGTTATTACAGTTTCATGACCAATGCACGAACAACATTAGTAGATTTTATCGGTTGGAAAATAGCAAAGATTCGCACTGTCATTGTGTAAATCAAGATTTTTCTTAACAACGTCAGTAGTTTTTGAATGCATTTTTTTAGCATAACTAGCAATGTGGGATTGTTGTCCCACATTACTAGCAATCCTGTTAACCTCTCCAGCTAAGCTTGTGTTAGGAGTGGATTCACGTCGGTAGTATAACGGGTAGGTTTCGAACCCGCGACCTCATGATTGCGAGACCGATGCCTTAGCCATTAGGCTACCGCCGCTTATTATTATTTGTATTATCTTATACCTTTAAACGAGTAATTCTTGTATATATATATATAATCTATCTAATAATCCAATATGTTGGATTATTAGATAGATTATATATATATATATGGTTATATGGTTATATGGTTTTCAGGAAACACTGACATTTTTTAACAAATCGTACGAAGATCTCAAATTAGCAATTGATGAAAAATCTAGCACGATCAACGAGTTAAAAAAAGAAAATGTCGAACTAAAAGCATCGGTGAAGGATCTCTCAGACAGGCTCTGCTCAGTAGAACAAAACACGCGCGATAATAACGTCGAAATTGTTGGAGTCCCTGAGTTCAGAAACGAAAACTTGACCAACACGGTACTACAATTAGCCAAAGCCGTTAATAGTACCATCGGCGACGACGATATCCTCCATACAACACGAGTTGCCAAAATAAACAAACAGAGTGACAAGCCCCGGTCAATAATAGTAAAGCTCCGCAATCCACGAAAACGAGATATCCTATTGGCAGCTGTTTCCAATTACAACAAAAAGAATGTTAAGGACAAGCTAAACTCCCAACACCTAGGACTAGGCGGTAAAATAGTTCCTGTATTTGTCGCAGAACACCTAACGCCAATCAACAAGTCACTGCACGCAGCAGCCCGGAAGAAAGCAAAAGAACTGGGCTACAAATTCATTTGGGTGCGAAATGGACGGATATTTGCGCGCAAGAACGAACAAAGTCAGGCAATTATAATTCGCAACATGGATAGTTTAAAATTGATAGCTTAATGTTTTTTATTTATTATTGATAAGTGTTTTGGAAATAATAATTATAACAATGCTCGATATATACTATCAGAATGTACGCGGTTTGCGGACTAAAACTCAGGATATTTATAACAATATATCTGTATGTAACTATTCTATCATTGCTTTAACAGAAACCTGGCTAAATGAAAGTATATACAATCAGGAAATTATAGATTCTAGGTATACAGTGTACAGGAGAGACCGATGTTTGACGGGTGGATCCAAGAAAGACGGTGGCGGAGTTCTATTAGCAGTATCATGTAATATTCCATCTGTTCGTGTACATTCTTGGGAAAGCGAGAATGAGGATGTATGGATCACGATACAATTTAACAACAAAAACGTTCCAAAAAAAATTGCAATATGTGTTGTCTACTTACCGCCACCAGTCAGATTGGAATCACTTGTTAAATTTCTGGAAAAAACATCAGATGTAATGAATCATGTTGACGATGTTGTGATCCTGGGCGATTTCAACTTGAATTTCATCAACTGGACAACAGATCTCGCAGATAATTACCTTATCCCATCAGGCTACAATTGTCCTTTGGGTTACTCTTTGGTTGACTTTATTTCAATTAATAATTTAAAACAAGTAAATAATGTCAGCAATATTGACAACAAATTTTTAGATCTTATTCTTACAAATCTAACAAACTGCACTATAACTGTTACAGCCAGCTTAGTCACCAAAATTGACCAAAAACATCCGCCCCTACTTTTTAATATTAACGACCAAGTTTCTCACGAATATCTCGAGCCAGTGCCCAGAAACGACCACAATTTCTATAAGGCTGATTACCATAACATAGTAACTGAACTGAACAAAATTAACTGGAACACGGTACTCTCGGAATCAAAAACTGTAAACAATATGCTATCAATTTTCTATCAAACTTTAAACACGGTAATCAACCAATACGTTCCTAAACGAAAACCAAGGTCAATAAAGTTCCCACCATGGTTTGACGCTACTTTGATTCGTCTTATGAAGGAAAAAAATAAAATTAGGGCCAAGTATAAGAGGTATGACAATCCACGAGATGGGCTGGAATACGAAATTCTTAGAGATCGCTGCCAAAAATATATGAAATTGTGTTTTAATACTTACATGTCCCGAGTAGAGAATAACATAAATAAAAATCCCAAATTACTGTGGAAATTTATTAAGGACAAGCAAAAGGGAGCTCAAACATTACCCGCGACCATGTATTCTGACGATCACTGTGAGGACACAGGTCCCGGCATAGCCAATCTTTTTGCGAATTACTTTTCGTCTGTTTATAATACTACAGTCCATGGTCAGGTAACGCACTCTGTCCGAAACAGATTCCATTACGATTCTTTGTGCCACATTAGTTTTACAGAAAGGGAGGTGACAAACAAAATAAAACAACTAGACCCACACAAGGGTGCCGGTCCTGATGCCTTACCTCCGGTATTTATAAAACGCTGTGGCTCCGCAGTCGCACTACCGCTTACCTTAATTATTAATCGTTCTCTCAAAGATGGTGTTTTTCCTGACGAGTGGAAAAAGGCGCGTATAGTCCCCATACATAAAAAAGGTGAACAGAGCAATGTAAAAAATTACCGTCCCATTTCTGTTTTGTCATGTTTCTCTAAGCTGTGTGAATCTCTAATATGTCCCATAATTACACAACACATGAGTACGATCATTACTACTGCTCAACATGGTTTCAAGACCGGCCGCTCTGTTCACACCAACTTGGTGTCATTTGTAACCGATTTGAGTGCAGGTATTGATAAAGGCAAACAGATTGATGCAGTTTACACGGATTTCTCCAGTGCTTTCGACAAAGTCAATCACTCCCTGCTGATCAACAAACTTGAAGCACAGTGTTTATATGGAAATATCTTAAACTGGTTCCAATCATATCTCTCACAAAGACCTCAGTTTGTATCAGTAAAAGGATATGACTCATGTGTGTATTTTGCTAAATCTGGTGTGCCACAGGGGTCCCATCTAGGTCCATTACTGTTTTCTGTCTTCATTAATGACATCTCGAATCAAATCAAGCACTCAAAACTCTCCTTATTTGCAGATGACCTTAAAATATATCGTACAGTTGAATCCCAATCAGATGTAGAACTTATCCAAAGCGATCTTGACCATATCCGAGATTGGTGTCTAACGAATGGTATGACCCTAAACGCAGCTAAATGTTATCACATACAGTACACTAAAAAAACAAAACCGATACCCACATCCTACAGAATCAACGGAACAGAACTACTAAAAGTCAGTGAAATTAGAGACCTAGGTGTCACGTTAGACAGCAAACTGAATTTTAACTCGCACATTAACAGCGTCACCACAAAAGCCGCTCAAATGCTAGGTTTCATTAGAAGAAACACAAAAGATTTTCGTCTCATACGTACTAAAACAAACCTATTCAACGCATTAGTACGCAGTCACCTCGAGTATGCTTGCATAGTGTGGAGTCCCTTGTACGCGATACAGTCACAGAGAATAGAAGGTATCCAACGGTCATTCACTAGACACCTAGCTTATATATCATCTGGCATTTCACATAGGGCTCCCTACACTCAGAGACTAACTTTCTTCAAGATGGATACACTTCACAACCGACGCAAAACGCATGACCTCGTGTTTCTTCACAAACTCCTCAACGGCGGAATAGACTGTAGCCTCCTGCTTAACAATATGCACCTGACAGTGCCAAACCGAATACCTCGACACCCCATCACCAAAACGTTCCACATTCCATTCTGTAGAACTAACGTTGGCAAGCAGGCACCATTGGTGCGAATATGTACCGAGTACAATACCTTTTGCAGCAGCACAGCCAATCTCGACATTTTTCAGGACAAACTCACAACTTTCAAAACAAAAATTGTACAACTCCGACAATAGTTGCCTGATCAAAATTTTACTCAATTTATTTTATCTTATTTTTAAATTTGATTTAACTTAAGTTGTTAATATTTATTCTAATTTAATTTTGTTAATATTTAAGTTGTAAATATTTAATTTAATTTCAAATGTAATATAATTGTAAATACTATTTTTTCACATCACATTTAATTTTATATTTTCCGCACTATTTAGACATATGTACATATAACATTTGTCTTATCTAAAACGAATGCTGTGTACATTTGTTATTGATATACATATAAGTACAACTACGAACGCATGCTAGATTAAGAACGCTGTGTATGTATATTGTAAATGTACCTTATAAATAAATAAATAAATATGATTTTACAAACATACACTGTTACCTATTATGTCTTTTTTAAGAAAATAATAACGACTTATCAAAATAGTAAGCCATACATATGAACTTGTCGTCATTGGTTTGTTGCTCTTATCACTTATTATTTAATAAAAAAATATAATAAAAAAGCTGGAGAAAATAACAGACAATAAAAACTCACGGCGACTCTTTATAAATTGCAAAGTTTGTTTACAATGTTTATTTGTTTATGAACTGTATATGCAGGTACATTCGGTTTAGCTGTTGCGATTTTTAATACTAAGGTGCGCCTTAGCTCTATTTGTGTGTAAATATGAATGTAATGTATTTACATATACAATTTCATTTTTACTTGTTTCACAGTCAACCCGTGATTACTGCTGTTACAAAACGGTCGAAATGTCGGGGAATACATAAAGCGAAGAATAACTAAAACTTAATATAATCGTAAATAATATAAATATTAGTATTTATATGATTTTATTTTTAAATACCCTTATTAGGGTTCTTTATCCAAAATGGCAAAAACGGAACCCTTATAGTTTCGTCATGTCCGTCTGGCTGTCTTTCTGTCCGTCCGTATGTCACAGGCATTTTACTCAAAGACTACTCAATGTGTCTTGTAGTAGCCGCTACTTAGTTTGATAGCTAAATAATAATAATAAATATTTTTAGGGGAGCACTCCATACATGTAACAGAAGCTGAAAGTATATTTTTTTTAGCAAATATCAACTTGTGGCACATCATTCGACAGGTCACTTAAAAACAATTTATGGTTTAATTCCCCGACATTTCGACCGTTTTGTAACAGCAGTGGTCACGGGTTCACTGTGAAACAAGTAAAAATGAAATTGTAAAATGACATACACACAAATAGAGCGCACCTTAGTATTAAAAATCGCAACAGGTATACCGAATGTACTCAAAACTATTCGAATACAATGGCTACACTCTATTTTTATATTTTGTATTCTATAATACAATATATACATAAACAGTAGCGACAATGAAGTAAACAGGGTCGAACTTGGTCACGATTTTGACCGGTACACACCGATTTGGATGCACCTATACCGCCCATGAGCCGTCACTGATAACCAAAAGTGTGTGCTAATGCAAACGTTTTCATATTTATTAATATTATCTACAAACTTATATGGTGTTTTATAAGCATCGTAAACCACTATTACCAGCGGCTAGGGCTGTGATCGTGATATGGAGTGATAAAATCTTTAATATACAGTTAAGGTAAAATTCTAACTGCAATGACATCAGTCAATATGTAGGTATATCTACCTACATAAAATTGAAATGTATGTTTGTAATACCCTATTTTTTTATACCATTCCCAAAACCAGTTTTCAAACGTGCCTTTGGTAGTATTAATATCTGCAGGAAGAAGATTTTGATGAAAATTTAATGACAAGTGATTTGACTTTAAACGCTATAATTTATATTATAATGCTTTTTGTATTTAATAATTTAGGTTTCCGTACAAAGAAAAAAATATTTTAGTTATTGCGTCATATATAGGTAGGTAAAGAGTTTGCCCTGAATAGATATAAATCAATTTTCATAACCAGTAATTAAATTAAACAATTACAACGTTGACAGCATTCCTTTAAAATTACTAATAATTAATATTAATAAATTTTCAGCACTTTTGACAGTGGTTGCTAAACAACTTTGTCTTTAGTATGTATTATATTTGCCTAAAATAGATAATTACTTAATAACCTGAAATAAGAATTAATAAATGATAATATAATAATTGTTTTTAAACTTTCGCGATTTTTATACATATTAGTTATATTTCGGGACTTAATCGCGTGAATTATTTAAAGGTACGAACCTTTTATTTACCCGACGTTTCGATCGAATTGCACCGATCGTGGTCACGGGTCGACTGATGGCAGCTTAGCGATGTCTCCGCGAGGCGCGGGGTTTTTCAACTACCCTCGCCTGGTCTTGATAATTTTGATAATTTGTACTGTCGGTACTTCTACACACTACACTTACAACGTCTTTACACTGAGGCGCGGTGTCTTTACGGCTACGATTACATTTGTTGATAACAGGGTTCCAAGATGGTGAGAGCCGGTATCCATCTTCTCGGTTGAAGTTCTTATACTTCTTGATCTCAACCGCCTCGCGTACTATCCTGGAATAATAGTGGCGATCGGTGGAAAGTACCTGTGGCTTATGCAATTCTATCCAGTGATTTGGTCCTGATTCCAACAAATGCTCAGCGATAGCAGACTTGTAAACTTGACGGTTTTTTACAGCAGCGATATGTTCCTTGACCCTGTCTGCGATTGTCCTTTTGGTCTGTCCGATATAGGAACTACCGCAACTGCAATCCACCTTGTACACGCCAGGTGTTTGGAGCGGAATAACATCCTTTGCCGTTCGTAAAAGCTTCGAAACCTTGGAGTGCGGACTATATACAGTCTTAATGGAGTAACTCTTCAATACTGTTCCAATTTTGTCCGTAACTCCTTTGATGTATGGCATGAAAGCTGGCACTCTGTCGGCATTTACCTCTGGTTTTCTGCTCTTTGGACGTTGAAGGTTATGCTTGTATCCGTTGCTTCTTAGTACCTCCCGAACGTGTGCAAGTTCACCCTCCAAGTGTTCGGGGTCACAAAGGTCGTATGCTCTGTTTGTTAAAGAAGCTACAACGGACTGTAAGTGGCGCGGATGATGGTGCGATAAAGCATGTAAATACCTATCGGTGTGTGTAGATTTTCGGTATACTGCGTGTCCGAGGGTACCATTTTGTCTCGCCGATACCTTCACATCAAGAAAAGGCAACGACCTACCTACCTCCATTTCAAATGTGAATTTGATATTACGGTGGATCGAGTTTAGATGTTTTACAAATTGTTCCACTGTGCCCCTGTCGCCCTTCATGATACAGAATACGTCATCGACGTATCTCTTCCAGAGCTTGACGTGAAACGCGTGCAGGTCGACAACTTCTTCTATATGCTCCATCCAGATGTTGGCCATTACCGGTGCTACTGGACTACCCATAGCCACTCCGTCGATCTGGAGGTAATGCTGTCCACGGTAGAGGAAGAAGTTACCCTTTAAACAGTTACTCAGTAGAACAATGTACTCTTTTGGCAGGCCGCTGTCCCTCAGTTTCAGTTTTATGACGTCAAGGCAATCGCTTATCGGAACACTAGTGAATAATGACTCGACATCGAAACTCACCATTATCTCGTCCGGTTCCAAGCGTACGCTCTTGAGTATATCCACAAAATGGCGAGAGTCCTTCACGAACGATGCAGTTTTCCCTACCAATGGCTGCAGTACTGAAGCTACGTGTCTCGCTAGATCGTAAGTAGGAGAATCAATTTGACTTACGATCGGGCGTAATGGTACGTCTTTCTTGTGAATCTTTGGCAAGCCATATAGTTTAGGAGGCTGCACAATTCTCGGCTTGTACAGACGGTCGAACACTTCATCCGTAAACAAATGTTTATGGTCCCCGATTAATGTGCGCACACGTTTGGTAACTCTCGCGGTAGGGTTGTATGACACCGGCTTGTAGATGGAAGTATCACTTAACAGATTCCGTATTTTACAATCATAGTCGCTGGAGTTCATCACAACGGTGGCGTTTCCTTTATCAGCCTTAAGCACTAAGATTTCCTGGTTGCTACGCAGGTCTCTCAACGCTTGACGCTCTTCCATCGTGATGTTAGGCTTAGGTACTTTTGATTTTCGTAATATAACCGCAACATCCTGTCTAAGCGTTTCCGCGTCAATAGCAGGTACCTTGTTACGAGTTATCACTTCCTCTATGCCGCTTATGATGTTCTCGTACGGAATCTGTTTCGGTGTTAATGCGTAATTTAACCCTTTCGCAAGGATATTATGGGTGGTGTCATCAATGATTACACTCGATAAATTGATAACCGTATCTTTCTGCGTCGATGGCACAAATTCATTTTTTGTGTTGAGGGTATTTTCACGACGTAATAACAGCTTGTTAAACTTAGCGTCTTTCCTTTTACAACACAAATCATAAATACGGGACGCTTGTTGATATGAGACACGATCACATAGCTCGAAATCACTTATCGATAACACCACACTGCATTCCATATGTAATTCGTATAACTCACACTGCACTTTGTTTACATTGTACCGACAGTTACGAATTAATTGTTTTAGGAGACGAACACTAGCACTCTTTAGAATTCCTTCCGAATGTGGGATATCTTTGCGCGGTTTTATTTGCACTCCCGTTGGTAATAAGTCCGAATCTCGACACTTTGTTAAAAATAACAACGATGATTCTAACTTAGCGCGTTTTATTCGGAGGAATTCAAGATCTTTAATCTTGTATGCATATTCCGGCCCGTAGCGGTTTGCAATTATTGTTTTTAAACTTTCGCGATTTTTATACATATTAGTTATATTTCGGGACTTAATCGCGTGAATTATTTAAAGGTACGAACCTTTTATTTACCCGACGTTTCGATCGAATTGCACCGATCGTGGTCACGGGTCGACTGATGGCAGCTTAGCGATGTCTCCGCGAGGCGCGGGGTTTTTCAACTACCCTCGCCTGGTCTTGATAATTTTGATAATTTGTACTGTCGGTACTTCTACACACTACACTTACAACGTCTTTACACTGAGGCGCGGTGTCTTTACGGCTACGATTATATTTGTTGATAACAGGGTTCCAAGATGGTGAGAGCCGGTATCCATCTTCTCGGTTGAAGTTCTTATACTTCTTGATCTCAACCGCCTCGCGTACTATCCTGGAATAATAGTGGCGATCGGTGGAAAGTACCTGTGGCTTATGCAATTCTATCCAGTGATTTGGTCCTGATTCCAACAAATGCTCAGCGATAGCAGACTTGTAAACTTGACGGTTTTTTACAGCAGCGATATGTTCCTTGACCCTGTCTGCGATTGTCCTTTTGGTCTGTCCGATATAGGAACTACCGCAACTGCAATCCACCTTGTACACGCCAGGTGTTTGGAGCGGAATAACATCCTTTGCCGTTCGTAAAAGCTTCGAAACCTTGGAGTGCGGACTATATACAGTCTTAATGGAGTAACTCTTCAATACTGTTCCAATTTTGTCCGTAACTCCTTTGATGTATGGCATGAAAGCTGGCACTCTGTCGGCATTTACCTCTGGTTTTCTGCTCTTTGGACGTTGAAGGTTATGCTTGTATCCGTTGCTTCTTAGTACCTCCCGAACGTGTGCAAGTTCACCCTCCAAGTGTTCGGGGTCACAAAGGTCGTATGCTCTGTTTGTTAAAGAAGCTACAACGGACTGTAAGTGGCGCGGATGATGGTGCGATAAAGCATGTAAATACCTATCGGTGTGTGTAGATTTTCGGTATACTGCGTGTCCGAGGGTACCATTTTGTCTCGCCGATACCTTCACATCAAGAAAAGGCAACGACCTACCTACCTCCATTTCAAATGTGAATTTGATATTACGGTGGATCGAGTTTAGATGTTTTACAAATTGTTCCACTGTGCCCCTGTCGCCCTTCATGATACAGAATACGTCATCGACGTATCTCTTCCAGAGCTTGACGTGAAACGCGTGCAGGTCGACAACTTCTTCTATATGCTCCATCCAGATGTTGGCCATTACCGGTGCTACTGGACTACCCATAGCCACTCCGTCGATCTGGAGGTAATGCTGTCCACGGTAGAGGAAGAAGTTACCCTCTAAACAGTTACTCAGTAGAACAATGTACTCTTTTGGCAGGCCGCTGTCCCTCAGTTTCAGTTTTATGACGTCAAGGCAATCGCTTATCGGAACACTAGTGAATAATGACTCGACATCGAAACTCACCATTATCTCGTCCGGTTCCAAGCGTACGCTCTTGAGTATATCCACAAAATGGCGAGAGTCCTTCACGAACGATGCAGTTTTCCCTACCAATGGCTGCAGTACTGAAGCTACGTGTCTCGCTAGATCGTAAGTAGGAGAATCAATTTGACTTACGATCGGGCGTAATGGTACGTCTTTCTTGTGAATCTTTGGCAAGCCATATAGTTTAGGAGGCTGCACAATTCTCGGCTTGTACAGACGGTCGAACACTTCATCCGTAAACATTTGTTTACGGATGAAGTGTTCGACCGTCTAATGTTCCGATAAGCGATTGCCTTGACGTCATAAAACTGAAACTGAGGGACAGCGGCCTGCCAAAAGAGTACATTGTTCTACTGAGTAACTGTTTAGAGGGTAACTTCTTCCTCTACCGTGGACAGCATTACCTCCAGATCGACGGAGTGGCTATGGGTAGTCCAGTAGCACCGGTAATGGCCAACATCTGGATGGAGCATATAGAAGAAGTTGTCGACCTGCACGCGTTTCACGTCAAGCTCTGGAAGAGATACGTCGATGACGTATTCTGTATCATGAAGGGCGACAGGGGCACAGTGGAACAATTTGTAAAACATCTAAACTCGATCCACCGTAATATCAAATTCACATTTGAAATGGAGGTAGGTAGGTCGTTGCCTTTTCTTGATGTGAAGGTATCGGCGAGACAAAATGGTACCCTCGGACACGCAGTATACCGAAAATCTACACACACCGATAGGTATTTACATGCTTTATCGCACCATCATCCGCGCCACTTACAGTCCGTTGTAGCTTCTTTAACAAACAGAGCATACGACCTTTGTGACCCCGAACACTTGGAGGGTGAACTTGCACACGTTCGGGAGGTACTAAGAAGCAACGGATACAAGCATAACCTTCAACGTCCAAAGAGCAGAAAACCAGAGGTAAATGCCGACAGAGTGCCAGCTTTCATGCCATACATCAAAGGAGTTACGGACAAAATTGGAACAGTATTGAAGAGTTACTCCATTAAGACTGTATATAGTCCGCACTCCAAGGTTTCGAAGCTTTTACGAACGGCAAAGGATGTTATTCCGCTCCAAACACCTGGCGTGTACAAGGTGGATTGCAGTTGCGGTAGTTCCTATATCGGACAGACCAAAAGGACAATCGCAGACAGGGTCAAGGAACATATCGCTGCTGTAAAAAACCGTCAAGTTTACAAGTCTGCTATCGCTGAGCATTTGTTGGAATCAGGACCAAATCACTGGATAGAATTGCATAAGCCACAGGTACTTTCCACCGATCGCCACTATTATTCCAGGATAGTACGCGAGGCGGTTGAGATCAAGAAGTATAAGAACTTCAACCGAGAAGATGGATACCGGCTCTCACCATCTTGGAACCCTGTTATCAACAAATGTAATCGTAGCCGTAAAGACACCGCGCCTCAGTGTAAAGACGTTGTAAGTGTAGTGTGTAGAAGTACCGACAGTACAAATTATCAAAATTATCAAGACCAGGCGAGGGTAGTTGAAAAACCCCGCGCCTCGCGGAGACATCGCTAAGCTGCCATCAGTCGACCCGTGACCACGATCGGTGCAATTCGATCGAAACGTCGGGTAAATAAAAGGTTCGTACCTTTAAATAATTCACGCGATTAAGTCCCGAAATATAACTAATATGTATAAAAATCGCGAAAGTTTAAAAACAATAATTGCAAACCGCTACGGGCCGGAATATGCATACAAGATTAAAGATCTTGAATTCCTCCGAATAAAACGCGCTAAGTTAGAATCATCGTTGTTATTTTTAACAAAGTGTCGAGATTCGGACTTATTACCAACGGGAGTGCAAATAAAACCGCGCAAAGATATCCCACATTCGGAAGGAATTCTAAAGAGTGCTAGTGTTCGTCTCCTAAAACAATTAATTCGTAACTGTCGGTACAATGTAAACAAAGTGCAGTGTGAGTTATACGAATTACATATGGAATGCAGTGTGGTGTTATCGATAAGTGATTTCGAGCTATGTGATCGTGTCTCATATCAACAAGCGTCCCGTATTTATGATTTGTGTTGTAAAAGGAAAGACGCTAAGTTTAACAAGCTGTTATTACGTCGTGAAAATACCCTCAACACAAAAAATGAATTTGTGCCATCGACGCAGTAAGATACGGTTATCAATTTATCGAGTGTAATCATTGATGACACCACCCATAATATCCTTGCGAAAGGGTTAAATTACGCATTAACACCGAAACAGATTCCGTACGAGAACATCATAAGCGGCATAGAGGAAGTGATAACTCGTAACAAGGTACCTGCTATTGACGCGGAAACGCTTAGACAGGATGTTGCGGTTATATTACGAAAATCAAAAGTACCTAAGCCTAACATCACGATGGAAGAGCGTCAAGCGTTGAGAGACCTGCGTAGCAACCAGGAAATCTTAGTGCTTAAGGCTGATAAAGGAAACGCCACCGTTGTGATGAACTCCAGCGACTATGATTGTAAAATACGGAATCTGTTAAGTGATACTTCCATCTACAAGCCGGTGTCATACAACCCTACCGCGAGAGTTACCAAACGTGTGCGCACATTAATCGGGGACCATAAACATTTGTTTACGGATGAAGTGTTCGACCGTCTGTACAAGCCGAGAATTGTGCAGCCTCCTAAACTATATGGCTTGCCAAAGATTCACAAGAAAGACGTACCATTACGCCCGATCGTAAGTCAAATTGATTCTCCTACTTACGATCTAGCGAGACACGTAGCTTCAGTACTGCAGCCATTGGTAGGGAAAACTGCATCGTTCGTGAAGGACTCTCGCCATTTTGTGGATATACTCAAGAGCGTACGCTTGGAACCGGGCGAGATAATGGTGAGTTTCGATGTCGAGTCATTATTCACTAGTGTTCCGATAAGCGATTGCCTTGACGTCATAAAACTGAAACTGAGGGACAGCGGCCTGCCAAAAGAGTACATTGTTCTACTGAGTAACTGTTTAGAGGGTAACTTCTTCCTCTACCGTGGACAGCATTACCTCCAGATCGACGGAGTGGCTATGGGTAGTCCAGTAGCACCGGTAATGGCCAACATCTGGATGGAGCATATAGAAGAAGTTGTCGACCTGCACGCGTTTCACGTCAAGCTCTGGAAGAGATACGTCGATGACGTATTCTGTATCATGAAGGGCGACAGGGGCACAGTGGAACAATTTGTAAAACATCTAAACTCGATCCACCGTAATATCAAATTCACAATTTAAATGGAGGTAGGTAGGTCGTTGCCTTTTCTTGATGTGAAGGTATCGGCGAGACAAAATGGTACCCTCGGACACGCAGTATACCGAAAATCTACACACACCGATAGGTATTTACATGCTTTATCGCACCATCATCCGCGCCACTTACAGTCCGTTGTAGCTTCTTTAACAAACAGAGCATACGACCTTTGTGACCCCGAACACTTGGAGGGTGAACTTGCACACGTTCGGGAGGTACTAAGAAGCAACGGATACAAGCATAACCTTCAACGTCCAAAGAGCAGAAAACCAGAGGTAAATGCCGACAGAGTGCCAGCTTTCATGCCATACATCAAAGGAGTTACGGACAAAATTGGAACAGTATTGAAGAGTTACTCCATTAAGACTGTATATAGTCCGCACTCCAAGGTTTCGAAGCTTTTACGAACGGCAAAGGATGTTATTCCGCTCCAAACACCTGGCGTGTACAAGGTGGATTGCAGTTGCGGTAGTTCCTATATCGGACAGACCAAAAGGACAATCGCAGACAGGGTCAAGGAACATATCGCTGCTGTAAAAAACCGTCAAGTTTACAAGTCTGCTATCGCTGAGCATTTGTTGGAATCAGGACCAAATCACTGGATAGAATTGCATAAGCCACAGGTACTTTCCACCGATCGCCACTATTATTCCAGGATAGTACGCGAGGCGGTTGAGATCAAGAAGTATAAGAACTTCAACCGAGAAGATGGATACCGGCTCTCACCATCTTGGAACCCTGTTATCAACAAATGTAATCGTAGCCGTAAAGACACCGCGCCTCAGTGTAAAGACGTTGTAAGTGTAGTGTGTAGAAGTACCGACAGTACAAATTATCAAAATTATCAAGACCAGGCGAGGGTAGTTGAAAAACCCCGCGCCTCGCGGAGACATCGCTAAGCTGCCATCAGTCGACCCGTGACCACGATCGGTGCAATTCGATCGAAACGTCGGGTAAATAAAAGGTTCGTACCTTTAAATAATTCACGCGATTAAGTCCCGAAATATAACTAATATAGATAATATAATAATTTTCATTTCTTATTAAGAGAATGACAACCCTACCTTTGACAGTAGTCGTAAAGCAACTTTGCTTCTTGGCTATGTCTGTGAACTGTAAGTGATACCCCTAGTTTCACTGACGTCTCCAGGCTACAATGCTTACATCAAGCAGTGGCATGTTTGTTTAATACCACGGAAGAATAAAATAAATAATAAGCATTTTACTATTAAATAATACAATAGGAAGTTTTATCGCCAAAGCAATCAGCCTGCTAAAGACTGTGCTATTATAGGCTTTTAAGCAATCTATGTATAATTACTAATATAAATACTAATATAAAATAACAAATAATTTCAACTCTTTTTTTTATTCAACTTAATGCACAGATAATTTGTACAAAGGCGGACTTAATGCTTTAGGTTTTATCTAGCAGTCAACCTTAGGGTGATGCAGGTATTGAAGTAAGGTAGGTGAATACGAAAGTAACATCCCTAGCACGCTTTATAAAAGAACCGGTCAGGGTCCTTATTCACATCTTTATTTCGTTGTCGTGACAAGCCCGTGCGAACTGACGCATGCGCGTTGCGCTTACATATGTCCACCGCGCATGCGTGGTAGAGAGCTGCGCTTAGAAATGCATCAACGCGCATGTGCGGTAGACATTTTTGAGCGTCCCGCGCATTCGCCAGATAAAGATAGTGAATAAGGTCCCAGATTTAGAAAATCAATAACAACTCTATTTAACGAGCACATCCGGTTGGTCAAAGATGTCGTCGTACAAAGTCAAATAATAAAAAAATATATTTTATAAGAAAAATAAATATGTATTTGTAATTGTGGTAGTTAATACTTTTTGGTATAAGTTACAGAAATAGGTGTAAATTTTGCCCTCATAGTCTAATACAGATCAATTTAGTATTTCAAAAAAGTTTTCAAAAAACTTATTTGCTTGGCACTCAGTGAAACAGAAACAGCAGGACAGATTTTTTATACCTACAAATAGTTTATATAAGGTAAGAATACCTTTATAACCAATCCCTCGCGAGCGAAGCCCCGGGAGGAAGCTAGTCAATACACATATTAATTGTTTGTCCTCACTGACTGACTTTCTTCAACACAAATTATGACCGGCCATAAACCTGAAATTTTGACAGTTGACGCCTTTCATGATGTAGGAATTAAGAAAGTATTTTTGGAAATTTGTCCTTTATGGAGGTAGAACAGGGGTTGCAAGTTTGAATGTAACTCCAATTTAAAAGCGTGTGTTACAAAAGTAGAAAAAAACGCTAGTTATCTATACTAATAATATAAAGCTGAAGAGTTTGTTTGTTTGTTTGAACGCGGTAATCTCAGTAACTACTAAACCGAATTGATAAAATCTCTCACTGTTGGATAGCCCCTGAGAAATGTTGCAAAAATGGGGAAAATTTACGCAGACGAAGTTCCCGCAACTTCGTCTGCACAGACACACGTATGGACAGCTATAATTATTTATAGCTGTCCCGCGCAACGCGTGGTTTCCATAGTACAACTAGTAGTACTCTGCTTAGTTTGGGATCAGATAGCGTTGTGTGAGTTGTCCCAAGATATTATTATTATTTTTTAAAATTTACGCAGAATTTTAAAAAAATATAATAATATCTTGGGACAACTCACACAACGCTATCTGATCCCAAACTAAGCAGAGCTTGTACTATGGAAACCACACAACTGATAAACATAGTTAAATATTTCTAGATACAAACTTATTATAGATAAATAACATCCAGGCACAGAATATACGTAAAGAGTACATAAAATAATGTCAGTTGAACCGTTCCTCCGCCCTCCGACTAATCTCTATCGCAACATTACTAGGCGATCGCTACAGGCTAATTTAGGGGGATTTCTATGCAAATTTAATTACCACAGTAACTACATGCTGCGACTAACGAAGCATGCCATTAGTTCAACCAATATGGACTATATTAATTTTGCATGAAGGATTGCTAAAGATTTTCTTGTTGGTCTTAAACTAAAGCTTTAAGATTTTATCGTACCGTTTTCGTAATGTCGAATTAATGATTGATTAAAAGACCGAGACATACAAGTTTTAATTTGGCGCATCGGACGTAATTTTTTTTTAAGCTATTCCATAGCTTTTACCGCGGTCTTTGAGCGCGGCAAAATTGCATAACTTGATAAAAAAAATGTAATAGCCGAGTATATTACCGAGTGCCACACATTTTTTTTTTGGGTGTTGTAATTCAAAAGTAAGACGGAACTCGTATTGCGTAACTTCATTGTCTGTCAAGAGTCCTTTCTGGGAATGCCTGGCGGTATCAATAATCATCATCATCATCAGTCCGTATCGGTACACTGTTGGCCTTTCCTAATTTTTGCCAGTAAATTAAAAAATAATACCTCTTAAATACCTATTCAGGTCTGGGTCCTTATTCACTATGCTTTTTTTTTTTTATTTCGCTTCAAGCCCGCTCGAATTGGCGCATGCGCGATGCACTCAAAGATGTCCGCGCGCATGCGCGATGCATTTCTAAGCGCAGCTCTCTTTAAACCGTTATGTCAAGATTTTGACAGTTAAAAGCGCGGGCTTGACGCGAAAACGATAAAAAAGATAGTGAATAAGGACCTTGTATTACTGAACTATGAACAATCAATCATATAGGTAAGTCAACGCAATCGAAAGATGGTTTTTTTTTCTGTCCGGCTTTTTTCTGTCATGAAAAATAAAGTTGCTTTTAAATTCTCAAAGTTTAGTATTCCATTGCAGTAATTACAACTACAAAACTTGTAATTAAATGAAGCAATTACAACGTTGACAATATTCCTTTATAATTACAACAATTAATAATTGTCACCAGATACGGATTTGAATCCAGTTATGGGTCGGAAAAGTCACGCAAAGTCGATTCTTGACATTGTAAACGAGTTTTGATTTTTCGAATTCAAAAGTCGACTAGTAATCTCTGAAAGCCGATTTTTAGACTTAAACTAACTTTTGGCAAAGTGTGAGTCACTTTCACGAGTTGACGGTAGAGAGCTTGCATACCTATGTCACAAGCATAAAAAGTACCTACCTACTAAGACTTTGAAAAAATATATTGAATTAGTTGAAAGTTATCGAGTGAGTATCGATTCTAGATAAGTAAAGACGACTAAAGTCGATTTTACAACATCGATTATTTTTGTGTTTTGTAAGTTTGTACGGTCCCGAAGAAAGACAAAATAAATAAACACTTGCTCTCTCTCTCTCTGTTATCTATGGAGTTTTTATTTGTTTTTTATTTCTAATAAAACTATTTTATAAAAAACTAGCTGCTGACTGCAACTTCGTCCGCATGAAAATTTTGAATAAAAAATTCCCACGGGAATATTTTTCCGGGAAAAAAGCCTACGTGATATTCTAGCCTTTAAACTATCTCTGTTCTAACTATCGTCTATATCCGTTAACTCGTTGTGGCGTGAATAAATAACAAACATCCAACCATCTATATACCCGAACCAAAATATTATAAATGCGTAGGCATTTATAATATTAATTTAGATATTACTATAGATTAATTATTAATAATTAAAACCAAATTAAAGGTGCAGCCATTTTATAGAACAGTAACAAATTACCTACCTACATTTTAGTGGAGGTTGGTATTTTATGTTGAACCATTGAGGCATTAAAAGGTCCAAGC
The DNA here is from genome assembly GCA_945859575.2 of Herminia tarsipennalis. Classification (NCBI taxonomy): domain Eukaryota; kingdom Metazoa; phylum Arthropoda; class Insecta; order Lepidoptera; family Erebidae; genus Herminia; species Herminia tarsipennalis. The sequence continues at coordinate 14,411,334 of OX243846.2, read as the reverse complement.
ATTTCAAACGTTATCCGTGTATATAACTTTGCGGTCAACACTTTTACAAAACAACTGATACATGGTCAAGGATATCAGTTTAACGTAAAACTGCTAATTAATATCAAATTGATATGAATGTATAAAACAGCTATTAAAATTTAAATGAAATGCGTAGTTCTCGCGAAATCTATGATAATTTAAATACCTGATTAAGGCTTGAAGTTTGACAGATTGGCACGAAGACATCTATATATTTGTATAGTAATTGTATATTTAACTTTAATAAGGCATAGAAACAAGCGCAGTCCATAAATAAATATTGACTAGCAGCGACAGCGTCTTTCTCCATAACTAACTAAAACATAATTAATGTTTCCAAATTATCAAATTATATCTACTATGCCATAGTAAATTGACGTCAGCACAACTATGTCAATAGGGATGATGACTGTCAAGTCAAACCAATATATTTTTAAGTAAACGATACGCTCTATAGAAAATTGTATGGAATACTGAGGCGTGGCACAACTCAGGATTTCGTCATATTATAACTTTTAATATTTGTTTTGATGATTACAAATTTTATTAGACGTTAAATTGTGGAAAAACACATTTGTTCAGATCTTGTCATGGCGTACTATTGCTTGATTACTAAAAAATAATTTATTTTCATTGTAGTAATCACCACAATAGTAGACAGTTTCATATTTTAATTCAAAATAGAGGAGAAAACGAGGTCCGTGTCATCTGTGGCTATATTTGCATGCTTTTCTGAGTAGCCAAAAACCCAAAAACAATTTTTTACAGGTTTAACTTCTACTTAAGGGTTGATTTTACAATAAATCAGAAATACTTGTTCCTTTATTTAAAATCAAGAAGCTAATTACAAATTTTCATAGTATTATATCAAAACAGACTACAAATTTGCAACCCCTATAATATTTGACCCTCTTGGATAAATTTCTGAAAATCCATCCTTAGAGGATACACCATAAAAATCATCAACTTCAAAAAATTCAGATTTGTAGCCCCAGTGGTTTAGGCTCTGCGTTAATGACTCAATCAGTCAGTTAGCCATTACAAGTGATTATACTTATAAATAGTATAGTTATAAATAAATATCATTATGTTTACCATTTATTATCAATGTAATATTCATTTTTATACGCTGAATAACAGTTTAACCATATAAATGAAATTCAAATTGCACTGTGGATGCCGACGGCTGGCCGTTGAGTGGCCAATCGCCACCGATTTGGTATTAAGGGCTATCGTCCACATAATACGCGAGAAAGGCTGGACTAGACATGATAGGCAATATGTATAATTTCACTACAAATATGCACCTTTTGAACTATTGGAAAGTATCAATATCCATGCCGGTTTTAGGAATATTTAGGTATTTATGTGTGACGAAGTGTCACTTTAGAATGGGTCGGGTGATTTGTTGGATGCTTATTATAGTTATTATAATAAACATTGTTCATGATATCATTTAGATGATTTTAAATGATTAACCTACAGATTTTGATTGTCAGTACCAACAGGGTATGTTTAGAATATTTTTTTGGACAATTACTATTATTGTTTTTGCTAATATTAGACATTTTATCAAAGTATTTTTCCTTGTTTTGCCGTCAGGTCTATAAACCACTCTGCCAATTTTCATAAGAAAGTAGCCTAAAATCTAACAAGTAACATATAATATATGTAACTAATAAATAGCAAAATCTGAATGAAACCGTAGGTCAAAATATACATTTCCTTTCTGACAATCCCACGCGGATTCAGTTTTTTTTAACGATATCTAGCAATGTGGAATTGTGGGTCATTACAAGCAATCCTGTTACCTCTCCAGCTAAGCTCAATGGCTTTTGTTTAGTGAGGGTTCACGTCTGTAGTATAATGGGCAAGATTCGAACCCGCGACCTCATGCTTGCGAGTCCGATGCCTTAGCCATTAAGCTACCGTCGCTTTATTGAAAGTCGGTGAAAACATTTTAATGTAGGTACCTAAGCAGTATGCAGTGTCACAATAACTATAAAAGTCCCTGCAACGAAGCTGTAATGTCTAAAAATGAAATCTGAGATCATTTTGTCGTGACAAAAATATACATAATTAGTCATGTCATCAAATGCATGACGGCCAAGCCCATCTTACTAAGGCGTGGCTCGTCTCTCTGTCATCTACAAAGTTAGCATAAATCAAGACTTTCTTTGCATAGCCTTTGTACAGCCACCCTAACAATTGACACCATGTAAGTCTCGCCCGTGGCTACGTTCGCCCATTAGACCATTTCCTTAACAAAAGAGGCTTGGAGCCTCCCATTCTAACAATTGTATGAGCTATTTACCTTATCTGTAGCGCGCGGCAATCACACCCGCTCCTGACGCCAACTACGACCAATAAGTTTTGATACTTCGCCCATTGTTCTGTCGTATGATAAATATTATTCTAGATCGAACTAATACGATTTTATTTATTGCTCTCTCTCTCTTATCTTTTACTACGATTTATAATTACGTCAGCGGTATTTTAGCGTGTCATCTATCATGACTAATTTTGAAATGCAAATTTTATTGCTGTTTGACATATTTATCTAAAGCTCTCTCAAAAAGTCTGAGACTGTAGGTTTCTGTTGTCATTAGATAATATAAAAAAATCACCCGTCTTCCACAATTGTAATGATAATAACTTATATTATATATTTTGTTTATTTTCTTGCGCTTTCTAAGTAGAATCTTATTAGTTTGTAGCATCCGTACTCTTATAAGTAATGTTTTTGGCCAGCTATAGCCCGTTTTGGACTAACATGTTTGATAAATGCGGCCAATGTACCTATACCTTTTTCTTTTTATTAATGAGAATTTAAGCACAGGTACATTTTCTACCTCTGTGGTCATGGTTGTTTTCGTGACTGGGTGTACTTTGTGTCCGTGAATTTAATATTTGTAAAGGTCCCCGCGACACAGGGCTTGTACCCTAATGCGGGAAAAAATAATACAAAGGAAAAAGAAATGTAGAACCAGGTCAGAATGGATCTATGGAATATTATTAAATATTCCCCTATGGAAGCTAACAATTTCAAAATATGACTAGATCCATTCTGACCTCATCTAAGAATGAAAATTTTTATCAGACTTTTCATCAGATTTTCACATTTAATTACTGATTTCCCTCAGTAATTTAAGTTGATGATCTTTCGCATTTGTCTAATTTACGCTCCATAGAATCCACGAGAATATATAGAGTGTGATAGAGAGAAAAATCATCATCAATAATAATATATTATCAAGAAATGTCGGCTACCGTAGTTGGAGGGCAGTATCTATATCGTCGAAAGACGCTAGTGCAGGTATCCGCGTTATAACAGTGATAGCGCGCGCGTGATGTTACCATAGCGGGACGAGTCCCTTGCGAGTCATTTTACACTTATGTTTACCGTGGAATATGCACTTGGAACTAATACAATAGGACAAAGGATAAAAACTCTTTTAGTCTTCTAACGAGGTTACAACATAGTTGTGATCTAAATCGATGTATACCATCGGTTCTATCAGTTACTATTTTTTGGAGTATGGATGCTATTATATTCCAAGTAGTTACATTTTAGCAAAGATATTAAAAAGTAAGAGGGCTTATTATAAACATTTTTCACGAAAAAAAACGCAGATTTTACTCAAAAATAGTGACAAAACGTTTACCAATTTTATTAATTTTGTTGTCAGACATAAAACTTAAAGCAATGACAAATGACAATCTAGATAACAATTGTTTATGAAACAGACCTTAAATAAAATCTGTTAATTGTTCAATTCGTCCACGGCCAGTGCACAATGATTAACAGAAATACTTTCGCAACAGTGTTTTATATTCAAACATGTACCACTTATTTGACGTATTACTGAAACAGTACGATTACGACACGACAACGGCACGTGCGGTTAACCTGCGCATGGGCATGCGATAGAACAGAAGTGTCCGCGCAAGTCGTGACATAACTGGTACGGGCGCCCGCAATCTAGAATAAATTGCGTACACTTTGTGACTCTTTATAGACCTTTTAAGGTAGAAAATTTAAGATGATGATCACCACGTTCATAATTAAGATCGGCCGTGATTGTGGACTCGTGATCTGGTGTGGGTGGTTCCGCTTCCGAGGCCACGGGTGGTCCTGTTCCAACCTATTTGGGCATGCTACTGACATTTTTTCTAGGGTATTGATGGATAGATAAGAGGTGTTTGGCGTTGCTGCCATATCCGGTATTAGATGAGTTGGTTAATAAGACAAAGATTTTTGCGAGCGATAAAACGGGACTCTATGTCCGCGTTTTTGAGCTTTTTTAGTTATACTCAAATTTATATTAATAAGGAAACTTACTGGGAGTGCAAGTTTTAATGAGAGTAAAGAAAACTTAAGATCAAAGTAGACCAATGTTATGATTGTCCTCACGAACTTCAACTTGAACTATAATATCGGTAACCAGCAACGTTAGTAACATTTGACAACAAGCCACATCATGACTTTATACAACACTGAGATGGAAGTTGTAAAAATGGTGGCAAACTGACCTGTCATTATTTTTACAGCTCCGCGTTAATCGTCCAAAAATACTTGAAAAACATGCATATAGTGTTGTTACAATAAATAAAACTGCCTCTGTGGCGCGGTGGGAGTGTATCCGACTGCTACGCATGAGGTCGTGGGTTCGATTCCCACACGGGACACCACTTTGTGTGAACCACAAATTGTTTTTCCGAGTCTGTAGTGAGTCTGAGTGTACTTTGTGTCCGTGATTTGTATGTTTGTAAAGTCCCCCGCGACACAGGGCTTGTACCCTACTGCGGGAGTAGTCTTTATTTTTTTAAGAAAAGAAAAGTTTAAAAAAAATAAAAAATACTTGACCCTGGCAGAAATAAGCCGTTAGATAGAATAGATTGCCATAAATGAAACTACTAAAAAAAAAACACTGAAATACCTTTGACCGAAAAACTGGATTGGAAAAAGCAACAGGATCGGTTTATCTGTATCATTTTAGCCATTTAGCCTTACCCCTTACACAAGAATTGGTATTAATAAGGTTTCCAAACAGTCAATAAAAAACAAACCTATCTTTTAATGTTTTTGCTTTTGTGAATTTGCTATCCATTTAAACTATACTTTTAGGGGTCATAACACATTACCTTTAAAGCTAACTAAGCATAAAAATGGTAACAACACAAATGTATATTAACCTTAAAGCAACAAACTTAACATAAAGCACAAACACGACGCACAAACATCTCATAATGTTCTTTAACAAAACATTCTAGGAAGTTACCGTTCTCTAGCCATTACAAACTCAGGCAGCCTTTATGGGCTACCAGTCGCATACGGTAGCAACGTGTGTGGCATCCCCAGATACTTTATATAATACCTGGTCGTTGGACGATCCTCATATCTCAACGGGAAGTATTTTGCATGCAGCCACCACCTATCTTTTGGAACAATCTGAAAATGGGAGCACTACAACACTAAATAACGTAAGTTTATGTCTTTCGTCATACAAATCTAAACTTTAATGTCTAATAATAACGTAGGATTTTATTGGATAAGTGTTTTGTTACATGACTTTTAAGGAGTGGTCAGGGTTCGCCAAACGCATTATTTATCGTAAATTCGTAATTGCTGATTGTAAACGAAGAAGGGAATCTTTGAAGTACTTAGTGTTGAGAATTAAGGCTTTGTTTATTTATGTGAAGCCACTTTGTCAGACGAGTTTTTGTATAAAAGTTGTTACTTGTATTAAACGGAGAAAGTGAATTCGTTAACAATTTTATTGTGCCTACTAAACTTATAGGAAGAATTTAATGCTTAGTAAAACTCACGGAGTAACTCTGGAAGTGTAGTGGAGGATTTTAAAAACATACAATTTAATTATAATATCATTATGGAATCTATGCCACAGATTTCATTCACATTGACCCTTCGATTTTTTTTTTTAGATCTGATTTTAAGTAAAAGTCGCCGACATACATACTTACAAAAGATATAACATCGAAATAGTTGTTTACTGGTGACTATACCCTAAGGTGCACAATTTTAGTAAAATTTAAATAATAATTTAATTTAATTTAATAAATTAATATGAATTGTTGAATAATTCCTTACCGTGAGAAAAGTGTTATATTTTATGATCTTCACGGTTCCACGATCAACGGCGCCTATTTATATGTTTACCAATGGGCCTGTTATTTTACATAGAACACATAAAATGAATAAAACATAAAGAACAAAATAGGTATAGATGTATTACAAATTAGTTAACTTCCTGTATCGTTATCAAAAATCTGAACATTAAATAGTTTACGATCCACACTATATAATGTTTCTTTAATATATGCATTGATTATGTATACAGATTCTGTTAGGCCGCAGAGCAAGTCACCGATTGTAATTCAATCAATCAATCAGTTTCTATTATAATATATTGAACGTTCTCACTTAAGGTGGTATTCCGTTACGATTATTATTTCTTCTTTGTTGACATCGTACCGTCAGATGCAAACTCCAAAACCAAAGCTTTCATACGAAAGTAGCGCAAGATTTTAGCCGAAAGTTTTTATAACTTCTACGATTTATACCATTTTCAGTTCAAGTGCGTAAAATTTACCTAATTATCTTAATGGTGTATAGATGTTTAAAATTCTAATTGTCCCATTAATAAAGGAAACCATGATAGAGGATTGAGACACTTTCTTTTCTGTTAACATGTGCAAACTATTTTTTCAAAATGTAATCTTTTTTTAAAAACTACTAGCAATGGGTGGGACATTACCAGCAATCTTGTTGACACTTTCAGCTAAGCTAAGTTGATTAGGTTTGGAGAGGGTTCACATCAGCACTAATAACGGGTGAGATTGGAACCCACAGCCTACGCACAGGCTTTTAAAAATCTTTACAAACCTACTTAGTAGATATATTTCGGAACTTATTCGCGTGAATTATTTAAAGGTACGAACCTTTTATTTACCCGACGTTTCGATCGAATTGCACCGATCGTGGTCACGGGTCGACTCAAACCTACTTATTTCGGAATTTAAGGATGCATACGCAATTATCAAGCCACATAGGACTTGTCCTACCAACCGTGAGAAAGAAACAACAAAAAAGACATATATTAATAGGTGATCGCTGATCGTTGACACTGCCGTCGGATACCCGCCGTATACTGCTGTGCTGCATCTCTTTTGTTTCCACGGACGGGATCTACAATATACATCTATTGTACATTTCTTATGTGATAAAATCGCTACTCGCCGGAGGTGGTACAAGTGCCTAAACAACACGTGGTATTACACTTCCGTCAATTTTTCCGCTTGTTATTTTGTTTCGCTGCTGTCATCTTCAGAACCCTACCTTTAGCTTTGAATATTTTTTTAGTTTGACATCCAAGTACTGGCTTTTTAATGATCTGCCACTAATCGTTTCATCGCCTCATTTTGATTTATAAATTGCGCATTGTAGCAATAAAATTCGTATATTTTTCGTAAGAATTTGACTACCAATGACACACTTACATAGTAATTGTGAATGTTTAAGAATTATACACAATTAATTATACAAATTAAATGATCTAGATTAACGCCTTCTAAAATATAATCATTCAGTTCCTATAATTAATAGACCTTATTATGTAAGAACATTAGGTTATATCAAGAATTGTACTTTTTATGGGTTTTAAAGACGTAGCGTTTTATAAAAACAGGTCGGCAATGCGTAGTACTTCCGGTCTCGATACTGGTGTCATTAAGTGGTACGTAATGCTTGTCTGACACATAAATGGTGAAAAAGTACCTGCTTATCATGCCTTAGTGGCATAATGTTAAAAAATATATTGAATATATTAGTAGCTTTCCCGAAGTGGGAATTCTTTTACAAAACTAGTTGACACGTACAAGTGCAACTTCGTCTGCGTAAATTTTCCCCGTTCCCAACATTTTTCATTACTGCTCCGCTCCTGTTAGTCGTAGAGTAATTGTATATAGCCTATAGCCTTCCTCGATAAATCTACTATCCAACAGTAAAATAACTTTTTAATTAGGCGCAGTAGCTCCTGATATTATCGAGTTCAAACTAACAACAACAAACTTCAGCTTTATAATGTTAGTACAGATGACCAATTTGAATTGTTTAGACTTTTAGCTGTTCTTTTGGGTTTGTCCTATATTTTCAACCACCCCTTATTAAAGAGAACAAAACAAAAAAGCTTAAGCCATATAAAACAGCAATTGAATTAAGATTAAATCATAGTAAAGCACGGAATCTTGTCTTTTTTTTTTAAAGTCAAAAATACTTAATCATTTAGGTTACAAAAAATGCAACGCTTATGAACGTCACACAAAATTTCAAATGTAATGATTGCACATTTAATGCCAACTTGACAATAAAAACTCAAGGCCATTTTTTTTTAAATGCCAGTTTTTACAATATATTTGTATATTTAGACAGTAACGCCAGTAAGGTGCTGAAACCATTACACCATTAAATCTCACGCAAGCAATAACCATAGTACGTAAACTGGTATAATCAAGTTTTAAATGAATGAAAAAATGAAATCCTACGGTGTGGATGGGAGCATCAACTTATAAAAATACAGAAGATGGTAAAGGCAACATGCGATTCGATTATTATAAGAAAAACTACTTATTTATAAACCACTAATTAAAAAAATAATAATAGACCTATAAAATGATAATAACCCGTTCACGAGTTTGACGCATAGGTCAGCCATCATCCCCTTCGCCATATTGGAGGGAAGAAAGACGACAGATACTCTTAAATGGCTATATTTTTAATCGCCTGTATCTACAGTTCTATAATATTGTAGACATTTCTATGGTGACTACCTTTTGAACCATTATTATATCCTATAGCAAATCTGTCGTTATAACATTAACAGAAACACTTACATTTTTTCACACTTGCCAGATCGTCTAAGCAGATGACACTGAGTGGATAGTTCAGTGTTTATCACTTCATTAGCTAAGGGGTCAGGGCGGTGCAAGCGCAGCGACACCTCTCGTGCTAATGTCGCCGATGTGTTGTTCTGATTGGAAGACGTTACACTGTACACGCGAACTGATGAATGCTAACTGTTTTTATACTTTTTGTTGTTCTAACAGCCTGTTAGGTTGTTAGGGAGCTACTTAATGGTAGTACCGACTTGTTATCGATTTAGCTTTATTATAATATAATATATAATATACTTAACGTTGGTGTTCAAAACTACATTATATATACTGCAGCAATTAGAAGTGCTGAGCAAATATCTTTTTGACGTTTTAAGATAGATAGTCGACGATTTTTTGAGCAAAAACTGACACTGCTTGCAAACCGCGAAAGTCTCAAAAACTCGCATGCTGTCCTACACTCGTGAGGTTATGTACCTATTGTGCAAATGTGAAGAACCGACATCAATGTTATCACTAGGCTAGCCTGAATAAATGAAGGGTTTTTATGTTTCATTTGTATATTTTTACCTGCAAGAAGGAGGGTTATGTTTATCGAATGTATGTATGTATATTTATTGTTGGAACGCCCTAGACCCTCTAGAGAGGTGTCGTTAGATGCGTCTTAGCTGTGAGAGTGACACTGAGTACTTAAAAGTTTTAAAAAACAAATCGAGTAATTTTGGCTCCAGTACTAAAACTCTTCAAACCTATCGAATGGGGTATCAAAATAAAGGATTTTAAAAACTGACAGCACACTATATTTAAATGTAATTTGAAATAAGAAATGCTAAAAAAACAACATAAATGAATTAAAAAATTAAGAAAACCCGCCTACAAAAGGACGGATACAAAATACTCTTCACATTTAACATCATGCAGTCGGAGGCACAATTTTTAAGTTCAACAGTATTTATTTAATGCCTTCGAGTGCATGATGTGTTTTCGCAGGCAGGTTTTTCAATTATTTTTTTTATACTTACTATTTGGAAGTAACGAAAAGATTTTTCTCTTATGGACACTATCACCGTTGAGTCAACTACAACTCTACTTATTCCGTTAGTTATATTCCGTTCAAAATAATACTATTTTCCAAGCATACTATTATATCGTGAACTCATCATAAGATCTACCTTGAGCTTTACTCAAACCGATAATCTCGATAAAACATATATCATACGATTGTAGACGATTTCACGGCACATTAGAGTCGTAGCAACAAAGTGTAAGATCGAGCGAGCCATCGGTAACGTTACCTCTGAACCACGAACTATTACATTCACCGTCTAATTTACATTTCGTCGAGGCGCGAGCGCAGTAATTTTTGCACGCTCTGAGCACGCGCGCCACCTTTGTAAAACTACCTTCACTGTAACAGATGGTTTATCTATGTGCATGATATACGGTCAGCAATAGATGAAATAATAAAGACTTGCAGGTCTAAAATCGGCGCTATGTTGAAATTGTAGCTAGTCGCCAGTTTATTATAATAATTATAATAAACTACTATACTTATTAGATATATTTCGGGACTTAATCGCGTGAATTATTTAAAGGTACGAACCTTTTATTTACCCGACGTTTCGATCGAACTGCACCGATCGTGGTCACGGGTCTACTCTTGAGTCGATGAGTCGATCCGTGACCACGATCGATGCACCGATCGTGGTAATAAAAGGTTCGTACCTTTAAATAATTCACGCGATTAAGTCCCGAAATATATCTAATATGTATAAAAATCGCGAAAGTTTAAAAACAATAACTACTATATTATTAAAATAATTATAATAAACTGTCGACATGCCCTGACTATGCATGGGTGCAATTCACTATTGACAATCTTTACAATCTACTGACAATTTCGGATGAATGGCATCCGAGTTTTTCATAGAAAAATAAAATCTTAATTGAAAATCAACAAAAAATATTTTTTTTACAAACTTCAGGTGAGTTTGCTTACAACAAACCCATCAATTTGTTACATAATACCAATTAAAACACAAAAGCTTGTCGTGAGATTTTTCTGATGCTGTACTGCACATTACACAAAATGCAGTGTAGTATTGTCGACAATTGGCCTTAAGTTAAGTCAATCAGTCTTTGTATCGATCTTGTCACAAGCTTGTTTGTCTTATAAACGATATAATGTAACAAGTTGATTGGTTTGTTTTACTTTTAATAAATATATTTTTAACTATTTATTTATTTCTTTACAAAATAATGTTGTGACGCTGACGCTCCGAATTACGAACTTATGTGACACTCTGTCAGACAATTGTCTAGTGATATTTATTTATGAGGATTATCGTTTTAGATATTAGGCTCCTTAAAACTATAGCCAATAGATCTAAACTGAGTATAGATTGACATATTTAAGGGCAGCTTTTTGTCTTTAGAGTAGTAGCTAACTGTAAAGTATCGATTAATCAGGCTTAAATCACTCCTAGCTCTATCAACATGTTCATTGTAAATATCATTATCCTATTAAGTTGCCATTTTAGGGAAGTTTTATAGCTTCTTGATAAACATGGCGTGACGAAATTTCAAAAATAGCCTGCGATGTCAATCTGTGGAACATGTTTCGGTATTAAATTACATATTATTATACATTCTACAAAATTATCTCGGTATGATAAATAATAACATGAGTATAATAAATCTCATAATTTTGCTTAAAATATATACACTAAAAGGTTTTTTCATATCGTTATTATTACAAGTCATAAATGACTCCCATAAGTCTTCCTACAAAATTAAGTAGGTACTCTTACTAAGAGTAAATTAACGCGAACGAGTAATGGTTGGGAATCATTTTCATATAGGTGGCCTCAATTGTCTACCATACTGTTTTATAGGTTGGTAAATCAATATTCAAAATCAGGGTCTTTAAATGATAGTTGCAGTAGATAAGAAAAATATCCATTATGTAGTGGTATTTATTATCGTTTGTTGTATTATCGTTTTCACTGAAAGTCTTCCATCGCATTATTACTTACGGGAGAATATTTATTTAAAAAAATATTTACTCGTCATTAGTCTTTAGGCTAGATTTTAATCTATTTAAAGTACTAGCTGTCCGCGCTGTAAATAATGAATCCACAAAGCTTAATACGAAATTCCACAGATCTAACGTCAAAACTGTTGGATTTTTATACAAATTTACAATCCCGAATACAGCCCCTTATGATTGGATGTTCCAAAAACAATAAAAAACGTGTTTCGTTCTTTTAATTTAAAAAGACAAATATAACATTTTACATATCTAACTTCAAAACTAACGAAGTTTCATACCAATTTGCAACACCTATTTTACCTCTTAGGGGTTGATTTTTAAAAATGCTAAAGTACTTTTATTTTATAGAATTTTATAAGCTACGGGTCTTAATCGCGTAAATATTGCTCGACGTTGCGACCGTATTGTAACGGCCGTGGTCACGGGTAGGCCGTTGCAAAACGGTCGAAACGTCGTGCAATAAACAAAGGTATTTAGCCTTAAAATAAAATATTTACGCGATTAAGACCCGTAGCTTATAAAATTCTATAATGTGTACAAATCGCGAAAGTTTACGAACATACATTACTTTTAATTTAATTTTAAACTAAAAAGCCAAGTAAACAATTTCACAGATCTAACTTCAAAACTGATGGAGTTCCATAAAAACTTGCATCTACTACTCTACCCCTTTTGGGGTTGATTTTAGAAAAACGCTAAAACGTGTTTCTTTATTTAAAACCAAAAAGCCTAATCATAAATTTTACAGATCTAATTTCTTTACCCATGTAAATGGAAAAAAACCTATAAAGAGATACACACTTCTAGACACAGATTGCGTTTGTGTCACAGTTTCGTGGACAAAATACAATAAAACCTTATTAACCTGTGCACCATCGACCTTCGAAGTTCCCTATTAAGCCAGCAAAGTAGGCCCACATCTTAATTAGAAATGGTGAATGGTCGTAATGTGTTTTATTGGTTCATTTGATTGCGGATGCCAATATAAATGTACGTCAATTTGATTTGAGATTTTGATTGAACCGGCTCCTCTAGAGGAAGCTGCCTTATTGAATTACTCAATACCCTGTATGGTCTCAGTGTTGGCGGTATTTTACTTAAAAAATGGTTGTCTGTAAAGTCGGTTTACGGACGATAATTTTACGTGATAACGTCTTAAGAAAACATTGATGACATATCGCCATTCACGTTGCTTAGAAACCAGTCAATAACGTTAGTTCCATTCATTTTATCGTATGCCCCTGCAATCGCTATTCGCTGTTGCTTAGCAATCAATCAATAACATGACCGTTGTTATGTGACACTTTATCGTGCATGCATCCCGTCATCGATTTATAAGACGCCATCACGTTAAAAAAATAATAATACGCGAATTGAATTAGCCCGTCGTATGTTACCGTTAGAATCCAGAACACATTAATTATACCTACACATTCTATGTACTTCTTTTTTTAACAACTCTTAAACATACATACATTTAACGAGCACCATATATACACAATTTTTGGAAAAATAATATGGATCCACGAAGAGGTCTCCCGTGGGGGAAACGAGCCTTTGATTGCTTGCGTAATACTGCTATCGTACATACTTCCACTGCCCCACTGAGGCACGTAGTGTGTAAATATTTTTGTTTTAAGTCTGAGTGTTCTTTGCATCCCTTAATTATATATTTGTAAAGTTCCCTGTGACAGCTAATTTTAATTTAAAGACAAAGAAATTACTATCAATATTAAAAAAAAAAAAAAAAAACTTCAGTTCCACTACTTTTATCTAAAAGCCGCAGAAATTATAGGCTTGGTGCTTTTCTTATTAAACGTTGTTAAGTAGTTTGTTTTGTGGCCAGAGTTATACTTAAACAAGTAGTCAGAGAGCTTACAAATATACAAAGTCATGCTTGCGGTTAGATTGTATTTAATTTGCAGGACTGAAGGTAATAAATTATAATTACTTGTGTAAGTAGGTAGCACAAAACAAGTCATGTTATTTTAATTTAGTGATAGTAAAAAAGCTTGATATTTTTTTTATTATAAGCTTTTTATAACTACACCTTTTAGTACCTATGTTTTGGTCTTGCTACTGAGTTTTGAATCACTTATTTTTATCGTTCAGAGTTGAAATATTACAGGTTAAATATTGATTCAGTTTTCATGACAATGCATTTTTGAGATCAGCTTGACCTTAATAAAAACTTGTTTTAAAATATTTTTATTAAAGTAAGTTATTAAAAGTTCGATTATATTTTTTACAAAAAGTAACAATTTAAAAAAATAATAAACGCAATGGGTATTGGCTAATAGAAATTCGGTTAACAATAAAATAAAGGTTTAAAGCAACCATGCGTATCAGAATCGCTCCCCGCTATCAGTAAGCCCAGACCATCAAATAGAAACCAGTAAATTCGATTGCCAATATTACCATGTTAAAATTTGAAAAAATGCTGCCAACATAATACCATAAATTGTAAACAACCGTATTAAGCGATGGTCATAAATACAGATACACAAACTTATAAAAAAATAACAAGCCGTGATAACTTTACTATGGTCAATTAAGTTGCTGACTTTTTGCACAATTTGGACATGTTTGAGTTTCGTAATATGTTAATGTCTGGCCCGATTGTTTTAGTGAATTCGAGTTGTATTTTTGAATCAATTTATTACTCGTATATTTGATTATAGATTGCTAACATGTTGCCCACGCAATGTGAATGTAATTTCTTGGAATTTGGCTACTGTTTTCTAACAGTGTCTGATGCACTTTGCCAATTCGTCTGGCTTAAATGTAATTGTGTCAGTGCAAGTATAATGTATCATAGCTACTGTGACAGTTCAATAAGATAACTTAATTTGGCGATCTAGAAATGTGTCTGTCTACACCTTTCATCTGTTTACAAAAGGTACTTAGATTACATAAATAAGAAATTGTTTTAACAAGCTTATATAATAATTTATGATTCATTTATTGACATAAAATATAAATCAAAAGCGGCGACTAATCATTGTGGAACAAAATTGCCCAAAAATATTCTCGTCTACGTTTTTTTAATCTGGACACAGTGACATAAAATGACTTTGGACCACGTTGCTACAAAATTGTTTAAGATTCATAAACGTTAACTATGTGTGCGTTTAAGATTAAGCTTCTTATTTTTCTTGTTCCTCTCCTATTAATTTTAAAAAAATACTTAAGGTTGTCTCAGAAGTTGCCATCAGCCTTGAAAAACTCTCCTTGTTGTCCACTTTGCTTCTTGTCCCTGGTAAGTTGTTTCACCACGCCACGGACAAGTAAAAAACTCTCTCTCTCTCTTCATTTCAATAAAATATTGTTTTTTTTTATTTAATTGCTTAAAACTGGAGACTGCCACAATCAACCATACACTTTGCCAAACTATTTTGATGAACATTTAAAACATTATATTAAACTGATCTATAAGTTTATACTTAATCAAAATATAATAACTGAAATATCATTCAGTCAAAGATTTCGTGATGTCAATATCACACAAATATTCTCTAATGAAAATATAATTAACTTTACAGGAGGCGCAAAGAAGTTCAGCGTCCTTACAATTTTTAAAAGAACCAGAAAGTAAGAGATTCAGAAAAAAAATTCAGTTAAAACTAGGTACATACTATCTACTAATGATATTCTCATTTTACCACTCAAAGCATTCTTACTTTCTCTAACAGAGGAAATACATAAGGACATCTAAATCAAGCGTGTGTCAGACAGACGGACAAGCCGACAACGGCTGGCGGCTGCAGCCATAACTCTCCGCAGATGAAGTTATTAATGTATACGGAGGCAGGTGGTTTATACCTCATACTAGTCTATAAGTAGGCTAGCATCTATAGGCTGTAGTTGATGTTTTGGTTAATTGGTTTGACCCACTTTTGTTGATACAAATCTTTACTTTAAGATAGTACGGCATTTTAAACTATATTTTCATTAAGTTAAAATCGTGATTACAACCAAAAAACACCGAGACCAGATAAGGTAGACGTTGTTCATGGACCAGGGCTCACAGAACATCTTCGAAATTGAACTGAAGTGGACTTAGATTCGATGTTGGTGAACGATGTCTATGTGCGTGTTGCTAAAGCGATTATATAAACCTAACCTGCTGTAGGTACTCTCGGTTTTTTGTGTTAGAACATTATAGTAAATGTTAAATTTTTTTTCTTAATAATTTTGTCAACCATCTATGTCTATTGTTAATGTTGTTGTTTAGGATTTCATTTAAGTAATATCTATTTTTATTAACCTAAATTTTTACTATTTTATTCATTTTTTAAATATTTACTATCAAAAATTCATATTTTAATAAACATTACAAATATGTTTTAATAAAGTTCCATAACAAGCAAACCATATTGTACTAAAAGTAACACAGGCTCGTGTTACTTTTAATACAACAATAATTGTCAATCTCACAGGAAACAAATAAAGCACTTTTCTCACTTAAATTACTTTTACTTCCTACAGTCTTGGGCTAACAAAACCGCTATATAATTAAGGGTTAAAACCAAACCCTAGCAAGGTCATATGTGACGTATTACCTACAGGTAAAACCCACACTAAGTATTGTCCAATTCACCGCAAAAAGTTATTAATTGCAATTTATGTGGGTTTTCTTATCCCCTGAAGATAAAAACAAATGAAAAACAAACTTTCTAGAACCTTGACATGACCTTTCCTTGTAAAAACTTGTTTGAGAAATGAAACAAAGGCGAAACAAGATATTAAGTTATAAATATATTCGGTGTGTTGTTCCTAAAATAATAGTTCCGAGAAATCTTCTTAAATATCCTGTGCCTTTTCCCTTTTGCGTGAATTGGTTTTAAGAAATTGTATTTGCATGTCTGTGTAGATAAAACCTGCATGATAACATCTTTATATAGATATAACTAGCTGACCCGCGCAACTTCATCTGCGTAAATTTGATATTTTATAGCCTTCCTCGATAAATGGACTATCCAACAATAAATTATTTTTTTCATTTTGGACCAGCAGTTCCTGAGATAATCGCGTTCAAACAAACAAACTCTTCAGCTTTATAATATTAGTATGGATTCTTCCGTACGTGCGTCTGTCGCCTAACTCCTCCTAAACGGCTGGACTGATTTGGATGAAATTTTGTGAGTATATTTTAGAGGGTCTCTGGATGGTTTAAGAATACAACAGACCCCGATTCACAAAAAAAGGAAGCGATATACAGAAATTTAATACTTTTAATTTAAAAAGAAACTGACTTAGTGTGAGTTGAACTCACACCCAAAATATTTGTGTATATAAAGATGAGTATACACTTGAGCACTTACTAGTGACAAAATGTCGAGCATTCACTTGTTACAACCTGATTTTGAAATCCAACGGGCGTTTTGATGTAATGTTTTCGAGCGCGGGTCACGGGGTGTATATAAGACAGAAATTAAATTGTAATGCTTCAGTAAACCGCCAAAAAATAAATTGTGCTTTTAAGGACCTTTTAATTATCAACCGATTTCAAAAAGGAAAAGGTTCTCAATTCGACTGTATTTTTTTTTATTTTATTTTTTTAGTTTTGTTGTTACATTGAAAATTATAAGGAAAATTTCAATTGATACTTAGGTAAAAAATCCTAAATCCTCAAAACCTATATAAAACGAACAACCATCTTGACAGGTTAATACCTGAACTTGAGAGCCTGAACTGCCATTTCTTCAACGTTTAAGGCCAATTAAAAGTTTAAGATTTACTTAATTACCTACCTTTGCCAGACTAGCTGTCGTAGCCGTACATAAATTGCCTAGATTAATGAAAATCAATCAAATCCTCCTGACAACTGTACCGGCGCGGGCGCAGATTGTATCTCTCACTTTCACTAGGCAAGTAAACAAGCGGAGACGTCCGTTGGGTTGACGCGAACCCATTTTAATTTGTGCCCGCTTCCCGCTATTAAATACGCCGGTGCTGTGTACTGGTTTGTACTGAAGTGATCGGAATTTCTAAATTAATTGCTCAGGGGATGTTGAATGTTTTCTCTCGTTTTCTTATCAAATTCTAATCGATATTGGATGGATTAAATACCCGATTCATATGATTTTTTTGCAATGAGTTCAAACATTACTTTGGTTTCACGCTAACAGCATTATCAGCCTTTTGTGTGAGTCATTTCATTTAGATACTAAACTATAATAAGTAACAATTTAGAGTTTATTTTTAGTGAAATATCGTGTTTGTATTAAAATCACCATTTTTCTCCTCAACTTCCAAGAAAACCTAGAAAAATAAATTCAAAATCAAACACGAAGCTTCATAAATAAATACCTATATTTTCGTATATTAAATTGAGAATGTTCAAGTACTTTTCGAAGTATCTGTACTGCACCTGTCGATAGTCAAGGCACTCCCGTTACCAGTCGTCGCCAGTAGTTCTTCGTAAGTAAAGCTTCCTGTAGCACTGATATATTCTGCTCTATAAACCATGCTAAGAAAATGAATCCAGACTCTAACGAGTGTACATAGCAGTTTTTAGATACCGTATCACTTGATCTTGCGATGTGGGTGAGCTTCAAACGTGTCTAAAAAAGAGCGACTGAAAATGAAAAGTATGTTTTCTTTTATAGCAATTTGTTATAAAAGTCAGATGTCAACTTTCTCACATTCAAGTTGAAATTCAACTGTCTCTATTCGAATGAGAGTTCACTATGCTCATTAGGTTACCCTAATTGTGTGTCAACAGTATTATTTATCATTAAAAGCTTTTGAGACATGTGAGAACTTCTGAGGAAAAAATAATTACCTTTAAATTGGCATAACAGATTTTCATAAAACAAAATGAAAAACCACCCGATTAAACAATCTGTATAATATAAAACCGCATTCAAATCTGTCTATTTGTTTAAATGGTATGATCCCTTAGACAAACATACAGATACACACATTATACTTGTCGTTTTTAAGGGTAGATTACACGAAACAGGATTTGGCTCTGTCAAAAATGTATATAGAAAACATAAACACACAAACAGTTCTTCTAGTAGATGTTAAAAATAAATGCATGTCTAAACTAAACCATAAAACTCCCCATTTACCATTATGACATGATTTTGACAGTTCAAAGGATCGTGAATAAGGATCCAGGCGAACTTACAGGCTTGTGTCTGCCCCTCCAGGTTTTAATAGATCAATATCGACACGATGATTTCTCTTCAAAACGATGAATTACATCCATTTTAGTCTAGAAAGTTCTAGATGGGCCATTTGTACCATAACATGGGGTTGGCGTATCATCAATGTTTATTCCGTGCTAATGTCAAACATGTCCTCCGGCGTCGCAGGCTTCGGACTGTTCTACAATGGCAGCAATCTGCTTCAACCATTTATTCATGAGAAGAATAGTTTATTTTATGAGTGTTACAATGTAGCTCAAAATTAGTGGCTTGACTGAAAAGTTCCTGAAGCAAATTGAGAATTTACAGTACTACCTCAGTGATGTTGTGATCGTAAACCAAATGTTACCTATAGGAAAAAGACTCTTCAAAATAGTATGATCGGACTAGACGAACTTTATGCCATAAAGACTACTTATCTAGTTTGTCCAAGAGTGCCTAATGCCTAATCTACTGTCACAATGTGACTTCTACACTATATGGCGTAAAAATTGTTCTGCGGAGTGCGGGCCAGATCCAACAATATTCTAAACATACTGTACTACACTTAATTGGAATCATTGTGTGCGCAGATGTATGTCTGCCACAGAATTGGTTTCAAAATACGACTATAGTTTTAGTTTTTTTAAGGAGGATTATGTTTTTCGAGTGTAGGTATGTATATTTTTTTGGCACGCCTTAGATCCTAAATGGCTTAATGGATTTTAGCTTCAGTAGATTTGTCAGAGCTGTGAGAGTGACACCGGCTTCTTTTAAATTTAAAAAAATTAAATGGTGTAATATTGGTGCTAATATATATAAAACTTCAAAACATATCGAGTGGGGCATCAAATTAAAAGTGATTAAATTTGATGGGTATCTCCCTTCGCAATCAGGCAGTCGGATGCACATTTTTTAAGTTCAACAGGATGGATTCATTAATGCCTTCGACTGCATGATATTAATTGTGCTCTCTATCTTGTTTCCGTCTTTTTGACAGAATTTTTGCATTTACGTCTGTGCCAATTTTCCCTGTTTTTTCATTGCTGCTTTGCTCCTATTGATCGTAGCATAATATTATAAAGCCTGTAGGCTTTCTCGATAAATTGGCTATTCAACAGTAAAATATTTATTAAAATATATATATTACGGGTCTTAATCGCGTGAATAAAACCGTATAACCGTATTGCAACGGCCGTGGTCACGGGAAGACTTCCCGTGACCACGGCCGTTGCAATACGGTCGAAACGTCGGGCAATAAACAAGGTATTTTACCTTAAATTATTCACGCGATTAAGACCCGTAATATATATATTTTAATAATGTGTACAAATCGCGAAAGTTTATCAACATTTATAGTAAAATATTTTTTAATTCGTACTAGTAGTTCCTGAGATTATCGCGTTCAACCAAACAAACAAACTCTTCAGTATTAAAATATAATATATAGATAAACATGTATTAAACATGTAAATTAACCAAAACAAATTTTGATATATCTGAAGAAACTACTTCTTCAGAGAATTCTGCTGCCTCATAATATACTAGCTAAAATAGCTATAGGAGTAGTAAGTATCACGAAAAATTAGTTTCAAATTATATCTGCTTTTCTGTCTATTATTCTTAAAGTTAATAGGCACCATTATAGCGCGTCCCAGCGATGTAAAGGCTGATGCGCGGGCGCAGGTTAGCGCGCCAACGAGCCCGGAGCGTACCGATACGGCGGACAACGAGGTGCGCGGACATTGCGCTCAACTTAATTATCATGGTAGACTGTAGAACCCTTGCGCCACTTGATAACTGCTAAGATTCCTTTTGTTGTGAAAATGTTTGAGCTTATTAGTGCCAGATAGTATAGGAAATGGTAATGAGCTAGTGTACAGAACTATTTCTGTGTGTTAAAATAACAGTACCTATGTGTCCTGTTTATAAGATTTTTTTATTATTTATAAGTACAACCACATCGTATATATTAAACTGGCCTATTGTGTACCCTGACTACTAAGCCAGAGGTCGTGGATTCGATCCTCACCCAGGATAAAACTTTGTTTGTGTTCTCTGGGTGTTATTTATCTATAATATGTATGTATTTAGAAATTAGAAATATATTATTATGACTGCCTCTGTGGTGCGGTGGGAGTGTGTCCGACGGCTACGCAAGAGGTCGTGGTTTCGATTCCCACACGGGACATCACTTTGTGTGATCCACAAATTGTTGTTCCGAGTCTGGGTGTACTTTGTGTCCGAAACTTGTATGTTTGTAAAGGCTCCCGCGATACAGGGCTTGTACGCTACTGCGGGAAACGTCTTTAAAAAATATATATTATAAGAGAGAATTCTGATGTGTATGACGACACTAATGGTGTGCATAGCATTTACTTAAAATGGAACTAACATCAGACAAAGATTAAAAATACTACAAAAAAAATCAATTAACTAAACTAACTTATAATAGGTTCCTCATCATACGAAGCCAGTTTTAAATATAAACGGGATTTTACAAATAAACATTGGTTACTTTTATTCCCGAGCAACTGAAAAAAAACAAGCTGTTACTTGTAAAGTCTACTTAGCTGTGATAGTTTTTTTTTTTCATTTCACTATATGTTTTTTTCATATACCCTACATTTTTCCAACATTTAACATTTAGCTGGTAGGAGGGAGGGCTGTTGGCACTTGACTGTAACAAACATTTTCACTTTAAAGTTTAATGTTTTACAAACGGATCCCTAAAACTAAAAATTTTCTTTCCAACCCCTAAACGTTTTTAAAAGACCTGTCTAATGACGGTGTGATTTTTTACATCTGTAACAATCACATCATCACAAACATTTTTTTTAGAGTACTTCCCCTTTTTTTTTATATTGCCTATGGTTGGCATCGTCTGCCAGCGGCCCACCTGATGGTAAGCGGTAACCGCCGCTCATGGACTACAGGAATGTCAGGGACACACCCAAGCCGCTGCCTACCGTGAAGTGAAAACTCTCTTTAAACCTCGTTTGAAGAAAGACATGTCGTAGCGCTCGGGAAACACCGCAGCAGGTAGTTCATTCCAGAGTCTACACGTACGTGGAAGAAAAGAACGCCGGAATCGATCCGTACAGGACCGTATTGTTTCTAGGTGGAATGGATGAACCCTACTACGATGTCAAGTGGTGTGGTGGTAGAAAGGTGACGGTGGCACCATGTCAAACAGTTCCTCAGAGCACTCCCCGTTGAACAGACGGTAGAGTACGCAAAGTGCACCAAAGTCACGCCTCTGCTGTAAAGACTCCAGTCTGTCCGTGAGATTGGGGTCATCAACGCAGCTCGTCTTTGGAGGGAGTCAAATGGATCGAGCAAGTATTTGGGGGCACCCGCCCAGAGATGAGAGCAGTACTCCACGTGCGGTCGAACCTGCGCTTTATAGAGCACAAGTCGCTGTGCCGGCGAGAAGTAACGCTTCGTTCTGTTGAGGACACCCACCTTTTTGCTCGCCAATTTGGCTTTATTTTCCAAATGACTCCCAAACTGGACTTTGCTGGAGATTTCAACACCGAAGATCCCAATACCCCTATATATAGGTACCCTAAAAAAATGTTTTTTTAAGATTGTATTGACTTTTGCATGTCGGCATAAGTAATATGTGTATCCATGCAACATTACAGCCTTCTAGCACTAAAAGTCTCTGAGCAAAGGTGCTGATGGACGGACGGACGGACGGACGGACGGACATGGCGAGACAATATGGGTTCCATATTGCCATTTTGGCCACGGAACCCTAAAAAACGAGCAAGAGCATGTCGGACCTAGGGAAATGCACTAGTGCACCAACAAAAGAGCGTATGTTCATGATACTTACGCCCTTTCGTTGAGAAACGCTGTTTTAAGCAATAAATCAAGGACGATATATCCGATCATGTTGAAATTAATTTCAGTTGAAAGTATTTATTACGTGTTACATACGGACGGACATACTGAAACTATAAGGGTTCCGTTTTTGCCATTTTGGCTACTGAACCCTAAAAAGCGAAGAGGCGACCAAAATATAAGTATGTAATAAAACAAATATTTACAAACAGAATGTAACAAAACAAAGGACCAACTATGCCCACACAAATCAAACAGGATTCTAATACATTATCGGCCAAGTTGTTGTGTACAGCAAACATTTGCATGGCGCGGTCAAACGAGAGTTGCGTGTTGACGCCCACCCGCTCCACTCCGGTGCAATACTGTGCACTCTGTGCAATCTTACTACGTATCGGCATCGCATTAAGCGTTGTAAAGGCACAATGGGGATTTCTCCACAAATTTATAAAAACTTGTGTGCAAGGTTTTACTGAGTGCGCTGTGACATGCGAAGACCATTGCTGCAACTTTATCAATTGTTGGTTAATGCTTACTTAATTATTTTACACGGTATTCTTAGAATGTAAAGGGAACACTTTTTCTCTGATAATCCGTTTAAGTAATCTTTTTGGCATTGTCAGGTGAAATTCTTTATCGTCATTTTATTATAGACTCGACAGCACCATCGTTGCTTAACCTCTGCGCCATGTGGTAGGTATAAACAAGTGATTAAGTCTGTATAATTATATCATTAGACTAACGGTCTAGGTGCCAGCCAGTTTCATAACGACCCAATTGTTCTGCGCAGTTAATTAGTGCAATACAAGTGCGTTGACATTCTCGGCTCGTGATCGGTCGATGGGTAAGTCGATCGCATCGTCGTCGCAGACACCCGACACCCTCGGATCGCCTGTCGGCGACGATACAGCACAAGGCCTTGAGATAGCGCTTACGGAATACGCGTCTCATGCGTATCGGGTTTAGTATGCTTTGGAAATATGAGCGTGCACTTATTGTGGCCGACACTGTAAACTTGTGATGGACGAATTTTTGATATCTGATGACAAACATTTGGGAATGTTAAATAGTAATGGGCGGTTCTCGTTTATATATATTTTTTTTAATGAAGATAACTATCAATGTAGGTCGCATATTATGTAGTAATAACTAGCAATATTTTTACCTCATCAGTCAAGCGGAGTTATTTGTGTTAGGAGTGGGTTTTCGTCCGTATTATAATAGGAATGGAATTCAAACGCGCGACTTAATAAAAACTTGAAGAATTGTTTGTTTAAGATGCCAGGCCAATTTAGATATAATTTGATATGGATGTAGCTTGAAAAAGGTTATACCTAGGCTATAAGATTAAATGTTTCTTTAAGGCCCAGAGCTGTAGCTATAATTATTAATGGCCATTAAAAGCGAAGGTCCACAACTCTAATACGACATTGTTTCGTTCATCCCTTTAAAGAAATCTCAGCCTTGGAGTTAATATTACTTTATATTTAAAAACTGTTTGATGCCCCGCGGCCAGTAAGTAATGAACAGAGCCCAAAAATGGTGTAAGACACGCCTCTTATTCAAAAGCACATTAACACCTTATACTTCTTAGCTACCAAACATATCTGATATTTTTAAAGTAAAAATATTTAAAAACGTACGCAATGTTATGAATTAAGAAAAAAAAACAACAGCTAATTACGTTGTTTGTAACGAAAGTAACGCAGTAACTAAACGTTTGACTCAGAGCTGTTTGAGCAGAGTTCAACCATCAATATTTCGGTAAGGACAGGTAAGCACTTCTCCCGGCCGGCCATGTCACAAGTTTTTTTCTACGTTTGAGTTGCGTCCCTTGTTTGACTAGTGAATTTTAAGCTTAAGCTTGATCGTGCAGTTCCTCTGAAATGTAGATTTGAACCTCTCCATCTCGCTAGTGGCTTCCATTCACTTTGTGCTTGTCAGCACAGTGACTTTTAAGTTTATGTTGTGCCATATTCTCACACAATGACAAGAAGAGATTCTAAGTTTATGCGACGGCCAGCTTACTCCGTGACTTCTTTCATCGCGCTGCAAACTTTTTTGCTCGATGACTTTTAAGATCGCGCTGCGACACCCTGCTTGTGCAGGGGCTTCTTAGTTTACTGCACTGCCATCTATTCATGCAATTCTCTTCTGAACTTCCACTGGGCCCCTCTGCGTGTGTAGTGACTTTATTGTTTTAAGATGGAGCTATTACCACCAGGTCGCACTATTACTTCTAATTATGGGATGACCTCCCCTGTCTGCTTTCGTAGTGACATTTAAAATCGCGGTGCGGTCTTCTTCTCGTGCATTCGTTTCATCGTTCAACTCAACCCCTCTCTTCAGTGGATATATTTTTTTTTTAAATCCATTTCCTAATAATCGTAAATCTGGTGGAGGGAGGAGTCACAGGGACCCATCTCGAAAAAATCTGATTTGCCAACCCCTGACTTAAATTTTGGATACACTCATGACACTATAAATAAAATAAATTACTTACTTCTTAATAACACATACACGCAATAGATAAATACATTAAACTACTTTTACTACTACTTAAATCTAATTAAATTATGCGAGTAAGAAAACTTGTGCATGGGAAGGAATTTCCGTCTGCAGACGTCGGGCATGGCTTTTTTTCACCGTTCCCATGTCATTTACTACTGGTATTGATTGATTAAGACCTTATTTCTCACTGCGATCATTTACGTAAAATAGAGTAAGTAGGTTATTAAATTGGCAATTTTTACACTTCATTAGTATAATTAATAAAGTCCCCGTGAAACAGGACGGTAGCCTAGTGCGGATGATGCCTAAAATTCGAAATCAAAATATGTTCATTTCGTAAAACCAAACCAATTATATTATTTTTTGAACAAATGTGAAATCATTTTCATTCATAGGCAGTATGAACACGATCGTAAATGTTGTAAATAATGTTAATATTATATTCAAATCGCTACACACAACTTAAGCCTACCAATACCATTTTTAAAATTGAATATGCAAATGGATTAAAATATTTTTATATTAAAAAAGTTTAATTAAATAAACTAAATATAGGACTTTAGATGAGATACCCACTTCTATGATCTCATCGCAATTGCCGCGAAAATAAAAGGTCTGCACACACTTATTTTAATCAATACAAAAAATGCAAATATATTTACAAGACTCCGTATATGGTAGGTATGGAGTGGGTGCCTTCATTTGCATGTGGTTTCCTCATTCTGTGCTCTACATTAGGTACAGTATCTTCCTTCGTAATAACTATGTTGGTACTCGGATTAATGAATATAAATGCTGTAATTGGCATACGCGGAAGGTAATGACAAATAGGCATGTTTCGATGTTATTCGCGATAGATATAAAAACAACTCCAAATGGAGATCAAGTCGATGTTTTTTATTTATTATCAGCTTTACTTAAAAAATATTTATACAGTCTGTGTAATTTAGAGAGTGGCCGCGAGTTTTTATTGCCTTGTTCTTTTCTCCGGCTTTACCTATTGATTGCGAACAGGCATTACATGTAGATATATCATTACTTTTCGCAAGTGTAGTATTTTGCTTCCTTTTCTATTTTGATTAGTTGAAATGTAACTTGTTAATCAGTTTTGAAGGAGTTTGGGTAGGTACATGACGTTCGAGTTCCGTGTGTACGTATTTTATTCTAGGAATGAAACAAAATATGGTAGATATTTACATTTGTTACCCATAAATTGTTTGTTCTTTCAATAGACTAATCTACACTTGATCAATTAATTTATTAGCTTCCTTTCATAGTCAATGAAATTTAAAAGGTAGCTTATGCAAAAAGTCTTAGACAATTTTTATTATTTTTACATTCTCACACAGATCTATCCAATGAGGAGATCGAACACATAGGTAACCTCTTGCAAAGCAACGGTCATATTATTATCACATTAGTATCAGTATTATTACGGTAACCATAACACGTTTAAGTTTCGAATAGGCACTGGTAATCCTACTCAATATCAGGAGTATCCTACGTTATTGGGTATTGGAGATTATCAATAGGTACCTTTTGTGAGTACAAATTCTGCTTAAGTTCCTCTTACTAGACATCAGTCTTGTTTACGCCCACGTTTCGCGTAAGATATTCTGTTTTATTGATAACGCTGCGACCGGCTGCGGCTTATTGTGACAACATACGCTTAAATATTTGGCGCAGCAAGCTCGATTGTAGGCCCTACAACAGTTATATTTATTTACAAATTTAGAATAATTAAGCCATCTCGTGTAATAAATAAGGTAATAATATTGATATAACTACCTATTAACTGTTGTGCAGTTTGCTCTATTAATTTGTCGAGAATATATCTCATCCAGAGGTCGTGGGTTCGTACCCACCCAGGATATTTATTTGCGTGATAAGCACGATGGTATACTCGATGTCTGGGTATAATTTATCTCTAACATATCTGTGGGGAGACCCGTGCCCAGCAGTGGGACATCATATAAATAAATACATATTTACAAAGTATATTAATTACAGTTGTCTAGTTGCCATAGCATAGGCTTTGGGATTGATTGCTGTGTGAGTTGTCCCAAGATATTTATTTATTATTTATTTTAACGCTACCCTACCACCAACTTTAAGTAGGAACACCTGCTCTTATAATAATGTGACCAACTGGAATTTGTAAATAAAAACCTCTTCGTATTAATTGTTTGAAAAAAACTTTACAAAAGAAAAAGCTATGCAAATATTGTAACCCTATTCAAAAAAAGGCCACAAATTGATAATTCAACTAAGGCTTGGGCATATTCTCTATTAAACAAAAATAAGATGTATAGCAACAACCGTTTGAACTTACGGCCGATCTCAATTAATCTAACTATCGATGGATTTGGCCCCATACAAAATATGTCAAAATTCTACATCTAATAGGCAAATCCATCATTATTGAGACCGGACGTTAGCCAGCATTTAGCTTATAACATGCAACAAAATTATATGTCAAGTGTCATCGATCCCAAACTTTATAATCACAAATCTGTGCTTGACAAATCATGCTCCGATATGTTTTCACACAAAAATCATTTACCAAAATAGAGAATATTCCTACATCCCTGCCCGTTAAGCCCTTGCAAACTATAATCTGACAAATGTCCCAATAACAAAATTAACGAACATCTGAATAGGAGCAAGGCATCGTGAGTGTCACACTTTCAACTTAATATAACAAATTATACGAGTACCTACTAAGTGGTTCTACGACTACCTATATTTAAATTTACAGCTTTCGAATAGACCGAAGTATTCGCAAATAAGACATAACTTTTGACGTCCATTTTAAATAGGCTTTCTGCATTATAGATGACAGATAAACATAAACATTATATGTAACTGAGGCAAGTAGAATTAAACATTTTAATCCATGGTAGGTTCCTACATTGAGAAAGCGGTCTTCATTTCACCTAGTAGGCTAGTACTATCAAAAGTCGATGGCTTTGTTTTACTTACATAATATTGTATTTAATACAAATTAAAGAAATAGCTAATTGAGCAAGAATAATAATAATATTATATTAATTTAATTTATTTAAAGTTGTAATCGTCACTATTTTTGAAATAATAACATCTTATAAATCGATGACCGGGTGAACGCACGAAAAAGTGTCACAATCACGGTCCGTAACGTTCCATCTGCTGATAGGCTGAAGTATTGTGGCCGTCTGTGCATCGGGACCACTAAAGCTGTCTCAAGCATGGTTTGGTACAATGTCATCAATGTTTTCTTATAACGTTATCACGTAAAATTGTCGTCCGTGAACCGATTTTACAGAAAACCATTTTTATCTTTTATTTTTGTATTCACATGAACTGCCTATTTTGTTTTATATATATTTCATAATTTCGTATTTGTATTATACATTTTATAAGATGAAAATCGCTTAGCAATAAACTACTATTTTGGCTATGACTATTACATTTCTCATTTGAAAACTTTTTAAAAATGTGTGTACTGGTAGAAAATGTTTATGGCTATATAAAATCAAAACTTTCTGTTGAGCATAGAGCTATGGACTTATTAACGTTTTTATCATTGTGAGTTACTTGCAACCTGTTTAAATATTTCTAGTAAGTACACAACCTAGACATGTAGACGCCGACCAAGGCCTAACTCAATAACCATAACGACATTGATTAAAACAGATCGATATATTACAGAAACCAAATAAATTTACCTACATTATAATGTACAATAAGTACATCGATCCGAATAACTAAAATCGCAACATCAATAAATCCGAGGGCAACTCCAATCTTTGTTCTAAAACATTTTTGTCTAAGTTTAAATAGGAGTGGTATTTGTTAGAGCATTTCTTACACCATAAAGAACAAAAGGTAACAGGCCAGTAGACACAAGGAGAGCACAAAGCGGGCATTAGCGGCGTGCGGTGTGATAACGGCGCGCGCGCAGCCGCGTTATCACCGCGCCCGCGTCCACCCGTACAGTCGCCACATTCACTACAATCATACGACGAATGACTAGTCTTGATGCTGTACGTAATTGGAGTAATAAATTACACTGCATCATATTTATAATTCCGTAGACAAAGTGGCAAAACGGAAACCTTAGAATTTCGTCATGTCCGTTAGTCTGCCTGTCATAGGTATTTTACTCAAAAACTACACATTGTACATAAATGAAATTTGGAGTCTAGGTGTCTTGTATAAGCCGTTACTTGGTTTAATAGTAAAATAATAAAGAATAACATTTTAGGAGGGGCAGTCCATACATGTAACGGAAGCAAACGGACGCAAGTGCCATGAAGATATGCTCTTTTGCTGGTGCAGTTTTGCAACTCCTATTTTTCCAGATATACTGCATTTTTTTGTAAAAATCTTCAATATACGACGGCTCCTCCGCATGAAAATGGGGCGTAGTCTTCTTTGCTCAAGAAAATACCCTCATCGGTTACGTAGTTTCATACCCGTATCGTATATGACAAGGAATAATTACCAAAATATTTCAATTTATTTTACTAAAATATGTCTTTCTGACCCTCGTATCTTTCCGATGGCCGTAGAGGAAGGGGGGAGGGGCTTCCTTTGTCAAAATGTCCTTTCGATACTCCCCTAGGCGTTTCACAGTATGAAAAAGGTAAGGTACGTACCCCACTTTAACTTTTTAAAGGCTGTAAAAACGTAAGTTATAGAAAAAGGCTCGGTTAAAAAAAATATAGTGTAATTTCCAACTCAACTCTTGTAAAATGATCCAGGATAATTGTTAAGGGACTAATAAATATAATAACGCAGTGCATTGTTTAAGTGGAGAAATTGTATTCAGACGTAATAATTTACAAATCACGTATTTCGACTAATTTTCTATCGATTGACATTTATGATTTGATTTTTTTTATTCTTCTGACGAAACATATCTCAGGTTTTTTTAAATTTGCATTTTTAAAACAAAAACTCACGCTCTGTGGTTAGTTCGGATGGTATTGTTTAGACTACTAGCGTGTATTAAAAATACAATAATTATGATAATAAAACATATCGGTATGTTCTTAAAAAGTTAATCTAGTTTGGCTGATATGATTGGTAAATACTAAAAAGTATTTTAGTTTTGTATTTGGCTTATTTTAATTTTGTTCCGAAATCTGTCATCATTTTCATGGTCACACATATTTTATACCTTATTTTAACAAGTGGCCCTTCACCAATTACTACCTTATTTTTGTCTCACAACCATTTACCACACATCTAGGACACCTTGGAGTAAAATCGATGTTTCTTTGTCAGGTTTATGGCCTAAACCTTACAATAAACTCCAATAAAAACTTTTTACATATATATTAGCTTTTTAGTTACCTTATATTTATTTTGGAAGTCGGTTTTTTTTATATTTTTTTTTTATTTCTCATTGTTTAGTGTATTTATATATATATATTTATTAAATGTTATGTAAAGAAGAACGAGCGGTTAGCGTGGCGAGGATAACGTCGCCACGCTACCCGCTCAGCTTTTCTTTAAAGAGTATATTAAAAATCAACCTGTACAATTATACAGGGTGTCCCAATTTCTAATTAGAAACCAGTACTTGGGATACATTAGATTGTTTTTTTTTTTATAAACAAAAATATATCCAGTGCGCGCCCGTCTCGTGTCGTGTATATGGTCGAAGTATCTCCGCGAGGAGAGCGCGTGCCCACGCAATCCGCGACCGGCCGACCACTCCCGACGGTTGGCGGAGAAGTCCAAACAGTAATCAAAACTATTAAGTAAATAATTTAAGATTTTTAACAGCAGACTACAAAGTATCAATCATAGAAGGTCGCTTTATACTAGCAGAGATCATGCGATGCTTGACGCTGGAGTCAAGGAGAGCGGCCGGCGCCGACCACGCCCGCGTCCCCCTCCCGCACACCTCGCCCCCCTTCCTCACCCCCTCGCCGCCCGCGCTTCATGCAAACTACAGTACATCGATAGATTCAATTGTTGGTCATTACGTATCCTGCTTTGTAATGTATTATTATGGGTTATAAAGGCTATGATATAACAAATATTTCCAATTACAACCGGCTTCCGTGACGTAGCGACCTAATTAGTTGTATCTAACGATTTGAGCTTATTCTTGTACTAAATTTCATCAATACTGATAGGGAAAGCACGAATTTGAAGATGTGTGTATGTGTCCCTATTTAGTTTGAAATTATTTACTGTATAAAAAATGTTTGTGCTATTATTTTAGGGTTCCGTATCCAAGATGGCAAAACGGAACCCTTATAGTTTCGCCTTGTCCGTCTGTTTGTCCCCATATTAGCTTAGAGACTCTAGTTCTAGAAAGCTGTAATTTGGCACGCCAACAAAGTAGTAGAATAAAAACTTGAAAAAAATGTCTATTTTTCGTGTTGGGTAGATATTTTTTGCATCTATTTTAAATTTATATCAGTACAGATATACATTGCTGTTCGGATATAAATTGCTCTACTACTTTCGATATCAACGAGAGTTCACGTTCGACTGTTGACAGACGAGAAATAGCATCCGTTCTGCAAGTACATTCTGTAAGAATATTTGTTTATCTATTTCGGAAGCTCAATCAGTGGGCTTACTGCAGTTAAATGAAAAAGATGTTTCAATAAAAAAATATGTGATAATATTGCACAGCGCCAGCATTATCACACTCAATCAGTTTATGGGTTCGTTAAAGAAGTTTGGCTTATCCAAAAATTAATAGAATAGTCCCCGTACGAGACTACGAAAGTTTTATTTTAAAGATAACTATCAATGTGGGATTGTGGGTCGCACATTACTAGCAATCCTATCAATTCTATTGAGCTTAGCTTAGCTACAAGGCTTGTGTTAGAAGTGGGTTCACGTCGGTAGTGTAATGGGTAGGATTCGAACCCTCGACCTCATGATTGCGAATCCGATACCTTAGACATTAGGCTACCGCCGCTTTCGTTTCAAGGAGAGAAAGGTACTGGAATGAAACAGCAGAGAGAGAGTTTTCAAAGTGATCCTTATCACCTGAGTGAGACTGGACATCGAAATTTGAATCTTTTATAGTCTTATCATATCGAGTAATAATAAATTTTAATTAAGTTAATAAAATGAAATAATAATTATGTTTAATTTAAAACTCTGCACAACTTGTCCCGGTCACGCAGTAAGATTGCGGACGACTCCCAGTTCGATTCCCACACGGAACAATTATTGATTCTGAGTCACAGTGTAAAAATCCCCCGCGGCACAGAGCTTATAAAAAGGTGAGATTTTTTTTTCTTAAAAAAAGCCTACGTAGTAAATACAGCTTTGTATTTATTTACTGGAATCTAAGCCCCTATCACTTATGTTATTACGTCACCAATAGTCTTGTGTTGCATATCTTACTTTGGCAAGCTATCGCAATAAAGTTCATAGATGTATAGGACAAGGAGAGTCACAAACAAGCTAACAGCTCATCGCCTACGAGCTTCAACTCGTTTGCACCACGAAATGTACAGGATGTTTTGAAATCATTGCGTTCGTGACGGAGCCAAAAATACTAGAATGTATTACTACCGTAGAGAGACTAAAGCTATAAATTATGATGAACTATGCAAACGAACCTCACCAGATTTACAGAATGACCGATTGAGAATGATTGATTTGTTTTCATAATGCATGTTTTGTTGCGGCCTTATCAAAACGAAATCACCTGTGGTAGGTCTAAGCCATAGGCCGTACCACAACAGTGTCAGTTGTTATCAACGTGTTTCGGTTGAAGGGCACTGTAGCAAGTGTTATTACTGGATAAATGAGACTTACGAACTAATGTCTAAAATGAGGAACAAGGTACAGTCAGATTTTTGCTAAACAAGGATTTGAATAGCACTGATATTGTTATGAGCTAGCGTGACGTTTACCATCAGGAGTATGACCTCCTAGTCTCCACATTTCGTTATATAAAAAAAATCGTTTCCAAAAACTATTTTTCAAGTGCTTTATAGCCTATTACCTACTAAAACAAATACTTGACGATTGAAAAAGTGATCCTGGTGCATTTGGGCGTTTCTTTTTCAACATTCAACTAAATACTACATGTAAGAACTGCCATCTAAGTTTCTTTGTTAAAAACGAAATCTAACTTTTATAAAAAAAGGGATTTTTACACAGAAAAGTAAAAAACAAGAAATACTTGAAAATCACAACTATATATACAAAATTTGATCAATATCGGTAGAGCCGTTTTCTAGAGGGTTAGTATATACTATATTTGAATTAGTTATTCTATGCGACTTCACCTGTGTCGCATGTGTTCTTCATTTAAAACAACCTCCATACCTATGTAAATGGGCTTATTACATTCAAAACTTTTTTTTATTATTTCATCCCTACAATTATTATAAAATTCTCATATTTTAGTGATTTTTTTGAATAATGTTACCTAATATTTTTTTAACTAAAAAAATAGATTTAACTTGGATTGGATTTTACGCACGATATAAATATAAATTGACGTTCAAAGTTTAAGCACCCTATACATTAGTTCCACTTAACACCTTCGCAGTTTGAAAAGTGGTTGACACCAAGTTTTTAACTGGATTTAAATTTCCTCCCATTTACAAATTAAACGAGTGATTATAAGATTCGACAGAGCGACGTTTTGGACAGACGTTTAAGTGAGTGATTACCTCTATAACCTTAGAGGTTAAGCAATTAGCGAAAATGTCTTGGTGTGAAAAAATATACATATAGTCATAACCACCGAAAATATTAATTATTACTACAGAAATGTGTAAAATTATCGGCTATTTCTTGTATAAAAGGAAAGTTACATATTTAAAATATCATCCACTAAGCGCATTTTCTCTTTTGTCATTTTACTCATTTTTAGGGTGCCGAATCCAAAGGGATCCAATCTATTACTTAGATTTTTCTGTCTGTCCGTCTAACTGACAGACTAGCCAAGCACGTAGAATATATTATAGTGTTCAAGTATGTGCGCAGAGACCCAGTGTGTCCAACGGCGGTGCCACACGGAGGGAAACTACCATAAATCACTCTTCTCACTCTCTCTTTGAGTTCAGATTTTCAGAATCCATGGAGCGAGTGACGTTCTTTCAGAATCATAAATATAATAAACTAAAATACTAATTATTTTATCCTTTGAATTCCAGTAGGACCACTGGCTTATGAAAATTATATATAATATGCATATATAAAGTACTTTATTTTTTATTTTTTTTTATTATTACAAAAAATATAAAGAGTATCTATAAAAAGCAATGACAATATAGTTAAAGGACTAAAAATTAAAAAAATGTTTTAAATCGGTGCCCATGGGCATTGTGCCCATTATGTATAAAAAATAATAATAAGATGATTAAAAATAATTATATAATAATAATAATAATATCTTGGGACAAGTCACACAACATTATCTGATCCCAAACTAAGCAGAGCTTGTACTATGGAAACCAGACAACTGATAAACATACTTAAATATTTCTAAATACATACATATTATAGATAAATAACACCCAGACACAGAATAAACCATCGTGCTCATCACACAAAGTTTTATCCTGGGTGGGGATCGAACCCACGACCTCTTGCGTAGCAGTCGGATACACTCCCACCGCGCCACAGAGGCAGTCAAACACTTAAACATTTCGATGGCTTAATTTAAATCGTGCAACGATATCTATTGTCAAACTGAAGAATACACATTTTTTAGGGTTCCCTAGACAAAATGACAAAAATGGAACCTTTATAGTTTCATCATGGGCGTCTGTCTGTCTGTCCGTATGACACAAGCATTTTACTCAAAAACTGCGCCATAAATATTGATGAAATTTGAAGCATGAATAGGTGTCTGGTATCTTGTATATTCGGTATTTAGGTTAATAGATAAATCTTAAAATTGAATATTTTTAGGAGGGCAACAGAAGCTGAATATTTTTTAAGCATATTGGAGATATTAAAAAAAAAACCAAACCTAGATCGACTGATTATGGGATTCTGAATTTGTAACTATGCTTTGCTTTTCGTGTCTATTTGTTTGTCTGTTTAGGGTTGGCGCAAAAACTGCTGGATAGAAATTTGTAAAATTTTGGAAGCATAATCTCAAACTTCTAATCTGACTTATGATTTTAAGTTTAAATTAAAAGTACTTTTCATTGGATCTGAGCAGTAATATATAATTTTGTTAAAAGATAAATAAAGATCTTGCAAATAACACGGATACCATCGTGCGGCATCCTACCATCCATAGAGTGCTTTTCCACTAGCAATGTGCTATGCAGCTGCGAGTTTGTGAAAGCTAAGCTATACGAAATTATGTGACCGTTTCCACTGATATACATCTTCATAGCACACCTTACTCACCCCGTACTGTGTTTGCACATAGCTACACCACTCGTGACCATTCATAGCACGCCTCCAAAGCACAGCTCCATAGAACGCATCCGTAGCACTCATCCTTCCATATAAATAACATAGCTTAGTTGAACCCATTTTTACCAGTGCTAAGCTATATGGACCAAAAAATATGATTGGTGGATATCAAACGCATCCATAGCAATGTGGCATAGCACATCTCTAGTTGAAGAGCACCCCTATGAAAACCTACCAATTCTGCCATTTCGTAGTTTTTATAAAAGTGAAGTTGTGTAGTTGTAGTAGCTGTGAAGTTTAAGTTTAAATTTTTTTTAAAAATTTAAAAAAAATTAAACTTAAACTTCACAGAGATATATCAGTCTATTTGTGTGTCTGTCGGTATGTTTGCATGCACATCACGCTAATGCTATTGAACGAAATTAGTCAAAATCTGCTATAAGTAGATATCTTTCATTTCGAAACGTCCGTCTGAAAGTCGAGTTTCACTTTTCCAAGATTCGATCTTGGAGAAGTGAAACTCGACTTTCAGACGGACGTTTCGATCGCAGATAAAGAGGAAAAGCCTAATACCTACATAATATTTACATGCTCATGAGAAATTTCAATTATGTTTTTATACTTACTATAACACGCCTTAACCAATAACCTTATGTAAATTGTAGTAAAAGATGCAAAAACGATGCAAAATTGATGTTTACCTGTTAAACAGACTCTGTAAGGAAAACAACATGCCCTTATAACATCAACTACGCTTCGTAACTGCATGATCAATTAGTTCGACACATAATATTTACATAGATACAAGCGTTTGAAGTCACTAACTGGCTTTGTATTACCGGGAGATTGTTATGACACTAGGTTCGAGTTATGTGATGATAAACAAGTCAAAAGAAAAGTCAGAAGTAACCGGTCAGATGGAGGTCCAGTAGGTGGAAAGAACAGGGTGAGAATATTGCTATTATATATTATATAAGGGGAACGGAGGAGTGGAAAATAACTAAAATTCTACTTACATAACACTTGGATGGCTTCACATACAAAAACAAAACGGTACATATAACTTTTTGTTATTTTTAATGCATTTTCATGCTCATTTTATTCATATTAAATGTATGGGGGAACGTATTCAGCCTTTTAGCTTTCCCACTGCAGAGGTACCGGCTTCCTCTTAATCCACCACGCAGACCCAGTGTAAAAGAAAACAACTAACATAATAATAATTGTCATTCGGACACAGCCTTTGGTAAGTACTTAATGTTTTTGTAACAACAAATCAAAACAAAGCAGCATACGGATATAGATAAAGACTATAATTTTATTACTTATAATCTTATCAACGTCTACAAACGTTCGAACGATTGACATGCAACGAAGGACGAATATCCGCGACTGATTCGCAGTAACTTCACATTAATTATTAAATCAGAACAATTCCTTAACACGCGGATCTAATTGTACGTACTTATAGATACGTAGGTACCCTTCTGGCAAAACCAGGCGGACACGATCTAATTAATTATTAATTAGTGATTCAGTATATCTTGTCATTCAGTGCCATTGACGAAAACCAGTCAATATTTATTCTTAATTTACATTATGATTACGACATTATATATAGCATTTTAATTTGACTAATGTAATTCATCTTGTGTATATGTGACGTGTCCTTTATATTTATTTTGATTAATTACTATGTCAATGTAAGAGAAGTACAAGCATAGCGAGTTTCTCCGTATAAATTAAGCAGGCCGAAGAAGTTTCATCGCCTTACGGTGATTAGTGACTGCCGGGAGTTACCACATATCAATAATTCACAATGCGTATGCGCAAACAATAATACTCTATTTCTAGCTATTCGTTTTCATAGAGTGAGATTAGAAGCAAACCCGACAGGCTTACGTGCTCTTCAAGACACGGACAATTTTATTATAATAAACAATTATAACCGTATATCTCCTATGTCACCATTAAGACAAATCCAACGACACATGATGAAATTTATAATGAAAGTGGTGTCGAAGAAATGGACATACACATTTATGTACGGTGCACTATCTGACGTAGTCGGATAAAACAGTGTTGATGATAAGCCAAAACTGTAAAAATCTAAAGGCTCAGATTATAAAATGAATCAGAAATGAAATTGCCCTTTTAGAGCGATATATTGACATTTGTAAGTGAAAGAAATTGTTGTCGATTACATAATACTCGTAAGTATGTTGAACAACCGACGGTTTTTAGGAAATATGGTTCACGTAATGCAAGACTTTCATCTCAGTTAATGTCAAAGAAATGACCGATTACACTTTGAAATCAGTTCAACATTGCAACAGGTGAAACCTGAATATGTCTTAAAAAGCCTTCTCGTCATATTACTTTATTATACAATCAAAGTATACATCTGAAATAAAAGTGAAAATTAAGTTTTAAAATTATTTCAATCTGTGATATTTATGAAGCAATTACGTGCACTGTCATATGGGTAGATATACAGAGTTACATTTTCAAAACATCGAAGCTCTAAAATAAATGAAAATTAACTATATTTACTTTTGTTGCTATATGTACTTATCGTTTTAAACTGTTATCTTTTGATGTGTTATCAAAAATTGAAAATATGTATCCACCAACTGACCATGCTAATTATAATTTAATACTCGTTTAATATTATTTAATGGCTTATAATTAATATTGTAAATCATGTATCTATTTATATAAGTACTATAAATAATAATATGCAGTTTCAAACCCATTTAAGTATATCAGTAAAACTACGAGTATGTCAATATCTTTGTATAGAATCATATCTTTAACATTATAAGTAAATTAGCAACAATAATTAGCCAATAAATTCGATCGTGACACCTCGATTAAGGCTTCTACAAGCCATATTCGTTCAGTGTAAACAAAAACCAAGGATCGTTTACATCAACTCTGTTTAAACAAACAATTAATATACACTGGCAATATCAAGACCCCGCAGGGAAGCTCTGTTTCGTCGGACAAAATTAAGTGATAAAATTTAACGATTATTCATATCTGTCAAAATTCCTGGTACTCATACTATTATTACTATGATACAAGCTGATTTGTGGACAATAAAAAACTACCAGACACGGTGTGAAAAGCTGATAATTTCCAAAATGGATGTCTTGATTTTCATTGAAAATAGCTAAAGAGTTTATGATTTCCTTAAGCCAATCAAGAATTAGTTTGTATACATCATTTAACCAAATCGTTGAGGGGATGATGTCCCAAATAGGTAGATAGTCAATCGCAACTTATTACACTGCTCGTTTCAGCTTGGGGGTTAAAAAGAAATATTCTCAGTAGTCACGAACATCGCAAAAGAGTCGATATTACAAGTTGTCAAAACCGAACCTGTTCGAGCGCATTGTGGCGGTAATGATTATTATTTTGGACTTTAATTTCGGCACAGCGGCAACTGTCTGACCTTTTCACTCAAGCGATTTATTTTTATTTTTAGTTATCATCAAACGTCGATCTGGATTGGCGGTGGCTCGATCGAGGCTGCTACATCCGCTCTCTAAGGTCTCGAGCGACCACGCCTAGCGCAAACGATGCCTACTGCTCCACTATTACGCACAAGATTGACTTAAAGTGCTCAGAATTCATAATTAGTAGTTTCTACAAGGTATAAAATGGCATGCGTGTTAGTTAAGTGCATTAAATGTTGCGTAATGAGACATTTCTTGTCTTTGTAACGTCGATAATTGGAACATATCATAAATGGAAACTTGAGAAGTGGTTGACTGCCCATCATAACCTGTCCTCGTGTAATGCGCTTGTGATGTGAAACAATGTGACATTTTATCTTTTTGATACCATTTACGTAATTATTTAGTAGTTATGTCATCATATACACACCTTTATAATAAAGTTTTCGTAAGTTAGTTACCTATTTTAATATTAAATGTATTTTTATAGCATGTTGAAATGTATTTATCTCAGCCTCAGAAAGCCTATATTTTGAGGTAGACTACTATTTAGAATTGAATATAATTTATAATAACAATATCTTGAGACAACTCACACAAAGCTATCTGATCCCAAACTAAGCAGAGCTTGTACTATGGAAACCAGACAACCAATAAACATACTTATATATTTCTAAATACAAACATACTATAAATAACATCGTGCTCATCCCACAAACTTTTATCCTGGGTGGGGATTGAACCCACAACCTCTTGCGTAGCAGTCGGATACACTCCCACCGCGCCACAGAGGCAGTCAATTATACAATGACTTTGGTTTCTATGTATACGCCGAAGTATTTCTTTTAAAATAATTCTCAGACAAGTAAAAAACAGCGATTAAATCGCAGGACACTACTAGTTAAATTTATATTACCATAGGTACTCTGATTGATCTGAGTTGCAAAATCATTGTCTTTATGATTTCATTAATAGGCTAGTAAACATTTAATGATTATTATCAAGACTTTTTTTGTTTGCATTTTAAAATAGCCTTGTCGCTACTGTGTTCGTAAAGGCTTGTACACAAACTGTTA
This sequence comes from Herminia tarsipennalis, assembly GCA_945859575.2. Classification (NCBI taxonomy): domain Eukaryota; kingdom Metazoa; phylum Arthropoda; class Insecta; order Lepidoptera; family Erebidae; genus Herminia; species Herminia tarsipennalis. The sequence goes on along the minus strand of OX243846.2, from coordinate 14,370,962 downwards.
GTTCCGATATGATTTCCTTGTCAAAAAAATATAATGACAGACAATTCTAGAATATGAATTGTAACTGAAAATAAACTCATGTTTAGTTATTGGTCACAGACTCTTTTATACCGTGTAGAAATTAGAAATCTTCTGTTGAAGTTATTTTTTGAACTTCTTTTTAGTGACCTCTTATAAATCACTACATAGTATAAAACAAAGTCGCTTTCTCTGTCGCTATATCCCTATGTATGCTTAAATCTATAAAACTACGCAACGGATTTTGATGCGTTTTTCTTTAATAGATAGAGTGATTGAAGAGGAAGGTTTATATGTATAATAACATCTATTAAATATTGGAGAATTAAGGAGCGGAGCAGCAATAAGAAATGTTGCAAAAACGGGGAAAATTTACGCAGACGAAGTTGCGCGGGTCAGCTAGTTTTTAATAAAATGAAATTTTATAAACAATACCTACTAACATGGGTGTAAATTAAGTATATTTTAGAGATATTTCTTTAATGATACAATTAAAATCAATTCGATGTATTTAATCATGCAAACGTAATTATAAAGACATGCTTGTTATAGTTTTATAATTATATATGTATGCAAATTGCAATCCATTCACCACCACGACCTTTCACACTACATTTACAACTGCAATCTCCTTACTTGGAATAGTATGAATCACCTCTAAAAGCACGATTCGTCCTCACCCAACCATTCAGCGATACCATCGCTTGATTGACAACTTGACGGCCTATTCAGAAGCCTTATTATAATTCCTTTAGACAAAAAGAAAAACGCGTTTTAACCAGCACACTGTAACTACTGGTTAAATTTTTGTTTGCGTAATCGATAAATTGAACGAGAGCAGTGTATATTAAAATAGGTTTCACTTCGTGTGCATTGGTTCTGTTTTATGAAACGGTTTTTTTATTTATGTAACAATGTAACGTGTATTGAAACGTATTGTTACGTTGCTCGTGCTCTTTATTGGTTTGTTTATTAGAAAATTATATTTTCGGGCTTTGAAACGCGATTCCGTCTGTATTTATTTCGGATATATCTTTGGAAGTGTAGATGCTAAATTAATAATACCAGTGTCATAATTATACCTGTGACAAAAAATTCGCCAAATAAGCCTTTTTTTTTAAATAAAAATCGAAATTAATGTCGTCGGCGGAAAATAAATAAGCACCTGTGGTAACACTACTTGATTTCACGTATTAAGAATTGATACTACGATCATAATATGGATGTCATGCATAGTTTTCCACTACCCAAAAGTTCCCCACGCGACGGTTTAGGCAATTTAAAGTCATTTCTGTCTGTCTGCCTCTGTGGCGCGATGGGAGTGTATCCGACTGCTGGGCCAGAAGCCGCGAGTTCGATCCCCACCCAGGATAAAACTTTGTGTGATGAGCACGATGGTTTATTCTGTGTCTGGGTGTTATTTATAATATGTATGTATTTAGAAATATATAAGTATGTTTATCGGTTAACTGGTTTCCATAGTACAAGCTCTCCTTAGTTTGGGATCAGATAGCTTTGTGTGAGTTGTCCCAAGATATTATTAATATTATATATTTATAAAAAAAATATTTGCTGATATTTTTATGGACTAGGTTATTGATATGGAGTTCAAAATTTTCGGCTCAAAAACTACTACAAAATCATGGTGTATAATAAAGGATATCAATTCAATCTTCATAATATCCAGTCAGGTAATCCCACTTTATCGGTACTCCTGGATTTTATCAACTCTCCCTAATATTTTTTTAGTACCTACATTACATATACAGAGTGATCCTTAAAACACGAATAACCTCCTAGCCTCCTCTAGCTTCTTTACATTATACCAAATAACTTAGTAATAACATTTTTGGGAAAAAAACATACAAATGAACCCTTCACCGCCCACCCACTTTTGTCACACAACCATTTACCACACATATGTGAGGCCCTGGAGTAAAATCGATGTTTTATTTACGTTTTTTAAACCTCAAAATAAACAATGATTTTACTGCAGTAAAATAGTATGTAGGTGGCTAAAGTCATAACTCCAAAAACAAGTGGTAGGTGATTAAGGGTTAATATTAACTTCCAAAAGTTATATAGTCTTATGTAAAAAAGCCACGACCGGTTATTAGTATTTTAAAAATCACCCTGTATAGAAAGCGCATCCTACACGACACTTTTCATTTTGATAATGAATAATAAAACAAATTTATTGTTTAGTATTAAAACGTAATGCATAATGCTTTGTATATATATAGGTCAAAATCATTAAAAATAAAGAACTGCAATTAATAACGTCAATAAAAAAAACAATCAAATACTAAGATTGTGAGATAAATGCCAGCCTTGAGCCTTTTATTATTGTCAGTTGTAGCAAAAGGGTGGATCGATGGAAAGTGAGTGTACCTACTATAAAATAAATGCCTACTATATTATAGAAAAATATAGGTATTTTAAATGTATGAGTCTATAGTCCGTTGGCAACCTTTTTCTGACTGGCCTGTAGGTCTAGGGGTTAGTGACCCTGAATGCTAAGCCGGAGGTAGTGGATTCGATCCCCACCCAGGATAATACGTTGTGTGATGAGCACGATGGTTTATACTGTGTCTGGGTGTTATTTATCTATAATATGGATGTATTTAGAAATATATAAGTATGTTTATCGGTTGTCTGGTTTTCATAGTACAAGTTCTGCTCAGTTTAGGATCAGACGGCGCTGTGTGAGTTTTCCTAAGTTATTATTATTATTTTTAGTTGTTTTTTTTAATGTCTTCATTAATCTTAAGCGTACTAAGCAGAGCGATCCTACAAAAATTGGGTTGCATACCGGCACGTTTAATAGTCTATAACAAATATGTTCCCATCAGATAAGGCCATCCATCTATGACTAGAGAAAGAATATTTACCAGATAAGAATAATTGCACAATTGACGTATTGGAATTGTGATTGTGATTGTATGTAGCATGTTTCGCCCCAAAACGCCCAAAAACGTTTTTTATGTACGTCCTGTAGACATCCTAAATACTTCAATCTGTTTCGATTTATTGACATTATTACACGCTAAATATTAAAAGCTAAAAATATCAAATCGTTGGAGCATTAACGTTTAAGATAGTAAGACACACGGAAACCATAAACGGAAATCGCAACTAACCTAGAAAAAAAAAGAAATACTACTGGAACTCACATTACTCTACAGTTACGAGTCTATTATCTAAAAATAAAATCTAAAAAGTCGTGCGTGTGACTCCGGCAATAAATATTGTAATAAAGCCATGAAATTTATAACTATACGAAATTATATAATTTACAAAAAGTCGGAGATAAAACTTGCGTTTAATTGAAACAGAAAGTAATGGTGATTTTATGATAGCGTCGCGCGCAACATGATTTACTGTGTCAACATACTGAATTGCCAACTTTTTCAACCAACAGTATAATTTTCATATAAAATTCTGTTTATACTGCGACGGGACGGATCCGATATGCGACCACTTTCGATGATGACGTTGTATTCTTAATACGCTAATCTAAGCTTTTTGATTACTGAATATTTTGTCTTTGTTTTTCCTAATATTTTCTAAATAGAATAGAAGAAGACCAAATAGTCACTAATTAAAACATTGTGACAAAAGTATTATAAATTAGAGGACAAGGGCTAAAAGAGACGTCAGGTTTTTTCACCAGATAGAATTTGGACGCCTTTCGAACATTTATTGCCGGTCCGTTGTCCGGTGCGTGAGAACACACTCATTGTAAGCCATACAACACTGCACTACCCGGTGAAAAAACCGGACGCCAACAGAGCTCTAGGCTTCATGAGAATATAATTCCGTGCTTCTTTTATTTCTGACTGATCATTTTATGACGAACAGCTTTAATAAGCAATCAGTCTATCACGAGTGTTAATAAGACAAAAGAAACTATAATATTGAAAAATAATATCAGTGTAATTTATTAGATGATTGTCGGACATCATTAATCATATGATGATATACAGGGCGATTATTATATACCTACTAATAACCTCCCGCTCGTGGGTTCTTTACATAAGACTAAATAACTTTGTAATATTAGTTTTGGAAAATATTTAATAGATTAAACTTTGTTTTTGGAAATATGACCTTAACCGCCTAGAGACTGTTTTACTAGAGTAAAATCGTTGTTTATTGTAAAAGGCCCTAAACCTGACAAAGACACATCAATTTTACTCCAGGGTCTCTCAAATGTGTGACAAATGGTTCTGTGACAAAAGTGCGTGGTAGGTGGTGAAGGGTTAATTTGTATTTTTTTTTTTTTTCAAGAATTATATTTCGAATTTATTTGGTCTAATGTAAAGAAGCCAAGAGCGGGTGGTTACTAATAATCCATACTAATATTATAAATGTGAAAGTATCTCTGTCTGTCTGTTACGCTTTCACGCTCAAACAGCTAAACCGATTTAGATGAAATTTGGTATGAATAGTTTTTATCGCGATAACCGACGTCCACGCGGGCGGAGTCACGGGGCGAAAGCTATAGCGAAAGTATATTGAAAATCAACCCGTAGATTATCAAATTACAAGAACCTAAACAAAGTTTGGGTTACTTATTTGCGTCATTGTTCAAAGAAAACAACTAAGGCGAAGAACATGGATAAAAAACATATCCTTTGAAGGACTAACGCAGTACACTGACACAAAAAAGTTTCGACCAAGTTCGGTACAGTCACAGTATAGTGTAAACAGACTTATTTACCAACAGTATAATTTTCATATAATTCGTTCAATTATATTTGACATTTCACTCAGTTGGACTCCATTAATTAGGCTAAAAGTATTGCGCTTAAGGCGCATGGTAATGAATGAGATGATTTTATTGGGTCACCGGTCGCGTATACTTGTCGATGATAAGATTGACTGCATATTAATGTGATGTGAAGTACTACGAACCTATAAATCAAATTATTAGGAAAATGTATTTTTTATCCAGCTTTTCATTCTGTTACAATTATCAACACATACCAAAGCATATCTAACTCTCCCTTTGTAGAAATATTTTAACATAATAAAAAGGTTTCATGGCACTCCACAGACTCTAAGCTATCTCAATTCCAAATTTCTTTAAAATCGGTCGAGGAGTTTAGGTAGTTTTCTTATCGTATTATTAATAGTGCCTGGATGACAGCTTTGTTGGTTTTTTTTAAACGACGTTTTCTAAAAATGACCTAGCTAGATCGATTTATCGCCCCGAAACCTCTTCAATACTAAATTACATGAAAATCGGTGGAGCCGCTTCCGAGGCTCAGAATATATATATACAAAAAATGCTCTTTAAAGGTATATGATTAAGACGGAAGAACGGATTGTCTCGGTGGAGTAATAGGTGTGCACACAACTGCTGTGCAACAGGTTTTAATATATTTGTGCGAACCATGTAACTATTATTGTAGAGTCTGGGTGTACTTTAAGAAGTTTAATGTGTATTTGTAAAGTCCCTTATGACACAAGGCATAAACACCTAGGATGCGGTGGGTGTAGTCTTTAAAAAATGTACTTCATGGAATGCCAAAACTTTGACATGATTATAAATGACTGACTGCCTATTAAGACGTACTACAATTCTTCATCTGTCATTCTATGACGTCAACAAAGTGGACTTCCCTCAACGTCCGAACAATATGACGCATCATTGGTACAGGAGGTCAAAATGACCTTTATTTTTTTCACTATCCGTCCAGTCCAACACAATAAACTAGAACAAGAAGTTAACACAATATCATCTTTTAATAAATTCAAAGGTCGTACAGTTCATAGCACAAAGGAATACGTATCTTTTTTTAAAACAATGCAGTGAATCTCCCAGAGCCTTGAACTGTTCCATTATCGATGCTATTTCACACGAAACTACATACGAGTACGAAGCGAGAGCGTCTACTAAAGATGTAACCATATAACATGTTCTAGAGTTAACAATTAACATTCAACAAAAACATGTTTAATGTTTTATGTATATCTGTAAACTAGATATGGAGTTTACATATTTATTTTTCAGTAACGCACAGGCTTTTCTTTACCTTCTAAACATCATAAATTTGATAAGCCTACTCTTGTTGGTGAAACTAATGCATATGTGTCCATTTATCTCTAACTAGCTGTCTCACGCAACTTCGTCTGCGTAAATTTTCCCCTTTTTTATAAACACAAGTTTTATAAGTACAAAGTTTCATGACGATCGGTTGAGTAGTTTTCGCGTGAAAGCGTAACAAACAAACTTACATTCACATTTATATATTAGTATTGATTGATTGATAAAAGAAGAAATATTTTTTACTTTTCTTTAAGCATACTAGCTACTTTTTTAGGGTTCCGTAGCCAAAATGGTAAAAACAGCAGAACCCTTATGGTTTCGTCATGCCCGTCTGTTTCTCTGTCTGTTTGTCTGTCTGCCTGTCCGTATGCCACAGGCCCTTTTACTCAAAGAATTACTCAATGTTAATACTAGTACTAAATATTAATGAAATTTGGTGAAAAGGTGTCTTGTAGTGGCCGCTGCTTCGTTTGATAGCTAAATATGTATGTTTCAGGAGTTTATTTCATTAAACTTTTCTTTAAAATATGCAAATTATTGATATGATATACACTAAAGAAAGTACTACAAATTCGAACAAACAATGAACCTATTGTCATTAAGTAAGACTACTACTTGTTCATCACTGTTGTTGCAAATGTTTTCCGTTTATATTTTTGTTGAATGTTGAAACCAAAACATGCCCAGTTAAACAATGCTTTACTTTATACTTCTTGTATTATGATTAAATTCCGGACGAATTATTATTCAATTAAAAAAGCAAATTTGTAGTGCAAATTATCTTTTATAAAACTACTAGCATTTTTTGTTATGATGTTCAGTGAATGGACATGGCATAGTTACAATTTTATAATAGTAATGTTAGTATTGTGTTAATTATGTAAATGACTACGTTTCTGGGTTTATGTTTCACTTTTTTATTATTGTTACGTGTAAAAAAATATTAATTAGATGAAATGTTTAGCTTTTCTGACCTACTACTGGTTGAAAGTTTCATTTATTCTAGGAGAGCTTTAATTCAGATTAATATTTACAACTTATGATCAATGTATCCTTTGAATGCCAACAGTAAGAATACCGGGCTAGTGCATGTCGGGCCACGCACAATGTAGAGTTCGTAGCTACTCGTATAAAAAGTGTGTTTTCTTTTGTAAATGTTTCATACTTACTACTTACAACGTTATAAAAATACTAGCTGACCCGCGTAACTTCGTATGCTTAATTTTTCCCCAATTTTGCAACATTATTCATTAAATCTCAGCTGCTATTGGTCGTATCGTAATGTTATATAGCCCATAGCCTTCCTCAATAAATGGGCTATTCAATACTAATAATCAAATCAAATCACAAATAATCTTTCAATTCGAACCAGTAGTTCAAGAGATTATTGCGTTTAACCAAACAAACAAACACTTCAGCTGTATAATATTAGTATACACTCGAAGGGATTCGTGACTCATGACTCATTGGCAACTCTTCCTATCAGGTTATTAGGTACATGAGTGACCGTTCTTTGTAAAAGTATCCCACCAACCTATGCCTCACGATAATGATAAAAACCGTCCCAACTAATCCATTTAAAAAATAATTTTAACTAATCTGAGTGTTACCTGAAACAAACGTTTATTTTTTTTGTTATTGAACATCACCAAAAGATTTATGAACTTATTCAAATGCATGCATAAATATTTGACAACCAATAAATAAGTCAATCTTTTTTTATTACTGACACTATTCTACATTTTGAAAATGTAAAATATGCGATTATACGAATATTGTGGATATATCTTGTCGATTCAAAACCTTTATTTAAATATGTTCTTTAATTAGAGGAAAGATTTTACCATTTGACGGAATAAACCTTAAATGTTTGACAGGTACGAAATCTATGAACATTTTATATGGGAATATTTTTTCTTTTATTTTATCTTTTTGTCAATTTTTCAATGTTTTTAATACCTATTATTTTATACCGGACGAAGACAAATATAAAAACACAAAAATCATAAATTTGGTTCAACCATTCTTGAGTTATAAATGGTATAACTAACACGACTTTGTTTTATATATATATATAAAAGATTGTCAATGGGATTTATAGAAAAGATTTGTTACGTCGTAAACTTATAAAGCCTACTTAGCTATGATAGTTTTCCTTTTAATTTCATCATAATTATGTACTACTACCCTGACTTTTTTCACATCTCCGTAAACAATCGTTTAGCTCGCAGGGGATCCCAAAAAATGATGTCAACAACCCCTTAATATTTTTAAAATACCAATCTAATGTTAACATGATGGGGTAAGTGAGAAAAAAAATTATGTATCTGAAAGACCCATTTATTTCTTTGAACACTCTTATCTTCGAAAGTACATAATATAATAAAATAAAATAATAAAATAACTAAAATATAGGTTATCTATGTTTACATTAGTTTGTGTTTTTAAAGATCAAAATAATGTTGTTTATGTAAACTATCTACACCTTTTACTTAAAATATAATTTTACGTACCTACATAAGTACATAATAACTGTCCAGTACGTAAATCGTACGCTTTTGGTAGTACCTGAGGCCGCGGTAATAAAGAGTTACAGCGGTGTTGATTTTAACATAATGAACTGAGTAACTTCTGAGATGATGGCTAAAATTTCGTGACATACTGTTCCTAAGTTTAAATACGTTTTTATTTAACCTATATTATTTCACTGCTGAATATAGGTCTACCTTTGAATGAATTCCGAACAAAAGGTGTGCTCGACTATACAGGCGGTATGTACCAAGGTATTAGGCCAGGATATTGGGTCAACGTGTAAAGATCTACTTGTAGGTATGTTGGTAGCTTGCCCCAACACTGGCCGGCCAACCCAATGGAGTTGGTTTGTCGATTTTTCGTGTACACATCAAAGGATCTTGGCGCGCGCCGCCAATCATGCTCACACGTTGGTGTATTGGTCCTACGTGCGAGGCCACTACTTGGTCCAATATGCACCTACAGCACTTTAAGCCGCGTTAGAACTCTATTAATTATTAACTATTTAAGAGTGAACAATATCCATAAAAGATTATTCAGTTTCGACCTAGCAGATCTAAAAATCAGCTGATTTAATACAACGTTACCATTTATTATATATATTTCGGAACTTGATCGCGTGAATTATTTAAATGTACGAACTTTTTATTTACCCGACGTTTCGATCGAATTGCAGCGATCGTGGTCACGGATCGACTCACAATAATTCAAGCGATTAAGTCTCGAAATACATCTAATATGAATAAAAATCGTGAAAGTTTAAAAACAACGTTACCACTCTTGGTACATTGATGGGTGACCGTCCTTCCACAGCACAGTTAGTTCTGCGCATAATCTCGGATTGGACTATGAGAGTGAGTTGGTTGCTTAGTAACCAATCAATAACGTGACTGCTTAGCAACCAATCAATAACGTGACCGTTGCTTAGCAACCAGTCAATAGCGTGACCGTTGCTACGTGACATTTTTTCATGCGTGCACCCGGTCATCGATTTATACAACATCATCAAGTCAAAAGTAATGCCTTATAATATTTTGGAAATGTAAAATATACAGAATAATAAATGCTGATTTTTTAATTTTGCAAGCAGTGTGTAAGACTTTATTGAACGTTGTTTTTTGTGAATTCTTGGTAAAAACGATTAAATGTCATGATTTTATTGCATTTTAATAAGGCATCGTACAGTATCGCACGGTCAGCCTTCGGCAAGTTTTACTTTTTATTGTTTGAAGAACCTTTTTAATGAAATATAATATGAATCATGCTTTTCGCTTAATTTATTGTGCTCGAGATATGCTTATCTGCCAAAATAATGGTCACGAAAATAACTGATGTGAATAATATTTAAGTCCATATTAATTTCCGCATCGATATTAACAACTTGTTATTCGTCAAATATTTAGCAAACTTTGTTGATTTCCTTTCTTTACACATTTTAAAGTTAATTTTAAAACGTAACGAAGAAACTAATTCCTCAATTTTAGACACGAGAAGTTTGGACATTAATTGCTTCCATACAAAAGACATCAACGCGATACAAAAAATTAAATCCCCAAGAATTGATTCACCAATGTTTAAATGTTGATTAGTTATATATAAAATAATTCCAACACAAACATCATAATTACTCAATATGTAACAGTCGACACTGGTTTAGATATGCATAACTGATAAAAGAAAACTGCCTCTGTATGATAAACGACTGCATAATTGCATAAATAAGAATTCAAAGATATAGATTAAAAATGCTAGGAATTAATTATTAGCAAATTGAATGATATTGGATTTTATCAGAGAATTAATCAGACAATACTCAATGCGATCATATTCACGTAAAAATGGCGGGAAAAGAACGGCACATTGGTGTTGTGGAGCGCAGGTTGTATGTCCGGGCGCACGGGGCGGCGTCGCGCTCGCGACTAGCCGCGCTATCGTTCACGCGGCGCGCGCGCATCGGTACCGTTAGACAAAGAGAGCGAAACACCGCCTTACGTGCGAGCAGTACCACTGCCTGCGCCCGCGCCCCGTCCGCGACCCATCCGGAAGCCCCGCGCTGAAACTGGACCGTTTTCTTTTCTTGTTATTATTGAGATCGACTCTCAAGTTCTGTTGTTGTCGCGCGGCGCGCCGCTCGCGCTGATAACGCGATGCCACGCCGAACTGCGCACGCGCACATAGTATCGCTCCGCAGCTTTAAGCTCGCGCGGTTATTTTAAAAAAATAATTCGCCCCCATAGTGATGGAATGGATATTTTTAATGGACAAGTGCTCAGTGGTTGACTGAACGCGATTAACTTTTCTTTCAATTTGTGTGTTTTACTGTTTGAACGTAATAAAAGTGGTTAATGAGAAAGTGAAACCGATACTCTGTGTAATTAAATATATTCTGAACGAAAGGATATTTTTGATTAAACTTTTAAAGAAATTATATTGTTGGTGCGATATTGTAAGAGAGCAACTGAAACTATTGAAAAGGATCTGCTGAAGCTTTTCATCGTTTCTGCTGTTACAGGTAGGTGTTCTCATATTGCGAATTCGTTGAAAAATATTTATTAAAGAAACGTAAATAATTTCATTGTCCATATTTCAAATTAAATCAGTAATAAATAATAGTGAAGTATGATGTGTTGAAAACTTTTCGATTAATAGATTTCCTTCCATATATTTAACACTTACTTAAAAAGACATTTATTGTTAAAATATGCAGCGGTGCGAGAAAATTTATATGGTAGCTTTATGAGATAAAACTCAAAATATTTTAATTTATCAAAAACATGTGTGAAATTAAATTTCAGAATAAATTAATAACTTAAAACGTTTTAAATTAATTTACGATGAGGATAACATAGTTCTTTGCCTATATGGTCTCTTTTATGATACTTTATTGGATTAATTTATTATATGCTCCTTTAAACGATCATTATGTTTTAAATATTTGTTTTACATAAATTTAAATAAATTTTGTGTAAATATTTTTTAAAATATGTCTTATTTAAATAAAAAAAGCTAAATTAACACGCTATACATTTCTAGATCGACTTACAAAACGACTATTTATTTGGTCGTCAACAGTGTCATTCGTAACGTTTTTTTCTATCTCCAAAGAAAATAAAAGTGAAGGGCATAATTTCACTAGTATTTTCACTGTTTGTGACAACAAATAAAAATGAAATAAATAAGATTATTCGACCTAGTAAAGCGGAACAGTTAGTTGCGCTTGCGCCGCCCGCCGCCGGCGCGCACCCGCCCGCCGTCCGACGGATAACTTTTTTTGCTCGAGTTTTACTTATTATATTCCAACAGTGCTCTATATTGACTCGACATTCCTTGGCACATATTTTTTCACATTCTGTCAGATAAACGAAATGCCTAGTAACAACTTAGTTCGTTCTATCATCAAAAACTAAAGAATTATCCCGATATAAACGAATGCGAAAATTGAAAAAGTATTTAATCGATCTACGGTTTTATTTTTACGACGTTTTAATCGTAGTTTTTAATCATTAATTAAGGCACATATTTATAATTTAACACCTCTCATCTCTACCGAGTTTTGCTGACCGCAGGCTTCTTTAAATCCTGTTTCGAAATGTCTACCGCCACACTTCATGCTTTCACGCCGCAATTTAAATTTAAAGCCGATTGACGTTTATAAGATGAATTACTTTTTGAATTAATACTGTAAAATATTTTTGACAGATTTTATGCGTCATGCCATTCCGAACAATCCTTTTTGACAGTTATTACGTGCATATTCATTTATTTACATTTGATTTATCAATCACATAGATCTCATTAATAGCGTGCATCTACTTTTCAGTTCGAAACATTTCCCATACTATAACTTAACATCTAATTTCAAAACTTGAGATATATAAGCTGATTATGCTAAAACGGCATATCACAAACAAATCAGTGTAATTTACAAAACTGCAACATATTTTACTAAAGATTAAATCAGAAGTGTTCCACGCAAAATGAACTCGCAATTCTGCAACCCACGATACATCTGTAGGTAGATATAAAAAGACTACTAAGAATACGTGACGAAAACTGGATCGCTGTCGATTTTAAATGTGTAACAGACCATAAAATGTATTTCTCACATGTATCAGCTCCTTAAAAGACATTCACTACATCAGCGGCTACCAAAAAAAAAGAAAATAAAAGCCAACTGAGTTCGCGAAATCACTCTTATCAGACCTTACATCATTCGACCGAAGGTAGCGAATAAAACAGTATGTTTATAAGCAAAGCCTTTCAGCTTCTGTTAAAATTTTAAGAAAATACTTTTATGTCCCCTTTTAATAAAATAAAAACATAAAATGTTTAATTTGTAATAAAATAAAAATAATATAAAAGCGATCTTGGTGCCATTTAACCTGTTTTTATTTTTCACGGCATATAGTATTTGGCTTAAAACAATTATGAGGCTAAATTATGTGCCATTTGAAGCGAAGTAATGCAGAGTGGTTATTTTTAAATTTGTTCCTTTATCGGGTGATAGAAGATTAAATTAGAATATTTGGCCTACAACTTTATAGGATTAAAACATGTACCATTTGATAAGGAATATTATCAAACGGCTATTTTAAGAAAAGTTCTTTTGTTAAGATAAAGAAGACAAAGTTTTTAAATTTTATCACTATCGTATAGTATCATTGCTACGTTTATTAGCTATGATGACGATGACACACCGGATTTTGATATCGTTTTCACTATCATTTAAATAATTTCATAGTTGTTATGTATGTGTTGTGTATATTATATTTATAGAAATTGAGAAAACTCCGCAACCCGTTGCTAACATAATTTTATAACCCTGAAACGCTTTTATTTTCCTTATTGGTCTGTCCTTATAAAGATAAAGAACAAAGCAAGTACACTTACTATATTTTGTCTCCGCAAATCATATATGTTTCCCCTTTAATGTATATAGCTGCCCTACGCAACTTCGTTTGCGTTACTTTTCTCCGTATTTGTAACATTTCATTGATGCTCCACTCCTATACAGCCTATGTCACTCACAAATAATGTGGCTTTCTAGTGGTAAAAGTATTTTTAAAATCGGTTCAGTTCATTACCCCCTACAACGGCACAAACTCACAAACCCACAAACTTTACCTTTTTATAATAATATAATAATATAAATAGTATAGATTTTTAATCTCACTTTATGTTTAAAAAAGTACACAACTTAATAAGTTATTTAGGTTTATCAAAATATCTGCTGCCATTTTAACGGAATAATATTCATATTGTGTATTTTCCTACACCCTAAGAATTTTAATAAAACAAACTAAATTATAACATAATTATACATTAAAATGAACCAAAAAGTGTAGATATTATTTTTTTTTTATTTCAGATTAGGTAGTAGGTTAAACCAAAGTAATTCAAATTCAAATTTTAATACCTTGGTCAGATGATTAAAACAGCGTAACAAGAGCATTTTCGCTGTTGACTAAAAAGTCTAATTTGGTTAAACCACTGTAACATTCAACATATTATTAAATGTACCGTCGGCTTTTAATCCGCACGGAAATTATAATGTAAAACAATTACAATATCAAGCCTAAATGAAACCTCAAAAACGGATATAAGATGAAATGCTGTGTCATCTTTGTTGGAGTAAAAAAAATGTAATTAAAAAGTTTTGCTTTCACTCACAGCGTATACGTGCGTGGAGTTAGGTAACTGTCAGACTTGTCCGATTTAATATCGATCAGTTCTGCGACAACCAGCCGGTTTTTTATCTGTATCTAACAGGTACATGTGTGTGTTTATACTTGCAGGTATTTCGCGATGTGGGTGTAAACTAAATATTGATATTTCGAGACATATAGGGTATCTCTTATGAGTTATTTTAGGTTCGTTTGTATATGGTTATGAGGAGCTGCTGGCGTTGTATCAGTAAAGGAAATTACTGTTTGACTGTAGTATGGTATCAAGGGCGGGGTTAGTGCGATTTACAATAATTTGAATCAAGATACTACTGAGAAATAATAAGGCTTTAGCTAAGCAACAAAAACTTTATTTTTATAAATGTATCTTTCGGTTTTCAAACCCAGATTCAAAAGATTCCTCTGACAAATCCGTTACATTTTTTTTAAGATAAGTAGCAATGTGGTATTGAGGGTCCCACATTACTAGCAATCCTGTTAACCCCTCCATCTAAACTCAATGGCTTGTGTTTGGGAGTGGGTTCACGTCGGTAGTACAATGGGTAGGATTCGGACCCGCGACCTCACGATTGCGAGTCCAATGCCTTAACCATTAGGCTACCGCCTCCCGCTTCAAAGAGTTAATCTTTGAACGATAAGAATTAACGACAGTTTAGATAAACTTCGCAGTTATAAGATAACGCAAGTTTTACTTTGTAAGTTATGTTAGGCCACAGGGTTTTAATAGATATTAATACAGACATAAAACCATAAGAGAGATATAGATATATTCAACGGAAAATAGTAGTTACTTTATTAAAGAGATAGTAAAAACAGTAAAATATTCTATTAGTAGATAACAAGTAGGTTTATTTAATGCCATGCTTATTAAATGACAATTATTTAAGTTTATCACCTCATTATCATAGTCTAAACCCGTCCCGTGTTATAACAATTTATAATACTTTACAGTAAAAACTTACCTATAGTATCTCTTTTATGTATTTTTAATATATACTAATATTATAAATGCGAAAATTTGTATGTATGGTTGTATGGATGGATGGATGTTCGTTGTCCAATCGCGACAAGGGGTAAATTGATCGGGTAGAAATTTGAAACACATATATCATAGTCTGGATTAGTACATAAGCTACCTTTTATCCAGGAAAAATGTTCTCATGGGATAAATTTGTTTTTCAACATTTCACATTGTTTTTCTTTTCTTTTTTAGTTATACAAAAGAGTCAAAAATGTACATACCTTGCTTAAATGCGGTGAATATTTTCTGAATTAATAAAAAAATGACTATATACCTACTCCTTAATTTTTTCGTATTTCCCGCTTTCTATTTCTATTCTGAATTAATAAACAAAAATATAGTTAAATATATATATAGCTAAATATAAAATAATCCTAGTCACAGTCGCACCTTACCTACATACGTATTTATATCAATTTTAACATTAAAAAACCTTCTCCGACTTCATTATTTGTTCATGCTTTAATCGCAATGTTATCAATAACATAATTTTAATGTCTGTAACATGAATGAAATAAAAAAAATATAACTAAGTATAAAAATTAAATCAAAGTACAACTAAACGAGTACGTACCCACCCTACCTACATACTTACATTGGTTACGTATATATCAATTTTAATTGCCCAAAAAAACCATCAACTTTCCTCACTTCTACTCTTTGTTCACACATTAATCGCAGTATAATCCATACATCAAGTGCTGTATAATAATCATTGAGTATCATTAAAGGCGTCACAGTGGGAGTGCTGCAAAATGCCTGGTTTCAAAACGAGGCTCTGTCGCGCGTCACATTTGCATATAATTGTGGTTCATTTCTAATTATCGACGTTGAAAGCCTCAACGATCATGTATGCTTTTCCTATTCTGTCTATTGAATAGATACATTTGATATTGATGTTTTTTTTTTGTTTGATTGTTTGCTATGTCAAGATATTAAGGACTAGTGCTTACCCCGGCTTCACACGGGTGTCATATCGTGGCTTTTTATATCTTGAGTTACATAGTGATATCTATTTTTTTGACAATAAATAATAGTCGTAGTAAGAATTTTTAAAATCGACCCAGCAGTTTCGGAGCCTATTCAATGCGAACAAACAATGAAATCAAAAAATATGTTTTGGTTTATCAACAAATTGTTGATAGAAATTAATGTATCCAACCCACTCCGTATCCGTGTCTTAATCATTTTGTACCGCACTTTACAAAGTAGTATTCAATAAGCGGGCGTTGCAAAAGGAACTGTTAAGACAAATTTGCGTAAATACTTAAGCTCAATAAAACAATGAACAAACTTATTTTGTGTCGTATTGATGCGATATTCCAGAGTACTTAATCTGGAAGAGCGTAATAAAATGTATTATCTAACTGAATGCATCATACCAATAACAATTTTATGGAAAATCCCAATATGAAGCAATCATTTTCATGTAATTCAAATAGATTTTTTGCGCTTTGGGTTTACTTAATAGTTTGTATCGAACACGATAAATGTTCTACAAATGTACCTATATGCAAGTCTTGGTACCTCGTTACAATTTAGTTAAGGTACTTCTAGTATAGTCCGATGTCATTATATTCAAATTAAAACCAAACAAGGTGCAGTGTGACATGAAAAACGAGCGTTCAACCTCAAAAAATGTTTGTCGGACTAAAGTACAATTGTATTCGTCTACTGCAGCAGACACATGAATCACGATGCAGACGATAAATATATTCTATTTTAGGGGTGAACATGTTTCTCATACCACACTATTCTAGTTCTTAAAACTACATAAATTGTCACAAGAGCGTTGATTTTCGCGTGCACATATGACAGACGTAGACATAGTTGCTTATCAAAATTCAAGGAAATTCGACATATTCTGCATTCAAGTACATCACTCTAGATGAAATTCAAATTGTGAAAAATGCACAGACAGAATGGTAGACGGTGGCCGCATAATTTTCAGATTCATTTTCATAATGTGCAGTCAAATGGCTGAGGTCACTTGTCTTGAACTAGCAACATTTAGATATTTTAAAGTTATTATTAATTGAGAATTTTAGTGATTTGGAAGTGTTTTCGACTATAATAGAGAACAAAGCAGTCATTACTCACATCCGCACTTGTAAGTAATATTTCTAAGAAAACTGAAATACCGGTGAGTCGTATACTTTCAATATTCGCATTGCAAGGGACAATAATACTGAAAGCATCGTAAACCGAGAAAAATACAAGAAAATCGCTGCTTTATTACATTCAATTAATGTTAATGTTTGGTAGTAAAACAATTACACCTTTCTCTAGGCCGGACATCCGTTTTACATAGACGTAAGTAAGGATGTCATAGCCTAAGGCATTCGAAGATTAATACACCATTAAGGAGAAGCCGGTACCATAAAAACGATAGTCTAACGAGCAACAAAATGATTTAAAGCCAACAAAACTTTACGCTATATTAAATATTTACATTAATATAACGTATGACAGAAACAATTATGTCGTACAAAATGAGCTCATTAATATAAAAAACCATTTATATCGATATATGAGAAACTCAAATTGATATATCGAAGTAATAGATTTCTTTTCTCTTTTGTTGTATCGCCGAATGTGAGGTTAGAGAGTGCTAGAAAAAATAATAACTTGAGGTATAACTTGAACATTCATGGTAATGGTAGAAATTTAGGTACCTACCTACTTAGTCAAATTAATTTATTTTCAATAAAAAGTAATATTTTGGCGAGAGATAGTATTTGAACCTGTTTATAAGAGTAGGCGTAGGATCGTCAAATAACTATTCTGATACGATACCGCTGAAAAGTTTGAAGGCGCAATTCTCAAAGACGAAATGATGATTTCTAGATCTCAAAAAACTATGTTTTGTGTAGAAATCGAACCCATAGCCATAGCTTTTACATCACTCAAATTGATTTGAATAAATAAAAAATATGCTAGCTTTCGCTCGCGGTTCCGCTTACATGGACGTCGGTTATCGCGGTAAGAACTATCCTATGTCCTTAACAGGGACTCAAACTATCTCCATACCAAATTTCTTCTAAATCGATTCAGTGATTTAAGTGAGAAAACGTAACAGACAGACAGACCGACAGACAGAGTTACTTTCACATTAAAATATTACTATGAATTATTAAGTCTAACATAAGTCCAGATGGCAAATGGAACGCAATTCATTTAGATATTTACAACATCGATATAATCATAAATATTAACATCTACATAAATATCAGATAATAATTACGAAAAAATTTAACTTGATTATATGGATCATTCAAACGTTTGCTTAGTCTGTGACGACATTTTATTTAGATATAAAGAATATTATTCACATTATACTTATCGAACATCAGGTTTCAACTTGATATATCTATATCAATATTATAAAGCTGAAGAATTTGTTTGTTTGAACGCGATAAACTAAGGACCTACTGGTCCGAATTAAAAAATCTTTTACTGATGGATAGCCTATTTATCGAGAAAGGCTATAGGCTATACAACATCACGCTACGACTTATAGGAGCGAAGCAGCAATAAAAAATATTGCTTATGTTGCCGTTTGTCTTGATTTAACCACAAAACTGAGAGTAGGTAGTGGTTAGTAACCCTGAATGCTAAGCCCGAGGGTTCGATCCCCACTCAGGATAAAACTTTGTATGATGAGCACGATGGTTTATTCTGAGTCTGGTGTAATTTATCTCTTATATGTATGAATTTAGAAATATAAGTAATAAAGTTGTCTAGTTGTCATAGTACAGGCTTTGCCTAGTTTGGGATGAGATGGCGGTGTGTGAATCGAACAGGTTTCAACTTTATATATTTATAAAAAGCAGAGGAAAAACTTGTAATTTATGCTTGTCCTGATTATCATTTCCCTTAACCACAAAACCGAGAATAGTAGAGAAGGTACGGAATTTTTTCTTTACTTTGTAAGATATTCTATTTTCTTTGTAAGCTATTCTTCGCTCGAGCAACGCACATATAGAAATTGCTCAGGTAGCCTACCTACTACATTTACATACAAGAATTTGCTTGTAGTCAACTGACTACAAGCAAATTCTTTGCATGGAACAAACTTATTTGCTTGAAGGACAAATCGAAGTTATTCGTGGTCTCCTAACCGATGCTGATAACGAAGGTCAATCTTATTAGAGATTAGCGTACAACGCAGGAGATATTATAGTGTATGCGCAAACACAAGTGCACTCTCTATTCCCTCACTGTAACTCTTTAGTCCAGTGGGACAAAAATCTAACACGAGCGGAGAGAGATCAGACGCAGGACCGACAGCTTAACGTGCTCTCCGAAGAACGGAAGGGTATGATAATGTTCGGGAACGGTCACCCTTAAACGGAACCGGCAGTGGTAACATTGCTTAACCTCGCACATATCTCGATCTGCTCGTTCGTCCCTGAGTCAGAGGGGTCCCTGACAGTCGTTTATTATATATGTGAGGCCAGATATACACTTAAGTATATTATGGGGTTAGTTGCCTAGTTTTCAATGAGCATAATTCACAGCAGATACTCTTCATAAGTGTACTATATCATTGTTAAGTAACATCAATTTCAACGCATCAAGTCCTATTCGTATCACAAAAACATTGTACTCCATCTATACTTTACCCAAAGACCTCAATACACACATATTGTTCGCTCACACGTGTTAAAAACACACAAAAAGTGCTTTCGTTATCTACATTATACGTCTTCATTGCGTAATATTGCAAGTTTACAACTGATGGCAATCGGTGCATGGGAACTCATTGTTCTAAACAAAATGTTCGCACAAACGAATGCTAGTATTATGATATGGCAATAAGCTACTATTTTGTTTTGTAGTACACCTTATTTGTATTGTGTGTAGGTAGTAGGTGTACGTGAAGACTTGTGTTATCAGCTTAAGCGGAATACGTGTCTAGAGATGTACTTCAAATGAGATCAAAAGAAACAAGTTGTAAACAAATATGGCTACGCTCAAACACTAAGAACGTCTTACTTTGCTGATAGCATAAAACTATCTACCTACTATGAGAAAAAGATTAAGCCTACGTAGAGACCTAACCTTTTTCTCAGAGACGAAACCTCGTAAACGTTCTTAGTTTTGACTTTCCTTAGTTTACGGAGACTACTTCAATTTATTTTTAGCTTAACAAAAGAAGTTCGAATTTATTGACTATTATTGTAATCGAATATTGCTCTAGGTTTTGTCAAATAATTTATATTTTGTTTTAATTTTGTTTTATATATGTTGTATTGAAGTACCTAGCCTAGCCTTTAAATTCGTGCTCTTTTACCATAGTTATCTCAAACGATACATTAACTTAAAACATTCCATATTTTTGTCACTACTATTTCCTACAAAGTAATAGTGAGAGCATCGCTGTCTTTATAATTGAGTTGCATTTGAATACCATAATATGTGTCACTTCGTCAACGAAACCCTAGGCAAAACTTTATGTATTTACTTTATTTATTTTAATCATCCTAATTAATGGCGTCATAAATAACAGGCTAACCAGTAACGAAAGAGAGGGAATGTCGTCTTTAAAAGATTAATAATTCACGCACTCCTTTTTAAATAAGAGTAAAAACATCATTGGTACAAGTGTCTTTATTAGTCACAGCTAAATTGCTACTGGTATGCGTAAGTTGGTTAAGTGTAGAAATGCAGTCAACTAAGTAATACCGTACATTTTTAGAAACATGATCTTCAAGTGTGAGAATATGTTCGCTATATAGGTTAGTTGTTAATTACTACACTCGAGCGACTTAAATATTAATACTTAGAATTTAATACTGTAAATTTAGCCTATCTTAAAGCGTAAATAGATGTGTCACTGAAGAAAAAAGTATTTGGAATTAATATCGATAATTGTTTGGGAATTAATCGTGAGAAGACCGATATATCCTTGGAGTAAAAATACCAAGAATCTAGATTACAGTCTGTACGGTCTCTGAGAGGAAGCCTGTGTCCCGTTATAAGGCTTATTTTGATGTAAATATGGCGATCTACTAAGTCAAATATCTGATTAACCAAATAAATACTCAAACAAGAGGTGGGCTCTCATAAAAAGAAGACGTTGGTAGAAGCCTTATTTAATTAATCACAATTACAGGACTCAAATAATTATAATATTTACATGAGAAATTGTAAATAGTGCACTTTCATGCTGAAATAATATCGCTACTAATATTGCTGGAAGCTGGATTCTAGAAGTCAAACCCTACTTCTACTAACAATCAGATCGACTTCAAAGCAAATCGTATGTTTATGGCACTCATGCCCTTTTGTTGTGTTAAGCGCTATTTTACGAATGATCTGCCACACGATTATGTTTGCTCAATCACCAAATTTAATCAATATTCATTGTATAGTCTTCGAGTAAAATGCATGTGACATACGGACGGACAGACAGACAGACGGACATCACGAAACTATAAGGGTTCCGTTTTTGCCATTTTGGCTGCGGAACACTAAAAAGGCATTCCGAGTAAAATCGGTGTGAAAATTACCTCGCTGTAGCATTTTTAAAAAGTACAATAGACAGTTTAACAAAAGGCCTTGATTAGACGATCACTTGCGATTTCATTAGTACTGTTAGCAGCAAAAGTCTTAAACTTTTTTATTTCTTCGTCTGTTTTATTTTTTCGAATCTTATAATGTATTTCCAAGTCAAAGGTACACCCTTTTACAAAAGTGTTTAATTAAAGGCATGGAATATAACATTTTATATTCAATTATAGGTAAACGACCAGATGTATTATAAATGGACTTTTATAAAATGTAATTTTGTTCGCTTTTTACTCTTAGTTCTGAAAATATTCGAAAGTAAAAACATAATCTTAGTATTTTTAATAATTTCAGACTTAACAAATACCTATAGGTTTTTGTTAAGTATTTTGTACAATTATTTCGCGAACTAAATCATGACTTCCAGATAGTATTCAATTAATTAATTAATTAATTCAACTATGAAATTAATCTGATTCACACAGTTTTTGATTGACTGTACCAAATTATCTCTTTATTCAGTATCGTGATCATTAACAATAAGTCAGAAACTCCCATTGGTGCAAGAAATCGCGAAAAATTGCAATTGCGTCACAGCCTGACTGCTAATTGCCGTTACCGATTATTACAAACTGATCGTTTCCAGTCGATTTGGCAACAATCTACATCTTTTATATCCGATACGCACGAGTTTGGCAACTATCGATTTCATTCCGTCGTTTATTGAAAATTTATTAGAACACGATCCTCATTTATGCGTGTGACTGTACAACATAAAAAAAAACTATGAACTCGTTAGCTTTTTCTACATTTACACAATTTCTATCCACTAGAAAAACTTTACTAATATTTTAAAAAAACATACTCATTTTATTATATTGTGAGTTTAAAGATTTTAAACGCGTAAAAATCGTTTTAAGTAGGACTCAATAGATAGATAAATTTTACGTTTTCAGACGTGGTCAGTTTGTTAACGACTTAGGGACGGTAACCCTAAGGTCGCAGGTTCGAGTTTTCTCCTTATTGCATTTAATATACTCTAACTTTTCAATTACCTATAAACAGTATAACCTACTTAGAGATTTGCCAATAGCTGTTGCCTGAAATTTTGTTCGCGTGAAAATTTTAAAAACAAATGTATCTGACGGGAATATTTTTCCGGGACAAAAAGTACTATAAGGTTATGTGCTAGTCCAGACTATAATCTATCTCTGTTTCAAATTTCGTCCAGATCCGTGTACTCGTTGTGACGTGATTGAATAACAAACATCTTTTCAAACTTTCGCATTTATAATAATAATAATAATAATAATATCCTGGAACAACTCACACAACGTCATCTGATCTCAAACTAAGCAGAGCTTGTACTATGACAACCAGACAACTGATAAACATACTTATATATTTCTAAATACATACATATTATAGATAAATAACACCCAGACACCAGATAATATTTGTATAGAGTATAAATAGTAGGTATAGATTGCGAAAACTCTCCTCGCGAGCTAATTGTAATAAAATACTAAGAAACTGAACACAATATAAATCAGACACTGATTGTTGCGCCACTATTTTATCGACCGCGATCCCATTCTGATTACCTTATACGCAATGACAAAATTAATAAATTTTCATTGAACGTTCACGCAATTAAAACGCGATAAATAAACAATATAAATCGTATATCAGAGCAGATATCTTATTAATTTTGGCGATAAACTCTTGCAGTTTTAAGTCGTAAGATAATTTTCCTTAAAGCAGCTTATCGAACCACTTAAAAGTGCTTTTGGCCCACTTTGATTAAGTTCGATTCGTACAATGCCGATAACGGACATTCCTGAGGAATTAATCGATCGATTACGAAATGATCATTATTAAATATAATGTAAAGAACTACACGTTTACTGAATAAAAAATAGACATCATGTTGTAGAAGGTGTTGATATCGAATACCTTATAGCAATACACTGCAGGACATACACCTATATAGATCCTTGAATCTATAATCCAGAATATCTAATAGAAAAAGGAGAGCTTTTCTTAAAGCATTGACACCGAGATAAAGATTTGAAAAATAAAATGTTTTTAATCGTCGTTACGCCAATCACGTCACTATAACTTGCAAATAGTGATCTGTATCACATTAGCGATAACCGAACTTAAGCGGAGGTAGCCTAACGGCTAAGGCATCGGTCTCGCAATCGTAAGGTCGCGGGTTCGAATTCTATCCATTATACTACTGACGTGTATCCACTCCTAACATAAGCCTTTGAGCTTAGCTGGAGGGGTTAACAAGATTGCTAGTAATGTGGGATTGAGTCCCACATTACTAGCAATCTTGCTAGTTATCTTTAAAAAACAAAAACAAAAAAAAATCATATTAAAAACTCAAGTAAGTACCTACTTAAGTATTTCATCCGATCATAACAAGCTGTTACAAAATAAAACATAACTAGCAACTAAACACAAAGTTAAACGACAAAAAATAATTACAACGTTCACTGAACAGGTAAAATAGGTGATCTAGTACTTAGCCTAGAAACAGTTTTAATATTCAACGTCTACCGTCCATAACTCATGGGAGTTTGTGATTCATTTATGCATACTGCCGTTGATTACACCGTGTTCTAATAGTCCACTATGCACGTGTAACTACTGCGCAGATGTCCGCCAAAATTTACATAGAACCTTCGAGAATTGGAGCACTTTACTACAGTATACGCACAGAATACCGACAGCACAGAAGACAGCCTACATATTATATGTCCGTAGTAATTTTATAAGCTATGGGCCTTAATATTTTATTTTAAGGACAAATACCTTTGTTTTATTGCCCGACATTTCGATCGTATTACAACGGCCGTGGTCAAGGGTAGACTGGTTCAGCTCAGCGTCGCCTCCATGAACCGCGGGTTTCGGCAACGCGCGAGCGTAGTTTTATCAATATAAAGGCGATTAAGACCCATAGCTTACAAACAACTATTCTATGACAACCTACATGTAAAAAGCTCTTGAAGCACACAATCATATACATCGTGGAATCCGGGCACGCCTTCCGAACAAAGTACACCGATGTGGTCTTCGATTCATATATCCTTAAACGATGTCTATGAGTGCGTTGTACTAGGGAAGTACGAATGAAAGTTGTCTTCTAAGCCCTCGGTATTCTGTGGCATACGATACCCCCTTGTAGGCACTATTACAAATGGTTTGTTGTATTAACATCGTTATGAATTGACTGCTTCATTAAGCGCTCCCGTGGGTGTACGACAGAAGGATTAATTGTATCTTAATAGCTATTACATTTATCAATCGAACAATATCTTATTTCATCAAATCTTATTTTAAACCTTGCGATACATTTCCTTTTTAAACAAAAGTCCTGAAATGCCAATACAAAAATTCCATATAAGGCCATTTTTCATTTGGAATTTTACTTGTAGACTTGTACATTCACTAACGAATTTTATCTACACTAATAGAATCACTTTGCATAGCTCTCGGAAAAACTGGCGAAAGATATTTTTGCCTAATAGCTTAATTGTTTTAAATCATAACATATGAAAGACAAATTGGACTACTCCAAACGTGGCCCGGTGGCGGAGCGATTGACGTTTTAGGAACAGTTTTACTCCTATGTTTGTGGATTCGAGTTTGATAAGAGGCAACTTTTTCCTTCATATTTTAGACAGATCCTAACAACTAGAGTAATATCTACCAACTACCTAATCATGTTAGCCTAGCAAGAGTAATAGAATTATCTTGTTAGTGTAAGTCATTGACGTAAATAATTTTGTCATAAATTATCGGGCTCACTAAAAGAATAAAATAAATTGATTAATAAATCAACCAAAAAGTTCTCATAATACTACAAAATAAACAATCTTGAACCGCTAATGAATACTGCCGATATATATCACAGAATCGAATAACACACGAGTGTTGGTCGAAGTTCTAAGGAATGCTCCAATCAAACTAACAATGGTGCCCACAAAAAATATCCCACGGCACATAATAATGAATAGCTAACGACGAAAACTAGGTGAATCTTTGTGCAATCGCCTAGTGTCTTTTAAAAGAAATATGATCATTTTCAATTTCATAACGTTTCCCACACGAGGTGGTATGAATGGACGGCGGTTGTAGACAAATTAGTGTAATCTAAAACAGATTTTGTTGCTAACACAATTTGCTGACGTGCGGCTGACGCGTGCTATGTTCGTGAGCTGTCAAATTATGTTCTCGTATTATCATAATGAATATTATTATAGATGCGGTGTATTGTATCGGGCATTTTTATGTGAAATGTGATGGTAATTGGCTTGAATTTGCATCTGGCAATTTTTAGTACATTAACAAACTAGTTCATGTTGATTGAATGTTACAGTGAAGTGGTCATATAGACCTTGAAAACAGTCAGACATTCTCATTAAGCCTTCGTTCGATAGAAGAATGTGAAGTCCAATTACAGCTTACGGATAGGCTAAATATTTTCATAATTAGCTTTGTACTACACAGCTATAGAAGCCATGATGTCATAATCTATTGATTATATCTTAATAATTTAGATTAATTGGTTATGATTAAGGTATCTATACATTTTTGACCCGGTGATGACCCTTAGGCTCTTATTAGTTGCCGGTTTGTTACGTATAATTTGATATTTCCAAGTGGGTTGACTACAATAAAAGTGAATTATTTTATACTAGTCAGTAGATCTTAAAATGCTCTGAAAATAAGTGTTAATTTTCAATTTTTTTGAATTTAAAAGCATGAAAACGAATACTAAAAGTAATCATTTGACATAGGAACTTGATAGGAACTTATGACGTCATAGGTTGTTTATCCATACACATGTCTATAGAGCTTGTCGTTTTGACATTTCGTAAAAAGAGACTGATTTGACTTGACAGTCAACATTGAAATATCTTAGTAGGAACTTTTAGTTTAGTAATGGCCAGCGAAGATCTCTTTCCATAGTACGAAATAAATTTTAGGATCCTGGTAAAATACTATATTATTTAATCCTATATTTTTCAGAAAATAAGCATAAGAGTGGGTACTGACCAACAATACACATTATGTTACACCGCGTGCCAAAAAATCGTCTAAATATGTTCGCTGCTCGCCTGTGCTCCATATTCGTCTGTTGAGATTTTGACTGCGGCGCACTAACTGAATCACGTAATACACAAAGGATTCGAAATTAAAAAATCGACAGCGGATGGAGCATTCGCAGAGAGCAAGCGGCTCGTTGCTCGCGTGTTTGTGTTCGTTTGCACGTACTGACTGCACGAAAGCTCGCTTTGTAACATGTTAAGCCGCGTCCAGACGAATGTATCGCGTAATGTAATCTATCGTGTTACTTAACGCGAATATTATGGACGGCACACGAGCGAGAGTGCAATTTAACACGAATAATGTAGGTGCAATTTAACACGAATCTTTGTGTTCGTGCTAAAAACCGAGGGCCGACGGATCAGTGCGAGCGCCGGTGTGGTGCCATTACCGGAGAATTTGCGTTACATTACACCATAGATTACATTACGCGTTACACTCGTCTAGACACGGCATTACATTACACCGGGCAACGTTGGTCAGTACCCACCCTTTGAATGATTTTTTTAAAAAGAACATACATAATAATATAGTATTTTTGGTTTTAAAACTATATACAAAGTACAATTTATTATACAACGTGTGACGGAAAAGTTTGGTCCTATAATAGATGTTATAAACACATGCTACCGAGTGCTTGCAAAAATGTTAATAGATAGTAGAAGAAACAACTAATGTATTACTTATACCAAAAAAAAACGTATTATTTAGAAGGTATATCAAATAATACTCTATGTTCTTATATCTTTATACCCTTGGACATGCAGAATAGTTGGTGCAAGTACGTATAGTGACATAGTGATGGATACTTTATTCAAAATTAAATAAAGGTATATATTACATACATCCATTGTCCTATATACATACAAGAAGAAGAAGATTATAGATCCCACCTCATACATCTAACCCAACAAAGTCTGATGAGAATCCGATTCACATAATTAACTGCCAACACAAGCCACACACACAACACAATGAAGAGAACGGCCGTTCATGAAAACCGAACGTGAAAACCTCAAACCTTCAATGCAAATTGTCCGAATGTCAAGCTGAAGCCTCATATAATAGCGTTAGCCAATGTGCATCTTGACATTCCATTTTGTTCGTCAAACAATCGTATTTTGTCCGTGTGAAACTCTCCCACGGAGAGATAATGTCGTTGATAAGCGTTTGTAGTAGGATAGTGTTCATCGGGGCGGCTAAACACCGGTTTAAGATAATCGACGATTAATGAAGACACTACCAGCTGTGGATAACATAGCATACTAGATTAGGAATCTACAAGTTCATATATATTGTAATACATATGAAAGCCAACGAATTGCTACGAAAAATAATCCAATTCTGCATGTTAGTAAGCGGCGGTAGCCTAATGGTTAAGGCATCAGACTCGCAACTGTGAGGTCGCGGGTTCGAATCCTACCCATATACTGACATGAAACTACTCCCAACATTTGCCATTGAGCTTAGCTGGAGGGGTTAAACGGGATTGCTAGTAATTTGGGACTCACAATCCCACATTGCTAGTCATCTTAAAAACGAAAAAAATATTGAAACTTCAAGCTTAATGATGTTTTCCTTGAAACCGTGTAATTATAAGTCTTTAAAGTCCTTTTCCCCAACAATGGTATTCTTGACAAAGTTATGATTATATCTTACAGGAGGTATCCAATGTAAAAAATAAATTCATGAAATTTATTTTTGTACGCATACTAGTGTCTACTAACATCTTAAATTAAACCTTCATTTTCAAGCTTATATAAAACCTATCGCTCTACATTTCTGCTACTCCAAATAGATTTTCAACATTACTACTCAATTTAACCAATGGCAATTGGAAGGTTAAGCATCCCAAGCATCAGAAACTGACCTAGCAATAACATCCAGATAACTTCACTTTCAACAGCATATTATGACATCGATACAAATAACCCTCCAATGCTCTAACGGTTTACTTCACACGGATATAAAAACCAACCAGATATGAGTCAGTTTCCGCCCAAAGTCGGAGGCATTAAAACTGAGAACATTTGTCCTCGCTTATTCCTGTCTGCATATTGAGCAATCGATAATTTAGCATCCGAATTACGATGCATCCTTTAATCTAGAATTGAGTTCGTAGAGTAATACTAGAGTTAAGATACTAAGCTTCACTTTCAACATTATAGTAACATATAATATATAGCTTTCAATAATAAATAATAATACACAATTATGCCATCCGACACATGAATATTGCACCATGGTTATTTTACCCGACTACGCGTTATGATCTAAAGAGTTTATTTGTCGTAGTCGGGTATATTTTTTTAGGAAAATTTCTTTTAATTTTATAGCGATCACACATGCTAGGGTTTGTATGACGGTTATAACTAGCATGTGCGGCATAAAACTGTACGGTTATGTGTACATTATAACTCGGTTATGTCTGTTGGTTATGCTTGTGAGGTTATAACCGTCACCTAGCGTGTATAGCCGCTATTAGATATTGACTTTGTTCAATTTTGTTGCTTTGGCATTAATAACTTAGTAAAGAGACCTTATTAAATACAATGCGGTTGATTTTTATAATTGAAAGTAATGTAAACTAGCCATTACTTATGATTCTATTTCATTTTGAGAAACTATTCTGACTAAACACATTTTTTTAGCTTACTACATAACTCGGTCATAAAAATTAAAAATAGTAGCGTAGTATATAAACATGTTAATAAATAAAGCGCCATTATAGCAACCAGTGGCCAAAAACCTTTACAAAAGCAAGTGCCATTTAAAGTACTTTGTTAGAGAATGCCGATTTATTGGCCATCTGCGCCACAAACAAGCAATCATTATCTAATAAAATGTACCTAACTCCATAATACTAATGCATTAATTTGCCCAT
The DNA here is from genome assembly GCA_945859575.2 of Herminia tarsipennalis. NCBI lineage: Eukaryota > Metazoa > Arthropoda > Insecta > Lepidoptera > Erebidae > Herminia > Herminia tarsipennalis. Next base: position 14,341,134 of record OX243846.2, on the reverse strand, counting down.
CACTTTATTAACAATAACCTAATATATCCTAAGGGGTTAATTTGAATTGTAAAATATATATTGGGCATTATTTATGTACAAGTATAATAATTTTAATGTGCGCATGATTTAATTTATTTAAATAAAATCTTTTGAATTATAGAGCCGCACTGATAAAATCTTAATCAACATTTTTGTATTATGATTTAATAGGTCGGGTAATATAATTTATTGGTTAGCTATATACAATATATTGTATTAGTTACGTATATTTTAGTAGCGATTTTTTGGTTACACAATATCAACTTTTGAACCGCACTGTTGTCGCAGTGGTTAATAAAAACACCTACAAGCTGAAGTAAAGCACGTTTCATTTACAGTTATAAAAAATACAGATCTGGATACATAAGGAGTATACCTCATTAAAAGAGTAACTTACATTTAAGATATTAAAAAATAAGCGGTTCATTTTCTAAATTTTGAATTTCGAAGAGGTTTTTAAAATGTTTTTAAGAACCTGTTCGAAATTCAAAATTTATTTAAAAGAGTGCCCAACTAATGGCTACTGAATTTAACTACACAACCAACCGTCTGTCTTACGTCACACATTAGCCAAGTACGCCCATCTACTTACTACTTCTAATGAGAAACACATGTTAACGTTCAGGGTCCGGACACTTCGAACGTTGATCTAGAGATTTATGTTCGCTTACGAAAAGCAATCAGGAGAGGCGTGACCAATGGTAATTATTTCTTAACACCATCATCTGTGGCTACTGGAGGTAAGTTGGATTGCCACTTCCTTTTATCTAATCGGTTTGATTGAGACGGGGGTACTTGAGGGTTCATTACGGAACGGGAACGTTGAATATTTTTTATTGGATCGGGCAGTTTTAAAATCCTACTGCAAATATTATCAATTTTGAAGTTTGTAGAGGCATGGATGTTAATTGATCTTTCACGCGAAAACTAACGTTTTTTTTTTATTTTGTGGTATTTTAGTTTCTACATTAGACTAGCACGAAGGCTAAAACTAAGCTAAAGAAGACGCTAACAAGTACTAGTAATATAATAAATAAACTTGATTGAAATTCACTATATCCCTAGATATAAATGAGTTCCACTATCTTTTACCTACAAAGAGAAAGAACTAGAATCAATTGGAGTTAGGCAACGTGACAAATATCAGTTTTATAGATGGGTAATCAATTTCTAAAGTGTATTTTAGGTATAAATAAATAAAAAAGTCTTTTATTTCTTGTTATAAAACATTAAAAAGTTAAAAAAGAAAATTAATACTTGTTTGTATTTAAACTACTATAAACTATTTACCTAATACACTATATTTGCTAAACTATGAATCGAATTTATCTACTCCATAATTTATTAACTATTCGTACCTATACTACATCTACTGTATTAAAAGTCGGTTTACGGACCATAATTTTACGTGATAACGTCATAAGATAACATTGCTGACATTGTAATAAACAACCATACCTGTGACAGCTTTAGTTCAAATTACATCGCATGTCGCTACAATCGTCATTCGCTGATAGGCTGATACATCAGCCAATCAGCGAAAGCGTAACGTGATACTTTTTCGTGCGTGCAGCCGGTCATCGATTTATATGTCATTATCACGTCAAAAAAGATAATTTATTAACTTAGTAAATTAACAAGAACCCCGCATGTCAAAGGCCTCCTCAAGTTACACATAAATTATAATAAATAAGCACATGTACTATAAAATTAAGTAGTACCTGCATCACTAAATGCGAAAATATTGTACCCGTCTGCGAGTGTCTCTATAAGGACTATTAAAAGATTTATATTGGCTGAGAATGAGCCACGACCAATGTTGGTTGTCGAGATAAATCAGGACTACGCACTTTACAAAACTATTGGTTACGTTTCAACAACCATTATTGTCTTGTCAAGTCCAATTACATTGTTTTTATATGGAAATTGACATTGTAGGTACTTATACAAACGATAATGTAATTACTAGACTAATCATGGACATTAGCTATAAAAAGAAATGTATAAGATTCTTATCAATCGGAAGCTATTGGTACTTTAAGTAACGGGAACGTTTTAATAAAAATAAACTCTCTCGATGCTAAGCGATACCATATAATCGTATTCGATTCGTGTACTATTCAGACGGATATGCACGGACTGAGTTATATTAACCGCGGCTGCGGGAGGAATCCTTTTTTTTTATTCTATAAAATTACTCGGGGCTTTTATCCACACGGATACGCCAGGCCCATTGTACCTTATTGTCTAATAAGTACATATTGAATTTATTACTAAGCACTAACATTAGATTACCTACGATAAGGGGTTCACTAGTTAAACGTCCGTACTAAGCCACATAACTTTTTTGCAATCTCTGATTTTGGATTTGCTTAGGAGGAATCCTGAGATTTGGGAATACAATCGATGATAGGTATCGATTTGAATCGCTATGAACTTTACTCTATAAAAATACTGAGTCCTTCTATGCAATTAAAACAGTTTTTTTTCGATTATACGATTTATATCTTTATTAATCGTATAATCGAAAAATAACCGTAAAAAGGCGACATTGGTAGAAAAATATATTTAAAGGTTCCTCGTTTCTTGTATTGTCTTCTATAGAATCTATTAAATGAAAAAGTACTCGATTGTGATCTTTACAAACTTATACAAATATCGTAAAAATAGCACAACGTAGATATCCTTTTTACTTTCCTAATACCTACACGACATCCGCAATAACCAACACCTCGTCCAATTTAAATAAAAAAAAAATGTTGGCGAAATTCGCCTCATTCATATTCGCTTCAACGGAACCTCAAACTAAGCCCATCCTGCAATTCATCCGGCATTAAAAAAATATTCTACTTCATTTTATTTGACATAATAGAATAGTTTAGAAAGTGTACTTCAAAAGTAAGTGATTGCTTCCTTCCTAATAGAAAGTATTAAACAGGGATGTTCTTGCTAAGTTGTAATTGAATTTACCTATCAAACTAAGTCATCTCGACTGTTTGTAAGATGAATTTAATTGAATCTGTAATCCGTAAATATCACGGATGGGTTTGGTGGTAAACATACTATCGAAATGTTTTCTTCCTTTTTGTGTTATAATTCAAAATCTTGTTTGTGTCTGATTACATTTTTGTAGCTATAAGTCTTTTAATGGAATTACTGTTAAGCATTCACCAACGAAATATACAACCATATTTTGGAGTTAGACTAGTTGATTCCCATTACTCTGTCATCGTCATAGATGCACTGTAATAATCTATACTAATATTATAAAGCTGAAGAGTTTGTTTGTTTGTTTGTTTGAACGCGGTAATCTCAGGAACTACTGATTCGAATTGAAAAAATCTTTCACTGTTGAATAGCTCATTTATCGAGGAAGGCTATATATCATAACGCTACGATCAATAGGAGCGGAGCAGCAATGAAAAATGTTGCAAAATCGAGAAATTGTACGCTGACGAAGTTGCGCGGGACAGCTAGTCGTGTAATAAACTATCTTAAATCTATAAAAGTATACTTTCATAGACATTTAGGATCGGTCATTAAAAATTTGATTTCAAAGATAACAAGTACTAATTTATGTAAATCCTTTTCAAAAACGAAACTCATCAAGATCTAATCTTAAAAGATTTTATCTTGGTGAGTTTATTTTAGCGGCAAATCGGTTAGCAGTTCTTATCGAAACGTCGCAAATATTTGAAAACTCTGGGATTATTTTTGGAAGTTTATGTAATCGAAAATTAAATCACAGATTGCTACGGACTCAAATATTGTCAGAAAAAACTGAAGCAAACTAATACCAAGTATTCTTTGCATAATAAAAGCATAATAAAAGAATCTATTCAAATTCGCTAGACAAAAGAGTTTGCCGGTTATCAAATTTATTAATACCGAATTGAATAATCAGAAATGTTTCACAAAAGATGAACGTAATTGAGTAGTTTCTTTTTATTATTTCATGATTCAATAATATTTACGTAATGCAAATTATTTAATCTGTATTTATTGCCAATTTTATTATTTTTTTATTCTTGTTATCTTAATTTTATGGAAAAGCAAAATATTTTTCAAGTTTATAGTAGTATTATATTGACTGGAAAAAGTAACAGACAGATTGAAGATGCCATAAAAATTACAATTTGCAAAACATCTTAGAATTTAGGAATATTAATAAAATTACTTGCGTTTTTATTTTAAAATTATTAAAATAATAACCTCTCACTTCAGGCATATCCTACAAGGAACAAAAACCCGTACAGACAGACAATTACGACATCAAGAAACATGATATCAGTTGTGGTATAGTCTTAATACCACATACCACAGAGAAGACTTGTGAAAGAGCCTTATGTATACGTCACAGAATGTTGACACCTGGACTGACATTGTCATGTCGGATGTCACTCGTTTGACAGCTCGTTTGACAGCTAGGAGGCCCACTTTTGATCAACAGATAAGCCGAATGGACTAGATGTTTAGGGTGTGAAATAAGTGGTACTTGCTAATGCCTATGACTAATATGCCTACTTAGGATCTGTGAGTATCTATTAGCACTGTGAACTGTATTGTATTAGGTATGCAGATTAAGTTTTTATAAGTAGGTAAGTGGACTAACTCGTTAGTCTAGTGTTAAGTGCATTGCTTGAATTGTTAGAATATCGACTCCTACGGGGTAAAACTAAAATCAACATCTTTTAGTATAATAATAACAAACGCAATATGCTCTTTATTTTCTACTGTATTTTCTACGTAACGTAACTTAGAAATAATTTTAAATGATTGAACTACTAAATAATAGTAATATCAATTTATAGTATTCAATTGTATTGCTTCAATATTTCTGGTATTTGATTTTGATAATATTTGTGCAATTTAAACCATTCCCGTTCACATTTTCGTCCGATGTACGAGCAATTTCGGTCAAATTAAAAGACAATATAAATCCATCTAATGTGTTCTGTTTCAAAATCGAAATTGCTTGTCATTAGCAAGACTGAAATGTCAAAGAACAATGCTGGTGCCACTCGATCCGTTGTCACAGGCCCGCCGTATGAAGGCCGCACGTGATCACATTTCTACACAGATTAAACCCAAAAACGGTCACGCACATATAATGCATTTAATAAATGTCTCGATATCAAAACGTTTTGGCAAACCTGCATCGAACAATTCCATTCGACATCAAATTATTCGTCTATTCAAAGAATTCAAATCGAGCAATACATGAAACAGACAATCTGCAATTCTACAGAATAATCGATGACAGTAGGTCATCCGACAATTGAATAGGAAATATTGATTTTATTTTTGGTGACAATGACAATGGATGAGTGAGATAAGAAATGTAATAAAAGAAAAATACCTACACGACGTAATAAAAGATTTAATTAAGTGAAAGGTCAAAGTCAACTGCGGGCATGAAAAGAGATTTAAATCTGTGTTGAGGGAACAATGCGACAGTGCTTTGTTTGGAAGTAGCCCCACTAGCCTCATAAAAGAGTGGCAAGTCACGGTGCTAGCGGCTAGGTGTTACAAAACGATGAGTGTTGTTGTGTGAGCCAATCAGAGCGGCGGCAGCACGTGTCGATGGCGCAGGCGCCGTGCCAGAGGTCACGCTCGCGCTCGCGCCTCGGGGAGCAAGGTACAGGGGGCGCGTGCACATCCATTGTTAAACGCTCGTACAATTATTATGTGGTAGACACCGTTGAAAATGAAAATAGCTGTCGACTCACGTTATTTGCTGCTATTCTTAGAACAAACTTTACAAATATTTATTTTATATTTAATCAAATCTTCATCATGTTTTTAATGTAACTTTGACCACTGAATGACTAAGTGTGAAAACAACATAAAATCTATCAGAATTCTCATCAATTCATCAAGTTAGACAACCGTTAAAACCATATCTAATCTGCCTGTAACCCTTGTACGACACACACTCCGTTATCTGCGGCTTGACAACGCCAAGAGGCTTTAATTCAATCAGACACGAGGCACTGAGATAGGTTGTATCTAGCCGTGTCACAAGAGGGGCGCGCCGGCCAATAAATCGGCGCGGGCTCGGCGTGAAAGATGAAGTGCCCGCTTAACATACAATGAGTCTGCACTCTGTCGCAACGCAGCTTAAGCTTAGGACCGCGTTGGAGTTAGGCGACAGGCGTGTTCAAACGACAGCCCGAACTAGCGCTAGTACTATGCCATTTGTCAAAATTGTTGCAACGGTACTGGTGAGACAGCATGCATTTTAGAACTTGATTCATTCATGTCTCAATGGAATATGTATAAAATACTTAAGGTATTTCTAACAAAAACACTGGTTTAGACCGATGGAAATGTTGTGATAAACCGTTGGAATCCAGACATCATAAAAACAGGTAACTTCAGCAAAAAAAATAAGTTCAATTATATCAGAGCAATTACTAAAAATGATTGTCCTCACATTCCAATTGTATCACGTCTCTATTAATTTTTGAAATACGAATATAATAATTACATTCAATTTAATAAAATCGAATACGGTTAGTATGTCCTTACTATCGCATTCTTTGTCTAGTAAAATGAGCATAGTCAGTTATACGTTTCAACGGTCCAAACGAAGCATAAGGTTAGTTGCTAACGAGTCTGGGTGTGTCCTCTGCACCAAATAACGCCGGTAATAATAATTGTAGGTGCAGTTAGGTGCAATAGAACGGTATAAGATGTATACCACTCCATCTATTGGGCATAATTGAAGAATATTACCAATAATTAATGTCATATCTAGATGTACAACTAGGTGTCTATGCGAAGTCCCACTATACATTTTAACTATGAAAAGATCTACAGAAAATTACAAGGTCTATAGAACAGAATCCATGTTCGTTTAAACGCCAATTACGCTGACAAACATTATGCCACACGGCGCCATTCAAATAATAAAACCAAACTAAAATTAATTACCATCTTGAAGCACGAGATTAACGACGAGTAGTCTCGAACCAATTACGCTGTCAAAACATCACCTTGAAAGTCAAAATAAAGAAAACATCAAACACAATCGGTGCTCAACATAACAATAATGGTTCTATTGTTGCATAAAGCTGTCCAGATGGTGGTGTAGATAATCGGGCCATGCGAAAAACGAAAATATTGCCTTTGTATTAATTACTTAAATGCGTTGCACAACTGTTTGTCCTCTGCCCGTCTGATGAAACGTGTTGCGATGATAACCTCTCATTTGTCACACTATGAGAAGTTTTAATTGATATCAAGTGGTAGCGGTAGCCTAATGGCTTAGGCATCGGACTTGCAATCGTGAGGTCGCGGGTTCGAATCCTACCCACTATACTACCGACGTGAACCCAGTCCTAACATAAGCTCATTGCGCTTAGCTGGAGTAATTAACAGGATTGCTAGTAATGTGGGGCACACAATCCCACATTGCTAGTTTTTTTTTTGTAATGATAATAAAAATAAATATTTTTTCACTATGAAAAAAGGACAAGTACAGTTTTACGATAAGTATTCGTTTGAAATGAATTTACCATTACTTATATAGAAAAAACCAAAAGATGTTTGAAACGATAGTAACCGAAAAATCTAAAAGTAGAGTAGATACTTGTTATATCTTATAAACATATATGTAGAAATCTTAAACACAGTAATTACAAATTTAAAGATGGCTACATGCATCGTCAATAACAGGATATAAAAGTGATTATAGAAAGCAGATGAATACTATGAAGTGTTCTCAAACCGAAAATTAGATAAAATAGACAAATTAATTGTAGAACTCTGCAAGCTGTTTTATTCTTTTAATTGAAATCCGCATTTTGTGCGGTTAAATCGCCAAATATTGGAATACGGACAGGAAGACGAAGATGAAATACACTAGTTTAACATTACCCAAGGTGCCAAGTACCAATAAATATTTACGAACTATAAGGTCCATGAAATAGATATTTCCCTCGCATCCATATCTTGTAAAAGCAATAGTTAACACTGACACGTATTGTTACACAAACATCATTTGGTATACAATAGGCAACCTTTCATACATTTGGACTCCTATGAAATAATTTATGTTAGAAGGTCCATATAAATGGTGTTCTTGTATCAATCAACATGATAATGGGACGGTAACTGGGCAGTAAATAATGCACTTGTCTATTTAGATATACAATGAGAAGTTTCAAAGTCGTAATATTCAAGGCATTGACGTAATGATGATTAAATGCAGAAGGGTTATTGTTGATATTTAGAAAGAACTTCATTTGCCCGCAAACGGAACGTAAAGCGTGTTTACTTTAATATACGCTACGTAAGGTATGTACCTCGATATTAAAGTTATTTACAGTAATTTTAAAACCCCGATCTAAATCGCGGGGTTCAAAAACCTGGGTATGCGAATGCACACCTTGTGTTAACTTTTTTAGTTACTGCTACAAATCGTTTTAGTAAAAAAGACACATCCAGAGCCAAAAAAATCAAGCAATTTGCACTGTAAAAGCGTATTGAATTGGGCTCCTTACCCTCTCTCAGGCTGAGATCTATAGAGTGCGTAGGCTTATGGGCTTAGCTCAACGCTTTATAGAAATAATCATCTAAGTATATGCTAGCTTGCGCTAAAACCAATAATTTTAATGGTCATCGTGGCGATATTTTAGTCAAGATTTTTCGTAAAGTTTTATTTAAGCTAAGGTTGGACTAAGTCTAAGAACGGAAGCCTATGTCCCAACATTGAGAATATTTTATGTCTGATTACGTTTTATACTACACCTGCGATTGGAAAGCTAAAACATACTGATATTATTAGAAGATTGACTCTTCCAACTCAACCTTGAAGTGGTATTCAGTTCACTTTTTTGTCAGAGTCATTAAGCACATAAAATTATATGTTATGATGTAATTGTAATGCATACGGCGCGGGCGGCGGTCAAAATTATGATCTATGTATGTCTCTTAAGTAGGGGTTTGGTATAATCACAATGTTTTGCAATAGGATTAATAGTTGTAGTGTGTTGAAATAGTACAATAGAAGACACTTGATATCATCTGGATAATCCTTGAGTCGACTTATAGGCTAATCTTAGTTATCATGATAGTGACCCAATAGTAGCAGTGTAACCTGGATCTAGACAACATTAATATTGAAAGTGTCATTGAGCCATAGTGCAGTTACATATTCAGTGATAAAACGCTGCATAATATGGGCGTTTTAGCGTTATGTCTGCGCGACATAAAAGAGGACAATTCAAATACGCCCATACGCGACGTTTCAACGCTGAATGTTTAACAGCTGAGTTTACGTCTTGTATATTTTATAAGTTTTCTCCTAAAATAAAGTAAATTTCGCTTGGATAATAGACATTATCAAAGCTAAGTCATATGATGAACAATAAATCAACAGCTTCAACAATTCAAAATTAACGTTAACGTCTACGTTTTAGTTAACATAACGAATTAATCGACCTATTTTATTTCTGTTTTTCTTGGTAACCTTAAATGAATCCAAAACAAAATTAGCTTTTATTCGTGTCAATCTAAATAAGTCACGAAGCGATTTAGTCCATATTCCGCCCAACATTCTTTGGACGATTCAATAAATGGATGTACGGACATTCCAATTGGTATTAGAATTATAATTTGAATACGGAGTAGCCATAATGAGTGTTTCGTCGATGGCATCTGATAGGTAAGTGGTTTTCGTAACGCCCCCTCGAGCGCTGCGATAACATCGAGTGCGCGTGCGCTCTACGGCCGTACCATGTGTTATTTTTTAAACAGACGTAACTGAACATCTGTGCGATCGACGGAGATTAACAACTAGTTTCGTATCTTCTTTTTTTGACAGCAAGGACGTGTCACTATAGTGAGTTATTATAGTAATGGATCGATTGAATCGTTGCTATAAAGGACAGTTCATCTTGACTTAAAATAATGCTTTAAATGCGCTGATGTATTACAGTAGTAATTACAGCTACGAGTACTACGAACATTCGCTTACTTACTTATAAGGATTCAAGCATTTTGTACAGAGTAGAACTTTTCCAAAACTGAAACGCTCGTTTATATGGTTAACTAGTTATTATAATAGCAGACATGTTTTAGTTACCATCAAACTAACATGTTTTAGAACTAAGAATATGCTTAAGTTCTTTACGATTCACAAATTACTTTTAAGCCTACCCCAGTATAACAACATAATAACCTTGAAACAACGTGTGATCATATCATTTACCGATGCTAAGGTTCTGATACGTAAATCGATACTTCAACTTTGACAAGTCAACAAAAGCGGCAAGGTTATAGGCCTCAATTTACAACAATAAAATAAATGTCAAAGTACTCTAACATAAAATAAAAATAAAAAAGTAAGATCTTTCTGACAATGAAATAAAACTGAATGCGTGTAGAGATTACTTATCAGAACTTATGAATGTGGAGCTCTCTGTTTTTGTCCGTGGGCTGTAGTCTTAATCGTCATACCTATGAGATGAATATATCCTCATATTTTATAGACCTCATTTTTAAATTTTAAAGTTGAATACACTTTTTGCTCTAAATATAATCACATAATTTGCTTCTCGATCTAAGCTATTAAATTCCGTTACACTGCACTGATGTCGAACATACTGACTTGACACTGTGACAATGTGACTAATTGTCAACGAAATCTTCATGATTCTCACTTTTGACGCCCTTTTAAAACATGTCATTCAGAAAGTAAAATTGCCAAAAAGACATTGAATTGCCTTTAAAGAATACTCAACTTTAGTATTTGTTCATTTGTAAAACATAATTCTGTCACATTCAGTAATATTTTATATACCAAACGATATCATAAAATTCGAAACGTATTCTTAAAATAATTCAATATAATGCGGCAAGCAAGGTGTTCCACAATTTTTGTACACAATAACACAAATAGGAAGGATATTTGCAACTGAGATTTCAATTTAAAAGCCTTTAAGATGTGAAAACGTTGAAAAGAAACCGGAGAATATTGCCGTCATAACTTCAATCACATTGAATGGCGCAGTTCAAGTCATCTCGTTATCATGATCGCCACGTCGAAAGCAAGGCCACAGGGAGCGGTCAAGGGATAGCTGACACCAGAACCTTCAACTCAAAACCTTGATGAGTCACTAAGCCGATCAGTATTGTCTGTGATATTGATCCTAACGACACGACTTGCAACATTACTAATTACAACTTTATACAGTTGCCTAATGTTAGGGTTGACCGTAGAGAGTTACACCATGTATCTATTGACACCTTACAGTCCTCTGACGTCATCCATATTTTGGAATGACTATGCAAAGCTCTCTTAACATTTTCGGAACTACCAAAAGTAATTTATAATGTATTTTTTCTCTAGAGCCTTTATCATATTGCAGAAATTAAAACCGACAGATGATTAAAAAAATAATGTGCCAGCATTATTTCGTTGTATCATATCTAAATAGTTAGATTTGATTACAGGTATTTGGTTTAATAATTCCTTTTTAGAAGTCCTAATGGCTTTTGGAAAACTTATGGATAAACGAGTTTCATCATCATCAACTTTGGCCAACCTGTCAGCATCACAGGGGCTTACCATCTGTAAATATTAAATTACATTTTAAATTAGATGACCCTCTGCGATCAAACGAAGACGGTATTAACCGAACCATTTAGAGTTGCGTAAGCACTTCGCAATACAATTCTTATTAAACAGCCAGAAGGCAGCCCTACAGCACATTGTTATGGCATGCGGGCGTTTCTATGACGTCTGTGTCAGGAGCATGCGCGTTCGCTTTCGATGGACTGTTACGTTTTATCTGATCATAACCATTTCGTAATTTAGATCTCAGCTCACGCATTTCGAACGAACTAAAATTCTTTGGCCGGCCTTGTCTTCGGCCATTTGTAATTTTTGAACACCTGATAAAGATATTGTGGTGTTTATCTCTGCATCAGTCCGTTGGAGTCCATTCTCACTTTTACTTTTATTTTGTCTTAGTTATCCAAGGCTTTGATTCCGATGATTAGGAAAACTAATGTAGGTAGCTTCAATTATGTCCGTAAGATTTTATGTTATTCTTTTTTACTGTATCATCTAGTTTAATAGATTTGAGTGATCTTCCAAGTCTATATGTGAGTTAAATCATTAACAATTCGGACCTAAGATTAGGATCTCTATTGCGTTTCGGATAATTGAGGAAAAAGTTCACGGCAATTAGCCGCACGTAGCTCCTAATTTAAATCATTGCGGCAGATGTAGGCAACTGATAAACATATTTCTACTACTACGGCAACATTTATTCTGGATGCAAACTCTAACTCGGTAGCCAGAATCTCTAAACAATAAATAGGAGGAGACATAATTATTACTTTTTATTTAAAGCACCTAAAATCGTGTTACCTAGAAGTGATAGTCATGCCTTATATATTATCTGACTGCTCCTAATCTAATGGAAAAGGATGCCCCTTCGATATTGTAACCTACATTATAAAAACAAGAATACAAAAAGGTTTGGACTTTCTAAAAACTTCAAAGCTACTTGTTATTCGAAAAAGTATCGATAAAAAAGTCATGTATCGATAAAATTGAATGATTTGAAAATGTTTAAAGTCCATATTGAACAATACAAAGAGTTCATTTATCATGCGATAACAAGCCAATGTAGAGAAACAATAGACCGACTTGTAAACGTTTATTTGTTAGTTATTGATAGATTTATCTTTAAGTTTTCGACAAGCAAATATATATTGTTATATAATGTAATCGATCTCGATACTTAAAGATAGGTATAGGATAGGATAGATTTTAAACTTAAAAAAATATATTAATGAAATCAATTCATGCCGTCCTATTGGTGTTCTGTAGAGTCATTTAATGCTTATTATTTATGTAAGCAATTATCTTTAATAAAGATTTTAGACGATAAAATTTGAAAAAATAATGTTTTAACTAAGCATTAAACGACTGTGAGTGAGTACGGCAGTAAATCTTAGAAATCTAAAGACTATTAAAATCATTTTATAATCATAACTTTTATTTAGCTTGAATAAAGCATCACATAATGAACTTCGCAATTCATATAAAGGTAATTTCATCTAAACTCTTGCTTATGAAGCTTCTTTAATGTTTTTCCCTCTAAAAAATGTATTCCTTGATAGCCTACTACTACCGCGTATGGACTTCACACCGCAAAGCCAACTTATCATCTTGATCATTGGACATTACCTATAACCTAACAAGCAATGCTCACTGATATATCACCAACCAGTACCATACAAGAGTAGACACAAGGCATATGTCAAACTTTTTTGTTTTAATAGCTTTCTTTTTCATAGAATTCAACAAAAATGTTGCAAGAGTATCGAAAGATTTCCCGTCAAAGTGGCATTGCTATTGGATTACAGAACTTATATGGCGTTCCAGTGAAAAGTGGACGGTTGATACGCGTTTTTGTAACAATATCATATACGGACGCCATAACTGGACAAGCCCGATCGACTTTCTTGTGAAATACAATTTACGCTTGTTGTTTGATGGATTTTGTTGCCAACTGTATTTGGAACGGAATTATAATTGAATTTCTAAACAAAAACGGGCAGCTTTTTGGCGGCTTATTAAAGTAATTAACAGATGGCCGGGGAATGTTTCACCGTTCGTTCGGATATAAAGGAAGCTTGTGTGAGTAAGTATAACGTTTTATAGCCGTTTTGTTGAATTTTAACTTATAATGGCGCGGGTCGGTGTCTTCTTCATATATTAGTTGGTCCAAATTAGCCGTCCGCTGTTCTTAATGTACCTACAATGTCACGTATTATTCCAGGAGAGGCGCATATTATATTATGAACCATATGTAAGATTTGTGCAATACAAGTGACGTGTCCTGCATGCAATGTATTCTCCATTACTTATTAGTACAAAAACGAACAGTAAGATGCCATCTGAATGACTGCCTATGATTATCTGATGTAAAGATTTACAATTTATCATTATCCTCCCTAGCAATCGTAATTTATTATTTATTTTTCTAAGGTTTTCATAATGAGAACTACGTGGTTTAATTGCCGCTGCCATTAAAAAAATCACATAGCTTGATTAGCGGTAAACAAGAAACACATAACATCCTATCATTAATTTGATATAAATAAATCGAACATCATATAAACAGTTTTATTTCCTTTACAAGCATAAAAAAATGCAAAAAATATTTAACTTAATTAGTATGTTTGCATATGCAATGCTCGTTTCGTCATTACTACTTTCGTACACTGCCGGCCACATAATTTGTAACCAACAGATTCTCAATTAATATTCATCTAGATCTATATCTCTTTGACGCTCGACTTCTGACTGTTCGGAAACATACCGATATGAGATACACTGCATACGCAAATAGAGATTTAATTAAAATGCTTTTGATTTTACATCAGATATAACGGTATATGATTTTGGTTATCTTAAAATTATTTTTGGATTTGGTACGTTACAGTTATGCCACATTAAGTATTTTACATTCCTAAATTCAAGGAAATGGTAACTGCCTAGAATATATTTGAAAAACTACTGATGACTAAATAACAAATTAAGTTCTACTTAATTTATTGGCGCAAGACACTAAGGCAATGTTAAACAAAATCAAATTGATAGTGACATTAACAACAATATCATTAAGTCTTCCTCTATTATTTATCTTACTCAATCTTCAATATTACATCCAATCATAACAACCGTCACTTATTTTTTATTAGACACTTTTAAACCTTAATAGAATCTATTATATTTCGGTTCTTTGTGTGACGTAAACTAGTTTCAGCTAGATCACAGATTACTACAACTATTAACCAACGAGCTATTTTTCAAGTCCAACTGCCCTCAATTAATGAACGATCACTGCCGATTCATACAAGACCGCATATTATTTATTCATCGTTACTTTTACAACGTCTATTCATATTACACGTTACATACGTAACCATTGAGCTCATTAATTACGGGAAGATATCAAAGTATTACTGGGACCACCCGCGTCCAATTTCTTGCGGCCTCGAGTGTAATATAATGTAGTATCAAGTTGCGTTTCCTAGTAACTCTTTTCGACTTTTATTTTTCTGGTTTTATTTTAAGAAGTAATTTCTCGGCAGTGTGGGAAACATCACCGGTTGTTTTTGAGTTATTACACTTGTTTATGATATTGTAAGTCCAAAATAGAGTACAGCAATAAAAATATATGGTCGGTTATGATTTTGAGGTGCTGTAAATTAATTTATTATTTATAAACTTATAGTTAGTTACTCGGTTTATAATGTATTCAATTTATTATCATTATTTATAAGGTAAATTAATAGTTTACAGTTTTGGTTATTATAACTCATTAAGGTTCCGATAGCAATCGCATAATTAGGTAATCAAAACGTTTTTGATTATAATATTATTAACATTGTATCTTTCACAACACGCAACAAACATTTAAAAAAAGTGTATGATACGCTGGTAATAGCGTTTGTAAATTATCAAAACAATCTAATTTCCATACATTATCTCACTCATCAACATTTATTCACAGGAATTCAATTTACAGAATATCGGAACATCCGATCTTTGATAAAACGCATAATGATTCGATAATTAACAATTCATTGATATTAAAATGCGTATAAAATAGATTAGCATACATTTATGTCGTTTTCCCACAAGATGTCACAGAATCAGTGTTATGTGAAGGTCATTACTCCACGAAATTAATTCTCACGGGCGAAGCATTAGGCTTTGATCTGTTTGAGATGAGATGTATTGTTACCAACACTAATTTACACATTGACAAATAAATTTTGAACCTTACCTTCTCGATAATAAAGTTGATAACCAAACGAAGGGATTGTAGTATGTAATATTGTGTAGCTACGTATCTCGAAGGAATCAGCTGTCACTTCACACGAAGCTTTGGATGTCCGAATGAATGTCGCCGACTCGTCTTATTAACTGCACCGGTATCTATATAGAGAAGCTAATACCTATAAATAAACAATGTTAGTACCTGATCTTGTTGGGACAGACACCCAAATTATCTGCAAATGTGAAGTCCACGCATATTTAAGGATTTAATCACACTGACTTGACGTTCTGTACATTATTCTGGTCGATATTCGATCCGACATTACATGTTGAATGCCAATCTGAAGTAACTACCACTTATGTTCGGGCTTTTATTCTTATTGAATAACAAATCCACTTGAGTTATCATACTACTATTCAAAATCGATCCTTATCGTTAAAACCTTAGAATTAGTTACTTAAGGATCACTTGATTTGAATAGATTAATGAACTACAGATAGTATGATATATAGCGATGCTATAATACATACAATACATAAAAGCATTAGTTAACAGAGTTTAATGACATCGTTTTTTTTTTCTTTTTGTTCTTACACATCTAAAATTGCCCTATAGTCACGCGTTATTTCAACAGCCCACAACTAGCAGGAGATCGTTATGTCCCTTAATCCATAACGATCTTTCTATTACTACAGCCGAAATAGTAAAATAATACATTTATTTACCTATACTGGAAAAATAAAAACATAGGCATCGTTAATATTATAGCATGTTTTTCAATACAAACTACTATATTTACTGCCTCATTCATAGAGCAAAATATTTTGCAAATATATTTAAAACTTTACATTGACAAAGTCCTTGAATAAAAAGCTTTTTGCCGATGAGAACTGGACCAAAGCTTCCGTCCCGGATCTACAAAAACAGTAACACTTCAAACTTGAGACGAACAAATGTTTACGCTTCACATTTCAGTCGAAAGCTGTCAAGGTTCTGCCAATAATAATTTACATATATGGACATAACTGAGTTTTTAAACCACCCACGAAGGTTTTAATGCGCTCACGAGATTACAGCGTTGCATCGAAACAGTAATTTTGTTCCTTATTTAAGACATGTTATAGTCAAATTAATGAAATTTGCGGGATTCAGAGGGATATTTTTTTACATGTGGGTGTTTGCAATATTATGTTAATTGAATGTCAGTGTGGATGCGGCCTACGAGATAAGTAAGGGTCAATATTTTACTCGCTAATGTTTTGTAAACTCAACAAATGTGTTCGTGTCTTTATGCTGTAGGGTTTTATTGAAATAAATTAACCGTAGCTTACACGATTCGATTAAAAGTAATGTGGCGTTTACAACACCTTTACCTTTCAATATAAGAATCTTTTTAAATTTATTTTGAATATTTTTAGTGGGGATTTAGCTATTTAACTACATGCATATAAATTGATTATCATTCTTCTGTAGACGCTTATACTTTACTAGCATTTCTACTACTACTACTGCTAACTATTTTTATAGCTTTTCTACTATTCTTATGTACATTAATACATTATTAAAAGTTTCGTCAAAATTTGTGCAGTATTTTTGCCTAAAAGAGCAACAAATATGATTACATACATCCACACAAGCGATTGGATTTATAATATTAGCAGGCTTTTAATTACCGGAGATTTTAATATCACCATTAAAGAGTTAAATAATTATAATTAAAAAAAACTTAAGCACCGTATCATGGTGGCCGTAAAAAGACAAAACAATGAAAGTGAACAATTTTGATGAGTGCGCAAACACCGGGTTTTTGGCGAACGCGATACTTTTCGCGCTTAATTGGCCGCCCAAATGAGCGAAGTGCCTTAATTTAAGCGAAGTTTAAGCGAAGCGGCTACATCAAAAGCGGTTTTATTTATTGTGCCAGTGAACAAGATTAGAGTTGACGTTGCTCCGAAGATAATTTTAATGGTGCATTTGACGTCATGTCAAGTGTAAGATTCTCTTGCGCGTCGGCATTTTAACAAGCTTTCACCTTTCTTACGTTTATTATTTTATTATATTTCTTAAGGATGTATTGCAGGGGTGTGAATTACGTACAGTCAAATCGAACATCCAAAACTATTCACTGCTACTAGACTTGATTTTTTCTAAAGAAAGAATTAAAACATCACACGGAAACCAAAATGTCTTAGCACAAGAATTTGCAGTAGAACTGCGTGGTAGATTACATCCCGGGCTGTCTCTTTTATTAAAAAAAAAAGTACAGTAGCAAAATCAAAATAACAAATACTTTTAGCAAACACTCAAAATGTAATAATAAATATATCGTGCATAAAAATTGCATATGCGCGGTGGCCGTTGTCCATCACCATCTGCCAAGGGTACCAATGTTGCTTCTTTTTTGTATTAGTTAATATTATTTTTTGTTAAACTAAACTTGAGGCCACTAAATCCAGACCTTATTGAAGTAATTAAATAATAATACTAAAATTTAAGTAGTATTTTTAGGTAGTCACAAGTATGATGAAGTTTCGTGGACTTATGTTTAAATTTTATAACATTTATGGAGAAAATTAGGACCTGATAATACTAACACTGGCTTCATACGTTGGCCCCAAAGTTGGTCTCAACGCCACTTGTCCAACGTGTGGATCTAGTATAACGCTCGTCCCAACGTTTGTGCCAATGCCATTTTGTATATACACACCAACCATCAACATTGGGACCAATGTGTGGAGACGGTGTAAGCTGTTTAAACTACACATTAGTTATAAGAAAACGAACGGCGCGAAGACTTGTAAACTTATTACGTCTTAAGCCAAAATATTAAATAACATTCTTTTCTCTTTTCTATACGCATTGATAGGGACAGGGAGTTACAAAAACGGATCTGATTTGAATGCAACTAATAGCAGTTTTTCTATTCAACCTTATACAATACAAGTGCGATTAATTAGTAGTAATATTTCAACATTATTGTATCGGTGGTCAACAGATCGCGGCCCCTAGTGTAATCCGGTTTCATCATAACTTGCCTCAGTAATATCTCATTCACGCATGCGTCACTCTCGTTACAATCTTTAATATCAGTTTTCGATCACGCTTGATCTTTGTGACCCTTGATTTCGGCTACCGTAAGCACGATTCTTTCTAAACCTAGGCAGACTAAACTATACTTTAGGAATAAAGACGTAGAGTTGGAATTAGTCTGTTAATATGATAGTAGCGGATCGTTTGAAGCCTCTCATGTTAACAATCAGAGATTAGTATGTTAAATAGCTACGTCTTGATACGATTGGGATTTTAGTAAAAATAAACAACGTTTCGTTGATAGAAGAGATTGTTTTTTATATTTTATTTTTATTGTTGTTGAGCGTGAGATCGTATGCTAATGTCTTGTTTTATTTGATTTAAATGTTTTTAAATAATTTACTGTGTGATTTATTGATAAATTAATTATAGCTATATCAATATTAATATTCTTAATGAATACTAATATTATAAATCTGAAAAGCTTGTTCGTTTGTTTGAAGAGGCTGATCTCCAAAGATACCGAGCTGATTTACGTGATTATAAATATATCAATCGTAATATTATTGATGCAAAAGCGTGTCTGTCTATTTTTGGTTACCTTTTCACGACCCAAAGTCAAAACGGGTTTTAATAAAATTTGGCAAGGAATTAAATTATATTTCTAAGGAAGATCATAAAATACGTTTTACCCCGATAACCGAAATTAATCCGAGTCGAAATCTTAGAGTTATTAAATCATTAAGCTATTTACGTTAGTTCTTGTTGCTCATATTTTGATAGTTTTTTTTTAAGATAACTAGCAATGTGGGATTGTGGTCCCACATTACTAGCAATCCTATTAACCCCTCTAGCTAAGCTCTACGGCTTGTGTTAGGAGTGGGTTTACATCGGTAGTATAATGCCCATTATGGGCAGGATTCGAACCCACCTCACGATTGCGAGACGAATGCCTTAGCCATTAGGCTACCGCCGCTTTTATACATACTCATTAATACATACCCTCATTTTAAACACATATATAATAATAATAATACATGTATCATCAAGCACAAAAATGACAAAAGAGATTATTAACATTATGAAACGATTCAAAGAACATCGTATGTACTGATCGATGCTGCAATAAAATCATCTTGTTTCCATTACAAAATATCGAGAACACAGAAGGTTACCTATGTGCCCCATCTTTCACGGACACGTAATTAAGGACCACTAAAGACCACTTTGTTTGTAAGGCGTCGCGAGATTCGGTGTCTGTATTGTCATTGCACGTTGAAAGTTTTTTCTAATGAGCTTTACACTTGGACCTGTCGTGTAACATAATTATGTTTTATTTTTTCAAACTAGTACTTGTAAAAAACGAATTGAACACACAACGTGATGTCCCCTGTAGGAATCGAATCCACGACTTCTTGCACAACAGTCGTACACACTCCCACCGTGCCACCGATGCAATCATATTGCTTCTACGGTATAAATTTGAGTAAAATTAATCCAAACAATTCTGTATTTTACCATTCGTGATGAGAAATAAATAAATTTTAAAATTTGAGTTGGAATTACCTTCTGTATTGTAAGTATTTTGTGCTACCATTAAGTTAATGAATGGCGTATATGGGGCAACATCCTGCGGTGTAGGAAGTCGGACCAGTTCTCACTTATAACGGACGGAGATGAGTCGGACTTAATACGGTATAATATTGAAATAAGTACGAAATGGACGTGAGCTGACGTTGTCGAGCACTTACGATTGAGTGAGGTCGCATTAAATTTAATATGCCTAATCGTACTACATTATAGCGCCTTTTAGATTTGTGGTGATACAATTTTATAGACTTTTTTTAATGGCAACTCTTGCATTAGGGTACCGAATCCTACGTTGGAAGATTTAGTACTGTAGCAATCGATGTAACTCTTGGACGAGCAAGTACCGGGGCTGTTCCTCAGGAACTGGTAACGGGCTTCCAAATTAGTTGTATTATTAGCTTGTATTTCCCAATGTTAGACTGTAACGTTTATTCCTGAAATATCAATACTACAAATACATGATACACAACTTATCATCACTTCATTTTATTACACCATCATATAATTATTATTTTCGAATTATAGAATTACGATCTTTTTTCTTTCTTGTAACGAGTTTCATAAATAACAAAGAGGTTTCATGCAGGAGGAATCGTATGCTCGATCCACCTGCCACAGTACCAACATATTTTATAGATTTTATAACATTTTGCACACCAGTTCTCATTGAACGGGAACCAACTACCTCCATAACAAAATTAATTGGTATAATCTACGAGTATATACGAGTATATAAAAGGAGAAGCTGACTGACTGGCTCACATCAACGCAGGGTCTAAAATATAAGTGTTAGAAACTTAAAATTTTGCACAGGGGTTCCTTTTATAACGTATGGGACCACTAAGGATTTTTGAAAATTCACCCCCTAAGGGGGTAAAACGGGGGAGCAAAGTTAGTATGAAACTTTGCCATTAAAATATCTGGCATCCACGCGGGCGAAACCGTGGGCATAGGCTAGTATATAATAGACAGACGGAGTTAATTTCACATTTATAAAGACGCGTACCCACGAACGACAAAAGATATGGTGTTTGTTCGCACGTTGCGTTCGTCAAAAATGATTGTGGCGATCCAATTTGGTTGTGCTCAGTAGACGGAACATTATTTTGATGCAATATTAGGTATTTGTGTTTATTGGCAACTTCACTGTCGTCCACTTCCACTGGTGAATTTATTCTTACCTACTGAGGGGTTGAGCCCGATCACAAGAAGAACTGTGTCCACACGTACAAATCAAATGTCCCGTGATCAATGTTCGTGTTCACTATGTTTTGTTTGTTTGTGGGTACACGGCTTTATATTAGTTTGGATTATGACACACCATACTACACTATACTAACGCCGGCTCCACACGTTGGCCCCAACGTCAGTCCCAATCCCACTCGTCCAACGTGTGGACCTGGAATAACGCTTGTCCCAACGTTAGGGCCAACGTGTGGAGCCGGCGTAAGTCTTGTTTATTGGCACATATGTTTAATAGAATATTGTAACAATAAGAAAGAAATGATGAAACAATATTTCATTGACTGTCGACTGAGTTTATTCGATGTTGAAATGTGGCAGGCGCTCGTTGATGTCTATTGTATGGCATAACAGAAACGTTTGTATGAAAACATACACTGAAATGGTAATGATAAGAAATCTTGTTACATTTGTCGTTGTAATAATAAATACAGTGAAAGTTGTTATATTAACTATTAATTCACATTGACTAAAGCTATGACGCTTTGTAAAATTTGTTTTTATTATTTTATTCTTTTCGGGTTTTTATCCTAATGGACATCAACCCCATCGTACCTTTTTACAAATTATATTTTCTATTTTACAACATACAAATTATAAATGTGTATAACCATGAGAGATATTATGACTATGATGTTCACTGACAAAGTATTGTAATTCACACAGTTTTTTACATACTATATAAAATAAGAATAATACTGGAAGCGGCGGTGGCTAAGGCATCGGTCTCGCAATTGTGAGGTCGCGGGTTCGAATCCTACCCATTACACTACCCTTACTAGCAATCCTGTTGACAGGATTGCTAGTAAGATCAAAATCCCACATTGTATTTAGTTATTCGCGTAACGTAATCCATACTACTATAATTTAATATTATAAATGTGAAAGCAACTCTGTCTGTCTGTCTGTTACACTTTCACGCTCAAACAGCTAAACCGATTTAAATGAAATTTGACATAGGATAGTTTTTTATCGCGATAACCGACATCTACGCAGGCGGAGCCGCAGGCGAAAGCTAGTATATTTAAATATATACTTTGTACTAGCCTATATCTAATTTGTTCAGCTTTAGTTCGATCATCAGCGATGAAAATGCTTTAAAAAACACAAAATTATTTAGCAAAAAATTTTGTACAAAGACAAAAATCCTATTCCGTGTAAAACCGACACATTTATAGCAAAGTAGAACATAGCAGATATTAAATCATAGTTGCTATGATATCGTGGATTCCTTATCATACATAAATCACTAATAGGAACAAATTATTCATGCGCATAATAAAGAGCCCGGGGTCGTGCACAGAACCGCAGGTACTACGGCGGTTATCTGATTTTATATACGTCATCCTATCGTTACTTTACAGATATATTGGTTATATAAGTAACACAATACTTCTTGTTACTTTGTAAATGAAAATTTATAAATAGACTTTACAATACATAGGGTATATTTCGTAGTTAGGTTAATACGCGTCTACTATTCGAAGAAAATATAAAAAATTGAATCAAAACCAAACTTGTTTTAACTGCGATCTCTCACAATATATGCAAGTATACGTCGATACTTTACGAATGTTTGCACGTACTTGGGAGACGGGCAACGTATATCAAATGTTATATGCATTGTCATATTTGCGAAGGGACTACGCAGAGGATAGATGTTCGCGTATTTGTTTAATGTGAGTCAATAAACTGACACTGCTTGGAAAACTCGGTCAAAAACTTTTGCGCGTACCTACTTGTGCGAATTTCTAGGGCCCTCCCTCATCGCGAGCATGCGCCTATAATGTAACATTTATGATTCGATTTCGAGCGTTAAGTTACAATACTGTCTCCCTGACTGATAACATGCGCCTATAATGGAACATTCATGATTCGATTTTCGAAGCGATCGTTTAATTTTTTTATTGATGTTACTAGTTGTATCAAATATTACAGATAAATATTACAGATTGCGCATTGTAATGTTCGGTTGTCCTCCCTCACCAATGTAATGCTCGGATCTGTAAAGTCTTTTTGAATATTAAAGGCCATTTACGCTCCCCAACTGCGATACTGTACTAACTAACTGTAACAACTAGATTAACGACATTTAAATTTAATAAATGGTCATAAAGTCTTAAACATTTTTTGACGTAATAACGTCTTATAAATCGATAACCGGGTGCACGCACGAAAAAGTGTCACGGTCCGTCACGTTCCACTTGCTGATAGGCTGAAGTATGCGCGCGCATAAGCCCGGGGCTACTAAAACTGTCACACGCACGGTTGCATCAATGTTTTGCATTGCAGCGACATGCGATACAATTGCAAATAAAAAAAGCATTTTTTAATCTTTATTATTACGTATAGATAGCCTTATTAACATACCTAAACTTAACAACTTTTAAATAACGTTTTATTCACATTACATGCAAACAAAAAACTAATTTGCAAAACAAAATTCATTGCGGCATACTTGAAGCTCGTAGAATAAAAATGCTAACTGTTTTTATGACCTAGTATATATACCTACATTCAAGAATATTTATTTTGTTCCTGCATTATTTACGGAAATAATAACTATGAACATAACTACTGTGTGGTTTTTTAATGTTTTACAACGTTATACAATGACAGACTGTCGCTTATTTTTGGGGTTCTGTAGTATAGTAGTTTGAACCCACATTTTAAATAGGTACTTTGGAAATGACCAGGAAGTCTATAGTAGTATTAATACTAGAAATGTATCTTATAATGATCTGACTAGCTTGTTGCTTACATATACAATAGGATAAACACTACTACTACCAAACTACAAACTAAACCAATCACAACTTAGTTTTGATACTAAGCTATGGGTCAATAAGTTCCAACTAAACAGAAGTCCCCAACAAATGCGAAATTAATATAGATACATATTAATGTATCTATATTCAGTTTGTAAAAAGTCTAAAATAGCTTTTAACTTATTAAAGTTTAAAGCTATTTTAGACTTATTACAAACTTAAACAATTGGTGTTTAAGTGTCATTTTTTTTTTTGTGCGGAACCGTTGATTTTTAAAGCACTCAAACTAACTACATCTTAAATCTGTCACTTAATAAGAACTGGTAATCGGACAGCTCTTAGCTTTTCCTCGCCACGCTACCGTACAATAACTGAGCCCATTTAAGAGTTACAACCATATGGCATGAGCATTCACATCAAAATGTCGCCGAAGTAACGACAGAAAAATAAAAAAGATGCTCTTTATTTTATCCGTTTTAACTTTGAGGTTGTGGTACTGTTTGCTAAGATGGTTCTGTTTTTAAATTGACGCTAAAATTAAACTTGAAGGAAGTTATTTTAAATAAATGATGACTTTTTCATCATTGACAATTGAATACTACGTAACAACCGATTTGCGTCGGCGTCTGCAGTTTATAAAAACTCAATCTTTTATAATTTTGGCTGTGGCAGTCATATAGGACTGCAACTGCCAACCCTTACCTACGATAAGAGTAGATTCTCATATCGTAAGGGTTGGCAGGCCTATGTAACTTTACCTTTTGATTTGAATGCCAGATTTACAGACCACTGTAAATGTGACTTTTGATAAAATTAGCGATTTAATATTATTAGCAATCCTATTAACCCCTCTAGATAAGCTAAACTTCACGTCGGTAGTAAAATGGGTAGGATTCGCCGCGACTTCACGATTGCGAGTCCGATGCCTTAGCCTTGGTCAATATAATATCAGTTTAATTGTAGAACCAAACTTTTATAATCATTTTCCGTACAAAAAATTAAATTGAAATAACTACACTCATTTTTTTGCACACCATACATAACGTTGGCAATAAAATTGTGATGATTCCCAGAGTAGCGCGCGCGCAGCCGTGATCTACGACTCGACTACACTTCCTTATAACACGGAAAATAATTGTCCCACGAGAATGACTAACAAGGTTTCCCTGAAAATAGAACAATTGTGCTGAAAAATGGAAACTGGTTGCTTTTAGAATTTATATTCTAAGGGCTTGTATATAAACAAGTTATTCTGGGACATTCACACCACATATAGCTACGTATCATTACAGTCTTTAAACTCTCTTAAAGTCCACCTGGATCTCACCCCTGGAGTATGACATTAAACAACGACATAATTAAGTATATATACAACGATGTAGAAAATAATACAACAGGTACTTTCAATCTTATTTTTTTAAAACTGTGGTCTATTCTAAGTTATCTAATGTAACATTTATTGCAATGTTACAATTACAACTTTAATTTTGATCTAAATTTGCTTGCAATTATTGTCCATATCGATGCTATATTACACCGCCAATAATTCCATAATATCAATAAAAGAACTGCATATTAGTACATCGACATACTCGCCATATCATGAGCCTGAGAGACATCAGTTTTTATTCAACAACGAACCATTTTAGTCTGTCAATATTACCACAGAATACTTAGAGTATGGAAGGCAAGCTTTTTATATTCTTCACTCGAGAAACGCACATATAGACACCGTTACGAACATGTAGCGAAGATCATCGGTGAACTTTGTTCGGAAGGTGTGCCCTGATTCCACATTCATGTGCGATGTCAATATGTACGTGCGTCAAGAGGATATTCTATCTAGGTTGTCTTCGATGCTCTCTGTAATCAGTGATTCTGCCATCCCTGACTTAGTGGCAACCTAACACATCGAGATATATGCGGGGTTAAGCAATGTTAAGACTGTCACGTAAGTCCGTCAGTCCTGCGCCGAATCTCATTCCAGACGTGTCTGATTTCCATCCCATTGGGCTATGAGAGTAAGGAAATAGAAAGTGTACTAGTGTACTATAATATCTCCCGCGTAGTTGGCTAGAGTCTGAAGAGATCGGCCGCCGTAACCAACATCTGGTAAGATACCATTATTCATATTCTGTGATGCTTTACTTTGATTCTGTGAAGCAATCCTTGAGTTATTGTGCAACTGTCCTTAAATAACGTCATTAAAATCTTCCTTATAAAAGCAATTCATTATGTAAGAGCAATCACTTTCGAAAGTCATAAAAAGAATCCAAATTTGCAGTCGATAAAAGGACCCTTCTCTTTACATCGGTCGTAAATGACCGAGACCGTAATAAGCCCAAAAATGCAATCCGTAATCATATATCACTGCCCTATATGACGCAATGGACGAAATATAACTTATTCATAATCAATGATTACTAGTGTCGCGTCAACATTAAAGGATAAAGAATCAACTTTTAATATAATTTATTAATACTGCCTTCGGCTTTGAGTACTTAAAACATTTTAATAATTTTGTCTACAAAACCCCGTCACAACAAAGAAAACAATCTAATGTTCCAGTTATCGTATAAAATGATACCTAAAATATAACTACAGCTGTTTTTAGTAATAATATACTATCAACCAAACAAGCAGAGATTATACGTAGGTAGGTAGTATATGCTCACAAGATAACTGAACTCTTTCATCGATGTTGATCAAAGGTCTTGCCAAGTAACTTGGTATGGTTATACCACTACTATCATTAGTACATTCTGTAACCTAAGTGAATAAAGTACTTTGACTTTGACTAGTACAAAAAGTCTGCGTTTACAATTTATCTACTTTTAGCGTATACTATCATTTCGTCAACGGACATCGTGACGTCACCACAGTGATTACTCCCAATCCAGATACAAAACCTACACAAATTACGATGTGTACACACCTACACACAAAATCTCAACATTTACTACAGCAGCATCATATCGACAGACGTCCGTACCTCTTAATTATTGTTATTACATCTCGACCACCGCCTGCATGTACATAATTGCGTATACTGTATCATCTATGATACACATACCATAGAATTTATACCTACTGAGGAACGGCTCACCATCAATCCACGTACATAAACGCGTGATAATGGTCTCCTAACCGATGTCGGATACAGCGGCCAATCTCTTCAAAGACTATAATAATATAATATATTTATTTATGGTCCCAATTACATAACTAGTCATACCTATGATAACCCCACTAGGCCGAGCCTGTGTCGAGGCTATAATGAAAGACTAGGCAACTACACAAATATTACAATGCACAAATGTATGCGCAGACACAAGTTCTATTCCCTCACTCTCATAGCCCGATGGGACGAAAATCGGACACTACAAAAAAAAACTTTCCGAGGCACGGAAGGGTTTACATTTTTCGACAACGGTCGTAACTTTATTTATCCTCGCAGATATCTCTGTTGCTCGGTTACAACGATAACAACGGGTGCGGTCTCGGTTTACAATTCGATCGAGTTTGACCGAGATACTATGTACGTACGCGTCTATGAGGGCCAGAATGAGTGACAGTAAAGAACCGGCTTCTTTAATTTGTGCATGTACTGTAATATTTTGTTTAAACGAACTAGATGTTATTTTTCGATGGCCTTGCGTATACTTTATTACATAGTCATCGAATCAAGGGATATTGCGTAAGATTTGTATGTTTTAGATCTTGGTATTGAATTGAGTAGCGGAAATATGTAATAATATAGGTAGAACATGAGAATATTACTTCTGTTTTCAATTTGTCGGTAATTTTAAATTGCAATGGCATTCTGCTTTATTTGTGAAGTTTTAGTTTTTAAGTCCAAGCTTTGTTTATATTCGAATTCAATCAACCAAAACCAATATTAATTTAGGTACTTAATCAATGAAAAAACATTTTAAAAAATCAATCGTATTCAAACCATTCAACAAAAATAAAAATACATACATACCTATACAACACGTGTCAATGAAGAATCCATTTTTTGCTTTTGTTCGTTAAAAATATTAATGGTCTATGTCATCCGCATATGTCTAGCGAATACAGCGCGTGTAATAAGTGGGCGGAGTCGCTTGTAATATGTACACAAACGAACAATATTGAACAAACGTAATGACCATACCACGAAGTTTAAGTGAGCTTGACTGTTTTTTGTTCTTATGTGTCTAGAAGCACTGTACCGTAAAATACCAGAAGTACAAAAAGTATAATTCATACATACATCACTCAAGCCACAGACACATAAACATAGTTACAACAAGTTTACGGACTAGGAGTTATAGATACATCATACCAAGTGGTACACTGAATCCCGGGACGCCTTTCGGACAAAGTTAGATTAGACGTCATGAGATGCCATGTCTGAAACCGAAGTCTATGTGTAGGTCACTGAAGCGAGCGTTATATAAAGATTACCTTCTGTACCCTCTTTATTTTGTGACCATACAACGAAATAATATACACTACTGTCTGTCAACTATACAATACAAATGAACGTAGCATTCTGAACTTAGTTGCTATTATCCATCTTGTATAGAAAACGGAACCCGTTATACACCAATAACCTTTATTGAGTACTATAAATCATTACCTTTGCTAAAAATAATAGCTTTAAACTATCAAAAGAATTAGCAAAAAGTATTACAGAAGAGCAATATTGCCTAAATACCTAATTAACAAATGCATTAGCTAGGCTATTGTGTTGTATTGAATAACTGGCTTCTTGCCCAATTTCTTGCCTTAACCTACATCAAAAATATGTTACACTGTTACGTATGTCACATCAATCTTTAGTGAGGATTAATAACAGGGGCTCCCAATGCTTTTGTATATTGGAATCATCGTCTATTGTATCTGATATGTTATGAAGCTACACACGGATCTTTTATGTATCCAACGTGAATAAAAAAGTAAATTTACTTACGAATGTGCGGTTCAATATGTGCAGTTTATGTTTTAAGTGAATTCGTACTTTTTCATTGTTGGAAAACTCTTAAGAATCTACTTACTGTAAGCACTTACGGCCGGTCTCAATAAACTATCTATCGATGGATTTAGCTACTAGGTAGAATTTTGACATATTTTGAATGGAGCTTAAGTCAAACATATAGCTCTAGTAGCTAAATCCATGGATAGATAGATTATTGAGACCGGCCATTAGACAGCTATTAGCTTACTATAGTTTGACAACACAGTTCAGTTAACACACTGTCTATTATTTTTTCGTAAGGACATCATCGTTATAGTTATAAATTTTACGTCTTCCTATATCAAATGGAAAAATGAGACTTATGAACTAATCTCTCAAATGAGAAGCGCGGTGCGATGACATTCAATTCTTTTGCCAAATACGATTGGCACTGAAACTGTTTTGGGTCAGGTTAGCGTGACGCTTACTATCAGGCGCATGACTTGCTCGTTTCTTCATTTCGTTGTATACATAAAAAACCTAATGGATTGCGTACAGAGAAGTGTAAAATGTAACAGTTTTGTACACCTACTAGCTTTCGCCCGCGTCACCACCCGCGTGGATGTCGGTTCCCTTACCGGATGTATGTCCTTCCCGGTTCCTCAAAATATCTCCATACCAAATTTCATCTTAATCGGTTTAGTTGTTTGAGCGTGAAAGCGTAAAAGACAGACAGAGTTACTTTCACATTCATAATATTAGTATGGATTGGTTTCGCTGTACTGAAACATGAACCCTTAATTTAAATAAACTACTAATTTAAAATAAACACAATAAGCACACTTAATACCTATACAGATAAATTACGTGTCTACAATATGAGATACCTATTTAGTATTTCATTTTTATTTAATATAGAATGTTCTTATAATTATTCGGGAATTAACGCGCATTGTTTACCTTAAAATTGCTTGACGTTTCGACCAAGTTGCACCGGCCGTGTTCACAAGCGGACTGACCACGGCCGGTGCAACCTGGTCGAAACGTCAAGCAATTTTAAGGTAAACAATGCGCGTTAATTCCCGAATAATTAATAGTTATAATCATGCAACGCGAAAGTTTAAATGTTAGAATGTTCTTTTTATATCAATAAAAAAATGCAACAAAGGTTAATAAGCTTGAATCGGCACGTGCCAATGCTCGCGCATTAACATATCTGTATGTCAAAAGAAGGTGCGCCGCGGTTCGATTTTTTCAATAGCCTAACCACGTAATGGAGCTAACAAATTGTTTGTACCTTTGTTTCGCTATTCGGGACACAAACTCATTGATGCACATACCGTGCTACGAAAATATTCATCTTGTTAGGCAACCATATCATCATTTGTTATGAAACAGTCTTTTGCGGTTTGTTTGATAGCTGTTGTGACTTTGGATACATGATAGCAATTAATACGAGTATGTGTATGTTGAGTAGTCTGACGAAAATGTAATTCTAATCTTAAGCCGGATACACACTTTATGGGGCATGCGGCGCAAAGCGTGCTTAGTACATGCCTACATGCGTCGCCACGAATATAAAGGTAAACATATTGCGAGGGACGTGTTACTTATGACTACCCTACGTTTATGAATGTGCATCTTCCTTTAGGGATATCGTTATCCTTGACTTAAAGCGCGAGTATTCCACTATTTTTTTTTGTTTATTTATGGAATCGGAAGTATTTTTAATATATAGAACACTCTAATCTGATCAGCGTCCTTATTCACGTTTTTTATCGTTTTAGCGGGAAGCCCGCGCGAACTGTCAACATCTTGTCATAATGGTAAATAGAGAGCTGCGCTTAGAAATGTATCAATGCGCATGCTCACGGACATCTTTGAACGCACCGCGCATGCGGAAATTCTCGCGGGCTTGCCGCGAAATCGAAAAAAAAGAACGTGATCAAGGACCCAGAGATAATAATCGATTTTCCATAAAAGCGTAATTTGCATGACTTTTTATTACAACAACTAAATAATATTATCTATCATCGCCCTTAACGCCAACGCGTCTGTCACAAACCTCGGAAACGGCGCCATGCATTCTTATACTCTGACTATCGTGGCATCGGCCGCGCGCATAAGCCGCGTGTCGTAAGCCGCGCGCGGCCTCGACTGGACGCGATGTACGAAAATGAACCTGTACGGGCACTTTATGACCTAAGCATGTTGCGATTTTGACACATACTACCTAGGTAGTATGTGTCAAAATCGCAAAAAAAATAACATTTCTTTCTTTCATTCTTTGAAACTACTTACTACAATTTACAAATATTTCCCCCTGCCATCTTGTTAACGCAGATACTTATCATAAATAAAGATTTGTATGGAATTTAAATGTCAGGATTGTTGTTGTTGTGACCGATACTACATAGCAATTATATACGACATTAATAAGTACCCTATAAATGTTCGATTTAAACGTTGCCTCCTTCAATATGTATCGGCTATAATTAACCTCACCGATTTCCCCATTTGACGACGGCTAACCTAAAATTAACATAAAATTTAAAACGGAATTTACATCTAATGAGGTTGTATACCACGACTAATTTTTTTAAGGGAGCTTTGAAACAAGAATAACAGGTTAGGGTGCTCCCTCACCGCGAGCATTCGCCTGTAATGTAACTTTACAGATCTGAGCATTACATCGGTGAGGGAGGAGGACCGAGCATTAGAATTCGCAACCTGTAATGATACAATCTGTAATACTTGAATACAACTTGTGACATCAATGAAGAAATTAAACGATCGCCGAACACTTCGAAAATCAAATCTTAAATGTTACATTACAGGAGCATGCGCGCGGTGAGGGAGGGCCTTTAGGTTTGAATAGGGAAAACAGCAGCTAATTGAATTTCCTTCATTTTCACAACTCGTATGAAAAATAAATAATTTGTAGGACGTTGGTCTTAACAGTTAGTGATCTGACTGCTGCGTCGTGGGTTCCATCTCCACCCAGGATAAAACTTTGTGTTTTGAACGCGATGGTTTATTCTGTGTCTGGGTATAATTTATCTATAATATAGTATTTAGATTTATATAAGTATGTTTATCAGTTCTCTAGTTACCACAATACAGGATCTGCCTAGTTTCTTAAAGTGTAGATACAAATAAATACACTTATGTGACACTGTCAGAAATTGCCTGGAAATCCGTTGAAAGACTGCCATCAACAAATAAAAAGACATTAGGTACAGTTGATAACAAAATCTAAACTGCAAAATCGAGAAATCACTTTTCTTTTACAATGTACCAGTAGGTACGTCCAATGAGTACTTATACAAGTGGCGCAATAAAGCTAGCACCCGCAGCGGCGCGCGCAGGCGCATCGTAAACCGCGCTGCTAATCGATTCCATGCCTATAAAGAAATTATTTTCCGCTTATGCGAATAAAATACGTTTAGCACTCGCTCTACTATATAATTTAATCTACGTAATGCTTTATGAATATTCAGAATCTAGAGATCTATGAAACTAAACGCAGGATGCGTATAGTTTTCTCCTTGATTTTATAATTTTATTGAGGAGAAATAGGAAATTGAAAAATGTTCTAGAATGAAAATAATTATATTATAATTTTCATTAATTTAGTTCTTTATCTTGAATGTCGCGATTCTGTAATTAAAATTTTAACTATACAGAAGAATGAAGCTGAGACAATTTTAAATTTTAATTTGTGTATTATTTACATTAAAAATTAGCTACGAATTGCAGGACTGAATAATATTTGATCACTTGGATTGTTTCACTTTACTAGTAGTCATTAGATTACATTTATTTTCGTTTCAGAATAGGTAGTCACATAACACGAAAGGTAAATGGTCTCACTGATTGCCCTATTAAAGAAGCTGTCTCATGTAAGATAACTCTACGTAAAAAGCAACGCTGTATATTAAACTAGTTCAACTAATAGCATTCACAAGGTACCAAGAGCAGTAAACGCATGTTGACAATTTGAAAAATGAGTACTTAATGTCAGCAAAGTAATTAGCGACGAATATTTACGATCCCTTACAGAGAAACTTATAGGATCGCTTCGTACCATCAGTTTTGCAATATAGTCAATTTATGATCAAATAAAAATGATCGTTAACTAAAAAAATACGACCGTTGTGTTTTAAAAGTAAAACATCACGTAATATTTACTCTTCGGTTATTTATGAAAGGAAAAAGCGAAAAATAATTATTTCTGGTTACAAAGTTTGCTGGGTCGTGAATCAATCGATTAAACGACAATGCAGGGCTCGCTAACATTTGGCAAGAGTTCAAAGATCACTCGATCAATACTCGATTCAATTCAATCGATGGAAGTCATGTTAGAAGGGTTGTCACGAACGTGACTAATTCGAATATTTCATAATACAAATGAAATAATTGCGGTATTTTCGCAACAATCGAATTATTTTGGGGAGGACAACGCGACGTCTAGATATTTGCGCAATAGAAACAGATGCCGATGATTAAATCGCAAGCCTTATTATTGTTTAACAACCGTTATTATTGGTTTCGTCAATCACTATTATTATTTATTGACTAGTCTCTTTATTTGTCATCTGAGCCAATGCATGTTTTATGACCAATTATTTGATCCGATTTCAAAGCATCATCTGCTTTTATTTGTTCTTGGAATGGCTTTCAAATTACCATGTACACTTAATATTACCAGTTCAAAACAAACCTGTTTGTTTTCAAATTCTTTTAGATTAAGATACTTTAATTTCTCTTGGAGAAATGATTACATATTATCTTTTATTGCTGTATTACCTATATTTATATTTTCTTTTACTTCTTTTATTTTATAGATTTAGGGCAAAGTTTGATTACTATTACAATATAATCATTTATTTTAAGTGTTTTAATATTGTATTATATTTGTTTCAGTGTACCAATACCGCCGCCAAGCTGACTACCGCAAATGAGATTATATCCAGTTACCACGTCGAAGCGCTAATAGGTAAGTTTATTGTATCCTCATATAACCGACAACTCACAAACCAAATAATATTGTATTTTTTTTATTCATTCACTAATCCAATAGGCAATATCTATGATGACAGTTCATCATTGCCTACCAACTATAATAGTGAAGTACTAAACAATAATAAACATAATAACTATGTATGTCATTTTCTATCTACTAGCTACAAATCACAAGCTTCTCCACGTATAAAATAATTATTACATAAAATCACAAAACAACAATAGTGCAAAAGGAACGCTTTATACAACGCACTCAAGCAATACTTTGTTCCGAACGTGTTCCGAGGCTTCATATCCGTGAGGGATATCTTTATATATATATATTACTCGAGCGATTCAGCTTCGTAAGAAGTATGTGGATTCTGGAACAAAACTGCAGTTTTCTTTAAAACACTCTCTATAAAATGTTTCCATTATTTATGTAATTACTACGAATATAAAAGCAAATCAAGTTACTTTGTGACTGTTACTTTGTGCTTATAATAAAACAAATACGAAATTAATGTGAATATAATTTCTATAACGTAAACGGATAACATAAAGGGCGATGGGCAAACTTTATAATGGCTACCAAAGCTTATTATAATAAACGTGGTAGGGCCAACCGGCTCCTACACGGTTTGACCTCGGGGCCTGCGATTAGTCGACTACTAGACTAGACGTACCTTCTTGTAATACCTTCTGACATGCTACACTGTACATGTAAAGAATTACTGAATGTGTCATGCATCGGACTACTACTCTTATGGGTATGAATTTGACAAAAAAGTGTTTTTTATTCGATTAAATGAAGAGACGTCGTCAGCGCTGCTGAAGATAGGGTGGGCTGGCGAGAGATGGTCCAGTAGAAGTTTGTTCAAAGAGGCCACGACCCTCAGCATTGAGAATAAAGCGAAATGAAGAGACGAGTAGATCATAAACCTGAAAGTCTATACCTTAGAGCTGCCACTCGGGGAGATTTGGTTGAATTCCAATGCCTCGGTGACACAGTGAGAGCGTATGTGATCGCTGGGTTCATCCCCACACCAGATTTTTGTCATCCACCAATTGTTGCTTCGAGTCTGGGTGTGTTTTGTGTGATTTGTATCTTTGTAAAGTGCATAGCCTACTTCGGGATTTGGTTATATTAAAAACAAACAAAAAGCAGCAGAGTCCACGAAGTTAAAGCACGTTGCTACTGTCACATTATAGATGAGTGGCCATTTTTAAAAAACAAACCAGTTTTGGATACGTTCATATCGAAAAGTGTTGTTTAGTGGTAGGCAGTTATTATGTATGTTACAAATTATCTCGTGACAAGTTAGTAAGAGTTTCTATTATAATTGGCAAATCATAAACAGATGATAAAACAAAATGAGTTCAAATACAGCGTGACATTATTTTAAAACATTATAGATTTGGAAATGTAATCACGGAAAGTGCCAAATTACATAAACTTTCTATAAAATGGAGGGCAAATCAATTTACTTTTTTTTTATTTGTCAATTTCTTAGTTGAATAAAGTAAATGGTATAAACAACGGCGGTCGTGCTCTAACCATCTATTATTTTAAATCAATAGAGCTATTTCAAATAGATGGTGGGAGAGGTATTAAACATAGCTTTATTCGAATACGCAACTGTATTACTGAATTAAAATATTATTAAAATGAATTTGTGATCCTTTTTTTCACATGTCCTAATCTTAGTAGTATTTAAAGTTGGGAATGGAGACGAATTAATTATTTTTGGTTTCTGTTTGACTGTTATTTTTTGCTTATCCTTCATGTCTTTATATAGGTACTTAATTAAGATTTATTTTTATATTTACTTGGTCCTACTGATGAAATGAGCCAAAGTTTATTTAACAAAAAGCTAAACAAAAACAAGCTTACCGGACTATTCCCAAGCACTATTAAATAAAATATTAAATTTATATTATACTCACATTTTGCACAAAACCGTCAATGCCCAAACCAAAAAACAAATTATATATGTCAGAATTATTTCACACGCCTCTTCTCAAAATATAAACCAGCATCAAAAGTAGTTCCGAAAACAAAAACCGGTACATTTTACCTCATCCAGTAAGTCATTCGGTGTGAGAATACATCGTCGGTGACTGTACATGGAACTGCGCACGCATTACATGCTCCGATATAATCGTAGCAAACGACCGCCGCAGAGAAATTTTCCTAGGAGCGCCGTTTTCCATCTTAAATCTGTATAAATTAGAGTAATTTGCATTAGAACCATTTATTTTTATTGCTAGTAGTTATTTGACACCGTCTCCTATAAAGAGAAGCCATGTTATCTTTCTTTCATGTACTAGACTCAAGCGCATGGTCAATTCTTCGTTTGAACCAAACGTCTAAGAGTAGTAATCTATTTTATCAATTGTATCAAAACCCAAATGCTTTATGACAAGGCATTTATTAGTTTTACCGTGATAACAGGTGTCATTGTAAGGCCATCCTGACACGATTACGATATAATTGATACAAGCGAGGGCTCTAAATCTGAACTATCGACCACCCGTCCAGCGAGGTTGTCAAGAAAAATAACACGAACTAACCTGTCACTAACTATTGGTTTGTACCAAATTATACGTAATAAAATAGCCAAGTTATGAAGTGGCATATCATTCGGCAGCCGAGGCCAGTCCATTTTGACACACGTCCAGTAATGAAAGATAGTCACGCAAACGTGATGAACGAAACAAAATGGATTAGAACAAATTCGTTTTAAATTATGTGCAAACATAGAGTAATTACTTTTGTAAGGCTTCTGATATTATTCGGTTTTAATTAATGTTTATAACGGGTGCGTAGTTTTAATTACATGTATCGGTTGATGGGTTAAGTGGCTGTCAGTTCACGATCTATTCAGAGCAATTAGTCGGATTCTTTTTGGTTCTGTTTTTATGCGTCTTACTTTGCTGTAGGTAATGTGTAGTGCGTTTGGTAGTCTTCATTGAGACTTTTTTATTTTAAATAATTTATTAAAGGCTTTATCAGTCGTTAATATACTTTATATTGTTAATTATTTTTATCATAGAGTTATTATAATGTACGATTGATGTTGAAGACATAGTAGAAGTAGAATTTGTCTGCCATCACGCAAGCCACAAATACAATTACCCAAGCAATATTTTTATAACTACTTGTTTTTCGAGGTTCTACCCGCGTTGATGACTTTCGTTTTCGCTTTTTCGTTTTGTTGAACTACTGGTTCGTATTAAAAAAATAATTACATATAAAAATATTTAATGTTGGATAGCCCATTTATTGAGGAAGGCTATAACACCACATCACGACCAATATTATCGGCGTACCATTTTTTTTCAAAAACGGGGGTAAGTTAAACAATAAAAAATAGAAATATTTCACTAAAACTGGCCTACAATAAATATTAATTATTATACGACTAGGTATAAAAAGCGAGCTTAAACTATAAAAGCAAGAAGCCAAATAAACATAAGTTCTCTTCCTACTAATAGTTCTTCGACATTGATTACTATATCGATCTCAATGTGTGCGCAGACGCAACGCGGAAACAGTAGTCCATTTCCGACCAACTACCACACAACATACATACACAATTATAAAACTAATAACTATTGATTGCATCTCATAATAAATTATACATACGGTATGTTTGTATGTTTCACTGAACTTGACAAGACAAGTTAGCTAACATTAATAACTCTAGCTACCTAAAACAGGATGCCGACTAATTGAAAAGTAATTTTCATTAAACGGTACGAAATTGTCTATTTAAATAGCCAATCATAATCGATCATAAAATTTTCATAATTCAATTTGGAAGTATTGAAAATTGGCATATCAAGGATGGCGAAAAATATCGTTTTAGTAATTAAAACTAGATATTTCGTGTTGGTTCGAACAAGTGTCATTGATACAGTGCTTATTTAAGGTAATATCACTTAACATAATGGACTTGGATTTGTAGTTTCATAAAGATATCGATTGATCAAGTAATATTTCTACTTCACACTCGTTATTTATGTAAATAGTCAAATATCATTTACTTGAATTTAATGTTTATTGGTTATCTGAATCCGGGTTTGAATTAAATTGGTATTACTACTTAGTGGAGAAACTGAAATCAAATCTATCGGGAAAATTATGTTCAATTAGCTACGGCTTTAAACGGATAAAGTATTTTCTTGTAATCCGATTTTTTACCATTGCACTGTCTGCTGCTAACATTTAATCACATTCTTTTTATTACACATTGTGTTTTAAGCTATCTCATCCCAATATAGTTAATGATCCTAGTTGTTATTTTCTCTATTAACAACTTGAATAAATAAATTCAGTCTTGTACCACTCCACCTAATAGTTTTTTTTTTTTTTTATCGAAAATCAGAAACGGGTGATCCTAAATTTTCTTAGAGAGCTTCTAGTCTCTGAATCTCTTTAGCAACAATGTATAAGTAAGAACATTAACTTCTGACCGGCCGTCTCTAACAAAACTGGCACGTCTAAAGAGAAGGGTTAATAGAAAATAAATTATAGTTAGCTTTAGTTAACTTACGCCGAAGTATTTTATTAGTGAACTTCTATAGTGAAACCGCCTCGGGTTGGTTAACCATTCAATGCAAACGATCGGACAGTTATCATAACATTATTTACAAAGAATATTGTATTTAGCATATAAATACGTTTTTGAATCAGCTTCGAGAATAGATGTACTCGTATTCTCCTATGTGTCATTTGTAAGCGCCTCCTTTATGTGTCATTTGTAAACGCAACGGTAGCTTGGTCATATCACAATGCAATTATTTTTTTCTTCCATAACCGATCCTATCCAATCAGCACATTGGCAAGCAGCAACACCCCCCCCCCCCCTTGACTTTTCCAGCGTACTAGGTTAATTTATTAGATCCTCCAATAAATATACATTTTGTTAATAGTATAAAGCTGAGCTGCTCATAGCGAGCAAAGTATCACGTCGCGCGCCATTGCCGTGCCCTTATCTTTCTAACAGAACTCATTAAAACTAAATACAACTAATCAATTTTATCTGAAGTTACCTAACACCTATAACAAGAGTACGGGAACCTTACAACTTCTGAATAAGTAGAAAGTTAAAAGTTTCAGTAACTTTTAACTTTCTACTCAATATTAGGTAGGTACCTCGTTTTGATGCTAAATTATAGGAATTTCCAAACAAAACTCTAATTCGTATAGTTCAAGTATCAGATGGATAGTTACCAAACAACAGCGCGAATAACAACCCACTTTCGTCCGATACATCGCGAAAGCAACGGATCTAAGATATTTGCGGTTACCTACAATTGAATATTACGCGGCTTCGCACCGCTACTATCAGTAACAGGCTCGATTTCAACTCGATGGTGATGATTTCAAATAATATGGTTGCTGATACTTGTAGCTCGCTCAATGCATTAGCGGGCAGGGCTCCGATAATGTTGTATAATAATAATCATTTTGTTCGCACTCCATTCTTACTCGCAGCTTTAGTAAATTGACATTCTTGATGAGCGTATAAAGAGGCATGTATTTGGTGCCTATTATTTTGTAATGATATGCCAATACAACCTATAATAATATGGACACTGAGCAGGTAGCTATAATAATCGCAACATAAGCTTATCAGTAGCTACTATGAATGCTAAATACACTTGTAGTTAAAGCATTTACGACAAGCACACAACCGCTATATAAAAAGCTACGCAGTATTAGCAGTATTATATATTACATTAGAGATATAGGTGAATTGCCTTAAGATATGGTTTGTAACTTGTTAACGTTAAGAACCAAAACTTCTCACATAAATCTGAAAATATTAAGATCAATGTGGACAAAACCACAGAGATATCACGATGAGTTTACGTAGTAATATATCTCTCCCCGGATCTGAGACAGACGCATATTAAGATCACATCAAAACACATAATTTTCGCGCGTACCACTTGGAATATCTCACATATCAGAGGCCGTTCGTCACAAAAATAGTAGAAGCTTTCTTTTTTCGTGTAGTAAATTGTGTGTGTGTAGAGTAATAGCTTAAACAGATTTGTATTTTAATTATAACTGTAGGTATACTGATAGCTACAATACCAATACGGAGACATAACAAATAAAATAAAACAAAGTTCAGTATAACGAAGCAAATAAAAAAACTAAAGAAGAAAAAAACTCCAACCATCGTAAAGTCAGCCGTAGGACTGGACCTCAAACATTACACCCAATCTAAAACGTAAATGATAGACATTTTTAACAAATTCAATCCAATTAATAAATAGAAAATCGTAAACGTCCAGGACTACTAACTATATTTGTAAGAATTCAAATTCCCCTGTATAATATTATAATAGGACAATTTAGATTCCTGATAAAGACATTCAGGGCG
This sequence comes from Herminia tarsipennalis, assembly GCA_945859575.2. Lineage (NCBI taxonomy): Eukaryota > Metazoa > Arthropoda > Insecta > Lepidoptera > Erebidae > Herminia > Herminia tarsipennalis. Next base: position 14,300,324 of record OX243846.2, on the reverse strand, counting down.
TCAATGCGACTGGTAACATCAAAATATCTGAATATGTAAATGCTGATAGATAAAAGAAGGTTATAATATAGACTTCTTAACGAGGCAGGTATAATGCAGACGCAGGCACAGCGAATTTATAATGTAGGCTGAACTCACTTTGCGTCATGATTTCGATTTACGTAAATAAATATTAAAGAACATTTTTATAATAGTATATCTAATAAGTATAACTCCGATGTTTCTTTTATGGAAAACCTGTAATTCAATTTTCGCAGACATCAGAAAAAAAAGTGCATTTTGCGATTGATAGCTTGATTATGATCTTTTTGATACATGGTAGATTGCGATCAACAACCGATTAATGGAGTTCATGGTATGAATACAATAATTATTCGCAGATTGTTTTGCAATTAAACGTTTCTTTCAAATTAACGTTTCTTCACGATTTTGCACTAACATCTAACTACAAATAAAATTATCTCTAAAAATATGTTTCAACTTACGTCGTTTCGTGCTACGTCATCTCGTATCTCGAAAACATGATGAAATGCAAGATTCACCTTTAATACTACTTTGAAAAAACCAGTAGCCACACTTGTCCGTTTCACTACCAATAATTACTAATTTCCTTTAATACAAACTCGTCTTATTGTACAACTGAATGGATGCGTCTGATTTATCGTTGGTTTTAATTCTAAATTAGATTTTCATTAAGATTTATAATGATTGCGTGTTAATATCATTGTATCTTCTTCTAAGTATCTCATCACTTCCCAATAAATTCTGATGATGGAATATATGGACGGAAAATAGGTTCGTTTTTTAAGACGACTCCCGCACTAGCTTAGCATAAACAGAAGCCCTGGGTCGCAAGGGACTTCACAAACACATAGATCACAGACACACTGCTCCCAGACTTGGAACAACAATTTGTGGATCACACCAACTGGAACCAACCCAAAACCTCACTGGTGTTTCATTAAGTTCTTTATCGTCGAAGTAGTTCTGATAAAAATTAATAGTAAACATCTAAATCACAAATGATGTTTCTGACTTTCTTTTACGCAGTGACTAACATTTTGTCTTAGTACGTTCGCTGAAAAGAGAGTGAAACGTAGAGGCATACACAAAATATACAAATTTTCACTTTTTTTATCTCGTCTACAATCATAACGCAAGGAAAGCAAGCACGAGTAACTGCTGTATAAGATTACGTTTGCAGTATTTTATTTTATAAATTTGTTTAGCATGTATCTTATAGATCACAAAATTACTACGAGAAAGCTTATTACGCACAAGTTTTCCTTTCTATTTAACTGTGTTCAAAAATAGACACACGATAGCTTGCTAGTAAAAATAAAAAAAAAAGATAATTAGAAATAAAAAGACTAGGTACTAAGTAAAACGGTATATATACATTTCTTTGTTTTATGTGCTACATAAACTAGAAAAGTTTTCTATGATTAAAGTTGATCTATAATGACGTACGGTAAACATATCGTAAAGCAAACCTATTTCACATTTAGATAAGTTTAATATTGAAAATCCTTATTAATTTAATGTTACTTTTGCAGTTCTAATCAACCATTACAGTTAATATCTAAACTAATTTGAATAAATACATATTTTATGATTAAATAATCTGTAATTCGTACCATTTCCCATTTTATTTAATACCTCGGCTAATAACACTTTAAATTACAGAGTTAATAAAGTAAGATTAGATGTTATTCTATTAGAATTTATTATTACAAAACAAAACAGCGAATAGGGTATCTAAAATTGATTCTCAAAATAAATTAGATAATCCTAAACGTTCTTAAAAATAATTTTAATTTAAAACTCCCATTTCAACGTCTTATTCTTCCTAAACCTACCTGCCCAAAAATAAAAAAAATAAAAATTAGGCGTGAAGGCATCGAAAAGGTTAAATAAGAATATACAATATTATTCTACTTATATAACAATTACTCAATTACTACGTATCGATACATTTTTGTACATCACTATATTAAGACAGCACACTACAAAATTGCGTTTTGAAATCGCAAAACCGCCAATGGAAACGTCAGATGCATACATAATAGATTTTATTAACCGGCCCCAGATTAGTAAAGATATCTTGTTTAAAATGAGTACACTTATGCCGCTCCAATTATCGTATCGCATCAGTAAAAGTCGATATACTAGATGGAGGCTCGATAACGACGTGGCTTCGACAACTCTATACTACAGAATACCGAGAGCACAGAAGGCTCGCTCTAGCCACACATAGATATCGTTCTCAAACACAAAATTAACCACTCAAGAAAGATCACTTTCTTTGAAAGGCGGCGTGAGATTCCGTGTTCGTGAACAGCGTCTATACTGGGTGACATCACATCATGGTACTCTACTGTAATCAATAAAAAATAGTAGTTTTTGTTTTTGTTTTAGTCTTTTTGTTAGTACATTGACTCCGCGCATTGTCTTCGGATTCGAATCTTATTTTTGTTTATAAAAAGGGTACTAATTCATTTATTGATTTCGGTAGAGTATCCCCTCAAGCGGCGATACGACTAACTAAGTAGGTGTCTAATATGTGCTTGCTATTGCACACTTGTATGAAGATTACCTTTTGTTTTCTCGGTATTTGTATCTATACTGACGGTAGTCAACGCTGTTTATAAAGTTTCACTTCTCTTTATTATAGTTCGCACTCCATATTATTGTGCAAGGACGGCGAATTGGATGTGTTTTAGTAAGTAGTGATGAGTCAAGAGTCCATAAAAGGGTTTAAAGTGTTTTTCCTCTTCAGGTACTTGGTAATTACCGTATGTTTTATTTGGATCGAATGTTTGTGGAACGTTGACTTGTTTTACTTGATATAAACTTTCGTTATAATAAAAATAGGTTTATTGTGAACTCTTAATATAAATATATTTAATTATATTATACTATATATAATTATTATTATTATTATATTTAAAAGCTCAAGTGTATACGGACCTATTTTATGGACAAGTAGATAATTGTAGATTTGGATCAATTGTCGGGTAATTTAATATTTTGTCAAATGGTTTGTAAATTCATGAAACATGATCTTCTAATCTACTTAATTATAATATTGAATAAGATACGTACATTTTTTTTGGTAGGTATATCGATTTATTAATGATCAGCCTTATTACAATCTAATAACTTTTTAAAATTTGGACCTGACGATTGAAACATCTACACTAGGATTAAAATGGAGCTAAGCCTACAGAAGTCATTACACTAAGAAAGTAGTTGGTTCCTAATTATATTAATGCTTAATAAACCAACTATTTTAATAATGGCCAATCTCCGTACTGGAAGTGTTCATCAAAGTTTTCTTCGGAAATATATTAAGTACGGATACGTTCATTACAGAGAGGATGTCGAACAGTTTTCCAACAAATATGTAATGCCAATTTATTTCAAACGGTTTGCTCTACTACTCGTAGTAAAACTACTTGCCTAATTGGTTATTGAACATGACCAAATTATAGCGGTGTTAAAAACTTCTTTAGTACAATTTAGTTCCAATAAAAATCTATTAGGACAGCCATTTTCAAAGAAGTACGGCATTAGAAAATTCAGCTTCATCACGCGTACCAAACAATCGGAAATTATGATTACGTGATCTCTACTATTCGACTATAAATCGGACCACTCACGAAACAAGCGAGACAACGAAATCGATGCCTTAAATCACGAAGCACTCACGCGTAAAGTAACTGGAAAAAACCCAATTTTTGTTTTTATCGATTTGTTTTAATACAATTTATCGAAATCAAAGGGGACTTTTACCTCCATTTGCGCGAAAGCCGAAATAAACGTTGTTGCTTCCCTGATAGGGCTTGAGGAGGCTTTTAAACTGATTGGCGGTACTTCAGAGCTTGTTACCTTCATTCTTTACTATTTATAACACAATTATGCAATTAAATACTCTTAAGTGTTTAATTAAAGTTTTTCTTGTGTATTCCGAATGAATTGAAGGAAAAGGTACATTAGGCAGTATTATAAGGCGCCAGTTTTTTTTGCAAATAAACCAATGATATTCAATTCGTTCTAGATAAGTCCTTTTGGACACTTTTTTCACTTCATTTAGCAAACGATTTTGGATTCTTTGCAGAGCAATTATCGTAAAGATCGTATCGTTTTTTAAGACGACTCCCATACTAGGGTACAATCCCTGTGTCGCGGGGTACTTTACAAACATACAAGCCACGGACACGAGGTACCCCCAGACTCGGAACAACCATTTGTGGATCACACAAAGTGGTGTCCCGTGTGGAAGTCGAACCCATGACCTCTTGCTTAGCAATCGGACACACTCCCACCGCGCCACAGAGGCAGTCAAAGCTTTGTTTCAATAAAATAAAAAAAAATACATTATTTATATATTTTTGATCATCTGCTCGCATCAATTGAAATACATTTTTTGTTGCTTGTTTCAACAAAAATAGTTGTTACTTTTATTACAAGCTGTTCTTATTTGCGGAGGCTCACCTCAGCTCACTGTTAACTTTACCGGGCGCAGAAAACGTTGAGCTAACCCGTTATGGGTCAGCTGCTGCCTAGACCGACCCTAAGGCTAGAAACTACTACTATTATAATAAATAACTGTAACTTAAATTGCTTTAAAAACATTAATCTAAAAATGCCTGCAACTATAACTCAATTATCTAGGTTCTGTTATAAGATTTTATTCAATATAGATTATGTATTGGTTATGACAACATAGCCCAACGACGACGACGCATTACGATTTCCACTCTCCCAAAGAAGATATTGATGTCCTTCTAGCTAGTTGTTTATTGGGGTCCCACTACCGGGATTCACGTAGAAAATTTGAGAAACATTGTGTTAATTCAGGCTATAATCTATCACTGTGCCAAATTTCATCCCAGTCTGTGCAGCCGTTCTGGTGTAATAACACGGGAACGACTGATGGATGGATGTTATTCAGCAGAATAACATACATCCTCATAAATAAAGTATAGAATCCATCATAAATATAGTATAGATTTATTTACGTGATATTTCCGATAAAGGATATTTTTCTCTTCCATCGTTCTATCTAACTCGGTGATATGAATTACTGAATTAAAAAGTATTGCTTATAATTATTTTAACGATAGAACTATCCAACCATTAAAATCATCATCTCGTACAATTATGAAATGGTTTAACGTTTTTCTTCCGTTAATCTTTCATGTCTAACTACCGTCATCCTCCCGACAGTTCTACACCAATATAAATTTTTGCAAAACCTTTATACATTCGAGAATTCAACTAAAAATGTATAACATTTTGAACATAACATATATATTAACGTAGAAATATATCATTAGCATCTAATAACCCTTTATCCCACAGAAAAAAAACAGAACACAAAAAATACCTCTATTAAATAGGCTAATGCAACAGTAGCATTGTGATTATATAAATATTTGTCAACCAAATCCTGCTCAGCAGTCAAAGGGAATAAATACTTATGTCGTTTACTGTCAAAAACCCACCTCTTTAGTCAATATAGCGCCTACTTCAATAAAAAATCAAGTAAATTCCTACAGTAAACAACAAACAAGCAAGTTATCGAACGAACTATTCATCTCAAAGGCCATCAGGTTCGATTTACACAACCGTAGCTTACAAAGAGTGTAATCTAATTCTTAATCAATGTAATGATCGTAAATGCAATTCGATTTACATCTATACGTCGTCGTTTGAAGTAAAGAACTAGGCTAGATCTGTGAAAATTGTTTGGTTGTACAACCGAAAAGGGTAGGTACGAAAACGAGAAAACTTAATAAAATAATATACGAATTTAATTCAGTTTTTTTTTAAAGTAAAAGGATTAAGATGAATGATGATTTTACTGTAATGGCGTTCATACGTCAGAATAGCACAAAGACTATAAAATCAAACAAAACTTTTTCTCAAATCTGCGAGCTCAAGAGTGTTATGTCCAGGTGAAGTATAACGTGCGCGTGCTCGTTCAGTGTGTTAGAGCACTTATAACGGCTCAGCTCGTCGGGTGCGCGGGCGCAGCGCGCGGCGTGCGCAGGCACGCGCGGCTAGAGAGCATCAATTACCGCGTCGTGATCGCTCCCGCACTACAACCAATATAAATAAAAGCCGGCCAGCACACGCCACCGACCGACCACAATTTCACAGTGGCGCAATTGTAAAATGCTAGATCGAAAAGGTCTCGGGTTCAAACTGCTTATCTTTATGTCAGATGTATTCCACATAGAGGTTTAATGTTCGAGGCTGACAGACACGCTTTCCGCGCCGCACGTGCCGTTTGATCTTTAAAACTGCCAAGGTCTGTGGTAAATATCACTTATTAAGAACAGTGAAGCCCTGATTATAAATAAGTGTAATTTTCACGACAACTTTCTAGTAGTAAATAATCCTAGTTACGGACTATACTACATAATTATGTATACATATACCTAATTGTGAGAGTTCGGGGTACCTGCTTGAGTATACTCAGAGAATTTGTAAGCGATGCTAATTTTTCATATGGTTTAACCGTTGCACCATCCACGATCGAAGGTAGTATAATTGGTGACGATATTGATGTAGATCGTTGGAAGTGGCACGCGCCCAGAACCGCGTCACGGCTAATAATTGCAACGAACAAAAAAAGGTCCAATGAAGCGCGCTGCCGGCTCATTCTTCTATTTTTCGCGACGCCTCCATCCTATTTTCCTTTCCTAACAATGGCCTCGGTCACGCACAGCGGTGATAAAAGCCGGATTGATTCGCTTTCGCTTCCCCGGCGGCGATGTCGCAGCCGATGACGACATGTACTGTCCAGCCCTTGCGGTAAACCCAGACGCTGTGAAATCAACCTTAATATTCTTTGTTTTGGAACAAAACTATTTTTCTTGCAAACAAAGGAAACAATCAAAAACATGGACTAGACTGATGATAAGAACGCAATGTTTATTTAAAGACGGTAGCTACTCTGAATCTTGCCAACCCTGTTTTTCAGGAGATGCTATTATAGATATGGACAGCACTAAAGATGGGCTTGGCAGTTTGTAGAGAAACTTTTCAATGTACACTGGCGGTTTAATGTAAATAATAAATTGGTGTCTATTTATCTGTTCGAAACTTATATCTAGAAATATTATGGTAAGACACAATAATGACAGTTTTGATGTAAGTACTACGATTTATAACAACTGTTCTAGCAGAGGTAATGAGTAACAGAATCGCCACCGATTTGTACGACCTATCCCACTTGAGTCACGGTATATTTCTTTGTTATTGTAGCTGCTAATATAAAACTAAAATTTAAATATAAGACATTACAGATATATCTTAAAACACAGTGCTTATATTCATATTTTATTGACGCGAATAAAAACCATTTTATTTCATAATCAAGAGGAAACATTAAAACTGTTGCGAAAATGTCGGCCAATTCACGAAAAAAAAAAGAAATTTTAATTTATTATTACGATTTGTCGGATGTATACGTCAATTATGTCATTAGTCCCTATCGAAGCAATTAAGAAACGTAAAATGGGGACTAAATTTCGACATCTCGGTAATCATACTCAGTAAAAGGAAAAAGTGAAAAATTATATCAACATCGTATAAAATGGAAGTGCAACATTATAATGTCGATTAAGCACACGTAAATTTAATAGGTTAAGCAGTGCAGTAATTCATCATCAATATTTCTTTAGGTTATAAATAGCAATCTGTTACTGTGGAAAAATTTAAGCAAACCTAGAGATCTAATTTATTAAAAAAGACCACAGTAACTTTTTTCACTTACAATTGAGAAGGTTGTGCTTCTGGCAATCAGCTAAATTTCAATACTTCTAAAAAATGTTAAACTTGCGTCAGGACCACGTGACCGAAGATCACGTGACTGTAACATTCTTAGAATACGAAGGTAAATTTTGCCACCATCTACAATCATATTAAAGCTCAGATGAGAAATCAAGCTTTCCAGAAACCAGAAGACCCCAGCGCGAGTCCGAGTATTTTTTTATTTTTTTATTTTCGATTTGATTTTTTGATTTGTGATTTATTATTTCATATTTTTTTATTAATATGCCAGTAAGATCGAAAATTGTTCGTAAAATGTTCAAATTCTCACTTTTGCCGGCACTCCCGGAGTGCAACCTGTTAAATTAAACGTTAAATTCTTCAAAAATTGCTAAGATATCGCATAAGAACCTTAGCTTTTCTAAAAGCCCGTAGCCTGAGGTAACTACTTAATATAAATGGGAACGGCTTCTATACCATAGTAATAATGAAACAAAAAAACGTCTATGATCGCAAAAAGCAGCCTCATTCATATTACGTAAGCAATGATTGATATACCACACAATGCCTACGTTTATATCCTGCTTGCCCTGTTGTAACTATAAATGAGTGCAGTCCATTTATCTAGAGATATAGCGAAACTACAATTGCGACTTAAACTTCACCTTTAAAGGACAATATACAAAAGCTTAATCAAGAACAGAACTCATCCATCTAACCTTCGATGGTTATTAGTTTCGTGTAGGGTTACCATGAGATCGGATAACCGTGGACTAGTCTTCTTCATATTTTATATGGTTTGTACCGATTAGGTAATTGCTGGCAAACATTTCAAGCATGGTTTTACTACTCTATCATGTTAAAATCTATTATCGATCAAAAGGTTTTAATGAATTTTGGCTTACTTTATCAGTCTTCTCTTTCCATATTCAGAGCTGTGCACATATGATTTTACTCTGGTTATACCTCCTCATCGCTGTTTATAATTTTTATTTACTGAAATTCCATTAAAATTAAAATTTCCTACATTTTGAATTCTTCTTCTTTTACAAATTAAAAACCTGTGACGGTTGAGGTTGTCGATTACTAAATCTCATGGTCACCGTTGACTGACTGACTACGAACAATCGATCAGCGCGAGCGCCGCGTTGCGTTATCGCTCGCCATTCGGAACAAACAAATTCAATTAGGATTAAGAAATTAAACTTCGTATCAAAGGAGCCGCCCGAACGCTTCCGAACATTGCCGAAGACATCCGTGAACTGATATCGAATATTTACAAACCACTAATCGTTAATCACTGTATTGTTTTGAGATAAGTTAAATTCAACATTATCTGTAGCATATCGATTATAAGTTAGAGACAAACAGACAGAACACCCATTTGAAAATTCTTGATTTTTAATTAAGAAGATCAAACTGTGAACTGAACGAAATCTGACGTTTAACCAGAATGGATCAAGCCACTTTTTAATCTCTGTCCCCATCTGAGTACTCTATTACATGTGTAATTTGTCCTCAACTAACTACCTTCAAGACATCAGAGCATTGAGAGCAAAAAACGTATTTTCAGAATTTAACGGACAAAATTTAGACACGTATAACATACTGTTTTTTATTACGTGAAAACGCACGTCAATTGACGTGCACCGCTTCTGTATTGCGTTTATTTTGCCACTAAACCGAAAAATATCTCACGGAATTTTGAACTTTATTCTTTCGTAATAAGAAGTTCGGTTAGGAAATTTTCTGGTGCTAGTGATGCCGCGTAATGTCTTGAAACCGAGTACGTGAGTAAGGTTGCTCTACTTGAGCCACCTTTGACACAATCTTCGCGTTGAACTTGGTAGTAATTAAAGCAACAATTCACGTAACACAACACATCATAAGCGGTTGAATGTCATTTGCGATGTGACACGACTATATTCACACCATTAAAAACTGTATTTTATGTTGACATTCGTTAACATAAAGCCTCGTATGGCGTTTATAGCCGTGACTCATCTTTATTTTATGCTCTAGAAAATTAATGTTGGTGCAAAATGTTTGAAGTTTTAGTCGTCGCCTCTCAGACTAACTTTATTGACGCTCGTTATATGCTAGTTTATGCAAACAAGAACATTGCAATACATAATTTGAAAAGTTTTCTTTTATACTAGAATTTTATCATATACCTAGTTATAGTGCCCGTAGTCTAAGATCTCTAGAGCTCTCAGAACGACTCTTGTTTAGATTAAATACAACTTGTCAAAACAATATTTTTGCTGACCCTTGAAAATATAGATCTTAGGAAAATCTTAGATGATTATGCCTACAAGACCAATGGTCTGCATATGCTTTATCTTTTTTGACGTGATAACGTCTTATTAATCGATGACCGGGTGCACGTGCGAAAAAGTGTCTAAAAAAAGTCACGTTATTGATTGGTTGCTAAGCAACGGGAATGGCGATATATTTTCAAATGACGTTATCACGTAAAATTATCGTCCGTATACCAACTTTAGACAACCATTTTTTTTTGTTAAGTTTGACTTAGGCCAAACTTAACAAAAACAAATTGAGCTGAGTCCATGCGAACTCTCACCGTTCCAAATTAAGTAGCTTTTATAATATAATCATTCGAGATCTAATATCTACAGATTTTATCTGTTACAACTCGCCCCGCTCGATATAGCATATCTAAGATGTTATTTATGAGCTATCAGCTATAAGGGGTAGTTGCACTGCAAACTACTTTTCCTCTGATCGAGTTTTCTCGCAGGGACCGGTCACATCACTTAGAGGAAACTGTCGTTTTCAATCGCAGAACCGGAGCGATGATTCCCCTTATCAAATTACGGGTTTTGTCGGATAGTGAAAATTTTCCCACATTTTCTCGACGTACATCGACGTTCAGATGATATAAATCAGGGGGAAATTGTTGGTTGCGCTCGCACCGCTTGAGGCTGTTAATGGGTAGTTATTTGTAAGTTTTCACTGGACGCCCGTTACGCGCTATTGAGCGGCTTCAACTCGACCGCTGTGACGTAGGTACATTTTTACCTATTACCATAATAATACTTTCGTTTTTATACTTAAAAACCGGACAAGTTAGATTCGGAAACGCGGAATAAGTTGGGTTCCGTTCCACACTATTTTTAACAAAATGTCTACAATTTGTTCTACCACAAGTGCTCACAAGACTTTCGAGTGAACTTTAAGACCTAATATGATCGTATACTTTCGCGAATTGTACACATTATAGAATGTTATAAGCTACGGGTCTTAATCGCGTAAATATTTTATTTTAAGGCTAAATACCTTGTTGCGTTTTCTTTTAGTAACCCTAAAACGATAAAGATCTTTGTTCTAAAATTATAAGTAGAAATTAAAAGCATAACCTTACATTCTACAGTATAAATAAACATAATGGCGTATATAAAAAAACATTGCCATAGAAGAGTGACACAAATGTCTCAATATAACATTTTTAATTGCATGTTTCTCAATAATGTGTGACTATTCCCACTGGCTGATGGTACTTGGAGTAATATCAATTAATACAAGATAGAGATCGGTATGCCAGATTCGGTAACAATCTCCTGCTGTGTCGGGACCCAGCAGGGGATTGTTACCGAATATTGAATAACGTTCGAAGTTCGGAAAGAACTTTTTTGCAAAGATTAACTACAATAGAGAATGATTATGAAAGATGTCGATATTATAATCGATTTTATTTTGTGAATAGTTTGGAAAATAATGCGATTTATCGGGATATATGAAGCTATATTCTGTTATGTAATTTATAATATAAAATATATTAAAAGTACGACAACTTTCATAACCATTCTCAATTGTGTACAATATATACTTTTAAAATAAAATATAACTATACTTTTTTTCACTATTTCATTCGTTTAATGTTCTACTAACTAAACTAAATATCAATTCAAAAGCTTAAGCAAATCAGCTTCTGCAGCTCTATTTTATTCATTCGTCAAAAAAACTTTATCATAATTTTTTCATCTGTAATAATAAGCTTAGAATAAATAAATAGGTGCACCTATTTATTTTGATCAGTTTTATTAGATTTCCCGATGTAATGACAGCGCCATAGAATGGGACTAGCGAGGCCATTACGCGCAAGCACGACCGCCGCCGGCCACGGGCGCCGATCAACTGAGGAAGTGACGCCGCGCCTAGGCGCACGCGCAACTCGCGCAGGGGTGCAGCTTCCGACAAATGTTTTTTTTTTAATTAATCCTTTTTAAGGCCTCCAAAGATTCTTTTGGTTTGAAATGTATTATGTAACGAGTAGCTATGTAGTCTGATAGACAGATTTAGAGCAATGCGCTACAAAAGGAAAGCAAAAACTTAGAAATTATTGATTACGTATTAGATTAAGCACCAAAAAAAACTGGCAATCCTTAGTCTTATATGTAGCATTTCTTAAGAGCTAAATACATAGCAGCATACTTATTTATAATAAAAAGCTAGATCTTTAAAAGGTAACGAACGTGATGCTTGCAAATCTTGCAAAATAACTACAAAAAAAATTCGTTATTCCAAATAACACATTAAATATGTAGTTCTATTTACGAACAGCCTTTGACCGAAAGTTTACAGAGTGCCCTTCACAGACTCGGTTGTATTTGAACAAAGCGATACCGCAACTAGCCCCAGGCTACCCTGTGTCATTTCGAGATTCAACATTAGTTTCGCTCGACAGCCCTGAAAGTTTCGTACTTGGTTACCACGGAAATTAATACCAAACATGGTGAAAAGATGTTATAGTCGTAGTCCATGTTACTATAATTTCTAACTAAAAAAAAATAATTGGATGTAAAATGTAAATTGCCGACTGTATTGGTCATTTCTGACCTTTAAAAGTGTAAAACTTCACTCCAATTTAAGAGGTTAATTGACAACTTATGGGTATAAATCTAATAATTTGAAATAAATAGAGTTATTTCAAATTATTAGATCAATGTCTAAAACAAGTCTCATGTTCTCGATCATCTTTTAAATATAATCCAAATCCTCCTCTGTGGCGCTGTGGGAGTGTGTCCGACTGCTACGCAAGAGGTCGTGGGTTCAATTCCCACACGGGACACCACTTTGTGTGATCTACAAATTGTTGTTCTGGGTCTGGGTGTACTTTGTGTCCGTGAATTGTATGTTTGTAAAGTCCCCCGCGACACAGGGCTTGTACCCTAATGCGGGAGTTGTCTTTTATTAATAAAAAAAATAAAAAAAAACTCCTTCTATAGCATTCTTTTTTCTAAATTACCGGAGGGCGATTAAGCGCAGGAACTTGTACACTTGCTACTAGTTGCTGCGCCTAATTTCTCTTCGGTCCTATCATACCTTCGTCCTGCTGGACTACACAGGAATTTCTGTTAATATCTTCCGCATAGTTAGCCATAATAGTTTCTGATGAGTGAGATTGACAACCGTGACCAAAATCGGTTAGGAAACCATTAAACCAACACGTCAATGATTTAATCGCACGATTTTCACCAACAGTATTAAAGCCTGCATAGAAACAAATTCAATACTGTGAATGACAGCGAAATATCCAAGGCATTTCGTCTTATCGAAACATGTTTATAGCTTGCCCATTTACAAATATTTGAATACATATTTTGCAACGCCGTCTATGGTACTACAACCTATTCTCCAAGTTTATACTCTATAAACTAAGATATTTCGAATACCGATACCAAATTGCTTCCAAATAGTTAACCGATCGCGATCAACGATAGTATCAGAATTCAAGACAATCTCGATTCAAAATCGAGTATTCAATTATGTCTGCAAACATTTGTTTAGATTATAAGTTTCTTCTTTGGTTATAATTTGTATATATTGTAAATGATAATTTATTTAAGTAGAAATTTATATCACTTAAATTTATTCATAGGTCACCCATTAACAGAGAGTAAATAAAATAGGAACTACGACCTTTCATCAAGCCAATTTCATATTTAAATTTGGAAGGACAGGTATATTGTTGGATAAAAATTAACCTTGGAATTAATCAGAACCTTTTTTACTTTATTAGTAATAAGTATTAGACATTTTTTTCATTTTAGTCCAACTTCTCTTCAATCCATTCTCAAGAATACAAAAATAACCAAAAAGATTAAAACTAACAGAATCCTACATCCACTTCGATTAACACAATAGGATAACACCATTATTGATGTTTATAGCCTACTAATCTAAATCAGACCATCAATTTTACTGCTCAATAAACAGAGCAATTCAATTTTGGAGTGAACGATGTTTACAATAATAGCATTAGATCAATGCATTTATCATGATCATCGTCGCGTACGCATCAAACGCAATGAATATTTAATAGTCATGCAGTTTGAATGGATAACGCGGTCGATGTGTTTGACATTAAATAGCTTTGGTTCAAAGCATTACACCTCTACATCAATCTGTTTGTATTTGACTGGATTTTGAAAGCATATTACAATTTTGGTAAAAAGAGCTGCACGCTAGTGCAATAAAAGCGTCATTCGAACCTCTCTGAATGAGAATACAACTTGTTTTTTTTATATTTTTTACTTGCCTTGTCTGCTTCTACTTTTTACAGTCTACTAAACCCGTATAATTTAATATAGTCTACACAAAAGTTTTGATAATATTCACAGAAAAATATTGAAAGAAAATGAAATGTGACGAAAGATATAATTCACTGTGCATTTATAATAGGTAACGTTTCATTTTATACCAATTATAAAATTTATAAGAAACTTTATATATTTATTTATTTTACCTACCTATAGCTGACCCGCGCAACTTCGTTTGCGTCATTTTCCCCCGTTTTTGCAACATTTTTAATTGATGCTCAACTCTTATTGGTCGTAGCGTGATGTTATATAGCTTATGAAATTTACAAATTACGGGGCTTTATATTGGTAATACAATTTCAAAATCGGTTCAGTAGATCCAGAGCTTACAACGTCACAAACTCACAAAACTTTACCTCTTTATAATACTATAGTTAATAGATTATACCCCTATCTTCTATCCCTATATTGTACTCTTAAATCGTAAAGCCTCTAAAATTTACTAACCTGTTCACTCACAGATTCTGACAAAATCAACGTCATGAGATGCACATATTGAATAGAGCTTTGATTATTTGATCTGTGTGTTTAAAGCGTGCATGATTGCAATAGATTAGTGCAATTCTCGCAGTATCTCTCATAACTTCAAGAATAAGCAACCAACAAAACGCATGCGTCAGGTGTGAAACTCATATGATAAAAATAATAAATTGTCAAAGAATATAAATGGTGGGTCGATAATTTATGCATAGACGCCTTCATTATACAACAATTTATATCAAAGTATAATGTTTCTTCACCGTCCTATAAATGTCAATCTCTTTGATTAAATTAAAAAAATAATCTGTTCGCATTATCTACATCCTGCCTTACAAAAAAAGTAATTCAAAATCGATATTACTATGTGGCAAATTAGGGTTATGTACATAATAAATAAATTTTCGTAACGTATAAACAGCTTACATCCGCAATCTAGGTGCCAAAGTGCATTAAACAGTACGCGTGGGCCGAACCGTCCACATTTCCATGATGAATCGGTCGCCGGCGCCGGTACATTACGAAAATTCGCCACAATTTGCATATAGATACGATCCTAACGTTTGAACCTTCATACTTCATGCCATTGTTACTGGAATTATATATCTAACGACCAACAGTGGTCCAATATTCCATAAACATTGCAATTGACGCCTACTTATCGACACTACGAATTACAACAATATTGTAAACATAATTTACAATGCAAATAATGTTATTAAAAATATGTCTTGTTACTGTACATTTGCTATAACGCTGAATAATTTAATACATCGTCGACATTTCGATGCAAATTTTATACATGGTTCTTTACTCAATGTTTAAGCCACTAATACGGGCACCGAAGCCTTTTAGGCATCTAAGGAACTCGTCTGTTTTGTATAATGTAGTTTATATTCACTATTTTACAGTATTTTATGGTCTTAACATGTGAGAAACTTCACTTCCACATATAACATTAAGGCATCCTAAACATTAGCAGCATTTAAGCTGGTTTTAATATATTTTAATGAAGGTAGGTTTATAATAAATATTAAGTAAGTAGGTACAGCATTCGCAGATCATTTTATTTGATAAAAATATTGAATTGAGACATCGCATTTATTTTCGTAAAGTTGTAGATTAATATACCTTTAGTTCTTACGGAAAACATTAAAAATCATATCATAAAGTATTTTGAGCGGCAATTTTGTTTTTAAATGGTACAGTTTCAATTTAAACCATTACCCTTCGTATCACGGCAGTCATATAAGAAAAGAAATACGGTACAATAGGTGACCTCATCTAATAAAAACGAAGACAAGTCGTACAATTGTAAAGCCAAGTCCAGACGGTCAGCGTTGCCCAACTGTCGGCATTACAACGTCATGTGGTAACGAACACGCGTCGTGATTGATGTGACTGTGTGGGCGGGAGGCGCGAGCGCTGAAAATGCGCGCCAAATTACACACCGTCACTGACGAATTTGATAGGGCTGTGCCTAATTTAATTTGTTCATTTCACATTCTATTGAAATTATATTTGTGACTGGTCTGCTGTTCCAGTGATTAGTAAACCAGACTGCTAAGCCAGAGGTCATGGATTCGATTCACACATGAGACAAATTGTTTCGAGTCAGGGTGTGATTTGCGTCCATAAAGTCCCCCGGGACAAAGGGCTTGTACCCTAGTGCGGAAGTAGACTTATCAAAAAAATATATATATACAATGTTATTTTCTTGTACATTTAGGAGCAAATTGAAAGCAATAAATTAAAGACTCGTTTACATGATGCTAACTAGTTGTTTAGACCATGCTAGTAATTTATTACTACAGTTTAATTGTATGCAACAGGAAAGCAACCAGCATCGTGTAAATTAGGTGCTATACACTTTCCAATTGTTTTCCTGTTTTCCTATTAGTAATACCACCGTTATTTTTGGTACCTACTTATATCAATAAATAAAAATAAATGTTTTAATATTTTGTGTTGTTAAATATATCAGCGATTTCAAAAGTTTTCTCGTGTCCATGTTTTTTTTATATGTGACAACCCTAGCTTCAATGATTTCTAATCAGATGATCAATACGGGTAATAACAGTTTGTGCTACGACTGCGACATTGTTCTCGTATCATTATTTCTATGTTATTTCATTTAGAGAAATCGATCCTCGTTTGTGAAATTATGAAGCATTGTTTGTGAGTCTAAAGGGAAATAAAGTATTGTACAGCGTAGAACTGAAAGGCGTGATCAAATTTGTTTTATAAGTTTTGCACCTCCCATGGACCATCATGGAAATAATAATAATAATATCTTGGGACAACTCACACAACGTTATCTGATCCCAAACTAAGCAGAGCTTGTACTATGGAAACCAGACAACTGATAAACATACTTATATATTTCTAAATACATACATATTATAGATAAATAACACCCAGACACATAATAAACCATCGTGCTCATCACACAAAGTTTTATCCTGGGTGGGGATCGAACCCACGACCTCTTGCGTAGCAGTCGGATACACTCCCACCGCGCCACAGAGGCAGTCGCAGTCGCGAAGAAAGTTTCTCGGCTATACCATAGCCATAGGAACTTTCCCCCTTATTCATATTAACAGCATTTAACTAACGAATGCTTTACCATTGTTTTGCATTCTATTTTTAAAATAAAATAGAAACAAGGAGACTAAACATACAGTAGATAAAATACTTGTATTACTAATAATAGGCGGGTTAGGATTTTGTGTCAATCTGTGATCTAAATATGACCACATGTTTCTATTACACTTTTATTATTCTTTTCATATGGGGAATTATTAAGCGTGCGAATAAATAATATACTGGGCAAAAAATAATACGGATCGGATGATTGTGAACCGTAACAAACTGAAGCGAGCGTTCCGCGGCAGTGGCAATCCAGTGCTTTCCTTACAGTCTTTCAACCACTTATCATTACAGTGCGCCATAATCAGTAGTTTTGACACCCATCGTTTGAATCTATATTTGCTTGTTTAAATACTACCCAAATTTTCTTGAAATAACCGATATGTACATAAGCGAAGTCAATTAGGACGTCCCAGCACTACTATTCTTATATTATGTAGATGCCTTCATTTTACATAAATTTAATAAATATTAATTTAATGTAAATAAAATTACGTATAATTTAATTACACACCACAAACAAGACAAAACTGATTTAAGGCAAACAGATGCAACATAAAATTACATGCACTTAACATGCCTGCCTTTAAGAGCCATCCAATAAACCATAAATAAAATCAAGTTTACAAGCAACAAATAATAACATTTGTAATTAATAGAAAGCTAGACTAAATTAGTAGAAGCTAAATGAATTCCGCGTGACTGTGTCTGATGGAATATTAAACAGTAAACGTATTCGTGTATACTGTTTCAAATTTAATAGCGCATCGACGCACGCCCGGCGCACGCGCCGCTAATGATTCTACGCGCCATTCTGTAAATACATTTTGAAATACTGCAGCCATTTCACACTTAACTTAAATTCGAAGACGTTATTCAAATTTAAATTATCTTTCCCTAATTCGAAATAAATTGAATGTGGAAACGGACATTCAATTTTTAAACATCCTTAATGGTATGGTACCTTTATGGTAATTTCCTACTAAAAGAGTGGATATAAATTGATATTCACAAAATTATAAACAAAATATAACCAGCCTAATCACATTATCACTTCCCAGCCGCCTCTCTGAAAGAGTTTACTCAACGCGGGATAAAAGCGGTTTTAATTAATAATATCTTCTTTATTTAAATGGTCAGCTAATAACATTAAACATTATTTTGTTGCATTTGGATAAAGCCACTCAAATACTGTGTAAAAAGGCTGTATATTTTTTGTACTACCACAATCGAAGATTGCAGAATCACCCGTCTCGTATCTGTGACCTTCATGTAACAGTCCATCCATCTTTCAAATCATTTTTGTGAACACTTCGCCTATTCTGTTTAGACAATCATGCGTAAACTTAAGAAATGTTAAACCTTATTTGAGTCCGGTTTTGATATTAAACGGGTATTTATACACAATACTTGTCTAACGAATTGTGTATAAATCGCTTATTAGTTTTAATCAGCTTCTTATTTCATTGAAGATTTATTGCTTCAGTTATAGTTTTGTGTTCATTGAATGTTGCATAAGTAAGTAGTTACTGAAATTAATGTGCAACCTGTTCAATTAACCGTATATCAATGTAGCCTTGAAGGCGATTTAAATGATAAGTGTAAAATATTTCACTGTTTAATAATGACAGAGAAAATTTGGTTTAAAAAAATACTAACGTGAATTTACCTTTACGCGATTATATGGCTTAGGGTCTTAACAATCTTACAGCGTAGCCGCAATCTAGTGTTTTATAATATTAAAATTAAATAAGAATCTGTAAAACATGTTAAGTGTGTTATCAGTAAATCATAGTTAATTATTTTAGAACTCGTATAAAAATCTCAGCTTTTACCCATCATATTTCCAAATTGATATGTAGGTATCTTTGTGTTAAGCACAGTACCATTTCGCCCAAAACACAGTTTCAAATTATCCTGTCCGCTTAATATTAATGCACACATACACGATCGAATTCCACCACAAATACGTTCCAACTACACCGTTAGAATAATGAAAAATATAAAATAAATACCAACCACATAAGATCCGTGTACAGATCTGCGCGCCCGAGGCGAGGTTCTCAATTATCTGGCTTCTTCAGTTGTGTGCATTAGTTGAACATATTTATGTTGAACATTAGTGATCGTCTGCCTGAGTTCTAATAGCGCGTAGGCTTAATATGAATAATTGAATATTGTTTATTTGTTTTGCAGTTATAAATACAAAGCCTATCTAATTACTTTGCAGGCAATGTCTATCTAATTGATAGAAGTAATTTATACGCCAGTTACAAAATTATGTATTTGTCTTACGGCTAAATGTGACTGATTCAAAGTCGAAACTAATCGACTGATCGATAAAGTGCGGTTGATAATTTCTTCAAAACGTTAAATGTATCAATGCTCTGTGGTTAAATCCAATTTTCAGGTTTATATGTGATAGATGTTAAGAAAAAAGTCCAAAACGTATAGAGCACCAACTATTCAAACTCAATGCTTTCAAATATCCTGCTGACTCAAAATTACTGGGAACATTATAATTTTTGTCATGACGTATCCCAAAAATCTTGTAAAATCGTGATGTTTTACAGTTAGTTGGTATTTACTATAACCCCAATTATAATTTACTGGAAATTCAACATTTAATATGAAGTATAAGATATTTACGCATCCTTATAGTCGTCTACGGCATCATTTAATACAACCGCCATAACATATTTTACCTTAAAGTACACAGTAGATTTCGCTTAGTTTATTCTTATCTCATAAAATGATTGCTTTATCGAGATGATAGAGCTTTAAAATTTTAAATTTATTAATAGATCCTCCCACACATCGTATCAGTTTGAAATGGTGCGCGTTTGAAAACCGTTTTTATTTCAACTGTGTAATAATACCACTGTAAACTGTTGTGGTCAAATACGCAGCTTTGTCGCATACGTCGAAAACTTCAAAAAGATTTAAAGTTACAATTCCTTCTTGATTTTTTTTCTTTGCCCTAGTTGTAAGTCACACCAAACTTCATCATAATCAGCGCAGTGATTTTGGAGATTAGCGCATTCAACTATACAATATTTAGTTCCTAATTTTAAAAACCTCTGGAGAGTTTTTATTAGGTACTCCTTCGGGTAGACAGAAATGTAAATACCTAAAAAAAAATTGCCTGCCTCGAAGTAGTAACACATTTTTAATTTAAATAAAAATAATGTTTGCTCTATAAAACTATCCGTGATTAATTACATACCAACTATGTAATTAATCAACAAATTGAAATAGTAAACAATGGACAATCATTAATCTATTAACCAAAACAATAATCTACTGCGAAGATTGATCGCCATACATAAATTAATATATTACATAATGGATAACGGCCTATTATTGTTGACGATAATAACGTGTCCTTATAATAAATTAAATAAAACAAAATAGTATTTAATACAGTCTACATTAATTATATTGTTGTGCAATAAAATTACTGTCAGCTGTGAAGAACCTGTGAAAAATGAATAATACCGTAAAGCTATCCGAATCACTTTATTTAATTCTTACTATAACACCACTAGCAGTTACTTATCTCCTGTAACGGTGGGTATAAAAAATATCCTTTGTTTACTTCACAGTATACACAATACAAAAAAATGGACAACCTTCATTTATCTATATTAATATTTTAAAGCTGAGGAGTCTGTTTGTTTGAACGCGATAATTTCAGGAAGTACTGGTCCGAATTGAAAAATTATTTTCCTGTTGGGTAGCCCATGTATTGAGGAAGGCTATAAAACATCACGCTACAACCAATAGGAGCGGAGCAGCAATGAAAAATGTTGCAAAAACGCGGAAAATTTACGCAGATGAAATTGCGCGGGTCAGCTAGTGACGTATAGGTACGACGACCTCATAAATGAAGATTATCCAATTTTGTTGTTCAGCTCCAGTTATTTAGGCCCCCTGCAAATAAAATATATCAGTCAGCCAAAACATGTAATGTCATTTTTCCCGAGACAATAACGTCGCATCATTTAATTAGGTAAAGAAAAAAACACCTTAGTTACGTAAATTCCTAGTAGTAAAAAATCCCACCATTACTACAAATAAAAGATGCGAGGATATTGTAGTAAGTATCAAGGAAGCAACTGAGGAAATTACCCGAGTACCTAAGTGAATCGCAGAATTGCTATGAGTCATATCTGAGTCATGTTTACTTAACTTCATCCTATCCCTTCCTTGACATTTAAAAATCTTCTTTTTAGGACTTGTAAAGCTCGTATCACACCTACTAAAGTAAAATAAAAACTATAATGACGCCGGTATAATAATGTTGTCTTAAAAACATACTTACGATATAGGCATAGTCGTCATACAAATATACTAGCGAAGTAATGTATAATTCGCGATAAATTGACATGCCAATTGCCAAATTTATATCAATAAGTACTAATACACAAATTCAAGCAAAATGAAATTAATAAATGCATTTGACGGGAACTGCCCCCCGAATTGAATAGAATGACAACCGGATAAAATGACGTCGGAATGACATCGTTGCGCGCAAACTTCAAATTTCTTGTGTGTTGCGTGCCGTCTTGGGCTCTATCCCATATAGGTAACCTTATTTAACGATTGCCATGTGATTCTGTTGCAGACTATAAGTTCTCTTTCAATAAAGGTCATGTAGATAGATTTATAAATGTGTAGTGAGTGGATTTACCTCTATCAACGGTTTCATTTAAAAATAATATTTAGTCCTAAATATCAACGTTGCTATTCGAATTACTGTAATAACATGGCTGCATAACAGCGCTGCAAGCCTAAAATTGATTAATTTCACATTGATTCATTTTTTCTCATATTTCCATTAAAAATCATTAAGTAATTGTAGTAGCGACATGTTACGGGTAATATTCGTGCACACGACATGCGTAGGCGCCGACACCGGCCACTCGATGATGAACAACGGCTCAATTTGTTTCGTTTACACGCAGGGTCGTCACACACATAAAACGCTTCATAAATTTTATGGGACGCAGTAAAATTTGTCATCTACTTAAATGTTTTATTACGTTTGATTCTTTTGATAGATTTTGATGAGTGTCATAAATTGTTGAAGATTTTTTATATGTGTATGATCAGTTTTGTCATTAAATGCTTTGATTAAATGGTACTTTGTAGGTTATATTTTCGACGAATTTATGCTGATCAATAGGTGATGTATGTGCACAAATTAAATCAGCTATATTTTTATTCTATCTTTAGCACAGCCCTACATAGCGCATCGTTATTCTCGGGACGGAACGAATTTCTCCGAAAGTTTTTACGAGCCGTCGATATTTCAACTAGACAGAAATTTTCTTCCCCAATCGTTGATTTATGAAGGCATTCAATGCGATGTCTTCATTGAGTAGCTTCGGGCAGGTCGTGAGTGGGAGTATCTCTGATGACCCGAAAATACATTCGGAGTCCCGATGAAGTAATAAATCATATTCATTGTGCGTAAGCCCCTTATACTCTCCTTTGTGCGACCGTTGTACATTTATCATCTCGATCAACACACCTTGCTCACAACAATGAGACAAAAACGAAAAGTCTTCGAACGCAAAAAATAATACGCAATTTCGATGTATACAGCTGTATCACATTCAGTGTCTTGTAGGCGTACTGCTTTGTCTTGGATCATTTATACATTAAGAAACCTGGTTTAATATCAAATTTGTCAACGAATTACATTCTATAAAATCGCCTTTGTTGCCCCATGATACATCCTACACAAGTAAAATATGAAAATCTAGGAAAGCAATGGCTAAAAACGAATGCTTTACACCATTCTCTTGTAAGTTTAAAAATAAACCTCAATCATCAAAGATATTAAATCTAACCCATACAAACTAAATAGTTTACTAGCAATTCAGATATACACACACTAATTGGAACCACATGCGACGTCGATACATAATTTCTATTTAAAGTCCAATTAATTATTACACAGACGTACGAAATAAAATAAATTTAATATAGCTACATTGAAGCCTGTTCACTTTATAGTATCTTATAGACTAAGTAGAACTTCGCTTCATTAGCACGCGAGCTCATTCATTTGAACACACTTGATTGTAAACATTCAGTATAAACTAGAATCAAAGCCTATCGAATTTCAACTAATGTAAGCCAGTAAGAGAAATGTTAACCAGCAATGCATATAGTAAATTTATATATCCAATGTAGGCAATGGGCTTTATAGCTTTGGTTTTCTTGTAGCAGTATTATACACTCAATATTTATTGAATAAATATTGACGCTAAGAATGATACGGCTAGATTCGGGACCATCGAACATGAATATGGAAAACGAAACACAATAAGTTTCTTCCCTGAAGAGAAGTATTTAGAAGAGCAAACCTTAATTAGTCATTAATCATTTGAAACACACAAGTTGTGAAAAAACTTCGACTAATCAAGAAAATAAAGTTCAGAACTAATCAAATTTGGTTGTAATTTCGTTATTGCATAGAGTACTATTGTCACATGTGGGATGGCTTGGCTAATACCAACTGGCCCAATACGCAGTTCAACGCCGACCTATTAGGTTTATAAACGACGAAGCGTTGCACAGCTTGCAACATTGGCGTAACCTGGCCTGCTTGTGGGTGCTCTACGAAGTACGATTGTATTACGAAGAGTGTTCTCAAGAACTCCAAGCACTGATCCCGTCGTCTCCTTTCCATCATTAGGCTACCGTTCACATGTCATGGCTATACCCACCTGTCACACAAAGTGTGTAGTGATAATTCTTACCTCGTATATGTATATATGTCCTTGTAGTGTTATTTCGTTCGCATTTCTGTATATATTAGGTATATATTTCGCCATTTTTAACATAATAAATATCTCTGTAAGACTTATTGTAAACATTATTTTTCATAAATGAAATCTGTCATGTCGACAAATATTTTCTATGGTTGCTATGACAACAAGATAAGCATAGAGTTCTTTCTAAAGTATGGTCTACATTGTGAAACTGGCTGTGCGTAAATTCTAAATTAAAAATAAGTTAAGCTTTTAAATTTTAAATTGCTTCTAGAGAGTTTTCTTTATGAATACAAAACCGAAGAAGAGTCAGTGAAGAACCAGCTCTCTAAAAGAGAAGCAGTGAATAACCAGCTCTCTAAAAGAGAAGCAGTGAAGAACCAGCTCTCTAAAAGAGAGGAGTGAAGAACCAGCTCTCTAAAAGAGAAGAAGGGAAGAACGAGCTCTCTAAAAGAGAAGGAGTGGGAAATTAAGAGAAAGAGACCATACCTACCGGCGCCGCCTTTCTACCTACCGGCGTCGCCTTTCTAACTACCGGCGGCGCGCCTCTACCTACGAGTGCCGCATCTTGACCTACCAGCGCCGCATCTCCGCCTGGACGCCGTACCTCTACCTACCAGCACTGCATCTCCGCCAGCATCGGTTCTAAATTATCCTTAATTTTAAGTAGTCTTTAAGTTCTTGTAAATATAATGTAGTCCTATCTTAAACCTACCTTTTCATTACACTACAGTTTGGCGCCCATCAAGCATACCACCCACGACCCTTCTCAAAATTCTAAAATAAATACTTGCACAAGTATCCACCGCTTTTAGCGTAATTTGGCCGCAACTTTGGAAGACTCATCTCTCATCTCACCGCTTCTTATCGTAGTCTCATTATCTATCTATATCGTAGTCTCATTATGTATCTATCTATCTATATATGTATTTGTTTTCGTAGCTTAATTTTTTTTCTTAATCAGTCGTTGGCTAATGTCTGTTTTTATTCTCTTTCAGCTTCTTTCTCTACTTCCTTATCTACCCCTTCCATCCCTATACCCCTACTGAACTTGTTCCTTTCACTTTTTTACTAAAATTATACACATTTTATACTGTTACATTTTATTTTCTTATTTTATTGTTAGCTCTTTTTATCTACCTCTTTTTAGTCTGTTCCTACTTTTTATCCTATATAATGTTGGCGATGCGTCACATTTAATTTTTTTCTTCTTTTCTCTGTACAGTGTTATAAATAAGTTATGTGTATAGTTCTGTACATAATTTTATTAATTATGCTAATTTCTTCTTCTCTTACCTTTTCTTTTTAACTCTCTTATCGTACTTTATTAACTTTTATTCTTTTTTCATCTTCTTCTATTTCCCTAGCTCATTTTCTCTCTACTTGTCTTTTTCTTCACGAGCGGGTTATGACTCGTTAAACAAGCCCACATTCTCTCTATTTCTACTCTTTGACTTTCTGACTTGGCGGACTTTTGGGCTCTAAACCCACTGTCTCTAGCCTTGTTGGTGTCACACCCCTTTGCTCTAAAGCAATTTGTCTTTGTCTTCACGAGCGGGTTATGACTCGTTAAACAAGCCCTCATTCCCTCTATTTTTACTTCTTTGACTTGTACACTTGGCGGACTTTTAGGGCTCTAAACCCACTGTCTCTAGCCTTGTTGTCGAGTCTCTTTGCTCTAAAGCAACTTGTCTTTGTCTTCACGAGCGGGTTATGACTCGTAAAACAAGCCCTCATTCCTCTATTTTTACCTTTTTGACTTGTACAATTGGCGGACTTTTAGGGCTCTAAACCCACTGTCTCTAGCCTTGTTGTCGGGTCTCTTTGCTCTAAAGCAACTTGTCTTTTCTTCACGAGCGGGTTATGACTCGTTAAAGAAGCCCACATTATCTCTATTTCTACTCCTTTGACTTGCACACTTGGCGGACTTTAATGTCTCTAGCCTTGTTGTCGGGTCTCCTTGCTCATAAGCAACTTGACTTGTGCCTAACTTGGAACGGCGCAATACTTCTTCTTCTTCTTCTTCTTCTACTACTGAGCTTCTTGTGCTCAAAAGGTACTAAATGTACTTCGTAATTTTGGAGACTCTTGAGCTCCGTTTCATCTTTTGCATTTCTATTGCATCTTTGTGACATTTCCCTGGAGTACGCGTCATTGAATGTGAACGCTACCCCGCTTTCGTTTGGTGATGGATGCTAGGTTATTTATGTTTGTATGAGTATGTTTGCTGTGGGATTTTTGTCTTTCCAACTTCAAAGACAAGGAAATTTTCGTAAGTCGAAAATTTTCCGGGTTTTTGGGGTAATGTAGTGATAATTCTTACCTCGTATATGTATATATGTCCTTGTAGTGTTATTTCGTTCGCATTTCTGTATATATTAGGTATATATTTCGCCATTTTTAACATAATAAATATCTCTGTAAGACTTATTGTAAACATTATTTTTCATAAATGAAATCTGTCATGTCGACAAATATTTTCTATGGTTGCTATGACAACAAGATAAGCATAGAGTTCTTTCTAAAGTATGGTCTACATTGTGAAACTGGCTGTGCGTAAATTCTAAATTAAAAATAAGTTAAGCTTTTAAATTTTAAATTGCTTCTAGAGAGTTTTCTTTATGAATACAAAACCGAAGAAGAGTCAGTGAAGAACCAGCTCTCTAAAAGAGAAGCAGTGAATAACCAGCTCTCTAAAAGAGAAGCAGTGAAGAACCAGCTCTCTAAAAGAGAGGAGTGAAGAACCAGCTCTCTAAAAGAGAAGAAGGGAAGAACGAGCTCTCTAAAAGAGAAGGAGTGGGAAATTAAGAGAAAGAGACCATTCCTACCGGCGCCGCCTTTCTACCTACCGGCGTCGCCTTTCTACCTACCGGCGTCGCCTCTCTACCTACCGGCGTCGCCTCTCTACCTACCGGGTCGCCTCTCTACCTACCGAGCCGCCTCTCTTATATACTGGGCCGCACCTCTACGACGCGTCGCACCTCTACCTGCCGACGTCGCGCCACTACTACCTACCAGCGCCGTGCCTCTGCCTACCGGCGCCGTGCCTCTACCTACCGGCGCCGCGCCTCTACCTACCGGCGGCGCGCCCCTACATACCGGCGCCGCGCCTCTACCTATCGGTGCCGCGCCTCTACCTACGAGTGCCGCATCTTGACCTACCAGCGCCGCATCTCCGCCTGGACGCCGTACCTCTACCTACCAGCACTGCATCTCCGCCAGCATTCGGTTTTCTATATTATCTTTAATTTTAAGTAGTCTTTAAGTTCTTGTAAATATATGTAGTTCTATCTTAAACCTACCTTTTCATTTCACTACAAGTGGTACGCTTCTACATATGTTATGCGAACAGCTAAAGTGTGGAACTCCTTGCCGGCGTCAATGTTTTCAATTAATTATAACCTGGACACTTTTAAGACTAGAGTGCATAGGCATCTTCTGGGTGTACTGGTTCCGTCGTACGTAGTTCTCATTGATGCTTCGCATCAGGCATGATTGAAGCCAAGAGCAAGCCCATTTATTATAAAAAAAAGTAATTACAAATTTTAACGTTATTGAATAATACCTATAAGTTAACTGTAATACCGTGTGGTATTACTCTGTATTAAGTGTCTATCGCGAACCTTATTTTTTACAAAAGTATAACAGGACACCCACACAACCGACGATCGAAGAATGTGGCGTCATTCCGAACAATAGTTGTCTGTAACAAGGAAGTGTTCTAAGTATCCAGTTATAGTACTAAGTGTAGTGGACAGAGGGCAGTGTCGCAGAATGCACCGTTGTGCCTTGTGCCCCCCTTGCATACTTTCACCATTCGCTTCCCGATACATCGATAACAACCGTTTGGACTGCACTAGTGTAAAGGCAAGTAACTGAAGCTGTTTGGACTTTCGCCGATTCCGATGATATTGATCAACATTATGCACCATTTGTACCATCTAAGCTACTTGCTACTCGCATTGTTTCCATTTTATTGGTATAGTTCCATATCGGCAATATTTATTGACTAAAATGCTCTGTACTCGCAGTCTGTTAGTTACACCTCGACAAGTTATTTTCTTGTTTAATTATTTGTAAACGTCAAATATGTTGGATTAAATCCACATAATATAGAGGTAGGTTACTTTTAAATAAAATCAAAACTAAATTAATTGCCATTTTTCGCATCAAGTCGATTAGAGATCAGATATTTTTTTCTGTAAACGCATAGAGCCTGTTGTAAAAGAGATTTAAAATAATATATGTTCTAGTCATTCGTGCTAGTAAACTAGCGGCGTGTAAACGCATCATCAAAGCGTTTTCCGTCGGCTCAGGCGCTTGTTACACATTACTTATACCAACGTATACAGAGCGGTACTCGTAAGAAGCAACACAACGATTGCCCACAGCCTGTCTTTATTCACCTATTTTATACCACTACATAGATATCAACAACTGTAGTTTAAACACCATTCAATGTATCTTATTTGACCTTTTTAATCAATTCGAAATATTTGTTAATTGGACGAATCGAGAATGGATTGGCAAAATAAAGTTTAAAGTTCAATAAAAATTAATCGCGAAATCAAAGTGCGTACAAGAAAGTACTTACTTTTTAATTTCTGTTGGGTGAAAGGAACAATTTTTAACGTAAAATTACTTCTGAGTACTGGTGAGCTTAATCACTTGAGATTACACAACAACATTGTAAGGTAACTTAGGGTGGTCACAGGTCGTACGGCAATAATTTTATGACGCCTACAGTTTAATTAACTAATTTAATTCACACGTTTCGAGACATTCGTTGATAAATACGTGAAAATATTTTTTACAAGTGAATGTCGCCAGCTATAAAGAGTCTAGATGTAATCTGTCAGACCCTGCAGCTGTCTCATCTTACGCAAGATCGGTGCCGTTTCAACACTGCACTAAAGTACCAAAATAATTCCTGTGGACGTGTGTAAACACTCCAATTTACGTACGATTCGCCTTTTTTTAAACTCACTTTCCTTCAAGCGGGCGGTTGTTGAAAGTTTACGATGCGATTAAATTGTTGTCGGCTTCTGCTGTAAAGTGTTCTGTCGGTCAATCGACGGTTGACTCAATGGCGATGAATGAACTCGACAAGCGACAAGTAACTTACAATGTAGTGCAGCTGTATAAAAAATAAGGTTTAATCTGATTAAATCTTATTCATTACAATTGCTACTGATTTAAAAGAATGTAATTAAAAGTACTTTATATATTGTATTATAATACATTTACCAAATTATATAGAATCGATGTTTCATATCAAGACTGATAAAGACGCACAGTAAACCAATTAATCAATCGATACTCTTAAAAACTATTAAGTAACATATTTAATTTTCAATCATATCCATGCTATACTAATATTATAAATGTGAAAGTAACTCTGTCTGTCTGTTATGCTTTCACACTCAAACAGCTAAATCGGTTTAGATGAAATTTGTTATGGAGATAGTTTGAGTCCCGGGGAAGGACATAGAATAGTTTTTATCGCGATAACCGACATCAGCAACGATAGCGAAAGCTAGTTTTAAATAAATAAATAGTTCTCTTATATATTCTCGTAAACATATTTGTACATAACAGTATGTCTCTTAAACATTTCTAAACATCTTTGAAATAAAAGGTAAAGGAATCGGTACACATTTATTGAACCTCATTTTAAAACCAAACAAAATAAGGTAGTAATTTCAACCCACAACAAAATCAATACGATAAAAATACCAACGGATACAAACTATCCCGTAAAAGTTTTAAGTGTTTTCCTTAATAATATATTTAATTAAATATAATACAATGTTGCTTTGACCTTTTTAAAGAGATTCACATTAACATTTTCTTTCGTTATTAAGCTTTTTATTCACGTATCATAATTTATTTGCGGTGATAAGACAACATGGTGATGATTATGCTCATAATCCTCTATAAACCATGACAATATCTACGAAGGTCACAAAGCATTCTGCCACAAAGGCTTTTAAATCATGGAGAGGAAGGCAGTTATAATGCAAAAAAAAAAGATTAAAAGACGAGTTCACTTTCAAGGTGGCCTTATATAATATATTAAAATTCTTCCGGTGGATTGACGAGAAAAAAAAACAGTTAATTTTTTATGGTTTTTTTAAGTAATCATCAGTTACTAATTCAATAAGCATGGACTTAATGAGAAACAATGACCATATTAGACTATTTTTAAACACTATACAATTTTAAGACTATGAGTGACGATGACCGTTTCAAAAAGAAAGAATCGGAACGTCACAAGGGATATAAAAATATTATTTATGTCATACATCTTTCGCTATTGAAATCAAGTAATCAGAGACCTATGTAATAACAATGCAATCCGGGTCATTATTCACGTTCTTATGTTCCGTGTTCGTGGCAAGCCCGTGCGACCTGTCAAAATCTTGTCATAATAGTAAATAGAGCGCTTAGCATCAACGCGCATACGCGGCGGACATCTTTGAGCGCACCGCGCATGCACCAATTCGCACGGACTTGTCGTAAAAACGGGTATAGCACTGTCCGCAACTGAAATTTGACCACCACATGTCATATAAAAAAAAATTGACACAATAACAACAAAACAAACCCGCAACAAAGCCTGCACCTTGCCTCAGATCGCATTCAGGTTAATTACTCGATCAGTCAATGTGAGATCTTCATACGATATTGTGGGAGATCTCTTTATATAAATAACCCATCGGAATTAAGTGAATATGTAATTAAGGTCCAACGAACGCATTACTTTATTCGGGTAATTTATGAAAAATGCATTTAAGACGCAGCGGTAGGGAAGTGATCGTGAAGAATAATGCGTTCATTTCTTTATGGTGTGCAAAAAGGTGGTAATGAGTCGGTGAAGGTAAGAAAATGAGTTGTTCGTGTAATAAATCTACATGTACGGTATTAAGCCCTTTTTCATGGGCATTTCGTAGCTGGTGTTCTGATTTATTTTGCAGCAAGTGTGTTTGTTATATGTGTTTTTAGGCTTAAACAGATAAACTCATAATGGATTTACATTAAAAATTGTATTTAACATGGCTATATTGCATCGCTATATTGCTGCAACAGCCGTTGTCACGGATAGACTCGTCGACGACCGTTTAAACGTCGGGCTAAAAACAAGGTATTTTGTCTTAAATTATTCACGCGGTTAAGACCAGTAATATATAGATTTTCATAATGTGTACAAATCGCGAAAGTTTATCAACAACTATGCACCAATTCATGGTCATAAAATTGAGACAAAAAATCATAAAGGCAACATAACAAAACTTCATTTACATAAAAAGGTATTTTACATTATTAACAAGAAGAAAACTTCAATTTTCAATTCATCATAATTAAAGTATTTCACTATATTTCGTAACAAACATGCAATAAAGACGATCAACGTGACGCGTTGATGTCTAATCTACGAAGAACTAAATTAACCGAATAATACCTGCAAATCCAATCAATTGGCTAATCGGTTGCCAACCTAAATTACACTTAAAGGATTAATGATCACAAAAAACCGTTCCACTACTCCACAAGAAACTATTTCATTATCTCTTAAACTATATTTTAAAGAGCGCCTCCACCCAATACGTTATTAGCAATTTATCTAACAACTTTAAATAGATTCACAAAATCGTAAATTACCAAATCAGGCTTTAAAAACTGGAGCACTTTTATCAAATATTTATAATATGCCAATCATACGCATTTACGACTTTATTCATTGATTTATTTATATTTATTGCTTCGGATTTAGAAACTTGTCTGTGTATCCGGCGATGGTAAGCTTTGGCAATACTACTAGTGGTTCTCACTTTATTATCACGTATCATGAGGGGTGCGTGACTTAGGCTTTAAACAGACGGGCATTTCAACTGCGTTTCGACAGCAAATTTGCAGTTTGCATAAAACTACAAACCAACAGTGTGCAGTTCCAACGATTATACGTTGACTGCAAGTTAGTTGCACGATAAAGTCGATCGTACCTATATCAATGACTGCCTATATGGCGCGGTGGAGTGTGTCTGACTGCTACGCAAGGGGTTGTGGGTAATCTACAAATTGTTGTTCCGAGTCTTGGTTGTCTGTAAAGTCGATTTACGAACGAAAATTTTACGTGACGACGTCATAAACATATCGCCATTCAGCTGGATCTAACGTTATTAATTGCTTAGCATCCAATCAATAACGTTAGATCCAATTGTATCGTATGTCATGTCGCAGCGATAGCCATTTGCTGCTGCCTACCTACCAGTCAATAACATGACACTTTTTCGTCAGTGCAGCCGGTCATCGATTTATAAGACATTGTCACGTCAAAAAAAAATACAAATACTAATCAAAAAATTAATTGGTCCTACAAAAAGTACGTCATATCGGCAAGCTTACCCAAAATTAAAAGAATTGCTACTCTTAGTAGGAGCCCGATAAAACCACACTTTTTGTGTTTACGACCAATGACCATTTACAATCGATGTTTATAGAGTTCTTCTAAGTAGCCGACAGCAATAAAACGTTTTCACCAAGTACGCTAAACTAATAAAAACCTCCTTGTACAAAAAAATACATTGATATATCTATTTAATTGTGTTTTTAATCGCTAAATAAGTATGTCCTTATGTTAATAAGTATACTTGTGATTGATAATATAATAAATAAGACCAGTTTAATTACAACGTAGTGGTAGTATTACATAACCATTGACACTCCAAATAAAGGTGTTACTTCTAATAAAAGAGGTTTTTTCCATAATTACCATATTATTGCTTTTACAAATAAAATATTAGATTAAGGACCAGTGTCCACCAAAGCACAAAAGGCCAGGAGTATCTATAGAAGAAAAACTTTATACAAATACGCTCGAGGACGCATGGAGATGTAGTAACGGACCAGCTCGTATCAGCTCGCACCACTTCATTTTAGAGATGTTCCGAGATTCTGAGTCCGTAAATGATGTCTTAGTGTATATTAATTGGGTAATATAAGTGAAAAACTTTCTTTGGGTAGATAGTCTCGGTGATTTGTGACCAAAGCAAAGAGTACAATATGTGTTTGTTAAATATATATAATATAACATATCCGAGGTGGCTTTATCGTGTCCACTAGAGCTAAGCAAAGACGAGAACTGTTTGTTAACTGTTCTAGATTTACTATACGCTGATGACGTATTGTAAATGTCCACGTCTACGTTTCCTCTCCTCACCTCTTGTGGAATCTCATTTTCGAATTTGGGAAATTCGGACCTATTGGATAATGATAGAGGCTGATCTTAATAAGGTAGTCATTAACCGATAACGTAGGTACTATTAGTTACTTATAAATCCATCTATAACACGTATGTTTATCAGTTGTCTGGTTGCCACAGTTCTGATCATTGTTTCAAGATATTATTAGTATTGTCAAAATAAGTACTTATTTACTATGCTACGTCCGACTTTTTTAATTTTCCACGCTCTAAAGCATCGTAAGTCCGTTTTAAAAATTAAAATACTATAATGTTATGACAAGCCTGAGGTTTTATAAAGTCTAATAGACAAGATTTATTTCCTAGTACGAGAGCGGTTGCTTATCAATAAACAAAAGCATTTCAAGAATTTCCTTTATAATAAATGGTAGGCACATTATTCAAACAAATTACTCTGAATCGTTAAATAATTATTTGGAATAATTAATTGGATTATTAATGAAAGCATAAACTTACATCACCAGGTGGGTTGTATGCTTGTTTTTCATCTTAGCTGTATTAATAATAGGACACTCTATATAAAAAAGTAGCCTCTTCTTAAGAGGATGTATATCAGACATGTCATTTCATATTTTCACCCAGAGTCGCCAATCGTTCTACAATTTACATTTAAAGTGGCCAATCATTATATGAATTTAAATAAATACGTAATTAATTGCACCAGTAATTAATAATGCAATATTTACCAACTAAATTGCCAGACGAATTAAATTAATCATTTATCAATTAAGAATGATCGAATCGTTATCTGTTATAATTTTGAAGCTTGTTAAAACAAAGTAAATGTAACGCAGAAATGTCTCCGAGTTGAATTTCACAATGTTTTAATTGCTGGTTGGATATTTCAGTCTTTTACCGTCCGATGCCGACAGCCGATTGCTGCCGATCTTAAATTGAATTATATGCCGTTACGATCCGAATGTTGGCAAATATTAAACACACACGTATCGTTATTTAAAACTTCGAAAAATTAACTCGATTATATTAAATATCCAATTTGGTTCGGCAATAAATGGAGCATTCGGAACTGATTCAAGAATTCGAAACGAGTGACAATTTACATGAATAAACAATTTAACACTTCCTAGTTAATCAGGTGATATAATAAACTCGGAATATTTCAAATCAGTTTTATACTGTACCCTAAAATTTGATGAGCTTCAACATTACATTTGAGATAGTCTTTATGACACATCAATATTTTTACAATCAAAATAACTACTTTAGTAAGTTTATTGCCACTTTAATTTGAGATCATCCATCAAACTAGATCATAAAGACAAGCAGCTAATTGGTAGATATTTTATGAATAAGATATGTACACACTGGTCTATTGTCAATGACCTATTCAGAAATATATAATCTCTCAATGCTCTTTAGAAATAAAATTGACTTGACAAAAATTCTTTGCAATTTTAGAAATACGAAAAAGTAATTGCGGTTTTGTCTGTCTTTCCTTAACGTAAACATGATTTTATGCTTTTTGATAGCTTATAAACTGAAAAATAATTAATTACAAAAATTACACGCGTTAACTAAAGTTTCGATAGGGAATCTGCGGGTAAGATTTACGCTGCTCCAGTTTAGTCAACATAAACCATTGCGAAACGAATGCATTGACTAAATACGCTACAGTATAAACATAAATTACGCGTAATGCACACTTAGGCTGTCTAGTCAAATATGTGCGTCCTGGATTGCCCTCACTGATGTTTTATACTCTCATCCATAAATAGACATAGAAATCTTCATTCCTGAATACAAGAATACGGCCTATAACTCTATGAACACATAAGCGTCAAGCCAAGAACTATAACGTCGCATTTACTTATACGTCAGGGTGTAAGCAAAGTCTAACAGACACATCTTACGCAAATGTATACCCCGGTTTATTCGCCAAATGAAATATTATTAGTTTTCAATCGCGTCCGCTTGTCCGAGTGTCCGTTTAGTTGTCGCCGGATGCGTGTCTAAGTATATTGATGGGACCAGTCTCAGTTCGCAGATTATTGCGCTATGCCAATTTCACTCCGCAGATTGGACCCGTTTTAATTGCTTCGAATAAATAAACACCCTTTTAAATCGACCGTTAACTTCAAAGAAAAAAGTAAAGTAAGTGCAATAAAATTAATACATCCAATTAAATTAGAGTCAATGATACAGCGATAATGAGGCAATTAATAACGCGTGTTTTCAGTAGCGCGTTGCTTTTGAAGTGTTTTTCTTAAACAATCGATCGCAATTGAGCTCAAATTAAAGTTTCGTTAAAATACCGGGTTGGGTATTCGACTGCAACAAGGAATTTAATGGTAAACATAAATTTGACAGTAGTCTGTTAGCTTTGACGTCGACTTAACGAGATGTCTGAATCAAAGACAATGGCGACTGTAGGTTAATTGAATTGTCCGAGTAATACTGACCGTTCATTGGGCAATGTGTGCAGTGCAGGCACGAGCACGTGGTATAAAATTATAAGCATTACGTAAACCAGTAAGTATAAAAATAAATCAGAAAATAAAATTTTATTGTGTCTGATTACTCTCACTGTAGCCTTCAATATATTTCTGTAATTTTATACCTACGTGTTCTGTAATTCTTGAGGCCCAAAACGAAAGGCGTTGTTTCAAAGTGCAACTCTCGTTTTTCGTAATACGTATCAATCTAAAATTATACTTAAGCGTTTATAGCGTATTAATTTTATGTAACGTTATTATTTTGAGACTGAGTCAATGTTTGCATAACGCATACCATGTAATTTAGCGTAACTACCCAATGTTGAGTTCATAAAATTTAATATAAAATCAATAACCATAAAATGAAATAATGTCTAATGATGATTTAATGACTGCTATGAGTACCATAAACCGATATGTCGAACATGGTGACACAAAATATCTAGAGTACAGAAGACAACTTTCATACGTACTTTATCTACTCGAGCGACGTGCACGTAAACATAGTTCACGGACATGAATCGTAGACCACATCGGTGCACTTTGTTCGAAAGGCGTACCCCGATTCCGTGTCCGTGCGCGATGATTATGCGTAAGTGCGTCAGAAGCGTCTACATTATTTTTATAGACTTTACAGTATTTTTATAGACATTTCTTGCCAATTACTTTATTAATACAATAATTGCATTTTTGAAAGAAAAAAAAAATTAAGTCCAGACCTAGGAATCAAATCTGAGCCGGAATCGAACCATCTAACTGGAACTATGTTACTAAACCTCAAATTCTTCTATCCTTCCTGCACGTGAGTCAGGCCCTCGCTTGCGCCATTTAGCCGATAGTTAGAGAACTATTACGGCTTTTGTTATTGCTTCGTTACAGAGAGCATTTTTAACAAATTATGATGTCGCAGGCCGAATATTATAGTTTTTTTATAGATATTTCCAATTGCTTGATTAATACAATAATATATAAAATTTGAAAGATAGAAAAATCTTTGAGATAGTTTGTCTTCTATACTGTCGGTATTTTGTGGTGAACTGTAGTGCATTAGCGTGCGGCCACTAAGTGAGACAGTGCGCCGGCGCAGCGACATCACACCCTCAATTACCTTGTTATCTAATTTTGTCATGTATGCCTACATCATATTTAACGCAACATAAGCGAATAAATATTATGATTTCTGTTGATAAAAAACTGAAAATCATTACATAGTTATTTTAACAAACCAATGATCAAATGGTTCATTGGTTCATTAATATTATCATTTTAGTAATTCGGTTCAATTTTTTAATTGAAATGAACCGCCTTTACACGTATATCAAGGAAAAAAAAATAAGCTCATCACCGAATGCATATTTCGCAAACACACTGATATGTTTTATTATATATCTCTGGTGTTTTATAAGCTAATACAACTTTTTATACACTAAAACCTTCCCAGAAAAAGTGCAGTCACCCAGAAAAATATCAAAATCGCGAACATACAGACCATCTTATTTGAAGGAAATCATTTTTGAAGGCGGTCATAAAGAGTGAAATGATTCCTATTTTATCTATGAAGTGTTTTAACATCCAGTTATTTGTAACAATTTTATCAACTACTTTCCTTAAGTCTCTAGCGATATATTTACTTTGGAATCCTAAATCAGTTTTAGGATTTAAAAAGTGTTTTTCACGCCAATATTTTCTTTTGTCCAGTGTCCATATTCACGATCTTCATTCCGTGTCCACGGCAAGCCCATGTGGAGCTCTCAAAATCTTGAATCATTGTAAGTGGAGGGAGCTGCGCTTAGAAATGCATCAACGTGCATGCTCGGATATTTTTGAGCGCTGTATGGGCTTGCCATGGACACGGAATAAAGATCCTGAATATGAACCCTGAGGAGTTTGTATCTTCATGTTTTATCGCTTACGATTATCCGCCTAAGAACTTCTTTGAGTTTCATTTTTGATTTATTTTTGAAACTTTACCACCTTTGAAAATTTGTTTCGTTGATTAAAATTTACATTTTAATATTACCTTGCGAATAAACGAGTATAAATTTCTTTGTGTAAATGATAATACTATGCTGCAATCGTTGTTTGCAACAACACCCAACCTGGAAAACATATTTAGATGAACTAACACCTGGAAATATATCAAGCAAATAAAAAATATAGACATGAGTAACGCAATTCTCTGATATAAGCTATCGTTTCACCTACTGCAAAATATACTATGTATTTAAATTTAAAGATTTATAATTAAATATATCATCAACAAATACAACACAAGTGCTATACAGTCATGTAATCAGATTGTATTACACTTAACAATCTGTAATTGATACGTATAGACTCTCAAAACATCCATCCGGCAAGTACTAGAATAAATTAAGTTAGTAATATAATTATAGTTATATAATGTAGAGTGAAAACGTAGCGGACGCAGATGTCCCTCTAACAAGAGCGAGTGTCCAAGCGGTATCTAAATTCCGCACGACGAACGTGCGCCCGCGCCGGTGAAATCACTGGGTGGTTGTCAACTATTACGCTGTTATGTTAATTTATGTATTTTATACATAAATTGTTTTGATTTACTATTATTAATTAAAAAGCATTTTAATTAATATAAAACGTTGTTATATACATATATTTGGCAGATAGTGGATAAATGACTATATATGGACTACCTAATAATATATTTCCTTCCTTCTATTTCAGGTAATTATTACAATCAACTAAGTTTTCTTCGGCGATAAAGAATGTAAAGGTAAGTATGTTTTTGTAAGTAGATCAAACATTTATAAAGACAAAAATTGAGACCATTAATTACTACTAATGTAAAATATGTATAATCAATTACAAGAAGTAACTAGAACACTTAAAATTATAACTAGAAGTGAATGAAATACTTTACTATAGACGCTCCAAATGGTTGGTAACCTCTGTCCAGTTTCACCACAAAAACCAGTCGGCTCAGTTTTGCTTGCTGATGCATCGATCCTCGCTAATAGTAATTAACGATACAACCCTGCAAAATCGAATTATGTCGACAAATCGATTTGAAATCATCGCTCAAACGTGTGCTTTATTACCGATTTATAATACTTAACGATTTGACAATTCGAAAGCTAAAGTTATATTGACTTGAGTAGTCGGTGTTGCTACTTAATCACTACGAATGTCCAAAATAAATCGATTGTTATCGAACGGTAATTACAATACGTCGCAATCGAGTTACATAATTTCCTCTTTAGATATTGAGGCCTACTACATAAACGAAATCAAGTCCGAGCCTACGCGTGGTAGGTCTGAAGTTCATCATTATAAAGGAAGGGAAAGTTTCACTCCTTATTATTGAGAGTACACTTTTTTGCACAAATTGGAGTACTGCGCCCACCCTCTGAAATACGATCGCAACCAATTTTACTTGACACACCACACCTACTTTGAAATTATTACAGAAAATATTAAAAAATGATGTACCATAGCAGGTCTTTTTAAACTGGGCAGTAAGTAATGATCTCCTTGCGTGTGGTCTTCCGAGTAAGAATTTCGAATTCGATTTTACGAATACAATTATGGCACGCTTAATAACGGCAAATTTACATACTAATGATCTAATTTCAATCAACAATCTCAATTAACTAAGCAAAAAACACAGCAAATGATGTGCCAATTAAATTGGAATTCAAATTAGGTATGTTGATTATATAATTAAGTCAAGATATCGATGTCGATGAAATGGTTGTTATTTTCAACAAAAAATCTGACGCCGCACTACGACGGAATGCGACGTCTACATATATTTATCAGCATCGTCCAAACAGATCGTATAACACTACAAGTGCACGAGATTGTGACTAAATAAAGAGCGGTTTAACCGTTAATGGCTACTGACATCTTCAGCGCATTAATACCAATACTAGTTTTATAATAGGGAGTCGATTTACTGATTATATCGATAGCATAAATAGCAGAAATTAAGCCGTTCTATGAATAATTGGAATTGGTTTATCTACTTTACTAACAGATGATTATTAAACTTAGAAATAAATATATACAAACGTATATAAACACGTAAACACGCAAAAATAATAATTTATCAAATGTACGATGTAAAACAGACAGTTACACCATAAAATCGTACTCCTCAACAACTTCTTGGCGACAACGCAATAAACAAATTCCAAAACAAATCAATGTCAAACCGCGGCTGTCATAATATCGATACATCGATAGTTTATCGACTAACGACGTATCACATCACTTGGAATTAGTGCACGCTTGCCGGACGAACAAGATCAGTATGTAAAGCAGGTGCGAGGTTGCTCCGTGTAAGGCATAATGGTTGCTCGGAGGCTTTCCTGGAGACTTCCTTTGCTCGAGAGAAAGTCTTTCGTAGTTATCGATGATTAAATACGATCGTAGCGATTATCGATGATGTAATTGTTAGAAATAAACATGTTGTTGTTGTATTTGCTCTTCGTAGAAATTGACAT
This sequence comes from Herminia tarsipennalis, assembly GCA_945859575.2. Taxonomy (NCBI): domain Eukaryota; kingdom Metazoa; phylum Arthropoda; class Insecta; order Lepidoptera; family Erebidae; genus Herminia; species Herminia tarsipennalis. The sequence goes on along the minus strand of OX243846.2, from coordinate 14,259,806 downwards.
TAATATATGAGCGATTTAGTTGAAAGTTATATGAGTTAATTCAATTTGCAATTTAGTTGAATTTTAAAGTTGATGTAGTAAATTATTAATTCGGTTTTAATGACTAAACTAGCATTAAAAGTAGATTAGTCCGCGACAGGTCGGCATGGCTATCGGGGTACAAGCTTAGATGGGAAAGACGCTCTATCCTAGCCAAGAGTTCCTTTAATTTCAACCTTGTTTTTTTTCATATCAACCCATATAATGCCCCACTGTTGGGCATGGGTCTCCGCAGTAGAACGCAAGCTTAACGAGCGGGTAGCGCAGTAAGGCTTTAAAGAAGGTACGCAGAGGACGCTGCTGCCCGTCCTCTGAAATCCCTTAGTCGCCTAGACGACACCTACGGGAAGAGATGGGGCGATACTATTCTTATGCCAGTACCACACAGCCTGACCCAGAACCTTGCTTACACTTTACTTATATTTTTCAACTGAATTATAAATCCGCGAATTGCACTGTCGACCTATCACAGAATATTCAAAGAAACCGCAGCATTGTAATTAAAAATATATGTGCAATACTGAAAGTTATTTAAAACTGTTTATTATACGGCAATTAGCGCGCATCATTTACCTTAAAATTGCTTGACAGTCTGCTTGTGACCACGGCCGGTGCAACCTGGTCGAAACATCAAGCAATTTTAAGGTAAATAAGACGCGTTGATTCCCATATAATAATAGTTATAATTATGCAACGCAAAAGTTTAAATGTTAGTATGAAAGTTATTTTTTAAGCACATGCATGGATCAATACTTTTTTCTTTTTGTGTCAAAAATTACGTACTCTTTGATACAATGTATCATGAATCATGACGTGATTGGGGTGTAGCAAACTCGAATAGACTACGAGTAAAACGCTACGCTTTTAATGCCTCTGTGGCGCGGTGGGAGTTTGTCCGACTGCTACGCAAGAGGTCGTGGGTTCGATTCCCACACGGGACACCACTTTGTGTGATCCACAAATTGTTGTTCCGAGTCTGGTTGTTTATGTCTGTGACTTGTATGTTTGTAAAGTCCCCCGCGACACAGGGCTTGTATCCTAATGCGGGAGTCGTCTTTTTTAACTAAAAAAAAAAATGCTAGGGTCGACGTAAAAAATGAATATACAGTAATGTAGATGTTTACGGTATATTTTAGGATATCCTTATGTGGTTCACAGTAAAGCTACTGCTTGACCTTCGACTCGACACTTAACTACAAGCCACAAAGTCGACCACATCACATTAAATGATTTAATGTGTATTTTATACATTCTCGATGGCACTTTGTTTCCGTTACGCACTCGTAGGCATTAAAAATCGATGATTATATTAGTATTTCGTAACAGTTTCTATTGCTACTTGTTTTTTTTACTAGAACAGGAAGGCAGCCGGTTTTCTCATCGCTGTTAATTAAATACATTATCGAAATCGAACATGTTGCGCGGTTGCTTTGACAGATGTATTAGGTACTCGAATAAGGCTTGATAAAAGGAAATCTTAATTAAATCGATATTGCAACCTTATATGATTTCGTCAATGGAAGTAAGAGTTGATTGATTACTTCCTAAAATTAACGGTAGCTGTCCCAATAATCTAAGGAACTGACACTCAAGTGAGCAAATATTCACTCAACTTAGTATCCTTTCTTTGATTTTATCTACCTATATAATTAACTAGCTGAATCGCGTTCCATTACTCGTAGCATGCTGTTATATAGTCTATAACCTTCCTCGATAAATGGGCTATCCAACAGTAAAATATTTTTTTAATTCGAACGAGTAGTTCTTGAGATTTCAAACAAACAAACAAACAAACTCTTCATTCATCATTAATGGAGCATTAAAACATAGTCCAAGTCAAATTGCTCCATCAAACTTAACAAAATAAGCATACACCGTTTAAAACTTTTTCATTTTATTCATCGTTTAGAGGTTGGCTTCAAACGGAAAATAAATTGAAAACTGCCATCTGCCATTGTCATAGTTATGGTATTATGTTATGTAATATTTAAAATCTATGAAGGTCAATATATCTTTTCAATCATCCTTGTCTTTTAAAATCAATATCAAACCCATGTACATGATAAAATCAGTAGCCTACATCTCACACTTGAATAACTAAAATGTAGAAAGAGCAACGCAGATGTAAATACCGAGTTACAAGCCGACCGGCTGTAGATTATGTACATGACGTCTACTGTCTGCTACTAACATGAATTTATTTGAGCTTCTACAGTTAGTAAGTAGCAAATCAATAGCTGGTAGCGCTTGCGCATCGGAAGCGGCGCAAGAGCCGCCCCCGCGCTATTGTGCGCACCTACCGCCATCTATCGGCCTCGCGTAGTAGTTTACGACTTACCGAGCCCTAATGTTCAGTTACTGACCCTTTATTACGCCTCTGATGATTTCTAATAGATACCAATTCCGTTAAGAATACCAATATTGAATTTCTCGCCTGCAAAAGTTGTTGTTATTTATTTGTTGAACATTTTAAATGAAATTAACGGTTATGCTGTGATTTCCTGTTAAGGCTATTGAGTCTTATAACTAGCTTTTGCTCGCAGCTTAACTTTGCAGTTGCTCTAAACTGTCGTATTTCGTGAGATACATAAAAGTGTATCGAAATATACTATTTTTTGCTTCCTTGTTAAATTACGTTACCTCCTATGCAAGGTTCTAGAACCAACGACTCTACCTTGATCAATAATTAGTCAAGCAATCGTCAGTTAATGATTGTAATTAATACCTACTAGACTTAGTCCAGAAATCCGCTGTCCGCGTTTAGGTACTTTGGTTCCCAAATGTAAATCCAGAAATATAGCTGCGGATGAACCTACGATTGTCACACTTTTAATATTATTTTTGAGATTTATATTTAAATGTAATAACTTTCGCAAATTTCCATAAAATCTTTTAACCTGAATCGGACTCTCATGGTCAATCATAAATCTCCTAAATCTAGGACGCCCACCAAATCCGTTACACTTTTAGGAATGCTCCAGTAAAACCAATCTAATTAACCAAAAACAACCTCCCACAATCATCAATTAAAATAAATCGCCTTTAATTCAAATGGAACTACATGAAACTTCCGAAAAATGAAGCAATGCTCATCCAATTAAGCGACAGTTGTCGTTACACAATAAATCGAAGGCAATCTCAATTCTCAACAGGATTACAGTGAATTTCGTAAGCATCCGTCAGAAGAGTAGAGCAAAGAGACCGGTAACAACAGTCCTCTCATTTATTAATTAAAACCGTTGCTATTTAAACGCCAAGGCGAACTCAATACCTTTTTTATGTCCTCTTAATGAAGACCATAAATGGTACACTCTACGCTCCAGAATTTGCATTGATCTTAATGTAATTGCATATAGGAAATTTCTTTGTCAAGCTCCAATTTGGATCCAACTTGTCCGCTTGATATGTTGATGGTCCATTCAAAGTTTGATTCGCCCCGTGTAATACGTCACTTTTGTTTAGAGCTTATTCATTAGTAGTTTCTGTGAGTAATCGCATAGAACTAGAACCTAGAATTTTAATTGGAGTTCTCTCGACTAACTTTTAAAACTATATTATTCTAAAATTGGGCTTGAATTAACGGTCGTACCAATTGACTCTGATGCTAATTTTTGGACAATGTGGTAACAAATCGATTCAATATTTCAATATGCATTTCTCATTGACAGTAAAATATGACGACTAATGAACAATGAAATAATTTGAAAAGTCAACTCCAATAAATTGAATCATACGTGGGCAGAGTGCTGAGATTATATGTCAAATAATTTATTTCATAATATACGAGACCTACAACACAAAAGTATGACTAATGATACATTTTATATACGAATTTCAATAATTATTATTTTGTGATTCCTTAGCAAACTTAAGTTTAAGTGTTAGTATATAATTTTTATAAACATTCTGTAGAAATTTCTTATACCTACAGATAGCCTGCAGCCTTATCTTTGAAAGATATTATGTTGGTACATTACATCTAGACATGTGTAAATTGTAATTATTAAATATATACTACGCGGAATAAATATCATCAAAGATGACACAATTGCAACAGGAAAACTTGTGCATCTTTGACACTATGATCCCATCATTTGTATGTAATCATCATTAAAACAATTAAACAAGAAAAATATGTAAATTATACACTAGATTTTTTTTACAATTGGAACTCTATAATCGAAAAAAAGTATTGTTGGGTTTTATCCTTTATGCTTAGTAACAAAATATCTTTGTCATTGTCCTTATGATGATCAAATAATAAAACGGTTGTTTCAAATCCTAAATCTAGAAAATATACCCGTTCGCAACGTTAACAGTTGGGCCGCGGTCCGCCAGATACGATCACCTTGCCTGGTGGGTGTATTCTCCCTTTGTTCGTGTGGTGTATCACCTAACCTTGCAGTATGGGATACTGCTTATAGTCATAAAGTGACAGCATAAAATTTCATGCTAGAATGAGATTCAAATGGACCAATGCAAAATCTATTGGACAAAGTAATATTGTTGTTGTTTCTCCAATAATATGTATCACGTTCGCCTACATGCTCCTTACTGTAATTAAATCTCTATATGATGTCCTCCTACGACCATCGAAATAATATGCCTACGACTGGCATCCGACACCTGGATTGGCACAATGCCTATTAAAATAACAAACAGCTGGTCTATAAATCATAATTCGAGTTTGATACTAATATGCCATAATAGCATTGTGCCTGTACCTTGCAACTGTAATCAAGCGTCAAGCGCGTCCGTGTACCTACTCTTAATGCCTATGGTTTTGTACTGCACGCAATGATATAGTAACTTAAAGACTTATAACCCCCTTATTCATAATAATTTAGTAACAGCATTTTTACTATTGAATGTTTTGTCTTGATGAATGAAACTTGTTACTAAAGTATTTTGATTATGAGGGTGGCTCCTGCTAATTTAGTAGTTGATAATATCAACAAATCGTAACTAATAATATAAACTTACTTAACTTACCCTGACTGCTAAGCTTCTGGTCGTGGGTTCGATCCCTACCCAGAATAAAACTTTGTGTGATGAGCTCGATGGTTTATTCTGTGTCTGGGTGTAATTTATATATAAGGTACAAGCTCTGCTTATTTTGGGATCAGATGACGTTGTGTGAGTTGTCCAAAAATATTTATTATTATTAAATAATATCTTGGAGATCGCGATTACCTACATACACGCGAACGTAGTCAGGGGCTAAAGCTAGTAAATAAACGGAGATGTTTCACATTTCAAAACCAAACAAAGGTTACCCTGATTGTTAGCCGAACTAAGCTGTTGTGTAACACATACTCATCAATATCGACTGTCGCATATACCATTAACACTTAACAATTGTCTGGCCATATCATCCTGAGGAATCTGCCAGACATTTGAAGTGAATGCCAAGGCTTGGGCGCCGCGTGTGGGCAGGCCATTGTAACACTGTGTCATTGTTAATTTGTATTAGAAATATTGGGCCACTACTATTATTGTGTCAATATTATAAATGTTACGATATGAATATGAGAGGGTATTGTAGGTAAACTTGTTCCAGGACCTTTTATTTTTTTGTTTTAAAATTGTTCACGATTGCTTCTTCCGTGTTGCTTTGTCCAAATTAAAAGTTGACATAGAAATATTGCCGTTAATACGTGACAATTCAGTACGAGGAGTACAAGGAAATTTATTGCTAAAATACTGGTTGACCTATTTTAATCATTCTAGTTTATCTTTATCTCTTCTATAATGTGTATTTTGTGTCTTTTTAAGTGTGTGCCGCTAATGCTATGATAGGAAGCACAAATAGCACGTGTATTAAGAGTAATTTATGAATTTTATCTAAACCCGTATTCCATAAATCTAAGACAGCTTCCGAATATTTGAGTGGTGTTAGATTTAGTTTATTTGTAACTGTACTTCTAGTAGCGACAAAGCTAAGGCGTCGCGTAGGTACAAAATATCAAGGGCTGTCATATTACCGGATCTTGCACAGAGATTATGACGTCTGACAGGAAAGTTTGAAACTATAAAACATTTTGCGCTGACCCTAAATAAATTGGTATAACGGTAGGAGAATGACCATGAAGTGGAATTTCAACCCATAGATTGTATAACGCATAAAGCTACTTCTGCTAAATCTGAAAACACAAAACAGCAAATTAAATAAGGAACCATTAAGGTGAATCTTAAAGTAGATTTAGTACAGCGTCATGTTATAAAGTAATCACACTAGCAACGTAAGTGCGAAACACGTTAATGTTTGGAAACAGTACACCAGTAAACAATCATTATGTTGTTACATCTACGCCCTAGGAATACTGGCGTGTCTTGCAGAATGGCACTACTTAAAAGAGTATCCAGATCCTACAACCTACACAGACCTGTTCAATGATTGCCACGTCAGCCACAACCAGTAGTGAAATACCTATTCTATATTCTATTAATGTTCGCTATCACTGCCTTTGACTCCCATCAAAAGAACACTTCATTAGTCTTCATTGCGAAGCCTCAGAAGCTGTCTCAAGACCAATTTTCCGACAAATGAGAATCTTTCTCAATACAGATACGAGTAGGTACTATGTTCATCGTGATTCGGTCAATTCTATCAACCGGTTGAATATGTAGCCGACTATTTTGTAGCAAGCGCGAATGAATGTGCGGGAAACCTAAGCGGCTCAAATTCTAGGTAGCGTGCTTTATTAAGAGTACGTGGTAGGCATGCAGCATGAAGATCTTGACCTACAGCATTATGTCCCGCAATAGGCGATTATTCCCCGCCTTCATTGAGAGCGGCGATAGACCTTAATGACAGCTCAGGTTGCACTACATCGGTGTGTTATCATTCACTGAAGGTCGATTGCCTGTAATGTGCCTGATTAGCAGGTGGGTTTTACGGCTGGCTGTTGCGTAATATGAGGCTCTGTATTGTTGGTACTATGCTTTACATCATAGCAGATAATGTTATCTAAGCTTTGATATACGAGTTTGTATAGACAGCAGCAACAGTCGACAAAATTATAGCTTTTACATAAATGTCCTAAAGATATTATTGACTTTGGCTATTAAGTATTATTAAATAATATGTTTATAGTTCTGTTAATAACATAATATGACCGGCTCCGAACAAAGTGTTGTAGTGTAGTACACTACACTACAACACTTTGTTCGGAGCCGGTAATGTAATTACATTTAAAGCGACTTCTTTTGTAAAAAAAAACCCAAAATAGGTTTTTTAATACTTCATCTAAGCATTGATAATAACATGTCTTGTACTAATCAGACACCACCTTAGATAGTGCAACCCTAACAGGTTTGTAATAAGTTGTCCAGTTACAGATTTTGCATCATTAGACCCGTAGCATAAATCCTATCAGGATAGATGTCATCTAAAGTAAAGCTCAAACTGTAGCAATTTGATTACATAAGTACCCTGCAACAGCTATTGGTGTTGCACATAGCGTATAAATAAGCTGCTACATAAACCAGCTATGTTATGGCAAAACCGCAATTGACCATATTTTTGACGACCAAATTGAAATAAAATCGATTTGCCAATCGTGATAAATTATATCGAGTTGTACCTAAATAAATATTACTCATACTCAAAGAAACAAGAAGGAAGTATATCTTTAAATTATAGGCAAAATGAATCCTCTCTTCGCAAATAAAACTAAGTTTTATTTGTAAACAAATGTTGATAAACTTTCGTGATTTGTACACATTATAAAATGATATATACTACGGGTCTTAATCGCGTGAATAATTTAAGGTAAAATACCTTATTTATTGCCTGACGTTTCGACCGTATTGCAACGGCCGTGGTTACAGGTCGACTACCCGGGACCAGTCTACCTGTGACCACGGCCGTTATAACACCTTAAATTATAAACGCGATTAACACATTTGACAAACATAAACCAACAGATTACCTGGCGACAATATAAGTATTATCTATACCTATATTATAAAGCTAAAGAGTTTCTTTGTTTGAACGCGATAATTTTAGGAACTTCTGGTCCGAATTAAAAAAATATTTTACAGTGCGATAGCCCATTTATCTACAAAGGCTATAGGTTATATAACGTTACGCTACGAAGCATTGAAAAATGTTGCAAAAACGGGGAAAATTTACGCAGACGAAGTTGCACGGCTCAGCTAGTATGATATCTAGTACGATATAAAATTAAAGGCATAATTCTATCATCTAGCCCCGTTACACTCCTAAGTTTTAGGATTCCATTATGATAGTTACTACGCTCATAATCTTGTACCTATTACTTTGACGTGCCTGGAATGATAGTGCGGAGAAACGGATTGATTTCTATTTAGATACCTGACGTTTACATAAGGGTTAATTATATAGAGACAAAGAGCTTAACTACTTGCAGAAAATTAGTTTCTGACCGAAATTATTGATATCTCTCCCTTCGTCTCTTCAGCTATCTACAGAACCCCTACACAAGAAGCTTAAACGCTCGTTGAATAGAATGACAATCGAATAGAATGACATAGTCGCCCGCTTAAAGCCGCGAATATGTTTTTTTCAATAAGATTTGCGGTTTTACGCGCGCATCGATGTCATTCTATTCCATTGCATTTTATTCGTAAACGTTTATGCCACTTGTATGGAGGTGTACGGTGGTATGGAGGAGATTAGTGAGTATATAAGAGTTCTAATAGACTAGGCGGCAAAGAATAAACTCATCCTTGAATTGAATAATGCCGAGTAGAACTGTCAGTTAGCACTTTATAAAACACTAGCTGTGCCCGGCGGTGTTACCCGCGGTTTATTAGCCTATGTGTTAATCCAGGGTGTCAACTAGCTCCATACCAAATTGTATTAAAATCGCTCCAGCCGTTTAGACGTGAAGAAGTAACAAACATACACACTCACATTCTCACAAACTTTCGCTTTTATAATATTAGTGTGATTACAAATTAGTCATAAGGAGATGTATAATATATATCGCTGGATTGGTATTACTTCCATATATTCCAATAACCTCTACTCCAACCAGCAATGTGTATCGAATTAGTAGAGTTAGACTGTCTTAATTCAGTGTACTGTAATAAGCGCATTAAATCTTAAATCTCCAAAATGGTAAACCTCACAAATAATAATAGGTACAATAAGATATACCTATTAGGTATATTCAATGAAGCATAAAACCTATAAGGTTGGTAACATTCATTTTATCGTAGAGGACTGCATTTATACGAGTAACATCTTTATCCTTGCATAGTATAAAATAAAGTCGCTACCGCTGTCTCTGCGCTTAGATCTTTTGAACTACGCAACGGATTATAATGTTGTTTTAGCAATAGATGGAGTGATTCAAGAGGAAGGTTTATATGTATAATACATCTTCCCGCGGGATCGGGATCTACACGTACGAAGTCACGGGTGTCCACTAGTTCCCTACAAATTATTTAGGCACAACAAGTATAAATCGTTTTTGTTGCTGTAAATGATCACAAATATTCTCTTTTGAGACATTAACATACGTAGTTTCATATTCTATTGATGTACCTACGTAGTTGTAAATGTTTAATACGAGAACTTGCTCATGACAGTACAGAGACAGGTTTCCTTACACTGTATCTTTGAATCTACAGACTTGTTTTCACTATCCATACCTAGTTGACGTTAACCAAAATATTTACATACTTATAGCTATGTAATTACAACCTCATAACCATGAAATAAGTATGTTTAAGAGACGATTACATTGAAGAACAAGTGAGAGTAAATGCTGATCATACTACCGATAGTATAAACTTTTGTAAATGTATTTGTAAATAGTAATATTTTTAAATTACTCATACGTTAACGATTGCGCATAAACCAGTAATCATATAAATGAAAGTCACTCGTATTTTTTCTTAATCACAGCGTTAAAGAGACAAGGTGCAAGAACTAGTCATTAATTTTGACCAGATGTTCACTAAAAACAGGTAATATCTCAATTTTGAGTTTAAAACAGCAATTTATCATGTATGAATACTATGATCATCTGTGCAATGCATAAATCTTACCTTGGCAAGATCTTGAACACGGCGATATCGGCTCAAACGCAACAAATTACTGTAATCATCGTCGCACGCGCACAATTTTAACCATTTCATAACTATACCAGTGTCATTATACTCACACATCGATAGAGAATTTCTATGAATGTTACATGTAGTGTAATTTGTTTGTCAGTGTTTTAGTACTGCGCTAATAAATGAAACATGTCTAAAGTCCGGTTTAAGTAGGTGACTTTCAGGAATAGTCGATTAAAACCGAAGAAATAATTACGTCAATCGATAATCATTTGGAAACGGTAATTAAACCCTTTTACATAGATGCTAAAATAGAACTATATGGCACTATTTAACACTAACAAGAAGCATAACAAATGTAGCAAAAACTAGGTAGCCTATTGGCACGAAATTGGATAACAATAGTTTAAGGAACTGTCAGACTATATAGAGAATAAATAAAACTATTTCAATACTCCTTGTACAAAACTTTTTGTTCACGACAACATTTTTTACTGCTAACTGCACTTTTTGCAATTAAATGTTGTATGTTTACTGAATGAGGAAACTCTATGTATATTATTTTTGATAGGTTTAATCGCAACGTCTCGTATTTTTTTTTATTTGATTGATCAATGAGTTTTGCTTTCGTATAGGTTTTTTTTTTATAACACTATGTTTTATTGGTTATAATAATCAATTCCGCCGTTCTAATAGAGACGTAATGTAGTAAAACAGACGTAACAAGATATTAGTTGGACTTTTATTGCAAAAATTTTAAAGACGCATATATAGTGGCGCCATGAGAACTAATAATGTATTAATCAAGTTTATAAATACATGCTATTTTATGTTATTTATGTTACCATTTTTTTATCTTTAGCAGTCAAAAATTGTTGTATCAGATTTTTTCGTGTCTACTTAACATTCAAAATCTTGTCAAAATTTGCTCGTAATTTAGCCATTGAAACAGAGGTGTCACTTCCTTATAGCATAGTTGACTGACAATATTGTCGCAAAAAATATATATATCTTTGGTATAATAGACGAGTAAACTTGTAGGCAGTGAGCAGCAACCTGTTTTGATCAATAGCACTAAATATATAGGTGTAAAAGAACGGCTCTACAAAAAAATTCTGCACACATTGACGCACACGTACAGTCCTCTACATGCGTAGTCGCGGTTACAATTCGACCGAAATTTCCGTACCTACGTGTATTGATTCGTTTGTAGTGAGCCGGTCATCTATACCTATATAATTGATGTCAATAGGCATATATACACACACGCTCATAATGAGTGAACTTGCATTAAGGGAGGAGACAACCTTGCCCGACTTAGTGTCGAGTCTCGATAAACATCAGTGTAGATTTATGATGATATACGTTCTCGAGGTGATGCGATTATTATGCATCGATTTAATCGATGTTCTCTCTCGATACTCCTACAGTATCGATAATGTTTAAAAAAGTACTTTAGTTTTATGAGTGAGCTTTGAATATTTCCAGACTAATAGAAGAAGAAAATATTTTGGTTCTTGTTTGATTAATATATTGTTGAAAATCATATAAGATAAGATTTTTGAAAATTAAGATTGTTTAATGATATTTATGCAAATTACATGCATTTGCGTGGTAGGTGTAAGAAAATAAATCTACCATACTTTATTAATAAACCTGAGAATATTGGTTTTAGTACCACTTCTGGCCAAATTTGGCGGCTTTTTACTAGCATTAGATGCACAGGTATAAAGAAAAGTACCCAGTATAGTTCAACCCCCCTCCCCACGTATCTCCAAAACGGTAAACTTTATGTCTATGGCATAAAACCCTACATCATACAGATTTTTTAATGCTTAATTAAATAATTCCTTTGCAAAGATTTTGTTTGTCAGAACTAAGTATTTAAATAAAGCATTTGACGACTCTGAATGCAGCAGCTTACTTTATATGGCGATTATAACTTGAAATCTACATGTTTTATAATAATTATACATAGATGATCAATGGGTTAAGTGTTGCTATAAAATATAAGCACATGGACACACCAGGCGAAGGCTAATGAGTAATAGAACCTTCAGCCTTAGATGACAAACCTATTTACATTATCTCAAAGATGATGTAAGTGCTGTTAATCTTGTTTATGAAATGTGAATTAGACCAATTAATGGATATTTACAGATTACGTTATACGTCTCTTCATATAGACAGGGAGGAGAGCGCCAAAAATGCAAGTACTTTATAAACGCTGATTTTTTTTATATTACGTCACAGTGGAGTAAAGAAATAATACTTTGGTCAGTCAGCTGGGTTCCTTAGCGTTTGGCGAAGAGGCAGGTTAATTTTTTTTTCGACTGAACTAATTACATATATAGTGCTTTTTAAAATTAAAAATAATATTTTTCTTGTAGTATATTAATTCAAAATAAGTTATACGTTTGTCAGTCATACAACATTTTGTAACCAGGCGCGACAGTCACACGTTAATGTTGTATTCATGAATAGTGCTCTATCTGAAATTTAGTTTATCTGTATAGAATATTATCAGAATTACTTAACAATTAGTCAGTCAACATAACTCTGTAACAGATGCCGTAGCCGATTAAAGTCATGTACGTGAAACGCTAAGGAATCCAGCTGTGTAGTAAGTATTTATTAACTCCACTAATGTGACATAACATCAAAAAATCAACCTTAAAAGCCCGAAAATTTTACGTGATAACGTCATAAGAAAACATTGATGACATTGCAATAAACAACCATCCCTGTGACAGTTTTAGCCTATCAGCAGGCGGAACACGTCATGAGCGGAACGTGAGCGGTGACGTCACACTTATTCGTTAGTGCAGCCTGTCATCGATCTTTATCACGTCAAAAAAAATATATAATAATAATATTTTTTCCCACAGATCTAAGCGTACACAGGGACTGAGTAGAAAAAAAGTGGCTCATGGCAGAGCAAACAAATTGCCTATAACTATTTATTATAAGGGAATTAACGCGCATTGTTGCCGTGGCCGTTGGCCGTGGTCTCAAGCGGTCAGTCCGCTTGTGACCACGGCCGGTGCAACCTGGTCGAAACGTCAAGCAATTTTAAGGTAAACAATGCGCGTTAATTCCCGTATAATAAATAGTTATAATCATGCAACGCGAAAGTTTAAATGTTAGTAAAACAAATTGCCTGTTCTTTAGTCTAGAAAGTAACGCTGTTTTGACTGAAACTGGGAAAATATGTGATTACGATATGAGTATACCATTTCTAAGCAACACAAAATATATAATGATAAACCAGTAATTACGTCACCTATTCTATACACTTGTATGGTACGCTAGTAATATAAAGCAGGGTCAGTACAGCACTGGATCCTCTATAACAATGCTAACTGCTTTATTAACATAACATAGATGTTAAAGTAGAACATATGGAAGGTCATGATGGATATAACAACTATTAAGCTCCGTACTCACATACGGTATTACTCGATAGTTTATCCGAAAGCGAGTAAAAAACACCGTGTCGATAACAGAATTCACAGTTCGGAGGCGTACGTAAATTTATTCGGTGTACAGATACGTACATTTTTACTCGCTTTCGTATAAAATTATATGGAGTTTTACTCGCGGATATACCCGTGTGAATACCACTGTCTTAAAACCTTGAAACGTACCATTATGACTTAACTAATCTATGTTTCAAGCTCTACAAACTGTGAATACAAAGGAGAACACAGGCTGACTGTTGCGTTTATTAGTCTTGTATGTAATAAGAATGTTATGGAAATTGAAAGTAAAATATTCACTTTTATCCTGTCGTCCAAATAATTTAACATTTTGTATACGTTATAAGAACTAAACCAATCGATTTAAGACAGCGAACATAGGATATATTTATATATTTTAATATAAAAGGTTCTTTTTTATATATAAGTACACGCACTTTGCGCAAAAAATTAGTTTAGCTAAAAATAAGATAAATAATCATTTAAATGTATATGGATAAAAAAGAATGTACCTCCATAATGCTCACTGATCAGTAGTTGATTTAATATGATATAATTTAGTAGATGGACGGGCCATAAATGGACGTGGTTGCGACGCCGCGGATTCAATAAAAAGTTGAATATTAAGCAAAGAAAAAAGTTATACAGTCGCGCACACAAATCTTCATTTACACTTTCTTAAATCGGAAATCATAAATAAATGTTTTATAAATGTTCCTGCTGATTTAATTCTATTATTAGTATTTACTTAGCGTTTTTTCGTATTTTATTTTATTTAAACCTCTTAAGTCATTGACAGATAGATTTGAAATTAATTATTTATTTTAGACTTTAGAACAATGCATTACACAAATAATTCTAAAACATATAATTGATATTTGAATAAATCTAGTAATAAAATTGTTTTTTTTTTCTCTCATTCTATTTTCAAATAAAAATAGAAGAAGACACAAAATGAAATTAAGTCAAGATAAAAGTACCTAAGCATGCCTTTGCTTAAATTAATACGATAAATATCTAATATTTTCACGTATTAATGAGGCAAAAGCATTTAATTTGATTTATAGACTGATGATGCTTATGGAAACCTTTAAGAACGCAAGCAAATTAGTTTGCACCAAGTGAAAAATACCTGTAATTAAAACCTCACGATCCGGTCCCACCTTTACGAGTGACTTTATCATTTCGACCGAAACATTATACCTTTACGTACTAAGTAATATTAATTGAGTTATAAAATCGTCAGTTTATGATCTGTCAAAGTGAAATCTAATAAGCTAATATGATACAGATAACTTTGATATTTATAGTGTCAGCACTTAATTGCATATCTTCTTGCAGATAACGGTTCAATAAAATTAGAAAATATTTATTACACTTTATACTGGAGTCATAAAAGTAATATTTATAAATGTAACAGTCGATGTATTACTTTAATCACTGGGCAATAGATTTATGATTGTTACGTATTTAAAAGAGTAAAATTTATATAAATTAAGTTCCCAGAGTCAACTCAACTGGTATTTTATTACAATTTTCAAGTTTATAGTTCGGAAATGAAATTAAAGATTAAAATTTATTTGTTTGTAACATGGTAGGTACTTATTTCGTCATAATCTCCCGTCCATACGGCTTATAAATCATTACCTCATCTAGTATGTATAATTTTTAAGTTTTTTTAAATATGTAATTAATAATGGAAACGGTACTTAATATTTAAATTAATAAGCGCCAATTGGAGTGATTAAATATGCATTAAAAATAGTATAAAATAATAAGAATCTAATTTAGACTTTTTTCAGTTTATTATATCGTTGCTAGTTCTTTCACTGTTGGATAGCACATAGTTTCATGTTGATAAAGCTAATAAGTAGTTTGTTATCGACTGTATTTATAAACTCTTCGATGTCATTAAAAAGTGGTAGCTGTCAAACAGGCTGACATTCAGTTTGAAATATCAATCTAAAATTAAGCCTTAAGAAATAAACGCTGGAATACCGTAAATATCAGACAGAGCTTGGCAACCTTAGAGATGTCCAGCGTTGGCAAGCTCTGTTCGATTTTTTTTTATATTACCTAGTATTTTAACTAAAAAGCAAATAGGACCGAAAAATTTAAATTCGAGTTATCGTGATTATAAAAACAAATAGTTTTTAACTCATCCAAATAATAATTAAATAATTACCATAATTAGCATTCTATAAGTATATTATTACGTATTCGCCAGATAAATCTGAGCGATTTTTCCTATTCTTTTTTAATTAATGGAAGTCTAACTGGTGTAACCATCCAACGTCAGCATTTATTGTACATTTCGACTGAACAAAAACTTGGTCATGTATTTTTCACAGGTTACACGCGGAGCTGTGAAAATAATGGCAGAACATTTTGCCGCCATTTTGACAACCTCATCAGAGCACTTGTTTAGTTCATAATGATAATAACCGTAGTGCAATAAATGTCACATGCGTGTGACATTTATTGCACTACGGTTGAGTGACACGCGGTACGCATCCCTCCAAACAAGCTGATCATAAACAGCTGAGCAGCTCATTCATTGGCTTGTGCTTCTGTTCGTAGCTGTTGAATCATAGACTATACACTAATACTAAGACGTTGAATGTCGCTTTGAAAGCAAGCGTGTGAATGCAGCTTAAGATACCATAATATAAGTAGCTATAGGCGTTAATGTAAGCTGTAAACAATTTGTAAACTGGTACTATTTTGTGCAATGCATTAGTTTACTTAGTACCACTTTGCAGTTATGATAATAATGACACTAGAAATATACCTATTGGATAATTTTAACATGTTTGTGACACAAAATTGAACCCTATCATACTTAATAGATACATTTTACCTAATATTTTAAACTAGCTGTCCCTCGCAATTTCGTGTGCGTAAATTTTCCCCGTTTTTGCAACATTTCTCATTGCTGCTTCGCTCCTATTGGTCGTAGCGTGATGTGTAACGGCTATCCACTAGTGAAAGATTTATTTCAATTCGGATCAGTAGTTCCTGAGATTACCGCGTTCAAACAAACAAACACTTCAGCTTTATAATATTAGTATAGATGATAATCTTCCTTGACGTAGTAATATCAGATTCTCATTGTAAGTGAATAATAGAAGAATCTTAAAACTAGCAGTGTCCTGTTGCAACGAGTACATGTAAGGTCAAAAATTTCTACGTCTTACGTGGTAGAAACTTGACTTTAGACTCTAAAGTAACGTTAACCGTTTCCAAATTCTAAGTATCTACTTTATGCACATACCTAATAAAATTAATACTTTAAATCTAGAGTTTCAAGTTTAAATACTCACCTAGAGTGTCGGAAGTTCCTGCTTTTTTAGCTTCATTCTGTAAGAGTTAATTTATTGGTTCCTAGCTGATTATTTTCTCTCACTACGGAAAAAAACTTATTGTGAATTTTGAGATAATATGATTTTTTTTATTAAATATATCAACATCACGCCATAACTTAGCCATCTTAATAACGTAAACATGTACAAAATAACCCACACAATATACCTACGTTCTAGCAAATGTAATAATTAAATATAGAACACCGGATGGTAAACAAATAAATGCAAATTAAAATAATAACAGATGTTACCCAATCAATATATCTGGTGTGCTCACATCAAAATTATTATTTGGCTATTTTAAAACGGTTTCATAATCAATTTGATGCCTCCGTGAAGGCCATAGATAAACCAGTTGGTAGAAATTTTTATTTTTTAATACACCCAACTATAATTCGTTATTGGTTCAGTGCAAACAAGCCAATTTTGATTTACGTCATGCATGTGCATAAAAATTATACTGGTTTTGTTACGATATGCATTTGAAATTGGACAATTTAAATCATAGGTAATCATATTATGCTTAGCTTTAGTTGTTCTAATAAACTAGAAGCAATAAAACCTTGATATAATGTAATAAAGCTTTAAGCACTGCCAGTGCTTAAAGCTTTATTACATTTTGCATTCATTTCATTTAAAAAAAAAAGCTTAATTAAATAAGAAATACTTATTATTTTCTTATGACAACTTTGTATATGTCTTATTATAAGAATGGCAACACGAAAATTTATTAAGTACTTTTTTAAATATTGTTCTATATTTGAATAATTTGATATTCTCAACCACTTCATCAACATTTTTCTTTAAAGAATTATGCTAAAGATTTTCTCGTAGCAATCACTAGATGCCTGCCATAGAAATATCGGGCGGCTGGCCTCGGCTTGATATTTACTAAGAGGAAGTCTAATAAACTGCAACGGGCCCCTCTAGTTGTATTGTAGCCGTGATAAAGGCGTGACCACCTACGAACTAGGAATGCGTTGGTGAAACGGGATTTATACTGAACGACAGGTCCGACCGTCTACTTACTTGTTATGTTTTGTAATTTCTAAGGCATGTTTAGCTATTGCTCAGAAAAAAATACATACATAACAATAATTATAATAGGTAATTGTACATGTATGTAACCATAAAGGACTGTGAAAACAATAATAATAATAACACACTTGGCGAGCGGCTTGGCGATCGCAGTAAGGCTTTAAATTACGCAGAGGACGCTGCTGCCTGTCGTTCGGTGTGACATCTCTTAGTCGCCTTGACGACACCCACAGCAAGAGATGGGGTGATACTATTCTTAAGGCATTAGCCATTAACAGCTAATATTTTGCTCATATTAATGCCACTTTTATTGTAAGCTAGCTGACCCGCGCAATTTCGTCTGCGTAAATTTTCCTCGTTTTTGCAACAGTTTTCATTGATTTCAGTGATGTTATATAGCCAATAACCTTGCTCGATAAATGGGCTATCCAACAGTAAAATAAATTTTCAATTTGGGCTCGTAGTTCCTGAGATTATCGCGTTCAAAAAAACAAACTCTTCAGCTTTATAATATTAGTATAGACTAGCTGACCCGCGCTACTTCATTTGAATAAATTTTCCCCATTTTTGCAATATTTTTCGACGACAGAAACCGCTTTTTTATACTACGAAATGAGAAGACGGCCAGGTTTAAGCCAGGGTTAGCATGATGCTTACCATCAGGTTAACTCTCAGGTCACTCAAATCCTTGTTTGGCAAAGATCTGATACATTAGTTCATAAGACTCTTTGCCCAGTAATTAAGTACACTTGCTACAGTGCCATTCAACCGAAACACAGTGATGTATTAACATCACTTTCACTGAAGAATAATTGACACTATTGTGATACCCACCAAGACTTCAATAATAAAACATCATATCGTAAATCTTTTATTATTTAAATTTATTTTTATAATAATCTATCATACGGCAATTATATGCAATTAAAATATAATGATTTGCAACTGAATTTGAATACGAGTTTGATTGATTTTAATTTCCTCATTATATTATACGTCTGACTTTTCAGACTTTGTAGTTGGTGCTATAAAAAAATAAAATGCTCTTTTTTTACCACGAAGGTTATATGATACATACGAAGTTGATATCTTCGAAGACATGCATTTGATTTGGTCACTGATGGTAATGAAATATATTTGACTGACCTGTGGATCTAGTGGTTAGTGACCCTGACTGCTAAGCTAGAGGTCGTGGGTTCGATCCACACTCAGGATTAAACTTTCTTCTTGACGGCTTGTTCTGTGTCTTGGTGTAATTTATTTAGAAATATTTATGTGTATTTATCAGTTGGGTGGTTACCATAGTACAGGCTCTGGCAAATATTATATTATTATTATATTTACTATAAGCCTTTACCAAAAATAAAATCTTTTACCAGGCTTACCACGCCATACCCTAAAGGGACCCTAGAAATCGATGTAACGAGATGACCGATTTCCAATGCAAATTTGAATCACTTTTTTAGATGTGGATTTTTTTAAACAGATTTCTCAAACCTATACCTAAATAACCTACTTATCTGTCGAGCGTGAGCTTTTTAGGTCTCATGATTTTCAAAATTTGATATGATACAACAAGTGAATAATCTTTGGTTTTGTGTGTCATTTTTTTATCATCACTTTTTTTAGTACGTTTGAATTACAATAACTGAACAGATAAGTATGTAAATACATTTGACGGGTCACGAAACAGAAATTCGATATTCGTTTCTTAGGTCGTATACAAGAAAGTCGTTCCATATAAATCGCACGAAGGATTTTACTAGTCAACATTATTATGGCACTGGTATGCGTTGTACCCAAGGTTTAGAGTATCACCTTTCGTACAACTTGCCAATGTTAAATTAGAATAGGCTAGTTCCCGATTAGTCCATTTAAGGTTAAATTGATTAGAGAATTTTATATTTTAGTTGCATTATTTGACGGGCAAGGTGTAAGGCAGGATTTTTTGACACACATGAGCAATAGTGCAAGGCAAGTTGCTGTTGCTGGCAAATACCAGAGTAGATACTACTCGTGCATATCAATAATGCTCGATCAATACAATGGCCAAAGTAATTAACTCTGGCAACTTTATTCACCGGCAGAAGTGCAAGTGTCTCAACAATTATAGTCTTCTGCACATTCATATATCTCATTGACGTAGGTATAGACCTGGACTGCGCCATAACCTCACAAAATGAACCACTCTCTAGAAAGAGACAACGCTATTTTGTGGACAATACCTGGAAAAGAGACAAGGCCGCAAGAGTTTTTCCTCTCTCTCACACTTTGCAGTCAATATTTACTCGGTCGTGGTCCAGGTCTTTTGTCAATATTCTGGTATTCCATTAAGTAGTAATGGGCGCAGTGATTTTTTACTTTAAATTTTAAGAGGAATATCTTAATTTATTTTTGAATAAGTACACAAGTTTACGGAAGATTGCGGTGGATTTAAATTTTATAATTTAAATCCACCGCAATCTTGGGGTAAACTTGTATACATAATACTCAACAACAATCAATTTGAAACCGGCATAAACAATAGAGCTGTTTTCAATATTTCTAGGTTCTTACTAATTATAATGTAGATGGGCAATAAAAATGGTTTCAGTATGAAATATTATTTTATTATACATTATTTAAATAAGTACTCAATCAAATTAGAATCATAAAAAGTTGATTATTTTAATAGGTAGGCAACCTGTTAGATTTATTACTCACTGAATTAATCACATCTAATTGTACATTTTATTAGTGATATCCTAAATTCAGTACATATTAAATAAACACGTTTTGTTAATAATACGAAATGGAATGAGATAAAATAGATTGCACCGCTTTAATGTTGTTTGCGAGGCCCTACATTAGGTTAGTTTAAGTGACACGAAATAATCATTTTATACTTGTCATAAACGTAAATATCTGTCGTTAAAGTCAAACAAGAGTTAGAGGTTGCAGGGCTCGGTGTAATAGTTTATCCTAGAGGTGCGCGCGCTCCTCGCCGCGTCCCTTGCGCCTGCGCTGCCGCCGCCGGCCGCAATCAAACCACGATACATCATTTTAATACTGGACATGTCACCGCAAATCCAAATCTCCAATGCAAATGAAACGCAGCCAGTGTACAAAGTACGATCTAATGGCGAAGTATAAATTATAAGACAGGCTAGTTTTGTTATCTGTGCGCGTCTCTCTATAGAATTCCGTTGAGATTATACGATGAATACATAATGGGCAGATATTTATACTGCTTTGCAAAATTTCGCAAGTTTGATTATTCTATGTAATCAATACTTACGATCAGGCTTGACCTCTCCATCTATTTGATATAGTGAATCCAAAATGCTTCTTTTCTATTATGTTTAAAACATTAAAATGAAATTTCAATTACTTTCTGTAGATATAGTTTACTGACTGTACCCATGTCTAATGTCACTTTGTTAGCCAGTTCTTAATCTCGGAGGCAAGATAAAGCGTCATTGTGAAATGGTCTAGTCTTCGGCGTGAAATCAAATGTTGCAATGTGGCGCGTGCCCACTGCGCATAAGTTTTACGAGCCACGCTTAATTAGTTAGAGCCACTTTGCTAACGATGGCGACGCATGCCAATTACATCATACGACTATCGTTTTATTAAAATCATTGAGCCGAGCATTTTTAAGAGAACGCTTTATAGTTTTTTTTGCTAAATAGAGCAACCCTAAAAAGTCCAGTACTTAAGGGTATTTTTGTACTTTTTTAACCCCTTCCAAGGAAACCCAAACTCTCCCATTTTAATTTTAGAAATTATCTTTTGGTTTGCTAGTAAAGTATTTACGGTATAACAACTCTTTAGAAAGATAAAATGGTAATCTTCAATTTTGCGTAAATCTTCGTAAAATTAGTAGATGAATACCGATATAATTTTACGAAGATTGACAGATTTATAAATTAGAAATAATACATACGTCACCGAGGGACCGAGGACTGCCAGCTTAACACGCTCTCCAAGGCAGGCGAGTTCAATAATTAATTAATACTGTAAATTGTCACTCATCTAGATCACGACATCCTCATCAATCAATCCGTATGATACAATATCAATAGGCATCAGATCTATTTGATAATGACTGCCACTGCTTGATTGTGGTACCCTCACGTTACACCTCTTTGTGTGATCATAAGATATGAGTCCAGGTGGATATTTGATTTGTACACACAGGGCTTGTATACCTACTGGAGTTGTCTTCCCGAAATGGTTTACTCGTAGTTTATTTCTGTTCTATGTTTTAAACTACAACTCATCTACAAATAGTCTTTATCTACAACTAAAACAGAATGTGTCCGCTTGTGCCGTACTGCCATTGCTATTAGTAAATGTAGAATACATCAATTTAATTATATTATCTTATCTAAGTCGTAGGTACATGATTCACCAGAGTCTGTGCTATAAATCTCCTTTATAGCCTGCGGATATGTCTCGAGCTGTTTCGGGGTCGAAAATATTTCGCAACACTTCTTAGTTATTACTTGTGCAAACTCGAATGACGCGTGCTAATGTTAAGGTACAGACGCTTAGTTTGCTGTGTCCTATTATTTTGTGCCTTACCTATACTACGAATAAAAAAAGACACACAACTACGTTATGTAAAATTATGCTTATCAAAGTTATTCATAACTACTCGTAGACAGGTCAGCAACGCGTGATCAATCCTTCTGCAGTTGCGTTGCCAACTACAGTAACTTGCTTGGCATATTGTTTTCAAAAAAAGAATACTAAGTAGGTACCTATGTGATCAGCTGTTTTTAGTGTCGTGGATAATATTTTCATAAATGTTGATAAACTTTCGCGATTTGTACACATGAAAATATATATAACCACGGCCGTTGCAATACGGTCGAAACGTCGGGCAACAAACAAGGTATTTTACCTTAAATTATTCACGCGATTAAGACCCGTAATATATATATTTTCACAAAATATTTTCATAGTTTTAATTTAATCAAATTACTTACTCGTATTAGTGTTATGACTACAGTATAAACGAATGACGAACCCAATCAGGATCTATCATTTGGTAACATAGTCTCTCCACGGTACTAGGTATTCATTGAGTTATTCAGCTAGCTAAAGCATTTTCTTATAAATATAACAGGAAATATTGATTAATAACATGTCATATTGCATTGAAATCTGGAACGCGCCTTAATGATTGATTCATCGCGTCTCAGGATGTCCTTTAGTTATCGATTTATACTTCGCAGAATCAGCGTCAATGTATTTAATTGCGGACGGTGCTCACATAACTAATCACTGCTAAATAAGTTGCGTGTAAAGTTACAGGCAAAGAAAAAAATCCAGATTTCCGGCGGTTCCCACGGCGCGCGTCGCCCCGGTTCCCACATGCAATCGCGACTTCTATAAACAACATTATCGTCATAAGTGCGCATGCGTGGCAAATCAATCCGCCATTGGCCGGAATCGGTCGCAAGGTGTATTAAATGCCCACTCTAAAATACATTGAATTCCGTTGTGATTGGACCATAAACGTAAATCTATAACAGATTAGATAATTATTTCGCCTGGCAACTCGAACATCAAAGGTTTTAAACATTTAAATTAGGAATTATAAGGCGATTTACGCAGATTATAGGCAGTCGTTCAAAACAATGTGATTCGATATAGCACGAGACTTGCCTCAATGTGCCCACGAACGTATTATCGTGTCACGCACGGGTCAAGATATGGCCTTTGTCAATAAAGTACACGCTATCATTGAATATGCTAAAGAAAGACACATATTTACGACTACGTTCCAACACGATCTTAATAAATGGCATATCGGCGACTACGTCTATTTAAAAGACATTCGTGTTAAATAAATTCGCTATATGAACAAGTCATCTTAGAGATTATATTCAATAAAGAAGCATTAAATAACATGACCTAATATAGTGTAAGTAATGTGTGCTTAACAGGAGGATTTAACTTTGGTTTTGCAATGGACCGCATCGAGACATGATACGGACATAATCGATCTATCTGAACACAGCCCGTTTAGTGCATCGTACGACTCTACGGTTCATACATCAGTAAGTAATATCATATCTGGCCATAAGGCGATCGTCGCGACGCGTTTCCTAAAATAGTGATGTGAAATAAATCAAAGATCGTGGTTGTCGATACGATGCCGTCTAAAAAAGCGGGCGGTGCGTGTGAATCTGCTGCGACCGCAATCGTATGAGAATATCATACGGAATGTCAACTATTAACTTCAAGACTTATGAGTTCTATGCTCTTAATATTAGTTAATATGTGGGTAGCATGACCAGTACTATATTTTTATCTGCAGTATCAGTAATAAACCGGTCTGTTGGCTTTAGAAATATTAATTTTAAGCTCAAATTAGTGCAGCGGAACTCGTGTGAGTATAGTGTAACTGCTTATTAACAATTTGCTTGCTTCAACTGTTGCGTTCGCACGAATGTTTTCCATATTTTTTGCGATACGATGGCTACGATTTATTAGCTATTTCATCGCAGCGTTGCGAAGGATCGGCTCGTGACTACGCAAAATTGCGAACTGTGGAAGCTATTGAGTTTTTTTTCTAATCATTTTATCGATACGCGGTGGCAATAGTGGTGCAACCTCCGCTTTAGACCCATTGTTGTTCACCTCACGCTTTTTTCAACAACATTCTCTTGAAATTCTTAGGATCGATGTTATGAAATTGAGATATTTTATAAGAGTATTGATCTATTATAAGGTAGTAAAAAACAAAGGTCGAATTAAAAGTTTCGTTATAATCAATTATTTACTTTTTGCTGCCCTGAAGATCTTGCAACTGAGTAGGTACTTTAACGAATTAGTTAATAATAATAATAATAATATTTTGAGACAACTCACACAACGGTATCTGATTCCAAACTAAGAAGAGCTTGTACTATGGAAACCAGACAACTTAAAAACACACGCACCCACGACCTCCGGCTTAGCAGTCAGGGTCACTAACCACTAGACCAACAGGCTAGTACCATACATATACAGGATCATTTTTCGAAAGGGATTTTTTATAATTTCGAGGCGGGGAGGTAAGGTGGTTCAATTGACTGAACACTGGATAAGGAGGGGGTTTCATAAGTGCTAAGTCTATTACATATATATCACTTTATATTGTATGGTATTTAGTAGGTATGAAGAAGTAACGAGCCGTGACAAATGAGCGCTACATCGTATGTTCTGGAGCGACCAAGCGTGACTGCTGCGATTGGTCGCTCACTTTATAAACATATTTCATGTACTCATACATACGCACATATTTAATACCGCTGCTCGATTAAATCGCATGCCTCCTGGATCTTGCATCATTATGCGTAATAAATTATAATAATTTAACTACCAATAAAATTGCTCTGATTAATCATATCTATATATCTAGTACAACAAGTCTGTGTACCTTATATACTTATATAAGAATAAGTAGTATTCTTCCTCTAACTATAAATGTTACTTTGGTTTTCCCATCACAAGTGTGTGTGACGTTTTAATACTCAAATAGACAACACAAAAACTATAAGATGATACATTTTTCCTCAATACCAAATCTTAAAGTGCGATACAAAACTAAAAGAGATTTTTCACGATAAATTTGATGAAAGGAGAGCAATTCATTTAAGTTTACGGACTCTGCATGAAACCGAATACAATCGTGACTATAGCATCTCTCTTCACAGTTAGGTATGTAGGTGCACACAAACCGCGAACACCAAATCTCATTTTCTATTCACACCTCGCCTCTAACATTATACCTACATTATTATTGACTGAATAAAACAATTTATCGCCACTATAGTTTATCGTATTCGACGTCCGGAATTCCAAATACATAGCACATAGTAAAACGAATCGCGGTAATTTATTAACGTTTTGCATAACAGAATAACAAGCAAGTGGGACGAAACGTAGAAACGCATGGAATAGCACAAAAGTGGTCGAGTGCGTTCGACGGGCAACGAATAAGCGATTCAAATGCTAATATATCACAAGGCGGCGGGCCATGATGCCTCTCATTGGCCACGCTATTTACATTAACATACGTAACGACGGAGTAGGCGGGGCATGCGCGCGTCACGCCACTACCGAACATCGTTAATTACTCAGTAATTAGTGAATCGTGACTTCGCGGGAGATGCGCGAACAAATCTAACATAACTCGTAGTTACGAAACGTGCAACTGTACTTAAATGCTCCACTATGCGGTACAACATTACACATAGCACTGCTACCGTAAAATATGCTTCTCACGAATGCAGAGCACGAGGCTTTAGCGGCACAGCCACGAGAACTAATTAATTTCTAATTATAAGCTCATTAATACAATTTTCGCGAGCAGAAAGGATAGAATTATCCTAATTACTTTCAAGAAAGCTATTTTAGTGAAATACGAAGCCATAGATAACAATTTAAAAATGCCCCGAGGCAACCTGTCATTATTATACCTATCTGTTCTCAACTGGACATGAACAAAACCACAATAAAGCAAACCATATCAATTTCAACAGGATTCCTTAGAATTCTATCTTGAGTAAGTAGATATTGAGATTGACTGTCGGCATAATAGACAATTATTCACCTAATCCTTGCATTAAAGGGGCACGTCTACGCGTTTGCCACAAATCATAAGCATGGTGCTGGGGACTCACGAACGCGCCATATATGGCATCCGGACGTCGATAGCCGACCCTTGTTCAAAGGATTTATGTCGGCTCCTTTTGGTGCAAATTAGCGCATGTCGAGTAGGCGTGAGCGAACAAATTTGTAGCAGCACTATTAGGATGTTTTGCTTTTACTTTTTATTAACGGTTCAAATAAAATTGCGTCGTCGAATGCTCCCAGCCTTATAGGATTCTTACGTACGTGATTCAAAAACACACCGTCTAACGGTTACTAAAAGAACAGTTGGTGTGAATAACATTTATTTTAATGCACTGAAATAAAAGCTCCAGATACACTATACTTACGGCTATATACCAAAAACTTTGACAGATTATAGTACGCAATTGTAATGACAACTTAATGTGGTTTAACATGTAAATATATCGTTGCGTTGCGTTTGGTCGCGAGTGGCGACCGACGTGCGACGGGCGACTCTGGCGCATGCCAACAATGCGCGTGACGGTACGTGGGTGATGGCGTGCGCCGATCAATCTTTACAATGAAGTTGTCCAATTTATTGTTGCACGATTATCGGTGCGGATATTATTTTTGTTATAACACTATCTGTTATGATACGACGTGGGCAGAAGCAAGAAATAGCGAAAGGAAAGCACTTTAATGCCGTTTATATCTTTCATGTCACTTCGTGCCTTAGATTTCACTTTAACATGACAGTCTCAGGTGAGAGCTATTGTTCAGGATATAGAATATTAGACAAAAAATCAGATCGACATATCTAGGCCGAAGTTTGACAAATATGAAGCGTAAAATGTTTCAACCACCACCCGATAACTTAAAATTTTATGATCGCGTCAACAGAGTTGTTACGTAGATGTCAATTCTCATTCTAGACACTCGATTGCATTCGCAACTCTTCCATAAACAACTGGTTCGGGCGCAATATATTGACTTTATAAAGGCGTATTAATAATTAACAAAAAACATCGTGGTTTCGGTAGCAAGTGCTCCAGTTACAGATGTCGCAAGTAAGTGGGCGTGCGTCGAAGGCGAGCGTAGGAGCTGACATCGATCAGCCGGCCACCCCCGCCGCACTGGTCGCGTCATTTCGCAATGTTTATACGAGTTTTAGCATACTGGTGTTTAGAGGATAGTGGTGAGGATAGGGGCAAAGTTTACCAATTGAGCGCACGCTTTCATATATGAAACGATTGCCTCACTTTAAGTCAATCGCATACTAAATGTAGAGTTTTATATATCACGAGATAATCTATCAGATTAATGAAAATAAGCTGAAACGGAATATATGTTAATTTTTTGTTGCTTGTTTGTTCCAGGTCGGTGGCGCACGAGCCCGATGAGCGCGTGCGCGGCGGCCGCCATGCGCGAAAAGCACGCGGCGCCGCGCCGCCTCGCCTCCCCGCCGGTGTCGCCCCACGAGCGCCACCCCAGCCCGCTGAGCTCGCCGCGAGCAGACGAGCCCCTTGACCTCCGAGTCACTCACAAACGCCCGCCTCGACTAGAAGATGAAAACTGCAACTTGATTGTGCCGTCACCGCCGCCGCATCCCACTCATCCAGCTCACCCAGCGCATCCAGCACTACTACAATTCTGTCGACGATTACCACTCGCATTACCAGCGTCATTTGGCCGGTATCCTTTCCTACCTGCGGCAGCGGCAACCCTGCTCGCTCCTGGCGCACCACGAGCACCACCAGTGCCTCCCAACCCCGGAGCACCCCGAGCCAGAGACCGATACACATGCTCCTACTGCGGCAAAGCATTTCCCCGCAGCGCCAATCTAACGCGGCATTTAAGAACGCATACAGGAGAACAACCTTACCGCTGCAAGTACTGCGAACGCTCCTTTTCTATATCATCGAACTTGCAGCGGCACGTGAGGAACATTCATAACAAAGAAAGACCATTCCGGTGTCGTCATTGTGACCGTTGCTTCGGCCAACAAACGAATCTCGATAGGCACCTCAAGAAACACGAAGCGGAGAATGGTGATGACAGCCGCAGGAGGTCTCCTGACGAGACGTACTTCGAGGAGATCAGGTCCTTCATGGGTCGCGTGGCTCCAGGTCGACGCGCCGCAGCCGCTACCGCAAGCCCCGCGGACCACACCTGATAGTGAAACATGCAGACCACATTCACAATTACAATAATCTGGTCGATGCATCCAAATGACTCCTGTGTATTTTGTAGAACTTTTATTTGAGTGAATTTTTGTTCAAATCTTCTTTATGAATAAGCGCCAACTATCTTTTTTAATCAGTTTAATGTTGACAGTAAATAAAATGATACTTCAATGATGACATTTAAAATGTTTGAAGCGTTGCTTGCTACTAAGGTATCAAATAGTTGCCAAGCCAGGAAGCACTAGGTACAGTGCAATCACAAAGAACACCCATCATCAATTTTGTTAATACCCATTATTGTTACCGCGTTAGGCACATTGAATTGGCGCAAACGAGTGAAAGTAAATAATTGTACTTGCCACCAAGTCGGCTATTAGGATATGTATTATAAATAAAGTGATATTGAATCTCGTGTACTTAATGTAAATACTAAGTTAGTGTAGTATATGTAGCTAGGATGCGTACCGAATTTTCTCTACCGATAGTTATACGAAAAATATATTTGTTCGTACGTATATATTCCTTGTCGTAAAAGACATAAATAGACAATTATGTTAAGTGTTCAGAGTGTTCGCTATTTTAGAGTTACTTTATATGATATGTTGTATGGATGTAAGTAGTTTCTTTGTACTTTTTTTTGTAAATTTCGCTTTATTCGATGTAAAATAATTAGTATTATTAGTCTGAGAGGAAACGCCGGTTACCAATAAAAATATAACTTGTTGCTTATTGAAGATATTATTAAATATTTTTACGAAATGTTAGAAAAGTTGTTTTAAAAAATTATCTATTCTGTCGAAATTTTATGTATTATACTGAGTGTTGCGTAAATTATTGTCGTTTGGGGTGTCGACCGCAAAACAATTAGGCTTTGCGGCTTCTGTACGCCCAGATTGTTAAGTTTCAAAATATTACGCAAATTAGATATTTCATTATCATTGTATCGAGATTTTTTAATTAGAACTTATACAGCTGTTAGAAATTAATACACAACGTTATTCAAACCTTATACTTATTTGGAATTTATTACTAAATTAATATAAATACAAATCTGTGATTTAATTTATTACTGGACAACAATCGAAAATATTTTATGAAATAAAGAATGAAATCTCTCAAAGAACTAATCTGAACGTTCCTGTAAGTATAGATAGATCTCTATAATAGTTGCGAGTGTAAAGTTGAATATATATCTTATGTATAAAAGTCCGCAACCCCTCAGGCAATTCAAATTGAGAAAACAACTAAAAATTTCCACTACAAATGTACCTTTATAACAAGACAAACAATTGTTACAAATCTTTTTCTTTGTCTCCTTCATCAAGTCACGATTAATAGAGTACAATCTCTTCCAGAATGCCTTAAAAAAGTGTAATCGTGCTCTCCTATCAACAAAAAATAACCTAAACGATACTGAGTAGATACGCCATGACGCGACTACCATTACTATCAACTGGCTCGACTCTGTCACCATTCCCAAGGCCAATGGATACAAACAATTTCCTGAACTCTTTCCAAGTCAACGTTACCTTTTGTATGAATGTCTACTTTAGTATACTCGTACCAAATTCATATTTGAATCGCATAAGAGATGCTATTTAACTTATCATTAGGATGTATAATTAATAGAGATTATTACCTGTATCGTTTTGTACTTTTGATACCTATTAGTCGTTCAAAGGTCACCGATTACCTTGTCAAAATGAAATAAATAACAATAAAACTATTATTCTTGCATTTTTATTTTATTGACAACCCTAACAATCTTAGAACGTATGCGTGAAAACGGATCAACAAACCAAGTTATGAGATGTGAATCCAGAGGAATGCTAATATCAGATACAATAGATTACCTACTTTTCTATTATCCAGTTCCGGAAGACTTTATATATTATTATAGCAAGAGCAAGGCTAGAACTAATTTGACCAGAGAGACTTGCAAATTATCGCTTAATCACTTACTTACACTAAGAGAATATCTAATAAATGGTGGCTCGCAACTGCCTTTCCTAAACACTAATACAACACTAATAATATTTATTGTTTTAAAAATAAGTATACATTTTACTTAATTAACATAATTATTACACAGAAAATAACAAAGGATTAGGTATAGCTTTATGATATGTTGAACGTTGACAGCCGTACTAGTATTAACTATATGACAGCTGTCAGCGCCTTCCATTCATGTATATACAATACAGATAATTTTGAGATTAGTGAACTGAAAAGCAGCCGGTAAAATACGGCATCTAAACCAAACTCACTGTCTCATAAGAATGATCTTTGGACAAATATCTGGCAATTCTACAACAGTAAAAAAGTTGACAAAAAATAATTAGGCGTGTCTGAACAAAAAGTGCGCAAAAACACCAAATACTAGCAAGCCGAGCGCCATGTTGTACTCGAGGGCGCCCGGAGGCAACTCCGGCGCAGCCTCACGAACGCCGTTTACGATATGATTATGCTTTATTGCCATTAATTTGCGACAAACGAAACCGCCCAGCTACATCTAGACTGGCATATTGTGAAACGATTAAAATTTATTGATCTAATCACGCCGATGTACCTTTAGTACTGCTTGGTATAACCTATAAAGAATAGTTCTGATATCTACGTAATATTAAAATAAACAACATAACATAAAATATATAAGAAATATGTCTAACGCCTCCTACAGACTATAGATAAGATTAGTTGATATATTTTACTGGTAGCAAAAATAATTATTAATACTTAGTTTTTGCAAAGTTTGCTCTTAGTAATAAGTATTTGAATTTAATAGCCAACAAAGATTTAAATAACAAGAATAACTAAGAATCTATAGATCTATAGAAGTACATTTTTACTCACAAATCTTACTAATAAATTATTAAAAGCATAAATCTGGAAATTAGTTGCCTAGTCACACAATGTGCTATCAATTAAATGCCAAAACAATCTGGAAATCTATATTAACATTAATGGTATTCCGGAATCTATCTAAAATCTTTGGAATTTGAAATATTACGAGCAACTACGGATAATCTCGAGCGTCGTGAAAAATACATTGTAGCAGGTGTACATTGTATTTTTGCTGATATTAAGTATAGATCAGCATTCATAACTATCTAAAGTTGATGTATTGATAGTTGAACTCTAAATCATGACTGTGATAGTATAGATAGGTGCGATGGTAATGCCCATCACAAACAGTATTGCAATACTTAAGGTTTTTTATTGGTTGATACGGAAACGACAGTATTAATTGACAAAAATAATATAGTATCAATAGCCTGATTAATAGAGTGGTTAGTCTTCGAAGTCGGGATAGTATTGGCAATCTATAACCTTATATAGATTATGGGTTTCCAAATCTATCTGGTTAAGGTTCATTTCCGTGCATCGCATGCGACCGATGCGACAATAGTCAGAGTGTGCGCGCAACCTACGTCAGTTGTCGGCTGCGCTGAAACGGCGCCATACATTCTCATACTCTGACTATTGTCGCATCGGCTGCGCGCGTCGGACGCTTGTCGTAAGCCGCAGAAATGAATATCACTAGAATAGAAGCCAAATATCATCGCTGAATCTCTGACTTCACATAATTAAGAAATTCACACACATGACAACCTCATTTGACACCCAAACAAAATTAATTATTTTAATAATGAATAAGACTTTATCTAGACGCATAATCTCGTTTTTCGACTGTCGATATCGAAACAGCAGTATTAGAAAGGTAAAATCTATTTGGAGGACGTAATATTTCTAATCTGTATTTTTTTTTAGACGACAGTAGATAGCAAAAGTTTTGTTCTTATTATTATGCTGTATACATGGTCCAGTGATCTAATAGATACAGAAAGTGGACGAAGTAGATAAGTTATATGTTTCTATAGTATATTATGGATACGGGAGTCGTACAAGAACGGTATCACTAAGGAGTTGGTCTAAGTAAAAGGAGCCCTGCGATAATGTAAAGGTAGAAGAATTTATTCCTATCAATGGCTAGTTTGTTTAGTCTGACTTAATATTGTTAAATAATAAGTATAATAAATAAAATACGATGACATGAAAATTTAACATTAAGCAGGCGTCTTCTGAGCGCCTGATATTTACACATAACAACTGTCCTCTAGGAACAATTAACCTCAGTCATCCAAAGAAATTATGAAATATTAACAACAAAAAATAATTAATACATACGTTTTCGTTGCTACGGAAACTTAAAAGTTAGGATATTTTGTAGCTCTTTAATGTATAATTGAAAGCAATTCAATTGGAATAACATGAAAATAACAAAAAAATCAAAATCATTATTAAAACGCCGAAGATTGTGCTCTAAGATCGTTAGTAACTTGCGCCTCAAAGTGCCGGAGCAGGGTGGGGCAGTTGCACAACGATGGCACGGCGACTGCGCAGGCGCGGGCTGCGCGGGCGCCTTGTTAGCGGGCGCGCGTGCGCGTGCCACCGTTGCGTTGCATTATTTATTGCTTATTGAAAAACTACCGATATCTTTAGCTAGTCACTTTTGTGGTCGATACTTGCCTCGTTTTTGTATAGCAATTTTTGTTGGAACGCAAATTGCGGTGATGCAAAGGAGAAAGCAATTATTAGTACAGTTGTTTTGTTAAGAAATGTTGTTAATAGCTGACCTGCATTTCGATGTTATGTTTGTTTAATCGTATATTACACACTAGTCGTGATGACAGAATCTGGATTTGAATCTCATTCAGTTGCTTATTGGCTCCAGGCAAACATTCATGTCAATA
Source organism: Herminia tarsipennalis (assembly GCA_945859575.2). Lineage (NCBI taxonomy): Eukaryota > Metazoa > Arthropoda > Insecta > Lepidoptera > Erebidae > Herminia > Herminia tarsipennalis. The sequence goes on along the minus strand of OX243846.2, from coordinate 14,226,306 downwards.
ACGTACCCCCAAGAGAAAAACATTGCGGTATGAATTGCTAACTCTTCAGTCAACAACATACCTAAGTATCAACAACTTACAACTGCTCAAAGCTTTTAAGTTCAATAGTAGAACAGTCATTGGTATATACCAACGACTGTTTTGCTATTTCATCAGAGATATTGGTCATATATATATAATTTTTTTTAAACGACTCCCGCTTTAGGGTACAAGCCCTGTGTCGCGGGGGACTTTACAAACATACAATTCACGGACACAAAGTACACCCAGACTCGGAACAACAATTTGTGGATCACACAAAGTGGTGCCCCGTGTGGGAATCGTACCTACGACCTCTTGGGTAGCAGTCGGACGCACTCCCACTGCGCCACAGAGGTGTTCTGCTATTCATCATAAATTGTCATCGTCAGAGGTTGCCACATTGCTATCTCTTATGACAATTATGATAAACTAGCTGTCTCGGTGAACTTTGTACATCTGCGTACTTTTTTCGTTAATTTCTTTAATTTTTTTAAATCAGAACCTTCTGCAAAATTTGTATTAGAATACCAAAAAAAAAGGATGAATGAAATGGGTAGAGTCGTTCTCTAGTTATTTCGTGACCAAGGAAAATAGGCATTCATTTTATATAGACGTATGGAGGAAAAAATCGTCTCAGGCGGACCTCAAACCAGCGACCAGGGGGTGACCCTAAGTCGTTACCAATGACGATATCGACAAAAAAAATCTCGTGACCATGTAGCACAGAATCTTTCTATCCTACAAAATGATTTCGTAAACATTTGAAAATGTTTAACGTCTGAGTTGCTTACTGCATACTGCTGGATACTGCCGATCTCCGTAAAAATACCACAACAAATCTTTCATAATTTGCAGAGTTCATCTTTATTTTAGAAATTTGATGTCCTCGGAATTATAAGTCTCTATTGCAAGTTGTTTTGCGCTACCTGCTGCGCTGTATTCATCTATCTATTGTACGATTGTAAAGAAAGTTGTTGCCACCAAATCATAAAGATAGCTTTAAAAAACACATACAATAAAATATTACATAAACAGAAAATACATCGGTATGTAGACTGTTACCGAAATATAATTCTAAGGTCACCTAGATGTTAGACGGGGGACAGTGCAACATGTACACTATCGGAGATAAGATGTAACTATTGAAATCAACCTGTCTGTGGTCAGTTGCATGATTTTTGTGAACGTACATTGCAGCGACATGATGGCAATAGTATAGAAGAAATAGAATGGACTTCCGACCCTCTAATTATTTTTATATAATAATAACCAGCCCAAGTATGAAATGGTAAAAGTGAAATTTCGTTTACGAAACGAATCTTAAAAGGGTGCTCAAAACATTTGTCTCTCTTTACAATTTACTCTATAATAATGACAGAGTTTGAAAACACAGTCAATGAGAAAAAAAAACCTAAAAATTACCCGACTTAGATGAATATTTATTTAAATGCAAAACAAACGTTCCGCCTAGTCCGTTTCCAAGCACTTAATTATGATGGTCAACATTGTATAATGATAACATAATTTTTTATACATTCTCATCGTCATCATCCTACGTAAACGGGATTTAATTAGTGCCACCCACGGCGTTGCAAGCTATCATAATTTTAACAGAGTGTTTTTATTTTACATAAAATCTAGACCAATTATTTAGGTCCATAACCAAAGACATAAACCATTCGTTCGGAATGTCATCCTTACGTTCACTCAAAAATTTTAAACGAAAGATCCTGTATCTACATCTACTCCAAAAATCGTGCAATATCTATTACAATGTCGCTTCTAGCAATGTACGTCAATGTAAATGCAGGTGACCGATCCATCACAGTGCTCAGCGACGTGGACGTGCCTAATTAACGGAAAGCAAGGTCAGCTGATGAAACAGGCCTAGCACCCACTCTAGTTCCTCACAAAAAAACCATTAAGATGCGTCTACAAAATATTAAGCAACTCGCTGTACAGAATATTATTTTTATTTTATTTAAAACTTTATGCACAAAGTTGTACAAAGGTGGACTTAATGCTAAAAGCATTCTCTGCCAGTCTACCTTAGGGTGGTGTAGAATTATTCATGGTCATATGTCTGATGACGGCCAACCGAGTAAAGTACATTTCCATTTTCTTTTTTGTACACCCTTACTGCTCGGAAGAGACCGGGGCCTGCCCCAACTGAAAACCCTGTTGTAATGTGTACTATTTCGAAGCTGTCGTGAGTAGCTTGGCGAAATTTTTATTAGGTCAGCGGTACGTTTCCAAATCTTACTGTAACTTTACCATCATCCAAACCATAATATACTAAATGTTATAAACCAACTGAGTGGGCTGAAATAAATATACGTCTTCATTTCTGAATTCTGTACAACATAAATCCTCAATTCAAAATGCTGAAGTATTCAAATCCCAAATTGTTTGTGGACGTGCCTTTACATTGCGCAAGAGTCTTTTACCGCATTCAAAGCCTTAGATGTCGCGCAGATTCTTTGACGTCAAGTGACACGCGAATCTGCGCAATATGCATCAAGATTTATTAATATGTTAATTAGTTGTTTATTAATTAAGTTTGGTGTGAAGAAATCAGCATAGTAATATGAGTACAAATTGTAATTGATTTCAATCTAATTTAATTTATTCAACAGATCTAGTCTAATCTAGGTATCCTCTAGGCGGAGAACTTGTACCTACGTCAATTTGTTATATTTGGATAGGGAATATTATGAAGGTAGGAATAAATAGTAGCTGGTATAAATGGATGAATATGGTTCTGATTAAAAATGAAGCCAAAAAAAAAATGTGTTGCACTCGGGGACTGCCGCGGTAAAGCTATTTGCATAGCATTTTTTAACAACTTATGCAATTATAATTATTTATTTATGCAGTATTATTTTTTTCGTTACATTTCGGAGCAGCTCGTCTCGATCCGTGCGAGCTTCGTACAGTCGTACCATATACATATACGTTAAGCGAAAGCTACGGAATTTCTTGATTCGGTCGCCGCGCTCAAAGCCCGTGATAAAAGCTATGCAAAAGCTTAAAAAATATTAACTAAAACCATGTACAGAAATAAGGTCGCGCCATTTTGTATACCTACCCAGATCTTGACATGGCATAATACGTACTCGTAGATATATGAATACTTTTATCTCCCGGAAAAATTGACGAGCCATTATTAAAAAACCAGTACCTATGTAACAGTTTGTAACCGCGCAGAGATGACTGGGTGAAAGAACACTTTCAAATTGAATATTAGCTTTGATTATACGTTTGAAACATTTTCGAAACCAGAGCATGCCATTTTCAATTGATTGTCATACTTAAATTCCTCCCGTGGAGCTAATGAACGCAAGGCCCGAAGCTACTTTATATTCAAACCGTAAAACCGATATCAAAGTGCTCGACTTGAAGTAAATTTGGTCCGAAAATGTAGCAATCCATTAAACAGTCGACGAGCCCGTACCCTGTACTTACTTTACACCTCGCAGTCATGCGATCGTTACGTTGTGCAACTGACTGATATGAAAATTTTCGGTCTCTTAACACGCCCAATTAACTGTCTTAACTGTCATTTACTAAATTGAACACTTCCTTAGTGTGTCGGTTGCACATCAAAATCTTAAAGGATTTTAAGGAGTCTAAAGAATGTGAATAGGTAAGTATGCCTGATATTCTTGATAGTAGTATCTTTGGTAGATAGTTATCAGCAGACGAGCCCTCTGTTTAACAACTTGTAAGAAAAAATATAATTAGTTTGACACTTTAATATTACTTATGTTCTATTTTACACAAAAACTTGGTTGAAATGACAAGCAATCTATAGGAAAATAGAGCATACTACAAACTCTTAAGATTAATTTCCGTGCATAGCGGGTAGATAGCGGCCACGCGGCCAACGATATGCGGCTGAGTACGAGGCTGATGTGTGTGGCTGATGCCACAATAGTCAGAGTATGAGAGTGTATGGCGCCGTTTCCGAGATTCACTCTGATTATTTTTGCATCAGCCGCACGTCGTCAGCCGCGCGCGGCCGGAAATGGACCTTTACTCTGGCAGCTTCGAATGCGCGCTAGGAAAGCATCATTGAACGAACACCGACACGAATGTGAAATCGAACCCTCCTTTTTCTGATCCACAAATCGTTATTCTGTCTGAGTATACTTTTGTGCCCATGATTTATATTTGTTAAGTCTCCTGCGCAAAACAAGGTTTGTATTCTAGTGGGGTAGTTGTCTAAAAAGTATATCCCATATTTCAATAATATATTTTTGCAATCGCTAAAAAATATATTATACTCGTAAAATGTAATGTTAGTAATTTCTAGATTTTGATAAGTATCCCAGCATACCATATCATAGTGTTGCCATCCAACCAGTTAGGTCACTTACCCCCTCTTTGGTGAGGACCTCATGCCTCGCAGAGATATTTTGATGAGGACGAGATAAATTAATTATAAAATCGTACAGTCGTCCACTAATAAACTAACAAACTTGCTTATCGATATCATAGTCTAGATATAGACGCGGTAATGATCTGAGTTACGTCGTGGAAGCCTTAATGACGTTCCCTATTTAGGTGCGAAGGTCTCTATACACTGATTCTAAAACTTTGAAACTTTGAAGAATCTGTTAAAAAAAATATAGATATATAGGTTGTTTTGTAATATACTAATAACGTCCCGTGTTATGTAAGAAGCCCTAGTGGCTTCTTACATAACACTAAATAAATTTATAATATCAGTTTTGGAAAATATTTAATATATTAACCCATAATCACCTACCACTTGTTTTTTGGAGTAATCGAACTATTTTATTGGAATAAAATCATTGTTTATTGTGAAGTTTAGCCTGACAAAGGATCATCGATTTTACAATGGGGTCTCTCAGATGTGTAGTAAATGGTTCTGTGACAGAAGCAGGTGGTAGGTGGTGCAGGGTTAATTTGTAATTCTTTTAAAAATTATATTACAAAGTTATTTGGTGCAATGTAAAGAAGCCAAGAACGGGAAGTTATTTAGTATATTAAAAATGAGTTGTGATTAGTTAGCTATTTTAGGCGACTAGTCAGCCGATTATTTCATTGCTTAACTAGGGTGATTGGAATAAAATAGTATCATTCATTATCTCTTTTGAAAATTTTGAATAAAATACAATAACCTAACGTATAATTATTGAGTTTCGGTTTTGTCACATACTTAAATGAAAAGCATAAGCGCCTTCATGTAATAATTATGGACTGGAACTCTCTTCTTTGTAGTTATTCATCAAAATTAACCTGGAACCTAGAAGTTTTTAACTATAACAAAAAATAATGCTGAATAATGGTGATCGGCTTGGCCGATTAGTCGGCCATTTTATAACCGACTAAACCAGTCAAGTTAACTATCTCTAGTTTTTAATACTTCAAAGCGTCCGTTGAAAACACAGAGAACGATTACACAGTCATCATATTTGTTATAATTAGTACCTACCTACTTTGATGCCCAAATGTTTCACGATCCTTTGAAAACAAGTTTCAGACCTAAATCGTAAGTATAATATAGTCACTGTTCTTAACAAAACCATAATTTGTTATTAACAACATAATTATTCTAATTCTTCATTTATTAACAACCAATTAAAATGATACAACGGTTATGCTATTCAAACGATGTAATTCTAAATGGATTAATTTTGTTAGTTACGACTATTTCGTCTTGGTGTATGGGCGTAGGATAGCTCGCAAACATTACTCACAGATGGTAATATTCCCATTCCAATAAGTACTTACATATCAATATTATAGTAGCAATGGTAGCCGCTACCACCGGTTTAAAATAACGTGATAACACTAAGTTATTAAATTTTCTTATATTCATAAATCGTATTAAATAAATTAGCCACCATAGCCGTAGGCGCTGAACATTGTAATTATAGATATATCGAAATAAATTCGATACAAATTCGATTATCGAATGTATTTTGGCGATGGACGACGTAATTCATCATTTTAATGAAAGTACAAATCGAGAAATGTATAGCCTCGTTAAATAATCGCGAATATCGATATAACTACACTGAGGATCGATAATTGCACGGTAGCCGTGACGATAAGCGTCGACACTATTGTGCATAATGTCGTCCAGTATTACTAAATTATACAGTGCATATGCGTGGTACTTACCGCTGACGACCGGTCTGGTCATCAGGGTACTTCAGTAATATAAGAAAACGACGCAGACTCACAATTCTGGAACTTTTTAAAGCAAGCGATTTTGTCCGCAGATAAAAACATTATTAAAAGCACGCTATCAAATGAACCCACTGTTGCTAAGATGTCGGTACTTAATTTCTCACGAATTTACAAACCGACGAGTGCAGGACAGTATTGAGTTTTTTGTCTCCCAATAAAATTCGCCAGCTTCAAACCTTTGCGCAGTTCGAGTTCTCAGATGACTATGCGAGTATCATTGCGTGGACGCTTTTCTATGTAAAAATATTCTTAAAATGTCCGAATTTTTGCGTACCTACAGATGAGGGACCGCGGTAACCCGTTACCACCAATGATTTCAATTTTGAGGTATTATAATTAAGTTTTTCGTCATATAACCAATTTCAAATATTTCAAACTTTGTTCTAATATTTTCGAACTCTATATGACGCAATGAAATGAAAGTAATCGTTCCAAATGGCTGAAATTTATAAGAGCAGAATAAAGTATATTAGGAATAATATGTTTTTGTTATTTAATAAAATAACTTTATCTTACGAATTATAAATCGTTGTACGGAATCCACGACAGCTGGACTAGATGGCAGACAGGGCGAGTCGTCACCCGTCCCATTATAAATTCAGCGCGGGCGCAACAAGTTTTTCCGTTTAGCTCCATTATGATAAATTCCGCTCTTAGACATAATTTCCGTACTGAAGAATAATGTAGTATATCATCTAGACTTCCTTATATTACATTACATGTTATCATAACACATTTATGGAATACTAAGAGTATCAGTCGAGGATTGCTGTCATTTTTAAAGACAGTCACCATCATCCATAGAGTATAAGTTTATCCTAATTAAGCTGGCTGTACGTCAAGTTACCGATATGAAAATAGAAATCACAATACTGAAGGTATATAGTAACTTCCCGTTGGGCATTGCTCCATACATTAATAAACCACTACGCTGTAATTTTTTTTTTTAAAGATGACTCTCGCAGTAGGTTTCTAGCCCTGTTTCACGGGGGACTTTACAAACATACATTTCATGGACACAAAGTACACCCAGACCCGGAACAACAATTTGTGGATCACACAAAGTGGTGTCTCGTGTGGGAATCGAACCCACAACCTCTTGCGTTGCAGTCGGACACACTCCCACCGCGCCACAGGGGCAGTCGGATGTTTTAGGCATTAGGATGTTACTTTATTTACACCAGCACAGTACCACGCAGATTCACACTTATTAATGCAATAATAAATAACTAATAAACCTATATTTTTTGTATATTTTCTTTTTAAATAGGTGTACAGAGGAACTGACTCAAATCAAATTAGTATGTAAATTGTAGACGACTTTTTCGTAAGACCCGTGTTTATACGCAGATTACTGTTTTAACTTAGTAGTTAGGTAAAACTTAAATGTAACAACGTTAACACATAATCGGTTAACGAGTAAGTACCTACAGTACATAAAGCTTCAGCTTTATAATATTAGTATCGATGACAGTTTCTAGTTTGTTTATTTGTTTGATTGTTTGAACGCGATAATCTCAGGAACTACTGATCCGAATTGAAAAAATATTTCACTGTTGGATAGCCCATTTATCGAGGAAGGCTATATAACATCACGCTACGACCAGTAAGAGCGGAGCAGCAATGAGAAATGTTGCAAAAACGGGGAAAATTTACGCAGACGAAGTTGCGCGGGACTGCTAGTTATATAATAATTATTATGCAATTAGGCATTGACCCTATTTATAACTTTTCAACTCGGCAAACTCTTGCGTTGCATAGGTATTTGTATAATACCTATGTGCAATTCGATACGGGAATAAACACGATCACGGTGGGTAAGTATGCACCTTCATGTATTGCTTGACATTCAGTCTGCGTCAAATGCGGTCATGCTATTTACTTTACGATGGGGTTAGTTCCCGTGTCAAATTGTATGGACTCTATTATTGACAAACGAGAACTGTATGGACGTCCATAGAATCATACAAAAACATTTACGCTTGTGAAGGAAATTACTATTTAAACCGATCTCTTTATCTTTATATCAACATGTCTCCTTAATATTAGATATATTTCGGGACTCACCTAATCGCGTGAATTATTTAAAGGTTTGCACCGATCGTGGTCACGGGTGCAATTCGATCGAAACGTCGGGTAAATAAAAGGTTCGTACAATTCACGCGATTAAGTCTGAAAATATATTTAATATGTATAAAAATCGCGAAAGCTTAAAAACAATAATGTCTTCTTAACATATTAAGAATTACTCAAAATTGGTAGGTAGCGACAATTAGAAAATAAATCTACTTTAAAAATAAATACTCGTTCTCTCCTTATCCATACTAATGTAATAAATGTGAAAGTAACTCTGTCTGTCTGTTACCTTTTCACGCTTAAACCACTAAACCGATTTATATGAAATTTGATACGGAGACAGTTTCATTCCCAGAGAAAGAACATAAGATAGTTTTTACCATGAAAGTTTGTAAAATTCAAGCAATTAATATCAAACAAAGTTTACATACATTTTCCTAGCATCATATATGACTGACTCTGTGGCGCGGTGGGAGTGTGTCCGACTGCTACGCATGAGGTCATGGGTTCCATTCCGAGTGATCAACAAATTGATGTTCCCAGTCTGGGTGAACTTTGTGTCCGTGACTTGTATGTTTGTAAAGTCCCCCGCGTCACAGGGCTTGTATTCTACTGCGGGAGTCGTCTTTATTTAAATAAAACAATAAATAAAATTTAATGATCACAATAAAAATGGACAAATTGATTAATAAACTTTAATTTTGTGAATCTTCGCTAAAATACCAAGTTATAGTTAGGTTGGCATTTACATTTGCTTCGGCCCGCCTTTAGCATAATGCATTAAACATAAAAAAGTAAATTTAAGAGCGTCCACTGTACATTTAAAGTATGCGTTCGGTAATAAGAAAAAAAAGTTGCAGGAGTTGCAAAACAAGAGCAGATGCCGAAATAATGAGGTGCGCGGAAGACGCAGGTAGTGTAGGTCGCATGTGTTCGGGCAGTCACCGGCCCAGTTAATTGCTTGTGTGATTTATACCAAATTGGGAGGTCGACTTTACTTATTTTTTAATTTAATGTACATCTATTTTAATTAACGCGTCAACTTGTGGTGTCGGTTCATTTCTTCATCAGTAGAATGTGATAACCTGCGTGTGTATACGTACAAGGTAGTTCTTAAATGATTTTGTGGAATTACGGGCTTGAAAATTGTATTATTTACTGTGTAGCTACTAGGCAGGTTGAACGAGCTAAGCTCGTTTTAGGGTTAAAAAGTAATGGTAAAGGTAAAGGAACTTTTATCTATACTAATATTATAAAGAGGAAAGATTTGATTGTTTGTTTGTATTGAATCTCCGAAACTACTGGACGGATTTGAAAAATTCTTTCATCGTGGTGAAGATACACTAACCCCGGGTGACATAGGCTATTTTTTATCCCTGTATTTCCACGGGAACGGAAACTACGCGGATGAAACCGCGAGGCGTCCGCTAGTAACAAATATTTTACTGTTTTATAGGAAAACCAAAAATGTTGATCATCAAAATCGTTAGAGAAGATTCATGGAGATGCACTTTTAAAAAATAATCTTAGATAATACCTTACTTCCACTGAACTGACATGATTATGTTATTACCTACAAGGGCAAAATAAACTAATATTGTTGTGCAATGCGTTTAAGATTATAGTGTCTTCTATAAATATCTTCAACGTATGCAAAAAAATAAGATACATTGCAGAATCTTACGCAATTCACCTCTCGTGTTACATACTACTTATTTTTCTTAAGATAAACTACGTACAATGATTTCACAAACATCTTTGACAAATGAATAATTCATGTGGCATTCCAATGTAAACAAAATTATGACAACATACATACAACGCTTGTTAGTACCAACGGAATAACACCCTACGATCGCCTGCGGCCGAACTCACGTCTCTACAACTATAATAGACACATTGAAAAGTGACCTGATGATAAACATAAACAGTAGCCAGTAAACAAAAACTCCCCTGTCCCCCAACAAATATACATATGACTCTGAATCAGATGGAATATAATGATCTGATTGGTGTCTACATAAATTGGTCCAGTTGTCCACGGCGATTCGATTTCACTCTCAATGCTATCCCGCTAGGCGATTTTCTACGATGATACAGTTTTTCATTTAGTTGCCACTCGCTACGCAACTGGTTTCACTTACTATTGTCAACAAGCCTTTGATGTAGAGGAAAAAATGTCAAGTAACGTAAATATGACTTTTTTATATGATTCCATTATAACTATTTTCTATTGAAGCAAAAAGTTTAATTTGGTCTTCGAAAAAAAAAATTAACTAGATAGGTATAGACTTTATTTATTTTAGAAACAGATTATATATTTAATTCAATACAAATATTTCGACGTGAGATGGTTAGTTTTCTCATAATTTGTGCACTACCTTCCGTAGTCTTAACTCACCACCATATTCATCTTTCCCATAAGTCTAACTTTGTTTTACCAACAAATAAAAAAAAAACAGCTCAACAGAACTTATTATTACACGCAATACCCCACACTATCAATTTTAAGTCTTCTATAGCAATTTTCGTTTTCTATAAGCTTTAGTAATATTACTAGACGGAGCCGTTTAAAAAAAAACAACATAGTACAGTAAGTAGAGTAGATACTGAAATTATTCTACATTCATGTCGTGCACGAGTGACTTGACTTTCTCGCTCGACCGACCGGGGTCCAAGATGAGTGCGTACCAACGTTTTTCTCGCCGCAAAAAACTTGTTAGTGGCGCGAAATAAAATGAGAGCAAACGGCGCATACGCACCGACCGCTACAGCTAACGTGACTTTATTTTATTTATGCTTGAATTCAAATTTAGAAATGATGTTAGTTTTATGACAATAACATATTTCTAGAATAATATTCGTAGGTGCAATCTACGACTACGACCGCATGGATTTTATTGAAACTTTGTTTATTCCGTTTGAACAATGTATGAAAAAAATGGTTTTCTGTTAAGTCTGTTTACGGATGATAATTTTACGTGATAACGTCATAAGAAAATATTGATGACATGGAATAAACAACCTACCTGGGACACCTTTTAGGGTTCCGTAGCCAAATTGGCAAAACGGAACGCTATGTTCGTCCGTCCGTCCGTAGCTTATCTTAGACTATTATGCTAGAAGGCTGTAATTTTGCGCGGATACACATATTACTTACGCCGACAAAGTGAAAAAATAAAGGCTTGAAAAACATTTTTTTAGGTTACCTATGTGTAAAGTGGGAATGTGATGGTTTTTTCTCACCTACCCCATCGTGTGGGGTATCGTTAGATAGGTATTTTAAAAACGTTCAGGAGTGGGGTATATCATTTTTAGATTTAGAGATCCGTTTGTGAAATTGACGAAAATTTTGCTACTTCTCACTTGATCTGCTGTTACTCGTAAACTTGTAAAGCCTACTTAGCTGTGGTAGTTTTTCTTGTAATTTAATTATATATACTACTACCATGATTTTTTTCACATCTCCAATTACAATAATTTAGCTGGAAGGCGGGGGACTTCGACAATTTTTTTCACTTCAAGGCTTAATATTTCACAAACGGATCCTTAAATCAAAAAATTACATTCACAACCGTAAAATATTTTTAAAATACTTATCCAACGACACCTCACACGACGGGGTAGCTGAAAAAAAATTAAACCCGCAATACACGGAAATTTTTTTTTTTTCCAATATTTTATTCTACCACTTTGTCAGCATATCTAATGTATATCCATGCAAAATTACAGCTTTTAAGTACTAAGGGCCTCTGAACTAAAGCGGGGACAGACAAACATAAGGGTTTCGTTTTGCCATTTTGGCTACGGAACCCTAAAAAGGCTAGTCTTTTTCCGGTTACGCAAAATTATGCCTTTGGGGAAAATATGATATTGTTATACTATTCGCGATTTGTACACATTATGAAAATATATATATATATATATATATATTTATTACGGGTCTTAATCGCGTTTATTAAGACCCATAATATATATATTTTCATAATCTAAATTCTAATTTAATTTTAGATTAATTGAATAATTAATTTATTTTGTACCTTCGTTATGTTCGAAATGTTTTTAAAATACCTGTCGAGTGATGTGCCACACGTCGATGTCAGTATTTTTTTTTTTGACGACTCCCGCAGCAGTTTACAAGCCCTGTGTCGCGGGGAACTTTACAAACAAACAAGTCACGGACACAAAGAACACCCAGACTCGGAACAACAATTTGTCGATCACACAAAGTAGTGTCCAGTGTGGGAATCGAACCCACGACCTCTTGCGTAGCTGACGGACACACTCCCACCGATTTTTTTTTGCTTCTGTTACATGTATGGAGTAACCCCCTTAAAAAAAATACACTTATTATTTAGCTTTTAAAACTAAGTAGCGGCTACTACAAGAAACCTTTTCACCACATTAAATTAACATTCATTGTGTAGTCTTTGAGTAAAATGCCTGTGACATATAGACGGACAAACAGACAGACGGACATGACAAAACTATAAGGGTTCCGTTTTTGCCATTTTAGCTCTGGAACTCTAAAAACGATGTGATATGTATAGCTACTTATTTATTTTGGGATTTTAAACTACCTGACGTCATAATCAAGTTTACCAACACAAACTAAAAGGAAAATATTTCTTAATAACTACAACCACGACATTCAGTTCTATATTTTAATTCAAGGTACTTATAAATTATAAATTCAGATAAAAAACTGTATTACAACCGGTGCATATTTACCACAATGTTACAGTTGTCTGCTTAACGATCACAATTAAAATATTACACATAACAATCATACCTCGTCGCTCGTAAAACTACGAGTTGAAATAAAAAATCTTCTTGTAAGCACAGCTCCAGTATTTCTTCAATCTGGACCTAGAATACGATACATTCTCGATTCGAACTCATAAATAATCAATTAAAGCATTCGCGAGTATCGAAACTCCCTGCTGTGTCAGAATGTTAGTAGAATTATAGTCGGGACTTCATTTGAATAGCTGGCTACATCTTGTATACCTTCATTATTTCCCGTCTCTCAAAAGTATCAATAACTAGAGAGAGACCAAATTTGTTGCCGAGGATGTACCATCCGTTATGTATCATTTGCTTTTGAGTCCATCATACCAATATAAAGTTTAATTACTATCGAAATTCAATTAACGTTAAATATAACCGTCACGCTTTACAATAAACAAGTCTTCAAATCTATACTAATATTATAAAGCTGAAGAGTTTGTTTGTTTGAAAGCGGTTATCTCAGGAACTATTAATCCGAATTGAAAAAATCTGTTACTGTTGGGTAGCCCATTTATCGAAGAAGGCTATAGGCTATATAACATCACTCTACGACCAATAGGAGCGGAGCAGTAACGAAAAATGTTGCAAAAACGGGGAAAATTTACGCAAACGAAGTTGCGCGGAGTATATGCGTAGATCTGTTACTATAGGCTTTCAATATATTTTCCTATGCAGTTACTTACCAACAGACATGTCTTATTTATTTTGGACTACCTTATGCTCGCCGCTTTGCCTTCGTTATGTTTGACTACATTGCGGTTAAGTTTCATCAAAATCCGTTCAGTAGTTTTTGTTTGAAAGAGCAACTAATATCCATCCGTCCTCATAAACTATCGAATAAGTTTATAATATTAGTAGGAACAATTACGAACTCTCTATAAAAAATAAATACCTATGCAGAATCAGGCCGCTGATATCAAATGTCAACGATATTTCCACGCGCTGCCTAGGTGAATAGATCTGGTATTAATGTTTAGGCGTTTGTCTTAGATACGCAACTTTGTTGCCAGCAAATGTAAATCGTTGACCCTTCTAACTGGAACGCCTCTAAGCGTAGCGTTAATCAAATTGTGAGGCGATTATGAACAACTACATAGCTCTGTTATGTGACTGACAGTTAACAATATGAGTTCGACATTCACAACTAAAGCGGGGACAGATAGACATAAGGGTTTCGTTTTGCCATTTTGACTACTGAACCCTAAAAAGGCTACCAACTACATAGCTCTGTTATGTGACTGACAGTCAACAATATGAGTTTGACATAATACCCATATAATAAACATCTTTTACGTATACCTACCTATATTGGAGTTATAACTGTCTTCTCTCAGCGCCTTCACCCGCGTTTAGTATAGAAAGCCTATAATAGGGGTCGATCTTTACTTTTAGGTTACTTACGATTACGACGTAACTCAGCTAGTAGTCAGCGTTCTTTGATAATACAGATTAATTGTCAAAATGGGTTAGAAGCTAAAGTTTTACGATATATTTAAAAAATGTGCGTCAAACTTCATCTTCTTTTACGGCTGTTTAATTTAAATTTTGATACAATATCTCAGGCAGATATTGTATCATAATTTTCCCTCTGTGGCGCAGTGGAAGTGTATCCGACTTCTACGCAAGAGGTCGTGGGTTCGATCCCCAACTAGGATAAAACTTTGTGTGATGAGCACGATGGTTTATTCTGTGTCTGGGGGTGTTATTTGTTTATAATATGTATGTACATATTTAGAAATATATAAGTTTGTTTATCAGTTGTCTGGTTTCCATAGTACAAGCTCTGCTTAGTTTGGGATCAGATAGCGTTGTGTGAGTTGTCCCAAAATATTATTATTATAAACATAATAACAAAGATAAACCTTCGCACCTAACCCATTGTTCTCCTAAACTTTTTTCGGCACGGATTACATTTATTCGCCATAATTCCATCAGATTGTGATACTCTGTCCATTTATTTGTAGTAATTTTTTATTTTAATCCATTATTGACCAACCATCAAAATTACATGTTATTCCATCACACATCTGACTTTGGCAGAATTGTCGACATCGACAGTGTTGCCATATATTAACATAAAACAAAGACAAACCATAGAAACGTCATGGCGTACTCAAATTCAATAACATATACTTTCACACGCAGGAAAAAACATCATCAACAGAGACCTACAAAGTGAATAGGTACACAAAGCTGGTAAGTGCGATTTCATACGAAGCTGCGGTTACAAAAGAAGCGATCTGTGTAACCACATCGATTGGTTTCTATTCCCGCTCCATTGTAAGCACAGTGCCTCTGATGGGAAAGTAATTTGCCACAAATAAACTAGTTACACTGGAATGTATCGTATTGATACGTTTTGTAATCAGACAATTAGTTCGCTTGCGTTCAGACTTACGCTGGGCTAAGTACTCTGTTATATCTTATTGAAGTATGTTGCAGTACCTATGTGTTGGCAGATGAACTGGAATGATATAGGGGTCTAGATGACCTGATCTAGGAGCTACGCAAAACAGTGATCCTGCATATCAAAAGAGAGAGTTGTTCGGCGAAAGTCGGCTAATACAGCCACCAAGGGCGGGCTGCTTCATGGGACCCGGGTATACCTGCCTATAGTTTTTTTTATAGACTACTAGCGAATACCCGGCTAGTGCTGTTACGCTCGTTTATTTTTATTAATTTTTGTATTTTATATTGATGACCGGGTGCGCGCACGAAAAAATGTCGACGTGTCACTAATGTGCTAAGCAACGGTCACCTTATTGATTGGTTGCTAAACAACAACTAATAGCGATTGCAGCGACATGACATGCGATACAATTGGTACTAACGTTATTGATTAGTAGCTAAGCAACGCGAATGGCGATATGTTCAATGTTTTCTTATGACGTTATCACGTAAAATTATCGTCCGTAAACCGACTTTACAGACAACCATTTTTTGTTTTTGAGGTCTAAAACCATCTTCAATCATTACCTTTTTAATGAAACCGGTCATCGATTAGATTATCATTGTTAATAAAGTAATTATATTCTTGTATACGTGTATATTTCTAACATTTAGTAACGACTTCGTTAATATGGATCTCCAAAATGCATGAATTTTAAAAATGATGAATCATATTCTATTTAATTTATAGATAGCGTATAGAGATAAAACACAACTATACTTAAGTATTGTATTTGGTATTCAATTATGACATTATATTATTAATATAAATTATTTTTGAGATTGACATTGTGATAATAGTTATTGAATTCATGTCATTAGTCCAAACATAATATAATTTTGCATACCACTTGTCGTTAAACAAGTGGAAACATAAAAATTGTACCACCATCTACAACTTACCCGTGTTTTTGCAAATATACAATTTCAATTCATTTCATTTCTAGAAAAATACGTTTATAAAAACCCCATCCAATTTGATGCAGTCGTTATTGCTTAGATGCACTAGCAAACACACTTACCGATAGACGAAAATTCTTCTTGCTTTTACTGTTTTTATAAAGAGCCCTTATATTATATTATTATAATATGTACCTAACATACTTATAGGCAATTTAATACAAGATGTTTCTAGTTCCTCTTTGGCAACCGTCGAAGATATCTTAAGTAATAATACCAACGATAGTTCTAAATAAATTAATCAGAAGATACTTTTTTTAAGATTTTCTGTCAAAAAGCATGATTTATTTACTATTCTTATGAAGATTTCATTATAAAAAATGCGAATAACTTAACCTTAAAGATGGCACTTTACAATTAATTGTCATTTATATATTTTTTATTCACTTTAGATGATAATTATTTATTTTATTTTCAAACTAATTAATAGAAAATAAACAATAGTCTATTCAATAAAATTAACAAGGACAAAATAATATAGATAGTTAAATAATACCTATAGTATAAATCAATCATTTTTATAATATTCATAAGAAAGAAAATACATTTGCATAATTCCTAGAAATCGTAACCATAGTCATGATTATATGTATTCCTAGTTGTTGCCTGCGACTTCGTTTATCTGATTTTTTTAATAAATCTATTCCATGGGATCCGTACATTTTTCTAGGATAAAACGTAGCCTATGAGCATGAAAGAGCACATAATTCCAGACTATAAACTACCTCTGTACAAATTTTCATTTAGATCCCAACGTTTTGACGTGATTGAGTTAGAAATACCCATCCATACAAACGTTCGCATTTATAATAATAGTAGGACCAATCAGATAGTAATAATATTAATACCAACATTAAATTCATATAAAAATAGATGGTTCAAATCATTATTTGAATAGCTGACGACGAAATGGCAGCAATAGTGATTTAGCATTTTCGTTGCTGCCAATTTTCTAAATGCACTTTGAACCTTAGTATAATAAATGATATTACACCTACAACTGGCTTCTCCTATTCTCACTCTCAAAGTTCCATGACTATGAGAAGAAATTGAGTACATCGGCGGTAGCGTACTCTTATGAACATATCCTGCAGTGTATTTGGTTAGTAGTCTTTAAGATTGGCTACCATTATAAAAATCAACTGCTACATGTATAAAAGAAAGGGAGCATCACTTTAGTACACTTCAGCCGATTTGGCAAATTATTTTTGTCGTAGTTAACCGTAATTATCAGGACTAGGTTATTAAATATTTTTCTTTTGGAAATCCATCACAAAAGGAAGAAATTTCGAGGGTACTTTTATTGTAACAATTGACATTCAGCAGTGTCACACATCAATAATCCATATTAAACCGATTATTAAGGAGAGATAACCTACCATTCACACTCGAGCGTACCTACCTTCTCATTGAAGTAGTCAATGAATGCCTTCAGTACAACAATTAAGAATCAAATTCACATCAGTGAGAAGCTGGCCAAGTGGCCAGTACCTATGTACAAATATGTAATCTGTTAGAAAAAAACTAAATTAAATTTCCAGTCATTTTCACCGTCCCACGTTACAAGAAATCTCGTAAATACTAATACCGTAGTCGAGTTACGAGAGCTATCAACTGCATAATTCACATATGGATGAATTTAAAGGCTTTAGGCGCGTACCTGGTCCGATCCCAATGCATTACTAATACCTTCACTGCACAGACAACAAGATAATACATCATATCTATGTTTTATTCATATGACGACTTGCGATTTTGATGTCGCAAGCGCGCCTGCAGTGCCGTTTTTGCTCGGAGCCCGTTCAAGATTTATATCGAAGTAATAAATGTATCATAAATGTATGGAATTGATTCTATATGGAACGTTCTCAATGCTTTTAGTCGTAAAATTTGGTGGCAAAAAATATAGTTTCATTGATATTACACGGTCGGAATTGTTTTATATGTTTTCTTCTTAATCTTGATCATTGTGATATCATTGGGGGCTGATTGATGGGAACTGTGATCCTATTGATAATGGGAGTATTAGAACAAGGAAGGAATACAAGTATTATGTTTATAAAGATGACTTAACCGGAACCGTTTCAAGTGTCGATCTTTTGCACATTTTTTGTTATATACCACTAAGGGGGCAAATAAGTTAACCGCCCGCCTGATGGTAAGCAGTTACCGTAGCCTATGGACGTTAGCAACACCATGGTTATAACTCGCGCGTTGCCGACCCTGTAAAAACCTTTTTACGCCTTTTTTGAAGAACCTCATTCCACAGTCTAATTGTATGTGGGATGAAGTTCCGCTAGAACCGTAGTTGCAGTACGCATTGATATTGGTCCTAAGGTGTGATGATGAATTCGCTGCCGATTGCGAGAGGCGCAATGATAATATGTGGCTGTGAGCACCATATCAATCAATTCTTTAGAATATAGTCCGTTGTACAGGCGGTAGAACACGCACAGGGAGACGAAGTCTCTCCTCAAGCTTCAGGGCTCGATACCATCTGTAATCATGGGGTCGTCGACAATCCTCACAGCGCGTCTTTGGGCCGAGTCAAATGGCTCAAGCTAGTACTCTGGTGCACATGTACAAAGATGACAGCAGCACTCCATATGGGGTCGAACCTGCGCCTTATATAAAGTATGCCTGTGGCCCGCAAAAGGTATGTATCAAAGATCATCACTTAAAACGGCTGTACTTGTAATTTGGCTATTTTGGAAAATTCTCCGAAATTTACTCTCTATTTTGCTCACTATCATAGTACGATAAAAATTAAATACTTCATGTCCATTGTAATGAAATAAAAGATTTGGATAGAGTTAAAGAGCTATAATAAAATGAAGAGAGATGATAAAATAAATTGAAAACTAGTTAGAATTATAGTCAAGCGATAAAAAAACAGGGGTAAGAGCTTAAGGCTATTTAAAATAATTATAAATAAACTTCGAAAATTCACATTTGCTAATAAAAAATGGAAGAAATATGAAAACTAATTAAGTGAAAATGCAGGTAGATATGTAGCTGCTGTCGCGGTGCAACCTCAGAATGCAACGCTGATACGCCGATAATAATGCAGCTCCTGTAGCGGCGCAACCCCAGAATGCCTCGACGGATTGCAAGAATGCACTTCAGAATGTAGCGCCGATAAGAGTGCAGCTGCTGTCGCGGTGCAACCTCAGAATGCAGCACCGATAAGAATGCAGGCCGACAGGAATACAGCTGAATATACAGAATGCAGTGAGGGGTTATGGGAATGCACTTCTTGATGTTCTCAATCGGAGAACTGTCGGTTCCCTCCCCTTTTCCCCGATTTTTCCCCATTAAGAAATCTATCTAGAAGCATACAAAATCTCAAAACGTATCCTAATTCAAATTTAGGTTTAACATATGCAAATTACACACAGCCAGTTTGGTAAAGGTAAAATAATCGTACATGGGTATTCTTTACAAAAATACAAAGACCTCTATGCTAACCTATCGTAGAAGTAACAAAGCAAATATTCTCTGTCAAAGTGACAATTAAATTTATAAATAGATAATAAAACCGGGCAAGTGCATGTCGGCCCAACCACAATGTAGGGTTCCGTAGTAACTGCCTACACATACAAGACATAACACTACACCATGTACTCACAGAGGTACGAAGGAGGGCAACAAATAACGGTCATCCATCTGCAAAACAAACAGTTGTGACGTTGCTGATCCTTAAAAATATTCTAATAAAACAAAGGCTCTAACTCCTTATTCAGACGCAGACGGTTTGACCTAAAGATACCGACATTACACTGACTATGGATATGTTTAACCTCAGTTGATCACCTACAACACGTAAACTATGCGGGTACCCTAATAACTTTATTATTAGGTAATTTTCTTCACTGTAGGTAATTCTGAACAATAACTGAATAGGTGGAGAAGAAAGGCGACGCAACACTACAGTCACGAGTAATACACGTCTCTTAATTTAACATGTAATCTTACACGACTATCATTTTGTTAGTATTTGTTTATATGTCATGTTATGGTATATTAAGGTATTAACTATTTTGTGTTGATGTACATTGTACTTTATACTACTTTTAACTAAAACTTGGAGACTCCTCGCGATAAGTCTGTGAAGGGAAGTCGTTCATCCCTTACTCAGCACTGGTAAAATATTTAAAGTCTACCCGTGACCACGGCCGTTGTAATACGGTCGAAACGTCGGGCAATAACACAAAGGTTTAGCCTTAAAAAAAAAATTAACGCCATTAATACCCGTAGCTTATAAAATTTCATAATATTGAAAACTAACTAGAAGTGACAGATAAAAGCAAAGTCGGAACAAAAAGTCGTAAGTCGTCGAGAATGTAGAACTTACTACAACTCTACCAAAATGCTTCAAGAGATCATCATCATCATCATCATCATCAGCCTATCGCAGTCCACTGCTGGACATAGGCCTCTCCAATTGCACGCCACTTTGTTCTATCTTCAAGAGATGGCCCCTAATAATTGGGTATTTGTCTACTATCAAATAAAGATTTTTATACTGACCATGTAAATATATGTCATTAAGTGTTCTAAAAAAATATGTTCATCTATATTTTAACGTGTTTAATAATTTTTAATCATAAAAAGAAACACTGAAAGTAAATGATCTAACCATTGAAAAAGTGACGTCACATGCTAGCATTTCATTCAAATTTGTACGGAGCGGATCGTTTTTGACATTTCTCAAAAAGAGACTGATTCGACTTTAACGAATCTATATTTTTACTAGCTGACCAGCGCAACTTCGTCTGCGTAAATTTTCCCCATTTTTGCAAACATTTTTACTTGCTGCTCCGCTCCCATTAGTTGTTTTATAGCCTATAGCATTCCTCGATAAATGGGCTATCTAAAAGTAAAATATTTTTTTCAATTTGGACCCGTAGTTTCTGAGATTATCGCGTTCAAACAAACAAACAAACTCTTCTCTCTCTTCTAATATTATAGTATAGTTATAAATGTTAGGGGTGGATAACCCTTATCACTTAGGGGCATGAATAATAGATTGTAATTTTCCCTTTTTTCTTCCTTTTTTTATAACATTTTTCATTGCTGCTCCGCTCCTATTGGTCGTAGCGTGATGTTATAACCTATAGCCTTCCTCGATAAATGGGCTATCCAACAATAAAATATTTTTTTCAGTGCAGCCCAGTAGTTCCTGAGATTATCGCATTCAAACAAACAAACAAACTCTTAGGGGTATGAAAAATAGATGTTGGCCGATTCTCATAGATACCGGATAAGCACAAAAAATTTCATCAAAATCGGTCAAGCCGTTTCGGAGGAGTATGGCAACGAAAACTGTGACACGAGAATTTTATATTAGACTAGCTGTCCCGCGCAACTTCGTCTGCGTAAATTTTCCCTTTTTTCTTTTTTTTCTTTTTTTACAACATTTTTCATTGCTGCTCCGCTCCTATTGGTCGTAGCGTGATATTATAACCTATAGCCCTCCCCGATAAATGGGCTATCCAACAATAAAATATTTTTTCAGTGCAGCCCAGTAGTTCCTGAGATTATCGCATTCAAACAAACAAACAAACTCTTAGGGGTATGAAAAATAGATGTTGGCCGATTATCATAGATACCGGATAAGCTGACCCGCGCAACTTCGTCTGCGTAAATTTTACCCGTTTTTGCAACATTTATCATTGCTGCTCAGCTCCTATAGGTCTTAGCGTGATGTTATATAGCCTATAGCCTTTCTCAATAAATCGGCTATCCAACAGTAAAATATTTTTTCAGTGCAGCCCAGTAGTTCCTGAGATCATCGCGTACAAACAAACAAACAAACTCTTAGGGGGATGAAAAATAGATGTTGTCCGATTCTCAGACCTACCCAATATGCACACAAAATTTCATCAAAATCGGTCGAGCCGTTTCGGAGGAGTTCGATTACGCACCCCGTGACAGGAGAATTTTATATATTAGATTAAAAAGCTGAAGAGTTTGTTGTCGAACCAGTAGTTCTTGAGATCATCGCGTTCAAACAAACTCTTCAGCTTTATAATATAAGTATAGATTCGTTGGATTTTGTTTATTGCCCACTTAATAGGGTATTTAACTAAAATCGTTGGGTTATATTATGTGTATTGCTATATAGCCAATAATCTTTTTCAATAAATGTATTGAAAAACATTATTGGCTATATAACATCACGGTATGATCAATAGGAGCGGAGCAGCAATGAAAAATGTTGCAAAAACCTTGCCTACGTTATACTTTTAACGTTAATAATAATAATTTAAAAAATTACCCATTATAAACATACAAACAATATTTCCCCTGGTTTCTTCCGCGTGATTTTAAATTAGCATTGTAGGTAAGTACCAAGTTATATCAAATGTTGTTAAATTGTTCTTAAGTGGTTCGTGGATACCATCCACTACAAAGCCAAAAGCAAATCTTTTAAGGGGTGAAATGGCTGTCCAAACTTAACGCGAACGAAGCCGCGGGCGGAAGCTAGTCTAGTATATAGTGTTGTATCCCACTAGACCAGGACCAAGTATGTAGAAGTAAGTATGATTTAAATATACGTAGTTAGCAATTAGAATACACTTGAACACTTGAAGGGAGTGGTCAATTTTCTTGGAAAACTCTCGTTTGCAATTCGTTGTATATTGTAAAGTAGTTATCTCTTATACTTGCTGCATGTGATGCATGGTACTTATATGTGGCTCGTGACTAGGGTAATGTTTGTAGTTGTCCATCAAAATCCTGAAATAAGTCTGTATAGCCCTTACGAACTTATTCAAATAATATTTAAGTTTTAGGTTAGGATTTTTTGCATACAATCCGTCGGTAGTTCGTAATCTAATGCCTAGTCTACGCTAGATCCCTTGAGAAGAATCTGCGAAGGAAGTTATGGGGAGTAACAATAAGATCTTGATATGTAGCCTGATAGTACGCGATCCATAGGTACATATTTATGCATTCAAACATGGCATCAATCATTCTAATGAGCTCGCGGCCGGTAGGCAGGTACGGGTGTAGCCGCCGCGGGCGCAGGCCGTCACGTGACCACACTAGTGATGTACTACTTACATGATTTATCGACGTCGTACATCGTCATTTTGGTGTGAAAGTGACTTAAGTACAAATAAAGTTATCGATATCTAATGGTCTGATGTGACGCCTGATATAGGTATATGATTCTATATGAGATTTTACGAAGTTAATTTATTTAGTAAATCAGTGTAACTAAAATTGAACCCAATGATACAGAAAAATCTAGTATTAGGCGCAAAGAATACTACTATACTACGTACTAATTCGACAAAAATATTCTTAAAATAGAATACGTAAAATATAAATCTATAATTAAGACTACGTAAAATATAAATCTATAATTAAGATTTAAGTTTGTAAAGTGATTGCTTATTTGTAGTTAACTACAAATATGCAATCACTTTACTTTATTAACACAGCCATTGATTAAATATAAATTATAATTTTACGACAAACAATGTCTTATACGACGTAAATAAACATTGTTATAAATATATTTGAGTTAATATTATCCAGTATATTATCATATTGGCAAATAGATTTTATCGATGTCGATAAGTAAGCAAATAGAGTCTATTTAACATAGCAGTGATATTCAACTAACAAGTTTAGCAATGAAGGAAAGAAAGCTGCCCGGAGCGTCCGGCGCTATTCACAAATTGGCACGAGCTAGGCACGCGTGCTGTCCCAGCACTAGAACGTCTCATCTCGATTCATCCCTTCACTGAATATCAACCTTACATTATAGATCTAAAGTCTAATATCCCTTAATTTAAAATCGAGACGTAAGTGCTTTTAAAAAAGCAGATAAGTTACAAAGATTGAATGGCGCGGTGCTATGATACCGTAGAGGTATTAGTAAGAGCAAAAAGTATAGCATTCTTTCGATTGTGTTTTGTTTATTTTCTCTTTGATTAATACTTACACGGCAAGCTAATTGTTGCATTAAGAAAATATGTGTGGTGAAGTGATTAACATCATTTTTAGGGTTCCGTAGACAAAATGGCAAAATCGGAGCCTTTATAGTTTCCGTATGTCACAGGCATTTTACTCAAAGACTACTCAATGA
The DNA here is from genome assembly GCA_945859575.2 of Herminia tarsipennalis. Classification (NCBI taxonomy): domain Eukaryota; kingdom Metazoa; phylum Arthropoda; class Insecta; order Lepidoptera; family Erebidae; genus Herminia; species Herminia tarsipennalis. The sequence goes on along the minus strand of OX243846.2, from coordinate 14,201,687 downwards.
ATATTGATTAAATTTGGTGAAAAGGTGTCTCGTAGTAGCCGCTACTTAGTTTGATAGCAAAATTATAAAAATAAATATTTTTAGGGGGGGGGGGCACATCACACATGTGTCATGAAGCTGAAAAAAAAATTGAGGATACATTAACGTGTGTTTTTTGAGTGTACATCATTCGACAGGTCTTTAAAAACCTTTTAAGGTTTTTATATTGTTTTGATAAGCTAATATTTTTGAAAATAAACGCTCCGAAACTTGCATAAATTGTGTCGTCGTCCCCCTCCCCCATTATCTTTTGAACCGTGTGACAGAACCCATCACTGAGCATGATCCGACATGCCCTTGCCGGATTTTTATATAAGTAGAGCAAAATTTATGTGTTGTGTTTTTATTACTTGCAGATTTTGAAGAGCCAGTTTAAATAACCATTATGTTAACAAGCTGTATATCAACGATGTTAATATAATTCCTTGACAAAGTTACTTCATAAACATTGCAAATAGGGATTTACAATTACAAACAGCGGGTAACACGCAATGTCGCAAGGGATTTTCTCGCAGACCGAATTAAATCACTCATTAATGAGGTAGGGAGAGTAGGTACGTGAAGTGTCTACATTTTTTAGAAGTCAAAATATTAACTTTCTTAACTACATTATAATGACCCGTGGCTACTCGTAGCACAAAGAAGGTCTAAACAACAAAATACAACAGGTTCTAGCTTCCACACATATCTATTTAACTAAATTTATGCTACTATTTAACTAAATAAGGTCAAACTGACTGCCTCTGTGGCACGGTGGTAGTGTGCCCGACTGCTACGCAAGAGATCCCGTGTGGGTTCGATTCCCAGATGGGACACCACTTTGTATGATCCACAAATTGTTGTTCCGAATATTGATGTGTACTTTGTGTCCATGACTCGTATGTTTGTAAAGTCCCCCGCGACACTGGGTTTGTACCCTACTGCGGGAGTCGTCTTTAAAATAAACACGTACTTAAAAAAAAACCCATGTCGCTCTGTTGTCTTTAGAAGTTTACAATTATTTTTTAAACAGAGAAGAAATAATTAGAATGTTCACTAGTACTTTAATCAATTAAATGTAATCATCTTATAAGTGAAGCTTAGCCTCAAGCAAATTAACCGCTCCAAACGGTGAGCTATTCTCGTCTTTCTCTTACAATTAGCTAAGACAGACTCTTAGCCTAGTAGTCCGAGAGCTGATAGGCATTTTTCTATAGGTAATTGTCGCACAATATGTGTGTGTTTTGATTTTAACGGAGAATTATCGAACGTTTGTGTTCGATAGTTCTCCTTTAATACTAGTTCACAGAAGATCGCAGGGCTAAATCCATTTTTATGTTTTCAAAGAGATGATTTTTGCAAAAAATATCCAATGTCACAAGACACTTGTAAATTTTATACCTTTAATTTTTATATACGCTGACCCGCGCGAACTTCATTTGCGTTATTTTTCCTCGTTTTTGCAATATTTTTCATTGATTTTTTCAATTGAAACCGGGGGTTGTATATGTTTTTTTAATTGAAACCTGAGGTTCCTGAGATTATCGCGTTCAACCAATCAAACAACAAACTATTTTGCTTTATAATATTAAGAGTATGGATTACAGATTTATTCAACTTTGCCAGGTGCTTGCAAAATCAATTTGCTAAAAAAAAAAGGAAAAATGATTTTGAGGCACGCTGGAATTTAAACAGGATATTATTTATAATTAAAATAAGTATTTTTTTAAATACAGATAATTTCGGTGGGACATTCTACCTGCCAGGTGATCGAGAAAGTTACGTATGCGTGTGAGTGAAAAGTGCTATCTGTAGGTACGAGTAAGCTGTAGTGTAAAAGAGAAAGAGTACATCGGCAGCTGGCCTCTGAAGATGCCTATTGTCAAAAAATGTTTGCAAGCTCTTAATATATAATAGCGAGCATTTGTGTTAGTGCTGTCAGGCATAAAGAAGTCAAATTATAAGAGTGGTTATACGAGAGTATTTAACGACTTGTATTCTCATTTTGCTTATGGAGACATAGAAATTATACATATATATTATTCAAATTCACCATTTTTCAAGAAAGTTTAAAAAAGTGTAAAAATAAAAAACTCATAGGCGTGCAAATACGAATTTAAAATGTATCCTGTTTCTAGATAGACTACAGTTTAGAGCTTTAAGAGGAGACTGAAAAATAAATTTATAAAATAATAAAACCCGCCTTCACAAAAAAGATGGAAACAAGATCCCCTACTTAATTATATAATTTCATGCAGTCAGAGGCACTTCATCGAGATTCATTAATGCCGGATCTTGTTTCCATCTTCTTTGTGCAGGAGGTTTTTTATTTTTTAATACAAACGACTTTTTTTATAACTTAATACAAATATTTATAACTTAATACAAACGTTTTAATTACTTAATACAAACGTTATATTTATAACTTAATACAAACGACTGACGGGTGCTCGCCGTATACACACAAGAGAATACTGCCTCGTTATTGGATTGGCTTTCTATCTTGTGTAAAAATGTTGTTAATGTCTATTTATTGCCTACTTACCTACCTTTATGTAAAAGACTGTGGGTTTTGACCCTACGAATAAATGAGTTTCTTCTTCTTCTTCTTCCGACAGACGTCACTATATTGACAGTCGTGTCATCGTGTGTGCAAAATGTTAGTGTGGTATAGTGTCAGTGATACCCAAATTAACTGGAGGGCAAAGTAATAAAAAGTCCCAAAAAATCCCATTATTTACAATTTAGCTTGATTTCCACATTCTTCGTTCTGTGAATATTTTGTTTGTTTTTTTGTACTCTTCACCAATAATCAAGATGCTGCTGTGGCGGATGCTGTGGAGGCGGCTGTTGCTGCCCATGCATAAACATCTACACGTGTTGCAACAAGGTTTGCTAATTTTGGCTCATCATGCAGCGAGCGCATCACCACAAACTTGGCAACGTGTGACGATGAGCTACCTACCTTCTGTTCATTCCTAGTGCCGTTTTGTGGAAATATACTGCTATGGAATTAATTTTTCTAGATGAACAAAGCATCAGTTTCAAAATTAAAGAAAACTTATTCTTCGATTGCAATTTATATCTTACTTATAAATTCAAATAGTACTCAGAACTCCCTATTTATTACATGAATAACTTCAGCTAAATTTAACTACAACTAAATTTGAATGCTAAACTTAATTTAATGGTTTCCTGTTTGTTTAAGGAATGTGCATAAAACAGTGTACTTAATCAATAATAGGTACAAGTATAGGTACAGAACAAGGTATAGGTACATCTAGTAGGTAATTACTGTTAAGATTTATAGATAGTGCTATTAATTGATGGTTTCGTAACTTGTCCCTGTTGTCCTTAGCCTTGTTATATTGAATTTTCAAGTCCCATTGCAAAAAGAAGAATGTTATTTGTTTTAATTACTTTTTTTAAAGATAGCAATAGATAGCAATGTGAGATTTTGGTCCCATATTACTAGCAATCCTGTTAAAACCTCCAGCTAAGCTCAATGGCTTGTGTCAGGAATGGGTTCACGTACCCCCTGGGGTCGCCCATATCGAGTAGTAATAACAATATTCCCGCGGCCCGTTCGCGAAGGTGGCGAGCGATACACGGCGGGTTTTTAGTGGGTACAAACCCCACACTACCTCCACCGTCTTCCCCGGACGGTGGAGTAGTGTGTAAATTACACCTAGACACAGAATAAACCATCAAGCTCATCACACAAAGTTTTATCCTGGGTGGGGATCGAACCCACGACCTCCGGCTTAGTAGTCAGGGTCACTAACCACTAGACCAACAGGTCAGTCATGCAAAAATGTCTCGAGCGGAGCCGCAAATAAAAACTAGTTGGCAATTAAATTGTTAGAAATCACAATGTTCTTATAAATCAACTCTACATTCCACTTTCTCAGATCTAAACCAGCTAGTTTTTTTTACAAAACCACTTATTGACGTAGTTTAAACATGATTACTATGTAAATTTATAATGGATGGGTCATCAAGTTGACTATCGAAGACATCATTACCCTGCTCCTGTCACTCGGCAATTTCATATCATCAATCTTGTATTTAAATGGTACAAGTAAACGCTCTCAGTTTGTTAAGAGCACGCATAATGGGCTGTAGATACGGCATTAGAATCAAGATGCTGCGACTATTGATAGCAGACAAACATGGTCTTAGATGTGCTTGTTTAATCTTTTTTGTGCTTCTGGCTTTATGGATTGTGAATTAATTTCATCTATACTAATATTGTAGAGTTCAAGGGTTTGTTCTGGATTTGTGTACTAGTCCGATTTTTAAATAATAAGAATTAAAAAATGTTTTTTAATCAATTTTGCTAAGAATTTGACTGGTCTAGAAGTTAGTGACACTGACTGCTAAGCCATAGGTCGTGGGCTCGATTCCCAAATTCCCACACGCAATACCACTTTGTGTGATTCACAAATTGTTGTTCCAAGCCTAGGTGTACTTTGAAATCGTGATTTGTTTATTTGTAGCCTCGGTGACACAGGGAAACCCTACTGCGGAAATAGTCTTAAAAAAAAGAAGAAGCTTGAAGTTTGAGGAACTTCATAGACTACCTCATGTTCTTATTGTTTTATGTCTGAAAATGTCAAATATTTATTATTGAATGCGCAAATAATCGATCTTACAAATTTTTCACGCATTTCATGTATTTTCACAAGTTAAATGCGGAGCTGGGAAAATGATGAAATGATGAATGGATAAAGAAATAGACGGCAAACATCATTTCATCATTTTCCCAACTCCGGGAAAATAATGAAAATAAGTTTGCTGTCTATTTCTTGCGTCAGGGGGTAAAGTTGCTTAATTCGCAGATTTCTTGAATTGCTTGGTCGCCACTAAGTCAAGGACCCCTCAAATGACACTTCAATGGTCCATAGATCATTATTATTATTATGAAAGGCTAGTTGTATTAACTCAATCATTGTCTTTGGACTTGAAGACAAGTACGACGTCGGTGCTAATTTGTAGGGGAGACCAGGGATGAACGTAACAATTTTCATTCATATCTTAATATCTCACTGAGCTTTAAAAGGTTCTTTTTTTTTAAAGGTTGGTCATTATACTTTCAAACACCAATTTAAATGCAACTGTTATAATAAATTTCGAGAAAAATGATTACAAAAATGGGGTTGTTTGTAACAGTGTAGAGGGACGGTTGAAACATTGTAAATAAAAATAAAGTTACTTTTATAATCAACATATTTATTCACAATCAGGCTCATAGTTGCCTCTGTGGCGCGGTGGGAGTGTGTCCGACTGCTACGCCAGAGGTCGTGGGTTCGATTCCTACACGGGACACCACTTTGTGTGATCCACAAGTTGTTCCGAGTCTAGGTGTACTTTGTGTCCGTGACTTGTATGTTTGTAAAGTTCCCCGCGACACAGGGCTTGTACCCTACTGCGGGAGTCTTTTAAATGAAAAAAAAAAAAAAAAATAGTTAGGGTTTTCGTTCTTATCACAACAATCGACAAATAAAAAATACTCTGAAGTCATTCTATAAAACCTGAATAATTTCTAAAATAATCACCGTAATTTTTTAGAAGTTATAAATCTAAGAAACTACTGTAAACATATAACAAACTTCTAAAATATAATAGTTTGTATTGTTTTTGGAATTGTTTCTTATTCTGTTTCAAAAGTTTTATACAAAAATAATAAAAAAATCTAAGAAACAATTATAAACATATAAAAAACTTCTAAAATAATAAACGTTATTTTAAATGAGATTTTAGTTAAACAATTATGGCATAGGTCAGTAACGTAGTTAATAATACCTACAGTCTACAAATACAGAACTGACATTCTAGGCATTGGGGTGCCTAAACTCAACATTTCTCGGCAGTTAAATTTATTCATAATCAGTCCCAACAGTTTTGTACCTAGTCATATCACAACATTAATAAAATAAAACAAAAAAAAAACTTTTTTAGAAGTACTTCCTCTTCAAATTCATATTTTCCGAAGTAACAAGTCCTATAATTGTCTTCCGCTGATGTATGGAGGACCTTTTTCGTATTCTTGTAACTTTAGGATCGATCTTAAATACGCTTGCGTCAAGTATGCGTCTCGAGAGCGCACTAATGACATTCTAGTACGGTACGCAAGTGTTTTTAAAATCGATCCCAAAGTTACAAGAATACGAAAATGCCCGTTTTAATTGAAACTTAACTGCAACTGAACTGCAACCGCGCTGTTTTAAATACGTGAATAGACCCGCTGGTACGAAAATAACGCACGATGAACTAATACTTAAATTTTTAATAATTTTTTTTCTCTCTTTTTTTCAATGTATAAAAATTATTTGTCACGGTGTTTATTGGGTCAGCTAGTTTTATATTATTATTTAGATAGGTACATTTTTTTCATAACTGAGGTCAAAACGTGTTTCTCTTCTGCTTTTGATTTGGTTTTTTTCTGAGTAATGTATTAAAATCATTTTTTAAATTACTTTTTTAATCAGATGATCCAAAGATGTCGTGGATAAATTAAATACCTACATTAAGCTAATAAGCTAAGAGGTCAAACGATAATATCTATATAAATAAGTACCTGTTGGTTGGTACTTAGCCAGCGGAGATTAGATTGCCAGCCTCATCCTGCGATTAATGTGGGGCCTGAATATTGATGAACTAAATCTTCTGCTAGTAGCGATAACTGTGCACTACTTCTATATTTCAAATTACCTTGGCACGACTCATGAGTATACCCAGGAGGGGATTTAAGGGGTTGATTTGGCCGGTGTTTTGTCAATTATTTAAACCCACCTGAAATTACAAACCCCCTCCCTACCCCTTTTTTTTTTAAAGGTAAAGAGCAATGTGGGATTGGGTCCCACATTACTAGCAATCATGTTAACTCCTCCAACTAATCTCAAAGACTTGTGTTAAGAGTGGGTTCACGTCGGTAGTTTAATGGGTTGGATTCGAAACCTCATGATTGCGAGACCGACGCCTAAGCTATTAGACTACCGCCGCTTCAAATGATTCTGAATAAACTTCTGCACACAGGACTAAAAAAATGGTTTCGGTATTTTATATCCATAGGTTTACAAAATACTCCTCGCCGCAAGGCTTGTACCATACCATATCATCTTCAGCCTTGAATTTAACACGACTGCGCAAGAAGGAATGTTTTTTCGAGTTTATGTAAGAGTGTGGGCCAAAATATTATAGTTATTCATTACACAGTACCACTGCTGGTACTGTCCACTCTGAGCAGCGACGGACGAGTCAGGTCATTACATGAAATAACTTTACCGAGGTGGTAGTAACGATAAAAGGCTGGAAATGTGACAACTTGTTTGAAAACAACTTGTTTGAAATAACATGAAATTAAACAGTTTTCTGAGGCAGCGGACGTCAGCACTATCAGACACTGGTATCTTTAATTTGAGCTTACTTATTTCTTGATTAAATCGGTACTACATTAATTGGATAGAAACTTCAACATATTCTATAATTTACAGAAATAACATTCTCATTAAAAAATAATTATCCATAATTGGAAAAACAACTACAAAATCGTCGATTTAAAATACATGACTGGACTACCTCTGAATCACAACTCTTACTTAATTGATCACGCAGTGTAGCTAATTTTCCCGTCGAATCGCTATTTAATGTATTGATAAGCGGTTCCTAGGTATGTTGAACCTAAATAACTTGGGTAATCTTCACTCCTTTTTCATCGACACATTGGATTCCGTTCAGATGACATTCCCCGGAGGAAAAACGGCGTTTGCACTTAATTATATTGTAATTGGCTACGATGACACAACTATTTTGCTGCAACAGTGTAATCGTGTATCTTGTTGATCTAACTGTGTCTCAGTTGTTGACAGGCGCATAGATTATTTGCGCAGCTATAATTATGAGTAATGGTTGTCGTTAATGCCTTAAATCATAACATATGAATGATAAATTCGAGAAGTTCAAGTGTGGTTTGGTGCCACAGAGGTTAACGGTTTAGGGACAGCACCCCTATGATCGCAGTTTCAATTCTCTCCTGAGCGAATTTATCCTTTGTAAATTTAATTTAATCAAATTAGCATAAAATTCTTAAAATATGACTAAAGTGAGTGTGAATGAACATTAAAATAATTACGACTGGAATGTCAGGGACGTTTGCTTAGCAGATCTTAAGGCTGATTTGTAGATGACATTATAAAGCTGGAAAATTTGATTGAATGCGCTAATTTACGAAAATAGCTAGCGAATGATTTTGACCTTGAAACCTTGGTATGGAAGTACCTAGAAGCTTAGGATAGACATAAGTTACTATTTATTGCGATTACTAACACCTATGGGTCAGAACAACAGCTTCTTTTAAACAATAATTACTGGCAAACGATTGAAGAAATGAAGCAGCTTTATAACGTGGCATAATAAGCTGATTTAGTGATAGTAATTGTTCTTCTTTTCTGTCACCACAGAAAAGAAGTAAGGTTTTAATTCATAAATAAACAAATGAAAAAATAATAATTAAAATTTTAGTGTACTTCGATTTTGATCAAATTAAGTAGGTAGTGGTGGGTAAATACCAACCCTTAAATATGACCACACCTTTTTGTCACACGTTGTATATTCTCATACATTTAACGTTCTTTTTCAGGTAATTTAGTGTAAGTTTGTGTTTCGGTATCCTAACAAAAACTTCTTATAATTTAAATACTGCACTTCTTAAAAATGAGTAGAACACGTGTTAAAAATACTGTATTGCAGTATTTTAACTCGCGTTCTTACTAAACTTTTTTTAGTAAGATTAGGAATATACGACTAATTTAACCCGGATTACCTGACGCCTGACGTAAAAAGTTGCTGTAGGCTTTACAAACACTAAGTCCAAAGACATTTAACATCGGTAAAAGATAAATAGCGTCTCGTAGAGACACGTCACATTATGCCAAGTTGGTGCTTACAACAGTTTTATTTTACCGAAACAATAAGCGAACTCGTTACATATCCTACAGCGTTCCCTGGGACCGGCTCGCTTCAGCTTAATGATGTCAAAAGGCAACATAATGTGTTCCCCTTAAACGGTATTCGCGGTTCGTTACTGTCCTCCTACCTCAGTGACATCTCACTGGCTACCAGACGGACGCATTAAGTTCACCTAAGGGTACCACCATTATGTAAAACTGTTACAGAATAAAATATATTCACTCGTTAAAAAATAAATATACGACCTGTTTCGTCGTTTGCTTATTTTACGGAGAAATTATTGATTAAAACTTGTTATAATGTCGAGTGCAGCTCTGTTCTCCTGCGGTTTTTGTAATAATTGTTTTCATTGTCAAATCACTATAGCATCTACAGGCAAGTTTGAATTCCCACGTTTATCTGTGCATAAAATGTGCCGTGACTTCAACGATTCGGGCATTCATGAGATAGGTACATACAAACGTGAAATATAGACAAACGTAGAAAAATATTTATTCTGTTGTACAGATAAAATCCAGAAGGGTCTGCTTCAGTGATAGTCAAGCATGGAGAGATCGAACGGCTGAGGTGACCATATTACAAAATATATATACATACAGGGTAATAACCCCGCTCGTGGATTCTTTACATAACATTAAATAACTTTTTTTTGGAAAATATTTAATATATTAACCCATAATCACCTACCACTTGTTTTTGGAGTTATGACCTTAACCACCTACAGACTTGGTATACTCCGGGTCTCGCAGATGTTTGGTAAATGGTTGTATGACAAAAGTAGGTGGTAGGTGGTAAAAGGCTAATTAGTTTCAAAAATTATATTATGAAGTTATTTGGTGTAATGTAAAAAAGCCAAAAGCGAGAAGTTATTAGTAAATTAAAAATCATCCTGTATATCTCCTATAATAGCAGAACACATTACAATTAAATCTATGGTTTTGCACGGTTTCCTGCTGCACTCTCAGTGTTTTGTGCAACATAGTCGTTGTAATACCACAGTATAAAGAGCATACAGAAGGATGACGCCTTTGAAGTTGTGATTAATGCCGGCAACGAGCGTCTAGAAGCTAGGGTTGTCGCAAGTAAACAATATATATTAGTTTTAATTTAACTAACATCTATAAATACGCGCGAGTTTTATTGCCTGTTCTTTTCTCCGGCTTTCCACAAGTGTAGTATTTTTCTTCCTTATTGAATAAACAGTTTTTATTATTATTTATTATTTTACGGCAGCCCTGGGTATTGAGACCACGCTGTGTGCGTGTACGCGACTGCGTTCCCCCTGCGTCACGACTCTCTCAACCCCTGCACGATTACTCCGTCTAGACGCCTTCATTGAAGAACTGTATGAGTTATTAGGCTGTGGTAATACGAAGACTAGATACCTACAAAAGGAATGAATGTATCTGTCAGTACTTAAGGCCGCAATCCCCACATTACAGCAATCGAATGACCTTGTTTGATCTTTATCTCTAATTCTAAAATCTTTATGAATAATTTGTCTGGAACAAAACTTGACATCCTGTAATGCTAATCAACAATGTTTCAATACCTGTAGGTTTAAATCTTGATTTATTTCTACTCGTTTGCCAAATTTATAGTCGTCGGTAAACATCAAATGAATTTGATGGTAATCGAATGACAAGGCGCTTGTCAGGGTAATAATTTGGCACATAACAAAGCTGATATACTAGTTTTAAATTATAATTGTAGCAACGGTAGTTCTGCTCGCGTTTTTATAAATAGACCGATTTTTCACACGCTTCCATTAGTGTGACATGTATTAGTTTAACATATATTGGCGCGGCTGTGCAATCCTTTAATGTCTGTCGGTTCCATCCTAAGACCCAATGACATTTGACAATGCCATAATTCTTACTAAAAGCGTGTGCGCCATATTTAATTTATACTTATATTATAAATGCGAAAGTATGGATGTATGGTTGTGTGGAATAGATGTTTGTTATTCACGCCACAACGGGTAAACGGATCGGGCGAAATTAAAACAGAGATAGTTTATAGTCTGGAATAGCACATAGGGTACTTTTTATCAAAAATAAATGTTCCCGAGGAATACTTTTGCTTTTCAAAATTTTCACGTGAACCAAGTCGCTGACAACAGCTAGTATTGTCCAAACTAATGTTATAAATGTGAAAATAACTCTGTCTCTCTGTTAAGTTTTCCCGCTTAAACTTCTGAACAGATTTAGATGAAATTTGGTATGGAGATAGATCAAGTGTCAGGTAAAGACATAGGATAGTCTATTACGAAAAAAGATATCCACGCGGGCGGAGCCGCGGGCGAAAGCTAGTTAGTCTATGCTTATTTAATAAAGCTTCAAAGTTTGTTTCAAGGTGAAAACATTGAAGATACTGGCCCGATTTAGATCGAAATTTGGTATGAAGTTTGAAAAAAGTTATAGGTTAGGCTTTGTAAGCCCCAGGCAAAATCTAGTGCTTTATAAATTACCTTCAAATAGTAATTCATAATAATAATATTACAAAATAATGGCTACTCGATAAATAAGTCAATAAAATGGCTTAATACCGATTTCCTGAATCTCAGCTATTTATTTTTTGACGTGATAACGTCTTATAAATAGATGACCGGGTGCACGTACGAAGAAGGATCACAGTCCGTCACGTTCTGCCTGCTGGCAACGTGACGGACTGGCTGAAGTATTGTTGCCGTCGGGCGTATGCACATATGCACGCACATGCGCCCGGGTCCTCTAAAGCTCTCACAGGCCCATGCCTGTAAGAGCTCAACCATTTGTTTATTATAATGTCATTAATGTTTTCTTATGACATTATCACGTAAAATTATCATCCGTAAACCGACTTTACAGACAATTATTTTTTACTTTATGCACGGAACCCTAAAATAATATCGAGTCTGTAATACACTTCATTACAAAGTTTAATCATAGTTACATAATACATTTTATTACAATCAGAAACCTGCTTTCGTTTTCATCCTACGCTTATTAAAAAGGCTTGAATGAAATGTAACGGCAAATCGATTGCGGGGCGCGACGCCCTACTACTACTGAGTCGTACCTTATAATTAGACGATATGAATTCGATGCGATAGCGTGGCGGTCCCTTGCGAAACTAGCCCGACTTCTAAGGGACCTTAACTGTTTAATACATCGTATAATACTATCAAAATGCACAGAAAACTACTCCTTTGGCAAACTTCATTTAGAGCGCAAAATCCTTTGTGCTCCAAATAACATTTAACCCTTTCAATTTTGAAGTGACCATTGGGTTACGCCTGAAGCCACGCTGTAATATCCTTTTATATCTCCAACCAATATTGCACTTTATTTGTAAAAATGGAAGGTAGAATTTCGCTTTTAAATCAATGTAACATATGACTTTATATGTTAGAAAGGTGGCACGCGTTAGAATCAGGATGCTGTAACCGTCCGGACGCGACTCTAATTACCGCCGCCACTCAATATTGCAAAATGAAGCCTATTCTAGAGTGGTACCCTTCGGCTATTACACTCTATCTATTGTTACACAAAACACATTGAATGGTAGGCTGTAATGACCTGGGTGCGGCTCATGAGCTACCGAGTATCGATACACTAATATGAAACAATAAACAATTCGATTTTATCTAGATGGTTTCTACTATCTCAACTCGACAATTTCTAATTAATCTCGTACACAATTCCAATTAATTGTTGTTATGAAAGTTTAATTATACCGTATTACGTATTGTAATGATAAATTTTATCAACGACAGGGTTACATGAATAAATTTGTAATCACAATGCACGTTTTATATCTAGTGTAATATTCATGTTAACATTTATTTTTTAATTGTCATTGGTGTCGTTTTGTTGTAATTAATGATCTAATATAGATAACAGACGTTGTTAATATGTACCACAGAGTTTTTCTACAAGATAATTCTAAACTGTAGAACAAAAGCAAACAAAATTTTAACCTGTTATTGACTTACTCCTGACTCAAACCCACATTGCTAGTTATCTTTTTTTGAATAAAAAAAATTGGAAACTAAAAAAATACTCTCAATGGCACGGTTGTTTATGCAATGTCATCAATGTTTTCTTATGACGTTATCACGAAAAATCCATAAACCAACTTTATAGACCACCCTTTTTTTTTGAAACAAAAAGTCCTGGCTCAGTCATGCAAAACTTTTCTGTCACTCACCAATGCAAAATTTAAGTTTAATTGATGCAAAGTTGAATCTTTGAACCTCTTACAGTCTCATAAACGTTGACATTGCAAACCGACGAATTAAATTTTGTTATAGATAAAATAAGTGCGTTTTAGCAGTAGGTTTTATCCCCTCTTTGTAAGTTTTCATTAATTTCTGTTGTTAATAGAGGTTGCCCCCCACTCTCGGATTCTATTCAGAAGCTTGCTAAGCAAATTTAAACTCAACAAACCAAACTTCTACATCTACAAATAAAGCGATTCAATCAGCGATTATAATATAAACAACATTGTATAATTAGAAGTCATATCGTAAAACTTTGATTATTTTAATGCGGCATTCTAATGTTAGCAAGTAGGTATATATAATTTAGCAAGTAGGTATATATAATTTAGCAAGTATTTACACGGCTTGTAATGTAATTTGCTAGAACAATATACATAAGGAAGCCGTGGAGCTATGTTAACTGGCGTAGTACGAGACCAAGAGTACGTGAGCGTTGTGAAACATTGTAGAGTTAATACTGTTGATGACTCATGGCTTCAGAAGGATACAATTTTTATAAGACAATACAATAATTGCATTTTTTTTTATTCCTCTTGTTCTAGCAAACTGTCTTGTCGACATTTAACTAGATTTTATATTTTTGTTGTTGTTGGCGTGTATGGCACAATATCCACCATATAATAATTTATCATTCTTTTTACAGATAATCTTGGGGAGCTCGGGATATTTTGGTTGGGTTTTCATCAGTTGTCTTGCCAATAACTTAGGATGCGATATTATTATTTTATACTCACACTAGCTTTAGCCCGCGGCTCCACCCGTGTGGGTGTCGGTTATCGAAATAATAACTATCCTACGTCCTTCCCCGGGACTCAAACTATCTCCATACTAAATTCCATCTAAATCGGTTTAGCTGTTTGAGCGTGAAAGCGTAACAGAAAATCAGCCTAGTATTTTCGGAGAATAAAGACTGAGTCTTATCAATTTGCTCTGAAAATAACATCAGCTCAGTATTCCTCCATTTTCATAAGTATTAAAGTTATTTAACGCAAATGTCGTCATTAATGTATGCACACCACGCGTTGATGTCTTTTAGTAAGACTAAAGTTATTTAATAATAATAATATCTTGAGACAACTCACCCAATGTCATTTGATCCCAAACTAAGCACAGCTTGTACTATGGCAACCAGACAACTGATATACATACTTATATATTTCTAAATCTATCTTCTATCTATATCTATATCTTCTATCTATACATATAATAAAATTGTAAATTTCACGTGTCTGTACATGGCCGAACATAGAGAAAAATAATATTGGGAAATGTTCGAAAAGAGTATTTAAACACATTCCTATATTTTTAGAAATGTCTGTCTGTCTGTCTGTCTGTCTGTCTGTCTGTCTGTCTGTTTGTTTGAACACGCATCACGCAAAAACTACCAGACAGATTCGGTTGAAATTTTGTATGTGTATTTTAATAAGTCTGGATTAACATATAGGCTATAATATATCACGCTATTTCCCATAGGAGCTGAGCAATAACGGATAATGTCTGTAGCTATTTATCGTTATAAAACAATAACTACTTGACAGATCTTCATGAAAATTTGCAGTTATATTGTAAATACTATAGGTCATTTCTTACACTATGAATCATTCCGCTATCGTCTATGGGGAGCGAGCAGCAACGTATGTTTGGTCGAACCATTATGGTTTTACCCAATTTTTTCCACAATAAGACATTATTTACAATTGTAGCCCATGGAAACAATAACTTCACGCTATAACTATAAGGAGCTAAACACAACATTTTAAATTTTCTTAAGATCAGCTATTTCGACTATTTTCGTATTGGTTGAAGTGGTCTATTGGCACAAGTGGCGGTAATCAACGCGGCGAGGTCGGAGGATCGAGTCTCAAGTATGCGAGTCTCTTTTTGTGTTGTTTTAAAATTCTTTTTATTCTTTTTTTAAGTATTTTTCTAAATGTATACTTAATATACAAGATTTTATTTTCGACTTTAACATGTTTACTTTGTTTAACAAATTTTCATATTAATCAATCACTTTCAATAGGCACCTTTACCATTGTTTTGCATGAATCGTGATTATGTTATGAATGTAGAAATGAAAAACAATAACATTACAAATTAACTACTTGATATTTTCTAAAATTTATGTATGTTAGTTGCTTAAAAAAAATGAAAGATTAAGTCCGTGTTATATCAAAATAAAACACGTGGCGCCATCTATTATTCGATTTCTTCTGAGTGTCATAATTGCTTACTTACAAATGTTGATAAACTTTCGTGATTTGTACACATTATGAAAATATAAATATTACGGGTCTTAATCGCGTGAATAATTTAAAGTTAAATACCTTGCTTACCTGCGTTAAATATGCATGATAGTTTAAGTATAAATTAATATAAAATCATCAAGTATTAAAAGAAACTTATCCAGTTTTGAAAATAGATGGCGTTTAAATACATATTAACTAAAAACAATCAGGAAAATTGATTTTAAAAAAATCTGAAATTCTTACGTAGAGGGATATGAATATATGATGATCTTAATTTGCGACAGGTTGACACACCTATTTTTTAATTTACCAATGTAGACATTATAAAATTACGGTTAAAGATTTTTATTTTCTCAAAAGATTACAGTAATCACTTACAGAGAAAATTACAATAATACAGTATTTTAAATCAATTAGCGTAGTTAGTAAGGTAGTTGTAGAAAAAGTGTACAAATGTATTACAAACAAAAGAAAAAATATGTTGGTGTTTAGTTAAAAAGTGTTCGTACAGAAACAATGCATGTTTATTAAGGCCTATGACTTAGTAATGTGTAGCAGTAGGGTGTAGTGTCGAGATTTGTGTTTGCAGTATTTGATAAGGCGATTTAGTAGCGATACAAGTGTATTATTTGTATATAGGTATAAATATTATAATTCCACAATTTGATTTGTTTACTTATGATCCTTGTGTAGGACACTTGTATATTTTTGCATAATTTACTGGATATAAGAATTTGTGTAGTATTTGTTCATTATTGTAGATAAGAATTAAATATATAAATATAATAAACAGATACATACATATCCATATGATTATTATTATTTTATTTTATAATCATTAATATGATTATCTGTAATACATTTATGTTAAATGCATATGTATATACTCTAATATATATTTTTACAGTGTAGTGTGAGTTAAGTTAATTAGTAGTTAAAAATATTTTTATTTATTTATTCTATGATATTAAAGAAAAATCCTTTAAAATATGGCTTTTTAACAGTTTTTTAAATGATGATAAGGTTTTGGTTTCTTTTATATTTTTAGGCAATTTATTGTATGTTTGGGCACCTTCATAGAGAATGCTTTTTTTTCCATAATTGGTCCTAGGTGGTCTTAGACAAATATTATTAGCTTGTCTAGTCAGGCGTTTGTAACAGTCTATGCGTTTTGTAAAAAATAGTTGCGAATGAATATCCTTTGTTAGGACTTTCCTAATTAAGATGCAGATATTATATTTGTAAATTTGTGTGATATTCATAAGACCAGTTTCTTTATAAATTTTTGCAGTGGGTGTTAAATAGTCATACCGGAATAGTATTTTAATTAGTTTATTTTGTGTGGTTTGTAATAGCTTTAAGTTACTTTTGGCAGCCGATCCCCAGACTTCAATCAAATATTCGATGTGAGACTTTACCAAGGAATTATATATGATATATTTCACATTTTTAGGTAGACTTTGGGCTATGGGTCGTAAAGCACCTGATAATGACATTAGTTTATGACGAATTTTTTCGATGTGTGGTTTCCAGGTTAGCCGATGGTCTAATAATAGACCCAAGTATTTCTCCTCATTAATTTTATTTATCCTCTCGCCGTTGACTATCAAAGGAGTGTAATTATCAATTTTTTTATTTTTAGGAGAGAACATTATGTAGTTGGTTTTTGAAGCATTAAAATAATATTTAAATCTTCTAAAGTGAGTGAAAAAAAATATTGAAATTAGTTTAGTATTTAAACACAAAAAAAGATACTCGTATATGTGTATATCTTTTAGAAACGTTTGAATGTTGTCTATTTGTTTGAATACGCATCACAGTACCGCGGGAATGCAATGTTTTAAAAACAGGATATTTTTTTAAAACATAACTCTCACTAGCCCTTTCTTTCGCGGGGGACTTTTTTTCCATCATACCTTTATTACCTATGTATAAATTAACTTGATGGAGCGGCTAGGTAGGTACCTCCGATTAAAACGTCCGATTTAAAAGTGTCGGAGCCGAAGTTGGAGACGGAGGTTTAAATTGTATCGGAATTTTCGACCTTTCGGAGTCAGAATCGAAGCTCCATAATACAAAATTTCGCGCGAGTACTTGGGCGGTTTCGGGCTTCATTTAACCCGAAACCGCCCAAGTACTCGCGTGACGGGGGAGGGGGGGAATTTTTCAATATTAATAATATTTGATGTGATGTAAATCATTTTGGTAAAATACTTTTTTGTCGAGGTGCTAAACTTTGTCGCCCTTCATTATGCTGCACTAGGCATCTGTTTGGCTTGCCCTGCCATAGGTCGGGCCCTGATTAAAGCTAGGCCCTAATATCCATAGATGCCACAGAGCATTGTGGAGCATGTTTCCAATATGTTTTACACAGAAGTTAAATTGTAACATAAACTACCTTAATATAAACCCAACTTCCACGCGAACGAAGTCGCGGGCACAGCTAGTACATACTAAATACATAAATGCTTAAACATTATATTATATTAAAACAACAAACATATTTAATGATTTTGAACCCAGTTATAAGAGATATATGCAACATACATTAATTTCGTACTACTCGCAAAATAACTCAATAAATGACTACAACATAAAGTTCAAACTTCATGTTTATAGGAGCAATATTTTACCAAATTCTTGAACTAGGTATAAAACACGAGCAAAAGCATGTTGGATCATGCTCAGTGTAGGGGAACCCTACACTGAGCATGATCCAAAAGCAGCCGTTATTATAAAAAAAAAAAAACAGTATCGCAGAAGCGTGTATGTACATGGTGCTTAGGCCTTTTTGTTGAGAAACGACGATAGTTACTATCATTTCGAAAATAATTTTAGTTATTCAGAGCTACCTTTGTGGTTCTTTTTATATTTTTTGGTCACACGTTTCAAAAGATAAGGGGGGAGGTGACACAATTTATGCAACTTTAACGATATTCTATTAAAAACCTTAAAATTATTTTAAAAGATTTGTCGAATGATGTACTACACGTTGATGTTTACTGAAAACAATTTTTTTCAGTTTTTTTTTTGACATAGAAACAAACATACGGACAAACGGACATGACGAAGCTATAAGATTTCCATTTTTGCAATTATGGCCACGGAACCCTGAAAACGTAAATCATTGAAAACCTTTTAGCAATAATAATTCCAATTTCAAATCTAACCGATGATTTCAAATCATTTTTGTTAAAGAATCCGCAGCATCCCGCAATCTGAGCAATGACGTAATAATGACAGGCAACGCAATAAAATTGATATGGTGATCATTATTTCTCAATATAAAGATCCAGCACTGCTTCATAGTACGTGGGTTATCTTATATTTTGTATTGAATGGATTTGTTATTTAGGCACCTTGCTCCTCAGCATGTAAACAGTTGTTTAGAATCTCAAGTTACGATATTGTGTGTTTATAAAAAAGTATTTTCATAAAACTTCGAGTACAGAAATCATAACCGTGCTTAAAGTAAAAAAAAGGGATAAGCACTATTTTCCAAAAAAAAAAACGATTATCCCTTTTTCACTTTTGACTGGCCTGTTGGTCTACTAGTGGTTAGTGACCCTGACTGCTAAACAGGGTCCTTTTTCTCGTTTTCGCGGCAAGCCCGCGCGAACTGTCAAATTCTTGTCAAAATGGTAAATAGAGAGCTGGGCTCAGAAATGCATCAACGCGCATGCGCGCGGATGTCTTTGAGCGCACCGCGTACGCGCCAGTTTGCGCGAGCTTGTCGCGAAAACGAAAAACAGATAGTGAATAAGGCCCCCGAGGTCGTGGGTCCTATCCCCACCCAAGATAAAACGTTGTGTATTTACTAACATCACTGCGACTAATATTGTTTCGTGTCTAAGTGTAGATCTTGGGTCCGTTAAATGTTTTTTGTTTGTAAAGTATCTGCGATAAAGGGCTTGTATCCTAATATAGGTGATATCCCTTTGAAAAACAGAGTAGTAACGTTCAGATGGCGGGTCAAGTGGCGGTAGCCTAACGGCTATAAGGCATCGGTCTCGTAACGTGAGGTCGCTGGTTCGAATCCTACCTATTATACTACCTACGTGAACCCACTTCTAACACAAGCCATTGCTTAGCGGGTTAACAGAATTTTTAGTAATTTAAAAAAAAAACAGGCATTATAGTAATATAATGCCTGTTTTTTTTTAGGAAAGTTTAAATGTTAGTAATAACATTTAAACTTTCCCGTTGCATGATTATAATATATAGTCCGCTTGAGACCACGGCCGGTGCAACCTGGTCGAAACGTCAAGCAATTTTAAGGTAAACAATGCTCGTTAATTCCCGTATAATAAATAGGCATTATATTATGAGAGGGATCCATTGAGGGGGACACCATTTATTAATACAATAATTGCATTTTTGAAATATAAAACAGTTTGAAGTCGAGACCCAGGAATCGAACCCGAAACTTCCGCATGCTAAACCGGGGCCAGGAATCGAAGGACTTTTTACTAGCTTACTATGTTACTACCTTAAATTTTCTATCTTTTCCTGCACGCGAATTGGGCCATTATTGTATTAATAAAACCAGGCATGTCAGTTAGCGTCTACATAATACCAATTAGGTAGCATATGCAAGTTATGCTAGTGTACCAGTTACATGCATGTATATTTTTCACTGGCTAGATCTTGCTTACACTTTATCTAAATCGATGATGGAGCATGAACATATAAGGTCAAACGTCCACTTACCTTGTTCGATCACTGAGCCTTATAACACAGTAGATCTTATCTTGTCACAGCGGACTTGTTTCAATGTAAGTGATATAAGCATTAATGAACAACACTGATTATGGTTGTACTAAGTAAAATTACAGGTATGATTAATAGATCTTATCGGCTAATCTCCTAATACAAAAAGAGATAGGGCTTATGTTTTTTTTGTGACTAGCCTTGTTTAGAATTTCCGCCCGAAATATGAACGGCCGTATGGCACGTGCCTAAGTGTTTGTGTGTACGAATGGGTTATACAACTAAAGATACGAACCTCTTTATCACGCGTCAAAATAGATAAATCTACTATTTTATCTAAACTATATACTGGCCGGGTGACCGAGTATGAGTTGAGGTTTTAGTGTTGTGAAAGAAAAGATATCGTGCGATTAAAATTAAAGTAATCGCGTTTTTCATGAAAATCAAAAATCTTAGATATCAAAATTGTGTCTTGTTTATTACCTTTACACAATTTGGTTATTTAGCTAGTTATAATATATAGCTCGTTTAAAAATGTACAGCAAATTGTCGAGGTTCAATTTAACATTTAATAGAGATAAGATTTCTTTCCATCTGTTATTGAAGAGTCGTATTAAAGTCTGGTTGTATGCTGGAAACCGCAATGCAAGACGGCCCCCTACAAAATGGAATGACGATCTGATTAAGGTAGTAAGATGCACAGCGTTCAAAATAGGTAGTTGTGGAAGTCCTGGGGAGAGCCTATATTCAGCAGTGGATGTTTTTAGGCTAATGAACCTGGGTTGTTAAGGGGCAACGTTTTTCCGCGGCAACTGATGGTAAAATCTTTTTGCACCACACATGGTGTAGTCAAACGCGTGTCCAACTATGGTAGCTACGATTATCGCAAAGGATGATATTTTGTTTGTGACATACATAAGAACCAAATTTATTTTAACCCAAGTTTGTTGTTTGTTGATTTGATATCTGTACTTAATAGAAGGATCTAAGATTGAGAGTTTTTTTACAATAGTTAGAAGTAATTTATAGTGAGTAATAACAGGTAGGTAATAAAATAATTAAGCGGAGTATTAATTTAATTTTAAAAAACTGGTGGTAGACTTGTAGATTATTATCAAAAAAATAACGAAACGGAATTTGCGTATTTCTACGTGATTTAAAAACAAACAACCTTGTCTTTCTGTCTAATAATGTCCAAAGTCCGCAGTATTCGCACACGTAATATGTAATTCGCGACACTGACGCGAGGCCGACACGTAATAACCCCCGCCCGTCTGATTATGTTTTAATCTCGATAACTTAAAATTCGACATTTTCGTAAAAATTACATTAAATTGTTCCCCGCACTTACAATTTTCGAAGTAATCATCTACCAATAAAATTGATCTTCGATCTGATTTTCTTGGAAACTGCTTATAATGAATGTGCGATATAGGAAGACTTAGGGCTCGTGTACAAACGAGTCGAGATACAAAATCGTGTGTCTTTCGATTCGAGAACAAATGTGTTTAAATTCAGGCTCGGCTTTCGATTAGTGCTAGCTTGTACACTTGTCTCTTGTATTGTCTATGCAACAGGTAATTTCTTCTCTATAACAAGGTCAGGTACTCTCTTTTTACTAACACTTAGGCTACAGAACTACAAACCATTTGACTGATCGTATTTATGTACTGCTTTATTTAATAATCATAATTCTATTCAAAATTCTTTATTCACTTAGGATGCAAAACAACTCTTGTGATACGTTGGAATTCTACATGTACATGTAATGCCAAGTTCGCAATCAATAGGTAAAGCCGGAGAACAGAACCTGGCAATAAAAACTCGGGGCCACTCTTTTCAAATTGCCAATTTTACAATGTTTGTATGTTTATAAACTTGATATTGGGGTAAGGTGCTGCGACTAATATACTATACACCATGTTAAAGGGCTGATGCAAATTATTATCAAAAAGTTGAAACATGAGATAAAGCAAAATCAGCCTTAGTGGGTACAATATAGTTGGAGCGTCTACTTACAACAATGATAAAAACTATATGTGCTTAATCATTTTTATCCGACTGTGCCAAAAGGAAGGCTATGTTTTGCGTGCTATGTATGTACATTTCTTGGACACACTCTACAGCTCATGTCATCATGTGTCGCTTGGTTTGTCTCTATGTGGGAGGTCACTCCTAAACCAAACCAAACGACATAAGGTTTTCAGAAAAATTATTTTCAACAATCGGATTTTTTTCTTGCAGTTTTAAATTAGAGCTAAGCATGGACGTACCTGAAGACCTACTCTGTTTCTTTAAAACTAAATTTATGAATTTTCGTTTCCTTAAATTTCTCAAGTTTACTGCGACTATTTTGATTATTTTTTGGATAAGCCCAAGAAATCTGAAATCGTGGACCATTTTCTGGGAGGAGTGGATTAAATAAATGTTCCTGGTTCTGTATATTACCACCTCATTTTTGATCGAAACTTCGTCTTCATTGAATTAGAGTAGGCCTCCTAATCATTTTTCGGGGAAAGGTTTTATAATTTCATGTGGTACAATTGACTAAACTACGACTGAATATGTACTGTGTACCGTTTTGAAATTCCAGGGGAGTTTCAACCCCCCTCCCTTCCTTCGGGTTGGCCGTACCTGGTGGGAGGGGGGGGGGGGGTGATTTGGAGGTTTGGTACGTAAGTGCGACGTACGAAAACCAGCATTATAGGCGAGCCCTTATGCCTACATTAAGTAATAAGTAAGCAGAGAGTAGTACTAAGTACCTACTTACGAAAACACGAAGATGGCTGCTTTACTTTCTTGCACTTGCACGGTAATAAAGTATTAAAATATTCAAGAATCTTAAGTACCTCATAATGAGTAAGTACAGGATTTATTTCGCGGAATCAGTTGGGCAGACGAATGAGTTATAATAACTCGTATTAAATAGACATAATATGTATTTATGAAACAACAAATATGTTTCTGGAAAGTATTAAGTCATATTTTTGTGATAAAATATGATATTTTGTTAAGTATTATACTTATTTATCATGTCTTCATATAAAACTGTTTGGTCCTGTGTGTGGTAGATAAATGAAATTCTAAACATAATTGGGATATACTTGACTATACGATTCCATACAAAAATACAAATATTTCTGAAATCGCTCTACGTTGTGAATCGAACATATATAATTTTCCTATGTATAAAAAGAAATGGCCTAAGTTTGATCTCTCTATTAGTTACTCTAAAACAAATTATATTACCTATGTGTTGTTAAAAACTTACCTAAAAACAACAGATGTAGTATGTACAATTAATCCGCACTACTATTACCTATTTCGAAATTAACTCTGCCTGTTCAAAAAATTCAAAATTCAAAATTCTTTATTCACTTAGGATGCAAAACAACTCTTGTGATACATCGGGATTCTACATGTACATGTAATGCCAAGTTCGCAAACAATAGGTACAGCCGGAGAAAAGAACCTGGCAATAAAAACTCGCGGCTACTTTTCAAATTGCCAATTTTACAATGTTTGAATGTTTATAAACTTGATATGGGGGTAAGGTGCTGCGACTAATATACTATACACCATGTTAAAGGACTGATGCAAATAGTTTTATACATTGTTGCATTTACTGCTAAACTGCTGGATTGATTTTGATACTATTTACTGTAAAAAGTACACAGACTAAGAGGGACATAGAATGTTCTTCTTATCGCGATACACATGAACGAAGCCGCGGTCAAATGTTACTTACAATAAACCAACAATTTTCCGAATAAGTTGCACCTCGAAAGGGTTTCGATCATTACTTACGATTAAACACATTATACTTATTTATTACAACCATTGTAATTTCATATCCATTTTTATTAGGGTTCCGCACCCAAAGCGTAAAAATGGGACCCTATTACTAAGACTCCGCTGTCCATCTGTATGTCACCTGGCTGTATCTCATGAACCGTGATAGCTGGACAGTTTCTGTTGCAGCTATAACAACTAATATTAAAAACAAAAATCGATATTTTATAATCTATATTAATATTATAAAGCTGAAGAGTTTGTTTGTTTATTCGCGATAATCTCAGGAACTACTGATTCGAATTGAAAAATTATTTCACTGTTGGATAGCATATTTATCGAGGAAGGCTATAGGCTATATAACATCACGTTACGACTAATAGGAGCAGAGTAGCAATAAGAAATGTTGCCAAAACGGGGAAAATTTTACGCCGACTAAGTTATATCTAATATATAAAATTGTCGTGTCACAGTTTTCGTTGCCATACTCCTCCGAAACGGCTTGACCGATTTTGATGAAATTTTTTGTGCTTATCCGGTATCTATGAGAATCGGCCAACATCTATTTTTCATACCCCTAAGAGTTTGTTTGTTTGTTTGAATGCGATAATCTCAGGAACTACTGGGCTGCACTGAAAAAAATATTTTATTGTTTGATAGCCCATTTATCGAGGAAGGCTATAGGTTATAACATCACGCTACGACCAATAGGAGCGGAGCAGCAATGAAAAATGTTATAAAAAAAAAGGAAGAAAAAAGGGAAAATTACAATCTATTTTATTCATGCCCCTAAGTGATAAGGGTTATCCACCCCTAACATTTATAACTATACTATAATATTAGAAGAGAGAGAAGAGTTTGTTTGTTTGTTTGAACGCGATAATCTCAGAAACTACGGGTCCAAATTGAAAAAAATATTTTACCTTTAGATAGCCCATTTATCGAGGAATGCTATAGGCTATAAAACATCACGCTACAACTAATGGGAGCGGAGCAGCAAGTAAAAATATTTGCAAAAATGGGGAAAATTTACGCAGACGAAGTTGCGCGGGTCAGCTAGTATAGTATAGAGATAATACGGCAATAAATGTATATAATAGTGTCTAATGCTTAGATATTGGTACGGAACATCCCGTGCGCAAGTCCGAGTCGCACTTGGCCGGTTTTTATTATATTGTAAAGACAGCGCAAGTGATGCATTGTTCATTCGTTATATCTTCAAGGCTTTCTTCAAGTTCCTGCAAAATTACTTGCCCATTGAATACCAATTTAATGACCACCCAAAATAAATGTTTGTATTTCAACGTAACTGCGAACATTTCACTCGACTGTATCAAAAGCTGTGATCATTTGTATAAGAGTAATATACTCAACAAATAAAATGTATTAATAAATTAAAAAGTGTGGTGTAAAGCGTAGACTTGACAGTAACAACAATCAACAAGTGGAAAGAGGCTGTGCCACGGCCGGGCATAACCAACCGCACTCACATCGAGCTCCAAAAACGTAATTTATAACTACATTTAAGCGAAGAGCCTGCCAGACGACTTCGTCCAATATTAATATCGGCGTCAGCATCATTAAGGCATTCCTTTTATTGCGACTTTAAATAAGTCCGTTCGCCGATCGCCTTTATTAAAGGAGGCTACCTTTCTCCAAGGTTTTGCAACGTCGCCCTTCTTTTGAGGCGGTTTTTAAGCTGTAACGCAACACACCGCAATTTACTCGCCACTGAAGTAACAAAAGAAATTCTTATCAATTTTTGTGGTAATTTTTACACGCTTTTTGTGCTTAATAATCACTTAATCTGTGGCGGTATTTTTGGTTATTTATTGGACGGTTCGGCGGTCAGATGGTCAGATATCTCGTCGTTTGGAATCAGAAGCTCATCGGCAAACAATTTTGAGATTCACGCAGCTCCGGTAATGAGACGAAATTAACGTTGCATGTTTAAGAAAATTGCCTTTGGCGAAGAATATTTTCAGATTGGCGATTTTCGATACATATTTTTACATTATATTATATGTACATTTTTAACTGTAAATCATGACAAAGTATGCATAATAAGTCACGCGGTGTTTTAAAGTTTATTGGTAAGGTTACACGGCTACTGGTGTCGCTTGAAGAACGACTTTGTGTTTATTTTATTTCATTTTTCATCGTGTTCACACTACGACGGACTTACGGCATAAATCATTGGGCATGCGCGAACATAATGTCTACATGTGTTATAAGCAGTCGTTGAAAATCTTTAGATGGTGAAAATATGCATAATATATTCTGTGGTAGACTAAATTAATATAACATAACAATATTATTAGATTAATATCAACAATTCTATGGTGAATTAATAACAATAATATTTAAATGGTATGTTCATAATAAAAAAATCAAACAAAGAGAATAATAATAATATCTGGGACAACTTACACAATGCCATCTGATCACAAACTAGGTAGAGCCTGTAATATGGTAACCAGATAACTAATACACATATTCATATATTTCTAAATACATATCTACTTAATATAGATAAATTACACCCAGACACAGAATAAACCATAATATTCATGACACAAAGTTTTACCTTGGGTGGGGATCGAACCCACAACCTCTGGCTATGCAGTCAGGGCCACTAACCACTAGACTAATAGGTCAGTCTATTACTGAAGTAATACCTAGATCAACGCATACTATCAATTTAATATCTAAAACGTAACCATTGATGTGTAAACTGGCTCCATCTACTTAATATTTATTTAGAGCTGTCAATCTGAGATAAGTTGATACCGATTTCGTAAAGCAACTTGTACATTATCACAAGGTGTTACTGAAGCCTTACAGACTTAGGCCGAGTTCACACTAAGCAATATTAGGTACGTTGTAATATAAAAACGCGACTAATTTCCAATGTAGTCTGAGGTAACTGCAAATTCTTAATGTTTTAGCCTCCGACGGAGAAGATGGAGTTATAAGTTAAAGCTGTATATCTGTCTGTCTGTCGTTCCAAACTATTCGATCGATTTTGACGCGGGTAAATGTACTTTTTTAATTTCAAGAAACCCTTACTTTGCGGGCTTTGAGAATTCAAGAGAAGATATAGAGAGACATAGTAATGAAGGGTAACTAAGTTTCTGGAGCCTGTAACTTTCATTTGGTATTTCAAGAAAGAAGCTTGGCAAGATGCCATATCAATTTTAGTTATCAATTTATGTAGCGTCGAGACGCGAACCAAGCGGAGGACAACAGGGGCAATTGCCCCCCCCCCCCCCCCCCGACTTGACTGAACGCCTTTTTATTGGGGAATTTTGACACTGTACCTGTGTGTTTTGATAGGCAATTGACCCCTCCTCGGCAGTGGTGGCTGGAGTACCTGTGTTGAATCAAATGCAACCCCCCCTCGTCAAGCGAGCGACTCACTCTTAGCCGGTTTGGTCACATGTTGCCCTCCCTGAACTTAGTTCTGGTTCCGCGCCTTATAGCGTCTATGTTAAAAATAAAACATAGAAGCCAAATTTCTGAACAAGTTTGTCCTACGGTTTACTATTGAATAATGTCTGCAATCTGTCAGTTAGACAGATATGGCACCATTTTATGTTATACCTACTCTTTTCCATATTGACACTACGTGCGCTTCCTGGTCCAAGCTTCTTGGACCATAGATTTAAAAATATATTTTGTTTTGAATATGGAGCTAGAAATAAGTTGCAGCATTTCAACTCTTTACTATTGCTGCTTTGAGTTACACTTATATACATGTAGATATATCGTTACGCTTATTAAGATCCGTGATCACTGTCACTGGATTTATAAAATTTAAAAACTTGAATAAAATTTTATTCAAACTACTATTTATCTTTTTATTGATATCGTAGAGCTCGGCCCCACTAGACAAGTGCCATAAACTCTAATAGAATTGAATAACTATCAAACAGAATGACGTCAGTATGACGTCTATGAGCACGCAAAACAACGAATCTTATATTTAAAAAAAACCATTGTCGCGGTTTTGTACGCGCAATGACGTCCTTCTATTCGATTAGAGTTTATGCCACTTGTCTATGGTGGGCACTTGGCGATGCTCTAGGGGCTTAGACAAGGTACATTCGTTCCATGGCGAATTCGCTAACGCCTACAAGAGGTCGATTCCAAACGATCGTTTGCAAAAAAATTAAAAAATGTCTCCACCACAAACGTTAAAAAATAAAATCCACCATTTTATTTCGTTTTCTACATGGTCTCACCGTTCGCTAGATTAGTGATCAATCGAATGGAAAAAAATAGCAAAGATACTGTCAATAGTGCAACATCGACTTGGATTGACCACGTGACATATTTTAATTCCATATTTTTTTTTTAAGATTCCTTCATTTGGGATTGTGGTCCCACATTACTATCAATCCTGGTAATCCCTCAAGTTAAGCTCAATGGCTGGTGTTAGGAGTGGGTTCACGTCGGTAGTATAAAGGGTAGGATTCGAGACCGATGCCTTAGCCATTAGGCTACCACCGCTTTGTACCAACTTTTCCATTAACAATGTAACTTTGTCTAGGCTCCCTGGTGTGTATAACATTAAAACTAAACTAAGGTTAGCTGTAAATAGAGAGGTAGTGGTATCCAGTGCGACTAGACCCTTGCGTGTTGTCCAAACAAGTTTGACAGCACATCGCCCTTGAAAAACTTAAAGTTAATAAGTGACACGTTACGACATCACCTTACACCCACAAATGTCGTCTTATCACATCTAAACATCACTTATTAATACCCATGTTAGTGAATAAGTTATGTTCCCTGATGCATGCCTTATTTTCACTTTTATAGACATGTCACTTCGTTTTACGCACTACACGCATGTCAACGTGTTGCATGTTAACAGAAATAACTTAAACTTTTTTTTTCTTATAAAGATAACTAGCAATATGGGATTAGGTCACACATTACAAGCAATATTTTTAATCCCTCCAGCTGAGCTCAAAGGCTTGTGTGGTGTGGGTTCACGTCAATAGGATTTGAACCCCGCGACCTCACGATTGCGAAACCGATGCCTATCTTCTTTTCCATAATTTTAAGTTTAAGGTCAGCTACTCTTCTAACTAAACCATAAATATCTTCATTAAACTAAACTAAATAATTAATTTATCTAGCTAGCACGCTGTTATATATTCTGTTTTAGCCAAAATGTTAAAACGTAACTCTTACAGTTTCGCCATGTCCGTCCGTCCGTCCGTAGCTTAGCTCAGAGACTGTTAGTGCTAGAAGGCTGTAATTTTGCGTAGATACACACATTATTTAGGCCGACAAAGTAAAATAATAAAACCTTGAAAATATTTTTTTGGAGGGTAGGTACCTCCCCTATATGTAAAGATGACTATCATTAGATAGCTCTTCAAAAACGTTTAGAGGTTGTGAAGACCATTTTCAGATTTAAAGTGCAAATTTTTGTTAGAGTCAAGTGTCCGCCCTCCCCCCTGCCAGCTAAATGGTTGATGTTGAGTATGTAAAAAATAATCACGGTAGTAGTATATATAGCGAAATTAAAAGGAAAACTATCACAGCTAAGTAGGCTTTACAAGCTTACGAGTAACAGCTGATCAAATGAGAAGTAACTAAATTTTTGTAGAAATTCTATTGAAAATTATTATTAAGTAGATATAACGTTGTAAGTATGAAACAGAAACAATAGAAAACCCATTCCTTAAGCCGCATTATTCGAATGTCTGGAGGGAAGGGGGGCTACGGAGCCCAACTTTGTGTGGCCTGACATGCACTTGCCCGATTTTTTATAATATGTATATAATTGCTGAAGGTTTCAAATAAATTAATAGGTTAGACAGTGTTTCCCAAAGTGTATTCCGTCGAAAAATTACCAGGGTTCCGTGAAATCGTGAAAAAATCGTGATTGTAGTATGAACATGAAAAGAACAACAAGGACAATGAGAAAAAATGTTGGATAATTCCAATGTGTCCACTTAGGATAGTTCGAACTATCACTAACAACAACTAGATTTAAAATTTGGAACCACTAGATTAGACCACTGCAACTAAAATAATGTTGTAATCCACGAACACTAAAACGATATCTACTTACATTTAAATCGATCTCGACTCATAAAGTTTCAATAATAGGACAATAATATTCTTATTAAGGAATAACACCAAATAACACCCTTGTCTTGTATGGGAATTTGAATTCGTAGGGACAAAGTACTTTTATCTAGAGTTGGTACCTTTATAGCAATTTACAATATTGGAGTTTGACTTTCTTAAGCGATAACAATAGCCTAGCCTTCAACAGGTACGAAAGAGTTTATCTAATCATCAAATTAGTAAGAGTTGATACCAGTGGCGGAGGGTCGTTAGAACACCATTATTTTCGGTTTCCCTTTGGATTGTAGTTACTTAGTATTATGAGTACAAAGAATCATGTCCAGCAAGATATATTTTTGTATCAGGTTACTTCTGAAAAATTTTAACCCTTCGCCTCTGGTTGATACATATTCATCTCAAAAAGTATTTAAAAATCAAGAGAAACCCTTAAAGTAATCCATGCAATGTTATACCTTCAGATACCGGTCCCAGTTCATTGCATAAAACGGCCGAAATTTTATGAAAATTAAACGTCGATTATTCCACTCTCGTCACGAAAACGAGACAAGTGCAGGTTACGGCTCTAATAATTGCGTCGGAACCAAACTGGAGCTCGATTATATAAGTGAACGAAATCATTCTTGCTCGCAAAGGAAATGGTCGTCAGAAAATATTGCCCTACTCCGATTTATCAATCGAATACGCAAATTACATTGCTTCTTCTTTAAAATTGCATATTTTTTTATAAATACCGGTATAGTTGTTAAAGTCAGTGGTGCGCGATATAGCAAGTTAGATAGGTCCCTA
The DNA here is from genome assembly GCA_945859575.2 of Herminia tarsipennalis. NCBI lineage: Eukaryota > Metazoa > Arthropoda > Insecta > Lepidoptera > Erebidae > Herminia > Herminia tarsipennalis. The sequence continues at coordinate 14,170,793 of OX243846.2, read as the reverse complement.
ATTGCGTTAATTCCCGTTAGCAATCTGTAGAGAGAATCAATAACGCAAATAGCCAAGAATACCAAATGGATAAATTCTTCCATTGTTTGAAAGGTCCTCCTATTATTCCAGATAGAAATACATTTAAGTGGGGAGTGGTTAAATACATCGTGCTCTACATTTTAATTTTTATTTATTTCTGAGCTCAGGTTTTTAAACTTTATGCCTAAAATCTGGATAACCCGACAATGCTACCAATGTAAATATGTCCAATGTTTGACATTCCCACGGAGCGCAGCGTAGTCGGTGGTTTGCAAGCGCAGGTCTGATGCGTGGAATGCGAAACTATGCGAAGTTTGGGTGGTATCGGTCCATTCTCGCCATCTCGTCCGTTAAGAACTGCTATTAAGATGCCAGTCTCCTGGGAAAGATGGTAGTCCAAACGGCGTAATGGAGAATTCGAGTTTTTCCATTTAAATACGGCGTTAGTTAAGATTACGAGAATACTTTTGTTCACATTAAAATTTTGTACATTTTCGCATTGCACTAATAACTGTATAATAATAAAACCTCAGTCCTTCTAGCTACCAATATATTTCATCGTGTGAAACGAATATGAATGATACACACAGAGAGATTATGTCCGATAAAAGTGTGTGTAAGCAAAATACTTAACATCGAACCCAAATAATTGTGATAGGTATAAGGCAGAAAGAGGATAATAACAAAATCAGAACAACACTGGAACAAAACCATAAAAATATAAAAATGATAGTGACCTCCAATAGAAAGCGATTACACTATGATACATTATACTGCGTTAGTATAATGTGTAGGGTATGATAATGTAATCGTTTTGACTTAGAATTTAATTTCGGATTCTCGAAGTCTTGTCTATAAGTCCATTCAAATCAAAACGATTTGATCGTGATTTGAAAAAATGCAATTGTATCACATTAAAAATAACTAATCTAAATTTGTATTAATATTTAAATGTTTCCATATACGCCTTGATGTCAAATTCACGCTGGCAAAATATAAATGATCGTGAACCTGATGTGTGTAGAGCTGTCACGTCAACATCGACAGGTTGATCTTTACTCGGAGCCGCGTACAGCAAGTCATTTAAACCTTCACATCCATATATCAACGGGGTACCATCTGCGGCATACAAAATAACGTAATATAATAATAATTTGTTCTTTACAGGAAATGAAGTGACGGCCTTCAGTCAATATTATAATGAAGATGCAGTTTAAAAAAAGGAAATAGTACCGTTACGTATGCGATACTTTAACATCGACTGTTAACGATACTGCAGCGTTTGATCGATTAAGTAATTATTACTTGTATGATGGCTTACAAGGTCCGTCGGTATCTACTTCCTTTAAGGCTTACACGTTGATAAACTTTCGCGATTTGTACACATTACAAAATTAAACCCGTAGTATATATAATTTTAGAAGGCTTACAAGGTTCGTACTTCCGTCAAATGCTGAGCAATTACCACAATCTATGAACACAGCAACTAGCTAGGATCAAAATATTACAGGGACGTTTTTCGAGACCAGATTTTATTGATACAATATCGGCTAAATGCAAGTTCTATTCAATATTTGGCCAAGAGTAAGACGCCCTCTCATTTAATACACATTGTTACAGAAGAATGAGTCTTAAATTACTGTGTGGCCACTATCACACTCACGCTAAAAGAAACTCCATCATCGGTCAGGTTAAACCTAGTTGCTGGTTGATAAGGAGTATAATGTGTCTTTAGGGAGAGAAGGTCAGATTTATAGTAGGTCAGAGTCGATAGACAATACGGTATGCCATATCTCCCTCACACACACGTAAAACTTGGTACCTGGCCACCTGCAGAAACTTATAAATGTGAGTGTTCATACGCCTTTAATAATAATATCTTGGGACAACTCACACAACGCTATCTGATCCCAAACTAAGCCGAGCTTGTACTAGGGAAACCAGACAACTGATAAACATACATACATTTTATATATAAATAACACACATAATAAACCACTGTGCTCATCACACAAAGTTTTATCCTGGGTGGGAATCGAATCCCTCTTGCGTAGCAGTCGGATACACTCCCACCGCGGCAGTTTATTCCATAAATTTTGTCACCAATCGACAATGTCTGGTTCATCCCACAACTGAGCTGTTACTCATTCAGTTGTAGCACCGTGAAACGTTTCCTTAATATTTAGCGCGCTGTACTAACCTGATGTTCGTGGATTTTAAAGTATACTGTGTGCTATTACCTTAAGTAAGTATTCGTATAAAGGTGAATGCGCACAACGTAATGGCCGTATTTAAGTAAAGCTGAAGCCCTAAATGACAAATTATGATTCACTCAAACAACTTTTACTTACACATCAAGATTTTTATGTTCATTTCAAGAAAATGGTTTCATCATTAATCAAATATTACAACAAAAACAGATTCTTGCTTATTAAAACTTAAGGTGATAAAAACAACTTGACTGCCTCTGTGGCGCGGTGGGAGTGTATCCGACCGCTACACTTGTGTAGCGGTCGGGAAATCGAACCCACGACCTCTTGAGGTCGTGGGTTCGATTCCCACACGGGACACCACTTTATGTGATCCACAAATTGTTGTTCCGAGTGTAGGTGTACTTTGTGTCCGTGACTTGTATGTTTGTAAAGTCCACCGCAACACAGGGCTTGTACCCTATTGAGGAAGTCGTCTTTTTTTCTAAAAAAATAAAATAATACTTTGTATTTTAATTGTACTTGTGATTATAAGCATATTTTGGGCATCAATACCTACTAAGTACTTTTTTTTTTGTTGTAAACTATTCAATTTTCCATAACAATTAGTATAGGGCCTAAAGCACATAATGCTTTAAGTATTGTAGTAGGACATAGGCATAATATACATATGGGCTACTGGGAATAGTCAATTTAATAAAGTATATTGAGGAGATCATTGTGTAGCAGTTGGACAATAAAAAATAGGACGTAGGTACTAAACATACGTACAATCTTAAAAACAAAACTTTACCCAAACTTGAAATAAAATCGCAATCCAGCAATAAGTAATCCAATACATTTTTGTTCACTCACATTTAAACATCAAAAAGAGAAAGATGCAAACAAAAGATAAAATGTTAAAAGCACAGGTCAACGGTTAATTCCGTTAATGCCCGTATTAAGTTTACACACGTACGACCAAACAGGTACTGGACCGTATCTGCTGTCCTTAATTAAGGCGAGACGTCAGCCCGTCAGCTGGATTAAAAGATCCGATTTGATTTTGATTGATATTGCGGTGAAACTGCACTTGTCCCGTCGTCGGCCACTCTCGGATTTTCTCGCGAATAAGGCTACGGTATACCAGCGAGAAGTTTAATCCCTGGAATAATTTCAATTCTCGATATTTATCTAATCGATTCTCGATATTTTACCAATCGATAAATTGAAACGACAACTTCAAAAATAAATTCTCTTTTTTTAATAAAACAATCCCTATTTTAGGATCTTTAAATTATAATAATAATATCTTGGCACAACTCACACAACGCTATCTGATTCCAAACTAAGCATAACTTGTACTATGGAAACTAGACAACTGATAAAAATACTTAAATATTATAAGAATAAATCATCGTGCTCAACACACAAAGTTTTATCCTGGATGGGGAAAGAACCCACGACCTCTGTCTTAGCAGTCAGGGTCACTAACCACTAGACCAACAGGCCAGTCATTATGTTAGTACTTAGTTTGATTGGGGTTGTAAATACCTTATGATATTTATTAATGTTAATTAACGACTGCTCTGGTTAATAAGAAATTAAAATAAATATTTCAATTAATCCAATTAAGTTTTTTATATCTTTGTATTAACAGACAAATTATTATAATTGATAGATTTGTTAAACTATAATTTTTTAAATTTGCCTACTTATATTCATAATAAAATAATAATAATATCATTTATTCAGACCATTGATCCATTTAGTGTTAGTAAAACAATATTGAAATATAACAAACACCTTAAAGACTAATGTTAGTAATAAAACATAATCATAAAATACTACCGGATGTACTCCATATGAATACGGTCACACCGATTCATGTATGGGCAGTCCAGTCTTAGAGAAATCATTTTTAGAATAATGTTCCAGCTGGCCCTAACTCTGTGCACCAGAGATGTGCATTTCTTGCGAATCGTTGCATAAAAACAATCTGTGCGTGCTTCGGCAAACATCCCTGATGCACTGCAGCGTCGGGGCAGCCCCAACAGCATTCTGAATTCAAAAATTCAATTCAACCTCGTTGTAAAAATCTATAGATAACTCATGTGCCAAAATGACCAGTGTACAATCGTCCTAAGAACTCTCTCATGCCACAGAAGAAACACCCATCCCGTCCGCGGCCGCCGCTTGCTACGACGGCTTTAATCTGCGGTATCTGCACTCAGGAGCTATCTGCGTCAATGGATATACGCGACGCGACGTATGCGCAGATTAAACTCAACAACCATTAACCGATGCCGAAAATATGATTTGTTAAAGCGATAAGAGTATGTGAACGAGGACTTATGTAAGAATAAGGAGAATTTTTAACGTAAATTTCCGCGGTTATTATGAAATGATGATATTGTTATAGGGTTCCGTAGCCAAAATGTCAAAACGGAATCCTTATAGTATCGCTACGCCTGTACCATAGTGTTGAACTATTATATTATAAAATTATGTATACTACGGGTCTTTATCGCGTGAATAATTTAATACTACTACTAGGCCGTTGCAATACGGTCAAAAAGTTGGGCAATAAACAAGGTATTTTACCTTAAATTATTCACGCGATTAAGACCCGTAGTATATACAATTTTATAATGTGTACAAATCGCGAAAGTATATCAACAATGAGTATATTATACTTACTAAACAATCATGTTCCTTTGGAACGAAATAACGAGATTACTAAACCGTAACCACTGCTGTCCCCTATACCGAAAATCAAGCCACGGTGTTTGCAGAAGCAGAATTTTTCTCTGGATTTTAAGCGTAGATGCGATAAACTCCGTCCTGGTAAACTCCGTTATTTCAGAGAAAAGACATGACAATCTGCTATATTTTGTAACGAAATTGAACCTTCAAATTTGTTTCCGATTGTTCTCCTAACACTTTATTTAGACGTTAGAACTTAACCCTTACACTAACTAACTAAACCACTACAAAGGCGCACATAACAAAACTGAAAAGGTGTCAAACGGCGATGGAAAGAAGCTTAGCTATTATGCTTATTCTTTATGCTTTTTATGCTTAGCATTAAACGGTCTGACAGAATCCCAAATAAAGCTATAAGGAAAATTACCAAGATCACCAGTATATCGGACAAAATTAGACAGTTGAAAAATGGAGATGGACAGGTCACACTCTCAGGGGTCAGGAAAAGTGGAGCAAAGTTATTGTTAATTGGTACCCACGAAACAAGAAAAGAAAACGTGGAAGGCAGTATAGAAGATGGGAAGATGAGATAAAACTCATCGCAGGGAAAACATGGTCCAGAACTGCAAATGAAAGAGTATGGGGGAGGCCTTTGCCCGATCAGGATAAACAGACACCAAACAAAACGAATAGTAAAGAATCTATCTAATATATAAAATTCTCGTGTCACAGTTTTCGTTGCCATACTCCTCCGAAACGGCTTGACCGATTTTGATAAAATTTTGTGTGCATATTGGGTAGGTCTGAGAATCGGACAACATCTATTTTTCATCCCCCTAAGAGTTTGTTTGTTTGTTTGAATGCGATAATCTCAGGAACTACTGGGCCGCATTCAAAAAAAAATTTATTGTTGGATAGCCCATTTATCGAATAAGGCTATAGGTTATAACATCACGCTACGACCAATAGGAGCGGAGTAGCAATGAAAAATGTTGTAAAAAAAAAAAAGGAAAAATTTACGCAGACGAAGTGGCGCGGGTCAGCTAGTTGTATATAAAATCACTGGTCTAAAATAAAGGCTATTATTATTATTAGAACTTAACCCTTAACGATTGAATTCTAACAAAACTGTTTATCCTTTCACGCAATAATTCTCCTTTTTTTATTACTTGGACAAATCAAGGCAACGAAGTATGTAAATAACCTACAATTACAGTAACTAACCAATTAGTAGAAAACAAATTGCAGTCGTACCAAATAAATGCAGCTAAGACGGAAACGTTGGTCAATGATCACGTGTGCAAAAACACATTATAATCATTATATTTACAACTGTACCACAAAATAACGAGAGCACAAAAGAAAAGCTTAATACATACCCTTTCGAGCAACGCACACATAGACATCGCTCATGGACATTGGCGCACCCAGGGGGGATTTTGGGGATGAATCCACCTCCCTCCCCCCCACCGAAATCGCCAAAAGGTAGATAGATACACACAGTGGCGAACCTGGTGGGTAGGGCCTGACAAAAATTCACTGATCATAGCAAAAAACAAAAATGTCAGTGACACTCACGCACCGAGGGTTCCTTATATGTGCAACAGGGATAGTTGCACATATTTGCCACTGTACCTACACCTACACAGTACCTACTCATTTAGCCGATGTTTAGTCAATTGTACCCCAAACGCCCTGAAATTCCAAAAAAACCTCCCAAAAAATTATCCTGGATACGCCCATGACTTCTTCAGGAACGATATCTATATGTATACCTGCGTTCAGGTACCCAGTGGATGAATTAGGGGGTCAAACTCCCAGAGGGTTAATTAGGGGGTCAAACGTAAGAAATCGTAAAAGGTAGAATACAGTTAAGGTAATTGTACCACGTAAAGCACCGAAACTCTATACATTTGTGTGAGTTGTCCCAAGATACTATATTACTATTACATTATAAGTACCTCAGACTTGTTTGTTGTTAAGTCAATTGCACTAACCAAGAATACGCCTCTGTGTGCGTTCCTCAGCGTGCTTTGTTTGAAGCTCTCCTACTACACTCTCGGCGTTTTGTAACTCTACCCACCTTGAGTATAATGTATAGTGTCAATAAAATATAACATTCTACATTAAAAGCACATAACAAACAGGGTCCAGGTAAATTGTGTAGCTGTTATTATGATTTATTACGTCAATCACATGATTTATATAATTATTACTTTATATTCCGACATGCATATTATGTTGAATGGAATAAGCTGGGGGAATGAATAGAAATCAAAGAGGACACAAAGTTGATGATCATACTGACACAAATAAGCACAGTAAAATTTATCTGCATTTAGTATTTCAGGTTTAATACAATCAAAACGTGTAAACTCCTTTTGAGATTATACCTACAAGAGAAAATAAACAAGAAGAAAATTACGATCGGTAGGTATATAGGTGCACTTAATTCACCCAACTTTTTACCAGGATGAATTAAGAATACCATTTGGTAAATAGTCCTTCACCAAGCGAGTAAAAATTAGGGCAATATCGGCGTATTTTATTCAAACTTGCCAAATGAAGTCATTATATTTTTTTTTTAATTATACGACGAGAAATAATATTATGATTTTCGTCATTTTTTTATATATAAAAAAGACTCCTGCAGTAGGGTACAAGCCCTGTATCGTGGAGGACTTTACAAACATACAAGTCACGGACACAAAGTACAGCCAGATTCTAAACAACAATTTGTGGATCACACAAAGTGGTGTCCCGTGTGGGAATCGAACCCACGACCTCTTGCGTAGCAGTCGGGCAACACACTCCCACCGCGCCACAGAGGCAGTCAATATACTATAACTCTTTTATTAATAACTCCATTTTTATCTTTAACTTCGCTAACGTCTTTTGATGTTAGCATTGACCCTTGCTCTTTGCAAGTTTAACTAACGGCCGGTCTCAATAACGTAACTACCAATAACTGCCTGTAAAAATAGCTAACTTAGGTAGCGAAACTGACATTTGTGCGTCTCAATAACCGTCAACGACGGGTAGTAAATCTTACCTTTGACTTTAAACTATCTTTGGGAGGACTCTCAGCTAACTCGGTTGACAATCTTCATAGAAAAATAACAAAGAGCGTTTCAACAACGCTTTTGACAGCTAACTAGCTGTTATAAAATAATAAACTGCCAAAATCAACCGTTAAACAATCAGTAAACCAATTTTACGAGATGAAAATTGCCGACACAACGTTCAAAAGACATACAAAAACCAAGAAAACGAGACAAGAAAAATCAATAACGCATTTATTAGCTAAACTTAATGTTACTACTATCGTTGTAGGTTAGGTACGACGATGAGATCGTCGTCTCAGTACCCAGAAACTTACATTACACTATCCGAAATCAGAGTCCTAAATCAAAGGTGGCCTTGAAAACGAATAAGATTAATTCATCACATCTTTCATTTTAAGGTTTTAGGGTCCCTGATTCAATGTAGTTATAATAAGCGCATCATTAGCAAGTTAGAAAAATAAAAAACACTGACGTCCTCAAGAACTAAGATTTATTTAACGAATTTCACATATCACACTTTTAACAAATCAAACACATCATATATTCAACAAATTAAACACACATCAACTTATAAAATAAAGAATGGTTCAGTTCAATTTTCACCCACTTCAAGCCGACTGAATAATTGAAAATCTTGCACACATATTAAAATCCAATTTATGATAAATCTTTATATTTGCAGTCGAAAAGATAAATCGCCATTTTAGCCAAATCTTCAGGAATCGGTTTTCATTTTTTATAAATCATAGCTTTAATACGAATCCTGTAATATTTTAATAAACTTACAAAAGTTAAACATGTACTACAATTATTATTTATTACGCATACGCGCGCTGTACTCAACTAGCGCGTTTAGTATGTTTTCATTTTTTAAACTATCTAATATAACTGAATACAATAAATGTAGGTTTTTTAGTATGATTATCAAGATATATAATAAAAATAGGGCTAACGTAACTAATCTAATACGTTATATTAATACCAATATTTTTTTAGAATATATAACATACATGATTATTTTTGCTGCGTGCAAATATAAAACGTCTGGGAGGGAAATGATTACTAGAGTGAGGAGACTTTATCTATCGTTAACTTAACTTAACTTTACGTTAACTTTGATATTGAAACGACGGTAACGGTAAAGGTAAATATTGCATTTAACCTTTGGTAGCTTCTAGAGTTAAACTGTCGGTAAGTTATTGAGATCGGCCGTTTATCTGTAATCGTTTCATACTACGGCTAACCTGTGAGTTGAGTCGTTAAACTCATTATTACTTACGGATTATTTAAAACTGTATATTTTAATATATATATAAGATATTTTAGTATTACAAGATTATATATTTTATATAGACCTATATTAAAGTAAACACTTTATTAACAGAAAACTTAATAAACACTTTGCTGCCTGGCGTCTGTTAACTTTTTTATATTATAATCCTAATTAATTAAATGAACCACTAAACTGATTTTAAAAATTCTTTCACCAACAAAAAGCTATGTTGTCAGCGAGTAACATAGCATGTATTTTTTTTTAATTAAGGATCAAAAATTCATTATTTGACGCGCGCTGCCATTTTGTTATTTGTTACAAAATTTAAGTTACTATGAAGATCCCTTTGACACTTTAATTCACGTGCGCTGCCAAAAAAAATATTTGTTCAAAAACTTAGGTTACTATGGAGTCTCTTTGAAACTTAACATTCAACTTACTAATATTATATTTAGTAACTATATAATTTACTGAAGCACATCAAAGCAGGTTTCATCATTATGTAAGCATCGAGGCAATTCAGCTCCTCAAAGCTATGGAGTTACAAAAAAAAATGAAAGGGTTGAAACCATTTCAATTAGGGTAGTGTAACAGTGACATAGTGATAAGTGCTGGGTAAAAGAACACTTCAGGTTATAATTAAACCATTAATTAGTTTTTCTTCAGGCTAGATTGTAATATATATAAAGTATCATATAAGTTACATACTTTATTATATAAAAAAGCCCTTGGATTTCGGAACTTTGCCAAGAGTCATCATCTTTATTGTAGAAAAGAGTTGAAAAGGAATTTTAGGAAAGTCTAGCTGTAACGGGACGGAGTCGCGGGCTAAACCTAGTTTGGAACTTTAATTAGTTTGCCACATGTAGGAACTAGGTACATTTTTGTTGTTTTTTTCTTTTAGCAGCAGATTGCCAAAAAATATCGTTGTACCCAATTATATAAATACCCTTCAAAACAGACAAGTCATGTCGGGCCACGCACAATGTAGAGTTCCGTAGTACAAAAATTTGCATTTTAAGGCTTAATATTTCACAAACGGATCCCTAAATCAAAAATTTTGGTCTTTACAACCCCTAAGTTAGCAGTCTCTGGGCTATGCTGCGGATGGACGGACGGACGGACGGACATGGTGAAACTATAAGGGTTCCAATTTGCCATTTTGGCTACGTAACAAAAACTTGTACCTCTAACGTCAATATCAATATAACAATTATTGTTTTTAAACTCTCGCGAACTTTCGGGTAAATAAAAGATAAATAAATAAAAAAGTACCTTTAAATAATTCACGCGATTAAGTCCCGAAACATATCTAACTAGCTGTCTCGCGCAACTTCGTCTGCGTAATTTTTTCCCGTTTTTGCAACATTTCTCATTGCTGCCCCGCTCCTATTGGTCGTAGCATAATGTTATATAGCTTATAGTCTTCCTCAATAAATGTTCTATCCAACAGTAAAATAATTTTTCAATTCGGATCAATAGTTCCTGAGATTACCGCGTTCAAACAAAAAAACAAACAAACTCTTCAGCTTTATAATAATAATGATAACAATATAACAATATCCTAATACTGTGGTCAGGACTAAAAATAGACTGAGCTGAGTTAGCCGAGACTATTTTTAGACGATATTCTAACAGTGAACGAAGAATAAGAAATTGTGTCAGTAGGATTAACCGCAATTTCCACGTCATAGCACGGTCCTTTGTATCTGTGGAGTGGTTTGCAAAATTGCAAGTAAATGACTCCCTCGCTGGCTGACGTGCATGTACTAACACCAGTAGATATCTCCTTTACTCGCATAAGGACAGATTCTCAAGAAGACAAATTCATAACAAAAAAAACAGGAGGTACATAAGTACAAATTCATTAAAAAACGGGTTGCACTCCGGGAGTGCCGGCAGAAGTGAAAACTTGAACATTATGTAACGTTGTGCATTTTTGAATATTTTGGAATGGTTAGGGTTTTTTTTCATCAGTTTTTCTATCATTTAGGAGGTTAAATACAATTTTCATTTATTGCGCTATCGTACACAAACATGACAATTTAAAAAATGACAATGATAACGACATGACAATTAAATCAAAAATATATTAAATCACAAATTAAAAACAAAAATCATAAATAAAAAATATTAAATATTAAATCAAAAATTAAAAATCAAAAAAATAAATAAATAAGGGAAAAAAATATCATTTGGACTAGAACCGGGGTTTTCTGGTTTCTAGACCGCCCGGTATCCCACCAGAGCTATTATAACATGCGAAATTTACCTTCGTATTCTAAGAGTCTTACGATGATCCTAACGCAAGTTTAACATTTTATACCCATATCAAAAATAGTGCACAACGCCGATATAGAAGTATTCACTTCAAAAATCTTTCTTTTGGTTAATTTAACCGCCTTCAAAAATGATGCTCCTCTGTTTGTAAGTATGTTCGCGAAAGCTAGTCTTCCGATTCAGATAGGGTGATCGTTATTCAACTGCTTCTTTTTCTGGAATAGTTTTAGTGTATAAAACGTTCTCCTAGCTTATAAAACACCAAAGATATAAACTAAAACATGAGTGAGTCTGCGAAATTTGCACTTTTTTTTAGGGTTCCGTAGCCAAAATGGCAAAACCCTTATAGTTTCGTCATGTCCGTCTGTCTGTCTGTCTGTCCGTCCGAATGTCACAGGCATTTTACTCAGAGATTACTCAATGAATATTGATGAAATTTGGTGAAAAGATGGCTTCAAGTGGCCGCTACTTAGTTTAATAGCTAAATAATAAATATAAATGTTTTTAGCTTATCAGAAGCTGATTTTTTTTTTTCGGCTAAGATCAAAGTGTGGCACATCATTCAACAGGTCTTTTAAAACTATTTTAAGGTTCCTAATAAAGTTTTTTGATTAAGTGAATAGTTTTGGAAATAATCGATTCGAAAGTTGCATAAATTGTGCCCCCTTAACTTTTGAACAGTGTCGGTGTGCTCGGTTTTTTATTTTTCCTTAAATGCGGTTCATTTTTCTTTAAAAAGTTATTTATGACATCATGTTATTATAATTGTTGTAATGTTGTATGGTTAAAACAGTACAAGCATACAAAATCACGGACTCAAATTCAGTACCAGAATAACAATTTGATCGAAAATGATTCGAGAACGAACACTAAAGCTGAAATATAGACTGTGCTAAGGCTCATCTTGTAAAACTTGATATTAAATTTGATAAAACGCATGCTTACCTAGCTAAATTGAACTAAGTTTACACCATAATTATTAAAAAAAAGTGGTTGTCTGTAAAGTCGGTTTATAGACGATAATTTTACGTGGTAACAACCACGCCGAGAGATTTTTTTTTTGTTTCCAATTATATAGCAATCGCCAAAACATTGATGACATTGTAATAAACAGCCATGCCTGTGCCAGCTTTAGTAGATCCGGGCGCATGCGCTTCAGCCTATTAGCATGCGGAACGTGACGGACCGTGACACTTTTTCGTGCGTCCACCCGGTCATCGATTTATAAGACGTTATCGCGTCTAAATAGAAGTACCCATCTCTCTATTACATCATAACAAGCAAGTTTAGTTAGAAAATGATCTATACTACTCATATGTTCTCCAATTGCATCGTAATGTGCTATATATTAGCGAGTTTAGCAGTACGGAGGTAAAACACTAAAGCAATTCATCTCGATTTGTCTGTCGGGTCACGGAGGCTCGCGCGTCGTGACTCTACGGAATACACCACATATGCGCCCGCGCATTTGTATGAGTACTTACTACCGACAACTGTTGATGTTCTTTACTGTAATTTTTGAAGTAATTTTAAATTTTCTACTGGTGGTAAAGTGGGTATTTTTGTTAAACATTGTGATTAAGCCAATTGCTTTCTAGTTATCGCCATAATAATATGTAAATGGTTTTGGGACCAGAAACAATTTAGGTATTCTATTTCCATCTCTATAACTATTACTGTTGAGGCTATATTACTCAGAAAAACATCTTTTGTAACTAATATTACTACGTTTTATTATAAAATGGTAGGTATATGTGTGTAAAATCGCTACAGTTAAATCGCTAGTAGTTAGAAGCGGTAGCCTAATGGTTAAGGCATCGGTCTCGCAATCATGAGGTCCTACCCATTATACTACCGACGTGAACCCACTCCTAACAAAAACCATTGAGCTTAGTTGGAGAGGTTAACAGGATTGCTAGTAATGTGGGACGAAAATCCCACATTGCTAGTTATCTTTAAAAAAAAAAGATAAATAAAAAAATGACTTTTTAAGCGTCGCTTAGATTTTAATTCCTCGATTTAGTTTAAAGAAGCATTATTTCAATTAAACAGAACGATTTAACGATCGAAATCCTTCTCTATTAAACACTCAATCTCATCATTTATGAAACATAATTTATCGTAACACTTTAAAGGATATTCTATTTCAAACCTGTAAAATTTTAAACGTAAGTACATTATTTATCATCTACCTACTACTTCAATAGACCCTCTCGTAAAATTGCTGCCACAACCAAATAACTGCCCAAGGGACACATACCTCACATGCAAATAGTAAATTGAACTTTTTGCAATACACATAAAGTTCATAATTAAGTGCAAGTAAATTACAAAGAAAATAATCTCATGATTTAGGGCACCATATCTGTCAACTAGCGACCGATTATGTGAATCTGTTTGCGAACAAATAGGTTTATTGGCTACTGTCGCAATAAAATTGCATGATTTATTAACGGCGATACCCGGAGATAACGTTATTTTGACGTAAGTAGAATGATATCATATATCCTTTCGGACCTCCTAAACAAGATAGGTTGGCAAATACATACGCTTCGGGGTGTTTCTACAATCATGTATAGTCTAACTGTAACGTTGAACATCACAGTTAGATTATTAAAAATCTCAAAACTTTATCATTTTGACTTCCTCGGTGGCCGCGTCGAAGTGGTACATACATGATACAATGCTATCACTGCTACGCCAGAGGTCGTGGGTTGGATTCTCGAACATCACATAGCGGTGTCCCCACTGTGTGGTGTACTGTGGAAATTGTCTTCATTTAAAAAGGTGAAGAATATACATTTTGTTTGAAAGCGCGACCATTAGATACTGGTCCGATTAATTTGATATGGAGGTAGCTTGAAATTTGAGGAAGGAAAGTTATAGGCTACTTTTACCGCGGTCTAATCCACAGGGGCGAAGGTGTGGTCAAAAGCAAGTCTCTAAAATGCCTTTTTGTGTTTTATATCTCAAATCAAATCGATAAAATAACGCATTTAAATGTATTTGAACCAACAAACAATACAATGCGGGCATGCTGTACCATATTGAGGAACTAGTATTCGCGAATCTTAATGCCGTTGGGAGAATTTTGTACTTTAATTGAAATTGGCAATTACTTATTACTTTATTTATTTAATGACCAATGCAGACACGCCATTTAGTTCATTTCATCGACTGACAATATCTATATTATTTCAAGGTCTAAATAAAGAATACGTATAGGTAATACGATGCGACTTCATTCAAAAAGTTGAATCTAGATCAATAAAACAATAAACACACGCCTACAACCACAGAACAACATTTCCCAATGTCAATGAAGAAGCCTTCATATTTGTTATGATATAAATCGACAAAACAAAAATACGACACTATTTAACTCAATTGACCGGACAATGAGAGAACGTTACGAAGGTTTTTATTATGACATTCATAAATATAATAAAAAAGCAGTAAAGTCATCATAAAGACAAGTAACTGGTATCAGAAATAGCTGAGTAGTTGTGCAAGTCACATCTTGTGCCACAGGATCAACCTTCAAGGTTTTGTGCGATCGTGCATGACGGTACGTGCAGCCGCTGAACTAAAATTAAAATTAAACCAAGCCTTTGATCACAAATCAGTCTGAGTATTCGACAATGTATCTGTCTTTGATACGTCATTGTATACCATAGAGATTGCCTCGGCGCGATTGTTTATGGAACTGTAGCCAATATCAAACTAAACTATTTATTATAAACTAAAGTATTTATTTTCATTTTGACGTGATAACGTCTTCGATGACCGGATGCACGCACGAAAAAGTGAAAGGCTGCAGTATTGCGCCCTGGTCCACTAAAGTTGTCACAGGCATGGTTATTTATTACAATGTCATCAATTTAATTAATATCTAGGGACAATATCTATATCTAGGGACAACTCACACAACGCTATCTGATCCCAAACTAAGCAGAGCTTGTACTATGGAAACCTGACAACTGATAAACATACTTATATATTCTAAATACATACATATTATAGATAAATAACACCCAGACACAGAATAAACCTATAACTATTTATTATACGGGAATTAACGCGCATTGTTTACCTTAAAATTGCTTGACGTTTTTTTTAATTCCCGTATAATAAATAGTTATAATCATGCAACGCGAAAGTTTAAATGACAGAATAAACCATCGTGCTCATCACACAAAGTTTTATCCTGGGTGGGGATCGAACCCACAAGCTCTTGCGTAGCAGTCGGATACACTCCCACCGCGCCACAGAGGCAGTCTCTTTTTTTTGTTAATATCTTACCTTAATATAATTTAATTTTACATTTTAATTTTGTATTTAGACATTTTGTTTTGTAATTTTCGTCATTTTTTTTTAATTTGACATTTTAATTTTCTATTTTGACATTTTCATTATATGCTATTAGGTACATAATATTGTAATTTAAAGATATGTATGATATTTATAAACATCAAAGCATGTTAGCGATTTGGTAATATATTACTGTAAGTTTGTACGCCTAATATGAATGAATAATTTTTTATGACGTTATCACGTAAAATTATAACAGAACCATTTTTTTTATACTTTATTACATTTTTTTTATTGAATTTCAGAGGAAGATTTAAAGCTTTAGGCATTTTCCACATATCACTTCGTTTGGGGCTAATACTTGTCGTATTTAAGTTTCTTATCCCTTTTCAAACTGCCCGTTTATTCTGATAATACAATGGATGGTGTCTGTACTTAGACAATTAAATCAATATGATTAAAATAAACATCAAATCAATATATAAAATAAAGCATCAATATTTTCCCATTTTCAATCTCTCTATTGCAATAGTAAACAAGAACACTCCATTGAGAAACTATTCTCGCTAAAACCAGGCTTAAAATACCAACTTTATTGGCTAGTTAAAGCAAAATAGAGCAACGAGCAATAAACATACTAAATAAATACGCACTACCAATACTAACTTATATAAGTGTTTAATAGAGTACCTAATTACCTATACTCTATTTAATCGCGAATTAAGTTAGGAAGATTAATGTAAGGTCTCAGTATATCGCGTCTGTAAATCTGTGCGCACGCGCCAATATTATGCTATACTATGGTTCTACCACAGTCTATTAACTCATACGGTCGTTCGACGAAACCGTATAGATGGGGCAATCTGCAGAAAATGAGAGACGCGACGCCAGGAAGAGGGCAGACCACGCTACGTCTCTGCATGGGCTGACGTATTTTACAAGATTTTATTTAACTTGCAATGTTTGTGTGTTCGGCACGAATCTTGGAAGC
Source organism: Herminia tarsipennalis (assembly GCA_945859575.2). Classification (NCBI taxonomy): domain Eukaryota; kingdom Metazoa; phylum Arthropoda; class Insecta; order Lepidoptera; family Erebidae; genus Herminia; species Herminia tarsipennalis. The sequence continues at coordinate 14,153,957 of OX243846.2, read as the reverse complement.
TAAATTAGAACCAGTTCTCAGTGTCCGATTGGGCTTATATTTGGTGTACATATGTATCTTTGGTGACAATACAATAATATAGAAGACGTCCATAGGAACTTCTTAACTACGCAAGATAAACCCATCGAGTTTGGGCTCATTGGCTTCCAGGGTCTGATGATGGAGTTGGAAGGTGGCTATAGAAGCTTCTGAACTAAACAAGATAAACTATTGTAGAGTCGAATTGCCCGAAGGTCTTGGTCTACCTCGTGACAAGCTTTTATGACATGTAAATAGTATAATATAGTATATCTTTTAGAGGTTTAAATAAATGTTTTTTTCCAAAAATGTTTTTTATTGAGACACGACTTTCGTTTGCAACTTCAGAGGCGTCGTCCAACTGTATGCTTTTCATACTGTGGTTCTACCATGCGTGATAAGATCGAAGACATATTAATTTAATAATAAATAACGCTAATATGCATGTAGGACTCGAGAATCCACATCAATACGGTCGACCATTATAATTAGTAAGCAATTAGCACCGCCTTAAGGTTTAAGTACAGTTTGCTAAAATTTATTATTCAAGATGGAAATGTTGTAATGTACGCAATATTTAACGAATAGGTTCAAGTGGCATTTGACCAGAATATATGTGTTGGTTGAAATAATCAGTTTGAAATAATTAATAATATATGTATCTTCAAATCTGATTTGACACCTCTTTTTCTTCCTGGAATGTAACGCATACTAACTACTTTGGGGAGAACTAATAATTTATTCCACGCTACAAGTAACATTCAGTGTTAAAGACAGCATTGAGAATAAAGAGTAAAATTGATTATTAACAAAACGGCTGAGCGGAATATCACCAAACGAAGCGAAGAATCACTACAATTAAAAAAAATCGCATCTAAATTCGTCAATACTACTGGGCACTACAATGATACAGACAGACACATAAATAAATACGTTGAACCTTATAACACCCCTTTTGCGGCAGAGTAATCGTCATCACATCAAAAAAAAACTAAAATACTAGAGGCCCCCAAAAAAATGCCTGTAATAGAACGGAATTCCCATTGTTCAACAAAGGGAATCACAAAATGTATTGCTCCTCTATATAGATCAATCTACTTTATTCCAAAGTTCTTCAATCATTTTTAAACATTAGTCTTCGAGGTTAAATGACGAAATAATTACAATAATATAATCTATCTTAGTTCGAAATTAATCACCCAGATGTGAGCTTATACAACTTGATTGATTAAAATTAAAATGGTCATTGGATAAATACAATGAATGACACTAAACATACATATACTTACCATTATTTTTATTGAGCAAATTATATATACTAAAAGCATTGCATTGTTGGCAAGGCCATCCTGTGGGCGTAAACAAGTTTTTTATCGAATTACATAGTGATATAGTGCAATAAAATAAAGTGTAAGCTTGTACGGTATCTGTACCTCACGTTCTGAAAGAAAGAATCAATCACAATTGGTTTTTGTAGCGGTTTTAGTCTTAGTAAAACGTTCGCCTGACGCTTTATCTATATCTAGGCGACTTAGGAAAACATCACAGGCTGATAAAATGGAATCTCAAATATTGCGTTAGAATTCGCTTATTGAACAAAACGTAAACAAGTAATCCGCAAAGTCAAAATACGCAGGGTGTTTTATATCTCACTAAGATTGTCAACTAAACTTGTTAGAACAAGACAGATATAATCACAGAATACCGCTCCGGTAATATAATAGGGTATTTGACTGAAGTCAAATCAGCCTCTTTTTAAGAAACGTCAAAAACGATTCCGTAAAAATTTGTTTGAAATGCTAGCATGTGACGTCGTTTTCAATTGTCAAATCATTTACTGTTAGTGTTTCTTTTTATGATAAGAAAAAACAACACGTAATATTAAAGACAAACTATTTTTTTAGAACACTTTATGACATATTTTTACAAGGACTCATAATTAATTTATGGGTCTTTCTGTGAGAGTATTTAACAAGATACCACCTAGCATTATGAGTCTATCAGTGATTAAATTCAAAAATGTAGCTCAGGTTATTTTACAGTGGATGAATATTTAAATGATAAAGAGAGTCTAGTCGCTTGCTCCTTGTTACTTTATTATGCTTAGGTGAATTTTGGTTGTCACTTTGTTTTAATTGCCACATTGATCAAGAATTTGATTTGACTCTTGAAACTAAAGATTCTGCGTGTCTGTGATATCAGAATTAATATTTTATATTGAATCATTCGTTACAAGTACTTTGGCCAATATTTAAGCACATATAGTTTTTATCTTTGTTGTAAGTAGATGCTCCTACTATATTGTACCCACTAAGGCTGATTTTAGTTTATTTCATGTTTCAATTTTTTGATAATACAATTTGCATCAGTCCTTTAACTTGGTGTATAGTATATTAGTCGCAGCACCTTACAGTCATATCAAGTTTATAAACATTCAAACATTGGAAAATTGGCAATTGAAAAAAAAAAGTGGCCGCGAGTTTTTATTGGCAGGTTTTTTTCTCCGGCTTTACCTATTGTTTGCGAACTTGGCATTACATGTACACGTAGAATCCCAACATATCACAAGCGATTTGCAACCTACGTGAATAAAGAATTTTGAATTTGAATGGTTAGTATAAAATATTTTATTTTAATAGTAGTCAAATACCCAATTATGATTTACCTGATTTCCTGCCATAGACATTCCATAGAGCGGGGATCAAAAAAAAAAGAACTGTAATTATCACTGACTGCAAACATTCATAAATGCACACTGTATACCTACCTATAATGTTTGCTGTCAAGTGCAAGTAATATTGCGAATTAAGGAAGAAATAATAGAAAAAATAAGGCAACAATATCACTTACCTTGTAAAAGCACAAAGTTTAAGCAATTAACAGTCTAAGGACCTTATAATTAGTATCAAATTACGTTCAAACTTATTCAGTCGTTTTGATATAACGCGGTAGTAGAATAATTTTATTTGTATTTTTTTAAATGAATCATGACTGAACGGCCTTGTCAATTTGCCTGTCGGTATTTACTTGAGGTACAATAAACTGAAAGGATGATAAAAATTATTCATCCGGTCTGTCAACCGGTTATTGGACACATTATACTACACTGCTTTATTGTTATAAATAGATCAGCAAACTATAATGTGGATTTATTGGTAATCTACATCTACACTAATATTATAAAGCTAATGAGTTTGTTTGTTTGTTTGTTTAAACGCGCTTATCTCAGAAACAACTAGTCCGAATGGAAAAATTCTTTTAGTGTTTGATAGCCCATTTATCGATCAACTCGAATCGACAAATAAGACCGGAAAAGTAATAAAACATATTGCAAAAACCGGGAAAATTGACGTAGTCGAAGTTGCGTGGGTCAGCTATATCAAAAAATAAAGAGGAAAGATTTGTGTTTTTATATTTTTGTAACTATTAAACTCAAAAACTACTGAACCGATCAAAAATTATTACACCATTACAATGCTACATTATCACTGAGTAACATAGGTTATATTTATTACTAGAAAAAAAAAGGGATTCCTATGTCCCCCAATGCGAAGCCGGGACGGGCCCCTAGTCTTTCATAAAGATACTCAAAATATCTGTATATTATAATAGATTAGATACATTATGTACTAGCTTTTTCTCGCGGCTTTGCATCCATGAATGAAGTTAAAAACCCTGTAACCTTTTCCAAGGTTCCAGCTACCTCCATACCAAATTTCCTCTAAACTGAGTATGAGCGCATTCAAGCAAAACTCTTCAACTTAATCACATTAGTGAGTATAGAACATGTATATGTATGTGTACATAATATACCTTCGTAAACGTACCAACAAAGGGTGCTTAAGTGAAGGATATTCAATGAAATATTTATATCATTGTATTAAAAAAATAGGTACAAGTTGAAATCTAGACTGAAACCCGATCCGACATCGATTGATCTGATCAATATTGAGTAATAATGCGTAAAATATCGCCGTAAAGTTGGCTTACAGTATATACTTGTTTATATTGTTTATTAGGTGACTCTAGGTAGACTGAGCTTTTGATACCAGGGGCTGATCTTGAATCAAGATAGAGCTAGCGCCAGCGCTAGTAACATTTAGAGAATCCTCCTCACGTCTTTCGTTAAAACACGGAGGCTAGATGTGCTCACTTCTATGAGAATGAATCTGAATGCCCATTAGATGAATGGATTTTTCCTCTACTAAAAAACTGATACCGACAATCTATCAATATTGGTCAACCGAACCGGATTAGGCGATAGCCGATCACATTTTAAGGATAACCGACACTGCAACTAATGAGTACAACTTTTAGGTATAAATCAAAGATACATCGAGACATTTTTTGCACGTTTTGCAAGCTTTGTGACAAATTGATTAAAAAAGTGTCATTACAGAATATTTTTGGACGTTGTATGACCTTGCGTCGTCTTTGCGACACCAGTCACTCTTACTAGCTGAGTGCCCACTGTCATTTACTGCGAATTCTTCAATGTTGCACCTAATAAGGTCTTTTGTTCACCCTGCAACGAAGTTTAACCGCAATCTGTAAAGTAAATATGTAATTGTATGATTATTTTAACGAGAAATAATATCGTGATAAAAATGTCAGCAATTTAAATCTAATCAAATCATTTATTCCAATTATAAACATACAAGGTGTTAAGTTTATAGCATAATAAGACTAAACGTCTTTGTCGACTTTATATTTACATTTAATATGACTTCATTGAAGTGCTCATTAAGTTTTAGCATAAAAATCTGATAGGAAATTATTAGTCTCACTTTGTTTACGATATAATGTTGGCACTTATGTATCACATAGACTAAGACATAATTGCATGTAAAAGAACAGCAATTCTGCTCTAAAGTGGCATGATATATACAGGGTGATTTTTAATATACTAATAACTATGGCTTCTTTACATAACACTAAATAACTTTGATCAGTTTTGGAAAATATTTATTAAATTAACTCTTAATCACGTACCACTGGTTTTTGGAGTTATGAAATTAATCACCTACAGACTATTTTGCTAAAATCATCGTTTTTTTGTGAGGTTTAGGTCCTTAACCTGACAAATAAAACATCGATTTTACTCCGGAGTCGCTCAAATGGTTGAGTGACACAAGCATGTGGTAGGTGGTAAAGGATTAATTTGTAATATTTTTTAAATATTATATTGCGAAGTTATTAGGTGTAATGTAAAGAATACAATAATTGCATTTTTTTGATAATTATATGTAAAGAAGCCAAAAGTGGGAGGTTATTTGTATATTAAAACTCACCCTGTATCCTCGCTCCCCTCTCCCTGTATCATAGGCACCTTCATATATTTATAAATGAAGCATAACATGAATTTTAAAAAATATGCTTAAAAACAGATTTATTTTCGCGAGACAAAGAAAGATTACTTGCTTAAAAAATAAAAGGTTACATAAAGTGTAATTATTATTTAATCAAGAAGCCTTTACAGAAAGCTTGGCTTCCCTCTTAAACGGTCACATGTCTGAGATAATTAAATGGCGACATTTTTTGTCCATCGGTCTCGTCAACAGCCTTGAGAACGCGGAAGACTAAGCTAAACAACACTTAGCCACTGCACATTAATCGTGTTACCACTGTTTTACATACGAAATTAAGCGTTTAAAACGAACAAATTTAAATATACATACGTTAGCTAATAAGTACGAAATGTTTATCCAAAGAATATCCATACTTCCGTACTATATAATATTGTAAATACAAAATAACTTTGTATCTGGTTTTCACAGCTAAATCACTTTGTGTAACATTATTTTACCCTGAAGAACTCAATTTCTGAGACAGTAACAAAAATGTAATGTTTTCAGGTTTCGTGTATATAAGTATGTTTGTGAATTTCTTAATTAACTTTTAAACGTTGTAGCGTTTTAACCTTTTAGAAATAATTCTACTATTTGAAGGAGAAATAAATCAAAAAAATACTTAGTTACTCTGATACAGATATTACTTTGAAGTTATAACCAAGGTTCTGAGACTAAAATCAAGTTATAGTTATGAATTATATGAAGGTTAATCTAAGCAAATGGGTTCTGGATAAGGAGTTACTATCTCAAGGTCGATACGATAGTGTGTCGGTCTTGATGATCTGGCGAAGTCGGATGGACGTGAAGTGGAGGCACGTCGCAGGCTGGCATGCGGGAACCTGAAACGCGAGCAGATATTATTATATTATTAATTAAGCGCTACGTACACAGCGACACGATCGCCGGTCTCGCTCTTCCGCCCACAACCATTACTTCACAGTGCGCAGGAGCTCAGGTCAAAATAAAGTAGAATATTCGTTCGTACATATGTTAGATTACGAACGCCATGACTATTACAATACGAAAATGCTCGATTTTACATTTTTCCGCAATTTCAAGATATATTTGCGGGATAATATTAAGACATATCCTTAAATTTCTTATTTCATCTACTAGAAAAACTCTTTGACTAGTGACACAATTTTTTTCGTGTCCTAATATTTAGGTTTTCTATATAAATTTTTGAAAGAGCCGAACCCAGTTTCGCGTAATCTACCCTTAAGATGGCGACAGCCCTAGGCATGTCGGTGGTCTATACCACCAACTCAAGAATAATTAGTTTATTTACTGTTTAGTCGATTTTTGTTACTAATCTGTTTGAAGTTAATTATTTTTAGTTATTATAAAGATTTTATAACTTAAATTTAGTATTTTGTTTAAAAGTTGTTGCAACGTGACAGCCTGCCTACAGACATTGCTGTATGGGTCCTATTTTAAGTGATATTCGCGAACCTCTAAGTATAGGGTGACATTTACAAATACATTGGCAAAATGTTGAAAACACATCAAAACTGGCAAAAAAATCGCAAATAGGTACGGACCAAAAATGCCTCAACTTGAAACAATTTGAAATAGGTGTGTATAACACTTAGTCGGTTTGTGTTATTTACTAGGAGAGTCGAGTTTTAAGACTGTCTAATTATGTTCTTATTATGACGATAACTGCAATTCATGCATCCGAAGCCGCAGGCTACAGCCAGCGGATAATAATAGGGTACACAGGTCACATACTTCGTCGTTTTATTTTTGTATAATCTGCATTCATTTGTCGAACTATAATTATGCAGTAGCTGTTTCCGATTGAATAATATCGATATGTTTTAAATTAGAACGCTTTTTATGTAACACTTACTGTTAGCCACGACTTTAACCGATGATAGTTTATACCGCAACAGCTTTTATACCTACAGATAGACAGTAACTATAAAAACTGAAAACGGCATCTTTTTAAATGAAAGAGTCGTTGGTGAACTTCAAACTGAGAATGTGAGTCGTCTTTTCCAGTCTTAGGTACGTGTACTTAGTCGAGGAATACGACTTAATCCTCGAATATTAATTAAATGATAGCCTAAAGTGCTGCTTTGTCGGAAAAGTAATCTTAACAAATAAAACTGTTTACTAAAGTAACTTCTAGCACCTATGTTGCGCACATAGAAGCCTTGAGTTTTCTTTTTAAGGAAATATCCGAAGACGAGTCTGCGGATGTCTCTATGCAATAGTAAACAATAAAACAAAATGCATATAAAAAATCGGACACATGATATTTCGGAAACTAGGCCAGATTGCAGTATTCAAACAAAAGTATCAGCTGTACAATACATTTTAGAGCGACGCGTACCAGGCTCCGCACCGACCGTAATATACTCGCATCGTGAAAAAACACCGTACCCAATTTCACGCAACATAAACTTCGTGATCGCTTTTTTGCCTCTTATGATGACAAACAGCTATTTCCTAGTTTGGCTAATTGTCCCAGCCCATTGTCGCGAGCTTACTCATCGATGTTTTTGTTCGTACGTCGACCGTCACCATGCACTTTCAATTTTGCTCGGGTTATGCATCGTTTTGATTGAGGCCCACGGCTCACATTGTGCGAATTGCCAATGAACTGAAACATTCCGGTTTCGATTCCACGAACGAGCTTTGATATCGTTTCGGAATACAAAAAAGTTGACGTCCTTTATGTATTTCCCCAATTTCTTGTAAAATTTATTATTTTTAAATTCTTGTAGTAAATTTATATACTTACACAAAGGCCCTCGAATGGATTGACAAGTGGAAAGAAACTGAGGTACTAACACTACAACAACTTAACTTGTGGGTTTTATCGCTGTGTATAAAAATTGGCCTTTTAAACTCAATGAAAAAACATTACTGTCTAGAGATTTCGAGTCTCCGTGGTATCATTTTTAAATAATAGGTAAATGTTAGAGATTAAAGGTGCAATTCAAAATTAAAGTGAGAAATGAAAGCAAGACAATCTCCGAATTATAAATGCACCAACGGACAGACTGTCAGGGTTTCAGTGTTAGTTTACTCGGAGACAGGTTGTTATGAGTGACGCAAGGCCATCGAAAGTAATTAAGTGCATAACGCGACGCGGACCACCTTGTGTACCACTTGTTAACAATTTTAGGGCTTCCCTGTCAAGGACTCTGGTAGGCTTTGACAGCTACGCTGCTGGTAAATTGCTGCGGTTTGAATGAAAAAGTAGAAATATTTTGCTTATTTTGTAATAGCAAAAAGTGGTTTACCGTAGCCATTTTTAGTTCAACAACTTTCATATTTTGGTTAGATGCGTTTTGGGTAACAAATTAGTACCATTTTTTTTGTTTAACTTAGTAGTACATCATTCTTGAATTTCTTGGAATTGGAATAGAAGATGTAAAACTTCTTGCCAGCCCCAGCCACGATGAATGTGGAAAATAAAGGTTTTTGATGAAAGGTATTTTTGAATGCAAGTAAGAATAAATATTCTTGTTTAAAAACTAATATGGCAAATTGAACGCATCTCACAAGTCACAAATGCGTTGTAATGGTTACAACTAAAATACGGTAAATAAACTTGCCATAATTTAATTGAAAAGCCTTTGTTTTCTAACTGGAATAGGTTTTACTTGCATTATTAAAATATATTAAAAATATCAAAAGACCGGGTTGGCAAGAAATTCAAAGTCCAATTCTAAAGTAATCTAGAATGAAACTTCGATTTGCGTGTTTAACCTTTCGATTTGAAAAATGTCGAACTACGGACACAAAACTAGTAAGTATATAAATAGAATATAGGTATAACAAAATTACATAAGATAATCCGACGACCATAAATTGTAGAGTACTTAATAAACGTGTTTACTCGCTAAAACTGTAAAGTAATAAGTAAAGGAAGATGATTTATTGCTTGTTGACGCGCTGGTAAAAGCTATCAACTCATCGTATACTTACAAAGTTACTTGCATAGTTAACATCTAACGCTGGCGTTGATTAAGTATGCTTAACTGGCTAAAATTTAAAAGAGTGAACAGTTTATTACTGGTAACACATTATAAAATGCTTACGCAATGGAAGCGTACGACAACTGTGGAAGAGGTTTTGGGTTCGAATTCAGCGTGAGATACCACTTCGTTATCCTCAATTTGTTGTTCCCAATCCGGTGGTATTTTTACCCGACTGCGCAAGAAGGAGGGTTATGTTTTCCGAGTGTATGTATGTCTATTTCTTTGACACACTCTAAAGCCTAAATGGCTTCATGGATTTCAGCTTGAAAGGTATCGTTAGATTTGTGTCAGGTATGAGAGTGACAGTCGAAATTAAAGCTTTAACGGCCGGTCTCAATAATCTATCTATCGATAGATTTGGCTACTAGGGGTAGGATTTTGACATATTTTGTATACAGCTTATGTCAAATATATACCTCCAGTAGCCAAATCCATCAATAAATAGATTATTGAGACCTAGAAAACATTTGGTTATTAGTTTTAAGCATTATGAAAATATATATATTATGGGTCTTAATCGCGTGAATAATTTAAGGTAAAATACCTTGTTTATTTTCCGACGTTTCGACCGTATTGCCGTGGCCGTAGTTAAGACCCGTAATATATATATTTTCATAATGTGTACAAATCGCGAAAGTTTATCAACATTTATAGTTGTAAGCAGTCAGGTTTTTTGTTTTGTAACAGTTAAGCTTGTTCACGATGCACTTTCACGTTTTTAGTTTTTGTAAAGTCCCTGGCTGCTCGAGCGGCGCAAGGATTATTCTCTAGCGCGGAAAGTAGTATTTAAAAGAAAATAAATGTTACCAACTTAAAGTAGTGTATTTATAATTATTAAATGAGTGCTCTTCTTCATGTTGTTACCTTTTTTGAGCCTTATGCAAATCAGGCAATTTTATTAGCCTGAACTTTGTCTGTGGGAACAGAATTCAAAATTGATGGTACTTATTTTGACTGAGATATATTTTAAATGTATAAAAAACCATTTAGGTACTTATTTTAATAGAAACTTGATACAGTAAAGCATAATGAGTTATGCAACGCATGCACTTGACCAGTTTTTTGTAACCAAGCGACAAGTAACAAGTGATCTTATTACTTTTCAAAACCTGATTCAATCTTTTTGAAATATTGAATGGACGTTCGCTTTGAGCTGTAATAGACTAGATACTTTTACAATTGGTATTTGAAAGCTGAATGTTTGACCAATCTCTAGTTCTTCTATAGATGTCGTTGATAAAGCTTCTGGAATTTTTATTTATAGCTAGCGGTTGGGAGGAGTCGACATGCGCTACTTAGCATTTAAACCGATCTCGTGTGGTATATAACCTTTATAAACCACAGGAGTTAGGTCAAGGGACAAGGCCAAACCTCATCCTTATGGTTAGCTACCGAAATACACTCACCTGCTTGCCAAAAAGTCTGTCTTCTATTTAACGTTAACGCTAATGGAAAAATTACTGTCCAAACCGGCCTAACCGGCTGTATTTCAGTGAAATATTGTCGTATCATATAACGAAATAAAAACAAGAGCATGTCGGGCCATTCTCGATGTAGGGTTCCGCAAGCTTGAATAATTGCATATGCAGAAGAGCGTATGTTCATAGCACTTACGCCCATTTGTTGAGAAACGCAGTTTTTCGGCAATAACTCAATGACGGCATATCCGATCACTTCCAAAATAATTCCACGATTATTTCCAAATATATTCACTCAATCAAAAAAAACATATTAGAAACCTTAAAATGTTTTTCAAAGACCTGTGCAAAATATTTCTGCTTCTGTTACACGCATGGAGTGCCCCCCCCCCCCCCTCCCCACCCCTAAAAATATTTATTTTTGTTATTTAGCTATCAAACTAAGTAGCGGCTACTACAACACACCTTTTCACTAAATTTCATCAATATTCTTTGAGTAAAATACCTGTGACATACGGACCATACGGACATAGGGTTCCGTTTTTATCATTTTAGCTATGGAACCCTTAAAAAGCTTTATGTAGGTCCCAGATTCTAGTTTTTGGATCTGTAAGCCAAAACATTTTAAAGATCACGGCTTCAACGCAATCAAAATTTTTGCTTCCTTTTTTTGGCTCTTTTAGTCTCACCGATACCTCAGCAACCAATTGTTGTTCAGAAAATTAAAGGGCAGTTCCAAAATCTGCGCAAAATTTTCAAAAGCAGTCACGACCTTTTATCAACGACTGTGTCTGACTATGTCAAATTAAAAATTCCTTACAGTACTCACAAAAATTAACAAAAAATAGTACAAAACATAGAAAACCCTATAAAGTCGTAAAAGTAGGAAAGCATGATTTAACTATCACGAGTAAGAAAGAGAAAAATATAATCCGCTGCTTTCATCTGTTGACGCCGGCGATGCGACACTGACATATAAAAACTAAGTCAATTGTATAGATTATAAAGTGCCACTTTTGAACACTTGTAACCTATCTACACCTTTTTACTTAAAACGTAATTGTGGCCGCATATCAAGATTGTTGTGTAACGCATACCTATGACGCGAATGAAATAGAAAGTAGAGATAAGAGCTGTTTGTAATTGGTTTCAGTACCAACACTACATGCAAATACTGTTATATCAATTTGTACTAACATTATTCAATTATAACTAATCCTACGAACGTTCATCTATACTAATATTATAAAGCTGAATAGTTTGTTTGTTTGTTAGAAAGCGGTAATCTCAGGAACTACTGATCCGAATTGAAAATTTCCCTGTCGGATAGCCCATTTATCGAGAAAGGCTATAAATGTTGCAAAAACGGGGAAAATTATGCAGACGAAGTTGCGCGGGTCAGCTGATATAAAGTTACTCATTATTACCATACACTAATGTTTTGTGCATATTTGTGGGGGGAGATTCGTAATTTCAGGAGGGAGGGGTTAAATAGTAGGTATCATTGTTTACTGCATACCTACCTTTTCGCAATTTCGGGGGGGTTTTAACTTCCAAACCTGGGCCGCCCCTGTGTCATACATTATGTCATAATGTAACAACCACGCAGGCGCAGTGCGGATTGAGGATTGGCCCGCATAGTTGGAACTGCCCGTAACTCTATTTAAATGTATTTAGGGTATGTAAGTATTTATGTAGGTATAGGATATGTATATATATATATATATATATATATATATATATATATATATACTAGCTGTGCCCGCGACTTTGTTCGCGTGGAAACATATTGGAAACATGCTCCACAATGCTCTGTGGCATCTATGGATATTAGGGCCTAGCTTTAATCAGGGCCCAACCTATGCCAGGGAAGCCAAGCAAATGCCCAGTGCAGCAAAATGAAGGGCGACAAAGTTTATGGCGCCAGACGGTTAGAAGACAAATTATAAAAATTCCCATGCTTTCAGCACCTCGACAAAAAAGTATTTCACCAAAATGATTTGCATCACATCAAATATTAATAATATTGAAAAATTCCCCCTCCCCCTCCCCCGTCACGCGAGAACTTGGGCGGTTTCGGGTTAAATAAAGCCCGAAACCGCCCAAGTACTCGCGCGAAATTTTGAGTTAAGGAGCTTCGATTCTGACTCCGAAAGGTCGAAAATTCCGATTGATTTTAAACCTCCGACTCCAATTTCGGCTCCGACACTTTTAAATTGGACGTTTTAATCGGAGGTACCTTGACGCTCCTTCAAGAATTTATACATAGGTAATAAAAGTATGATGGAAAAAACTCTATACAGATTCCCTATGATCCTGCCCGAGCGATCTTTTCCGAGTCTAAAGTACACCCACTTTGTGTCCGTGTTGTAAAGTCCCCGTGAAAAGGGCTACTTATGTTTTAAAAAAATATCCTGTTTTTAAAACATTGCATTCCCGCGGTACTGTGATGCGTGTTCAAACAAACAGACATCATTCAAACGTTTTTATAAGATATACATAGTCTGGCCATAAATACTGTTACAATTAAAAATAAGAAAGATATTACATTTGAATTTGGAATCTGTCATTTTTATACGATTGTTCATTGTATTTTCTAATTTTGGCGCCAATACATTGTACAATATTTTGCTATATTAAAATGGAGTGGGGTGATAAAGAAAACCGAATCGCTGTGATTGCATTACACAAAGTTGGTATGGAGCCGAATGTAATTTTTAAAACTCTCCATACGCTTGGTATTAGTCAAATGTTTGTGTACCGGGCTATTAATAGGTACAATGAGACCTTCTCTGTTTGTGACAGAAAAAGATCTGGCCGTCCACGTAGTGTTCGTACGAAAATGGTGGTCAAAGCAGTAAGGGAAAGAATTCGAAGAAATCCTGTCCGAAAGCAAAAGATTTTATCTCGGGAGATGAAGATAGCACCCAGAACCATGTCACGCATTTTAAAAGATGACTTAGGACTTGCAGCCTATAAGAGACGCACTGGTCATTTTTTAACTGATAATTTAAAAAAGAATAGGGTGGTAAAATCGAAGCAACTACTGAAGCGGTACGCAAAGGGAGGTCACAGAAAAATTTTGTTTACGGATGAGAAAATCTTTACAGTTGAGCAACATTTTAACAAACAAAATGACCGTATTTATGCTCAAAGCTCTAAGGAAGCTTCCCAATTAGTCGACAGAGTGCAACGTGGGCATTATCCGACTTCAGTGATGGTTTGGTGGGGTGTTAGCTATGAAGGAGTGACTGAGCCATATTTTTGTGAAAAAGGTATCAAAACATCGGCACAAGTGTATCAAGATACCATTCTTGAGAAGGTAGTTAAACCCCTTAACAACACCATGTTCAATAACCAAGTATGGTCCTTCCAACAAGACTCAGCGCCGGGTCATAAAGCTCGGTCCACGCAGTCTTGGTTGGAAGTGAACGTTTCGGACTTCATCAGAGCTGAAGACTGGCCGTCGTCTAGTCCCGATCTTAATCCGCTGGATTATGATTTATGGTCAGTTTTAGAGAGTATGGCTTGCTCTAAACGCCATGATAATTTGGAGTCCCTAAAACAATCCATACGATTGGCAGTGAAGAATTTTCCCATGGAAAGAGTGCGTGCTTCTATTGATAACTGGCCTCAACGTTTAAAGGACTGTTTGCAGCCAATGGAGACCACTTCGAATAAGCTTTTTATATTTTGAATTGTTTTGTATTTATGTATTAAACTAACACACTGTAAAAGTAATAAATATTATTTGCAATAAAAAAAAATGTTTTTTCTTCGTAACAATATTTATGGCTAGACTAGGTAGATACTCAGATATCTTTTTTTGTGTTTAAATACTATTTCTAAACTTATTTCGATATTTATTTTCACTCACTTTAATAAGATTTAAATATTATTTTATGATGTTTTCAATTAATTAATTTTATATTGGTGAATTAAAAAATAGGTGTGTCAAATTGTCGCAAATTAAGATCATCATATATTTATATCCCTCTACGTAAGAATTTCAGATTTTTTTAAAATCAATTATCCTGATTCCTTTTAATTTGTATTTTAACGCCATCTATTTTCAAAACTGGATAAGTTTCTTTTAATACTTGATGATTTTATATTGAAGTATACTTAAACTTTCATGCATATTAAACGTAGGTAAGCAAGTTATTTAACCTTAAATTATTCACGCGATTAAGACCCGTAGTATATATATTTTTATAATGTGTACAAATCGCGAAAGTTTATTAACATTTGTAGGTAAGCAATTTTGGCACTCAGAAGAAATCGAATCACAGATGGCGCCACGTGTTTTATACATAACACGAACATTTATAATTCTAGAAAATATCAAGTAGTTACTGTTTATTTGTAATGTAATATTGTTTTTCATTTCTACATTCATAAGATAATTACGATTCATGGAAAACAATGATAAAGGTGCCTATTGAAAGTGATTGATTAATATGAACATTTGTTAAACAAAGTAAACATGTTAAAGTCGAAAATAAAAGCTTGTATAATAAGTATACAGAAGTAATTTTTATAGGCATTTCTTGCCAAAGACTTTACAAATACAATAATTGCATTTTTGTAAGATAGAAAAATTTGAATCCAGACTCAGGAATCGAACCCGAGACTTCCGTAGCCAAACCGGGGCCAGAAGCGAACCACCTATCTGGACTATGTTACTAGATATCAAATTCTTCTATATCTTAATGCTTTTACGGGTTAGGCCCCCGTAGCGCCATCTAGTCGGAAGTTAAAGAACTATCACGGCTTTTGTTATTGCTTCGTTACAGAGAGCATTTTTAACAAATTATGATGACGCAGGCCGAATATTGAAGTAATTTTTATAGGCATTTCTTGCCAAAGACTTTACAAATACAATAATTGCATTTTTGAAAGATAGAAAAATTTGAATCCAGACTCAGGAATCGAACCCGAGACTTCCGTAGCCAAACCGGGGCCAGAAGCGAACCACCTATCTGGACTATGTTACTAGATATCAAATTCTTCTATCTCTTAATGCTTTTACGGGTTAGGCCCCCGTAGCGCCATCTAGTCGGAAGTTAAAGAACTATCACGGCTTTTGTTATTGCTTCGTTACAGAGAGCATTTTTAACAAATTATGATGACGCAGGCCGAATATTGAAGTAATTTTTATAGGCATTTCTTGCCAAAGACTTTACAAATACAATAATTGCATTTTTGAAAGATAGAAAAATTTGAATCCAGACTCAGGAATCGAACCCGAGACTTCCGTAGCCAAACCGGGGCCAGAAGCGAACCACCTATCTGGACTATGTTACTAGATATCAAATTCTTCTATCTCTTAATGCTTTTACGGGTTAGGCCCCCGTAGCGCCATCTAGTCGGAAGTTAAAGAACTATCACGGCTTTTGTTATTGCTTCGTTACAGAGAGCATTTTTAACAAATTATGATGACGCAGGCCGAATATTGAAGTAATTTTTATAGGCATTTCTTGCCAAAGACTTTACAAATACAATAATTGCATTTTTGAAAGATAGAAAAATTTGAATCCAGACTCAGGAATCGAACCCGAGACTTCCGTAGCCAAACCGGGGCCAGAAGCGAACCACCTATCTGGACTATGTTACTAGATATCAAATTCTTCTATCTCTTAATGCTTTTACGGGTTAGGCCCCCGTAGCGCCATCTAGTCGGAAGTTAAAGAACTATCACGGCTTTTGTTATTGCTTCGTTACAGAGAGCATTTTTAACAAATTATGATGACGCAGGCCGAATATTGAAGTAATTTTTATAGGCATTTCTTGCCAAAGACTTTACAAATACAATAATTGCATTTTTGAAAAGAAGAATTTGAAGATAGAAAAATTTGAAGTCTGGATTCAAATTTTTCTATCTTTCAAAAATGCAATTATTGTATTTGTAAAGTCTTTGGCAAGAAATGCCTATAAAAATTACTTCAATATTCGGCCTGCGTCATCATAATTTGTTAAAAATGCTCTCTGTAACGAAGCAATAACAAAAGCCGTGATAGTTCTTTAACTTCCGACTAGATGGCGCTACGGGGGCCTAACCCGTAAAAGCATTAAGAGATAGA
This sequence comes from Herminia tarsipennalis, assembly GCA_945859575.2. Classification (NCBI taxonomy): domain Eukaryota; kingdom Metazoa; phylum Arthropoda; class Insecta; order Lepidoptera; family Erebidae; genus Herminia; species Herminia tarsipennalis. The sequence goes on along the minus strand of OX243846.2, from coordinate 14,137,092 downwards.
AGAATTTGATATCTAGTAACATAGTCCAGATAGGTGGTTCGCTTCTGGCCCCGGTTTGGCTACGGAAGTCTCGGGTTCGATTCCTGAGTCTGGATTCAAATTTTTCTATCTTTCAAAAATGCAATTATTGTATTAATAAGTATACATTTGGAAAAATACTTAAAAAAGAATAAAAAGAATTTTAAAAACAACACAATAAGAGACTCGCACTTGAGATTCGATTCTCCGACCTGGCTCGTACAATATCGCCATCTGTGCCATTAGACCACCTTAACCGATATCAAGGTGGTTAAAATAGCTGATCTTAAGAAAATTGAAAATGTTGTGTTTAGCTCCTTATACTTTTAGCGTGAAGTTACTGTTTCCATGGGTTACAATTGTAAATAATGTCAAATTGAAAAAATTGTGAAAAACCATAATGGTTCGACCAAACATACGTTGCTGCTCGCTCCCCATAGATGATAGCGTAATGATTCATAGTGTAAGTTATGACCTATAGTATTTACAATAAATCTGCAAATTTTCATGAAGATCCGTCAAGTAGTTATTGTGTTATGACGATAAATAGCTACAGACATTATCCGTTATTGCTTAGCTCGTATGGGAAATAGCGTGATAAATTATAGCCTATATGTTAATCCAGACTTATTAGAATACACATACAAAATTTCAACCGAATCTGTCTGGTGGTTTTTGCGTGATGCGTGTTCAAACAAACAGACAGACAGACAGACAGACAGACAGACAGACAGACAGACATTTCTAAAAATGCAGCAAAGTGTTTAAATACTCTTTTCGAACATTTCCTAATATTTTTTTTCACTAAGTTCGGCCATGTACAGACACGTGAAATTTACAGTTTTATTATATGTATATATATATATATATATATATATATATATATATAGGTGTATATATATATATATATATATATATATATATATATATATATATATATATATATATATATATATATATACATTCTGTTTTCAGTTTTATTTTATGTAATATCAACAGATTTACTGCACCTACATACTTCATTTCTACATCGCTCTAAGGTAGACTGGCAGAGAATGTTTTTAGCGTTAAGTCCGCCTCTGTACAATTCTGGGTATAAAGTTTAAAAAATGAATTTACGAGTATATAGAAATATTTTCAGCATTTACTTAGTAAAAAACCGTCATTTTTACTTTACACACTGACACTTAAATTTTATTGTATAGATGTATTATTGTCGGCTGTACGCGTCCAACAACAAATTTATACCATTTTTTCATGAATTTAACTAAAAACATCTCTTTTATAGAATTATATAAGCTACGGGTCTTAATCGCGTAAATATTTTATTTTAAGGCTTAATACTTTTGTTTAATTGCTCGTGGTTTCGACCGTATTAGCAACGGCCGTGGTAACAGGTAGACCTGTAATTTACGCGATTAAGACCCGTAGCTTATAAAATTTTATAATGTGTACAAATCGCAAAAATTTACGAGCATATATTGCTCTTTTACTTAGTGAGTCTCTTTTTCTTGAAGCTTTAATAAATGGTTTCAATGCAGCTTATGCGTAGTTTAGGACCCCCACTGACTGTAATTACGATTCAATACGGAAAGAATATACTTTTAGGCTCTTACAAAAAATCAAGTGCTGATCGCACAACAAATACGGAAGCAATAAACTCGACTATTACCATTCAATATAATACTCAAATGAAATGATCGATTGCTGAACAGGCAAACTAATATGTCAACTGTAAAATAATCGATACGAATATAATTAATCAATTAATTTAGATGTGTTCGTTGATTTGTAACTTAGTACAAGCGGAACAACAGTTTAGAATGATAAATTAAACATAAAAGTTCAATTGAGTCTAATTGATAGAGTCAATTGCGGACTCGATAAACAAATCGAGTAAAAGTAATGCATGCTTATTAATCGAATGTGATTCGAGAAACGGAATAACATCGGAATAGGAACTTTGACAATCGAGCGATAGTGCAACTTGGCAGCAAGTACATCAAATTAGATATAGTATGAGATTAATAAGCACCGTTACAATGTCGAACATTAATAAATTTGTCCCCACGTTATAGATAGCGCGAGAGTGCGATCCGTGGACAATGAGCCGGCACTGAGTTATTGCTCTGATGGCCCATTAGTCTCACTGAGGTTACAGAATAATGGTCTAAGAGATGTGCTATCTATTCACCTGGATACGGCACTGGTATTGTACCTTTATTGGAATTTCGAATTGGACTTCCATTGAGGACTGGAAAAGCGCGATTGTGGACAATGCAGCCTTCTCGCTAATTTCTATATCGGTACTACCAATAGCTTCGTAGTAAGGTTTTGGTCAATGCATTCACTAAACCTATAAAATTTGACGGCTGATAAAAATCTTCACAAAAATTGACGTCACACCAGTCAACTGTAGAAAAGTAATTTAAATATAGTTAACAACTAAATTAACCGTACTATGAACATCTAAATTATTTGCCAAGTGCAGGGCAGTTCAACTTCATATTTGAACCTGACGCATGCCAGTCGCTGAACTACTACTTTCAAGTAGAAAGAATATTGTCTATTTGTCAACAAATAGACAATCAGTCGCTTATAGGTTTGGTGACGTCATTGATTGACCTGTTTTTTGGCAGGATTATGGTACGATTTTTTTTTTGTTTTGAAGACGACTCCCGCATTAGGGTACAAGCCCTGTGTCGCGGGGGACTTTACAAACATACAAGTCACGAACATTACGTACACCCAGACTCGGAACAACAATTTGTGGATTACACAAAGTGGTGTCCCGTGTGGGAATCGAACCCATGACCTCTTGCGTAGCAGTCGGATACACTCCCACCGCGCCACAGAGCCAGTCGAAATTAGCAAGACTATATATTGACCGGCAACAAGAGTTCATAGTACGGCCCCAAGTCCTGCGCTCGCGCAGTACCCGTGTTTGCACCAGACTAAATTTAATCTCGCTTACGGTTTTGGCTATATATATGTGTACTGAATCTAAATTCTACAACTCTCATGTCGCCGGTCGCGGCAACACCAAAGTTTTAAGTTATCTACTTGTTGTTTTCCACTAATTGTACTGTTAAAAATCAGCTCGTATCGTAAAAGTTTAATAAGCCAACGATTATTGGCTCGTTCGCTGTTTCGTCACACGATTCGTTCGGCCCATGGGACGAATCACAGAGAACAAATCATTTTATTTTTTCCCATTGCTATATTCATATGAAATCTATTTATTTTAGTAAAATATCTTAATTAGGTAAATTGTAACAGGTCCAGTAAACAAAAAAATATCTCTCAATTAAATTAAAATCATATATTATGCTTTTTACTGAGCACAAAACCGTAGCTTGGTACTGATATTCATTGAAGTTTGATTTTGTGTTTTTTTTTATTTTGTCATAATTACTATTATTTAACTCCAATGTACTGTTTTATTGCTCAATAACAAGCATAATATAGGTATATATAATAATAATATCTAGGGACAACTCACACAACGCTATCTGATCCCAAACTAAGCAGAGCTTGTACTATGAAAACCAGACAACTGATAAACATACTTATATATTTCTAAATACATACATATTATAGATAAATAACACCCAGACACAGAATAAACCATCGTGCTCATCACACAAAGTTTGATGTTTTATCCTGGGTGGGGATCGAACCCACGACCTCAGCACCCGTAGCAGTCGGATACACCCCCACCGCACCACAAAGGCAGTCGAAAATATATCAATCTGCTTCTGCGTCATACTGGATTTTAACTCAATCGAAAGACGTTTTTACTAAAATTGTACCAAAAGAAACAGATTTCATAAGAATAGCAATGGGACGAATGGTAGAATAAAAAAAATTGAACTCTATGTTTCGTCCCATGGGCCGAAAGAATCGGCAAGAATCAGCGAACGAGCCCGATTATTGAACGACAACGTCGAGATGTAACATCTCTTCACGTCAAATCTCTTGCTTGATATTCATTATAACGACAGAAACATAGTATTATCCGCGAACATACACCTACCAATTGGCAATAGCAATACTTTCATGTGTATCGGTCCTTAGTATAAAATTACATGCAGAGACCACTAAGACATAAAAGTTATGATAACATTACTTATCATTATATGCTCTTTCTAAATATTTATATTTACTCTGCGCCATATCTCGCCCGATTCTTTTTCTGTTAGGTACTAAGTTGTAATTTTATTATTAGATAATATGCTAACATCTTTGAATATTAAGATGTGATAAGATAAAATATAGGTATTAATAAACTCCACGTGTTGTTTTCACTTTGAATGTGAATAAGGTTTTATTAGTAAAGTAACACCCCTATCTACACTACAACTAGTTTTATGGTAAGGAGTTACACATATCCCACGAAATTTAGTTAGGTATCTTTCACGAAAATAAGTAACAGATTTTAAAAAATATGAGACACAAGATATTGTCCAATTATATACCTAAGTACATATTACAAAATATTTTTTTGTATACGTGCCTACTTATATACATATAATTAAAGGAATTAATTACGTATATGTACCAAAGTATTATTTTATAATATTTAATGTATAACGTTGATTTATCAGGTTTACAACATCAAGCCTCCTAAAGAGTAGATAAGTCCACGAATATTTACTGAAAGAGTTTTTCACTTACTATGAGAAAATGGAATCGTTACGATGTAGTGTTACGGAGGGAAAATAGGGTTAGGTACTTTTATTTACATTCTACGAAATTATATTTGACATTTTACCCGACTGCGAACCGACCGAACCGACTGTGCTTTTGTGTTTTACGCGTATTTATCCTTCTAATGTTTCTATGTCCTCTCATAACTCCTCAAGGGCTCTTCTGATTTAAGGTTTGCACTATACCAAGAATAACATTGTATACGTTCTTAGATTACTCCTGCGAGCAATCGCTGGGTAGGTACATAAAATTCTTTAAAAATTCAAATGAATGGATGCGCGTTAATGTGCGGGCTGAAAAAAAAGACCCTTAAGTTGTGTATTAAATTAAAAACCTAAAAAGGTGAGCATGAAAATATATTTAATCTATATGCATAAAAAACTATTTGTAGTAGCATAACATAGAAAAAACAACGTTAATATTAAAATAAATTTATTTATTTATTTATTGCTCTTATGAAAACCTTAATCTTTCTCGTAATTATCTAACAACGACTTGGAACAAATAAAAAAAAAAATGAAGACTAGAAAAACCCGCCTGCAAAAAGACAGAAACAAGATACACTTCTTTTTTTACGTTAGATATATTAGTAGCTAGTGCAAGTGTCCTCTTAAATTAAATTAAAAAATAAAGAAACTATCAGACACCATGACAAGGCGTCCGGACCATTTTAGGAGTGTATCATTTCTAGTATTTCTACATCCACAATAAGATCCTTGAAAATAATGGTGTTGCCAGCCGGTAACTCACTGAACGATGGTATCGGTTGTCGATATGCTTCTTTTTATGACCATTCCATAGCCGTAGAAAGAGTTGGACAATCTACTCCGGCGCAAGAAAGGTTTATTATCTAAAGGCGATTTCCTTATAAAGTGTTGAGTTAGTATTGCGATTATTATTTAATAGTTTATATCCCATAGCTGTAATTGTGTCATTTTTACCTATTTGTTTTAGATTGGACCTCCTGCAACGTTAATATTAAGTGTAGTAAGTAATTAACAGTATGCAGAAGTCTAGAAAATGTATCAATTTGTGTTTGCGCTGACCCTCAGAAACTTTACGCAAATATTATCTATACTAATATTATAAAGCTGAAATGTTTGTTTGTTTATTTGTTTGAACGCGAACACTGGACGTGAAACACACTGGGATAACAGTGGACTTTACGGATTTTTTCGTTATGGAATTTCTTGATTCGGGCGCCGCGTTCAAAGCCCAAGCCCGCGATAAAAGCTATGCAATAGCATAAAAATCTATAAATATGTTATTCTCTCTAATCTATTAATAGTTTAGGTAAAAAGCAGCCCGATAATGTTAGTATTAGTTTATAAAATAACTTTTAACAGTTTGTATCGCGGGCTCGGGCTTTCAGCGCGACGACCGAATCAAGAAATTCCGTAACAAAAATAAAACCTAACACCCCCCACTCCGCCTACCCTGTAGCTCGGCCGAGCGTTCGCTTAACGTATATGTATATGGTATGACTGTACGAAACTCGCACGGATCGAGACGTACCTAATGGAAAAAAAAATATTCAATTCATTTTTTTCTACATTATTTTTTCTGTATCATGAGTATTGAAAATAAAATGTTAGGTACTACTACTACTTACTGAAAGAGAAGCAAACCAAAAACAAAGTTATATTTTTATTAATAGTAAGGATTCATTAAAGGCATTTTTCAACATAGTTCACAACACAGTTGAGTAAATACTGGCAATCAAGTTGAGACGGCTGCCGTTCGACCTCCGTGATACTCAATTAGTTAGAATAGCGGTAACTTAAACATGTTAGGTTCAGGGTTCCAGGGCCCAAAGAAACTCTTATTTTGAATCGAATTGAAACGAAATTATGTCTAAGTAATAAACTTTAAAGAGATTACAAATGAAAAATCATAAATCATAAACCGTCTTTCGCATAAACTAAGCATACTTAATAGATAAAATAGCCTTATATCATCCGTATTTTGGCCAATTGTCAACTGCAATTATTGTATTTGTAAAGTAATTGGCAAGAAATGCCTATAAAAATTACTTCAATTGTCAACTGCTTACTAAAATCGTTTAATTTTTTTCTATGAACATTTATGTCACAGTATCCACTTCTTGAAAGATGCCTAGGTATACCTAGGCATAAGGCTAAAGGTACTATCCAATCCTCTTAATAAAAAAGGTTGGGTGAATTCACCCTCTATATCACCTCACCCTGTATATACCTAGAAAAATGTGAATTCACCTAACCTTTTTTTTTCAAAATACTAATTACCAACCGGTCGTGGCTTCTTTACATAACACCTTATAATTTAGTAATATCAGTTTTGGAATGTATAAACACTTAATCATCTACCACATGTTTTTGTAGTTATGACCCTAACAACCTACAGACTATCTTACTGGAGTAAAATCGTTGTATATTATGATGTTTAGGGCCTAAACCTGGCAAAGAAACATCGATTTTACTCCGGGATCTCACAGATGTGTGGTAGATGGTTGTGTAACAAAAGCAAAAAAATATTGGAACGAAGTTCCTTATGGCGCGTTGTGAAAGGGAGACGGAAAAAAATCATACGAAAAGTTGTAACGACACTTTTTGCTATAGTAAGCTAAACTTATTTAAATATATAAATATATATATATATATATATATATATATATATATATATATATATTATATATATATATATATATATATATATATATATATATATATTTAAAAATATATATATATATATATATATATATATATTTTTAAATATACATATATATTACAACTCCTTCACTAATTAATCGAAAGGAACTTCGTTCAATCCGGCTGTCCCTTGAAGTCCCTGTCTCAAGTTTTTATGACGTTATTTGGTGTATTGTAAAGAAACCATGAGCGGAAGGGTATTAGTATATTACAAATCACCCTGTATAAATCAAAATGAATAGTCAAACGTGTAACTCAGCACAAAACTCGAAAACAGGAATGCGGCGGCGGACAAGCAGGAATTCGGCAATTTTAGGTATGTTTAAAAATCCGAGCATGGTTTTTATGATAAAAAAGAATGACAAAATTGCTTGGAATAATCTAAAAATCCTTTTTCATCCAAAAATCAGGGAGTAAAACCAGGGTTCCTAAAAATGAATTTAATGTAGGCGTAGCCACATGAAATGATATGTTGCCTAGATGCTTCACACTTGGTCTGTATTACAAATACCCCATGACGACTAGGATTAACGCCTTCTCCATAAATAGTGTACCACTGAATGGATGGGTTGACTTGTACAGTTTGCAACTTTGTAAGTAATCGCTCTGATCCACGTGTTCAAAAAAGGTAAGACAAGCGACTGAACTTAAACTATTGCGTTATTATCGTAATTGACATAATAGTCAAGAATTTTATGTGTATTACGGGTACATAGATCGTTTTTATTGGAAGATTACAAAGTGGCACCTGTCTACCAGGGTCCTTATTCACTATGCTTTTTTTTTCGTTTTCGCTGCAAGCCCGCGCGAACTTGGGCATGCGCTCAAAGGTGTCCGCTCGCTTGCCTCACCGTGTTTTACTGCTGTATAATAGGTTCCATGGTATTGCACAAAATGACACCCACGATCAACTTTTGTACGGTCTTTTAGGACATTGTTCTACATATACAAAATAAATGCTATTAATATTATCGATGCTCATTCACGCAAAAACTAACGTACTTAATGGATTTTCATGAAACTTAAGGCTTGATAGAGGGCAAGCCGGGGCCCGCGCCCAGAGCGCCACGCTAAAGTGGTACAAAGTCCTATGTAGAAGGGGGCGTATCCCCTATTTAGCAAATCGGGTGAAATGATTTGCACCCCCGTCACGCAAAGTAAATACAATGACGGTATTGGGTGAAACGGAATGCTTACCCCTCCCCCCCCCCTCCATCGTAAGCACTTTCTCTGTAGGTGAAGGTCGCTATCATGAAGTTTTTGCACCACCTCGAAATAATTTTACGTCCGGCACTGACGACACTAGAATAGAAAAAACCGGGCAAGAGCATATCGGACCATGCTCTGTGTAGAGTTCCTGAGCCGTTTTGATTTTTTCATATTTTTTGGTCTCATGATTCAAAAGGAACGAAAGTAGCATAAATTGTGTCCCCCCGGGACACAATTTATGCAACTTTCGGAGCGATTATTTCCAAAAATATTGACATAATCGTGACGGACAATTTAGGTGACGTCACCTTTGACATATAGCAATAGGCTAAGCACTCAACTTAAAACGTATCTGTATTTAATACAACATTTCATTAACACCTTGAAGAAATACCTAAGCAAAATTACACAAAGCTCTTAAAACCTGAACTTTGTTCTACTTAAACTAGAACACTGATAATAATCATAAACTTCAATGTATGCAGCACTACGTAACACCAACAATAGTAATAATAGGTACCTATATACATACTACACAGTATTTCCAAATGCTCAGAACATTACATATTTAATCAGAATCAACGGGACACGACTACAAGTTAAAATACTTACAAAGTGAACTAAATACCTTTGACCTTTTCGAAACAGATTACGGCTACAATTACGAGTACAACGCAGGTAATAAGACGTACAATGGTTTAATTAAGCCATGGGGCTGTCAAACGCCTACGCACGCAAACCCACATTCCATGTGGAGATACATCGGGAAGATGCACTAGTCTGCGTGTTTAAATTACTCGACATTCTGTTGTCTGACTACATCTAGACTAGCCAGCCGCGCCACCTAAACGTGAATTTTAATTTGTAAGTTCATTACAATCTTCCATATCTTGTGCACTGGAGGGCCAATTCACTGTCGTTTTCATTCGTTCTATTACCATAAGTATAATGCAATTTGTATTAACCCAAACGGAGACTTCAAAGAGATGTGTTTGAGATTGTAATGTATATCTGCTAGTGTTATTTTGGCATCAAAACAGGGATAGAACAAATTTAAAATATTTTTGCTAATTTTTAATGAAACTGAATATATTTTTTCTAATTTTAATTGAAACTGACCTCTACACATCTGGATTATATTTAAAGCACTATCCAATAGTACAGCAGGCTCACAAATCTTGTCACGGGGATGTAGGTAATTGCTAACTAAATATTGGCCATTGCCAAGCATACCTGGCCTTAAAAGTTTAAATTATAAGTTTAAGTCCTGCAGAGATATATTACGGACTAGCATCACGTATCAATATAAGAGATTATCGTTCAGCAAATACCTGTACGTGTGATATTATTTTCCGTGAGTTTTCCAGCTTGCTGTACCAGGCTCGCATTACAAGTAGGTGGTTGTGGCGTGTATTACAGTTGCGCAGCTCGCCGGGGGCGCTCGTGGCCTGCCGATGATTTATCAATAGCTGGCCGCGATGGCTGCACGACGTGCCACGCCGCGACCACTCTTCCTGTCGCTAAGAACAAGATAGAGACAGAAGCGGTGTAGATTGACCAAAGAATTATCTTTGAACTTCAGAATTTCTTGTTCAGCTCTTTACCTAGGAACGGCGTCTTACTACGCTTCATAGAAAGGTTAGAGTTCTTCAAATTAAATCATTGATTTGGTTTTACTATTACTTTATTATTATCCTCATGCCATAAAAGTCTCAATGACAGTTTATTTTTCTAATTTTTAGAAAATATACGTTGCATCTTTTATCTGTTCCAAAATTAATCAATTAGCATATTGTACCTAATGCAATACGCGTGACCTCATTCGTGCCCATTCTCTATTTTCTAGCCAGAACAAAAATATAACATCTTAGGGATCCACTTTATCCCCTACTTTTAGGGTCAACGATTTCAGCATTATTTTTTTATGAGATGTGAGATGCTTGTATTTGCCGGTAATTAAGTGGACTGCAGAACTAAAACGCACTAAAAAATATTTAACTATTTGATTTGGATAAACTTCACAAAGAGTTTTTCAAATCAAAACTTTGTTAATAGACTCTTCGCTTTTATCTTACACCAACGACTAATCGTACTGTCCCTTCAGCCTCCCTCCCCGCTCTCCCTTGCCCCCTTTAACAGAGCCTAGTTGCGCACGCGTCGCCGCCACGCCCTGCCCCTACCGCGCGTTAAATATATCATAGGTCATCTAGCACGGCTTGTCCGCTCAAACTAACTGCTACTAAAAGCTAAGGACTAGTAAATGCATCTAGTACAGTGATATACTTGGGTTGATAGAACGCTAGATAACAGTTCATTTAAGTGGTTCACGCAATTTACTTTCGTACCTCTAATTTATTTGTGTGTAATCGTTTTGAAGTCTTGAGTCATCGTACATGAACATAAGTTTACTAGTTATTTAGCTAATATTGTAAATGTTGTTGTTTTATAGAGAACTCGTTATTTTCTTTGAACTCAACACAATGCTAATAATTTGTTGCAGTAAACCAAGTCAAAAGTAGGCCAAAATACCGCACAAAGATTCGAAAAAAAACACTGAAAGACAGCAATTGTCATCATTCTACGATAGATCACAAATACGACCAGCCAAATAGAACCAGAACAGCATTTTAAACTGAAGCAACCGCAGAAATCGAGAGTCAATTGCATGTAAAATTAGAATACATGACAACCAGAATCGGTTGAGACCTACCGAATTACGAAAGAAAGTATTGTCAGTCATCCATTGCATTGTTTCTACGACAATAATTTGATCAATTATGAATAGCAGCAATGGAATGTATAAAACTTCGAGTGTGGTAGTTCATAGCGGGTCTCTAGATGCCAATGATATTCGGTAAGGGGCTTGTCGCACTCAGCGGGACCGCTGACAACGTCGTCTATGCACGAACGACCCATAATCATTGACAACTGACTTCCTTACGTAAGCCGAAAACAGATAATCCGGAGAACTGAGCTATTGCTACTGTTATGCTAATTGTATCCATTAATCGGAGACGAATAAAATCTTTGCCCTCTCTATGAACAAGGGAAAAAACACGTATTATTATACAACACTTGAGAGATTAAAAATAGATGTCGTTGGTAGCCCAAGGGTGATATTATTGATCGCACTTTATCCTGGGGTCCCTAGTTGCAGGAAGTCGCAAATTATTTGCATCTGCAGGGTCATTGCGAAGTTGATACCAATTACCACTAAAATTGCGCTGGCGCAGTATCTTCTACTACCCATACTTGACTATGCTGATGCTAACCTATCTCGACCTCACCGAGGAGCATCTTGACAAACTTAAGCGTCTCCAAAACTTCTGTATTAGATTTATATTTGGCTTGCGTTTATATGATCATGTTTCTGAATTCCGCAACGTGCTTAAGTGGCTCCCAATACATCTTCGTCGGAATTCTCATATTCTCTCATTTCTGTATAGCATACTGTTTAACCCTTTTACTCCTTTGTATCTTAAAGAGCCTTTCAAGTTCCTTCATGACACACATTCAAGAATAATTTAGGTCATTGGAGGATTTAAGATTGAAAATTCCAGCGGATTCCACAAAATTCTATGACAAGTCGTTTACTGTCGAGGCAGCCAGACTATGGAATACACTTTTTAGACTTTCTATAAGGTGAGCTCAATCTTTGGCATCTTTTAAAAGAAATTTGTTTGATAGACTATATTTCTAACTAATCTTTAAATATTCCTTTTCCTTTCTTTTAAATTATTGATGTCTTTATGTTTAAATCTATGCATTATTCACGCTGTACACTATCCCTATCTATTTCTTTGCTTGTCTGTTCTTTTCATCCAAAGATTGCCTGGAAGAGATGCATACTTTGTTTTTTGTATTGGTGTACATTACGAACATCATTAACATCATGATTTTCCATATAGAAGACTAGGTGTGTCAATATTTTACACATCTAATCTAATCACAGTGGCGACCGAGCAGATCGAGATATCTGCGAGGTTAAGCAAGTTACCACTGCCGGTCCATAGATGGGTGACCGTTTTCGGAATTTGTCACACCCCACCGTGACTCAGAGAACACGTTAAGCCGTCGTCCTGCGCCCAATCTCTCTCCGGTCGTGTCTGATTTCTATCCCATCTGACTATGAGAGTGAAGGAATAGATTTTAAACTTGTGTCTGCGCACACACTTGTCCACTGTAATATCTCCTGGATCCTTATTCACGATCTTTATTTCGTATCCGTAACAAGCCCGTACGAACTGGAGCATGCGCGGTGCACTCAAAGATGTCCGCGCATGCGCGTTGATGCATTTCTAAGCGGCACAGCTCTTTATTTAGCATTATGACAAGATTTTGACAGTTGACAGGCTTGCCGAGGACACCGATAAGAAAGAACTTGAATAAGGACCCATTCACATAATAATAGTCTCCAAACTAATTTCTGTTACGGTGACCAATTTCATCAGAGAATAGCCAGCTGGCTAGACTATACTATGAGACAGAGGCGAAGGGTTGCGATTTTTCTCAGGTAACCCGATACAAAAATATATTTTGCTCACCTACAATACTAAGTAACTAGAATTCAGAGGGAAACCGAAAGTAATGGTATTCTAAGGACCCTCCGCCACTGCTATGAGACTATACTATGCTGGCTAGAATATTATTAATCTATTGCATAGGTTTTATCGCGGGCCCGGGCTTTAAATTTCGTAACGAAAAATTCCGTAATGAAAATAAAATGTAGCTCGGCCGAGCGTTCCCTTAACGTATAATATGTATATGGTACAACTGTACGAAGCTTGCACGGATCGAGAGGTGCTGCTCCGAAATGTAATGAAAAAAAATATATATTATTTTATTTTAGTAAATAAAGTACACTATTTGGTAGACAGCACCTTCGTGAATTCCTCTAACGCAATGGGCGCATTAAGTCCATTTAGTGCTGCACTAAATTTACTTGGGTGAATAAAGTATACCATTTGGTAGACTCTTAAATCTGACTCTTAGCTCTAACTCCCTCAGTTTCCTCGCGTTTAATTTGTTTATATAAATTGCCGTTTTGAAATATGTAATTTTAGTCAATTTATTGATTATGGTTCCTGCTCTGTTTTTACGAGTAGTACTGTAATAGTTTATAGCCCATTTCAAATAAACGATTCAAATTTATAATATTAAGTTCATTAAATGTGAGGAAAACAGTAAAATGATGAAATAAAAACTTCAAGACAATTCTTTATCAAAAGGTTTTTCTTTATTTACATAAGACAAACAAATTAAAACTCGATTCACTATAACTTTATCGTAAGTGTTCATAATTAAGGGGTTAGTGTGTTTCAATTGGACATAATATTCAATTATACAGGCAAAACGGGTATGGAAATATGGCAAAAACAAATAACCTTACCATAATGTACTGTTACTTGATTTTTGAAGACTCATTTCGGTTCCAGAACACGCCATCATCCTCAGACCGGCCTAAAATGTGACCCAAATTATAAGGTTCGTATATTCCGATGCAGAAAAGAAATGCGCCAATCAGACCCTCTATACTTACCAGTCGATACCAACTGTAATTTACTTAGTTATAAGAGCATTACAGGGCAATGCGATGGTCCTCGATTTTCACCTGATCGACATAATTTTCGAAAATTTATGGAGTAAATAAAGTCGTTTGATGGACCGATGAATATCTTGTTAGCCTGATCTTATCTACGCTTAAGGAACGTGCAAGTAATACAAGAATGGGTAGCAGACTATAAACATTGTTTTTTATTTGATATTCATTAAGTGGAAAATAGGAAACATTAATATACCAATATCATCATACAACTTAATCACTCCTTAAATATAAATTAAATTACTTATATCATTATTGATGAAGTTGTTATTGAAGTACTTTTTACATGTATAAAATGTTTCGCAAAAATAATGCTAAAATATAGGTATATAGGTAATCAAACAAGGTTTCTATGTTTCCTAAGCTTGTGGTTAGTTGGTTCAATCTGTGTTTGCAATTCTCTTACGTGATACAATCTATTTTATTTACTTAAATTCTTATAGGTTTATACATATTTCTTCAGTTTTATTTATCTGGGCAAGAATTTATCTCAAATTTGAACTTACTAGTTTAGTATCTTTTGCTTCCATATCAAAATAAGAAGTGAAATCGTTTCATTTCAGAACGCCTCCTGCGTTGGTAAGAAATCAAAAATCATTCGCAGAATGTCTTCATTTGGCCATATTAACTTTATTACAGCGCAAATTTCATGACTACGGAGAAATCACGTAATCATTTCTGTGAAATTATTTCGATCAAGACATAAAAAGAATAAAACATTATACGCACTTTACCGATCAGAACAAAAAACATAGAATTTTATTGGTCGAGAATTTTTTGTTACCGAAAAGAAGATTAACATAATAAAATTCTGGAATTTTGTTGTTGGTCGACAATACACGTGTTACAATAAAATATGCATATTTCAAAGCCACCCACAGATTATGTAATCTAATTTTATTCGAGAAACTATCGATTGCATTACGAATAGATTCGATTACTCATTAAACTAGTTTGCAACATCTGATCAAACAGTTTTCTAACGCAATGTCGAATTAGACGCGTGGTGACGGCATACAAGCATAGTTGATTTTATCGATTTATTTTATAAAGTATATAAACCTTCGTGATATATAAATTTGGTGTGAAATTAAGAATCAGCGACCACCGTACGAGTTCGATAGAATCAATTGTTTGACCACAAAACTCATTTCGTGGTGTACACGCAAAGAGTGAAATTTTGATTGATGCAATGTCCGGTGTTATCTTTCTTTCTATCACGTACACAATAATGTTTGTAAGTAGTATCCGATGTTGGAAAGTTTTAGGTTTAATTAGCGGCATGAAATCCGGATTTTAAACTGATATTCTGAACTATTCATTGAATGCATTAACACTTTATACTCGCTCTCACATTCCTATGTGAAAACTTTATATTTTGTTTCAGATATTAATGCAGTAATGGACTTCTACACTCTTGACCTACCACAGCTTGCAACCCCTTATTATCAACTTCATATAGCCAGAATCAAAAGAAATCGGGATAGAAATACTGGATTACAACATTGCGTATAATTTTGAATCAAAATTACTCAGACTCAAACTTAGTTTGGAACCTTGTAGACTTCGCAATCGACGTACGAGTCATTTGCTCTCTTCAGAGCATTATGAAACCCAATTACAATTTCTATTGTATGGAAGAGTCGAACAAAGAAGGTGATACGACTTGTCAATTAAAGGGTATTTGGTAAATGAAACTTGGAATTCAACAGGGCTGGCATCGTCAGGTGTGGCCGGTGCGGTGGCCGCCGCGTGAGTCACTGCGCCCGCGCCGCGAATTCCGTAGATAACCGACAACTCCTTTATTCTCTTTGCTATATCGAGCACCGCCATATTCGTGCCCTTTCGTAGCCCGCCTCTTGTTAACTTGAATAATTCAAACATTGGCTAATGGTCATACTAACAAAGTAACTATACTTCACTCGTCCAAAATCTTTGTTTAAAATTACATTTCTTTAATTAATCGGCTTTAAAAAGTGGTTCTATGTTTGATCTCTATGTATATATGTTTGCGACTTTATCGATAGCTAGTGATTGGATTTAGATGGGGTTTGCTCGCTTCGCTATTCGACTGCATATTTTTATGGGAAGATTTTAGTGAAGGTATAAGACGTTCTCCTAAATTATAATATAACCCAGAGATATAGACTAAAGCATTGGAGTAAGTCAGCAAAATTTGCATGCGATAATGTTCTTGTTAATTGTCTTCCTTGTTTTGATTTAAAGTCAGTTCCTTTTTAGGGTTCCGTAGCCAAAATGGCAAAAACGGAACCCTTATAGTTTCGTCACGTCTGTCTGTCCGTATGTCACAGGTATTTTGCTCAAAGATTACACAATGAATATTAATTCAATTTAGTAAAAAGTTGTCTTGTAGTTGCCGCTACTTTGTTTGATAGCTAAATAATAAAAATAAATATTTTTAGGGGGGCACGAAACTAAGTACATGTAACAGTAGCTGATTTTTTTAACAAACATCAACGGATGGCACATCATTCGACAGGTCTTTTAAAAACATTTTATGGTTTGTAATAAACTCTTTTGATTAAGTGAATACTCTTGTAAATAATCGCATCGAAAATTTCTTAAATTGTGCCCCCCTCCCCCACCCCTTATCTTTTAAACCGTGTGACCAAAAATATGAAAAACATCAAAAAGGTAGCGCTTAACAAATACTTTAAACTAAAACTATGCTGGTACAATTATTCAAATCGGATTTTTTCAAACGGCAACGACTCCAGAACCCTACACTGAGCATGCTCCGACATGCACTTGCCAAGTTTTCTTAAAAAGTTATGTTAATGTTGTCTGATGGCTTCTTGACATTGTAATCGTATTATATCGAAGACAGCGTGCCTAAAACAAGATATATCAAGGGTTAAGAGGCACGTCGTTGAAGTACCAGATTATATAAAGTCAGAGGTCAGGAGCTTGCTCTTGTTTCTGACCTAGACTTTCACCTGTTGTTTTGTTAGATTAGACTATGCTAGGACTGATTTTGACTTTTAGTGCATGTAAAACAATTTAAGTACCTATTTACGACATAGTCTGTTAGTACAGAAGTTATCCCTACTAATATATAAATGTGAATGTAAGTTTGTTTGTTACGCTTTCACGCGAAAACTACTCAACCGATCATCATGAAACTTTGTACACATATTCTTGGAGCTATTAGAAGTAACATAGGATTATAAAAAAAAGGGGAAAATTTATGCAGACGAAATTGCGCGGGACAGCTAGTTGTATATATAATAATACTCATATAGCTGACCCGCGCATCCTTGTCTGCGTAAATTTTACCCGTTTTTGCAACATTTTTATTGGAGCTCCACTCCTATTGGTAATCCGATAAATGGGTACTGTGGTTTTTTTTTTTATTCGGATCAGCTATTACTTAGCTATCACTGATTTACTTTTTAGATTACATAAACGGAATCCTTATAGTTTCGTAATGTCCGTCTGTCTGTTTGTCTGTCTGTCTATCCGTACGTCACAGACATTTTACTCAAAAACTATACCATGTATATGGATGAAATTAGGAGTATAGGTGTCTTGTATGAACCGCTACGTAGTTCAATAGTTAAATAACAAAAATAAATATTTGGGGGGGGGGGACTCCATACATGTAACAGATTTCAGAATATATCTTCGTGTAGTACATCAGTCGACAGGTCTTTTAAAAACAATTTAAGGTTTCTATGAAACTTTTTTGATATAAAAGCGGTGGTAGCCTAATGGCTAAGGCATCGGTCTCGCAATCGTGAGGTCGCGGGATCCAATCTTATCCCTTATACTACTGACGTGAACCCACTCCTAACACAAGTCTTTCAGCTTAGTTGGAGGAGTTAACAAGATTGCTAGTAATGTGGGACACGATGCCTCAATTACCTTCTTTAAAAAAAAAAAGGTGCGAATATTTTCGGAAATGATCGCATCGAAAGTTGCGAAAATCGTGTGTCCCTCCCCTTTATCTTTGAACCGTAGAGCCAAAATATATAAAAAAAATTACAAAGGTCTCAACAAAGGGACGTAAGTGCCATGAAGATACGCTCTTTTGCTAGTGCGCTTTTTCAGATCATATTCTTTTATAATATTTGTAGTGCATTTCTTTGTAGAAACAGCTGCGGAACCCTACATTGAGCATGGCCCCACGTGCTCTTACCCGGTCTTTTTTTTTCTTTTCCTCCGTTCAGAACTACGACAGGTTATCGTTCCTGTACCGGAATCCGTGTTGGTAATTGATACGCAGTTTTCCCTAAACGAAAATCTCTTTTGTTCTGTATAGTCTGCATGCACATGAGCTCTATGATGTATATGCTCGAGAACCCGAGATGGATATCACAGTACTTCGATACGTTAACTGCGAAGCTTTGAAAATAATCATCATTTTCGCAGCTTCACTCATTTTGTCGCCATTTTCACAACTCCTACTAATGTGTCCCTTCAAATTTGCGGTCAAATAGTTTTTTTTTGGACGTGATAACGTCTTATCGATTACCGGGTGCACGCACGAAAAAGTGTCACTATCCATCACGTTCCGCCTGCTATCATGGCAATGTTAATGGCAATTGCAAGCGATACAATTAGAAATAAAAAAAAAAATGTCACAGACATGGTTGTTTATTAAAATTATCGTCCGTTAATCATTTTTTTGACGTGATAGTGTCCTATAAATCGATGAGCCCGTGTACGACATTCACGAAAAAGTGTCACAGTCTGTCACGTTCCGCCTGCGGCTAGGCTGAAGTATTGTGACCGTCGGGCGCATGCGCGCGCATACGGCCGACGGTTGGTTGCTAAGCAACGCGAATGGCGATATGTCATCAATGCTTATTATGACGTTATCACGTAAAATTATAGTCCGTAAACCGACTTTACAGACAACTATTATTTATTAAATATTATAAGGTACGCTCTTATCCTCAAAAATAAAATCTCATAATAACCAAGTAATGAACCTTTAAATTAATGACAAAGAAATACCCCAATCATATATAAAAAATAATTAAGTAATTCATTATGACTAAATGTTAAAAGTCACCCACAAATATTCTTAATTTTAGTTTTATATCACGCCTCAATATAAGATGGATGTTAATCGTTGCAGTGGGATGCGCCTCTTTACAATGACAAATTACTGCTAAAAGCATGAGACGATTAACCCGATAACATGGTAATTTGACAACAGCAATTTGACAACCCTGAGTAACTGCTGCCGACCTACTGTTACACCGTAGCGTAACTTAATTTTCTTACATCAGTTGTTAAAAATGTATTGAGCAGTTAATAAAGAAATTACTATAGGCCGACCGCTTAACTCGTATATCGCCTGCGCGGTGAGAAGGGAGCGCGGGGTGATGTTAACGGGTGGGTGAGCGGGGTGCGCGGGACCCGATTGTCCCGCGCACCCCGCTCACCCACCCGTTATCACCCCGCGCTCCCTTCTCACCGCGCAGGCGATATACGAGTTAAGCGGTCGGCCTATATCACTTATCTCGATTACTGGTTTGTTTTTGCCGTTACACGGCACGACACTAATAACACGGGTAAAATTATCCTAAGTCGTAGTATTTTTATTTTTTTGAAACCATATATCGTATCATTACAAAATCATATAGAGTGAAAAAAACTAAATTGATTTATTATTTAGACCCTCAACGGATCTAAGAGTAAGTTCCTTCTGGGTATAAACCGAGTGAGAAACAACTTATTACAACATTTGTTATGTAGATAAAGTTATAACAGAACGCTTTTATTACTTTTACATATAGTTGAGCTTTTAAAAAATAATAGATATACCAACCTAAACAATAATTTTTAAGATTACACTCGACTCCCGTCGAGTTTATATTTGCGTGTGCACCGATAGTAGTTACACATCGGTGTGACATAAAGTCTTGGTTAATTGGTGGAAAGGAACGAGACTTACATTTTAATCTTTTTATGCCGAGGGCATCCTTGCTTGTAGAAAAATTATTGCCGTATCGGGTTTCTTCATCATTTGATATTCAGACTCCAGCTGGGAGCCGCAATATGGGAAGCTGCGAATGTCAACAATATTCATAAAATGTATGATATGTATCACCAATGATTGTATTACACCCTGCTAAGTAGATGCTACATTCTGTTAAGTACCTACTTAAGAAAAAGAAATCATAATAACATAAACATATTGTATGTTACTTGCCATTTGGATGCAAATCACCACAAACAGAATACAATTATCAGAAATTGATAATAACACTGTAGCAACTGCCAATTTTATAAGTGGTTCATTTTAGTAGGAGTTTCAAAATAATCAAAATCGTAATAATAATCTCCTAGCCGAATTTTGTTTGCGGCTGCCAATCTTACCAGGAACTAGCCACCAACTATGCTTGGGGCTATATATATATAGCGCACAAGTGCGTTGCTAATACACAAGTATAGGTAGGTACACTATTGCCTCTCACTCTCATTTCTCATAGTCCGATGGGACGAAAATCTGTCTCGACCAGAGAGAGATCGGCAGGGAGTTGACATTTATTGTAAACGGTCACCCAATAGGTACTATGCGTCGACAGTGCTAAGTTTTATATTGTCTTTGGTGCTAACGTTGTTAACGTTGCCGAACGTGTTAAGGTCTAGCTGATATCTTGATCTGTTTGGTTTCCACTGAATCCCGGATCCCACAATAGCCACATTTTCTTTTTTTTTTTTTTAAAGACGACTCCCGCACTAGGGTACAAGCCCTGTGTCGCGGGGGACTTTACAAACATACAAGTCACGGACACAAAATACACCCAGACTCGGGACAACAATTTGTTGATCACACAAAGTGGTGTCCCGTGTGGGAATCGAACCCACGACCTCCTGCGTAGCAGTCGGACACACTCCCACCGCGCCACAGAGGCAGTCAGAGAGCAAGTACATTGAGCCACTTATTTGAAGAGAATAGGTACTTTTATGAATGCAATTTTTATTTTGAATGTTGCCTCATTCCATTTCGAGAATAATTTAATCTTATTGTAATATTAATTACGATGCATCTAAAGTGGCCTCTTCAGACACCAAAGAAAGAGTCTGAAATATTAATCACTCTTTGAGTTTCCCGAAAGCTGCGGGCGAAAAGCGGCACTTTTGCGACTCCTAATGAAACGAATTTATTTAATATGCAAGTGTTTTATTTATTATTCACGATACATCTTCGTTAATTGGTTATGTGCTAATTTATTGATATCATCAACATGGACGACCAAAATACCCAAATAGGTCAAAATGAACTTATGAAGTGATAAAAATATCGACATGAAATATTGAGCACTTATGAAATGGTAAGTAAGTGTAACTTAATGGTAATTTTGATTTAAAATAACAGAAATTATCATGTTACCTAACTATGCTAATAACCATTCTAGTTTTTATAAACTAATGTATGAAAATTTCGTTATTACCTAAGGTATATTTACGCACCATTGTTACGGTAACATATATATTTTTTAAACTATTTTATACATATGCATCAATTTGTAATCACATTTCTTGAAATAAATTAAATTGAATTCGATTTCTGAACTCAACGCTAATATTACCTTGTTTTGGTTATTAAAAATGACATTGTTTGTTTGTTAAAAAGCATGAAACTTTCAAATTGAAATCACATCTTGACACAAAGCTACTATAATTTTAATTAACCTCCAATATATTGCGAAAAGAAATTCATCGAAAAACGCAGAGTCATCGCAATGCAATTTAAAACGTCTGTTTTTGTCGAGACATGCCGATCCCTATCTTGATCTCATTACATAAGATTTGATCTGGTATTTATTTTGTTCCTTATGTAAAACAACAGTAGTAAAAGCAAAGTGTGTTATATCAATAAATTCTGCAACTTATAATGAACAGTATAAATGGTCGGTGTTAATTGTCGCAAAGTCTTAAATAAAGGAAAAGGGCAGTAAAAGTTTCTGTTCTTGTTTCATAATGTAAGAAAACGCGAAATCACTTAGCATTTTTACTGCTTAACGACAGTAAAACTTTAAAAAATATTGGTGTAGACGTAATATTTGAGAACATAAAACTTATTAGGTACAATTGCAATGATGTCAATTTTATAATACAATTACCAATATACATCAAATGATTGGCACAATTGTTTGGCAAACTCATTACAACTTGCAGTTTTGATTCGCAACATTTTACTTTTCAAGGTGGTCTTAGGACAGTTTTACATTGTGACGTAACAAACGATAATACACCTTTATTTGTCAAACAATAGACGTTTTAACACAACAAAGAATCAATTGATAAGTACTGTATCTTTGCTTTTTAGGAATGTATTGATGTTTTGTACGTAATTCAAGTACTGTGTAATTTATTGGCGTTGTTTAAGGAAGAGGCATGGTTGGTATATGTCTCCATACGACAATAACAGGCTGCCAATGCGCGATACCTCTATCTGCTCTACGCCAATACCTGAGGTTTTAAGCGCAGAAATAGATAGATACGCCAACCGGCGTGTTGGCATCAGCACAACTTGTGTTACACTGTTGCCATCAGGCAAATAACGCAAACAGATTTTACTGTTTCACTGCCAAGTTTACACTCAAAAATATTATGAAAAAGAGATCTATGGCTTAACTTATAAGCGGGTCGCGCTTAGGCAGTCTAAACCAGCATTTCCCTAAGTGAGTTCCACGGTATCCAGGAGCTTCTATAGAAGTCACCAGGGTTCAGGAACAACCAGAACACATTGGTTAATTCCATTTCATTTTCTAAAACCTAGTTCTCATTACGTTGTTTGGTCATTTAGTACCTAAATGTGCGAGATCTAAGTCAGAATAATTCCATAAAATAAAGGTATTTGATGGATGTTCGGGAAGCCCTGGTCTAGACAACTAAACTTCTTTACAAGTATCGCAAAAAGTCATTGTTCATTGCTCCACACAAGTAATTTTTAATGTCCAAAAATACTACTACTCAAAAGAACAATAATTTTACGGTAAAGAATAGGTTGGTAAATGAATATCGAATGAATACGTTTAATGAAATGTAATAATTAATAAAAATGTAATTACTACACTATGTAATAAGTGCCCGAAACTATTTATACCGTAACTGCACAACTATTCAAATGCATGAACTAAATTAAATTCAATACAAATTGCATTATTTTTTCTCAATCAAACCATCCTTGAATAGTTCCGCTTACAATCTCGCGCCAGGGATAACTGTCACTTTATGATTTAATAACGGATTACCTCACGACACTTGCCAGTTTTGGACAAGGCAAAAACTATTTTCGTACTTCGATTTATCGATGCTAATCCTTTTATTTGCGATTTAATATGTATTCACGTTTCATGTCCGCCCACTTTTCTGTTACGAAAAGTATGATCATATTTTAACTCATTACATTTTAATCATAAATAAGATTATAAATTCCGGGTTTTTAAAAATCTAACCTGTTCTGTGCCCCTGCAAGGCAAAGGTGTCCCCTATACGCTTCCTAACCTTCCTCTTTAAGCTTTCTCTGTCCTCGTCACACCAGCGTTTGTTAGGCCTACCTCGACAACGACGACGTCATTCCCAGAACAACAATTATTGAAATGATCCGTTCGAGAGCGAGCAACGTAGGTACCTACACTTAGACGTCTGTCATGTGGGATCCTAGAACACTTTCCAAGTTGGAGCAATGTCTGCGTTGTATAAAGCTTTCAGTCAAAGTTCAAAGTTTCAAGTCAGATATGTATGACCTATCTCATTATTTCATATCAAAAATACTTTAAAGTTTAGTTTGACCCCAAAAACCTCATCTGCAGCAATACATGTCTCATTTTTACCGTAACCACCTAATTTCGCGTATCCTTGACACTTCAATAACTTTGCGGCACGTCCGATTCGATGATTGGGGCTATTTTGGACAGGTGCAATCATTCCTCTATTATTGGTATTACTATTTTATAATGGACACGTACGTGAGCCGACTGCCGTCGCACATCGACCCAGTTATCTTGACCTTTTGGTTTCGAATAATTTCGTTGATGCAAGGGCATTTTGTTTCCATTATTGACACAGATTTTAACCCCCAAGTAAAAGTGCTTGCTCTTTAAGTACGTAATTATGTGTTGTGACTGGTTCCAATAATGATCATGATTTAAATCAGGACCCCTTGGTCTGGTATATGAATTATGTTAATATTGGATCATAATAATTTCACACCATAATACTCAGCTATAGTAAGTCACAATTTCTTTGTAAGTGGAAGTTATTACGACACTTCTTTTTAGCCTTTTGACGGCGATCGAGAAAAAGGCCACATGGACTGCAGTTTTCGAAATCGCCATTAAGTTCTCCTGTATATACCTTCAATAGAACAAAAGGTCTAATAGAGAGGATAGTATTATGGTGTTACAAAGCTGTTATATGCAGCACACTTTTTATAATTTAAAATATGTATAAGAGATTATAAAAAACAGTGATCAAACCATTCATGTAATAAAGTATTTTTTTTGTTCGGAACGTGTCTCTTTGTTCCTAATATTACAGTTGTTTTGATTTTACATTCAACCTATCTATTGACTGTATTCTCGGAAAATCATATTACATACTACTTCGAGGGCAATATCTATATTTTCTAGAATAGTTAAAGAGTCATGTTCATAAATGGAATAGTTACATGAAGCGCTAATATACACCAATCCCATCATTCGTTTAACGAGAGCTTCTGTGCGAATCCGCGCCATTTTATCGTTAAACCGAGCGACTTTTCCATAATTAAACTATAAATAAGCCGTAAGATACAGTTCTTGGAATCCTATCTCTTATAATCTAAACACAAAGCACAAAATACCCATAGTACAGAAGAAAACCTTTATTAGTACGTCGCTTGAGCAATGTTCACATAGACATCGTTCCCACAGACATTACTAGTCCGCTTGCAGTCTGTCACATTGCTGTCTATCGGGTCGCCTGTTGTCCTGAGTCTGCATAGTCCACTCACTATTGCTATTATTGAATATCGCTAATCAATGATCGACAACCTTCTCAGGGTCTACAAACTCGCAGTCGACAACCGGCAGTTTCAGGTCGCAAGATCACGAGCCGGCCGGGAATGGCCTGTGAGGTCTTCATACTAGATGAACGGTTGAAGGCCGGCCGGAAAAAGTGTGTGTTCGATCGTCGCGGACTGTCCAGCCGATACCTGACGACGCAGATTGCACCGGCAGGCAGCAAGCGTACCAAAATTTTTAATAGATAAACTGTTAGTCTATGCTTTGTTGCGATTAACTGACAGGTTTATATTTGTATGTTGAGGGATGCCTGACTCAGTGGGAACCGAGCAGATTGAGATAGCTGCGAAGTTAAAAAATGAAGGTTACCGCTGTTCGTCCATAGATGGGTGACTGTTTTCGAATATTGTCATGCCTCGGAAAGCACGTTAAGCCGTTGGTCCTGTGCCTAATCTCTCTCCGGTCCTGCCGGATTTCCATCCCATCGGACTAAGAGAGTGAGGGAATAGAAAGTGGAGTTGTCTCTGCCGGTCTGCGCATACACTTGTGCACTATAATATCTGATGCATGGTTGGCTAATCTGTAACGAGATTGGAAGCCGTAAGCGACATCCTTAAGGAGACAATTATTGGTGTGTGGGATCTATAAAGTTTTCCATGCATCGCGGCCGATCGCGAGTCGCGCGCGGCTTACGACAAGCGTCTGACGCGCGCGGCCGTACGACAATACTCAGAGTATGAGAATGTACGGCGCCGTTTCCGAGGTCTGCGACAGACGCGCGCGGCCGACGACTGTCGTAGGCTGCGCGCGCACTCTGGCCATTGTCGCATCGGGCGCGCGCGTCAGTCGCTTGTCGTAAGCCGCGCGCGACTCGCGATTGGCCGCGATGCACGGAAATGAACCTTTAGTCAGAATATGAGAATGTATGGTGCCGTTTCCGAGGTCGAGGGTTCAGGTTTCGAGGCCGTCTGACATATGCTGCGCGCGCACTCTGACTAATGTTGCATCGGCCGCGATGCACGGAAATAAACCATAAGAATCCCTAACCACTTTGTTCGGCAGGCGTTTCGAGTTCGTGTGCGTGCATCGAGCGCGCATTCATGAATATTCCCTTCTGTACTCTGGATATTTTGTAAGATAATAATAATATCTGGCTGGAACTGCGTTAGTATTGCATTTACCGTATTGATGCACTGAAATGTTATTATTAGTTTAACAATTAGACTCTGTAATTAGTCAGCTTTCTCATTCTAATACAGTTTAGCTTGGACTATTTTATTAGCTTGAGGTATTGATATTACTTTGGTAGTTTCTAAAGAAAGTGTAAGTAATTTGTTATCTTTAAGGGTCTATTATTGACTGCCTCTGTGGCGCGGTGGGAGTGTGTCCGACTGCTACGCATGAGGTCGTGGGTTCGATCCCCACCCAGGATAAAACTTTGTGTGATGAGCACGATGGTTTATTCTGTGTCTGGGTGTAATGTATCTATAATATGTATGTATTTAGAAATATATAAGTATATTTATCAGTTGTCTGGTTACCATAGTACAAGCTCTGCTTAGTTTGGAATCAGATGACGTTGTGTGAGTTGTCCCAAGATATTATTATTATTATTATATTATATTATTATTATCAGAAATCTATTACTTATTTGCCTTTGTGTATTCAATGCAGTTGCAACGCGCGAATCATTTATCTAAACTAATAGTGCAGCAAACATTCTGGAGGTGTTCTCTAATTAAAAAAAAAAACAAATCGAAAATAAAATAATTGAAAAAATACAATACATAGCTAGAATCAGTTAAATCTATTCTTTAACAAACATTGCTTATGGATCCAAACGAGTGACTCTATATCTTCATAAACTTTGAAATTGAACAAAAGAGGTCTACAATAGCTTTTGCATGAACCTAACTGTATTTTCGCATGGTTATCGTATAGTATTTTTTTTAAGACTACTCCTGCTGTAGGGTACAAGCCCTGTGTCGCGGGGGACTTCACAAACATACAATTCACGGACACAAAGTACACCCAGACACGAAACAACAATTTGTGGATCACACAAAGTGGTGTCGTGTGGTGTGCGTTACAGTCGGATATACTCCCACCGCGCCACAGAGGCAGTCGGACATTTTTTTAGGACAAAACTAATTCAACACACAAAAGACTGTGGCGCGGTGGGAGTGTATCCGACTGCTATGCAAGAGGTCGTGGGTTCGAACACCATGTGGTCTAGAAATAACGTGTGCGTCATTTGAATTAAAATAGTAAGTATACCTCTATTTTACTAGTTTCTATACAATATTGCATCACACTAATATTATAAAGGCGAAAGTTTGTGAGTATGTGAATGTGTATGTTTGTTACTTCTTCACGACTAAACGGCTGGAGCGTTTTTAATAAAATTTCGTATGGAGTTAGCTGACACCCTGGATTAACACATAGCCTAATAAACCGCGGGTAACACCGCGGGGTACAGCTAGTTAACCATATGAAACATGCGATGTAAGGAAAATATCAGACATTTCATAAAATCTAAAAGAACCTAATGACCAAAAAAGTTGTACTTATCATTAAAATATGGACCCTCAAGCCATATTTGCTAAGATTTAAAGCACGTACGGTTGACGAACTACAAGAGCTGTCAGAACGTTCTCACCATACATTACCAGAGCGCTGGAGGCTGGAACATATTCCATAAAAGGTCTGAACCCATCCAGATAAATTTAAAACGTATTTTAACACTTGTATAGGTACTTGTGGTAGCCAATTATAAAAATTATGAACGAATGGTGTTCCTAAACTGTGTTGCCCCTACTAAAAATACATAAAAGCTTCAAACGAATATAATAATTCTTTATTTAAAAACTTAAAAAAGGAAAAATCAAGTAATAGTTGTTAGTTGATTTTTGCATTAACAAGACTTCGAGTAGCCGGACGCGAATATCATACAATAGTGTTTCCTCCATATGTAAAAAATGCAAGCAAAACCTGAAAATATAAAATGAATATTCTATTGCAAAAGAATTTTCCGTGTCTCAAATCGTGTCAAAAGTAATTGAATATTAGCGTGAAATAAAAATATAACTGAATCGTTTTGCGTGACTGACACCACTGAACGGTTTTGGTCAATTAAATTACGATCACGCAGTTGTGCAACATGATAACCGACTCGCGGCTTCGCAAGAAATAGGTTTTTATTGTGATGCGCGCAGATCCAGAACATTGTTCAGGGGTAGACAAGAATGAGAGTTAAAGGAGGAACTCAAGCCTCATTAAAAAATGTTCGGCTGTGTATATGTGCTTTTTAGTGTTTACTTTGATAAAAACTGTCCTAAACGGGATTAAGCCCGTCAAAAGTCCGAGATTGCTCAAGTATGGAAATACATAAAATAGGAGTAAGTATTTTCACAACGAAGCGTATTATTGCGTTTAAAGTAATCTCGAAACCTATCTCAGAGTAGAGTCCAATAGCTCTAACTCTAGCGCGTCGTTCGCGGAGTGCGTGCGTATTCACGTCATCGTAATATTTCGTAAAACTCTGCGTAACGCGTATAAATACATTACACGCTCTCACTAACGTTACGCTGCTGTCAAGTTTCGCTGCGTCGCTGTTTGATATCAACTTTACTCCTACAATCTGTCTCTGTAAATCTCAATCATATACAACTGAAAATCTGTCTCTATTTCACACTATTAACCTTTCATTTCGTGTCATCTTTTAAAAAATGACAATTAATTTTGAAGTATTTATGAGTAATACTTAATGTAATAAATGTTGACAAACTTTCGCGATTTGTACACATTATGAAAATATATATATTACGGGTCCTAATCGCGTGAATAATTTTAGGTAAAATACCTTGTTTATTGCCCGACCCTTCGACGTATTGCATTGTATTATTATATTGTATTGCAACAGCCGTGGTCACGGGTAGACTCAGCCTAGCCGTGGACAAGGTATTTTACCTTAAGTTATTCACGCGATTATGACCCGTAATATATATGTATATTTTCATAATACTTAATGTTATTCTCGACAGCAACTCGCAAAATATTCGTCAGAATACAAACACATAGTAAGGGTAACAGTATCGTCGTCGCTGCTCAAAAAATATTTACAACACCAATTATGCGATCATACAGAACCGATCATTTCTCGATGTTTGTGTAATTTTTATAAAATTATCACCGTACCGCCTATGGTGTGTTCGTCATTATAATAATTTAAAATTTTAAGATATACTGAAGGAAAATCGATGAGTGTTAAATTGAATTCGAGGAGCCGCGCAAATAAGAAAGGGAGGTGCGAAAATTGGTCACTGAACCGTTTAAAGTATCGTTAAAGCTTGTCCGAGAGAAAATATTATAATCACGGACCAAAACCGATCAGTATGGTTTACGAGCTGCGGAAAGCGGTCGCCATTATTCCACTCGTTGATTTAGTTTATTAAAGGTTTATCGAAAAAAGTCGAGTTGATGTTGGCAAAGTAAGTGGCCGACGACTTCAAAGCAAATATCGACTTATTGGTACTTTATTTAATATCGCTCTTTATACAGCGGTATTTCGTAAATTTTTCGCAAATTATAACTTACGGAGACTAGAGGTTTGTAATGCGACGTTGGGATACGAAAGTTAAATACTGAGGGTATAAGTACCCTCAGTTTAAAATTGTGTCAACCTTTTTAGGACAAAATTAATTCAACACACAAAAGATTGTGGCGCGGTGGGAGTGTATCCGACTGCTACGCAAGATTCGTTCGATCCCCACCCAGGATAAAACTTTGTGTGATGAGCACGATAGTTTATTCTGTGTCTGGGTGTTATTTATCTATAATATGTATGTATTTAGAAATATACAAGTATGTTTATCGGTTGTCTGGTTGCCATAGTACAAGCTCAGTTTGGAATCAGTTAACTTTGTGTGAGTTGTCCCAAGATATTAATATTATAATTATTATATAACAAACGATAACATAGTCACATTGAAATCCAAGTAGGTACTATGGACTACGATAACATTAAAAAAATATGTAGAGTCAGTACTTACTACACAACTTTGGCGATAATAAGTACCTACCTATTATTGTAGCTCTATTATGTAGATGACATCAACAAAATTAAAGTAGATAAATCACACTTAACTCTAGAAAAAAATACAGCATATATTTTGAAATACTAGAAGGGAAAAGAAAAGATAAATTAAAATAACGGCGCAGGATCGTGAGGGCAGCGCGGACGTGCGCGGGAGTATCTCACGCGATCGCTTCAAGCCTCGTCCTTCTGCCGATCGTATCGGCAGGTCACTGTGTCGCCGCGGACATTTCGCATTCCATCGTCACCTCCTCTAATCTTAATATAATTTCGTCCAATATGCACAACTACCTACATAGAACAAAGCCGCACAAAGTAGGTGTACTTTCTATATTTGCAACTACCCTCGCCTTTTCTTTCAAGACAAAGAGATGCCGCTGCATTACTCTCAAGATACAACTTTCGCAGCGTCAACACCTATAAAAGGTACTATAGAAAACTGTTTACATAAGTCTTTGTTGCTGTCATGTCGTTTAGAATTTATGAGTTTTGCATGAGCAAAAACAAAATATTCAATAAAATTTCGTTACGCTTTTATGGCGTTTAGTGCGTATTACAATGTATTATCTAACAAATCAATGAAGCGTGTAATTATATGACAGAAAAACTATATTAAAATAAGAAACGACAAGTGAAACGTGTTTTGCAAGTAATGAGCTTACATAAAGCACTTACAGTGAAATACAACCGAAAAAAAAATTGAAGACATGTTTTAAAAATCCATAAAATAAGTACGACGAAGTCGGCAAAGAAGAGGGCACATAGAGCCGCTAATCGAAGGACAGTAGCTCAATCAAATGACGGTTATAAATCTTCAAAAACCAGAAGATTCAATTACACGGCTACCGGAAGGCATGAAGAGTGGCAGTAACAAATTGTCCAAGATAAATAAAACCTTTTTAATCTAAAGAAGAGGTCCCGAACTCGTTCGTGTTATCGGTGGTCGCGGCGTTTTTCGAGAAATTTATTGAACGCTTAATGTATCGGTCAAGAATTAATTGGTCCTCCTGAGTGAAAGGTGCGCCCGCGTCGCTTTTAAATTATAACGATCAAAAACACTTTGAAGTCGGAGATCATAAACTGATAAGATACCTGTGTACATGGGATTGTGAGATTTGATACCCATCTCGGTAGCTTCGATTAGTTGTTCAAGTGCCTACTTTTATATCGTAACTAAACTTAGTCGTAAACTTGAGATTACTCTCGTTAATTGATATTGATTTTCTTGTTAGGATAGTGGCTTCTACGATTCTATATTATAAACATTTGTATAATACAAATTTATATACTTACCTACCTATCTAGTAAAAACAATTATATCCGCTTAAATAATATCAGTGGAACTTTTTAAAAAAGAGGACTCCCGCATTAGGGTACTAGCACTGTGTCGCGGGGGACTTTACAAACATACAAGTCACGGACACAAAGTACACCAGACTCGGAACAACAATTTGTGCATCACACAAAGTGGTGTCCCGTGTGGGAATCGAACCCACGACCTCTTGCGTAGCAGTCAAACATACTCCTACCGCGCCACAGAGGCAGTCTAATAGAGGCAGGAAACAGATACAAAAATTATGAATTGAAATTTAAAGATTCCAATTTATAGGTGCCATTCCCCACGAGTTAAAATATATTTTAAGTTCTTACGTTCTATGATTCTGTGTATCTACCTACTTTTCAGGGAACTATCATTTTCGAGTGTAGGTAAGTCAACAACAAATATTAAGAATATATTTTAAGTCGCCAATTAAAATCACGTTGACCAATTAAAAAATCAGTTAATTTTATTATTATTTTTATGGACACTATGCCAAATAGCACATTGCTCTACAATAAGTAGCATATATTTAATATACAGGTTGATTTTTAATATACTAATAATCCCCCGCCCTTGACTTCTTTACATTACCTTAAATAACTTCGTAATATAATGTTTGAAAACAAAAATTAACCCTTCACCACCTACGACTTACTTTTATCACAAAAGCATTTACCACACATCTGAAAGACTCCGGAGTAAAATCGATGTTTCTTTGTCATGCTTAGGGCCTAAACCTCATAACAAAGTTACTCCAGTAAAATAATCTGTAGGTGGTTAAGGTCATAACTCCAAAAACCAGTTGTAGGTGATTAGGGGTTAATATATTCAATATTTTCTAACACTGATATTGCAAAGTTATTTAGTTTTATGTAAAGAAGCCACGAGCGGACGTTATTAGTACACTAGCTGACCCGCGCAACTTCGTATGCGTCAATTTTCCCCGTTTTTGCAACATTTTTCATTATTGCTCCGCTCCTATTGGTTGTAGCGTGATGTTATGTAGCCTATAGCCTTCCTCGATAAATGGGCTATCCAACAGTGAAAGAATTTTTCAATTCGAACCAGCAGTTCCTGAGATTACCGCGTTCAAATAAACAAAGAAACAAACAAACTCTACAGCTTTATAATATTAGCATAGATTAGTATAGATTAAAAATTTCCCTGTATATATAGATTCACTAGAACATAACATGGGTACTTAATGTATGTTGTAACTTTCTACTGAACATATTTTAGATATCCTCTTTTGTTACACTTTTATAGCGGGTGATAAGCATCTTGAAGATTTTTTGGATAACTAGGCGACAGAAATGGTTATCATTTTAAAGCCTACCCACGTTATACCTTGAATAATGTCTTCACGTCTTACGAAACTAGATTTCAGTGCTAAGATGAATACCAATTTTTTGCATTCCACTTAATTCAATGCAAGTAAAATAGCGTTACAATGCATCTTTATGTTATGTAAAAAGAAACTTTATAGCACATAATATGACAATTTAAATGATGAAACTATACGAGATAATGTTCTAAAATTGGTATCTTACACATGAGCAGTCCCTCTGGATGTAAATTTATGTTATCTATCGAAGGCATTCGCGTGGCTCGCACATGCCGACACGACGCGACGCAAGATGTCTCGTCACAGTACCAACTAAGCCGTGATCTAGGCCAGTATTTCGTCCGTACAGCCAAAAAACAGACGTAGCTAAAATAATCCTTATCTTCAAAAGCACACAGTCGGTTTTCTTTTGAATATGTTAATGTCACGGTTTACTCTATTTGGCAGTAGATCTTAGTTAGGAAGTGAAGTGACATGATACCTCTATCGATCGCGTGCCGCTATTTCTGCTATGTTTGAATATTAATCCTTATCAACATCGTCTGACTTACCTCCTATTAAGAACTAACATGAGAAATATTAAGATACCTAATTATATACATAGGTTTAGGTAGCTATTTATTATATTCTCATTAAATAAAATACCTATTACGTACCAATGATGTAGAGACCTGGACTGCGCCATAACCTCACAAAATTGACCACTCTCTAGAAAGAGACAACACTACTTTGTGGACAATACCTGTCAAAGATAAAGGGCTGCACTAGTTTTTTTCTCTCTTTCACGCATTGCAGTCAATATTTACTTTTTAATTAAAAGGGATGGCATGGTCCAGATCTATATGTCAATGTTACGTACCTAGGTAACTACCACAGATAATTACCACATAAATGTATAGGTACTGTATTTCATGACTGTATTTATAATTTTACACGCTCTATGGTAACTACAGATCTACAAAATTTCGGGTACTAAAACCGATTAACAACTTAATACTAGCATAATTTCAACCCTCAACCTGTTCTAATTAATGTTATAAATACTAATAATACTCTATTAATCTATCCAAATTTATCTGTTCGGATCCAGATCAAAGGCGCAACCACAGACAAAGAACGTATTTTATGCATAAATCTGCCAATATACCTATCTAATGCATACTCTTTACTTTATATTCATAAATCTTCTGTGTCAATAACACAATCCGGTTTGAAATATTTAATTCCAAGTTTATCACAAATGTCGTCTTTAATTTCAATTCGCTTATTTCTCCAAGGAGTGTCAGTTAATTGGCAGTTTGTCATCGCCTACTCATCTTACACAGATGGAAGACTATTAATCTAATTTGAGTTATTGTATCGATGATGAAACAAAATCTAAAGAATGATAAAATATCTCTAATTAATTAAGTAAAAAAGAATGTGCAATTTACTGACACTATCGATCTCTTAAGTTTAAGTTGAACACAGACATTCGTTAGTAGGTAAGTGCCTACTGCATAAAAAACTCATAAGTATGTACCTTCTTAGGTAAAAGCGCTACATAGAAATGACTGTCGCTTTGGCAGCCTCTTTCTCTATAGAAGTCTATAGGGACCTAGCCGAAGACAGACCAACACAAACGGTGGCCTCCTTCTCGTCGCTTTCCTTCTACTTTATGTATGACTAGCTGTCCCGCGCAACTTCGTATGCGTAAATTTTCCCTGTTTTTGCAACATTTCACGTCGCTACTCCGCTCCTATTAGTCGTAGCGCGATGTCATATAGCCTATAGCCTTCCTCGATAAATGGGCTATCCAACAAAAAAAGATTTTTTCAAATCGGACCAGTAGTTCTTGAGATTAGCGCGTTTAAACAAACAAACAAACTCTTCCGCTTTATAATATTAGTATAGATAGCTGTTCCGCGCAACTTCGTCTGCGTAAACTTTCCCCGTTTTCGCTAACATTTCTCATTGCTGCTCCGCTCCCTTTTGGTCGTTGCGTGATATTATATAGCCTATAGCCTTCCTCGATAAATGGGCTATCCAACAGTTAAATTTTTTTTTAATTCGGATCAGTAAGATTACCCCATTCAAACAAACAAACTCTTCAGCATTATAATATTAGTATAGATAAATACCTACATAGTATATATAAGCACTAGGTACCTACATTCGTATGATAAGTATGTAGGTAGTGCCTACCCTACATACAACATGGTTTGTTATTAGTTGATTAAATTCCCAATTTACGTTTCAGTTTGTCTTGGCTCATATACTAAATTTATTATAAACAGACTGCTTTAATTAATTAACTGAAAATGTGTAATATACAAATAACTTATTTGTATATTAAAAAATCACCCTGTATCACCAATCTAACAACAAAACAATTTTGAGTTCCGAAAAGCCGTTTAAACTTTAGAGAAACACTAGCTGTCCCGCGCAATTTCGTATGCGTAAATTTTCCCCGTTTTTGCAACATTTCTCGTAGATACTCCGCTCCTATTAGTCGTAGCGCGATGCTATATAGCCTATAGCTTTCCTTGATAAATGGGCTATCCAACGAAAAAAGAATTTTTCAAATCGGACCAGTAGTTCCTGAGATTAGCGCGTTTAAACAAACAAACAAACAAACTCTTCCGCTTTATAATATTAGTATAGATTTACCCTCCTTTTGGCGCGACGAAAATGAATTCATCAGTTTAATGCTTGTGGTATTAAATAAATAGATAATATAATATTGGAATGCGACTCCGGTTACGTCCTTATGCACATAATGACTCAAAAAAGTAGTTGACAACAGGTGAGTGAGGAGTGATATGGTTTTGTACATAGTGAATTTTCACTGCAATGAACCATATCACTCCAATCACTCGACAATGAAAAGATATGATTTATCGCATTCTGACTCACGTAGAAAGATAAACTGGGTTACTCAATTAACTAAAAATAAATACGCCTTTACCTACCACCAGTAGATAGGACATATGTTAGTAGATAATATGTGGAAGTATACATAGAACAGAAATCGAAACTCATAAAGTTTATTTATACCAATGTGTGCCAAGAATCTCAGCAGATAGTAGATACCTGGCAGTGCACCACTCCAGGCAGTGATTCGTACAAATACACACACCTCAAACTCTGTGAGTAAGAGATACAAAAAGTATTTTCGTCTTTAGGCGCGGTACGACAAACAAATAAAAAATCTATAAACGTACCATGATAATCCTTTGTTTTCCACTTGAAAAGACAAAATAATTTACAGCACAATGATAACAGCGAACGCTAAAGATAACCTATTCCGCATGAGATTATTGTGATAAAAAAAATTCGTTGGTGTGGACGTTTAGTGCCGCAGTTTTAGTTGTAATTTTGTGAAAAATAGTGCATAGAAATGTTAGTGTTATTACTCAGTGTTACCGGATTACTACCTTACGGTAAGAAGTTCTTTAATTCAGTTCAGTTGTAGTTAATGTGTAATATACTGGCAGATCACTACATAGTATAAAACAAAGTCGCTTTCTCTGTCCCTATATCCCTATGTATGCTTAAATCTTTTAAACTACGCAACGGATTTTGATGCGATTTTTTTTAATAGATAGAGTGATTGAAGAGGAAGGTTTATATGTATAATAACATCTAAATATTTTATACCCGTGCGGAGCCGGAGCGGGCCGCTAGTTAAATATAAAACGCTACAATAACATGTTATTTTTGAATTTAGTTTGTTTAACGTGTTGACTACACGAGTAACATCCGATTGCATTAAATAAAACAAAGTATTATTAGGTATGTCATGTAGTTATGAATGAAATTTAAATGAATGAGTCGACCGGACGCCCGCGCACCGGCAACTGTAACAATGGTTTACAGACTCATCTTGCCTCCGAATAAATATTTATTTATGCAACTGTTGACAATCGTATTTACATCGTCAATGTATGTCTAGCAATGTTGTGTCGCCACAGAAAGCGCGTGGGCAGGAGGTTTTATGTTGATGATCACCAGTGATAGGTAGTAGGTACTAGTTGTGAATTTAGGTCAGTGTTAATGGCTTAGATAAGCAGTGATATCGCGAGTACCAAATAGGAGCGTACTATACCTAGTTATAAAATAATTCTCTGTACCTACTCGGATCCAGTGCCGTCACTAGGGTGTTGACAGCGGTGCCCCGGCACAGGGTGCAAACGATGAAGGGGCGCAGAAATGATTGTCAGGACCAATACTAAGGGCGCAGTTATGTAAGCGCGCACCGGCCGCATAATACGCTAGTAAGGCACTGCTCGGATCTTCTGGTTAGGCAACGTTTTATATTTTATTTTTAAAGGACGTTTTCTAAAACTGAAACCTAGCTAGATCTATTTATCGCCCCCGAAATCCCCTGCATACAAATCAATCAAATCAATTTCATGAAAATCGGTAGAGCCGTTGCCGAGATTCAGATTATATATATAGGTATATATATACAAGAATTACTCGTTTAAAGGTAAGGAAGATCTTACTCTTTGTGTGGGTCACACACATTGGCAAAATAGGCAAAGAATTTGAAATGTCATTTAACAATATGTAACAATAAGTATAGGAAGATGATTCTGGAATATTTGTAAATTATTAAAAATAGAGAGGTTAGTATTTGAAAAGAGTCATGAGACACATACCTACTTAAATGAAAACCGAATTTAAGTAATAACTAACAAACAAATCAATAAAACAATAATTCTTAAAACTTAACTAATAAATCTTATTTATAAGCCGTGAATTGAGAACCATGATGTCTGGCATGGACTTCACACGGGTTTTCAATTCATGACACTTGAGTCATGGCACATCTGCCTTGCTTGATCTAAATTCGGGATGTTTGGATTGGAACTATGGTCCTATCGAACTTACCATCATCGGCAATCGTATATTCATGGAAAACTACCTGTTCTCTGCGACTCTGTTTCTGTGAAACAATATTTTAATACTGAATAGGTACAAACTGTTTGCTATAAATGTTGATAAACTTTTGCGATTTGCACACATTAACTTGTTTATTGCCCGACGTTTCGACCGTATTGCAACGGCCGTGGTCACGGGTAGACGGTAGTCTACCCGTGACCAGGTGTTTTACCTTAAATTATTCACGCGATTAAGACCCGTAATATGTATATTTTCATAATAAATACAAACTATAATGATTTTACCCATATAAAAATATTTATCTAATATTGGATTGTGATCCCACATAAATAGCAACCCTGTTACCCCTCCAGCTAAGCTCGAAGTGTTAGGAGTAGGTCCACGTCGGTTGTCAAAATCTTGTCATAATGGTAAATAGAGACTTGCCCTTAGAAATGCATCGCGCATGCGCGCAGACGTCTTTGAGGGCACCGCGCATGCGCCAGATCGCGCGGGCTTGCCGCGAAAACGAACCGAAAAAAAAAACATAATGAATGACCTGGGATTAGATGACATTGTGTGAGTTGGCCCAAAATATTATTATTAATAAGACGAAAACTTTTTACAAAGCATTTACTCACTTCTAGGAGTTGTATAATGTTCCGTCCAGTCAAGTGCAAAAAGTTTTATGAGATAAGCTTAAGACCGTTGCTCCGCCCGCGTGGAAGCCAGATTGTTAGCAAAATATTTTAACGGCAAATTTTCATACTAACTTTGCACCCCCGTTTTATCTCCTTAGGGGGTGAATTTTCAAAAATCCTTTCTTAGTGCTCCCCTACGTTATAAAAGGAACCCCTTAAGCTCTGCGTTAATATGTCAGCCAGCTTCTCCTTTTATATTTATAGATAGAATTACAGCACAGTATCGGGACATGGTGGTACAGGCAGCTAACCGTGCACAATCATGTCAGCCGCCTATCAACCACTTTCTCGAACGCCAACCATTATGTGATACGACGATCTTTGGTGTGATCTTTTTACGCACCGTCGAACTAAGAAATGTTGATATCATTATGTTATATGATACCTGCTGACGCATTTGGCTATAGGTTTATTTTTATATTTACCTTTTAGTTATAAATGGATAGGTAAGTAGGTACCTAGGTTCCTGAATTATGCAGTCTTCAAAGTAAAACAGTTTTCTAAATACTTCCTTAAATTTTTATCACCAAAAGTAAAGTCATCCATAGCTAGTATCATTTTATTATCTGTATCCATAAGTACTAATATTATAGGTAAATCTAAAAATAGCTATATCTGTCTGTTACCTTTTCAAACCGATCCTCCTATCCTCTAATCCGATTTAGATACAATTTGGTATGGAGATAGTTTGAGTCCCAGGTAACGACATGGGATAGCATAGCATTTTTATCGCGATAACAGACATCTGCGCGGGCAGAACTGCAGGCGAAAGCTATGAGTTTAATAAATCCGTCATGACTAATGATATTTTAATCATTGGATATAACATGACAACGCGGCAAGCCTTTGTTTTTAGTCTATCAAAAGCAATACCTAACTATGATAAAATAAACATTCTGACATGCCAAGACATTGCACAGTAATTTGACTAGAACATTATATATTGGTGATTCATACGGCTTCCTTATTGGTGTACGCAGAGGAGGTCCTCCAGTGCGAAATCCCTTAGTCGCCTTGACGACAAACACGGGAAGTTAGATTGGATTCAAATTCGTTACAATAGTGTATCTTTGATGACAATGCAATATTATGATACCCTAGACCTGATCTGATAATGGAGTCGGAAGGTGGCCATAGGAACTGCTAAACTAATTAAAACTAAAAAAACCCAGGCGGACTTTTTTAGTGCCGGTGTAAAAAGACAAAACAAGATAACCTTCATCTATCTATACTAATATTATAAAGCGGAAGAGTTTGTTTGTTTGATTGTTTGTTTGTTTGTTTAAACGCGCTAATCTCAGGATCTACTGGTCCGATTTGAAAAATTCTTTTTTTGTTGGATAGCCCATTTATCGAGGAAGGCTATAGGCTATATAATAGGAGCGGAGAAGCGACGAGAAATGTTTTAAAAACGGGGAGAAATTACGCATACGAAGTTGCGCGGGACAGCTAGTACTATTATATAGCTGAAATCTTTGTTTGTTTAAACGAGGTAATCTTAGGAACTACTGGTCCGAATAGAAAAAAACTTTTTCTGTTGGGTAGCCCATTTATCGAGGAAGGCTATAGGCTATATAAAATTAAATTAACTATATAAAATTAATTAGCTAGCGATGGATATACCTGAGGTCTTGCTTTGATTCTTCAATTCCTTGCTTGTTTACATGAGTGGCTTATAGATTAAGATAAAGCCTCTTCTATTGACAAACATCTTGGTTCTTCGTGAACACCCACAGTTCTTTTTATTAGTTGGCACTTTTCAAGACTGTAACTTGCTTCTTTATTCACTGAAGCCAATTTCCGATGTCTGAATAGTGCTGATATTGCAGCTGCCACTGCCAATTGGTTCACATCCCGTGATTCAACAAGGTCATCCACGCGCCTCCTTATCGTTTTTACACTTACTTTAGTGAAATCCACTGATGTACGCCCAGGAATCGAAACCTTTCTTACGTAAAATACCCAACCTACCACCACAGAATAAGTAATAGTGCTAGCAGTCATAATTCTTGGTCAGGAAGCGATCGCGGTGCTTCCCAGAACTTTGCCATTTTTTTGTCAACTTGGATGAGACTTTTCCAATTGTCATTTTATGAGCGTGATTTATGCAAAATTATTGTTTGGTAAAAAGAAAACCATATAGTCTACTATAACGGTTCTTCATGGGATGTTTTTGCCATTCATCAAAATATTTATTTTATGGGACTAAGAATTCATATTCTGAAAAACAGACAAAGAACAAAAAAACAAAGTTGAAAAAAAACAAAGCTGGCTAAAATATTCGCAGGCAAAATTCAAAAGCTAATACCTAGAAATGGCTATATTATACAACATTTCTCGCATGATGGGTACAAGTAGTTTCTAGTCTGATAAATACAGAAAACCGTCAAAAACTGACAATATTATTTTAATGAAATATCTGTTTTTCGAAATGGCTCATAATCATACAAGATTTTATTCTTTCACTTTGTCGGCGTAAGTAATATGTATATTCATGCAAAATTACAGCCTTCTAGCACTAACAGTCTCTGAACTAGTCTGCGGACGGACGGATGGACATTACTGACGGGCATCACCAATTTAAGGTAGGTCATTGCGGGCAATCCTCTCCTAATACTTTCCTCAATATGTTTCGCCTAGGCCGAATTTAATAATGGAGTGAAAGAAGAGGGACGCAGCCGAGATCTTAGCTAAGATCAATGACTGTAGGAGAAACTATTCTGCAACCCACACTCCTAGTCATACCGATTCATTAAACATTTCCGATATTGCATTTGGCTTGAATTTACAAACACTCTATTTACGCAGGTCCGACCCAGTTCTCTTTCCCGTAGTATTATTATACTCATTGTAGTTCTCTTACCTCTAAAAATAAAGGAGGTATTTGAAAGAATCTCAGTTAAAGATTGCAAATCAAGCGCCGACGAAAAATCCCATAGCAAAGCGGGAGATAAGTCTCTACGCCTGATAGAAAAATAAGAAGTTGAATTTTGCAGCTGTGCTTATTGCTGTTAGCTGTGCCAACTGACTGAGCACAGAAGTTCACAGTGGCACTGGCGGTGAAACAAGACTTGATTTTTAGTTAACTGTAGCTATAACGTCGCTACCGTTTTAAAAGACGCAGTAAAAGTTAAAGAAGTGGAGGCAACAGAACAGATGCATAAAGCCGCAAGGTGTGAAACGCCAAGATTAGGTATAAGCTTAATTTAAGTAATGTAGATACTTACTTACCTACTACCTTCTTAGTTAATAGATCCTAGAACCTTGATAGTAGGTATCACAGAACTTTGTACCAACTAGGTAACTCAAGGTAGGTTTGAGTCAAGGTGCCCCCCCCCCCTCCAGGACCTGATCCTGGATCCGCGCCTGATTACTGCAGTATTTTAGGCCTGACGTTATTTCTTATCTATCCATTATTTGACTATAAACATAAGTCATGCCAAATTAATAACATAATATGCTGTTGAAACCTCGATTATATTTACAGCTAAAACCAAGAAAGACTTATTTAAAAACGCACAGCAATGTTTTACATACATATCAACCCATATGATGGCCCACTGCTGGGCACGGGTCTCCCCAGTAGAACCTACT
The DNA here is from genome assembly GCA_945859575.2 of Herminia tarsipennalis. Taxonomy (NCBI): domain Eukaryota; kingdom Metazoa; phylum Arthropoda; class Insecta; order Lepidoptera; family Erebidae; genus Herminia; species Herminia tarsipennalis. The sequence goes on along the minus strand of OX243846.2, from coordinate 14,094,956 downwards.
AGTATGTAGATCCTGGGGGTAATTGCCATAATCGCCACGCTTGGCGAGCGGGTTGGCGATCGCAGTAAGGCTTTAAGTACGCAGAGGACGCTGCTGCCCGTCCTCCGGAGTGAAATCCCTTAGTCGCCTTGACGACACCCATGGGAAGAGATGGGGTGGTACTATTCTTAAGCCGACACCACACGGCAGCACAGCACAGCAATGTTTTAATTATAATAAATAATTGATGAATCTTTTATAGCTTGGAAACGTATTGCACTTGCTCATATTTAATGCGTACCAATTCTTAAATTCTTTTTTGTTTTAATGACCTTGAAGATTTGAATATAATTCTCGTAGCAGTAGCCAATCAATCCATTTGGGGCTATGGGCATACCCATCGTACCCCCTACGCTGGTTCCGCGCCTGTTCAATATTGCTATTAGAAGTGAAAACTGTTACTCTAACTATTGCTATTAGAAGTGAAAACTGTTACCGTTACCTTCCGCAACGACACTTTGTGATTCAAAGAAGAAAACTTGAAAGTATTTCAATTTGAAACTGGCAATGAGACTTTATGATACAAAGAAGAAAACTAGAAAGAAAATAAACTTGAAACGAGAGAATGCACAGATTGTGCGAGCCATAATACCTAGTATTTATGGCTCGAGGTATTATGGCTCGCAAAATCTGTGCATTCGCATGCCGAGTAATATCGGCACACAGAGTGGCACACAGTATGTTTTTAGACCTCAAAATGCGACATCCCCTTTGCATTGACAGATTTTAATATTTTTTTTCTATGGTATCCTGATAATAATTTGAATATAAAACAAGGTATTCAACAGTTGATTGTTTTTCCTTTATAATATTATAAAACAATAAGCCTGCTTCAATAAATGGTAAGTCTTGCATTTTTAACTGTATTGAAATAGAAGTTATGCAATTTTTTGATGTACTTCGTAATTATTTTTTCACTTTTATTTTTATATCATAATGAAGGTGGATTCTAGATATGTTTTTATTTGTTTGCCAAATATCCAATCCAAATCTCGAGGAGTCTTGGAATTTTTCAAAATACATAATTAAAATCAAAATGGCCATAAGTCAGATTCTAGGCACATTTGACCTCTGGGTGTTCTACTCATGTACAGTAGGATCAACGTAACTAGGCCGGACTGAAGTAGGCTATAAGTGGTTGCACAGATGCCTTTTTTGGAAGTAAATGGTGACAGGAAGCGGGGGGCGGGGGCGGTAACTAAACCAAGAATTAAAGATGCGATTACGCATTACATTGTCCTAATTAGTATTACTAACTAATGTTTTTTTGTGATTATTTTCATAAAGAAATTGTTTTTCAAAGTTTCTTTAGTATTTACTGTAACTGTTCTAAATTTATGAACTTATTTGTATTTTTATGTTGTTGAATTCAAATTATGTTAGTATTTTTCATCGATTAAACATAATTAATCGTTTTCGTTACGTTTGTTTAAGTCACGTTGATCCTACTGTATTTCAAATTACTATGCGTTTCAAATGAGTTGATAACTGTCATAACGCCATTTCGATTTGCAATACGACTGCAACTTCATTAAATGACGTAAGGTCAGCAATAAAATGATTGTTAAAAAGGTGTCATTAATATTACACAGAAGTAACTACCTAGTCTAATGAACTATACATAAGCACTGTATTTTACCATTTATTATTTTAGATATGTTTTAGTTAAATAAATATATCACATCTGACTGAAAGACTACAAAAGTGTAGAATATTCTTTTATTTTGCCTATTTACTAATTTCTGTTTGGCGTTTATTAAATAACAAAAAAAAAATAATAATATATTATAATAAAGAAAAATGTTAGGTACATACATAGTTCAAAGAAAATAAATATTACGTCCGCTCCATTACCATACACATACGTAACTTGGGAGTTTTTGTTGCTAGCGGTACAATTTTGACAAGTACAGACTGAAGTTGTCGCCATCGCGATTATCTTCTCATTTGAAACGCATAAAATAATATTACTACTGTTCTGCGTGAAGAGCAAAAAAAAACAATCTGTCAAGTCCTCAAAGTTTATTTGTTCTGTGAATTCAAGTCTGTCAAATGTCAATGTAATGTCAATAGTTGTCAAGTCTGGCTGAAGCTCAAGCTACGTTTTTGCGGTTCTAGAAATTTATAAGAAATCCACGTCAAATCTAGATATTCAAGTTCTTGATATTTAATGGTTAAAATAATGTCATCGTACAAACCCATTGATTCTAAAAGAGAGGAATTTAGAAGATACTTGGAAAGAGCTGGTGTTATGGATGCTCTGACGAAGGTTCTTGTCAGCTTATACGAAGAACCTGATAAACCTGAGGATGCCTTAGAATATGTGCGCAAACACTTAGGCACAGACGGTGGAGATGATGAACTGGAGACTGCAAGAGCTCGCATTGCTGAACTAGAGGCTGAGAATGCGCTGCTGAAAGGCGAAACTGGCCCAGCGGATGGATAAAACATTGCTCATCATTTACTATTACAATATGATTAATAAATGTTCAATTTATAGATCTCTATTATTATGATCTCAAATGAAAATATTCTTGTTAATTCTAGAGAAATATAACTTAGTGTTATGATTGATTACTGTGAGAGTATTATTTTTGTTATAAGTATGACTGATTTGGCAACTAAGGACTTGCTAATTTTTTTTTTTTTGTTCAGAGTAAAAATCAAACAAAAATGTTTGGGTGTTGTGACATATTGCTAATTTCTGTTTAAAATATATAAGAGTATTCTTTAAACATTGTTATAACAATTTTGTACAATTACAGTTGCAATTGTTAATTACATTATTACATGTCCAGTACAAATTTGCAATGAACTATTTTGGTTTTATTTATTCAGAAAATAATTAGGGGTCTCCGCTCCTTTATTGCCCCAGGACCTCCACACCTCTAAATCTGGCACTAAATGGACTGTTCAAATCCCTAAGTATAAGACCGCCGAGTTTTCAAGCCAGCTCTCATGGAGGATGTATCAACTGTCACCTGGTGTGAAGCTTTGTTGTTCCTAGAGTAATTATGTTCTTTTCATAAACATAGAGACTGTACCGCAGTAGTCTCTATGTTTATGAAAAAACAGAATTACTATTAAGGTTAGGTTATAGCGCACTGTAACCTAACAAAATTGACAACTTTTTAGATTTTGCATTCAACTTTGCAGCCAATACCTGCCTTTTTTTCTGTAATGACAATTTATCAATATTTTTGACAATTACTGCATCTCTCTTCTGCTTTGCAGCCTGTATTTATGATAAAGTAAATACAGGCATGGGGCAAAATGTGATTTTGGAAAAACCATAGGGCAAGTGGCATTTTCCCCATTAGGAACTTGACTTACAATTGATCCCCAAGACACCATACTACTAACAGCGGGGTATCACTCTACAGTTTAGGTATATTCCAGCTGCGCGCCGTTCGAAGAGGCGTATAACGGTGAGCTGTCGCTCGGCTCGCACGACAGTCGTGATCAAAGAGCATATAAAATATCGCGATAAAATATTCGAAAATTTTTTTTTTTTGCTTTTCGACACCCGCAATGTTTTCTAAGACTAAACGTCACTATAATCCGTATAAAAGATATTGCTGTGTACGGATAAGTATTTAATAAACACATTTTATTTATTTACTTATTTGTATTTTATTTTGTTAGAAAGTTAAGTTAATCGCCCATCTGTGCAATAAACTAACTTTACATAAATTAGCTGCCCACTCTCAAGACTACGATTATGGCGCGTCATCGAAGTACCTACCTACGTGTAAAAGGAGCGGCGGGAGCCAGTCGTTTTTCTTTAATTCCTTAGGTCCTTATGTAGGTACTTAGTTAAAATAAAAATTCTTTGCCCAAAAATAATATTAGGAACAGGATAGTAAGAATAGAATAATGTTTACAAAGGAATACCTACACCCACCTGTGAGAATCGAACACACGACAATTGGAATTTTTATGTTTACAGAATCAACGTTTGTAATGCTTAATCTATACTAATATTATAAAGCTGAAGAGTCTGTTTGTTTGTCTGTTTAAACGCGGTAATCCCAGGAACTACTTGTCCGAATTGAAAATTCGCTTCACTGTTGGATAGCTCATTTATCGAGGAAGGTTATAGGCTATATAACATCACGCTACGACCAATAGGAGCGGAGCTGCAATGAGAAATGTTGCAAAAACGGGGAAAATTTACGCAGACGAAGTTGCGCGGGACAGCAAGTCTACTAATAAATCAACTAGGAACAAAAACTTCTCAAGTGACTAAAACCGTGCGGACTTCACAGCTCGGTTATAAAACTGGGGCGCGCAAAGAAAATTCACGTTTCGTGCGCGGTTATAAGTTTCAATTTGGCTTGCAGGCGGGTAGGCGATTCTAGGTATATTTTTTATACCTGAACCTGACTTTTGTTAGGAAGTGAATCTTCTGTACCGTAGTACTATTACTTATTCTGTGCTACTAATAATTATTTTTTTACTATTACAGTGATAACAGAAAGCTGTTTCTACCAGCGCTGCCTTGGTTGCCGCCCTGAACAGGCGTCGACGTCTGGTGTAAGAGTTGAGTGTGACCCGGTCAACTGGGTCTCTGCTCAATGGATCCACAATTATGGTCATCCGCCACCTTCGACAGATTCCAAGATTTCAATAGAATACCGCTGTTTGAAAATGGTAGCTACGCCAGATGACAAATCTTGTAAGATTAACTAACATTTTTATAGTTAAAAAGGTTACAATTTTGAATCTGGCAGCCGTACAGTAAGATAAAAGCACGTCTGGAGAATCTCTGTTGAATAAAAAAAAGCAGTCACTTGGAAAGCCTTGCTGGCACTTGGCCAGCAGCAGGTACCTTCATCTTGGAGGAAGGATTAAAACTCCGTTCAGGCTTTAAAAGTTCTGAATTAGGACCCCCATGAGGTCTATCTACTAATCTAAACATTATAAATACGAAACTTTGGATGGGTATTTGATAATCAATCACGCCACAATAACCGGATCTGGATGAAATTTGACACAGAAATAGTCTGGATCCCGGAAAAATATTCTTTCCTTATTTTCATGCGGATCGCGGGCGACAGCTAGAATCTGTTATGTAAGCCACGGTGTTTGGTTCTTTATAGCCACCTATATCACTAATAGCATCGGTTATTTTCAGTTGGCAACACAGTGGACACTTTAAGAGGTTGCATCCCACGAATGCAAGTGGACTCTGTCTGTCTTGGTCTCGTAGCAGTTGAGAGAGCCCGCGGTCACAGCGACGCTCGATGCCACATATGCTACGGAAACAACTGCAACTCCGTTGCGAAAATACAAGCAATTCCTCTACACGTCACTTTAGTATCCCTCCTACTTTATTTCATACTTAGGTGAAAGAAAACAATTGTTAAACAGTTTTATTTTTAATGTCATAGATATTTTTTTATACTTACAATATTAATACAAATTGTTCATGTATTCATCTTACATTGTTAATTTTAAAAATTGACAATATTGTTAGAATAAAAAATATTATATAAAGCAAGATCTTTTTATGATGACCTTCATCAGTCTGAGATTCATTGTAATAAAAACATTAAAGTTTAAGCACCACGATGAAAAAGAAAGTACTTAAATTAGTACATTAATTAAGGCAAACTAAAACCAACCTTATGCAGAACAAAATAGCATTCACTTGCCAATGTAATGTCCCCCAGATACAGTTAATACAAAACTAAGTACTTATCACTCTCAGATTACACAATTTGTTTTATAACTTGTACTTGATAAGATAAACAATAAAAAAATATATTTGAAAGGGTATGAACGCATTGAGTCGGTTTTTAAATGGAATGTATTAATAGAATGTTATAAATAATTTTAGTACATTAATAGATATATAATTCAAAAAAGCTTTTCTAAAAGACTAGAAGTGGATCTCCTAAATATACAAGTAACATTATAAATGCATTTGTTATATTAAAATTATAAAATAGTTTTAAGTATAGTTTGTATAATACTATACTTAAAATATAGAAAGTATTTAGATCGACAAGGAGTAATAAATCAGATTAAGAGTCGCATTAAAATACTATGTTATAATAAAAACTTAATAAAATACTGAGGAGCAAGGACGATGGATTGATGCATAAGTAGGTAATCATTTCAGCTGCAATTTTACGCTAAGCAATAACTGACTATTAAATAGCTGACTTGACTACAATAAAAATAAAATGTTTTATATTACTTAAATCCGTGAACTGTCAACGACACCACTGGGGAGTCGTTTACATTTTTTTTTTTATAACCACCATCAATTTATTTATCAGTGGTGCAAAAATATTCTAAACGACACCTCAGTGTATGGTTCAAAGTATGGTTTAAGGGTGTCATCAATAATACACGCGTGGATGTGTGAATCATAAAATACTCCGAAAATAAATGCAAATTCACAATTTCATTTTCTAAACATCAAAACAATTAAGCAATATATGAAATGATTTGACGACAGGAACTTAAGACGTCACAGCGTGTTATTTTGACATTTCATAAAAAGAGACCGATTTGACTGCTTGTCAGTCAACTACCCTTTATGAAGGTACTATTACTTAGGTACAGTTTGCAACAAAAATCATGTACCACTAATATTTTTTTAAATCATACATTTTATTTTCAATATTGTATACTGATTAGTAACGCTTACTAAGTTATTAGTAACTATCAACATTAATGAACGCAAATCTTATAAAAGTGTACTTACATTAAAACTAAAATACCTATTAGGTACTAAGTATTAATAAAAATCACAACTTATGGTTTCCACTTACAATCTAAAAGGTCATTGCAAAAATATCATTAAAATCACAGGTGCTAAATATTAACTACATATTTATACTATGGTATTTTGTTTAATTGCCCACTTTTCACTTTACCCACATACTCAGACGTTGGGTAATTTTAAGACGTTCTCAATAGTATTTCTGGCTTTCCTTCTCACCATTAAGTGACAGCGAGAGCATGATACCTAACGTAGGTTTTATTGAGTTGCGCCTGAGTATTCCGCCGTTACGAACATAAAATTAAAATTATTTTTGTTGTTCAATCAATTATGGAACTACCGACTTACAGAAATTATAACTTTTAATCTTTCGCGTTGCGTTTGATATTTACAATTCGATACGGGAATAAACACATTTGACCCATAGACACAAGTCACAAACTGTCGGTGCAACCCAGTCTACACGTCAATCAATCCATTCTTGCGTGTACCAATTACCTTGATAAAAAATACTCTCGGCGAGGTCCTGATCTACCCCTAAGCACTTAAATCCTAGAGCCGTCTGCTTATTCCCGAATCGAATTGTAGAGTATAACACAGATATACGCCCTCATGGGTAACCCAAAAGTATTACATTTAATTTGTACTAACTAATTGTATCACATTCAATGCCAAGGCACACGTTCATAATACCAGATTTGTCTATCATTCGAAGAACATTTTGTTGCGGTTAAAGGCTGACCACTTTTTGATTTTGTTTTATCTTTAAGTACAGTTAGGCACAGCCCATTAACCATAGTCAATCTGGGTCCTTTTTGCACCCAGATTTGTTTAGTATTATTGTTACAAACCGACCATACTGCCCGTCCTATGCCCTGTTGTAAGCACAGGCCTTCGTCGGTCATTATCTTACCTTCAGGTGTATAAACTACTAAGCTGCTAGTATTAACATCGTCCCCACAATCCACACTAGTAGCGGGACGGCCTACCCCAGGTGATTCATTAACATTAATCCCTATACAGGAACCTTCTTTACTTTTAATCCTACCAAACCATCTGCTGTGTGTCGGAAAGAAGTGCTGAGGCCATACATTGTCCAAATACCATTTAAAGCTCTTACAGTTCAATTTCTTTCTCAACTCAATTCTATCTGCTACAGTAATCTTATCTCGTAAAGAACTTACCCAAGGAGATAACTTGAAATAAAACTCAGCCCATTCGTCCATCCACACTGTGGCTGCCCGCACCAGATTCTCGGTAACAACTTGTAATAAATTCCCATGGAACTGATATGGACTATGTTTTCTGAATATATGGCCGACCCTTGAACATGATGTTATTTCTACTCTGGCACCACATTGCCAAGCTCTCCAAGAGAGTTCTAAGTTTTCACCTCCCCATATTGACATGCCTTCATCGTAACCACCCAAACGCCAGAAAAGACTTTTCCTCACAGCGAAAAGACCCCCGGCCATTGCAGGCGTAGGGTATGGCTTTGAAGGGTTATCTAGTGTTTGTTCGATTACTTCCCTGCCAGGGTTAAGCCATCGGAATTGTAATCGCCAACTGAATGCTCCCCAATGAGTGTCAATGCTCTTTGTGTACGCTAAAGTTTCTTCGGAAAGTAGATCTATATGTGGACAAATGAAGACGTCATCGTTTCCCGCTCTGTCTAGTAAGGGCTCCAGCCATCCTTGCGTTACCTGAAAGTATTTGATAAAATGTTATAACTGCGAATAGAAAGTGCTAATCGTATGGCATTCGTATTCGTCAAAATAATTTAAGCGCGCAGTGGTCCTTGATAGGGCTATTTCCTTTCTTCCGTGATCGTCGAAACGGGACTTCTGCCTTCCGAACATTCATTGACGGCGACACTTATAGCCACATTTTCTGTGCAAATATTGACATGTCGATAGATGGTTTAACCACTCTATTATAAGTATGCTATTTTGATAGCATTTTTTGTTTTATTCGTCTCTTAGGTACGGTTTTATCGGTAACAAATGGGACATCAGAGGCAGATTCCAGTGGTTCAAGTCTCCCCCAAACGACAATCCTAGATCCACCACTGTGGGACACACATAAAGCATATCTAGATGATGATATCCTATATGTGTGATGAATTATTATTGAAACACTTACCTCGCAATGAGCATCGAGAAATACCAACACGTCACCAATAGCATTTCTAGCGCCCAGCAACCTCGCCCCGACCAGCCCCGTCCTATTTGGGTTCCTCAAAATTTGAACCTTATCTAATTTAGCTACTGCATCCTCAAGTTCTTTACCGAGGTATCTCCTGTCGCTGTCGTCATCTACCAAAATTACCTGAAATTAACAATCAATATTCATCCTTATAAATATTGACCTATATTTGTGAATAAATAATAGTTTAAATAACTAAAAAAAACACGCTTTTGTAAATACTAAAAAGTAATAAAGCTGTACTAAAAGTGTAGGGTGCTTGTGACGTAATTGATTTACAATCACCCATCACTTTTTTACGATAAACTGATTTTTATTTATTACTTTTTAGTACAGAAGCGTGTTTTTTTTCAGTTTGTTAAACAATTATTTATTTTTAATTTTTTAGTTGTTTTAAACCAGAAAGCCAAATAGGAAATTTCACAGATCTAACTTAAAAACTAACGGAGTTTTATAAAAACTTGCAACCCCTATTTTACCACCGTGGGGGTTGATTTTTAAAAAACGCCGAAATATGTTTTCTTTGTTTTAAATCACTAAATTACGAAATTCCACACATCTAACTTCAAAACTGGCGGAGTTTCTTATATGAACTTACAACCACTATTTAACCGCCTTTGGGGATGGATTTTCAAAAATCTCTGTTTATCGGGTGTATTGTCATCGGTGTTTGATAAGTGTGCGAAGTTTCAATTAAATCCGACGTTCTGAAGTGGTTGAAAACACGTTCAAAGATTCCATTACATACTAACATACAAACATACGTATGAAGCTAATTAAAGCGTGTTAAAATTGGAGCCAAACAAAAACCAACCTCGTACCCAGAAAAAGGTAAATGAAATAAAGGTAGAAGATACAGCATATAGAGATGATATTATGGAGAAGGAGATATATGGAAATTATAGAGCCGCTCTAAATAAGAAAATACTAGACGAAGTCAAACAGAAAACGAGTCAACACAGGGTTTATTCTGAATATAGGCGATATAAAACCATTTACCCGACTTCAATCACAGTTGGTTTGTTGGCATTTATGACAGAAAAAAACTCCACAGAGTTTTTGTCTGTCTCCCAAACTCATGATCAAATCTTTACGAAATTTGTATGAGACAATTTCGGAATAAACCTCTGTGACGTCATTATTTAGGGGGGAGGGACGACGATCATGTCTTATTTTTTCTTACAGGGGGGGGGGGGCGGAGGCGGTCTTGACAGTTTTTAAGTAAGATCACAAAAATGTGTTATTCTGGTATTTTCTTTATTGTATTGCATAAATGACATGTATCTTGATTATTATTTGTAATTTACTTTCATTTTATAAATTTGTGTATATTAGGTATAAAGTTGTAGGTATATTCAAATACAATGTAATATTGTTCCTGAATAAATGAAATGAAATGAAATGCGCACAGTTAAGATTATACTTTGAAAATGGGCGAATCTGTGCGACTGCAGAGGTGCGAGAAAAAAACGTTCCTAAATATTGTTTTTTTTTTTATAAAAATTAAAACTAGACTAAAGTACATCCATATTTCCTTTAGATTCTTACATAATAAGTATCAAACATAGGCGAGGGGGTCGACAGATTTTTATTTTTTCTTAGACTATTTTAGCCAGTTTTGAAACGTCTTAAGTAATAAATGAATAACGCCTTTTGAACAACAAAAAACTTTGAAGCTTCGTCTAAAAAAATAAACATCCGAATTGAGATCCTCCTCCTTTTTTAAGTCAGTTAAAAATAAAGAAACTTACGATTTAGACTATTCATACATACCTGTTTGAGTAACATTTCAGGAGACCTCATCAAGACTGATGTGACTGTCCGCATGAGAGTTGACCATGCTTCATTATAAAAGACTATGATTACTGTTGCAGTCGGCAAATTTTCTAAATTATACTCTACATTTTTACAGCTGAAATATTAAAAAATAGATGGTTTAAAACCCTATAAAAGGGGCTTGTCATTTGAACCTAGCCTAAATGACATGACAAAGACAAATATACAGGATGGACCCAACCAATGACTCTTGGAGGAAAAGTTTCCTAAATAATTGAGATACCAAATTTTACTCATATGAAACATTATTTTATGGATAATAAAATAATGTTTCACATTATTTTATTATCCATAAAATAATGTTTCATTATTTTATTATCTATACTATAATATTATAAATGTTTGTAACACGTTTAAACCACTGAACCGATTTAAATAAAATTTGGTATGGATAGAGTTCAAAACACAGGGAAGGACATAGGATAGCTTTTATCGCGCTTTTTTTTTCTAAAATGAAATGTATGTTTCCTTTGAGTAAAATTTGCTACCTCAAATATTTAAAGTACTTTCCCGCCAAGGGGCATTGGTATGGTCGAGTCCCCCCCGTATAAAAACGTAATGAGGTTTGTCCTTGTCATTCGCCGCACCTTTCCGCTGGTGCCGTTCACCGCTCATGTCCGTAGCCAGGCCGTTAGCACCTTTATTGATAATGCAACAAAGAGTCAACATACAATGGCAATCGGACACCAGAGTACAATGGCACTTCAATGTAGTCCACAAATAAATTTGAAATCAATTTATTTGTGGACTAAGTTTTACTGTACCCAGCTGCATCCATAAGTAATTGAATGCATTAAAGCAAATCATTTCTCAGGGTGTTGTCAGCCTATCACAGTTGGCAACTTAGGGGTTTTCCCTCTGAATTTAGGAGGAAATGATTCGTATATGGATTTTTAGGGTTCCGTAGCCAAAATGGCAAAAACAGTTTAGTTTCGGCAGGTCCATCCGTCTATCTGTCTGCCCGTGTGACACGCATTTCAATCAAAAACTACGCAATGAATATTCATGAATTTTGAAGGATAGGTATCTTATATTAACAGCTACTTAGTTTGATAGTTAAATAATAAAAATAAATGTTTTTAGGGCTCCATACATTTTTTTCAGCAAAACATCAACGCGCGGCACATCATTCGACAATGTGAATACATATTTTGGGAAAGAATATGAAAAAAATCACAAAGGCGTTACCTTTGTGATTTTTTCTTAATAAATCCGTCTGTTTCATAGGACGGAATTATGCCCGAACATACAATAAAAAAACCGGAAAAGTGCGAGTCGGACTCGCCCACCGAGGGTTCCGTACTAATTTACACTAATCTATACAAATATTATAAAACTGAAGAATTTGTTTGTTTGAACGCGGTAATCTCAGGAACTACTGATCCGAATTGAAAAATTATTTCACTGTTGGATAGCCCATTTATCGAGGAAGGCTATAGGCTATATAACATCACGCTACGACCAATAGGAGCGGAGCAGCAATGAGAAATGTTGCAAAATCGGGGAAAATTTACACAGACAAAGTTGGTCGGGACAGCTAGTAATATTATAAAGAGGAAAGATTTGTATGTTTGTTACGATTAAATTCAAAAACTACTGGACCGATTTAAAAATATCTTTCACCATTAGAATGCTGCATTATCCAAGAGTAACATAGGCTATATGTATTACTAGAAAAAAAATAGGATCCCTATGTCCACCCGTGCGAAGCTGGGACGGATTGCTAGTTATAAATAATTCAGGAATCGAGTCTCGCAGTTTTTTTAAGACTATATTTTTTATGATTTAATTACAAATGTATAGTTTCAGACTTTTCCCTATATTTGCCAAAATTCGTAGTTCTAGGTCAACTGAAAGTACCCTATAAAATTTTGATTCTCTCCCCCCCCCCCCTCCTGCCAGCTAAATGGTTGATATTGAGAGTAGAGAAAAACACAATAAAAATTATTATTAAGTAGGAATAACGTTGAAAGTATAAAACAAGAACAACAGAAAACCCTATTCATAAGCCGCGGTGGAGGGGGGGGGGGGGGGGAGTGACTACGGAACCCTAGATAGTGCGTGGCCCGACATGAACTTGCTCGGTTTTTTTTTACGAGATAGGGGGCAAACAAACAAGCGTTCCTTCCTTCAACAATTTAAAACTACACTACATTGTTTTGTCTCATCTTATCCGTATAATTATATTATTACCTCTCACTTCTCATATCAGGAAGACTTCTGTTAATGGAGATCTTGTCACTAACAAGTATGTTATACGAATGCAGTGAGTATAGCTCTCGAGCTGTAATGAGCTCTCGTGGTGACAGCTGCACAGGACGGCCACCTTCGCCAGCTCCGGGAACCGGCGCATAATTATTACTGTTTTTCACATCTGTAATAAATAATAAATGGTAAAATCATTTGCAACCGCCCCCGTCGCACGATGTACTTAGGTGATGATTTGCATCCGCCCCCGGTCGCGCGATGTACTTAGGTGATAATTTGCATCCGCCTCGTCGCGCGATGTACTTCGGTGATGATTTGCATCCGCCCCCGTCGTGCAATATACTTAAGTGATGATATGCATCCGCCCCCCGTCGCGCGATGTACTTAGGTGATGATTTGCATCCGCCCCCCGTCGCGTGAGGTATACTTAGGTGATGATTTGCATCCGCCCCCGGTCGCGCGATGTACTTAGGTGATAATTTGCATCCGCCTCGTCGCGCGATGTACTTAGGTGATGATTTGCATCCGCCCCCCGTCGCGTGAGGTATACTTAGGTGATGATTTGCATCCGTCCCCGTCCCGCGATGTACTTAGGTGATGATTTGCATCCGTCCCCGTCCCGCGATGTACTTAAGTGATGATTTGCATCCGCCGCGTTAGGTACTTAGGTGGTCTCGGATATAATAATTTGCATCCGCCTCCCGTCGCGGCGGTCTCGAGTAAGTGATGCAAATCATTATTTGCATCTACCCCCAATCGCGCGATGTACTTAGGCAGTATCGAGTGAAATGAATCTGATATGGCCTGAGCCAACACTGCAAATCAGCCTCTGGCAAAATCAAAGTCAAATTACTTTATTCTTATTCACTTAGGTTACAGAATGTAACGCTTACGAACGTCCGACAAAATAAAATATAATGGCCTATTTTATCTTATATTATTTTCTCAATATTATTAGTACAGTCAAACATAAATTCTAAATAAACAGTTAATACAATATTTCTTACCATCAGATACATTTCCACCATTCATAGGCCCAACATAGTGACCTACTATAACTCTCATTCCAGTGTCATCCACATATGAATTTTTGTCGTAATGCAAGCTAAAAAAAAAAAAGAATCATGACTAGAATAAAGGCTATAGGTATGCCTTTATTCTTAGTTACAGTTCTGAGAACAGGTGCAGATCCAGTTCGTTCTGGATCTGGATAAGGGGTTTAAAAAGTTTAATTTAAAAAGCTAAGTCAAAATTTTAATGGAGAATGTAATGTAATAATATTCCAAAGTGAGTAGCCGTAGGTATAACATAAATTAAGAATCTTGGAAAAAAAAATATTCATAGTTTACATAAAAAAAATCATAGTCTCAATAATCCAGTACTTTTAAAAACTAGGTGATGCCGGATTATTGAATTGTATAGATTATGTAAGGAAAAAAATAGTGTGGCACGGTGAGAATGTACTGCTACGCAAGAGGTTGTGGGTTCGATCCCCACCCACAATAGAACTTTGTGTGATGGTTTATTCTGTGTCTAGGTGTTATTTATCTATAATATGTATGTATTTAGAAATATATAAGTATGTTTATCAGCTGTCTGGTTTCCATAGTACAATAGTACAAGCTCTGCTTAGTTTGGAATAATAATAATGTCTTGATATAATTATTATATAAATGTAAAAGTAACTCTGTCTCATTGTGTTACGTTTTCATGCTAAAACTGTTAAACCAATTTAGATGAAATTAGGTGTGAAGATAGTTTGAGTCCCAAAGAAGGACATAGGGTAGTTTATTTTAGTTATGAGGAAGCTTACACACACAAGTAGTTGTAGTAGTAGTAGTAAGTCTTAAAAAACAACAAAATCACACACACACACACACTTCTATCTTTAAATTGCTGTACCGCAAGATGCATTTTTTTTGTATGTTTACATTTTTAAACTTAAAAACCCTTACAATAAGACCTCAATAAACTGGGTTTAATAATAACTCACCTGTTATACCAAGGTTCTTTATGCTTTTTTTTAACAGTATTAAACAGCTCAAAGCTAACATAAAACATAGCATTAATTAAAACTATTAATATGACTATAAGTGTGACAATCTTTTTTTTGCGACCTCTGCACAATAAAGACCAATAATCCTGAAACAATCATTACAAAAATATTAAAAGTTTTATAAAATCAGAATGTAATGATCACAAACATACGCAACAATGTAATAGTACTAAATAGTTATTAATTAGGTTGTGACAAGAAAACTACTCAGGAGTTAAAAGTTAGGAAAACTTACACTTTTATGTCGCATTGTTATGTTTTATTCTTTTGAAGAAGTATAAACTTGAAAGTAAATATTACACTAACATTCCACAATTCAATGTGTAAAGATTGTCTCAGTTACGCCATTCTAAAGTAGGGCACATTGTTTCTTTTATCTCTGTCTATTCAAATTTATTCAAGCCAAACAGTACAAAAATTCTGGCTTTAATGGATAACTCGTATTTGACCTCGTAGAGTTTTGTTGTGTATTTGACACTGACACACTTGTGTCTTTGTGACTTGTGACAGACTGACTGACACTACTGACAGTGGTGGGCCAAAGTTGGGGCGTTGGGGCAGTCAGAGCAAAGAAATGACAGTTTTGCAGGGTAACCAACTCCATTTTTTTTCTCCAAGATTCTATCTTAATTTACAACACGTTGCCAATATCAAAGAAATAAATGATTAAGTGCTATTTTTAAAAGACCTCCACAAGTTCCATTTTAATATAGACAAATACTACTGTTCAGTCCAAGAATAATTTGATGACACATGACTGTCATAAATTATTAGAGACAGATAAAGTAGGTATACTTTTAATTTTAATTGATTTTACTTTCTTTTATTTTATTATTATGATTGTGAATTAAACTTTAGAAGCAAAAATTTAACATTTCAGAACGAAACGTAGTTTACGACTCAAATAGAGTAAATTAAATTCAAAGGTAAAGGCCCTGGCAACACTGGTCAAACGTCAAAGCAAAGTGTCAAATAAATTACATACAATTTGGCACTGCTCAATAAATATTATTTAAAATTCTGCAATTCTGCATTGATATACGAACGGTACAACCAATATGACACATATATCAAAGGGGAATTACTGTCCTTAAATACTTGCCTTTAGCTTAAATACTATATCGGGAATTTCAGAACTAGTACTCATACCGGTAACACTATCAAAAAATCAATACTTTGTACAACATCTTCAGTTAACCTTAATCTATTTAATAACTTAAAGAAACGCGTTAATAACTAAAAAGGATGAGCCGACGCGATGGACGTCGCCGTGACTATAACAATTGGAGTAAACAGACTTCAAATCAGGCTCCTGCGCCTAGACCACATGGATTGCGCGGTAGAGACATTGGTCTTTACTATAGAAACCAACAGCTGCTAAAGAAATGTAAAGATACTCCGAACGAAGGCGTTACGGTAAGTAATTTTTATAATATAATGTTTTAACTTGACTGCTATAAATAACAAACAACAATGGTCAGTCAAAGTGTAAAAAAGGCTAATCAAGAAGGACTTCAGAGAATTTCAACCATAAATTTCTAGTCTTGAGCACCTTGCATACACTTCAATTATGAATTTTGAGCCAAAATTGACAGGAACAAATTAAAAATAAGACTGATAAACTTGTAGTGTAAACCAGAAAGAAGTAATATGTAAGCATAGGAATCTGGCTTTTTAATTACTTTTTTCATTTGTTGCAGATAAATTTAACAATCCCACCAGCAGTGATATCCTCACTAGAAAACAATATAAAATCAATTACAAAATTAGCAAAAGATATGAATATTACAACACCAAAGTTCACTGGATTAAATTTGATTAAGAAAAACCTTGAACCTGTCCAAGACATTGACTTTTCATCTGATCAGGACTTTTTTCCTAATACTTCAACAGCTCAAGAAAATACTGAGAAAGAACACACAGCTACTGCTTCCACTAGCGCATCTAATGAAATACCAAGTACTGCAAATATAAACACTCCCATTGACAATGATGATGTATTACAGTCAGAGTCTATTGCTACAAAAAATATTGAAGGTACTTCAAATGAAAGACTGTTGTCATTAAGAGGTGCAGGTGACTACAAATATGGATATGAAGACATTATCACAGGAACATTTGATGAAAAGCTTAATGAATGCCTTGCTAATGGTATTACTATCACTAAGAAATCCCCTGAAATTGATGACTTAAGCCTTGCTTTGTATCAAGATTACGAGAGTATGCTAAATATGAGTGACTATAAAGAATTTAAAAAGTTTCGTGAAGAATTGCCAACTTATAAAAAGTCTGATGAACTCTTAAAGGTCATAAATAGTAATCAAGTTGTGGTGATTAGTGGTGAGACTGGATGTGGCAAATCTACACAGGTAAAAACTGCCATATCAATATTAAATAACTAGTCTGCTTGGTTAGGGGTCTTATGCCCTTTGCCTGTAACACAAGCCATGACTTACAGACAGATGCAGTCAGTGGCAGATCCAGAATTTTGGATTTGGGAGAAACATTACGGATTTGGAGATAACTCTTATTTGAAGGGGACTTGAATCCAACCCATTAACCCCTCTCCCAAGGCTCCAGCACTGGAAACAGACACTGAATTGTAGTATTTTATAACACTGTTGGAGCCAATATTCACAAAGTATGAGCTGTGGCATTTGGCAATCCATTACTGCTTTAAAGTTAAAATGGCAATTAAAAATATACCAGTCCTTTAGGATCTGTAACAGCCTAAAGCCTCAAACACATTGAACATGTACCCATATGCCAGCAACTAATGTGTCTGATCTGTAAATCCCGCAGTGAGCTTATTGACTAACTAAGGAGACAACTTGATGGCTTCTATGTAAACTAATTTTATGTTCAAAACCAGGCAAATCCATGTTGGGCCACAAACTAAGTATGGTCCTGTAGCACAATTACACAAAAGTAGATTCATATAGTAGTATAAGTAACAACAATATTTAAGTCACTCAATGGAATTTGTGTGAAAATTTTGTTACTTCTCACTTGGTTGGCTGTTACTTGTATACTTGTAAAGTCTAGTTAGCTGTGATAGTGTTCCTATTAATTTCATTATATACTACTACCCTGAGTTTTTTCACATCTCCAAAAACAACCATTTAGCTGGCAACTATTTTTTTTCACTTTAATTACATTTACACAGATCCCTAAATCGAAAAATGGTCTTCACAACCATACAAGATGGGGTAGGTGAGAAAAAAAAATTACATCCCCACTTTACACTTATAACCACCTCTAACCAAAAGTGGTAACCAAAAACATATTTTTTCAAGATTTGGTTTTAACACTTTGTCGGCATATGTAATATGTATATTCATGCAAAATCACAATTTTCTAATACTAGCAGTCTTTTAACTAAGGTGCAGATGGAGCATTCCTTTTGTCATTTGACTATGAAACAAAAATACAACTTTTCAAGAGAGCATTTTAAAGATAAAAATATGTAGGTAATATTGTTGTTTTTTTAAGATTCCAAATTTGGATTTTCACAATCTCTCTTGAAAAGTTGCGTTTTTTAACTTATGAAAGTTTATGTAGGAAGCATGGAACTGCTTTATTTTACTTTGCGGGCCAACATATTCTTGTTTCAGGTCCCACAATTAATTTTAGATGAGGCAATAATCAATAACAGAGGTGGTTATGTGAAAATTCTAGTCACACAGCCAAGACGCATTGCAGCTTCCTCCTTAGCCATTAGAGTTTCTAAAGAAAGAGCTGAAAATATGGGTGCTTCAGTTGGATATGCAGTTAGATTAGAAAAGTAAGTCTGAATTAATAGATTGATCTTTGGACATTTAAACTCATGAGTGATCCACTAATGAGTTAACAACTTGTTGGCTCGATGAATCTGGACAGTAATCTAATAAGGATACAGCCTGTATTGATCTTCAGTAAAGTTATTTATCTCCAAATTTTAGAACTTTATTGGCAAATTATACTATTAATTTGCAGTATATGTTTATATGGCATACAAAAAATTGTCTTGCGCTGGCACCTCCTTAAAAACATATTTAAAGAATTAAGAACTTTTATGTACCATGCCCCTAAAACATGTATGGTCATAATCACATTGCTTTAATATTTTTGTGTTGGTTTTTTCAGTATTGATGCAAGATCTCGCGGAAGTATAATGTTTTGTACAACTGGTATATTATTAGCTGCTTTGGAAGTGGACCAGGGTTTGACAAACTACACCCACATTATTCTTGACGAAGTACATGAGAGGGACTGTGACATTGACCTGGCTATGTTTATGCTCAAAAAGGTACATTAGTGGAACATTACATGAGTACATGGTATCATTTCTTAAAAATCTAACATAATTCTTGCACTATACTGCCCTGTGTAAAGTCCCCTGTGAAACAGGGGTGTCACTTCTAACTTTACCACAATACAGTTAACAGTCACAAAGTACTTCCTTGCTCTGGAAAAACATAACAAATATCTGATCAAGATGAATAGAGAAATAGATCCCACTGCACAACCTTTTGCAAAAGCTGTAGGCTCACTGCAACACCCAAGTTAATGTTCCAACACACATAACCATACCAACTTTATAATTATATTTTACAATCCATTATAAGTTGCTTAGTTTTGCTGGATACTGGAGATGTTCTCTTGAGCTATGCATTAGTTGTAGATTTTGTTATACTCCACCATCATTGCATATATCTTTGTCGCCATCAAAGTGATTAATTTACTTAATGTGTATAACCCTGACTTCACATAGTACTTTGTGACGTTCCGGGGGTGATTTTTTACGGAAGAGTGGTAGGAGTGCAGCCTTCGCGCGCTATAAAAACTTGACCAGCATATAGATCCGACGCTGCCATTTATCTCTCGTTCCCCATGAATGAAATCCTTCACTGCACTTCATATTAACTAGATATTATGCATCATCTCAAATTAATCACATTTACTGTATCATATAAACCAAGAGGGGTTAATCGAGTACATTTTTTACAGGTTCTCCAAAAGCGTAAAGACTTAAAACTAATACTAATGAGCGCTACTATAGATGCCGATACTCTATCAGCATATTTCGACAACTGTCCTATGATTCACATAGAAGGGTTAGCATACCCTGTCAAAGATATTTATATGGAAGAGATCTTAGGAATGGTCAACTTCAAACTGCCTGATATTGACCAAAAGAATGTGAAACCTTGGCAGAGGAATAAAAAGAAAAGGATGGCAAATGAGATGGAAAAGGATATAGAATATAAAGAAGATATTAGTAAGTGGCAAGATATTTGTGAAATTACTTCTTTGAAAGATTGAAAGCTCTTGTTTTGTAAGTAAAGCCAATTTTGCGTAGGGTTATAACTTTTCTATGGCATGGGCACTAAGAAAAGAAAAGGGTGTTGGGAATTGAATTATGTTTGTTTAATAGAAGTTATCGGGACTTGAATGAAATATAGGCAATCAGCAGTTTTTACTTTAGGGATAGCTTGCTTTTTACCTGACTGCAAGGATGGCTTATGTTTATCGCTCGTATCTTGTATTTATGTATGTAATATTCTTTATTACTTCATATCTTCCAAACTACAAGACGGATTTAAACAATAAAGACGAAGTGTTCTTAAATAAATGAAGTTCAAAAAAGGCACACATGCAAACATGGCGGCTGTAAGATTTCAAAAACAAAATATGTGAAAAATAAATTAAAAAAAAAAAACGCGTCTGAGCAAAGACGATGCAAACAAGATCCCCTATAATATATATAATATTATGCACAAGTTAATTCAGATTCATTAATGCCAGCTACATGCATCTATTTTGCGCAGGCGGGTTTTTTTTTTTTTTAATAAGTTTCTCTATATGCTCAAGATCGCTCTAGAGAGGTTTTTTTATAGTAAGACCACCTTCTATACTAGGCCAGAGGAATGTTTTAAACTATACTTTCTAACGAAAACTCTATTTTCTCTCCTAGCAACACAATTGAAAAAAGTATGTAAATGTGACGTTTTATTTTAGGCACATGGTTAGAATCTATCAAGAGACAACTAAGCCGTGATGTCTACAAAACGCTACAGGATTCCAGAATAGAAGAATTGAGCATGGATTTAATACACGATCTTTTAGTGCACATTTCTAAAGGACCTCCAGGCGCCATACTTGTTTTTCTACCAGGAATAGCAGATATTACTAAACTGCTAAAACTGATGCAGCAACAAAATTGTTTCCCAAAATCTAAGTACGACATTTACCCTCTACATTCAAAACTACCCTCGCTGGAACAACACAGAATATTTGAAAGACCACAAGGCAATATAAGAAAGATAATTATTGCTACAAATATCGCGGAAACGTCAATTACTATTGACGATATTGTGTATGTCGTTGATTGTGGCAAAATAAAATACAGTGGGTTAAATGTGCAAGACAATATTTCCACTTTGCAGACTGAGTGGGTTTCTCAAGCTAATTTGCGGCAAAGGTAAGAGTATATCACTACATAAAATTATTATTTTGTTTTACCATTGGGTTAATACGAAATCAAAGTAATATTTAAGGCAACGCATTTGCTATGCCTCTGGTGTCGTAGATGTCTATGGGAAGCGGTAATCACTAACCATCAGCCGCATGTTCGTTTGCCCTTTATCACACACATAATAAATATTAATTTTAAAACACACTTTTGTAAATAGCTGAACTAAAAAGTATAAAATAATTTTCTAAAAGTTTAAAAAATAGAGTTATTAAGAAAAAAAAACAGTTTATCGTAAAAAAGCATGGGGTGCTTGTTAAGGACGATCGTCGTCGAGCACATAAATACTTGGGAATACCATTTTTAACTGCGCTGTCTCTAGGTCATTAGCTAGGCTGTTTTGTCGACGACTCGACGTGGCGTACAGCCTAGAAATTTTGTTTTTTGGGTAAAGCATAGCTGCTCGGTCGCCACTAAGTCATGGACATTCAATCGACATTCACGCGGGCGGAACCGCGAGCAAAAGCTAGTACTGATACATTAAATGCGAAGGTAACTCGGCCTGTCCGTCACGTTCTCACGTCTAAACTGCTGGGATGATTTTGGTAAAATTTGTTATAACCATAGTGTGAGCCTTAAGAGGTAGGTATTTAGATGGTTTTGAAAAAGCCAAGTGCGAGTCAGACTCTCGCATCAAGGGTTCAGTACAAACGTACAAACTTGTAAGTAAATAAACAGATCGTTTATTATTGGAATCTATCTCTTTAACGAAAAATAAATTGGGATAAGTGACAAACTTGCAGTTGGAAAAATGTTCTCTCCATACATCGACATAGTGTGCGGTAAGTTTACCAACTGCAAATATGAACGTTATCAGGGGGCACGGCAGTGCCCCCGCCAAGGCGAGACAGCGAAAGCGCAGGGCACTACCTACCTTTTTTCCAAGCATTTCGTCGTATTTTTGTACCCTTATAGATTTTGCCTGAACAGTGCTAGAAAGTCCAAATTCTCAGAATATGATGTCAATACCGTAGGTACTTATTAAACATGCTAAGTTTCAAAGGTTTAACTAATATACTTTATTAATTATTTATATCTAAAATACCCAAATTTCGTCCCTGACTCACTCACTGGTTTTGATCAAAACCGTTAGGCTACTTCCAGAAGTCGTAGAAAACTAAAATTTGGCATGAAAGCCAGGATTAGCACACAAATAATATAATAATTAAGGAATGTGTACAATCCCCCCATCCCATAAAATAGAGGAATCATCATCATCAATCATCCTCATTATCCCCCTATCCCATAAAATAGAGGAATTAAAGTTTGTATATTATTATTATATATTGGTATCAATGTTCCGTGGAAAGAACCTTGACCCCACGCTTGTTTACGAATTTTATATAAACAGAGGTTGTTTTTTAAAAATGCCTAAACGTTTTTTTTTTTTTTTAAAGCTATAAGCCAAATACAAAATTTCACACATCTAACTTCAAAACACGGAGTTTCAAATAAACTTACAACCACTATTACTACCCCCTTAGGGAATAAATTTCTAAAAATCCCTTTTCATCCTTGATGCAAAATTTCAATTCAGTCCGATATACAGAAGTGGGTAAAAATTACATTCAAAGTTTCCGTTAGAAATACATATAACTAGAAATATAACTACAATACATAGAAATATATAGATACATACCAAGCCAATAAAACCATGTAAAAAAAACATGTTGTCATTTTAAAACACTTACTTAAATCCCACCAAAACATTACTTTAATTTAGGTGTGTGAATAAGGGTATTAAATAGTACATTACTGACAATCCTGCTTGATTTCTGAGTACTTCATTGTTCCTAGACGTGGCCGTGCTGGACGCTGTCAACCAGGCATTTGTTACCACCTACTGACGTCACACCGAGCAAGTAAGCTAGCTGAACGCTTACTGCCTGAAATACAAAGAAACCCACTTTTAGAACCTGTGCTATGTATAAAGAGACTGCGCCTGGGCAAAGCGGCTGAAGCTTTGGATTTGATGCCAGCACCGCCTGCTAGCACAACTGTGCAGTTGGCGGTGAAACATTTACAACAGTAAGTTATTTGATATGTTATTTTTAGGTTTTTTAAAAAGCTATCATGAAAATTGACTTCGAAACTCCTTTGTCAGTCATTGGTCATTCACACTTATATGGTGTATGGGCAGAGTTTTGACAAAGCTTCCCTTGTGACCATACAGTGACAATCTGGCGGGTAAGCACAAAAAAATCACTGATGATAACAAAATTCAAAAAATACCCGGACAAAAATTTGTTATTATCAGTGATTTTTTGACCCGCCAGGTTCGCCAATGTAACCATGACAGCGTTTAGGTTGAAATTGATAACTGTCAGAATATTATTGCAAGGAAAGATTAACCTTATTGTTTATGACGTGCAAATAATGAAATATAACTGTAAGTTTATATAGACCATATTTTTGGCCGACTTTATGTCCATACACTTTAGCGAAGAGTTGTGCGTCTCTACGCGACTAAATAATGCACTGTTTTAATTAAAAGACCATGCTGACTGGAAGAAGGTGCAATTATCTAGAGGAACTTCCAATATTATCAGACACATAGTACACTCAGATCACACAAAGTCCCGATTACTTGTAAATCAAGAAAGTAATTATATTTTGATTCGATTCAACAATTGCTGAATATTACGCATTCCAACTGCCTCATCAAAGCCCTTAATATAGTTCCTGTAGAAAAAATATTTTGACACAGATGCGGTGCCTTAGACTTCGCAGAAAAACTAACCCCGCTGGGGTGGCATTTGGCACGATTACCAGTGCACCCGGCTGCCGGGAAACTGTTATTACTGGGGGCACTGTTCGGTTGTCTCGACCGCGCTGCCAGTGTAGCAGCAGTGTGGGGGTTTAAGGACCCCTTCCAGCTTGTCATTGGTGAGAATATATTTAATAAAGATTGTGCATGATTACTTACACTCAAGTATAAAAATGAAAAATATAGAATAAGGATCTAGATCCATAAACAGTACCTGAATGACCGAGCTTCTGTCAGTATTTTTTTTTAACGACAATTTCTAAAAACGAAACATAGCTAGATCGATTTATCGACCCCGAAACCCCCTGCAAACTAAATTTCATGAAAATCGTTAGATTATATATATTATAGACTAGCTGACCCGCAACTTCGTCTGCGTAAATATTCCCCGTTTTTGCAACATTTTTCATTGCTGCTCCGCTCTTATTGGACGTAGCGTGATGTTATATAGCTTATAGCCTTTCTCGATAAATAGGCTATCCAACCAAAGGGCAAAATGGAACCCTTAGAGTTTCGCTATGTCCTTCCGTCCGTCCGCAGCTTAGCTCAGAGACTGTTAGAGCTAGAAGGCTGTAATTTTGCATGGATACACATATTAAGCCGACAAAGTGAAAGAATAAAATCTTGAAAATCATTTTTTTGAGGGTACCTCCCCCATAATGTAAAGTGGGGCTGTGATTTTTTTTGTCACCTACCCCACGCGATGGGGTCATCGTGTGGGGTATCATACGATAGGTCTTTTAAAAAATTTTAGGGGTTGTGAAGTATTAAGCTTTAAAGTGTAAATTTTTGTTAGAGTCAAATGTCCCCACCTCCTCCAGCTAAATGGTTGATGTATGTGAAAAAAATCTCACGGTATATGAAATTAAAAGGAAATATATCACAGCTAAGTAGGCTTTACAAGTTTACGAGTAACAGCTGATCAAATGAGAAGTAACAACATTTTCGTACAAATTCCATTGAAAATTATTATTAAACGTTGTAACTACGAAACAAAACAACAGAAACCCCACTTCTTTAGCCGCATTACTCGGATGAGGGGAGGGGCGTACTACGGAACCCTACATTGAGCGTGACCCTACATTGAGCGTGGCCCGACATGCACTTGCCCGGTTTTTATTTTCTTGGTATCTCAAATGAGATCATGATCACAAACAACAGCTTTTTCCGATGGTATAGAACTTGTTAGTGTCAATCTAAAAGGCGAGAGGAGTATCCAGAAACTTTTAGCATGCCCCTCGTATACTAAAAGCAAGCCGCTATTATGAATATGGGGGGAGTGGCATAGACTATAGCTTTTATATGTATCTTTTTTTAATATCACTTCCATGCTCCAAGATATATAAAAATGAATAGGGTTTTTTTCCAATCTTTGGGCCACTGTATTAGGGGTGTGAAAATATGAATTAAAGTACTATAACCAACATTTTAGGAAAAGAAGATGAAGTGGATGAAGCTAAAAAGATCTTCGCACTAGGAGAAGGTAGCGATCACGTAGCGATATCAGAAGCGATCACACAATGGGAGAGTCAACCATCGCAGTACCAGAAACGAGATTTCGCCTACAGCAGCTTTCTTGCTAACAATACTTTGGAGCTACTGTCAGATATGAAGAAACAGTTTGGGTACAACTTAAAGCAGATGGGTTTCTTGCCTTCTGGAGATATATTGTCTACATGGGAAAACAGAAATATGGACAATCTTAGTCTCTTCAAGGCTGTTGTGGCGGCATCGCTGTACCCCAATATAGCCACTACTAAGTATGATATTTTTAATTTAAACTTTTCTAGGCAGTCGGGTAATAAAATACTTATATTTTATTACCCGACTGCCGAAATATAAGAGTCGTATTTTCGGGCATATATATTAGTATGGACGGCTTAACAAACTTTGTTGGGTGAACACAATATAGCGTCCGTAAAATTATAACGGTCGGGCTTTTGATGCTTTATTTTATTTTTTCTTGTTCTTGGCTTATATTAAACCAATAAATTTTGAAATTTCAAGTTTGTTTGTCTATTTAAAATATTAAATATAGCTATGAAGATAAAAAATCAACGTGTTCTTTACTCAAACTCGCGACATAGCCACATAGGTAATCCGTCCTTACCATATTAGCCATCAAGCTTACTTTGTGTAAAAGATTTAGAAATCCTTGAAAAATTGTATTCGGCAAAATCAACGAGTCAGTAGAAGGGTGTATTAATCCCAATATGGAGTCCTTGCATTTAATCCATACTAATATTATAAATGTGAAAGTAACTCTGTCTGTCTGTCTGTCTGTTACGCTTTCACGCTCAAACCGCTGAACCGATTTAGATGAAATTTGGTATGGAGATAGTTTGAGTCTCGGGGAAGGACATAGGATAGTTTTTATCGCGATAACCGACATCCACGCGGGCGGAGCCGCGGGCCAAAGCTAGTTTTATATATTTTTAAATTCATATTAACTTTTTAGATGGGCAAACGTTAACGCTCGCAATCCAAACAAAGTAGCAAGACTAAAGGCAAGAACGCCCGAAGATGGTTTCATATACATTCACCCAAGCAGTGTGATGGCTGTTAAACCACCAAAGCGAGGTCGTAAGAATATACCGGGGTGCTTAAACCCTGGCGCCAACTGGTTGGTGTATTGGCGCAAACAGCATTCTACACAACTCTATCTTTTAGAAGTCACATTAGTACATACTTTGCCATTACTCTTCTTTGGTGAATTGGCTGTATCAGAAGGTAAGATAAACCTCTAAAATACCTAATTCTTAGTATAATTTATCTTTTTTTTTTCTTTTAATTTAACTTAGGGTGATCAACTCTTTTGTACTTCTGTTTTCTTTAAAAATTCTTATGACTTGTCCCAAATTTTCTTAGTTATTTTATAGGTAGGTTTTATTAAAATGTGAAGAGATCATGGCATGTTTACCTGCTGATCCGGTTTATGATGAATAAAAACATCAGCAGCAAACTTTTTATTTATAGGCGAATTGAATAGATGAGCCCGACTTCATGTGGCAAAAACAAAACCATATTCAATTTTTATTTGTGTTACAGCGATAAAGCCAGACGAATGCTACATTTCAATATCATCAGTTAAAGTATGCTGCAAGATTCAGACAACAGAATTACTCTGCCAAATAAGGGCATTACTAGACCAAGTATTAGCATCGAAAATCGGTAAATCAAGTAAACACACGACGGAGCAAAATCCATTCGAAGATCAAGTTTTGAAGTGAGTATTTATTATGATAACATGTTATCATATATGTGTAGTATAATGTGTAATCTGCGAATAAATAGAAGGTCACTTATGATGTAATGTAACCTCGCTATGGCCTTCCCTTGAGGCCGACCGTACGCGAGGCCATGGTCAATGCTCCTACAAGGCTGACATTGACCAACAATGTCACATCAATGTATAACTAACTATAACATGGTCATATACGTCATCACTGAATTAATTAGCAGATTGATTGTAATCTGTGATTTAGTTACAGGTTACAGAGATTTGAGCCTGTGATATTGTATACTAGTATATAATAGGGCATTTAGCTCATTATAATTCCCTAATATTAATCCTACTTTCTAAGAATTATTATATTAACTTAATTACGTTGTATATAATATCTTATGAATATTATAGACGCAAAAGTTTGTGGATATAGATATATGCAGAAACTACTGAACAGATTTTGATTAAATTAACAGTAACATTACTTATACAATCGAAACAACACATAGGCTATATTATTTTTTTTATATCTATACTAGCTGACCCGCGCAACTTCGTCTGCGTAAATTTTCCCTTTTTTCTTTCTTTTTTTATAACATTTTTCATGGCTGCTCCGCTCCTATTGGTGGTAGCGTGATGCTATCCAACAATAAAATATTTTTTCAATGCGGCCCAGTAGTTCCTGAGATTATCGCGGTCAAACAAACAAACAAACTCTTAGGGGTATGAAAAATAGATGTTGGCCGATTCTCATAGATACCGGATAAGCACAAAAAATTTCATCAAAATCGGTCAAGCCGTTTCGGAGGAGTATGGCAACGAAAACTGTGACACGAGAATTTTATATATTAGATTATGATTTATATAGTAAACTGACATCCACGCGAGGGGAACCGCAAGCCAAAGCTAATATTTTTTTATATATGTATTAAAAAAAAAAAAAAACAATTATATAACAATTACATCGGATTATTAGATGGTTCCATGATATCATGCACATTAAATGACATAGTTACTCATTGTTAGATAATTATTCTTATCAAACAGTGTTTCGTTTGTTACAGTGCCGTGATAGAGTTGATAACAGCCGAGGACGAGCGAGCTGATTTCCTCAATGATGACGACGACCCCTCAGAATCAGACAATTCTGAAGTGGAAGCAAATACGTCCTGGCGACGTTAAATATATATATATATATTTTAATTTATTTTGCGTTTTTTTATTCCCGTTATATTCTTTTTTTTTTCAATATGGCAACCCCAGTATGACAGTTGACAGCTGAAGTTGATAACAACTTGTTTTCATAGTCAAGAAAGTTACTAACCTAATATTTTTGATTGTAAATTTATATTAGTAAGATGATAGTTTTGCAGGTAAGACAGCACAAATATTAAACTTACTTTTGGGTATTCAATTATGAACATCTTTTTTACTTTTGAAATGTATACTTGCTTACCATAATATCTACTCTTTTAAGTAAGTAGGTAAGAAAATACTACTTACCATTTTGTAGCAAATAACTATCAATTTAGAGCCATTAAAATATTTAAATTACAATACAAGATTAATAAAACCTAAAAACGATATTTTGATGAGCATACATAATATGTATTATGAATAAAATTTTTGTTTTCCAGAAAAAATGTTTCAGACCTCTTTTTATGCTGTGTCGGAGTATGCACAGTCAGTATTTAGTCATAAATGAAAGCAACGGTACTCGAGAAATTACACTAAACCATGAAAAAACAAAGTTTGTACATATCTACACAATCTTTAAAATATTTTGTAAATTTTTTTCTTTTTCTATATTTCTTTGAATAGTTGATAATTTTTGTATAGAAACTCTCTGTCCCTGGACATGATGAGCCATCTTGTGGGTGCCATAAACCTTAATAAGGATGATAAATCATTAAGGGCTATAGTATTAGCTGCTAAGGGCAATGTATTTTCTGCAGGCCATAACTTAAAGGAATTAGTAAGTTTTATATAATCATTTGTAAAAAGTTTTAATATTAAGCGTGAACTTCTTTAAGTGAATACAAAAAAGAAAAAGTTTTGTATTTATTATATTTTCCTAAACTTAAATAATAATAATAATAACTCTTTTGTACCGACACAGTTTATACATGTGAGACACTGCTGTCGCTGATTGTACCCACTTTAATAATAATTTAATACAATACTTACATTTATCAATGAATGCATATTATAGTAGGTACTTATTATGTATCACAATGTACATTGGATACTTACCACAATTTACTTTTCTAGCAATCTGATACTGGTGTAGATCAACACAAACTGATGTTTAATAAAGCAACTGAATTAATGGAATCTATCATTAAAAGCCCTGTACCCATTATCGCCAAGGTAATCTATACAGTTACTTACACTTATTTTATATTAGGTCTTACCTTCAGTCAAAAGTACTTACGTAACAAATAATCTTTTTTAAACACGAAACGTAGTACGTTTTAGGGTTCCATAGCCAAAATGGCAAAACGGAACCCTTATAGTTTCGTCATGTTCATTTATCTGTCTGCTTGTCCGTCCGTATGCCACTGGCATTTTACTCAAAGACTACTCAATAAATATTGATGAAATTTCTCCTTTCTTTTTTAACTTTTGAACCGTGTGACCAATAAATATGAAAAAAAACACAAAGGTAGCGCTTAATAAGTACTTTAAACTAAAATTATTTTGGACATGATCGGATATACGGTCATTAAGTTATTGCTAAAAAAACTGCGTTTCTTAACAAAAGGGCGTAAGTGACATGAACATACGCTCTTTTGCTGATACAATTATTCAAGGCTGCGGAACCCTACACTGAGCATAGTCTGACATGCTCTTACCCAGTTTTTCACTAAGTAATTTAGGTATGTACTTACTACAAGGTCTTGTAGTAAGTTCAGTTGAGTTTTAATAAATATTTGGCAGGTAAACGGCTTCGCAACAGCAGCGGGGTGTCAACTTGTCGCCACCTGCGATATGATCGTATGTTCCGACACCAGTAAATTTTCAACACCTGGGTAAATAAAACATCAATTACAAGTTCATAACTACCTGCTAGAAATATCAAGAACTATCAAAATAATAATATTTTTAACCATATGAAACCACTTTAATATTTTCATATCATTTTCAATTTTCTATCTAGCGATCGATTTGGCTACTAGAGATAATATATTTGACATAGCTGACCAATGTCAATTTTCCCTGTTTTTTCATTGCTGCTCCGCTCCTATTTAGCGTTCCGTCGTAGCGTGATGTTATATGACCATAGCGTGCCTCGATCGATAAATGGACTATCTAACAGTTATATAGGTAAAGATTTTTCAATTCGAACTAGTTCTTGAGATTAACGCGTTTAACTAAACGAACTCCTCAGCTTATAAACATTAGAAGTCTAATTAGTCTTCATACAATATATGTCAAAATTCTATCTCTAGTATCCAAATCCATCGATAGATTTTATTGAAAACGGTTGTAAATCAAATAACCGATATTGATAAAAGTTTGAAATTAAAATTAAAAAGTTACTTTAAATTGAAGCCTGAGGAAAAGACATTTTATCGTGGCAACAGCTAGGTAGTAGACATGTAAATATCGTACTTTATTGACTGCATGTAACAATACCTAATTGACCTGACTGATAAACATAATTTTATTTTACTAAATACATAGGTACCTACATAATAAACAAACACAGAATAAACAATAGTGCGCTTCACACAAAGATTTATCCTGGGTAAGAATCGAACCAATGACTTTTAGCTTAGCAGTCAGTGTCACTAACCATTGAACCAACGGGCCAGTCTTAAAATATACGAAAGGTACCTATTCCTTACAGGGCTAACTTCGGCATATTCTGTTCGACACCAGGTATAGCTGTTGCAAGATGTGTTCCGAAGTCCAGAGCGACGTACATGCTTTTTACAGGTTTGTGTTTTAGTATACTTACAACATAACGGCGCAATCTTGATAAACGGCTTTATCATTCGAAAACAGAAATAGGTTGATTGACTACGAACTGTGCACTTTTTCAGCTGATTATATCTACTTACATAGGTATTTTGATGACATTGGGAATGTGAAACGTGCAATATTGGCGACAACGTCTCCCAATTAAAAATATCTACCCTGAAATTACATTGCAGTGAACACGGCTTTTGATTTATCATTGTTTTGATTGATGAGTAAAGTGTGTAGGACTTAAGAGAGTGCAAGGACTGACCTATATTAAAGGGCAAGCCATCTCGACGACATTGGTAAAATGCTTCCTAATGAAACATTTGATTTTTATGATAAAGTTATCTTTACTTGCTGGCCTGTTGGTCTAGTTGTTAGTGACCCTGACTGCTACGCTGGAGAGGTCGTGGGTTCGATCCCCACCTAAGTTAAAACTGTGTGATGAGCACGATGATTTATTCCGTGTCTGGGTGTAATTTATCTATAATATATATGTATTTAGAAATGTATAATACAATGTTTATTAGTTGTTTGGTTGCCCTAGTACAGGCTCTGCTTAGTTTGGGATCAATGGCGTTCTGTAAGTTATTCTAAGATATTGTTGTTATAATTATGATTTCAGGAGAGCCTTTAACAGCAAAAGAAGCGTATGAGAGCGGGCTCGTAACTAAAGTGGTACCAGCAAGCGAACTGGATAATGAAGTGACTAAAATCATCGATAAAATTAAACATAAAAGTCGCAGCGTCATTGCACTGGGTAAAGAATTCTTCTACAAACAAATAGAATTGAACACCTTGGATGCTTACAAACTAGGAGGGGAAATTATGGTTAAAAATATCAACAGTAACGATGGACAAGAAGGCATAAAGAGTTTTGTGGAAAAACGAAAAGCGATTTGGAGCCATGAGTAGATTTATCAATAACAACAGAAAACACTTACACATTGTGTACACTTATCTTTTTACTGTTACCCACTGATAAGACTTTAATGACCAAGTTTAAAAATTGTATAATCACAATTAAATCATATTATTGCTTACTTACTAATAAAATCTATATCTGAAACTGAGAATTGGAAATTTTAATATGGATCATATCCTAGGATTTAGAATAACAACTCCTTGTTATTTACACCTAACTTTATTTGCCACTATTGCAATATACTTTAACAAAACCGCGAAGCAAAAATTATATTATGTTAAAGCATACAACATGACATGACACAAGACATTATAATATTTTTGGCCGATACATCTTACATTATGTACATATTGTAAATTACTTTTACCAATGGATCACATGAATATATTGTTTTTTTTCCTTGTAGTATTATTATCAGTGCACACATAATTCACAATTATAAAACTTGCAATATTATTAAACTTATTCACTAAATGAAAATTTATTTTTCCATTTTAAATACATCTAATGTTAAACAAAAAATAATTTACGTTACATTCTGCTGGACCTAACAAAAGTAAATGATATTATATGTTATTGTCAGCAGCACTGCATATATTACTTATACATGCAATATAATACTTCAAACTAGGAGCTGAAGAATGTAGCATTGTTAATTATATCACTGTGGACTTCATACAAAATAAGTAAATACTCCTGTCTGGTAATAGATTAATTATAACAAGCATGTAAGAATATTACAAATTCTACAAAGTTTATAAATTTCATCAATAGTATATTTTTACACATTGAATTTCACATCACTGGATATTACAATAAAGAATGTGAAGCCAGTAGGCCTACTCTAATTCATTGAAAACGAAGTTTCGATCAAAAATGAGGTGGTAATATACAGAGCCAGAAACATTTAATTAATCCACTCGTTCCATAAAATCGTCTATGGGTTAGAACTTTTTGTGCTTATCTAAAAATTAATTGGAATAGTAAAGGTGATTTGTAAACTTAAGAAATGTGAGTAAACTAAAATCCATAAATTTGGTTTTAAAGAAAGTGAGTAGACCTACAGGACCAAATTAAACTTTCAAAGATAAGGAGAATAATAAATAAATATTGGGGCCTTTTTCACAATATCATATATGGCTAGCTAAATTCTAAATAACTGACGCTTCAGCAAAACATTGTGAAAAAAGCCTTCAGCTTAATAGTATTAAAAAAGACATTATTATATAATTACATAAAAATTTTCATAGTCTTTTAGGTTCTATAGATTGAACAACATTCACAAGTTGAAAGTTGTCAGCCATGATGGGAATGTTTGTAGTATTTGTTCCCAGTGACTGTTTGGCTATTGCTTATCTCACTTCTTCGCCAGTTCGTTGGAAAGCCAGTCTAAGCCTTCGTAGAGTCCCTGTCCTTGTGTTGCACATGTAGCCTGGATGTACCACTGTCAAAGAACAACATACATTAATTGATTGCACCTCTTTATAATCCAAACGACATTAGGAACATTTTTAAACTTACAGGCATATACTTAAATAATGACATTTAAGAATTTGCCTGTAATTTTTGAGAACGTGGGACCTGTGAGACCGTGAGAGGTTGTCAAGTTGTTTTACCCCTTCCAGTAATAGTAGAGGTTTACGATTTGTAAGCAGCTGCTAGTTTTGTCGCACCGACACCATTGAGAGTCGTAGCAGTATAGGGTAATGCAATCTTGCTAAGTTATATCAATATTACAATTACGTCACAGCCTCTTAGGCCCAGTGTTGGTACTTACGTTACTTTTTTGTTTAAAGTACTTTTAAAACAATGTGCTTATTTAAAGAAACCTACAGTTTGTATAATGAAGGAATGTACTTGGGATGTTGGATGGTAACCTATGTTCACCTACAAATAAAATAAACCTGTTTGTTTGAGCTTATTATGATGAGCCAGAATTGGTCAGCTCTGATGTGCCAGATAAAATTCAAAGTTTAGTTAATATTTCTAAAGGTTTTTCCATCCAACTTCCATAAAAATTACATAAATACAAAATACCCAAACATATCAGTGTTATTCTTGTAAAAACATGTTTATTTACCGTTGAGTACTTAAGTAAATATGTCTTGATTTTGAGTAACTTAGAAAATGTCAAACAGGACAATTTTTTTTACAAAGGTGATTTTTGAATGCTATAATCCACAAATGCATAGGAGTGGAGCCATAAGGAACAGTTAGTACTAAATATTTAGTTAGTAATAAATATTTAATTTACAACATGTTTTATTTCACCATAAAATTGTTACTGCTGGTTCTTATCCATTATAGTGAGATCATAATCCAATACATGCATGCTAAGCAATATTTAGGTTATAACTTACACGGCGATTCCTAAGGTTGTTGAGATTGAGGGCATTTGTAAGCTCAGCTGCAGTCATTGCATTGGGCATGTCCTGTTTGTTGGCAAATACTAGGATCACAGCATCTCTTAATTCATCTTCTTTTAGCTGTAAACAATAAAATATGTCCAATGACATGAATGAGCAAAAACACAACAGCTTTTTTGAAATAGATCTGAATGGATTATGCTTAGCTAAGTACAATTTGCCAAACTTCTTGGCAGTATATGATTAGGTATAAATGAGACAAAAGATGTAGTATAGTCTGGTTATAATTATCTAAAGGTGCATCTTATATACTAACGACTTCGTGTTGATAACAGATAGTAAAAACATTTAATAGATACTGAACGTGCGATAAGGAACATATGATTGTGATGTAGATTGTAGAGATTGTAGATACAGCACAAAGATATTGTACTGTAACAGTACACCCCCCTTTAAAAAATTTATGGTAATAGTGTGTAAACACTATTACCATATAATTAATTTATATTGTAAAATATAAATTTGACCTAGACCTTACTAGTTATTTGCTGATGTATATAAATAATAATGCTATTGTACGCGGTGGAATTTGATGACGCCTGTTGTGGTGTGATTTGCTGACGTCTGTAATTTTGACTCAGCTGTTGCACGAGTGTTTATTATTTTTTTTTTTTTTCGTTAAACTCTTCATTCTTCTGTCCAGTGTTTTCATTATGCCGTAAATTAGGATCACGCCGATTGTTAAAATAATCTGTCCCATTGCAACATTTCTTGTCCACCGTAAGTCCTCCTGGATCAGGTTACGGAGTTGGTTCGCTTAGTTGTAAATTAATGGTATATGTTAAGATCTATGTTAATATATATACGAATAGCTTGCTTATATCAGCGATTTTTTTATAGACGTACTACTGGCTTTACTTTACGTCCCGATCGTGTAGTGTACGTGTGTGAATGCCTGTCGCAATCCTTTGAATCTGGCACGTAGTTTGATTCGTCATTGATCATGAAAGCTGGTTTCAATCTATCAATTGATATCACTGTCTCTTTATCCCTAATTCTAATGCAAAATGTTTTATCTGTTTTACTAATTACTGGGTAGGGTCCTTCATACGGCGGTGTCAGGGCTTTCTTAATTCTATCACATCGAACAAATACGTGTGAGCATTCTTTGAGTTCGGGATGCACAAATATAGCTTGATTGTGTTTTTTTCTTTTCGGAATTGATGTCATTTGTGTGATGTCCTTTTGAATTTGTTTTACAAACTCTTCGTACGTTGATAACTGTGCTGCTGATGACTCAAAAAATCCTCCAGGGAGTCGTATTGGCGTTCCATATGTCATCTCTGCTGAACTATAACCTGTGTCTTCTCGCAAGCTACTCCGCAACCCGAGTAAAACTGTTGGAATTTCTTTTAACCAATTTTCGTTGGATTCTCTTGTCATTAACGCCGCCTTTAAAGTTCTATGAAATCTCTCTATCATTCCATTGGATTGTGGATGATAAGGTGTTGTCCTAATTTTATGTATTCCCAAAAATTGTGAGAGTGACTCAAATATTCTTGATTCAAACTGTCGGCCTTGATCCGTAGTAATGCGCAATGGACATCCAAAACGAGTAATCCATCCTTCGAAAAGTGTCTTGGCTACTGTTTCTGCAGTTATATCTTCTACCGGAAATATTTCGGGCCATGACGTACAACGATCTATGATTGTGATTAAATATCTCTTCCCTTGTGAAATCGGAAGTGGTCCGACGATGTCAATATGTAAATGTTCAAAACGTTGCGCTGTCATAAATGTACCAGGAGGTGATATCGTATGTCGTTGTATTTTTGATTTTTGGCAGGCTATACATGATCTACACCAATTATTGATATCTTTGTTCATATACGGCCATAAATACCTTTGGGTTATCATTTTTCTCGTAGTTCTTTTTCCTGGATGGCTCATACCATGAATGGTATCGAAAATTTGTTTGCGAAAATGCTTTGGTAAGTAGGGGCGGCTTTTTCCAGTAGATGTGTCGCAGGTGATGTTTATTGTGGAACCCGGAAGCGTAATATTTTTGAATTTTAATCTTTTATTGTCATGTAATTTACTTAGTTCATTATCTGTTGATTGACATTTTTCCAATTCAGCGTAATCGATAGGTGATGGCACGTATATTTCCTCTATTCGAGATAAGGCATCGGCGGTAATATTGTCACGTCCGCTTATGTGTTGAATGTTGGTACTGTATTGTGAAATGAAATCTAACTGCCGGACCCGTCGCGGTGTATCGTTTGATGATGGTTTTTGGGAGAATGCGTATGTCAAAGGTCGGTGATCCGTAAATATTGTAAATTCTCTTCCCTCGATTAATCTGTGAAAATGTTTGACGGCCATGTATATTCCTAACAGCTCTCTGTCAAACGTAGAATATTTTTGTTGAGTTTCGCTCAATTTTTGTGAAAAAAATCCTAATGGTTCCCAATTGCGTCCGGATTTTTGTTGTAAAACTCCACCAACGCAAGTAGCACTAGCGTCGGTCATGAGCGCTAGTGATGCGTTGCGGGAAGGATGCGCTGTTAACACTGCGTTTTTCATGCTTTCCTTGCATTTTTCGTAAGCTTTGTCTGCTTCCGTTGTCCAAGGAACAGGTGAATTATCGTTCTTTTTTGAACCATGTAGATATTCGTTTAAAATTCTTTGATTTTCCGCTGCGCGTGGAATATTACTTCTGTAGAAATTGACCATGCCCAAAAATCTTCTTAATTCTTGAATTGTTTTCGGTTTGGGAAATTCCATGATTGCTTTGTAATTTTCTTCGGTAGGGTGTATTCCTTGGCTCGTTATATGATAACCTAAGAAATCTATTTCCCTTCTGAGAAATTCGCATTTTTCGTGATTAATGGTTATTCCATTCTCGTGTAAACGTTTGAAAACCGTTTCTAAATGCTGATAATGCAAATCTTCGTTGTCCGATGCAATGAGACAGTCGTCTACAAATATAAATACGTAGTTTAAATCTCTAAATAAGGAATCCATGAATCGTTGAAATGTTTGTGCCGCATTGCGTAATCCGAAAGGCATTCTTAAGTACTCAAAAAGTCCAAAAGGTGTGATGATGGCTGTTTTTTCTATATCTTTAACAGGAATACAATGGTATGCTTTACGTATATCTATCTTGCTTAGTATCTTCTTATTTTCTAATATGTATGTAAAGTCAGTTAATCTTGGTAGTGGGTATTTGTCCGGTACTGTCGTGCTATTGAGCATTCGATAGTCTCCGCACGGCCTCCACTCGCCATTTTTCTTTTTTACCATATGTAATGGGCTTGCCCATGGGCTATCTGACGGTCGGCAAATTCCGAGTTCTATCATATTTTGAAATTCCTTTTTGGCTATGTCGTATTTTTCTGGAGGTAATGGTCTTGCCCGAGCTGCGACGGGTGGTCCTGTAGTGATAATGTGATGTTCAATCTTATGTTTGGGCGCATTGCGGAGAGAGGACTCTTTCGTGATGTCTTCGTATTTGTTTAAAAGTTGCGTAATACGTGGATTCGTTCCCACTGCGATAGTACGAATTGTTTGTTGTGTCGCTTTTTCCGAAATTACATGCGTTGTCAGCTCTGTAACTTTGTCGATAAGTTTGCGACCTGCTATGTCGACTAATAGTTTATAGTGCTCTAGAAAATCTGCTCCAATTATTGGTTGTGTAACATCGGCGATTACAAAATTCCATTTATAACATCGTTGTAGTCCTAAATTCAAGGTAAGCGTCTTCTCGCCGTAAGTCCTAATTTTAGTCCCATTTGCAGCGTATAGTGTGTATTGTTCATTTTGTAAAATTGAATGTCTCTGTTGCTTGCTAATGACTGAAATATTTGCGCCCGTGTCAATCAAAAACTTCATACCACTTTTTCGGTCGGTAATGGTGAGGCGATTGGATGGGTGGATTGCACAGAGTTTCGCCGTTGTCTGTGCTCTTATTCGTTTCCCTGGTTCCGTACGTAAGTCATTGGTTTCCAACCGCATGGTTTAATGCAGTTCTTTGCATATTTTCCGAATCTTTCGTGGTAGTAACAAAATTGATTTGCTCCTCTATAGTTTGTTCTCGGCCTCATAATCGGGAATTGTTGACGTTTCTTGAAATGATTGTGCGTGTTGGGTCGATAGCCATATTGACCTTGCTGAATTGCGTCAATATCTATCTGTAATTTTGCTAGCTGGGCTAAAATGCATGCTGTATTGTTGTCGTTTGAAGTGTCGTTGCTAACAGCTGATATTTCGGTTACTTTTGAATTCATTATTATTTTGTCTGCAATTTGGCTCAGTTTGTCAATTTCCATGTCTTCCGTAACTGCTAGAACCGTAGTAACTGATGTTGGTAAAAGCCTGAACCATAGTAGTTTAATTGTTTCGTCACTGATTTTTCCTCTCCCGAGGACTCGCATTTGACGTAATAACTGCGAAGGTTTTTGATCACCGAGTTCTGTCTCTGATATTAATTTTTGAAACTGTCGCTGTTCTGTTTCTTCGTAACAATCAATTAAACGTTCCTTGATGTTTTTGTATTTATCTGTAGTCGGTGGTGAAGTGATTAGGTCACTAACCTGTAGTATTTCTTCCTTGGATAATTTTGCTATTACTGTACAGTATTTGTATTCGTCTCCTTGCTTCTGTGGTGCTAATATGGCTTCTAGTTGCGTGAACCATAATCTTGGTTGGTCTTTCCAAAATTCCGGAATGCGGGATAAAACCGAGGTGCCAGCAGCTACTTCAAGTGTTCCTTGCTGATTTATGTTCGCCTTGCACGGTGATTGTGCCATGTTTCTTGCTGCGTATTCGTTCGTCGGGGTCACCAATTTGCCAAACTTCTTGGCAGTATATGATTAGGTATAAATGAGACAAAAGATGTAGTATAGTCTGGTTATAATTATCTAAAGGTGCATCTTATATACTAACGACTTCGTGTTGATAACAGATAGTAAAAACATTTAATAGATACTGAACGTGCGATAAGGAACATATGATTGTGATGTAGATTGTAGAGATTGTAGATACAGCACAAAGATATTGTACTGTAACATACAACATAAGTAAAATTTAACAACAAAGCATGACAAAGTGCTGACATTTGACTTTATAGACAAACTTCTTGTTTGCTGCCTAGGCACACTCTACAGAATGCCATTCTTCCATCTTTGTTAATGCTTCAGCTAAG
This sequence comes from Herminia tarsipennalis, assembly GCA_945859575.2. Lineage (NCBI taxonomy): Eukaryota > Metazoa > Arthropoda > Insecta > Lepidoptera > Erebidae > Herminia > Herminia tarsipennalis. The sequence continues at coordinate 14,054,903 of OX243846.2, read as the reverse complement.
AACCTTGTAACAGCAGTTTGATTGCCTTGTAACAGTCGTTTATTGATTGCAAATTGGATTTTCATAACATTATTGCATCATCTATGATTACAACAATATTTTAAGCATAATGATGCACCCATTTCCACTTTTTTCAGCTTCACAATTAATGCACAAATAATATAACGTAAATATTTGCCATACAACTCACTTTGCTAGAAGTTTCCATTACAAATAAATGAGACTAACACCTGATAATACATTTGCAATAATCAACATAATTATTTAATTACAATACCCTTTCTACAAAACATTTCTCCTACTGATAATACCTTAAGGTGCTAGAATATATGTTTGTTAATAGTTAAACTTCATAGATAAGAAGTTGACAGAGTACTTACCATATTAGCCAGCTCATTTTCTGCTTCTGCTATTCTCTTTGTGTCACTCGAGTCTACTACAAAGATCAATCCTTGCGTATTCTGATAGTAATGGCGCCACAGCGGCCTAATTTTGTCCTGACCGCCGACGTCCCATACAGTAAAACTAATGTTTTTGTATTCTACTGTTTCCACGTTAAAACCGATCGTTGGTATTGTGGTCACAATCTCTCCCAACTTCAGCTTATAAAGTATAGTAGTTTTACCGGCGGCGTCGAGCCCAACTGCAATAATAAAGTTTATAGTAATCAATTGATAAAGATACCGCAGAAGAAAACAATGATGATGGCTTAGAATCGTAGAAATTCTACGCAATCTTCCATCGATGAGCTGTCATGTCGCTTACCCATAAGGATACGCATTTGTTTTTTGCCGAAAAGCTTGGTAAAAACACTCGATATTGTAAGACCCATTTTAGATATTTATTCCGGTAAACTTTATAAACTAATAAAAACAAAACTTCTACTAAGAAATCAAGAAACACGTATTCTTCGGGAATAAAATACCGATGACCATACGCACGTCAACGTTTCCAATTTTTTTTATAGTGACGTATACTTACGTTTAGTTTTTACGTTGATAACGTTTTGTTGAAACGTAAAAAATATTTAATTGAAAGTAGTTGTTTTATCATTCTTTTGATATTAAGTCCAGACATTTTATATAATAAAATTTTAGGGAAGATATCAATCCTTTTGCCTTCGTGTTAAAAACAGCGTCCGTGCTGCGAAACAGGTAATAACATAGTAAAACACTACGCGAAGGTTTTATGGTTACAAGTAAAAGTGATTATTATTTGTTACATATTTTGTTTGTCGTTACATCGTCGTTACCAAAATCAAAGAGCTGATGTAAAACCAAAATCTCAGAACCGTAGAAAGAACAAAAGAGGTCAGTGGTCAAGAAGAAGCAAATCTCTAGGATTCGATTCTCTATGGTATGTTGACATTGAATTTTGACATCCAATAGGAATCCAAATAGAGTTTTGCTGTCATGCGTCGTCATAGAAACGTTTTATTTTAGAAACTTTTCATTTTTTTGGCCGGAATCGACATGGAGATTTACGAAGGTGAGTTTTTGAAAATATTATTTGATGTATATTTTATTTTTTCCATTTCATAGAAAATAAGTTGTAAGCGCCATTATTTAAAAATATGCTAAATCAAAAACAGGTTCGCAGTGCAGGACCTTTTTGATATGGAATCTTGTTATTTTGATGACTGAGCTCTGCCTATATTCCTAATCAAAATGTACATAGTAATAACATATTTAATTTCCTAATAACTTTAGAATATGAAAAACTTAGAGATGCTACATCGTTACATTATTACGATTAAAGCTCGTAGGTTTTATTTACAATAAAAAAATACCCATGAGTTTAGCTGCTAATAGGTAAGTACCAAACCATTTCGTATTAGAAATAGGTATACCTACCATAATTTTAAACATCCCAATACTACTTCTCACTTAGTGACGATTTTCTTTACAATTAGCTGAAACGCACCTAATTATAGGGACAATACATTTCTGATGTTAATACCAATTTTACCAAATGCTGCTTCACTACCTATATAGCTATTGTATATTTATGTGTGATATTAAGTTCCTTACACAATAATCTAATCGGAATATTTACCACTCCACGTCCTAGTTAATGACGAGAAATTGTTCTTTGTAACGTGTTTATGTAGTTATCAAACACAAGCAGGCACAAAACCTCGGATCACATGTTTCTGCACCAATCAAGTTCACCTTGCAACTATGCGAAGCTTTAACTCATTGACGATCCCCGACATTCACGTGTTTCGACGCAATTAAAACAGCGAGATATAATGACAGAATAATTTTCCGAAAAAAAAAAAAACATCTAGAGTCGTCAACGATAATGTGCTATCTATAATCACCAACAGCTTGAACCTAAGAATATTATTAGGAACTGATTGATCAAGATAATCTATGCCTCAATCCTTCAGTCTCGACAAAGTTAGCCAAGCCTTTGATAAAAATAAGTATTACTACATTTTTATTAGGTGAATGTACTTTTCATTATACACAGTGGTCTTTTATTGCAACATCAGGATTTCCTAGCATTCGTTTAAGACTTGCTATGGACGCACTAGGCTTTGAGCACAGAACTACGTAACACCTAACATGATGCTAAATAGCATAGTTAGGCACTTGTACATTGCGAAATAAACCTACATTGTTCACGTTCAGTATAAGGTGTAGTCAAACGAATATGGCTAGTGTTTTATCGTACTTGGTCTCTATAGAGTGTAAATATTCAGCGCGCAATAGGCCATATTACGTCATTTGTACAAGACCGATCGGATAGGCAAAGGCATACATTGCAATTAAACTCTAACAACGTTTTATTTAATTGTTTGTTTGTACGAACAAATGTTGTAACATCACTTCACTTTAAAATACTTGGTACGTAGCTTGTGTAAATATAAATATAAAACTCGATTAGTTTTGAGACAAGAAAAAACTGTACAAGATATTAAAAATTTTTTTTCGAATTTCTCTCCTTCATTCTCCATGCAAAGTTCCATTCGCCTAAACCAACTATTAAAACACTTTGCCAGTCTTGATCCGATAGGTCCGAAATTGCGCCTTCGTAGGCAGCCACGGCCTCTTCGGCACACGAAAACAATTTACCTTTTATTTTTCTTTGATTATCGGGAACAAAAATAATACAGGGAGCTAAATCAGGACTTACGGGGTATGGGGTAAGGTTTCAACACCGGATTCCTCAAGAAACGCCTGAGGGACGTATGTGACGAAGCGGGCTTCCCCGAAGCCCAGTCTTTGGTCTCCTCTCTCGAAGAGAAAACTACTGTTATATACCCTTCCGTTAACAGATCTATCTTCCGATACATGCCCGCTGCGAGTAAACAAACTAGCCATAATTTTTTACCAACGTTACGAGGTCTTTGCAGTTTTGTCGGCTACTTTTCTTCTGAGAAGACTTATTTTTCGGATCATATTAATAAATCCACGTTTCGCCACTCGTGATGATTTTCGAAACACGTCTTGACGTTTCATTTTCATATCGTTGACGCATTTCGCAGCACCAATCCACACGGGCCTGTTTTTTAGTGTCTGAGACAAAATATGTTAACGCTCCCCGAATTAACGCCAAAAATCTTCTCGATCTCTGAGTAAGTAATTCGTGGGTCTTCTCGCACCATCGTTTCAGTAGTCCACACATTTTCGGCCGTTTGTGGGCGAGCACTTCTTTGTTCTGTTTTACTCCTTTTAAATTCGCTGAACCATCTAAAAACTGTCGCTTATTGTAATCGTTGGAGGCCTTTTTCAGTTAGATAAATCAAATAAAATCATAAAATATTTATATAATATTATATATTCGCGGTTAAGCTCCATCGTTGCAAAGAAAAACGCGGCAACCGTTGTAGTAAAATGACTGCTACATCATTTTTTTTTTTAAATCATTAGCCTGGCTACTTGCATTAATTATATTTTTAAATAAATTGCTTTTTAAAAATATACACATAATACAGATGAGTTTCATTTTTAAATCTAATCATCTCAAAACTTATCGAGCGTAGTTTATTGAAAGGATCCCAATTGTTTATTAAATTAAATATAATTCATTCAATCGAGCACGAGAGTAATCTGTAGTAATTTTGTTGAACATCCTGTTTGTGGACTTCATTAAGTCTTATGAAAGTATATACAGGTTTTACGAAGCCTTGGAATTCCCGAGAGATTTAAGAAATAGTCAAAAGTAATATTTTAATCAGCATCAAGAAGTATTCGATACGTGTAATTTTGAATTTTAAACAAAGAAACACTATCACTAGATATTCGCTAATAACTTTAGTCTTGTCAAACTGGAGGAATAAAATTGAATGCCAAAGAAATTCTCAGATATGGGAGACTATTTAACAAATATATATTTGAAGGTAAATCAAATTGTAAAACGAAAATGTAAAAAAATAAATTAATACAATCGCAAAATCGGAGCACGAAAATAATGAGATATTGATACCCGTGCACTAAAGATGTTCTCCAATAACCTCGACGCGCAATGACAACAAAATAAATTTAAAAATATATGCTAGAAAATAGTCTTGTCTAGCATATTTTATTCTTAGCATAATTTGTTGCACGACTATATCTGGAGCCTAGTAGCGCTTTACGAAGAGACATAGACATTGATGGCATTTTTAAGAGCTCCAAAAATCTTCGATATTTGTAGACCCCAATGAAAAATGGGCTGAACAAGTCAAGCTGTTGCTGAAAAAGCTTTTAAAGTTTTGAAGAAATAAGCAAATTGTCAAAAAAGGGAATCTAAAGGAGGCCATATCTTCGTACCTCATAATTTTTGAATGACAAGCGTCTTGAAATAGATATCAGTATTAAATTACATACTCTTGCGGTCAATTATTGTTCTATTTTGATAAGTTTACAATTTCAATAACCGAGCTAATAACCTAGTAAGGAAATACAAGCCACAAATTCTGTCACTCAGTTGTCAAGTTAAATAGGTTGCCATTTCTGATATATTATGTTACACGTCATATGAAATAGGAATACCTATTGGTAGCTAGTGTTAATCCAAAATGCATTAAGATAACAGTATGGACAGCGAATTTCTTCGCAAAATTAAAGAGACACCGGCTGTGAGAATACACCCTACCTTACCAAAGACATTTGTATCGAAACAATTTTATGTGGTTTCTGAGACTGTCTAAACTGAAACTGCTTTATTCACGTACGATATAATTATAATACGAACACTTGCGATACGACATTGAAAGAATTTACATGATTCTACATTTGTGCTAAGTTAACAACGCATGCAAGAGGATGTGAGTAAAGACACTTGAACTCATTGCAGTAGCAAAAGGCCTCTAGAACACTATTATTTCATAATTACTACAAAGGCCTCTAGAACACTATTATTGGGTTACACCGACCGTAGCCATGGTGAGTCAGCTTGTGACCACGGTCGGTGTAACCCGGTCGAAACGTCAAGCATAAGGTAAATACTTTACCTAGATTAAACGCGTTTATTCCCGTGTCAAATTGTATTTATAATGCAACGCGTAAGTTTAAAAGTTATTACCATTATTTTCGGTTTTCCTTGGAATTCTAGTTACATAATATTTTAGGTACAAAGAAATCTGTCTAGTCCAGCATGCAATGTATATTTTTTATCAAGTTACCCCAGAAAAAATTAACCCTGCTACTCTGGCTCATTGGATTATCAGAAACATCAATAGGTAGGTAGATACATGTATTTCTATATAGGTAACATAAATACGTCTGCGAAATTGTTGTACAGTCATGATTATGAAACAAAGGACTTGAAAGGTCTAGTATTATATTACGTTAGTAAGTTATTTAATTTTAGTCCTTAATGACTCTAGTAATCGCAGACTGCTATTGTTGATCGCGTGTAGAACTTGTATAAAAATTGTATTTATTATTAGAACATGGTCGTCGTCATGTACTTTTATGCAATGTAAAAGTTCCGAGTCACGAAGGTTCGGCAGCAAAAACTCTCACCATTGAAGACGCCAATTCATAAAAACTACCTATAAAGCTCAACTTTTGATCAAAAAGTATACCATTTCAACAAAATCTAACATGACCCTGATGAATTCTCTATCTATGAAAGACTTAATTTTTTGTTACTTGACACACTCCTCTTTACACCTCTTTCCTAAAACTTGTTTTTAAAGTTTTTATTTGTCTGATAATTATTGAAAAACCGCTAGATAGTGTATTTCGTGAGCTACTTTTGATTTGAATTCTATAAATCGAATCAAACATCTATCATCGCACCCGATTCCACACTTCGTTTTTACCATTCCGTGGCATCAGCGATAATATACTTTTAGGCATCTCTCTCTGCCATATCCTAGCCCGCACAAGTTTTTTAAGAAATGAATATGTTTTATGACATCCGGGTCTTTAGGACGGTTAGGCAGAGAACCATGACTTGAATGCTTAAAGCTGCCCGGATCCCTTAATGTTACGGCTACTACCGTACTGTAGTACCTCAGGTATGTTAACAGACGTGCATACTGACGACTACTTTGCCATTATGAGAAAGAATGTAACGTTAATTATATGCAGAGTGGGAATAGCATCCTGAAGGTATTAGCGAATATACAATGGGTAGGTTTATCAAGTTACATGTTTATGGAGCTCGATGGATCACCTCAAAGTAGGTACAATTTAACTAAGTACTAACATAGGTGTGAAATTATTGTTACTAACATACTATAGACCCTTAAGTATCTGAAAATAAACATAGTTTTATATTCGTCACGAAAAAGGCCCGAAACTCTTCAGTTAAAAAAACGCCCTGTCTTAGTCAAAACATGCTCTCGAATATTCGTTTATGACTACTTCTACTCTCAGCTGTCAACAAAAGTCGTTACATTTAATCGCCGTATAAATATTGCCAATCAAATGAATTCGTGTTCTGGTATATTAGCTACATAACTTCGTCGACACTATTATTATCACACGAACTTTGAACCTTTCGAAGCTATCGTCCTTTAGAAAAAACCTGTCCATTATCTGTGCTATTACTATAAAATCGTACCATTTCATAACGATCGGAATTCTTATGAGAAACAAATGCTATTTAGACGTTTCATCATCCTTCATTTTAAGTCCCAATTATTTCACGGATTACATGATCGGATAGACATTTATCTATTAGATACTTTATTTCTATAAATCGTATAATTACACGTTCATAAATATAATCATTTGGAAAATATGAAAGTTGAAGCTTTGTCGGATACGCTGGTGTGACGTTTAGCTTACAATACAATGTTTCTGAATAAACTGAGTAATTTCACATTTACCTGATGGATTTTCATCATTCGTGGCCATCAATTTACTTCTATGTAGGACAAACTGACAAACATTATGTTAGTTGTGCACCTAGTTCATTGTTATTTGGATTATTGTTTGAATTTATTTAAATTATAGCATTACTTTATAAAATACTTCTCAGATATCAATTTTACAGTCCATTGGTTACTGTAACTTCTTATTAACCCGCTAAACGTTTGCTGAAAGTATCGTTTATATTTTCAATACATTTAATCGCCGATCAATAAAATTTAACCCGTTTATTTTTCCAAATAATATGGTTGTATTAAATACAGCTTTCAATTTACTTTCTTATTTCATGCCGTATGCTCTTTTTTTATCTAAACCGATTTTCTACTTCTGTCAAATTAAAAGCTTTGTAGATTTTTATCTGCAATATTGTTCCGCTAACTGATATCAAACATGATTCTAAGGTTACGTAAATAGACAACACTATAGAATTAAAGAGTCATGCATTTTGTAAAATATTTACAAAGCAACAAATTCCATTAATCATAAGTGAAAGTTACTACTAAAATATCTAAATTAATACTTAGTCTTGAGTCTGATCTTTAGTATGAGATCATAGTATTGTCTCCAAAATTAAATCGGATGAACATCTAGTTGTATGACGTGTGATGTACAAATATTTTTGTACGTAGGCTTCGTGGGTCGCGCCCACTTGCATCGGGCATCGAGCAATGTTTTTATTTTGATTATCATATTTTTAATCTATCCAACAACATAAAAATCCAAGGTCGAGATCCACATTATTGATTAAATAAGTTGGTTGTGATCATTCGTTTTCTTCTATGCAAAGAGCATAGTTGCGTATTCTTTAAATTTTTGTCCAATTTCGTTCGTTTAAAGAGGTTCATTATTGTTACTTATACTTTAAACTTTGTCTAAAGAAGACTTAAATTTTAAACTATGTCTAATGAAGAATTTTATACTACTTACTATCTATAATTATATTCTTCCTACACGATTTTTGTCCATGAAATTAAAGGGTAACTTTTGTGTATGAAAACTGCTATAAAGTCAATATTGATTTCATGTTTAACATCGAGCACATCATGTGCATGCATTTAGCGAAGATCTACTTCGCCGCTATTGATATTTATTGTTTTGATTCGTGAACCAATTTCGCCATCTGTATGCAGATGAGAATCAATCATTTGCATTTGAAATCTATTGAGTCCATTCTCCAAAGGCAATGTAGCCAATTGAAAAACTCTCTTGTGCTAATAAACAGTACAATGACATCGGTCTTATCTTGTATTCATTGTTTAATTATTTATAGTTCTTATATCCGTTTTCAATACTGACTGACTAATTAGACGGTTTTCTTATATTTCTTAGCCTTTGTTTGGCTGACTTCCTTCATTTGTGAATTAATAAAATGGTTAGTTTAACTTTTAACAAACATGAATAATATAAGTCCTCTTAATTGAGTGATTCTTATACCTAACTAGCTGTCCCGCGCAACTTCGTCTGCGTAAATTTTCCCCGTTTTTGCAACATTTCTTATTGCTGCTCAGTTCCTTATTTCTCCACTATTTAATGGATGTTATTATACATATAACTCTTCCTCTTCAATCACCCTATCTATTAAAAAAAACAGCATCAAAATCCGTTGTGTAGTTTTAAAGATTTAAGCATACATAGGGATATAGGGACAGAGAAAGCGACTTGGTTTTATACAATGTAGTGATACTAGAGTAGGTACTTACTATAAAACAAATTCCTATAGATAACAGACGCTAAAAATCAACCATCGATCGTATTGCGCAAATATAAATCTGTTATAGCCGATCAATAGGAAATTAGCGTCATCAATCATTTATGTTCCCTTCTATTGACCGAGATTCCCTTCAGTAATGGTGCCTATTCTCCTGCTTATATTGAGTAATTTTTATAATCTACCTACTCATGGTAAGTGTCAAGTCACTTTAATCTCTTATAGTTGAAGTTGGTTATTTGAACCTATTTTGTTGGCTAAATAGTAGATACTACTCTCATTATTTTTTGATAGTACTTAGTTGTTTAGGCAGACGCAAGCTGAAAGCAAGATGCAGTTTTAGTTTTATATATTAATACTTTTAGGGTACTTTTCCACCAGAGGTGTTGCCAGCGATGTGCTAAACGGTCACATAGTTTCGTAGCTTAGCGTTCACACACTCGCAGGCGACGGTAGCCTAATGGCCAAGGCATTGGACTCGCAATCGTGAGGTAGCGGGTTCGAAACCTACCCATTATACTACCGCCGACATGAACCCACTCCTAACACAAGCCATTGAGCTTAGCTGGAGGAGTTAACAAAATTGCTAGTTATGTGGGACCAAATCCCACATTGCTAGTTACTTTTTTTTTAAAAAAAAGCACATATCTGGTGAAAAAGCACCCTAAATCTGGAAACTCTCTCTCTCTAAAACAACTAATAACTATATATTAGTTGTCTTTTGGCTAAAGCATCGGACTCGCAATCGTAAAGTCGCGGCTTCGATCTTCCTACCCATTAAACTAACGACGTAAAACCATTCCTAACACAAGCAATTTAGCTTAGCTGGAGGGGTAAACAGGATTGCTAGTTATATTTTTTAAAACAAAAAAAAGGTTAGTCGTTGAAACGTTTCTTCTAACTTTAATCATGCTCGCTAACAAAGCAATGAGGAGACTCCGTGACCTGGCTAATTAAATAAAATTGTTCTCTACATAGGGCAATGGGTTCGCTATAAATACAAAATTGTGGCTGTCCTTTAAGTATCCTTGGTGTGTTGACTGAGTATCTATAAGTAGGTAAGTAGTAATGTTGACATAAAAATAATAATATCTTGGGACAATTCACACGACGCCATCTGATCCCATACCAAGCAGATCTTGTACTATGAAAACCAGACAACTGATATACTTATATATTTCTAAATACATACATATTATAGATAAATAACACCCAGACTCAGAATAAACCATCGTGCTCATCACACAAAGTTTTATGGTGGTGGGGATCGAACCCACGACCTCCGGCTTAGCAGTCAGGGTCACTAACCACTAGACCAACAGGCCAGTGGAAAAATACTGCGGTAGTTAGTGTAAAAGGAAGAAAAGTGCAATAAAAATAAGTACTTAAGTAGGTACTTGCAGTATTTCAGTAGCAATTGAACGAAATAATATAATAACAATTAAAAACTATTAATATCGCGTAATTCTATCTATTAACCAAAAAGGGCATCAATAAACAGAAATAACGAACGCTGAAGGTTAACTAACTGTACCTTTACGAGGACTGTACATTAAAACCAAAACGAAACTAGTGTAAAAATATGTGTTTAGTTTATCATTCCTTGGACATATTACAATACATATATGGCTGGTAATAGCTCAGTGTCGTAAGGTACTTAGTTACGAAGGTAACTCGATAAGTTTTGAGAAAAGAAAAACCAGACAAGATATTAACAATATTTATTTATCATTTTTTTAGAAATACTCTCCTTCATTCTCTAACCAAAGTTTAATTGGCCTAAACGGACTATTAAAACACTTTTGCCAGTCTTGGTCTAATAGGTCCGAAATTGCGACTTCGTAAGCGACCACGGGCGCTTCGGCACATGATAAAAATTACCCTTTTATTTTTTTCTTGATTATCGGGAACAAAAATAAATCACAGGAATCTAAATCAGTACTGTACGGTGGATGGGGCAAGGTTTTAACACCGGATTCCTCAAGAGACGCCTTTGTTTTGAGGGACGTATATGATGAAGCGTTGTCATGATGCAGCATGATTACCCAAAGCCCAGTCTTTGGTCTCCTCTCTTGCAGAGCTTGAAATACTTTCGGCTATGCTTCAGTTGTATACCTTTCTGAGTTAACAGATCTATGATTTTCTAACATTGTTCTTGACAGTTACCCGCTGCGGGAAAAAAAAACTAGGTACCATTTTTTTACCAACAGCGTTACGAGTTTTTTAGTTGCAGTTTTGTCGGCAACTTTCCTTCTAAATTAACCCATACTGACGACTGTGTCTTAGTTTCGTCACCTGTGATTATATCCGAAACAAGTCTTGATGTTCCGTTTTCAAATCTTAGAAGTATTTCACGGCACCATCCTACACGGGCCCGTTTTTCAGTGTCTGAGAGCAAAGGCGGGATCTAACGACAACAAAGCTTCCGCACTCCCAAGATGCTGATGCAAAATAATGTTAACGCTCCTCGAACTAACGCCAAAAATCTTCTCGATGTCCGAGTAAGTAGGTAATTCGTGGGACTTCTCGCACCATCGTTTCAGTAGTCCAAACATTTTCTGTAGTTACTGCCGTTTGTGGGCAACCACTTCTATGGTCGTCTTCGAGGTTAGTTTCACCCCTTTTAAATTCACGTAACCATCTAAAACCTGTTGTTCGAGACTAGGGCAGACTACCCAAACGCCGATTGTAATAGTTAAAGTTTTTCAGTTAACCAAATTTAAAATCATAAAATATCATAGCACGCGAATTTTCGCGGTTAAGCTCCATCATAAAAAAATTACTGAAACGTATTTTTTTTAAACCATCAACCTGGCTACTTGCAATCTATTTTTAAATAAATTAGCCTTTTTAAAATATATAATACAGATGCGTTACATTTTTAACTTACGAGCATCTCTAAACTTATCCACTGACCTATGTTTAAATGCACACTCAAAGCAACTTAGATTTCTTTCCATGTGCCGAGTATAAGGTTTTTTTGTATTAGATACTTTTTGGAACCAAAATAAACGTTATTACGTTTTTAAGGTTCCGTAGCCAAAATGACAAAAACGGAAGCCTTATAGTCTGTCTGTCTGCCTGTCCGTCCGTTCTTAGACATACTAAGTAGCGGCTACTCCAAGACACCTTTTCACTATATTTAATCAATATTCATTGCGTAGTTTTTGAGTAAAATGCCTGTGTTAATTTGGTGAAAAGGTGTCTTGTAGTAGGCGCTTCTTAGTTTAATAGCTAAATAATAAAAATAAATATTTTTAGGGGGGCACTCCATACATGTAACAAAAGCTGATTTATTTTATGAGCATACATGAACGTATGGCACATCATTCGACAGATCTTTTAAAAACATTTAAAGGTTTCTAATAAGCTGTTTTGATTAAGTGTATATTTTTGGAAACAATCGCTCCAAAAATTGTATAAATTGTGTCCCCTTATCTTGTGAACAGTGTGACCAAAAAATATGAATAAATCAGCAAGTTAGCGCTTAACAATACTTTAAATTATTTCGGACATGATCGGATGTACCGTCACTGAGTTATTGCCGAAAAACTGCGTTTCTCAAGAAAAGGGCGTATATTCAAGGTAAGTGCCATGAATATACCTACACTCTTCTGCTAGTGCAATTATTCAAATCGATTTTTTTCATACGAGAACGGCTCCGGAACCCTACACTGAGCATGGTCCGGCATGCTCTTGCCCGGTTTTTTTTTTTAAACTGTTTTAAATGCTCTTGAATTATATCTGAATCATTCATCATTTTCATACTTCTATTGTACGTTCTTGCACTATCATTTTCAATAGGTATGTTACCTTAAAAATGTGTTGCCTAAAGGAAATTAAAAATCGCATAACACAATTAATGCTTTACCAACGTTCATACTTCATATACCAATGTAAATAGGTTGAGTAATATTCATATTGGTCCGCGCCGTTTCCAATAGAAAAAACCTTAAAAGACACGCGTGGACAAGATTACGATATCAGAGCAAACATTTATATTTATCTTAGTATCTCTGTATGTAGACTGCCAGTCTACAATGAACATCTCCAAGTATTTTTAAGTTTAGTAAGTACACATTTGTCAGTTACCTGTATTTCAATCTATAATGGACAATTTTTTGCAGGAGATAATACAACTATTAATCGACCAGTCATAACACAAATAGAAGTCACGTCTAGGCGATCATCTCTGTGCATGCGAGTCATTACACACGAAAGCATGTTAAACTTGACATGACTTTTATCTGTGTCAGTTAATTTGTTTACTATGGACTACTTTATTGTTTGTGTTTTTCTTTATGGAAGGAATGGTTCCGTGAATCATGCTAAGCTCTGTAAATTAGCTAGATCTGTCAGTAAAGTGCATTTTGTAATATACATAGAAGTGACGCCTTATCATTAGTTAAAAATATGGGATCTTGGGACAATTCACACAATGCCATCTGATCCCAAACTAAGCAGAGCTTGTACTATGGAAACCAGACAACTGATAAACATACTTATATATTTCTAAATACATACATATTATATATAAATAACACCCAGACACAGGAAAACCATCGTGCTCATCACACAAAGTTGTATCCTGGGTGTGGATCGAACCCACGGCCTCTGGCTTAGAAGTCAGGGTCACTAACCACTAGACCAACAGGCCAGTCAATGAACAATGAAATGCTACATAACTGTTGAATTTACTGATACGTTCTTGTCTTTTACTTGAGTCAATATTTAGGCATTATATGTTTATAATTATAGACATTTATCTATTAGCAGTTTTCGTACATAATAAGGCAATAAGGGAAATTACCAATAAATGTATTCAACAGCCTCAGTCATGATTATATTGGTGCCATGTTATTGACACAATACTCTACATACTTATAAGTAATAAAATAACAACCAATATCGCCCACACGCAGTCAAGACACACACGACTTGTTTACTGATTTTTGATACCTGTTGCTTCAGCCACGATTGAGAAATTAATTATGTTACGAAATCATTAATAAAAATTTTGTTACGCCCTTCATCATTTACTTCACTTTGATTACACCTACTCAAGATAATATGTAATTCGGTTCGCACGCCCTTATGGTGGGTGTCCCTCTAGGTCCTATATTAGATCCAGTTCTGTTACTTTCAAACTTTGAACTTGGCATATTGCATGGAATATGACTCCTTCGTTTGTATGTCTCTTCCTTCGTGACTTACACACATTCCATATAAACACAAACATGTGACGCGCGTGACAAATTGTAAAATCACTTAACACCTACTCGTCAGTAAAATAAGATGCAAGATGCAAATTTATCAAGTCTCTACGAATGAGCACGACTGATATTTTCCTTATATGTATCTTGTTTAATCTAAAAGTGTCTCTACAATGAATTTACTTAGTGATTTCAAATATAGGATGCAGCTAAAATAACGTTGCTATATTTAGTTTAGTCCACTTACTACTTTCGCAGTGATCCTTGTCAATGCAATCGTATTTTTATCATCTGTTACATAACAAATCGATACGAAAGCTTGATTGTGCTATTTCAGGCTCTTCATGTTCGAATCTAATGTTTAATTTGCCTAGAGTTTAGAAGCTGGCCACTATGTGAAGGGGGTTACGTCAGTTCCTTGTTTTCAGTATCAAATAACATCATGTCATAAACTGGTTTCGGTGTGAGGACTTCTCATTATAACATGAGTTGTTTAGGGCATGTGATTCAACTAGAACAGTGGTTCTCAAACTTTTTAAATGACGGAACCCTTTTGGGAAGCAAAATACTTGATGGAACCCTACAATAAAACAATTATTTTTATAAGTGTATTCTTTATTAATCAGCATAATAAAAGTACAATGTATCAGTTACTAATTATTATTTACTTCACCACTTGGTAAGGACAATAATAGAAAACATTAAAAAAGAAAAAATCTAACTAGTGGGAGGTATGAAACTGTTTTTTATTTTTCATCAATTGCTTGATATCAGGTTTGATGGAAGAAAGTTGGAGTCTCATATCAGCTTCGGCGTCCAGTCTATTGCGATATTTTGTTTTCGTGGCTGCGTAGGTAGAGAATCCTGTTTCGCACAAATATGTAGTTGGGAACGGGAGAAGAATATCCAGAGCCAATTGGCCAAGCATTGCATATTCATCTTGGATTCTGCACCAAAAATCATTAAGAGGCGTCGTTTTGAACAATGACTCCATACTTGTGTCTGA
Organism: Herminia tarsipennalis; assembly: GCA_945859575.2. Taxonomy (NCBI): domain Eukaryota; kingdom Metazoa; phylum Arthropoda; class Insecta; order Lepidoptera; family Erebidae; genus Herminia; species Herminia tarsipennalis. Next base: position 14,039,660 of record OX243846.2, on the reverse strand, counting down.
TGACATTTCTAAAAGAGATTCATATATCTCATTTGACATGTTTTCAGGCTTTTCCAAGTTGGGTAAAAAAGGATTATGAATCCAGGAGTTCACTTTAATTTTTGTATTGTGTTCTTCGGGAAAATACTTTTCAAAAGATGCGCGCATCGAACTGAGATATTGGACCAATTCTTCAAACACATTATCTTCAAACATTTCTGAGTCGTTTTCGCTAACAAACTCACTGAGTAACGTAAAACTTTCTATTTCTTTCTTACCAATGCAAATGATCCAAAAATCTAATTTTCTTTTAAAAGCAGTTATTTTATTATAGGCCTGAAACACTGTTGTCTGTTTACCTTGCAACGATAAATTTAATTCGTTAAGTTTTTGAAAGATATCCGCCATAAAAGACAATCGGAACAACCAAGTTTTATCATACAAACGGTCCTTCAAATTAAAAGAAGTATCTGCTGAAAGAAACATTTGTAACTCGGCTCTAAGTTCAAATAGCCTTGTTAAAGTTTTTCCCCGAGACAGCCATCGCACTTCTGTATGGAGCAGCAGTGTTTTATGTGTGCTGCCATAATCTTCACACAATAATGAGAACAATCGGGATTGTAGTGGTCGTGATTTGATAAAATTAATTATTTTTACCGCTTCATCCATAACTAATTTTAGATTAGACGGCATTTGCTTCATCGCAAGTGCTTGTCTATGCAGAATACAATGACTGGAACTACAATTAGGCGCTTTATTTTTCATTCGTGACACTGCTCCTGCTGTTTTACCTGTCATCGCCTTGGCCCCATCTGTACAAATGTCAATGCAATTGTTCCAACTGAGATTATGTTCTTCAAAAAATATATTTATTTTATTAAAAATTTCTTCCCCGGTAGTGTTTGTAAGCAGCGATGAACACATAAGCATGTCTTCTTCAAAAGAACTTTTATATGGATATCTCACAATAACCAGCAGGATAGCCAAACCATTAGCATAGTCCATTTGCAAAGCGAATCGTGTATTTTGTAGACGTGTAACTAGTTCTTGTTTGAAGTAGCTTGCCAGATCATGGATTCGTCGTGAAACAGTATCGTTTGATAGCGGAACAGTAGAAAGATGCTTTGCAGATTTTTCATCAAGCATACATTTTGTTATGTCTAATACACATGGTTTTATTAATTTCTCAACGATAGTGTGCGCTTCACCTGCTTGTGCAATGCGATAGCTAACTAAATATGATGCCTCCGTGGCCTTTTCGTTGGTAGTTTGTGTTACATGCATCATATTTTTTTGACTTTCTAATAACTGATCTTTTTTGCGAACAAAAAATTCTTTATTCTTGTCTTTAGTCTCGGGGTGTACGGTTTCTAAATGTCGACGCAATTTGGCAGGTGCCATGGAACTATTAGGAAGCAGTTTACTACAGAGCATGCAGAGAGGTGAGCCGTTGGAATCAACAAATCCGAAACTGATATAAGATTCATCATACTTCCTTTTTTTCGTCTTTGAAACCGTCGAGCTTGACGTCGTGGCACTCGTGGCATCATCTTCTGGATCGGTGATTGCTAAATTCTCCGCGCGCATTGCTTTTGAACATTCAGCGTCATTAGAAGATGTTGTTGGAACACGTTTAACACCTTTAAGCCAACGTTCCATTCTTCTTTATTTATAATGTTACAAGTCAGGATAGTGGGGTTTAAATAATGCACAATCGTTACTGCGTATAAGAGACTAAATTTAGAACCTACAGGGAAGAAATGTATAAAACTGAGACAACAGAATACAGCAGGCAGTAAAACAATGAACACTAGTTTCTCGCTAGCGAGCTTGTAAGTAGGTAGTAACTTATCGCTCCGAACGCTAATCATCAACTGACGACGCCAACGCGCGATCGCCGCTTTTATACTTAGTCCTAGACTCGATCTCAAATATTCTCGAAAATACTCGAGTCGGCACCTTTGATAAACAAAAAGCAAAAATAAAAACAGAAATTTAAAAATAGCGTTGTAAACAATATCGACTTTATCCTTTGAAGTTAAAGACGAAAGTCGCTTGTTGACAACTATAGCGTCTAATTCAGAGGCGGCTTTTATCAAAGAGACTGAGCGCTTACAAGTATACTACCCGCTCGTTTTAAGTTTGCCGCTGGCGATAGGTATGAGTGTATGACGTTCGAATTTTTTTATTTAATTGTAACAATAAAAATTGTGTACGGTAGATATTTGGGTATAACTATGACACATTATAAGTTTTGTTGTCACGTGGGGGAGGGTACGCGCATTCCACAGACCGGCAAACTTAGAGCGAACGCGTTGTACAAGTATAAAATTGTTGAGACCAAACTTATAAGATATTGTACCAGCTAATGTAACACAAGCTTATACAAATACAAATAAATAAATAAATAACATTCATAGCGTTTTGTCTCCGCGCGGCCGCGGAGTCCGCACAGCCGCGGAGCGACCAGAGAGAGGTGTTTTGATTTTTTTATTTCTAAATTCTTGCGGAACCCCGACAGAGGTATCACGGAACCCTAGGGTTCCGCGGAACACACTTAGAGTATAGCTGAACTAGAACATTTGGTATCGTGTTCCGTTAGCTTTTGTGTTGCGGTTAAGCGGTTGCTATTTTCCGACGTGATATATTTTCTTTTATTACTGTCATGTCCTATTTTAACTCTTACTTGACACATGTGAACTATTAGTTTGTAAGTTTTATATTCTTCTATTTTTGAAACATTAGGTACCCACGCATTGTGTATTCTATTCAAATTGAATGTGGTCTGCATCCTATTGTGTCTCTATTGATCTCGGCTTGTGCTGCATATTAAATGCTTTTATCTCACTTGATCATGATAGGTATCTAGTGTGTATAATCAAGTCTGGAAGTTAATTTCCAATGGTTGATTATACGATGCGAGTAAGGTTGGTAATAATTGATATAGTATTCGTAAATCACGCAAACATTTGATATATCTTCGAAAGTTGCAAGTTGGTCGTTGATTAACACATATTAATATAATATATCCTTTCTACGGTAATTATTTTTAAATGGTTATTTATTTAACAGTTCTTCAAGCATTAAAATAATTGGTTATGTGTCGGGGATGTGCAACCAAGTGTGGGATAGTGGTTGGATGCACGCCATTGCGTGCATTGTTAGTGTATTATGCTCACAGAAATCGGCAATGAATTTTATTAAACTCTCTCCCTCCTTTTCTCTCGTCAAGCCTAGCGTTGTTGACCTATCTACTCTGCGGTCCATCAAGCATGATACAATATAGCTATTAACATACCTACCATATTTAGCTCACTTATACACCGACTGAACATTCAATGTATGAGCTTTTAAAACTCTTTGTGGCTATTAGTCTTCTAGACCTTTTGAATTTTGTAGGATCTACCAGATGTTATATATTCAACACACTATTTTTAGCAAATAGGTACTTCGATTTAATTAGCATCCTGTCAGATAATTAAATTATTTTCCTATTCGATAAGGGGTATTTTCCCTACAAACAAGTAAGTAGGTAAAATGCGCTTTATCAACATACATAATTATTATGTACCTACCCGTGCACATTTTCAATTATAATGGTAGCGGTGATGACATAAGTACCTACTATTGTCATCATAAATCATTACTGAGTTAATTAGCGTTTAATAATCTAATTATAAATCAGAAAAAATATGTAGGTAATATTTACATAGTTACTAATAAATAATTATAAATATGAAACACGTCATGTTCTGCTGCACATTGACTCGTACCGGAAAAGTCAAGTTATCAAGTTTATAGTATCGGGTTCCAGAAAAAAATACCAACACACTTCAAATACCTATTTGAATCTAACAGAAACTTGTAATTGACGCTTTAGAAAGAACGCTAAAGGTAGGTAGAGGCAACAGTATTACATAGTTTGGTTCTATTACCTAATACAATAACCCTGACTAATACTTTAAAAACCTTTATTTTCTTTTCATATTAAAGTAGATGTAGATGATCATATTTAATATCCGTTTCTTGCTATTGATTATTTACGTAACTAGGCAATATGTCCGTATTTGGTTGTTATCTTTTAGCTATCATGTCGAATGTGCGGTTTACAAATCGCTATTTTAAGTTGCACATCTTTCGTAAGTAACACCGCTCGGTGAAGTAAACCCAAACAAACTCTGAATATGCTAACTGTGTCACAAGTTCACAACTATGCATGATTTGTTTACGACTATACATATTTTACGGTAGAAACGACATTCTATGTTTTGCGAAATTAGTGTCTGGACAAGCAAGCCTCAAGTGACAAACACATTGGCATGTGGCATGTGGCATGCGGCATTGCCAATTTTATTTTAAGCTTTCGTCTGTGTATAATGGCACTTTACTTTTTAATTTGTGAATTTCGATGACCAAGTTGCAACTTGGTAGTCTAAATTCTAAATCACCAAAGATCTAGATTTAGAAACAGAAAACTAGTAAACAATATGTCCAATTTTAATACATCTTTCGGCGCCGTTTTATACGTAGAGTAATTTATGTGTATCTACGCTGAAATGAAGGAAGTAATTTTCAACAGGACTAATTTAGTTGACGTTTCAAAGAGGATGCGTTATGTTTCCGTTAACGGCGTCTCTACCAAAGTGGTCGTAATTATGGACGGGCCTATTTAGACTAAAGTTTGTTTTAAATTTACCTTGAATCCGTTTTCTACGGTGCAAAAATAGATATTTTATATATTTTAGCCAAGAACAACCAAAAAAATACTTAAGCTTTTTTTTTTTTTGTATAATATAAAGAAATGCTGCATTTGCAATGTTCTCATAAAACATGTCAATTTTTTTTGTATGCGCTTAAAATTCCTTTGGGAACTTTTTTGATCCTTTTGTCCCACTTCACCGCGCTACCCTCTTATATTCTTATTTCTCTCGCACCCCTTGGTGATTTATACGTAGTCCGAGCCCATTATCCCAATCTCAATCGGCTCTTCCCGAAAGTGCCATTCGTGAAATTCCATTTTTAAAAGAAGGCGGCGGATACAGTCTCCGGTGTTGTCACCACTGCGTCGCTCGTATATACAAATATCGCTAACGAGTTCCATACATTTTGCCGCTTGATTGAATTCTGACGGAAATGTGATTCTGTGAGCGGAAGGGGACTCAAAGTTTGACAATTTTTGTGTCAGTATAGCGTATACCGGTCAAGCTCTCTATTATTCTCGTGTGTTGCGCGTGCGCCGCTGCGTGTTTAGTTGCGTTCGTAGCACGACCAAGAATAGGCGTCGGCGTGATGGTTCCCGCCTGAAAGGTTTATCTTGTTTGGTGTCCGAATCGTTACTCGTTAGCGGTCAGCGAGTTGTGCAACACATTTCTCGTGCTGGTCCTCCAATTTGTTACGCCTATCACGACATATTATTATCTTGTTTACGAACGGAATCACAAATATTTATTTAACTTCAGTATTCTAGTGTAGCGTTTGCCGTAAGCTCGTGTGTGTAATTTATGTCTAATTTTTCAACACGTTATCACTTGACGTAGGATTGGCATATGATAGTAAAGTGATAAGCGAGGTTATGAGATAACAAAAACTGTGTATTAAAGTCTATGTTTGTTAAAATTCATGTCATAGACATTTAGTTCGTGTCAGTGATTTTATTTGTCTTTATGTTACCGTGTTTTTCACATCATGCCAAAAGCCTATTAAGTGAATAGTTTCGTGTTAAAACGTAATATGTATGAGTGATGCGTCTGCGCGGCGATGCAAGTGTTGCGTTAGGACTATTTTCGTAGCACGGAAATAAGAGCGGCAAAAGGAGCAAAAAGTCGAGATCGCCTGAAAAACTTGAGGACGTAGTGTCGAGTGTATTTCGGTCTGTTGTATATCGATGTGTACAACATTTTGTGTGATATAAGTGTTGTAACGTAAAGGATAAACGTAAACACTAATAAAAATGAAGAAGATGACCATATCGAAGCTCAAGTCGATATTCGGCTCAAAAAAAGGTAATTTAATGATTTTATTTTCTCTTCAATATAATGTGCGTGCAGTTTATTTTTCAAGTAATCACTATTATGAGCCTATTATGTAAATACTAGTTATTAAGACCACAAAAAAAAACGTAAAATCGTAATTATATCATACATCAATATTCATTCGATTGTATCGGTTCTTGTTATAGATTCTGCTTTAAAATTTTAATTATAGTTTCTCTGAATATCTTCAATTCTGATCAAAATCAATGATTTGACAAATTTACTGATGAATTTGATGCATAAGATTTGTAGGACTTATTGACACTATCCCCGTTTCCGTACCTACCTTGCTTTCTGTATTTAGCTTTGAAATCATTCGGAATAGTGTCAGTCTGCATTTCTTTACGCGAGTGTGCAGCTGGAGCAACTGTCACATTTTTTATTGCATTCGGTGTGACCCTGTTTGCGATGAACAGCTGCTTATTAACAACAAACGAACCGATTTCTTTATAAAGCCGGTAATGGTAGGGTGAGAGATATGCGTGTATTTAATAATTCTGTAACGGTCTTCGCCGCTATTTCCCTCTTAAAATTGTGTTCAGTTTTAAATCGTTTCTTGTATAAGACATTGCTGAACGATCTAATAAGTGCCAATTTAAATGCTTTCTACCCCCGACAAATGTCATATTGTGAATTACCAATAATACCTAACAAAAGTACCTAATCTTAGATAAGGCTTATTTGGAAGCAATTAAAATGTGTTAATGAAGTTACAAAAAAGATCAATACAAAATAAATTGTAGGTATTTAACACATCCGTCGAAACTAGCAAATAAACCTTGAACACAACCAGTGACTTAATACATGTAGGTACCTATTAGTCTAGGCATAATACAATACTGATAAGCACGTGGTTACCACGTACAGTGAAACATACTGCTTACTGCGAGTTTTGAGTTCAGTGTTTAAGATAAAGTCCTCAGCGTTACTTGTTTGTGTGAATTTAAAAACGATCAATTTAAATAATGTTGAAAACAATGCTTTGCGGTTTCAAGATTCGTCGTAAAAAGAGTAAGTTTTTATAACATTTGGTAATTCTGTAGCACTTTAAACATGTTTATTTTAATGATCCAATGTCATGTACCTACCTATGAAATATTGCTTTTTAATCGCTCGTCGCAATCATAGTAATCCAACAGGCAATTTCGGTTGTTGCCTTTTGTTATGTTGATTAATTTTCGTCGACACTTCATTTATCAAATCTGCCACTGTAACCATCTATTGTAATGACGACTTATTTAGTAAAACACCGTTGATCCGGCGGCGCATTGTTATGACTTTGACTCTTTTGCTTCCGTGAGAATTTTCAATAAGTTCATTTTCTTCGATATTATCTAGCAGATATTGATATGGGAACTAGATTACATCACACAATTTGTCTGACAATAACAATTGCCGCCATTCAAGTTAAAATTCACGAAAATATCAATTTCTAATAATATTATTTTAACGTCTCCTTAAGAATCTGTTGATGTAGAAAGACGACGAGATGACATTGCGGTGACATTGCCCTTTCGATAGCGAATTTATGGTCGCTTCACGATTATTGTTCTAATCTGGACAAAACACATGCGGACCGAGTTAGTTGCAGAAATGCGTAATTTTTCATAAAGGAGTCTCTGGTCACTTCTTAGAATTCTGTCACAATTGAACTAATATTAGGGCACATTCCTATTCTAGCAAATGTATTAGATATTTATGAATTTCATTGATACGCTGCCCACGCGCAAATGTGCCTAATGTATAGTAAAGTTAATTGCTAAAAATATGAGAGTATCTAAAGCTGAATAAAGTGCGATTGTGAAATCTATAGGCGAGAATGTAACTGGCGATATCACCGCATTCGAATAATAATTCCGACAAGATATTTGAGATCACGATATTAGTTTTCATTGGCGTTTTATGATACGGAATCGGAGCAGTGTCTGTAAGCGTGAAGATAGAACAGATTTCTATTTGTTTATTGATGCAATGACTACAGAAATATCATCAATTATACTTTCACTGATTGGTTTAGTTTTAATTGTATAAAAGTTATTTAGTTGCTGGCTAATAAATATCTAAGGATTACTGAATAGGTAGGTAGAAAGATTTCCTCTTTATAATTTTAAAATATTATGATCGCCACGTGTACCTACTAAAATTTTACCTACCCAAGAAAAAACCCCAATTTTTGCCACATACCTATTTATAAAACAAGTAGCATCGAATTTGATTTTCAAATGTGTTAGAATTGAATAAAAGTTCATAGAAATGTGTTAGGTATTTACGATGTTATTGCGTCTCCTAAGTCTTCCTTCGTAACTATGGATAGGTATAAAAACCGAGGCTAGAAGCAGCTCGCACAGTTGTTGATATGGGTTCTGTCTGTAGTTCCTATCTGTCTGTAATACCTATATGTCTGTTTTTTTTTACAATTCCGAGGTTAGGTACTTCTTGGAACTATTGCACCACATTACTTCAGCCAGTTGGTTTTGTTGTTTAATCTGTGGTTGTGGCTTGTAGCCAGTGGACTGATTTACTAAATGCAGTATTTACCTAAGTACTTTCCTACCGACAATCGCGCTGCATATCAGAATTATCAGTTTAAAGAAAACCTGGCAAGTGCCCCCCCCCCCCCCATCCGAATAATGCGGCTTAAAAAGTGGATTTTCTGTTGTTTTTGTTTCATACTTACAGGTATAGCGATACCTACTTAATCATTTTCAATGGAATTTGTACAAAAATTTTGTTACTTTTCATTTGATCAGCTATTACTCGTAAACTTGTAAAGCCTACTTAGCTGTGATAGTTTTCTTTTTAATTTCACTATATATACTACCACTGTGATTTATTTTACATACCTATCATCAATGATTTAGCTGGCAGGGGGGGGGGGGGCACTTGACTCTAACAAAAATTTGCACTTTAAAGCTTAATATTTCACAAACGGATCTTAAAATTTAAAAATGGTCTTTAAACAGTTTTAAAAAACATATCTAATGATACCCCAGGCGCTATGGAAGATAAGAAAAAAAAAATCACATCCCCACTTTATATACTTAAGTATAGGGGAGGTACACTCAAAAAAATGATTTTCAAGATTTTATTCTTGCATTTTGTCGGTGTAAGTAATGTGTATCCATGCAAAATTACAGCCTTTTAGCACTAACAGTCTGAGCTAAGCTGCGGACGGACATGGCGAAACTATAAGGGTTCCGTTTTGCCATTATGGCTACGGAACCCTAAAAAATGAAGACTACATCACTATGTCATTAAAATTATTGTCTGTTTTTTGTGCCAAACATACAAAGATACGTCATACTTATCAACTTCTTCACTAGATTTATCTCAATGACCTTAAATAAAAACAAAGTTTAAGTTGTTCTTATTGAAAATATAAAATCTGCACCGAACTGCTCCGAACGAACTAAGCTCCAAAACCTACCGTAGGTCTCTCCCCAGATTTCAAACTACGAACCTCTAAACTAAGTATAGATCAAGGTCTGCCGTTAGCTTGCTTTAGTATTTATAATGAATGTTAGTAAGGGTAATACGTGTTTATTACCTAATCATTTAAAAAATGATACAGTTATTATACTCACTCCGCAGCAGCTAGATATATCCTGATTATTTCAAGATAATTTACATATTTCTTCCAACAAAGCGCATTATTATATATCAACTATAGTGATCACTTAAAACTAGAGATTCAAATTTCCACTTTTTTCTTTACGATCTTGTTTTTACATTCAAATTAGGTTAATAAAATAATCGTACTAAGCCCTAAATATTAGAGAGCGAAAATGTAAAGTTTGACACTAAACTCCGCACGCCAGACTTACTTGACCTATATTTACGTAAGAGGCGTGAACGAGCCAAGTAAACTCACGTATGCTACGTTATCTTGCACAGGTACACATATTATAGCTGTTTGCATAGTTATTTCTCACGGCTACAATATTAACCTTTCATATGAAAGTGTCGGGTATCTTCCAAAGCTGTGCTTGTAATAATTCTTTCATGTAACAAACTACGGTCACTTTCATTCCCATGTCAAGCAAGTTCGTGAGCCGACACTGCAAATTGATCAACAATGCATGGATGGGAACCTATCAAACTGGACTACTACTTATTCGTGTTTGCTCAACACAATACACAGGTTTCGAAACAATATTGACAGCTGCTTTGTTATCGTGTGAAGTTTCAAATCGTGATTGGCAAAATTAAATTTTAGCATGTCATACTTTCATCGAATGATCTTTGTCTGTCTTAAATCATCAATTATATCCACATGCCACAGCACTTCATAGTTCAAGCAAAGAATCTTAATAATGCCATTTAACATCATCATTTTTTAAAACAGATGTTAAAAAGTAATTCTATTGCAGACGTGTACATAAGTTATGATTTTGGAGTTCTTCGACCGCAATGTTTGTTCGGATAGGAAGTAATTTCGTGCTTTATTGCATTCTTCACGCGATTTGTGGTTCATAATTAAAGTTCATAGTACAGACACGCTTTCTTCTCTAATGATTATTACCAGAAATTATTACATTATCTAATGCGTCGTCGTTGTCGACCTTATTATTTTGACAGACAACATGTTGTGATTTAATCTAGAAGACTCGCACACAAGCGTGACAGTATTTTTTTGTTGGTATACGAGTACCTTGATAGGTACTCGCGCTATCCGGTTTGTAAAGCCAAGAGAATATTAATGGATTGCCACCGTCAAAGTTCACCAGTTGACTGCGGAATCACATTTATACAATTATCACAGCATGTTGTACCTACATAAAGTTTTATTTGCTCCACAGTTATCTCGGTCTTACCAATCATAAAATGCACCTAATTACTCTTCTATTTAAGGCTGCATAGTTTTCGTAGTCTATTTCTGGAAATCCCATATCAAGAGTTCACTGCTTCACAATGAACTTGAAACATGGTAGGCACGGGCTAAGTTTGACTAAGACGATGACCCCCTATAACAACACCTTCTGTTCCGTGTTCCCGTTTCAGTGCCTGGCACTGACGAGTACTGTGTCGCCCTAACCCCACACTCAACACGTTTAGTATGTTCTACACCCTCCAATAAATGGCCTTATCGATGACGTTGGGGTCCTAATTGGTGTTTAATGTTACAAGTGAATCTAAAATCTCTATTTTATTTCTATGAAGTTTTCCTAAATTGCAGCGTTGGGGTACTTTCATACAAATAAATTTTACATTATTGTCTCATTAAAATTGTAAGGTTTACATGAAACAAGGGTTTGTTAGCAACTTAATATAACATTAATGTAGTTACCGTTTTGTTATTGTCGTGTAATAATATTGTATGGTATATTGAGGTTGTCTTGTCGTTGAAATAAGGTACTTGCAATTATAATGCCTATTTACCTTACAAGATACGGCAGATTACGGTGACTAGGATTTACCAACATAAACATTCAAGCTGTTTTAGGTCATGTAAAACATTGTTGAAATAACTTACATACAGCCACAACATTGCATTAGTCATTGTTTGTGCTTTTCCATGCGGCCCGACGTCGTTCTAAAAGCTTTTATTTCCAGCTGCAAATGTGAAGTACCACATTCTTTATCAAAGTACATCAGATGCTTTCCGCTCGTTACTTGCACCGGACCTTTTGATGTAGTATACGTTATATTTGCTCGATGCCGGCAGACAGCGGTTCGCTTGTTAGCAGCTTGCAGCCCAGACATTAAATAAAACCTGTATCAATTTGTGTTCACGGCACGAGTGACCGATGTTCCGCGTACTGCATATAGGATTTACGCTCTTTAATATTGGGTACGGCGAACATCTTCTCGGAAAGGTTAAAATTGGTGAAACGATTGATGTACTGTGAATTTTAAGTGGATGTTTCGTTAATATCTGCGTCTTTGGCCTTGATATGGAGGATGTTTTTAGCGTCTGTTCTATTGTAAGAGGTGACATTGTCCACCTCCTCAACTGATAGCCATATACTTAGTTTTTTTTAAACACTGTTCACATTTAGTTTCGAATTCGACTTATCATGTTTTTGTTCTCTATGGTCTGCGCAAGTAATAATAACTTTATAGATACGAGTATGTTTGCCTTCGTATCAATTTGTTCGTTGTCTTATTCATACATATTTCATATTTAATGATACAAATTACTGTTGCAAATCAATAAATATAATAAACATATAATGTCACTTCTTCTTTGCAGTTGCACGTAATTACAACAAACAACGATTCGTTCTGTTTTTTATTTACTTACATTTTGTTTTTATCCTAAATCTATTTCTCAATTCTCGACCGGTACCAAAATTAAAGATAGTAAAGTTGAAAGACGGCGCGGTCATCCGGTTTCTTCTAAACTATCAAGATGTTCCTATTTTAAACTAGAGAACTGTTTTACCGAGACCGACTAAAGTCAATTAGTAGTCGAGACATGCGCACTACTTGAACGCCCTCGAACGGGATGCGCTTGCGTTGCGCAGCTCCGAGTTCACCCACCCGATCGATCGATCGACAAGCACTAGTCTTAAACACGGTATTTATGATTTATTGCACATAAAATGCACTTTTTGTTTATGTTAACACCGTTAGTTTACTGTTTGTTTATTTAGATAACACGCTTTAATCTAATTGGATGTTTCGCTTCTATTCGTTACGATTAAAACAGTTATCTCTATTTATCTTGGCTTTATTATACGGCTTTTAAAGCATTTGCAGAATTGTAGAGGGTTCAAAGGCAGGGGGGACAAGTGCTAAGTTTAGTACTCAGCACTTGTCCCCCCTGCCTTTGAACCCTCTCCGCACGTTCGGGGCCCCTGTAGCCTAGGGGGGGGCGTATAATTTATATTGTTTGATACGGCGGTAGCTGCCGCCATATCACCCCCTCCTTTTTGATCGGGGGTTATTAACTGTTTTAAACCCCTATCTAAAAGTAGGGGTGTTTATAGGTTTAGTATGCATATGTGTTTGTGTTTCTGTCTGTGGCATCGTAACGCCCAAACGGATGGTCTTAAGCTTAGTTTCAGTCTGTTGATTCTTGTCATTAAGTGCATGATGGGGAAAAAACAACAATATACATTTATTTCGTAACAACATATCTATATAAGTACCTAAATAAGTGTTCAAAGATTTCATGCTGGTTGTTGGCTCGATTTGATCAGCAGCGTCATATTTCTAAGATCAATGGATAAGTTGTAGTTATACCTACTTACTTCTTAATTAACAACCGTGACGTTACATTTTTTTAAGAATGTACTTGTTGCGGTCTGCTACTTTCCTTGTGTCAAAGAGAAATGCAATTTTTTAGAAAACTGCCTTTTTGTTTCCAATTGTTGTCTTCACTATCAAAGTTCTCGCTACATCGTTATTATGGTTTGTAGTATACAGTAACGTGCGATATGTCCTTTATGATATTACATAAGCTTTGATACCGGTTTGGGTATCAATGAAACCGGAATTATAATCGTATTCGAATATAATTACGAAAGTAAACGGGCATTTAACATGAGCGTAGAATTAATTAACAGTCCAAATGAACTTGAACGCGACAGTGGTGGTCTTAAAAGATCCAAACAATTGTAAGATGTTTCTTAATGAATTAATCCTGTGGGAGACTTTATTTGCCGGTTTACACAAGTACCAAGTAAAGATAAAATGTATCAAAATTGAAAAGAGGGACCATGATTTTCTTGTTCATTTCTCATTTCACACCTATGGTATTGAGAACTTGGTGTTAAATGTAATGTAGAGCCATGCCAATGAACTAGAGCAGACGTTGCAACGCAAGTGGTATCTTGTCTAGCTATGTTGTGTGCTACCTATTTCAAAACAAGATTAAAGTAAATTATATCGACAAATAAATAATACAGCAAATCGCTTCATCCTTTTCTTTATCTTTGCTCTTTCAGGTCAAGAGCCCCCTCTTCATTAACGCCCACGCTTTTAACCGTTGCCTTTGTCAAGCGATTCATTATTGTGACGTGTCTTTGATCTTGGCTTATTCACAAAGGAGTCAAATGAACTTGCTAGGATTACGTGAAATGCGTGCTTTATTATAAACTATGTAGGGACTACGAAAGTGACTTAGAATACGAGATTAGAGGTATCTCGTATTCCCTACTTTTAATTTTCCAAAACGTTCCATAACATCCTGCAATGTGTGATAGAAAATGCATAATGATGTTGTTCTGGGGATAGAGGATGTTATGGCTGTATTTATTGGCGACAGAATAGGTCGAGATATCTGCAAACAAGACCACAGACAGTTGAAAGTGTGTGACCGTTTAAAAAAAAATACACACCTTCGCCTTGGAGAGGTCGGTCTAAGCCAGTCGGTCCTGCGCCTAATTTCTCATCCCTCGTGCCGGATTTCCGTACCATCGGACAATGAGAGTGAAAAAATAGTGTACTTGTGTCTGCGCACATAGGTACTTGTGCACTATAATAGTTCCAATATCAAGTCCTAATTTTTTGTAGGCCATTATGTTGTTGATTTGACTTGGTTACGGCATACGTTTAGGGAATTTTTAGATCGCAGAGTATCGCGTGACATAGCCAGTACCTAATTTTACTAATCGATATAGAGGTTGTGGTCGCTTACGTCATCTTACCATGTTATATGCCCGTGCATGAAATCTACAATGAATGAAGGCATTTTTTTATTACGAAGTTTTAAACCTCTTCACGTCTGTGCTCGAGGCAAATTTGTGTAACCTTGAAATTTGCTGCCTACTGCTCGTGACGCGAACTTAGATGAAAATATTTCTCTGTGGAATCTTTTTGTATTTAGATTTGAAACGGATAGAGCGTGATATGGTTTGATTAGCATTGGAAATGATTGGAATAGTAATACAAGATCCTATTTTTAGGGTTCCGTAGCCAAAATATTCAGCTCCTGTTACATGTATAAAGAAATTATTTTTTTTATTATTTAGCTATCAAACTAAGTAGCGGCTACGACAAGACACCTTTTCACTAAATTTCATCAATATTTATTGAGCAGTGTTTGAGTAAAATACCTGTGACATACGGACGGACAGACAGACGAACGACGGAATTGTAAGGCTTCCGTTTTTGCCATTTTGGCTACAGAACCCTAAAAATCACAAAGTTAACGCTTAAACTAAAATTATTTTGGACATGATCGGATATACCGTCATTGCGTTATTGCCGAAAAACTGTGTTTCTCAACAAAAGGGCGTAAGTGCCATGAACATACGCTCTTCTGCTGATGCAATTATTCAAGGCTGCGAGGAACCCTACACTGAGCATGCTCTTGCCCGGTTTTTAGGATATTGTAATCGTCAGTATTTCTGACGATGATGACAGAAGATTAACGATTCCTTGTGACAGTTTCTAGGCAAGACTTTACTTGAGTAAAAGAAAAAGTTATTGACGACGTACCCACGTCCCTAATCTTCAAGATAAATAACATTTTAGCCCATTAGGACAGTTGCAGCACTAAGGGATCGATCAATAGGTCTTTTAGCTTAAGTTGTGATTTATGTGAAAGCTTAAAATGACTCCATTAAAGATAAATTACTGATGTCTAATGTGTATTCACGATGATGCCATGAGAAATCAGTTTTAGCTAAAAATGATAGTACACTATCATTGGGGGTTTTGTCCACTGCAGCCCAGTGAACGAGACTATTTTACTTTGGCGACAAGGATGATGACGGATGTGCGATGGACAAACGGTTATAGTAATTCTAGGTACCTACTTAAGTATCGCTATATCGGCGACGTCATGACGTCCCGTTGACTGGCTGCGGTGTACAAACGCTCTTAGGCGCTGTTCTTAGTTTTGACGTCTTAATAATCTAAGATCACGTTCTCTAGGTAAACGACAACCAAAGGAGCATTCTTCGAAGTCTTCACGTACACCATCGCCGGTGCCGGCGGAGCCGGTGTCCCCGGTATCGGCGCAGAGCGGTGATTCGTTCCGGCCTCTGTTGAGAACACCGCCACCGAGCCGGGTCGGTCCACCGCCATCACCGCCGGTACCCACTCACCCTGTGGCACCGGTAGCCCCCGAGCCGACTGCACCGCTGCGCCTTATGCCATGCCAAGTCTGCGGACGTACCTTTGTCCCACAGTCCCTAGCCAAACATGTCAAAATTTGTCAAAAAACGGCAATAAAGAAGAGGAAATCTTTTGATTCATCGAGGCAGAGACGAGAAGGTATGTTTGGCTTCTGACATTTTAGATCTAGATTTTATGATAATATGCGACTTGTTTTCTATCAAACCAAAGATTAGGTAGGTATCTATCTATTTTGCCATTCAACGATAATATTTTGATTACGGATTTAATGAACTCTCTTAGGAACGTAATCAAGACAAGACTTAAAGAATGTAGTCCGTCGTTCCTTTTGGAGTTATCTAGTTCCACTGGTTTTATCTTTTTAGCTAGATTGCGTGGAATTTAGTACATAACAACATACGTGCTATGTTATTATTATTCAGTTCAGGTTGTGGGTGTACCTTACTAACTTACATTTTTGTCTTTTGGCATAGTTTTGGGATTTAATTTGTTTACAAATGTTTCGTAAGTAGATTAGGAGTTGCATGTCCCCAGTTTTAGGCGATATGTCCGTTTGCACCATCGACATATAAACCATCACCTTGGAAAGTGTTGGATTAAGGTTTTGTTCAGCAACCAGTTGTTTCCAGTACTAAATAACACGATGAAAATTGTACTTTCCTCACATACCTACAAATATTTATCTACAATTTTAGCTCGTTTGTTTAGGTAATTTAATACGTGGTAAAATAATATTATACCAATGTGGTTAATTAGGTATTACTAATTTAAAAATGATTATGCTATTTATTGTTATCTGAACTGTATCTATTTTGAGTTATTTATCGACACCTACATTTAACGCTATTGCGTCGATACCTGTAATAGTGACATAAGTACATTATGTATACATTATTATACCAGTTGTTTAATTATTTTATGTTTTAGCAGGATGTTATACTTTCTCAACTATAAACGACGAAGACGTCCTTACGTCTCATGCTATCATTATAATTTCAAATAAATAAGTTTCAGTACCTACTTCTTAAAATTCAGTTACGTTTGAGAATTTCGGCATCCGTCTCCTGCTTTTAGGGTCAAACTTGACAATAACAGATAAGAATGTGACCTATGGTTTTGACACGGTGGTGGTGCAAACGGGCATAGATAAGTTATGTGTTTCAAAAGTGTTCATTTTTATTCATAAGTAGGTAGTTTACAGCCTGTGCCAGAATGTTCATTAAATGTTTTGTCGTCTGTCTTATTTGCTCTTAGTAAAAAGAGAGACGATATGACATTTATGATGGAGGTAATAGTAAACTGTGAGATATTGGCATGTTTTATTTTATGTTTATTGACGTTACCTTTGTTTTTGTGGGTAATAAGGGCTGACCGCGGCGAACGGTGTTAATTCCGGTGAGTGGGTGAACGGTTTAAATATTCCCTGCCATTCATTATTTAACTGGGCTCCTTACTGTATGTGATCGTATTACTAACACAGTCACACACCGACTTACTTCTGCATTATCATACTTTATATTTATTGCAAACGGTATTAGTGGTAGATATTGCGATTACTTTAGCGTATTCAGTACCTAAACATGTTTACGGATACATACTAATTACAAAAGTAACTATTAATAACTTTATATAAAAAAATAAAATGTTATCATTATTATCAGAAAAAAAATCTTGTCTAATAGCACTGTTCCGATGTTTTGGAAGATCAAACAGCCAATTATCTTATAAATATTTAATTTACATATAGACGGGAGTTTTTTTTATCTTTAGGTACGTAAACGAGTTTTTATTTGGTTCGTAAATAATTATAATTTTTACCTATAATGATTTTAATGAGGTACGTTACCTTAAACATGAAAAACGTGACCTATGGAATTCAATTTCCAGATTTTTTGCAATACCGCGATTTTTTAGAGACCACTAGTCATTAATTTTATTTAACCCACGTAACAACGTATCAGAATTATTATAAGTCTTTATAAAAAGAAGAATAACAACACTACTTATCTACTCTACTAAATATTCTCCGCTTTTCTTATAAATCGTTTAGTAGGTCTTAACATAATTTATCAAAGATAAAACGATTGACAGTCAACGTCCTCCAACAAACAGAGGAGCTTAGAAATATTTATGTAAATTCATATTGTGTCGCGATGACAATATGACATCCTAACGCGACTTGAACGAGGTCTATATTTGCATTTTGTTTGTATATCTACTTTGCCCATGCGTTTAGCAACTTACGCCCGCGTAAAACAACGTCATGGCGTCATTATACTAAGCACCGTGGCTCATGTTTCTAATTAAGTCTTTTAGTTAAATGCACGGGTTGTCTGGCACGCCTTGTTACTGAACATCTGGTGACATTACCTACAAGTGTTTGTTCTACAAATTAGTGAAGTGTGACCAATAGGATTTTGAGTATGCACCTGGTGTCGCTGTCGTGAAAATTGTGTGGTATTTAAGCTGCAATGAGTGGATGTGTTTTGTAATAGATATGAGCACCGTGTTTGTAGAAAGTAATGATTTTAATTCACTGTAGAATTTAGTATTAACACAACTTCCAGATCTCTATGAATGGACAGATAGCATGATCCTTGATGACTTATATTGTGATATTGCGCATGGTTGCTAGTCAATGTGAAACCATAGACCATCATATTTTTCTAAGAATAAAAACAGTATTAACCTAATCAGGCCCTGGTAGCATCAAGAAAGATGAGCCTTAAGCTTATCTACCCAGTGGCTTCTATAGTAATATAAATTTAAGCCGTGCCTTTTAAGTGCCTTCCTAAGTCTAGGGTTTTTATACTTCTTAGTCGTAGTTTAACCCAGATCAAGCAGAATTCTAGATCGGACCTGTTAGCCTAGTTGAGAAAATAATCCCGTAGCTCTTCTTCCAGCTATAGGAGGTAAGGGCGACGGCTGTTATGCATTATGGAATCAATCCAAGTTAGATACTAATAGGATGGTGAAAAACAAGGTCTATGGCTTCGCATAACAATTAATCTGGTGGAAAGAAACCTTCTGAAAAATCAAGATGGGGTGTGAATTATTTTTTGTTACGTTATAGGTACCGACTTGGAGCAATTCTTGCCAAAGAACTTCGGTCTTCCTGAAAACAGTCCTTTCTTAGAAAAAAGTCCACCGGCCACAGCGAAACCTATTCCGAAACCTAAGGCATCTGTTAGAGGTGCCATAACGAAGGTAAGTAAATTAGTACACCCTGTATACCTTTGGTTACTATAGATATATTCTTCGTGACCTAAACATGAGTATCGAAGTAAGCTTCAGTATCAAAGACACGAGCACAAAATGTACCTAAACTCACCGCGTGAGGCGGATTGAATTCCAATTAAATCCTGTTCAGATCAAAATCACTGAAACAATACCTAGGTACAGGTATAGAATGTGTCAGACCTTAGTCCTTATAAAAAAAGTACCTACCATGTACAAAAATGAAAAAAAGTATTACTTACTACCTAAATCTCCAATGTAACTATATAACTAACTCCTACAGACAAGTGTATACCCATTACCCATCCTCAAAAGTTGTTTTCTGTTCTTCACAAAAGTTAGAAACTGTATTTGTAACGAAGTACCTTCGGCTTTCCGACAAAAGAAAATGAAGTCCTTACATTATTCAGTGTTCTTTTCACCTTCAATGCTAATGGATGGCTTTGTTGGCTAAACGTCACTCCTTGTTAATAGTTAACCGAGTAGCTGTATTGAACCATGTCTATTCATACCACTACATACCCATTTTGAAAACTAGGAGAAGAAATTAGTTGGAACGTGAAAGTGAGCGTTGCAGTTACGATGTTACTTTCAGTAGTCATTTTCAATTGCCCATACCAATTTAGTGTTTCGAATGTGATCAGGTTTTCGGAAATAGCAGTTTTATAACTTGTTGTTGAAATTGCCGGATCATTTTATTTTGCACGCACATGGAAAAAAATACTACCGACCTAGGTATGTAGGTAATTGGCATGGCCGGTTTAAGCATTCCAGCTACTTTGATGACCTCTTAGGGACTCCGAATGTAGGTACTATCTACATTATTTCGTCTAAAGCGGGTATAATGAAGTCGTACCGTACTTCTCTTAAACTTAGAAATACAAAGATAACATCTTGAAGTCTCATAAATTAGATCAGATACCACACAACGCTATATGTCTCATTTTCAAGTCCTTTTGCCATGCATTTATGTGTTAATGTGGGCCCGGTTTATTGTCATATAGTTACGACACACATGTCTTAGAATTTAAAAAAATCCATATGTAGTAGGTACCTATACATAATTTCTGTAATTATGTGACTTTTATTACCCTCCGCCTTGCTAATCATTGCAACATGGACGAGTGAGAAAGATAATAAATACTTTAGTCAATAATGTGTAGTCTGCACGGCCATTACACACGCTAACACACTGGAGATGTTATTTTTCAGTCAACCGCGGAACTTCAAAGATGTCCGCACTGCAACCGTGCGTTTGGTTTGAGAGCGTTTGAACGCCACGTGGAGTGGTGCGCGGACAAAGCGAAGATATTGCCTGCCGGTCCGGCACAACCACCGCAACACATCGCTACCGCCAAACAACGACTCAATGCTCGCACGCAGTACAAAGCGCCGCTCGCCTCACGCCGCCGGTATTGCCCCATTACTTATAATACCATGTTATTATTATCTCTTATTATGGACTTGTTGGCTGACTTGCCGTTTGTGGGATATAATTTAATGATAATGTTGTTACGGCGTAGCCAGTTGCTCAGCGGTCAGACAATATCATGTATATAAGAGATCGTTTATAAGACATTTTCAATCTTGCTCTCTCAATTGAATTATTAAATTACCGTTTGTGTTATAGATCATCGCAAACACGAGACAAGTCATCAAACAGTAGATCTGCATCAGTGGATTCGTCACGTGGAGTCTCACCACCACCTGTTCCTAGAGAATATGGTGATTGTAAAGTTGGGCGCACCAGAGCTTCAGGTACTTCATGATTCTTTATTTTTAGCTTAGTTGTTTAAGAACAAAACATATGACAATATCATTCTTAACCTCTACTTAAATTTATTGTTACACATCTACAGCTGAAACCGATCAATTAAATCTTAATTATCTGGCAATTCAGTTATGTTATGCATGCACCTGCATTTATAATAAAATGTCACTCATTGTTTATTAATAACACATATTTACCCACATTTTGTTTAATAAAAAAATGTCTGCCACAATTACAGAATCCGTATCTAGCAATGATTGTCACGAAGAATCATCGCCTCACGTGCCCGTAATCAGAAACACTCGAAATGTACAAAGCAACTCGTCAGGCGATGCCAACGTGAAGGCGAGACAAGCCAGGCTTGCTAGAGACCTCAGCAGCACAAGGTATGAACATATTTATATATTAAACATTATATTTTTATTTAGTTACGTACCAAATAAGGGGAAAGGAAGGCTTTGCATATTTATCTTTGTGTTTGTTATAGTTTTAATTAATGGATTTAGTTCCTGTCTCCTTGTTTGCTACGGTGTGTCCACTGAATAAACCTATGCCTTCCTTTCCCCTTCCATAGAAAAGACCAAGACTCCCGCCCATCCTCCGTCCAACAAAGTAATACTGACACTAACCTTAAGAAAAATACTACACAAAAGCCCAGAAATACATTGAACGCCAAAAAACAACAGCAATTAAAGAAACTAGAACAGATTGTCAATAAGTACAGTGAAAACGTAAATAGTAACGATGATAAGAAAGTGCCATTAAAAAAAACAAGCGATAAGAGTCAGATACCCATACCAAAAAAGCTAAATCCTAAAAAGCTAGAAATTAATATCAATAGAAACATTAAAACAAAAACTGTGGTCAGTGAAGTTGCACCTAAACCGAATGTTGAAGAACCGAATATCGAAAAATCCAAGGCAACTGCAAAGGGTGTTTCTGAAGCATCTGTTGTTAAGAGAAAAAAAAACAGTAAAGAAAAGACAAGAAAAATAAAACCTGAACCGGTGAAGGTAGCTAAAGAAAATAGTATGAGTTTAGACAGTCTCGAAGAACATCATGTCGGTTCAGACTCTCTCATGAGTGATCGAGATAGTCATTCGGTTGGCATCAACACAGAACTTTTGTGCATGCCATGTGTGATACATGAAAATCTAGACCCAAAAAAATCCGGTAAGAAAAAGAAAAAGGGCCACATAGAACATACAAAAGAATCTAATGATAACATTCCCGAACCAAAAGTTCAATTATTATATAGGAATCCAACAATATTGAAGTCTGGTCAAAAGCATTCTAAATATATTACAGAGGATTATTCAAACTCCAACATTAATATTTCCATATCTACACCCAGTACTTCAGGTAATTTAATTTCTGACGAAAGGGATTCTACGGTTGATATTAGTCAATGTGAAATGTCTGATAGAAATCTCATTGTAAACATAAACACATTTGAAAGTAGTGTAAGTACAAATGTTAATGTTGACGTTGTTGAGATAAAAAATACAGAATCGAGCAAAGAAATTATTGAAGAGATTCAACAACAAGAACATAGTGCAGAATTAACTGAAGAAATGCATACTTTATCTGAGGAACATTTTGAAGACAATAATTATGAACGTGACTTAAGTGCAGAACTGTCTAACGATTCTGTAGAAGAAAAGTTTGACGACGAAGCGGATAACGAAGTAAATGAAATTGAATGTCGTCACGGGAGCGGTGAAACCTACACTAAGTTTACAGAAAACGCAGATGATTTACAGGAATTTATGAATATGACTGATAAATTGATAAGGAATGATCACATTGACGAAGAAAGTTCTAGTGTTGACAAAGGTCTTCAAGACTTGCACACGCCTAGAACCAATTCGATTGAAGCACTTCAAGACTTACCTATTGCCGAACCACCTAAACGTGTATTCTCAGATACATTTGAAGAATTGAAGAGCGAGTTAAAAGAACTACTCCAAAATAATAAAAGTATTGGCGATGTAGTGACAACAAATGAAGTCAATGATGACTCTAAGGAAAACCGTGCAGATAAAGAGGTTGATGATATGGAACACATTACAGTTTATAAACTGAAATTGTATGGTGAAAAGAATACAAAGGAATCTACAGAAGTAACGCCTCAATTTAAACTACCGCTAATAACAGACACAAAGACCCCAGGGCGTAGAGTAGAATGTAGTAAGAAAAATAGGCACAATTTATATAAATCGCATAAAAAGTATAATATGTTGGCTGACAAAAGTCGAACTGGCGTAGAGTATCAGACGTTTATTGTTAAGGACGACATCCTTAGTGATAACCAGTCAGTATCGTCAGACGTGCCGCCATTGAAACTGCCGCGTATTGAGAAAAAAAGGTTAGATTACTTCGTTTGTGCAGTTTCCTTTATATCCTTTTCCGTTTACCCCTTTATGACTGTATTATCTTATCATCGGTTTAGTTCGCAAATAATTTCACACTGTCTCTCAAGAAACAGGCCTCTCAGCCTACTTTGAGTGACAGGGTTTATACAAATTAACTTTAAATTTTGTACTTCAAATTAATGCTGGTTGTATTGTGAAAGTTATATTTGTGTTAAATAAAAGTTTGTTTATTATAATAATACTAAAAAGTATAACATTTCATTATGTAGAATAACAGTAGCAATCTAAACCGATGATATGAATTATGTTCTGTTAATATATCCACCAGTAATACTTCACAAATATTTTACAGGATTGACGACAATTACGACCCATTTGTATCAGCTGCTAGGCAAATGAAAGAGCTCATGTCCTCAGACACAAACATTCCTAAAAAAATACAAAACTCCACAAAAGACCATAGTAGAACCCTTCCTGCCCTACAACCTGCCAAAGACAAGGGCTCCTCTCCCTACCTTCGTTCTGATAACACAAAAATGATGAAAGACACGCTCAACAAAACATACCAAAAGACACCAACACTCCAACGAATGAAATCATTCGGCAGTACTAACAATGAAAACAGTACTAACACGTTAGGCGGTAGATGTAGTTCATTTAGATTAAATAGAAATGACAAAAAACCCAGTCCGAAGTTAAATACTACTTTTACAAAGTCTAGTAAAGAAAACATTAGTACCGCGGAGAAAAATTACTTTAATAGAAATAGTAGCTTAAATAGATCATTCTCTAGCTATACAGCTTCGAGTTACAGCACACCAAAGCCGAAGGAGAAAATCCCAAAAATCGCCACATCGATGTATCACAGTTTCCAACGAACAACTATTAAGCAACCACTTAAATTAGATAAAATAAAAAGAGACGACGACAAGAAAGAATTTGTTAATTTAGATGCTATACTTGCTGACGACAATTCTTCGATGACAGACAGTAATTATATCGACCCTAGACTTATAAATGAAAACGATAATTTACCAATCAATGTTAACACTATATTAAATAACCCCGATATGATCAGTAGTATGGAGTCTCTACTAACAACAGAAAATTTGCCTGCAAAATTTGACTCTTTCCATACAGTTAATCAAAATAACAATAAGGTTTTTAATAACAATCACACAAATATAAATCATAAACCAGACAAAAACGAACCTAACAATAATGTTAAGAAAATCAGTCCCCTAATCGTAGATGATCTAACTATTCAATATGATAAAATTATGCATTCTTTAGAACAAAGCATAGCCTCTAAAGCATCTATCAGAGATGATGATTCTCTGTGCGAGGATTTTGATCTCGAGGAATTCATGACTTCCTTTGATGAAGAAATACACAAACATAAATCAGAAACAAAACGAACTTGTAGCTCCACAACTAGAATAGTTAAACAATCCGAACTTTTTGACAGCAACAGAGCGTCAGAAATGAATAGTATTAGCTCTTCTCCCAAAGTTATGAATAGTATGAACCCTGTTAACAAGTCCATGTCTCTTAATTTTAGCAGTAATAATGTAGCGAATGAAAACCTTTTCCCATCTTCCGTAAAACGTTCCACATCCCTCCTCGATTCCATTCAAAAGAAGAACACTCTGAAGATGGACAGTGGAAGAAGCCGTCACAAATCCGATCAAATTGAACAAGATATTATGCAGTCCTTGAAAGATTTCGACAAATTTTATGAAAATGAGAAAAATGAAAGTTTGTCGAATAAACAGACCAACTACAATGGAACGGCAAAAAGAGTTAAGTCGGAGAAAAAGACAAAGAAGAGTTCTGAGAACTTGACGAATGGAAACTATACACCTAATGGCAAGGCGAGCAATGATTCAGCTTATAGCAGGTTAGTCAGGTAATAGTTTTATAAAAATAATGGCAAATAGCATGTCTGCAATTATTTAAAACGTAATCATATTAAACAACTTTCAGCTTAAACAGAATATCGCCTTCAAAATTATCACTTTGTACACCTAAAGAGCCGAACGGACTGACGTCTTTGGAACAAATCCCGGCGGGGTCAGATTCGAGTGGCAAGGAAGACGCCAGGTCGGGCTCCAGCGATGAGTTTCTGGCGATGGAACGGTCGGCGGAACTGGACGAACCGCTGCCATCAGATCCTCACGACCAAGATAGTCATGTCAAAGGTGCGTTGACTAACTTAACGACCACTATACATTACAAAATGAATTTGAGCAATTCAATAATGTTGCTTACTTCCAGACAAACGCGTATCATCACGGACATCATGCCGCAGTTCACCTTGGCGCGCAGCCGCTGGTTCACTAAGTTCGAGTGGGTCCGAGGCATCGTTGCATCGCGGACGACGAGATTCCGCACCACGGCTTTCACGTTTTTGCCACGAGTGCGGAAACAAATTCCCAGTAGACAGCGCCAAATTTTGTATTGAGTGCGGCGTGAAAAGACTCGTCGTGTAGGGAACGACAACATAGAATGTGTCGTGGAACCGACTTCTAGTCTTATAAGTAGTGCCGGTTTTATGTAGGCGTATGATTGAGTAGTATTCAGCCGGATATCGGTCGAGGCTGGATCACGTACCTTTCGGGTATTTCCACAAAACGTGGCCGTGTTTTTAGCGTGCGTTTCGAAGTTTGTTGTAGATGATATTGACGAAATACCTACATAAGTATTGATATCATGGAACGATACGTATCATTAATGAGCCAATTTACTAGATCTGGACAGTGAAACTCTTTATGGATACCCAATTTATAATGTGTTCTACGATTTGCGTGCTGAAAAATCCTTTGTCGATGTTATAGTTAAGACTAAGCCTTATCATGATAAAATATTGCGTTGCATCGCGGCACGATGCATAAAAATACGGATTATGTATTTACACAGTCTATGTATTTATTGTTTATTGCGGAATTGGTTTGTAAATCTATGGATTATTTGTTATATACCTTAGATTTACCTCAACCTTGAGAAGTACCTATATTTTTTATACTTAGTGAAATATATCAATAACAAACCTATAGCTACGCACAAATCGACAATCTTGGACCACTACTTAGATAAAAAATTTAAGCTTCTCTTTAAATGTAATGTAGTTATCTTTATATAGTAATAACGTAATATTATATACAAAACGTTACCAAATTGCTATAATTTATGAACTAATTTGTGCCTTCACGTTTACCTAGAATAAATTATGCTGTTTTCTGTTAATGTAATGTCTGTTTTGTTTGCAAACTTTAGATTTCTGTTGCAACTGTTAGAAATGAAGTGGTGTTGCTTCACTATTGCCACAGCAAAAGTAAGGTACTAACCTATCAATTCAATTTTTAAACGGACCGCTTATATATGAAATTGTTATATAGTGGTTAACTATTTACCTACAAAATGATTTGCCCAGGGTTAGATAACATATCAAACATGTTCAAATAAGTTTGCCATTTACTTTTGCTGTGGTCATAAGAAGACACCCCTGGCCAGGGTAGCCTTGGAAATTAATATCTGTGATATGTAAACATTTTGGTAGAACAAAAACATTGTCATGGAAGGTGGTATGAATTCAAAAACATCAAGTGCCAATTTGTTTGTGCTCTGGTTTTGAATTTGTGTATATTTATATTTTTTACATATTGCCATTGCTAGTGAACACCTTTTTTTTTTAATTTATTAATTATTTTGATTACCCTTCCAAGGATTTCCATTAACATCTCTACAACACATAGTTGGCCATTTTAACAAGACTGATTTTATTTTCAAAGTTTTCGAACTTGATTAATCCTTAGTTACTGTTGTATATTGTTTTTAATAAAATAACGATTTTATCATGTAATAAATTAACATTTTAATAAATGATAATATGTTGTTTTATTTATTTTCACAAATTTCTCGTACAGCAATCCTCGCTTGGTCTTATTATGGGGATGTCATATAAATTTTATATGATATGCCCATAATAAATCAGTATGCAATTGGGTATTTGAATGTCAAGTCAAATCAGTATCTTTTTTATAAAATGTCAAAACGATTCGTTCTGTACAGATTTGTATGCAATTTAACATTGTGACGTCATTATGTTCTGGTTTCAAATCATTTACTTTTAGTATTTATTTTGATGATTATAAATACAAAAACATATTAAATTATGCACGAATATATATATTTAAGATCATTTAAATGCATATTATTACTTGGTAAGTGTAAAATAATTTATTGTCATGGATTGATTTGACATTCAAATAGGTACCTAATTAGCACGGGTGTATCCCAGGGCCGGATCTAAGAGGCGGCGGGGGCAAGCCGGGGCCGGGCCCCAGGCGCTACGTTTGAGGTATATACAGGAGTGGGTTACCTTAAATATTGTAGATAGAACATTTTACTGAAAGAAGACCATGATTTAACCATTTAAAAATAATTCGAACTGCATAGTAATCGCCTGCCTGGACTGAGTATAGAACCCGCAAAATATGAAAAAATGAATGAATGTATTTACGATACCAATGGAAAGGGTCAATCATTAGGAATAGGTACTTTTTTCTAAATAACATAGTACCTATGTATCTTAAATGGAAGGAAAACCAAAAACACCACCGAACTGCAACTTACAACAAATTTAACTTAACAAATGCTCAAAGCGTGTCCTATTCTGTAATAAACAAGTTAGCACACTTATATACACATTCTTTGGCGAATCGTAACTGATATTCAAAAGTAAATGATAGTCTTGAAAGTCATAACTTTATGAAATCCTGTATTTCCACATTCTTTGGCGAATCGTAACTACACTACAGGACTTCATAAAGTTATGACTTTCAAGACTATCATTTAATTTTGAGTGGCAGTTGCAATTCACCTAAAAAAATGCCAAGATACAGGATTTCATAAAGTTATGATGTTCAAGACTATCATTTACTTTTAAAAGCCAGCTGCTATTTAACCGAGAATATTAAAAACACAATATTCATTAAGTTATGATTTTCAAGACTGTCATTTACTTTTGAAGGTTAGTTACGATTCGCCAAAGAATGTGGAAATACTGGTTTTCATAAAGTTATGATATACAGGGTGACTTTGAAATCAGTCGACAAATTGATAGGGGAGTATCAGCACCGTTAGTACTTACATTATGCATTGACAAATTGCGAATTTAAATTGTAAAAAAAACATCCGATTTTATTGCTTAAAACGACGGTGACAGGTCTATTATGGTTTAGTAAACTAAAAGAATCAGTACATTATCATTATTTCCATATGTCTAAAACTTAAACAAATAAATAAAATGAACAAAGTTTAAAAATCGTACGACGCGCTATAAAAATCATATGATCATAATTTCGTAAAAACGTAGTTCATTCAAAGGGTCATTGATCATAAACACCAAATAAAGAAAGTACAGAAGGTAACATTCAAACAACGCGCTCAATAACAACGGACACTTAAACACCGTTCACGGACACAAAATCTCGCGTCGCCTTCCGAACTACGTGGTCTAAAGTGATATTTATACCCTGTTCCATGTGAACGATGTGTATGTGCGCGTCGCTACGTATGAACGTTATCTTCTGTACTCTCGGTGTTTTGTGTAATGCACTCCCGACGACAAACCCGATCGGGGATTCCGCCGGCCGGCACGTGTAACGCGGGTGGTGCCGCTGGGGGGAATGAAACATACCGATATCGATACTTTTTCGAAATCACATACTTGTAAAGTAGCATTCTTGAATTGAAAACACAAATCATACTTACTAAGAACAATTAAATACATTAATACCAACACAGCATGCGAGTCACTTCAGTCCTCGTAAGTACAAGTACGAGTGAATAATTACAAGTATGTAACTAAAATAAGTAATGATCATTATCTACGGAAATTTCGATGAATTTCATTTGCTCCCATAGTATGGCGCGGGCGCGAGCCAATCGTTGCAAACAATTTCACCAGTCGGACGAAAGCTTAATTAGGTGACGGTCGTGTGCTGCATAAAAAAGTAATCGATTGTGTAGTTATCGAAGTTGTGTACTGTTAAGTGATAAGTTTTCGAAGATGCCTAGGGGTACGAGAAGAAACAGTGAACTTTTTGATAACCAAAAAATTTTAAATGTGGTGATTTGGTATAGCCAAACTAACAATTTAAAGGAAACGCAGCGAAGATACTAAGAGTCCTTAGAGAGGATACTAAGTGCCACTCGAAACCTTTTGGACTTCGGTAAGTAGTCTTCATGTTCCCACCCATGCCATGTAAAAGTATGAAGGAAAAATTGGTTTTACATTGTTTTGTTTCGCGGCATGATAGGTAGGTTAGGTACAGATAGTTCGTCGATTCGTTACCGTACCTAAAATAAGGCAGTGGACTGTATAAATATTATAATGGATAACAAAGAATCGTACAACTGTTAGTCGCGGTACTTAAACGGCTATTACACCCTGAATCAGGGCCGTAAATCGAGGTGGCCTTGAAAATTTGTTAGAGAATTAGGGCCCTAATTCTTATTACACCGCTCTTTTTAAGGATTTAGGGTCCCTGATTCAGTGTAGTGTAATAAGCGCATTAAATATGAGGACAAATAAATTGACACAAAAATGAGGTGCGCGAGCGCGGTTGTGCGTTGAATACATGCGCTGCGGTGCGGCGGCGGGCGCGGCGACCGGGGAGTCCCGCTCCCGCAACCCGCCGTCCCCTCCGCGCCGCCTGAGCGCGGCGCTCGCTATGTTGACTGAATGACTCAACACTCTGTCGGTATTCATTCATGCTCACGGAAACAAAAACGGCGGCGCATGGAGTTACATATTAGATACTAATGTATTTTTTTTGTATTTTAAAGTATCATAGAACATTAATATTTTCTTCTAATAATATGTCCTAAAAAATCTTGGATACACGCAGGTTTACTCATTGAAGTTTGTCGACTCAATTCAAAGTCTTCCTGTATAAGACTATCACTATCATTTACTTTTGAATGGCAGTTGCAACTCGCCAAAAAATGCACAAATACAGGTTTTCATAAAGTTATGATTTTCAAGACTATCATTTACTTTCGAATGTCAGTTATGATTCGCCAAAGAAAGTAAAAATACAGGATTTCATAAAGTTATGATTTTCAAGACTGTCATTTACTTTTGAATCGCAGTAGCAACTCGCCAAAGAATGCAAAAATACAGGTTTAAATTAAGTTATAATTTATAAGACTATCGCTTACTTTTGAATGTTAGTTGCGATTCGCCAAAGAATAAAAAAACAAAATCCAAGAATGCAAATGGCACGATTTCATTAACTTATGATTTTCAATTCTATCACTTAGTTTAGAACTTTTTTGATCATCCAGTTCTGGCGACAGTACAATCAGATAATTTATCGGTAACTTATTCCATCACTTACTTTAGGGATATTGTAGCATTAACTAGATTTGCCACAAATATAATTCAATAATTTTGACATTCCGTTTTTGATCATCTACTTTTGCAGTTGACTGTACTATGTATTTAGAAAAAAATAGTCGCTCTGACTGGTTTAGTGCTTTTTCACATTACGCGGGTTCGACTCCCGGTCAGACATGCGATTATTTAAAAAAACTATGTATGGAGTTCTATTCATATTTAAAATCAAATGAAGTCTTATTTTAGTAAAATGTTCTATCTAAGTACAATTTAAGGTGTCTGTGTGGCATATTTTTGGGACATCCTGTAGGTATATAGTATGTTGAAACAGTACAAACTGTTATGTTCAAGGGGGCACTAAACGCTATCAAGGAGCGCCAAAGCGCCCCGCCTCAAAATAATCCTAGATCCGGCGCTGGTGTATCCTACTGTTAGGGTTTGGTTTCCGCACTTGGTACTTAAAGTGGGCCCTTGTTCGTGGTGTATCCCTCTATTGCTATTTTGTATTTCCGTTGATGGAAATAGTGTATCGTTAGTCCCAGTTAGTATATAGACCGGTAGGCGAACGCCAAAAAATGCAAGCATTTTATAAAGGCTGTTTTTTTCATATTACATCACATTAGTGGAGTAAAGAAATACCCTTCCGTCAGTCAGCTGGATTCCTTAGCGTTTGGTGTACAGGACTTAATCGGCTACTGACAGCATCTGTTACAGAGTTATACTGACTGACTGATGGTAATGTAATTCTGATAATATTCTTTACCGGTTATACTAAATTTCATATCACGCATTCGATAGCAGGCGCAGATCGAGTACGAATAAAGAATACAACTTTAACGCAGGACTGACGCGCCTGGTTACAAAATTTTGCATGACCAACAAACTTAAAACTTATTTTGGATTAATATACTGCTAGAAAGCAGTTATTAATATACGCAAAACGGCTGGCAGGAGCTGGATGCGAGAAGCCGAAGATAGAACAAAGTGGCGTGCAATTGGAGAGGCCTATGTCCAGCAGTGGGCTGCGATAGGCTGATGATGAGAAAGCAGTTTCACGATATGTTAAGGTCATTCAAAAAATATTAACCTGCCTCTGCGCCAAACGCTAAGGAATCCAGCTTACTGACCAAAAGGGTATTACTTTACTCCACTAATGAGACACAATATCAAAAAATTAGCTTTTATAAAGTGCTTGCATTTTTTGGCGCTCTCCTCTTGGACTAATACATTACAAATTAAGAATAATTGTTCTAATAAACTACACATATCGTTACAAGGTTACGTCAGTGGACACGTGTTTGTTTAAGACTTCGTCAATCAGCGGACATGGCGCGATAGCGGCAGGGTGCTGACGGGATGGCGTCGCTGCGTGGATGGCACACGTGACGATCCCGCAAAGATCGCGAAATTTCAAACAATATCTCCACCGTGTCCATTTTTGTGAATTTTGACAACGCTGGCGACAAGTCGGGCGCGACGTACTACCGTTGCGTCCGACTTGTCGCCAGCGTCAGTTTGTCTAATCAATATTGAATTCCCATAGAAAACAACGTATAATATCGCGCTGCCGTGCCGTCCCGCTCGCGCTCTGTCACACCCGATTGTTCCCAGTAGTTTCGGTGAAGAAGATCCGTGGCGGAACTACTGGGATTTTTTATTCCCAGTACTTCTGCTGTACTTTTCTCTCTCCTTTCTTTTAATTAATGTAGAACTTTTCCATTTTAGTGATAAGAAATATAAAATTATGAAAATAAAGCATAAGTTCACATATGGGCGCGGGGTTTTTAACTACCTTCGCATGGTCTTCGTAATAGTGAATTGTTTGTTGAATAACAACATCTTTTGGCGTTTGTAAAAGCTCCGAAACCTTGGAGTGCGGACTGTATGTAGTCTTAATTCGGTAATTCTTTATTGCCGTTAAAATTTAGTCCTTAACTTTTTTTATATATCGCATACGAGCTGGCACTCTGTCTGTCGTCTTTTACTTCTAGTTTTCGTTGCTTCTTAGTACCGCCTGAACATGTGAAAGTTGTTCATCTATTTGTTAAAGAAGCTACAACGAACTGTAAGTGTCGCTTAGATAAAGATGTTAATTCCTATCCATGTGTGTGTAGGTTTTCAGTATACTGTGTCTACGGGTACTATTTTGTCTCGCCGAGACCTTCACAAATTTGGGTACAATACCCAAAGTTCATATGTGAATTTGATGTTTCGTAGGATCTAGTTGAATATATTTATCGAAGCGCGAGAGATACGTTACTAAATAAAATATTACTGAACCAATACTACGACGAATTTTAATTTTTCCAAGAATAATGGTATACTAATTTCGTCTGAAATGAGTGGTGTTTGTATACATGGAGGTTGAGGGAGTCTTGATAGTTCTTACATTAATATCACAATTATGTTAAAATTTTACTTTGAAAAAGCCCCGCATCCGAACAGAAGCACTTAAAAATAAAACCAAAGTCGATTAAGTATTACAAAAAAAGAGATATTTGATATATTTAATTATTTATTTTTTTTTCATTTTATGTTGCCGCGCCGTCCCACCCCGTCCGTTTTTTGACGAAAGCTTTAAACAGTAGGGATGTTACCCAAAACATAACACACATGAACGATCTATTCGTTTCTCTTTAGATAAAATCACTTTAACAAAGTGATAATATATATGCGCTTCATGAAAAATTAAAACGCCTATCCAAATTTAGCTCATTATATGTATTGTTTGCCCTTAGAATTTGCTTTTTGTCGTAATGGGATATAATTATTAGGAAATTGTTGTTGTGATACACCCTTATGCACAGACTAGTTGGTCCAGTAGTACTTTATTCATAATTCTATGCTTTTAATGAGCGAGTATTATTCAGAGACTGTGTGTGAAGCGTTAGTTTTGTCATTCAAAAGGCAAAAGTAATTTAGTAATTCTATATTAATACAACCATAAAATGTATGTTAAGTAATTATTTAATACTCTTTTAACTACTTCTTTCAACAATTTTATTTACAACATTAACATTTGAGATTAGGAAATAAATCTTGGAGAAGATCTAAAAAATGGAGTTTAGGTTCAGAATGTCCAATTCTTATAATGTCCAACGGTTTCCTAATGTCTAATTCTCCGAATGTTCAATTCCTAAACTATCAAAAAATAAGAATTCAAGAACCGCTTTTCAATTTTTATACCAAACTGTAAAAACAAACAAATTTAGGTACAAATCATATTAGTCAATGTAAAACATAATATTCATATGTTTCTTCAAATAAGCGAAATTGTGTTTTTTTACTATTTTTACTGTTAGGTATACTCACACAAGTAATTAAAAGCGCCTTTTTAGAATTTGGTAATTTTAACAATATTTCGGGAATTTGATATTTCGAGAATTGGACACTTAGGGAATTGGACTTTGTGGTAATTGCCTACATAGCGGTAATTTAATATTTTGTTGGACATAATGAGAATTGAACATTCTGAACCTGAACAAATAAATCTTATACATACAAAATGGATAAGAGTAGATGTACAAAAATACTACAAACTATAATTATTTAACCGAGTACTTAATAAGCATCAGGTAGGTTATGCTAAAGTCTAAGCATACTCCTGTGTCCTTTCTTTGTTGGTATGGTGCCTCTTACCCTCAACCTCCTTAGGGCCTCACGGAGATGTTTAGGCTGCAGTGGACCTGGTTCTCCTGACTTGTCCAATACTTCAAGAGCTGAAAGACACAATATTAAGTTTATGAATGCCGAGCTCATTTTATAATTAAGATTGTAATTTTAATTGAAAAAGCCTAAGTACATACATTATGCAAAATATCTAAAAAATGTACATTTATGATACGAGGGTGGATCGAAATATTCGCGGCCTACCACATAAATACTTGACTTATTTTAATGTAACTGACCTCATTCGATTTGTTTACTCTCTGGTTGTCACATTGTAAAATTCTGTCACAATAGCATTATCTGTTTTTAAATTAGACTGAATTTTGTGAGCCTAAGTGCAGCGTTTTTAAAGAATGGAGAAAATTGAGCAACGTGCGGTCATCAAATACCTGTTTAAAAAAAAACTGACTCCAAAAGAGATTCACGAAGATATGTCAACAACATTGGGGGAATCTGCTCCATCGTATACGTCTGTGAAAAAGTGGGTTGCAGAATTTAAACGCGGACGAGAGAGTATTGAAGATGACCCTCGCTCCGGCCGGCCTACGACGTCTACGACTGAAGAAAACATTGGGAAAATCTGTGATCTGATATTGGCAGATCGGAGATTGACCATCAGGGAGATTGCTGACACTATTGGCATCTCATATGAACGAACACAAAACATCATAGTCAATGAACTTGGATTTTCTAAGGTTTCTGCGCGGTGGGTCCCCAGATTGCTTTCAGTTGAACAAAAACGAATACGGCTCACGATTTCTCGCGACAGTTTGGAAATGTTTGAAACTGATCCACAAGATTTTTTGGACAGATTTGTTACAATGGATGAAACCTGGGTACACCACTACACCCCAGAGTCAAAACAGCGATCCAAGCAGTGGAAAAAACCTGATGAACCGACTCCAAAAAAAGCCAAAACAATTTTGTCAGCTGGCAAGGTGATGGCGTCAGTTTTTTGGGATGCTAAGGGTGTCATCATGGTGGACTACCTTGCAAAAGGTGAGACTATAAACTCTGCTTATTACTGCACCCTTTTACGTCATTTGCGTGAAACGATCAAAGAGAAAAGGCCAGGACTACTCGGCAAGAAAGTGTTGTTCCATCAGGATAATGCACGCGTTCACACGTCTGTTGAATCAATGGCTCAAATTCGTGATTGTGGCTTTGAATTACTGCCCCATCCCGCCTATTCCCCTGATTTGGCACCTTCGGACTTTCATTTATTCCCAAACCTTAAAAAACACCTTGGAGGTCAAAAATTTTCATCAAATGAGGAGGTTGAAACCGCGGTGGGTGACTTTTTTGAAGGCCTTGAAGAAACTTTTTTTATGACCGGCATACAGGCGTTGGAAACCAGATGGAAGAAGTGCATTGAGTTAAGTGGAGATTACGTGGAAAAATAAAATTACTTTTGTTTATATTTTATATTGTTTTCTTGCTGAGGCCGCGAACTTTTCAATCCACCCTCGTATATAATAAAACATAGTTCAATCAATTTAGGGTTTCCTAATTTAAAATGGTTTTTTATTGTATTTGTTGGAGCTTATGCTGGCTATTAAAAACACAAAAACCAGGCAAGGCCACGCACAATGTAGGGTTCCGTCAGTAGCTACCCAGCACAATAATGCGGTATAAGAAGTGGGTTTTCTATTGTTTTTGTTTCATACTACTAACAACGTTAATTAAGTATTTTTCAAATAAAAAATATCATATCATAAAATAAAAAAAACAAAATCAATAAAAAATCAATATTTGTTATTTTATATAAAAATATCATAAAATAAAAAATATTGAATTTGTACAAAAATGTTGTTACTTGTCACTTGGTCTGCTATTACTTGTAAACTTGTAAAGCCTATTCAGCTGTGATTGTTTTCCTTCTAATTTAATTATTACAGTAAATATGATTAATTTGAGATTATGTATATTAGCTAGTCATTGATATACTAACGTGATAACTCAACTAATTCTTGGAAGAATAAAATACGAACCTTCGTCTTAAAGTTGAAGCGGTTAGGTGCCATACTAATTTCTAATTAAATTAAAGTAAGACAGATTGAACTAAGAAAGAGGATTCAGAAGAATGAGCAGGACATAGGAAGAGCAAATTGTTAGACGGTCGAAGATCTCTGCTGTGGTTGGAGCACAAGTATTGAAAGTTACATGACAAGTAAAAGGAAGAAGGAGAATTAAGGATAGAATAAAGTGTAGTGAGAGCGCGCAAACTGCGTTGTTGGTGTATAGGGACCCATTTTAATTGAGAGCATTAAGAACATACATGGTCTAACTTACGAAGATCGAAGGCAGGTATATTAATTGAGGAGCTCTGCATTCAGATCAAGAACGCATACATCACTATAATCAATAAAGGGAAAAATCATCGTCTGGAAGAAAATTTTTCAGACGGTATAAAGCCCACAGAGTACCAGTAACTCTCCGACTAACACTAGTCACCTGAACTTGCCAGTTGAGGTTTGCGTCTAGTAAAATGGCGAAATTCTCGACAGATGAACTTAAAGGCATAATGGAATCGTTATAGATGAATAGTGGCAGCAAGTAAACGGCTTAAGATGCGTTGACTCCCTATCACAACTGACCCAGACTTAATAGCGTCCAGATTCCCATTAATCTGTGTAATGGCCTTAGATAAATCATTCACACTTGCCTGAGCCTACAACTGCAAGTCTTCAGCATAAAAATGAAATGCACATTAAAGAACTTTAGTTATGATGAAAATAGATAATAGCAAAAAGAGAAAGAATACCGCCTTGAGGAACACCAGCTTCAATATCGCGCTACCTCGACGAAGAATAGTTCAGGCGCACTGACTGCTGGCACCCCCGAAGATAGGATGAGAACCAATCAAGAGCAATCCACATAGATCCACAACTGAACCCGATTTACAAAAAAAAAGAGTTGAGACGAAGTTCGCCGGGATAGCTAGTATATATTATATAGATTTTGACATACACAGCGGGCAAAAGCTAGGCAAAATATGCCTCCTAATAAAATTTCTTACCTTCTTCCACAACTTCTCCTACAAATACTTTGGCAATACCGGACATAGCTATGACTACATTTTGACCAACAGAACAACCAGTGATTGTCTGCATTAGCCTCTTAATAGCAGCTTTAGGGAAGGCAGCCCGTCTGTACATTTCATACCGGTCCAGTTGTTCTTCTGTGAAGTTTGAGACTAGAACTCTGTAATGAAAAATAATAGTTGATATTTCTTAGAACAAAACAGAGTCAAAGACCAACAAGTTGTCTCAGTGATTATGACTTGAAGAGTAAGACTACTGTCCAAAGTGTTGGGAAGCCTGCGGTGAACTTTAAGGGTATTCCAGCTCTTTGACTAAACCTTATAAATTAGTTTACTGAGTGAGTGTTACCCATTAAAATTAAGAACACAAGATTTGACTACTGTCAAATCAAATAAAAATATTCAAAACTGAGGAATGGCCTAAATTTAATAATTTTTAAATTATTTTTAAATATATTAATATATTATTAATTATTAATATAAAATATATATATAAATAATTTATATAATATTATTAATCTAAATTAATAATTTTTAAAATATTTTTTTTAATTCTCAGATTTGCCTGTTTGACACCTCACAGTTGTACCGTCTTATTGAGGAGGCCTGACTTAAGGTGATAATAATTAATGAATATAATGAAAACAGACTCAAACTTATCCATACTAATATTATAAATTATGAAAGTAACTCTGTCTGTCTGTTATGCTTTCACGCTTAAACAGCTAAGCTGATTTAGATGTATTTTTTATCATTCATTTGGTATGGAGATAGTTTGAGTCCCGGGGAATAATAATAGGATAGTTTTTATTGCGATAACCAACATCCACGCAGGCCGAGCTGCAGGCGAAAGCTTGCAAGCTTTCACCCGCAGCTCGGCCCTGAATATATTTAAAAACTAAATTAACTATATATATTTAAAAACTAAATTTTGACTCAAAGAGTGTCACATACTGCATCTTTTCCCGCTCCTCTTCTTCCAATTCCTTCTTACTCTTCTTCTCTCTTTCCCTCTCATTTATTAGCATTTCTTCTGTCATATGTGAGTCATAAATATTAGCTGTATCACTTTGTTGAAAGTCAGTAATATTAGGCACTACTGTGTTGTCTATACTCTCTTCAAGGTCCAATTTTTCATACTTGTCTTCAGGATTTTCTACCTGCGATTGTTCAAGAGTTGTATGGTCAAATGAGTAATCAGTTATGTATGGTTCATACTGATCAGTAATTGTATCTGGTTGTGAACTAATGAAGGTGTCAGAGTTATCTGTGTATATGTTGCCGAGTTCATCAGCTCTGTGAATCATTTCCACATTTTGGGAGCTATCGGAATATGCCTCAATGACTTCGCTCTCTATGGTGGCACTTGGTGCAGTTTCTCCATAGTTCATTAGAGTTGTGTCTGAAATGAGTAGAAATA
This sequence comes from Herminia tarsipennalis, assembly GCA_945859575.2. Taxonomy (NCBI): domain Eukaryota; kingdom Metazoa; phylum Arthropoda; class Insecta; order Lepidoptera; family Erebidae; genus Herminia; species Herminia tarsipennalis. Next base: position 14,000,700 of record OX243846.2, on the reverse strand, counting down.
TGAAAGTTAGCTTTATGTATTATATTATTTTTTTATTTCATAAGCCTGTATATTAAAAGAATAATACAAAAACTAATACAACATGTCCTATATTCAATTATTTTTATATAGAAATTTTATTATTTACATGTTATTTATTACATATGATTGGGCTTTATGGCCATTAAAATATGATTGGGCTTCTTGTGATATGTTACATTATATTGAAGATTCATTTCTAGGCAAGTATTTCATTGAATTACAAATAACACATAATCACTTACATTCAGGTTCATCTTTTAGCAACTTTTCTTCTATTTCTAGTGATATCTCCTGAGAATCATCTTCGTTAGAGTCACTGTGTTCTAATTCTTGTGCCAGTTCATCCTCTGAAAGTTTTAATACATCATAAACTACTCCAAAATACATCTCCATCTGTATAGTAATAACTATAATAAAGTAGCCTTTAAAGAAGAAAATAGAACAGCCTAATAACATACATACCTCTTAATCTTTCCGCCTCAGAGAGGCCGTCACTGCTAGGATTCTCAGCCATGGCTTTCTCACTCACAATTTCTTCAAATAACACAAAAGTATCAATCTAATTTGTAACCGATGCAAAATATTTACGCATTTTACGAGCAGAACCGAGAACGAGAAAGAACCCCTCCAATTTTCTATTTCTGCAATAGACGATCACAATATTATAACACAAAAGTATTGCTATCTTTATCTCTGTTATATTTCATAGATTATGTTGTCTTTCTTCATTACAATCGCTCATGCAAAATTTGCAAAATTAATCAAATCAGAACTCGTAACGCAACCATTCTCGCTTCTGGCGACTTACGGAGTCCGGACATTTAAGTGACAAAGGTTTTCTGCGTTTTTGACATATAATTAAGGTTGTTTCCAAGATTGATTGTTGTTTCCAAAGACCATGTAAAATATTTGTTTCGTTTCTTGACGAATAGTGATGCCTGTAAAATCTCCCACTTATACGTACCAAAACTAGCAAGTGGCATTTCTTAATTTATATGACGTCCGGCAAGGAATAAATCGAGGTACCAATACCAACCCTGTTTAGCTACAAAATCTGAGACTAGAAACGACAAAAAAAGTGTTAAGTGTAAATCTAACATATGATTTTTTAGGGTAATGTCGACTGGTAATGATAATATTTTTTAAAACAAAAACACTCACACACAACTAGTCTGTGCACGTGAAGTTGGGTTAGTCTGACTGAAACCTCTCTACGCATCAACAGAGGGGCGGGGGGGGGGGGGGATAAAAAAACTGGCTATTATCACAATGATACAAACATCACCTGATTAATGGGCCGCCCTTAATCAAGATTATTAAAACCATTGACGTAAATACCAGGACTGCGCCATAACTCGACGTCATAAAGAAGATAGACAAGGATAGTTAATTACGTTTTTAATGGAAACATATACATATATCAACCCATAAGATGGCCCACTGCTGGGCACGGGTCTCCCCAGTAGAACCTACTAGTATGTAGATCCTGGGGGTAATTGCCATAATCGCCACGCTTGGCGAGCAGGTTGGCGATCGCAGTAAGGCTTTAAGTACGCAGAGGACGCTGCTGCCCGTCCTCCGGGGTAAAAAATCCCTTAGTCGCCTTGACGACACCCACGGGTAGAGATGGGGTGGTACTATTCTTAAGCCGGCACCACACGCGATGTGCCGGCTTAGGAAAAGAAAAGGATGAATACCTGGTTTTTGTCCATAACATCGTAGCCGGTTTTTTTCTGTTTGGCCCACTGTGGCGAACTATGAAAACAAGTTAACGCGACATAAGTTTAATCGAATATTTGTGTATTTCACTAATTGTTGTACTGACGTAAAGGACTCGTTAAGTGTCTGGAATATGGGTGGCTGCAGCATCTTAGGCTGTAAGAGCCAGTGAAAGGAAAACCAAATGAATCACATTTCATTCGTAAGTATTACAATCTAGTGCTTATTTTACATTGCGATGAGTTAAAAATATTATATTGCATCAAAATACCTCAAGTATTAATCTTTGAAGTAGTCCTCTGATTGAATTAATATATAATATTGCAATTATTAAATTATTAAGTGTAAAATGCGCAGCTAAGTTTTAAAAAATGTCTTAAAAGGACTACGTAATTATAATAAAGTACCTAAAGTGATTTCATTTATACTACTTCAACTACCAACCAGAACCTGACGAACGGCTGGCAGCCAAAGTCTTTCTGTCGGCTTTCGCAAAGTATCTCTTCGTTTTGTAACCTAGAATAAAATACAACACAAATATATAAATCATAAATTTTTCAAAATTACATTATTTTCAAGGTGTGTTTGTTTATTAGATTGTAATACTGACGAAGGAAATGAGATTCGTTCGGTTTTTCTTTCACTGCGGCTCTTACAGCATAAGATGCCATATTCCTCACACTTATATACACTATTTTTAACGAGTTTTACCTTTACCTCAGTACACAAACAATTAGTGAAATATACAAATATTCGAATATACAGAACTCGCGTTAACTTGTTTGGCACAGTGGCATTGTTCCCCACAGTGGGCCAAGCAGAAAAAACCGGCTACGATGTTAAGGACAGAAAAGAGTTTTCATCCTTTCCTTTTTTATCGGAAACGTAAATAACAATCCTTGTCTATCTTCTTGATGATGTCACATGGTTCCTAGCTAGTAGTTTTTAATCTGAGTAATTTTGTAATCACGTTCACGATCGATACTAAATAAACCTTTGTACGAAACGTCAAGCCGTCAAATTGTGTGAAGTATTTGACAGCTAGCCTGCCTGTCAACCTGTCAGCTTGCTTCCAACGAATACTTGTGATCGCGAATGTGATTTTTGGGTCGACGTAAAATAATAATATTGTATTCCTGGTGCGGACAGAGAGTTCCATCATGAGTGCATTAATGAAAGTCGCTATTTCTCGAAGCCCTGCTTCATTGGTGAGTAGAGAGTTGTTTTTTTAAAGAATAATAGCAAGTTATGTAATCGGCAAGTGGTTTCGGAAAATGTTTGAAAGATAAAGTTCGCGTGTTTTAGTTAGGTTGCTAATGGATTTCATAAAATAAGAATTTCATAGGCTGTATCATGAACTCCTGATTTTTATAGGCAAATATATTAACTGTATTTACTTGGTATAATTCTCAAATATTTTGATCTTTAACACAATATGTCATTGAATTTAATAAATTTAAACGCTTTCATAAGATATTTTTGCTATATTACTTGATTTGAAAGCTGTACAGGTCCACGAATTGTATGGGGATAAGAACTAATCATAGTAAAAATAAACAAACAAAATCACATTCTTAAATTGCCTTATCAACAAATCTCCAAACTTTATTGATACAATAAACATATTCATACATTTGTTAGTATCACTATCAAGATTTAAATTAATCTTAATGATTACTAGCTACTGCCAGATTCTCTACAATAAATCTTGAATGATAACTTCATGTTCAGTTGGCTAAGAAAGTGGTATTACCAGTTTTGTCATAATTTCCTATGTAAAAAATAGTGTTAATTTGAGATTAACTGTCAAAATATTATAAGGGAAAATTGGGAAAATCATTAAAATGAACTTTACTCAATGTATATTGATGAAATTTGGTGAAAAAGTGTCTTGTAGTAGCTGCTACTTAGTTTGATAGCTAAATAATAAAAATAAATATCTTTAATACTTTGAATATCTTTGGAAATAACTGCTCTGAAAGTTGCATAAATTGTGCCCCCCCCCCTTAACTATTGCACCGTGTGACCAAAAAATATGAAAATACTCAGAACTAAAATTATTTCGTACATGATTGGATATACTATCATTGAATTATTGCCAAAAAACTGCGTTTCTCTACAAAAGGGCGTAAGTGCCATGAACATACGCTTTTCTGGAGATCCAATTATTCAAGTCTGCAGAACCCTACACTGAGCATGGTCCAACATGCTCTTGGCAGGTCTAATTTTTTTATTAGTTACAGAAAGCAGCTGCTAGTCAGCCTGAGGCATTCTTATAAAATTCTATGATCACTAAAAATAACATTTGTTACAGGCTTCCTACCTCTACAGAAACCTGCATTTATCAGTGGGTGGGGCCTCACCACTTAAAGAAGCATCAACAAATAACAATTCAAAGTCATACACAGTGACTGACCACAAGCATGATGCATTGGTCATTGGTGCTGGTGGAGCTGGACTCCGAGCTGCTTTTGGTTTGGTGCAGGAAGGTTTCAAGACTGCTGTAGTAACAAAGCTGTTCCCCACCAGGTCACATACAGTAGCTGCTCAGGGCGGAATTAATGCTGCCTTAGGTATCATAATTCCCACTTTATTCTATTTTTTAAAAAACAAAACCATCTGATAACTGAATGGAATGGAAGGCATAAAGAAAAATCTTAGATATTTTATATAGAGTATTATTTTTGATGCTAACTCCTGAACTTAAACAAAAGTACTCCTGTGGCTACCTAGTATTCCCTTTAAAGCAGGATACTTAACAATGTCCTTTGAATTTTTGAGCTTAAGTATTTGAACATAAGAGAACAGGATTTCTTTACAATGCCTGAAAATCCTCATCAAGAGATCACTGGGGCATTACTGTAATAGACTACATACTTTATATGTAATTTCATGTAACAGTAAATCATATATGGACTTAACAGTTACCTGTACATAATGGCCCAATCAAGAGGCTAAATGCAACATTACATCCATGTTAAAACAGTTACCTACATTTATCTTCCTATCTGGGGCATACCACAAAGTTAAGGACTCATCTTATTATAGAAAGCTTGGAGGCAATTATCATTCTTTGGTTTTAACATAACCTATTTTTTTAGGCAACATGGAAGAAGACAACTGGCTGTGGCATATGTACGACACAGTGAAAGGATCAGATTGGCTCGGAGACCAGGTAAATATGCTACACTAATGGGAGTAATTGATTAACCAGTGTTAGAATCTTTAAGAAGATTCTTTTCAACTCAATTTTTACTAGTAATAAGCCTTACATTTTCTTAATCCTTGTTGGATTTAGAAAATATGCTATGTCATATTATCCAATAGCATTGCTTGAATTTCATAGTGCATCTATATGTAAACTTGTTTATGTAGGTCTGTGGCTCATCAGTGGTAGAAAATCAGCCTTATTTATTACTAGTTTTCGCCCGCGGCTGCGCCCGCCTTGATGTCGGTTATCACGATAAAAACTATCCTATGTCCTTCCCCGGATCTCATACTATCTCCATACCAAATTTCATCTAAATCGGTTTAGCCGTTTGAGCGTGAAAGCGTAACAGACAGACAAGAGTTACTTTCACATTTATAATATTAGTATAGTATGGATTTTGCTATAAATTAAAACTATGTGACAACAATGACAACATAAATGACGATTTTTCTGTGATGACTATTCCGACACTATTTGATGCTATTGAAATAATATTATTACATTATAATAATTATACATAGATTTCAATTTCGTTCGTTCATTATTTATTTGATATAGTACTAATTATTTAATATTTATTTGATTTTTTCTCTGCTATATTCTATTTAAAATTATAATATTTGTTTTATTGACCCCCGTCTGTGTGCCTCTTGTTGGCAAAGGCCTCCCCAACTGTCTCCATTTCTCTCTGTCATTGGCTGTTCTTGTCCATCCACCCCTCTTTTCTGTTTCCTTACCTATGACTTGGGAACCAGTGCATTGTAGATTTCAACCACTTTTCTTTACCTCTGATGGTATGTCTTGTGTGCACTATCAGAAAGTCTTCTTCTTCTTCTTCTGGCAATGTAGCCAATGTGTTGGCTAATTCTGCCAATGTCAAGTGTCAGCTGTTTTGTCACATGCTCTTTGGTTTTATATCAGAAAGTCTCTTTCCCATCATACTCCTCTCCATAGCGTTTTGACAAGTTTCCAGTTTTTTAAAATAGGTTTTATTGAGTACCCAGGTTTGTCCGCCATATGTGAGAACAGACAGTATAAACAAGTGTCAAAAAGTTTACGTTCAATAGCCATTCTCATTTCTAGGTGTTTCTTGCCCTTTTTTAAAGTCCAGTATTGTTTCCATGCATTTCCTATAATTTCCTTGGATGTAAGGTAAGGCGAGATTGTTTGACCTAGATAGATATATTCGTCAACATAATTAACTTTTGTTATTGTTTACGCAGATAGGTTCTTGGTGCCAGCTCAAGGTCATGATGGCCTTAGCCTTTTCCACATTCATGATTCCCACCTTACGACTTTCTCTGTCCAGATCATTCAGCATAGTTATAGACCTTCTCCCGTCTGTGCGATGACAATAAAGTCATCTGCAAATCTAAAGTGCGACAGATTTTCACCGTTAATTTGCCACTTACATATCACAACCTAGTTACCCCCGCGGGGGTAACTAGATTGGGAGAAATGTGAGTTGCAAATTAGGGCTAAAACAGCTATTCTTCGGGGGTAATGAAGGTTGTATAAACCCGCCACTGTTTGTGACGACTCGAGCTACTCACCTCTTCTCTAACCCCGCCGTCGTGCCTCACATTTGGCCGAAGTTGAAAGTATAGTGCAGTCCGACATCTTAATTGTATAAATCCATCAAGTGGTTTGTGAGATATGAGGTAATAAAGAATAATACATGCATAACTAGATACGCGCGAAAAACGTAACCCTTCCCTACAATCGGGTAAAAAAAGTAATGAGATCAAAACGATTGGGAACCATTGAAGTAAAGACACATTCAATTTCACATAATTGTATTGTCTATGTAAAATATGTATAACTATAAACATATTTTGCTTGCCCTATTTATCATGAAGTTGCGAATATCTATTTGCTAACTAATTAACATAGTCATGTTAGTTTGTATTTACTGCTCATCAAACATGATGTGAATTATTTAATATTTGCATATGCATAAAACGTGCTACCAGCATATACAGAATGACTTTTCTTTTAGTCGACAAACTTCAAGGGGTAAACACGCGTGTAGTCAAAGTAATAGAAAATAAAATCGTAAGGAATTTTATACAGCATTTTGATTTTTGTATCGCATGCGCACCTGATTAAATTAATAATTAGGTTATTAATTAATTTGTTTAGGTATTTGATTATTAATTTATTTGTTGGGGAATCGATAATTTCATTATTAGTTAATGTGTTAATAATGTAATTATTGTTTTTTGTCAAGCGTCCCTGTAGGAGTTTATTTGTTAATTTAACCTCTCCGCTTTGTTTACGTTATTATCGATGGACCATAAAGTCTGTGATTTTTGTTTTCAATTATAATTGGCAATAGTTCAATGTGAAACGATTGTATTACAGGTACTGAATCTCCCTTATCAATTTGTCGACTGATTTAAAAGTTAACCTGTAGTATTCACACACACACATAGGCACGCACGCACGCACGCATACACGCACACACCCACGCGCGCACACACACACACGCACCCGCGCACACACACACACACACGCACGCACATCTCTCTCTCTCTCACACACACACACACACACACACACACACACACACACACACACAGAATAGTGTAGAGATAAGGATATATGACGCATGTTTTGATCTCTATTTCGTAAATTTAATGTTCATTAGTCATTATAGTTTCAGTTAAAATTAGCGTTTGCTTCATATCAGCTACACTACACTAGTTATTTTTAAAATAAATTGTATTTTTCTTAATTAAATAGCGCTAAGGTTGCTACACAATATTCATCATCATCAGCCCGTATTGTTCCACTGCAAAACATACTCGTAGGTTTACGCCACTATTTAAAATTGTTGCCAATAATTTGTGTTGCATAGGTTCTCGATAGAAAGATGCATTATTTTATGGTCTTCGACAGAGGATTTGTTGTTGTATCTGTTGATAGTACGATATACGAACATACGGCTGATACCAAGCTTTTGAAGTGTCTGGAATATGACCGACGGCTGCATACCTACTTTGTGCAAAGCGATCACTGCAATCTTATTTTCTTTAACACCCCAATCCATATTGTAATTTGATAATGATCACGAAAAAATATGAAATGGCGTGAAATCATAAGAACTTTTAAAAATAATAAACGAGTTTCAAATTCAATTCCATATTATAATTTTAATTAAAAAAAGTTAAAAAAAAGAAAAGTTTTTATGTAACAGTATTTATGGCCGGACTACTTAGATTATTTCGATGTTCTGTAGCTACAATTTCACGGTGGTTACACATGGTTATCGTTTTTAATTAAAGAAAAAACATATTATTATATTATACTAGCTGTCCCGCGCAACTTCGTCTGCGTAAATTTACACCGTGTTGGCAACATTTCTCATTGCTGCTCCGCTCCTTTTGGTTGTAGCGTCATGTTATATAGCCTTCCTCGATAAGTGGGCTATCCAACAGTAAAAGAATTTTTCAACTCGGATCAGTAGATTCCTGAGATTACACGGTCAAACAAACAAACAAACTCTTCAGCTTTATAATATTAGTATAGATTAAACTTAATTACTAATTATACTATTATTAGGTAACTAATAATTATACTATTAAACGGGCGTCCAAACGGGCCATTTTTTATGGCAATTTGTGGCGGGAATGCTTTGGCCGGCAACATGGCAGTACTTTCCAATATTGATATGATGGTTGCCGGACGATCGCTGAGCGATCGATTTTCCTGTTTTTGATTAGTTTGCAGGTTTCGTTATGATCTTAAAACGGCTTTTAAGGTTATCCATAAAACTATTTACTTATATTTGAGATGTACCAGCTACTAAGCCATCATCAACGTAAAGACCAATTAATATTTTTGGCTTCCTCTGTCTTCTAATATACAGTCATGAATCTGTAAAACTTTGCTCAACTTGCCAGAACTTAAAAAAAAAAAAAATAATAAGTTTTAAGAGACTTGAGACGAAAAACTCTATTTGTTCCGTCATTGTATCCTTCCGGCTGTTTCATGAAGATTTCTTCTTCAACTTTTCCGTTATACATATATGGAATGCCGTTGAAACATCAAATTGAATAAGTGTTAGTTTTTCTTTTGCTGCTACACCAAGTAGAACACGAATTGATCTTAGCTCGACTGGGCTAAATGTTTTGTTAAAATCTATGTCCGCTCTTTGAGAAAAACCTTATGCCACAAGTCTGGATTTATGACGCTCTATACTGCTGTCTGGGTTAGTTTTATCTAGGGGTAAAATCAACTACCTACGCAGGCAAAGCCGCGAGCGACAGCTAGTCTTTTATAAAAAAAAGACTTTGCACCACAATATTCAAGTGATTTATGCAGGGCTTTCTTTTAACCCACTTTTTAAAAGGCGTATCATTATTTATACTTATTTTTCTCTCATAAATAGTTATAGGCCGACCGCTTAACTCGTATATCGCCTGCGGTGAGAAGGGAGCGCGGGGTGATGTTAACGGGTGGGTGAGCGGGGTGCGCGGGACAGAGAACCACCCCGCGCTCCCTTCTCACCGCAGGCGATATACGAGTTAAGCGGTCGGCCTATAACTATTACCCCGCAGGCGATATACGAGTTAAGCGGTCGGCCTATAGAAACAGCTAAGCGGCAAACAGCAGTAGTTAGCGGTAGAAACAGCTTCAGCCCATAGGAATGCAACAGCGGAAGATTCTATCATTATGCACCTAGCTTTTTCTAGGAGGATTCTGTTTTTTCTCTCTGCTATCCGACTTGTAAGGAGCTGTTAATTGTCTTGTCATTCCATTTAATTTTAGATAGTTATTAAATGCTTTATTTCTGCATTTAGTTCCTTTGTCGAATTGCAAGCATTTTATTACATGTGAAGTATATTTTTCAACTTCAACTTCCTCTGTGACGCGGTGGAAGTGTGTCCGACTGCTACGCTAGAGGTCGTGGGTTCGATTCCCACACGGGACACCACTTTGTGTGATCCACAAATTGCTGTTCCAGGTCTGGGTGTACTTTGTGTTCGTGACTTGTATGTTTGTAAAGTCCCCCGCGACGCAGGGCTTGTATGTTAATGCAGGACTCGTCTTTTAAAAAAACTTCTGCCCTATATACTCTTTGAATCTTATTAACGTTTTATTTTTGTATTTAAGAAAATATAGTTTACAATATCTAGTATAATCTAGACTTCTATACTAATATCATAAATAGGAAAGATTTGATTGTTTGATTGTATTGAATAGGCTCCGAAACTACTGAACGGATTTGAAAAATTCTTTCATCGTTGTGAAGCTACACTAACCCCGGGTGACATAGGCTATTTTCCATCCCTGTATTCCCACGGAACGGAACGGGAACTACGCGGGTGAAACCGCCAGGCGTCCGCTAGTCATCTATAAAAACAAATAAAAACTAAGCTACCATATTATAGTACCTCATCATCATAATATAATACAAGAAAAAATAATAGAGAAACAATTTATGTTCGTTTTTCCATTCCATTATTTGAACAAACACATAAATTCTATTCTACATAATAAAAATTCAGATAGCGTGGACGGCAAAACAGTTCTTTGCAACCAACCCGTGTAGTGTGTATCCGTTTTTATAAAATGCCACATAAAATACCTTTCGTCGAACTTGTTTAAAAACAGGTTTCGACGCTAATTTAGGTACAATTCCACTTTTAAAATGACCCATCGCCACATACTCGTACACACCCACCGATTGTTATAGGGTGCAGAGTTCTTTTTGCTAAAAAATGGCATTCAACTTCTTTATCTCATGATATTAACGGTAGCTTTTTACAGTAAATTACGCAACTTTTTAATCCACAAATAGTTAATAATAATAATCTTTATTTCCATTTTATAGTACACAATTATAATTATAATACTAGGTACATTTAGAAGGGTACGGAACTGTCCTCCTAGATAGACCTAAGGTTACAGGCTTGTAATAAGGAGGTTCAGTACCCCATCCATAGGATATCAAAGTTTCAATACTGAGATACAGTGATGCACTATACATGTACTACAATAATTTTATTTTCTAAAAGGTATTGTAAAAAATTGTGAAAGTGTGTGTGTATGTGAGTTGTGCCCAGTTAGGGTGTGTTTTGTGTCCATAGTATGATAGTTTTATAAAAACATTTTACGTGAAAATATAATATAATGAATTCATTACAAAAATGCTAAATTCCACGAAACAATCTTATTCCTAAAATACTTGCAATACATTGATTTTTTTTACGGTTTTGGCTTTCATACTAACCGTGTACAGTCAAATTGAATGACAGGCATGTTGGTCTAGTGGTTAGTGACCCTGACTGCTAAGCCGGAGGTCGTGGGTGATCCCCACCCAGGATAAAACTGTGTGATGAGCACGATGGTTTATTCTGTGTCTGGTTGTTATTTATCTATACTATGTATGTTTATCAGTTGTCTGGTTTCCATAGTACAAGCGACGACTCATACAATGCTATCTGAGCCCAAACTAAACAGATTTAGTTTGGGATCAGATAGCCTTGTGTGAGTCGTCCCAAGATTATTAAATAAATAGGTATTATTTACTGGACTAGGCGGTGTTTATGCCTGCCTAAGATGTCCATAGAAGAGAGATAGAGGCCTATTTATACCTATGTAACTTTCCCCTTCTCTGAAAAATATCAACAACACGTACATTTAAATAAAACTAAGTACATAACATACAAGATATGGCTAACAGAGTAGGTACAAGGTTACGTAAAGGCTAATTAGTCATGTAGGTACATGACGTAGTAACTTATTAGATAGATATGCAAATTAGGACAATTTTGGAATAAAAGAGCCAGTTTTTAGTCGAAAACGAAATACCGTGTTATATACCTACAGATAGTTGTAGTAACGGATCCACCATTTTGTTTTTTGGCTTGACCCCGCGACGGGACCTAGGAAACATTCGTTGTTTTGAAGTAAAGGATACATACAAGGGAGAACTTGCATATTTTTTGGGAGGCTTGAACTCCATGCCCATTGATCTGCCAGTGCATAGATACTTACCTTGTATTATACCCAATAAAAATAGCAATAAAATTGATTGTTCTAGGACGCCATTCACTACATGACTCGGGAGGCTCCTCACGCAGTCATTGAGCTGGACAACTACGGCATGCCGTTCTCTCGCACGCCTGAAGGCAGGATCTACCAGCGCGCGTTCGGCGGTCAGTCGCTCAAGTTCGGCAAGGGTGGCCAGGCGCATAGGTGTTGTGCCGTCGCTGACAGGTATGGGAATTATCTCTTACAGCTCTTCATCATCAGCCTTTGTCAATTCACTGCCAGCATTGGATTGACAAAAGCTGATAAACTAATTTCAAATTGAGATTGTCACCATTGTATATCCAGATATACAGGATGACTTTGAAATCAGTCGACAAATTGACAGGGGAGATTCAGTAACTGTAATACAAACGTATTACAAAGACGTTAAATTAACAAATAAACTGAAAATTTCAACGTTTTATTACTTTTGCCAAGCGTATAACACCTAAACAAATCAATTGATAATCAAATTATTCATTGATACCGGTGCGCATGTAGTAGGTATAATACTCAAAATTATAGTACCTAGCGAATAAAATATTGTTTATTACGGTGAATAACACGGGTTTACGCACCATAAAGTTTGTCGACTAAATTAAAAGTCATCCTGTAGGTCTGTCCTAATTTACCCCACAACAATCAAAGGCCTTATCTAATTTAATGAAAACGAATTTTCGATAAAAAATGAGGTGGAAAAATATACAGAACATCAATTCAATCCACTCGTTCTCAAAAATCCTTTATTGGTTCTCTTCTTGTGCATATCCAAAAAATAATCAGAATAGTCTCCGTAAATTGAAGAAATTAAACGATAGTTTTAAAGAAAGGGTTAGACCTACCGATCCCCCACTTTCTCTATCCAGTCCATTCCTAAATAATAAAGCTCAGATTTCCTTAAAACATTTCGTGGACTACATTATGGAACATTAATAGCTGCTGTTAACATTAAAAACGTATTATGTACCCGTTTGTAAAACCATGAATCACTACTTTCGACATTATCCTTTTTATCTGGCTGAAATTCTCGATACAGATAAAGATATTTATGGATTTATGATATGGCTCAAGCACTAGTGCTTGAGCCGTATCATAAGTCCTTATTACAAAATTATTCAACTCTTTTGAGAGGAGAGCAATTGAGTTATGTTGCTATTTTTATATCATTGTAGGTATAAATATTATTATCTACAATCCCAATTAGTAGTATGTCAAAGAATAGATCACTAATGGCTCAAGCTCGTAGGACGCCCCAAAAATGACTATGACGTCACTATATTTTCTAGTCAAATCACTTCTTCTTGTGATAAGTTTAATGACAAATATACTATTAAACACACAATGTCATCGAGACTTAATCGTTGGTAGTTTAAATACTAGTTTTATTTACTAATTTCGATTTTTTTGTTTACCTAGTAAACTAGCCTATTATAGATTAGTTAGTTTGACAATACCCTTAATTTTTTTCTTTACCAGGACGGGTCACTCACTGCTCCACACATTATACGGCCAGTCTCTTCGCTACGATTGTGAATACTTTATCGAGTACTTCGCACTCGACCTTCTGATTGAAGATGGTGTTTGCAAGGGTTGTATTGCGATCAATCTTGAAGACGGAACGTTGCACAGGTTTGTACAGCTATTAACTTATAATCATAATTTTATACGGGCATGCGAAATCGATCATACAATATTCTTCAAGTTATGATTTTAACTTTGGGCTGGAGTAGGTACAATTAGCAAATTAACCTGTAAATTATCCAACAGCTTAGGAACATTGAAGCACTAGCTTTTTTTTTTACTTGTGTCAAAAACCCCACGGATCCCAACCCGTTGCGGGCACGTCAGGTGGGTATGTCGGACTCGAACCGACTAAAAAATTGAGGCCGGAAATGAGGGTGTCCGTCGCGGATTACTTTCCTTCACCTCCAGCGGACCTTGGCCAAGTATATCGCCCCATCCCATTGCTTAAATTTGCTGCTTTGTTTCGGCGGTCGCGAATCGCGTCTCTAGTTTGAAAACAGGCTGCCCTACCCGTTGCTCTCAAGCCAACGATATCAAGGGGGACGGAGATCGTTTTCTGCCCTTTGTCGAGCCGTGCGGCTTCTGCGGGAGGGAACAATGCTGGTCCTCTCTCTTTCTCTTTCCGCAGCCTCTATTCCTGCTATCACTTCCTCGCAAAAAGCCGCAAGGGCATGTAGCGACATGTATTGTAATACGAGGCGACGAACCCCGCGTTCCGCGTTGTACTGTACGGTATACTTACTGAATAAACGCGTCTTACACGTAGCAAATGCGAGTATCATTTTGAAGTGTTTGCTGCAGGTTAAAGGGGTATACTTCGCATATAGATATGTACTTACCTTCATAACCATCATACCAAACTCAACCCAACATATAACCTGCACAGGCATTTCACACACTCTATACTAAGTTTTCGAGAAAGAGATGACGTGACACACAAACGGCCACCGCCAAATCACAGCGTTGCTATGACAATTGTAGCACTAGCTGGATTTGACATAATGTACTTAGTAGTTTTGAAATCTTGTTCTACGTCATCATCTAGTGCAATGTTACATACATACTTTGACAATCTTTCTTAAACCATGCTGGTTTCTTATACTCCGTAGTTGAACATAATTCTATGGCTCAAGCGTCATGTGGGTACATAGCTTTGAGCATAGTACATACTGGCTTACGGTACCTAGTTGTAGCATCGTAATATTGCTACAAATCTTTGATATTACCGCTTTTAATATTCTTTACAATAAGGAAAAAAATAACATCTTATCGAAAAAATAGCTGGGTTTACGAATATAAAAAAATAAAGTAAACGATTATGATACGCATTTTAAAAATGTACTCGGTATTTTCCTTTTGAATGAATTAGTAATTGTAAGAAGGCATAGCACAGAGCGTGTATGACGACATACGTGAACAATAGGCAATATGAAACTGGCATGTCGAGCCATCGTACCGTACAGAACTACCTATTATGAGTATTATTTTAGGTTCAAGCGAACATAGTTATTCACCACAGGCTAAGATAAAATTGTAGTAAAACTGAATATAATTTGTTTTGTATTATTTGCTATTGTATTTAGAGTCGTAATGGGATAATAGATACGGCCCCGATTTATGAGCCGTAGTTTTAAAGTTAATCAAAGGGAACCTTGTCTGTTAATGTTTCATTGCTACTGTTAAAAAACGTTAAAGGAAACCACGTGAGGATTTCACTGCCAATTATTTTTTTGTTTTTAGTTTTTTTTTTTGGAACTTTGTACTCTTTATTCATAAAGTATCCCTTAAATTACTATTTTTGACACACTCTAATAATATGTGTAGGACATCTTCTACTACATGGCACACTTCACAATTTAAAGAGTCTATCTTGCCCATAAGGTGTCCAAATTTCTTAGATGGGCGGCAGTGTCCAGTCCTTTAGAGTACCTATATCCTCATATTACCCTTTATGAACCAAGGTATATGCGATGGTAATTTAAACTTGGCCCATATAATACAATGTGGCCTATATCCTCCCGCACGAAGGCTTGATGGAATTATGCTTGTGTCGTAGTAATGAAAATAAAGAAAAAAAAACTAACTGAGTCACTCGTTTTTTTTGTAAAGAACGTAAGCCGTTTATAAATCAATGCATAATAAATTATGAAAATGACTTGTGAAGGTAATCGATTCCAACAAAACGTGACTGCCCTACATTATTAAGACCAGTAATATAAATATTTTCATAATGTGTACAAATTGCGAAATTTTATCAACATTAATTAGCAAAAACCAACCTATATAGCTCTATTCAAAATTACAATAACACGATAAAAGAAAACTATGGTTATTTAATTATTGTTTTTGTACGCAGGTTCCAAGCAAAAAATACAATATTGGCCACCGGCGGCACTGGTCGCTCGTACTTCAGCTGCACATCAGCCCACACTTGCACGGGCGACGGCACCGCAATGGCTGCACGAGCTGGTCTGCAAAACGAGGATATGGAGTTCGTACAGTTCCATCCTACTGGTGAGTGGTCTGCTCCAATAATAATATTCTATAATAATTATTTACCATTAGGAATATCTTATATCATTTAGGTTACTTTATTCTCACTTGTGACATTTGAATGTAAATCTGTTCGTTCGTTTTCACGGCTAAATTGTCGGGCCTATTTTTGATAATGATTGGGGAGGAATATACAATATTTAAAACTTACCCTACCATACATCCGCGTGGCAGTCAATACGCTCTAAACTCTAGGCATAACTATTGCAATCGATCGGCGATCTAAGGATAACGAATTACCGCTTTTTTCTCTACTAACCTAAAAATATTTACCAACACGAAACTTTTTTTGACTTCTTTTTTCACGAAGATACTATTATAAGCGGCGGTAGCCTAATGACTAAGGCATCGGCCTCGCAATCGTGAATTCCCAGGTTCAAATCTTACCCATTATACTACCGACGTGAACCGACTCCTAACACAAGCTATTGAGCTTAGCTGGAGGGGTTAACAGAATTGATAGTAATGTGGAACCCACAATCCCACATTGCTAGTTATATTTAAAAAAAAAAGATTTCATCTCCAAGTGGGTATTCATATCGCTTGACTTCAATTTACTTTGGAAGGTCTTCCTGTGTCAAACGAGAGAGATAAGGGTGTCCATAAATTACGTAATGTGATTTTGGCGGATTTTGACTTCACGTGAGATTAGGGAAGCCCAAATCTAAAAGAGGGTTTTAGATTTGGCCTTCTCTAATCTCAGATGATATTTCACATTTGGCTCAACACTCGTCTAGTGTAAGTCGCTGACTTACACTTGTGTATTATTGTACTAAATTTTATCAAGTTTTAGACGGTTTCTTTTTCTTGCAAATTGCCTTCCCCCTCTCCCTTCGTGACATTTGGTGAAATTCGCCTCGACCTTGTCAAAACGTCCCACGTAATTTATGGACGCCCTCTAAACAGACCATAACGTCAAACAATTTTGATTTCAAATAGGCATTTATTTATACCGTGTATTTATCTTCTTGGTTTCTCCAGACGTACTTCGTAATGGCAACTCGAGTGAAAACAACGTTGTTCGTTGTTATTGTTAGTAAACGTAACATTGACGTCACACAGTCATGTGACACTTTCTCACGAACACTACATTGCCAACTATTTTCTTGGTATGCACCAATTCGTTATCTCATACAAAAATATATTCTCATATCAGCTAGTAACTATGTATAACAGTATTTTTCCAAAACAACAATATATTTGTGTTGTAATATTTATTTAAATAGGGGTCTATACATTGCGAAATTATCGAAAAGTAGGCATAAATGTTTTCCTCGTCTCGCGATCGTCATTTAAACGTATGCATAGCCGTCACACACTCGATGCCGATCACGAATGTACCGCTGTAATACCGCTATTCGATTGGTACTAGAATTGGCAAGTTTACAACAAACATGATAAAGTATTTTGTGCATACAGTTCAACAAACAAGATTAACAAGATATTATAACCTATAGCTTATCCTAAATTTTTGAATCTTAAAAATATGGAACAAATTAGTTTATCGTACAGGTCATTATATATCATTGTACATGAAAGTCTACTTAGGTATTTGGCAGCGGTCTCTACATCCGTAAAATGTTGTCTCAAATACCGATATCGTAATAAAACTGGCCTGTTGGTCTAGTGGTTAGTGACCCTGTCTGCTAAGCCGGAGGTCGTGGGTGCGATCCCCACTCAGGATAAAACTTTGTGTGATGAGCACGATGGTTTATTCTGTGTCTGGGTGTTATTTATCTATAATATGTACGTATTTAAAAATATATAAGTATGTTTATCAGTTGTCTGGTTTCTATAGTACAAGCTCTGCTTAGTTTGGGATCAGATAGTGTTGTGTGAGTTGTCCCAAGATATTATTATTACTAGGAAAATTGGTTTAGAGTTTTTTTCCTTGGATTATAATTCCTTTCTTAAATTATATTTATTATGCATATTTTATCGTTTCAAAAATTATATTGTCTTTTTAAATATTTAAGGAACTTATAATAAATTATTGGCTTTGTTATCATTTTAGTTACAGCTCAAAGACTTACAATAGAGAAGCTGTGCTATTGTACATTCGTTTATGAATCAATGTTTGTGTCAATTAATGCGTGAAACCATACATTAATGAGTAAATGGCTGGCCAAGATTAAATAATCGGCAAACCATAAACATGTGAAAGCGATAAAACTTAGAGCCTCGTGTAATAACCAATCATAAATGAGCCACTATTGTATTTGTATGTTAAAAATTATTTCAAGAAATACTAGTTAGAGAATTAGTTATTTTTACTCAAGATTGGATAGTCCTACTCCGAATCAATAAGTGATTAAGAAGATGTCATTACTACGCCACGCGGTCTGACGTCATCATTGCGTGTCGCCCCTATAAATGTAATGGAAGAACTTTATAGACTTCGCATGGGAATAATTAACCCTCTATGTAAAAAAAATGCTAGTGATAGTTCTGGTGTTACTAGCATCTACGGTAACTGTTTAATGCCGAACGTGCGTTATAATCTTATCTTGTTTGTTTGTTTGTTTTAACGGGGCCGCAATGTCGCACTTAGCCTCTTAATTGGGCCATTGTGCGTACGTTGTAATGTGTCAGTTCTTCTCACTCCAGCCAGCCCAAACACTCCCAGAAGCCCAGCATTCCCCGCAGGTTGCTGCAGGCTTCAGGGAGGGATGACGGTGTTTTTAGGAACTGCGCCCGGTGCTCGGCCACACTAGTGCATTCCATGATTACGTGCTTGGGCGTCTCCTCATGCTCCATGCACCCTCTGCACAGTGGGCTATCTGTGATCCCGATGGTGTACAGGTGCTTGTTTAGGGGACAATGGCCTGTCAGGATGGCTATTGCTTTTCGCAGTTTGTCCCTGTTTAATCTGATTAGATTCCGAGCGTACTTTCTGGGCACTGTTGGAATCGCCTCTTTTGTTTGTCTGCAACCGGTGTTTTTTCCCCATTCCAGTTTGTGGTTTTCCTCTGTTTTCTCGCGCAGCCAGATTCGTACCTGGGCTTGGGGTAGGGGCATTAGTGGTTCGGGGCCGTGGATGTTCATTTTGGATCCCCGTCTAGCTAGCTCATCTGCCGCGTCATTTCCAATTGAGTTGCTGTGTCCCTTTATCCATTGCAGGGTCACTTCATTATCCAGGGTAATGGCTTGAAGTGATTCATGGCATTCTTGAATAAAGGTCGAGTTTATGCTAGTGTTTGACAGCGCTTGTAGCACTGAAGCACTATCGGTTATGATTTTTATTTTAAGTTCTTTTACATTCCTGGCTGCGACTGCTTGAGCCGCTTTGGTTATGCCAATGCATTCTGCTTGGAAAATCGTGTTTCTTCTGTCCAAAGCAGTAGATATCTTAATGTTCAGGTCATCCGAAAAGACTCCTGCTCCCGTGCCTACCGCGGTTTTGGATCCATCTGTGTATATTCTTACTTCAGATGGTCCGGAGCTGTCTTTTGATTCGGGTTTAAGTCTGATTTTGTATCTTTGGTCAAAGTTATGTTTTTGGGGGATTCTATCTGTTGGGGCTTCCAGGAATGGATATTCCCTTGTAATTTCTGATAGAATTCCAGAGTGTACTATCCCCTCATCGTTTTTCCAGAGGCCGTTCGCTTTTAATCTGAGTGCAGTGGCTGTTGCTGTCTCCTTGATTTCAAGGTGAAGCGGTCTCAGGTTAAGGATGTGTTCTAGCGCAGCCGAAGGGGTAGTTCTCATACAGCTTGTCGTGGCTACGCATGCTAGGCGTTGAAGACTCTGGAGTTTGGTCTTCGTGGTGATCAGTTGTGTTCTAGGCCACCACACCACGGAACCGTAGGTGATAATTGGCCGTATTATTGCGGTGTAGAGCCACAGCGTTATTTGCGGGGTCAGTCCCCACTTTTTGCCTATTAGCCTTTTGCACTGCCAGAAAATTATGCAGGCTTTTTTTAGTTTCATTTCGATGTGTGCCGCCCAAGTCAATTTGCTGTCCAGGGTTATGCCTAGGTACTTTACTTGGGTTGTTAGCGTTAATTGGGTTTTAAATAACCTTGGTAATTGTAGATCTGGTAATTTCCTTTTCTTCGTGAAGAGGACAAGTTCTGTCTTTTTGGGATTTACTGACAGTTTGTGTTCGTCGCACCATTCTTCTACGAGTTCGAATGCTGAGCGCAGTACTTTATATAGTACGTTCTCTGCAGTACCATTTATAAGTATTGTGAGGTCATCTGCATAGCCAATAGTGGTGTACCCTCGATTATTTAGTTTCCTTATGAGGCTATCCACCACAATGTTCCACAGAAGTGGCGATAGGACCCCTCCTTGAGGGCATCCCGTCGCCACTCTGGCCCTTGTGGTGGTATTCACAGTGACCTGTACGGCCCTTTTGCTAACTAGCTCTGTGATCCAGCTTCTCAGGACTGGCTCCACCTTGAATTTTTGTAGGGCGTGGCTTATGCTGTTGTGCATGGTTTTATCGAAGGCTCCTTCAATATCTATGAACGCTGCCAGGGTTGATGCTTTGTTCTTTAAAGCTGTTTCTATTTTGTGTACTACTAGGTGAAGGGCAGAGTCTGTTGATCTCCCTTTCCTGTATGCGTGTTGTTGAGGGTGAAGTGGTTGCTTTGTAAGTGCTCCTTCCCTTAGGTGTTTGTCTACTAGTCTTTCTAGAGTTTTTAGTAGAAAGGAGGTGAGGCTGATGGGTCTATATGATTTGGCATCAGTGTAGTCTTCTTTCCCTGGTTTGGGTAAGAAGACTACTTTAGCCTCTCTCCATGTTTTTGGTATGTATTTAAAAGCAATGCACGCTCTCAGGATTGGTAGTAGGTACTCTATTACCTTGAGCAGTTGCCAGTGTAGTAAGGCCGGAAAGATACCATCCGGCCCTGCGGATTTGTAGGGTTTGAAGCTTAACAGCGCCCATTTGAGCTTTTCCGCAGTTACAACCACACCTGCAACCGCCCACTCCTCCGTGCTGGGATTGCTTGGATGGTGATGGGCTGGCCAAACTGGTGATTGTTCTATTTGGCAGTCGGGAAAATGTGTTTTCAGGAGGACGGCACAGATTTCTTCGTCTGTGGATGTGAAGGTGCCATCGTCTTTTTTAAGTGAGCCTGGGTTTTCAGGTCCACTTTTTGATAGTATTTTTGTAAGTCTGGCCGCTTGATTGGTAGATTTTATGCTGTTGCAAAAATTTCTCCAAGACTCGGTTTTTCGGAACCTGGTCCGTTTTTTGTATTTATTTTGTGCGAGCTTATATTTATCCCAGTCAGTTTTTTCCCGGGTGTTTTTTGCTCTGTTAAATAGTACTCTAAGTTTGTGTCGAAGGCGTTCGAGTTCTGGTCCCCACCATTGTCGTTTGCCTTCAGATGTCACTGTTACTTCTGGACACGCTGTTTCATAGCTGCTAACTAAAGCGGTTGTTAGAGCTTGTATGTTTTTTTCGATGTTGTCTGTATTTAAGGTTGTGTCCGTCATGTATGTGTCTCCTAAGTTTGTGTTGGTTAAGCTAATGTACCTGGCCACGTCCGTTTTGCGCGGGTTGCGGTATGGGATGGGGTCGGGTAATTTGAGTTTGAGCTTAAAGCATATGCGACGGTGGTCCGCTAGGGATGGTTCATTGGACACGTGCCACCCTTTGATGTGGTCACCTATAGCATATGATGATAGGGTAATGTCAATGATAGTTTGGTACCTAGAGCTAACGAAGGTTGGTTCCGTACCTTTGTTGGCGATACATAGGTTTGTTTTGAAGAGGAATTCGGCAAGTAACTCACCCCTATTGTTTGTGTCCTTACTTCCCCACAGAGGATGATGTGCATTGCAGTCTGCGGAGATGATCAGATTCCAGTTGTTTGCCTCGCAGTGTTGTACCAGGTCAGCAAGTTCCCTTGGAGGGATCTCGCCGTCTCCAGGCATGTACACTGATGCGAGGATTAAAGGTGATTTTCCTTCTGTGTTTATTCTCACTGTTGTGAGGTCTCTGGAACAGAATTGGTTTAGTAGGGTCGACCCTATGGTTTTTGGCATGTAGATACAAGTTCTGGGTTTTTCTATTGAAATGTCTAGAAATATCTTACCGCCGATGTTATTGAGACCGCAGATTTTATTGTTTCTAATCCAGGGTTCCTGGATTAGGGCGACGGTCGTTTTATTTACCTCCAGCACTCTTCGCAGTGAGGCCGCCGCTATCTGCTTGTGCTGGAGGTTTGTTTGTATGATTGCTACAGTACTAGGGAGTTCCGAGGAGGCCATCCTCATCACTCGTTGCTCCCTGGTCCTGTAGCGCCGGCTTCTGCTCCATCTTGCTCTGACCCCTAGGGGGAGCTGATGTGGCAGTCTCCGGTGTTTTGTCAGTTGGTTTGGTTTCCTCTCCTGGCTTTGCGGTCTTTGATTCCGGTTCGTCATCGAGGAACCGGATGTAGCTGCTGCCCGCAATGTGAGCTACGCGTCGTCCACGCGCCAGGATGATTGGCTTTTGGTCTTCTGGTATACCCAAGGTCAGGTAGACGAGCTTTTCTGCTGATGTTGGGTCCTCTTTTATATCATCCACCGTGAAGTTGTACAGGTGCCAGGCATCGATGTTATAGCTTGGGTTTTGGATCCGCATAAGCTTAAACAACTTGCCCGACTCGGTGATGATGCTATGTAGTAGGAGACTCGCTCTTAATCTCTTTGTTATGTCTGACTGCCGGATGACAGTCAGAGTAGTTGATGGTGCTGGCGAAGTCATCGTTGGCACGGTGTTTTTTAGCCAGCTCAGGGTATCTTCATCCTCGCACCACATCGCTAAAACTCCGTCCATATGGAAGGGTCGACCGCGGAATTGTGGTATCACAGCATTGTCGGGAGCTGCTAGCGAGTATTCGACAATTTTGTGCATTATGTCCTTCCTGAGCTGCTCGGCTTTTTCCGTGGAGAGATTTACCGATGGGACTGTGCAGATCGCTACTCTTAGGCGCAGCTGCGCTGCATCTGCGTAGCTCTCCTCCCGCTTCGGTTTCCTTTCCGGTTTCGCGCGTTTGGACTCTCCCCTGGGTGACTGCGTATCATCCATGCGTTGGCGCTTGTATGAGCCTCGCATGTCCTCGCGTCTTCCCGTGTCGGGCCGCTCCCTTGCGGGTGCGGTGGGTCCATCCACAGCGTGCTTCCGGTCATAAAACCGTCGCGGTCTGTCGCGCCATCTTTCTCTCCGTTTGTACGGTGTTGTGTCTTTTGGTTTTTTGGCCAGTTCCCCATGTGTGGTTTTTGACGTACTAGGGGTAGACGTCACAGGTTCGCGCTGCGAGGCCGCTGCTGCGATCATCTGCTTCGTCTCTGGCTTGTTTGCCATTTGTAGAGGTTCGCTGTGCTTGTGCACCGTTGCGGTCACCTTTGCCAATGGTTCGGGTTCGCGTTGCGTGGATGCTACTGCGGGCACCTTTACAATTGGCATCGGTTCGCACGGCGCATTCGCAGTTGCGGGCACCTCTACCTTTTCACAGATTTTGGGGGCGGGAGCATTTGTCGCTCGGGCTCGCTCCATCTCCTCCTTGGCTTTTGCCCTTTCCCGCGGATCCATATTTTTCATCTGCGGGTTCCGGATTCCCCGTTTTCTCTTGGCCGGGTTCTTTGTGCGGTCGCGTTTTCTTGCGACCACATTCCATTCCAGCGCAGGGTTATACGCGGTGCGCGTGGTGGAGCTCGGCGTCGCCGTGTTTTTAATGGCCTCGGCAAGGCCTGATAAATCTAGGCTACTCTTCTTCCCGTCGTTGCACAGCTTGCCCCCCCCAGAATACGAGGGGCTGACCGAGGGGTCCTCGGTGAGGGATTCTCCACCGCGTGGAGCGGTGGTACCCTCCTGGGGTAAATTTGTTTTTGGTTGTGCGTCTGTCATATTTGTTGAAAGTTTTATAAATAATTTTAAAAGGCGGTCCGAGAAGAACTGACATAATACTAAATAAGTCCGCACACTGTGTGCCTAATACAGTGTGGTTTAAGAAAGATGTTGTGTTCCTGTGAGTGTGTGTATATATACTCTGTATATTATGTATATGATAAGGCGAGGTTGAGGTATAAAAATATATAGAGATGGATAGTAAGATAGAAATATGTGGGTATATGTGTGTCGGTGGGTATATAAACCATATATATGAAGATATACATAAGCAGGTAGGGTTGGGAGATGGGAAGGAAAGGCTGGGTTGAATACATATGTTGTGTGTGTGTGATGGATACATGTATACGTTGTTATTCTAAATACATATACCTGTACTAAAATAGATAGTCGGGAGGGAGTGCGGCCAGTGGTTTCTGTTATACCAGGTTCAGAAGGAAACCGGCCAAGAACAGGCGGCAACCTCTTGAAGGGTAGTCCTACTGGCCTTACCTGGGGGATCTTGGCGACTTGCGCTACTCCCTAGGTCCTTCGCCATCCCCTAGCACTGGATAGATGCTAGGGGATAGGGCCCCATCATGCAACTCACAGCTAGTCACATGATGAAAACCCCGCCCTTCTCTATAATCTTATCTTATCAGTTGTATATGTACTAGTTAATTTTACTCAACCATACTTATCTTGATTGATTGCAACCAAACAAAGCTAGGAAAAAAGATTATACTAATAAAAAGATTACTAGTAAAAAAAGACTAAACTAGTTAAAAAGATTAAACTATTAAAAAAATCTAATATATATTTTTTTTTTTCATTACATTTCGGAGCAGCTCGTCTCGATCCGTGCGAGCTTCGTACAGTCGTACCATATACATATACATTAAGCGAACGCTCGGCCGAGCTACATGGTAGGCGGAGTGGGGGGTGTTAAGTTTTATTTTCGTTACGGAATTTCTCGATTCGGTCACCGCGCCCAAAGCCCGCGATAAAAGCTATGCAATAGCTTAAAAGCCACACCCAAATCCGTCCATAGATTTAGGCTAGACTTAATTAATGGCACAGACAGACACACGGATACACTGACATAAATACAGACGGTGAATTTATAACACCCTTCTTTTTACACTTCTTTTTACCTTGTTTAAAAAACCCTTAATATCAGAAATCCAATAACTCATTTCTCAGCTATTAATAATAATTTCTTTCAATACATTTACATTGATTGTTCTTAGGTATCTACGGTGCCGGTTGCCTGATAACTGAGGGCTGCCGTGGTGAAGGCGGCTTCCTCGTCAATGCAAAGGGTGAACGTTTTATGGAGCGGTACGCCCCAGTCGCGAAGGATTTGGCCAGTCGTGACGTCGTATCCAGAGCTATGACTGTCGAGATCATGGAAGGTGTGTCTTAATGATCATTAGTCTATTTTTTCTTACGTTAATTATCTGTGACTCTAAAAACATTTTTTTTTTACTAACTCGATCACGGTTGATTTGCTGGCACTTATTGAGGAGTTTCGTTGTCTGTCTCCGATACTCATCTGCTTGGCATTTACATAAACATGTAGAATCATGACTTTTCAGATAAGATTTTTTTGAATTTTGAATAAAGTTTTTTCCCACTAGGTCGTGGATGTGGCCCCGAGAAAGACCACGTACACTTACAACTCCACCATCTGCCCCCGGAACAGTTGAAGCAGCGCCTGCCGGGTATCTCTGAGACCGCCATGATCTTCGCCGGAGTCGACGTCACAAAGGAACCCATTCCCGTACTACCCACCGTGCATTACAACATGGGAGGAACACCTACTAACTTCCGTGGAGAGGTATGACATATATGTAATTGATTTTACTCTTTTAGTGCCACCTAAAAATACAGTCTAGGAAATGACCATGGGGAATTCCTAGCTTGTCCTTCTAATTCTGAGCCACTAGCCAATTCAACAGCTATTTAAAATTTCTTCGTTTCCTACGGTAGTTTAAAGCCACCGTGACTTATCTAAAAATAAACATACAAACAATACCTTAAATAAATTAATTGACAAATGCTGAGGAAAATAGAAACGTTGAACACTCCAAATTCTAAACTATTCACTGTCGGAAAGAGATAACTTAATATTTTATCATCAGTGTAACCTGGAGTGAAAGTGTTGAAATAGATTAGTGTCGTGATCGTTATGTTTATACCAGATAGCTGCATTAGTTACGCATATTATTTATTGTATTTTATGTTTAATTTCATCATCCTAATATTGTTACAAATAATAACTATTTCGGTGACCTCTAGCCAAGAGAATTATATAGTGAAACATGTCTATGTCTCACGAAATTTATTTTAGTGTCTTTTATGGTAATGTTTTTTTTTTATAAATCGTGAACCCTGATTGTATTCGTCATTCTATTACAACCTAGACTTCAAGACTAATAAATAATTTTATTTTAAGTTACCTGCTACGTTAAAAACAAAAAATTAAGAATGTGTCAAAGTGTGCAATTTTTCTTATTGTCTTTATTGGAGGATATCACTTTGTTCTTGTGTTCTAATGGGAAGCACTCGTTGCACTATGTTAAACTCACTCGAAAGGTTTAGTCCATTTGAGTCTTCGCAGTATGTCCGTGGTCTCGAAAACCTCGACATTTCCCATGTCGAAGAATTCGTTCGGCATACTTTTTTATAATATTGACAACAAGGTCAAACAGGTCACGATGGGGATCTTAATTTCTTATATACCAGGGATCGTTTACAATAACAATAACCCCGAAGTACTTTTACTATTTTAATATAACTTTTTCCAGTGTGGACATATGGTATATAGCTTTGGGGCTGTACCAAACAGCCCATATATCTAGCTAGCTAGCTATATCTATATATACACTAGCATTGTCCTAATGCTAGTGTGGATATATGAGCTGTTTGGTATGTTTTGTTTATATATGGTAATTTTGTTTGAAACTGCTAATGCTGAAAGTTTGCCAAGTAACTTATTAATCTTATTGTAGCGGAGCTCTAACTCGATGTGCTACTTTTTACCCGAGTGCAAGGAAGGGTTATTGACGTGTGCCCTCCAGCGAAGTATTTTAAATGTGTCAATTAAATTATATCAGCTTTATGGTTGCTATATGTTTTGACCCGTTCTTCTTCTCTTATTTGATTATGATATGAGGCAGAAATACAAAACGTTAGGTACTTACAAGCGTTACTCAGAGAGAGTAAGGCTATCAAGGAACTCGTAAAATGGTTAAAGATTTTTTAAATTGTTTAAATTATCTGATTTTGTGAAACTTAAATAGTGAACGATCGATTTTACTACCATTATTACGTCATGTAGGTATCATATTTGATATTGCCAGCTTGGTTTTTAGACAGATCTACAGAGCATGAGAGGCTTATTTTTTATTTATTAGGAAAACTTACAGCTAGCACTTACAGGTTATGACACCGTGGAAAATAAATTGATAGCCATTTAATAGTTTAAATTCCTTAAGTTTAAATTTGAGCATTGACTTTATGGACACAATCATTTATTTAATACTAATAATTTCATGCTCAAGATAATGCTTTGTCTAGTTTTTGAACAAGCCCTATCTATGATAAGCGCTTCATATACTGCAGTACTTGTAACTTAATTATAAAACAGGCAGTATAATTGTTTTACCGCTTCAAACTAGCCATACAATAAAAAGGAAGACCTCCTTTAATCCAGTTACAGGAAAATAAAGAATGGATAAACGACTATTTGCTATACATACGTAAGTATTGCGTCGCGCGCGTGTTATCGACTTGAGGTCAGGTTTATGAATGTCCCCTTTATGTTCAATAAACAAATACTACTCCTTTGACTCGTTGTATCATATTGATTAATTGCACTATCAACCCGTGTTCGGCTCGCTCCATCGACATATAATTATTTATTTATGACAGCAATTGTAGTATTTACTGCCTTTTTGCTCTACCTTTCTGCTCTAGTTGTGTTTGATTTCGGTTTCGTATCAAAAAAAAAAAATCATCATACACAGTTACACGTAGATATTTATCACTGTATATTTAATTACATATATATATATATATATATATATATATATATATATATATATATATATATATATATATATATTCTAAATCTATGTACTCGTAGGTAATAATACCGTATTGGGAATGTTATAAAGGTATTCTAGATGACTTTAAATTAATTAAGTTCTTAAAATTGCCGGTCGTTTTGAACTTAAGATAAAAAGCTTTTGATTTACGATTTACACAAATATATTTTTAAATCAAATACATTTAAGCTTAGCAAAATTATCTAAATATAATTACAACCAGGAGTTATTAAGATAAAATTGAAAAGTTGACACGAGAATTTCCACACATCGTTTTGTCACTAAATTGAAGTAACTGAAGTACCTAGAGATTAAATTAATATGACGACGTGTATAGATTAATCTTATCAAAACCAAAATATTATCTGTTTTGTTAGTGATTTCCAGAATAAACTTATTTTTCGGCGTTACTTCAAAATATGATGATATCAAAAATAGCAACCACTTCAATCTGGCTTCTTATAGTCGTTGTTTTGGAAAAGATTTTTTTATTATTATTAAAAAGACTAGCTGTCCCGGCGAACTTTGTCTCGACTCATTTTTTTTTTTAAATCGGGTTCAATTTTGAATCTAAACCATCCTCGAATCCCCTTGAACTCACACAAAAAATTTCATCGAAATCGGTCCAGCCGTCTGGGAGGAGTTCAGTGACATACACACGCACACGAGAAATATATATATAAAGATAACTAGCAATTTCTTTAGATTGTGTTCCCACATTACTAGCAATCCTGTTAACCCCTCCAGCTAATCTCAATGGCTTGTGTTAGGAAAGGGTTCACGTCGGTAGTATAATGGATAGGATTCGAACCCGCGACCTCACGATTACGAGTCCGATTACATTAGGCTACCGCCGCTTATAAATCTCTGTCCTGACCTCCTAATAAACACAACTCACTCAACGCTCAACTTCTTATTCAATTGTGCCACCTTAAATTAGCTATTATATCTTTTTAGAACCTCATTACTACTTTTATTTAATCTTTATATTTGGAACTAGCTGACCTGCTCAACTTTGTCTGCGTAAATTTTCCCCTTTTTTTGCAACATTTTTCAATTCGGACCAGTAGTTCCTGAGATTATCGCGTTCAAACAATTTATTTTTTCTGCTTTATAATATACTAGCTGTCCCGCTCAACTTCGTCTGCGTCAATTTTCCCAGTTTTTGCAACATTTCTCATTGCTGCTTCGCTCCAATTAGTCGTAGCGCGATGTTATATAGCCTATAGTCTTCTTCAATAAATAGGCTATCCAACAGTGAAATAATTTTTCAATTCGGGCCATTAGTTCCTGAGATTACCGCGTTCAAACAAACAAACTCTTTATAATATTAGTATAGATTTAGTACGATTACAAAACACATCAAAATATACAAAAATGTTTTAAAAAAATCTTAAGATTTATTCATAAAAAAGTTGGTTTAAATTTTTGAAGATGCACACTATGAATACCTACTTGAAATCAAAATATTTACCTGTCGTCTGGGCGGACGCTCAGATGTCAAAGAAAGAACTAAATGGACCGTCCAAAGTGAATCAGGGGACTTTTAATAAGTATTCATAGTGTAGACTCTATTATAGATCTCACCTTCGTGCTTTAACTCACTTTAAAGTGACAGTGACATCATTAAACTTAATGAGACGTCCCATGAATAAGTTTGTTTACCTTTCCACCAGATAAACCAATTTCTCCCTCTCTATACCCAGGTGATCACCCACTACAACGGCCAGGACCGCGTAGTCCCCGGCCTGCTGGCTGCAGGCGAGGCGTCCTGTGCCTCAGTACACGGCGCCAACCGCCTCGGTGCCAACTCTCTCTTAGACATCGTAGTATTCGGACGAGCCTGCGCGTTGACCGTCGCTGAAACTAGCAAGCCTGGTGATGCTCAAGAACCGCTAAAAGACGTAAGTGTAGAAAAATAAGTGCTCAAAAGTATCAGTCAAGTTGCTACTAATCACTTTATATAAAAATAAGTGCTCAAAAGTATTAGTCAAGTGGCTACTAATCACTTTATATAAAAATAAGTGCTCAAAAGTATAAGTCAAGTGGCTACTAATCACTTTATATAAAAATAAGTGCTCAAAAGTATTAGTCAAGTGGCTACTAATCACTTTATATAAAAATAAGTGCTCAAAAGTATAAGTCAAGTGGCTACTAATCACTTTATATAAAAATAAGTGCTCAAAAGTATTAGTCAAGTTGCTACTAATCACTTTATATAAAAATAAGTGCTCAAAAGTATCAGTCAAGTTGCTACTAATCACTTTATATAAAAATAAGTGCTCAAAAGTATCAGTCAAGTTGCTACTAATCACTTTATATAAAAATAAGTGCTCAAAAGTATCAGTCAAGTTGCTACTAATCACTTTATATAAAAATAAGTGCTCAAAAGTATCAGTCAAGTTGCTACTAATCACTTTATATAAAAATAAGTGCTCAAAAGTATCAGTCAAGTTGCTACTAATCACTTTATATAAAAATAAGTGCTCAAAAGTATTAGTCAAGTTGCTACTAATCACTTTATATAAAAATAAGTGCTCAAAAGTATCAGTCAAGTTGCTACTAATCACTTTATATAAAAATAAGTGCTCAAAAGTATCAGTCAAGTTGCTACTAATCACTTTATATAAAAATAAGTGCTCAAAAGTATTAGTCAAGTTGCTACTAATCACTTTATATAAAAATAAGTGCTCAAAAGTATTAGTCAAGTTGCTACTAATCACTTTATATAAAAATAAGTGCTCAAAAGTATTAGTCAAGTTGCTACTAATCACTTTATATAAAAATAAGTGCTCAAAAGTATCAGTCAAGTTGCTACTAATCACTTTATATAAAAATAAGTGCTCAAAAGTATCAGTCAAGTTGCTACTAATCACTTTATATAAAAATAAGTGCTCAAAAGTATCAGTCAAGTTGCTACTAATCACTTTATATAAAAATAAGTGCTCAAAAGTATCAGTCAAGTTGCTACTAATCACTTTATATAAAAATAAGTGCTCAAAAGTATTAGTCAAGTTGCTACTAATCACTTTATATAAAAATAAGTGCTCAAAAGTATCAGTCAAGTTGCTACTAATCACTTTATATAAAAATAAGTGCTCAAAAGTATCAGTCAAGTTGCTACTAATCACTTTATATAAAAATAAGTGCTCAAAAGTATCAGTCAAGTTGCTACTAATCACTTTATATAAAAATAAGTGCTCAAAAGTATCAGTCAAGTTGCTACTAATCACTTTATATAAAAATAAGTGCTCAAAAGTATCAGTCAAGTTGCTACTAATCACTTTATATAAAAATAAGTGCTCAAAAGTATCAGTCAAGTTGCTACTAATCACTTTATATAAAAATAAGTGCTCAAAAGTATTAGTCAAGTTGCTACTAATCACTTTATATAAAAATAAGTGCTCAAAAGTATTAGTCAAGTTGCTACTAATCACTTTATATAAAAATAAGTGCTCAAAAGTATCAGTCAAGTTGCTACTAATCACTTTATATAAAAATAAGTGCTCAAAAGTATCAGTCAAGTTGCTACTAATCACTTTATATAAAAATAAGTGCTCAAAAGTATCAGTCAAGTTGCTACTAATCACTTTATATAAAAATAAGTGCTCAAAAGTATTAGTCAAGTTGCCACTAATCTCTTCATATATAAGTGACAGCATGACAGTTAAGGACGTTATACAATTTAAAGATTTTGGCTTTAGCGACGTCACCCGCGTTAAGTTTGAAACCCCGTTTCACCTCTTTAGGCGAAGAATTTTGAAAAACCTTTTCTTAGTGAATGCCTTTGTTCTATTAACTATCTGCAAATTTCACGCGTTTGATAATAAATCAGAGACATAATCGTGTAGATAGTTTTTTTACCTTTGTTTTGTTTACCGAAGTTTTTGACCGTAATCCATGTGTAAGGTTCAAACAAACCAAATGAGCCCAGCCTTAAAATCAAGTGCCTTTAAAAATCTTCACTGTCCTCATTAGTCTTCATGGAACCATGCTTATTATTATTACAGCGCATTATCGCGCTTAATCGTACGTCGAACATTTGAGATACAGATTAAAAAAGTTTTCGTAGCTGATTTTATCATCACTTTTTCATCGTATTAATTTCATCATGTATCGTCACGCGAAGGGATTCTTTCATTGCACCCTGCGATGATTATCAATGAGATTTTTTTTTAGAGACATTCTTCAACAAATGTATATGTCATTGTATTAATGTATTCTTTAAATTAACTTGGCACTTAAGATCTCCAATTAAACCATAAATACTGCAAAGTGTATAACATATACTTCTTATCAGCAAGGGTCGATGCGATTAATTTATATGATGTAGGTACAGGCGTAGGCGGTTCGAAAAAGTCAGTCAACTGAAAGCAACAGTCGTTTGCTTGTCTCGTAAATAATCTAGATAAGAACTGTTTACACATTTTACATACTATAGTATACCAATACATAGATACAATAGTACACTTAGTACATAATAGTACTATTTATACTTACGTAGGTGTATACCGTTATCGTGGCATCGTATAAGTAATATAGATTCGAGAAGACCATCGTTATATTAACCAGTGTTGCTAATATTAGGCCTATAAATGATTAGTTGTTTTGTAAAAGTCATGTGAGTGGTATATATCTATCTATTGAGAACTGAACATAGTTACATAGCAATATTTAATTTTACAATTCTCACTAAAACTAGAATTTGTGGTCCCCAGACGTTGTGACCAAAGTGGTCAGTCCTATTAAGAGTAAAATGTATTTCGGAGATACCGATTAATTCATAAAATTATAAACATAAACTCATTATATTTATAGCGATTGTTAATTAGTCATCAGCTGCATTGAATCCCAAGCATTAGGGAAATAATACATTTACAAGCATTTGATTGCATCGATTTTAAAAACACGTTGATCGCGTAAGCTGTAGCGATTAGATATCTCAATGCCATATAAATAAGTCAAGTGCAATCTGTTTCACGACATTACTTGATTTTTTTTTAAAAAGGTCTATTCCTGTCGTTTTATTTTATGTACGCATCTATTTGGATCTAATTGGACTCTACACTATGAATACGCACTAGAAGTCCAACTATTTGACATTGATTTATTTCCAAGTTCTCTCTATCTATTTCTACGATATCTGCCCTAGACAAGGGGCATAATAGAATGACGTCAAAATGACGTCCTTGGTGAATCTTATATTAACAGGAAATCATATTCGTAGTTTAGCATGCGCAATGACGTCATTCTATTTGATTGTCATTCTATTCGATTAGCGTTCATGCTACTTATAGCAGGCGCGGATTATATATACCAGGCGCGGATCCAGAACTTTATTCAGGGAGCAACATGTTACCCAACCGGCTAAGTGTGCGCCGCTTGCATGGCAGTGGAGGGTAGTATTTGATTCAAGACTGGTACACCACCGCCTTGAGTTTCAAAACACATCGGTATAGTGTCAAAATTCTCTAAAAAACGTCTTTCTGTCGAGTCGGAGGAAGGGGGGGACAATTGCCCCTGTTGCCCCCCCCCCCCCTTGTATCCACGCCTGGTAGGTACTCTATTTATGAACGCAACTCAAAACAGTATTTTTACCATTAACATTTTATGAAGCAAATTAAATACTTCTGAGCACGTCTCAAAAATAATCTTGTATGTATTTGTACAAAATATTATAAAATGTAGTGTGTATTGTTCAGTCGAGTGGCGAGGCGAGTATCGCGAACCTGGACCGCATCCGGCACGCCGACGGCAACATCGCGACCGCGGACCTGCGCCTGCGCATGCAGAAGTGCATGCAGACTAATGCCGCTGTGTTCAGGCAGAAGAGCACGCTTGAAGCTGGTAAGTTACATTCCTAACTAGCTGTCCCGCGCAACTTCGTTAGTAAAGATTTTGCTTGTTGAATAAAGGCCATTCGTTTCTTTCTTCTGATATCAGAATCAACATTTTACATTTAACTAGCTCTCCCGCGCAACTTCGTCTGCGTAAATTTTCCCCGTTTTTGCAACATTTCTCATTGCTGCTCCGCTCCTATAGGTCGTAGCGTGATGTTATATAGCCTATAGCCTTCCTCGATAAATGGGCTATCCAACAGTGAAAGATTTTTTTTAATTCAGATCAGTAGTTCCTAAGATTACCACGTTCAAACAAACAAACTCCTCAGCTTTATAATATTAGTATTTTGGCCAATATTTAAGCACATATAGTTTTTACCCTTGTTGTAAGTAGATGCTCCTGCTATGTTGTACCCACTAAGGCTGATTTTATTTTGTTCCAACTTTGAATAATATAATTTGCATCAGTCCTTTAACATGGTTTATAGTACGAGTATATTGTTGGCACCTTATCCCCATATCAAGTTTATAAACATTCAAACTACGTAAAATTGGCAATTAGGAAAGAGTGGCGCGAGTTTTTATTGCCATGTTCTATTCTCCGGCTTTACCTATTGTTTGCGAACTTGTCATTACATGTACACGTAGAATCCCGACGTGTCACAAGTGTTGTTGATTTGAATTTGATTTGATTTTAATTCGTCTGCTTCAATATTCCCCGTTCATTTTCATCACGTTCTTCACGAAATTATCAACATCTTAGGTACCTATATTTTCATCATTATAAGTGCTAAAAAACTCGAAGACATTTCAAATGCCTTTTTTATATGTTGTAAATATTTTTTATACCACATCATACTAATGCAACCCCTAAATATATTGTCATATCTAGAATAGATCCTACCACCTTTTAAAAAACAAAGTGTGATTATTTTTTAAACTAGCCTGTTGGTCTAGTGGTTAGTAGGACTGCTAAGCGAGAAGTTGTGGGTTTATTCTGTGTCTGGGTGTAATTTATCTTTAATATGTATGTATTTCGAAATAGGTATATAAGTAAGTGTATATATATACCCTGACTAATTTGGGATCAGATGACGTTGTGTGAGTTGTCCCAAGATATTATTATGATAAAAAAAACCTTTTTTTTTTTGCACACAGGCCACCGTCAAATTTACGACATCTACAAACAAATCAATGACGTGAAAGTATCAGACAGGTCAATGATCTGGAACAGCGATCTGATCGAGACCCTAGAGCTGCAGAACTTGATGATCAATGCCGTGCAGATCGTAGAAGGTGCTCTTGCAAGAGAGGAGTCGCGAGGTGCGCATGCACGGGAGGACTTCAAGACTAGGCGCGATGAATACGATTATTCCAAACCTTTAGATGGACAGGTGAGTTTTATGGTTAACGTTATATGTAAGTGCATAATACGCTTAAAACTACAGCTAAGGTAACTAGCTGATCCAAAACAAAAGTAGAAGTGACAATTTCAAATACAAATTGTTAATTTTTATGCTACAAAATTAAATACAAAAAAATTACTGCAAAATTTTGGGTTTTGGCATCAAAAATTAATAAAATTTGCTAAAAATAAAAAGTCACACTTTTTCTAAGACACATTTAGTTCAAACGATTCTAAATAGTCTATACTAGCTCCACTTTACGGCTTTGCATCGATCTTCCAAACACCATATTTAAGTATGTTTATCAGTTGTGTGAATTGTCCCAAGATATTATATTATCTATATCATACCATCTTGTTTTAAAAAAATATTTTTAAGTACAGTTATTTCCGGATTATAAAGAGGTCAATGAATCAACAAATCCACAATATATTATATCAATATATAGCATCCGTCATGACCTACATAATTGTGTTTACTGTGATAATTCGTTAAGATACATTTAAAGAATACGTAGATTTTATTAGATGTTAAAGCAACGTGGAAAATCCCCGTATTGTACGCGGATAATGCGTCCATAAACGTACCCAGAAGGGATTGGGGAGTAAAATTCCGCCCCATTCCCATGAAATCCTAGATAGACTGTATATATAAAACAAGTAAGAATTAAAGCCCTCATGTTCAGAGTCGGATTCGCACTCCGTCGAGTCTGAGTTCAATTGGCCGGTGTTATTGTAAGCTTTTACACCTGGACTAAACTCTCTCAAATATAATCCTGAGTACAAGCCGTAGTATTACCTCTTACGGCAAGTCGTGTCTGTTAAATAACTAACTAGTAGCAAAGTGGAAAGCGAAAATGGGCTGGTCATACGATAAGAGGAGGAATAAGTGGAGTAGAAGAGTAATAACCTGGTATCCAAGAAAAGGAAAAGGGGACGGCAAAATAAAAGATGGAGAGATGAAAGAAAGAAAGCAATGGACAATAAGTGCCAAGGATAGAGTAATGTGGAAAAAGTTGGAGGAGGCCTATGCTGAATGGCATACAGACCATAAGCAATAGAAGACCGATTTAAGATCAAGATCTTCACTGCTGGACATAGGCTTCTCCCAACTTACGCCACAACATTCAGTCCTCCGCCTTCCGCATACAATTCGTTCCAGCTACTTTCTTTAAGTCGTCGGTCCATCTGGCTGGGGGTCGTCCTACATTACGTTTACCCAGTCGTGGTCGGCACTCTAAGTCTCGTTTGCTCATCGGTCCTTCGGCAAATGTGACCAACTCATTCCCACTTCAGCGTGCTTAGACTGCGTGCTATGCCGATAACTTTGGTTCTTTGTCGGATGACTTCATTACTATTTTTTTCCTTCCAAGTATAGCTCGCTTCATAGCCAGCTGCGTGACTTTGAATTTGTGGACTAGCTCAACCGTAAGTGTCAACGTCTCGGCACCGTAGGTCATAACAGGTAGGACGCACTATATACCTTGGTCTTGAGACATTGCGATAGAGACGAAGAGAAGACTCGACGAAGTTTGCTAAACTTGCTAACTGTTGTCCAACCCCATCGGATCCCCCTGTCGACTTCTTTCTCGAAGTTGTTTCTACCAAGCCGAATAAGCTACCTTAGGTAGATATATTCTTAAACAACTTCGAGCATCGACCCTTTGACGTAAATTGGTCTCGGCATGAAATATTCATTAAACATGATTTTGTTTTTTTTTATAAGGCTTTCTCGTAGTCCACAAAAGCCATACAAAACTCTTCGGTTTTCTGAACAATCCGCCGAACAGTATGAACGTGGTCTAGGGTGCTGAAGCCTCTTCGAAACCCGGCTTGTTCCGGCGGCTGGAACTCCTCAAATTTTCTCGTGAGGCGGTTGGTGATAACGCTCGAGAACAACTTGTAAATGCGACTCAGGAGTGAGATACTCTGTATTTCTTAAGCAAAGTTTTATCACCTTTTTTGAAGAATAGAACTACCGCACTCCAGCTTCACGCTTGTGTTGCTATGCCTTGTTGGATAACGGAATTAAAAAGACTCGTGAGCTCTTTCAGGACTAGGTCTCTCAGACTAGCATAGATTATAAGTAACGAAACTGACATTTGTGCCGTCGATAGATAGAAACCTTTCTGGTTTTTTAAACTATCAACAGTTAACGAATGCACACACGTCAGCTACTAGAGTTAGATATTTTAACAGACAGTTAATAGTACATAAGTTACCGAAACCCGCCTTTAAACAATGCTATAAACATCCATCTTCCAACCAGACTAAACTGACCTTCGAGCAACACTGGAGGAAGCACACGTTGGCAAACACAAACGTAGAGACAGGAGAGACCAAACTGTCGTACCGACCAGTCATCGACCACACGCTCGACCAGCAGGAGTGCAAGACAGTGCCGCCGGTCATCAGGACATACTAAACACTACGCAACACGTAAGTCACTTCACAAGTTTCAAACTATTCCTGTTTTTTTTCTTGTACTACGAAAAGAGAAGACGAGCAGGTGCTCCTCATGGATAAGCGTCATGCTAACCCTTAACTGTATTAGTACCATCCAAATCCTTGTTTGGTTAAGATACGGCGCTCCTCATTTAAGACATTAGTTTAGAAGTCCAATTTGCCCAGTAATTACACTTGCTACAGTGCCCTTCAACCGAAACACAGTGACGTGTTAACATTACTATGTCACGGAAGATTAACTGACACTGTTGTGGTACCCATAAAGAGGGCCTGGCTAAGACCTACCACCAATGGTTTCTACTATTTACCAAAAGTGGCAATGATAGCATACGTCGGCTGGCAGTGAATAGCTCGCATTATCTTAATAATAATTTGACTGCTATTCAAGAAGTCGTGGGTTCGATCCCCACCCAGGATAAAACTTTTTGTGATGAACACGATGGTTTACTCTGTGTCTGGATGTTATTTATCTATAATATGTATGTATTTAGAAATATATAAGTATGTTTTAAATTGTCTGGTTTCCATAGTACAAGCTCTGCTTAGTTTGGGATCAGATAGCGTTGTGTGAGTTGTCCCAAGATATTATTATTATAATAATAATCTATATTTCATGTTCAAAAGGTTACATAATTAGTGTGATTGAAATCTTCTTTTAAGTATACAATACCTGTGGCAGAAGATGTCACTCTTCCTTATTCAAAATTATACATAATCAATAAACCATAAGACTATGAGTGAAAAGTGCAAATGTAAAATAAAATAGTGCGAATAGTAGTGGACATATGAAAAAGTACATTTTGGCGTTCATTTTTATTTATAATTTTTTTTTTGCAGGTAACTTTTATCTCAACAAGGGTGCTGACTGAACTGTTAGTGTTGGCACAGATTGTCTGCCGACCGCTCGGTGTTCGTGCAAACGCCACTATTTATACCTAATCTTTATTTATTTTATTTTAGCCTAGCAATACTGTAAGCGTAACAATATTAAACAGAATACTCTTGAAATTGTAAACATGTACATAAATAGAATTGAAACAGTTCCAATTAAGACGTACGTACAAATGAAATAGTGCCAGATATGTACAATTTTTGTATTTAATCTTAAAGTAATATATCTGGTTTCCGGTTTAAATAATGTGGTTCAGCATTTATTAAGATTTTACGCAGTGGATATCGGATCAGTAAACCCTAGGTACTTAATATATCGATTAAGAACAAGTATCCATATTGTAAAAGTCTGGTTTGTGTACCCGATCATGAAATCAAGCAGTTTTTTTATTTACGACTGCCTTTACATGTAGGTGTTAACTAGTAAATATCTATCTATATCCTCTTTTTTTTATTTAGTTTTTCATTTTTCAATCAGTTTTTGTATCTCGAACTTTAATTCTTTTTTAGTGTTTCTTTATTAACTTTATAGTCTGCATATTTCAGTTTTTATTTCAGATGTTAATTTTGTTATAAATTTAGTTGATGTTTCAGTATTACAATGAAATTATTGTTAAAATCATGAATGTACACTACGTAGATGTTAAGAATACCGTGATGTAAAAATATTGAATACAAATATTGATAGACAATATAATGGTTGTTTTGTTTACACTTGTTGTAGTATGTATAAATCGATGGCAAACGCATAATATAGAGTAACTTAACTTACAATACAAATATAATAAAAGCGAAAATCGAGCAATTTATGAAGATTAATGGATTATCATGAAAGTCCAGTCATAGCCTGTGATGCACAATACCAACAATACAAATCATCAAGCACGACACGTGTAGGTACTGACTGCCGTCCGTAGTGAAATTGGGATGTTGACTGTCAAGTTAAATCTGTCTCTTTTTATGAAATATCAAAACGATAAGCTCTATAGAAATGTGTATGGAATAGGAACATATGACGTCATAAGTATTCGTTTTCTTGCTTTTAAATTCAAAAACATGTTAAAATGTAAAAGTACCTACAGTTATTTTCAGAGCATTTTAAGATCTGCTATTACCTGATTAGTATGAAATAATTTACTTTTATTGTAGTCAACTACCCAATTACTGTTATCTGTAGCTTCTTATTCCGAAGGTACTCCGAATAATAGCGGTCCGCCGCAACTTCACACGAAGTTATCACCACTTCCTATATACAGGGTTGTTTTTAATATGAGAATAACCTCCCGCTCGTGGCTTCTTTGTACATTACACCAAATAACTTTGTAACATCATTTAAAAAAATACAAATTAACCCTTCACCACCTACACCTTTTGTTACACAACCATTTTCCACACATCTGAGAGACCCTGGAGTAAAATCGATGTTTCTTTGTCAGTTTGAGGGCCTAAACCACACAATAAACAATGATTTTGCTCCAGTAATATCTGTAGGTGATTTCAAAAACAATGATAGATGATTATGGGTTAATTTATTAAATATTTTCCAAAACTGATATTATAAAGTTATTATACTGATATTACACGAGCGGAAGGTTAGAGGTGTTTTAAAAATCGCCCTTTATAAAATGCTTATATTAAATCCCATTGTGTACAGACAGTGGGAACGACTTTGGTTTATACAATGTAAAGATGATAATAATAATAATAATAATAATAAATCCATTTATTCACATTAACACATCACATTAAATACATAGACATTTCTGCCAAACTGCATGGCAGTTTGTTGGCAGATACGACTCCCATGCTTAAATATATTAAACTTATATCTATATTACAATTTTCATTACAACTATTTACATTTATGCACACCCTATGGAAAAATACTTAATTAGGTGCTAGATTATAGTAGCGATATCGGGTTTATAATGCACTAGCTGACCCGCGCAACTTCGTCTGCGTACATTTTCCCCGTTTTTGCAACATTTTTCATTGCTGCTCCGATCCTATTGCTCGGAGCAGCAATGAAAAAATAAGCAGGCTACCCAACAGTAAAAGATTTGTTTAATTCGGACCAGTAGTTCCTGAGATTATCACGTTCAAACAAACAAACTCTTCAGCTTTATAATATTAGTATAAATGATTGTACTAGAAGTGTATAATGCTGTCATTAAACTATGCTGTATAAAATATATATGTTACTTATACATAATCATCATGTCGTGACATGGAGATCGGTTTATCGCGAGGCTGAATACCTATCTACGTCAGAGCTAAAAAAATGGGTACATCTATACAAATAAATAAAATTGAAGTGTTCTATGTCTGTATCTGTTTGTAATGTCAAAATAGCAGTTGGTTACTTGTAACAAAAACGCGGTTTTAATGTTTTTTCTGTCGGTCTGTCTGTTTGTTCCGACTAATCTTCGAAACGTCTGGACGGATTTTGACAGGACTTTCCCTGTCAGACAGCTGATGTTGTAAGGAGTTATGCTACTTTTGTCATCACTCTAACGTCTATAGGAAGTGAGCAGCACTGAAACTTCACGCGGACGAAAGTCGCGGGCACAGTTACTAAATACTAAGCTTGAAGAAAACGCACACGTATTTTTAACAGACTTTAATATATATATAATTACTAGCTGACCCGCGCAACTTCGTATGCATAAATTTTCCTTATAGCCTTCCTCGATAAATGGGCTACCCAACAGAAAAATATTTTTACAATTCGGACCAGTAGTTCCTGAGATTACCGCGTTCAAACAAACAAACTCTTCAGCTTTATAATATTAGTATAGATAAGAGACATGTCCATCTGAGTCAAATTTTGCCTCCACATGATACGAATTTCGGCGATCGTCGCGCCACCAACCGTGTCCCCGAGGAGCTTAAACATTTCAAATTATGTATAAAAAATTAGCATAAAAATGCTTTACAAATTACAAAAAGTAATAAAACCAATAGCTACACCATACCTAAGTTGGTCCTTCACATCAGTGAATGTTTCGAGACCAACATACCTAAGTACCTACGTAGGTATACCTATTCAATTTGGAAAATAACCACGCAAAATAAAAATATCCGCTTAAAATGGGGACACAAACATTATACCTACCTACTTACCATCTTATATTATCATTCGCTCTATGTAGGTACTTAATTACACTAATATTATAAAGGCGAAAGTTTGTGAGTATGTGAGTGTGTATGTTTGTTACTTCTTCACGTCTAAATGGCTGGAGCGATTTTAATAAAATTTGGTATGGTGTTAGCTGACACCCTGGATTAACACATAGCACAAACCGCGGGTAACACCGCGGGGAACAGCTAGTGTAAAATAATACTTTAATTTGTAGTAAAAATAAAAAAATTACACTTTCACACAAGAAAAGTACTGTGATATTTG
This sequence comes from Herminia tarsipennalis, assembly GCA_945859575.2. NCBI lineage: Eukaryota > Metazoa > Arthropoda > Insecta > Lepidoptera > Erebidae > Herminia > Herminia tarsipennalis. The sequence continues at coordinate 13,958,686 of OX243846.2, read as the reverse complement.
ACACTAGATGTGTGACATATTACATCCAAATTACCCTTGACGGAGTGGTAGGAATAATCTCGAAATGTGAACATGGATTTAAAACGTGCTAAAATATTTACTTCAGTAGGTACTACTGTAGCTGTAGTATCTATGTAAGTTATTTTTAAGATGTAGCGCCTAGTTTCTTTATCAAATAGGTAGGTAGCTACAATACATAACTAATTTATTTACGTATGTGTAATGTTTAGTCTTTGTCGCATTGTGTATCTATTATATAGCAAAAATATGTCTAAGTCTACATTTAGATATATTTTTGCCACATAATTGTGGCACATTTTTTTTTTGTAGCAGAAGAGACCATGGACCTCACAATTTACCCAAGACTACTCTTGGGTAAATTGTGTGATCCATGGTATTTTCTGTTACAAAAAAAAAATAAACATTTGTCTCTTAAAGGTACTACTTCATTGAATTAGAGTAGGCCTCCAGGTAGGAGGCCTACTCTAATTCAATGAAAACGAAGTTTCGATTAAAAATGAGGTGGTGATACAGAGTCAGCAACATCAATTCAATCCACTCGTGTTTGAAGTCTATGGATTCGGACTTCTTGTGCTTATCCAAAAAATAATTAGAATAGTCCCCGTAATTTTCAAGAAATTTAAGACTACGAAAATTCATGATTTTCGTTTTACAGAAAGAGAGTAAGTCCACTGTACCGGTACCTAAGAACATGACGTCCATCGCGAATCGTCCGTCGTCGGACCTGTGTGTATATAGGTACTGTGTAACTTTTGCAATTTCGGGGGGAAGGGGGGGTGATTACGAAACCCCTTTCCCCCGCCCCCGTGTGCACGCCCATGCGCTATTGTATTATAATATGGCCTAAGTATCTACCCAATCTACCTACTATTTATCAGAGGATAGACCGCACAGACACATTACTTACCTACCTATTAAAATCTTTCATTTGTTAAAAAAGAGCCTATCAAAATATTTATAAAATGGATTTTCATTAAGTATTACTATAACTCAACTTACTACTCTGCGAAAATAATAAATAATGTGAGGTTATGTTAGATATTTAAAAGTAGTAAGTCGGGATATAATGTTACATTTATGGATGCATCTACTGACTTATCAGCTATTTATCTCGACCAGAGGTGAGCGCATGACCTCTCTAGACGGTTTCGCTGGTTACTCTGGTTAGTTACTTGCCTAACGTCGAGTGCTACAGTTGAGTCCTTGTGCTCTCCTCCAACCCTCTCTTTGTCTTCGTCCAATTTTGAAATCTATACTGTGATTTCATGGTGCTGCTTGGCACGGTAACCCTCTCGCAAGCGAACGGTGTATGCACAGGCCCGGTCAAAAACGGCCTAAAAATTGAAGCCTGCAATAATTTAACGCTTCGGACGATATTCTTCAATTTGTGCAAAGGTGAGCAGTATAAAACATTATTTTCTTCCATCTATTTTAAAGTTTGGAGTAGATTCATTCATTTAAGTATCTATAAGTAGATTGAAATTGGGACTTTTGATTGAAATTCTTTGGGATTAATTTCAAATAATGAGCTCATTATTGTCCTCTTTTTAATGAGTCAAGCGTCTTGTGTTGATAACGTGTGGAATCAAAATAATTACTTAGGTATTGGCTATATTACAGCGCTATCTCCAACATTTAGATAAATAATAATCGTTACTAACACAAAACTGAGTGCCTCGGTGCTTGTGACGCATTTGGCAACACTGATGATCGATTAAGAAAAGTTTTGTCCCGGTCAAAACCCTCTTATAGCATAGAAAGCGTTGGACCGACTATAATGAAGGATAGGAATAGCTATGGAGGGTTTATGCTCATATATCGTAACCAAAATACCTATCTACATTACCTATTATCACAATTTCTTCTTACTTAGCCTACCATAAATTATGTTTTAGCCTGTCAACTAGAAACCATGGCATCGATCCCACCGTCTGCGTTTTCTGCCCGCCGCATTCGTGAGACACAACGAGATATGAAGCTATCCAACACGAGCAAGGGAAATGCTGAACCGAAGTTCTTTAACACAGCGTGTAAGTACCTACCTATCTACTTAATTTTGTAACTATAAGTAGCATACGGCATGGTCTACAGCAGAATTTCTAGATAGAAACAGAATGAATATCAAGTGTTCTTATAATTTTAATACCTACCTAGTTACCTAAAGATATTGGTCTTTACCCGTCTAAGGCAAACTACGCCCCGCTTACAGTAGCATAGAACTGAATATATGTTCGTCCCAGCAGCGCTAGTAGCTTAATCTAATCTGTGACACCTACCTTCTAGGTAAGCCTATCCGGTGGGGTAGGTGCCAAACAAGGGCAGTATGAATACGGATCTCTTGATTATAAGCAAATAACATAGCTTATATCATAGATCAGTATGTAGATATAATTGGTAGTCGCTTTCTCTGTCCCTATAACCCTATGTATGCTTAAATCTTTAAAACTACGCAACGGATTTTGATGCGGTTTTTTTTAATAGATAGAGTGATTGAAGAGGAAGGTTTATATGTAAAATAACATCCATATGTGTTATACCCGTGCGAAGCCGGAGCGGGCCGCTAGATAAAAGGAGTACGGGGCCTTAGCAACGTCCCGCATTACCACTTATTAGGCCGCTTTTAACAGAGAACACAGCTGTTCTCTAAATATAAAACTAAAAAATAAAGTTTAACAATAACTGTATCAATTTCAGTCATGGAGCTGTCCCCGCTGAAGTACAATAGTAAATTAATGAACAGCATCTGGGGTTTGTACAACCGGTACTCACCACACAACGTGAAGAAAGTCAACGACGCTCATGTTTCCAATGTGGAGTTGCAGCAGTATGTACCTACCTACTTATGTAAAATAATCTATTCTTAAACCTTTGTGATTTGTATCTTCTAGATATTAGGTACTTTACATATACCTACAATTGTATAGACCGCGGGTCTTATTCGCGGTTTGGATATTTTAAAGTTAAATCTTTGACGTATTCCCGACGTTTCGGCCCAATTGCCTTGCCCGTGGTCACAGGTTCGAATCAAATATATTTATTTGTATCAAAAAATTCACATTACATTTTTAATGTCCACGAAAATACCTGTATAAGTTAAAAAAAATAAGTGGGTCGCAGCTATTAACGAGGAATATAGCAGGTTACTTTTATGATTATTTGCTAAAGTACTGGTTAACTTTACAATCGCATCTTCAGTACTTTTACCAGGTCTGAAACCGTATTGGTTATCAGCAAAGATGTTATGCTAATTTATGTGCGTAAAAACCTGCTGTTTAATATTTTTTCTAATATTTTTAATAAAGTACTTAAGGTGGAAATAGTGACAAGTGCCTTTTTAAAACCCTTGAGGAAAGTACCCGTTGAGATGCATAGATATAGATTACCTATGTGTTTAGAAGATTTTAGTATTTCCGATGAAATGCCTTCCTATCCAACTGCACAATTTGTTTTGAGGCCCATAATGATGCGTTTTATTTCCTATGTCTGTATGTAAAATACCCATGGATTTGAAGCTGGAGGGTTGGCCTTCAGGAAACTAATCTTCAGTATTACAGGAGGAAAATTCAATGCAAACGTCTTTCCGATACTAGCAAAAAAAAAATTACTTCATCAGTAGTTTGCAAACATAGAAGGTCAATAGCAGGAGATTTACATTTTTGAAGATTGTTATATTTTTTTTATTTTCTGGTTGTAAGACCACCTGGAAACTAAAAAAAAATATATGGGTTATCCCTATTTTTTTGAAATTCTATTCGTTCATACTGTTTTTTAAAAGCTTGTGACAAAAGTTTCTATATCGCAATTATTATTAGTTTAAGGGTATTATTGGCTCTTTTTTGATTTTTATGAAAAGCTTATCTCTATGTCTAATGAATTTGAGAAGCGCGGTAGTGATCCAGGGTTTGATAATTATTTTCCTACTAGGTATAGTATTGGTACGGGAGTGTGTAACAATTGCATGAGATATAATATGCACTAGGTTTGCTGCTCCGATTTCAGCGCCATTGGCACTAACACAGGCTGAAATATCAACGCGTGAAATTGTATACCTACTGTTAATTTTTTTACTACAGTTTTGCAGCAGACAACTACTGAGTTGCTGATTGACGTTAAAATATCCTCGCGATTAAAATCCGTCGTCAATAAAATTGAATATTTCTTTTCCAATGGATACCTTCCAATAATCGTTCCAAATTGGCAGATTCGAGCAAATGGGCCAACGCAAACGCGTATTTGTCAGTGCGAGCTAGGCCTAAAAAAGAATGGAAATATTAAAGAACTACAGCTTCATGAACTAAATTGTAAATAACTTAATTACAGATCAGCTGGCAACTCCAACACCAAGAACGAGCCAATGATCAGCTTGTCTTCAACCAAACTTGACAACGTTTGGGCCGCCATCAATTTTACTCCGTCTCATTGATATGCAAAGTACAAAATATAAATACTTAATAAGTATATCAGACATTTCTAGTACCTAAGTAAATGTAAAAATAAATTCTTCATTCTTGGTTATAGGTGAAATATATAACTAGTTTTAAAGTGCACCGTGATTTTGTTTACCTACCTACCTTTTTTATGAAGCGCCTAAAGAACAATCCTAGCAATCCTTATCATTTATGTTAAGTATTTAGGTACCTTATAATGTTATTACTCATTTTTATTATTGAAATAGTTTTCCTGGTCCAGGAAGAAGACAATGGAAAAAAAAGATTACCTACCATTAATATTAAAAGCATTTTGTGCTTTCTTTATGAAACGCCTTAAAGACAATCATAGCAATCTTTAAAATTTATTTTATTTACCTACTAATTTTGATTTACATTTAACCTTACCTTAATTAAACCTTAATTCTTATTTGAAAGTTTGACCACTTACTCCCAGTAAACACTGAGTTTCGTACATTTGGCTACTTAATAATACTTGTTTATATTGTGTTCGGCCAAGTGTGCAAGTGCGATAGTACGACGGGAGTGGGATTTAGGTATTTTATTTCACTTAGACCAAGCAGTGGCGGATTCAGGATTGTCGTCTGCAGCTCCCCCCCCCCCCCCATTGCACTTCCGAGGCCATTGTTGCACCACTTACACAAATGGAATGGGTGACAGGTGAAAGATTTTGGGTGGGGCTTAAGCCCCTAGCCACCACGCCCCCTCCCCCTTGGATCCGCCACTGAGACTAAATGTAAGTCGTCCTTAGAATACCCGCAGACTACTAACTTTTCATCGGCCGATAGTTTAGTCTGCCTGTTAACCAGTATCAATATGTATGGAAGTGCACACATTTCACCGATTTGTTATAGGCCAACTAAAAAGTTTGATGGCCGTTTACTACACGATTTTCTTCCAACTATCGCCCGCCTGCTTGATCAGTACGGCGCCCATGCACGCGCCCGTATTGCCGATAGTAAAGTCGGCCGACTACTGCCCAATACGATCAACTGTCGGCCGACTACTGCCCAATCCGATCAACTATTGGCCGATTAAAAAGTTTGTAGTATGCGTCCTCTTAAACATAGCAATTAGCGCCCCTTCAACGTGGGACCTGGGTTGCTCTCTTCAATAGATCCGGCACTGTTTGCTGAAACCAAAGGGTAAGTAGATACAGTCCACCAATATCTGTTAGTCCTAATAGGCATAATATGGGATTTTGTTCAACAGGAATAAACAACATGGAATGATAAACATTATTTTATTATCTATCTACAAAATAAATAACTGACTAAAACTTCTATCACAGATATCATCTATCTATATTATCAGAAAACAGAAAGTAATAACATTTTATTTACACAATCAAACAATGAAAAATCTGCCTAGTGGTAAACTGTTACCTATGGCAAAAGTGTTGGCTATTAAATAAAATATAAAAGCAAAATGATGCCAACTGTAAATTACTTTATATACATTAACCAATTATACTGTTTTCTTGACTACACTTCTGAGCCAATATTAAAAATCTTATACATTTATGTTAAATATTTAGGATTTTAAACTACCATATTCTTTGCCTTCTTCTATTCTATTTTAATAATAGAATGCAGAAAAAGACAAAACTTCCACTTCTTAGTATTCTATACAAATTTGTTTGGAACCTCAGACAGATCAATTACAAAACAATGTATTGGCTTGACATTTCTTCAAAAGACATAGATTATAGTGTTACCGCTTATTTCAGCATTACAGAGGAGTGGAAGAAGAAAGACGGTAGGATTACATGTTGTGCGAGCTGCGGAAACATTTCATGTCACCTACCGCCAGCACACAGTCATCGCCTCGGGCAACACCGCAGGCAATCACTTAAATGGCTATTACACTACCCTGAATTAGGGCCCTAAATCAAAGGCGTCCTTGAAAATTTGTTGGAGAATTAGGGACCTAACTCTTACTTCACCTCTCTTTTTAAGGGTTTAGGGTCCCTGATTCAGTATAGTGTAATAAGCACTTAACTTAAACACACACACACTATAGACTTGCCAATCATCTAGCTATAGTTGGTATGTGCTATAACATTCAAATCAAGTCTTTGATGGTAAAAAGTTACACAATATTGATAAAAAAAAATGAAAATTAAACAATTAGTCTATTTTTATTGAAAAGCTGGCACCACATGAACAACCTAATTCAGCATTTGGATTCTGTACTATTCTAAATGCTGATCTTATCAACTCTGTATGATAATCTACTGTAGACCCTTTCACATATTCCAAGGAAGTCTCATCTATTACAACTTTGACTCCATCCTTTTCAAATGTTCTGAAAAGAGAAATAAAGATTTGAAAAACAGATTTATTAACCTTTTGACCGCCACATCAATAACAAAAATCTATGCTCACGCTACATTATGTAAAAATGAGAGGTTTTTGATGTGTCATATCATTGGTGGCATAGACAGCATGTTTTCATTTGACAACCGTACATGTCCCTGGTGGTCAAAAGGTTAAGGTTGCTACATTCACTTCAAATAAAACAACTCATATAATTATGATGGAACATCACTCGCAAGAAGTTTGTATAATCTATTGTGATAATTACTACTATACACCAGACATCATACTTCACAGTATCTCCTTGTAATTTTTCCTACTACATGTTTGAATCGTAAGATTACAGAACATTACAGATGAAGCCCATTTTAAATAAAAGGGATCAAGTGTTTTGTTAGACAGTCTATCTCAAATAAGTTATTACATACATATTATCTCAATGGTTTAAGCTTTCGTTAATATGTACAGAGGTGAGTGTAATAAAGCATTGTAAAAGTTAACATAGCAAATTTACCCTTGTCAACACTAAATAATGTGCTATACTTCTATTGATGTAGAAAAATATGTGATGTGCAAAATTATCTGCAAACCAGTGATTAAAGGATGGAAATTCCATCCTCATAGTGTCCTGAATCTTCAGTATTCAGTAAACATTAATATTAATAAAAATACATTTTGCACTAATATAAATCAATCAAGCCAAAATCTAAATTAGATTTGTTTTGGTAAACACTTTCACACTTTTCTCCACTATCTAAGAATATGTATGTATTATTACATATAAATCTTGCTTATAACAGGCTGCATTTTTAACTATGTATCTTCCTACAATGTTAATTATGATGATAACGGAAGAATAGTATTTATGGGATTATAGTAATTTATGGTAATGGTTATAATATGGGCTGAAGTAAAGTGACTGAATAGGAACAAACCTGTCATCGTTAGCCATTTTATTGTCCAAATCAAACTTATATTGAAAACCTGAACATCCTCCGCTCTCCACGCAAATCCTTAGAAAGCCATCGCCGCCAGCACATAACTGCTTTAATTTTTGTACACAACTGTCACTTATAGCTATTTCATCGCCAGAATTGGTTTTTATTGCTTTTTGTGTGCTATAGAGGTTATTTTTTAAAATACAGGAATTATATCCCATTTTAAAAATATTTCTAGATCTTAGGAACATTGTTTAATACTTCTACTGATATCTACAGATACAAATATTAAAATTTTGTTCTAAATTGTAGGTAACTTATTTTTCCTATTTTATCGTGTTTTGGTATTTTGTTTGATTTCGACATAAATAAATGTCAAAATTGACGTAAAAGCGATACCCTTAATAGTAAAGTGATGTACCGAACCGCGATACCACGCGATACCACAGAGCATGTAAAATACGCGATACGGTGTGTCGATTGGAGCAGATATGAATACCGACACCAAATAGCAGTCTAGAGATATTCATGCTTTGCTTAACTTAGTATTGAATAGCATCGACCATTGGTCGATATATTAAACGTACGGGATTAAAGGTACATAAGGTGTCATTATAATTATTTAAGTAACAACAGTCTACCCATATAGATAAGCAACATACAGGGTTATCTATACTAATATTATAAGCTGAAGCTGTTCGTTTGTTTGTTTGAACGTGGCAAACTCAGCAATGAGAAATTTTGCAAAAACGGGAAAAAATTACGCAGAACAAGTTGACAGGTGAAAATCTGATGGAGCAAGATCAGGGCTATACGGAGGATGCTTCAACACAGCCATGCTCTCTCAATTTTTGCTGAGTGGCTATAGATGAGTGCGGTCTGGCGTTGTCATGGGAACACCACGCCGTTCCTGTTCACCAGCTCCGCCCGGTTTTTCTCAATGGCTTCTTTAAACCTTGTCAGTTGCTGTCAGCAGAGGTCAGATTCGATAGTTTTACTCGGCGGCAAAAGCTCATAGTGGACGATTCCTCTCCAATACCATACACACATCATCACTTTGTTCCGAGTCACGCCGGGCCACTGGGGCTTGTCCATGCTTCGACCACGATCTTTTTGGGACATTCTTAACGTAAGTGACTCATTTTTTATCACCCGTAATCAACCGTTTAAGAAATGGGTTGGAATTTTCACGTTTCAAAAAAGAAATGGAAAATGGAAACACTCTCAGTGAGATTATGTGGTACCCAAATAACAAGCATTTATTAATGACTTAAAACAGTTTTGTGATCAACATCCAGTTCTTCAGAAAAATCGTAACTACTAATATGTCGATCTCGCGTCACTTTTTCAAAGATGGCACTGATTTAATCCGTGACGGAGCGTCCAGAGCGTCATCCTTCACTCTAAAATTTCCAGACTTGAAACGCTTGAACCACATTTGTGCTACTTGTATAGATACCGCATTAGGTCCATAAACCACACAAATTTTATTTGCAGCGTTCGTCGTCGAATTTTTACCTTTTTTGTAATAAAACTTCAAAATGTACCGAATTTCTTCGTCACATACGTTTATTTTGCTTACTTGAAAAATAGCGGGAACTAGTTTTTTATTTTATTTAATGCATCTTTAGAATGTCAACATTTAATGGTATTACAATCAACCAGTTACATCAAGTACACCCAAAGAGGTTTGATTACTAATAATACATTCAAAATACGAAAATACTTTTGCCCCTACATACTATTACAATGATGACGTGTTGTCAACGTAAAATGATTTATTTGAAACAAGGTTTTTGAAATAAATCATACTTACTGGGCAAGAGCATGTCGGACCATGCTCAATGTTGACTGCCTCTGTGGCGCGGTGGAAATGTGTCCGCCTGCTACGCAAGAGGTCGTGGTTCGATTCCCACACGGGACACCACTTTGTGTGATCGACAAGTTGTTGTTCCGAGTCTGGGTGTACTTTGTGTCCGTGACTTGTATGTTTATAAAGTCCCCCGCGACACAGAGCTTGTACCCTAATGCGGGAGGAGTCGTCTTTTTTGTAAGAAAAAAAAAAATGTATGGTTCCGCAGTTGTTATTATATATAAATGCACTACATATGCAATAATCCGATTTGAATGATTGCACCAGCAGAAGAGCGTATATTAATGGCTTCCATGCCTTTTTGTTGAGAAACGTAGTTTTTCGGCAATCATTCAATGACGGTTTTAGTTTAAAGAATTTATTAGGCGCTATCTTAGTGATTTTTCATATTTTTTGGTCACGAGGGACCACAATTTATGCAACTTTAGGAGAGATTATTTCCAAAAATATTTACTTACTAAAAGACCTGTCGAATAATGTGCCACATGTTGATATTTGCTAAAAAAAAATGTTTCAGCTTCTGCTACATGTATGGAGTGCCACCCTTAAAAATATTTATTTTTATTATTTAGCTATTAAACTAAGTAGCGGCTACTACAAGACACCTTGTCCCCAAATTTCATTAATATTCATTGTGTAGTTTTTGAGTAAAATGCCTGTGACATGTGACAGAAAGATAGACGTTCATGACGAAACTATAAGGGTACCTTTGTCACTATTTTGGCTACAAACCTTAATACAGTAATGAGCCATTAATTAATTATGTACCGAGGGGGAAGGGGATTTAAAAAGCGAATTTTTACTTAATTTTTTGTTAGTCGGGATTTAGTATTACTCAAACAATTGCTCCCTATTTCGGATCTAGAACGGTAACGATTACAGAAAGTACCTACATTCCTACATAATTTCAAGCAATGAATGATTAATTTTTTATTCAATAATAATTCCGGTCGTGTGACTAACGTTATTTCATAATTTTAAAAATTCCGCGTAGTTTCCTTAATGTTCCCTCTTTTACTCTCTACTACCATTTGCAGCCTGGTTGCCAGATTGCAATTTTATAGTATTTATACGAATTTTTATTGTTTATTTTATTTTTATTAATTTATAAGGTCTTACGTAAGAAGAGCGTGGGGTCCGAGTTCAAGAAATATTATTTACCCTTACGGCGGTAAGGGTGGTAAAATACCTCCAGTACCTCTCTAGTCGCCTTGACGACAAACACGGGAAGAGATGGGGTGGTAGTATTCTTAAGCCGGTACCACACGGTAAACCCTATGTTATACTAATTTAAATTTTAATTAATAACGCGTAACTGCGTGAGGAAGCACTATTCATTTAATTAAGTTACTAAACCAAAACTCTGAATTTTTAATCAATAATACGTTAGGTGTATACACACCCCAGAGATATAAAACTCATACTGTAATTTCAGTCAACTTATTTTAAACATAGAAATACTAAAAAAAAAACCGTCCGACTAGTCGGCGATTCTAGTCGTCTATTTGCGGATTACCGACTAGTCTGCACTTCTTTAGTTCGTGACTACCTATGCTAGGCTAAGGCCGTGCACAATATAAAATATTTACCAACTAATTAAATTGTAGAGTTTTTAGGTGACTGCAATTTTTGTAAAATAAATATAACTAACATATATATTTAGCGCTTCCATGACATGATTTCAAATTACCATTACCGTTTATGTTGTACAAAGGAACTTCGAAACCTTTATTAAGATATATATTTGCCCAGAATAAATGAATTTAGCAATTTTCAACTTTGATTACACAAATGCCTGACGTGGGTAGTTTTGACAGTTCTTGCTAGGCAATAATAATAATAATAATAATAATAATAAACCCCTCGGGGCTAGTCGTTGTCTCCCTATATGAGATTAACGCAACACTCTGAGGGCATAGTAGCAGCTCTTGAAATCCTTATGACACCAATAAAAAATGTCTCATGAGGGTGAAATAAGAGTACACAAACCGCAGGGCAGCTTTGTGGCGAGCTAAATGTGCCTGGCGACACTGCGGTCCCGATGCCTCTGAGAGTCGGTCAGGGCCTCGTCTCCCGTTTGCCTTCATTGGCCGACGGGAGTGGCACACCAAGAGCGCCCGCAGGACTCTCAACTCTGGCTTGCCTTAACCGGCCGGCCAGAGGGAGGTCGCCAGATCTTGTATGCTCGGGGGTGGAAGTGTCATTTTCAAGGGCATAACTACGGGGAAACCCGCTCACGGGCCTTCTTCGTGATGGTGAAACCGGCGCCGCACCGCTCGACACCCCAAGCTGCTCACACCGATGTTGCTCCCTATCGCCTGTTTGGCTGTATGCCTGTGGCGGCCAGAAGGGGGCCCATCCAGTGAGTGGCGAGTCATCCACTTTTGCTGGATTGGACAATCTAATCGATCAGCAATCATATTTAGCATGCTATTGCTACTATTCCTGATTCGTTGCCAAATAGAGGCAACTTTCTTCCGCATGACGGCATGAAAGTGTCTATGTGTGCCTCTGCAAACATTAGTGATGCGCTGCAATCTCTTGGTAGTCGCAATAGCATTCTAAATATGTTGTTGTACTGGACACGTAAAACATCTGCCACCCTTCGGGTATGCCTTACCCATAGTCCACCCGAATAAAACGATTGGCAAAATGCCTTAAATAGAAATATTTTAACTTCCTCAGTACAACGCGCGAACCTGCGGGCAAGCATATTTCCCCGTACTGCCAACGCCCTCCGCTCTCGCTCAATGTCTGCGTCATCCTTAAGGTCATTAGTCACAACATGCCCTAAGTACTTGAAGCTGGTCACAACCCGCAGAGTCTCACCAGCCAGCTTGATAGGTGGCACATGGACCGGACTGTTCGAGGATCTTTTGAAGATAAGAACTTGGCTCTTAATTATATTGTACTCAAGCCCATGCTCCAGTGCATATGCCTTACAGATTGAGGTTAACTTTTGTATCCCACCAACTGATGGACCCAGCAAGACCATATCATCAGCGTATGAAATATTGTTGACACATACGCCATCAATATGGCACTCTGTGTGTGTACCACTCAGCTCACAGATAAGGTCATTAATGTATAAATTGAACAACAGAGGAGAGGTCAAACCCCCCTGACGCACACCACAATCCAAGCAATACGCGTCAGATAAAGTCCCAGCCCACCTAACCTGATTCTTTTGTGTTAAATACCAATATTTAAATAAAGCAGTAACTTCTGCCGGTATGCCTGCCCTGTCCATCTTATCCCACAGTTTGGTATAAAGCACTCTGTCAAATGCTTTTGACAAGTCCAGGAAGCATGTATACACCGTGCTTTTTCTATCAACTTAATACCTGATAGCCTGTTTAAGACATAGAATTGCACTCTCTGTGGAAAGCCCAGCTCGGAAACCAAACTGAGCATCATGCAGCGTGATGTGACGAATCAGTATGCTATTAAGCAGACCATCAAGCACCTTAGCTATTATGGTTGCTAGGGAGATGGGTCGGGAGTTTTTAATGTCTTCTATATCCCCTTGCCTATTTTTGATAATAGGAACCACTATAGTTTTAGTTAGACCCTCGGGTAAGTGCCCATGACACAAGCACAAATTAAAAAACATGGATAGTACGCGCGGCAGATGGGCGCCAGCATATCTGAAGTGCTCGACACTTAAACTGTCATGTCCAGGTGACTTGCCCCTGCTCATACCACTTATGACATTGCGTACTTCAGAAGCTGTAAAGCGCACTGTTCTTTCCTGTATGACAGCCATATTTACAGATCCGCTGCAGCCACTATTAAGTAATGGTCTTGTCCTAAAATGATCTCTAAACTGGCTTGCAATCACACTATGATCACTATTGCCATTAACATTGACCGGGAGGCTTGGTCTACCATTCAATTTATTTGTGTGTTTCCAAAACTGTCTAAAGTCATTAGCAAAATGGTGAGAAGCAAGGATATCCATTTTAATTTGGTCTTGCCTATTTTGGCACCATTTAAGTTTATTCTTAAAAACAGTCCTACTGTCACACATGTCAAAGTACAGTTGACCACTTCTTGGCTTACCAGCTTCAACCCATAAATAAAACCGTGTCCTTGCCTCCTTGTGATACTGTGATATATATTTATTCCAACCTGCAATGTAGCCCCCTCTCCTTTGTATCCTCGTTTTCTTATAAGTAACTGACGCAGCCTCCGACAGGATTGTAATCAACCTCAGGTACATTTTATCTAACATAGATTTATGCTTAACTTTATTGCATAATTTGTCACAACATTGACTCATATCTACTGGAAAATCAATTTTTCTTAGTTCTCTGTGACTTATCTCATGATAGCACCGAATTTGTTCATTTGAGCGCTCTCCCCACATAATTTTGTTTTGCGGGGGTGGGATAGTTATCCACTCTTTACACAGTATTTGACCTAAGTCACATTCCATAATAAGTGGGAAATGGTCAGACCACTGTACATCATAATTTACCCATGTATTAATAATCGAAAGTAGTCCCATAGTAGCATTTGTTGTTACGCAATGGTCTAACCACCTCACACAACCATGGGCTTCACTAATAAAAGTAAAAGTATCTGGTTCTCCCAAAAGGTCTACACAAGTCCACTGCTGCTCGTTACAGAACTTAAATGGCTTAAACATTTCACAACGTACGCGGCTTTAGTATTATAAGTATATTCGCTTGAAATAATACTTTACGATATATATACGATATATTGTCCCGTATAAGGCATCCCTATGACGGCCAATAACAATAATTTGACCAATGAGCAGTGTGACCAGATTTAGCAGAATTCTGCGATTTTAGCAGTATTAGAATCCTCAATTTAGGATCTAGCCGATTATGTCGCTGATCTGAAAAGATAGCAGTTTTTGGCAGAATTATATAAAATCATTGCAGAAAATTAGCAAGATTAAACAATTTCACTTAGGGTAGTCAAAAACTGTTTGTAAATCATTTCCAAATTTGGTTCACGAATCTGACGTTCAAGTTACAAGTAATTGACTTTGAGTAAGGAGCTTATATGGTACTAGCTATCCCGCGCAACTTCGTATGCGTAAATTTTCCCCGTTTTTGTAACATTTCTCGTCGCTGCTCCGCTCCTATTAGTCGTAGCGCGATGTTATATAGCCTTCCTCGATAAATGGGCTATCCAACAAAAAAACAATTTTTCAAATCGGACCAGTAGTTCCTGAGATTAGCGCGTTTAAACAAACAAACAAACAAACAAACAAACAAAGCAAACAAACAAACTCTTCCGCTTTATAATATTAGTATAGATAAAGCAGTGGCGAATCTGTTAGAATCAGGAGAAGTTCTGATCCCACACTAATAGACACTGAAAGATTTCAAAAATTTCTGCAACATGGATCTGAAAAGTATGTACCCACAATTGGTCGATTTCCCAAATTCCATGATGATTTGGCCTATTTCCAACATCGGTTCTGTGCGCCTATTTTCGCAAATGAACTTTATAAAAACTGAGCGAAATAAAAACAGGCAGTAAAAAAACAAGGTGGGTGCGTAAATTTTACGCCAACAAAAAATATAATAAGACGCATAAAGTTCGACACCACGGAAAATTAGAATTAATTGGTATTTCGTCTTAAAAATTGTTATAAATTTTACATTAACCTCCTAAGACCCAGACTTGAAATAACAAGGTAGTCGTAAAAGCCCACTGTACAAAATTATGCACAAATTAATTAATTGCTGTCAGACCCAGAGACATAAAACTTCATAAATTTGAAGGTATGCCTATTAGGACTTCAGGATTATATTTACCGTAATACTAGGTGTCTAAGGGACATTTTTGGTTAACTTATGTCGTTCGATCTTTTGTACATAATATTAAACATTGGGTTTTAACGTTGCAGAGAAATTAATAAATGATAATTATAAATTTTAAGCTTTATTGATAAAATTATAGTTTGTTTTATATAAAAAAGTACGAAATCTTTCAGTCTGACATCTTAAAACTTAGTTACATTCTAATAAGGCACTTTAATTAGTTTTCATAGTATCACAATTGCAATATTTAATCATCTTTGGAAAAAAATCAGACTCTTTAGGCCTATAATAACAAAAATTCTTAACTTATAACTAAAAATACTAGGTATTATAACATTAGTGAGATCTTTTAGGAACTTTAATTATATTTAACAGAAATAAGTCATACTACTCATGAAACGCTTTGTAGCAATTACGAGTCGAAGTTAGGCAAAGAGCTACCAGGCAGTTACGTCGTCGTCGATGTACTGACTAAAATACTGTAAAGAATCATAATCGGTAGTATCTATAGGCAAATATGACGGGGCAGAAAGTTGTGGAGGTGCAGGTGCAAACTCTTTAATCTCCCATTCACGATTAGTAGCAACGGCATTATTTTCTTGTCTTTCCCGACCGCGTCCTCGACTTCTGCTTCCGCGGCCGCTTCTTCCGCGAGTGCTAATGTTTCCCCGTATCCCACGAGGACGACCTTGTCTTCTGCCACGACTTGAAGCAGGAGAATCAAGTGGTACTACATAATTGGCATCTTCAGGAAGCGAGACTTCATCTTCTTCAGCGGAAGAACTCGAAGAGTTGGAAGATTCCTCTCTTTCATTGTCAGGCCTGTACTCATCGTCGGTCTCATTGTCCTCAAAAGGGTCCTCTTCCTTGAGTTTGACTCGTATTCTGAGTCATCAAGACTCTGAAGAATCTCATTTTCAGTAAGATCTAAAAGTAAAATGAAAAACATTCAATTATAAACACAGACGCAACGTACGATACTGCAAACCAATGTACAAAATTTTGAACAAAATAATTAACGACTTTGTAAATCAGCTATATTTAATACAGTCACGAAAATTATTATTAGTGTGTACTATTTATATCTTTAAGTTTATAATAACATCAACAGTAACATGGAAAAACTAGTGATTAAATAGGTATTTTCAAATTAAACTTACCTTTCGCACGAGGCCGCGGCATGTTCCGTTGTTCGTCGCAGCTGGTTTTGACAGTTCACTATTTTTTTAGTTGGCAGCATTGATAACATAGACACTATAGATTATTGAAATAATTTTGACATGTGAAACTAGCAGCGGGAAGATCTGAAAAAAACTAGAAGAGCAAAGAATATGTTCAAAAATTTGTACCGTGGGCGGTCACTACTATAAAGTTTATTGCAAAGCTGGGTCTGATATAGGTAATTTATTTTGTCTTTTTTTTGTACGCGGGGTCTTAGGAGGTTAAAAAATATTTATACAAATTGATTTCATTCAATAACTGAATGTGTGCAGCATTAAAGTGACCAGTAAATAAAACTATTTAATCACAACAGTAAAGAATATCAACAAAAAACAAAATTGAAAAACGAAGATTGGAGAAGAAAGTTAACATTTACTGTACCACATTAATTTTCAGGAGTTTTCAGGCTATCATTGGGTTGTTTGAGTTATTTGTTCTGTGGTTTGAGCATGGTTTTTGAGTGATTAAATTAGATTTAATATTTTTTTCTTTTTGACCTTGCCACAGGATAAAATTTGGAATTCTTGTACAACATGAACTTGTTTATTTTTAAAAAAAAAGCAAAGCAATAGCCACCTTTTTACATAAAATATAATTGTAAAGTAGGTACAAAAAACATAACCTATTGTTTTTTGTACCTACAACATGTATTAGTACACCAAACTTTAAAAAAAAAACTTTATAGTTTGGCACGGAGGTAGCTGGGCCAGTTGACAACTTTGTAGTCCTTATCCTTCCTCAAGCCTAGCTTCAATCTACCTCCGTACATTTCCTAGCGAAAAGTAGCCTGTAATAAACCAATAATGTTATCTATTTACCTAAAGAAAAGTTGTAAAAGTGCCCACTTTTCTTGGCAATCCAAATAACGAGGATGAAGACCTAATCAAAAGCTAAATGACAGAAGAAGTAGGTCATACATATGTACAGAAAAAAAGGAAATGAGGAAGGATAATATAGTGCCCTTCGAGCACCGCATATTGTTGCGTGGCGGCAGCGCTTGTAAAGGTAATCTTACTAGCTACTACAACTATATGTATTTATAAATACGAAAGTTTGGATCGGCTAAACGGATCTGGATGTATGATATTTGACACATCAAGGAACCACCAAGGCACATAAACTGGAATAGCACATAGCCTTTTTGTCTCAGAAAAATGAAGATTTCACCTCAACAAAGACTTACAGCATCAACTAGTGTCAAAATAAAATATATTTAGCACGTACATAACTACTTAAAAACATAGTAACAAGCGTACCACATAAGGCGATTTAGGGGTTCTCCTCACTCCCTCCGAATTCATAGGTAGACGGTAGGTAAAGTAAAAATAAAAATCCTCATATGCGGAGTCCAACTGTCCTAATCGCACTTGGCCGTATGATGTTTATTCAAAAGGAGTAAATTGCACTCCTAGTACTCTCGGTATTTTGTTGTCAACTTGTCATTGTTGATCGAAGAAGATAAGTAGGTATGCTAGCACTTTGCCGCTGTAATTGTACAGTGATGGATCCAGGGGGGCTAGGTGGCTCAAGTCACTCCTAAAATCATTCTCTTTTCACTATTCCATTCGTGTGAGTGGTGCAAGAACGGCCCTATCTGGTTCAAGCCCCCGCCACTGTGATTGTAAAAAACAATTGCACCACCGTTCTTGTCTCTAGGAAAGAATGTATTTCCTTACAATGCTGAAAATTGAGTATTAGGAAAAAATAAACACGATTGTGGTTGTTATCAACATTGTTATTAACATTGATTTATTGTAGTACGGCGATGCGTCATCAATGTTATTTTTATATAGTCAATTAGCCGGAAGACTTTGTTTTTACGTCATGAATCACGTTATTTTTTTTCCTTTGTGTGTCTACTTACGTATTCACCTACTTTTATTATTATTTATCTAGTTAGAAGTGTAGTGCTCTTGCTAGCATACAATGTTCAACCTAAAAAATATTATTCAGAATGCACCGAATTACGGGTAGATTCTGTCGCCTCGTGCTCAGCAGTAGTATAGGGCTGCCATCACTGCTGAATCAGCGACATAAATAAAAAGAAAAGTTAAAGATAAAAGGGTAAACCATGGCCAAATTCTAAAGCTCGAGAAATATAAAACTGTAGATTGTATTTTTTTTAAGTAGAGTCATAACTTTTTAGTATATCATACTTAACTAAAACTAAAAAAAGGAAAAAAAAACGACGAGAATTCAAAAAATACGCCAAATATAAAAAATAATTTCATTGCCCATTATCAAAGAGAATATAAAACTTCGTAATCTATACTAATATGTATTATAAAGCTGAAGAGTTTGTTTGTTTGTGTGTTTGAACGCGGTAATCTCAGAAACTACTGATCCGAATTGAAAATAACTTCTAAAGATTTCATTTACTTTTCCTAACATCTTTGTTTTTATGAACAATGCGGCTAATGAAGTGGGTTTTTGTTTAATACTTACAACGTTATACCTACTTAATAATAATTTTCAATGGAATTTGTATGAAATTTTGTTACTTCTGGTTTGATCAGCTGTTACTCGTAAACTTGAAACGCCTTCTTAGCTGCGATGGTTTTCCTTTCAATTTCATTATATTTAAGTAGTACTGCCGTGATTTTTTTCACATACTCAACATCAACCATTTAGCAGATTATATAAGTTGAATGGTATGAAGAAATATAATTTTAATTCTATCTTTATTCAATATGTTAAAAAGTACTCTAAGATATTTAAAAGAGTATACAACACGGCAAAGTCTTTGTTTGTGAAGAATAAAATTAGACAATCAACAAACAAAGTAAAAGCTACATGGAAGGTACAGGATATAGGCAAATTTATACATGATAAAAAAATGCCTAGAAGATAATAATTAAAAAATTGACAGGGAAATTGATGTAGCACAAGCTTATAACAACTTCTTAGCCAGCATAGCTGTAACTACCACAAAGTCGTTAAATTCTTCAGCTATTAAAGCGGAAAATCTGTTGCCTACATATATGCCACAGCGTAATGCTATTTTTGCTTTTAGTTATATTACTCCGGCTGACATTATCGCTACCTTTCAAACATTACAATTGAAAAATACAGGTGACCTCTGAGGTATATTTAACTGTAAAAGTTGTCAGAAGCGTAATAGATATACTAGCACCATACTTAAGTACGTTATTTAATTGATGTATAGATACGGGTACTTTTCCGGATCTGATGAAATTTTGCAAAGTAATACCTCTGTTTAGGTCAGGTTGCAAAGCTGATGCTGGTAATTTCGATCAATCTCAGTGTTACCTGTATTCAGTAAAATCTTTGAAGAGATTATTCTTAATCAATTACTTAAACATTTTAATATAAATAGGCTCCTACATAATACATAATGATCAGTATGGTTTTACTAAACGTCGCTTAACAACAGTTGCAGGAATTGCTTTGTTAAAACACATCTACAGTGACTGGGAAGACTCGAAAAATGCCGTTGGCGTATTCTGCGACCTTTCGAAGGCGTTTGATTGTGTTTGTCATGACTCGCTTATAAAAAAAATAGATTTTTATGGCGTGCGAAACAATGCATTAGCTTTTGTCACATCATATTTAAGTAATAGGATTCAATGTGTGAAGTCTACCGGCTTACCGTTTCAGTTAGGCCTCCCACAAGGTTCGATTTTAGGCCCATTTTGTTTTTAATTTATATTACCGATTTACCATCCTATTTAGAAAATGTTTGTAAAGTTGTACTGTTTGCGGATGATATATCTCTTATTTTCAAAGTAGATAGGAACAGAGAACATTTTGACGAAGTGATCTGTGCTCTCTCAGGTAACGGAATGGTTTACTTAGTAACTTAGTTCTAAATGCCAAGAATACTAAATGTATAAAATTTGCACTTCCTAATGTGAAGAATCTTGGACCAAACATTGCATCGAATTAAGAAATCTTGGAATCTGCTACCGACACTGTATTTTTAGGGATCACGCTAGATAATAAGTCGCAATGGGGTGCACATATATCTCGTCTCGCTGGTAAACTCAGCTCGGCTGCTTCCGCTGCTAGGAAGGTACATGAACTAACAGACGTTGACACTGCCAGACTTGTTTATTTTAGGTATTTTCATAGCGTTATGTCTTATGGGATATTACTTTGGGTCAGAGCCGCTGACATCGAAAGTATTTTTATACTACAGAGAAGAGGAGGAGTGCAATATATCAGCTTGAAGCTAGGGTTGCACTAAGGGATAAATTTAAGGAAATAGGTATGCTCATGCAATATATAACAATATATTACATGAGCGACAAAATATCTAACAGTTTAGTAAAAATAGTAATGTACACTCCATCAATACTAGAAACAGGCATAAATTGTGTTTTCCTTGCCATCGTCTTCAAAAGGTTCATAGTTCATTTATGGGTCTTGGTATCCGTTTTTACAATAAGCTATCTGTTCATATTCTACCATATAATTCATTCAAATCTAAAATTAAGAACGACCTTATTCAGCAAGTTTATAATTGCATAGATGATTATATAAACGACAAAAACGCATGGTCGTAATGCTCACACAGGAGTTATGAATTTTATTTTGTATTAAAATAGTTACTTTTGAATTTTCAAATTATATCTTGGTTTTCTTTCTTCTTCTTTTTTTGTTTTTAATTGTATTAACTGGTTACTTGAATGATGTAAAATTCATGGTCGTAAATGGAAAAATGCAGAATAATGTAGGTATTTGTGTTAAATATTAAAATGTTGTTCGCATTGTATATTCACAGAGTACCTAGATAATTAAAATTGTTAGTAACTAGCGATCGTACTTCATTAAATTATTTAAGGTTATTGTCGTTTCTATGAGATGTAATGTCAGGGATCGTCATGCTCACTACAATGTCATTGCTTGTGGTGACGGTGTGGGTCAGGTCATTTTCTTTCCCTCCAATGCAATATGGCGAAGGGGATAATTGCTGACCCATGCGTCAAACTCGTGAACGGGTGCTACTTGGGGTGACTGGTCGGCCTTGTCAGGTTTATTATTTTTTAATTAGTGGTTCATAAATAAGTAGTTTTTCTTATAATAATCGAATCGCATGTTGCCTTTACCCTCTTCTATATTTTTGTAAGTTGATGCTCCCATCCACGGTGTGGAGGGAGCATCAACTTACAAAAATACTTTTTTGTGCCACTAGCATTTCAGTATGTCCTGCAAGTTTAAACATAAATATCATCTGTATATCACCAGATAGATGATATTTATGTTTAAACTTGAAAAAAGAGAAATACTGAGTAGGAATTACTTCTCTTGCTCTATGTTTGAGTTCTCAATATAATTTTTCTTTCACAAATTGTTGTTTCTGGGTCTGGGTGTACTTTGTGTCCGTGACTTGTATGTTTGTAAAGTCCCCCGCGACACAGGGCTTGTACAATACTGCGGGAATGGTCTTTAAAGAAAAAGATATATGTATACATAGATAGATGTAGTAAGAGATGCCTTATAGGGCGAGTACTCGCCGGCAGCAGTGAGAACGGTCAGTGATCAATAGTTAATAATATCTATATCTCTTTTGTTTATACGTGATCTACATACGTATGTACTTTTCTTGAGCTACTTTTCTTACATATTAGGGGAGGTACCTTAAAACAAAATGTTTTTCAAGATTTTATTCCTTCACTATATAAAATACAGCTTTAACTGTAAGTGTTCCATTTTGGCCCCTAAACGTTTTTAAAAGACCTATCTAATGATACCGCACACGATGGGGTAAATAAGAAAAAAAAACACATTCCCACTTTACCTAAAGGGAGGTAAAAATCTTAAAAATAAATAATATGTGTATCCATGCAAAATTACAGCCTTCTAGCACTAACGGTCTCTGAGCTAAACTGCGGACGGATGGACGGACGGACGGACCGACATGGCGTAACTTTATGGGTTCCGTTTTGCCATTTTGACTCTACCCTAAATATGGTTTACTATCGGTACCTACTAAAGCCGCGCACGATGTAATGTTTAATAACAAGTTGCTTAGCAACCACTGTCAAAGATGGCATAGTTAGGATTGTCATTAGTATGATATAACACATAACATGAAAAGTTAGAAATTTCTAAATTATCTATTCTGAGCAAATTCATAACGTAATAAATATTCCGTAGTTACTTTATGCTACACTAGTATAGTATTATATTATCTGTGATGCTACACTATCTGACCCGCGTAACTTCGTTTGCATCAATTTTCACGTTTTTGCAACATTTTTCTTTGGAGCTCCCCTCCTATTAGTCATGGTGTGATGTTATATAGCCTTATAGTTATATAACCTTCCTCGATAAATGGGTTACCAAACACTAAAATATTTTTTCAATTCGAACTAATAATTCCTGAGATTATCGTGTTCAAACAAACAAACTTTTCAGCTTTAAAATTATTATACATTTCACATAATTGTTAGAAAAGAAAGTTATAACCTACCTCACTTTGCGACTCAATGACTGAACGGATGGTAATGACATTTAACAATGATGATAATGTTATTATATCCTGCAAAAGACACAGAGGCTAAATGTATTTTCATTCTCAGAATAACATAGGTTCTTACTTTTGATTTGTCAACGGTTTTTTTTTCTATTTTATTAAACCACAAATCAAATGACAATCCTAACTTTGATACTTTTGACAGTGGTTGTTATGCAACTTTGTTATTAAAAATTGCACATTGCGCGCGGCTTTAGTATAGTATGTACCTGTTTAGTACAAGAATGCGGCTGCGTTGTCGTAGAATACATCAACGCTGTGCTGATGTCCACTCTATCTGCTACAGCAACGAGTCAATGAATTCTGGTGTCTTTCTTGAGCACAAAGCCTTACCTATCTACTTTTTTAATCACTAAGACTGGTTGATTTCATAGCTTTTGAAAATACATTCACGGACCACAACGAAAAAAATATATATAAACATATGTGTACTTGCAAACGCTGTGTGAAAATTAATTTTACATTTAATAAGAACAAGCAAAAAATACCCCATAAAGCGTTAGTTTTCATACAGTGGCAATACCACCATGTTTAACGTGTGAGTTAGAGTGAGAGGAACCCACAATATACAGAGCGAGATAGATAATAAAGTGGGGAAAGCTGGCCAGCGGACCACTGATTCAACACGTTTGGAGTTAACGGTTTGTTTGTAAAATAATGTTTACTTGTATTTAGGTTTTTGCTCTTATTTTTTTTGTAATTGTTTGGTACACAAATAGTGTACATTAATAAAAAACTAAAATATCAATCGAGCTGAATGTTATTTATGCAGTTGTTAACTGAGCATATTTTTCAAAATCTAATTCCTTTTTATTTTTTTATAAAATTGTATTAAAATTGAATTGCTGAGCCTTGTTTTGCGTTTCATAAACTACTTACAAAGTTATCATTTTAGGTATAGTTTTACTACTGGGACTGGGCACCCTACTCCACTTTGCGCGGCAGCGGTCAGAAGGCGGAGCTTATCGGCAAACTCGCGTCGAAGCTGGATTCACTGTCAATTCGAGAGCCGCGCAGAGTACGCTCGCGTCTATTACGTGGTGTGTTTATAGTGAAGTGGATTTTGTGATGAGATTATCGAATGTCGTGAAGTGAAAGATAGTGTTGTTTTATCAAAAAGTGCAACTTGTGGGCTGTACAATGTTTATGGTTCTCTTATAGTGAATAATCAAAATGTGTGGATCACAATTGTGTGCAAAATTGATTTATGCCACGTAGTGACGCGAACGGGTAATGATTCCTAATGTGGAGTTCGAAGCAAGATGGTTAGAGAGACTCGGCATCTGTGGGTTGGAAATTTACCCGATAACATTCGTGAAGATCGAATAAGGGAGCACTTCAAACGGTAATATAAATACGTTTTTGTGTTTATTTTCAGAGACCATTGACTTATACGACGACGTAATAAGGATTGCCTTGTCCATAATATGTGCCTATTTGTTAAATTCCTGTCTTGAAATATTCCTAACGTGTTTGACGAGCCTTCGCCTCGGAGTAATATGAAGCGTCACATTTGTACAATTGTACAGTAGGATTATTAGCTAACAAACAGAAAAGAACTTCAGAACCGCAACACAATAGCTTTTCTTATAGTCATGTTTAGATACGTATAGCCTCTTGAATTCAATGTCTACAGGTACCTATCCATATTATTCACAATAGACACCGTTTACACGAGGAATACCTATAACTTATATTTTTCTTAGATTTTGATTGACTACTAGTTTGATGTAAAAATCAAACGTGCGTAGTTATAGCTACTGGTGGAACTTGCTTTGTGCGGATTGTCTTACATTCTTTAGTTAATAGCCTTGTAGGTAGATTTCATTTGCAACGTTCACTGTTTACATAACTAACCCTTCGTACTACGTAACATTCAAAGAATCCTGTACGTTGTACTAGTAATATTCCACTCGGCCTTGGACGAATTTGTTTATACATACAGAGCGATGCTCCTCAAACTGGGATCTCCAATATACATAAAACTATTGTAAGCCTGTTGTCTCATTTTGGGGCGATCAGGAGTAGTATTTCATAACGAGACTAATTCTTCCCGCCATGTCCCCTTGTCTTCCCCATAGACGCTAGTTGTAAAACTATTTATTCTAACAAATTGTTCGGTAAAATCCGATCTATACGCTGAAAAGGCATGTCTGACTGATTCATCTCATCTCGCTCACTACTAAAGCTAGAAACGTGTATAATAATAGTCATTTTATCACGAGACATCCACAGGTATTATATTTAAAAAATTTTATATTTTAATTTAACCAAGAGGGTTAAATACGGTTTGAGAGGTTCAACGTACTTCCGCGTGGGCAATTGAGTACCTACTTATAAAAGTTAAGTAGGTACATAATATGTAGATCATCGAAATACTTAAGTAAATTATGCATTTTCGTGTCTCTGTACCGGAGATCATACCGGTAAAAATAATAATGTTTTATTTTTACAAGATCATTATTAGGCAATACATCTTTGTATACTTGCCATTAAGGTCATCGACCTAAAAAAAATACCCAGGTACCTCTATGAAAAAAAAGTCAAATTAACTATCTCTCAAATTATATCTTGTTATTACTTACCTTATTTATCTATTTAAAGTTGCTAACATCATCTTTACAAAGAAAAACATACTTATTTTGTAATTCAAGGTCAAATTCGTATATTGGTAGGAACCATTATAGGAAGTATATTGGTACTAGAGGTGGGCGCCGATCGGCGTGGCGCCAAAATAAAGTATTTAATTTGATTAATGAAATTTAAATGAATACAAGCATATGTTTTGCTTATTTATAAGAAGTTACCCATAAATGGTGGTTAACAACTCCAGGGACATTTTCATCCCCTGGTTTGCATCGTAACTCGAGTCTCATTTGCCCAGTAATTACTCTTGCTACCAGCAAGTGTATCAGTGAGTGCAGCCTTTTTGTTCAACAAGATTAGAGATTACCTACATTACATTACACTACCTGTCCAGTTCAATCAAGTGGCTTGAAGACGAATACGTATTCGAGAGCGTTGGTGAACAGTTTCGATGATATGACGTCCCCATGTCTTGACCCTTGACGCAGCTCTATCGAATTCGTCTTGTAGTCTTGAATATGGACATCATACAAGCATCTCAGCCATCGCCAGTCAATGCGACATTATTGCAAAGCATCCAGAACCGCTTAAATTTCAATGAAGAATAAGGCTTTCTCGTAGTCCACAAAAGCCATACACAGCGGCTGATTATATTCTTAGATTTTTTTAAATAACCTGCTGGACATTATCGAATGTGGCCCACGATACTGAAACCTTTTCGAAGCTGGGCTAGTTCCGGGGGCTTGAACTCGTCGAATTTTCTAGCGAGGCGGTTGGTGATCACTCTCGAGAACAACTTGTAGACGTGGCTTAGAGTGAGATAGGTCTGTAGTTCTTCAGCACACACTTTTCGCGAACTCCGCAAACAGAAAATACAATTTCTGTAAAGTCTTGTTATTTAATTCTTAAGACTCATTGTAGTGGTACCAAGAAGTGGCTCGATTTTTTTCTTATATTTACACCGCCTACGTCGATTACGCCGCCGACGCCGGTCAAAATGGCATCGGCGCCCACCTCTAATAGTACCTGTGACGATTTTGATCACGTCAATCTTAAGTCTACTAGTATAAATGTGGTAGGTACTTTTCTCTAAACATACTAATGCTAATATGATTTTTATTCAATTTTTTCTCTTGTCTGCTATTAGTTTGCAACTTAACTACGCTTGGAATCGACATTCTTACTTACCGGAGACTTTTAATCAAATATTTACCAATGTCTTTACATGACCATAAACCAATGTGAAACGACACTACTAGGCAGTTGTAGCTTGGTGACCATGTAGCACACTTCACTTCACATAATCAATTCTTTCATAAAAACCGTGGTTGTCATTCAGACATGCAAACATAAATTTCAAATGTCAGGGCGAGGTACTTTTCAAAGAGACGAGTTGTGAACATTGACTAACTGTTTGTGATTCTGAATGAGCTCGCACACCTTTCGCTGCGCCTACTACACGTGTCTATGTTCTGTATTAAACCGAAGATAACACACTGGCGTTTGCACCCCGTCTTCCCTAACGTTTCGTCGTATCTAAATTGTAAATACACGGAGACGGCGAAGCGCACTCAGTGCATGGGTAAAACAATGACGTAGCAAGGATAGACAAAGTGAGAAACTCGGAGGTTCGTCCCTCATTCAGACGTCGCCTTAAGCCTTCTATATAGTTTTAAACCTCGCGTCTGCGTCCCGCCCGTCCACGACGCGTTCTAAGCCTAACACGGTCATACGTTTCACGCCTGACGTTTCACTGTAGCTTTGAGTTTCTGTCAATGTGGTAGCCATATCTGGGATAGCGTTTTATTGCTTTAGTTATTATTCTAAACGTTTTATGATATCCAGATCTTGTTAAGACATAAGTTACTACGTACCGAGTATTGCCAAATTGTTTAGGTCGTCTTCAGAACATAGAATTGATAATTTCATGATATGATATGAAATGGTAATATTTCATGATATAGCTACAAAACAAAGAGTACAGAAGTCAAACACATGTATATACTACGACTTTTATACCTACACTCACACGTGCGCCCAAAATGAGCAGTCGCACCGCGCGAGCGTGGCACTCGCTCTGTTACTTGTTTCCAGCTCGTTCCGAGTCTCCGCGTCTGCGACGCTCTCTGACGCTCTTAACGTGCACGAACACATAGATATCTGTGTGTGTGCGTGCGTCAAGAAGGTTTTGTATGAAGCTTGTTATCTGTACGTGTATAATCGATGATATAGCATAATAGAAGCTGACCACATCATGATGTTATCTGACCAGATCAATGACTACTCGGCGTTTAATGATATGAGCAGCTAAATGCAGTGAAATATAGTACATATTTCTTTTCATTTAACGAAAATAGGACGAGCAAATTCACTATTTATATGATAGACACCTTACATGAATGAATTGCTAAAAGTGGATTAACATAAGGATATACAATGAGACTAATATGTATGATTTTTAACAAATTAACGATTTTATTACTATTACTCAAAAGGTGTAATTACCAAAACACGTCAGGAGAGCCAACATAAGATTATTTTGCCAGTTATTTTCGATATATTTTTTGTTTTTATCCAAAATTCATAATATGAAATTCTGTAACGCAATATCCCATAAAATACAATTTTATATAGATTTGATAGTAACAATAATAGTTTTGTAACGCTCCAAAAGGCAGTATTCACATAACGTCATAATGTGTAATGCGCTTATTACACTACACTAAATCAGGGACCCTAAACCCTTAAAAAGATAGGTGCAATAAGAGTTAGGGCCCTAATTCTCTAACAAAGTTTCAAGGCCACCTTGATTAAGGGCCCTGATTTAGGGTAGTGTAATAGTCGTTTAACTACTACTACATAATATAAAATTAACTTGAGCGCTCGGCGGTTGTTGTCCGTTAAGGCGCGGTAGGCAGTGAGATAAGGGGCGAGCGAGGCTCGGCCGCGCCGAGGTACGCTTCGAGACAAAGTGTTACGTTAAAGTAATTCGCGTACTCGAAATGATTTTATGATGTTGTGTGTTATTTTATCCTCAATTGTATATTACAATTAAATATGCTTGCCTCCTATAAGGGTTTCGTTTTTTCCCTTTTGAGGTACGGGACCGGATACTTTGTAAAGACATTGGCTCGATTGGTATCTTCGAGGGTGTGCATCTGTACAACGTCTCTAATGGAATCTGAGTCGTTTTTCTTGATTCATAATACCTACTTAGGACTAGGACCTAGACCATGTACGAAATCTGATATCGGCATTTCCTCCCGACATATTTAACTAGCAAAAAGCGGTGCTTTAGGAGGGCTCTCGATGTTTAAATAATAATAATTTTTATGACAGTTGTTTAAAACGAGTTGCTTTTAGCCCCATTTATGTGCTTATTATAATATTTTTCTAATAGTAATTTAAGTTTATCCCTAGTTGATACTAGGCATAAACTTAAATTACTATATCAAAGCCCAAACCTGAAAGTGTGATAGTTTTCTAGTAAATGGTACCACAAAAGTGGATACGTTGTGGGATAGGGCTCGCTTGGCTCGCCCTGATTATTATGTTTTGGTAGTAATTACAAAATATCAACGCACTTGAGAGGTATGGCTACATAAGTAGACATATCTTTATGTAATAATTGTGTTCTAAGTAACGAGAACAATGTTTGTAACACAGAATGGTTTAAGACAAAATAAATTGATATTTAGAAGTACAGTGTAGTCCGTTTAGTACGACTTCGCATTTAACTACTAACCGCTTTTACCGACATAAATATAGGCATATGTTTGGTTTCAATATAAGCCACTATGAAAGTACATCCGTTTATTAGGATTACGCTTATAACGACGTAATTTTACACAAAATTGTCCATAGACACTAGTATATTATCTGGTTACAACGACGACGAATTCTTACCTACGATTTATTTAACTAAACGTGTAAACACCTGTTTACAAATAAATCGTAGGTAAGAATTAACAAAATATTTCATCGTGTCATGTAAGCTAATATGTTCTAGTAATGACCTTGATATGTTTTATTACATTTGTTGTGATTACATATTGAAAGATCAGAAAAAATCTATTAAAAAAAAATAAAAATTAAAAAAAAAAAACATACAGACGAATTGAGAACCTCCTCCTTTTTGAAGTCGGTTGAAAAGACCAGTTTACTATGCAAGTTAGTCAAGTCTTAAACGAAAAATCAAAATATGTAATTTTACAGATCTTAATTTAGAACTGACAGAGTTTCATACAAACGTATAACCACTATTTTACTCACTTTGGGGACGAATTTATCAGATGCCTACATTTATAATATAAGGAATACGTCCTTGAAATTTCACGTCTCTACGATCAGCGGTTTATGCTGTGCGTTGATCCATCAGTCAGTCAGTTGGGACAAATAATTATATACTTAATTAAACCCCTTTATTCATAATAAACAAATAAATTTGCAGACGTTTTAAGAACATTCAAACTATTAAGCTTTTATTCAAATTTTATAAATGGAATAAAATTTGAATGCTCTTAAAATGTCTGATAATTTATTTGTTTATTATGAATAAGGGGGTTTATTTACATTAGTGTCATTATTGATCTATGACGAGACTGATTTATAATTGATTTTATTTGAAATTCGAAGTTGTCGCAAAATTAAAAAACAATATTTTAATCTAATTTAGGCGACTTGTCGCCTGTCATATTCTTATTTTGTTATCGGTATTTGGGTTATTCTACGTTATGAGGTACTTTCAATGGCAATGACAAAAACAACATTTAAAAAAAAATGTGTCACTAGCAAGTGTTGTCTCAAAATCACAGCGTGATCTAGTTAGGCAGTCAATTTCAGTACTTAAAATATTTATTTTTTTCATAAACATGCATTAAAGTCGAAAAAAGTCTCTCCCCTGGCCTGTCAATTACCCACTTTGACAGCAAACCAAGGACTTAAAATCTATACTAATATTATAAAGCTGAAGAGTTTGTTTGAACGCGGTAATCTCAGGAACTACTGATACCAATTAAAAAAATATTTCACTGTTGGATAGACCATTTATAGTGGAAGGCTATATAACATCACGCTACGGCCAACAGGAGCGGAGCAGCAATGAGAACTTATTGCCAGATGTAATCATCAAAATAATGCTTCTGTGAACTTAATCATTGGTAAATTTAAACTTGATCACCACGCATTTAATCCCGAATTGGCAACAATCTCTCGCAATATTTTTTTTGTTTTTAAAGATACAGTGTGGGATTGTGGTCCCACATTACTAGTAATCCTGTTAACCCCTACAGCTAAGCTCTATGGCTTTTGTTAGGAATGGGTTCACGTCGGACCACATGATTGCGAAACCGGACCGATGCCTTAGCCATTAGTATTTATTTTGCCTGACTAGTGGTCATTTCTATCATTCTAGTCAAAGTTTCGGATGTGGTGAATTTGTTTCTCCCATGTCCCGGGATGTTTTATTTCGGAATCATTTATCTAAATGTTCAATTTTATTTGTGTAGTTACTCCAAATCATGTGTAGATTATTATGCTCTTTTGTTGTTATTTGTTTAGGATTAATATCTTTCGTGATGGCTCTATTTTTTTTTTATAGGAAATTTATCTACCCTGGTGTCTTTGCCTTGGCTATAAATAATAAAAAAGTCCAGAAAATAAGAATATATCCAATAATTTTTGCTTAATTCTTTCTGCATGTGCATGGTTTATAACATCATTATACATGCACATTTCATTATCAATTCCTTTGATTTACCTGAATGTTCCTGCGAACTGTGCGGGTCCATCATCATCATCATACGTAAAGGAGCATTTTTTATACCCGGCAGTAAAGAAAGGTTATGTTTTTCGCGCATATCTTTTATGTATGTATGTAATATTCTTTATTACCTGATATCTCACAATCCACAGAACGGATTTATACAATTAAGATGTCGTTAGATTCGTCTTGATTGCCCAAGTGTTCTTAGATAGGTGACGTTTGAAAAAAACAAACAAGGCGGTTGTGAGATGTCAAAATAAAGAGGTGTGAAAAAAAAAGTTGTTTTGAATGCTGCAATATGGTTATCAAATTAGAGGCCTCATCTTCAATCATTTCAAAAAGGTATACTAAAAAAGTTAGTCAACATCCATTCTTTTTTCAATTTTCAAACTTGATAATAGCTATGATAAAAGTTAATTCTTTCATCCTACAATTACTCAAAAGTATTATATAAAAAAATAAAAAAAAACCCGCATGCACAATAAAGATGGAAACAAGATCCCCCACACAATTGTATAATTTCGTGCAGTTGGAGGCACTTTACTAAGCATTAATGAATCTCGATAAAGTGCCTCCGCCTGAAGACTGAAGAATATTACATACATATGTACAAGATCGCGTCAGAAAAACAAATCAGTAGTGGAAATTACATCAAACAATGTTTTCATGTGCAATGGAAATGTATTTTTGAGAATGAATTGAGTCTTATAAACTAAAACAATTGATCCGACGAAAAAATAACATAGCAAGGATAGTCTTGAAACTTTTGGGCTTTTTTACGTGACTGCAAGGAAGGGTTATGTGTTTCGCGCGATCTTGTATTACGTAATATTCTTTATTACCTCATAACTTTTAAACCGCTAGACGAATTTAAACAATTAGTATTTTTTAGTATTTTTTTTTAAATTAATTAAGACGTCGTTAGATTTGTCTTGACCGGCCAAGTGTTCTGAAATAAGTGACGTTTGAAAAAAACAAACATGGCGGCTGAAAATGTCAAAAAGGAGGTGTAAAAAAAAAGGTTTTTTTTATACCGCTATATCAAATTAAAGAGCTCATCGTAAGCATTTCAAAACGGTATAACATGATTATGACTGTAATACTAAAAAAGTCAATTAGCAAACATTCTTTTACCAATTTTCAATACTTGGCAATAGCTGTGATAAAAAATATTTGTTACTTTGGTTACACCCTACAACCACTAAAAAGTATTAAATAAAAAAAAATATTTAAAAAATAAAACCTGCCTGCGCAAAAAGATGCAAACAAGATCTACCTACATAGTATGTAATATTATGCTGTCGGAGGCACAATACTAAGTTCATCGAGAATCATTAATGCCTCCGACTGCATGATATTACATATCTTGATATGGATCTAGTTAGAAAACTTGGTATTTTTTTTTAAATTTTCGATCATATGCATTTTTTGGAATTCGTTTTTAAAATTTTAAGTAATTGAAATACTATCATATTGTATATATCAAATTACTTAAAGGTAATTTAATTCTGAACAGAATGGTTTTTATTATATTATTATTAAATAAAATGTAAATTCATTTAAAAGCGCCTAAACTTTTTTTTTAAAAACCACTTCCGCAGTAGGGTATAATGAGCTTATTACACTACACTAAATCCTTAAAAAGGGAGGTGTAATAGGAGTTAAGGCCCTAATTCTCTAACAATTTTTTAAGGCCACCTCGATTTAGGGCCCTGATTTAGGGTAGTGTAATAGCCGTTTTAGCCTTGTGTCGCGGAGGACTTTACAAACATTCAAGTAACGGACACAAAGTACACCCAGACCAAGCACAACAATTTGTGGATCACACAAAGTGGTGTCCCGTGTGAGAATCAACCCACGACCTCTTGCGTAGCAGTCGGACACACCCTCCCACCGCGCCACAGAGGCAGTTAAGTTTTATAAACTTTGAAATAGGATTTTGAAAAACTACAGGATTTTTTTTTTCATATTTATGTTTACCTATGTAATGTAAAAATATCAGCCATAAAATAGGGCTGATATTTTTACATAATACCAATTGCCTCACCATTTTTAGTTTCGTCATATCCGTCCGTCTACATGTCACAGGCATTTTACAGAAAATAATAATAATAATATCTTGGGACAACTCACATAACGCAATCTGATCCCAAACTAAGCAGAGCTTGTACTATGGAAACCAGACAACTGATAAACATACTTATATATTTCTAAATACATACATATTATAGATGATAACACCCACACAGAATAAACCATCGTGCTCATCACACAAAGTTTTATCCTGGGTGGGGATCGAACCCACGACCTCTTGCGTAGCAGTCGGATACAATCCCACTGCGCCACAGAGGCAGTCTAAAAACTACTCAATGAATGATAAAATTTGGAGAAAAGGTGTCATGTAGTAGCCGCTACTTAGTTTGATAGCAAAATAATAATAATCAATATTTTGAGGGGGCCCGCTCCATACATGTAACAGAAGCTGAATTTTTTTTTTTCAGTAAACATTAACGTGTGGCACATTATTCGACAGGTCTTTTAAAAACATTTTTAAGTTTCTAATAAAATATTTTTGGAAATAATCGTCCGAAAGTTGCATAAATTGCCCCCCCCCCCCTCCTCCTAACTTTTGTGCCATGAGAACAAAAAATATGAAAAAAATCACAAAGGTAAGTAGCGAGTATTTATACTTGGTAGTAATTTTACTTCCAAGTACCTATTTGACCAGATTGGATATTCGTCTTTTAGTTATTGCCGAAAAACTGCGTTTC
Organism: Herminia tarsipennalis; assembly: GCA_945859575.2. Lineage (NCBI taxonomy): Eukaryota > Metazoa > Arthropoda > Insecta > Lepidoptera > Erebidae > Herminia > Herminia tarsipennalis. The sequence goes on along the minus strand of OX243846.2, from coordinate 13,924,446 downwards.
TCAACAAAAGGTCGTAACTGCCATGAACATACGCTCTTCTGCTGATGCAATTATACAAGGCTGCGGAACCCTGCTCTAAGCATGGTCCGACATGCTCTTGCCCTGTTTTTTTTTAATAAAAAATGTGAGGCAATTGGGATGTAATATAACTTTATATGGATTTACCCCTACCTAACCCCCGGGGTAGTTAAATGAAAAAAGTGTGATACAGAAATGTTAAAACTATTATAGGTCCACAATCACACATACCTAGTTATTTAAAAAAAAATGGGATTTAAAAAAAGGACAATAGGTGTTCTCCACAACGTACACATATGCGCACATCGTAGGTACGTATTAGTCGCGTTATCGATCGGATAAGACCAAATCGGATCATATTATACGTATTAAACGTTTAAAATTATTATTTTGTAGATTGAATAAACCTGTAACAGTTTTTTTTCAATTACATTATTCAATGCACGTGAACTATAAACAAAACTGGTAAGGTTCGTTTAATCAAGATCTTATAACTCTTAAAAGCTTAACATACGAAATTCTCATGTTGACGTTTTGTTCTATGACTGTGCCATGTTAGAAACTACAGCACTAACAGCAGTCCATCGCCCCACCATAGTTTTGCAATGTCGCGCTCCAAAAGCAGCATAGGTGCGCGGGCGGGGACTGTCAGGTCGTCGAACTCTCGCCACGGGCAAAAATAACCGACACAGAAGCTATCATTTAATTTTAGTTGTCTGTTTTGTGATGAATAGACATTACGTTACATTATGGACCATTTGAAGTAATTGCAACATATCGCGATGCCAGACTCCAAATTCAAAGTATTTTTTAGGTAATTTGATAAGAAGGATTTATATATTTTATTTATTTAAGTAAATAAAACTTTATACCTAATTAATTTATTGGTTTATTAGGAACTATACAAAATATCAGAATTTACTGTTACTAACTTAGTTCTATTAAATATTGGCCAACTTTTTGTAATTAATACTCATAAAAGAATCTATTTACTTAATTAGTATAAACACTTAAAAATATATATAAGTATTAAAATACATTAGGTACTTATTTGCTAATAGTATAAGTATAGCGATGTAAATGCTTTGTACAAATGATTAACCTAATTAAAGGTTTTCATGACGTACATATTCACAGATAAAACTATTTGAATACCTATAGAAAAATAACTTAAAATAAAACGAAAAATAAACCGTATTTCTTCACTCGGCTTATTAATATTTAAGAAAAAAAAAATGTTATAGCAGGTGCCTATAGATAACGTGGATTTGGTAACTGTCTGCATTTATCAGTCAACAACGAATCACGCACGAAACTGCCAGATATACGAATGAGCTGTGTTCGCCTTGGGTAAATGTAGGTAGTGTGGCGCCCCGCGCGGCGCGAGAGCTGGCAACGTCGCGCGTTCGTGTTTTGTACTTACGTGCGAGTCATGTATCAGATAGGTAGGTATACATACTCAAGCGTTTTGTTTAAAACGAACGTATAATTTTAACGTTGCGTTGTTGTAAGTCCTTCATATCGACCAGTATAAATTAGTATTGAAACCTGTTGTATACAAAAAGTAGTTCTTAAATAACTGCGCGTATCTTACCTTCGTTATAACTTGACAATACGAGTATTTCATATCGGTATTAATATATATATCTATTTGTGAAAAGCTAGATATCTATAAAAATAAAATACTTAGTTCATAATCTCTGCAGTTATAAAAGTTTTGTCACATGACAGCGCCACCAATCATGTCCCGGCCGTAGCCGAAGGACGAGGCAGAGCATCGGGTCTTTCCGACTCCGTTCGACACTTCGACCTCCGCAACTCTGTTCCCTTTTTTCGTCGTGTCGGACTTACCGAATGTCAAATATTATAGCAATGACGCTATCATCACGTGGCAAAAATTCGCACTGATCGCAGTATTATTTGATTGTATTGTCGTAAGAACGTTATTTTAGGCCGAAAAATTGTGAATGTCGTCGTTACCTTAGCAGTTACAAACACTGTATTTAATAGCCTAAAAAAGCTAAGTGGTAATTCCGTGTGCAGTGACAACAGGGACAACACTGACAACCAAACAGCGTTGGCTTATAATATTATTATAAACGAACGCTGTTGGGTTGGTTTGTTAAATAATATTATTATTATTATTATTTACCAAGTTGAATTGTCTGTTATCATTTTGGGGAATCGTTAGAGTGAGCAGTCACCCTAATTTGGGTATGAATAGTTGCTAATAATTTTTAAAGATTTAAATTCAAACAACATTACTAATTAAAATATGTATCATAATTAATAAAACTTTTACATAATTTCACTAATCCATTTTTGAAGGCGTAAAACGCTTTGTCAAAATGATTCTTATGTATATTCATCACATTAACTAAATTCAATTGTAAAACCTTAATTTGTGTATTTTATAGAAACCTTCCAAATCTTATAATCACTTTTAACCAAACTGCAATTGTTTGTTTAGGATATTTCAAATTGTGTGTACTAGAATCTTGAGATATATCGTCTGGATTCGTAGTTTACCTAGGTACTCTTTCGGAACTTATTGCGCAATGTATTAAATACTTACCTGCCATCATAAATTAACATTTAAAACATGAATTTTATGGCAGTCTGTAAAATCGAACAAAAAATTTAAAACATGAAGAGGAAACTACAGAACACCAGGATTCGTTAAGTGCGCTTGGTCGCAGGTCGCGGATAGGACGCAGTCTACTGCGATCGATGCCAGCCAGCCGGTCCAACGGCACCAAAGAGGGGTGAGGCGGAGTAGTGCGCACAACGTCATTGCGCCGACTAACCTGGAAGGCGGGTGCGGCGAGAAATATTCGTACACAATTTGTATAGTAATATGTAATTAATTATAGATGTTATTACAATTCTGTGCACATGTGAAAACCAAATTTCTTATCTGCTATCGCTTTATCTTTAACTATCGATTTTTTAGGCCGCTGCAACAAACACTCAGTGGAACGTGGAATATAATAAGTAGGTATTAAACTCTTAATCACAATCAGATGGCATGGCAAGCCTATGAGACCAGGAAGATATAAGTCATACAAATTTATCCTTAATATTTTTTTCTTTATATGCAGCTGTATTCATGTTCAAAATTAAACTCTGCGCTGTGTCAAGTGGTGTTCCATTGACAGTGCTCGGGAGCACTGTCAATTAAGATGTGCGTTTCCAAAAATGGATTCAACTTTTCGTGTTTTAATATAAAATTACTTTCTTTTGTTGTGCATTACTAATCTACACTACAGGTAGAGTCGTAGTAATACTATTTGTTCCATTGATACTTCCAAATTTTTGATACTTTGCCCTTGAGAAAAAATAAAAATATGCGTGCCTTTTTTCCCCATGTTAATTTATTTTCGTTAGCCCTAGAGCACGACCGGTTGCTTCGCATTTAAGGGAAAAAATATCCATGACACTACCAACAGTAGTGTAATATTACGGTTTGATAGTGCAGAGATTAAGTGAAAATATCAGAAAATTCATTATTTTGTATTTATTATTCAAGATTTGTCTTTTCGGTCTATGGTAAAATGGTAGTAGGCTTCCACTTGATACACTTTTATACACTAGAAGGTAATTAAATCTAAATTTCGTAGGTTGTCAATTTAAAAAAGTATGACTGAAATATGTAGTTGTAATGACATTAATTGACATTATAAAATACTATCGGATTTCGCACCAAGGGAGGTACAATACTTACAATACAAATAGGAATAAGAAAGTTACAAACAAATAATGAAACTGGTTAAGGCCTTCTTCACCGCGAGCATGCTCCTGTAATGTAATATTTATGATTCGATTTTCGAAGCGATCGTTTAATTTTTTCATTGATGTTATAAGTTGTATAAAAAATCGTTACAGGTTGAGCACTGTAATGCTCGACTCTCATCCTTCACTCATGTAATACTCGGATCTGTAACTTAACATCACAGGCGAATCCTCGCGTCAAGGGAGCACCCTGAGGGTGCTCCTACAATGTCAATCATAATGGAACTGGTTAGGTATCAATCGGGCTTACGATAACTGTGACGAAAATTACAAAAATAGCATCATTAATAAAAAATATCTAAACGGATTTCTACCCAAATCTGACTCGCACTAGGCTCGGCTCAAATGCCGTCTTTGGATGTTTTGTCGAAGGAAATGAGCAATTTAAAAAAATATATATTACGTTTATTTGCAGCATAACTAAACAATATCTATAGCAACTTGAATGAACCAACTCTTAAAAAATGTTGTGTAATAAAATATAGATACGTGTAGAGAAATTGCCAATTAATTCTTACTTCTCTACTTTTAGCTAAGCCATCTAAATATAGATTTCACCATGCTATACAAAAGCGTATTTGCGTTCATTGCGATTTTATGTATAACGTAACTAGTTTAGATACATACATTTTATGGCGGTATAGGGATGGCGGTAGGCAGGGGGAGAAAGGGGTGGAATGAAGAGGGTGGTGGTGCGGACTAGGTGTTGTAACATTATTATGCAACGCGAAAGTTGCTGCCTGACGGGTCTACAGGGTGAGAGCGAGGGCACCACCCTGCACACTGTATAGCTCAGCTCCACCCACGCCCCTCGCTCTATCGACCTGCGCAAGCATCCGGCCCGTCGTTGTTACGAGCTCAGCGACCGACCCAACCGAATCGAACTTCTATTCCCTCACTGCTATAGCACATCAACTCATTAAATCCAATTAGCTTTTTGGACGCTACGTTACGAGTCTAAACCTTCATAAAAACACGTTTTAAATAAATTATCGTATTTTTTATTAATCGTACATTGCGTCGTCGCAATTTACAATTGATTTGGAAAAAGACGGTGGCCTAAAATATAGTCTGGTTTTCTTAAATTCAGTTTACATGTAATCCTAACGCGTGTTTTACTTCATGAAATAGCAATAAGTAAACAGGAAAAAAGGCTTCGTTCTTTTCGCTAGCTATTACAAATTTTGGTTATGGATATTATTGTCGACTAATGTACTGCAAAGTTTTTATCAATCAACTAACTGTGCCCGCGACTTCGTCCGCGTAAAGTTGCAGTGTTGCTCACTCCCTATAGTTAAATTAAACTAGCCTTAGTTACTCCTTACATCATCAGCTATCTGATAAGTCTTGTCAAAATCCGTCCTGTCGTTTCGGAAATTAGCCGGAACAAACAGACAGACAGACAAAAAATAAAAACAGTATTTTTGTTATAAGTTACCATACATACATATATAATAATGTGGCACACGGAGGGAAAGGCGGGTTCGATTCCCAGTCCAGACAGGTGATTATTTAAATACCTTTGAATGTAGTTCGATTTATTTCTAAGATCAACAACTACAACATTAAGGTACTTTCCCTCCTTGTGGCATAGTTTTGGGACACCCTGTAAACAACAATGTGGGATAACGTATGCATATTATTTTGATACATTATTGTAACTGTCTCTTCTATCACGTCACGTCACAGCTAATTTTCTTAAACTATTGTTCTATACTGTGCATTTCAAAAGCTATGTGAACTGAAAGCAGCAATCGTACTAAAACAGTCGCTACGCATTGTTTCTAAAAAATCGACATTGTTTGTTCGATACTGACTCATGACTTAAATTTCACTCCCGTTTCACATGTCTCATCCTTTTATAGGAGAATATTTATATATTTATATTTTGTTCTGTAAAGTAATTAACCACGTAGTCCCTCATTGAGAACGCGAACGACTTTTGAGCATAGTGTAAAACGTGCTGCGTTATTGTAGTTAATAATAAAAAACGGAGACGTAGATCAGTCTACGTCTCCGTTTTATGTAGGTAAAATGTGATCATGAATGCCGTTTGTGTTTTGTCCTCGGTATGTCTGAAAGGAAGGGAACGGTCTAATCTATCTATCGATGAATTTGGCTACTAGAGATAGAATTTTGACATATTTTGTACGGAGCTTATGCCAAATATATATAATATATATCTTTAGTAGCCAAATCGATCGATAGATAGATAGAATATTGAAAACGGCCGTCCTGGATAATATCCAAACGATCATCAGTTATCGAATATCTAGTGTTGTTTCGAGTCCACTTAAAGTTAAGTTATTGTCCGCTTACATAATATCTTGTTATTTCATTAAATATTTACTTTTGGCAATTCAACGCATAGGTTTGCCACTGTAATATGATTCTAATACGGAACCTACCAGTTACTGTAGCAGACTTTGTGCAGTGATGCGCAAAGCAAACCTGTGTTTAGTTGCGTCAAACATAAATTACATGACCCATTGCTAAACTGGCAAAATAGCAATACCGAGTACCTCCTACTTGGTGAAAGTTCAAATACTCTGATACTTTTCTGGACTAGTAGGTTATTTAATGTTCATTGTTTGTTTGAAGCCGAATGGTCGCTCGTTACAAGCTAATGGCGTACATAGTTCAACGAACTTATGATTTATAATTTTAAAATATTACTCTATTGCTTTATGTACTGTTATTTATTTGCTCGCGAGTTTATTAATGAAACTTGTATTTCATTTTTTTTTTAACTAAAAAGTCATAGATCATTGCCTTGTTAGGGTTTATCATCATGTCCAATGCGTCTCTGAAATAAAAAAAAGAACGAAAAAAAAAACGACTATTATGAAGCAAAAAAAAAAGAAATACTACGTATTATTAATAAATTCACACGGTTTATAAATAAGACTCGTGTCAGACGTTTTTTTAAACTGAAAAGGGAAAGATTAGCCTTAATAAATTGTGTTCTCCTATGCATCTCTAATAAACAAAAAAATATGAATATACCACATAAAAAAGAAAAAAAATATTGCATGGCATATTACCTTGTATTATCGTATTTACGTTGTATTCAATGTAATCAAATGTAATACGTATTTCGTTTTATGTATTTATTTAAATCTAAAAAAAACGCTTTGTAAATAATTAACTTTTATTGAATCACAAATATGCAGCTAACCTAGTCCATTGAACAGACTTACGAATAAAAATATTTGTTCATCAGTTTAATTATAATTACAATAATAAGCATTAAGTAGTATTGAAAACACTACAGAGACGAATACAAATATGTACAAGCCAGCCGCATCTTTCATACAGTTTGTTATTCGTTGTTCTGAATAACGGTAAGGCGACCTGCTTCTGCAGACTCCCAACAACTGATGCAACGGTACCATACGTATCAATTCTTGCTATTACATTGAGAAAGATGCAAAGAATTGCTAAAGCTTTATCAGATTCATATAATTATATGTAAAAGTGGACGCTTGTGACAAAACTGGCACCTAGATAGACCCTTTAAATAATATAATACACATAAGTCCGCATGAACGGCTAATACATGAGGGTAAAGTCGCTAAAACATCACGTTACTGTAAAAGTCGCGTTACCTGAACTTTATTTATCTTCTAGCTAGTAGATAAATAAAGTTCTAAGAGAGTAAAGTCTATCCATTAATTTATTAAAGAAAATTATGATTATTATTGATTATATTTCTTAGTATTGTATAATAATTGCAATATAAAAAATGTACGATGAACATATTTTCGTGATAAGTATGACATATTATGCGTTTATGGTAAACAGTGTGTCATTTCAAGTACATATTTTAGTGTAGGCTTGTGATACCTGTAAACGGTGTAGGATATTCGAGTTTAGTGAAGTCGTTACAAGAACTCCTTCATTACCACATCCATCTTTTCCTAACAAAATGTCCTAAAGTATGGTATACTTTTTGCATTCAAAATTATAATTCGCTATCAAGGGCTTGTTTTCGCTAAAGTGAAAAAAAAAAGCGAAATATTGACGTAACCTTTACCACTTTCGGAGATTCAGTGGGAGAAGTAGCCATTTTTGGAAGTCATCACGTGCTTACATATTTACGAAACAGACTTTAATTTTATATAACAGCTAACACCGTGTGTCCGACTGCTACGCAAGAGGGTCGTGGGTTCATTTCACACACGGGACACCACTTTGTGTGATCCACAAATTGTTGTTCCGCGTCTGGGTGTACTTTGTGTCCGTGACTTGTATGTTTGTATAGACACGGCTTGTACCCCTAATGCGGGAGTCGTCTTTTATAAAAGAAAAGAAAATAATGAAACATGAATGTGTATACATGAAGATGCATTTATTAAATATATTATCGATAAATCATTACGATCAGACTAAATTATTTACAGAAGTTACAGCACTGGGTATACGCAGTCACAAAATACCGATAGTACACAAGGTAAGTATGTAACTATGGAATGCGGGATAATGTTCATAAATTGGTTACATCCTACCTTAGTATAGAACACAAATATCAAGAATATGTCCGAATAAAAAAAAACAATTAATTATTCATCTACCTCCAGAAAAATGTCTGTTGGTGTTCCACAGGGCAGCGTAACCCGATTTACCATAACCTAAATTTTAAACAACATAATATGTTCTAGATTCAACAAATATTCCTACGCACTATACATGTTATAGAAAATAATGTTGCTCCCGTGCTGAAGTATGGTATTATGTTTTGGGGCAAATCTACTGACACAAAGAAAACGCATTTAAGGCGCAAAAGAGGTGCGCGTACGATCTATTTGTGGTATAAAATCAACCGACAGCTGTAGAGAATATTTCAAGAGCCTAAAAATCATGACCCTACCCTGCATTTATATTTTTAAAGTTATTCTGTTTGTTAAGAAAAATGTTCATCTTTTTTTAACAAAATAATAGTAGAAGATGTAACCAAGAAATATCTATACCAAGTAAGAAAACAGCCCTTATAAACAAGAGCATTTTGTGTATGGTTCCACATACCTATTTATAACTATTTATCAAGACCATTATTTGAGATTACTGATTATAGTGATTACCTATGTTAAGTTTAAAATATTACAAAAGCATTATTGTTAGAAAAATTATATTACTTACTCTGTTGAATGTTTGACTGACAAATTAATTTGATCTTGGGATATAATGTACTTAAGTAAGTACCTAATTTATAATTAACATTTTTTTATATTGATTTTATTTTCCTTAAACGTTATTGTTATTTTTTTATTTATTTTAATTGTATATATAGGATTTTTTTAAATTATAGGATTCAAATTTGATGTATGGTAATTAATGTATAGTATCATAATATTATTATTAAGTCGAAATTGATTTGTAATAATGTTTAATATTTTGTACAGGCACACCAATTGTTCATACGCCAAATGATTGAATATGGAATGGAATCACTCTATTTTAAGAACTTTAAGGAACCATGGACATTATTATATTCATGGACATGTCATGATTATAACTATAAGTTTCATACGGAGGTACTTCGCTCTCGAGCAACGCACATATAGACATATTTTACGGACATGGAATCACTTGAACACTTTTCGAACACAATAGTCCGAGATTCCATGTTCGTAACAAATGATAACAATGTTCGTGCGTTCCTGGAGCGCGTTTGTATGAAGCTTATTTTCTGTACTCTCAATATTTTGTGATCCAGTCAGTCATGTTTTTATACTGCTGTTCGACCTAGTCAGAACTTATCACTTATCAAGCGGGCTGCTGAATAAACTATCACACTAATCCTTCTCAAAATGTATCGTATGTTTGTAGTTATAACAGTCTATACATAAACAAAAAAACTCCTAAGGTAACGGCCCATTTGTTAGGGTCAATATTTATAATTATTATGTAGTAGGTGTCTACTTAATATTAATTATCGCGCTAAATACTAGATATCTAGTATTTGTTAACTATTCATTAGTATAATAAAATAAGATCGATTTAAAAATAAACTTTGTTAACGTAGAAGACCACAAACTAGCGAGGTTAATTATTATTTGTTAGGCTATTTTAGTTAAATAAACTAGAAAACAAATACGTAGGATATCGCATAAAACGCACAACATCGAACAACGCTCGATTGAAGTAGCAGCTATTCAGAAAGTCGATGACGTCATCGAGCCGGTATCTCCCGTCCCCTCCTCTACGTCCTACCGCTCGTTTTTCCTTGCCTGGCTCGCCGACGCTACCTCTCCTCGGACCCCTCACTCCCCTTTGTCGCCCAGTAGCCTGCGCTACCTCAAACACACGCGCAGTTGTTGAGTCGAGTTTCACACGGAAACCGGCTACGGCAACGAGTGCGGCCATGTTGTAAGAACATAAAACTGGCAACGTCGCACCAGACATCGACCGATTTAATCGCTAGCAGCGTTGATTAAATTTCTCAAAGATAGTAACGTTAATGGTAATTCTTATTTACGTATATTTACTAGACATTTTTAAAATAAGTTATTTATGTTATAATATTTGCACCATTTTAAAGTTTATTAAACTAAGGTAGTTAACTACCTATATTACAATCACTTTACAGTTTATTCAAACCTGTAGGTCGCGCAAGTTCATGAAGTAGCTATCTATTTGTTATTAACCAGTCACGGTTTGCTTTTTATTAAATCTGCATACAAAACCACAAAATAAATAAGAGTTTGTAAGAGTTTGTGTATAACAAACATGCCTTTAGTATAGGTATAGTAAGTACCTAATTCAAAATGTAAAGTAAAAATGTTAGAAGACAATATGCATAATACATGTTGTATTATACGTGCTGTTTAAATAGTCTTTATGCGTAATAATGATAACAGTGATAATTTAAATGTACATACATACATGATTAATCGCGTCCGCGACTTTGTATATTGTTAGAGAATGGGGAGGCAAACTGGCGGCGCGGTGTGGCAACAAGGCTTATCTCTTCGATACTGCGAGCACGGTCGGAACGGCAACAGCGCGTTTTTGTAGTATCTCTCACCCGCTCGCTCTCGCGTCATGCCGACGCGCACCGCTGCTCGTCCGGTTAGACGTGCCCGTCTAGTTGTTTATTTTTTAAACATAAAGGTGTGCCTTGTCGTAATAATTCTATTTAGTACGCTGCCAAAAGTAGTGTGTATAATATTTTGTTAAACAAAATAGGGGTACCTACGACGAACTTTAGTCCATTGTACGATATTAAGCTTACGATATTAGTTTTTGATATAATTCAAGCAAATTGCTTATACATATTATCAAGCTTTTCTATTTGATTTATACTTATTTGATTTAATCAACTGTTGGTAACAAAGAAAAGACAAGTACCTAAGCAAAACGTGAACATTTTGTTGTTGTACTGTTGAAACAAATATTGCTAGAACAAAGAAACGAAAACAGTTTTTGAGATTCACAAGAATCAATGCAAGAATGTCATCTATTCTTATATCTTTACGGGAGAGACACATTAAAGTAACGCTTTAAGTACTTAACGGTAAAGGTGTGACCACTTGTGTAAGTAGCACATTATACGTATACATATATGGTAATCAATGCCATACTTATTTGACTCACGCGGGAATTCGACTAAATAAATTGCCACCCTGTATATCTGTGCCAGTTTATATTTATATGCATGAGGCTTCTTCCGAGGTTCCCTAAAAAAATAAACTTTGAAGCGGGTTGTATATTGTGTCAAAATTTTAACTTAATCGGTGCCGAACTTATAAACTTATTCTAGTTTTTGAAGCTTGACACCAAGCAACTTAACATTTTTATATCCACCTCATAACAATGTAACACGTGCTCTATGCTCTAAAAAAAACTACTGAACTATGAAATAAAACAGTAGGTACAGAAAATAAACACATTGTAGGTAAGTATCTGGTTTATCAACCTACTTTAAATAAAAACTTTTTTAGAAAAAATATAAACCAAAAGTTACATGAGTGAAGTTGGTACCTAAAACATAAAACTACATGTCCTTGCACTAACTTCAAAATGTTAATTATTTTTTGTTGTGATTGTTTTCAAAAATAAAAAAAACAAAATTATGTTTTTGCTTTTTTTATTTTTGAAGTTGGTTTTAATATTTTTGTACAAAAGTTTTAATTTCTCACTTTATAGTGTATTGGTTTGTAATTGATACAAGTTACAATAGCATAATAAGAAAATGCTCATTTCTTCTTGCAAAATGTTGCATTTTGCGATACAAGGCCGTTGATTTTTTAAGAAGTTCACCTGATACTAGTCTATCAGTGCCATATCATGATTTGATGGAGGCGAAGTATCAGGTATCAAACACGGTACTCAGATCGCAACCCGCAATATTTATTACTGAATAGTTCCGCTGGTCATCTATGGTCTTCATCATCAGTTCCAATTTACTCAATGGTGCTTTTCAAGAGTAACACGAATTACAATAAAATAAACCCAAATTAGGTGTGCCTTTAATATTTGAAGAGTTCCGTCAATTTCCCCAAGATCTCAGCATCAGATCTGAACTGAGGTTGAGATGAGAGAGAGAACGGGACCAATCTGAAAGTATACCCTTTCAGGTACAAAAATATTTTTTCAAATCGGTCCAGCCGTCTGCGAGCAACAAACTGTAGTTAACAAACATTAAAAAAAAAAGTACAGTCGAATTGAGAAGTCGGTTGAAAAGGAGGAGGTTCACAATTCGACTGTATGTTTTTTTTTTTTGTGTGCTCTTTACCCGATTATGGACTTGGACCCGATGACCCTAGCGTCTCGACCCCAAACGGCTCAAATATGTAATCTCTGACTAGATTACTATATTAGCGCCGTTTGAGTCTCCGTAGATGCAGCAGCAGCAAGCACAGCTTGCAGTGTTTGGAAAGTAGGGAGGGGCTAGGGTGTCGATGCATCCCACACCAAAGGTTTCCATCTTCCAAGGTAGCAAAGACATACCGTCCGGCCTCTTACCATCGCTGCGCGCCAAACCATTAGGTTCAGCAACAGCTGGCACATCCGAGCGCTGACAAGAGTCCGACGGATGATGTCATTAAGACTAGCGTGTCGTGATATGCGGCCTGCGCTCCTGCTGCATGAGAGGGCATGATGCCCAAGGCTGCCTACGGCTTCTCCCCAGTGGCATCGAAACGGAAGAGACACATGGGGCACCTAAAACGTGGTGTTGTCGATGGAAGAGCCTGAAGCCAAACACCTTTGAAAGGTGTTCTGTCACCGAACTGCAGAGCGGGCCATCCGACTGTCCCTGGGCGAAGAAACAGTGGGACGGCCCGGAAAGGACAGTGATTTAGATATATTTCAAGGTGGCTCGAGCATTTATTCTCAAAAAGTGCCAATTGGTGAAGTGGAACTGATGATGAAGACCACGGATGATCAGCGGCACTATTCAATATTTCACGGTTTGCGATTGAATTACTCTGTCTTTAATATAGTATTGCGTAGCACTTTATGCTTGTCATACTATTACCATTATTTCCTATATCTTTGTCGAGCTTCCCTGGGTTGTAAATAATTTGAAACACCCTCTTTGATACTTTCATTACAAAACAAAAAGAACAGGTCTAATCTAGTTAACTGTGCCATGGACCGAAAACAGGCGTGCTTATCGATATAATTAAGCAATTTTAAAAAAAAAGGTCGCAATCGGTTCTGGTAAACTGCAAAGACGTCTGCAACCATGCTTGGTCATTGTTCGTCAATATGTTGCTTGGTGTAAATTGCACAAGCTGAACATCAATAGTACGACATTTTGTAAAAAAAAATATTTTTTTTAAGACATTTTGGTAGGACAAACATTAGAGAGATAAATGTATCCTCGCACCAAACTCGTTATTTGCTTCGTTTGGAGATGCCAAGTACTATGTCATAGTATCGTAATATCGATACTACTATGCGATATATATCGATATCTTTACAAAATGCTTCAATTTTTAATGTTTCGAGATTGCGACAAGTGTCTCGGTCTCTTCTGCATGCTCTATGGGTCGAGACCGAGAGCACAACCAAAGCTACTGTTTATACTATTACCGCGCGCGAGACACTACTTGTCCGGGGCAGCGACCGTCTCGTAGTCTCGTGTCTCTGTCACGGTCTCGCCCGCAAACTGACTCTCATACGAAATCACAGTTAAGTAATAGTCTCGTCAAGTATATATTAAGCTAATGTGCGCAAAAATGCCTACATAAAATAGACCAATTGAGCTAGACCATATAAAAAAATATAAATATACTTTGGGAAACCTTAAAAAATACTCCAAACTTAAATTTGTCTTAATTTTTCATCATTAATTAAAAGAATAATCATAACATACCCATTTCGTTTCTAATGTCTAGTAGTTTTATGTTGTGCTTTATGCTCGTTAATATCTACACATATCAATTTTAAGAAAAAAATAAAAAAACAAGTTTTAGTTGTTAAATTAAACTAAAGAAACGACAAAGTAAGAGCTTGCACAGCTTGCACTAGTGTAGTTGCAACGTACGATTTTTGTCTAACTTCAGGGTTGGATCTAGGGGGGGGGGGATGGCATGTCGAACTGCAGTCGGGTGAATTGATTTGCACCCCCAACCCCATCGTAAAGCCCGTTCTCCGGAGGGGAAGGGTGCTATCATCAAGTTTTAGCGCCGCCTCGAAAATGCCGACCCGGCACTGTCAAAAGAAATTAGTTCTTCATTTGCCAATTACTTACTGAATATTACAATTAAGAAAATCTTACTACGTTATTCTGTATAATTTATCTACAACTGTACATATTGTCATACCACAAAAAAGTTATGAGGCATTTCGAAAAATGGATTTATCATAAAGGGACGTGACACCGTGCGCCAGTTTGAAACCGCATTTGAATATATGTGTAAGGTTATCTGCAGACCGGGGTAGGGGGGAGGGACTTAGGAAAACAATACTTTTTATAGTATAGTAAATGATTACCACCAACGTTCTTACTCTGGATGTTACACATTTTGTCTAGCCATTATACATAATGTAACATTTTATAAGAAAATCTTGATATTTTGAGGTAGGTAGGTATATCAACGCTCTGCTGGATACTTTGTTTCAGTAATAGTTGTTTTTTTTTTAAGACAGTTTTAAATGTTTAACTTTATCGATTACTCTGTAACTATTTTGTAATTTATTACCTTGTATGATACCTAATTATGGATAATCTTAAGAATTACATTTCAATACAATATTGTACTGCACTGTTAAGCTACCCTATTCCGAAAACCCTTAAAAAATGTCAAAACATTATTTGGTTTTGTTAAAGGACTTTTGGAATGATAGTTACAGTTCGAATTGTTAGATTATTGATATGTGAAAGATTTTTTCTTTTTACAGCTATGGCCGAGTCCAGAATGTCAAATTGTTGGGTCGGACAGACACCGTTGCCACGGGTGTGGTTGCTGGCGGAACAACCAGTGGCGTGTGTGCCACAGTTGCCTTTATGGACATTAAGTCTGCATCAAAGGCACACAACGCAGAGCACGTGCTGGACGAACGCACGCTTACCACCGAGTATTATGAGCCGGCTGCGATACCATCGGCAGCGGGTGCGCCATCGGCCGGCTCGTCACCTGCCGGCTCTGGCTACTCAGGTTCTTCGTCCTCCGTGAATTCAACCCCCGCTCCCGCTTCCGTGTCACGCTACCACCTCTCGTGAGTACAAGTTTTAATGGGCTTAATCCTTTTACACAGTGATTCATTTTTAGTTTTTTAGTTCTAAGTAGCAAATATTGAAATTTTTCACTTTGTATATTTAATTATTTATTTTTGGGTTTTATTTTCGAAGCCATATGGCAAGTCTTTGTACTGAAAATGGTCACTGCATTTGATATATAAAGTCATGGCTTAAACCCACTGCAACTTATTTTTTTTGTTGACATGCGATCTTTTCTATTGTAAAAGATCTATGTAGAACTTTTGTTACTTAAAAAATAAACAATAGGTATTTCCTAATAATATTAAAGCTGATAAGTGATGAGTATGTATTGTAAGGTTATAAGAACGGATCTTACTTTGTAGTGCCTATAGCCTAACTGATTGTTATAGAAATAGATGAGAATTGGTTTTATTATCTTGCTGACTAAACATTTTTACAAGTTTCTAAATGAAGCATATTATTTTTCCATACAATAAAGACAATGTCATAAGAACGCCTTAATGCTTTTTCCACAAATCTTATCCTAACAAAAAAGAGGACTCATAGAACATTATTGTGCTTATATGTCTGACATCATAATTTAGAATGAAACTAACCTACACAGACATACAGTTCGAAAAGATCAAAATCATTATTTTATAATTGATGATTATGAAATATCAAAGTTGATTCTTTGCTTAATCTCTATAATTTTGCTAAAGCCGTAAAAACTGCACCAAACTCATTCAATAAATTAGAATAAAAACCAGTGACCATCGAATTGTCGTGTAGAGAAATAATACACCTAAACCTACGTTTAGGTGTATCATTTCTCTACACGACAATCTACATCTTAAGACGTACTGGTAGGCGTCATTTTGTCCTCCCGTTTATATAAAAATAGTAAGAAACTAGTATTTGTGTACTAGTTTCTTACTATTTTTATATAAACGGGAGTATTGTAATTTACAATTCGATTTCTACAGACATAATATGTACGTTAAACAACTAAAATAATGTTTTGGTCGGGCTCTACCTAAGGGTATGACTTGTCTTGATTTCTTAAATGTAAAAATTTCCACTTCTAACCCTACAGACATTTAACATGCACGCCAAACAAGCAAAATAATGTTTTATTGAGTCGCGATACACGCGAGTATCACTTGGTCTTGTTTACAGCGACCGCGTTCGCATTTGCTTCGTTTATAAAGTCCATCTATATAGTAAAATACTAAATGTAGTTTCTAGCAGTGAACTGCTATTGCTAGCCCAACACTACGTCTTTGCGTTCTGGGAAATTCATTGGATTACAGTGAAACTAGATCACTATTGGAGGTATCGATATAAAGTTCATAATAATTGAAATACGTATTTCATTAAAACAATAAAATCTGAACATTTATTAGTAGACAAGGTACACGCATAAATTTAAATTAAAAAAATAAGTTAAATGGACGAATGATTTGCTTCATAAGTGGTTTTAGGCCTTGATCTGATATGCTATTCGTACTATTGTTTAGGATTTGGCATACCTTCCCACGTGTACGTATGATGTGTGTTAAATTGACGCTTATGTTTATATATAAAAAATATAGTTTTAATTGTGCTTATTTATTAAAATGGTAATTAATCCTGAAGTGGCATGTAAATCTCAGTCTATGCACGAGTAAGGTGCCGCCGCCGCCGTCGTTGACAGTGATTCTTCGTTATAATTTTATGGATTGCAGTGAATCACTTGGATTGCAGTGCGGAATTTACCGGAAAGTGACTTGTGCAGTGATCAAATTGTGACAGTGAAAATATTAAGTGATGGAGTGCAGTGTACCAGAAAATATGCTTAAATCTTGTAGTCACTGTGGCTGGCGGCGGCCCTATGATTTTTACTATGCACCTTGTTAATAACTCTGTGTTTTAGTAAGTAGTATTCAAGGAAATAATGTTATGTTATCATGTGCATAATAATTATTATCAACAAAGATGCACTGAATACTATTAGGATGAATCATCTTGATGGCGCTAGAAGATTTATTAAATAATGGTATACATTGTTATTCGACAATAGGGGTACCTACGTCATTGGATATTATTTCGTACGATATAATATTTTCATACATTATGAAACTTCAGAAGCTTGTTATCATTTCAGACTTTGAAATAGGCAGGGTGGGTATAGTGATTGCTCAAATACTACTTGCCTCAGTGAAACGACTGAATGCCCTGCTAACGACTAATAGCTACTAGCTTTATTGCGGAATTGTTATAGTAACATTTACCACAAAATACCACGAGTACCAAAATACAGAAGGTAAGCTTAAGGGTTCGTTTCTACTGACGTGGAGCCGCGCGGAGTGGAGCGGAGCGGAACTGACCGTCAATTGACCAATCACAGTGTTTGAAATCGTACCCAGGATTATTTCGAGCACTGACATTTATCAATTTACGGTCCGCTCCGCGTCAGTGGAAACGCACCCTCATACGTACTTCACTCGAGCAACGCACACATAGTCATCGAATATTCAAAGTCATCGATATTTAACAACATCGCTGCGGGCAACTGAAGGCATACTCCGATTCCGCGGGCTTAGTAGGGTACTCGACATAGTTGCTGCTCGGCCCGAATATCCAATATTCTACCGATAAGTACAATATTTGTACAGTCAGATAACAAAAAATGTAATATGATAAAATCTCGTGTTTGTCATTGAAGTTCTTTGAAACGGCCTGACTAATTTACATGTTGTTTTTTGCATATTTTCGGTAATGAGAATAAGATCGTAAAGTTTTTTTTTTAATGTTTTGTTTTTAATCGCGATTTTAGTAGTTTTGTTCGTACTATTGCAAAAACGGGAAAAAAATACGCAAAAAAACTTGCTTGCTAGTAGAATATTTGTTGCAGTATTAGAATGTTAATTGTGTACTCATAGGATTTACAGACGCAGTAACAACCACAATAATCTGTGCGATTAAGGTAATTTATGTCATTATCCTTTTGTTGGCTTAACCGGTTGGTTTTTTGAAAACAATAGATGTACCGGAACTTTTATCTCTTTCTAGCTCTCTATTATCCAAAACATGTTAATGTCAGAAAGGTCAGTTAAGTTTGACAATCACGATGTGAGGTGAAGACTGTTATAAATAAATCAATTCTTACTATATTGATTTATATAGACGCACAAATTAAGTTTACAAGGTTCAACAAAAAAATAAAAAAATATTTACTATACAGTAAGGGCGCCATTCATTTATTACGTTTTTGACCCCCCTGTTTATGCCCCTCCCCCCAATTTTATATTTACTACGTAAGAATTTAAATGACAAATGACTGTATACTTTAGGCTTGTTTTCATTTTTATTTTATAAAGAAAAAACATTTAGGAACGATTTAAATGGCTATTACACTTCCCTGAATCAGGCACACAATTTAAGGTGAGTGTGGCCCCTAGTTAGGGACAGCCGTTATTCCACTACACTGATTTTACTCCCTTACTCACTGTAGAGTTGACGCGTACTTACTAAAATATGTTCTCAGTCTTACTAGTACGAACACTTTTAAAAACCTGTTACAATAGCTAGTTCCACAAGTATTTTAAAGCATTCGTTTGTCAAGTCAATCATTTTCGTTTTGAGAGTTTTTAAAAATTGAATTCTTGAAAACAAAAAGTTTGAGTACAAACATAATATAAGGTATTTCAATTATAAAAATTTGACGCGTATATCTTAGGAACTATGGGGTGCCGACCCACTTTGTTTGTCCTCAATTTCTTGCTTTCAAGAGTTCTATTTGGTTACGGGGCCAAAACTTTAAACGCGTGCGTATATCTTATAACTTATTTTTTAAATAAAACGACTCTTCTACAGTATAAAACTATTAATTTTATGCAGTGACAGGCTACTTGTAGAAATCGTTTTTAGAACAGATTTCTATAAGTACTCGTACTCTTAAGATCAGTCCGTGGTTTAGCAAATGCGTATCATGTCTAATAAGTGATCTAACTGCCCTTATTACACTGCACGCTAGTAAGCGCACTGCGGACCGGGTCCAATCTGTCGCCCTAAATCGGGTCCTTGACTCCCTAACTTTTATTACACCTCTCTTTTTAAGGGTTTAGGGTCCCTGATTCAGTGTGTAAATGTAATAAGCGCATTTATACACACATATCGACTTTGGTTTTGCACCTCTGTACTCGTGCGGAATCGCGCATTTCTCGCGCTTATTCCAAGTAAACGTGTCCCACCCCAGTAAGAAAAAAAATATCATGGTCTACCCTCCACAACTCCTAAAATCGTCTTACGTAATAAATGAATGGCGCCAAGCCTCGATAGGCGTGTGGGCAGAAAACGTAATAATTTTGAAATGGTTTCAAATCAACGAGGCCAAAAGCTTGTTACACGTTCGTCGTATTACATTGTCAGCACCATGAAATTAAATATATCACAGTATGTATAAATATATCTTCTAACGAACTTTGCACTTGGAACTGCCACGTAACTTTATTAATTTTACTATTTTTTAGTATGTATTAATTACTTAGACATTTTCAAACAATCATTGACTCGCTGTTTGTTGGGCAAGTTTTAATAAGAAAACTAAATTGTAAATGTTTACATTTTCAAACAATCATTGACTTGAAGTTTGATGGGCAAGTTTAAATAAGATAAGTAAATTGTAAATAAATATTTACAATGTACATTGAAGTTTGGGGTGACCCAAACTTATAAATGTAAGTATTCTTAACTTTATTTAATAAACTGCCCAAAAAATCGTGGCTTTACACTTTGAAGAATCGGCACTGGCAACATTAGTAATCATTTTAACTTGACCACCTAACATTAATTTAGTTAAGGCGACAAAAGGATTCTTATGAAAAAAAATACACTGTTCGCCAATGATGGTTCAAGTAAAAAGGTGTAGATAGGTTACATAAACAACATTCGAACTTTAAAAACGGCAAATTAATGGACAAATAGGCAATCCATATATTGCAATGTCCCACTATTATTAAAAGTAGGAAAGCATTACTTAATTATCACGAGCGAAAAAGAGAAAAATGTCATCCGCTGCTTTCATCTGTTGACGCCGGCGATGCGACTCTGACATAAAAATTTTGTCAGTTGTCTAAATTTTAAGGTGCAACTTGCTGAGCGCTTGTAATCTTATCTACACCTTTTTATCTACTTCAAGCATCATTGCTGTTCGCACTGTTTGTGGACATTTTTATTAGCGTATTTGTAAATCATAGAAGACTCATACATTACACATAGCGGTTTAAAAAAACTATTTATTCGTAACTAAATTAACTAAGTAATATTTTATAAATTTTTTTAATCTAACTCGACAAAATTAACTTACGGCCGTTCTCAATAACCTATCTATCGGTGGATTTGGTTTAGTTAATCGGTAGTAGATCTATACTAATATTATAAAGTTGAAGAGTTGGTTTGAACCCGAAAATCTCAGGAACTACTTACTAGTTCGAATTGAAACATTATTATACTCTAGGCTAGCCCATTTAGCGAGGCAGGCTATGTAACATCACGCTACCACCAATAGGAGCATTGCAGCAATGAAACATGTTGCAAAAACGGGGAAAATTTTCGCATACGAAGTTGCGCGGGTCAGCTAGTATTTGATATAATTACTGGGGCCGAGCAAAAACCGGACCGAGTGGGTACTAAGTCATTCCACCTCCTTGGGCGCATTCTATGAAGGTTACATTCTATACTCTCGGTATTTTGTGTTAAATCGTTATTGGCTTCCATAGGCTACGGAAACTACTTAAGATTAGGTTATAATATGTTTATTTTTCGCATTAGTTGTATAAGAAAGGATGGAAGTTTCCTGAAGTCTGATTTATAGGTGTGTAAAGTGAATTATTGTAAACATACCTTAAATAACGATTTAGTTTTTATTTAAAACAGAAAATAATCTAATTTCAAGTCATAAAGCGTTTGTCATCTCATGACCTCAAGTTATGAATTTTCAGTTAATATTTTATATAATATAGACTAAACTTATTTGGCGGCTCTTTTACCGTGAGACAAAAATAATGATTTCATTGTGTAAACATTTTTTTGTTTTTCAAAAATTTGTCCTGCCTAGCTACGCCTAGTTGCGTTGCATGAAAATTTTCGATGAAATTTACATTTTTAAACTAACATACTTGTAAAAAATGCATTTTTCGGTAGGGGGTGTCCTTATGAAATTGCTTATGTCAGTGTTATTATTTCTGGGAGATCACCAGTTAGATATTACAAATATAAAACACTCGTCCAACTTCTTAGCTTTATCATCAGGATCCTCGTTGTTACCAATGTAATGTATGGGACTTGTAAAAATAAACCCAATGAACCCGAAGTTTACGAATAAATACTATTCACATTCTGGCATATTATAGTATTCCATACAAAAATGTGCAATCTGTCAGTCAGTTAAAATATAATTTTAGGGCTAAATCGACTGCCAGAATTTTATTACATCGTGTAAATTAGGACCATTATGGGTAAATTACACGAAACAGGGTTCGGCTCTCTCAAAAATTTATATAGAAAACCTAAATATTAGGACACGAAAAAATTGTGTCACTAGTCAAAGAGTTTTTCTAGTATCCCGCAATAAATCTTGAAGTTGCGGAAAAATGCAAAAACGAGCATTTTCGTAGTCATGGCGTTCGTAATCTAACATATGTACGAATGAATATTCTACTTTATTTTGACCTGAGCTCCTGCGCACTGTGAAGTAATGGTCGTGTGCGGAAGAGCGAGGCCTGTGATCGTGTCGCTGTGTACGTAGCGCTAAATAAATAATTCGCTCGGTGTAATGCCTTAAAAGAAAATATATGTATATCGTTTACTCTTTCTGTAAAATCAATCTTTGTAAAGAATCGTGGCAAGTTTCTATGTCTTTTTATCTGATGTCGAAGAGAGGTGTCATAAAATGAAAAATAATATACGATAGGGTTAACATTATCATATTAGAAGTTTAATCAGAAAGGCTTGGAATATACCGATAATTTCGACCAACTGCATTTGAGTAGGTATAGTTCACCCTCGTTTTGCCCATAAGGCTGTGCCAAGAGAACCATAGAATACCGGTAACGTATTGTCCACTCATGATGTCAAACTTACTGTCATTCTTTAATATTCCCTTGAAGTGAAAAACTGAAATATTTGATAATTTTGGAGACCAAATGTCTTTCTACGACATTGACAAAAAAAATCTAGAGGTATATCGAGAATCCCGTCATTTAAGTACATGTTTAATCCCTTTACCTTTGTGATTGATAATATCACAAATAATAACAAATTACCAGCTTCAAATGATAAAAAAAAATCTTTGGCTTTCCGAGTAAAACTAACACAAAACTTTTAGATATTATCTTGCCATGATTCTCTTTGAATTTTGATCTAGGTGACATGAGCAAAGTCGCGAGAATATATTAATAAAAAAATATCTAGGCACTTTAAATTGAAAAACATAGACTATTTAAATTACACGTCAAACTAGCTTTTGCCCGCTGTTTTGTCTGCGTTGTTTTTTAATATAGGTAATTAATATATAAGGTTGCTCTTGGCTCCGATCATGCCTGATGGCAAGTATAGATGAGGCCAGAGATGGAGTGGTGCACCCAGATGATGCACTCTGGTGTCCTAAAGGTGCCTAGGTTATAATTAATTGGAAATTCTGGGGAGTTCTCCCTACCAAATTGAATCATACTATGGCCTAACTTGAAAACGTAACAGCCAAATAGAAAGATAGAGACACTTTAGTATTTTAATATTAACCTCGAACACCACAGTTCGCTTTTGATTGATGTGTTTGACGTCAATATTTTATAAATACTATAATATGCATTTTTGAAAGATAGAAATATTTTATTAAAACGTTTGAATCGACAGCTAGGTGGTTTTAAGCGTTTTTCTGGGTAATTTATCCAATTTTTCGCTTCCTACGAATCTTTCTCGGACTTGCAATGCATATTTAAAAATAAGTAGCTGATTTGGCCCAGCCGTTCTCGAGTTTTGTAACAATCATTTGGCGATTCATTCATAAATATTGATTTTATTGTTAGTTATAGTTGTTCTACTTAATAACTAGGTATAGTAAGTAAGTATAAAACCATGACACATTATTGATTCTGTTTGTTTAATAATATAGCTACATATATATAATTAATGTATTCAGTGTAATCTAAGATACGATAGTCTTACGTATTAATTTTTAAGTACAATATGTAATCTCAGTTGAAGCATTATGAAGGCTTTTAAGCTAGGTTTTGTTGTGAAAAAAAAGTCGAGGAATTTATGTCTGTGTCGTGTATCTCTTGTTGTACAAAAAAACTACTAGAAGAAATTCTTTTTACTCGATGAGACTAGGGCGTCTAGTAAGCATATCAAGACAGATTACTTCTTCCATGCTTTAAAGGCAATTCGCTTTTGTAGGGATGGTCGTTAAAAAAAAAAAACCCACTCGGGCTCATTCATTTTTTAACGTCGAGTAACCTCTTTTATAGTAAAACCGAAATGGATGTGAAATATTAAAAATAAAGTTGCTTAGCAATCATTGACAAAAGTTTTTATGAATGGTTGCTAAGTAAATATGTAGTACATTATTTTGATGTATCATCAATATAAATTATTTATACTACGGGTCTTAATCGCGTGTATAATTTAAGGTAAAATACTTTGTTTATTGCTCGACGTTTCGACCGTATTGCAACGGCCGTGGTCACGAGTATCATCAATAGTTTTCGCAGCGCACGCCATATAAGCAAAATAAATTATACCCTGAGAGAAATTATTACATTATTCTAATTTTCGTCACTCTCCGATAATGTAGCATTCTATAAGCGAAAGAATTGTTAAATCGGTCGATCAGATCTTTAATAATACATAATAAAAATTATCAGGTTTCTTAGATCAGGGTTTCTTAAAGTGGACTCCACGGAACCTACGGTTTATCTGTGGCAGGGCAATCACTTTTTTTCTTTATTATTAAGGAAAATATTTAGCGATTTCCGTAGAAAAGTTACCAGGGTTTCGCGAAATATTTTTTTCCCCGTCTTTCACCTAATTATTAAATCATAGACTATATTTCAAATTGATTTTGCCAGCTTGATAAATACCTCCGTTCGGTTCTCAACAAAAGGATCTCTAAATAGACAGGCGAACAACGGATAGATATTTTTATTTATGTATGAAATCCTAAATTTAGCGCCATCTAGCGAAAAAGGTGCGGTGAGTGAGTCTTAGCTGACGCGGTGACATACACACCCGTTCCGATCTGCTCCCATCCCTTGAATATATGCTACGCTTTTATACTAGGTAGGTAGGCACCAAACCTTGTCGTATTGCAGAATTTTAACGGCTACAGCTCTTTATGTAGGTAATGTACACCTACGGTTAGGAAAAAGTCGCATTCATTTAACATCTGTTTGAATTGGTATCGCTTTAGATAGTTTAATTTACCTAATAAACATTTTCCTTCGGGTTTTAATTTCGTAGAGCACGCCGGCCTTCCAAAATAAAGCCAACCATTATGTTTTATCTATATCTTTATTAATTCCTATAACCTTCTAAATAATAAACGTAATAAAAATGCGTCATGGGGGAGAGCATGACGTATTTTTGTACGTAGCAATGCCATCGTTTGTAAGCGTAGAAATATGAGTCAAGTAATAAACCGACCAGTCGGAGCCGGGTTGTCGGCTTTCTAACTAGTCGGTACATCTCTAATTGTACCCATGTAATCATAACCTTCATCATTAACATAATATATTTAAGTAAACCTTACACAAGGTTTACTACAAGGCAACTCCACTTCTGACCAAAGTCGGTGCAACCCAGTCGAAACGTCAGGCAATCTATATGGTAAATACTCATCTGGCACACCTATAGTTGAGTCATTCCGTATGAACTCAATCAACACACTAAAAAACAATTCTAGACTACTTCAGAATTTAATGAGATAATAAGAAAAAATACTATTTATTTTTAATGTTACAAACGGTTTCAAAATTAGGGCTACGTAAAGTATTCCCCAAAAAACGTAACCGACATATTTTGTAATCACCATAGCTTTTCGCCTAATTAAGTTAGAGGTGGGAGTGCTATCATTTTTTTACTCACTTTTCATTTATATTATATATAATTTATTATTTTTATTTTATTTTCAATTTTTGAATAAAAAAAATGCTTTTGGTAAGCGTTCTCGAAATTTCAAAATGGGAGGCTAATGGGTTCATAGTTAAATAATAATTAAAATACAAGTACCTAAATAAATTTAGGCACTGGACAAATATGGACCTACGTCACGAGTTGCAGTCTGTGAAAACTACAACGCTGATATTCTCGTTGGTGGTATTCTCGTATCCCTTTTTAGCAAAACTAAATTTTAAATTAAGTGTATTAAACAGACATGTAATTAAGAAAATATATAATATAAAATAATTATAATAAATAAAATATAGGTACATAATAAATAATAACAAAAAAATACACAATTACCTATTCATAATATTCATCAATATTTACTACAACGAAACGTAACAAAAAAAGCAAATTTTATTTGTTGATATTGTTTAAATAGTACTTAAATAAAATATTTTTTAATAAAAATAATACATAAGTTGAATATAAATAATGATGAAGCGTAACAGGTACCGTAAAATCAAAAATTGAAATAAATTTAATATCAAAACTTACTAAAAGAGACATAGACGAACGAAGACGAAGAAGATAGGTATTTTCAATATAATTGTAGTATTTTAAAAGAAAACCGGGCAAGAGCATGTCGGACCGTGCAGGGTTCCGAAGCCGTTGCCGTATGAAAAAATCTGATTTGAATAATTGCACGAGCAGAAGAGCGTATGTTCATGGCACTTACGCCCTTTTGTTGAGAAACGTAGTTTTTCGGCAATAACTCAATAACGGTATATCCGATCATGTCCGAAATAATTTTAGTTTAAAGTATTTATTAAGCGCTACCTTTTAGATTTTTGTGCTATAAATTGATTGCACGGTGGGACAATTTATGCAACTTTCGGAGCGATTATTTCCAAAAACATTCACTTAATCAAAAAAGTTCATTAGAAACCTTAAAATGTTTTTAAAGGACCTGTCGAATGATGTACCACTCGTTGATGTTAGCTAAAAAAAATAATTTCAGCTTCTGTTACATGTATGGAGTTTAACAGAAGCTGATATTATTATTACTACTGCTGAAAGCTGCGGCAGAAATTATTCGAGAAGATATTCAATCTTGTGTGTTTGATAATACTATGTACCCGCCACCGGGTAGAATGTTTGAAGATGTAAATAACGATATTCCCGAATCATTATCTTTTTTTTTTTGGAACAAATCATTCTTAAAAACAAGCGTCATAATTTGGATCATTTAAAGTTAGTTTGCACAAATATTAGTCATAGCATAATGACTGCTGTTCGGCCTAGATCCTTCAAGTCTAAATGATCAAGGAAATGTGTGCATATTATGTAGAACGTGATTCTTACAAGCGCAATATCTGGGAAATAGTGGGTCTTAGAGAAAAAATCATAGGGACCATTTTTATAGAGAATTTTAAGATCTACAACTTTGCTCTGAGGTACTTTTTCGATAAAACTTACCGTTTTCGAGAAAAATCCAAAAAACCTAAAATTTTGACCTTGGGCCCCGAATAAGTCCCTTAGCGCACATGGGACGGATTGGGACTTTTGACACTTTATTCCTTGTGGTGAACCTAAGGTCTCTACGAAGATTTGGCTCTGTCGGAATATTCTTTATTTTAATTGTCTAAATTGAGCGGACTATGTAGTGAGTTTGTTTGTTTGTTTGAACGGGGTAATCTCAGGAACTACTGGTTCGATTTTTTTTTTTTTTCTATTGGGTAGCCCATTTATCAAGGAAGGCTATAGGCTCTATAACATCACGCTGCGGCCAATAGGACGCGAAGCAGCAATGAGAACGCAGACTAAGTTGCGCGAGTCAGCTAAGTTATCTTATAACAACTGAATAGTACAACTTAAAATAAATTAAAAAAACAAATTTAAAAACTAAGGTTTTTTTTAAATAATTTTAGTCTCCATGTCTTTGTTTGAAAGTTCGATATTCATTTTAATAGGCAGATTATATATGTTTTCGTAATCGCCTTTTAAAGCCCTTTGATTTAATACAAGGGTATAAAAATTTTGTTTTCGGCGCGCTCAATGACGCAGTAGCATGAAATCCGCCAGTGGATTTTTTAAGAATTTTATGTACCCAGTGACACTCACTTCAACAAGACGCATCTAATCACATATCATTTATTAAAAAAGGTTAAGCCCTTGCAGAGTTTATGAGCGGACATAAGAATATTAGAAGAATACATAGTTACATATTTAGGTACACGTTAAACACACAACCCCCTTCCGCCGGGTAAATAGTAGGGTAACTTTTCGATAAAACTTTACGTGGCCGAGGTAGACAACTTTTCTAGTTTTGATGGTCTGCATCAATTTGCTATCTTGTCTGACACGTCTTAAAACTTCAGCGTTCGTGAACCTTTGAATCCAACTAATTGAGAGCATGCACCGGTTACACCCATTTCGAAGAGAGCATGCACCGGTTACACCCATTTCGAAAGCCTCTATACGTTCATAAAGGTCTTCTTTCATAGTCTAGGCTTCGCAGCCGTAGATGACTAAGCCAAATGTAGCATTGAAGCAGAATAGTGCGGGGTAGGTAACTAAAGGCAGAAACATACTACTGTGTCGTGGTGTGTCGCAGCGTGGTCTGTCGTGATGCGGACCGCTCGCAGGCGATCCCGCCAGAACGGTGGTGGAGGTTCAGGCGCGCCATGACGCTCTAGCTTAGTGGCATTGGGAGCCGTGATTTGGTAGCGAGCGGACTCTCGTAGTTCGTGCGCGCTGCTACATTTTACATTAACAAAATAGGTCGGTAGGTACTCCTACCTACGAATTTTGTTTAAGTATTTCAAATATCTGATGAGTTTATTGACCTCGTGCGTCAGCGTAGGTTATAAATGGTACCAAAAATAACAATTAAAAAAAACAATTAATAAGAAACGCAGCTTGAAATAATAAATATATCTATTATATTAAAATAATATTTTGCGTAGTAATTTTTTTATATTTTTCAGCTTAGGTAGGTAAGTACAATGCAAAATTTATAAACAAACAACAAATAATATTATTTTCGTAAGAAATTCATTTTGTTTTGTAACAAATATCTAAAATGTTATTAAATTAGGTAATGCTAAAAATAATAAAAAAGTGTCATCCACATTAAAAATTGAAGGTCCTAATAGAAACGTGCAATCAGTGCATTATTTCGATTGACACTGTATAGAAAAAGAAGTCAGAACGCGTGGGTACCAGGCGTTATTAGTGTGCATCGCGACAGTCCACGACACAGTAGTTTGTTTCTGCCTTAACTATTGACACAATAAAAATATGTATTCAGTACGGAAACTAAGCCCAATTGTTGAAGTTAATACCTACGCTACATTAGAGCGCTAGGGTTGACACTCTTAAAGTTTGTAGTAGTATTGTAATTATAGTATTTATTATTATTTAATCGGTTCTATAGCAATAAAAACATTTTTTTTATAGCCGCCTTCTTAAATTTACATTTTGACCTCTCTTTAGACGTTAGCGCCCTCGATAACATAAAAACGACTACATAACAAAAAAAAAAAAAATTCGCAACCGCCATCTTGGATTTACATTTTGATTTCTCTTTCGGCGTTAGCACCCTCGAAAACCAT
Source organism: Herminia tarsipennalis (assembly GCA_945859575.2). NCBI lineage: Eukaryota > Metazoa > Arthropoda > Insecta > Lepidoptera > Erebidae > Herminia > Herminia tarsipennalis. The sequence goes on along the minus strand of OX243846.2, from coordinate 13,895,223 downwards.
AAAAACGACACCCATGACAAAAAAAAATTAAAATTCTAGCATCCGCCATCTTGCATTTACATTTTGACCTCTCTTTCGTCTATAGCACCCTCGAAAACCATAAAACCGACACCCATGAAAAAAAAAATGTAAATTTTCGCATCTTTGATTTACATTTTGACCTCAATATAGGCTTTACCAGCCTCAAAAACTATAAAAATGACATTATTATTTGCAGCCGCCATCTTGGACTTACATTTGGACTTCACTATCGACTTCAGCACCATAAAAAACCTCTGGAAATTATACCAATAATACAAAAAAAATACAAGACAAAGTATTTAAAAATACTAGAAGTCGCCATTTGGATTTAAAAATATTTTCACGTATATTTTCGATCGATCACACGGACTATAATACGATATTAATTAAATAAGAATAAATGATTCTTACATTGAGAAGAGTTTAAAAAATTAAAGCTCCGGTTCCGGTTAAAGATGCCCAATTGAAACAGCCATATTATGCTACGCAATACGATCCTGGCATTTTTAAAAAGATTGCGGGATGGTCTTGACGTAGGAGAGATAGAAGTAAAACGCGACCACTCGTCTGGACGCGGCAGTCGCTACTGAGATCACCGCGAAAACCGCTTAGAGGTCTCGTAGATGTGCGCGTCTGTGTGAGTGTGCTGTTTCGAACGTTTGTTCGTAGTTTCCATACTGTATACTTTATCTTTACTGTGCTATTGATTAAAGGCCATTGATATCACGATATTGAAGTGTTATATATCGTCGGCTTATTGCAAGAACTCATTAACTGCAAAAAATCACTAAATACGTTTTTATTTGTAGTGGACTTCTTTTGACACATTCTACAAAAGGCAAAAACTCACTAATTTCTATCTAGTCAATTTTAGGCGTTACGGCCTTTCCATTAAATCCATAACTGCAACTTTGGAAATCAGGCATTTACAAAAAAATCACTAAGCTGCACAAGTAATTTTTATTTATTAGATAATTGATAAAATAAGAACATACATAATTATACAGAACTCATTTTTACCATGTAATTAACTTTATCGAAACAAGTGTAGCATAAAAATAGCTTAGAATTTGTTTCGATAAAGTTCATTATTTGCATTTCATTACTTTCTGTTATGAATAATTGATCACAAATGTACAATAAGTTATCTTAATGAATTTTATCGAAATAAATTTATATAAATCATGATATCTAAGATTTTCCTAAAATCATTTATTGTTTTTAGTTACTTTTTTATTTTGTCGATCGCATAATTTAATTTAATTAACATCGGTTAATAGAATATAGTAACTTCTTGCAAAACTATGTGGATCCTCGATTGTAGTTTAGTGAGTTATTCATGGTTAGGTAAAATACGACAAACCAGCTTGTCAAAGGAACGCGGGAACAAGGACGAACGCGGAGGTGAGGGTGGGGGCGCGGGGCGAAGGAGCGCTTTGCGTGAGCGCGGCTGACTCGCTCGCTCGCACGGTTCGCGGCGAGATACGTTGACTACCACGCGTGTTATAAGAAGTTAATGATTTTTGACAAAATGCAGCAAAATAAAAGTTTTAAACCAGGACGAGGAAGCAAGATGTTGGAGCAATTAAACTATAATAAGGAGAATAATAATATTATTAATATTATAGTAGCGGAAGTTTCTACAGATAATGTAAGTACCTACCTATTTATCTTTCCGCTTACTTTGAATTTGCCATTTACCTATACTTTACGAGATTCTTGTTTTACCGAACAGATTGATGGTAAAAAAGGTAGGTAGGTAAGATAGATAATAACTAACCACTTTATACCTAAAACTTTTTTCTGGCGACCCACTTTAAAACTTACCTTCACGCCTGTTCAGCTCCTTATTTAGCAATGTTTTCCGTCTACTAATTTACATGCATGTTGGTTTTCCTGTACTCTACCTAGGTATTTTTGTTGATAGAATGTACTACCTCCAGCAAAAGTACTTCTGGATGCAGAAGACCGCGAAGCACAATCACGAAAGGTTTCAAGTGACGACTCATCGTCAAATGTAAGATTTTTATCTATGTGCAGGTTCATGATATGCATGTAATTAATTATTACCTATATCGCTACTTCGGAGATCGATGTAACGTGAATGCAGGCAATTTATACTTACCTTTTGCATAAATTAATATACCCACAGCTATCGCCTGTCTTCTCGAATCTCATTTCATCCCTTTCGCTTCTATCTTATTACTTTGGACGGCCTCGTTATTCTAGTAGTGGCATGATGTGACTGCTATGCACGAGGTCGTGGGTTCGATTCCCGCATGTATGGTCCGCATATTGACCTAGATCTGGGTGTTATTTCTATGTATTATATAAGTATATATTTACAAAAAAAAAGTATTTAAGTATTATATCAGTTATTTAGCACCCATAGCTTTGCATAGTTTGGGGCTAAAATGACGCTTTGTAAATGTCCAAACATTATTATTATTAAAAAATTGATAATTATGTACTTACCTTATTATATAATATTATTATTACTTACCTTATTATAATTATATTATTATATAAATTGTAAATTATGTACCTACTTACCTTATTATTATAATTCTTACCTTATTATATTATATTATTATATAAATTGTAAATTATGTACTTACCTTCGTCGTTTTGTCTCAGCATACCAGTGATATTATCGAAAATACGCCATCTCCACGTCCAATTGGCCGCAACATAGGTCGACCAATAAGTAAAACGGTACTATCCTCTGAAGAAAGCGACAGCGAAGTCGTAGAAAATAATGAAATCTTCAATGTGCTATCCGATGTAAGAACCTTCATGTATGCCACTAATTATGATGTAAAATTGATTAATAGAACTAAGTGGAACGTCTTGTATCTTCTCTCTTCCAGATAGACAATGTTTCTCAAAATATCAGCTCATCTCATAAAAATGACAACGATGTAGTTGTGTCTCTTGAAGATGACTTGTATTTATCAGTAAGTTCCTTCATATAAATGATTGTTTTAGTCATAATATTTTATTAAACTATGTAGGTATGTTCATTGACCAATAGTAATACAGTATTAGATACCTTACCTGGTGTTCATACTTGTAGGATGATTCGGTTGCTGATCCTGACTGGAAGAATCCTGAAGACTTAGCTACAGAAAATACAGAAACCGATAGTGGCACAGAAACGGTCCAGTCTGAAGTTGTCCCACCTAAAAAAATTAAAACGGCAAGGTGGCACAAGAGAAGAATAGAAACCTATGACCGAAATGCGCAAAAAAGAAATCGTTCACAAAGCTTACCTTACAAAAACTACAAAAAACAGACGCAGCCTCCCAAAGCACCTAAATCCGGTGAGTGCAAATGTAAATTAAATTGTTTATTAAATTTTCCTGAAGAAGATCGAAAGGACATCTGTAGGTCTTACTGGGCACTATCGGATTACTGTCGACAGAAAGATTTTATACTAATGAATGTTATGGTACAGGCGCCACAGAGACGTTTCGTAAATGCAACCAGAAAGAGGACTGTATCTCGTTATTATTACTTTAATAAGGACGACCGAAAGATCAGGGTTTGTGAAACGTTTTTTAAAAATACTCTGTGTATATCAAATGGTCCCATTAATAAGGCATTTTCAGAAGTAGGAACATCAGGCTCTTTTATAGGTCAGGACAAACGCGGCAAGCATGAACCGGTCAATAAAACAAAAGAAGTAGATGTAGAATTCGTCAAAGAACACATCGAGGCTTTCCCTAAGATGAAGTCGCATTATTGCAGGAAAACATCATCTAAAATGTACTTAGATAGCAATCTTTCCATCTCTAAAATGTATGAACTATACCAAGAAAAATGTAAATGTGCATCTAGAACGCCTGTTTCCATCAATGTGTATCGCAACATTTTTTGTACTCAGTACAATTTAGATTTTCATAAACCCAAGAAGGACCAATGTTTAATGTGCCATAAATATGACCGAGCCAAAGCTGAAAACGCCTCCGATCTTGCTGTTTTGCAGCAAAAGTATGATGAACACATGTCTTTAAAAGAGCAAAGTCGAAAAGCTAAAGAGTTGGATAAGGTTCGAGCAAATGAAGATAACAGCTTTAACTCTATTACGATCGACTTACAAAAAGTTTTGCACTTGCCGACTAGTGACGTTTCTCTACTTTACTACCTGCGTAAATTAAACGTTTACAATGCCACCATTTATGAAGCCCGTTCTCCAAATGATGGTTTTTGTTACTTATGGTCTGAAGTAGATGGAAAAAAAGGAAGTGATGAAGTGGGAACTGCACTATATCTTTGGATCCAACGTCTACCTCCAACTGTTACCGAAATATCTATATTTTCTGACACTTGCGGAGGTCAAAATCGCAACCAGTTTCTGTTATGCTTAATGCTATACGTAGTTCAAGTTACCCACCTCGAAGTGATTGAACATAAGTATTTAGAATCGGGTCACACGCATATGGAGGTTGATAGTATGCATAGCGCTATCGAAAATCAGATGCGTCTTATGCCAATTTTTTCTATGATAGACCTCTGTAATGTTATAAGATTAGCAAGATCGAACAGAAAACTAAACAAGAAAAAACCAGCAAAGAAGCCTTATGAACCTATTGTAATGAGCAACTCTGACATCTTGGACCTAAAAGAGCTACGAAACAACTTAATGGTCAATAGGTCAATTGACTCTGGAGGAGAAAAGTTGCAGTGGCTGAAGGTTAAATGCTTCAAGTTTGAAAAAAAGCGGCCTAACATTGTGCAATATAGGTATGATTACGTTTCCGATTATAAAGAAATGGACGTATCGAAAAAAGAAACATCAATTGTGTCTAATACTAAAAACCTGCGAAAGCGCAAGCATGACGATACTGAAAGTGGATTTGACTACAATAGCTATTCCCTTAAAAAAGCATATACCAGGAAACTTCCAATTACAAAATCAAAGAAAAAAGATTTAATAAAAATGTGTAACGAAAAAATCATACCTGCAGAACTACACCATTGGTATAATAATTTACCTGACAAAGAAGGCCCAGATTATCTTCCTGATGAAGAAATTTCTGATACAGAAAATGACGTTTAGTATGTATCTAACATTTTTATATTTTTGTACGGTGTTTACCCCAGTTCCTACTTTTTATTAAAAAATAACATGACTGATAGCAATACGGAGAAGAAAAATATTTTAATTTTTATATTATTATTATGAGACTATGTAAGTTGTGGCTAATAATTTATATTTGCTATTGTACGAGTAAGTTACGACAACTGTTAAGACAGAATTGTTTTGTTTATTTTTTTAAAGATTTTTTTATTCATTTGCTTATTGCTTTGAATTAGCTCTGTTAATTACTTGTTTATTCAATGACCTAAATGGTAAGTCTTTTTTTTGATAAAGAATTGTTAAGGACTTTGATTGTTTGGAAGAATTTAATTTGTTTTTCATATAGCTAGCACTATTTTATTCAATATAAGACTGGTTATCCCTTTTATATAATAAACAATTGATTAGATTTTCGTTGTTTTATTTCCAATTAAGAAATAATTAATTCACATACCGAACAGACTTACAGTAGCCAGAAGTCATTAACTTTTATTTTGTTTTTTTTAAAAATAAATAACTTTGTAGGATTAGAGATTCTCATTTTTTTTATTAATATATCTATTAGGCTAACCGAAAACATGAAATTTTTCGTCACCGTTATTATATTTTGGAAAATATGGGCAAATGAACATAACCACTAACTAAATCGAACTAAAATACCGTTTATCTCAGAATAGTGTATATGTCACATAATGACTTCTTGCAACAAGCCGACGATATGTATATGAAAATAAATTTTGGATTTCCAGTCTAGTCTAAGTTCGATTTCACAAGTCACTTTTGGTAAATGTTTGAATGCAGTTCTTCGAGTAAAATTTGCTAACCAAAATATTTAGGATACTTTCCCTCCAGGAGGCATTGGTTTGGTCCTCAACTTGGACAAAAGCGAAGTTTAGTTAGTTACCTATACCTTGCTATAGTCTTATTTACTGAATACAAATTGCTGGCGCACTCAAGCAAATAGCGGAGGTGATGTAGCAAAAATCCTTGTTTTGACCAAAAATAAACTTGAAAGGATGTTCACTTATTGTCACAGAGTGACAAAGTATTAGGCAGTGATAACTACAAATAATTATAGTTGTCAACTACCATACCAATATTAGCTGACGTCCAACTAATGTAACTTAAAAGAGTGGACCAACTGTTGCAAAGGAATGGGGGCATCTCTATACCTATCGCTTTTACCACGTATATTCTACAATGATTTTTATTGGTTCCAAAAGAAAATTAATATTTTGTAAAGTAAAATCCCATAAAAGATTAAATATTACATGTCGGCCGAACTACTGTTTTCATAATAATAATGTTCTGTCGTGACCTTACTGCAATCACCATGATATCTACGGTCATGGCTTTATTATTGTTATGAAATTCAAATCAAAAACGGACACAAAGACATATCTGTAAAATAAAAAAACTGCCACAAAAAAGGTGTGTATAGGTAGGTAGTTTTTTTTAGGGTTCACATAAGTTATTTGTGTTATTTGTTTTTAAATGAATTAATGTAATATTACTAAAACTTATAGGTATGTACATATTTATTAAAGTCTCAGCAAAAAATAAAACAATATTCTATTCAAAATGGCTTTGGCTTTTATACAGGCCTTCAATCTGTCTGGCCACGAATCTATAGATTTACGCATTGTTTCCGTGGGAAATTTCGCCACCGCTTGCTCCAGAGCTTTTTTAAGAGACTCAATTTCCCCGTGTCCTTTAGAGCAAGCCATGTCCTCTAAAACTGACCATAATTTTAGTCTAAAGGGTTGAGGTCTGGGCTATAGATGAGGGCCAGTCTTCAGCTCTTAAAGTCCGGAACGTTGGTTCCAAGCCAGGATTGGGTAGTTCGTGCCTTGTGACCAGGTGCAGAGTCCTGCTGCAAAGTCCACGGTACATTTTTAAAAAGTGTATTGCTGAGAGATTTCACAACACGATCTAAGACTGTCTCTTGATGCACTTTGGCTGAAGTTTTCTTCACAAAAATGTAGCTTTGTGACGCCTTGATAAGACACGCCCCACCAAACCATCACTGACGCAGAATAATGGCCACGCTGTACCTTTCCGACCACTTGAGCAGCTTCCTTAGAACTGTGAGCGTACTCTTAATTCTTTTTTCTTATTGTAGTGCTCTTCAATCGTGATTTTTTTTGGATATTTCACCTGCGTATCGCGACAGAAAGCTTTTTGATTTAGGTCATGTCCTGTATATCGACAATAAGCACCGAGCTTTAGGTCTTGTTTTATAATACGCGACAGAGTCCTAGCGGGAATCTTCATTTCTCGCGATAAGATTTGTTTGCTTCCTTCGACGAATTCTGGCTTTAACAGCATTAACAGCCTTTGTAGTTCTAACAGCACGCGGCCGCCCCGATCTTTTATGGTCTTCGACAGAGGAAGTGTTGTTGTATCTGTTGATAGTACGATATACGAACATGCGGCTGATACCAAGCTTTTGAAGTGTCTGGAATATGACCGATGGCTCCATACCCACTTTGTGCAAGGCGATCACCGCAATCCTATTTTCTTTAACACCCTAATCAATATTGTTATTTCATAATGAGCACGAAAAAATATGTGAAATAGCGCGCAATCGAAAGAACTTTTAAAAATAATAAGCGTGTTCCAAATTCAAAGTAATTAAAAAGTTGAAAAAAAGAAAAGTTTTTATGTAACAGTATTTACGGCCGGACTAGATAGTATATATTACTATATACTATCTAGTCCGGCCGTAAATAGTCGCGTAGAGTTTAAAATTGGTAGGAATATTAAGAACACTGCAGTATTTAAAAAAAAAAAAATCTGCCAAGTGATATAAATAATTTAGACAATATTGTGGATCATGCAATTTTCTATTTTTTTTTTCCTTAGAATCATTCATTATTTTGTTAGATAGCGACTCTAAACTGACGATGCATCCATCAGTCCAAATGACGTGGACATCTGTCAAAAGCTCGTGAGTGTCAAAAACGTAATTCATTTGAATGAACTTCGTTCGGTTTTGGAATTTCAAACTAACATTCGTCCAGTTCAACCGGACGTATATCACGCCACGCCGTGTCAGTGAGTGGGCAAATCAAGAAGCATATAATAATACTAGCTGTCCCGCGCAACTTCGTATGCGTAATTTTTCCCCGTTTTTGCAACATTTCTCGTCGCTGCTCCGCTCCTATTAGTCGTAGCGTGATGTTTATATAACCTATAGCCTTCCTCGATAAATGGGCTATCCAACAAAAAAAGTTTTTTTTCAAATCGGACCAGTAGTTCTTGAGATTAGCGCGTTTAAACAAACAAACTCTTCCGCTTTATAATATTAGTATAGATATTGTGCGTTCATCAAAATGTGTCCTTTGTCTTCTCAATGTTGACGTCACTGCGCGTAAGTAGGATAATATAGAATGTAAACTAGCTTCAGACATTATGCCCTTAAAATGGGGAAATTACATGTTTCAGTTTATTGTCTAAATCGGTATAATTAAACGATTAAAGTCAAATCACTCTATTAATAATATGCGCGTCTTTCCTAAATTAATATTAAATGTGTCAATTTCTTACATTAAATATACGTAAAATAATACAATCGGCATTGTTTAATATAACCTAAACCCCTTTTTTACTAACCGCTATTTCCTCATATGAGTACCACTTAACAGTACATAGTATCTAAGTACCTATATATTTGCAAACAAAATGTGATTAAAACAATCTCGCCTCTCCACTGACACTCGACACAGTGACTTAATTATTTTATCGTGCTCAAGTTTTGCCTTCTTAAACTATAGCCAAAATAGTTTTTAAAACTACGCCGTGGTGTATATAATAATAATATCTTGGAACAACTCACACAACACTGTCTGATCACAAACTAAGCAAAGCTTGTACCATGGAAACCAAACAATTCATAAACATACTTAAATATTTCTAAATATATACATATAATAGATAAATAACACCCAGACACAGAATAAACCTTTCACTCATCACACAGTTTTATCCTGGGTGGGGGTCGAACCCACGACCTCTTGCGTAGCAGTCGGATACACTCCCACCGCGCCACAGAATAAGTCAGCATTATGGTTACGTAATAGGGTAAATGTTAGGTGAAAAATATTGGCAACATCATATCCAATACTATAGTATTTATGTCTATGGTTTATCCTTTCATCTCGCTTAGAAAGAGACCCACCCTCGTTTCCTAAGCAAAGTGTCAAACCATGGTTACGGTCACGAAAGAGAAAGATTTTGCAAAATGTCAAATTTGTTTTTTTTTATTTTTTCTGAATCAAATTATATTTATAATTCATAGTGTTGACACCAGTTTTTAGTATAACCTTCTAAGTACATCCGAATCCGAAGACGTACGTCCAAATGGAAGTATAGTCAATGGTGCAATAATTTTGCGTCCATCCATTCGGAATGCGTCCATTCGGCCAATGGCCACCTTATGAGTTAAGAAGTCGTGTTCACCATTTCCGCACCAGGTTTCGGCGTGTTTTTTAAATCGTGGTTTCTTGGGTAGATGTGTGTGTGAGTGGATGGAATTTTGTGTGTATATTTGAGTGGGTCCCTGGTTTTGAGAATACAATTCTACCCGATTCACAAAAAAACATTCGAGACAAAAGATTCGCCGGGATAGTTAAATAAAAAAAAGGTAACAAAGAAATTAAAATCTATTTACGGCCTTTTTTGTCAACCCTAAACTCAGATATGATAAAAAAGAAAAAATAAATAAACAAAGCATAGTTTCGAATTCAGAAACCCTTAATTACTTACTTGATCTACGTTAGTTTCTTTTTTTTTTTTTTTTTTTTAATGTACACCTACTTTACAGTGTTCTAGAGATGTGATATTGTGTTGTATGTACATATCTGATCTATTCATTTTCGGCTTTTAGTAGTGTTGTTATTCCACACAAACTTGAATAGCTTTTCGAGAAGCAAATCCGGTAAGTAGGATGATTTGCTATACTTAACATTAATAAGTAAACCTGTTCCATAAATATTCATAGTTTTTTAAATTTTCCACATCAACCAAATAAAAACCAGACGTGGGTTGGTGATAAAAATATTGATGAAATAAGTGTTTATTCAAAATCGACGCTTAAAGGTCATAGCACACTGATCAACTCAAAAAGTGATCGGCACCGTATCAACTCGAGCCGTTCAACATTATTCTTCTCTGTTTGAAAGAATAGTTTAAAATGTTGATTTCCTGGCAAAAAGTCGCAAAAACCCAAAATTTAAGCAAAATAAACACGCTTTTCTGCTATAAAATTACATTAATATTCACTTTTAACAGTTAACCTTAGTATTTATGTGTTTGTTATATTTTGTTTACATCCCTGAAAACTCTCGTGTTGCCATTTTTTAGGGTTCCGTAGCCAAAATGGCAAAACGGAACCCTAATAGTTTCGTGCCATGTCCGTCCGTCCAGGCTGTAATTTTGCATGGATAGACATATTACTTACGCCGACTAAGTGAAAGAATAACATCTCTATTTAGGGTACCTCCTTTATATGTAAAGTGGGGATGGTTTTTTTTTTCTCATCTACCCCATCGTGAAGGGGTATCGTTAGATTGGTCTTCTAAATACGTTTTGGATCTGGACGGACCATTTTTAGATTTAGGGATCCATTTGTGAAATATTAAGATTTAAAGTGCAAATTTTTGTTAGAGTCGAGTGTCACCTCCCCTATTATTAAGTAGGTATAACGTACGAAACAAAAACAACAGAAAATCCACTTCATAAGCCGCATTATTCGGAAGGAGGGGCGGAGGGGGTCGTGACTACGGAACCCTACATTGTGCGTGGCCCGACATGCACTTGCCCGGTTTTTTCTATTTTCAATGGATAATATTGATCAACTAAATAATCAGTCTTACAACTCGAACGATAGACAAAGTTACTTAGGATTTTAGTAAGATTTTCTCTGTGGCATATTCTCATCTCTATTATTTTGACGATTGAAAAAATTACAAGCATCTTTGGTGGTTTGAATGATTATTTATTTGAAAATCTCGTATCGAATATCGATGAACTTCTTATTTAAGATATATTTCGGGACTTAATCGCGTGAATTATTAAAAAGTACGAAGCCTTTTTTTACCCGACGTTTCGATCGAATTGCACTGATCGTGGTCACGAGTCGCCTGATGGCAGCTAAGCTATGTCTCCGTGAGGCGCGAAGTTTTTCAACTACCCTCGCCTGGTCTTGATAATTTTGATAATTTGTACTGTCCGTACTTCTACACACTGAGGCACGGTGTCCTTACGGCTACGATTGCATTTGCTGACTCGAAATCAAAATATCTGTTTATTTCTACATTTATTTTAATTTTAATCGAATTTCATAATGTTCATTACCGAAAGTACCCTATTCTTTGTATGAAACTACCTACTGCAACGCACGAACGAATTCGTAACGTAATAGCCTTGCCTCAGGCGTGATTATCTCACGAACAGTTGATGGGGAGGCTATACGGTGCCGATCCCTTTCCGAGTTGATCTGTGTGCTTTGACCTTAATACGTACCTGTGGTTCGTCTATGTGAAAAATACTGTTGAGCCCATTGTGTCAACAAAATAAATAAGCAAGGTTTAGACGTGGCAGTATTTACCACGTCTAACGCAAAAGCCTGGTGCATACTGCTTGCCGATGACATCGTCCTCATCGGTGAAGAAGGGCTTGAGATCCAGACTGGAAAACTGGCAACGAAAACTAGAGATCAATAGATCGAAAACAGAGTATATGTACTGCGACTTCAGCGGTCTTTCCTGTTTTATACCAGTCGCACTAGATGGCGTGCCCATACCAGTCTGCTCCAGTTTTAGGTACACAGAGTGATGGAGAATTAGACTGTACTGTGATGCACAGAATTGAGGCAACGGAAACTATCTGTGACTCCCAGTTTCCCTTAAACTCAAGAGGAAAATCAATAAAACTATAATAGGACCTGTTGTCTTGTATCGATCAGAATGTTGGGCTACAAAAAATCGATTGCGTGTGCGAATTTTGCGATGGATGAGTGGTGTCACGAGATTAGATAAGATAAGAAAATGAGTATAACAGAAGAAGTTCGAAAGTGGCTCCAATAACAGAAAAGTATTTAACATGTCATGAGAAGAGATAAAAGAAGGAGAGAGAATGCTACGGATAGGGGTTAGTGGTGGGGGTAATTTTAGTCGTGACGTGTTTTGGAACTCATAATTAGTATAAATACCAAGTTTTGTCTTAATTGGGTCATTAGTTTTTGAACTATCGGCAATCAAGCAACTGAATCGGGAAGTGAACTAAAAACATGGAGAAAATCGAACACCGTGCCGTTATAAAGTTCTTGACTAAGCAGGGAAAGTCCGTTCAAAACATTATGAAAGAGATGTCATTAGTTTACGGCGAATCTTGCCCTGGAAAAACAATGATTTACAAGTGGCATGGGCTTTTTAAGCAAGGCAGAGAGTCACTTGAAGACAACCCACGGCCTGGGCGGCCAATTGAGGTGACCACTCCAGCACTTGCTGAAAAAGTTGAAAAAATTATACTGGAAGATGCTCGGCTGAAGAAGAAACAAGTTGCAGAAATGGTTGGAGTATCAGACACCACCATTTTCAAAATTCTGCATGATCATCTTGGCATGACAAAGGTCAGTGCAAGATGGGTGCCGAGAATGCTCACACCGCCTCAAAAACAGCAGCGCGTCGAATGTTCGTGTGCGTTTCTGGATCTCTGTAGTGAGGATAAGGATGGCGTATTGGCCCGGATTGTTACTGGGGATGAGACTTGGGTTCATCATTATGAACCTGAGTCTAAGCAAGATTCCATGCAGTGGCATAAGAAAGGGACACCACCGCCTAAGAAGTTTAAGGTGACACAGTCAGCTGGGAAACTCATGGCGACGATCTTTTGGGACTCAGAAGGAATTTTGTTAATCGATTACAAAGATAAAGGTGTCTCTGTAACCGGAGAATACTACGCTTTGATATTGGAACAATTAAAAGAAGCAATCAAAGAAAAAAGTAGAGAAAAATTAACAAAAGGTGTCCTGCTCCTGCATGACTATTGACAATGCACCTGTTCACAAGAGTCGTATTGCGTTGGCTGCCCTGCACAAAGTGGGCTTCGATATTATTAACCACCCACCCTATAGTCCAGACCTGGCCTCGAGCGACTATTACCTGTTCCCGAAAATGAAAAAGAACTTCGTGGGAAGAAATTTACAAGCGATGAAGAAGTGAAGGAAGCAATTTTGGCGTATTTTTCGGAGAAAGATTCAACATTTTTTTATAAAGGTATAGAGAAATTAATTGATAGATCTGAGAAGTGTATTAGGGTTGCAGATGAATATATTAAAAAAGAAAAATAATATTGCATTTTTATTTGCTACTCTTATCCTCCATTCCGCGAACTTAAAAACGACCCCTCGTAAGTATGAATGCGACAAGCTTTAAATGTAGAGGACGACCCAAGAAAACATGGATGAACTATGTGAAAGAAGACATGGCAAGAAAAGGGGTGAATACAGAGATGACGTATAATAGAAGTATATGAATGCAAAGTACATATTGCGCCGACCCCTTTTATTAAGATAAAGAGCAGGAAGGTGATAACTATTCTAACGCAAAAAACTAAAGGCACGGACTTAATATTTCGGCACCGACGGTAAATCAGTTTCGAAGGTTGTGACAAAAGTTTTCGGATACTCAAAATCATTTTAATTTTTATCTGGGGCATCGATCTTATTCAGAATAATATAGAGAGTGTTCAACCAGAATACCATTTCTATTTCTCTAAATTACATGGAATTTGCCAATAAATAGGAATGCTTCAAAAATGTCGGAATTACAATAAGCAGCTGAAGCATCTTTTTTAGGGTTTCGTAGTTAAAATGGCAAAAACGGAACCCTTATAGTTTCGTCATGTCCGTCTGTCTGTCTGTCCGTAAGTCATAGGCATTTTACTCAGACTTCTAATTAATATTGATGAAATCTGGGTAAAAAGTGTCTTGTACTAAGTAGCCGCTACTTAGTTTGATAGCTAAATAATAAAAATAAATATTTTTAGGGGGGCGGGCGGGCATTCTATGCTTGTAAGAGAAGCTTAAATTTTTTTTTTTTAGCAAACGTCAATGTCACATCATTCGACACGTATTTTTAAAACATTATAAGGTTTCTAATAAACTTTTTTGGTGGAGTGAATATTTTTGGAAATAATCTCTCCGAAAGTTGCATAAATTGTCTCCCCCCTTAACTTTTGTACCGTGTGACCATAAAATATTTAAAAGTTAGCGCCTAATAAATACTTCAAACTAAAATTATTTCGGACATAATCGGATATACCGTCATCGAGTTATTGCCGAAAATCTGCGTTTCTTAACAAAAGGGCGTAAGTGTTATGAACATACGCTCTTCTGCTCATGCAATTATTCAAGGCTGCGAAACCCTGCAATAAGCATGGTCCGACATGCTCTTGCCCGGTTTTGAATTTTGGCCATTTAGCCGGTTTATCGGCTAATTTCTTATTTCAAGTATATTTTACATGTTCATAATAATAATAATAATAATAAAATTTATTCATAAAGTATAGGTACAATAGCATAACTTAGGTACACTTATAAATAATAAACGGCACAGTTGGATATTTGCCTGAACTAGGTTGAAACCTGTGTTTCAGGCGAGAAAGTAAAAAAGTATTTAAAACAAATACTTTCTGAAACTAAAACTAATCTTAACTAAAAATAAGAACTGTTAACTAAATATAAAACAAAGATAAATAAATTAACTTATATTATGCTAATTACATAATTAGTGAGAAATTTGAGCCTTTTTTATTTTATTTTATTACTACCAGTAAATCCTCCGTCTCTTCGTATGACATAGCTTGTAATTGCGAACTTATAGCTATTTTACAATTAAAATAATTAAGATGGTATATATTTATTATTCGGTTTAATCTGTTATACAAAAAAGGGCCTATAAAATTAAAAAATCTGTTTGTAAATATATATCTTGAGGTAGAATTAGATGACATGTCAGCCTGCCGCCATTTTCAACTCAACAACTCCAAGACTATATTGGTTTAAAATACACTTTTTCTCTCTACGTCATTTATTTGTCATTTGACTAACAATTAAAATCGATGACGATTTAATTTAAAAAAATAATAATAGTCGTGATTAAATTTGTACCTTTTAGACAAACGTCTTACAGCTGAGATTACCAAAGGAGTTAATATCGACTGTAGTTTATACGCATTTAATAGAGGTTTTAAATAATTACTTGTCATTGTTATACATGTTATCAATGTGTATTTTTATCGATGGGTTTTTGCCAATTTTGCCGAAGGGTTATGTTTTTCGCGCGTATCTTGTATGTATGTATGTAATATTCTTTATTACCACTATCACGATCCACTGGACGGATTTATACAATTAGGTATTTGACTACCGGGTAAAAATATGTCATAAAGTGTTCTAAAAAAATATGTTCATTTGTTAATTTAATGTGTTACTTATAATCAGCTCGGCGAACCTTGATCCCTATGACAGTTCATACTAGTGACGGGTCGTGTCGATATATCGCAACTTTTTATAGGCAAAGGCGTGACTTGCATTAGGCCACATCGATAAACATGTTTTTAAAATATAATCTACATTACTATAATTATAATGCTTGTTATATTTACAAGTATCCGTGTATTTGTATATGGGGTTGCCAATATTCCGATGCAGAGGTAACATGGTCGGACTGTATAATTTTAATGTGAATTAAAATTTTAGTTATAGCAACACTATCTGATCTGTCACTACGCTAGTACTGTCAGTTCGCTACGCCAGTACGAGTCTTGTATGCGCCACGTGTTTTGTTGTGTCATCGGAATCCTTTGTTTGTTACTATTGTTGTTTTCTGTTTTTGTTATTGTTGCTGTTTTGTTTTTGTTGGTGTTTCAAAATGCCGAAAAGACTGAGAAAAACTGTACTCAACAGTGAAACGCGGGAGTTTGTTGTACGCTTGCGTGACTATTTTGCTCGCGAACTACAAAATGGCGGACCTTTGTTGCCACTTGACAACGTACGCGACCGTGTTGCTATATATATATTGCTTGCCGTGTATATTAAAAAATCATAAATAAACCGCTTTTGTTTTATTTGAGTAGGTATATATAATAAATTTGTTAAATCTCCTTTATTTTATTATCGCAAACAACTTAAATGATTATAAATCTGACACTAAGAGCGTAGGTACTCTATTGATGTATTTTGTACACTCGTTTCCATTTTCGATATTTGTTTATCGATACTTTTCCGCACTAGTCGATATCTTCCAAACGGAGTAACTTTTGCAGGACGTCAACGTAAAGTCTGATTGAGATAATTTCTTGTAAGTGTTAATAATTATTATAATTCTAACGGGATATTATTGTAATTGCATATATCTGCCTAAAATTAATAAATATCATTTTTAGACACCGCCAATTCGATTATAATATAACGGTGACGCTACTACAAGGTTGTGTCGTGGGAATAACTGTCAGTGTCATAGGGATCAAGGTTCGCCGAGACTATTATAATTTATAATCATAAAGAGAAACACTGAAAGTAAATAATTTGACCATAGAAAACGTGACGTCATATGCTAGCATTTCATACAAATTTGTACAGAGCAGCTCGTTTTTGACGTTTCTTAAAAAGATGCTGATTTGACTTTAGTCAAATACCCTATTAAGATGTCGTTAGATTCATCTTGATCGCCCAAGTGTTCTTAGATATGTGACGTTTGAAAAAACAAACATGGCGGCTGTGAGATGTCAAAATAAGGTGTGAAAAAAAAAGTTGTATTGAATACTGCAATATGGGTATCAAATTAAAATGCTCATCTTAAGCATTGTATAAAGGTATAACATCATTATGACTGTAATACTAAAAAAGTTAGTTAGTTACCATTCTTTTTTCAATTTTCAATACTTGACAATAGCTGTGATAAAAGTTAGTTGTTATATCGGTTACATCCTACAACTACTAAATTGGAGCCACAGCAAATTAATATTTGACCACCATATTACCTCAATTATTACCAAGGCATCTAAATCTCTGGGCTTCATAATGAGAATATCGGGTACACCTATTATAGTAGAACTTTTTAAGTAATAATTTTATATTGCATAACAACTAATAGCATAAACTCTTTTCGCAGAATATCGTTTGGCATAAACTCATTTAGCATACATTGAAACCCATAATTTTGTAAGTCAGAATCATCTGTACGCATAATTTTGGTATCCATAATAATCACAATGTATAATCATCACATCGCAGAAAGTTCAAAACCAGATTCATCTTTTGGCATATATTTCTTATATTATAAATAATCAGTCGGATTACACAGAAGTTGGGTACCTTAAAGCAATAGGAGCTAATATAAGATTAGTTTAATTTTGTTTTCTGATTAATTTAATTGTTTTTTTTTTAGTAATTGTAATAAATAAAAGTTGATTTAATGATAATTATTTGGTTTTTATATCCTTGCCCATGAGAGCATGTTCGTTTCTGGCACTCGCCGGCTGCTGCCGCGGCACGCTCGCTTCGCTCGCTCGGCTCGTGCATAAGAGGTCACAGTTCTAACCTAACCTAACCTACGCATTTTTAAAGAAGAAAGTAACCCAATCTATATTATTCTAATTGAAATTCTATGATCTTCATAGTTTGCGTAGTCAAATTATGCCAAATAATCTGTACTCTAAATGAACGTTATGCTAAATGAAATTATACAAAATTTTAACTATGCCAAAGGTAATTATGTCAATAAAAATTCTACTATCTTAAATGTATGCTATTCTAAATTCGGTCATAAGCACATTATGCCTAAAAATATTTATGTCAAATATTTTTTATGCCTAATAAATGATCGACTAAAGAAGTTTCTGCGAAGTCAGTTATCCCAAATAGGTTTCGGAGTATCAAGTTTCTACCAAATAGACCGCACCCGAGAATATCTAAATGTTTAAAACAAATGAAAACTATTAAAATATTGTACTGTACATTCGTTAGAAGCCATCTTGAATATGCTTCTCACATTTGGAACCCGATGTACAATATTTACGTAGATCGTATAGAAGCTATACAAAGACGGTTTATCAAGTATATTTGCTACCATCAAAAGATACCATACCATTCCGCGAACTACTTGAAAATGTGCAAAAAACTTCATCTTTTACCTCTTGCTAAACGCCGTGAAATAGCAGATTGCACCTTTAAAATAAATAAATAAAAAAAAAAAGCTTTTTATTTCTTGCATTTCACAAATTATATTTTGCTTACTTTTTTTTTTCTTTTTTGTTATTATTATTACTTAACTTTTTCTAAAAAAAAAGTACTTTGAGTGTTAAAATGTTGTTAATTGCAAGAACCCCTCTTCAGGTGAAGGCCTCCTCCAAAGAATTCCATTTGGCTCTGTCTTGTGCTTTCTGCATCCAATGTGGACCGGCCGTTTCTCTTAGATCGTCTTCCCATCTTGTGTGCGGTCTACCTTTTAGGCGTTTACCTGCATTGCACCTTCATTGCACCTTTATAATAAAAAAATTATCAGGTGAAATTGATTGTCCTAACCTCTTGGAAAAAAATTGCCTAAATGTTCCATCAAAATTTATAAGGTTCAACCTTCCTATTAATATACCTAAGGTTTCCACTAAGTACAGACAAAGTTCTTTCCTTGTGCGAGCAAGTCGTAATTTCAATAAAATTTGTAAAACAAGCGATTTGGACCCGTTTGTTACAAGCGTTGCAGCAGCGAGGCGGAGTCTAAGCCTTGATTTTTTTTATTAAAATATGTGAACAGGATGTATTTAAGATTTTCTTTTTTTTTAACGTATGTGAAAGTAACGTACACAGACATAGCTTCCCTATACAATTGTTTATAAGTGAAGACCTGTAATTGAAATTTATTGCAATATTATTATTAATAGAATCTTAAAACTCGTATAATGCGCTCACACATATAAAATTCGCGTGTCACAGTTTTCGTTACCATACTTCTCCGAAACAGCTTGATCGATTTTGTTAAAATTCAGTAGGTCTGAGAATAGCAGGAAGGGTACTTTTAACCCCCTCCCCCCCAAAACCTCCTATTATAAAAGTTACTATACTCAGAAAACGCTTTACCGATTTTGATGAAATTTTATATACAGATTCAGTAGGTATGAAAGAAATGTGGCAGAGTACTGTTCACCTCCATACGGCTCCACCCCCTAATTTAAAAGTTACCATCCTCCTCCGATACGGCTTATTTTAATGAAATTTTATAAATATGTAATAATGTCCATTCTTTCATTCATTTCATTTGAATTGTCAGTTTTCCAGAAATATTTTCCATTTTGGACCAACCGCGAATTGGACCAAGTGCGAATTGGACCAACCGCGAATTGGACAAACCGCGTATTGGAACAACCGTGAATTGGACAAACCGCGAATTGGACATACCGCGAATTGGACCAACCGCGAATTGGACATTTTTTTGAACATTGGACTAATCGCGAATTGGACCAATCGCGCCTAAAGGGGACCACACTTACGACATAGGCCTGATGGTCTAGGAACTGACGAACAGTACAGACTGACAGGGGGCAGCCGAGATATGATACGTGCACTGGCGAGCCGATAATATTTATATATCTCGCGTAAATAAAGTATATATCAATTTATTGGATACATATAAAGTGTACCTACACTTCACATCGACCACAAGGGGTTCGACAAACGAAAAATCGACCCATGTTTATCTCAAGTTCTTATTTGAAACTTTCAAGATACTTGTATAAGTTTTATGTGTTTGTACACGTAACAATCTTATTATTAGAATGACTAATATTATTTTAGTAGGAAGTATCATTGTTCGACTTTTAAAAAACTCAAGAAGTTGTTAACATTGATTCAAAATAATATTATGAATTTCAATTAAATTATTACTTATTGATGATTTATTTATATTTCTTTATTGTTATAGCCTGCTACAATAACTTCGAAAATTTTGGCATTGGTACCTAAGTCTGGTATTGGTTCCGACATAGAGAAAAGTGGTTCTTCGGAAGATGAACTTGATTATGCGCGCGAATTGGTGGGAAACAGGATTGTTGAAGATTCTGACGAATCTTCAGACCCACCATCATTGGGATCTTCATTTGAAAACCTTAATTTACTATCTGACAGTGATGAAAATACTACTTGTAGGTATAACAAGTTCAAGGATTGACTTAGATATTAATTCGGATCATCAATTACCTACCATATCTAACTCTGGTCCAGATTCACCATCCATATTACCTTCTGTTACTATTCTAGCTGTGTCAGATAAAAACATTATATCTGGACCATCGTTTAACTTACCGCAATTTTCACCGATTGCTGGTCCAAATAATTCTAGCACTGCATCTCCATCTAGTGCTACTCGATCAAGGAAAAAAGCTACAGCTGTTGTTGTCAAAAAGAAACTTGTGCTTGTGAAGCGAATAGACACGAAATGGGTTTGCAAGAATACATTTGCGGGTAGAGCATATATTCAAGATAAAACGTTTTCACCGTCAGTGTCACTACAATCTAAGTCACCATTAGAATACTTCCGAATGTTTTTTGATGACGACCTTATAGAATGAATGGTTTAGGAAACAAACAACAACAACAGTACAACACTGAATGTTACAACGGATGAAATTAGAGATTTCATTGCAATTCACTTATTGATGGGCCTAGTTAACATGCCTGCTTACACTGACTATTGGTCGAAGAAGCTGCGAAACTGAAAGATTTTCGATATGCCATTAGTAATGATCTCATCACCTTTCAAAGAGCTAAGGAGATTTCTAATACATCCAGAGGTTCGCATTTTGTTACACCTCAAACATCTTATTATGGCCGATTTGATCAAATTGGGCACTTGCCATCATTTACAAATAAAGGCAGATGCAAAAATTGTATAAAAAGTCAAACTAAATTCATGTGTGTAAAATGCAAAGTTCGGCTTTGTGCGGTAGAAGGTCGTAATTGTTTTTATGATTATCACACAAAGTCAGGTTAATTATTTTACTAAACCAAACCAATTGTTTAGGTGATATTATAGTATCACAATGTCTGATTATTGATCTCATTATTGATAACATTTACCTATTAAGTATTAAATGCCTTAATTATGGTAAACTACTATCTATTACAACTTTCATAGTACATTTTAGTTGTTTTTTTTTTATAATTTAGTACATTCAGATTCAAAACTCACATATTTGATCAAAACTGATTATTTTGGTGTCTTTATTGCTTATTTTTGATGTATTTAACAAAAATTTCATTATTTTAAAACCTATTTTATTTTTTTCCTGAACATGGCAATGTATATTTTAGTGCACACGCCTTTTCAACGGTGTTAACTCGTCGAAGCTGGCAATGTGCATTTAAATACACATGCTTTATTTCCAAAAATACAATATTTTAATTTTTTTTTGTATTTTTTACATGTTTTTAATACCTAACATATCCATTATATATGGAAAATACAGCGATTATATACATTTAAAAAGCTTGCCAAGTATAGGGTTAATGTCTTCTGAACTGGCAATGTATCTACAAATGCACACAACCAAATGCGGGTAAATATGTTATCAATTTGGCAATGTGCATTTAAAGGTACATACAAAATAACACGAATATTGGACCAAGTAAACTAATTCAAATTGACAAAATCTATAATTCATTGACAAAACTGTATATTTAGGTACTATTTTTATCCCTTCTTTTTTCTTTTTTTATGTAAAAAAATAGGATTTCAATCGATTCTTACCTTGTATGCAGTAGACGCACGCGCACGCTCCGTCATCTTGCGACCTACTGACTATATCAAGTGTTGCCAGTGCTCAGTAATATTTTTAATGTTCAATACAAGCATTCACTTGGTGAATGTAGGAAAAAAAAATGAAAAAGTAAACTTATTTTCGCGTCGAGATTTTTTTTTAAAAAGTGTGCATTTAAATGCACATCGTCAAGTATAGGGTTAAACGTCGTATTGACGTTTAGGGAGCTAAGGGGTTTCACTTCTTACTTAATTATGTACTTCAATTAATAATTAAATAATGCAAATTAACAATTAAGTAAATACTAAATTATAAAGTATACTTGAGCATTTATCACGTTTTAAGAAAACAACTGAACCTATATTCTTAAAAAAAAAACGATAATTGTTACTGGCAATGTTTGTTAAATATAATTTCGCTTGGTTTTCTGTCTGTTTTCGAAATAAAAATTTACTATTTTTTTATCAAATAAAAAAGAAATAAAATCAGAGACACTTTGTGTGGCACTCGACATTTAAGCACCGATGCCATGCTTTAACGTCCATGCTCGTTCTGTGATGTCTATGAAGCTGTCATTGTCAACATCTCAGAACATAATTAATGTAGTTAGAAATATAATCATACGTATTTTGTACTAGAACCAGTTTCGCCTCTCGATTTGCACAACGCTTAATACACAAATTAACTGATAAATTTAGCATTTAGCATTCAAATTACAACCTAATGGCTAAGGCATCGGTCTCGCAATCATGAGGTCGCGCGTTCGAATCCTACCTACGTAAGTACGTATTACGTCACGTTATCGGTCGTCAAATCAAATCGGATTATATTGTACCTATTATAAGTTTAAAATTATTATTTTGTTGATTGAATAAACCTGTAACAGAATTAGAATCCTTGCACGCATATATACCGGCATTTTCTTTATACGATGGCATAGGTACCTAAGTCAAATTTAGAATAGCTTTAAAAGTCTTTTGCCCTCTATAAAAATATATTGTTACTACGACCCCCGACATCTACTCGGGCGAAGACGCTGACGAAAGCTTG
This sequence comes from Herminia tarsipennalis, assembly GCA_945859575.2. Classification (NCBI taxonomy): domain Eukaryota; kingdom Metazoa; phylum Arthropoda; class Insecta; order Lepidoptera; family Erebidae; genus Herminia; species Herminia tarsipennalis. The sequence continues at coordinate 13,872,251 of OX243846.2, read as the reverse complement.
TCTAAAATAAAAATAGTAGAGCATACAATTTGCGACATGCTTTGTTGCAATATTTTTTTCATGCACTCAATCGTTTTTGAGATAGAGGGCGGCGAGCGTGCATCGCTCAGCCATACATACTCTAATGCAAGGTCGGCTGCGAATTTTGAATTTTTAGTACTAAGGGTCTCTTAGCTAACCTGGGGACAGACATGGACGGATTGACATAGCGAAACTATAAGGAGTACCGTTTTGCCATTTTGGCTACGAAACCCTAAAAACACAACAAGTTGATAAGCTTTTTTTTACTATCTGAGGTAGTTCTTGAGTTTTTTTTAAACAACTTATTTAATGAGCTTTACGGTTAATAATTGTATTGGCAACATCATATCCAATACTACCAACTTTTAGGCCATTTTATTGGGGACGGACTATACCAGAACTTAACGATAACCGGAAGAAATTTAAGAGAACGCATTAAGGAAGTTAGGAAGCAAACAAAAAAACTGACATTAATTTATACCGTTTTACTACATACGACTTCCATTAAATACAAATGTTGTTATTTGCAAATCACTTCTATAATAATGTTTATTCAATGGCGTAAATACATTTACTCACTGGGAAAAGAATCCATATTATGACGTCAATATGTAAAAAGTACGAATAATCAAGCATAGCTAATGAGAATGAGATAAAAAAACTTGATTGTCTCCAAAACAGCTAAACGGGGATTTCCATTATTTTAATTAAGTATAATTACACTATTAAGTACTATATTTTTTATGCATTATTGACTGATTTACACTATGAGAATAAAATATTATGGAATCCCAAGTTATTCACTTATCTATTTATTTTAACAAAGGACACGACTTTGCAAAATGATAACAATTACAGCCCTGTAAATTAAACTGATGACCTCAGTTCCTGTCCTAATCTAATGTTACAATATAATATGTATTCAAATCCAATCCAATGTTACAATACAATTATTTTTTTAATAAAATATTTTTTTATCTATAGTTAAAAAAAAATTAACTTTCCTAAGTAATAATATTTACTCAAAAAAGTTTCTTTTTAGTTTTTTGTAGTTAGCAACCTTTGAATGTAAAGAAAAATTGACATTTTATGTCAAAATTGAGAATTGAGATTGTTGTACAAAATTCTAAAGAATTTCTTAAAAACGTGTCCAAAGAATTGTACCCAGGCAATTCAGTAACATTTAATTTTGCAGCCCCAGCTCCGGGCCCCAAAGATGACTTAACTTTTTGCTTTCGCATATTTTTAGCTGTTATTTCCTTTGGACCAAATTTCTCAAACCCCAACTCTCTTGCAAATGCATTAAGAGCTGCATTTCTCGCATCACGATTTTTATAATGCTCAATCTCCGTATTCCACGAACACTTCTATATAGTTCAATGAACTTAACATTATCAGCAGATCCGATTTTTGTGTCTTTTTGAGAACAATACTGTAGTAAACACAAAACTCGAGCGGCAATTTTCGCACTCAAAAACTGTTCTAACCGATTCGTACGATACTCATATGAACTTGAAAAAAAAAAATGTCATACGAGATCGTGTTTATACAAGTCGACAATTCATAAGCAAGAATCTCCTTATATATATTTCTCTGTGTAAACAGTTGCAGTAGGCAATAAGTTTCGAATCGAGTATGACATGATCGCAGGCGAAAATGTAGTTCTTGGCTCTAAGTAAACATTGTGTTACGATAATGTTATGACGATTATTGCTCAGTGATAGTAGCGTACCATTTCTCGCCATGAAATGTGCGAGAAACTATCTCCATATAAATGGGCCCTAAGTTTATTGTACGTTTCTTGAGCGATAAAATCGCCACTCGCTTTTCACTCATCGCCGGTGGTGGGACAGGACCCTAAATGGGGTACTTGGTGAGGTATCTCGTGCTCCTTCTGGTGCTCCATCTAGGTGATGCACGCGGAATCATAATGATGTCCTCGTGCTCTAACTGATGATATTGTTATACACTCATTGAAAAAAGTCACTACATAACCTAACTCTATCCTCTCTACTACAGATTAATTGGACAATATGCATTTTTGACCGTTTAGACATCTGAATCCACTTAGAGAATATATTTATTATTGAATAAAAATAAGTTATAAGTTAAAAAGTTTTTTAATTGTTATTTTTACCCGACTGCGCAAGAAGGAGCGGTGTTTTTCGAGTGTATGTATGTATATTTCTTTGGCACGGCTTGACAGGTGTCATTAGATTCGTGTTAGTTGTGAGAGTGACACTGGGTTACATTAAAATTATAAAATAGTCAAAAAGCGTAATTTTGGCGCCATTAAATATTTATGTTTAAAAATATATTTTCAAAACCTACCGAGTCGGGTATCAAAACATATAACATAATTATATATTTAAATGGTATTTGGAATAAGAAATGCTGAAAACACAATGTAAATAAAAAAATAAATATAAAAATTTTAAAAACCCGCCTGCAAAAAGACGGAAACACAATTTATAAGATCAACAGGATTCATTGATGCTTCCGACTGCATATAATAAAGGGTATCTTTTTTGCGTCCGTTTGCTGGCAGGTTTTTTTTATTTTAATTTTTTTTTTAAATTTAGATTTTGACAGCTTTTTGCTAGAAGCCGAAATTTTTGTAGCTGATAGTTTACCATTCATTTACTTTTGCGACTTTCATCTTCTACGCAGATGAAGCACAATAGATAGAATAACTTTTTTCACTTAACAGAAGTACTGTTGAAGTGTGAAGTGGTAGAGAGTAGTTGGAGCACGAGGAAGTATCGCCTAAAACCTGGAAAATGGTTGGAGCGGAAGTGAAAATGGTGACTGGTCAGTTTGGCGCCATTTTCATAATTTCCTGTTTTAATAAACAATTCAATACAATACATATGTCATATTGAGTCGATTACAATCACTCAACTCTTTATAACTAGTTCACTGGACAGGCTACCGCCGACAACAACAATATTTCCATTAGATTTTGCCTTTTTAACAGTAAATTTGTCAACATTTAAAAAAATGGTAGTCTATACTTGTGTAACAAGCAAGCCGTATGTCATAGGTGTCAAAATACCGTTCTGAGAGTTCACATTTTTATTTGTTACTAGCTGACCCGCGCAACTTCGCCTGCGTAAATTTTCCCTTTTTTCTTTTTTCTTTCTTTTTTTTTTTTAACAACATTTTTCAGTGCTGCTCCGCTCCTATTGGTCGTAGCGTGATGTTATAACCTATAGTATAAATATTTTTTCAATGCGGCCCAGTAGTTCCTGAGATTATCGCGTTCAAACAAACAAACAAACTCTTAGGGGTATGAAAAATAGATGTTGTCCGATTCTCAGACCTACCCAATATGCACACAAAATTTCATGAAAATCGGTCAAGCCGTTTCGGAGGAGTTTAACAACAAACACTGCGACACGAGAATTTTATATAATAGATGTATATGTTTTAGGACAAAACTTCCAAGTAAAAAAAAAATTAATGCTGGTCTACATATTTTAATTAATTAAGTACTTAGAAGTTTAAAAATAAAATAAATTCGGATACTTGATTCCGATGAGGGCTTCTGCTATCACCGTCAGTGCCATTTTGGAAAATGACGTCGTGCACCTAAACCAAGTTCATTAGGTTCTATGTTAAAAAAATACGAATTACCTTTTTTTTTGTTCAATTTCATTGAAAAGCTTGTTCTGAAATGTAAGCTATGTTTGAAGAAAATCGAATGAATCGATAAAGATGTCAATCAGCATTTGTTTCATGTCTCTCAGGGTTTTTTTAAACGACTGTCTGAGAGTAGTAAATTTATAAATGTAAGTATTTGTGTATGTTAATCTGAAACATTCGAGGCGGCGAAGGATCACCAAGGTACCTGAACTATCTTCGCCAAACTTAAAACATATATTTACCTATAAACTTAGAATAATAACGCCTAGAAGGATAATTTCATACAAGCGCCCCACCTAAAACTGAGGCAACTAATGAAATTATGTGTGCGTAACCGGCATGTGATTACAGCTATTGACACGCACACAACCATTAAAAAGGTTGCCAGTAAATAAACATTTTCCCCAAAAGTAGGTTAGGTAACTTAGTGTCTACTTCTTTATGTATTATGTGTCTGGAAACTTAAATGAAGCATTTCAAATTATTAAAAAAAAAACTGGCATAAGCACTGATCATTGTGGGGTGCCCAAGCACAAAGAAATACCACCAAGACGTTAAAAAAAAAAAAAAAAGGTTCGTGGAGTATACAGCCTAGTCGATATTTGAAAAATGTTGATGTGAAAATAATTTAATTAAAAGTAAAAGTATTATTAAGTTAAAAGAAACGCACCGAAACCGCAAGAAACGCACGTTTTTTTTAATTATTTGAATTTGAAATGCTTCATTTATGTTTCCAGACACATAATACGAGGGTGGATTGAAAAGTTCGCGGCCTCAGCAAGAAAACAATATAAAATATAAACAAAAGTAATTTTATTTTTCCACGTAATCTCCACTTAACTCAATGCACTTCTTCCATCTGGTTTCCAACGCCTGTATGCCGGTCATAAAAAAAGTTTCTTCAAGGCCTTCAAAAAAGTCACCCACCGCGGTTTCAACCTCCTCATTTGATGAAAATTTTTGACCTCCAAGGTGTTTTTTAAGGTTTGGGAATAAATGAAAGTCCGAAGGTGCCAAATCAGGGGAATAGGCGGGATGGGGCAGTAATTCAAAGCCACAATCACGAATTTGAGCCATTGATTCAACAGACGTGTGAACGCGTGCATTATCCTGATGGAACAACACTTTCTTGCTGAGTAGTCCTGGCCTTTTCTCTTTGATCGTTTCACGCAAATGACGTAAAAGGGTGCAGTAATAAGCAGAGTTTATAGTCTCACCTTTTGCAAGGTAGTCCACCATGATGACACCCTTAGCATCCCAAAAAACTGACGCCATCACCTTGCCAGCTGACAAAATTGTTTTGGCTTTTTTTGGAGTCGGTTCATCAGGTTTTTTCCACTGCTTGGATTGCTGTTTTGACTCTGGGGTGTAGTGGTGTACCCAGGTTTCATCCATTGTAACAAATCTGTCGAAAAAATCTTGTGGATCAGTCTCAAACATTTCCAAACTGTCGCGAGAAATCGTGAGCCGTATTCGTTTTTGTTCAACTGAAAGCAATCTGGGGACCCACCGCGCAGAAACCTTAGAAAATCCAAGTTCATTGACTATGATGTTTTGTGTTCGTTCATATGAGATGCCAATAGTGTCAGCAATCTCCCTGATGGTCAATCTCCGATCTGCCAATATCAGATCACAGATTTTCCCAATGTTTTCTTCAGTCGTAGACGTCGTAGGCCGGCCGGAGCGAGGGTCATCTTCAATACTCTCTCGTCCGCGTTTAAATTCTGCAACCCACTTTTTCACAGTCGTATACGATGGAGCAGATTCCCCCAATGTTGTTGACATATCTTCGTGAATCTCTTTTGGAGTCAGTTTTTTTTTAAACAGGTATTTGATGACCGCACGTTGCTCAATTTTCTCCATTCTTTAAAAACGCTGCACTTAGGCTCACAAAATTCAGTCTAATTTAAAAACAGATAATGCTATTGTGACAGAATTTTACAATGTGACAACCAGAGAGTAAACAAATCGAATGAGGTCAGTTACATTAAAATAAGTCAAGTATTTATGTGGTAGGCCGCGAATATTTCGATCCACCCTCGTACATAAAGAAGTAGACACTAAGTTACCTAACCTACTTTTGGGGAAAATGTTTATTTACTGGCAACCTTTTTAATGGCTGTGTGCGTGTCAATAGCTGTAATCACATGCCGGTTACGCACACATAATTTCATTAGTTGCCTCAGTTTTAGGTGGGGCGCTTGTATGAAATTATCCTTCTAGGCGTTATTATTCTAAGTTTATAGGTAAATATATGTTTTAAGTTTGGCGAAGATAGTTCAGGTACCTTGGTGATCCTTCGCCGCCTCGAATGTTTCAGATTAACATACACAAATACTTACATTTATAAATTTACTACTCTCAGACAGTCGTTTAAAAAAACCCTGAGAGACATGAAACAAATGCTGATTGATATCTTTTTCGAGCTGGAGACGTGAAAAGTAACTTTTTTAAATTTACCAGAGAAACACTAATAATCTTTAGTTAATAGTATAGTACTTAGGCACCTACATATCAATAGTTCAAATCCAAATATGTATATAAAAATATATCAAAAATGGGGAAAAAAAATCTTACCTTGCTATACTGTTTAAGGAGTCAATCAAAATTACGATTATTTTTTTAGTGTTTGATTTATTTCGTAAGAAACGTAGTGTACTTACACATGATATGCGATCTTACAATCCTTATTTTGTTTTCCAGATTGGTTGTGACAACCTTTGATCACACAAACCGTCATTTTAAAATAAAATTGTGAGAAACGGTCTGACGTTGACCGCTCTCGCGCACTGACAAGCCGCTCGATCGACTGAGCCATTTGTGGCTCAGTCTGATTCGCTTCGCTTTGTGTGCGCTTACTAGGCTTCTAGGCGTTATTATTCTAAGCCTATAAATTAATATTTCCTCTATTCTCTTTAAGCGGCTGGATTTATTTTTACATTTAAAGTATATAACTAGTCCGGCCATAAATACTGTTACATAAAAACTTTTATATTTTTCAACTTTTTAATTTAGAATTTGGAACGCGTTTATTATTTTTAAAAGTTCTTTCGATTTCGCGCCATTTCACATATTTTTTCGTGATAATTATCAAATTATAATATGGATTGGGATGCTAAAGTAAATAGGATTGCGGTGATCGCCTTGCACAAAGTGTGTATGGAGCAGTCGGTAATATTCCAGACACTTCTAAAGCTTGGTATCAGCCGTATGTTCGTATATCGTACTATCAACAGATACAACAACACTTCCTCTGTCGAAGACCATAAAAGATCGAGGCGGCCGCGTGCTATTAGAACTACAAAGGCTGTTAATGCTGTTAAAGCCAGAATTCGTCGAAATCCCATTAGGAAGCAAAAAATCTTATCGCGAGAAATGAAATTTCCCAAGGAAACAGTGCGTAAATCCATAGATTCGTGGCCAGACAGATTAAAGGCCTGTATAAAAGCCAAAGGATGCCACTTTGAATAGAATATTGTTTTTATTTTTGCTGAGACTTTAATAAATATGTACATACAAGTTTTAGTAATATTACATTACTTAATAAAAAAAAAGAATTTTCATTTGTAACAGAACTTATGGCCGGACTAGGTATACTAATACTCCTTCACCTCCTAATATACCTCCTAGTATACTAATACTCTTCCTCGCTCGCTTCACCTCGCTAACTCTCCACTCGTGTCTGATGATCGGAGCTGAAATCCCGTCCATACCAGGAACTGTGTTCGATAATTCCCTAACAATCCTGTCAAGCGTCTGAGTGGGTAGAGCCCATTGAGGTCCTGTGCGCTGTGCCGCTATCCTCACTTGTCGGTGGTACGGGTATTGGTTTGACGTCACCTACTAATATTAGTAGGTGACGTCAAAACAATAAAATTATTGGCTTTACGATACAATTTTTTATTCCACACGAGGCCGGAAATAAACAGAAAAAATATCGATTTTCCGAAAAAAATAAGGGAAAACTAGATTATGATATTATAACTATATAACCTTAACCTTACTACGATAACCTTTTTTGTAGTTCTATACAAAATCCCAAAAGGAATGTATGGAACACCCAAATACTCGAGGCCAAAGGTCACAAGTATCTCTTTAACCAGTCAGTGTTTTCGGAAAAATAGTAGTTATTCATTTGTAGCATGAGTTGTTTACAAAAAGTAGTTTTTTTAAACTGGAACTCATTTTGCTGTTACGGTTGCATTATCAAAGCTGTTTGACCTTGGTCATTTAGTGTCCGTAGGCAAGTTGACGACTCTGGACCCTTTGTAACCACACATTGTTGAGGTGCTAGGGAACTTCTTAGTTTGATTGGTATGATGCTCCGGCATTTAATTCGTATGTTTTTCCACAGAGTTAGCTGCAAATTTAAATCTCAACCGCTGCTGATGTCAGCAGTGAATGTTCTTTTGGCAATTTTTCAATTGGCTCGGCCGTCTGGTTAAATAGTAATTTTTTTTTCATACTGAGCACTAAAAAAATCGAGTAACTTTTCAAAGCTCAACATCCTATCATTAATGGTTTTTAGGTGTTTTGACGTTTAATAATCTATCTATCGATGAATTTCGTAACTAGAGGTAGAATTTTGACATTATTTTGTATTGAGCTTAAGTCAAATATTATATAGAATAGTTAGTCACCGATTACGATTAGGGATTGCAATCCGGAAAACCGAACCCGGTAATGCGGCGGATCCGGCATCATTTGATGGTGACCGGACCTGGTGCCAATATACCGAGTCGGGTTACCTGATTCCGGTATAAATAAGCATCGACGACACAATTTTTTGGAAAAATGGACACGCTCTTGTATCCGTAGTTACTTTAGTGGTGTTTTAATGTATGACGAAAGCTGTTATTCATGTTAAGTATGTATTTACTTCATAATAATTGAGCATTATTAGCCTTACAGATGTTATTTGTTTAATTTCTAAATCCAATTAAAATGAGAGGTAGGTAGTGGTAAAAAAATGTAATGATTTTTCACTCGTTGGTTTGCCAAATAACTCGATAAGATAAATAAGAAAAAAAAAAACAAAGTCTAGGAATGACAAACTAACCAAATTTTGAACAAAACATAATTTCGAACAACGTTTAATTAAACTTTAAAACTAGGTAATTTTGAAAACTGCCTAAGTATGGATTCTTCTTTTAATTTAAAAACTAATATTAACGTATTATAGGTACTATTTTTATATAAAACCTTTACCTCGCTTTTCATAAATTAAAACGTAGCCTTTTCTCCTACTAATTTTTCTTTGCTTTTATTTAAAAGAGTTTTTGTGTTGTTTAAACGACTAATTACTATTTGCATTATTTGTTATCCAAAAGATAACCAAGTGGCCGAGGTCTAATTTTACTTAATACTCGATATTCAATGGCTTCTCATAAAAAAAAAATCAATTGACCTTTCTATTATTTCGCTACTTATATTTTATTAAAATAAAAATAAACTATACTCAAAAAACTTCCTTTTAAACATTAAGGCAGTTCGCACTGCCCCGCACTACGCTGTTTAAGTGCATGGCGACGGAAACGCGCGCGTTGCGTTTCCTGTGTGTTGCACTATGCATGTTTTCAATACAAAGAGCTACTGCTGCGTGATGCGGAGCAATGTGCCAACCGCCATAAGCCCTAAAAAATGCTTCATTCTCATTCCTTAAGACATTATTATAAACTGGACAAATGCGAGTCGGACCCGCCCACCGATGGTTCCGTACAAATTTGTAGGAGGGTACATATTATATATAGTTAAGAAATCGAGTCCCACAGTTTAAAAAGAAATAAACAGCTGTATCTTTTTATACGTTAACTTAGTTTTAGTTTACAGCTTCAAGGGACTGTAGACCTGAGTACCTATATGGTTTTAATTTCAACTCGATACCTCCACACAATCCAGGGTACATATTATATATAGTTAAGAAATCGAGTCCCACAGTTTAAAAAGAAATAAACAGCTGTATCTTTTTATACGTTAACTTAGTTTTAGTTTACAGCTTCAAGGGACTGTAGACCTGAGTACCTATATGATTTTAATTTCAACTCGATACCTCCACACAATCCCGAGATAAAGGGTCTAGACAGACAAACGGGAGGACGGACGGATGACGAAGTGATCCTATAAGGGTTCCGTTTTTTCCTTTTGAGGTACGGAACCCAAAAAAAGCAGACTAAGTTTATAAGACTAAGTATTTATGACTCATTTAATTATGTCAGTTTATAACGCAAAAAAAACAATATTGTGTACTAGTTTGATCAATCCCTAATTAAGATCTTAATAATAATTTGTATCTCGTCCAGTATATGCTCGCGCAAAGTTTCTATGTCTGACTGTGTGAATTTGTCTTCTATTACGAAGCGCGATGTTGTTTATTTAATATTCTCCTTGCGTACTAGATATAATTAGTAGTGTTCGTTGTTACCTTTTCGGGCCGTTTGGAAGCTTACAGATTGTTTTAGCGGTCGACATTTTATAATAGTATCTGAAAAACATCCGTTGCGTTTAGAAGATCTAAATTGTCCCAATGGACAGACAGCGGAAAGTGATTTTGTTGTTATTATTTTATTATACAATTTTTTTTTTTTTTCAATCTTGGGTTCCCGCAATTGACTATTTAATCATATTTTCAGTCAAAGTCAAAATACTTTATTCACTTAGGTTACAAAATGCAATTCTTATTCATGAACGTCTGACAAAATTTGGAATAATACGAGTCTATATTTAATGCCAAGTTCGCAAAAAGTAAAGCTAGTGAGAAAAGAACTTGGCAATAAAAACGCATGGCCCCCTTTTTTTAATGTTTTTTTAATTGAGAAATTTATCTGTTTGGATTCACTTTCTGAGTTTGTATTATTGACCCTTCAGGTCTTCTCTCAGTTAGTTTGTGATGGTTCTCTCTGTATTTTTCAATTTTCCCATCATGCCCCCAAATTTCCCAAAGCGAAATCTTTGTTCAACATTCTCCCATAAACTAAAGATAAAACAGTATTTTATGTACGGTAAAGGACAGCAAAAAAAAAACAGTCAATCAGTTTTGCAGGACGACGTTAACGCAGTTATTTTTTCAATTGTTAAAATCTATATTATGTACAGTATCCAATATTATGCCAGGAGTTCTATAATAATATCTTTTCTTTGTAAGTAATATTGCTGTTTTTTTCGCGTGATTTAGTATTCGGTAATCGGCGAAATATTACGAACTTTTCGGCCGAATACCAAATAGTGACAAAATATTGCCGAATAGCCGAATACTGAATAGTTGCCGAATATTCGTGGCATCTCTACTGAAAAGTATTTGTTTTTGTAAATAAGTGATAATATATTTTTTTAGCTTATTATAAAATTAAATATTTTTATAACAATAACCGGTTATTCGTTTCCGCATTCGATTGAACTAATCTAATGAACGATCTTTTGTTTTTTTTTGCTTTACATCCCTATTGTTTAAAGCCTTCGTCAAATAGCGGACGGGTTGGGACGGCGCGGTGGCGACGATGGCGCCATTCATTCATTTATTACGTAAGACGATTTTGACCAGCTTTTGACCCTTCCGGACCGCAATGTTGAATTTGCAAAATGTTGAATTCCCAAAATGTTGAATTTGCTAAATGTTGAATTCCCAAAATGTTGAATTTGCAAAATGTTGAATTTGCAAAATGTTGAATTCCCAAAATGTTGAATTAGCTAAATGTTGAATTCCCAAAATGTTTCAAGGAAAATAAGGAATGCTATTGTAGTTGTGATTATAAACAAAAATAAAATTAAAGATATTTATTTGTGAAACTCTTAACAAAACTTATAACTACTGCCTCTAAAAAAATATAGACCTACCTACTAGAACAACGCGTCTGCTTCTGCCGGTACGTTGTAGAAACTAATTAAAATCCTAATTTAAGTCTTAAATATATAATTTTTTTTAAAAATTGCAATGGCTTTAATTTGTTCCTTTTAACTTTTTCCAATAACCTCGAAAATCTTTTATCAAATAATATATCGTCTTGCCTTCTATTTTTCTTGAAAGGGAAAAATAAAGATCTAGAAAGCTTACGGTCATAATTAGACGCTTCATTTAGTAATGTTTTAAAAACCAAAAATATATTTGGAGTTTTTGGCAGTCTTGAATTAACTCTTCTGTGATATCCCTCACAGGAATTAGTTGTTCTGTGGATATCATTTGCACAGCTAATCAATTTGTGATTCATACTGAACCACTGTTCTTCAAAATATTGAAGAAAACTATGCAAATTTGGTTTGATTTTTACTGTTTGGCTATTTAGAATTATTTTCAATATGTGTTTTTAAAGTTTACTAGGTTAATTCAGTTTGTATTCTATTTAATTTGTATCAAAATGTTGTCGCGATAACGAAATATGTTTGTGTAAAGAATAAAATTGTGATTGTTTACGGAAGTTGGAGTGTTTCTCTTTACAGCAGATTTTCAACATTTAAAGGTAATATATTGAATCCACACACATATTCTAACAACTACAATAAAAAAAAATATTATTGGAGGCTAACATTTTACCCATTTAACATTTTTAAATTCGACATTGAGATTCAACACTTTGCAACTTCAACATTTTGGGATTCAACACTTTGCAATTTCAACATTTTGGGATTCCACATTTTGTAACTTCAACATTTTGGGATTCAACATTCTGGGAATCAAATTTTTCGGACTCAACATTTTGCAAATTCAACATTGCGGTCCGGAAGGCTTTTGACCTCCTCCGTATTTTTAATTTATGTGTATTTTTTTTAATAAAATACCCGCCTGCGATAATGTATATTATTAGAAGTTTTTAAAATCCTTTATTTTGATACCCCAGTCGATAGGTTTTAAAGATTTTTTAAAAACATAAGTATATATTGGCGCCAAAATAACAACATTTGAGTTTTTCAAAAAATGTTAAATACCCAGTGTCATTCTCACAACTAATACAAATCTAACGACACCTCTCAAGCTGAAATCCATCAAGCCGGTTAGGCTCTAGGGTGTGCCAAAGAAATATACATACATACATACACTCGAAAAACTTAACCCAGCAGTCCGGTAAAAATAAGAATAGACCGCCTACCTCTCCCCCTGTTTAATATTTATTACGTAAGAATTTAAATGAAAGTGAATTTACATCAAAAAACGTTTTTTAAGAAGTTTTTTGTAATACATAATTAATCAACTTTGGTTTTATTTTAAAGTATTTCTTCTCTCGCGCCATCGCAAATGTACGGATGACGGAGCTTTTTCGAAGTATAATCTTAACTTGGCGCATTTTTGTGATTTTACGTAACAACTATCAAGACTCCCTCCCACCCCCTTGTAAAGAAATATAAGACATGGTCGACCCCTCTCCCCCCTTAATCGTCTTACGTAATAAATGAATAGCGCCAATGCACTAATTCATATAGAAAACAGACAGAGACGTCGCGCTCGACGTTCGACTAGCGGTCGCGACACGTCGCACATTGGGGCAAAACAAAAAAAATATAAATTATTTCTTTACTTTTTTTATGATAGACATTGAGATGTTTTTTTTTTAATACACATACAGTCCGATAAACTTTTATCGGACTGTATGTGTTATTAAAAAAAAAACATTTCAATGTCTATCAATGAAAAAAAAAACATTTATTCTCTAATGTAATATCGGATAATCCTTCACCAATTCCACACGAATTTTCTGAAAATCGTATAAATCGTCAGTTTACATTCAGAAAATATATTTTCTCAGCATCATTTAGCCAAATTTGAAATTTTAATAAGTAAATCGGTAAAATTACAAAATTATAAAAAAAATTAAGCACTTCTGTGTTTAGTTAATGATTTACAAGATCCTTTATTATTGTAAATATGTACTGTTTAAAAAGCGTGTAAAGACTGATTCGAAAAATACTTGTATCATATTAATATTATATAAATTTCTCTTATCGTCCTTAATACACTACATTTATACTTAGAAAATAATTGATAACGTAACACTCTTAGAAAGTAAATAATGCGTAAGCGTAAAAGAAGGAGCTACTGCAAAGTTTGACTAACGATTGTACTAATGACCTTATAGTACATAAAAGTGACTAAGGCAAACAGATACATCAATATAAGTATGTTGTGACCCACTTGTCGTTGTTAAAATTTACAAAAATAGTTGCGGAAAAGGTGGAGAAATAGACATTTGCGGGATGATCATCGTGACATCCGTGCAGCGACACCGTTTCGTCAGCGTTCCGCTGCACCGGTGTCGCGCGCAGTTTGCTGTTTGACGAAGGCTTAAAAAAGTCGTGTTCACTGACGTAACCTTGTAACGACATGCTGTTTTTAAAACAAATATTGTTAATTTATGTTTAACATGGTTTATTAGCAAAGGAAATCGTACAATTTCCTTCTTTAATATATTACTTCTCTCAAAATTATTAACCAATTGGTCAGTTTTAACTTTAAATAAAATAATAATATTGTGTGCCCGCCGCCGGTACAAAATTACGTTGCAAAATTTAGATAAACTGTCAAATATGATTTATTAAGTTGGCCCTACTATACTATAAATGAATATTTATAATCATGATTTGTTAAATAGCTGTTGGCTGTAATGAAATGACAGCCATTAGTTAAAAAAATAAAATAAAAAGACTCACCTGCACATAATCTAACTTTAAAAAATCCCTAAAAATAAACCAAGCGTATTGAGCCACGCACAATGCAGGGTTCCGTAGTTGCCCATAACAATAATGAAAAGGTTTTTTGTTGTTCCTTTTTCATACTACTAACAACGTTAAATAATGTTCAATATAATTTGTATGAAAGATATTGTTACTTGGTCGATTATTATTCGTCATCTCTCGCGATGGGTTACACGAGAAAAAAAAACACTTCCCCACTTTAAATAAATATTTATTTCTATTACCTCTATTTTTTTTTCTGAATGTTATTTTCCCACTTTGTCGGCCACACCCATCCAAATCACAGCTTTCTATTAAGCATAACATGCCGAAACTAAGGATTCCTTTAAGTTTAACGACTGATTGTTTAATGCCTCCGACCGACTGACATGACGGTAACGCCATATTACATTTTGTTTACTTACTGTCATGTGTTTAGTGATAGTCACAACATAAAGATATATCGGTAACGTAAGAATAATTAAAGTAGCTTTATGCGTTTAGTTTCTAAACCGCCACTAAGGTACAAACATACATTATTAAATGTACATACCTAGGCTGATAAAAACATTACCTCGCTTTGCGCCGCACGCCGGGTGAATCACACTAATCACACTAATATTATAAAGGCGAAAGTTTGTGAGTATGTGAGTGTGTATGTTTGTTACTTCTTCACGTCTAAACGCCTGGAGCGATTTTAATAAAATTTGGTATGGAGTTAGCTGACACCCTGGATTAACACATAGGCTAATAAAACCGCGGGTTACACCGCGGGGCACAGCTAGTATAATATATATAAGATGAGCAAGATAAATTGTTTCTGTAGCATTACCGTTGTACAGCCCTTTACATTAGATCTGAGTCTCTACATCATCTCTATACGTAATTTACATATGTACTTCAAAAATATGTTGAGTTACACACTAGTCCTTGACATTGTATCCCTACAAGTAGGAATTGTCGAAAAATAAAGGTACTTAGTATCTATTGGACCAGTATAGTAGGCCAATTGTCATTTGTCAGTCGTAGCTTTGGTTACAGTTCGCGCCATCTAAGTTTGCGTGTCTGATGTTCGCGCGTGAGGGGATGAAGGAGACTGGCGAGGAATGATGTCCTTGCGCGGAACTACAACTTCACAAATGTACATTCTTAAAAATAAAAATATCAATGAAATCTATACGGTATTCTATCCCTTTCGGCGTTTTAGGACCACAATGAGAAATGACCAGTTCTTGAAATGACCACTTCTTGAAATGCCCACTCTTTTAAATGACTACTTCTTGAAATGACCACTTCTTGTTTTTTTCTGTTATTTCTGGGGAAATAACAATAGACATGACACCTTTTCTTTAGATTTTGCCACTTGTGGGGCTAGCATACCTACTAGAGTTTATTAATAACATCACTGTCATTTATGTCCGTTTATGTCTTCAATAATGTGTGTGAAAATCTAGTAAAACAGGCATACGATGTTTGCATTTAAGACATGATAAATCCCCATTTATGTTTATTTTTATAAGAAATTTAAAAGCATCGGTACGGCTTGCAAGTGCAAGTGGGACTCGCCCACCGAGGGTTCCGTACACAAATTTGTAGGTACATATTATAAATAGTTCAGAAATCGAGTCTCGCGTTTTTAAAGGACTATTATTTATGATTGAATTGCAAATGTATAGATTTTACACCTTTTCCTTAGACTTGTAGTACAAGACAGTTGCAGCATGCAAAGCATTGTCTGGTAATGGCCCTAAATTAATGAAAGCGTCTAAATATGCTAGAAAAAACTTATTTATATATAAATGGTCATTTCAAGGTGTGGTCATTTCCAGAAGTGGTCATTTCAAGAAGTGAGCATTTCAAGAAGTAATCTTTTCAAGAAGTGGTCATTTCAAGAAGTGGTCATTTTAAGAAGTGGTCATTTTTAATTGTGGTCATTTCTCATTGTGGTCCTAAAACGCCGAAAGGATTCTATCATATTATGTGAATTGAATATTGTGAAAAAGTACTTACTGTCATTATAATTGAGTTTCATTGAAAATTATATCCCCCGCCTATGATTTTTCTATTGTTTAGGAAACATAAGACAAGTAGGTACATAGTCCAACAAAAAATGCAATAATTCACTTGCACTATTACAATTTTAACAAATATATTCATATTTTTATTTATTTTGTTATTAAATAATATGTTTTTATTAAAATCACGATGTGGTTATTCGCTTGTGCGTTTAATTCCTTCACGAGTAATCATTGCATTCGATTCAATTTTACTAATAATATAGGTAATCGGTCTTTTGTGTTGGGTAACATCCCACTGTTTAAAGCCTTCGTTAAACAGCGGACTCGGCACGGACGGCACGGCGTGGCCACGTAACGTGAGCAGTTATTATGGCGCCATTAATTTATTTATTAGTTTCTCGCCCCTCTATGTAAGAGAAAATAATATCTGTAATACTATTTTCAAGTTCAAATTAAATATATATATTAGACTATGACTTTGGCCGACTAGCTGACTGACTTATTTAAATACAAAAGCGTTCCGGTCCCCATATTATATTTAAGCTTCAATTAATCATACATACCTACTGACTTGTCGTTCAGGCATGTTACAAATGGAAACTGTGAATTTATAATCATTTAGTAGGTAGGTACGTTAGGATTATGTTCTTTATTCGGACTTGTAAAAACTAGGATGAAGGATGCGATTTCATTTCAATCACCTTATTTTAAGCATAGATATAGGTATAAATAAACTGGCCGAAATCTTCTGCAAAATAGGCGTTAAAAAATTCGCTGCAAGAAAGAAAAACAAAGTGACAAGCTTAATTAATATTTATAATATTAGAGTGAAGATTAATAAGGATAAGAGAGATTGCTTGCTCCTACGTATTGATTCAATTAGCTTTATCCACCAACGCCTACGTCTATCGATCGATTCTCTCATTGTTTATTTCATAACTGATAGACAATACAAAATGTTTTTGAAATAAACATTAAACGAACCTGCGTTACTACAAACAAAACGACCACATATATTAATTGGCTAATGATTGTATTTAAAACCAGCTGCTACTCAATACGTTACATACGGGCAGAGCCGCGATCGTGAAAAATATCCGAAGTGTTCAACCACTTCAGATTATTCAAATCAAAATAAACAAACCTTTCCTATTTATAATATTAGTACATAGGTTAGATCATATAGGTCAACTTATAGGTTGATATCTCGTGTTCTTGTGGAAACATGTAACATTGCGTGACCTTGAAATACAACAACTCGTATTCCTAGAAGTATGTGTACATAGTAATTGTAATATTGTCGGAAAAGTAATTTATATCCTTTTACACCACTGTTTCTATAAATTTGCTGTTAAATACGCAATACTTACACACGTCGACAGCTCAGTCTCTGATGTTGACGCGTAAGCTGCGCACAACTCGAATTTATGTATCGGAGGGGATGAAGGAGACGGGCGGGGAACGACGTCCCTGCGCTGAACTACATTCGAATACAACTTCACAAACGTAATCTTAGGTGGCGCGAATTATACTCATATTATTATACGTAACACCCCTACATAAACTTTTTTTTTTAATGATAGACCCTATTTAGATTTTTCATTGAGATTACAATCTAGTCTTAGACTAATAAGTAATTTTGTTGTAACTTAAACTACTAGGGTGAATATTTTATAATATTAAGAGTGTGTCCATAGTCACTTTTTTTTTTTTAAAGATAAACTACAAACTAGCAATGTGGAATTAATTCCCACATTACTAGCAATCTTGTTAACCCCTCCAACTAAGCTCAAAGGCTTGTGTTAGGAGTGGGTTCACGTCAGTAGTATAATGTGTAGGATTCGAACCCGCGACCTCACGATTGCGAGACCGATGCCTTAGCAATTAAGCTACCACCGCTTCTAAATTATCTTCTAATAGCTTATTGCTTCTAGTAAAGGTCAGTTCTTGTGTTCTTTACGAGTAGCATTCACTATACCACATAACACTAACTTCACTAAGAAGTCGTAGTTAGTGAGCTTTAACATTTACAACAAGGTCAACCTTCAGGTCACAATGGAGATCCTCATTTTTAATGTACCAGGGAGCGTTTATAATACCCTGAAGTACATTGTTCTGAAACCTTTGAATTTATGTCAATATTACTTTGTCTGGTACAGCCCCAGAGCTGAATACCATAAGTCCATATTGGCATGAGGACTTGTGTATAAAAAAGTATTTTGTTTTGCACTGATAGTGTGGAGTGTCTACCGAGTAGCCAGTTCAAATTTTTATAGCGAAATTCTAACTCGGATCGTTTCTGTTTAACATGAGCCTTCCAGCGAAGCTTAGCGTCAAGTGTCATACCCAGGTATTTGGCTGTATTTTCGTGCGGTATAGTATGGCTGTTGATGTATACCGGTTGATATTTCGGGTGTTTATTAGTGAAATCTATATGGGTTGGTTTGGATTCATTAAATTTAATTCGCCATTTTTTTGTCCAATTAACGACAAAATTGACGCCTATTTGGACCTTTTCTACTGCATCCTCCTGTAGCCATGATGGCCGTATCATCTGCGAATGTTTTCTGCTTCCCTGTGGTACTCCAGCCTTTATTTGTTTAAGTTCTGAATATGCATCTTCTTGTTAAGACAAGAAGATGCATATTCAGAACTTATCCTTAATACTTTATTATACTTATTATTATTATACTTATTATTATTATACTTAACCTGACAGATAGATCATTTAGAGTAAGCTCTAAATGATCTATCTGTCAGGTAAGATTCTATAATATCTGAAAACTGCTTTGGGAGCATATTCCTTAGTTTGTGAAAGAGACCTTCCTGCCACACCTTATCAAATGCTTGTGCTACATCTAGAAAGACAGTAGAACAGACTTTTCTTTTCTCTAATGTTTTTTCTATTATGTTCGTAATCCTATGTATTTGGTCAATGGCAGAATGTTTTTCCCTGAACCCAAATTAGTCGGGAATCAAGTTTCTTTCTTCTATCAGGGGTTTCAGTCGTCTCAAGAATAATTTTTCAAATAATTTTGATAATATTGGCAAGAGAGAGATTGGTCTGTAAGACGTTGCTTCTTGAGGTGGTTTACCAGGCTTGGGTATCATTTTACCTCTGCAACTTTCCACAAATTATATTTAAGTTAAAAATGTTCAATAACGAAGTTGCCTAGCAATCATTGATTCTTTTATACATTTAACAGTGATTGCTAAGCAACTTAATTTTAAACATTTCATTATGTTGGGGATCTTGTTTCCATCTTTTTTGTGCAGGCGGGTTTTTTATTTTTATATATATATTTTTATTTAATACTTTGTAGTGGTTGCAGGATGTAACCGATATAACAACTAACTTATCACAGCTATTGTCAAGTATTGAAAATTGAAAAAAGAATGGTTGCTGATTAACTTTTTTAGTATAACGGTCATAATCATGTTATACCTTTTTGAAATGCTTAGGATAAGCCCTTTAATTTGATGATACCCATGTTGTAGTATTCAAAACAACTTTTTTTTCACACCTCTTTATTTTGACATCTCACAGCCGCCATGTTTGTTTTTTTAAACGTCACATATCTAAGAACACTTGGGCGATCAAGACGAATCTAACGACGTCTTAACTGTATAAATCCGTTCAGTGGATTGTGAGATATCAGGTAAAAAAGAATATTTCATACATACATACTTACTAATCCGCGCGAATATTTCGATCCACCCTCGTATGTACGAGGGTGGATCGAAATATTCGCGGCCTACCACATAAATACTTGACTTATTTTAATGTAACTGACCTCATTCGATTTGTTTACTCTCAGGTTGTCACATTGTAAAATTCTGTCACAATAGCATTATCTGTTTTTAAATTAGACTGAATTTTGTGAGCCTAAGTGCAGCGTTTTTAAAGAATGGAGAAAATTGAGCAACGTGCGGTCATCAAATACCTGTTTAAAAAAAAACTGACTCCAAAAGAGATTCACGAAGATATGTCAACAACATTGGGGGAATCTGCTCCATCGTATACGACTGTGAAAAAGTGGGTTGCAGAATTTAAACGCGGACGAGAGAGTATTGAAGATGACCCTCGCTCCGGCCGGCCTACGGCGTCTACGACTGAAGAAAACATTGGGAAAATCTGTGATCTGATATTGGCAGATCGGAGATTGACCATCAGGGAGATTGCTGACACTATTGGCATCTCATATGAACGAACACAAAACATCATAGTCAATGAACTTGGATTTTCTAAGGTTTCTGCGCGGTGGGTCCCCAGATTGCTTTCAGTTGAACAAAAACGAATACGGCTCACGATTTCTCGCGACAGTTTGGAAATGTTTGAGACTGATCCACAAGATTTTTTGGACAGATTTGTTACAATGGATGAAACCTGGGTACACCACTACACCCCAGAGTCAAAACAGCAATCCAAGCAGTGGAAAAAACCTGATGAACCGACTCCAAAAAAAGCCAAAACAATTTTGTCAGCTGGCAAGGTGGTGGCGTCAGTTTTTTGGGATGCTAAGGGTGTCATCATGGTGGACTACCTTGCAAAAGGTGAGACTATAAACTCTGCTTATTACTGCACCCTTTTACGTCATTTGCGTGAAACGATCAAAGAGAAAAGGCCAGGACTACTCAGCAAGAAAGTGTTGTTCCATCAGGATAATGCACGCGTTCACACGTCTGTTGAATCAATGGCTCAAATTCGTGATTGTGGCTTTGAATTACTGCCCCATCCCGCCTATTCCCCTGATTTGGCACCTTCGGACTTTTATTTATTCCCAAACCTTAAAAAACACCTTGGAGGTCAAAAATTTTCATCAAATGAGGAGGTTGAAACCGCGGTGGGTGACTTTTTTGAAGGCCTTGAAGAAACTTTTTTTATGACCGGCATACAGGCGTTGGAAACCAGATGGAAGAAGTGCATTGAGTTAAGTGGAGATTACGTGGAAAAATAAAATTACTTTTGTTTATATTTTATATTGTTTTCTTGCTGAGGCCGCGAACTTTTCAATCCACCCTCGTACATACACACATAAGACAATAAGATACGCGCGAAAAACATAACCCTTCCTTACAGTGGGGTAAAAATACAAATGAATTGTCTTAATAAGAAGTCTTGTGTTACATTTTGGGAACTATTAGAAATCGAAAGCTACAAATAAAAAACCCGTCAAGTGAATGTCGGGCCACGCATAATGTAGGGTTCCATAGTCACCCCCCCCCCCCACTCATCTGAATAATGCGGCTTATGAAGTGAGTTTTCTGTAGTTTTTGTTTCATACTTACAACGTTATATCTACACAATAATAATTGTAAATGGAATTTGTAAAAAAATTTGTTACTTCTTATTTGATCAGCTGTTACTCGTAAATACACACATCAAAAGTGCGGATTTCTTGAGATTGAGATGTGGCTTTGTAATAAATTTATGATTTTATAAATTTATATGGATCCTTTTTGGTGCATTTCATAATTTGAATCAGGAACTGTGAATCAAATTCGAGTAAAAGATGAAAATCAGCTGTCAATATTTTCCCTATAAAAACATACAACGCATTGAAGACATTATTAGTGCTACTGTTTCCCTACTACTGATTAAAACCAACGTTATTATGGAGCGGCGACGTCATTTAAGCAGGGAAGAAATGCTCAGAGCCGTGGGAATGATAGAAGCTGGTTCCCGGCAACGTACTGTGGCTTTAGCTCTGAATACAAGTCAGAGTGTTATCAGTCGACTTTGGACACGTTACCGAAGCACTGGTACCGTGGCTGAGCGCCATGGAGGACGGTATCGCTGCACCACACGGAGACAAGACCGATACATTCAAATCTTAACTCGAAGAGGTCCAACAATAACCGCCATGATGTTAGCCGTGAGGCTTCATCACTCTTCAGGGAACTTAATTAGCGACCAAACAGTCAGAAACCGCTTGCATGAAGTGAACCTTCATTCCCGAAGACCGCTACGGGTACCACCTATAGCAATGCACAATCGTAGGATTCGATATCAATGGGCTCTTGAACACAGAAATTGGGCAGAAGAACAATGGCGTTTCGTGTGCTTTTCTGATGAGTCTCGTTTTGGTATGAGACCGGATACAAGACGTATACGACACTGGAGAACCCCTGGACGCCAACAGCGATTAAAATCCTGCCAGGAAGTCCATCCTTATAGTGGTGGAACCATCATGGTATGGGCGGGTATTTGGATCGGCGGAAGAACTGAGTTGATTTGGATCAGAGGCAACCTCAACGCTCAAATTTATGCTGAGACGATTGTATCAGACGTCATCGTTCCTCTACAAGTGCAAATCGGTCCCTTATTTCAGTTAATGCATGATAATGCACGACCGCACACCGCAAGAGTTGTAAGACAGACTCTCGCCGCAGCTAACATCAATGTCCTGCCCTGGCCTGCTCAGTCGCCAGACTTGAACCCGATTGAGCATGCATAGGATATGCTACAGAGAAGAGCTCTGCCGAATATGGAGGGTATCCAGTCGCAAGAAGACCTTTTTTTGTTGTTGCAACGAACATGGGCGGCCATTCCACAGCGTGATTTGGATGAACTCATTTTGAGTATGCCAAACCAATGTTCTTGTGTTGTTAGTGTTCGCGGTAGAAACACGGATTATTAATTGTTTAAGTTACCCAATAAAATTTTAAAGAAAACTGTTATTTCAGTCTTTTTTTCGAACTTTAATGTAAGTGGTTCAAATGTCAAAAATCCCTTTATTAGGAAAATGGCAAATTTCTTTATTAATGCAAAGGTGACTTGGTTTATCGTTACTGTGACAAACGAAAACACTTTATTTGATGAATCCTTAAAGAAATAAAAAAAAAAAAATCAATCAGGAGAAAAGTTATTGCAAAAATATATGTTGATCCCTAGACACTTTTGATGTGTGTATATAAAGCTGTGATAGTTTTCCTTTTAATTTCACTAATATTACTATCGTGAATTTTTCACATACTCAACAACATTAACCATTTAACTGCCGGGAGGGGGGGGGGGGGGCATCCAAAAATAGTCTTGTATGTTTTCTCTAATTTGACAACCCCACTGTCATTCTGCTAAATTACTGAGATATAAATGAAAGTTGGGTTAAGCAATAATGACAATTTACTTGACAGATCGTTACATCGGGGAGAGCACAACAAGCTTACAATTCGGTACATTACATAATAACAAACTATACGTATCAATAAATGCTATTTCTAAATAATTTAGGAAAGCACGTTTAGCGCGTTCGAATGCACGCAGCGCTCGCGCGAGTTCAGCCTGCCCGGCGCCGGCGATGCGGGGGGCCAAGGCGCCAATGCCGCCTTGACTTTACTTAAATATTTATTTTAAACATTTTTTTCAAAGTTTGTTTCTGAATGCCTAAAACTAAAACCTAAATCGACTTTGTATTAGACCGGCCCCGTTTATCGTCGCCGATGAGACATCAATAAAAGACGGTTTGACAACAACAATGACAATTTACTTCACAGATCGTTACAATAGTGATATCACATTTTTAGAGATATAGGCACATGTCCCACCAACGGCAATTAGCGAGAGGCTATTAGCGATTTTATCGCTCAAGAAACGTACAATAGATGTATATTGTAGATCCCGTCCGTGTAAACAAAACAGATGCAGTTTCTTGAGTTTCGCCGCGTTTTGCCTGAGATGACTAGCTGTCGCCCGCCGCCCGCGATGACATTAAATATAGATAATTGTACCCCCTTAAGGGTTAATTTTCGCTTTCGATCAAAACGCCGATACACGCGTTTCTTTATTTACTGCCACAAACCCAAATACAAAATTTCACAGATCTAACGCAAAACCGACAGTGTTTCATACATTCTTGTATTTTACACCATATATATGAAAATCAACTGTCAGAAAATAAGATAACTTATAGTAAGATTTTTTCTTACCTTTCTCACCTGGTACCTGAAAATTGGCCGTCTATACAACTTGGCTAGTATGCTAGCATTGAGTGTACATATATATAAACACTACCCGAAGCCCCACATTTTATTTGACAGAAAATAAAATAGGTCTGGCATGACTGGGATCTTGGAACATAATGTGTGTTGACGAGAGGTACCTACCTATTTAAACTCTGTGGTTGTGTGCGAGTGTTTTGTAATATCTGACAGTTATATTATTTACCCTTAAAGGCTCGAATAAATTTGTATACCATTATGACTACAATGGGTGTAAAAGCACTCGGAATTTAATTTATGAAGAAAAGAATATAATTTTATTTAGTTATTAAATCATTTTTTTAATACGTACAGTTAGTTTGGACCTTTTTAAATGAGTATAAAAGGGTTAAATAGTCTTTAAAATTACATCGATTAATTTGCGCAAAGGAAAAAAAGAAAAAAAAAGAGTATCATTTAAAACAATTTTTATATTTTCTTTTTAGCACTGACGGGCCTTTAATTTGCCATAAGTTTTATTTTACTATATAAAAAACCTATCGTATTACTGTAATCAAAAATGTGATGCCTATGGGAATACTGAAGAAATAAACAAACAAAAGAAAACTTTTTTTGAACAATGATATGAAAATCAACATTTAATCCTAAAACACTCGAAATGGAAGATATTGATGGAAGTTTCTATTACACTGTCAGCATTGTAAATTATCCTCCGCAATATCGAGTTCCACTTCTAACTACTTCTTCCTCTGATGACTTTGCATGTTTTTCATTATTTTAAATCACAAACAATGTACAAATAACATAATTATACAACACATACACCAATAACAAAAATAATCACCCAACAAGATTAAATCACTTCCCTTTTGATTCAGTAGTCCACTATGGTTCCATTAGGTATAATTTATAGTGACATAATAATAAAAAAAAAATACACCCGGTTGGTAGTATTATCTCCGAACCTGTGGTGTCACATAACCCCCTTTTCTACGTTTTCAAGACCTACTGCTGACTTAAGAAAATACACAGAATCTCAAAATAAATATCTTTTAATTCAATAGCAAATTTTCCCTATATTTAATACTATTTATAATAAAAACTGTTTAGTTATAAAACAATACCCTGTAAGTTGAAGCTTCGTAAATCATGCATTATTTTGGTCCACATGTGCTATGGTAATATTATAAAACCAGTTTACACAACTTTTCCAGAGATACTTTTTGTCGTAGCGCAGACTGTTAAAGCTCTCTACAAGCACCAATTTCAGAGACTATTTCTATATCATACTGATAATATTATAAGCTTTATATCATAACTAGCTGACCCGCACAACTTTCTCTGCGTCAATTTACTCGTTTTGGCAATATTTTTCATTTGATTCTGCGCTCCTATTGGTCGTAGCGGGATGTTATAAAGCCTTCCCCGATAAATGGGCTCTCCATTACTAGAGAGATTGAGATTAGTGTTTTACCCCCGAGAGGGTAAATACCTACAGGTTTGAGTCCTTACATAATAATGATGTAACCTATGACCGTAGTGGTGTCCTTACTTATGTAGATGGTCGTAGGCTATTGTAAGCAAAGTTTTCAAAATAGGCACCTGCACCTAAACTAGGAACGAATTTCAGGGTCTATTTATGTATCATGTTATAAACTTTATGCTCGTAGCATGCCTCCGCTGCGAAACCATAACAGCGGAACCACAATAATTTCGCCATGTCTTGTTCATCTATAGAAACTACCTGTTCTAACGTATAGATTTGACTATAATTCTCTTTCCCCGCGCACACACGTCACACTTCCGCGCCCTTGCTGCCATCATGTTGCGGTGCCGCGTTGTTTTCGCACGTATTTGTGGAAAAAATAAAAAGTGCAACAAATTTTTTTTCATAAAATAGACGTCGATTTTACAGATAAATTAATTCAACAAGATGTCAGAAATATACCTATCCTCTTTTTATTAAATCATTCAGACTGTAAAAATAATATAAAAAAAAGTCAGGCTTGGAGAGAAATCCGGAGGGAAATAATGTTAGATAAAAGATAATTTTACCTATAATAACTATCAATAAAATAAATAGATATAATTTGACTCCACGCGCACGCAGCGAGCACTGTTAACCCTACGGTGTAAGCATCCATTAAACCACCAAGTCACAGGTGACATTAAATTGGCGGGGGGAGGTAAGTGTCGCTAGTTTACGTAGTAATAGTTAGTATTCCATGGTAATGGTCTCTTTTCTGTCTGACACTGTTAGTGTATTGTATAACTTTTTGAAACATGTTAATGTTGCACATTTCAAAAAGTATTAGTCATACAAGTATGTAAGTGGGATCAAATTAACAAAATAGCATTAAAATTTAAGTAATATCAAAAACCCATCGTTTTGGATTTGCAAAAACATTTGTTTTTTTTTTGCATTGCAAAACCTATTTCCACATACCTCTAGAAGTCCAAATAACTTAGGTACCAAAATGCGGCTCTATATCACGTTTTGCCTATTTAGAAATTTAAGTTGTAAGATTTTACTGGCTTATTTGAATAGCTCGAATATTATCGTTTCAAAACGTTAAATATTTTTGACAAAGCTTTTGTATAAGGCCAAGCCAAGCTTTTAAAAGTTCCCCCATCGGGCCCCCTAAGCTGGCTGAGCACCTAGGCCGAGGCCTTGTAGACCTCGGCGGAAATCCGGTCGTGACGCTAAGTAAAACATATTATATAAACCTCATCAGAAAAGTTTTTTTTTTGTCTTTTCTACCATGCCACATTGACATGATCTTTACCACGGCCACGAAAATGTATTTAACATTTTATAGTTCAATTTATTAGGTACCATTGACATTGACATCGTAATTTGGCTCTGTGGCAGGTACCGGTGACAGTTGTTACAGATATGAACAATGAAAAATGCTACAACACTCAAATCGTATCAATAAAATACGTTAAAACGATTTCTATTGTTTCATGATTTATGATACAAATTGTACCTATATCGAGAGAATAATCGGGAAAGTCTTATTATACTGCCATACTTGGAGTGTTAAGCAAAAATCACTGACTTCGTTGATCTATTACTTTATTTAAAAAGTGATAGATATAAAATCGCAATTTTTAATTGTAATGTAATAATTATAATATATCAAACGAGCCTTTGGCTTGTAAATTTAAAAATAAAGCTAAACGCGATTTTTGTCACTATTTATAATCATGAAGTTCACCAACTGATTTTAACCGACGTTTAAGTAATCAACCGATGAATTCCTAACCATCGTTTAAACAGCCAGTCAAATATTCCCTGTTCACCATGTCTTTTTTTCCATGATTAGTATACTAACTAATCATGACAAAAAAAAAAAAAAAATGTGTGGCACTCGGGGACTGCCGCGGTAAAGCTATTGCATAGTATTTTTATCAACTTAAGCAATTAAAAAAAAATATATATATATAGGTATATATTTTTAAGTGTTTTTTTTTATTATAAAAAAACAATGTTTGAATTATTTTATTCTTTAAAAAAAATTGTTTTTTTTTTAATTTAAAAAAGCAATTAAAAAAGTTTTTTTTTTAGTTTTTAAAAAAGTTTTTTTTTTAAATTAAAAAAAAAAATCATTAAAAGTTCTGCTATTCATTGATAGATGGCAAAAGTAAAAAGTATCACCGTTGTGCCCGTCGGAGAGTGGGGAGCGTGAGGTTTTTTCGTTACGGAATTTCTGGATTCGGTCCCCGCGCTCAAGGCCCGCGATAGAAGCTATGCAATAGCTTAAAAACATTGTGAACAAGCGGTGGTAGCGTAGGTATAATAAATATGTCGTCGTGAGTACAGCTTGTCGCTATGACCAGGTGTGTAACCTGGTCATAGCGACAAGCTGTACTCACGTCATCGTACATCGTCCACCTACATCGTTGGTTAGAAGCAGACTCAACTCTAGGTACATATAAAAGTAAAATGAAATACATGACTCAGAGAGTTTGGTGATAATATCACCTGTGTAGATGATCATAATAATGATGAAAATATGTGTAATATTGAAGTCTTTTTTTTGAGATTGACTCACTTTATGGAATTTGGTTAAAAACATTAAGATATAATATTATGTAAAACAAATAGTATGTATTATTACGCATTTTTATTGTTGTGGTAAGAAAGTTTCTGGAATAAAACTTATAAACTTTGCTTTAAAAATATTTTTTCTTTATTGCAGTGGCGGAGAAGATAGCTCCAGCAATACGTGCCCGATAGCAGCGTCTGCTGCTGCTCCAGCAACGTGGCGTGGCACGAATGATAGTGCCACCGAGTATTGTCGTCGTGGAAACACGCCGGCAGCATACGGCAGGTACCAGCGCAACAACTCTACCGCACCTTACTCTACACCACCTTCCAATGTGGAGAGGTATTTATTTTTCTTTTAGTACTGGTAGGCGAACTGTATTCAAATGGGTCAACATTTAAATCCGAAATTTTTAACTGAAACATGGCCGTTTCCATAAATATTATTCATAGCTATGAAAGAACATTTAATATATTTAATATATTAAACGCCCTACGGAATACCTTGACGCAGGTAAAATTGGTGGGTACGTGATGGACCATACAACACATGGTAGCGGTCTGTAAACGCCCAAAGTAAAAAAAAAAAATAAGGTAAACCAATATAATTTTGGATGATAATGAAATTAATGACTTTGTTCATATTCATTATTCCTGTTCGGTTGTAAATAATACCTGTCAATTTTTTAATTGAATTTTGATACAAAAAAAGAATACTGTGATAGGTGATGTTAATAGCAGTTAAAAATTACAACACAAAATTTATAACAGTAACGACAATCATATCGTTAACCCTAACGCCCCATCTGAATTACCTAATTAAGAAGGGACGTCAGAAGTCATTAGTTGCTAGTTACAAACGCGTAATGGAAAGCAAAATAATATTTTACTTTTAACTAGGTTACGAAAACAGTTGTCAGATAATATCTAGTTACGACGATGGTTATGAAAATTGTATAAGGGAAAAATAAATAATGTGAACAAGATTATATACAACCAATTAGCAATCGCTACATAAAACAAGATAAAAAACGAAATCAAAAAATCCATCAATATTCATGTGACTTTAAAGAAAAACAGCTTGCATTTAATGTTAACAAGAAATTAACTAACAAATTGCAATTTTCCTTGTATAACGTAACTTTTATATTCTTACCGGGTACCTACTATTCCGGCGAGGGCCGTCACGAGTTGGTAGGTTATCGGAATCGATTCAATTTAATTCTGAGTTAGTCCTGTCGAGGTGCTTACGAAATTATAAGGCATAACTGTTACTACGAACGCTCAAGTGAGTCATAATCGCTGTAGGTAAAGGAAATAGGTAATTTTTTACCACTAACAAACACTAAGTAGAACAAAAGAGGTTAAGTATGTAGTATGTTTTAATGCATGTTATGTTTGTGATAACTTGGTGTGCTTG
Organism: Herminia tarsipennalis; assembly: GCA_945859575.2. Classification (NCBI taxonomy): domain Eukaryota; kingdom Metazoa; phylum Arthropoda; class Insecta; order Lepidoptera; family Erebidae; genus Herminia; species Herminia tarsipennalis. The sequence goes on along the minus strand of OX243846.2, from coordinate 13,842,499 downwards.
CCTTGGTTGCTGTGGTGATTAGGGCTTCTAATCCGGCAGCCTATCTTCTATCTTCAATCACGGTATTTGTAGGATTAAACAATTTCAATCCCGCGGGATTCCAGCATTTGCGGCATCTCGCATAAGTTATAAAAAAGACAAATAAAAATTGCCATTGTTTCACTCTCATCAGGTTTTGCCTTTTCATCTGGTTTTGCAAACCTATTAAAACCTTTAAATATTTGGTCAGTTCAATATGTTTAGGAAGAAAACATAATACATCTAAAGTTCTAAACTATCGTCAGAGATAAATCAAGTTGCACTTCTAGATATCAAAAATAACAATAATATTAATTTTCATCTGAATGTCGACAAACCTATTAAACCTTTAAATATTTGGTCAGTTCGATATGTTTAGGAAGAAAACATAATACATCTAAAGTTCTAAACTATCGTCTGCCAAACTTCTGTATATTTTGAAGGCAATCTAGCCAGCAGTAGAATAAACCCCTTCGGCGTTAACACTAGTCGGTGGTTTACCTTTTTAGGCTTTACAGAATTGTTTCTGTTTTTATGGTAAACTTAAGTGTAATAATAGTAATTTAATATCTTAGGGCAACTCACACACCGTCATCTCAAAAAACTCGAGTAGACCAATTGAGACTGAAGAGGCTCAAACTAGGCAGAACCGGTTCTATGATGATCCGATATCTTACAACTGATAAACATACTTATATGTTTATAAATATATACATATATTTAAGAAATTACGCCCATACACAGACTAAAATAAAATTATCGTGCTCTTTACAATATTCTGGGTGGAAATCTAATATTGGGAAATGGTGGAAATATATACTCCGCAGTCCCGCAAATTCCGCGCTCGTAATCGTGCAATAGCGGCATTGCACAAATAGCGCGGGATCCCGCAATACCGTGATTGGAAGCCCTACTTCAGATGTATGGAAATTTGGCACAGCTATTTATACTATCATAAAATGGTAAAGTAGCTATGTTTGTAAATTGACTGAATCCGAAACTATGCTTTGTTTGTTCGTGAATAGATTTCAATAACTTTAATGTACTTTTGAAGGTAATATTAAAATCTAACTACCGCCCGCGGCTTAGATAATTTTAATATTTAAATTTAAACCCCTTTTCACTTTCGATCACAACGCAAAAATACGTGTTGCTACTACAACTACTAGCTACAAATCAAGATACATTTTTACTGATCTCATTTCAAAACTGAAGGAGTTTCATACTCTGTACCCATTTCAGGCATTGATTTTCTTAAAACGTTGAAATAGGTGTTTTTTTGTTTAAGAGCTAAATACGATATTCCACAGATCTAAGTTCATAATTAACAGAGTTTTATACAAATTAATAGATGTAACTTAAAAACTGACGCGAGTTTCTTGCAACCTCTATTTTACCCACTTAGGGGATGAATTTTTGAAAATCCTTTTTTAGTGGATGCCTGCGACATAAAAGGCATCAACTGCCAAAATTTAAGGTTTGTAGAGCGGTTTAAATGTTCAGTTTAAAATCCTGGTGTGGGTCTAAAAGATAAATCTTGTGTGACATGTTGCAACCCAATGCTTCATAAGCCGCAGCATACAGCTCGATAACAAACTCAAACTGGCTATCACTTTTATGGTTACCTATTCAGAAAAAGTGCAACAACTTTCTACAAAGATATCCAAGTTCGTTTTTCTAGATCAATCAATTTTTTTTCAAATACTGGACCTTTTTTAAACTCCTTGGTTTGTGGTCCAACGAAAATAAACTTTCATACTCAACATCAACGTGGTCACCCACACTCCGCGATTGGCACAAAGTGGATAGTGCTAATAGACCAGCACTTCAAGTTGTCACTATGAAGCGCTGGTCTTTTAGCAGGGAGTAAATTAGAGTATATAACCGTGTTATTTTTAGAAATTGAGGCGGAATTCGGTTCAAACTATGGGCACAGTATACAAACAGCATATTATACCTAGCGTCGGCTTTAAAATCAATTAAATTTTTATTTGAAGTTATGGGACAAATATGAGGGCCAACATTTGTCTTTATGAGCCACAGTAAAACCAAAATGCTAGTAATAACTCTCCAATACAAGTTTAGGGAAATTTCGTTTTTATTTTTTTAAAGAGTAATTCACAAATAAATATAACAAAATGAGTTAGTATCGTTAAAACCATAGAAATTAATTAAAACAAAATAGCTCAAATTAATAGCGAAAAATTATATAATGAACTTTATCCCAAAATAAGTGCGTTTTCTGTCTCTAAATACCTCACCCATCAGAGTCCGCGTGGACCACTGTTGACCAGTGTTATCAAACTTTACAATAAACATAATTTTAGAAATGTAATATTATTATAATAATTAATATAATTATGCATGTTGTTGTGATGTACTGAATGTATAAAGTAGAGTAATTTGTTGAATTGGGACTAATAAATCCGAATATGTCCCAAATCTACGCGCTGAAACGATATTAAAGAAGTAATTAGAATTGTTATTTCGTCCGTAACTCCCTGATTTTTAGTTCATCTGAGGTCCAGTTGCTGAAAGGCTGATTAAATCTATTTTAAAGCATTATACAAGCTTGACAAAGCATATTATTATTATAAATATTATTAAATAATATTATTATTATTTTAACCACTTAAGTGACCTAAGTAGTTGACTTTTATTTTCTTATGACAAATTTAATGTTATAAAGAAAGAAAGTATCTTTCTATAAAACATTAATTTTACAACAATATGCGATAATTACATATTAATAAATATTATGGTGTATTGTTATGCCCGAAAACTGATGCCGGTCACAGGATCCCTGCCAACATAAATATAATATGCCTAATTATTTGTTTAACTTTCTTCAAAATACATTGCAAAAGGCGGCCTTAATGTCATAGGCATTTACTGCCAGTCAAGTCTATGGCTGGTGATATAAGTGTGGCAGGTGTATGTTGTCACTTAACAATAAACTATATCGGACATTTATAGGAAACGGTTAACCATCTACGGATTCGATATTGGTAATGTTACTTATATAGTTTGATCGACCTTATTATTTATGTGTAATTTTTCTGAGATCGTGTTGTCCTGGTCAGCTTTTCGGAAACTGGGCATTAATGTTAATTACGTGACTTTTTTTTTTTACAAAGTTTAGCTTTGTGCAAAGGCTTCTAAACGGGCCATGTTTTACTGCAATTTGTGGGTATTGACAACTAATTGCATAGCAAAAAATATTTTTTGCTTTGATGAAAAAAATATTTAAGTAAAGCTTAGAAAAGGATACACTATGCCTTATCAATAGAGAGCAACCGAAACAACAATAGACTTGGCTCAATCGCTCAGTCCCATCGTCTGGCCCTATCAAAACAAATTGGCCAATCGTGGCTATACAAAACAAGTTTGACTAAATAGCTTCAATTAAATATATATACATATATTGCCCGTTTAGAAGCCCCTTAAAGAAATTGTTTTACAAATGGTTAACACTTTCTTTATGGTATCTATATTTTTCTATTCGGTCTTAAACATATTACGTTTCATTCCGATCATTTTATAATTGTTTCGATGTCAGTTTTCGGTATCGTGTTCTCTGTGTCATGTAATTAATTTATGTACTTTAAACCATTAAGTATTTAATAAATTATTCCTTACCATGTAGTAAGGATCATTCATATTCACACGTTCCTTAACAATGAACTCTGTGCGTAGGTATAATGCAGAGGTTAAACAATCATTAAATGTATGTTATTTAGAATAGCAAAGCTAAAATAATAAGTGATTTATGAGATAAGTCCGTAGGTAAAATCATTACGTTCAGGCTAGATTTACTGCCATAAACCTAACCCTACACTGAACACTGACTTACAACATAACAAGAATAAAAATATATTGCTTCATTTGGTTTATAGGCCTTTTTACAATACAAACAGAGTGTATTGTAAAATGGCCATATACCAAATAAACCCATAGTGGCGAGCCCACTATGGGTTTATTTGGTTTATGGCCATTTTACAATACATATATTTTATTCAATACATAATTTTTATTACAGTACTTACATAATTTTTTTTTGCTAATTTCTAATTAATTAATTATTTATTGTACATTAAGATGACATAAAAATTGCAAAATGTATACAAAGACGAGCTTAACTCAATACTGAGTTTTCTCCCAGCAAACCTTTGGGTTGGAGAGGACTTTGTTGTAGAGGAGAAAGTAATTATTGAGAGTAGTGTAAAGTGTAAGTACAGTAGTTAAAAATAAATAAATTAACCAACATAAGAAATGATCATACTTTTCACATAAATAACAAGACTATTTTGGAAGTTTATCAAAAGTATTTTTTAATCAATGACTGTTATTGTTTCAGAACCACTCCACACCATCGATGGTATGCTGGAGAAAGAGTGGCGGGAGCGACAGGTGGCGAAAGCACCCCAAGCACCCCCGGCGGTGGTACTGAGGGTGGGCGTCGACGGCGTCATTCGGGTTCAGGCTCGTCACGATCTGACTCCAGTTCACCAGAACCGAGTGATACGTCACGTGCTTCGACACCTGCCACGCAACCACCCCTCTCTCACCATAACAACCACCGGACGCCGCCGACATTGCAACACCAAGTATGTTACTTTTCTATAATGTGACATGAGAATTATGTTGCTATCTATGGGAGTTTCTTTTGTTTAAAATCATTATCATCATTAGTACATAATAATCTATTGATTGTTCGTATCTTCTTTTGACCATGGTGAATTATCTCTTTTTATGAAGTATTACAATTATATACATATATATATATAAAGACGGCAGACGTTGCCTTCTATTAGCTATGAATTTATTTTATTATTTTTTGTTTCGTCAAACTAAAAAAAAGAACGAATTTATCGGTAAAGTCGTTCTCTAGTTATGGCGTGACAAGGGAAATAGGTATTCATTTTATATATAGACATGGGTGAAAATACAAAAGTTGACCAACTTGCTGTTACCAGCCAATAAATATAAAAATTGTAATGCATTTAGTTACTTATGTGACACTAAAATATGAAATTCTAAAATTTGTTTTTATGTACCTATACACTCAATTCAAATTACCTACTCTAAAAGCATAATTTAACAATGTAAGTATATTATGGTAAAAAAACGTGTTATTTTGTATTCATATCCATAATATTATATACCTATATAGATTAATATTAAATTAGGTAATACACAACGTTATTCTTGGTTATAGTGCACACTTAGAAGTAGTGAAGTATTATTTAATTGGTGGTTAATTAATTGTAAAATAAAAAATTGACCAAAAACAACCCCAATACGAATATGTTACTGATTCTGGGCGCTCAAAAGCAGTACATTATATTTTACAATTAATGAATTAACCGCTTATTAAATAATTTATTAATCATTCTAACTGTCAGAAGCCTGTTTACAGTGTAATGGGAAATGTATAAATTACAGGCGTCCATAAATTACTAAATTGATTTTGGCGGTTTTTTGACTGTCTCCCTCTAGTGAGATTTAGCTTGATTCCTCCCCCTCCAAATCTCACAATTTTTATTTTGATTTTTAATTTAATCCAGTTTTAGACGGTTTCTTGCTAGTAAATTTCTCCTTTTAACGCCTCACATAACTAATGGGGGCGTCCAGTAATTATGTGAGGCGTTTAGAGGGGAGAGGGGGTAGCCCTAATCATCACTTACCTAATTTCAATAATAACCACCTTATTTTCAGTTGTAATAGGCATTGTAATTATTTATACTGCAAAGAACACAATACAAGTTTTTAATATTCGCATTTAAAAAATTTTTTTTTAAGTGGAAAATCTTGCTGGGGTGTCTGAGCACTATACGAAAAATAATGCTGTATATCACCAGACGATCGTACTATCTGTTTAAACTTCTTTTACATTAATTACCAAAAAAAGCTATTTCATAATTATCTATTTGCAATAAAATTTGGGGTGTCATAAATCGTTTGTATTACACACACAATCGGCATCGTTAGAGAATTTCATAAACGAAACAAACAAACACATCAATAGTGCAAAATGCGTTTTCTTGGATATTTCGGATAGCAATTTATTTACTTCCCACGGGAATATGTATAACTAACTATGTATATTATTTTTAGTGGGCGTCCACGGCGAATGGTAGACCGTTGGCCATATGTGTGCGAAATCTTCCGACAAGATCTACGGATAGTTCTTTGAAAGATGGCCTTTATCACGAATACAAGAAACATGGCAAAGTAGTGTGGGTTAAAGTTGTTGGTCAGAATGCAGACCGGTATGCAGTGGTGCGTTTTAAAAAGCCGTCCGATGTGGAAAAAGCTTTGGAAGTATCGCAAGATAAACTTTTTTTTGGTTGTAAGATCTCCGTGGCTCCGCACCAGAGTTGTGATGAAGATGCAGATTCGGCTAAACCTTACGAGACTGATATCGATGAATACCATCCAAAGGTATATGTACATTTAATATACTTTGTATATAAATCTCTGTCAGAAAGGACTACCATTTAGTGCAGCTTGTTTTTAAATAACTAAACGTTAACCTCGAAAATTGAAAAACGGTTATATTTTAATTTACAGGCAACAAGGACTCTATTTATCGGTAATTTAGAAAAAGACGTGACGCAACAACAACTACGAGACAAGTTCAAACATTTCGGTCGAATCATAGAGATTGATATAAAGAAAGGAAGCAGTGGTGGTGCGGGTTACGCATTTTGTCAGTACGCGTCGATATCGAGTGTTGTGGAAGCTATTCGCGCCATGGACGGCGAGTACGTGGGCGCATCGCGAGTTAAACTTGGCTTCGGGAAACCTGTGGCTACTACTTGTGTATGGGTAGACGGACTCACCGAACACACGGAAAAACAGGTATGAAATTTCTCTACGATATGCTGGTTTTTAATGTAATTTTGTAAAAGTCCTTTAAGTTTTGGATAAAGCAATCTTGTAGCTTTGTTTATTAGTTCGATATTTGAGTTGCATTTGCCGTTGGAACCATGTATGTGTTCCGTACATGGCTTCAATGGCAAATATACCAAGTGTCGATGTAAAAATGGTTAGATGTTAATTTGAACAGTGAACCTAGTATTTTTTTTTCGCAAAAACGTGTATATATAATATGTATATCAATTTAAAACAATAGTTTATTTTGATGAAGTTTTTGGCGAATAGGACAGACTAAATAACTGCGATTTTTTTATTTCGAAATGTAAAGTATCCTTCATTATAAAATTTGTCAGCTTTGTTAGTGCGACATTGGGCGCTCTCATATTGACTGCTCCATGATTAGGTACGTTACGTATATTTCGTATTTGTATGGGTCGTTCTAGTAGCGGTATCGTGACACAGTGCCGTGTAACAAAAACTATTATTAAATAAAATAAGAGTGAAACGTTCAGTTAACACGTTAGGGTAGTAGAGCGGGCGCGTGGAGGCCCAATGTCGGTTAGTGCGGTTAGAACAGTGTGTGCGTGCGGCAGGTGCTGTCCGCGGTGTCGCGGTGCGGCGGCGCCACGTCGGTGTGCGTGGACCGCGCGGCGGGCGCGGCGCTGGTGCATTTCGAGCAGGCGGCGGCGGCGGGCGCGGCCGTGCGCGAGCTGCGCCGCGTCGCCGCCACCGTCTCCGCCGCCGAACCCGACCACCCGCGTCTCTGCGTCGACTACGCCTCGCGCGAGTGCCAGGTGATACACGAACCACGAACCGTTACGGCTTCTATCACTACAGGGCCGCTTTGAAATCAGTCGACAGCTGACACTACCTGTCATACATTCGTTTACGTTGGATTATTGCTAATTAAAGTTGTAAAAAAAAGTAAACACATTTTAGGGTCCATAGATAATAATGTAAACAAATCTATTGAGGAGGTTAAACTAACAATAAAAATATCAACACTTTATTATTTTTATGAAGCGTATAAATACCTAAACAAATCAATTAATTATCAAATTAATCACGTACGCATGCAATATAAAAATCAAAATTATGTGTAAAGTATTATATACCTATTGAAAAAGTATTTTTAATTTTTGTATTAATTACACGCAGGTTTATTCCCTGAAGTTTGTCGACTGAATTAAAAGTCATCCCTATATACCGGTTGTAAATGTTTGAGATAGAGAACCTAATACTATACCTGACAGGGCGGTATTAGCGGAGATTAAAATAGGAGTCTATCTTCATAAATCCTAAGATAGAGATTTAAGACCTTTTACTATCTCTGACAGGACGTATTAGTAAAGATAATAATAGAATTCTATCTCTACATCTCTGTAATGTAATAGCTGAGATAGAGATATAGGATCTATTACTATTCTTCTTATATCGTTGACTGTACTAGCGGAGATAGAATAAGGTGGAACCTATTTATCGGGTAATGTACTCTTACATTATATACGGATAACCAATAGTGTCGATTTAATCCTCGCCTTGCTGTCTTAAATTTAAGACAGTTTGTTGGATTTTGAACAATTTTTACACAAGAGAAACAATCTAGATTTGATTGTATACCTGAAGTGTCAATGATAGGTATAATTAAAGCATAAAAAGAGAACTTAATTCAATTTACCTGCCGCCGCGATACAGCTGTTGAAAACAATTATTATTTCTTAATTAAGGCCTTGTTATAGGTTACGAAAATAATAGTAACGTACCTACTACGTTAGAAATAATTATTGTACATTATTGACGTTTATTTTATAATGAATCTGTAACCTAGGAGGCGTTTTATGAGCAACTGGCAAAGCATGGTGGCGCTTCGGCATTGTCGGGTTCTGAAAGACTGACTGGTGACCTTGCAACAACGCGGTACATACCGCCAACTCGCCATGAACCCATACGGTTTGTATTTTATCACAAATATTTTGCTTGCATTTTTACCCTTTTTGAAAAGATTTTTATTATATTTGGTTCCACTTTAGGTACGACACGTGTACGTCACGATCGCGGGCTTCCAGTTACGGTCGCGGTTCATCTAGAACACCTCGCTACTCTACGATTGACCACTATGAAGGGACGGACTACGCTGCGGACCGACGGTACAGGTGACGATATATTACCACACCCCCGACACAATAGTGGTAGTCGGTTCTTTTTCACTGAATCTGGACTGACAAATGACACCACATAAACTTCTCCAAATCTGCTTTGAATAAGGACAAGAGAAACTGTTAGAATTAATTTCTATAGAAGAAGCGTGCTACATTATTGATTGATAATAACTCGCACTTGTTACATCAACAATACCTTGTTTGTGGTACACATAAAGAGTAATTATAATGCGTAATATGTCACTTCACTAAGTCGGGGGTGTTAACAAAAAAAAATACGGTCATCATCCTTTTAAAACACTTGTTTATTTTTCTATAGGGTATACGATGAAGTCGGCTCCAGTCCGCAGCCGGAAGACGCCACATATGAAGAGAGACTGCAATCCGTCGTGGTGTCGCCACACAGAGCACGACGACACCGCCGCGATTCCAGTACCGAGGATCGGAAACATTCTAAGGTAAAACGCTCGCAAAATTTTAAGTGTCCTGACTATAATGGTTTATTTCACTCCCCAAGTTTATTTACTACTAATGGGAATTATGTTGAACATGGAATGGTATCGGTGTGATGAAAATGATACACTAAGTATTGTGGAGCTAAAAAGTAACTTATAAAATTTTCTTGAGTAGGTAATGAAAAATGATGCTGTTTCAACAGTTGATTAATAATTTCTCTCATATTCGGCCAGTAATTATGTGCTCACCGAGACTTATCCCTCATATTTGTACGGGTAGGAGCGTCACCGTAGTGCTGGCACACGGCGATCGCGCTCAGGCTCCCGAGGCGGCGAGCGACACGGGCCCCGTCGCAGACATCGTCGACGTCGCGACGGCTCCGGCTCGCACTCGCGCGCCGGCACCCCGCTGCGCGACGAGCCCGACGCGCCGCCGGCCGAGCCGCGCCGCGCGCCCCGCGAGCGCCCGCCGCTCCCTATGAGCCTGCCGCTCCCCAAGTTCGCCGTGCAACTGTTGCGGACCGTGCCGCCCGCGCCGCGCCCCGCCCCGGCGCCGGCGCCCGACTCGCCGCCGCGCCCGCCCTCCGCCTCCTCCTCCAGCGCGGGCTCCGCACCGCACTCGCCCTCGCTCGAGGAGCGCATTCGGAGTCTTGACGAGAAGCTCAATGGATCCCGCGCCCTCGCCGATGCGCCGGACCGAACCAAACTACGACATAGGCTGCTCGAAGTCGATATTAATGAGGTCAAGCCGTCGGAGGTCGTGCGGTCGCTGCTCGCGAAACGCTCTGTGTTCGACGAGGATTCGGAACGGCTCGAGGGTGCGGTGCGGGCGCCCAGTCCCGGGGCCAGCCCGCGCACCCGTGCCGCTCCTTGTACGCCGCGAGCGCTACGTTACCCGTTCCCGGCGCACCCACCACCGCCTCCGCCGACGCCTCCCACGCCTCCCACGCCGCCCGATGACTCGAGCGCTCGTCCGAGGACACCTGACGCGAGAGACAGCGAAGAGCACGAGAGACGCTCGTCGTCTTCAGCAATCCAGTTCGAAACTGATACGAAACTATTGGAGCGACGACCGAGTGAACTTTTGACGAGCGACCGGGAGACTGGCGTTCCACCTATGATGGACGGAAAAAAGGCGAGCGGTGATAACGATGAAGGTGAGTTTGCCTCCCATGATCAGATTACGTCGAACAGTTTTCGAAGTCAGATTGAAAGCTCTGAAAGTAAATCCACAGCTTCTAGTGCGGCATCTGTGAAGGATGAAGTGTTTAGCAACGATCGAAGTGCGGATCCTTTCATTTTTCATGCGGTCGATAATAGTGCTCGCGACGTTATGGACATGTTATTAAAGCGAGTTGAGAATTATCATGAAAGTCAAAAATCTGAATCACAACTTGAAAAGAAATACAAATTCCTTAAGGAAAACGTTACTAAAACTGAATGTAACAAACAAGAAGATAGAGTTAGAGTAGATAGTGAAAGCAAATTAGATCCACTATGTCAAACAGATAATCACAAAACTAAGGAAAGTGTACATGAAAATCATATTGCCAAAGAATTAGTGGAGTTCGAAATCCAACAAAATCATTTAAATGCGATCACCTCTATTAAATCAAATAATTTAGAAGTTTTAAATCAAGACACAGTAAAAAACACCGAAAAAAATCTTAAAGATAGGCACGGTCATAACTATCATAACACGAAGCTTGAAAAAGAAAACATTCAATTTGATAAAACATACGAAAAAGAAAAGCTTACGCCTTTGCCACCTGATAAGAAAATTGCGGACTGTGAAAAGAATCACGATGATCGTGGTAGAACGGATCGCGATAAAACAAGACATTGCAAAGAAAAAATAGATATGGATAAACACGAATTTGAAAAGGATAAATCGAAGAGCAAATCTGAGAGAGGCTGCGATAAGGAAAAAAGGCCTAAACCAGACCATAGTATTGACAAAGTACATCCTGACAAAATAAAAATAGAAAAAGAGGGAGACAAAATTCATAAAGACAAAACTGAAAAAGAAGTGGAAAAAAATAGACACATTGAAGAAAAACCTTTAAGACATTGTGTCGCGACAGTAGTAAGTGTAAAGCATGAACATCATAAAAAAGATAGGAGTGAAAAAGATAAAAGAAAAGATTCTGTGGACACAGACATGTCTCATAAGACAAAAAAAGATGATAAACACAAACATGAAAGATCCAAGAAGGATAATGATTCTAAAAGAGAGACGAAAAAAGATTCAGATGCAGTAAAACATCGTAAGTCATCTAGAGATGAGACATCGAGGGATTTGTGTCGCAAAGATTCTACCGATTCTTCAACTTCCAGAGCATCCCATGAATCAAACAAATTAAAAGAAATTGAAAACAGTGAGAGTAAAGAAGATACAAAACCGAAAATTAGATATTCTGAGTTGTTTCAAAAACATGACAATGATAAAGATATACTTGTTAAAACCGAAGTAAAAGAAGAAAAAAAGAACTCTCAAGAAGACTCTGTGACCTATGTCAAAAATAAAAATGAAAATATACTGGATCATAATTTAAAATCCAAAGCAGATATTACTGAAAAACAAAGACACTACTCCCTCGATTCACCAAGTGTTGATGCTAAGCGTAAAGAACGATTGAATTCTTGTTCGAGTTTGCCTTCTAATATTGGACATAAACGAAGAATGTCTTCTCAAGATAGTCTTGACTCGTTTCATGAGGATGTGAAAAAGTGTCGAAATGATATAAAAGTGCCTGAGAGAAGAGATTCTAAAGATTCACGCTCTGAAAATAGGCAAAAGACTACCAAATTCAGCAAAGGTCATTTTGCAAAAATTATAGAAAGTAAAACTAAAGATGACAAGAAAAACCAAGTCAAACCACCTGATGACACCTTTATTGAGTTCAAAGACAGCGCGCGAAGTGATGCTAAGGACATTAAACTAAACTCTGATAAAACGAAATCTATCAAAAAGAGTCCTAAAGAAGAAGCAGACGACAAATATAGTACGGACTCTTCACCTCCGGAAGGATTAAGATTAGATTTCCTTGCTACATTGGAATTAAGGTCCAGTGAAGAAGATGAAAAACAGAGAGCTCTAAGAAAAGAAATGAAAGAAAAGAAACGAATTCAACAATTACAACAAATTCAGGAACTTCAAATGCAACAAGATGCTTTACAACAAGCCGAATTCATGGGCAAAACTAAAGACGATAAAAAACCAAAATGTGACGATAAAAAGAAAGAAGCAGCCCGTGAAAAGAGAATGTCATCGGATCGTAAAAGTAGAGACGAAAAGATTGATAATAATAAACGTAAGAATCGAAAACTAGTACACAGTAGCGATAGTTCTGATTCTGATGAACCTAAAAAACATTCAATATTTGATATAGTTGATGAAGGTCCTATATACATATCAATGTACGACAAAGTCAAGGCTCGCTCATGTAAAAATATGCAAAAACAAGAAGAAGAGAAACGCCAGGAAAAGATAAAAGCAAAATTTAGTCAGCTAAAACAAAGTCGGGCAAAGCGCGAAGAAAAGAAAAGGTCGAGTTGGGATGAAGATAGTGATTCGGATCTGGATAGGAAAAATCACCGAAAATCCTCAATGGATAATACATCTGATGAAGAAAATATGATTAATCACTCGAAAAGACGAGAGAAGATGCATGGACTTGACTTCGATTGTAATAAAGTTGAAGACTATTTTGATGCTCCAAATGATGAAGATTTGCGTAATAAATTGTCACGTAAAAATTCAAGAACGCGCATAATATCAGACACATCAGATGACGAAATTTCTAAAAGGAGTCTTAGTAAAAGTCCTAATTTTATATCCAGTATCAAAAAAGAAATACTTTCGGATTCAGAGTCTACACAGAGATTAAAATCGGATGAAATAAAAGATCTAGGAAACAATGGGAAAAAGAATTCTCTTTTGAATTTATTTGGAAAAAGTGATAGTGATGACAGTAAATTGAAATTAAATAATGAAAATGATAATGGTTATAAATCTAGTTTTATGAAATCATTGTCTAATGACTTTTCTTCTGGAAACGAATCTGTCTCTAACAAAGTTATGGGGGAAAATCGCAGAAAACACAAGAAGAAACAGAGGAGACATAAGTCAGTTTATTCGGATGAAGAAATAAAAATTGAAAACAGTGATGCCAGTATACTAGAAGGGGAGCATAGACATAAAAACAATGAAAAACAGCGACGGCATAGTACCAAAAAAGAGAAAAGAAAAGATAAATTGCGCGAAAGTATTGATTTTGATGATCGCGATGAAAAAAATAAATTAAAGAAAGACAAGAAATCGTCATGTAACAGCTTTGATGTTGTGTCTGAAAATATTTCTAATGCTATTAAAAAAGAAGGAAAAATGGAAGACATTTTTGGACCACTATCTGATGAATCTGACAGAGACACACGAGGCCATAACACTCATAAAACCGAATATCCGTCTCTTGATTTAGAGTCAGTGTTTTGTACAAATAATACTGAATTCAAGATTAAAGATAAAGAAGACAATAAACGTAGAAAGGAGAAAAAACGAAAAGAAAAACGGTTTTTCAAAGAAGACGATAATAGTTTGGACGTCGATGCTGTTAGCAAAGCAATAGAAGCACGTTTGTTTGCAGATACATTAGATGAAGATGACAGTCGCATCAAGGTAGAAACGTTATCTGAAAGTCTGAGCAAAATTGATCACAACGATCTAAAATATATGGAAGCCAATATTATTAGTGAAATAGCTAAGCATGATAAATTAAAAAAAGAATGTAAAGAAAAGAAAAAGAAGAAGAAGAAAAGCAGAGAAGAACGGCAAAGCCGTAAAGACCATCATCATTTCTATCATCCAGAAAAGGTGGAAAAAGTTGATCACCATGAACATCAGGTAGCAGAAACTGTAGAAGTCTCTCCGAAAACAATGCTATTGGATATACCTTTGCCGAATGATGAACAAACTGTAAACCATATTGAAAAAGTTGATGACCATTTGCTCAATCATAGCCTACCGAGATTAACAGATAGTCCTCCAATTGTTGTTCAGTCAGATAAAAACACTGATGCTAAAAGCAATGATTCAAATAACGTTATTATTGAGGACAACAAAATAAATTACACTGATAATAAAGAGATTGAAATTGAAGAAATTCCTATGCCTCCGCCGTATGAAACTCTTATGACAACAGATATAAGCGAGGTACCTTTGCCAAAGGAACCTTTACCAAGTAAACTGAATCACAATCGAGATGATTTTTTATCATCTTTTAGTAGCGACGGTGATACATGTGAAGACGCAGTGCGAAATATTACAAATTCTGAGAAGGATGTAGAAAAAACAGACAAAGATTCTGATATTGAAATGGCGTCTTGTAAAATAGAAAAGAAAGCAGAAGAAAAACCCCGAGCCATAATTTCGCAAGAAGAAACTGAGGATGCAGTTGCTGCACTTCTGGGTGAAAGTTTTGGCGGCAAAGTAAACGATTTCTCTAATTATGAAGAGACTGAAAATGATTCCACTCGGCAGATTGAAATCGAAAGTGCCACAATAGAAAGTGAAAATATTCCCGAAGAAGATGCCGAAGAAATGAGACAAGCGGTTCAGAATCTTAACGCCAGCGAAATGGAAATGAAGCCTGATACACCTGTGTCGGACAGTGACCTACTACTAATTGACACTGACACTGAAGAAGCCGATGAAACCGCTCAGGATGCTATAGAAAAATTACCTGTTAATATTATAGCAACCAATCAAGCATTAAATCCTGTATCTGAACAAAATAAAACTGGAGATTTAACTAATACTGTAGTGGTATCTCAGTCTAAGCCAAGTTTAACACATACAGTAAACACTACCACTAGTGAGGCTAATGCCAAAGTAAACACGAGAGACGATTCTGATATTAAGATCCAGTTGGCAAAACGAGAAAATCCAGTCCAGCTCATTACATCAACTGCAACACCTGTGATCACATCGTGGACCTTGAGTAGTAACAAACTATTAGAGCCTCATGTGTTGAATATTCAAGCTAATTCTGTTTCAAATCGTGACAAGAATGAAATTAAACCTACCCACATCACGGCCAATATAGTTCAGATTAAAGCTCCACACAGCCAAAACCTAGAAATAAATAATTCAACAAGGCCAATAATGACTTCCACCAGAATGAATGCACCATATCAAGTCATCAATCAAATTATACGTCCGCAGGCTTCTAACATGCAGCCACCAACTATTAAAATTCCAGAGCCTCACATTTTATATCAAAAGTCGCAAGGTATAGTAATTTCACCACGAATGTCAAGTGATCCTCGAATGCAGAGCCCGAAAGCAAGTGCACAAAGTGAAGGTATTACATCACCACGCCTTGCAAATATGACTATGTTAAGTTCATCGCCACAAAATATAAATACAGTTGGCATGACTTCACCCAGTGCTATCCAACAAAGATCTCCTGGACAAGTGACGGTAGTGAGAATGCAACAACCGCCGTTGAGTCCTATTCAAGCAATGCACTTACCACATGGTGCAAGGACCATGCTGTCACCAAACAGGCCCAATTCAGTATTAGTTCAAACACAGGGTACACCCATCCACTTCAACCGTTTACCTGTTACACCTGTCTTAGCGCCAATTTCTAAGCAAATGAGTGTAAATAATATAGTCCAACAGAATAAGGGGATTAACGTTACTACATCAACCATGATGCCTCAACAAAAAATTATATCGGCAGATTGTAGAAAAGGTGAACAAAGAAGTATTACCGAAAATTCCCCGGAAAGTTCTAAAATAATTTTGTCTCCGACAAATCTTAAACATACGACAAATGCTACAGTTATGGCGCAGAACCGTCTAATATCGATGCAAAACGCTATGCATGTTGGTAACATCAATTCGCCTGTTCATTTGAATAATAAAGTGTTAATTAATACTGTAAGCCAACTGAATGAGAAGAGAGATAACTCTACACAGAAAGACCAAATGAATCACATTCCTTTTGGACAAACTCCCATCATACATGTTGCTGGAGTTAATAATTCCACGACGTCCATTATTCAAAGTGGAGCGAAAACTGTGACATGCAACCTACAGGAACCGAGTAAGATCAACCGTAGCCAAGGCTCTAATGTTATACATTCTTTGAACTCTCAACGAGTACTGACTCAACCGCCGTTAAGTAATGTTATACAGTTAGAGGGAAGCAAAGTACCGACTATTCCCAGACCTTCAACTGTATTGACAATGGCTACAATAAGACCACCGTTTTTAGCCAAATTAAATTTGTCTACTTCGTCTGCTATAGCTGCTACCACAAGCATTACAAATGTATCTCCATTACTATTAAAGACTACTACCACGCCAACACCTATTAGACTCAGTACCAAATTTGATAAAAGCGACATAGAACATAACACACCTGGCGTTTTGCAAAATCATACCCGAGAAAATGAGAAGAAAGTTGACGATGATGTAAAAAAAGTTGTGGTAAAATTACTTGATCCAAAAGTACATGATCCAAAAATACATGAACAAAAGGATTTACCACCTAAACCATCTACAAGTACCGTTGATACTGATAAAGGCGAAACAGATTTCGAAGAACTGCTGAAAGACAACACCAATGAAATAAAAGTTACTAACGATCCCGAGAAGAAATTAGAAGTGAATGTTGGTAAAACTGTGACATTAATTACAACTACAAATCAAAAGCGAGAAGAAGACAAACAGAGAGAAAACACAAACACTGTTGAGATTATAAAACAGGAAAATAGTACACCGATAGAACTACCCAAAATTATTCCACCTTCACTTCAAAGTTTGAAAGAAGAAAATGATGATAAAAGTAATATTGATCAACCTTGCGAAGTAGTAAAAGCAATATCTAGTGATGAAAGTAACAAAATTCAATCAAATTCAAGTTTAGAAAGTGTGATCAAGGATGATTTTAACTTGTCTATCTGTGATACTAAAGATGTTCCTATGGAAAGTGAAAACACCCTAAAGCTAGACAATGTAGATAAAACAACGGAAAACAATTTTCTTAAGTTATTACCAACCGTTTCTGAAACAAATGATAATCCTTTAAAAATAGATGAAAATGATTCATGGAGTGCTAAAGATGTAAATATTGAATCAGTTATCAAAAAAGTAGATTCTTTGTGTGAAAATGTGGAAATAAGTCAAACAAAAGACGAAAACGACCAGGAATTAGTTGACCCTATAAAGATTGATTCTAAGATTGCGGAAAAGGTGGTTGATAGTTCGCCACACATTAAGACGACAATAAGTGTGCAAGTAGGAAATATCAAAGAAAATGTTGTTGAAGAATCTATGGCTGAAAAAAATATACCAACTGTTGCTCCTAAGAGAGGTGGTCGAAATATTAGAGGCAAAAAAATGGACAAAAATCTTGATAGAGTGCAAACAAGGCAAATCTCTAAACCATCACGAGGTGCTGCGTCGTCTAAACGTGGCAGAGGCAGAGCTAAGGTGGACAAGAAAATTAAAAATTTGGTAAACAGTAGTGCAAGTACTTTGCCGGGCGATGTGTACGATTTCCATGAGGATTCAGGTGATGAAACAGCTACTTCACCTAACAAAACAGAAGCACGACCAAGATTGATCTTAACGATTAAGAGTCCCCTCTCGGGTCATTCCAACATGTTGGCCACCTCAACTCTCAGTATTAGTCAAAAAGATCAGTTGAAATCTCTCGATAGAAATAAGGAAGAGAAGAGCGACGAATTTATTTCGCCATCACCGAACACTCGAAAGTCTCGTAGACTACAAGAGAAGGACGTTCAGCGTACCACCGTCGACGACGTCATCGAGGATGTAATCAAGGGGCCGCCAAAAATAAGCAAGGAGAGTAACAAAAAGAGACCGACGAGACAGACAGTCACCAAAGTCGGTCCCGACAAGACGTCCGGATCTGACGTGCGGAAATCCCCAAGAGGCGTCAAACGAACGAGAGATCGAAGTCTGTCGGACGCGTCCGTCGACAGCGGCGACGAGAGGATCGGCAAGGAAGGCGTCAAGGATGCCAAGGTGCCGCGCATCGAGGAGCCCGCCGTCGTGCAGCCCGAGCCGGCGCCACCGCCGCGACCCACGCCACCTCCACAGGCTCCTCCCCCTGCGCCGACCCCCATAACCAAACCACCCAAGAAAATGATATCGGAAATAAGCGCCAAGCTCGCCTGCGCCTTCGAAACGGCGGCCGCCGGCGTGGACCGCGCACTGCCCGACGCGGCCCGACCGACCGTCGAGCCGCCCGCGCCCCCCGCGCAGGGCGGCGGCGAGGCGGCCCCGGCGCGGCGCCTCGGCGACGCCGTTCCCGGCGCGCTGGTGCCCGTGGGCGCCACGGAGGCGACGGACGCGCGCGTGCAGTCGCCCGCGCTGCCGCACCGGCCGCCGTCCGCGCCCTCCACGCCGTCCATGCACCGGCCCGCCGACCGCGCCACGCCCGTGCTCATCCGCTCGGTGCGGTCGCGATCGCCCGCGGCCGCGGCCGCAGCGGCGCACGAGGAGGGCGCGCGCGGCGCGGGTGGCGCTGGTCGGCCGGACGGCGAGGCGGCGGGCGGCGCGGGCGCGGCGCCGCGCGTGTTCCGCGCGTACGCGGCCACGGCCAGCCTGCCGCGCGGCGCGCACCACCCGCCGCACCCGCCGCCCGATCACCACCACCTCGTCAAGCAGGTCGCCGTTGTCGGGCCGCAGCCGCATCAACATCATCCCGGTGAGTGCTATATTACTTGCCTTACTATGAAGTTTTGGGCTGAGTTATTTTTGTATGAAGACTAAAGACTAAAACTTCATGCAGAAGTTTAATTTCAGAAACTCATGTAACGGCTTTCATTTCAGGTGCCGCTTCTCGGGTCGCCCTTGCCAGTGTGCCTTCGATCAGTCCGCAAGGCCAAATGGGAATGGTAATTATTTTTCACTTTATCCTAAACGTTACGTTTGTTTTCGATGTACATAACTTTAATTCTGTTCATGCCATCCGGAACAGTCGGCCGATTTAGTTAGAAGTCCTCCGCCTGCACATCAACAAAATTATCCTGTTACTTCGGTACATCACAATGTAATAACATTTTATTCTTGTAATGACAACGACAGAATGGAACTATACGAGGCGTGAATAAGTAAGTAAACATTGTCAAATAAAATAAATTATCTGTTTGCAGGGAGACGGAATGTATCCTCATTTTTCGCATCAACATTATCAAATGTATCAACAACATTTCCGCGCGACTCAACACGAGAATCGGGCTACACCTTCACCATATACACGGTACCTTTTATTATTTTTATAAATAATAATATATAGTCTTTATTTCTCACAATACAATCAAAAAAGTAAATGAAATACAATTTTTTATATTGAAAACAACTTATGATAAAAGTATGAGAGCAGTTGGTGTCAGTTGTAGGTGTAAACCTGTGGTACAGACTACCAAGTCCTCACTCCTTTTAAATTAGGTAAAATCTATAAGCAATCAACTGGTACAATTAGCAAGCACTGGCGTAGCAATTTACAAGATGGAAAAAAACATACAGTTTTTACTTTGTTAGAGACCAGACAAAGGCAAAATAAAAATTAAAAGTGAAATGAAGTAAGATAAAATGAAAAATGAGTATAAAAAAGTGATAAATATAAATTTTAAATATCAGATTGGTCAATCAAGCGTAGATATCAGTATTGATATAAAGGCCAAAATGACACAGTCCTATCCCGGTGTTAGGTCGCTGGAAGCGGAGGGATCGGAGGCGCCCACACCGCCGCTGGAGCTGCGTCGACCGCCATCGGCGCGCGTACCACCTCGGCCCACGCACTCGCCCGCGCCTGAACTAGCGTTCCGCGGCGCCGAGCCCGAACCATTAGACGGGTACCGCGCCGTGCGGCGCGCGCCGCCGGTGGCGGTGTACGCGCTGCACATGGCGCGCTCGCCGCCGCCCGCGCACGGGCGCTCGCCGCCGCCGGCGCACGGCACGTCGCGCCTGGCCGGCGCGCTGCCGCCCGGCGCCGCGCCCGGCCCGCCCGCCGGCCCGCCGCACGCCTCGCAGGTGCCGCGCGAGGCTGACTCGCTGCAGATGCTGCTCAGGGTAAGTACATACACACACATATTACATCGCACTAAAGCGGACCTTACACGGACAATACTATTGATTCGATACAATATCGAACGACATAATACTGATCAATATACTACTTACGCGTACAACATATCGATCAGTATCGATATTGACATGGTAATTATGATCGTGTGAGGTGGGCTTAAGGCTGCTTTTACAGTACGCTGATCGTCCGTAGGTCGCTGACGCATAAATTAAAAATATATTTTTCGATTGATGCTGATGGATCAGCGTTATTAGCAGCGTATTTTCAAAATAGAATAGAAGACAAACGTTCAGTAGTCAAAAATTCTCTTATTCAACCAATTCATAAAATAGGAGATAAGAGTAACACCGGAGTACATAGCTAAGTACAGACTCATTTCAATTTTATCCTCTATGGGTAAATTATTTAAATCTCTAGTTCAAAAGAGATTACCAACACAGATGTCAAATCAGTAACATAACTGAAAAGCTAAGACTCATTTCTCTTTCATTTCTAATAAATTATCTGAATCTCTAGTGCAAAAAAGATTACCAACACGAATGTCAAATCAGTAACATAACTGAAAAGCTATGTTACTGATTTACATGAGGCAAAAAGGAAGTTCACCGTATATACACCGATTTCTCTAAGGCTATATTTTCTCTAAATCTTCGCAACTAATCACGGCACATCACGGTGCGCGGTTTTAAATCCGATATTAGGTTTCCTTTTAGGTGTTCCCCAAGGATCCCACCTTGGCCCGCTTTTCTTTCTACTATATGGGAATGACATAGATTCCACAGTAACTTTTAACTGTAAAATGTTTGCTGGCGATTTAAAACTTAAGCTGTTATCGTAGCCTATGGACGCCTGCAACATTAGGGGTGTGACGGGCGCATCACCCTTTAGAATCTATCCGACTGAGCGCTCCCCCAATGTGCGCGCCTCTCTTATACGTTCAATCCCTACTAGCCCCGCCACCGGCCGATGAGTAATTTTGCCTAAAAGAAAATAAATTATGCAGGGGAGACGAATTGAAGTTGGTTTAGCAATGTGCTTCTATCCCGTTTTAGTATTTCCAGCTGCTCCAATATTCACAACCTGAATTCCTTACTGCAAATACGTAGAATTTCTCTTTTGTATAACATTCTTGCGGCACACTAAATGACCTGTGGATCATACTGTAAAACGCGGCTAGTCTGTGTTGCTAGTTGCCACATAAGGTTTTTCGTTTCTAACACATCGAATCCTCAAGGAGCTCTGGCGACCTTACTCACCACAGGAACACCACACTACAGAGGGGAAGTGTCATTTGGCTGCGGTATTATGTAAGGTAGAGATACTGCCCCAGTCGGGCTACTCTAGATCTGAGCGAGAATACTCGCTAAACCCTACCTATGTCTGAATGAACGATATAAAGTGCTATGACATGAAATTTACCCATTTGAAAACCTCTACCGCAGCTACATATTTTATTGACCATACCCCAATTTTTGTTTATTCACGAATAAAGAGCGACTGTAGGATAATAAAATAGACTTACGAAAATACATTAATAAGATCACTAAGAGAGGCGTCTTGCAGCCATTATTTACGATTCGATAATTTAAAAGTATTAATTTAATTCATTAATATAGTATTTAAGGTCACTGGTCTAAAATTGCACTAATTGCACCACCTACGCCAATCACCGGTCACTTACGATCCAAGGTTTCCTAAGAACTCGCTTCTCTTCCAGCGTTACCCGGTGATGTGGCAGGGCTTACTCGCTCTGAAGAACGACTCTGCGGCCGTTCAGATGCACTTCGTGGGCGGCAACCCGGTGGTGGCGGGCGACACGCTGTCGCGCCACGCCGACGGCTCCACGCCGCTGCTGCGCATCGCGCAGCGCATGCGGCTCGAGCCGCTGCAGCTCGACCAGGTGCATCGCAAGATGAAGGTTAGTGCTTGCCGCGCCGCCTCCATCCTCTTTGACTCTAAATATATCTATCCGAAGAACAGACTTATATCTGCTAAATCTCTTATTTCTTCCGCGTGCTTCACACATTTGTACAGAATATAAAATGATTTGTACAAATGTGTTATGCGTAAACGAAACTTCAAATCGGTCGTTGTGGAAGTCCTTGGAAGAGGCCTATGTTCGGCAGGGAACGTTTTCGGGCTGAGGCGAGATGACATCGAATTGTTTGACTTTAAATCTCCTGTAGAGATTTTGCAGATAT
This sequence comes from Herminia tarsipennalis, assembly GCA_945859575.2. NCBI lineage: Eukaryota > Metazoa > Arthropoda > Insecta > Lepidoptera > Erebidae > Herminia > Herminia tarsipennalis. Next base: position 13,819,655 of record OX243846.2, on the reverse strand, counting down.
AACTTTGTTCTTCGGATAGATCGGCTCCCTATAACGAGTGAAAACAGAGCCACGTACACAGACACGCACGTAAACGTACACACAATTTTCTCTTGGCGTGTCAAATTCTAGTAAGATTTCAAAGGGTACGTCAAACTTTAATGCGGTTCGACTCACACTTTTAGCAGACGAAGATCATCATATCACATCCAGAAATCCAAATCCGCATTACCCTCCCCCTACTTTGTTTCTCGTCCGTCTATCTGTTGAAACATCACGTGCGACGACGCAACGCATAATATGGCTTCTTCTTTGTCGATCCACTTTTGGCAGAGCGATCGTATTCATCATGTAACAGTCAGATTTTGAGGAACTGTAATCCGCTTTACGATGCGACGCCATCCTTCCCTGTGGGTTGCGATGCGCTCTCGTGCAAGGGGCGCCCACTGCAGCAACGCATTAATCTGATCGCTCCATCGCATGAGCGCCCTCTCGTGCCTTCAACCTTCTCTTGTACGACAAGGCGCTCTATGGAGTTGACGTCCCGTCGTTCTATATGTCCAAATAATTACAATATTCTAGCCTGGATTACGTCTGCTACGCGCTGCTTAATACCGAGTTCCTGGAGTATCGATGTGTGTATGCGAAACTCTGTCGTACGAAACTCCAAGCATTTTCCTCTAGCACTACATTTCCCGAGCGTCTATTGTACTATCCTTTTATCGGTCTCGAGCGTCCACGTTTCGGCAGCATACAAAAATATAGGGAATACCAGTACTCAGAAAAGTTGTGTTTTTGTGGCTTGGTTATAATGCGATTCTCCGATTTTTGACGATTTTTTTCGATAATTTGGCGCACTATAAAGATTTGCTTCCGAGTTCCATAATACGGCATGTCACTAAAAATATGTGTATGTAAAACGACGCAGCGTTGACACTGCCGTCGTATATGTACTGCTGATAGAAAAAGAGATCGATTCAATGCCAACCGACAATACGCACGTTGACGATGTACGTACGTGCACATCTATGCGTGGATTTGTTGACCTCTGAGCCGTTCTTGTGTACCTTCGTATTTCATTAACATTAATTTTCTACCAGATATAGAATTTTGACATATTTTCGTATGTAGCTCGTGTCAAATATATCTCTAGTAGCCAAATCGATAGTGGACTCGTGTTGACGTAAAGTCTGTTGGTCAGATGGAGAACGAGCACTGCATGCTGCTGGCGCTGCCGTGCGGGCGCGACCACATGGACGTGCTGCAGCAGTCCAACAACCTGACCGCGGGGTTCATCACGTACCTGCAGCGCAAGCAGGCCGCCGGCATCGTCAACATCGCGCCGCCCGGACACCAACAGGTATCGTATTCGTATTACGTCAGGCGCGTCTCATGTCACTCAATCGGCCAAGTTTGAGGGGGTGCATTTGATTCAGCACCGGTATACCAACTGAGCAACTGAGCACAACTGAGCTTGGTGAGCAATTGCCTGTGAAAACACCTGTAAAATTCTCCAAAAAAAGGTCTTTCAGGCGAGTCTAGGGGAGGGAAGGGGGAGAGCTGTATTACATTGAAGTAACACTTGCAATATAAAATAACTTAATTTTCCAAAATTTACGTGTAACAGTATAAAAAACATATAGTGGGACGATGCCTTTGAAGTTGTGATGAATGTCTGAAAGCTAAAGTTGTTACAAATACCTAAGCAATATGTATTGATATCAATAATTTAACTAACGTCTAAAAATACGGCAGCCGTCTAAAAATATCTAGATACTAAGACGTGGTCTACCCTCCCCCTGTTGCACCCCTCGACTCCCGAACGATTACCCCGTCTAGACAGCTTCGCCGAACGACTATTATAAATTCGACTGTGCTTATACTGTACTGTTTGTTCTTGATAACTGCAATAACGGTTGCAATTCTTTATTTATTTATTTCTAACAACAGTTGACTAAAAGGTTTTGATTTTGGAAATAGGTGATATAAAATACAGAACTGTATCATAAAGCATTTATTTTTACTTCAGGCTATGTACACCGTCCACATCTTCCCATCGTGTGACTTCGCCAATGAAAACTTAAACCGCATAGCTCCCGACCTCATGCACCGCGTGGCGGACATCGCACACCTGCTGATCGTAATAGCTACGGTGTGAGCCATAACATCATACTATTTTGTTGACTTGACTAGCTAACCTTTATGCGCAATGCATTCATATTGGATGCTATAACTAAGCCTTAAGACTATTTTGATTGATAAATAAGCTTATCAATGTACGGATTTGACGCTATCTATATTACCTGAATTAGTACGCTTCGATATTATAACGAAATAGTCATCGATATAGAGATGACTAGATCGTTTTGAAAAAGCATTGTAAATAAGGCCAGGTTGTGAAAATTTTTTATCTTCATTTTTATCGTAGCAATAGATCGACCTGGTAGAACTAACGAAGAAACTCGTTGTCATTTTGATAATGATAAAAAGTTCTTAGGAATTGAGTTGTAATTACCTCTGAGAAAGTGAACTCTCGTCGTGGTTATGTAACGTCAGTTTATTTATTGTTATCGCGTTTGGTGGCGCCGCAGCGGACGGCGGCCACGTTCTGTATAAAGTCTCACCTAGTTAGATAAGCAGCCGTCACTTATTTAAGTGCTAGATGTAAGTCATAGCTTATTTGTAAAATACTTTTGTTATGGTCGACTGGGTTCGACGATATTCGGAGTTTAAATTTTTAAAAAATAATAATAGATGGCAAAGTCAGTTGATAAAAATATATTTAATTTTGGGTTCCGATTAGATGAATGGCAATCTATCGAGCATTTTTTATTGTTAGTGTAAATTGTTATTTTGTTTTAAGCGAATTAGGTCTAAAGTAATTTAAATTTTGTAAATATCGAATCTATCCATACTAAAGTTCGATTTCGCTTAGGTCATTACGGTAGGTAATGGAAAACTCAAGAATACTGGGTCGAATGATTACTGTTTATGTGTAAAAATCAATCATAGTTAAGTAATTAAGTTATATAAAAATAGTAAGGGAAAAAATACACGTGGAAAATAAACTGTGATTCTGACTTTTAAATGTAGACTGTAGGTAGCCCTATTTTATGGAGCATAGAGAGCAGTGTGCTAAGCGGCAGCACACTTGGCAAGTACGGCCTCGCCTTTAGCGAATATTGAAATTATGTTCTATATTGTCTCGTCTGAGTATCTGTCTGTGCTTCACGATGCGAGATTGTTACTGTCCGAACTTAATACTTGTGACGTACGTGTCTCAAATATCATTAATAGACTGGACTACGATACGATTTAACGTGGTAACGATCGCGTCTTGGTCCCGACTTAACTTCAATAGCCAAATCAATGTAATCATCATCGTCATCACATAAAACATTTCACTTAAAATCTGGCTTTATATACATAGGTGTAACTTCCTGGTTCGAATTTATACCTACGTATATAATATTGCAAAACATATATTTATCAAGTAATAATAAATTTAAACTTTTAGTCGCCTTTTATCCCAGCGATTATTGTTTTATCGGTACACAAATATACTTTGTTCCTTAGAACGGTTCAGAATATACGATATATTTAATTAAACTGTACTGTTAAAAGGAGCTAAGTTCTTGTCTTGAGCATGGCGGTGTTGAAACGAACGAAACGAAGGCGTGGTGGTTACATTAATTACGGCCGCCTTCACGATGATCAAGTAAATTATGTACTATAATGCTCCTCTCTTTTTAGAACACAAATAACGTCGCGTCGCCATGACTATCAAATATTGTGGTTACTTTTACTTGAACATTACGGAACAGGCAAATATGTTTAATTTGGAAAATATTAATTGATATCTTTATATTTAAACGTTCTTCAACATTCCCTTCATTTTTATTAAAGTTTAATTTCAATGTCTGATACAATCTAGACGGCATATAAGAATCGATTAAGAGGTATGTAAAATTGAAGTAATAGTTATGATAATTCGGTAAAGTGAGCATGATTGTCTTGCATAGTTCCGGTAGTACGCATCGTGGTCGGGCCTGCGCCGCCGACTCGGACGTTCGGATCTCATTGCTGCTTTAATTGCGGGCCGCCGCTCAGATTATTCTCTACTTGTACTCGCCATCCTCATTTGCCGCTGTTCGTCAGCTTATTCCAACGTACGATGCGATAGCAACGTTGCAAGCACTCCTCGTTATTGTAATAGTTCTACTAAATATAATCCTTGTTTACTTTCAAAACGATTAAAAACTACAACAATATTGTACTTCTCATAATTTATTTAAGTTTTAGCTGTAGCATCATTTTCCGATTCGATTAGCCGGCATCTCGCATATACCTGCGTTATTATTATAGTTAGATAATGGTGCGACTGTGCTGTCGTACGTAAAAATAAAGTACAAAATATTTTATGTATTGTAATTTTATAATGTACGATATAAATTTATAGCACAGGTAATAATATTATTACGTATATTCTTTTTAAGGTTAAAAATTAGAATGTATAAATATAATAATTGTATTGTTTGTCATATTTCCGTCGCAAACAGTTCTTAACTTGGCTAGGAGGAACACTAACGAACTCGTCACTTCGTCCATTAATTTTAAAATATCTATAATTTTACTAGCAAACAGACGCCCAATGATGTACACACTAAAATCTTATTTGCATCCCTTATGAAGGGGTTCAATGTAAATAAATCTTCATGAAGATATAGTAATATGACGGTATTTAGACATGCTATTGAAAACGTTATGAGATAAGAAACAAATGAGAATTATAAATGAATAATTTATTGCGGTGAAAGTATTTACTCATTTCTTTTCTGTAATTGGGATGTAGTTATTTATTATCTGACTTAGATGTGATTCATAATCTATTTAAATATTTAATACATTTCATTTTCTTTATTATGGCAAAATTATTTTCATGGTTGCAAGGAGAAATATATATTATCATATAATTTTTATTTATTAAATAATTACATCCCTTTGTGGTATGCTATTAAAATGTCAATTATTAATACTTAACATTAATATCCGGGAATATTACCATGTTTCGCAAAATCCTTACGTTTGAAATCAGTGGCTAAAGCCATGCTTAGTATACAGACTTAATAGCATGTGAGAAGTATAATATAGTTTTGTTTATTTGTAATTTAACCTAAAATCAAAATGAACCCTCCTCGGGGTGCCCTCAAGCTGGTACTTTGAGGGCACCACGATGTCGGACATTTCTGTTTACTTCCATTGGAGCTAACTTCCATTCTGTTCTCAAGCATGAAGTGGTTACATGAGGATGGAATGTCTTGACACTTCGGGTCTCCTTTGTTAGTGACTGGTGCCGGTGTGTGAGATGATAGTTTAAATAATATGTAAAAATAACATTTGATCTCAAGTGTGCAGCAAAAGTGAAAGTGAGTTAGATTGTTATAGAGCAGCAGTCACGTACAGACAAGACCCGATGCCAGTGTGCTCGATGTTGGTTTGATTCTAACAGAGCGTACGTATAGAAAAAAATATTGTGATCATAATTATATTATAGTTTTAAAGCTAGGATGTAGAGATAACTGTATATTTTGTACATATTGAAAATAGTATTGTATCTTTACTTCCCTTTATCCAAACAACCCAGACTCCTGTGTGTTATGTACCTCCTACCTACCAATACTATTAAAAAAATATTACATAATGCAGTATTTTTATTCATTACTTCACCCACTTTCCTTATTGAAATTTTCAGTGAATACATCCCTAGTTTAATGGTTGAACGTTCACATGTGATTACAGTAACCTAGTGTCAATTGTCACTAAGCAAACATATTTGCATAGTATAGAGATATGAAGGAAGCCAATAATTCCACACACATTAGTAAATCATTTAATAACATTATTCATTTTTAATATAGATACAACAAATGGAATTATATTGTTTACTACTACGACTATGAATACAATGTAAAACATGTGATTTGTGTTAAATAAATAGTGTCATCGTGATGCTAGTTCGGTACTTTATAATAAAGCGTATATTTACTAGTTAAACAATAGTCAGTTGCACTTATGGACTAGAACTTGACACTTTTAGACATAGTTCTGATTATTTTTATTATTTTGTATATTAATTATGCATAGTTACATAATAAGTATTCTTTATTATTCCTATAAGTTTAAAACTTATATTTAATAAACTAATATTTTATGATACAGATCCTTTTGTACCTGCATAATATTTATTTTAAATTGACAAACAATTTGAACTTTATAGATAAAATCGATAAAGAATTTAATAACACAATATAGATATCGTTTTATAGACATACTAAAAACTATTAATATTAGACAGTTAAACATTACTATTTTGGTAAACCCATTACCTACACACTATTTTCTCATCTTGATAATTTATTGCTAATCATCAACCTCTACGCAATGGAACAACGTAATTAGAACAAATGACAACTAATTATGTCATTGTCTACTTGTTAGAAGGCTTTAACAACCTTGTTTCATCATGAGATCGGCTAGTTTAAAGATTCGCAACCAACTGAAGGTCTCTGGCTGTTGCTGAGTGCTGCCAGATGTCGATGCTGCGGCGACATCAGCGTTGGAGGCCGCGCGCTCCGGTGTCGCTGTAGAATGGGCTGGAGATTTCTTCTCACCCTTCTGGTTTTCAGGAGATTTAGTGATGGCTGGCGAAGTCATGCTGTAATTATAAAATATTTCAGTTGAGTTTCTTTAAATTGCCAACAGATCTACATTGTAATGTTTAATTGAGTTTCATGCTTTGTTTTTGAAAGAAGTTTTTAAATTACGTGTATGGTCGTTCCATACATAATAGTTCCTTATTAAAAATGGTAGGTAATTGAGTGAGGACTTTAGGGGAATCCATCCTATATTTTTTAGACTATTTTGCGGTCTCTAGAGTCAGTCTGGCCAGGGAGTGAGGGACTTATTCGTTCTGGAATTAACTATATTATTGTATTTAAATTCTACCTACTAATCTAACTCAAATAGTAGGTACATAAGCATGGTCAGTTTGTTACGGTCTAAAACTCGCACATAGAGTTTACGGTATTGATGCGGAAGGGTTCGTATTTCATAGCCAGAAGCGTGACTGAAACAATGGGTTGCTTCAGGACTGCTGCCACTGCCGGCCATGTTTACTTCCAAACCTATGCATATAAATCATGTAGAAATGTATTGCTTTTAGGTATAATAATATTGGTTTGTATTAAAATTGTGTTGCTTGTAGGTGATATGACCCTAGAGAGAACATGTGTCAGAATAATGTTTTAGTTTTAATACAATGGATAACTATGACCGTCGATTTCATTTAATGTCATTAAGAAACGGTTCATAAGATTATAAATAGTCACTTTAAGTACCAATTTTCACAGCATCTTTGATTGCGAATATAAAAGAAATAATTATTATACTTTTAAACTTGCAGTCCTTTGACTAAGAGAAGTAGGTCGTATGAAGTATGGCTCTAACGCCATCATAATGACATTTCGTGCACAAATTGAGAAAACTGCTAGAGCCGCCCTAGGCGTTAGGTAGGTAAGATACCTACGCTGGACCCCGAATTTAGTGATTTCCTTCGTGATTAACATCATGTCGTTATAGACTAGTATATAATAATGTCCCGTACCACTGACCTCCATACTAGAGTGTCAGTGTCCCTTACCTATACCACAGCACAGTATAAAATACTGTGCATTTTGCACTTATGTATTACGTATTATTATATTTATTATAACTAAAGTTGCTTAGCAGCCCTTTCAACATATCAACCCATATGATGGCCCACTGCTGGGCACGGGTCTCCCCAGTAGAACCTACTGGTATGTAGATCCTGGGGGTAATTGCCATAATCGCCACGCTTGGCGAGCGGGTTGGCGATCGCAGTAAGGCTTTAAGTACGCAGAGGACGCTGCCGCCCGTCCTCCGGAGTGAAATCCCTTAGTCGCCTTGACGACACCCACGGGAAGAGATGGGGTGGTACTATTCTTAAGCCGGCACCACACGCCCTTTCAAAAGTATTCAAAATTGAATGGTAGCTAAGCAGTGTTGATTAAACATCCCACATCCATTTTGGCACATTTACCACCTATAGGTCTAGATTTATTCCAAAAATGGAGATCACTGATTGATTTTATTTTCCCATTAGCAAGTGAGTATCTACGTCGTGCAGATGGATGGTCATACTCATTTAAGCGTCAGTCGCCCACGTCGTAGGTACCTACTATATAGTCGCCCGTGACCTCCTTAATGCAATCATTTGATAATATAACAGTTTTGAGGCCGCTGCTTCGTTGTTAGAGATAATAGATGGATGGACATAACTAGTAAGTTTTTAGTCACAATGATTTTCTTTAGGTTGTTGAGGTTTAAATAGCACCTAATTAGCATCAAGATTTACACTGTTTTGCACCAAAAAGGAGTCTAACATTAAGGTTCAGTAATTAGGATGTATGCATCAAGTTTGGTGAGACCATGGCATTATAAAACTTAAAACAATAATAAACAGATTAGATAGATAGGTAATGTTTGTTGGCTTCTACTACACTATTTAATTTAGCTGTTTTTATGTAGACGAAGCAGTTAAGGTTAATACCTACTGGGGGTAGAGATAGTTAGGTATCTACCAAAGGTTCCTTCTAATTATAATAGTTTAAACACAAATGTTTATTGCATTTCATTTTGGAGCTTTGTTGATTTTTAACGTTGCTTCTGTGAAGCGACATTATGACTAAATTTATTTATTTTTTGCACTATTTGTTACAGGCAGTTCTTAAACATACATAGACCTCGTAAAACTGCTGCAAAACTTACAAACTAATTGAGTAATATCTAATTAAGAAAAAGAATAAAATCGAACTAAGTTAATAACTAGATATCGTAATTACAAAGTGGTTACCTACTTACTTGTCGTAAGTAAGTATAGCTATTTTATTTTCACTATTATACCTACCTATCCATAAAATGAGTTGAACAAGGTACAGTAAATTTTATATAACATCTAATATCTAAGTAGGTATACAATTATTTGCATTGAATGTTGAATTAATGCAATGCCCTCTTACAACTCTTTAAAGCTATTAGCGTTTATTTTGTTCATAAAGCGATAAGCGGTTTTTGGGTCGACGAGTAGGCGTAGGGATGACCTAAATATGGATACTTATTTTTTTTAAATATACGATTGGTATTTATTTATATGTTACTCTGTATTTTATAGGTAGGCAAAATATATCTATGTGTTTACCTAACTATTATATAAATACCTATAGGTATCCTAAATATTTGAAAACTATTTTTTTGGCTAAAGGAACTAGAACACTGACCTCTCCATGACCTACCGAGGTGGGCGGAATATCTCCCGCGACCTATATAATACTTTCGTAGTCGTTAGATAACCGGAAGGCAAACATGATTAACTAATTTTATGTCCATAAATATTTGGATAAACCTCCTGTGTCACTGTTACACTGTACAGCATACTAGGTAGGTATATACCTAATATAAGTACAACATATGGTGATTTTACGTATTGTTCATTGTACTATTTTATTCATTTTGCGATTTGTACATTTTAAAATGTACATTAAGTAGGTATACTTAGTAATTTTTCGTTTTGTACATTTTGACAGCCTCTGTGGCGGGGTGGGAGTGTATTCGACTGCTACGCAAGAGGTCGTGGGTTCGATCCCCACCCAGGATAAAACTTTGTGTGATGAGCACGATGGTTTATGTGTCTGGGTGTTATTTATCTATAATATGTAAGTATTTAGAAATATATAAGTATGTTTATCGGTTGTCTGGTTTCCATAGTACAAGCTCTGCTTAGTTTGGGATAGCTTTGTGTGGGTTGTCTCAAGATTTATTTATTTATTATTATTTATTATTTTACTACTTGTACGATTTATTATTTGATTTTACTCTAAATATTGTAGAGCATCACGAGTATTATAGTTACAGAATACTAGAGTACCTAAAATAAACATCTAGATGTTGTTTTTGTGCGAGTAAGGTCACTAGAGCACAGCGAAAGAAGAAATCGGCGAAGGTAAATATTGTTTCTAACTTGTCAAAAATAAATAGAGTTGACAACGGGGACGATATCCCTGGTACCTATTAGTAAATATATAACGTCTGAGCAGTGCTTTACTGTGTCTTTTTTTTATCAAATCAATGTGTGTCGTATGTTTGTTTAACCACCTGGGTTTACGTATTCCTTGCTTATTTTGGTCTGGTGATGACACGTTCAATTGAATAAAAACTGACGTTGCTGTGACTATACAAATATTTACAAAGGATAATGCGTTTGTCATGATTTGTTTTAAAGATAAACCCTGCAGTACAAGTCCTGTGTCTCAGGTGACCTTACAATCATACATATCACGGACACAGTACACCTAGACTCGGAACTGTTGGGAATAACACACAGTGGTGGCCCGTACGGGAATCTAACCTACGAGGGTCATAAAACTATACCTAGATACTGTGTCCACAATCCACACTAAATTCGGTTTCACGTGTCGGTTTTGTAATAAAATAATCAGGCTGACGATGTAGAGTTATTTTCGCATTTAGAATCAAACAATCAATAATAAAATTTGTTAAAAAAAATACACCATACAACAACCAGACAAATGATTTTATGAGCTCTATGAAACGACGATAAATTGGTCTTGAAATTAATGTTACATACTTACATGAAAAATTAAAAACTTCAGTTTAAAACGTAAGTATCTGTCCTATCTGAAGATACTATCTAATTTTCTTTGCACTAATACAATGTTGTCAAACGATTCGTTTTGGGGAAACACAAACTTTGTAAAGCTGATTCGTATTTGGATCGGTGCCACACTTTAAACACGTTTATTAGGCGCGGTGCGTCCGCCAGGCTCGGCAGTCGGCAACTGTGTGTAGTCGTTTGCCCGTTTATTGTTGTTGCACGAACTCGCTTTCCTAAATCATGTTGATGTTCTTTCGCAATATAATATTAAATTGATGTCAACCGTGTTGGTTTCCATAATTACAAGGAATTAGCAACAGTCAAATGGTCATTTGCCTGACTAAGGGCTAGTTAATATCGATTAAACGTTGTTAGGTGTTATGATGTACATTGTTAGGAAATTAATCGTTGTAAATATATACACCTACATTGTAAGAGAACTGGCCAAGTGCGAGTCGGACTCACGTATAAAGGGTTCCGTACCATTATAATATCGAGCAAAAAAACGGCATAAAAATCACATTTGTTGTATGGAAGCCCCACTTAAATATTTATTTTATTCTGTTTTTATTGTACTTATTTGTTTGAAAATTACAACTGTCTAGCTTTTACGGTTCACAACATACAGCCTGGTGACAGACAGACAGCGGAGTCTTAATCTATTATTAAGACTCCCGTGGTCCCGTTAGACCCTTTGCGTACGGAACCCTAAAAAAGGTAACAGTTAATTATTTAAATATAAAGGAAAAAGTTAATTTCTTAAGCAAGGCTTCCATCTTATAATGATCTCGCTTGATGGGGCAAGACCTGTCATCAGGCGAGCAGGTGTTTCCGACAGGTGAAGAAAGGGCATAGGTAGACCTATAAGGTAGGTGTCCAGTCTAGTAAAGATAAGTTAATAGTTAGAATCAGGAATCAAAAAATGACATCATGTTAATTTATTTGTGATGGTATTTCTTCGAACATTCAGTCTGTCGTTGTGGAAAGATTGTACATTACGTGGAATATTTTCTATAAAAAAAGACATTGATTTGTATTCCACGCCTGATGTCGATCCCATTTTTAAGGTTCCATAGCCAAAATTTCAAAACGGAACCCTCATAGTTTCACCATGTTCATTTGTCTGTCCCCCTTAGTGCTAGAAACCCTTAGTAGTAGTAATTTGGTATAGATATACATATTAGTTAGGTACGCTGACAAAGTGGTAGAATATAAATCTTGAAAAGTTTTTTTTTACCCTACAAGTGGGGATGTGATTGTTTTTTCGCACAAACCCCATCGTGTGGGATATCGTTGGATGTGTGTTTTAAGATATGACTTTTCGATTTAGGGATCCGTTTGTGAAATATTAAGCATTATAGTGCATTTTTTGTTGGAGTCAAGTCCTCGCCCCTGCTAGCTAAATAGTTGTTTTTTTGGAGATGTGAATAAACTCAGGGTAGTAGTATACCTAAGGATATAATCAAATTATAAAGGAAACTATCACAGCTAAGTATATTTTACAAGTTTACGAGTACAACATTTTCGTACAAATTCCACTGATAACATTGTTCGTAGTATGAAACAAAAACAACAGAAAACCCACTTTTATACCCCATTATTGTGCTGGGTAACTACGGACCCTACATCGTGCGTGGCCCGACATGCGCTGCCCGGTTTTTGAATGTTGATTGCCTCTTTCTATAAAAATACTTATCGTTAAAAGTTTGTTGGACTTACAAGTGACTAGGTTGGTATACCTACTTAGGTAGAGACCTTAGAATGACAAAAAGGCTATGAAGATATGATATGCAGACTTATGAGCATGGTTGGAAAATAAAAAGTAGATCAAGATTTCCTATTTTTATACCAACATTGTTATTGTTACTTGAGGATTGACAAGTTTATTCTATAATAACTTTAGCTTCGGATTGAGCTTAAAAAAAAGGAAAATTATTCTTTATTTTCATCACAATAGAAACCTCTCTGTAAATTTTCGACTAGGTGAAGGGTTTGTCAAGGGCCCTTGTGAGAGAATGAATGAGTCAGGACTTTCAATGTTATATTAAAGTAGCCGGGTACCTATATAGACTACTAGTTTACCCGCGCAACTTTCCCCGGTTTGCAACATTTTTCATTGCTGCTTCGCTCCTATTAGTCGTAGCGTGATGCTATATAGCCTATAGCCTTTCTCGGCTATCCAACAGTAAAATATTTTTTCAATTCAAACCAATACTATCGTTTTCCCGATATTATCATTTTCAAACAAATAAACAATTAGTTTTATATGAACTAGTGGACAACAATTATGTACCTACTCTATTCGCATCAAATTCAAACTGAAATTTGTTATAACATGACAAGAAGCGTCCAAGAGATATTACGGTAGGTAAAACAGTCATATATTCAAATCACCTTGACCGATCGCTATAAAAGATGGCCCGTTAACTAGTTGTATAGGTAACTCATAGATGTCGATTACGTCAGGCGTGTAGATAAAACTGTATTCATGTCGTTCCGCGTACTGGGTCGCGTATGTCGCATTGAATGTTGATATAATTTAGACATACCTACTGTTTGAAAGTAGGTGGCCCGTGAGAACTGCAGTTTCTGACCGTGGAAGCTACTTGCGCGTCAGTTAAGAAACTAATTCTGGACAATACAGTTGTTATGTATAATGGTTCTATTCATTTGTATGATAGTCGACATCCGACAAAGGGTATATTACGTATTCATAGGCAGGGATGTCCTAGAAAAATATTTTGTAGTAGGTACATACCTACTTATTTAAGTAAATAAATAGGCACCTAATATTTTTTTAGGACTTAGAATTAGCTTTTTTTAAGAAAAACTTAGACAGCAGAATTATATAGATAGTTACAAAATGTTATGAAAATCGTTAGAGCCGTTTCTGAGATAATCGATAGATACCTAGAAGTATAGGTACCTATATACTTGTATTCAAGAATTGCTCGTTTAAATGTATGAGAATAGGTATCAGACGCGGACGGTCTAGATTTATTTTTTGGCTTTCAATCGAATTTAGGTCACGGCAGGCAATTTGAACAGAGAGCTACCCACGCAGGTGTTACATACCTACTAAAGTGTAGGTATAAGTACGTACATATGCAAATAGACACAGGTGAACTCTTTACAGTCTGTTGAATGAATATAGGTATCTATTATTGGAAAGGTAACAAAAGCCAAAATAAACTATTTTTCTGATATATGACTTTTGGGTAAAAATGTGGAGATATCCTATATTATATTTATTAAATTGGTTCAACGGCCGACCCTATTATGTAGATCAAACAATAATAATAACATTTGGTGAAACGTATTGGCACATTTTTTTGCGTGTTGTAATGGTCTGTTAATAAAGGCGTCTACGCGATCGACCAAGTGAATGAGGTTCGTTGACCCCGATCCCTCGTGATCCTTTGAAGCCTCCAATTTTGGCCGATATTACCTAACTTAACTATATAACAGCAACATACTTCTAGGAAGATAGGTAATATATAATCATACCTAATAATTATTATAACATTTAACAGTAGTAGAGTTTGTAGTACCTACCGCTACCTAGGTATGTTTCAATGGTTGCGCCATTGAATCAAGAAAATCGTAGGAAAATTAAAAATATATATATATATATATATATTTGACATGACAAAATACCTACCAATTTATAAAAAGAGATTTCGTTTTAAATTTCGTTTTAATATTATTTTTCTTTGGTTACTTACCTGCTGTTAGTGAGGGGGGGGGGGGGGGTAAAATTTTATTTGATTCTTTTCACGGCCGTCGTGAATTTTTTCAATTTTTTTATTTTTTTTTTATTTCAAATTTTTACAAAACGTACAAAGAACTTATTCGTCTTGAGATTCCATTGTAACGGAACTAAGTAATATATATCTATTCCGTTTTAAAAATAAAAAGATCAGCTTCACCCTTTCTTTAGAAACAAACGCGTGTATTGTAGCGCCCCCTAGCGGTCTGTAACATTGAAACTTAACTAGGACGTGCTCAGGAATAAGACTTATACAGCGAAATAAACCGTTTCCAAATCGTCCAAGCATTCACCGCGAAAAAAATAATTGTTTTAAAAAAAAACGTTTTGGTGAAATATACGCACTGTAGCGCCCCCTGGCGCTCTAGGAAATCAAAACTTAGCTAAGAACATGCCCGGGAATGATACTTATACAATGCAAAAAACCGTTTTCAAATCGGCCCAGCCGTTTCCGACAAAAAAGGTAACAGACACACATACAAACACCTCTTACCCCCAAACGCATATATCGTCTCCATGGCCGTCGCGGGTAATAAAATAATGATGATTATGTACATCCTATAGATGGAGTAATATGTAGGTAGGTACCCTATCTCTTTGAGGTACCTAAATCTCACAGCACAAACTGACAGTTTAACCTAAAAAAAGGAGGTATATACTGGCGCAAATATATATAGTAGGTAGGTATATTGTGTTACGCGCTGTTTTGGGAAGGTCGTCACTCTTGGAAAGCCTCGACACCCGTTATGTAATGTCCCCCGAGACCGAAACTCGTAGCAACTAAATATATCTATGTATAGCATCCTGCATGCAATAAAGTAAGTAAATGCTGCAATATGTAGCCAAAAGTCACAGATTTTATCTATGTGAAATTGTTATTTGTAAATAAACAGTGGCATTTATTGAATCATTTATTAATTTTAACTTCAATATACATAGCTTGAAAACAAAGGGTTTTGTTTAAAATACGAGCATATCAAACATAGGGAGGCTTTAAATCACATTAATGCTTAGTAAATAAAGTAGACATGCGTTACCTTGGTTACTGGTGGGGCTTCTTGGAAGACAAGTAGTGTTTATTTATGTTTATCACAGAGCGGCGGTGTTGTCGAGCGAGCTGGGCGGGCGGAGGGTCACCAGTGCCGCGCGTCGCGCCGTCGTCTAGCTGCGCCGCGCTGCCGCGGCAGAACCCGACTGCGCACTACGCTTCTGATTCTACATGCGATATGCCTTGCTCTTATTACTAATACTTCACTTGAGAAAGTGACTGATTGATTTTTATATGAGAAAAGCATTTATTTGACCTATTTTTATAGATAGGTACTGATTATTTTCATGGGACAGAGTAAAACTAAAATGAATATGATTAATTGATTAGTATTTACATTTGTTATCCGTATTTCATAAAGTATCTTTATAAAGACGTACGGCGACGACGGTAGAAACTATTGGATAATTTTTAAATAAGTCTGTCTGTTTAAGTGTTCATTAAGGTTATTTTTCGTTTTAGTACCTACCTAGGTATCTACTAAAGACACTTGAGCATATTTTTGACAATTAAAGATTCCCTCTTAAAACACTTCATATTAGTCAGCGGAGCATCAATAAAAAATGTAGCAAAAAGGGCGATAAATGACGCAAACGAAGTTGCGCGGGTCAGCTAGTAATAAAGTGAGATGAAGAGGTGGCCATCGTAGAGCACTTCAAAGGCAACGTTAACGTTGATGCAACATACGTACATATTCCATTAAAAGGTTATCTACAAAGGTGAATAGCGGATATACTTTTTCCATATGTTTTATATTTAGTAGTCTACAGACATGCAACTATTTTTGTTTAAATCAACAACTAACATTATCCCACAACGTATGCACTCTTGTGGTACCATTCACTGAGAAACTATCACACTTTCAGGTTTGATATAGTAATTTAAGTTTATCTCTAGATGTGTTATCTATTAAAGAAATATTAATATACACATTTAAAAAATGGGTATAGAAGCTACTTCTCTTTAAACAACTGTCTTAAAAATTATTACTTGTAGAAAACTTCGCGAGCCCTCCTAAAGCACCGCTTTTTGCTAGTATTTAGCAATTTGCACTTTCTCTACTCTACTCTTGGCCGTGGGGTTCACCAAATTGGCATGCAAACATACACATATACACATTAAATTTAAATTAAAAATTAAAATAAATTAGGTATATTAGTACAATTATTATTTAGTTGAAAGTAAATATAATACAATTAATCATTATGCACGTTTCTGAATCTAACTGCTTTTTCATGATTATAAAATTGCATGGGAAATTATGTAAGAAATCTTGTATTGAGTAGAAGCATTGATGCAACAAACACTTACGCAATGTTATGCAGAATTTATTATAGGGTAGGTCCTTAATTGACCTGGGAATTGAATTATATATAAACGGCGCCATATATACGCAACTACGCCTAAATAATTCCAGTCTGGTTGCTGGCAATTGAAAATCTAAGTGTGTTTCTTCTCTTTTATTAGTGTTGTCCGCTGCAGTGACTTTTGAACCAGTACATCTCACACTAGTGCCACCCCATTTTTTCCCGTGGGTGTCGTCAAGGGGGCTAGGAAATTTTACACCGGAGGATGAGCAGCAGCACAGTAAAGACTATTTTTACTGTGGCAGCAGCGTCCTCTGCGTACTTTAAAGCCTTACTGCGGTCGTCAACCCGCTCGCCAAGCGTGGCGATTATGGCAATTACCTCCAGGAACTAATAAGTATGTTCTTTAAGGGAGACCCGTGCCCAGCAGTGGGACATCATATAGGTTGATGTGTGAATCTACACACATACCTACCTAGTGTAACTGCTAGCAATGTCGCTTATCTGCGCTCGGTAATATTGTGATATAAATGATTTCACGTTGACTCTTTTCATTGACAAAACAAAGGGTCTCATCAAAAGTCTAGATCGCTAAGAATTTCACCCAAAATAAACTTAATTTAAGCTGCCTTTTATTTGTTATCTTGAAGCGTAAACTCTCCATAGTTATGTGTGAGTGATTTACCATCTAACTAATATTACCTATACCTACATTTTGTAATAATTATGTAATTTTAAGAAGCTCGAATATTTGCATAAAAGAGTGGGTTGGTCAAGGGTGATGTGATGACGAATACAAGCGACGTTTCGTAAAACTGGGGCACCAACGACGTCATACGTCTGTAACTTCAAAATGGTTGATACCATTGGTCGTAACCAGTGCGTCAATATTGTGGCTAAAACATTGATGAGCAATTATAATAATAGTCGTCAGTTGTCAATTCACACTCGAAGACAAGGCCATTGCTTGATAAACACACGATGTGTGGGTATAAACACATGAGAACATTTTATATGCTTGTCACATTTATGTGCCATTAAAACATGCGACTCTTTGTATTTCTAATTTACCTTCTCATGATTTGTTTTATAAAAATAGGTAAAATATGACTTGAAAATTACCAGACATAAGATAACTATACCTACTAATTTGATTATATTATAGTCTGACAAGAATATGCTTCGTATGTTTGAGTTTGAGTCATAATTCCCCAAAGCTCTCCAAGTTCTGTCCAAACTCTGGGATATACCTACTTGCCCAAAGTCATAAATTTATAAAGCTTCAGTAACATAAGCTCTAAATAGCTTGCTTTCCAATTGATTGTAGTTCGTGCCGTGGACGGTGTTGATTGAACTAAATATCTATTTAACTCGTATTTATATTTTGCTACTTGTGTTCGTTTAAAGGTTAACATGGAACCGTTTGTACCTACTTACTTTATCTACTACTTTGCATCATCAATAAATTTAACTATCAAAATACTATACTAGGTATAGATGGAATAAACTTCATGTTCATGGTTTCCTGTTTTTTACCTGTTTTATTACTTACCTTACCTTTTGTTTGTATTATTCTTACCTATGTGAAAAGTTAACAAGTAAACATACCTACTTACTGAGTTTTCCATTTATACAAATGAAGTACTTGCTTTTACATCTTTTTATAAAATATTTTTTTGGGATAGGCACTTATTGTGCTCGAAATTGATTAAGTAAGAAAAACTTAATCAAGATAAAATCGTTGCACGAAATCGAACCACTAAGGTAATTCCCATAACTAATGATAGGTACTTAAGTGTTTAAAAAGCCCTTTATTTTTAAACGCTTTTTATACACGGTCTCAAAAGCAATAAAATAAATGTGTCGGGTATTATGAAATTACTTTTAAGGTATGGTACCTCTACACGTCGTAGAATCTGGATAATCGTTCTAGAAAATGTCGATTCCTGAGTCTGGACTTAAAATTTTTCTATCTTTCAAAAATGCATTATTTTATTATTAAAGTAATTGGCAAGAAATGCCTATAAAAATAGATATACTATAAAAAGAGTTCCTACTTACATAATTATCTACCTACTATTTAGGTGTTATCAGTGGCCTGTCTGTGTCTTTTAAGTTACACCAAGACTTATGTAACTAAGTACCTACTTATACTACATCTTTGTGCAACTAGGTGGCACTCCAGTACTACTAGTACCTACGTGGTACTACTACAGCACTAGGTAGGTAGTACGCTGCTTTTATACTACTTTTTACTTTGGTTTTAATATACGTTCCACACACTCCATTTGTTGTAGCGAGAACCCGGCTTGTTGAAACCAAATTTAGAATGTTAATGCGATAGGTACATTTCGTAGGTAGGTCATGCCTCAGTTTGTGAACCACAGGTGCTTTGCTAACATCAAACCCAGGAAGCGACAGTATAAATATAGCACGTTCCTTTTTACGACATTTAGATCGGTATGTCTGTGGATCGTCACCAAACTGGTCTATTTACAGTGGCCGCTCATATTTTACACCGTGATGCAACCAACCAAACCATAGCTTTGGTGTTTTGTAGAACAGATTGATGTACAGTCGTCACCTTAAAGTCTAAATTTGCTTGAACCGAATCAAAGTTTGTTGTTTGGGCTTTAATGACCTGGTCGCTTGGACCTTTAAGTCACGTCTTATTTTATTTTTATACGTTAAACGGAACTGTAAAAATATCGACATGTTAGTTTGCTGCCATTTTTACAACTCCACTGAATCGAGGAATAATAACGCCAACATAGAGTTGTAAAAATAGCGGCAAATTGACATGTCGCTACTTTTACAGCTCCGCGTTTAAAGTGTAAAACAGTGTTAAATATACTTGAAATACGTGATAACTGGACAAGAACGAGACTTTGTGATTGAAAGAAGAAAACTAGAAAGAAATTATACTTACTTACTACTTACTTAAACTGGCGTATGCACTTAATGTGCGAGCCATAATCTCTACCGATTAATATTGGAGGGCAGAGGAAAAAAAAAACGCCAACATGTCAATATTGTCAAATTAATACTAAGGTTTTACTCAGATTAAAAACTAAATAGATGGAAACCTACCATAAACCACATGCAAAAAAGTTTTTATTTCAAGGTGATAGTCAAGAATAACTGAGAAAATGAATTGACAGTTTCTTGATAGACAAGAATGATAGCACGGCTATTTTAAAATGTGACATCCACAATGGGAATTAATAACATTATACGACTATTTCTCGATTCGTGTAAAGAGAACATGATGAACCAAAGAAAACATGGGTGGCAAAGGCAAGAATGATATTTTGACGCAACCAACACTGCTACTTTTATCTGTCTTTATTTAACATATTATTTTCACGTATATAATCAGTGACAGAGAGTAGGGGGATAATAGCTGTCTTGAACGGAAGATCTTGTTCAAACTCGGTATAGAGGTACTTTGAAACCTGGGATAACTGATAGGCTATTTTTTTATCGCAATAACACTCGGCCTAGTACCTACATTACTGCTTACTATAAACTGTAACCGTGCTTGCTAAATTAGATAGGTTTACGTACTATGGCCTAAGAGACGCTGGACATCGACCTTTACCCGTGACAAATTTTGTACCAAATTTTATTGATTTATAAACACGCAACTTTTTTATTTTTCATCACCCTCCCACCTCTTTTGATATAATAACCAAACAAATTTAGTTTCAACTGATAGTTTTTCACAAGGAAATGATGTTCTGGTAGGTTTGCCAACTTATTTATGTTCATGGCTATCTGGCAATCAATTTACAGGTAAGTCAATTTATGTAAAGAATTACACTGATCTGATCAAAGATAATAGAATCTGATTTAAACGAATAAATAAAATTAAAGTGCCTGTTTGTAATGTCAAAATAACAAAGTAATGGAATGTTTTGAATTAATAATGTCTAGATTCTTAATCCAGTATCTAAAATTGAAGCAAAGAACTATCAAAAAGTACGGTCAAGTGGACGTACTTTTTGACAGGTAAAAAGCCGCCATTTGAATGTTCTAGCCATAGTTAATCTAGCGCGCCGTTTTCTGTGTTTCCATTACAATAAAGTACCTACTACTTCGTGAAATGAACGTGATATGAATGCTGGGAATCTACATATTCTACAGGTATAAGTAGGTTAAGTACCAACTTAAACCTACACGACAACACTGCATCATTATTGATTGACATTATTTAATCTAATATATTTAAAAAAAATATATATATATTTTATGTCTTCGTGTTTCATTTTATTAATATGTTAAAAACCTAAGCAAAGTTTAATATGTCTATTTAAATTAAGGTTATTTTTTTACACATTTGTATCATAAATAATCAGGAGGAAACTCACATCCACTTTTTGACAACGATTTCAAAAGCAATCCGTTAAAATGGTTAAGACGAGCTTTTGTGTAAATATTTAATTAAAAAGTTTTTACAACTTTATTACTTGTCATATCAATCATAGAAATAAAAAAAAAACAATCTTGGTTTAATCCCTACTTTATTATAAACAGTAGGTAATTTTATTTGTATTTGTAACAGTTTTCCCTCATAAACGTTACTACACTATTACTCTTTAAAAAAAAACCGTACGTCAAATACCGTAGCTTAATTTTTTTTATAGGCTTATTGAGGGACTATACCATCTAGACATTATATAATCAAAGGTAAAAAAAGGTACATAAAACAAAAACACTTTTTTATAAGTGCCACGAGCATACGCTCTTCTGCTGATGCAATTATTTAGAGCTGCGCAACCCTACACTGAGCATGGTCCGACATGCTCTTGCCAGGTTTTATTTTTTTTATCAAAATCATTCAATAGTAGGTTTGACATTTTAGTAGAAACTATTTTTGCTCAATAAAGCTGATTAAAATTAGTTTTTGCTAAGCACTAGTAATAAACAAGTTCCGCATGTATAGGTTTCTCCTTCAGTTAAAAGTAATTCTTACTGTTTTAGCGGTTAATAGGAGTTTTGATTGAGCGTCAATCAAACAAAATTAAAATATTTAAAGGTACCTACGAACCTTTTATTTACCCGACGTTTCGATCGAAGTGACCACGATTGGTGCAAAACACCGATAGTACCTACTAAGAGTACCTACCTACAGCTTTAGATATACACTAGCTGTGCCCGCGACTTCGTTCGCGTGGAAGTTGGGTTTATATTAAGGTAGTATAGTAATATTACAATTTAACTTCTGTGTAAAACATATTGGAAACATGCTCCACAATGCTCTGTGGCATCTATGGATATTAGGGCCTAGCTTTAATCAGGGCCCAACCTATGGCAGGGTAAGCCAAGCAAATGCCCAGTGCAGCAAAATGATGGGCGACAAAGTTTATGGCGCCAGACGGTTAGAAGACAAATTATAAAAATTTCCATGCTTAGCACCTCGACAAAAAAGTATTTTACCAAAATGATTTGCATCACATCAAATATTATTAATATTGGAAAATTCCCCCTCTCCCCCATCACGCGAGTACTTGGGCGGTTTCGGGTTAAATGAAACCCAAAATCACCCAAGTACTCGCGCGAAATTTTGTGTTAAAGAGCTTCGATTCTGACTGCGTAAGGTCGAAAATTCCGATTGATTTTAAACCTCCGACTCCAACTTCGGCTCCGACACTTTTAAATCGGACGTTTTAATCGGAGGTACCTAGCGTACGGCGGCCGCTCCTTCAAGTTAATTTATACTTAAGCAATAAAGGTATGATGGAAAAAACTCTCACAGATTCCCTATGATCGCGGGTTATGTCCTGCCCGAGCGATCTTTTCCGAGTCTAAAGTACACCCACTTTGTGTCTGTGTTTGTAAAGTCCCCCGCGAAATAGGGCTAGTGTGAGTTATGTTTTTAAAAATATCCTGTTTTTAAAACATTGCATTCCCGCGGTACTGTGATGCGTGTTCAAACAAACAGACAACATTCAAACGGTTCTAAAAGATATACTCAGATATCTTTTTTTGTGGTTAAATAATATTTCTAAACTTATTTTTTTTCACTCACTTTTGAAGATTTAAATATTATTTTATAATGTCTACATTGTGGAATTAAAAAATAGGTGTGTCAACCTGTCGCAAATTAGGATCATCGTATACCTACCTATTCATATCCCTCAACGTAAGAATTTCAGATTTTTTTAAAATCAATTTTCCCGATTCTTTTTAATTTGTTAACGCCATCTATTTTCAAAACTGGATAAGTTTCTTTTAATACTTGATGATTTTATATTAAATTATACTTAAAATATCATGCATATTAAACGTAGGCAAGCAAGGTATTTAACCTTAATTTATTCACGCGATTAAGACCCGTAATATATTTATTTTCATAATGTGTCCAAATCACGAAAGTTTATCAACATTTGTAGGTAAGCAATTTTGGCACTCAGAAGAAATCGAATCACAGATGGTGCCACGTGTTTTATTTTGATATAACACGGACTTAATCTTTCATTTTTTTTAAGCAACTAACATTTATAAATTCTATAAAATATCAAGTGGTTACTATTTATTTGTAATGTAATATTGTTTTTCATTTCTACATTCATATCATAATAACGATTCATGCAAAACAATGATAAAGGTGCCTATTGAAAGTGATTGATTAATATGAAAATTTGTTAAATAAAGTAAACATGTTAAAGTCGAAAATAAAAGCTTGTATAATAAGTATACCTTTAGAAAAATACTAAAAAAAGAATAAAAAGAATTTTAAAACAACACAAAAAGAGACTTGCATAATTGAGACCCGATCCTCCGACCTCGCTCGTTTAATACCGCTACTTGTGCCAATAGACCATCTCAACTGGGACATCGTCGGTTAAAATAGGTGATCTTAAGAAAATTGCAAATGTTGTGTTTAGCTCCTTAAAATTTTAGCGTGAAGTTATTATTTCCATGGGTTACAATTGTAAATAATGTCTTATTGCGGAAAAATATGTGAAAAACCATAATGGTTCGACCAAACATACGTTGCTGCTCGCTCCCCATAGACGATAGCGTAATGATTCATAGTGTAAGTAATGACGTATAGTATTTACAATAAAACTGCAAATTTTCATGAAGATCCGTCAAGTAGTTATAGTTTTATAACGATAAATAGCTACAGACATTATCCGTTATTGCTTAGCTCCTATGGGAAATAGCGTGATAAATTATAGCCTATATGTTAATCCAGACTTATTAGAATACACATACAAAATTTCAACCGAATCTGTCTGGTAGATTTTGCGTGATGCGTGTTCAAACAAACAGACAGACAGACAGACAGACAGACAGACAGACAGACAGACAGACATTTCTAAAAATGTAGGAATGTGTTTAAATACTCTTTTCGAACATTTCCCAATATTTTTTTTTACTATGTTCAGCCATGTACAGACACGTGAAATTTACAATTTTATTATATGTATAGATATAGATAGAAGATAATTGCTCAAGCAACGCACTTGTTAGAGGATTTAGTAGGGAACGTAGAGGTTGTAGAAGGTGTAAGCTGATAATTATAAGAAAAGCTTTGATAGAATTGCTACGAGTATGTCGTAGCAATTGTATATATGTAAAGCTTGTATAGATTTAGAACTACAATATACTATCTCACGTCAGGAATATTGACTACTTGTGTGTCATTTGAGAATGTAGCATAATGAGTTGTAACCAAAACTTACTGAGGGATAATGGTTCTACAGAACAGTATCATAATTGGAAGACCTTGTTCTGTTCAAGAAATGTCAGGATGTAATGTGTGTGTCTGTATATTGTTTAAGGTTCCTATCACTCAGTTCAGTATTGTCGGGGTATCTATTCAGGGTAGTATAGAATAATACAAAGTAACAAATGGCAATCAGCATTATATTGTCAAAATACAATTCGCTCTGGTTATATCAAGGAATTGGAGTAGGGAGGTATGCTAGTGTCACTTCCAAGAGGACCTATTGCCTAGGAAAAGAAGTGATAAGAAAACTAGGCCGTCTCCTAACAAAACATTTGCCATATACATTTGCTAATATGATATTTACATAAGCAATCTGCAATGTATCTAATTGACTGAGACTTAGATATACCATTGCAATGTCTTACTATATTACTACAAGGCAGATGATTCACAACTTACAGGACAATAGACAATTAGACACATTGCAATATCTTTTCATCAGTCAATCAGCTAGTATACACAAACATTATACATAGTATAGAAAAACACTATTTATATAATACAATAGAAACAATATAAAGTAACTTTGAATAAGGATCGTACCTTCGCCGTCGGATGACACCAGAGAAAAGAGGGCTAGGTCAGAATGTTCCCTGCTTTTTATACCCTCTTTCTACTAACAATTGCTATTATGTGGGTAGAATGCCACAGTTATAACTTTTTAGGTACATTATAGATATTAAGCAGTGTTTCTAACATCATTCTATATTTAGATCGTTATACAACAATTTATATAAAGATATAGGCACTAGATTACATAATCCAAACAATACAAATATTAACTGTAATACTTAACTATATTGTTTCATCAAATACCTACATATGTGGGTAGGATCCCACATTAGAGTTTGTTTAATAGGTACATCTGTGATAAAAGAGTTTAGTCTAATTCATTAATGATATTATCAGTTGCAATTACATTTAGTATATTCATTCCAACCTCTGCAATGCATTCTCATATCTAATATCATCAGCATCATAAACAATTGACACAGTATTAATCACAATACAAACATCATCCTAAAATATCTGCGGGTACATCTATAATATTATAAATAATTGATTTATTAGATCTTTGAATTGTTCTGTGCCACAAGTAGGTATTTCATACAGTATAACATAACTACCAAACATAGTGCAGACACGGATGATCTTATAATCATCGTTATGATAACCAGTCAATACAATGTGATGGTTACACCGTCATCAGACTCCAGACCACCTCTCAAACTTATAAAACAGTTCCACCAAACCTTCGTTCGGTTTTATACAACAATATATAAACTGGAAGAATCAATATTCCAAAACACATCTACATAGTAGATATCAAAATCCAACACATGGATTGATTATATATATGGCTATTTACATAGCCATATAACACCATATCTAACACGGCCATACTGACAAGTGCTGCGTCTCGAAGCACTATAGGTTTAGGGCTAGAATAATACTTAGGTAGGTAGGCACCTTAATCGACCTAACTCAATGATTTCCTAATCACCTACCTATCTAATGACTAGCCTGAGTTCTAATTCTGTAATATCTACCTAAATGGCCACCGTCCCACAAACTAACAAGCGTCTAAACTCATGTTCAGAGTACGATTGATCCGGACCTCAGATGGATTGTTCTCCGTAAGCCCTACATTATGAAACCTCGTCACCGCCGCTTGTGATTGGCTCATAACTAGACATTACGTTGCTTAGCGAAATTTTGAATTTTGTCTACCGTGTGAATGTCGTCCGTTCTCACCCGCTGCTAGTGAGAGCACTAACCATCATAATGCTCTATCCGAGCTATAAACACAACTCAAATGCTCCATTATTTTTTGAGCTAACAAAACTCAATTGCTCCATTATTTTTTGAGCTATCAACCCTTGAGTTTCCCATATGCTCCATTATTTTTTGAGCTACGTCACAACGGTCACCCAGCGGTTTTTTTTTTGTTTCGAGCGAGTCGCATCAACGTGTTTCCATCCGCCCGCTGCAAGTGGATAAAGTCAACAACAAGCAACCGTCGACAGCGATTTTACCAGGTTTGCCAAAGGGAAATGCGAACAACCCAACCATCCAGCATCAATAACCTCCATAACATTGTATCATCGTTGTAATGTACTACCACAATCAGTCTTTAGGTTAAGTGTCAAGTCTCAAACACAAGTCTTTAGTCAAAGTTCGATCTTATGTCAATTGGAATAGTTCAATCACAACAACGACAGTCCCTACTACCTACATAACTATCTATACTACACTAACATCTATATAAATAATTATTATTCACCACTATCCTACTATATTTCTCACTTGCCATAGTTTACTTGGTATAGGGGTGTTCGTTATATTACGTATCTGAATAAACAACTCGTTATTTATACCTAGTTCTCTTCACATTAGTTATTTAAATCATAAAGCAGCTATTTACGTGTCAATGCTATTTATCAATTTCCTATAAATTACTGTGATAAAGAATTAATGAAAGCGCCATTAATGGCATTACTCTGATACTGCCTAAAACTCGGCAAATCGATATCACACGTAATAACTTTGCAACTTCCTAAGTGTTGCTTGCTACCAAAATGATAACAGGGTAACGAAAAACAATGACACGACAGCGCAAATAATAATAACGATTAACAATAACTAAAATAGAATATTTTATCTAAAATCAAATAATTAACTTATTAAGTTAGCGACATAACTTTTTTTTGTGATACGTTTAATTAATCAAAAAAATGCTTTGAAAATTGTCAATGAGGCCAAAAATCATCCGCACCTGGCTCTCGATTGTACACGCAAATAACTCCCGACCCCATCAAAAATTGTCTACTTAACCTACCTATGTGTACCTGCTGTGGCCAACAGCCATATTTTTTTTTTATTATTTAAATAAGCCGATTCCCGCGTTAGGGTCCAAGCCCGGTGTCGCGGGGGACTTTTGCATACATACAAGTCACGGACACAAAGTACACCCAGACTCGAAACAACAATTTGTGGATCATACAAAGTGGTGTCCCTTGTGGGAATCGAACCCACGACCTCTGGCGTAGCAGTCGGACACACTCCCATCGCGCCACAGAGGCGTAACAGTTAACGCGTAACATAAACGTCCTATGTAACAAAACGCATTTTGGTTATCGCTAATGAAGTGCGATGCTCCTCGTGAGGTGTTGTTATTCATTACCTAGGTACTAATAACGATAGTTCTAAAAATACGGTTTAACAATTAGCGTAATAACGTTATCTAATTGGCATCACACGTGTATTTCCGTAATATAATAAAAAAACATTGTAAATCATTCACAAGTGCAAAATAACCACAAATAAATAAGCATAGGTACCCAAAGTAAAAAGGGCATAACAGTATTTTGCAATTAACTGTTTTTTGAAGCTGCTAAATTACCTACCTAATCATTAGATACAGAATAACTATTATTACATAAACAAGTACTACTATCTAACTAAACACAAAATAACAGCATTTTAAAACCAAACGGTATCGCAAGGATAATATTGTAGGTACCTAGTTAATACGTACAGTACTATCTTAATAATCATTACCTACATGAGAACTAGCTACAAAATGCTACTTACATAAACTTATCAAAAAAAAATATGACTATGACAATGACTATGTAGCTACTAAAATAATCGGCATTTCACGAGATCTACGAGTACCTACCTAAACTGAACAGGGAAAAAGAAGTAGTTTTAAAAAATCAGTTGTTCAAACATAATATTTTAGATAGATCATGTCTATCATTATAATTTAAACAAGCTATACTTGAAGTTAGGTACCTACTTCTAATATCAATTTATTCATGTCATAGACTATTCTGTGATACAACCCTTGATTGTTCACGTTACTTAGGATAAAAGTACCTATAAATTATGTCCATGTCGCCATAACTCTTACGGTCATATTGACAACTATCTTCTTTGCTCTCAAAGAAAGTTGGTACATAGGTACATAACCACAATTTGTTTTGCCAAATATCAATCCAGCTACCTGCTCTGCCCTGAGAGATAAGTACCAAGTAAACGATCGACTAGCGACTTCTTTTTATTTTTTAGTTTCAAAAACATTTGTTTTGTAAAGTTTGATCTTTAGATAAATCTTTAGATTATCGTTTGATCTTAAGATTTTTATTACGATACGATACGGTCTATTTAATTTCATTTTCAAGGCAGTTTATACACGATAGCTATATAAAGTGCTAATACAACCAATTATGATTAAATCAATAAATAAATCAATAAATCAATAAATAAATCAATAAATAAATCAATCAATAAATTTTATTACCTAATATTTATTAAAAAGAAATAATTAGTTACTGTAAGAATTACTGTAGGTACAACAAAACTATGTCAATATCGTATATCACGAAGAATAACGTATTATTCGCTAACAAAGTCAAAATAAAAGGAATCAGTAACCGCATTTGTTTTTAGTATTTATATGGTCTAAGTAAGAGTAACATACCACGGTTACTATGAATTTCATCAGCTAAGGTATTAAATAAAATTAACGGCAGTATTGTATTATGTACTGTGTCTATTGCTGCAATTTTTTTTTTATTCATCTCATTTGTCATAATGGTAACAAGTAGGTACTTAAATTTTCGTAGGCAATTTGTAAACTTGTTTAATACATACCTTTACTAAAAAGGAAATTTAAACATAGCAACGAAGATAGCATTTTGAAATTAATTTCCAAACCCAACAAATTCATCGTTACTTCTTATTTGAATTATAAATCAGTTACCTACCTACTGCAAACGTAAAACAAACCTCGTATTATTTGATCTGCTAAGGGTAGTTTTATTGCACAATTAGGTACCTACCACTAAATTGAAGTCAAAAGTAAGTCAATAAAGATATTTTGTTAAATAACGTAGGTACCTACGTACGTATCAATGTCAATTTTGTAATTTATTCGTTATTTCTATAGTTATTCGTATTCACAATCACGGTAACCCAATAAACAATACAACTTCAAAGTAAATAGTCACTAATAAATCTCAAAAACAGATAACTAAATAATTATTTTCTAGTAGTATTTTAATCTATGGCCCATGGCTCAATTTTATTACTGTTCAAAAGTTAGCACTTGGATGAGCTGGGAACAGAACGTATAAAAAAAAATTAAAATTTGAAGTTTCTAAAATTATAAAGAAAAATATTTTACTCTAAGTTAAATTTGAAAATGCATTAAAAACCTAAGACAGAAAATCAAACTGAATTATAATAAACGAAGACATTCCAATCCAAAGACAATGACTTTAGTCTATGGCATCGGAACTATCAAAGTCAAATTATGTTTACAAAAACAAATTTCTAATGAAATAAAACCACATTTTTATGTTATTTTAGTTATTAAATATGGTTTTTAGCTTGAAATAAGCACATTTAAACAATGAAGATGGAATTATAGTTAAGTTAAGTGTATATGTGACGGATTTATGAACCACAATATGTCCTTTTACAAAAATATTGTATCGTCGGGTTTATAGACAGGTTTTGAAAACTAACGACTCTGCCACTACAGACCCAACTGCTAATATTATGTGGCTGCTCTAGACTTCCCATAAAATCGCTTGGCCAATCTGACCACTAACTACCCACTTGTATTATACTAAGTGATCGTAATATTTTTTGTACTTTTCTACATTGCCTGTAGTAATTGCATTATCACAGTACCTACAAAAATACGATGTGTATGCAGGTATTTGTTATCACTTCTCATTAAAAGGTAAGACATTTGGGATTACCCAAATAAGCCCACAAATAAGAGGTTTTAAATGTTTTGTTTACCTCCAATCAATGTAAATTGCAAAATGTTTAAGTTACTAAGCTTAGTAAAACTTGTTTCTAAATTCATGGCACAGAAACAATCAAAATCTTAGAGGTAAACAGATTGAATGTTCATGATGTGCATAGAAGTACCCAGATTCTATATAATATAACAGTACACATCTTAAGACTAACACACATAGCATAGATAAAACAAAAGTTGATATAATATAATTTGTTCAGAGTACCTGACAAACAATTTCATAAGATGTTTAAGACCTTTGTTGTCCTTTCTGCTTATCACTGAGAATTTCCTTGGGTGGGTTGTAGGGTAGGCAGCAGGAACAAAAACAACCAGTATTGTAGATCATCTTGGGAACCAAGCATATGCAAATTGTATTTTAACGGCCCGCTTTGTAGATCATCCTTCCGTTGTTTGGTTTGCCAGATGATAGGAACAAACAGCCAAATTGTTAATCACTCTGAGAGTGACCCATAGCAGGAAGCCATTCTGAAACTTGTAACAATTGTATTAGCAATGTGATCAGACACAAATCACAAGTGGAACAGGGTTTTTTTCCTTCACTTCCGATGTTAGAGGATTTAGTAGGGAACGTAGAGGTTGTAGAAGGTGTAAGCTGATAATTATAAGAAAAGCTTTGATAGAATTGCTACGAGTATGTCGTAGCAATTGTATATATGTAAAGCTTGTATAGATTTAGAACTACAATATACTATCTCACGTCAGGAATATTGACTACTTGTGTGTCATTTGAGAATGTAGCATAATGAGTTGTAACCAAAACTTACTGAGGGATAATGGTTCTACAGAACAGTATCATAATTGGAAGACCTTGTTCTGTTCAAGAAATGTCAGGATGTAATGTGTGTGTCTGTATATTGTTTAAGGTTCCTATCACTCAGTTCAGTATTGTCGGGGTATCTATTCAGGGTAGTATAGAATAATACAAAGTAACAAATGGCAATCAGCATTATATTGTCAAAATACAATTCGCTCTGGTTATATCAAGGAATTGGAGTAGGGAGGTATGCTAGTGTCACTTCCAAGAGGACCTATTGCCTAGGAAAAGAAGTGATAAGAAAACTAGGCCGTCTCCTAACAAAACATTTGCCATATACATTTGCTAATATGATATTTACATAAGCAATCTGCAATGTATCTAATTGACTGAGACTTAGATATACCATTGCAATGTCTTACTATATTACTACAAGGCAGATGATTCACAACTTACAGGACAATAGACAATTAGACACATTGCAATATCTTTTCATCAGTCAATCAGCTAGTATACACAAACATTATACATAGTATAGAAAAACACTATTTATATAATACAATAGAAACAATATAAAGTAACTTTGAATAAGGATCGTACCTTCGCCGTCGGATGACACCAGAGAAAAGAGGGCTAGGTCAGAATGTTCCCTGCTTTTTATACCCTCTTTCTACTAACAATTGCTATTATGTGGGTAGAATGCCACAGTTATAACTTTTTAGGTACATTATAGATATTAAGCAGTGTTTCTAACATCATTCTATATTTAGATCGTTATACAACAATTTATATAAAGATATAGGCACTAGATTACATAATCCAAACAATACAAATATTATGTAACTGTAATACTTAACTATATTGTTTCATCAAATACCTACATATGTGGGTAGGATCCCACATTAGAGTTTGTTTAATAGGTACATCTGTGATAAAAGAGTTTAGTCTAATTCATTAATGATATTATCAGTTGCAATTACATTTAGTATATTCATTCCAACCTCTGCAATGCATTCTCATATCTAATATCATCAGCATCATAAACAATTGACACAGTATTAATCACAATACAAACATCATCCTAAAATATCTGCGGGTACATCTATAATATTATAAATAATTGATTTATTAGATCTTTGAATTGTTCTGTGCCACAAGTAGGTATTTCATACAGTATAACATAACTACCAAACATAGTGCAGACACGGATGATCTTATAATCATCGTTATGATAACCAGTCAATACAATGTGATGGTTACACCGTCATCAGACTCCAGACCACCTCTCAAACTTATAAAACAGTTCCACCAAACCTTCGTTCGGTTTTATACAACAATATATAAACTGGAAGAATCAATATTCCAAAACACATCTACATAGTAGATATCAAAATCCAACACATGGATTGATTATATATATGGCTATTTACATAGCCATATAACACCATATCTAACACACTCATAGACAGCGCTCACGGACATTAATTCTCGGTTTAATTCACTTTGGTCCGATAGTGGTCTACGAACTATCGTCAAACGAAAGGAATTAGTATTTTTAATAAATATTTTATTAATTGAATTTTAGAGTCAATATTCCCTCCTATCTCTATTTAAGGTTATCGTTTATTATGGTTAAAAGTATCGTTTGAAGTAAATTACGACGACAGCCAGGTCGGCCAGTACCTAATTGACTAGATAAGTATGCTTAAATAAATTCTGTCTCTTCCAAGGTAAGCATAGATTAAATAAAAAATATTTCATTGAATAAAGAGTCTGAGAAGGTTAAAGAATGACCTACCACAATAAATCTTAAATTGAGAATAAAGTAAGCTTATAGGACACTAGCTGTCGCCCGCGTCGATGATTTTATCCCCTTGAGGGATGATTTATCGTTTTCGATCAAAACGCGGAAACACACGTTTCCTTAAATACCCAAAGTACCAAATACAAAATTTCATTGAGCTAACTTCAAAACTGACGGAGTTTCATATAAACTTGCAAACGCTATTTTACCCCCTTAGGGTACGAATGTCTAAAAAACCTACAACATAAAAGGCATCAATTGTCAAAATTGTAGGTTTGTAACCCTTGCAGCTTAGGCTCTGCGTAGGTGAATCAGTCAGGACAAGTGATTATATATTTATAGAAGATAATAATTTAACACTTGGTATTCCTAGCGCCACTTAATCGAGTAGCGAAGACCAAGGACAACAAATGTAGATAGACACTGTAAGATTTCTGAATATTATCTGAAATTTTTTTGAACAATACTTGAACATGAATTATTTAGGTATTAAGTATTACCTAAATATTAATTTTTCAGGTATTGATAAAAAATACGAGTACCTACCGGAAATGTATAGATGTAGGCTTTTCTTTTTGAACGCCTTCTGGCGGATACATGCCGCACTATTTGTGAGCGGTTCTAACTCATTACGCTTTCCTTAGAGTTTTGTTTAGCAGTAGGAGCTGTGTATAGTCCGGTAGTTCGATATTTGTATGCTAGATGGCGCTCCTAACGTAAACAGAAACACTACCATAGATACTACACGCTTTAGGAAAAATTACATCCTGAATTTTAATTCGTTTATATTCATTACAGGGTTGATTGGAAAATATCAAAATTTGTCTTGGTATCCAAACTGTCTATATATAACCTAATTGTGGAGATTTTTTTTATGTAGTTTTTGAAATGCGCCGTGACTTTCAATGAAGGAGAAACAGAGAATTGATAAATAAAACTAAGATATAAATTAATGATGTGTTTGTCACGGAAAACTAGCTTAATCAGTCTTTCGATTGACATCTTGTTAACTCTCTGATTAACTGTTTGTGCAGTTAATAAATAAATAGAGAATGGGGGCGATATCTTAGCTTGTATTTTGAAGACAAGGTTAAGAGATATAGGTAGATTTAGGTAATGGTGAGTTTATATTATCAAGCAAATATAGTTGAATTTATATTGTAAGTTCAACATTACCCATAAATTTGTTGTAGGCACAGGCACAGGTTGCGTATGTAGAGAAAGTATTAAATTATTCATTGTATTTGTAGGTAATACTTTTTCAGATATATACCTACCTACTTCAAACACGTTAACACCATTATCTTTAACGTGATCCAATACCAACCATATAAGCTAATGCTACTATACAAAACCCAAATGTATTAAAGTTTAGCAAAACCTATCTTACAGCACCTGCAGCAGTGTATAAGTACTTTCAGCGAAATATTTTCTTCAGAAGCTAGCCTTGTTTATGAAGACATGCAAAACAGTTACTTCTCAATGATGTCGATATGTCGTTATTGGAAAAGAATTAAAGTATAGAATTTTACGTTTGCGGTGGAGACCATAGACACATTTTTTTATTTTTTTGCGAACGATTAGTACGGCGTTAACGAATTCGGCACGGAACAAATGTACCTTGTCTAACCCCCCTGGGGGGTTAGACAAGGTACAGCTCCTTCCTGCGTTTAGTATACGCGCGAAGCAAAGAGCGAGTGGATGGACTCAATAATATATTATAGTTAATAATTAAATAAATCGAAAAGTGATATTAACAACACCTAAACTTAGAATAATAACGCGTAGAAGGAAAATCACCTAAAACTGAGGCAACGAGGCAACTAATGAAATTATGTGTGCGTAACCGGCATGCGATTACAGCTGTTGACACGCACACAGCCATTCAAAAAAGATTGCCAGTAAATAAACATTTTCCCCAAAAGTAGGGTAGGTAACTTAGTGTCTACTTCTTTATGTATTGTGAGTGTTTGTCTGTCTGGAAGCATAAATGTAGCATTTCAAGTTTAAATAATTAATAAAAATTGGCATAAGCACCAGGTCATTGTGGGATGCCCAAGCACAAAGAGATACCACTAAGACTTATGAGAGACCACTAAGAACAAAGCGCCATTTTTGTCATCAGCAAGCCCGATTTTTAATGACACGAGTTATACACACGTGTATTTTTTACGACATTTTTCAATACAGTTATGGGAAATAGTAAAAAACAAATCAAATAATTAAATAAGTTTATTTCAACATGCATTATTTACGACAAGTCTAGGCAACGGGCTCATAGCGTATACAGCCTAGTCCATACTTGAAAAATGTTGATGTGAAAATAATTTAATTAAAAGTAAAAGTATTATTAAGTTAAAAGAAACGCACCGTTTTCGAACTGGAGAGGTGAAAAGTAACTTTTTTAAGTTTACCAGAGAAACACTAATAATCTGTAGTTAATAGTATAGTACTTAGGTACCTACATATCAATAGTTCAAATTCAAATATGTATATAAAAATATATCAGAAATGGGGGGAAAAAAATCCTTACCTTGCAACACTCAACTGTTTAAGGAGTCAATCAAAATTACGATAATTTTTTTAGTGTTTGATTTATATCATAAGAAATGTAGTGTACTTACACCATGATATGCGATCTTACAATTCTTATTTTGTTTTCCAGATTAGTTGTGACAACTTAGGATCGCACAAACCGTCATTTTAAAATATAAAAACTTTTTAACAAAAAATATTACCGACTTCAAAAATAAATACAAGGCAAACAAAAAGCAAAAAATAATATACCTACCTAGAATAACAAAAACAAATTAAACATTTTGAAGTTGGTGCCATGAAATAGTAGTCTTTATGTTTTATTCGGCACCAACTTCAAAATGTTTAATTTGTTTTTGTTATTCTAGGTATATTATTTTTTGCTTTTTGGTTGCCTTGTATTTATTTTTGAAGTCGGTAATATTTTTTGTTAAAAAGTTTTTATTTCTCACTTTTTAGTGGGTTGGTTTATAATTCACTTATTCACACTTATTCACTTTACAATAGGCTTATGTCATCTGCTCAAATCCTTTTACGAAATATTGCTTGCTCCGTAAATGGCCGTTAATTGTTGAGGAGTTCACTATCAGCTTTATTACATTGTATAATAGTAGTATATCGAGATTAAAGTGCTACTCACTACCATATTAAAGTACTTAATTGAATCGCAAACTGTGAAATATTGAATAGGTCTGCTCGTAATTTTTGGTCTTCATCAACAGTTCCACTTCACCAATTGGTGTTTTTTGAGAGTAAATGCACGAATCACTATGAAATATACCTAAATCACTGTATGTGTGCTTTTAATATTTTAAGAGTTCCCTCGATTTCTCCAGGATCCCATCATCAGATCGTGATCTGGGGACAATGGGACCACACGATGGGATAAGTGAGAAAAAATACAAAAAAATACTTTACGTGAATTTATCCCTTTTTTTTCAAGGTTTTATTCTACCACTTTGTCGGCGTAACTAATATGTATATCCATGCCAAATTACAGCTTTCTAGTGCTAAGGGTCTCTAAGCTAACCTGGGCACAGAGACGGACGGACATAGCGAAACTACCTAGTCTGGCCATAAATACTGTTACAATTAAAAATAAGAAAGATATTA
This sequence comes from Herminia tarsipennalis, assembly GCA_945859575.2. Classification (NCBI taxonomy): domain Eukaryota; kingdom Metazoa; phylum Arthropoda; class Insecta; order Lepidoptera; family Erebidae; genus Herminia; species Herminia tarsipennalis. The sequence goes on along the minus strand of OX243846.2, from coordinate 13,783,013 downwards.
CATTTGAATTTGGAATCTGTCATTTTTATACGATTGTTCATTGTATTTTCTAATTTTGGCGCCAATACATTGTACAATATTTTGCTATATTAAAATGAAGTGGGGTGATAAAGAAAACCGAATCGCTGTGATTGCATTACACAAAGTTGGTATGGAGCCGAATGTAATTTTTAAAACTCTCCATACGCTTGGTATTAGTCAAATGTTTGTGTACCGGGCTATTAATAGGTACAATGAGACCTTCTCTGTTTGTGACAGAAAAAGATCTGGCCGTCCACGTAGTGTTCGTACGAAAATGGTGGTCAAAGCAGTAAGGGAAAGAATTCGAAGAAATCCTGTCCGAAAGCAAAAGATTTTATCTCGGGAGATGAAGATAGCACCCAGAACCATGTCACGCATTTTAAAAGATGACTTAGGACTTGCAGCCTATAAGAGACGCACTGGTCATTTTTTAACTGATAATTTAAAAAAGAATAGGGTGGTAAAACCGAAGCAACTACTGAAGCGGTACGCAAAGGGAGGTCACAGAAAAATTTTGTTTACGGATGAGAAAATCTTTACAGTTGAGCAACATTTTAACAAACAAAATGACCGTATTTATGCTCAAAGCTCTAAGGAAGCTTCCCAATTAGTCGACAGAGTGCAACGTGGGCATTATCCGACTTCAGTGATGGTTTGGTGGGGTGTTAGCTATGAAGGAGTGACTGAGCCATATTTTTGTGAAAAAGGTATCAAAACATCGGCACAAGTGTATCAAGATACCATTCTTGAGAAGGTAGTTAAACCCCTTAACAACACCATGTTCAATAACCAAGTATGGTCCTTCCAACAAGACTCAGCGCCGGGTCATAAAGCTCGGTCCACGCAGTCTTGGTTGGAAGTGAACGTTTCGGACTTCATCAGAGCTGAAGACTGGCCGTCGTCTAGTCCCGATCTTAATCCGCTGGATTATGATTTATGGTCAGTTTTAGAGAGTATGGCTTGCTCTAAACGCCATGATAATTTGGAGTCCCAAAAAACAATCCATACGATTGGCAGTGAAGAATTTTCCCATGGAAAGAGTGCGTGCTTCTATTGATAACTGGCCTCAACGTTTAAAGGACTGTGTTGCAGCCAATGGAGACCACTTCGAATAAGCTTTTTATATTTTGAATTGTTTTTTATTTATGTATTAAACTAACACACTGTAAAAGTAATAAATATTATTTGCAATAAAAAAAATGTTTTTTCTTCGTAACAATATTTATGGCTAGACTAGGTATAAGGGTAAGTTGTAGTATAAGGGTTCCTGCTAGTCTAATGTCAGAAAATTAGGTTTTTATTTTAAATTCTCTTTTACTGTCGTGAATCCGGCCCAAACCTTTACGCACGTGTTTCGCGTCATGTGAACGCAATAACAAATTTGTCTCGCGCGTATCACTGGCGGGTAATTCGCCTCATCTGAACAGGCTTTAAGTGTTGTCAAGTTCGGTCAATATTGCGTCATTAACTGACGGGCGATGGCGACGTACCTACTTAATACTTACTTATTACCTAAACTTCGTTTGCGTCATTTTCCTTCGTTTAAGCAACATTTTTCATTGAGGCTCCGCTCCTATTGGTTGTAGCGAGATGTTATATAGCCTATGATACTCACAAATAACGTGGATTTTTGGATCCAGAAATAACCCCTTACAACCACACAAACAATCTATACTTGTATTATAAAGCTAAAGAGTTTATTTGTTTGTATGAACGCTATGATCTCACTAACTATTGGTTCGAATTGAAAGTTTATTTTTGTGGTAGATAACCCAGTTATCGAGGAAGGCTATAGGCTATATAACATTACGCTACGACTAAACGGAGCGGAGTAGCATTGAAACCTGCTGCAAAAACGGGGAAAATTGACTCAGACGAAGTTTTGCGAGTCAGCTAGTCTCTTTATAAAAATACTAGCTGTCCCGCGCAACTTCGTATGCGTGAATTTTACCCGTTTTTGCAACATTTCTCGTCGCTACTCCGCTCCTATTAGTCGTAGCGCGATGTTATATAGCCTATAGCCTTCCTCGATAAATGGGTTATCCAATAAAAAAAGATTTTTTTAAATCGGACCAGTAGTTCCCGAGATTAGCGCGTTTAAACAAACAAACTCTTCCGCTTTATAATATTAGTATAGATTAGTATTTAGTAAATTAATATAGATTACAATATCGACAAACCTTTGGTTTCGAGAACATCACAAAAATATATTAGCCATGACGTTTATACAGGTGGGGAGTTGAAAATAATTTACATTTTAAAATGTTAGACGAAGCTATCTCGCACAGCTTAGGGCGACTTTGCACTTGATTTATAGGCTCAGGTAACTGCTAAAAAATTCAAATTTTCCACCGCACGCTATAGTTCTCATTTAAAGTGTTCTCTTTAACTTTGGAGAACATTTATTAAGCCATTACTGGCTGTTCCAAGAAAATTATCTATTTTGTTCTAGTATAAAATCAATTTACTGTGGGTATATGTAAAGGTGCAACTTAAAAAAAACAACTACTTAAATGTTATCCTGTTTTTCTCTTAAAATCTTGTAATATTAAAAGTTGCTATGTATTTATATGTTACTGTATGCCTATTATGCAGTTTTGGTATAAAATATTCCAAAAAAAGCAACAAACGCTTAGTCTTTACAAAAGTTTTACAGTCTTGTATGCCATTTCTGTTTTATACTTGTGTTGAAAATTGAATTTATATGATAATTTTCAATTTTTCATTTTCCAGAAATATGATACGGATGCGGACGGAATTGAATTGTAAAATGAATCATGAATCTTGAACTGGCGTAAATTTCGAAGTTGGAAACTATTTCGGCTTATTTATTTTCCAGAAAATAACTTATGATAGTAAATAATGTTATTAGCATAATTGGTAGCACATAACACATACAGGTAAGTCGTTATATAAATTATTCTCGTATTCCACTCGTATCAATTATATTATTGATGCATAAACATGAATAGGTATAAGTATAGTTAGTTGAGGAGTGGCGACCGAGTAGATCGAGGTGACTACGAGGTGAAGCAACGTTACCGCCGTCATCGTCACCGTCTGTTCTTTAATGGGTGACCGTTTTTGAAAAATATCACATTCCTCATGGCCTTGGAGAGAAGGGTAATTTTGATGCTTCGGGCCCTTTTTAAAAGCTGTTCACATGAAGATGTTTTAAAAAAAGGCTGGAGCAATATAATTAGTTTCTCAGAAAGTAATTAGCAACAAAACAGCAGCAAATTGTTATAAATTCCAGAGCGGAATCAAATTTCGAGTCGGTAACAATTTGGTGGATTATGTTTTAACTTAAAAAAAAAAACTGTTTTATTATCATTGTAACTATTCAATATGCTAGCAACTAATTAGCAACTAATTTGCTCTGCCTAAACATGCATTTAATCTATGTGTTCTTTTTTTTCTAAAAAGGGCTGGAGCAACAAAATTAGTTTTTCAGTAACTAATTACACTAAAGCACTAAACAAAAAACATTAAAATAGAGGTTGTGCCATGAAATGCGTTTCGTTTCTGATAGATGTTTTTTAATTAAAATAGTTTATCAAAATTATTAAACAAACATGAAGGTATTATGTCTTAAAATAATACCTACAATCGACATATACTTCTAATAATCACCTTTATTTATAGGTATTATCGTTAAATATCTTATTGTGATTTCTTTAAAATATTTATCCAGGAAAAATAAAACGTATAAATGACATTATTGAATCATTCGGAAATTGTAGAGCAGTCATAACTTTAAAATACATGAACAATATCGGCGGCTTTGAGAATAATCATGTTTTTATTAAATGCAGCTGTTGTACAAACGTTCCCTTAAATTGACAATGCCAGCTTCACGGACATCCTTTAAAGGGCTCGCATATTAATCTTCCAGTAAAGACTTATTATACAAGTTTAAGACTTCAGCTACTTGACGAAGTGAATTAATTATATATTATTAGAAGGTAAAACAAGCTTGGATTGCGGTCGTGTTAGTAATTTATATGCGGTGTTGCTAACATCTGCTGTCTGCATATTCAAGCTTGTAATACAAACTTAGTTCAAGACATGCTTCAGGTCCGTGGCCTGTACTTAAATACTGGATACGACTCATCTATTGTAGTTATCAGTGGCAGGTCCAGCTAATCTAGACCAGAACCATTTTCTTGTTCTTTTTTTGGAAAAAATAAATAAATAAAATAATACCTAACAAATTAAGTTTAAAGAGTTGACAGAAAACGTCTCTCTTAATGTCAAATCCATTATTTTTTCCTTCCGCAGGCGGTATACGTTTCATGAGAATTAAACTTGCCTAGACCCTCAAGATTTGATTTGATTTAGACTTTTGATTTTGGAGCTGCTTGACCCTGCTCGGAGAAGGAACCCAACACTTGCGATCTGTGAAAACCACCGATTGAGGTATTGAGGGAATTCTTTCAAAATCAAACTTTCATCTTTTCTTTCATCAATATAACATGGCAGATCAGACAAAGTACTTTGTTTTTGAGAGTGTTATCTCAGTCGAAAAATGAGAATGTTGAAACAAAGAGCTTATATATAGCTTAGTAATAGATACTCACACAAATTTGAGTGGCAATTCGTGTCTATAGCAGATAAAAAGATAAGTATATAAGTCGGCAAACATAAGTACACACCTACATTGAAAAGTATGACAAAACTATATTGATTTTGTGTTGTTCTTGTATGATTGTGCATTTGTTCCGAGTTGGGAGTGTCGAAGCCATATATAGATATTGTCGTTAACCACGTTACAATTTAATGGATGGTTTGAACTGTTTGGCACACACTTGTTAAACCTATTTATTTTGCATTCTTGGACGACTGACAAATAAAATTTCAGTTATAAAAATAAATTTTTTATTGCTTTATATTGTATCTACTCGTATTTGTGTATGGAAAGGTATAGGAGTACCTATAGGGTCTCGGCACCACTTACCCTGCGGATCTTACCTCTATGAATAAAATCCTTCACAAGGGGTGAAAGGCAATTAATAATAAAAAAAAATATTTTGGTGCACTAACCCACCCTGTACTAAAATTTGTATAGCTATTTCCACCAGCTCTAGCTACAGTTATCCCAAAAAATGAAAACTAGCTATATAAAATGATTTTAAATTATTTCGATTAAAACGTATTTTCCTCCGATAAATGCGGAAAGCAACCTGAAATGTGCAAAAAAGTCTTCGTTGACGGTACTTTTAAGTTAAGTTTCGTACCATTGATCTATGGGCCTGGACCGCGTCATCCCTTTCAATTAAAAAGTAAATATTGACTTAAAGCGTGAAAGAGAAAAAAAACTCGTGCGGCCTTGTCTCTTTGACAAGTACTGTCCACAAAATAGCGTTGTCTCTTTCTAGAGAGTGATCAATTTTGTGAGGCTATGGCACAGTCCAGGTCTTATTAAACCCGTATTATAAGTTTCACAACATTGGCGTTACTGTTCCTTGATTCGGTTCAAGCAAAATTGGACTTTAAGGTGAGGAACATTTTCATTTCGCGATATTTTTTTCGTGTATCCTATTCTGTTGTCCTATCCTGCTTTTGTATGTCGGTGTAGTTGTCGTAAGTAACGCGGGCTGCAGCGGGTGACTTATTATCTTACACAGATATTACGTAACAACAACAGGTGCTTAGCAAAAACATTGCGCGAGGTGCATTTCATTAAGCTCCTCCCTACAATTTAATACTCAATATTGTTTCAGTTAGACATAGTTAATGTGAATGTACTATTAAGTTAGTGATACAGTGGTATTTATGTATGATTTTTAAGCTGTGGTTATTTTTCGGTAAGTTCATATTGATCTAATCATTCCAATTTGATAACTTCAGGCAGGCTCTACTCGTAGGTACGACTTCAATATCCCGAATCATTGAGGATCTAAGGATTTTCTATTAAAGTGTATCGAAAGCAATTCCTCTTGTTAGTCTCAAAAAACCATTGACGGCTTAACTTATTTTAATTTTAATAATAATGTTTATTTTTTCCAGTCAATTTTTAACTTTATTAAATAATAAATGAACCCACAAGAGTAACAAAAACAACTTCCACCTGAATAGACTTACTTTCCACCAACTATACTCCACGCATAAAAGAAGCCTATGTTCAAGATTATGGCCTTTCTGATCATAGGTCTTTTGACTGGCCTGTTGGTCTACTAGTGGTTAGTGACCCTGACTGCTAAGCTGGAGGTCGTGGGTTCGTACCCAGGATAAAACTTTGCATGATGAGCACAATAGTTTATTCTGTGTCTGGGTGTTATTTATCTTTAATATGTATGTATTTAGAAATATATAGGTATGTTTAAGTGTACTTTACATTTGATCAGCTGTTACTCGTAAACTTGAAAGCTTGTAAGTAGGCTTTACAATATATGTTCGTAAACTTCCGCGATTTGTACACATTATAGAATTTTATTCTCTCTTTTTTTAATCTCGTAAATACGACGCGCCCGACGTTTCGACCGTATTGCAACGGCCGTGGTCACGGGTTGTCGGACAATAAACAAAGGTATTTAGCCTTAAAATAAAATATTTACGCGATTAAGACCCGTTGCTTATAAAATTCTATAATAGGCTTTACAAGGTTACGAGTAACAGCTGATGAAATTGCTAGTGAAATTAAAAGGAAAATTATCACAGCTAAGTAGCTGTAATAATTTTCCTTTTAATTTCACTATTTAAACTACAACCGTGATTTTTTTCACATACTCAACATCAACCATTTAGACACACACATACACACACACACTAGACTCAAAATTTTTTTTATTTTTTTTTCTGATCCCAAACTAAGCAGAGCTTGTACTATGGCAACCAGACAACTGAAAAACATACTTATATATTTTGTAAATACATACATATTACCTATAGATAAATATCACCTAGACACCGAATAAACCATCGTGCTCATCACACAAAATTTTATCCTGGGTGAGGATCGAACCCACGACCTCTTGCGTAGCAGTCGGATACACTCCCACTGCGCCACAGAGGCAGATTTGCACTTTAAAGCTTAATATTTTACAAACGGATTCTTAAATCTTAAAATCGTTTTTCCAACCCCTAAACTGGTTTAAAAGCATGATGGGGTAGGTGAGAAAAACATCAAGATTTTATTCTGTCACTTTGTCGGCGTATGCAAAATTACAGCCTCCTAGCACTAAAAATCTCGGAGCAAAGGTGCAGACGGACGGACATGGCGCAACTATAAGAGTTTTGTTTGGCCTTTTTTACACAAAAAATATACATTTAAACAACAACAGCACATGGTTTATGCAAAAACTAAAAGTAAAATATCTTTATTCAAAAATTCTTTACTAATTTTCTTTTTAAATCTTTATTTAAAAATAAATTATTAAATTCAGATATAAATAAAAACGAACACATTTAGTAGTACAATGAAAGAACTCCTTAACAAATGTATACCAATTCAAAAAATAAAAAACAAACCTAAAAAACGTTGCCTTAACAAATCATATGCACATAAAAGAACTTTAAGAATTACACTGAACGAAATAAATAACAGTGTAATCAAGAAATATTATAAAAAATATAGCCACACGCTTAAACGGAGCATAAAAATATAAAAAAAAACTAGGGTACATGAAACATTTTTGATAACAAAACTAAAACTATGTGGAGAACTATAAATAAAAAAGCCGGTAAAACTAAAATACATTTACAAAAAGATATACCATTGAAATCAAATTTAAAATTAAATTTAACCAAATTATAAATTGTCCCACAACAGTCTCAAACATTTTTTAACGACTACTTCCCGACTGTCGGAAGTTCGGAGCAGACCCCATCAGCCAAAACAACCCTCTAGGTCGACCTGTTGTAAGCTCACCAGTATTTTCAATGTACCTACGCACTGTAACCCAAAAAGAAATTGTAAATATAATTCGTTCCGTAAAAAATAAACACCGCTGTGGCATAGATGACATTTCACGTATTCTATTAAAACAGTGCGCTGAAAGTCTCTCTATATGCATAACATATTTAGTGAATCAAAAATGGAAAGTTTTCCGATGCCCTCAAAATATGACTAATTAAATCTATGCATAAAAAGTGTAACACTCATACTCCTACAAGTTATAGACCCATAGCCTTATTACCAACATTCTCAAAAGTGTTTGAAAAAGCCATGTGCAGTAGATTATACAACTTCTTATAAAAATATCATATTCTAGACGACCGCCAAAATGGATTTAGAAAGTCAAGATTACTACCACTCAAGCGGTTTAAATATAGGCTCAAATGGCACTTCAACACATAAGTGACAAAAAAGATGTCTTAGGAGTATTATTTGATATGACAAAAGCTTACGATAAAGTTTTGTACAACATACTTCTCGACAAACTTCATGGTTCAGGCATTCGCGGCGCATTCGCTTTTGATTCAAGTCATACTTACTTACTTAGACAACCGAAATATGATAATTCAGATAGGAAATTATAACACTGACACAAATCTTGAGAAAGGAAAATGACTTGCTCTATTCTACAGGGCACTGTATTGGAATGCGTCATCATCATCAGCCTATCGCAGTCCACTGCTGGACATAGGCCTCTCCAATTGCACGCCACTTTGTTCTATCTTCGGCTTCTCGCATCCAGCTCCTGCCAGCCGTTTTGCGTATATCATCACTCCACCTGGCCTGAGGGCGTCCTACACTACGTTTGCCGTGTCGTGGTCTCCACTCAAGAACTCGTTTACCCCAACGGTTGTCGGTTCTTCGGCAAATATGGCCAGCCCACTGCCACTTCAGCTTGCTAATCCGGTGGCCTATGTCGATAACTTTGGTTCTCTGCCGGATCACCTCATTTCTGATTTTGTCCCTAAGAGAAACTCCGAGCATAGCCCTTTCCATAGCCCGCTGAGCGACTTTGAATTTGTGGACTAGCCGTACCGTCAGTGTCCACGTTTCGGCTCCGTATGTCATGACGGGTAGGACGCACTGATTAAAGACTTTAGTCTTTAGACATTGTGGGATCGACGATGAGAAGACTTGACGTAGCTTACCAAACGCTGCCCAACCCAACCGAATTCTCCTGTTCACCTCGTCCTCGAAGTTGCTTCTACCTAACTGCAATGACTGCCCGAGGTACACATATTTTTGAACAACTTCGAGAACGGCGCCGTGCACCGCTATCGGTTCCGGTAGTACATGTTCATTGAACATGACCTTGGTTTTATCCAAGTTCATCCGTAGGCCGATGCGTACAGAGGAGTCAGCCAGGTCATTCAGCATCAGTTGCAGGTCCTGCAGCGTTTCCGCCATAATGACAATGTCATCTGCAAATCGCAAGTGAGAGATGTATTCACCATTGATGTTGATGCCCCGCCCTTTCCAGTGCAGCGTCTTGAACATATCCTCCATTGCATTTGTGAACAGTTTCGGGGAGATAACGTCCCCTTGCCTCACTCCTCGATGCAATGGTATAGGTTTTGTTTCCTGATTCTGTACTTGGACGGACATTGTTGCGGCTTCGTAGAGACATCTCATCACTTGGATATATCGCCAATCTACTTGGCATCGCTGCAGAGACTCCAGAACGGACCAGATTTCAATCGAGTCAAAGGCCTTCTCATAGTCCACGAATGCTAGACACAGGGGCTGATTATACTCTTGGGTCTTTTGTATAATCTGCCGCACTGTGTGGATGTGGTCTATGGTGCCATATCCGCTCCGAAATCCAGCCTGTTCCGGTGGTTGGAATTCGTCAAGTCTTCGCGCAAGGCGGTTCGTGATGACTCTTGAGAACAGCTTATAGACGTGGCTCAGAAGAGAAATAGGTCGGTAGTTCTTCAGCCGGGTCTTATCTCCTTTTTTGAAGAACAAGACGACTACGCTTCTACTCCACGCCTCCGGAGTTCTCCCTTCGAACAGGACAGCATTAAAGAGCTTTTGGCTATTGGAATGCGTATTGTTTTTAATTTATATAAACGACCTACCGAAAACTCTCTTAATGAGAGTAAATTATTGTTTGTATAATAGAAATAACTTTACCAGTTCTATTCGCAGATGATCTGAAAACTCAAACGCACCTAACCCCACAATACAAGAAACTAGTGTTGCCCAAATGCAAGAACAAGACGAGACTTAGCCAGTCTTGGTCTTGGTCTTGCGCCAATACACCTGGTCTTGGTCTTGGTCTTGGTCTTGCGCTCCCAGTCTTGGTCTTGGTCTTGGTCTTGCAGCAAGAGTCTTGCAAGTCTTGCAATTACCTATTAGTCTATTACTATTTATTAAAGTTTACTTTAAATCTTAGAAAAACGTATTAGAATTGGAACATTGTGAGCTTGAATTAACATAGCTATAGTAAAGATCAAGCAGATTAATAAGTAACTGAAGATTTGATAAGAAATTCGAAAAATCAACTGACCTATATGTCGTTTTCCATGGAAGTAACTGTTTCTTAATAAACATTTATGATTTATAAGCTTACATTTGCTAAAACATGTAAAAAAACAAATTAATTACAATAACTTGACTGTATTTTAAAGAACAATACTTATCTGTCTAGAAAGAGATTGAACCCTCAACTTATAAGAAATTTAATAAAAGAGTTTACGATTTATCATTTATTTGAATAAAAAATAAAATACAACACAAATCAACAGCTTTATCATTAGGTTATGATACTTTATATAATTTTTTTTGACCAAGAATTAATACAAAGTAACCATCTGGCTGACTCATCACTTAACCAATTTCTATGTTTTCTAATTACTAATGATGCTTTAGAAAATAACCTCTCAGCAGGTACTGAAGTTGCAGGTATTGAGAGAAAATCACGGGCCATTTTCGATAAAATCGGATACTCTGTCTCATGCGTCCTCCACCAATCTAAAATGTCTTCCGAGCTGGCAGTTCTTGGTTTTCTCAGGTACTCCTCCAACTCGTCTATCACTAAGCCTTGAAGACAAGATCCAGATGACGTCGAGGGACATTCATAGAGTTTATCAAAGTCTATTACGTCTTCATCTTCATCACATACTTTATTTTCTTTTTCTGGTAATTCCAGAGATTTGTTCAGTGAGTGTAGACTTTTATATTCTTCATAAAGTTCATTGAACTTGCGCAGACTTTCTGTTTTAAGTTGCTTCCCCCACATTGTCAGGTCAAAAGTCTGAGCCTTATGCCTTGGGTCTAAAATTAAAGAAGTACAATAAATCCAGTTGCTCTTCTTGTAATGTTTAAGCATTTTGTCTCGAGCTGCTTGGAAAGCTAGAATGAGCCTTTCATCCACTTCAGATCGATTAGGTTTCTCATCTAACTGTTTTACCATGGATTCAATTTTATCTAGCAAGAGATTGAATGATACAATGACTAGCGGTAATGTAACATATTTGTCTCCACCAAGTTTTGTACTTAAAAGTTTAAAGTTTATTAGAAATTTATGTAATTTTTCGAGTACCTGCCATTCATTAGCTGTGATTTGAAAATCATTTAATTCGGTGACAGAACTGCACAATATGTCAATGCCCGCTCTCACTTTTAAACCAAATCCAATCATATCATGTGTGGAATTCCATCTCGTTGGACAGTCAAGAATGGCATTTAGATTTGATGGCACGCCAGCTGCTTCACAAGCAGACTGAAACTTCTTCTTCACTATCTCACTTCTTTTTATTTTACTGGAAATACTGCGTAACTTTGTTACAGATGTACGCGAGTCAGCAATATTTGGTGCAGATTCTTCATCTTCCTCATCCTCAGTTTCGTCTGCATAGTCTTCGTACTGCTGATCTTGCGCGTTAGTGTCAGACTCACAGTGTAATGCTAAGGTCTTTAATAAATCTTGTACACCAAGGTTTAAAATGTGAGCAAAGCACCGGAAATGTTGATTGTCTGAATCAAAGTGTGGCGGCAGCTGTTTGCCCAGTTCATACATGAATTTGGTATTTGCAGTTGCGTTGTCGACCGTGATACCTTGTATTTTATCAATTATGCCATATTCCAATAAACATTCATGGAAAATCGTTGCAATATCTTCCCCAGTATGTCGACCGCGTGATGGTATAAAATCAAGAACTACAGATTGATACTTCCATGCGTTGTCTATATAATGAATAGTAACCCCGTAGTAACTCCTACCAGCAATTGACGTCCACCCATCAATGGTAAAAGACATTTTAGATGATAATTGTTGAAGTCGTTCCTTGAGATTCAATTGGAGCTCTTCAAATCGCTCTTTGACTTTCCTTCTAAGTGTAGACCTTTTAGGAAACACCATATTAGGGCAAATACGTCGAAAATATACTTGTGTAGCTTCGTCATCGAAAAATGAGAAGGGAAGATATTTTTTCACCACCCAATCAACTGTAGCTGTCGTGATGTTGTCACTGCTGTTTTCCGACTGAAACAAAACAATAAATCTTGTGTTATTAGGTTTGAGCGTATAAGAGGAGGAGGTTTGTTGTTGTTAAATCGAGAAAATCGTTAAATTGATATTTGTTATATTAAGGTTGCACTGTACTGTAATTTACTAAAATAAAGTACTTAGTTGTTACTGGCCGATTAACTGAAAATATGGGTGTTTATAAAAAATATTTAAGACGATAATTACATACTTAATATGTCGCACCCCTAGATGAAAACTGTGAAAACACCACTAACTCAAAAATACTTACGTAAGTTAATGGCGTTTTTGAAAGTATCGCATGAATAGCTACGCGGAGTTAAAATTCTTTTAACTGTTAAAAAAATATTCTTACCTGTCCACTTCCAGCGGTTACTAAAAAGCTTGTGATATCTCCACTTAATTTTGGTTTAACAGGAAGAAATATTTCTGATTCCTTTTTGTGGAAAGATATTAGATGTTTCCTTAAGCCTGAAGTGTTTCTGTTTTTCATTTTTATTTCAATCTTTTTATGTTGGCACAATTTACAGAAGGCAGTTTGGGATGCATGAATTATTTCGAAAAACTCCTCAAATTTGCTTTTGGGTCTTTTAGATCTGTGACTCAAACTCTCGTTACTCGGACTAGAATAATTTGAATCTTCGTCACTCATATTAAATTGTACACGTGATACGTTTTTAGAAAACAACGAGAATTAGTAAAAACAATTATCAAGTTAGACTCGAAGCACAGCTCAATTGGAAATGACTGGAATTAAAATAATTCCTTTATTTATAGTACGTTTCCTTGCTTTACCGCGCCGCCTCGCCACGTGCCGGCTCTATGAAAAGGATGCCGCCGCAAATCAAACAATGCCGCGTGCGGCGTACAAACACACACTAAATATTACCTACTTGTACAGACGCGACGCGTGAATAAAATAGAATTAGTGCCAATCACTATTCTTTACATATAAGTGAATGTTTTGGCGTACATCTATACTAATATTATAAAGCTGAAGAGTTCGTTTGTATGTTTGATGACAGAAGTTTTAAAATAAATAAATAAGTCCTGAACGTCACTATACCTCCAAAGTTACTATTCCTCGTGGACGAAGTCGCGGGCACAGCTAGTAAATACTTACTCTCATCATCTCTCTCAGAGATATTCGGGCTGGTAAGTAATACAAAACTCTTATCGCAGGCTTTTTATTTTATTAGTAGGTAAGTACCTACGCTTTTTATATTATTTTATTAGTTTTGTAGAATTTTTTTACACGTTTCAAGTATATTTAAAAGTGGCTACAATATTTATTAAACGGGTGATATTTGAACACTTTTTTGCTATTTTTTCTTGTAAAAACTTAAGAAATATAATGACTAAATGTACAATAATAGTACCTAAGTAATTAGTTTAAAACCATATAAGTAATCAATATTATAATATATACTTACTAGAATGAATTAATATGACATCTACTACCTATCCTTACCATTTTATCCTAATCATAATACTACTTGCGTGATCAGTATAATGTATTCATTTTCATTCTAAGCACTCTGAAACTTATTTATTCTTTGGAACACCTGTAGGTACTCTACTAGGAAATTATTTTGCATGAGTATACCTTCGCCCTATGGCGGCAATCAAATAGTGTCAAATGTTATGATTTCGGCGTGGCGGCAACGATTGTTTTAGATTTCAAAAGAAGCCGCCGGCGCGTGTATCATAACCATGTACTTCCGAAAAGCGGCAAATTTCTTTGAGAAGTAAGTACAAAACCTTTGATGCCGCATTATCAAAGTGCCGATGGTTAAAACATAACTATGCATGCACTCAGTTTGATTTTAATAGATATTTTTTTATTCGCTATGTTTATGGTATTAGTCGTAATGCGCATAGGTCCAGTTTTTCATATTCTTTGATACAGTTTTTTGCGTCTCATAGAATTCCTAAGCGTACCTACCTATACACCGAACTGTTACACCTAACTACTCAGTGAAATAGCGCTAAGTCCTAGCTGCAAGACGCAAGAGTCTTGCAGGCTATGTCTTGTTCTTGCTCAAGTCTTGCACGGTCAGTCTTGGTCTTGGTCTTGCTAAAAATACGCGGTCTTGTTCTTGGTCTTGGTCTTGCAAAAACGCAAGAACAAGACCAAGACTGCAAGACCAAGACTGAATTTGGGCAACACTACAAGAAACGTTAGAAACAGTAACAAGCTGGCTTAGTGACCACAATTTGGAAATAAATTTATTTATTTATTTATTCGGAAATTCTACATCATTTTATAAATCGGAAACATTAGGTAATTAAAAAAAGATATTATGCAATCAGCTTGAACTGATTACATTAACAATCTCAAATTATAATACAACCAAAACTTTACAATTTATTATTGTTTTTAAACTTTCGCGATTTTTATACATATTAGTTATATTTCGGGACTTAATCGCGTGAATTATTTAACGACCGACCCGTGACCACGATCGGTGCAATTCGATCGAAACGTCGGGTAAATAAAAGGTTCGTACCTTTAAATAATTCACGCGATTAAGTCCCGAAATATAACTAATATTTGCAATTTATGTCATACAAAAATCCTCCTCTTAACATAAAGACAAATTTTTGGAACACACCATTAGAAAAAATAGAAACATTTAATTAAGTTGGCATAAACATCATTGTTCATCAATGTATCAATCCATACTAATATTATAAATGTGAAAGTAACTCTGTCTGTCTGTCTGTCTGTCTGTTACGCTTTCACGCTCAAACAGCTAAACCGATTTAGATGAAATTTGGTATGGAGATAGTTCAAGTCCCGGGGAAGGACATAGGATAGTTTTTTGAGCCGCGGGCGAAAGCTAGTACACACATAAATTGGAAAACCCACATTGAATCAATTAAAGCAAAATTATCAAAGTTTAAATCTAAAATTTAGCACAGATGAAAAAACGTCTCTATCAGAATACTGTGCCTACGCATATTTATGGTTAAGATATGGGGAAATAGTGTAAATGTCCAAAATATACCTCAGAATAATAGCCTTAATAGATAACCAAAATAGCTGCAAACCTTTCTATATTAAATACAACCTATTAACACTCCCATCCATTTATATAGATGATGTAACACGACAGTAAAAGACACACACAATATAAATATCCGCCACAAAGATAGACTATATCTACCATTAACCAGAATTAACATGATCAATGAAAATCCTTATTACTACTGTATATGACAGTAAAAAATTTCAATAGATTACCCATAGAAATACAAAAAGAAACTAAATTAATACAATTTAATAAAAAAATTAAAACATTTCTTATACAAAAATGTTTTTATTCATTTTATCATTTTGAAAATGCAAAAGAAAAAAAGATAGTTATTTAAGTCATTATTTTAAATTGTACATTATTATAAACATACTGTTATATTATGAAACATGATACCTAAAATAAAAACACTCTCCTAACCCGTAAACGTTCTGTTTATATTGCAAAACTATAAATGTGTAAGTTATGTAGGTGCCTAATTACTTTAAGTATAAAGTTAAAATGTATTTTAGAAACACATTATAAATTTATACAATAATAGAATAAGATATAAACAACACGGGGGGGAGGGGAATTAGGTACATTACATGACTGTTGAGTACCACCGTTCTACCTTCCGGCTAAATCATCAGACCCCGTAAATTATTTAGGTTAGGAGTACTTGTCAAGACGAAACAAATGAGCCCAAACTTGTTATGTTTCTATATTTTAGTTTAGGAGTTCCTATGGCCACCTTCGGACTAGATCTCCAGATCTGGAGGTCTACTCTTATTCAATGAAAACGAGGTTTCGGTTAAATATGAGGTGGTGAAATACAGAGTCAGCAACATCAATTCAATCCACTCGTGTCTCAAAATCTATGGGTCGACGTCTTGTGCTTATCCAAAAACCAATTAGAATAGTCCCCATGAGCTCAAGAAAATTAAGAAAACGACAATTCATGAACTTCTTTTCAGAGAAAGAGAGTAGGCCTACAGGTCTATGATACGAGTACCTTATTATTGCATTTTCATTAAAGATACCTAGTGTATCTTTAATGTAAATGCAATAATATGGTACCATGTACCAAATTTGAGCCCAATCGAACGTACCACTAGTACTAATTTAACTTCCAAGATTGGACCCACACAAATTTACATACCAACTGACTAAGGGCAAGTTACATAAAAGCTTGTAAAGTTTAAGTATTGAAAAAACCGGCCAAGAGCATGTCGGACCATGCTCAGTGTAGGGTTCCGGTTTGAATAATTGCATCAGCAGAAGAGCCTATGTTCTTGGCACTTACGCCCTTTTGTTGAAAAACGTAGATTTTTTGGCAATAACTCAATGAAATATAAATTATTATAATCATTTTAATTTAAAGTATTTATTAAGAGCTATCTTTGTGATTTTTTCCGTAGGGTGTCGCAGCCTTGAATAATTGCATCAGCAGAAGAGACTATGTTCATGGCACTTAAGCCCTTTTGTTGAAAAACGCAGATTTTTTGGCAATAACTCAATGAAATATAAATGATTATAATAATTTTAATTTAAAGTATTTATTAAGTCTTTGTTATTTTTCTATATTTATTGGTCACACGGTTCAAAAGTTAAGGGGGCGGGGACACGATTTATGCATCTTTCGGAGCGATTATTTCCAAAAATATTCACTAAATAAGTTTATTTGAAACCTTAAAATGTTTATATAAGAGCTGTCTAATGATGTGCCACAGGTTAATGTCTGCTGAAAAAAAAAACAGCTTCGGGTACATGTATGGAGTGCCCCCCCTAAAAATATTTATTATTATTATTTAGCTATCAAAATAAGTAGCGGCTACTACAAGACACTTTTTCACCAAATTTCATCCAGATTCATTGAGTAGTCTTTGAGTAAAATGCCTGTGACATACGGACGGACAGACAGACGGACATCACGAAACTATAAGAGTTCCATTTTTGCCATTTTGGCTACGGAACCCTAAAAAGACTCTGAATATGAGCTGTCTTTGTACGACATCTCCATCGTATCGGCAGTACTATTATGTACCTACCTACTTGTAATGCTTCTATTCAATGCAAGGAGACGTTCTCTATCGTATCCTATTAGGTATAGTGGAGTCCTTGCCTTCAAAGCTAGTATATAATATGATAGGTTTAGTTTACTTTATGTTCTAATTCTTTATCAATATAACACAAGATGGGCCAATATTTTGAAGCATCTCTCAAAATTCATAACCTAAAATATCAGGGCAAGCTATTGATTACAATGCGCCGCTAGATAATATATGTTCTACCCCTAATTGAGGTTGGTCCGATCCCGCCTCGGGCCTATTCTACCCGCCTTACAGCTCCGTGCAGTAATAAAATAAGCAGTTTTTCCGAACGACATTTTATCTTGTCGCTTCGTATTCTCCAAGATTCGAGTAAATCGAGTTCGGTGCTCTTCAACGGTTTGCACTAGAATTAGCCTACGCTATATATTGGAAAATACTCTGTCAGAAAATATACCTATTTGTTTTTAAAATAACAGGAAGTTACAGAATGGAATAAAAAACGAGTAGGTAATCTTAGTTATTATAAGTAGGTAAAATTATGTAGGTAGGTAATATTTGTATCTAAACATGAAAGTACGAGTAGTGTCATTGTATTTGACTATAATTCAGCATAACATAATACAATTGTTATAGGTATGGTGCCTAACTTCATAAAACAATGAGTGACATAGTCGCGAGCAAAAGCTGTCCTCATTTTCCGTTGACTTTGTTAACAGCACAACAATTTTGTAATTTGCATTTAATATATACTGTAATGCGTGTATCAAATAAGCGCCATGTGAAGTTTTCACATAAATCAGACAGGGCATTAGAACATTACCAGCGTGAAGCTCACCGTCAACACCAGACTACGGCCATTATCTTTTTAACAACTTAATTTGTATGCCATAAAATTATATGACAAGGTATACTCGTGTAAGATTGCACGTTCATTATAAGAATAAACATGGTTTTATTCAGTTAGGGAATTTGAGAAGATTGTTGTTGATTGAGTTTGCTTTGTTTATTTCAGTTCTCGTCCTCAGAGAGATCTTTGTCTTGTAGAGGGGTATTGACATCACAAGATGTGTCATTACCAACAATTGTTTTTATTCTTTCGGGGATTTTATTATTTTGGTACGAGGGCTAGCAACATTTTTAACAGACTTCAAAAAAGTATGTTATTTATTGGAATTACGTGATTTTTACTTATGATGATCGGAAGAACATATTGAAATATTTTTGTCGTGATAACGTCTTATAAATCGACGACTGGCTCCACTCACGAAAAATTGTCACGTTATTGATTGGTTGCTAAGCAGTCACGTTATTGATTGGTTGCTAAGCAACAGGGAATGGCGATATGTCATCAATATTTTCTTATGACGTTATAAAATATTTGTCCGTAAACCGACTTTACAGACAACCATGAAAATAAAAAGTAATTTAATAAAATGATGTAATAGTACTTATAAAAACTTACACGAAGTTAACCTATTTTTTTTTCATGTCGGTGCCAGCTAAGCTTGAGCGCCGTGGGGTGCAAGGCCAGCGGCGTGACCTTTGAGTTTGACCTTTTGTCACGTGCGTAAACCAATATTAAGTTTTAATATATATATTTTTTAATATTATCTAGTAGTTTCTCGATCACGATTTTTTTGTTAGAATTTTGAAATACTTATATAAAAAAACAATGTGCCCATTGTAAAAAAAGGAGAGACTAGAAATGTATGGTTTTGGGAATATCCCCTTATTTCTTTTCAAAATTACACGATTCTATGTCAATGGGTAAACTTTATTTTTGATTCCCATGTGAGTGTCGAAAATATATGCGGCATAAGCGACGCTATCTTTTGATTACGTTGAATTGATAATAATTTCCCTTTAACCTGATATATCCATCCATTACTGAAAAAAAAAAACAGATGAACTATTAAGTGATGCTTTAAGGGTTCTTTTTTTATTTCACACCACAAAAACAAAATCAACGTAATAAAGTAGGTACTTCTAATTAAAACTTAAATAGACTGAGTGTTGTGTTTCACCAATAATATTGGCCTTTTTCATTATGTGCAATCCTTTACGTAAATCTTAGTACACTCTTTGCGTAAATCACGCACGACATACTCGTAATATCATTTTCTAATTAGATGTTTAATTTATGTAGGCTAAACATCTCTTTGACTCAAGGATTTCATGCGGTCTGTCCCCTTAAAATACTTCACCCAAATCCTTTCCAAACCCAAAGCAGATGTGAAATGAAATCTGAATATATAAAAGTATCATCTCTAAAGGTTATATTAAATCATAAAGAAATAATGAGACCTAAAGGGTCTACTTGGACTCGCGGAATGAAATAGAATCCGTTCTACCTGAGTAATACGAGGGGAATTGAGTTTACAATTGGAATTACATTTACTGTTTTGCCCTAAAAACACAGGACCCTTATCTAATCCTAATTTGTTGGAGGATTTGGTCCGAGTGCGAAATTGTTTAAGGTTGAGAGAATCTGAGGTCTGTTCTATCCTCTCTGAATGCCTCTCCAAAGTTGGCGCACGAACTGACATGCAAATCATTTGAATGCCGACTAATCTGTTTTATTGATTCTATGTTGGTTTTAAACAGCGTAATAGGCTTAGGCTCTCTGCTATGGTGTGGTATTAATATTAGTAAGCATCAGACCAGGGCCTGCTCCGGGCAAAATAAAATAATATTTGCGGCCCTTTACACTACCACATAATATATATATATATATATAGGTATGTATGTTTTTTTTTCGAGTAATTTACAACCTCATTATCATCAACCTATTTCGATTCACTGCAGTGTATAGGCCTCTCGTCTATTGTCTATGTAGGTACCTATGACCTTTTAACATATGAAACAACTAGCTGACCCGCGCAACTTCGTCTGCGTAAATTTTCCCCGTTTTTGCAACTATTCTCATTGCTGCTCCGCTCTTATAGGTCACAGCGTGATGTTATATGGCCTATAGCCTTCCTCAATGGGCTATCCAACAGTTCCTGAGAATACCGCGTTCCAACAAACAAACAAACTCTTCAGCTTTATAATATTAGTATAGATAAAAAAAAATCATCAAAATCTCTTTAGAAATTAAAAAGATGAAGTCTACTTAACTACCCTATTTTTTATGTGATTAACACCAAACTTAAAAGGAAGTCAACTTAAAACTGTGTTTAGGTTACATATTTAATAGGTTCATACGTTAAGTATAAATAAACTGCTATGTGCGAGTCGTACTAACTACATTTAACGAACCCAAAACATGCTGACAAAACAATTAATGTGAAGTGTCTTCCTTAATTTTTAACTTTTTTTATTTGTATTATTTAGTGATAAAGTGTTCATATTAACACACACTCTGTGAATATTTCAAGTGTCTACGAGAACTTATTGTCACGATTAGGTAAGATCGAGCGAAATACATCAAACACCCATTTCTTGTATTGAGCCTTTAAATGAGTAACCCTGTTTTTTCAGTGTTGTTATAGCGGCCATAATAATAGATACTTTATAGAAATTTCAATTATCTACCCATTTCCATTGATAAGATAAAGCGAAAAATATCGAAATAAAAACTTACTCTTTATACACTCTTAACACACAGGTATTAAATGCAGTTTTTAAAATCGTCATAAGTTAAATAATTGAATCATAAATCCATCTGAAGTAGATTATTAAGGAAGGAATCCACCACCCACCTTCGATCTGTGAATCACCACGATTGAAGTAGTAAGTAAATGATGTATTCACGGTAGGATCTATTCCCGGCACTTTCTTGACAGAATGTATGTTGGTCCGTCTAATATATAAAGCCGAAATTCTTTGTAAGAAAAACCTTAAGAAATACGTTTTTGTGAGATGATAAGCAAGGTAATTAGTAGAAGATTTTTGTCTTTAAGCTGCGTGACACCCTTAATTTGCCGTTCTTTATTTTGCTGCTTGGCCCGCCCTAGATCGGGCCTAGCTTCAGAGTGACGTTGCTATTTCATCTGTAAGTGTCGAGTAAAAAATAAGGATCATTGAAAGGTTAACATTTGAACATACCTATCAATGTTTTTCAAAAATAGCGTTTTGTGTCTCGTGATAATTGATCCCTAATGACTTATAACAACTTAACTCACTCAAAGTTCTTTAGACTTTATGTTTTAATGGCTTTAATCAAAAAGGTTTAAACTTCGAGTCCCAAATTACCATAATATAGCTAACAAATGAAACCTCTCCTCCTAATGGCATACTTTTAGTCAATTCTATTTTTACTTAGCACCCCAGAACTTTTATAGAACAAACATTGCTTTCAGAATTATTCCAGCGAAAGTGGTCTCCTGGAGATGGCCATTGTCTCAACTTTGTGCCATTTTCTTTGAGCTCAAATCTTTTACCAACATAAAACTGCGCAGGTTTTCTCACCATTTATATTGTTGTGTATAATTTGGTAGATGTTTTCTTAAGAATGGTGTTTGGAGGTGAAGATTGCGGTGTGTACGGTGCGTCGTAAACACGCCTTTGGGAAATATCTGACGGAACCCACGGCCGGAGACCACTTACCCCTACACCCCGCGAGTGCTGAGCCAGCGAATACTCACCGAACGTATTTTAACTCCACTCTTTTCTTCCCCGGCAATTGTTTCAGGTGTTATCGCTACCTTCTGGAGGTACGGGCTTTCTAAATAACTTTTTTATGTTAACAGATGCCGTTTAGGGTTGTAGTGATTCGGCAAATTGCGGCGTATTACCGAAAAAAAGAACTGTCGAGGTTTTTTAAAATCTTATCAATTTGGAGATACTGTAATAGTGTAGGTACCTACTGCCAAAAACATCGGTGAATGTTGGAAACATGCTTGTTATTGCGCGAGCGATAAGACTAGAAACGCTGTTAAAAATCTTAAGTGAGCAGTAACGAGATAAAATGCATACCTACCTAACTCATGTTTATTGCGATTTATGTATCGACGAATCAATCGTTTCTTGACGACTATTTCTTATTCTGACGGTTTCTTATAAAATACCTACTTGAATATTACATGAGTGTTATATTCGCTGTACCGAAAGCTGTAAATCATTTCGGTTTCATAAAAATATCTGTAGGAGATTTACTAGATATGGGGGCTCGGCCCACCGTGGGAAATATGAAAATTGGAAATACCCGCCGGCCCGATACGGCGTCAAATAAATTTCGACCCTATTTGTACGCGAACCTCAATATCGCAAAGTACAGTACTTGTGTGCCGAGTATGTACGATTCCGCAGCAAGTCACACCCAGACGACAATCTCAATGTGATTTGGAAATTGTTGAATTTGTTTAGCGTATTTAATTGCATGCGAGTAATATAGGTTCTGTATATCTGCGAGTGGATCAGAAATAGCGCCATGTAGGCATGATGGATCAACTCGGACTTCAATAAAAATACGTAGGATTACAAAGTAATAAACAGATTTATTCGAACTATTATAAACGTCCGCACTATCGATACGTGATTAAAAAGTGTCTGCCATCTTTTTCTTCCCTCCATGTCGGAGTGACATCCGACATTTACATTTTGAAGGTCAACCGTCGAAATCAAATCTCAAAAACGTTTTTATAATTATTATGATTAAGTTGAAGTTGAATTTAATCACATTGAATTATATTAAATAACGGATTAAAATAATATTGAGTCTAACAGGCATTTGAATAGATTAGACGTTGCAAATTTTTTGTGGCAAAGCAACCGATGCTACCGGGCAAATGTCACAGTATAAATATGTATACAGTACGGAAACTAGGCCTATTTATTGATATTAATACACTCACTCAAGTTCACTCTTCAAGTTTGTAGTAGTAGTGTACCTAATTATAATATTTAATTGGTTCTATAGAACCAATTAAATAATTAAATATACTCTAGCTCTATCTAGGATATGATCAAGCAATCGAATAACATTAACTAGTTATTAAATAAAGTGGGTTCTTCAGCCGCCATCTTGGATTAACATTTTCACTTCTCTATCGGCGTTAACGCCTTCGAAAACCATAAAAACGACAGTCGTTGCATAAAACGTCACTATCGACTTTGCGATTTTCGAAAATCACAAAAACTACGCGACAAAAAATTAGAAGCCGCCATGTTGGTTTTATAAACAAACTAGCTGTCGCCCGTAGCTCCGCCCGCGTGGATGTCGGTTATTGAAGTGAAATGTTTAAGAGGGGGTAGGGGGAGGGGAGGCCGGTAAATCTCACGATTTTTTTTGCAAGAAATAATTATTAAAAAAAATAATATAATTATTTAAAACTGTATTGAATTATGTAATTTTTTTTCTATAATATTTGACTGATATTGACATTCATTGCTACTCACACTTCACTGGTGTTGTCAAACAATTTATGGACTTTATTGCCCGGGTCTTAAACTATCTCCATACCAAATTTCATCTAAATCAGTTCAGTGGTTTTATAATATTAGTATGGATTTACGAATATTTTATATTTTTACAGACTTATGGTACGGTATTGATTATAAGAATAAATAATTCTTACTTTACTTATACTGTGACGCGGTGGACACCATGCGATTGTTATTTGCCGTATTGAAAAAAAAGTGTACTTTGTTGGCTTCCCCCAATATCCATGACAAGTTTTGTGGTAACTTTATTCATTTCAGGGACACGCAACAATTAAGAAATATGACAATGATTTTTATGGAGAAAATTCAATTAATCTGTGGTTTAATTCCTATCATGACTGTCTAAATAACTTAATATAGCCCTGAATTCGTTTGGCAAGGATTTTTTCTGATAAAATAAAAAAGGTTTTGTCCTTGTGGCGTGTGACCTAGTTCGGTTAGAGTGGGATTACAGGACAGACCCAATGTTTTGCCCATCAGAGTTTAATGCGTTCCCAACCGTCCCTACTCATACCATCGGAAGCCAACTAATTAGAATCTATTTTCTCTTTTCTTGTATAACGTACCACCTGTTTATATAGGGTTTTAGACGGGTTTTATAGTGATTGGATGGTCCCTATAGATTCTATATGAATTAAAGGGCTTGACTTCTCTTGGGAATTTGTGCATTTCCTTGTATTTTTTTCACCTTAGTGACTAACAATGTCTGTTTCTTGAGGAATAACATACAATTATATTAATCAGCTATTGTCCATTTAGCCCAATAAGTCAATTCTACGCAAGCCTGGTCATGAATTCGAGATTATTTATTTTGTGTGCTATAAATAAATAGTTAATGATATCTGTCTATATCTATATCTATACTAATATTATAAAAAGGAAAGATTTGATTGTTTGTTTGATTGTTTGTTTGTATTGAATAGGCTCCGAAACTACTGGACAGATTTGAAAAATTCTATCATCGTTGTGAAGCTACACTAACCCCTGGAGACATAGACTATTTTTATCCCTGTATTACCACGGGAACGGGAACTACGCGGGTGAAACCGCGAGGCGTCCGCTAATTTTTGTATAATTCTCAAATGTGCATCGTAAGAACTGCAATAATTACCCGATCGCTTTTTTTTACAACTCGCTTATTAATCCCCGCTGCAGCTATATACCCTATAAACAGAAAAACGCCATTAAAGCAGGGATATGTTCAAGGATTTAGTGCGGCAAAATTAATGCACGCAGCAAATCAATCGATCGTTAGTAGCACCGCTAAGCACGGTCGAACTACTAAGCCCTTGGGCTCTTGAATAAGATAGTGTCTGTAAGTTTACAAGAGTGCCTAAGTATTTCTCATTAACTGCAGTAAGTTTCGTCAATGAAAGTCTAGGCAGTCATCCCTTCCTTCTATGTTGTGATGTGTAGCTTGTAGTGGTAATATATGAAAGCTGGTAGATTCAACTATTTGAAGTAATTTGCGAGAACGGAGGGAATTGATCGAGAGGAAATCGATATTAAAATCGCCCATAATGATATGATCAGTATGCTCTGACCCTATAGATTCCAAAATCGCTTCGCCTAAACGAATGGATTTAGAA
The DNA here is from genome assembly GCA_945859575.2 of Herminia tarsipennalis. NCBI lineage: Eukaryota > Metazoa > Arthropoda > Insecta > Lepidoptera > Erebidae > Herminia > Herminia tarsipennalis. Next base: position 13,757,559 of record OX243846.2, on the reverse strand, counting down.
ACACAACTAGAGGAAGAGAAATTCTGCAGAAACAGAGTTGCTGGGGTCAAGGAAGAAGATGACTCTTTATAGGTAAAGTTGCTACGGATATAATGACAACTCCGCCACCTCTCCTATCGGCCTGATCATTAATAATAAGAATGAAGCCGGAGAGAATGTAGAAAGCTGGTGAGGTTTCTGCCATTTTTAAGACTATTCTGTCTATAACTCTGGCAAATATGAGTTACGAGGTCAATCAATGTCAGTACTTGAAAAGTACAACTTGCACATATTTACTGAACGGTCTACCTTTTTAGGGTTCCGTAGCCAAAATGGCAAAACGGAACCCTTATCGTTCGCCTTAAGCGGCGAATCTGCCAGCGTACACATCCCACGTTATTAAATTGTCTGTAAAAAGAAAATACAGTCGAATTGAGAACCTTCTCCTTTTTGAAGTCGGTTGAAAATACAACAGGATTTTGGACCATTTATTTCCACCTCATGCCAACCACCTTACTCACCTTGTCTAGTCGCAAAACTTTAATCTAAAAAAAATTGATGGATAAATGGATGTGTAACAATGGCAATAACTCATGTGAAACTCTTGCTGGCACATAGTCGTGTGGTATTTGGTGCAGTGCAGCAGGATATAGCTTGGCATGCTCGCCTCTGTTTTGTATATCGCAAACAGTCGATGGATTATGAAATGCAAAATCGTTTTGTTTGTAGATTTTTATTTGTATAATTATATATTAATCAACAACTAAGTACATGTTATTCAAAATAATCGAAGTGGTGAAATTCATGATGAAAATATGATGGTTTCTGACCTTCGCTATTAGATCCTATTTTTTTGTAACCTGGATAAGAAGCCCGGAACAAGTAGTGGCGCTTGTTTCCAGCTCCAGAAAAATAATTTAAGCTTTTGTAATTAATTATTGCTGGGGCGGGCTTTCCCTGCAACACATTTTGTTTGACAAGTGTGTCATGATAATTAACTGCTTGTTCAAAGTCATTTAGAGGTACCTCTGTGTCTTTTGTAGATACTTCAGGGTATTTTGCAGATAGATCAGAATGTTTTACAAGTATTTCAGGAGAACTTTCCATTATGTCTTTGTATTTCGAAGGTATGTCAGAGTATTTTGTAGGTAGTTCGGGCGTTTTTCTAGATAGTTCTGAGAATTCTGCGAGCAGACCAGGGTACGTTGCAGGTAGCTCAAAATATTTAGCTGATTTATCTATCTGTTTTTCAGGTAACTCAGGCAGATTATCAGATACCTCTGGATATTTTATGAGCAGTTCCGGGTACTTTGCAGAATGTTTTATGTATTTTTCAGGTATATCAGGGAAGTTTTCGTTTAGTTCTGGGTATTTCGCAGGTTGTTCAGGGTATTTTGCTGAAATCTCGACATATTTCGAAGGTAGCTCACCGAAATTAACAGTTTGGTCAACAGGTTTATCAGGTTTTGTAGATAGGTCGGAATATTTTACAGTGAGCTTAGGAATGCTTGCGGCTTGCTCAGGGATTTTCATTGGTGCTTTAACGTTTGAATACTGATCCAAATATTTTTTAGATTGCTCATGGTACTTTGCAGATGGTTCCGGGTATTTTGCTGATAGCTCATGGTATTTTGCAAGTGACTCAGGGTACTCTGCAGACGGCTTAGGGTATTTAGCAGAGGGCTCTTGGTATATTGCAGACGGTTTCGGGTACTTTATAGATGGCTCTAGGTATTTCGCAGATGGCTCCTGGTATATGGCCGACGATTTCTGGTATTTCGCAGATGGCTTAGGGTCTTTCGCAGATGGCTCTCGGTATATATATATAGCAGACGGTTTTGGGTACTGTGAAGATGGCTCTGGGTATTTTGCAGATGGCTCCTGGTATACGGCTGATGATTTTGGGTATTTTACAGACGGCTCCGGGTATTTTGCAGATAGCGTTGGCTGTTTTTTAGATTGCTCAGAATATTTAAGAAACCGCTCTGGGTATTTTGTCCGTTGTTCTGAATATTTTGTGGGTAACTCAGGGTATTTTACAGATTGTTCAGGATACTTTGCAGGTAGTTCGAGTTTCTTTATAGGTAGCTCAGCGTCTTTTGTAGGCAATTTTGGATATCTTGTGGGTTTTCTAGGGTATTGTGCCAGAAAATCAAAGTATGCAGAAGGTTGCTCAGGTTTACTTACAATGGGAACTGGCATTTTGACAAATTTTAAATATTGTTTTTCTGAATTTTCACTTGTTTTGTTGTTTGATAAAGAAGGTTTGAGTGATGTATTTGATAATAATAAATAATTATGTCTAGTTGGTTTATCTACGGATTGTTGATAGAATTTGTTAATTGGTGTAAGTTTTCTTGCGGTGAATATCCAATCGTCCATCATTAATTCATCATTGTTAGTAGGTTGTAAACCTTGTATCTCGTTACTTATTGGCTCTTTCTGATGGTACACTGCTGTTATATTTCCTAGTTGTATATGTTGTGTATTATCCGAAGGTCTATTCATCCGTCGACTGAGGATTTCTTCTTTGATTAGTTTATTTGGTAGCAGGTTAACATTTAAACTAGTATTAGACTGTTTTGCAAATTTATTACCTTTATTGATTTCAGTAAACGTTTTTTGTACAGCGGTTAACATATTTTCTAAGTCTTGTAAAGACAGTGGAGGTACAGTACTTGCAACTGTTTGAAGTTGATTCTCCAGAGTTAACAAATCCTTCTCATTGCTTTGTTTGTAGAGATGTAATTCGCGCAAATATGTTTTTAGTCTATTTAGTGGCGATCTTACAAATCTCTCCCAATAAGATCGAGGCGCAGAACTCTTTTCGTTTAATATACTATTAATCGAGTCTTGTAGGGAATTTGTTTCGGTTGGTTTTCTTGCTATATTACTATGAATTTTATCATTTGTGTCCCGTATTATGGAAGCTATTTGTCTACCTAGATTCATGTAAATCGCATCATTTGGGTCTAAGCTGGTAGACGTGGTAATTTCATTTCCATAATTAATAATAGGAACTTCTCCATAGTTCCTACGGCTTGGTGGTGAAAGTTGTAATTGTTTCATAGTATTGTTATTATTTAATGCCGGGTCATCAAGTTTCTGTCTATGAATAAGTTCAGTTAAGTATTTAAAGTTGACATCCTTTAAAGAATCGTCTACTTCTTTTTGATTCTGTTGTGGTTTGTATTCGGGCAATTCAATAAAGTCGGTGTTTTCGAATACTTCTTCATTACTTTGAACAGTTTTTTTGTTATTATGCGTTTCCAGCGTTTCTTTTAATTTTTGTAGCTGTAAGGAAATGGATTTTTTTTTACTTAAAGTTTCATAACATAATTATGGTAATCGATTAGTTTGGTACAATCCTTAATTTTATTTAGATAAGTAGTAATTTTAGAAAATTATTATTTAATAAATATACTCACTAATTTGATTCGCTCGGATTGCTTCGGTGTGAGTGACATTCTGAAATATTTGAAACGGCAATATTGTAAAATAGGTAAGGTAAATCATATTGATTTTAATATATGAATGATGTTAATCAGGTATTTAATTATAAGTATAAAATAAATACCTTGGTTCTGAACCACCAGATCTCATAGATATACGCTCCTCATATCTTGGAAGAGGAACTGGTCTTTTGGATTTATGCATTTTGGATTTGGTTCTTCTATTGCCTTTGAGCATTTTAGTACGTGCGTTGTTATTTTTATCAGGAGTTATCTCATGTTCATCCTTAACATCACTATGAACTTCTGGAGCCTCTGTTTCAGTATTTATAACAGGAGGTTTCTTATCATCTATAATAGGTTCTTTTTCAGAATGTATTTCAGGAGTGTTCTTATCATCATGTTTAACATCCTTATTAGATTCTGTTTCAGGACTTATAGTAGGAGTTTTCTTATCATCATTTTTATCATCTTTAATAGATTCTGGTTCAGGATTTATAACATGGTTTCCTTCAGGAGCTTTATTATCATCTTTTTTAACATCTTTAATAGAATCTTTTTCAGAATTTGTATTAGGAGTGTGATGTGGAGTTGTGGAACCTGTGCAGTCTTTCTTGTTATCTGTATAAAAAGACAAATTCATTGTGATAGCAGTATTTAGTTACTGCAATATCGTTCATTAAGTTTATATATACAGGCTGTCCCAAAAATATGCCACACGGAGGGAAATTACTTTAAGTTGCAGTTAGTGTTACTTTAACTTAAATGTTATGGTCTTCCTTTTATTTAAGATACCGTGTTATTTAGAAAAAAAAACAATAGTAATATACTCTTTCGATTAGTATCTTATCAAGAAGGGAAGAGTTTTTTTTTTACATTTTTAAGATCATAATGAAGTCTTCTTTTAGTAAATTTTTAATATTTAAGGTACTTTCCCACCATGTGGCATACTTTTGGGACACCCTGTATAACACTATAATTAGAAATATTGCAAACCTAGGACAGGAATGAACGGAGCCATTGGAGGTACTGGTACCATGGGATACATAGGCATTATCGGTGGTGGTGGTAAGCCTATCGGTGGATAATAAGGTGTATCCATACTTGGTAAAAAAATAAATGATGGCAATGGCGGTCGTGGCCTTCTGTTAAATATTATAACTTTCTTATGACCGTGGTCTCTATTATCGGTCTCTTTGTCTCTTCCTTCAGTACTACTACTACTACTACTCTCCGATGAACCTGAACTTGAAGTGTCGCTGCCACCACCTCTAGAATCGTCATCTGATTCTGAATCGAACAAACTATCATCTTCTGTAATGCGGAGTAATTTTCTTCTTAAACCGTGCACTTTAGATTTGCTTTTTTTACCTTTGCCTTTCAAAAACTTACGCGTTTTTCTTTTAGTTTTATGTTTGGGTTCCCATTCAACATCTTTACGACCTCCATTGTTTTTTTTATGATCGCCTTTTAACTTACTTTCAGCTTTAAGTTTGCCACCATTACCACTTCTTCTTGTCAAAGGTGTCTCATCACTTGAGTTATTAATGACTTGAGACTCTACAGCTTTAAAAAATTGATTATATAGCCAATCACCTATATCGTCGGTATCTTTAGAAATTTCCTCAATCCCTTCTTCTATAACATTGCTGGTTGTAGTTTGAGTTGGAAAGTTTTGTATTAGTCTTGGGGTGTTGACAGGATAAATCAAGTTAGCATCTCCCAAAAATCTGCGTCGGTAATCATCAGTTAATTTTGAACTGTAAATGTTTAATTGGTAGTTAGTTATTGTTAGTTTGTCGTTTAGTTTTATAAAATTAAAAGAGTTGTGAGAATATATCTAAAAACTATGTGTTAATCATAGAGTACAATTACACTTTTGTATTCCAATGCTAAGTATTTTTTAATATGAGAATTGTAACAAAAAAATAAAAACTGCCTGCCTGCCACCATCTAACTGGGAATATTATGTTATATATTACATACATATTTTTAGAACATAATATTCCCGGTTAGATGGTTTGATTTCCTCCCCGGTTTGTCATACGGAAGTATCGGGTTCGATTCCTGGGTCTGGACTTAAAATTTTTCCATCTTTCAAAAATGCAATTATTGTATTAAGAGGTGAGGTAGTGTATTAAGGGTTAGGTTTTTGCCATTTTGGCTACGGAACCCTAAAAATCCTTAAAATTAACAAAAAGTAATGTTTGCATTTATTATTATAGAAAGATTACACTTCATTAAAATAAAACCCAATAATATAAAAAATAAAAATCAGCAATATTTACTTTGGTTCACATATTTTTGTTTCTGTGTCAAAATAGTATCCTGGGTGACAATGACATCCAATAACACAACCGGGAATCTTATCGACGCAATATTCAAATGTACCGTGCGGTCCACATTCTGTAAACAAATATATGCTATAATAAATTATTTTTTCTTCTTCTTCTCACGAGCTTTACACTTGAAACAGCCACCTAGCTGCATTTTGTTTTCTTTTCAAGCAAAACAAAATTGTATCATGACCAGGGCTGAAGCCTTTGAAAATAGCAAAAAGTGAAAAAAAAAAAATCATAGTAGGATGAAACCCATTTGAAGAGGATATAATAAAAATGAAAGGAAAAATAATTTACGGTCGATCAGCAACCGGGAAGTGGAAGGGGTGGGTTTTTAATGGTAAAAACGGTTTATCTCGATTTCCGGCAAAACTACAAGCTCTATGGAAAAAAGTTAAATAGCAAAGTTGTAGGTATTAAAAAGATCTACAACTTTTTTCACATAATTTCAAATTTTATGTAAAAAATTCAAGTTTTTGTTTTTATCTTTTACAAAAACTTTTTTTAACAAAATTTTGTGAAACTTACCTTTTTATATTCCAAATATAGTGTATTTTTTTTATTTTAAATAATTATTTTTTTCACCTTATTTTTTGATTAAATCTCGAAAAAACATATTATAACATAAAACATATATACATACAAAATATTTATTTTTTTCACCTTATTTTTCAATCGGAAATTCTCACGTCGAAATATCTGCTTTTAAAATTGTCGACGATCTTTTTGTTCGATGAAATCTCTATTTTTTTATGATGTAAAAAATATACATTATTATTGTAAATTTTCTCAGAAAATGCAAGAAAAACTAAAAATACCTTCTGATGGGCTAACATTTTTCGTACGTCACTCAGGTATTTATGTTGTCATAAAATAGCAATAAATAGGCATCTAATATGCGTTTATGAGAAGATAATCGGGATCGCGACAACTTCACTCTGTAATTGTCAAAATTGTACTGCTAGCAACAAAAACTCTCAAGTCGGAAAATACGAACGGACGTAATATTTATTTTCTTCAAACTATATCCTTAATATTTTTCTTTATAATAATAATAGTATTCTTTATTATTCAATAAACAATAAAACAAAAAAAGGTAAATAGACAAAAGATAGGAATAATCTATACTTTTATGGTCTTCCAGTCAGACGTGATATTTTTTTTGTTACCTATATCAAATTTAAAAAATATTGACTAATTCATAAAATACAGTGCTTAGATATAGTTCACTAGAGTAGGTAGGTACTTCTGTGTAATGCTAATGACAACTTTTTATCAATTATTTTATTACTGATATGCATTTTTTTTGTCAATGTAACATGGAATTCTATGGTTTTCGAGTAATTAAAGTGTAAATTTTAATAAATAGCTCAAATTGTACTTATTGATTAAAAAATTATAATCGGATTCGAGTATTTTAGTTTTTTTGCATTTTCTGAGAAAATTTACCATCGTAATGTATATTTTTTAACACTTTCAAAAAGTAGAGATTTCAACGAACAAAAAGCTCACTGACTTTTTTAAAAAAGCAGATTGTTTGACGCGAGAATTTTCGAATGAAAATTAGGGCGATTTTCGATATTAAGTCGAAAATAAGGTGAAAAATAAATATTTTAAATACAAAAAATATCAATGTGATGTTTCGTGCAAAAATAAATGTTAAAAACTTGGTTATTTAAATTTTTACTTAAATTTTGAGGTTATGTGTGTTTAAAGTTGTAGATCTTTTTATTATCTACAACTTTGCCATTTAACTTTTTTTCTTACCTTAACCGTTTTTTACCCTTAAAAACCCACTCCCTTCCGCTTCCCGACCGTAAATTATTATTCCTTTCATTTTTGTTATATTCTCTTCCTTTTCCAATGGGTTCCATCCTACAATGTTTTTTTTTTGTTTCAAAAATTATCGACTCTGGTCTACTATTAATTTGACGTTTTCAATCAATAATTATTTAAATAATTCATACAATAATACTTAGGCCATAGCCATAGCTTAATTTTATTCGAATTTTATAACAATTAAATTTGTTCAGATAGAATTCACTATAAACTTCTCCACACAGTGATCGAGAGATTGAGTTGCCTTAAGCAATATGGATCGAATATAACCACTTTTTGTAATAACCTTATAATGATAAGTTGATAAGAAATATTTTAGACGTAACGTGTATTGTTTTTTAACAATATTTTAACATTTTCGGTTTGTAGATAGACTATTTTTGTTTATTGTAGGTACAAAGTATCGATTGTTCTCACAAGAGATCCTTAATTTATGTAAGTATTGCCTGCTCTATTTGTATAGTTTAAAAAATGTATTCCTTTTTTTACAATCGATATTTTCACATCTATTCTGATATATTAAAAAAAAACAGCTTACCATATCGAGCTACAGCGTGGGCACGTATGTGACCCACCAAATTCAGGAATGTCACTAACAAACACAATAAAACCGAAAAAAACATTAGTGAGCTAAAAAAACAATTCAAAATACCTAACTATGTTCTATCACATCAACATTACAAAGAAGTACTGGGTAAACAGTTGTTATCACAAACGTCTTGCGATTTTTTAAAACGGCAACACAAATAATACACTTATTTTTTTAAACTTCATTTTCTAGTTCGATTGTTTGCGCACACTAAACTCGTTTATTCAAATTGGACTATAATCTAGAAAAAAATTAACCTCATGTTTTAACAATGGTTACACTTCCACGACTTATTGGGTTGAACAGTGCTAAACAATAGGTGTATTGAAATGATAAGTAGGTTAGTGAGGGCTGGATTTCATAATAGTTGTTTTATAAAATACTCATTTGCAGATGTGCTGTATTGCTTTCTCTCTTTTGGGGTGTTAGCCTGTTAGTTCTGTCACCCGTTTTGGAGCGCGATTTCTTATTTCGATAATTATTTCCAAAATTACCCTAGCAGTGGAAGCTATGAGATGAAAGTAATACTAAGCGTCTGCATATGTTTTGTTGTTTTATGGTTACTTCGCCGCCATAAAAAACATTTTCCATTTTTAAATTATATAGTGCATACCTCTCAAAGAGAGTTAGGCATAGACAATCTTCTTCTTCGAATATGGCGATAAATAAGTGCTGAAATTTTCTTAATTTAAGTGTCGAAAAAAGTATTATTGCCAATGAATGTTGCCTTTGCTATCGTTTAGAAAAGCGCACACACCTTTTTTCAAGTATTCTAAGTGTGTTGTGATTTTTTTCTGATTCATGAATCTCCTCAGGCTACCGTAGAGTTTTGCTACCCTTATCTATGTGGCGCCATTTTGGTTAGATAGTTTAGGATATCTTAGAGCACTGTAATTTCATAAATTTATGGCCATGCGTGTTCTTGACGTCTGTGACCAACGACTTTAGGTTGTGTTACGCCTGGCAGGATGGATGTTACTTCTTCGACTTTAGTAGCTATGTTTCTTATCCTTATTTATTAATGTATTTGATCATATAAAACAATAATACCCGAATGAGAATTAATGAAATTTAACAAAGAAAATATAATCGGTGTCTGTTTAAATAACATGATAAGCGCGTTAGGTGGGAATAAAAAAATGTATTTGAACAATAATTTATTTCTTAATCCTAATAGTTCTTCATTATATCTACATAAATAAATTCCCCTTGCTAATAAATTAACTAAATATATCTTCAAATATCCTCGCCAATGTCAGGAATCCCTTTTAGTCCTCTGTAAAAAAAAAAGAAATGGTAAGAAGTATATAATACAATTCATAACATAACAATATTTAATGTCCCTGAGACTCTTGTCTCAAAAAATCAAACCTATAGGAGTACATGAATAATAAATTAAATAAATGTCATACCATCTATGTGAGTAGTAACACTTGTTATTCATTCATAGGAGTATCTACTTTTACGAATTTATGTGATTTAGCCTGAAAAGTGATAATTTAAGGGCAGCTAATAACGTAGCCTTCATAGAATTCCGGATAATTGCACAGAATTACAAAAATCTATTACGTTTACGTACGGCTGTTTAAACAACGCTATTTAAGTAGCAATGCAACTTGTGCTGTTTAGATGTTAATGTTAAACCAATGTGCAGGTGTTACTTTGTGCAATCGTCGGGCAGCACGCATTTGTGTGTCCTATCGTCGCGAACGTATGGGGGTATGCAGATGCAGCCCGACTCGCAGAACGGGTAGCAGGGTTGCAGGCGATCCCGCGGGTTGTCGCAGGTCACAGATGCACACCCTGCAAAGCATGCCTCGTACCTTAGGATAGAAAATACACGAAAATATTAGAATAAGGGTTGAACTACATCTGACACCGCGTATTGCCGACCGCCTCGTCGATTCCGCCGCGTGCGGTCATACTCCCGCTCTATTTCTCGCTGTAATAAATGACGGTTCTAACTTTCTAAGTGACGTTTTGTTTCATACTTACTAACAACGTTATAATAAGTCTATGTATCTATCAATTAAGTTATGTAGGAAAATTATTGTTACCTCTTACTTGGTCGGCTATTACTCGTAAGCTTATGAAGCGTACATAGCTGTGATAGTTTTACTTTTAATTTCGTTATACGAGTAAATATACCACCCAGATTATTTCACATGTTTAAAAACATCAATTTAATTGGCAGGGGGTGTGGGGCGGGGTCACTTGACTTAATAAAAATTTGTATTTTAAAGCTTAATATTTCATAAAAGCTTTATGAAATATTAAGCTTTAAAATACAAATTTTAAAGCTCTTCATCTTCCGAACCACTAAATATTAAAAAAAAAACCTATCCAACGACACTCCACACTTTACATGTAGACCATTACTGTTACCACCCGGTAAACATTTTTTTTTTAAACATTTTATTCTACCACTTGGTCTGCGTAACTTATATGTATATCCATGCCAAATTACAGCTTTCTTCGTACCAGGGTTCTCTGAGCTAACCTGGGGACAGACAGATGGACAGACGGACGAACGGCATAGCGAAACTATAAGGGTTCTTTGTTTACTACGGAACCCTAAAAAATTATAGAAGCATAATAAAGTATAGTTTGCAGTTTTATTGTAGTCGTACCTACTGACTGCATTCCAACTGCAAATTTGCAGTCGGAGTGCAGTTGAAATGCCCGTTTGTTTAGAGCTTAATACTCAAACACTACGCAGATTTAAGACTCTGTTAACACTCGTACTGTCACTATCATTTAAAGGCAAATAGTGTCAAACTTTTGGGTACGCTCAAACAAGAATCGTTTGAGAATTTGGGGATAATCTAGCTAGCAGCCCGCCCTGGCTTCCAAGGAGCTTTCTTCACAATCTAAACACGTAATAAGCTTGTATAGGTAATAGATATAAACCATCCGGAAGACATTATCTTAATTATAGTAAGAATCCCATTAAAATCCAAAGATCAAAGTCAGATATTATATTTGAGTGTTAGTAAATATTTGAGTTTTTGAGTGTTTTTCCTCTTTCTCAAAATATACTCGGCAATGGTTTAACCTTAACACGTCATCACATTGTGTCCATATTCCAAAAGATACAGATGGCTTCGGTCTAGAATAAATGAGTTGAGGTTAAGTGGGAGGTAACTGTTAAATTTATCAGTTTGAAACAAATATAGTTTGAAGTGGCGGTAGTTTAATGGGTTACGCATCGGACTCGCAATCGTGAGGTCGTGGGTTCGAATCCTATCCATTTTACTACCGACGTGAACCCACTCCTAACACAAGCTATTGAGCTTAGTTGCAAGGGTTAACAGGATTGTTAGTAATATGGGACCCACAACCACACATTGTAAGTTATCTTTTAAGAAAAAAAGACGAATAGATACCTTTCGTGTGGTCTATCACAGTTCAAGGAAATCATGGATGGCTTCTTCTCATGTTCCTTGTCACTGGAAAAAATAAATAAAAATACATCATCGTCATCAAAATTCATCGATAAATCTGTCAGACTAAAGGCAAATACAAATACACTTACATCATGTAAGAGATCGGGTGTCCTTCTCTTTCTGCAGCATTGGTCATCTGTGGTATATTGTTATCAACATCATAGTGATTGCCTCGATTTACCCCTGTTCTATAAGATGGTGCAGACATCTCAAGGTCTCTGTCTGCCATTCTCTGTCGTTCAATTGTGTTAAATGCTTTCTGCTCCTGTTCATCAATATATCTCTGAGTGTCATATTCGTGTCTAAATCTATCGTAGTCTTTGTGGTCATCTAAATTTTTCGATAAGACCTTCTTTCTCCAGTTTCTTCTCTCCTCTAAAAGAGCGTGTCTCTTATTTACATCCACATCATCATAATCATAGTTACCAGGCCGTATCGCTTGTGCGACGAAATTATCTGTAATAAATTATACTTTCTTGCCATTTTTGTCATCGTCAACTATTATTAAATTGATAAAGTTTAAATACTTACATAAAATTAATGCAACTATTAATATTTTTCGCATTTTATTATACTTTTTGTAATACGTATCAGTTGGAGTACATGTTGTTCACGGTTTTCAAAATGGCTGCTTGGTTATCGCTCCGTTCCACGTCACGGCAAATTCGCAACTAATCAGTAAAATTAAGCTTCACTTCACAAAAAAAGAAGCGGTGCAACGGATGTGACTGCTTCGGCGACTTTATCGATACTAATAAAAAATGTTGAAATAGTAGTAACAGCTATGAACACTCTTTGTTTTTTTACACTGTGCATTTTTATCTCCGGTAAGGAATGGGTAGAGTTATGTTTTGCCAGTCACCTTTACAATAAATAGATGTTCTACTTTTTGTTTATCGTAACTTTGTTGTACTTTGAAATCAATTAGTAGCTATAAAATACACATGTTTGCCAATAATAGCTTTTTTTTTAGTAGGATCTTATTTTTCACATATTTTTTGTTGTTGTATTTTTGGCGTGTACTTTTCACTAATTTTCGGTTCGCTATGTAGGTACTTCATTCCTGTTATCTTGTTTTTTTTTAATGAAGTTTGCTTATTTAGGTATGTAAACATTGTTTTAAACACATTTTTTAAGTGCATACTGTCATTTGAAAATTATTAAGAACGCATTCGCCAGACATTGTCATTTTTTTCATTAAAATTGTAAAGGTGTGATAGGATGTTAAGTATAACACTGCTGAACGGATTTTAATAAAACTTTACAGGAATATAGCTCACTCGAAAGTACATCACGAATCAAAATATGATCATCGTTCTGCCCATATCCCAACTTATTTAGGGTTGAAGCAATATGTTGTATCAAAGTAAATACCTGACGGAAAAGTATGGAACTTTTCCGTCAGGTATTTATATGTGACATAGGTATGTACCTAAGGCATATTATATAATTTATGTATGTGCATGCAAATTATGTTTGATTTATGTTGATGTCATCATGTCATCAAAATTGTCATCCACATTAGCGAAGACGTAGTAAACGACTATTCCCAAATAATGTACCACAAGTTCATGTAATTAATAAAATAACATAGGATTTGTAAATATCTACTTTTATTACAATAAATTAATTAAGTCTTTTGGCAGCAGTTCTGTATGGATCGGCCTGGATAAGTTTTCTTGGTTGCAAAGCTTTAATGGGCGGCGGAGCGATTACAATGTTAAAGTAGTTTCCCATTCTAGAGACTTCCGCACCTCGTTTGAAGTCTTCCTTCTGATTGAGGTTGATATTGTTGGTAGGCGACTCTGCTTCTCTCTCAGGGATGTCCATGAGATATTCGTCGCGCTTATTGTAGCCTCTTGTCACTCTGTTTGTGTATTTAGGCGGCGATGAAGGGTTCTTCTTGCCTGTAGGTACAGGTATTCCCATCTGTGTGCTGTAATTTAACAAAACGTTAAGTTATGATTTGCCATGATTCAGAATTAGGTTGGTACATTTCGTAAGTTTTTAAGTATTTTCTTCTGAAAGACTCCTGTAGTTAAGTACACTCCTGTAAACGGTGGGGTAAGGCTAGCACCCCACCGTTTCACCCCTTTAAGTTTGAGTTTTGTAGCCTACGTGCTAATTGTAAGGTTTCATCTAAATCCGTCGAGTAGTTTTTGCGTAAAGTAGTAGGTAACACACATCCATTCAGCCCTTCAAACTTTCGCGTTTATAATATTAGTAGAAACTATAAGAGCAAAGCCTACTGTAGATTATTTCTTACTACTATTATAAACGCGACTGTTTGGATGGACGATTTTACTCAATCCCATAACAGCTGAAGGGATCTGTATGAAACTTAGCATATCAACCAAGGTTACTTTTGAATCCGAAAAAAAAAATCAGTTCCAGCCCAGCACAACAGCTAGCATTCCAATAAATGTTGACTATACTAATATTGTAAATGCGAAAGTTGGATGTATTGTGAACGGATCTGGACACAATTTGGAACAGAGATAGGTTATTGTCTGGAATTGCATAGGCTGCTTTTTTTCCCAAAAATGTTCCCGTAATATGATTTTTTTTTAATAGCTACGCGAACGAAGCCGCGGGAATCAGCTAGTAATTTATATCGTCGAAGTGCTACGTACGGTGAACAGTCTTGCGGCAGTACACACTGGTGAGTGCGATCGTCCCTGACGTAAGGATCTTCGCACACGCAGCCTGGCTCGCAGTACGGGTAGCAGGGTCGCAAGTGAGTACGCGGGTTGTCGCACGACACCTCTGCACAGCCTCCAAAGCAGGGCTCGTAGACTTCATTCGGCCAGTAGCATGCTGGAAATAGATATAGGTAAAGAACATGAATTGATGGTACATAAAAGTATCTTCATTGATCTCGATCAGGGTGGCTAATCACACCATAGGTTAGCCAGCTACGCAGGAGATATTATAATGCACTAGCTCTCTATTTCCTACTTCTCATAATACATGACAGAGACGACCGGAAAGTGATTAGATGCAGGAACTACAGTTTAACATGCATCCCTCCATGCATGTTAAACTGTAGTTCCTAGTGCAGCATTTTTCGAAAACGGTCACTCGTTTTCAGATTTTTCGATTTGCTCCGTCGCTTCTGATACGACCGAGGGGTCAGTCACACAGAAGCGACGGAGCAAATATTAAAAAAAAAATGAGACACTTGTCGATAATATCTATAATTAAAGTAATAAAGATGAATAATTTGTTTGTTTGAACGCGGTAATCTTGGGTAATACTGGGCGATTTAGATAAAATTTGGTTTGGAAGTAGCTTAAAGCTTTAGTTTATGTCTCGATTTAATCACAGGAGCTAAGCTCCGGACAAGGGCTAGTGTTCATTAAATCAACAATAACAAAACATTTCAGTACATAAACATTTTGATTGAAGTAACGCCAATTACTAGGTATGAAGCTCTCAGCCATCGATGCGGGCGCGTCTGTAGATGAAACTGGTGAAGTGAACTACCAATCAATGATTGGTACCTACTCTTTCTTTCATTAAAATTACCTTTTCGTAAGGTCGGGAAATAAACAAGGTATTTTACCTTAAATTATTCACGCGATTAAGACACGTAATATATATATATTTTCATAATATGTACAAATCGCGAAAGATTATCAACATTTAAAAGAAGACATGTAGTCACAATCACTAAGGCACAATATAGAAAAAGAAGATCAAAATAGTGTGAATATTGAAAAATAAATTACTTAGTTTAAAAAGCTTTTAGCAACCCTCGTAACGACTTAAAAGCAATACCTATGAATCTCCAAAATACATTTTGCACCTAACGAGTGGGCAATTTCTCACATCGGCACATTATTGGGTATCTGAAGGTACTAAATCTAGTTGCGGACTAGACTTTTCCTTTTGTAGTCGTTTCCACAGGTCCATTACTGGTCCCACGGCGCTACTACATATCCCCAGACTTGCAGTGCTACTGCTAAAACTTAGACATTGTTCTTACATGAGATAAAATCGAGTATAGAATCGTAAAATACTCAGTACCAACTTTTTCTAAATCTCTTGGTATTGGAAAATATGTTCCACAGCTTAAGCGTTCTTTCAGATTTATTATTGCTTCTGAAGAATAAGACGTTTATTTCAAACGTTTCATTGTCCTTGTGGAATTAAGAGCAAGATGTTTTGATAATATTTTAATAAATGGAGAGGCATTTTTGTTTTTTCTAAAACGGAGATTACTGTAATAATTCTTCTTTCTACTTAATTTTATAAATGTGAGGATTTTAATGTTTATAACTCAATCATGAATTCCTGTTTGTGGCGTATTTACTATTAAACCGTAGGTTGTTATTATGATGATAGAGGCAAGTTGGAAACTCTGGGATATAACTTTGGTAACCAAATCAAGAAACGATCCTACAAAATTTTTAAACTTACTACTAAATAAGTAGTTAAATTATTTTCATTAGGTTGCGAAAAGTGGCTCCTCAATCCAAACGTATATTAGTATTTTACCCTATAAAATATCAAAATACCTTTATATCTTATTTCGATATGTACGAGTAGGTAGTATGAATTATTGCCAGCCATATAATTGTAAAAGTGCAGGCAAATTCAAGCCAAATCACATTGTTACTCGTAGAAGTTGGATAAAAGAAAATGTGAACTGTGAAATATGTGCGAGTATACCATAATAAAACTAATAAATATTACCTTTCATGATTTTATCTTCGTCTCTACACATTCGACGCTGAATGCCAATTGTAAGAATAATTAAAAAAGCCAAATGTTTCATTGTGAAAACTGGCACGATACAACTGTTCAAATCAGCAGCTCCTTTGTGACTACTGGCTATTGTTTTCAATTGTTTTTCTTTGCTTTTTTCCCCTTTGATTATGTTTTTGAATTGAACAGTGGTTTTAATCATAATGAATATATCGCAGGGACATCCTGGTGTGTTGATAATCATGCTGTATGATAAGGGTGCGTCGGTAAACATTGAGTGAGCCGGTTAAGCCTCGTTTGATTGAATTATTGCTTGCGTTGTAATTTCTAAGGTGGCATCGGGGCACGTACTGGCGATGCTGAAGGAATCAATAAAGTTACATTTTAGGTAACGTGGGCTTTGGTAAATTTACTTTGGGTATCGAAATACGTCAAACGGTGAACAACAGAATTATTTACTAAAACCACATGTGCGGAAATAGGTTGTTGCTTATTGTTTCATAAACAATTGTTTAAACCTTAAGACATTATACCTTACAGTTCTAAGATTTTAACGTTTATTTAATTGGAACTAAATGCGCATATAGTCCACAAATGTAATAATATACTATAGTAATAATAAAATTTTAAGTAACTCTTTGATAACAGCAATATGTGAATGTAATTGTAAACACAATCACATTCACATAATACACACATCACGTTCTAATATAAGTTTAAATACAATTTTAAATACAGATAAGCTATGCCCCTAAACATAATTTCTAGGCTGTACGTCACGATCGAGTCGTCGACCAAAGATAATAATATAAAACAGTATATACTGAGAGTATATACATAGGTATGCACAAGTATCCATGTGCTCGACAACGATCGTTCCTCTCGTGGCTGTTCCGTAGACAAGCTAGGAATTGACAAAAATTTTTTCACAACATAATCTATTAATCTCGATTAAAAGTTTTAAAGAATTTTTTTTTTTACATTTTTACAATGACGTATTTAAAAAAATAAAGTAAAATTGTTGATATATATTATCAATAAATTTTATTTAAACTTTTTAATATTTATTTTCACCGGCTAAATCTGATCTTGTAAATTTGACAATTCAAAACATATTTAAATAACACTGGGTTTGAAAAAAAAAACTGAAAATAATAATATCGTGAGCCCGCAGTTACAAAGATACGTTGTAAAATTTTCATGAACTGTCAAATGTGATCTATTATATTGGCCCTACTGTAATATCAACTATGACCAAAGACTCCTAGTATAATGTCAGAAAATTAGGTTTTTATTTTAAATTCTGTTTAACTGTTATTAATCCGGCCCTAGTTAACAAATACGCGCGTGTTTCGCGTCATGTGAACGCAGTAACAAAATTGTCTCGCGCGTCTCACTGGCGGTTAATTAGCCTCATCTTTAGGGGCTCTAAAGACATTACAAACAGTATTATTCCCCTAGACTAGTATATAATGCAAGCTAAGCTAAGCTAAGATATAATGGAAGCTATTCCCATAACATACAGCCTCATCCTCGGCATTGCCACAGCAACGGAAAAACATGTAGGGTAACAGCCGGACACATAAGTGCCAAAATAAGTTGGTACATAATGGCAATAGCGAAACCGCAGAACAAGGAGAAATTCAACTACCAACGTTTATCAGTATGAAATACATTTGTTATTATTACTTTTTCTAAAAGAGATAACTAGCAATGTGGGATTGAGTCTCACATTACTAGCAATCTTGTTAACCCCCCCCTCAGCTAAGCTCAAAGGCTTGTGTTAGGAGTGGGTTCACGTCAATAGTATAACGGGTAGGATTCAAACCAAACCCGCGATTTCACGATTGCGAGGCCGATGTCTTAGCCATTAGGCTACCGCCGCTTCAATTTCATTATATGCATTTTGAGATAATATTAATCCGGAATTATATAACCTAACTAGCAGGATATAAAGACGTGTCACAGAATAATCTTAATCTTTAAGGGTTCCGTTGCAATACGTGATAACTGGACATGAACGAAACTTTGTGATTCAAAGAAGAAAAAATGTGCGAGCCATAATCCCTGCCTAATAATATCGGAGGAAAGAGGAAAGACATGACAGTTTGGACAACCAAGTCGTATGCCTAGAGATAGATTCAGTCGAGAATTTTATAAGTATAACTATTAAATTTGAATTTTCTTTGGCGGAACGTGACGAACTCTTTTTCGTGCGTGCACCCGGTCATCGATTTATAAGACGTTATCACATAAAAAAAAAGATGTCACAGGCATGGTATGCCTGAGCGCGTGAGAATCTCCCAAATTTTTTAACAGCTCCTCCTAAAATATTATCTTTGAATACTTAATTATTAATAAAAAAATATATATATATATACTTTTTTTACTAGGCAGATAACCTATATGTAGATGAATAAAGACTTAAGCTGGTTCTAAAGTCCTTTGTATTAAAAAAAAAACAGGAACCTACCAACATGTATAATGTTTCTAAACAACAACTCTTTTTCCTCGGTAAAGTGCAGTCGCGGAATGAAAATGTTCGTCAGTTTTCAAATACACTCATTTAACGCTTTGCAAACACATGTTACCTTCTTAAACTATGTATAACAATAGACAGTTGTAAACTCGTATGTTCTAAATTGTGTTTAACTGGTTGACAATAGAGTTTAAATTTATTCAAACAAATATTCCTTGACTTGTTGTTGAACTAAAACCTCTCAGATTATTAGCTAAATTAATAGATAGAACGTATATATCTGTTTCATTATACCCCTATCACCTTCTGTCACTGATTGCAATACATAAAAATAATGTGTTAAAATAAGACAGATATAGCAGTGTTAGTTCCGTCAAAATAACGTTCTTCTCACCCATGGTTTCCTTTGGTTCTCTTGACGCGAAATAGACGTATAATGATATTGTTGTTTTTGTTAGCCGTTTTAACGGCTAATTTCTGCCAGTGTCAAGTATTTACTATAATTGGGTAGTTGACTACAATTAAGGTTAATTATTTTATACTAATCAGGTAATAGTAGATCTTAAAATGCTCTGAAAATAACTGTTCTTTTACATTTTGATATATTTTTGAATTTATAATCTATTTATAGTAAATGATTTGACAATAAGAACTTATGACGTCATAGGTTCCTATTCCATGCACATTTCTATAAAGCTTGTCGTTTTGACATTTTATAAAAAAGACTGATTTGACTTTGCAGTCAACATCCCTATTGCACACTTTAGTTGTGTCACAAAGTCTCATTCTTATCCAATTATTACTTATTCAATTCAATTTATACAAGTTATACTCGTTAAACTTGGAGCTGTAAAAATAATGGCATGTCAGTTTCAACTCTCTGTTTAATGTTAATAATTTCGTGCTATCATTCGTGTCTGTCAAGAAGCAGTTAGCCAATTTTCTCAGATATTACTCTACCTTGAAATAAAAACTTTTTCGCATGTGGTTGATGTGTGTCTACTTTCTTAACGAAAAAGTTATGATTTCAAGGTTCCATCTATTGCTTTAGTTGCGTTCGTTTCAAGCAAAATTGGACTTTAAGGTAACGAACATTTTCATTCTGCGGTAAAACCGTTGGCGCGGGTTGAATTGCGAATCTTCGGATTCGAATTTTGAATAACATTTTTATCAAAAATATAAGGCAGTTTTTAGGGTTACCTAGACAAAATGGCAACAACGGAACCCTTATAGTTTCGTCATGTCAATCTGTCTGTCCGTCCGTCCGTATGTCACAGGCATTTTACTTTTTTTTAGCAAACATCAATGTGTGGCACGTTCGATAGGGCTTTCAAAAACATTTTAAGGTTTCTAATGAACTTTTATGATTGAATGAATATTTTTGAAAATAATCGCTCCGAAAGTTGTATAAATCTTGTCCCCCCTTAACTGTTGAACATTGTGACCAAAAAATATGAAGAAAATCTCAAAGGTAGCGCTTAATAAATATTTTAAACAAAAATTATTTTGGATCTAATCGGATATACCGTTATTGAGTTATTGCCGAGAAACTGCGTGTTTCAACAAAAGGGCGTAAGTGCCATGAACATACGTTCTTCTGCTGATGCAATTATTCAAGGCTCCGCAGCCCTACACTGAGCATGGTCCGATATGCTCAATTTCAGTTCTGTATCGTGAATTGATCACCTTCCTTTTACACATTAATAAAAAAAAGAACAGAACGTACATCATAAAATAACACCACATTAACAATATAAAAAAGAAATAAAAAAACATGTACTTTTATATAATTATGTCGAAAATAGGACCTAGTTCAGCACATACCAGACACTGGTTTTCAACTAATGTATATGTATAACGTATGCTCTTTACATAAATAAAATATTTTCTGTAAGAAATGCTCACAAAAAGGGCATTAAGGTAACGTAAGCTCTACTCACATTTTATGAATCATTGGAAAAGTATTAACACGTTACGTTCGTTCCCGTGATATAGCTTAGTAGGATATTCATTTATTCGTCTGTGAGCGGAAAATCATTGGATGAAAGTCGCAATTGTTTAAAGATTGGTGAGGCAAGCGATATATAATCCATAGGAACATTTTGTATCTGGGGGGTCTACATACTTGGTTTTGTACAGCAATTGTTGTCTTTTAGGCGTAGGATACGTCCCGTCTCGTACTTAATTTAGAAAGAAAACTTGGTAGTTAGTAAATAGGCAGAGTTTAATGAGAACTAAACGTGCTTTTAACCTCTTACCGCATGCCAAGCCATTTATGGCTTCCCGTTTTTAATATTTTTTTATAGTTTATCTAAATACTGAAATAAGAAAACAAATATTGAATAATGTCTATCATTTCTCAGTGAAACGAAACATATTTTTTTTAATGTGTGGTAAGTCTATGGTTAATCAAATATTTGAGGTTATTTGATGCGCGGCCGGCTGTTGAATTGCAACAAATTGAATAATAAACACATTAATGAAAAACAAATATAAAACGGTGAGTGAATAAATCAAATAAAATAATTATATAATCCTTGAATCATGCACTATGACGAGTGTTAGTTATTTTTGTGTTCATGTTTGTTTTTGTTACATTTTTGAGCCAGTTTTTGTAAATTCCAAATATGGCTTCGTATGCGTTCACGCTATAGTACTGTCAGTCATATATGGCTTTGTATGCACTAAGGCTTATCTTCTTTTGTTTTAGAAATGGATCCTTCTCGCTTTTATGGATGTTCTAAGCATGTAAATCCTATCCCTGGTGATGGCTTTTTGAGTGATGACGACCTTGTTAGCGATTCAGACCCAGAATACGAACCTTCCTCTTCTCATTTACCCAAAAAGAGACCTGTCCTCATACCTGAGTCTGACTCAGAAAGCTCTGACGACGACATACCTTTAGAGAAATTACAATCTAGTAAAAAAAGGGTAAAAAAATAAAAAAAGACCTGGTACAATGGAAATCTGACAAAATGGAGCCATACGATTAGAATCTCCGGCAGATTTATATGTAGTTTATTATATAGATGTAGTTTCTCCCCAAGCTGTCGATGTTTATAACCAGCATATGGGAGGGAGTCGACTTACTAGATTCAATGCTCGGTTATTATCGAATTCACTTACGATCACGTAAATGGTACAAAAGGATCTTCTTTCATATGATAGACTTGTGCATGGTTAACGCATGGCTTTTATGGCGCAGGGTTAATGACAATATATATATGCCCCTATTTGATTTTAAGCTTGCAGTTTCCGAAGATATGCGTAAAGCAGGCAAAGTTATTTCCAAGGCAAAAAAACGTGGTCGTCCAGCAAGTCTCTTGGGAACACCGACATCGTCGAGAGCTGGTACTCCAAACAGTCTGCCAAGTTCGCCAGTACCCTCGAAAAGGTCTCGCAAGGCTCCAGCCAGGCATCAAGATTTACCATTGAATACAGTGCGTACTGACAACGTTGATCACTTTCCTATTTGGATCAAAAACCAACGCCAATTATGTCAAAACTGCTCAAAGCTTCGTTCTTACACTGAATGTGAAAAATGTCAGGTATTTTTATGTTACAATGAGAAAAGAAACTGTTTTAAAGATTTTCACAAAATATAATAACTGTGCATACGAAGCCATATATGGTTTCAGTCCATTTTACAAAAATGCATACGAAGCCATATATGGCTTCACTATATAACTTCTTATATAATAAGTACATTTTTTTTTTTCCTGTTTCTAGACTTTAACCAAACATAAATAAAGACTATTTACATAAAAAATATTTTTTATTGTACATCCTTCATAATTCATGCAGTAAGAGGTTAAGTATATCATTTTCGGATTAGTATTCAGCAATGTGCTTTGTAACAACGACTTCCAAGGATATCCATTATCCGATCATTCCTTAGCTCACACATCAATGAGGGCTTCCGTTTTTGTATTCACTAGTTGGCGCTACTGTTAAGGCAGGTCGTATATCCTAAGTCTCTAGTCAGGTCTGGCTGTCAAAGTTTAAGTTTTATTTAAATCTCAGATATAACACTAAAAAATGTGTCGTATCTATAAATATCGAGCATGCTGCAGTATTGCGCTGTCCTGTTTTATTCGGTAAAAGAAGAACATAGTTCCCAAAAGATAAAACAGAGACAGTTTAGTGAATATGCGCAAATTGTACACTGCATTGACATTATTTTTAAAGCACTGACATTATTTGACCCGTAACTCACATTTACCATAATTCGTCTCAGGCATTGCAAAATATTCACAACAATATTGTACTTAGAAATCATCATTAGCCTATCGCAGTCCACTGCTGGACATAGGCCTCTCCAATTGCACGCCACTTTGTTCTATCTTCGGCTTCTCGCATCCAGCTCCTGCCAGCCGTTTTGCGTAAATCGTCACTCCACCTGGCCTGAGGGCGTCCTACACTACGTTTGCCGTGCCGTGGTCTCCACTCAAGAACTCGTTTGAAAACCCCAACGGTTGTCGGTTCTTCGGCAAATATGGCCAGCCCACTGCCACTTCAGCTTGCTAATCCTAGGCTATGTCGATAACTTTGGTTCTCTGCCGGAAAGAAATAGATAATTTTTAGAAATAGATAATTATTTAGAAATTATCCTGCGTAACCCAAACCTGCGTAAACTATGAAATTAAATTGTCGAAGACCTCCCCTACGCTAGCGTCTTTAGCGGCGAATTCACACGCGATTCACCTCATTTCTGCTTACTCTAGACTAACGAGTTCTATTAGGATGAGATATTTTGAATTTTTGCTAGCTAAAACTCAAAAGTGGCTCATCCTATTTGAATATTTATTTGTTTGATTGGCTTTACTACGAGCTGGTTTAAAACACTCGGGAAAACCGTAAGGGTAGATGAATGTCAAGTCAAATCAGTATTTTTTTATGAAACGTCAAAACGATGCGCCTTGTACATTTATATGATATACAAAACAATGGCGTCATTCTTTTGTATGGTCAAATCATGTAGTTTCAATGTTTGTTTTGATGTTTATAAATTCATGACAACGTAAAATTGTAGAGAAAGATTGTTTTCCAGAATATGTTTGCAAATGCTATTTCTTTTATGGTGTAAAATAATTTATTGTTATTGTAGTCATCTATCCAATTCAACATTTGGAATTTAAGGTGGAACATATCACTATTATATTCTATTTGTAGGTAAGTAGTATGAACCAAGTTTGACGGGTCAATAGTATGTACAACAAAAATGTCGTCGCTTGTGAGCCGGTTTAATATATATAAACATAACTTCTATTTATTATTGAATTTGTGAAATAAAAATTGTCGCAATTTTGTCGGTTGGATTTTTATGTAGTGCTTACGTTAGGTGTGTTATGGGTTGGTGCACTGCACTAAACAAACAAGTGTAACAAGTGTTTTCTATTGATCAATAAATTTGTCGGCCACAATAAGTGAAGGGATCAAGCGAAAAAACAAGAAAGTGTTTCGTATGTTTTTGCTAAATTATATCAACCGGTTTGCGCTTTATTTCTTTCTTGTGAACAAAAAAAAATGGTTGTCTGTAAAGTCGGTTTACGGACGATAATTTTATGTGATGTCATAAGAAAACAGTGATGACATTGAATAAATAATCATGCCTGTGACAGCTTGTTTAATTTTTTTTATTTCCAATTGTATTGCATGTCGCTGCAATCGCCAAACATTGATGACATTGTAATAAACAACCATGCCTGTGACAGCTTTAGTCCGACGGCTACAATACTTCAACCTATCGGCAGGCGGAACGTGACTGTGACACTTTTTCGTGCGCGCACCCAATCATCTATACTAATATTATAAAGCTGAAGAGTTTGTTTGTTTGAACGCGGCAATCTCAGGAACTACTGGTCCGAATAGAAAAATTATTTCATTGTTGGATAGCCAATTTATCGAGGAAGGCTTTAGGCTATTTAACATCACACTACAACTAATAGGAGCGGAGCGGCAATGAGAAATGTTGCAAAAACGGGGAAAATTTACGCAGACGAAGTTTATAAGACGTTATCACGTCAAAATACCTATTGGTATAATCGCAATAGATTATACCAATATTTGAATGACGAATATTCGAACAAAGATGACAAAGACAGTCCAGAGATAGTACAATGAATAGACGATAAATTGAGATTCCGATCTCTTTGGCCTTCTATGCTATACGTAGCTAATCTTTGTTTCACGTGCCTTAACAAGTACCGATACCTACCCATAGGACACGAAATACCTAAGGTTCATATCGCTATTGCTCCAGCAACACTTATCTACCTAAACATTGTTCATGGACACGGAATCTCGGAATACCTTCGTAACACAGTGGTCCGAAATTGCGTATCCAGCCATGTCTGTGTATGCGTTGCTCGAGCGCGTTAGTATGAAGTTTTTCTTTTATACTCTTTGTGTTTCGTGCGGTTGATTAGATTCTTGTGGAGAGAAATGTACAACAATCTTACACAACCCATATTAATATTATAAAGCTGAAGAGTTTCTTTGTTTGTCCGTAGTTTCTGCGATTACCTATCATGGTCATCGAAATGAACATGATAATCTCAGAAACTACAGATTCGATTTGAGAAAATCCATAAGTGTTGGATAGCTAATTTATCGAGAAAGTCTATAGGCTGTATGACATTACGATACCACCAAAGCGATGTATCAATGAATAATGTTGCAAAAACGGGGAAAATTGACGGAAATGAAGTTGCGCGATATTATTATTATAGAACTTTAGATGATTAGATTAGTTCTTATTAAGGTTTCTTATTGGGTACTAAAGCATTTAAATTAAAACAGCATATAGACTATACATTAACCCATGGAGGAAAACTAGTAGGTAATGAAGAAATTAAAAGAAGGAAGTCACGATATTAATATGTGCGTTTTTAATCGAAAATAATTGGCTTCTAGAGAGCCATTATGTACTCGAATAATTTTTGGTATTTATTGAGGGCCTATGGTTGGATAGGTCTGAAACAGCGGCCCATTTATGTTTGGTTTCACGGTCCGACTGCTATGAATAAAAACAATGAATGAGTGGATTTTTGTTTTGCGTCGTTTCGGCCTTTATTTGGGAATTAGGCTGTATAAAAACACGAGACCAGTTTTTAGTTAAATTATTAACCTAACATTTTTCGGAAGCTTTTTTAATTACTAATAGTATGTTTTATATTGTTAGAAAAACTTACTTGCTTAATGGAAGATTATAAAATTTGGCAATAATTTACTAGCCACATGGTTCGTAGTATATCTGTGAGTCGCTTTCATCGACCAACGGATTTGTTTCATAAAAAACACATTTTTTCGGGTTCCGTAACAAAAATGGCAAAGCGGAGCCCTTATAGTTTCGCCATGTCCGTCCGTCCGTCCGTCCGCAGCTTTGCTTAGAGACTGTTAGTGTTAAGACGGTAATTTTGTGGATACACATATTACTTACGCCGACAAAGTGAAAGAATAAAATCTTGTTTTTTTGTCCAGCCAATATACCTTTTTCTCTATTACTCCACAAGGGCATGACAACAACATGGTATGTTGAACTAGAACCGATTAAAATATCATATCGGTCCATATCCATATGTAATTATGTCCTTTGCGTAATAGTTGTATAAAACATCTTGTCACTTTAACCGATTGCTTAAGAGCCACCTTTGTGCATCTTAATTTATTGAAATTAGGTTTGATAATAATAATGTTTTTAGGTCTGAATAAATGAAATAATAATAAATAAAAAAGCATAATTTCATTAATTGAAGAAGTGTATTTTGTCATTTTATTTTATTTATAAATAAGTTTTATTTAATACAAAAATCATTGTAAAATTACGACGTTTTTCGCAAATATTTTCATCAGTTTTTATTTTTTTACAATTTTATGTTAAAAAAATGTGGTACATTATGTGTTATCAAATTTATTTATCTGATGTTTTGGTAATTTCTATAGTGTAGTAAAGAGGTTTAATGAAAGAATTAGCCATTTTAAAAATACTCGTAGCTATACACGTACTTTCCTTAACGCGGTGTGTGCGTGGATTTTTATCACTAAAAAAGAAAAGAAACAGTATTTGTAAATGTGGAACATTAACTGTAAATATTAAAGAGTGGTCTATTTTTAACATGTATTTGACAGTGTAAAAGTAAGTTGACAGAGAAAATTAAGCGGTTGAAAATGCAGATGTAAATTTAATGCGAAACGCCTCATAATAAAAGATAGTTGTTCGACGACGTTTGAACCGATTTGGAAACTCTGTGTTTGTTTGAAAGGGTATATGTACTTTCAAGATTGGCATCAGGTCAGGATCGGATAAAGGGATCCTGGGAAATTCGAGGAAAAGCTTTGCGAGTGTAACTGATGATGAATACAACAGTAACTTAGTGGTTTTTATCATTCACTAGCAGTCCCGCGCGACTTCGTTTGCGTAAATTTTCCCAGTTTTTGCAACATTTCTCATTGCTGCTCGGCTCCTTTTGGTTGTAGCGTGATGTTATATAGCATATAGCCTTCCTCGATAAATGGGCTATCCAACAGTGAAAGATTTTTTTTAATTCGGATCATTAGGTTCTGAGATTACCGCGTTCAAACAAACAAACAAATAAACTCTTCAGCTTTTTATTATTAGTATAGATAACGAAATAGAAGAAAAGGTGTGGACAGAGATGGATAAGGATTGTAAAAGATGCTTTACTATATTACAAGAAAACTATACTTATAACATAAAATAATCAGTTATTTTTTCTGTCTGTATCATAAGACGTATAGCGCATCCTTGTTATTGTTAACAAGCCGTTTCTTGTATGTGGAGGGAAATTGAGCCGTTCCACATTTACGGGCGAGGAGCAAGATCCGCTTGGCGAAAAATAGCTTACCCGATAAAATATGATTGGGTACGATCATTTTTATTACTCGAGCGGTGCGTACCTTGGAACTAGGCTTATGTTTGTAAATAAACGGTGCGCCTTGAAGGCGGAGTGCACATTCTGTTTTGTTTCGTTGTAATTATGTTATACTTTGTAGTGGTGTGAGGGTGATAGGTATGAGTATTACTGCCCAAGCTGTATAAAAAAAATATTAGGATAACAGTGAGGAACTGTAAAATGGTGGCAAAATCGTCATTTATACAACTCCGCCGTTTAACATTTGAATTTACATGAAATATGTTTAACATCCATTGACCGATTCTTCTGAAGTTAAAATGCACTATCCGGTTCAGACAGGTATGTGGCAGTACCCACAAAAATGACTTTTTTTATGTAATCCTATCTTGTTGTAACAAGATAAGTTCTGAGTTCTCACAGCTGCTAGTTCTTTATACAAGTTCCCAATATTTTAAATGTAGGGCTGTGGCCTGCCTGGCATAATCACCTTGCCGGGTTGGAGGATTCTCCTTTTGTGTTGGAGGGACGTAACAACTTATCCTTCATAGATTTATTTATTTGGATCTAAAACAATTTTTTTTTTTTTGTAATGTCAAACAGTGATGTTACAGCGATGTTTCTATTAACATGAAGACACTTTGTTCTTGTGTTCTTTAAGTACACTGCACTGCACTGTTACACTATATTGGTCACTACACTAACTCAAAAGGTTTGGTCCTTTTCAGCCTTCTCACAATGTCTGTTTTGTCAAGGAGCTGGATAGCCTTAATATTCACATGGTGATGAAGTGTTCATGAGCTTCGGCTATTTTTTTATAGTGCTGGCGACGAGGTTCAATTTAAGGTCCCAATGGAGATCGTCCATTCTAATATACCAGGGCGCGCTTTCAAAGTAAGTACTCAGAGTAAAGATCGTAAAGATGCCTCTGAGTACTTTATTTTGGAAGTATTGAATCATCTGCGCGTTGCTCTGTTTTGTACATCCCCACCCTTTAGGCGCGATTGGTCCAATTCGCGATTGGTCCAATGTTCAAAAAAATAATGTTAAAACCGCGAATTGGTTGGTCCAATTCGCGGTTGGTCCAATTCGCGGTTGGTCCAATACGCGGTTTGTACAATTCGCGGTTGGTCCAATTCGCGATTGGTCCAAAATGAAAAATATTTTCGGAAAACTGTTCATTTAAATTAAATGAATAAAAGAATGGACAGTATTACATCTATATAAAATTTCATCATAATAAGACGTATCGGAGGAGGATGGTAACTTTTTAAATTAGAGGAGGGGGAGGTAAACAGTAATCTGCTACATATTCTCATACCTACTGAATCTAAGTTTCTACCGCATTGCAACGGCCGTTGTCACGGGTAGACACGGCCGTTGAGTAAAAAGTAGTAAAAATATACTTTATTTGGATATAATCTGATTTTTAATATTTTATTTCATACAAGATTACAACTTTATCAGTTGCAAAAACAAAACGCAAAGGACATAATTGTACCTATCATCAAATTTATTATGGGTACGTATTAAAAAAAGTGGTGTTTGTCACAACGAATCTGTCAGGTATTGTCATGTGTTGTTTTGATTTGTGACATTAGTCGTTTTATTTGTTTTACTTGAAAAATTCAGTATATAATGAACGAAGCAAATAATCAACAGTTCTAAATTGTAAAAAATAAACGTGGTAATGATACATTGATTTATAAAAGACATCGGTAAAACTTAAATTTATATAATAATAATAGAACTTCGTTGTGGAGGTACTTAAATTTATTTAATATTTTGTTTGGTTGATTTTTACAAAGTACAAAACTACTAATTATTTCTAAGAGCTTGTATCGCAGGATATAATTTGTAATATGATTATGAATAAGTATAGTACAATATGTACCTACATAAAAGTGTGTTATTTTTTTATTTTAATTTGAAAATAATTAATATTGGACCAACCGCGAATTGGATCAATCGCGAATTGGATCTATCGCGAATTGGACCAATCGCGAATTTGACCAACCGCGAATTGGACCAACCGCGAATTGGACCAATCGCGAATTGGACCAACTGCGAATTAGACCTATCGCGAATAAGGTGTATTGGACCAATCGCGAATTGGACCAATCGCGCCTAAAGGATCCCCACAACTGGATACCATAGGTCCATACTGGCTTAAGAACTTGTTTGTTCAAAAGTATTTTGTTGTGTACTGATAAGACTGAGTTCCCTGACTGTTTTCCCAGTAACTAGTACATCTTTTTGTAACGAGGTTCTAATTCATCCCGTTTCTTTTTGACATGAGTCTTCCAGCGGAGCCTTGTGTCTAGTGTCATGACCAATATTTGGTAGTATTTACATAGGGTACAGTTAGGTTTTTATAAGTACCGGGTGATAATTTGTTTAGGAAGAGTTAGGTACCTTTTTTTTTTTTTTTTTTTTTTATGGTCGTAAAAAATGCCTGACGCACACCTCCAGCACCCGGGGCAGACGCTGGAGGTAGTGTGGGACCTGCCCCCACTAAAAAATCGGCCGTGTACCAACTCGCCGCCTTCACACGGATAGGCCGCCGGAATTTGCTATTCTTCGGCGGACCCACCCAGCGGCATAGCCCCATCGGGCATTCCTGCTCCTGCGGCGTCCTGGGTACACACAGAACGCCGCCATCGCGAAAGGCCGCGAGCGTGGGAAACTTCCCCGTCCATCACGCCCACAGCCCCACCAAACGACGTCACGCGCGGCTGCGCCTCGACGTCGCCCGGTTCGCCGGCGACGGGGCAGACTATCCCCCCACGAGATGAAATTCCCGCAGGAGGGTGCGACCGCGTCCTGGACCCCCTATCGCGCAACGCATCCGGTACCCCTATCACTGACGACAGGGGCGAGGAGCGAGCACGTCTAAGGGAGTCCGTTAGGTGGAGGGTGGAGAGGCTTGAGAGGGCGCCTCGTCTTCACCCTCCTCCATCCGCACCGGAGCCTGAGTGCTGGGGCCAGCGTTGGATTGTCTGGGCCCGGCGGGCGATTGACAGGAGGCCTTAGGGGGCCTACACCCATCTCGTCCCATCATATGATCGGCGGGCTGCTTGCCCGCCGCACACGCGGGGCAGTGGGGAGTGGCAGAGCATCCCGCCGCCAAATGCCCCGGTTGACCGCAGCGTTTCCCAGTAACTAGTACATCTTTTTGTAACGAGGTTCTAATTCATCCCGTTTCTTTTTGACATGAGTCTTCCAGCGGAGCCTTGTGTCTAGTGTCATGACCAATATTTGGTAGTATTTACATAGGGTACAGTTAGGTTTTTATAAGTACCGGGTGATAATTTGTCTTTTTGTTGGTAAAATCTATGTGCATTGATTTAGATTCATTGAGCTTTATCCGCCATTTCTTCGTCCATTTCGTGATGGTATTTACTGCTGTTTGTAGTTTCTCTGTAGCTTCCTTGTGAGTTGCCCCTACAGCCGTTATGGCTGTGTCATCAGCAAAGGTTGCAAGAGTTTTCTATACTCGTCTCTGCTTCTATATATATACAAATAAATAAAATTGAAGTGTCTGTTTGTAATATCAAAATAACAGCTTTTCCTAAATGCATATGAAATTAAACATGGTGCTTATAACAAAAACATGCTTTAAACTTTTTTGTCTGTCTGTCTGTTTGTTTCGGGTAATCTCCGAAACAAACAGACGGGACTTTCACTGTCAGACACCTGATGATGTAAGGAGTAACTTAGGCTACTTTTTATCATCACGCTAATGTCCATAGGGATTGAGCAGCACTGCAACTTCACGCGGACAAAGTTGCGGACACAGCTAGTAACAAGTATAGCAAGTCGTACTTACTAGCTACATTAAAGCCAGATAGACTTTCAATTCAAATAAAAACAAAGACAATATCTTTTATATCCAGATATTCTATCTGACCGGATTTTCGATTACTTTCTAGCGTTTCCAAACAGAATACAAATAAAGAAGCTCACTTCCAATCAGCAATATTTTCCGATATGTTTCTTCTTAATTAAGTTCATGCATACGTTTAGCAATTTCCTCGTAACTCCGAGTTATACATTCCCAGCACGCGCAATACAAATTACAAGTAAAACGATCTGCTGTCCCTTTAAATAGACGTCTTTCGATTGAACATCCCTTTCCTATCAAAACAAATATTAGCCACTCAAACAACTAATGCGAACCTTAAGCTTAGATTCATAAGGTATATAATGGAATAGCCGGTGAGTCAAAACAAGAAATGATCACCTAACCCACACTGGCCGGTCTCTAGGGTCCGAGAGTTCCAATATATTTGTGCGGGCTCGCGACCTGGCAACTCTTCAAGATTACTGTCAGCAAATAGGACGGGCCGACGTGCTCTGAAAGGGAGATGTTACATAATGCGACCTAGTGCAACCTCCTTACATTACAGAGAGTGCCGACTAATAACGCGATAACTTCTCTTTGATATTGCCAGGATACGATCTTTTGTGCGTGTGCTGATATTCATTTTGGTTAAAATATAGCCCCCTTATTCATAATACCTACATTTATAACAAGTATTTCTAGATGAATAACATAGGCAAACATGCCTATGTTATTCATTCTATTTCCAAATTTGAAAAGAAGACGTTTTGACTTCTATTCAAATTTGGACGCTAGTTAAAAAAAATAGTATTATTGAAGTACTCTGAATAAAGGGGTAAGAGTAAGTATATATAATCGACTTCAAAACAAGGTAAGCCTTTCGATTCTACGACTACCTTTTAAAACCAGTTATAGTATAAACTCTGCGGTTTTTAGTTATGTTTAGTGAAATCTATGCAGAAATTTATTAGTATAAGCGAGACACGCGAACATGGATAGTTCTTAATTCTGAAATACCAATTTAATAAAAAATATACCCTACTAGTCTATTATAAATATAATAGTTTTTTTAAAGACGACTTTCGCATTAGTACAGCCAGACTTGGAACAACAATTTGCGGATCACACAAAGTGGTGTCCTGTGTGGGAATCGAACGCACGACCTCTGGCATAGTCGGCCACAGAGGCAGTCAAAAACTAGAAGGGTTTTCTTTTTTCATAAATAAAAATAAACGCTTCAAGGAAAATAAAAATATATTAATAATTTTAAAGTGGTTTGTACTAAGTAACAAATGATTCTTGTGTAGGTTTTGTAACTACCCAAACCTTCTCGACAGTGAGTTTAAACTAGATAAGTTGCCTCTTTATATTCTGTAGATACCTATTGTCCAGCGTCTTACGATAACCTTTCCAATTTCAGAACAGATCTTTAATAATGCACTCAGGTAACGTTGCATACGGAACATGTATTTCATATATATTATTATGAGATTACGACCTATATCCAAAAGTGTGGTTTTAATTACGAATAATCGTATGTAGCCATCTTGTGAATGTGGTTAGAGATGACAGAATTGGTGAAAACTACATTGTGATATACAAGGAAAATTTACCTCTCTAATATTGGATGATTTCAAATCTAATAAGGTAATCCAGGGTTTTATTGTAAACTTTTTTAGCGTGAACATTTATATGGAATTAAAATAAAGAACTTTTAAGGCGTTTTATAATAGTGTTACTTCACACTAGATGCCAAAGCTGAATAGTCTGTGCATGGCGTAGTTATAATGTAGGATAGCAATGTTCAAAGTATTGCCAGGGTCCTTATTCACTATGTTTTTTTTCGATTTCGCCCGCGCGTTTTGGCCGCGATTTTTTTTTTGCCCGCGCGTTTTGGAGCATGCGCGGTGCGAGCAAAGATGGCCGCGCGCATGCGCAATACATTTCTAAGCGCAGCTCTCTATATACCATTATGTCAAGATTGTGACAGTTAAAAGCGCGGGCTTGACGCGAAAACGAAAAAGAGATATAATCAGCTCGGCGAACCTTGATCCCTATGACAGTTCATACTAGTGACGGGTCGTGTCGATATATCGCAACTTTTTATAGGCAAAGGCGTGACTTGCATTCAGCCACATCGATAAACATGTTTTTAAAATATAATCTACATTACTATAATTATAATGCTTGTTATATTTACAAGTATCCGTGTATTTGTATATGGGGTTGCCAATATTCCGATGCAGAGGTAACATGGTCGGACTGTATAATTTTAATGTGAATTAAAATTTTAGTTATAGCAACACTATCTGATCTGTCACTACGCTAGTACTGTCAGTTCGCTACGCCAGTACGAGTCGTGTATGCGCCACGTGTTTTGTTGTGTCATCGGAATCCTTTGTTTGTTACTATTGTTGTTTTCTGTTTTTGTTGGTGTTTCAAAATGCCGAAAAGACTGAGAAAAACTGTACTCAACAGTGAAACGCGGGAGTTTGTTGTACGCTTGCGTGACTATTTTGCTCGCGAACTACAAAATGGCGGACCTTTGTTGCCACTTGACAACGTACGCGACCGTGTTGCTGATGCTTTGGGAATTGGCAAAGCTACCGTTTCCCGAATTACAAAGGAGAAGTTCGGCGAATCGTCGATGGAGGAGAACAAACTATCAACTCCAAAGAAGAAAAAACATAATAGGGCACGACCCGTAACTAACCCCGATGATTTCGACATGGCAGCGATACGAAACCATATTTACGGCTATTATTTTCGAGGTGAACTGCCGACTTGCACAAAATTATTAGCGTCGCTGAAATCGGTTGATTTATTTAAAGGTGGATTCACTTCTCTCAGACAGGTTATAAAAAAATGTGGATTTCGTTATGGGAAGTGTGACAAAAGAAAAGTGATAATGGAGCGGAAGGACATTGGATTGATGAGGTGTGATTTTCTACGACAAATAAAAAACATCGAGAACTGGGACAAGGTGGTTTATCTGGACGAAACGTGGCTCAACGCCAATCACTCAGTCTCCAAAACATGGACAGACGACACAGAGAAATCCTGTACCAAAGCACCAGAAGGCAAGGGCCAGCGTTTGATTATCTGCCACGCTGGCACAGCCAAAGGTTTTGTACCTAACTGCTTGTGGGCCTTCAAATCCGTGAAAACAAGTGATTATCACGAAGAGATGAATTTTGAGAATTTCAAGAAATGGTTCACAAAACTATTAGACAATTTAAACGAGCCCCACTACATTTTAATGGACAACGCCCCATACCACTCTGTGCAAATTAATAAAGCGCCTACCGCGAACAACAGTAAAGGCGAAATAATAGAGTGGCTGCAAAACAATGGTGTGGCAGCTAATACTCAAATGCTGAAAAAGGAATTAGTTAGATTGTTGAACCTTCATAAACAGCAAACAAAGAAGAAATATTTCTTGGATGAGATGGCAAAATCAAAAGGGCACACCGTGATTCGGCTACCGCCCTACCACTGCCAATATAATGCAATCGAAATGATATGGGCGCAGATCAAAGGTGGGTTGATTTGTATTTATTTTAACATGTTTTTATTTAGGTCACTGGTGACTGTCTAGTCGGCTAGTACTATTTAAAGTAAATGTACTTACCCCGATCTCGCTCTTTGACTTTGCATCATTTTCAATCTAAACCATTATTGTTTCAGGTTGTGCAGCCAGGCTTAACACCACTCCGCCATTCACAGCTAATAAAATGCTTACGTTGCTACAAGAGGCATGTAGTCAAGTGACTCCGGACAATTGGAGGAAAGTGGTTGAAAAGACGAAAAAACTATGCTTAGATGATTGGAATCGAGACGTGCGATACGACAATATAGTAGACCAGCCGTTTTTAATAAACATAGGAGAAAGCAGCTGCAGTTCGGATTCCGAGTCTGAGACGCAATCGGTGACATCATTGTCAGATTCAGATTAATGTATATTAAAAATCATAAATAAACCGCTTTTGTTTTATTTGAGCAGGTATATACAATAAATTTGTTAAATCTCCTTTATTTTATTATCGCAAACAACTTAAATGATTATAAATCTGACACTAAGAGCGTAGGTACTCTATTGATGTATTTTGTACACTCGTTTCCATTTTCGATATTTGTATATCGATACTTTTCCGCACTAGTCGATATCTTCCAAACGGAGTAACTTTTGCAGGACGTCAACGTAAAGTCTGATTGAGATAATTTCTTGTAAGTGTTAATAATTATTATAATTCTAACGGGATATTATTGTAATTGCATATATCTGCCTAAAATTAATAAATATCATTTTTAGACACCGCCAATTCGATTATAATATAACGGTGACGCTACTACAAGGTTGTGTCGTGGGAATAACTGTCAGTGTCATAGGGATCAAGGTTCGCCGAGACTATTATAGTGAATACCGACCCAGTTGTGGTATTTTGAGTCAGGGCAATTATTGTCATCCTCATCTGAGATTAGTTAGAATCTAATTTTATTATAACGTCCCGATAATTTTGTTAATGTTCTTAAAGTATTGATCTGGTTTTTATTTCCATTCATGGAAAAATAACATAGATATTCAATTATATTTAAATCACAAACTAAAACTAACAAGTTATATTGTAAACAACAAACTGCAAAGTAAACATTGTATGATACTGCGCGTATAACGTTATGAACTGCACTATTAGCAAATTGTATACACTTCAATATTCAAGTTTCAAGTAAATATCAACGACCGTTTCCCCACGTCCAAGTCATAAACACGATACAAATTATATTAGAAAAGGGGATATGTCATAACGTAATGGCTACGTTGCAATAGCACGTAGATTGCATTATTCCGTGAATCTACGTGTTCGAAGGTTTGTTTATGTTTATGACGATATTAAACTATGTTAGAATGTTATGTTTTAGCGTCTTAGCGCAATATCAACGGGCAAGCGCAGTTATGTATGGAATATAACTTCGTCTGTCGATAAACTAAATTGGGTACGAGTATCTACTACCTTCTCGATCTGTCGCAATACTCTCGTACCCATCTACATCTGCACTAATATTATAAAGAGGAAAGATTTGTATTTTTGTATGTAACGAATAAACTCAAAAAGTACTGGACCGATTTTAATAATTATTTTTTTGTTGGATAGCCCATTTATCGGGGAAGGCTATAGGCTACATAACATCGCGCTACGACAATAGGAGCGGAGCAGCGACGAGAAATGTTGCTAAAACGGGGAAAATTTACGCATACGAAGTTGCGCGGCACAGCTAGTTATAATATATAACGGCTTCGCGCACGTTATATTTGAGTTTTTTAAAATACTAGCTTTCCCGGCAAACATCGTCCCGCCTCGATTTTTTTCCTAAATCTTGTTTTATTGTATTCTTAAACCATCTTAAGCCGTTTAGAAGGAGTTAGGTGACAAACACACATACAGATGAATTATATATATATATAATATACACTATAATAATATTATAAAGGGGAAAGATTTGTATTTTTGTATGTAACGAATAAACTCAAAAAGTACTGGACCGATTTTAATAATTCTTTTTTTGTTGGATATCCCATTTATTGAGGAAGGCTATAGGCTATATAACATCGCGCTACGACTAATAGGAGCAGAGTAGCGACGAGAAATGTTGCAAAAACGGGGAAAATTTACGCATACGAAGTTGCGCGGTACAGCTAGTATATATATGTATAAAGAAGATTGTACTAAACTGATATACAACGTCATTCTTGGTATAGTGCAAACCTGAAAGAGGTTTTCCCAGAATCAGTAACACAATCCAATAGGGTAGTTTTTGGAGCGTGTTATATTTTTCAATAAATTAATTAATCAATCATTAATAGAATAATAATTATAACAGTCTAAATCCCACAATGTGATGCAAAATGTAAACATCACTTATTATTTAATAATAACCATGGATTACGTACGGACGCAGTGAGCACGTACTGTAAAGTTTCAAAATATTAAAATACGTTCTATGTAAGTTCGTTTTTGCGTGAAAAGGCTACAAACATTCATCCATATTAGTAGCAAAGTAGGATAAATATGCAATTCAATATTGTCACGATTGTCACATAAGTGGAAACAAAACCTTTTTATTGATTGTTCATACTTACAAGGTCATCCTGAAGTCAGAGAAAAGGTTACATATATTCAACTCAAAGATTGATATTATTAAACTATATGGCTCACTTAATATATAGAAATTAACTTTGTTAATTTGTCTCTATGTCTGTATATAATATTTATATTCCACAATCAACTTACCTATTTATAAACTGAACAAACACATTGTTATTTGCTATATTTATATCACGATAAAATATAAGAGCTCCATAAATTCTTGGCCTAACTGTATTCTGTCGATAACGGGCCTATGATTTCGGCAATAAAGACAGATTTTGTTTTGCGACAGTTTACCAATTTTCCTGTTAACCCTTTAGCGTAACAATAACAGTATTGTTCTTTGTCAATCGATATCTTATATAATAGTCTGTCAAAGGCATTTGTCGGGACTTATTCTTTGAACTTCGAAATACTTTCTTTCATCTGTGATACTTTATTGTTTGATATAATTTTTATTTCCTTACTTAAGTAAAGTAAGGAAATAAAAATTATATCAAACAGTAAAGTACAACACTGTTGTACAACATTAGATATATTTCGGGACGTAATCGCGTGAATTATTTAAAGCTATGAATCTTTTATTTACCCGACGTTTCGATCGAATTGCACCGATCGTGGTCACGGGTCAACACTTTTGAATTATTTAAAAATAATTTTCCTGTTTGGTATATCTCCCGTTTTCAAGTATAGGAATATATTAATTTACTTATATAGTAGTCATTATCATCATCAGCCTGTATACATCTATTACGGGATAGGTCTCTCCTAATTTATGCTACAACACAAGATCCATCTCCTTCCGCATCCAGTCCATCTCAGAGACCTTCTTTAGATCGTCAGTCTTACAAAATCGTTTGTACCTACATATTTGCTAACCGACATACAACTCGTTACTTAAGTAAACATTAAGCCAGTAAACCAATAACCACACAATAATCAACACGAAAGAAAGATAATTACAAGTCCCATTGACAAAGTTACGCTCCAAATGTCGAGAAGAGAGTAAAAGTAATATCTGTGTGAGTGTGAGTGGCACTGCATAATTGAAAGCCGCGGTTTGGTCCAATAACAATGGAACCCGTACAGTTACGTTCGCCGCGTATAAATTAGGGAATTATATTAATCGCGTATAACGTGGCGTCGAGCGCCTCCGCCCCGCTCCAGTAGGGCCTAACGAGCTCACTCTTGTTGCGGATTACGTACTTGTAGCTGAAAATTACACTTTATTACGGTTTGACTCTAGGAATCCGAGAACTTTAATTAGAAGATCCTCTATACGGCTATTAACGATTAAATATTCCACTACAAATGTTTTTACATATCCTGTTACGCTAGCTTTATTTAGCTTAAGTAAATTAACAAGATTTTAAGGAAACAACTGCCAAGATTTTCTTTCGCATTCAAGATTCTTTGCTCAAGATTAAAGACGAGATAAAAGGCAGGTAATTTTGAGGCATTAACGCTCTCAACGATATTATTTATAATTTAATTTGCAGTTCGCTACAGAGAACACAATCAATTTGCGAGAACATTATGGGAGGGAATTTAGCGCAAGATAACACGGTATTAGCGACCCACCTGGGGAAGGATTCGGTCTTCCAGATAAGTAAATGTATTGCCCTCGATTACTGGAAAAGAACAGATATCCACGAGAAAACACTGTAATGTAATTGTCGCTGCAATCTAAACGAGTTCAGGCGAAACTCAGGGGAACTTCTAACAACGTTTATCAGTAGGTTCCCCTACTATGTTCTGAAGGCTTTTGTTTATTATGAGCCTCCATATACTTCGCTACATATTTTGATATTCCTTTGGCTTTGTTTTACCAGATATCAGAGAAAATTAACAGTTTTCAACAAACTTATCAGAGTTTAATGTATGCAGTATGCAGTGAACAAAACTTGGTATTGTTATGCAACATAATACAAATAGAAGATAATAACGTACATCTTTATTTGCGTAATCTGTACACTCATCAATCACAAATTGCCGGCCTCACCCAACATTAGACCGCCGTCGATGACGTAGCAACTTCCATTAATACAACTTGCTCTATCACTGGCTAGGAACATCACTAGTTCGGCTACATCTTCCCCTTTTGTTATCTTTCTTAGCGGTGTGCTCATTTCAATACCATGGAACATTTTCTCGCAATCTGTATCACTCATACCGCCTCTTCGGAACAGCTCTGTCTTCACAGGTCCTGGGTTGACAGCGTTGACTCTTATTCCTTTGGAACCCAGTTGTAATGCTGTACACTTCGTGAACATGTCAATAGCTGCCTTAGACATACAGTATGGAGTCATTAACGGCAACGGTTTGTTCGATAGTATACTCGATACATTTACGATATTTCCTTTAGTTTTGACCAAATACGGTACCACCTTGTTAGTAAGTAAGTACGTCCCGCGCAGATTGGTTGTCATAACTCGATCGAAACCCTCCACTAGATTGTACGCTCCTGATATAGAGTTGACACCGGCATTGTTTATTAGGACGTCGATTTTGGAGTATTTCTTTATAGTTTCCTCGACGATTTTATCGATATCGTTTTCAGAAGATATATCAGCGACGATGAGTAGTGGTTTATGGTGGTTTAGTATTTCGCATTGGTGAGCGATTTTGGTTAGATTGTCATGGTTTCTAGCTACTAAAGCTAGGGTTGCCGACGATTGTGCGAATCTTAGTGCGCAAGAGGCTCCAATTCCGGAGCTTGCGCCGGTAATTAGTACGACTTTGTTACTGAAGGACATTCCGTCTGTCTTTAGCTCTGATTTGT
Source organism: Herminia tarsipennalis (assembly GCA_945859575.2). Lineage (NCBI taxonomy): Eukaryota > Metazoa > Arthropoda > Insecta > Lepidoptera > Erebidae > Herminia > Herminia tarsipennalis. The sequence continues at coordinate 13,717,081 of OX243846.2, read as the reverse complement.
AACTGAGGGCATGATGGCCGAGTCCTGTGTTATACGCTTGGCATGCCGGCAGTGTAACACTTCCGCGTTATTGTAACCGCAAAGTGAAACTAAAAGGATCTTAAATATGTCAATTTTAGCTTCCCGTATTTAATTACGTCTGGTTATGTAACTCACACTTGGTATGTGTTTTTTATTTTTAATTAATTTATTAGTAGGTATAGATGTAGTAAATGCCTACCTCTTCTTTAGATTACACAAACATATACTTAGTTTAGCTGCAGCTTATTTTACGAACAGGCCCTTACAGTTATGTACTCGTGTTCTTTACCGGTTTAAATCACTTTGTCTTACATACCATCTTCGACGTCTACTTCCAATATGGAGCAGATAGTACTCATGATTTTTCTATTTCAATTCCAAAACCCGCGAATAGGATATTTTAGGATGAGTATTTCTGCCAGCAGCGTATACCTAGTAACATGATTGATAGGGCCTACTGTAGAGGATGGAGAAGATTTCTAATGCCATTTTTAAGGCGATGTATGGCTTTAATTTTTACCCGATTACGCCAGAAGGAGCATGGTAGTGTTTTTCCCGATTGTGCAACAAGGAGTGTTATGTTTTTCGAGTGTTTGTATATTTCTTTGGTGCGCCCTAAAGTCTAAACGGCTTGACGAATTTTAGCTTGAGAGGTATTGTTAGATTCGTCTTAGTTGTAAGAGTGGCACTGGGTACATCGAAATTATGAATACGATGGTGAACTTTTGGCGACAAATTATTTCAGTTATTAATTTTAATCAGTAGGGTTTTTTGTTTTGTAAACATAATGTATGTAGTACATGCATTTCTTTGGCATGCTCTGCGGCCCAAATGGCTTGACGGATTTAATTATGTGAGGCAATGATGTTTTAAGTAAAAGAGTGTAGATAGGTTATCAGAAAGCGGCACCTTAAAATCTATACAATTGACTTAGTATTTATATGTCAGTGTCGTATCGCCGGCGTCAACAGATAAAAGCACAGTATTTTTTTCTCTTTTTCACTCGTGATAATTAAATAATTCTTTCCAACTTTTATGACTCTTTTTTATAATAGTGTGACATTGCATGTAAAGGTTATCTATGTGTGCATTAGTTTCATTGACGTATAGACCTCTCGTTCCCGTGGGAATACAGGGATAAAAAATAGCCCATGTCACCCGGGGTTAGTGTAGCTTCACAACGATGAAAGATTTTTTCAAATCCGTCCAGTAGTTTCGGAGCCTATTCAATACAAACAAACAATCAAATCTTTCTTCTTTATAATATTAGTATAGACTAGTACGTTGGACAGGCTAGCCTGTACAAAGTGACAACAATGCCAAATTTCAAATGCCGAATTGAATGACTTTCTTTTTTTATTTTATTTTTATGGACTCAATATCGTGACTGTCGTTCAGGGGGGAGACACTGTCGTTTAAGTGACAGATCAGTAATTGAAGAGTCGGCATCTGTTTTTTGTTTCCGAAAATATTTAGTCACTACCTAATTACCTTCAAGTTCAATAGATGGCGTTAACATTTTGAACTAAATTTTAGGTTTTATTTTGTTTTAAGAATTAATAAAACAGTGCTTTTATATTTGGTTTTATCAAATAAAAGGTCTTTAAAATGCTTTATCTTTAAATTATGTTGTTTGTCACTACTAAATAACACTGGCCTCTATAGTTTGTTTATGGTACTTGAAAAAGTTATCTTTTGACAACTGTCAAACAAGCCATCACAGAATTGGAAGTTTTATTCATTGGTTGTATTAATTAAATTAATTTCATAGGCGATAATTTCAAAAGCCTTGAGCTATCAGTTATTTGAATAATATATGTGTTATCTTGGGTTTGCGTGTTTGTTGTTCCATTTCATAATTGTGGCTGTGATACTTTCGTACAAGTGCGTTGAATAGGCCCCGTGTTAAATTAAATCTGTAGATTTAACTTTATCTTGCAACGGACACTTTATTGTTTAAAATATAGTATTGGATAATGTCGCGTTAGGAAAAATATCTAGACATTGTGCTTTTGTTAGAAAACCTAGTTGTAAGTAGGTAGGTACATAATAAATATAATATTAATAAACTCATCTTTTCTTATTTTTTCCTACCACAAATAACTGAATCATTTATCAGCAACAACGTTGTTTATTAATCTTAACGGTTCCACGACTTGTTAGCCTTTTTTATGAGTCATTTTAAAGTTTTATATTCAATATGAAACTTAAAAATGCCTCTCTTAAAAAATGAGATGACAATCGTTGAAATTAATAAAATGAGTTGTTGCTAATAAAACCTACAGTTAGACCTAGCATACCATATACCGCATGAATGATATTTCTGGAAACAAAATTCAGATGGCGCATTGTCGTCTGTCAAAATCAAAACGGTTTGCTTTTTTACACTGCAAGAGGGCCCTCTTTTTCCGTAGTATTAGTTTACTCTTTGCTGTCGTTGTTGTTATCCTCGTTACACAAGTCTATGTAGAGTTCCATTAGATTTTGTCAAATGACCATTTAAATGTCAACATCAAATCTTATTGTTGTCGACGGCAGCCTGTCCAGCGTACAGTGTACATCTAATATATAAAATTCTCGTGTCACAATGTTCGTTCCCATACTCCTCCGAAACGGCTTGACCGATTTTTATGAAATTTTATATGCATATTCAGTATGCATATTTTTCATACCCCTAAGAGTTTGTTTGTTTGTTTCAACGCGATAATCTCAGGAACTACTGGGCCGCATTGAAAAAATATTTTATTGTTGGATAGCCCATTTATCGAGGAAGGCTATAGGTTATAATATCACGCTACGACCAATAGGAGCGGAGCAACAATGAAAAATATTGTAAAAAAAAGGAAGAAAAAAGGGAAAATTTACGCAGACGAAGTTGCGCGGGTCAGCTAGTAGCCTATATAATTTTACAGTTTAGTATAAAACTAGCTGTGCCCCGCGGTGTTACCCGCGGTTTATTAGCCTACGTGTTAATCCAGGGCATCAGCTAACCCCATACCAAATTTTATTAAAATCGCTCCAGCCGTTTAGATGTGAAGAAGTAACAAACATACACACTCACAAACTCACAAACTTTCGCCTTTATAATATTAGTGTGATTAATAAAATCAGCCAACGGGTTTATATTTGGTGATAATTTAGCTTGTTTTTATTTTACTTCCTTAATAAAATGATCGGTAGTATTAGGTATTTAAATAAAAGTCATTTAATTCTTTTAATACATTTTATTTGAGTCATCTCGATATACGAAAGACAACAATTAAAATTTTAAGCGAATTTTTATTTACACCGTCACTTATAATAATAAACGAAACTTATGATAAAAGCTCCCTAAATTGTCTTTGGCACTTGCTTTACAATAATATTCATTATTTTATTTAGGATGAGCAGTTACAGGAGGACAGTTTTGAATGAAAGAGGAAGTTTGACGAGTGTGACTCTACAGAAGCGCTTAAATTCTTAAAAAAAAAACAAAATTCACAATTTATTTAAATACATGCATTATACAAAACAAAAACACGGGCAGGTATTAAGGAGTAAGTTTTCAAGATTTGCTATATCCATTAGTAGGTGCCTACCTATATGAAAAAATTATAACGTGTCGAAAGAATTATGATACATAACAGTAGAGTTTTTGTACAGGTATAATCTTCTACGGTCGACAAAGAAACTTCATTTAGTTTAAAAATAAAACGCTTCCGTTCCTTTGCATTCTGATTAACTATTTAAAATGCATAGGATTTGTTCAAACATCTAAACGGAGAGTCCACGTTTGCAGCCTCGTCATCTTGGCAGGTGGACGCTGGGCCTTAAGCTAGCCTAAAGCAATAGGGATCGTGATTCCAATACTTGAGGAGGGAAACGGTTGATACTTACTCCCAGGAGGGATTACTAGCGGCTATATCATTTACATATTTATCCACCACCGACTGCATTATCCATTCTAATTAGTTTTCTATGTGGCTGGTAATCACTGACATCTTTGGTTAAATACTAATTTAATAGAGAAGCGATTAATTCGCATTTTCATTCACTATGAGTATTTAGATGCTGATTCTGTCAGTCTAGATATCATAAAGACTGACACACGAATTGCCACAGAAAGTAATTGTAGATATTTCATCTCAGTATATTTAAATAAATTTGGTATCATCATCTTATTATTTGGTTTTGGAGAAGAACATATCCAACTTTTTACAATACTACGCCGACGAAATTGCGGGAAATATCAGCTGGCGTACTAAAAATGAATTGCATGTATCAAAATTGAGCAGAGATAGGAAGAGTGAACGAGCAAACGAAGGGTTTTATTGATTCCTAGCTCCATGAAGGATTTACTTTACCTTACATAAGAGCAAATGAGTAAGGTCGCCGTTCATGTAATAGAATAACTTGAATTTATTATATTAGAGTGTGAAGCGAACTAGGATTGTTCTCTACATGACTATTACTACTCGTTATTTAAAATTGATGTTAAAAGCTGGATAATATCAGACTTTACTCGCAATTTAGGAACTAATGACGCCCACTGAAAATGAGGTTTTAATTTTGGCATAGCTTGATGTAATAAAATAAACGTGATTATGCATTAGCACGGCCTTATTTCCCCCAGTAATGTATTAATTAAGCTTGATAAAACTGTCTAAATAAAAATAAACCTTGTGGTGCAACAACATAAATACTATTTTGAAACAAACCCCAATAATGTGTTAATTGTGGATGGTATAAAATTAACTGTTATGAAGCGAGTAAAATCTGTTAAATGCACTCTACCGTACACTAGTAAATATGGCCGAATAGGAGCCATAAAACACTCGTAACTTTGTACAAAAATGATGTGTGTAAACACTGGAGGGAGTGCGATACTGGACGTTTGTGTTATAACCACCCTTTTATACTTAACACCTTATCTTTAACACATACTTATAGTTACGTACCAGTTTAATATATTTAGAACTAAAGTACGCTAATAAAATAGTTTTTGGTGTGTACAGGAACTTAAAGGTAGGGTTGAGCAGATTCACCATAAACATTTTGTGGCTTTAGAGAGTCCATTTTGTCTCCTCTTTCTAATGCGGACGTGGTAAGAGGGAAAGCGATAGAAATCATTATTACGTTTGTTTGTAATGATGCTCCTAGTTGCAATTCGATTAAAACGTCATTGTGAATACCTACTGTTGCACGTTGCAAAACGTTAATACATTTTTTTAAGTTTGAGTCATTTATCATTCAATCTTATTATTAAATCAGATGTCGACTATTATCTACACTTATGTCTACTACAAAAATAAATTCCATTACTTGAGAACGCTAGTTTTGCTGTGTTAGTAATAATTTAAAAACAGGACAAGTTTACAAGTAAAAAAAAAGTCGATAAAGCAATGTGACGTTTATTAGATATATTTCGGGACTTAATCGCGTGAATTTTTTAAAGGTACGAACCTTTTATTTACCCGACGTTTCGATCGACGTTTAGTCGACCCGTGACCACATTCGGTGCAATTCGATCGAAACTTCGGGTAAATAAAAGGTTCGTACCTTTAAATAATTCACGCCATTAAGTCCCGAAATACATATATCTAATATGTATAAAAATCGCGAAAGTTTAAAAACAATAAATGTGACGTTTAGTTTTGCAGTTTTTCTTTTAGGTGCATAGTCACTAGGAAAATATAACAATAACCTATTAATAGAAAAGCTTTATAATATCCTGTTTTGGGCGACAGTTCGGTGGATATGGGGAGGCAAGGTAAAGATAAACAATCATTAGTAGACATTCTTCCAGAAATATGCTCATATGAGCGTCTCCTTCCTATATACCAAATATTTGTAGTATATAGGACAGAGTCCGGCCGCGATCGATACGCACCGGACCAATATATTATTATTTTGTTCGACGAAGCGTGAAGGAGCTACACCACAATATTTCGCTCACAGCCATTTTTAAATGAATTTCGTTTCACTTATCGAAAACATTTTCGATGAACTGGAAATTTCCAAAAAATAAATTGTTTATTTTTCATGTTACTAGCAAAATTACTGTCAGCGTTCAAATTGTTTACTACTAGTGCTGCCAATGCCTGCTGGCATTAAAAAACGACCGGTATGTCTTACATAGGTATAGCGGTATCTTTTTTGAACGCACCTATGATTCCAATAAAATTACTTAAATGGTATTGAAATTTTAAAGATGACTTCTTTAAAATTGGATATGTATGTACATCGAAATTTAAAAAAAGATCAGTTTATTATTGTATCCTAGATTTTATCCAATAAAAAATTAAAGTCACATGAAAAAGCAGCTTAGTTACAACTATTTCACTTCGTACAAAGTGACGCCTCGACCCACTAATTAGAATAATTAAACTAATTACTATTAATTAATTTTATCATGATTCCAAGCAGGTACGTCTGACTCTTGACTTTAAATGTCATCAATCGAACCAAAAATTCTTAATTTTACAGTACAATTATTACCTCTACTTAATTTAAATTACCCTTACAAAATGTTGACATTGAAATTGGCTACAGTAATGAAAATAATAAATATTAATGTCTAAAATGTAAAAACTACTTTTATATAAAAATAATTAATGTTCCTACTTCTACATCTAGAAGCAGCTGTACATACATGTCTAACATTTAATAAGTAAATTATTTACATGCTACCACTGATTTTTATGCTTAGAATATTAAGATACCGCCACACAGAGGGACTTCATGTTAAAAACAGGAAGACTGCAATAGGGTAGGTGACTGTTAAGTCAAATCAGAATATTTCTATAAAATTTCAAAACGACAGCCAGTTCTGTATCATTTACTTTTTTTGGTGATTCTGAAAACCTGTAAATTATGAGCGAACATTAATTCCCAAATCATTTTAAGACCTAATATTGCCTGATTAGTGAAAACCAGTTTATTTTTACTGTCACCTACCCAATTGTAATGTGTGATGACCTCTATTACTTCTGTGTGTCGGAAGCTTTAGCCTACTTTGACAATATCTAGACTAGAAACTAGACACAGAATTTTAAAAAGTTGACTACTTACAATCGAATGACTAAAATCCGAGATCACAATATCGCTTGGCAATATAATCTTAATAATAACGACTAGCAAACTATTTGAGATCAATTAATATCTAAGTATGTTTCTAAATGAAAATATTCATCGATGATTAGTTTTAATTATTTATAAGCTCACTCAGAGTTAATTGCATAAAATTACGCAAATACTTACTGATATCAATATTTAGGTTTTTTGGACTAATACTTATATATAGTTGGAAAACAATGATAGGATGACACACTGATGTCGATTCTATTGTTATGATTACAATAAAATAATGACAAGAAAATACGAGTATGTCTTTTTTTTTTCAAATTAACAGCAATTTCAAGTGACAGCTGAAGACTCAAACGTCCCTCCTCTCAGTTTTAAGACGCTGCGCTACTAAATCGAATGTTGTAACTGTCACTTAAAAGTGAAAAGTTAAATACTTTTGAGCACGACTCAAAGTAAACTATAGTTTAAGTATTCAGAGGTAAGGTGTTAAATAGAATCTTCATCAGTATTTGATTTACAACATTATGCTGCCATAATTACATTTAAAAAATAGCATAATTATGCTTTAGCATACACTAAATCATAGTCATGTTTTTGGTGTTACATGGTTTGCTAACACCATTGAATATGAAACAATTTCTTAAGCATTCGGCATACAACCTGCGGGATGGGACGGCAGCGTGTTACATTGTATTGTACACACGGCAAGATTAGAATAAGGTCGTGCCAGCACTGTTCGACATCAATAGTAAAAGGAAATGCACGCACTAAACTGTCCCAACCTGCAGGCGGTTTAATGGCAGCTTTACACTTTCCTAGAAGAAAAAGATGGCAGTAAGACTATCCGTGAATCTGGACGCTTAGAAGTCTCAAGAGGTGTATATTTTAAGAGGTCTTGAGATGGTGAGCGTCGTGGTCGCATCGGCGCAAGACAGCAAAGTGCGTCATTTGGAAGGTGTTGGTGGAGCGGCTCCCACGTTCCAATGTGCCAGTCATCGTGTAGCCCATGTTGAAGTCAGCCTGCGTCACGTTGGTTGTCAGATACAACTGTTGGAGGAAGAAATAGCTTTAGAGGCATTCTTTGGTAGAATACGATTTGGGTTTTAAGTCTTTTGTCGAGGCGAGGCAGGCCAAAAAGATCGCGCCGTGAGTGCGCGCTGAGTCACATAATCGCTCACCATCTCGCCGATTACGTTGGTTTACTTCGGACCATTTTGTGAACAGATGAGGATTTAATTTTACAAAAACCGGCAGTTCATATACATAAAGTGGGGGACGTTTAGAAGTTTATGTTTAGCAAAGTATGGTTTACAGCTGTCACAAGGGTCCGAACATGGCTCTAATGCATCTCTTTTGAGACTTGGACACCAGTAACTTATTAGTGGAATAGCCCGAAAATAAGTAATCGCAAAAAGTTTATTTTTTTGACTAGTAGTTCAGTGTGAAGTTTCCAATAAAGATTTCTATCAATTGTTATACCAAGAAATTTGGTCGTTTCTACTTTCATTAGATATTTCGTTTGTTGATATTAGGTGGTGTTAGGCTCTGGCTAAAGAACATGACGTTAGTTTTCTAAATATTATTTATTAGATGATTTATCATTCATTTACATAATTATAAAGTCTAAGGTTACATTAATCTGCTTTTAGAAGATGGCATTGTCGGTAGAGGTATGTATACTGACTGTACTGTCATCTGCTAAGAGTGATATCGGATATTTTGTAACACCTGACAGAGATTATGTAGAGTTTAAACAAGAGTGGGCTTTACACTTCATTAGATTTCGTATGTTTCCTTTTCGTACCTTAAAATCAGCATCAGTGCCCATGTGCTTGAAGGTACCAACGATGTAGACAGCGTTGGCGCCACTTATCACCATGCGAGCGTGGGTGCTGTGTCTGTAACAAAGTGAAATTATTAAGCCTATATTATTATATACTCGTAAAAGTATCTTAAGTAGTTAACCGGCTTTTTAGGCACAATTTTTTTTTAAATTTCTAACGTGTAACAGGTGTGGTCAAATTTCAACAGCGGATAGTGTATGTTATTAATATTGTACCCAACGTATCGGATTGCATTATTATTATATAGTTATAGTATTTTTTTTTCAAATATCAGTAGCAAAAGGCATAAATTATATACCCTATTCGATTTGATTATTATGGCATAGAACTGCACTCAGTATCATGGGCATATTATGTAACAACTCTTTAATTTGACCACACCTTTCTGTTACACGTTGTTACAGATTACGACAATTATCTCAAACTTTTATAATAATTCAATCATGATTTTGACGTCTCGATTAACTTAACTCTCAAATTAACTTATTGATTACGAAGATCTAAATCTCTTTTCTAGTTACAACTTGGAATAAGACGTTTTCTAGTTACAATTAAAAGCGGCGGTAGCCTAACGGCTAAGGCATCGGCCTTGCAATCGTGAGGTCGTGGGTTCGAATCCTGGCCTTATACTACCGACGTGAGCCCACTCCTAACACAAACCATAGAGCTTAGCTGGAGGGGTTAACAGGATTGATAGTAATGTGCAAACATTTGATTGTTTTCAAATCGGCTTACCTACTTTTTCATCAAACAAATCTTATAATGACAACAGTTGTTTAATTAGGATTAGGAATATTAGAACGTTAGTTTTAGTTATGTTATCAAATAAATTCGTATGAAAATCAATCACTTGGAAGTTACGATATAGCAGATACACAAACAGATTTCAAACCTATTTATGTCGCTGGTTAAAAAAGATGGCTGAGAAAATTATTTGTTGGAATAAGAACTTACGCCTTAATATTGAAAAAGAAATACATTGTCTACTAGAAACAAACTACTCAACAGTCACCCTAATACGTTTTCTATATGCTTACTACAATTGGGCAATAGGGAAAAACTATAAGTTGAATATGGCACCACAGTTACTTCGCCACAACCGCTACCTCATAATACGCCGCCCGCCGACGAGCGGTGATTTATCTCCGGTCGACTGCCTCATAACTACTGCCTCTACGAATTATTTGCTGTACCACGAACACGTCCTACTACGTGATAAATTGTTATCAGAGTGGTTATTTTTAGAAGAATTGATACGACAACCCGCATAAACGCTCTACCTTTGTGAAATTGGGTCTTTACTTCTTGGGCGAGGAGATATAATTTGACAAGCAATAAAGATGAATTTATTGACAGCGGTTTCTATAATAAGGACGAATATCTATCGATTAGTGCGATAAATCAAATGTTTTGTTGCGGTCAAGTTTAATATGGGTGAGCGAAAATTCAAAGCCCTACTTGCCATAAATGTACGTTAAAATGTTGGCGACTTGTCGATGGGCGGGTTAGATGCTTGTCCTTAAACAGTCTTATTACAGAATACAGTTACAGTAGGATCAACGTAACTTGACCGTATTAAAGTTAGCGAAAAGTAGTTGCGCAGATGCATTTTTAGTAGTAAATAGTGACAGGAAGCGGGGGGCGGTAACTAAACCAAGAGAATTAGAGATGCGATTACGCATTACATTGTCACAATTAGTATTACTAACTCATGTTTTTGTGATTATTTTCGTAAAGAAATTGTTTTCAAAATTTCTTTAGTAACTAAAAATTTTATATTTTAATTAAACAATATAAAAATAATATTTTTATATTGTTGAATTAAAATATTGTTAGTATTTTTAAACGATTAAACATAATTAAGTAATCGTTTTCGTAAGTAATATTAGGGTCGCATCTCTATGACATGCGCGAAAGTGATATGAACCTAACTTCAATCCGGTCAAGTTACATTGATCCAATTGTATTCTTTTGGATTCCAATAATTACCTCTAAGTACTATAGAGGTCAGTGATCTCAAAGCCGAAAGTAGTATGATTAAAAAAAAAACTAATTTAAATTCTTACTATCATATAAATAAAATTTAAAAACAAATAAAGTTTAAATAAACATTTTTGTTTCAAGTAAGGTAAGTATTAATAGTGTATATTACATTCAGTTACTGTCTGTAAGGTCCGTCGTCAAAATTATTGAAATTTGAAGGCGGAACGGGTCTGTCAACGAGTTTTGCGTAATTCAAACAAAATTCGAAGACAAAAAGTCACGCGTAAACTTTGAAACTCAAGTATTCCTGATGCATTTGGCAAAGCTGAGGAGTTCGCACGCCGGTCACGTATCCCAGTTAGTAGGGCGCGAATCCAACACGTACCTACGGAGGCCCTAACAGCCCTGTAATGGCCCCCGCCCTATAATAGCACCGAACATCTTTCGACTACCCACAAGCAAATTAAAATCCCTTTACGTGTACTTCTGCTCTACTTTTCTACCAAAACGAAATTAAATCGACGTTTCTAAAATTAGAAGGTACGGTGGAGAGCTCTTTGGATTCGTTGGATGTGGTTCTAATGGAAATTCCTCAATTGTCACCAATATTGCCAATAACTGTGCTGAGAATGGGATTGCCCTTAGATTGCTTTTATATACCAGTGAGGTGGACATCATATTTACTGGGGTAAGTTGGTAAACTATACAAATTATGATGTCGCAGGCCGAATTTTATAATATTTTTATAGGCATTTATTGCCAATTACTTTATTAATACAATAATTGCATTTTAAAAAAAAAGAAAAATTTTAAGTCCAGGCCCAGGAAAAAATATTCAATTAAATAAAATAAAAATATTAATATTCAACATTTTAAGGTTTTTAACAATCAAAAAAGTTTGTTAAAAACCTTAAAATATTTATGAAAACCTGTCGAATAATGTACCACACAAAAAAAAATCTGCTTCTGTTAGCTATAAAACTAAGCGGTTGTACAAGACTACTGTAGCGGCTACGACAAGACACCTTTTCACAAAAAGGGAATGCCCATTAGCAGTATCGCATGTATTTAAGTTGTGCCACAAATTGATTAAACGTATAATTCTTGTTTCTGATTATAACATTTTTATATAATGATAATAATATGGAGTCTCATATTTGCCGGATTAATAAAACGAAAATATTAGTCTTTCAATTTATTTATTTAGTATTGTTTCGTATGAAGTTATTTTTACGGTGGCAACACTATTACAAAAATATTATCGTAAAATCGATTAGGATTATTAACGATTATTATTATATAATTATTAGAAAGTCATAGAATCACTAAATGTATTTTGGTTCTTGTAATTATATTAAAATTATAAATACTTTAATAAATTGTTGCACCGTTTGAATGAAGGGAACGATAATATTCATACACCATACTTTATTTAAAAAACGAAAACATTCTTTGATACCTTAAGATTGATGATGAGAACATAGTAATGAATTTTAATAAAAAAAATCGATTTGTATAGGATATGACAAATAGTTATGGCAACACTGAAATGTAATGTCACTTGTTTGTCTGTGCATAATGCTTGTTTGGCGCCAGTGCATTATGAAAACAGTTTAAAGTATTAATAACAAATAGCTTTTGTTATTTATCGTGTTGTGTATGATATTGTGGTTACATTACGTGAGTTTGAGATAGAGACTCCATATACATAGTAACAATCAGAAATATTTTGTGAGACAGAGACTCGTACCAATATTGTGACAATTGTGAAGTGTTTGTGAGATAGATATTCGGATTATATATCACTGCAAAGCCGAATTCATAGCTATAAACTAGTGTTACACTTCATGTGTAATACATAATTAATACGCAATATCATAGTTATGTCCTATTTAAAAAAAAAAAATGTATATAAATATTTCGATTTTCGAAGTTCATCCACCCACATCAATTAAACCCAGCAAATTAGGTAAATCATTGTTGGTTTTTCTGAAAGTATATATTCATGTCTACATAAATCAGTAGTTTTCATCTTGGCACAACAAAATTTGTAGCGATACTAAATTCCATAGTCACTTGAACATTAGCCCTTCATCAATATTCATTGAGTAGTCTTTGAGTGAAATGCCTGTGATATACGGACGGACAGACAGACAGACGGGCATGACGAAACTATAAGGGTTCCGTTTTTGCCATTTTGGTACCCTAAAAAGTCTAAAAACGGTTTCTAATTCATTATTTGTATGAGCTCTACGATGCCGCAGACATACTGGCTGACACATACAGGTTTTAAAGTTATGGTTCTTTTTCATTAATGGTTATAAAGTCACGTTATATGACAACAGTTGGAATGTTTTTTAAATGCCACGAATTAAAAAATAACAATAACAATTTTTAAATGTGCTCATTCAATACGCAAAGGTTCGGTCCCATAAATCAAACATACCTCTATTACTTTTTAGGGTTCCGTACGTCAAAAGGAAAAAAACGGATCCCTTACAGGATCATTTTGTTGTCTGTCCGTCCGGTCTGACCATCTGTCAAGACCCTTTACCTCCTTTATCTCGAGAACGCGTTGAAATCGAGTATAATAGTATCGAGTTGAAATTAAACCATATACTCAGGTCTACAGTCCCTTAAAGCTGTAAAATAAACGCCCGTTTATTTTAAAAATTGTGAGACTCGATTCTTGCACTGTTATCGCCACGTATCAGTGTTGTTTTGCATTTTAAGTGAATAAAGAATTTAGATATTTTCAACCGACTTCAAACAGGAGGAGGTTCTCAATTCGACTGTATGTTTTTTTTTTGTATTTTGTTTACCGATTACGCAAAGACGGTTGAACCGATTTGAAAAATTCTTTAATATTTTCTAAAGGGATTTGAGCAGTTGCCGAATTAAACAAAAGCAACTATTTCGTGGCACAAACTTCAAAATGTTAATTTGTTGTTGTTATTCTAGGTAGATATAATTTTTTGCTTTTGTAGTTGCCTTGTATTTATTTTTCAAGTCGGTAATATTTTATAATCTACATATAATATGTACCTCCAAATTTGTACGGAACCCTCTGTGGGCGAGTCCGACTCGCACTTGTCCGGTTTTTTGTTTTTTATTCACTATGTTTTTTTTTCGTTTTCTCGGCAAAGATGTCAGCGCGTATGCGCGATGCATTTCTAAGCACAGCTTTCTTTTGACCATTATGACAAAATTTTGACAGTCAGAAGCGCGGGCTTGCCGCGAAAACGAAAAAAAGATAGTGAATAAGGATACTGTACATATATTATACGAATACAGAAGAACTTAATTGAGTTCTTTTTAATTCCGTAAAGGTAGTCCGGCTTTTAAACCAGAATGGCAGGCTTAATGCGATTTTGTTTCCCGCTTTATAACTTTCTGCTTGGACTCTCTACTTGCAAATGGTATTATGCAATGATGTTTTAAGTAAAAAGGTGTAGATAGGATACATAAACAACATTCGATCTTTAAAACCGGCAAACTAATGCACACATAGAAAACAAAAAAATGCAATGTCACACTATTATAAAAAGTCGTAAAAGTAGGATAGCATGATTTAACTATCACAAGCGAAAAAGAGAAAAATGTAATCCGCTGCTTTCATCTGTTGACGCCGGCGATGCGACACTGACATATAAAAACAAGTCAATTGTCTTGTATTTTAAGGTACCGCTTTCTAAGCGCCTGTAACCTATCAACACCTTTTTACTTTTTATTTAAAACATCATTGGTTTTATCCTAGTAATATGGCAAACGTGAAAGCTTTATTTGGATGCATTTTAGGACGCGCATCCTGGAAACAAATCGCTATAAGTTGAATGGTTTATGAAGGGATAAACATAGGCAATATGCGTACCTAATCATATTTCCTTAGGGCACATTATATCTCCATTAATGCATGATATAGATCAAGATAAAAAGACGAGCGAAACATAAAGGTGAGGTTGCATTGATAACTTTAAGAATGATGCTACGCTGCGACTCTGTGGGAGAATGAATCGAGATTACCTACGTACGTCTTCCTTCCATGACGTAGTGGCGTACACAATATGTCAAATGTCATTCAAACAGAGTGGACCGGGGGAGACCGTTGAGTGAACGCCGATGTCATATCACTTTTCGATTTATCCACTCGTGAATACGAAGAGCTTACAATGAGTGCTATAAATGATAATAAGCTTTATTTTGTTTATTATAAACGGGTCTTAATCGCGTGAATAATTTAATGTAAAATACCTTGTTTATTGCCCGACATTTTGACCGTTTGCAATGGCCGTGGTCACGGGTATACTATAAACAAGGTATTTTACCTGAAATTATTCACGCGATTAAGACCCGTAGTATATATATATAATTTTATTACAGTGAGTGGTAGAATTTTAGTTGAAAACCTAGTTAGTGCTTTAGTTTGGCAGCTAAATAACCTTAACCTCTCGAAAAAGTTCCAATGGTGTGCGGTCCGTTAAATTTGTCTTTGTGAGAAAATAATAAGAAAAAGTACCTACTTCTGAAATCCCTTTTATAATGTTGGTTAAATGAAAACAGAAATAAATGAAAGTGACCAGGGAATTAAATGTTGTAGACCGCTTTATTGTTAGACAAACTCCGGTCTGACATTTAAGAGTATTTAGAGAACTGAACTCGAATTTTCCTGCAGAATACATTGTTTTCAATGACAATGGATTTAAAATATACGCTTCTGTTATTGCGATATATTAAAACCATTTCTTTTGACATCTTTTTGTGCGTGAAAAGGGTTTAATACCTTTATTAATACCTGTAGTTCTTTGTTTACTAATTTTCAAAGTTGTTGTATTTTTGAAATTACGTATTTTGGTAGGCATGGCCAAGCTTGAAAAAGTTTCAATAATCATAATCATCAGTTATTCGCATAGTATAGAGTAGGATTTCCTAAACTGGGCTCCACGGAACCCAGGGGTTCCGTAGAACAGTAACCAGAAAATAACCAAAAAATCATGATTGCGTGCATAGAAAGAACAACAAAATGAGTGAGAAATAAAACCTTTATTTCCAAAAAAAAAAATATCGACTTCAAAATTAAAAACAAAGCAACTAAAAAGGAAAAAATAATATAAAACAACAAAAAATAAATAAACATTTTGAGGTTGGTGCGAACTGGCGTATACGCGTTGATGCATTTCTAAAGGTTCATTTCCGTGCATCGCGACCGATCGCGGCTTACGACAAGCGGCTGAGGTAAGTGACAGACGCGCGCGGCCGACGACTGTTGTAGGCTGCGCGCGCACTGTGAATATTGTCGCATCGGCCGCGAGCGTCAGCCGCTTGTCGTAAGCCGCGAGCGGCTCGCGATCGGCCGCGATGCTCGGAAATGAACCTTTAGAGCAGCTCTCTATTTACCACTAAGACAAGATTTGACAGTTCGCACGGGCTTGCCGCGCTAATGGAAAAAAGTACATCTGTTTATCAGTTTCAGAAAAAGGGGGTAGGTAGTATAAAATTTATCTGCTTGATAGTGGAACGAGCGGCAATAATAGTTAACGCTAACTAGGGCTGTTAACCGGGTGTATCGTAGCTTCGACATTTTTATCCAACAAATGTTGGTTTTTTTATAATTCCTCTGTTACCTTATGCTTCGGACACTGTTGTCTAAATGTATATAACTATCCTGTCCTATTATCTACGGGCAGGTCCAAGGAAACAGTAGGGGGAGGTATCCCCTCCTTCCTCTAAAAATATTTGACGGAGTCCTTGAGTGTTATAGTGTTTTTCTTTGACGAAATGTACCTCAGTGGGGTTAAGACCAAACCAAAATGTCCCTTAGCAAAATCCTGGTTACGCCATTACTAGATATTATTATTATTCCTAATGCAGAACCAAGCTGACAAGAAAACGATCGCAAAGGCACATATGCGATCGTTTTCTTGTCAACTTGTAACTGGAGTTCAACTAAGCGGAGTAGCTTTCATCGGTAGTTAGTAGGTAGGTACCTATTACTGTACTGAGGTTGTATGAGAGGAATGGAAAGAAAGAGGGGATACAACTAGGTAGATACTTAGTTATATTTGAATAGCTGAAGGTTGTTATCTAGATTATAATAATAATAATAATAATAATGTCTTGGGACAACTCACACAACGCTATCTGATCCCAAACTAAGCAGAGCTTGTACTATGGTAACCAGACAACTGATAAACATACTTATATATTTCTAAACACATACATATTATAGATAAATAACACCCAGACACAGAATAAACCATCGTGCTCATCACACAAAGTTTTATCCTGGGTGGGGATCGAACCCACGACCTCTTGCGTGGCAGTCGGATACACTCCCACCGCGCCACAGAGGCAGTCAATTATAGACTAACACATAGGAATACAGCCTAGTTTCAGATGATATGTTACACTTCTTAAACTGCCGGCTTATTTTGTTTGAAAACTACTGCACTAATATATTAGCATCAACGGGTATTATCTACATAGAAATGAATCCGAACAAACTCAAAACCGATATAATTTACAAAGAGAACTGCTCACTAAGCGTTAAATAAATACATTATGTTGTAGCGGTGTGAAAATAAATAGCGCTTCATTCGAACTAAGCCCATAACATCCGCCATCTTTATTTACGGCACGTTCACGCTACTCCTCAGAGCTGCTGTAAGATCGTGCGATAGTGGCGCCACTTCCCGCCGTTTGTCAAACAGCGGCTTAGTGCTCACCTGAACCCCCACAGTTAATTGCGAAAAGCACGTTAACGTGCTACAAACATGATATAATGTTTCCTCTCCGGTGTTAAAGCGTTTAATTATATTTTCTACAAAAATCCGAGCTTTGCGGAAAATTTGTGTCGTGATTTTTTTTATTCAAAACCTTAATTTAGGTACTTAATGATTGTTCATTTGCAACGCTCAATGCAAATTGTTTCGTGCGAACCCTTTGTTACTGCGAAAACTTTAATCACTTCTAGATCTTCACGAATTGTACTTAATTAAGGTCAAACTTTTCAAATAAGTTCATGAATAGAAAAGAGGGTTTTCTTAATTTGTATTCTGTAATTTATCAATGATTTTCTTTTATTTATTTTATTTGATTTTAATTTGAAATGCGTTAATAGGCAATTTTATAGTGAAATTGGCAATGACTATTGACTAGTGGAACAAATAGAAAGCAGTAGTACTAGAAGTAAGAGTTGTTGTAGTTGAGTGTTGCTGAAAATCAGCGTTACACCGCTTTGCGTGTGTAGCTTAAGGCTGAGCAACAGCTCTTTTTGATAAGTGCATGGACGCACATTGCAGGACTTTGCTGTAATTTGTATGTAATTTTATAAAATGTATTTTATTTTTTTTATTTTTTATAATTTCTAAACTGTATATTACAGTATATTTTAAAATTGATTGCTGATTGATTTATTATTTTAATAGAATTAAAAAAAAAAAAAAAAAATTTAATTGATATTTTCTTACTATCTATTGTTATTATTGCTTGTTATATATTTTTTGTTTTATTGTACCTAATTTGTGTCAATATTTTATCAAAATAAATATTTCTTTTCTCAATAGATTTTAGATCAACCGTCCCTATCGGGCAAAGTAGTATATCTACACTAATATTATAAAGCTGAAGAGTTTGTTTGTTTGATTGAAAGCGATAATCTCAGGAACAACGGCTCCGAATTGAAAAAAAAAAAATACTGTTGGATAGCCCATCGAGGAAGGCTATGCTATATAACATCACGCTACGACCAATAGGAGCGGAGCAGCAATGAAAAATGTTGCAAATACGGGAAAAATTTACGCAGACGAAGTCAGCTAGTTATTTACAGTATAAATTAAGATAACTTCTCAAACTAATAGCCCGAGATCTAAGAATTTATTTCATGTTATAACAATAATAATAATGGTCTCCTAACCGATTTCGGTTACGACGACCAATCTCATTACTACGCAAAAGATAATATAGTGCACAAGTGTATTTACAGACAAAAGTGCACTTTCACTCACTCTAAGAAATAAAAACTTAAAAAAACCGACTTCAAAAATAAATACAAGGTAACTATAAAACAAGAAATAATACTTAACAACAAAAAAGCATCAGCCGACGACATCGTCATAGTAGCGGAGTCACTGGAGCAGCTTAGCGAGATGTTGCACAGCTTATGTGGAGCCTATAGACGTGTTGGTCTCGGCGTGAATTTGGAAAAAAATATGAAAATTGGGTGCTCATGATTTGACTGATGTGCAGAAAGAAATGCGCGTTGAAACTTGCGTTGCCTTGTTGAATCAGTACAGAAATGAAGGAATAATGGATCGAATTGTAACATGTGACGAAAAGTTGGCTCTTTACGGTAAGTAGTAAGCGAAAAATGCAATGGCTGACCCCAGATCAAACACTGCAACAGTGCCCTAAAGCAAAACTTACCAATAAAAATGTAATGGTAACTGCTTGGTGGTCTCTTCATGGTGTTATTCACTATAGCTTTCCCAGGTCTGGTCAAGCAATAACAGCAGACGTTTACTGTGCCGAACTTCGGACAATGATGGCGTAACTGGCAATGAAACAGCCTCGACTCGTGAATCGATCTTCACCATTATTGTTTCATGATAACGCAAGACCTCACACTTGAGGAGAAACCGTTATAACTATACAGGAGCTGCAGTTAGAAACCATACATCATCCTACGTACTCGCCAGGCGTTGCTCCAACTGTCTATAATTGTTTTGATGATTTGGAAAATTTTCGACGTTTTATAAAAGTCTACTATACCTTGGTTTATGCAACTAAGTAAAAATATTGTAGTCGTACCACATAGACTGCGCTCAGGACATTATCCTTCTGGAAAATTTGGTCATCTAATGAAAAAAAAATTGTCGCCAAAATGTGAAATATGCGGAGTACTAGATGATGTTCAACATATACTAAACGATTGTAGAAAATACCAGAGTTAGCTGGAGTCATTAGTGCGAGAATTTAATTTAGGTAAATATGATGGATATGGGCGTATTCGTAACTGTTTTGGCAAACCCTACATCAGATGCTGCATTATCACTATATAAGATGTTCGCGTATTCGTGATTCCCTAAGACTCGTATTATTATTTGTATTGAATGTATAGGTTAAGCCTTACGGGGCTGACATGTTTCTAGAATAAAAGCCCCAAAAATAAAAGATTATAAAAAAGTCTACTACCATACAAAATGCTTTCACACATTTGTCGAATAAATGAACTTCCGATTAGATAGCAGGAATGTTTATTAGATAATTAGGGTACATATTGTGATTAAATAAATATGTTACATCTTAGAAATAAAAGAGAGAGGTGTCTTATGGACATCCGGTTGGAACGTAGTTCCCTTTGCGATATATATTTTAGTGTTTGTATTTACTAATGATTAAAAGAAAATCTGGAAGAACATAACATTTTAAAAGTTGTTATTTTTTTTCATGATTGATTAAGATTTAGTTTAAAATAAACATTACCACCTTTTACAAAAATACAAACAACCTATATAACTCAACCTCCTTATCCTATCTTTACATAATCATAAATAATACATTTTTGATCGATGTCAAAATGTAACACTTTTTTCCGTCTAGCCTCTCAGCCCGAAAACAAATAACGTGCGATAAGGATAACTACGTTCCTGAAAAACGAGTTTTAATTTTTCAATATAAATAGGCATTTTATACCTGAATTCTTAATACATGTATTAAGGCGCTGACAACAGCCAAATAGGCTTATCTTAAACAATTTTTTAGCCAAATCTACGTAGTTTGTGACGGCAGAAAAAATATATGTTAATCTTGAACATATTTCTAAGAACCCTGTTGTATTCAAAACACGAATTTGATTTTTTTTCTCGATAAAAAAAAAATACAAACTAACCCCTTAAAATGATCTTCTAACAAAAATATCTGTATTACATAACAACGTACGTTGGTAAAATAATTAACAATAACGTATCATGTTATAATACAGAATCTGGTTGTTTTTTATTTTCGACTACTCGACTTATTTTCAAGTAATTAATTGTTTTATGGTTTATAATTAGTTACGAGCGCTGCGTGATCGCGCTTCTCTTTCTTTTATAAGCAATCTGACAGTGATCGCAGAGACGCGCAGCTAGACGGACGTATGTCGCTTTGCCTCGCCATCCATTCACTTCATATTTTGTTTGTTGTTTGAAAAATTATAGACATTGGTAAAGAATATAAGTTTAATAAATATACTATTAATTTATACTATCTAAGTTGTAAATTTAAATATATTTAGTTCTAAGTTTAAAAATATTTGTTACTATAATTGGGAAACAAACAAAAATGTCGGAGGCCAGCAAAAAGCGCTCCTATACCAACAAACAAAAACATCTCATGGAAGTAGTAAAGTAAGTATTATATTTTTCATATTGTAATATTGACAAAATATTGCACGAACAGAAGTGAAATTGTAACCAAACCAAAAAGCTACACTAAGCTGTTTTGTACAACGTATAGCGAAAATTCATTTGCAACTGTGAAGCTCGTTTGGTCTAGCGGTATCTGCGTTGGTTCTGAATATCAAGTATCGAGTTCGAAACCTAGGTTCGCCTGTTCAATTTTTGTATTTATTTTTAATATTTTCTTTTATCTTTTCAGTAAAAAGAGACGTTTGGCGAATAGTTCAGAAGCAGGTGAAACTTCGGAAAGTTTTTCACCAATAAGTTTGTAATAAGTACCTACATACTAATATAGATAATAATTTTATTATTTAAATTACATTAAAACATTACACAAAAAGAATCGCCACATGGACAAAGAGGATCCCCTTTACATTTTAGAAAGATAGTTACAAACAAGTATAATGATAAACTATCACATTTGCATAGACCTACGACTATCTTAGAACTGGCCTAATAGGAAAATACTCCTAAAATACTTGTAGCTTTATGCATTGTTTCTTGCCCGTTCCATACAAATAGTTGTGTAGGTTTTAGTATTTTTTACCTATATATGGCGATCTATACATACTGAAGTGTCTGTTCCTAATGTCAAAATAGCAGTTTTTTACTAAATGCTATGAAAGTACGCATAGTACTTAAAACAAAAATACAGTTTTTGTTTTTATCTGGCTGTCTGTCTGTGTGTTTGTTTCGACAAATCTCCAAAACGGCTGTACGGAGATTGACAGGACTCACTGTCAGACAGCTAATGATGTAAGGAGTAACTTAGGCTACGTCCACAGCTAGTCTACAGCTAGTTAGACATAATAGGTAAGATTAGTGCTGAAGAAAGTTTTGCTAAGTTTAAATGTAATAAATATTTTGTACAGATTAGGAAATGTGGCTGTTGCAGTTACATTAGAAAGTGATGTTAAAATTCCTCTAGAAAATGTTACCAGGTAAAGATGATGCCCAAGTGATATGAAACTTCCTCATGATCGTTCTTATACTTCTTATGTTATTGTGAGTCATAGTTTTTTTCCATCACTGGTTTGAAGTATCGGCAAAGGTATCTGAGACAGTTGAATCCACCGATAATATTCCTAAACTTGAGGTAAATATTATTATTTTGAACAGGTTGTCGAAGATAAAATCTGGCAGTTAGTATTTAGTTACTAACGCATAGGTAGGTAACGCTTTAAGTATTATTTTTTTTAGACTGCTACAAGTCACCCTGCACAAAAAAAAATCCTTATAAATATTATTATTATTATTCCATCGGACGACGAATAAACTTATCGCATTTATTTTTAAATCTTCAGAATATTTCTCGCCCTTACCCCTAAACCCTTGGGTTGTAATTTAAAACACATTAATTTGGTAGGAGAAAACATAAATGGATTCTTGTCGAAGTTCACTCTTTTGTGTAGGATGTGCAATTTAAAATTTTTTATCATTAAAAGTGATTCCAGTGACGAAAATTATTTACCAGTCAATTATTGTGCTGTAGCAGGTATGTTATCAATTTTCGGAGGACTTCAAACTTGGAAGAATTTTCTTCAGCTCTAAATTTACCTTATGTCAAATAAATAAAATAGAAGAGTCTGTTTGTAATATCAAAATAACAGTTTTATGCATATATATTAATTATTGTGGATAACATATATCCATAATAATTACTGATAACAAAAATACAGTTTTTTTTTGTCTGTCTGTCTGTCTGTTTGTTCCGGCAAATATCCGAGAGCAAATAAATTATAATTATGCGAAAATATTTAAAATGTTGCTAATATATTTTCGAGTTTTATTTTTCTTTTATATTGTTTTGAAGTTCATAGCAAATAAAGTCTCCTGAAATAATTAAAAATACAAACGTATAAAAAATATTTATTGTTTTTTTTAATCGCCCTGTCTAATTTCTTTCTAGTTCTTCATATAGAACAAAAAATAAAGCGCCATCTATTGGTTTATTGTTTATTATTGACCGCGTCCTTGTGTTGGTAGTTCGCTGTTTTTACCGTCCTTTAACAATGGCACTAGGACATCGGAGGAATAGTGGGCGTGGCTAAAATAGTGAAACATCGAAGTTCAGTAGCTGTTGTCAGCGTCTTAAAATAATAATCTTAATTAAGTATTTGATACTGGCAAAAATTAGGATTAAAATCGAATATATAGTTGAATTGTAAAAGTGCCCTTACATGCCTTGCAATAATTGCATTTCACTTCAAAGGTTTTGTCATAAAATTCATTCACTGTAGGTACTTGAGGTTCAAAGAGTTTCTCATAAAAATGTCGGCATATAAAATATGACTGTAATAACCTACCATATTTTATAAATTTACCGTCTAGTTCCAGCGACTTCAACGACTTTGCATCGTGACCGGCGCCACCAGCAAGGCTGCAGCGTCCAGTACGACGATGAGGCGCTACGAGCCCAACCTTCTTCAGGAAACATCAGCACCTGCATATAAAAAAAACCATTTGAATTACAACCCCAATATTATTAAAGCGGGAATGTTCTTAATTGATTTTGTGAGTCCTATTTCTGTTTGTAAAACTTTGGTAATGAGAACAGACAAGTTTATTTCCATTTCCAAGTTCGCATAAATTAATTTAAAAACTCCACCGGCCCCAATCATTTCTAGCGAGTGCTCGATTGATGTTGTTTTAACAATCAAGCCAGTGTTCGTCGGCAATATTTTACGAGAGCTGCGTTCGTATCTTCTATCTTCGAACACGAAATGAGGGCTTCACGAAACGTTGAGTACGAATTAACTAAATTACTAAACTTTAGGAGCCTTTCAACGGCGGGTTGAAAAATAGCTTTTTGACTAAAACTAATATTGCAGGCTAGAAACAAAACAGAGCGGAGTTGTAACGAAGTTGTTTCAGACGTTCGAGTTTACAACCGCGGGCTAGTGGAGTGAGTAACCCGCTCGGCGCTCGTTTACGTTTACAGTGGGAGCAGTTCCGCCGGCAGCATCATCGATAACGCAAACGCGAAAGCATATTGCCACCGAGACTCGTTCGCTCGATTGGCTCCTGGCATTCCGTCCTCATTTTCTTCGCGGCGGCGTCTCGGGCAATATTTTTTTTTCTCGTAAATGTTTTCCTGCTTTCGACAATATTGCGCCAGTTTCAAAGGGGCAGAGTCGTCAGGGATAAAATCGCTTTCACATTGAGTGAGCACACTAATGATTGAGTTCCGTGCGGTACGGACGAGTGGTGGGCTGTCGGTGTGCCGGTGCCGGGCGGACGGGCGGACGGCGCGTCTCGCACGGGGACACCGGCATAGCGTCCGCTCACCCCGTCGCAGACCCTTTGATCAATGTACTCCTCTGTTTAATGGATTTAAAAGCATTTCATTGTTACGGATTTTGAAATGCATGGATTTCATTTAAGCCGTCGTAAATTAAAATACTAAACAGTTACTATATCTAGATTGGATTTATAGGCATGTCGATGACCTCGTGGACTTAAACCAAAAATTTAAGCTAGATTTAGTGAAAGTAATTTCTGTAGCTGCGTGGCCCTTCGAATGAAATGGCTACCCGAGTTGCGAAAATGTTGAACACTTTCGTACCTTACCGAAAGTTTATTGCAGTCGGTAAAATCGTTTAGGTGTAAATATTTTCATACGTGCAAACTTTTTGCATTAATATTTATCAAGCGGATATCTTTGAACCACGCAAAATGGAATATCCCGGGCAGGTACATCAATAGAGTTGCCTCTAAATTAATACAGCTGTTTAATGTTCAAAGTACGTTGGTGGGGCGTAATATAAGGCTCTATGGGATAGTTGGAATTTGGAAAGTCACGTTTACCTATTCCCAGCGGAGTGTGCCAACTCGCCAATGTCCATTACGAGTTTTGGATAGATCATTTTGGTTAGCGTTTACCCTCAAGTACTTGTCTATCCTAGAGATTTCATTACGTTTTATTAAAATATTCATCAAAGATGATTTGAGTAGGTTTGTATAAAATATTAATGAAACAAATGTTGGAATATTCTATCCAGAGCTACTAAAGTTATTCAGCAAGAAAACGTCTGTGTTAAATTGAATCCTTTATTTTATATTTGCCTGAGTAACTGAGCTTTTGACCTCTGCACTTTAAATCTGAGTAGCTTTTTTTTTAATAACGATGAAGCTTTATAAACTTCTGTTTCGTTTGTTGCAACTTTATCTACATACCTAATTAGCATTTCATTTATGTTATGCCTTTTCACAATTCAGTTTTCATTTATCAGTTCAATTCATCCTTTATTATCAGTTCATCCTTTAGTCATCATTTTCAGGATGGAAATATAAAATGAAATATGAAAGGGCTATTTTTCTATATTATTTCCACGGAAAATTATTTTCATATTTTCACATGATGGAAACTAAAAATAGTTACATATGAGGGTATTAAAACAGGAAACAGTTGTATGTACCACGTCCACATTTAACGAGGGTAGTTTTGTTTTAACGAAGCATACCTATAGAAAACTATTTTAATTATGTATAGCGTTACTATTTAAAAACACCATGAGTTATTTTTTATTAGCAGCTACGTCATTTCATACTGAAATTAGTGGTTTCTAGAATTAATCAGAATAATGAATATTATTATGAATTTTTTATTTATTCCGATATATAAGTCCTTCTTTTGTTGTTTTTCAGTACTTTAACTGCACACATACAAGCCTAAATAGCCTTTTTGATGACTAGATGATACTATACTGTAATACTATAGGAAGAAAGAAAATACATTTAATTTGACTTGGACCTACATAAGCAACAAAACTTGTAAAACATAAAAGTTACAATATTTACAAGTATGTGCCTAGGCACAGTATGCTGTTCCGTCCGTACCGAAAAGGTCATAATCTTAATTAGCATAGGCTAGGCTAAACACCCAGCGCTGATTTCCAGTTGGCAACCTAAGTGACCCACGGACACAGGTACAGATTATGTGACAAATGATAAATGGAATATTATACTATCTAAAATAAA
The DNA here is from genome assembly GCA_945859575.2 of Herminia tarsipennalis. Lineage (NCBI taxonomy): Eukaryota > Metazoa > Arthropoda > Insecta > Lepidoptera > Erebidae > Herminia > Herminia tarsipennalis. Next base: position 13,690,752 of record OX243846.2, on the reverse strand, counting down.
TAGGAAATACACCGTGAATTTGTTAGTGGTTTTAGAGCCGAAAACTTTTAACTATTAACAACCCAGTCTAAACTATCAGTTTAAAATTATATTCACTTTAAAAAAATAATAATGTCGCTACTCGATTTATAATATTAGATAGACGTTATTCATAGGTTTCCACCCCCCAAAAAGGGCCGCGCGCCGCTTTAGGCTATTTAAGGACATTTTTAAAAAAAAAAAGTTACTATTTTATTAAGTGATATTTTTTATGGACTATAGGATATTGATATGGAGTTCAACATTTTCTACAAACTACTACAAAATCACAGTGTAGGTATAATAAAAAAGAAGAAGGAGTGTATTATGAAATAATTAAGTAAATAAAATAACAGTGAATAAAACTAAACGGACTTCATCATTTCACACATAATCTCGCGGAATTAATCTCGCTACCTACGAAACAATAAGTAAGTAGCTTTATAATAATTATGTTTAGTAATAAATTAAAATAATAAAATTTGATACAGTAAAAAATAAATAATTAATAGATTAATTAAAAATGTACATTAATTTAGTAAAATATTATATTAAATTAAATGAAAGATAAATTAGCAGTTGCGTCTTGGTGTTTTAATTGGATAGTACCTGGATAACCGAGCGTTGCTTGGTTTTTTTACTATGTTTTGTATCTGTTGATAGTACGATATACGAACATACGGCTGATACTAAGCTTCTGAAGTGTCTGGAATATGACCAACGGGTCTATACCCACTTTGTGCAAGGCGATCACCGTCCTATTTCAATTTCGGCAATCCTATTTTCTTTAACACCCCAATCCATATTGTAATTTAATAATGAACACAATAAAATATGTGAAATGGCGCGAAATCGAAAGAACTTTTAAAAATAATATACGCATTTCAACTTCAAAATAATTAAAAAGTTGAAAAAAAGAAAAGTTTATAAGTAACAGTATTTATGGCCGGACTAGTTATATACAAGAATTGTTTGTTTAATGGTATAATAATATAATATGATAAGATAAGATTAATAAAAAGTTCTTTAGGTGCGTTTTAAAAGTAATGGCACTTTTTAGCACCCTAATCGGCAGCGGTATATTGTTTACTTGGATGCTGCGTAGCGAAAACTGCCACAGAATGCTGCAGTCTCGTGCTGGTAAATGGCCAGTTGCTAAGCACAACGTCAAACCTCGCGCTGTCTATGACTATTAACCCATGAAATTTTACAGTGCAAGTAGGTATACCTAATGAACAACTATTTTTTAACACCCCGAATAAAAGACAGGCGAGTTGGAGCTTTTGTCGACACCTCATCTTTAAAATTCTATACTTATACTACTACAGCCTGAAGGAATGTATTTTGATAATTGTAGAATACGCTAGGGTTACTATATATAATATTTTCGAAAATAGTTAGTAGCACATTTTTTAATTTAAAATCTCCACTGAATTTCGGTACAGACCCGAAATACAATATTTAAATCAACGTAAGGCACTCTCTATAAAAACCACTGAATTTTATATTGGAGCAGACAAAACCTGTTCAATGACATCCATTAATATTCAAAAGCCCTCGTGGTGGCGTCTATCGACACCTTTTTATATGAAGCAATCAATTCGCGCCTCGAGAGTCGTCCAATTATGCCGCGATCTCGAAACGATCTATTAATTACTTTGCGAACTGTGCACCATCCATATGTATTTTGTGGTCTATTTTCTCAATTTATGGTTAAAATTTAATTTTTGTAGCCGCGCGCGCGGTGGGGCAGGCTATTGTGGCGGTTCCACCTACGTTGTGTTTTTTTTATGGAAGTATGTTCTAATTTTAAAAAAGAACTCTCCAACTATGTGAGGATTCCTTTGATGAGGGGACATTCGTATGACAGGCAGAAAGAAGACTTACATACGTTAATAAAAAAAGTATACGTTGGAGTTTCCTTTTAAGCATGTTCTCTCGCTCTTTTATATTTCACAATCAAATTATGTGCACAATACAAACATCAGAATCTATACCCCAGTTGTTGTTTTATCTAATTGTTAATGCTGTTGGTCTTCCGACGTATAGCGTATCAATGCATGTTTTTAGGGTTCAAAGTATTTTCTTTTTTATTTAAGTTTATCAAAATATACGAGTAGCTGGTTTAAAAATAGGCTTTAAAAAAAAATAAAAAAGAGAATAGGATGAACTAAAAGTCACAAAACATTGTGAGAACGAAAGTTAAGTTTCATACAAACGCGCTATCGTTCACAGACTCGATATCTCGGACCGAAGCTGTGTCGAGTTTTCGTATTCGAAAACTATGTGTGTTGCTCGAGCAATATGTTTTGTACCTACTCTCAACATTTTGCGCGTTGGCAATTATTGGATTAACCGTTCTGCTACCAGTCCATAAATGTGTCAGTGTTTAAAATCGTACATGTTTTCATACAATATTTTGAGAGTTTAAATAACATTAGTTTCTGTTTTTTTTCTCCTAGAACTGTAGAAAGTTGCTGGTTAAATAAGGAAAACGTCATTGAGAAAAAAGTATTTCTTATTCAAAGCACTTGAAATATGCAAATTCCAAATGTAGTCATTTAAATAGTATTTTAAAACGTCGATGCAGATTACACAGAGCCTGATGGCAGCAGCCGATAGTCACGCGCCTCCACTCGACTTGAAGAGTTCGCGCCTCGACTGCAGCTGCATTCACAGCTAACAATATGAGCAGCAATTTACTACAAGTGTTCAAGAAGTTCCTGTTTAATTTTACAGTTATATGATAAAATGAAGTGCTTTTCATATTTAAGGGTATTATCGACTATTCCTCTGTTGCAGTTGTTTAGTTGGCTTGTGCTTTTTAAAGATAAGTTGCAATGTTGTAAGATGTAGTTGAATTGTTGCAAGCTTGCTAGTAATGTGTAGCACATAACTAGCAATCTTGTTAACTACATTTATAAGATGAATTGCTAGTGTAAGAAGTGAGTTCACGTCGGTATTATAATCGGTGGGATTCGAACTACGACCTCTCGAGTGCAAGTCCAGTATCTAAAACACTAGGCTTTTGCCCCTTTAAGTTTTTAGAAGACTAGAGTCGGCTCTAGTATTATCTAATCAACCTTCTAATAAATTATTTTATTTTTGATACGTTGAGGAAAACTATGCCTGTACCTATATTGGAGGTATTCTCCCAGATAGCTTGCTCAATTTCGGTAAACGAGTAGTGCTTTCTCTCGTCAATAAATGTTAACCTAGAAAGGTCTTTACGACTGAAGACATCCAATAAACAGCCGTAGAAAACGGACACTCTATTGGCAGGTTACAGCTTAGATTCTCACCCACCTCGTAACTCAGTTGATGTGTACCTATTTCTACCACGCAATTAGATTAGCTAGGCGACAACACACACAACGCAATCTGATCCCAAGCTAAGAGCTTGTTCTATGGAAACCAGACAAGTGATAAACATACTTATATATTTCTAAATACATACATATTATAAATAAATTAAACCCAGACATAGAATAAATCATTGTGCTCATCACACAAAGAATCCAACCCACGACCTCAGGCAGTTCAGAGGTTAGGGTCACTAAAATATAATATATATTATAAAGTATTAAAGCGAGTGAACATGTGTGTCAGTCTGTTTTTAGACTTGCGACTAAACCCCTGAACGGGTTTCGGTGAAAACTACTTTTAACCACTGGCGAAAAAGGAGCGGAGTGTTATAGTTTAACGTATCTTTTTTACTTGTTGTCGTGTCTTTTAGGGACTTTTAATGTGAAGTAACATTCCGCTGAACGGATTTTAAAGACGGCGATAATATAGCAAGTTCCTTTTTATAAGTTCATACAAAGATGATAGCTATGTCTAACTTTAAATACGTAAGATAAAATCTGAGAACAACTATTTTCAAGTTACGCTTTGTAAGAAGTTATCCAAGACTTCTATACGACCAATTAGTAGTTGATTCTTCACGTTACACAGAATACACAGAATACAGTCACAATGTTAAGACAGTCAGAAATAACCAGTAAGGCGATGTCAGTCCTATGTAATTCCTTGGTGTGTGTCGTTCGGTAGTTGTGAGCCGGCGCGCGGTAATTGGATTTAGTCTGGACTACGAGTGCGAGCGGATTACCTACAGCTTTAAGGGCATACTAATGATACAATTTGTACTTCCCAAAAGTTATAGAATTAATAAACGTGTTTAGAATATACATTATTGTCGAATAAAGTCCCATAAGTCTGCCTGTTTGTAATCTTACTTCTACGAGACTGCATGGAAATGAATTTGACAGAATTTACATTATATTTTAGTGAAGTTTTTCCGGAAGGTTTATGCTTTACTTACATAAATAGAAATTAAAGTAAAGCTTGTACGAAGTCAGACGGTATAAGAAGTCGTAAGTAGGTATAATTATATGAATGTAAATTATTGTAATAGATTAATCTGTCTTGTCTAAGATAAGATTAAAAGAAAGTGCATTTGTTGTTTTATCATTAATTACCGTATCTAACCACAATACTTACATAAATTTAAATCTTAGATATGAAAATGTTAGAGATGGTTTGTGAGTACACAAACCATCTGTAACATCTGTCAAAATTTTAGTTCCATCGAAGCAAAACAGTAGTTCTGCCCGATAGAACTAAAATTTTGACACAAAATCCGCGTCAAAGATATTTTTTTAAATTAAAAAAACATAACGGGAGCGAAGCCGGTGTAAAAATCTAGTTTAAGTGTAAGCGACTGGTCTTTTGGCCTAGTGGTTAGTGACCCTGACTGCTAAGCCGAAGGTCCTGGGTTCGATCCCCACCTAGGATAAAACTTGAGCACGATGGTTTATTCTGTGTCTGGGTGTAATATTTATAATATGAGAAATATATAAGTATGTTTATCAGTTGTCTGGTTGCCATAGTACAAGCTCTGTTTAGTTTGGGATCAGATGGCTATTATTATTATTATAGTATTATTGACATAAACAGAATAACGTATTGACATAGCGTAATTTTTCGTCTATGTTATAACTTCTACTTATTACGAATTCACCGGTATTATGTAGTGTTTCATTTATTTCTCTGACATTATAATTTTAGTCTGAAATATCATAAAAGCTTTTAGTTCGAATATCAAGTTGTATAATATAAGTGAACTTAGATAAGTGCTTCTTTTGTCATAGGATATTGTTGTATACCTTCAGATTACAAAGTTGTCTTTGTAGGTATTTAATACGCACTAAGTTTTATGTTCGCACTAGTTATTCAATACTAAAGTAAAAAATGATTTTCTCTGTAAAAACCGTTTTCAAGACTAACTTTAAAAACATATTCTAGTTGTCTGTTCGGGGTTGACATTGACATATAAAACTTAGCTGAATAAAGATTTCTGCATTTCTTGTCTATTTAAATATCATTTATTTGTTTTATACGAATAATTAATAAATTAAACAAAAGTGGGTATGTACTTTGGTTTATTTAATTTTAGTAAAATTACTTTTAAATATTTTTCCTAATAAATGATTAGATAGGTATCATACCTAAAAAACTGAACGTGATAGGATATAAGTACGCATGTGTTTTTAATAAGATATGTATATATAATTAAACAGGAAAGGTTAAAGCAGGTACTTAATATTTTTAACGCAGTAATAATAAATAATATTATTATTGCCATTTTTAAAACCTTAAATTCTAAAGCTAACTTTTATGTTACATAGAACTTGATCTCCATTTAATTAGCCGCACCATACATTAGAGAGCTCAAGTAAAATAGTTGTAATAACGGATGCCGATCACAGAAAAATAATACCTACTAGTACCTTTCCATGCATCCGCGGACACATCAAGTGCATAATATATAAACGTCACAATATATATAGCTCATAAGTATGTATGTATACAACACTAGCCTTTAATCTTGGCCCAGAGAGGGAAGAAATGTTGCGAGGACATTATCATTCTTTTATATTGCGGGCTCTGTTTGTTCACTATACGAGTTTGTTTAGGCCCGGTCGATTGATTTATGACAATAACTCGAATAGACGCCTCTTAACATGATATAAAATACAATAATAAAAAATATTACAAATATTATCGGTTGGATACGTGGGTCGGATAGTTTAGGAAACCAAGAGCTATAGTAACTATTTTTTTTCAATTATGAAGTCTTTTTCAGGGTTCCGTACATCAAAAAGTAAATAACCGAACCCTTATCACTTTGTTGTCCGTTTGTCTATCTCGGGAGCGCGGGGAGGTATCGAGTTGAAATTAAAACTATATACTCAGGTCTACAGCCCCTTGAAGATGTGAAAAAAATCATACTTTTAAGTTAATATAAAAAAAATCATAAAAATCTAGCCTTTAAGAACTCGATTCCTGAACTATATAATATATATGTTCGTAAACCGACTGCTACGCAAGAGGTCGTTGGTTCGATCCCCACCCAGGATAAAACCTTGTGTGATGAGCACGATGGTTTATTCTGTGTCTGGGTGTTATTTATCTATAATATGTATGTATTTAGAAATTTATGTTTATCAGTTGTCTGGTTGCCATAGTACAAGCTCTGATTAGTTTGGGATCAGATAGCGTTGTGTGAGTTGTCCCAAGATATTATTATTATTACTTTCGCGATTTGTAAGAATTTTATATAGCTACGGGTCGATGTATTGCAACGGCCGTGGTCACGGGTAGACCTAACCGTGACCATGGCCGTTGCAATACGGTCGAAACGTCGGGCAATAAAAGAAAGGTATTTAGCCCTAAAATAAAATATTTAGTAGCTTATAAAATTCTATAATTTTGTACGGAACCCTGGTGGACGATTCCGACTCGCACTTGTCGGGTCTTTATTATTTACTGCAATTTCGCACATTCGTACAATGTTTTGTGTGTTAGTCCTAATGCTCTACTGTTTGATTGTTTGATACCTGTGTAAACTACGTACTACTTTCATTTATTTCATTATTTCATTTCATTGTTTATTGCCCGATGTTTCGACCGTATTGCAACGGCCGTGGTCACGGGTAGACTACGCAGTCTACCCGTGACCACGGTCCGTAGTATATATAATTTTACAATACTTAAGCAATGTTACCACTTGCGGTCCATGCAAGGGTGACCGTTCTCGAGATTTGCGTGTCTAAGAGAGCACGTTAATCGTCCTGCGCCCAATCTCTCTCCGGTCGTGTTGGATTTCCATCCCATCAGACTATGAGAGTGAGAGAATAGAGAGTGCACCTATGTCTGCGCACAGATTTGTGCACTATAATATCTCCTGTGTAACCGACGGTTAGGAGACTATTACTCATATTCTGGCTTAGTATATCTGTGAATAAATTTTTGCCCCGGGGTTCACCTTCGTAGATAGAATAGCGACAAAAACCTCAAGTTGCAAGCTGAGGTAGCTTAGCACACCATACGAGTATCGTATCATAGTATCTTAGGAGATTACCAAACCTATAAACAAACTAACTTTTAGGTTTATTATAATTAGTAAAAAGTAAGACGTATATAACAAGTTGTGTGCTCAACAAGTTCATTCTTCATACTTTCCGAGCCAACTCTTTTATTTCACAAGAAGAAATTGTGTAGAGATCTGTGCAAAGACTGAAGAGTTGTGGAGTGATGCGGGTTGTGACAAGCCGACGCCGACGTTATCTCAAACTTGCTTCATAAACTTATTCGTAAACATGACTCTGTAAACGTGCCGCGGAGGGAAGGCACACGGCCCACAAACTTACACTGTCATGCAGTACTTCAAATTAGTAAATATCTTGCTACGTCATATTCGTTTATTAAATTAAAGCCAGTTTCAGACTGGTGATATTCCCCTCACATTTTTGACGATGTAATTAATAACGAGAAGTTTTTTAAGAAACTAAGGACGATTACAAATTCGATAATGTGGGATAGAAGAGACAAGACTAATTAACACTAGATAGCTTTTTAACAAATCTCTATAGGTATTAATCGTAACTAATGAGTTACGATTAATACCTATATATATATGAGAGTATGTTTACATTTTACTTTTAACATATGGTTTGTCACGGAGATAGATGGCATCTTGGGGATTAAAAACCACGGACACAAAGTACACCCCGACTTCGAACAACAATTTGTGGATCACACAAAGTGGTGTCCCGTGTGGGAATCGAACCCACGACCTCTTGCGTAGCAGTCGGACACACTACCATCGCGCCACACATGCACATAGTATAATTGTTATCGCGTTATACACGTTATACAGTACATTCACGCCCTTTGAGCCGTGGCCGAATAATTTAACTAACTACATATATTTGGTAGATCCCATACTGTGCTACCTGTGGGATGTAGTCGCTGTTGAGAACTATTATAGACTAACTATAATAGTTCTCAACAGCGACTACATTGATTAGACAATTAAAATAATTTACATTAAGTATACGGTATCTAACAATGCATATTATGAATACGAAGTACAAGTTAAACCGCTGCAATATAATTAGAAACTTCGTTAACTTGCAACTTTATATACGAAAACAAAATGTTTGCTAGAATTCTGGAATGTTTATTGTCTAACTAGACTAAACTGAAGCAAAGTACTGAACGTTAACTAGATATGACTGCAGCGTTATATAAGTTTTGCAGCATGTCGAAACTGGAGCGAAAATAAACTTAAGTTCAATTCACATCGAGATGCTATGCGACGCGACTAAGCGAACGTTTTGGCATACGACGTCTGATACAAATTTTAGATAATTAAATCATTAAGTACTCTACTAGCGCACACGAAACAGGGCGGCCCCACTGCACCGCTTGCTCAAGAAAGACAAATTTGAACTAGGTATATTTTAATTGGATGAATCATTTCTGGGACTGTACTATTTTTTTTTGCTTCCGAATCCGTTTGGTATATATAAATTCAAGAAATATCTATAAAATAAGTACTATATAATAAATTACTGGCACACTTTATTGCAGACTCCGGTTGGTCCCTATCCTAGTACTGCTGCTGAGGTCTCAACGTCGTTAGAATGCCAAATGGTGTAGGTAACATATCTTTATTTAAAATTTCGAGTGAAACTTAACTGTTGCGGCTGACTTCAAGTTCTCCAAGCACTTATTACTTGGAACTTACATTTGCGCACCGTGTCGCGTTGTAGTGTGAACTGACCTTTAGAATATACTATACCTGACTTCGAATATTGAAACACAACCGGAGATGTAGTAACGGGTTCTGCTTCGAGGTATGAGACCCCGGCGGCGCGGCGATTCACGTGAAAAATATCATAATAATATTGTGCTTTTGTGCTAATGTTGCCCTTTTCTATCGTATCGTAGGAGTAGATGGGTCAAGGGTCTGATGCGGAAGGCGTTACTTGGTCCTCGACAAGCCACCTACATATTGTGAGGAGGTTCCTATTTTTGGAGAAACCACCGGTAGATCGGTCCTGTTACCGGTGCTGTTGAGACATTTTTAAATGGGTTTATATATAAGGAAGGGTTATGCATATATCTTCTACGTATGATATATATGTGTATAATTTATTACCTCATATCTTTCAAACTACTAGACGGATTTATACAATTAAGACGTCGTTACATTTGTCTTCTTAGATATGTGAACTTTGGAAAAAACAAACATGGCGGCTGTGAGATGTCAAAATAAAGCTTTTTCAGATACAGCAATATAGGTATCAAATCAAAGAGCTCATTATTATTATTTATTATTATTATTTTAAAAAGGTATAACATGTCTTATACAAAACTTAACTATTTTAACCTAAACGACATGTTTAAAAACTTCGTTCTTCAAAACTAAAATACCAAAAACATGATTATTAAGGTCAGTAAGCAACCATTTTTTTTTCAATACTTGGCAATAGCCGTAATAAAAGTTAGTTGTAACATCCTTCAGCCACTAAAAAGTATAAAAAAAAAAATCCACCTGCGCCACAAAGTTGGAAATGAGATCCCCTGTCGGGGGCACTTTACTGAGTTGGTGTCATACCGTGAGGTTTGATTTGACTCCCCGTTTGTCAAATGTGAGAGTCGCTCACACGACCCCCCCCCCTCCACCACGTGAGATATGGTGAGATTCGGCTCGATCCCCAAATCGGCCCTTCCCCCCTAACCGTTATCCACGCGGGCGGAGCCGCGGGCGATCTAGCTATCGCCCGCGGCTCCGCCCGCGTACTTATACAGGATGATTTGTAATATACTAATAACCCAAGTTATTTGGTTTAATGTAAAGAAGCCACTACTTATTTACATTAAACCAAATAACTTCGTAATATTTTTTTATCGATGTTTTTTTGTCAGAGCCTAAACCTCACAAAAAACAACAATTTTACTCCAGTAAAATTATCTGAAGGTGGTTAAGGTCATAACTCCAACAACAAGTGGTAGGTGATTGAAGGTTAATATTTTTCAAAACTGATATAAAAAAGTAATTTAGTGTTATATATAGAAGCCACGAGCATAGAAGCCAATTAATATATTACAAATCACCCTGTATATTTGTACAAAATATAGTCTATCAAGTACAAACTATAATTTGATATAAAATCATCCTTATTGACATTTGCCGTTTAGTACGACTGTGTACTGTATACAGCCATGGCCGCGGGTTCCGTGTTAAAATTTAATTAACCTGAGCAGTCGAGCTCCCAGGTAAATAGAACTGGATGATCCGCGCGGCTCACTTCATCGGGTTTCATTAGTAACCGGGCGCTCTACATGTGTTTTACTAATAAACCTAGTGTATGTGTGTGTCGGTGAATTTCTAGAAATTTCTGCTTCAAATTAATTAAAATTCTAGCGCGTTGACATATTTTCAAGGTACTTGACCGTTAATTAAAATAACGCAAGTTCTCAAATGAGTTGTGAAAGCTAAGATTTATTCAAATGTTTGTTTGCATAGGATTATATGTAGTTAAGCATAGAATCATATAATGAATCTAAAAATACTAATGCGAAATTTCCCACTTTATTGTTTCAAAAAATGGAATTAAGCAAACGAAAATTGTTAACTCTACCATCTAGAATTAGTTTTTTTTAGTTTCATGTTCGGCCGAATACGAATATTCTGATGCCATCGAATACACTGAATATGAAAGTAATATTCGACCAAGCGATCCCGGCGCGCAAGTATTTTATGATATTCAATGAGGACAGTCCCATGTTGCGAACAAATAATAAAAAATGTTTCAATTGTAGACAGTTTGGAAAAACTCTAGGTTTTATTATAGAGCGCGGTTATGTGCCAGTAAACTGTAGTGATCTAAAGTTTAACTGTAGCTTCCAATTCAACAAAACTAACTTTAACCATGAGTAGGTACTCCAATGTACAAAAGTAACTAGGTATGTATACTTATTTGTTACATTTTCATTCATCATTTGTATGTTTAATTATATGTCTCTTATCCATCGAGTTTGAAGAAATAAGAGACATAAATTAAACATACCTACAAGAACAGACATACTTTTGTGTGTCTGTTTTCATGGCTATACCTCTCTGACAATTAATTTTTTTACCTGACTGCTAGGAATGATTATTTTGTATAGTTGTAGTGTTATAATATTCTAATGGGAGTAGTGTGAAGGCTGGCGAGGTACTATTGACGCGGTTATAGTTTCGGCATTATGTATGCACATCTTTGAAAACATCAAGTTGACTCAACTTGACCAAGTCAAGTCAGTCAGTTCACTTCAATTAATACTAAGTTTGAGTCGAATCTATACTTACACGTATGCCGATAGACCTACTGTTTCCAAATACAAAACAAAGAGCTCTTTAGAGTTAAGGTTGATATTAAAATCTACACAAAAATTGCCAACAAAATAAATCGAATACTATCTACAATAGACCCTGCAGTTTCATTCGCTAACAGCAACATACGGCAATGTTTAAAACGATTGAAACGCATGTTTTATTTGCAAAACGCCGATATTTGTACGGGGTATCACCACAAAATACATAGATACAGAAACACGGCTCACAGGCCAATAGCAAATTCACGCACACTCACGTACATCGTCAACGTGCGTACTCTCAGTTACCATTCGACCGAATTCGACCGAGATCTGTGTACGTTCGCGACTATGTACGTACGTGAGGCTTTTTTAACTCATTTTAACCGGCCTTCCGTTTATGGTATCACTGGAAGCGCCAGCTCCCCATACTGTACGAATAGTAGAACTGCCAATTTGCAGTTTGATGACACGACAAAGGGTCGAACCGGCCGCGCTCGCACCGTCCGAATACGCGATACCGGTCTAACTCAATTCCATGACCGCTCCCAATTTGCCTACAAAGAGTTTTCAACACTATTGCTTTGTCGATTCTACTAGAATTTCTCTGGATTTTTCCCTTGTTTCCTTTATGATTTGTTTTCTTTTGTGATAGAAATGATAGGTAGTAACAAATAACGATAGTCAGCTAGTCTGTATATTATTATTTACCTAGACTTTCTAATATACAGAATACCTAATAAAGGCAACTAGCGATCGTACTTCATTAAATTATTTTAGTTTCTATAATCTACAAGTTATAATGTCAGGGATCGCCATGCTCACTAAAATGTCATTGCTTGTGGTGGCGGTGTGGGTCGGGCCGTCTTCCTTCCCTCCAATATAGCGAAGGGGGTCATGACTGACCCATGCGTCATACTCGTGAACGGGTGCTACTTGCGGTGACGGTTTTCTTACATTAATCGAATCGCATGTTGCCCTTACTCTCTTCTGTAATTTTTGTGAGATGATGCTCCCATCCATAATTCATTTAAAACTTCATTACACCCACTTTACGTACTATGTTAATGCTTACGTGAGTTTCATGGTGTAATGGTTGCAGCACCTTACTGGCATAACTGTGCATATACAAATAATATATTGTAATATTTGGCATTTTAAAAAAGTGGCCATGAGTTTTAATTGCCAAGTTCTTTTCTCGCGGCTTTACTCTTGCGAACTTGGCATTGAATGTAGAATCGTTCTACTCCAAATATTGTATGATGTTCATAGGCGTTGCTTGCTGTAACCTAAGTGAATAAAGTACTTTGACTTTGACCTAATAATTGAGTTGTTTGTTTCTTTGAACGCATCTATTCCAGAATCAACAGTATACGTTAATAACTGAACTATAAAATGTTTGTCTTCCTTTGCTCTATTTTAAATATAGAACGAAAAACAAAGATAAAACGTTCGGCATATTTAAGGTTCACTCTATAGTTTTTTAGATTGTGTGCATTGTTAACTCAAAAAGATTGTCTATATCTATACTTCTATACTAAAATTATATATATTTGTTTGTATTGAATAGGCTCTGAAACTACTGGACGAATTTGAAAAATTCTTTCACCGTTGTGAAGCTACACTAACCCCCGGGTGACATAAGCTATTTTTTATCCCTTTATTCCCACGGGAACGGGAACTATGCGGGTGAAACCGCGAGGCGTCCGCTAGTAGAACATAAATCACTGCGTAGCAGCAAACATTAAAGTCAAGCTAAAACTACATTACATACAAATATGATTACGTCTATAAAACTCAGAACAGCTAGTATTTTTATACGAATAGGTACGTATGTAATAAAGCCCTTAAAATGTTATATTTAACTAAATGTATCGTGTTCGTTTGACCCGTGAGCCAACAATTGCCATCGATTTCAGGCTTTCGAAGGAATTAGCGGATAATGTTATTTGAAGAGAATAGTTCCCACGAACACGGGCCAATGCATAAATTATGCATTCGCTTTGTACATAATTAGTGAACACATCAATGGAATTAGTGATATGGGTAAAAATTTTATAAATAAATAGCTGTTTATTGACGCTAATATTTTAAAAGCTGTTATTGTTTATGCTAAGCCAAATGCCTCTGTGGTGCGATGGGAGTGTGTCGGACTGCTACGCAAGAGGTCGTGGGTTCGATTCTCACACGGGACACCACTATGTGTGATCCACAAATTGATGTTCCGAGTCCAAACAAACTTTGTGTCCGTAACATGTATGTTTCAATCATTTAAGAATTGTGTAAATATGGTTTGGTTTCATAGAAGAGTCGCTTGGCCTTTGATATAGGTGCAAGTCAATTTTATTTAAATACAAATTTAAAACCAAAAATAAATCTGAAAATTAACTGGATGATAGTTAAGGATTTAAGTACTCGTATTTAAGTACTTATAATAAGATTATTTAACAAGATAAAAAAACAGATGATCGGATTCTACCTCAGATTAATTTAAGTATTAATCTAAGGATTATATAACTTTTATATAACAAACCATTTTAGTTATAATATTAGGCACTCATTTTAAATAACAAAGCAATAAACAATAGCAATATTGTAACCAAAAACAAATAAAGTTCGTTGTCGTTCGATGTGCAACAATTTCCGCAAGTCTTTTGGCGTTAACACACAAGGAAATTAAAACTCACCAGACGATCGGTGCCCAGACAATTGTATTACAGCTGGTTGATCCAACCAACAAATCAATTTTATTCAACCGAGACTTTTAATTGGACGATAGAGGGATTAAATTGGAAGAAATAATTTCGTTTGTGGTTTAGTCGGGAGGTTTTCGGTTGCTAGGCAACGGGGGCGTCAACAAGGAACGCCGGAGGCACGTCGGCGTCGCGTCGAAGGGCGATGTGCCTTATCAGATAATTGACTGCAACCAGTGGTGACACGAAAGGAATTGCATGGAATGAGCGCGATCTTATTTACGTCACGTACAGAATTGATGATCACTCGATATGTAAATTAAGACGCAGCTTCCCTCATAACAAGATTATGTTTGTACGAGTAAAGCAAACATTTGTATAAGCCCCGATCTGTACGCTAATAAAATTTTGATTGTTAAGATGTTTAGTATCAATTATTCTGTAGCTACGATTGATTTGTTGTAGGTAGTATAAGTGTTATATTTTAAACAATTGATTATAAGTTGTTTCTGTGTTTTTGTAAATGGTACCTACTGAATAGGAATAAAGATCATTATTGTAGTTTGATCCTTGAATGTAATGTCCCAAATCTGCATGAATAAGTGTTTTTATACCACTTAAGTTCGAAGTCGTTTATATTATAAGGAGTAGGTTTTAGTCAATTTCATATTCAAACGTAAAAGTACGGTATTTTGGCTTATGTGCATTTTTTCTATTGGAACATTGGGTATAATATTTATTATTTACAAACGACTCAATCACACTCCCGCATTGCACGGGTTCCATTTTCCTAGTGACAAACTATCACATTTAAAAACATTCAAACTCATTAAGGGAATTTTCTAAAACTGAATTATATGTCCTATGATCACAAAAAAACAGCTAAAACGGTCAAAACGTTCTCAAGTGAGGAAACGGCACTTGCGGCATTTGATTTTATTTGTAGATAAATAAAGAATATAGATTTATATTAAACAAGCACAACTAACTTTCAAATCTTAATATGTATGCAAATCGTCAAACTTAAAGTTCAGTAAATTTATGGCTAAATTTAAGTTTAGTCATAAATTGACTCTTTCGTGGTTCGCTCCCTTTTATTTGCTAGGAGGTAAATGCGCTAGGACTAGTTCTTTTGAAACGTAAGATTATGTTATAAAATATTGCCAGATATAATACAAGGGTTAATAAATCAAAATCTTGGCATTCATACAGTCATAAGTAAAAAAACCTTGGCAAAGTTCACATAAAAGAGATTTCGCAGTGATCTGTATTTTACGTATTCGTCTGGGGAGAACTCAAGCCTACCCTGTTATCACCATATATTTGAGTTGTAGTCTTATAGTCAGCCTGTTTGGCGAGATTGCTAGTCTTTATTGTTGTGGTAGATCTCATATTTACTTTCATGAATGTTCTGCGGTTGACTGAGCATTTATTTATTATATTGGTCGGGGTTATATTTTCGTTTGAGTTAGTTTCTTTTCTCTCTAATATATTTGGATTGTGAGGAAAACAGAACTTAGCTTCAGTAGGTATGTATATAGCTTGACTTACAATAAAATAAATATAAATACCTAAAATAATCATGTTGAAATCAAGAAGTAGTGCAATTTGAAAAGCTTATAGCTAACTAAACGCCGAGTCTCATGGCGCCAAATCAATTAGATTCCACATGCAATAGGGTATTTGACTGAAGTCAAATCAGCCTCTTTTTAACAAACGACCCACTAGGTACAAATGTGTTTGAAATGTTAGCATGTGATGTCACGTTTTCTATAGTCAAATCATTTACATTTAGTGCTTCTTTTTATCATTAAAAATTAATAAACACGTCAAATTATAGATGAACATATTTTTTTAGAACACTTATTGATTTTTACATGGTCAGTATAAAATATTTTATTTTGATAGTAGTCAAATACCCAATTCTATCAAAACATCGGGCATTTAAAGGAATGCATTACCTAAAATTTTAAGGCTCTATGAAATCATACGAAGATAAGGCACGCTTACCCTCGAAGTTCGAAAATTATAAAACCCAAAATACAAAAAAGGTTTCCTGAAATACCACATGCTTTGTGCATCTAACAACCAATTCCTGTAGAAAATTGTACCTTTCTAATAACCATATAAATCGAAAATGTTTTAAAACAAATAGCTATATGACTACAACATATAAATTGTTCCATCCAATCAAACAGAATCAGTACAAACTCGTAACAGAGTCAGCATGGCGTACCATATTATAATGACAGTACAAAGCTATGGTAAGTAAGCAGTTGGGAACTAATACCGACTCATCATGCATGCATAAACTTCTCTGGTGCCAATATACGTATAGGGAGATATAGTATGCAAATATATTTAGTTTCATGTAGATGAACTCAGTTGTTACGTCAAAATTGCGAATTTGAATGGTATTACTTTTTAGGGAATATTTAGACGCGCTGTTTGTTTCCAATACTAAATAACTATCGAGTCACGTACCTATTTATGCGCGTATGCCCATTATAAGAACCATTTTATTAGAGCAAATGGGGTGTTTACGCTTTTTTGACGCGATAACGTCTTATAAATTGATGACGGGATGCATGCACGAAAAAGCGTCCCGTAGCATCCGTCACGTTATTGATTGATTGCTATGCAGTCACGTGGCAACGGTCACGTTATTGATTGGTTGCTAAGCAGTCACGTTATTGACTGGTTGCTAAGCAACGCGAATGGCGGTTCCGCTTGCTGATAGGCTGAAGTATTATGGCCGTCCGTGTGGCGCATACGCCCGTGTCCACTATAGCTGTCACAGGCATTGTTTATTACAATATAGTGTATACACTATATTATAATCCGTTACATTATCTATACAGCATTAGAATGTTGTACTTCTACTACTTCACAGTAGCATAGTTTGTTATTAGTCTACACACTAATTTCGCTTTCCTAAAAGTAAATAAGTAAAATTTACACTGGATGTGTAAACTTTAATTTTGCAATATATCTACATCTAAATGAACAATTTGATTACAAGCGATTCTAGTTAAAGAAATGGAAGTTCTTTATAGCGCAGTATGTCGTCGTTGTAACAAAAATGTACCAGAAATATAGTAACTGTATGGGAAGTTAGATTTTGTGTTTTAAAAATAAAAATATGAGAATTTATATACAAATTCATGCCTGAAAGCAACATACATCGTGTTAAAACTGGTGACAGGTGGTGATATGAACGTGTCACAGGAAGCCAGGTGTCATGGCGAAAAATCACGATACATTTTTAAACTACGTGTTTAAACGAATATTGCACCTCGTTGAATTTTATTTGTTAAGTCATCTGCTCTCAATTTTCTCACTAATATTCTCGTACTCAGTTTCGAGCAGGTGCAGCGTCTGCTAATTAGGACTGCAGTTCAAGAGATTGTTAATTGACCCTTTTATGTGTTCCAACATGACTAATACAGTTTGTAGTATGTATGCATAAGGCGGTCAGCCTTCATACAGGATACTTAAACTTAGTTCACCCATCATACAAGTATTTCAGTCAAAATTTTGGCAAAAAAAGGAATGTATAGCAAATTATACACCAATTTTATACACAGTCTATAAAATTGTATTAAGAACTCGGATTTCGTTTGAGAGAAGAATTTACGATTGTAACTGGAGTTCAGCGTATTCATAAAACAGATTGGTCGCTGCCTCGAGGCAGAACGTTACTACTTAACATCACCACTGCAGATGGAAAAAGAAAAATATTGAGAGTACAGAAAGGCAGCCATATTTCAACGTCAGTACATTATCAAGAATACGGCGGGTACATTGGTAGCGCCCGCCCAGAGTCGGTTCGGCGCCTTGGGCGTTCGACACGAGTAATGCACAAAGGGCGCTAAGTGGCAGCCGCAGTTCATCGATGAAACAAAGGGAATATTATCCGGAACACTGGCAAAAATTGAGATATTCTCGCCACAAAGCGAAGTGGCTTATAAGCCGCAAATGATTTTGTTTACGATTGTACTGTTCATGTTTTGCAAGTTATTCGGCTCGGCGAGTGTTCGTTAAAAATATTGCAGCATTTTTTTCCATTCCATTTTGATCGACACGGACGGGGTTTTTAATTTTACGCTACAACTAACGGGATATTGATATTGAAATAAAACTATTAGGCTGTTTGTTATTTTGTCATCAACGTTGAACACTTTGTCACTTTATAATTTTTTTTAATAAATCTAATTGCCACCCTGAAAATATTGTACGCAAAGTTACAAAATAATAAAACCCAGTAGGTATCTGGTGGGTTTGATCTGTTAGAAGAGTGCATCTCTTTCTAGAGTATTATCACTTTTGATCTTACATTAAAAAACAATTTCCTTCAATCAGAAGTACCATTTAATCCCAGCACCGGCTCGATCTTATCATTCTCAATTCCTAAGCGATGCTACGAGCCACGATTTCTTAGCATCAAATCTTCTGACTGGCTAGCTTCGCGATCGTTGAATTTGTAGCTCGATTTTCTGCATCTCTTGGCTCGCACATCAACCTGTCAGCACTTAACAACTCCCAACGGCCTTAATATATATATTACAACGTGTTTATAGTCTTGGGTCTGCAAATTTAACTGGTATACCTTTTTATAACCTTTACAGAGGACAATTCAAGTTGAAACGATTCCCGGGGCAAACACAATCTGTATAATTGGAGTATTTGTTAACATTGATTGTTTTTACTTTACAAAGACGAAGAAATATCATCTATGCTTACATAAAACACACTAATTAAAAGGTTGAAAATAAAACCGACACTTATATAATAAAATAAAAACATAATGAGAGATAGAAACAGATAATATAAAAGACTACAAATTATAGGAATCAAAACTACCCAATAATAAACCATAGTAAATTATACCATTTCAATTCAAATATTCAACACTCACAAATAGTGACAATAAAAGAGGTGCCAATCAATGATAACAACCGCAGTTGATTTTATATCAACCACTAATTGTAATAGGCAATCAATATAACAAACTGGTGTAATATAAATGGTTTGTAACAAACTGACGATTACTGAAGGCATAAAGTGTGCTCTCCAGGGGCGGGCTGAATTTAATAGCTGGGCATAATTCGATTGTTCCGGCCTGCCCGGCTGTGAAACTATATTCCTTTTGCATCATGAAGTGCACCATCGCGCGCGTATATTGTTTCGTCATTTTTATTTTGTTTTGCAAATTTTGTGGAATTTTCTTCGCTAACATATGCCACGTATGTTAACTAGGTTATGTTAGTGGCGAAGATTCCTTAGATATTTTTGTCTTCTTGTCTGTTAAAGGTCCAAAGAAAGATACATTTTTGTGTCGAGGTACCTCAGGATTTTTTTAATTCCCCGCCTTTGCCATGTACCTTAAACTTATTAACTTAGGTACCAGTGAATAGCTTATCTACATCTACATTTGCCTTGTATTAGATAACTTTAAAAGGAAATATACTTTATTATTCTATATTAGCAATCCACCCTCCCTTCGCTCCGGGTTATATGTGTTTTTAGGGTTTGGTAGCCAAAATGGCAAAAACAAAACCCTTATAGTCTCGTCATGTCTGTCTGTCTGTCTATCTGTTCATATCGCACAGGCATTTTACTCAAAAACTACAACAATGAATATTGACGAAATTTTGTTAAAAGGAGTATTAACTTGTATTAACTACTTAGTTTAATAGCTAAATAATAAAAATAAATATTTTTATATAAATACATATATTTAAATAAATATTGTATAATCTCTTCATACATGCAACAGAAACTGAAAAAAGTTAAGGGAATATTTTTGGATATAATCGCTAAACTCCACCCCTGAACTTTCGAACCATGTGACCAATAAATATGAAAAAAATACAAAGATGCTCTTAATTAAATACTTTAAACTAAAATATTTCACCGTCACTGAGTTATTACTGAAAAACAGCGTTTCTCAACAAAATTGCGTAAATGCCATGAACGTACGAGTACATTGTGGTGCAGTTATTTAAATCGGGTTTTTCATAATATCATTGCATTTATTTGTAATAACGGCTGCGGGATCCTACACTGAGCATGATCAGTCTAAACAAAATGTGTATTGAAATATCCGCTTCCTAGAAGCTCATATTTTCTTTTCGACTTTATTTGAAGTCGGTTAAAAACTATATTACATCAGGGATAGAAAATCACTTCGTTCGCACACCTGACAGAATTAAGTAGGTAAGTACTACATTAAGGTATATTTACATTTACAGAGTTTTCAATCAATGCTTTGCTTCATTTAGACATAACTTTAGAAACCTGAGTGGTACTACTGTATATAAACCATTGAATAAGTAAATATATCTAATTTACATTTTATGTAGTATATTGTTTCGAATTACCGCTTTGCGCGTTCCCAATGGAAATCAAAAGTTATACGTCTAAATAAATGACCATGTACTTAGTAGTGTTTTTCAAGCAACGTGTTCTTGTTTATTGTTTCATATTCACGCAAGCAAGTTTATTATTTCAATTTTGACAGAATGATACTTGATGACAACTTAATTGTCAGACTTATTTAATAAAGTGACGTTTAAAATTCATTGGGCGTATATTTTGATTCAGTTGATAATTATAATTGCGTGTAATAATGACGTTAAAAGGCCAAATGAATGCCTGAAACTTACAAAGGCTGTATTGCTTTAGGCTGATTGTTGTGATACGTATCATAATAATTATTCGCATTGTATTAAAACTATTTAAAAATAAAACATTTACTGTGTACACACTATTTAAACACTATATTCGTATCACTGTACACGTAGCAACAATATCATAATAGAGGTCATCAAAATAAAATTGGGAATGAATGAGTGTCACGCAGGGGCCATACGTGGGGCCTGTATTAGTTATACGTCGGGCCCGACCCGAGACAAATAGCCCTCATTCCGAGATATTGTCGGTAATGTATCGCAAAACGACCAAAACATGTTTATTGAGATTCCTCCGAGAAATCGGGGAGATGACGCGCGGTATACGGAATAGGTTTCTATTTACTATTCACTTAAACTTGGCTACATCCATTGTACATTTATTTTTTGTATTTCCACTCTCTTTGATATGGCCCTTGATTTTGTTCGGTAAAATGTTTGTAATATAAGTTACTCATGTGTGAAAGTAGGTGGATGTTTTGAAAAGGGGAAATGTGAAAAAGGTAGTTTAGGATGGAGACAGTAGACACTTAATACAGACAAGTATCTACCTACTTTAGATATTTTAGGGTGTTGTTATAATGAATATTTCTACTCAATTGAAGAATTTCAAAAATTATGTTGGTTGTATCATTGCAGGAATGCATTGTAGACGTAATATTATTAATTGAACTACGATACCATCTACCTATATTACAACGTTATATGCTATTTAAATAAATAAGAGAAACTTTCCTAGCAAAATAAATATAATAAATATAATATGCAAAGTAATTTACTATAATTAGGTAGTCATTCATATAAAAGCATCCGATGATTTTCACGTCAAAATTACACACGTAATTTTCACTGCATCATGGCAATCGTAAAAAAATAAACAGAAAAGAAAGGAGGGCGTTCATATTTGCAACATCAGCGAACAATCAGTCTCGTTAGGTCCCCGTTGGGCGCCAATTACAGATCGGTATTGGTCTGATTGCACGGAAAATAACAGCGAGAGAAACGAGCTTTATAAAGCGTATCTATCAATAGTAACGGTGTTATTATGGGCTTATTTCAAACATTGTGGTTTTTGGAATTGTATATGTGAAATGAATATATATGCATTTTAGCATTGCCGTTTTTCCATTCATTGAATAGATATAAATATGTCCCTTATTAGATGTAATGTAAAATTGTACTTATACATATATGATGAAAATTGTTACAGATAGATTTTTACTATCATTACGTGAAAGTTATGTTTACTTAAGTTACGCCAGGATTAAATACATTAGTTAGAGTAGTACCTAAATATTATCTATACAAAATAAAAATAAAAAATATAAGTAGTTCGTAAAATCATCATTTCATTCATCTGAAATATTAAAGTAGGGTTAATTCCAAAGTGAAACGAATTTAATTAGATATATTTCGGGACTTATTTAACGAACCTTTTATTTGCCTGACGTTTCGATCGAATTGTACCGATCGTGGTAATTGAAAAGACTTTAAAAATATATATCTAAAACTTAAATTTGGTGAGAAACCACTCTTAGTAGGCCACTCTTTTTTTATCATTTCAATTCAAAATTCTTAATTCAATTAGGATGCAAAACAACACTCGTGATGGAGTAACGTGATGCCACTAATATACTATACACCATAGGAAGGACTGATGCAAATTATATAATTAAAAAGTTGAAACATAGACACAACATAGTAGGAACATTTACTAACAACAAAGGTAAAAACTATATGCAGGTACTTAAATATTGGCCAAAGTCCTGGTAACGAATTATTAAATATTAATTCTGACACCAGAAGAAAGAAAAGAATGGCCTTTATTCATTTAATACAAAGTGTCCTGGCAGGCCCTGGGTCAGATCAAGCGTAAATGCTTTATGGTTTAGTATCTAGGGAAGTATGAATGCATAGCAGTAGGGTTTGATGGAATTGGCATACACATAGTGTAAAAAGTCCTAAAAAAAAGAATTAAAAGAAAAAAGTGTATAGCTATGATCATTTTTGGTTCTTTCCTTTTTAAAAGTTTGTTTGAATTAAAAATTCAAAATAGCAGCGAGGAAATGCTGATAAAAGCTGAATATGAAAATGAAACGCAAATGCTATTTTTCAGCTCCATTCGTCAGGGATTATTTAACGATGCCGCTGCACCCCAGCACAGAGGTGTTACTAATGTCCAATTTACAATTCACGCGTGGCCCTAATGTGATTTGTCCGACCCTTTGTGACTCGGACCCGATGCATTCCACACGGATAAATTGCCTTCGACATACTATGCTAAACTCATTTCCCACCATCCTTCTTTGTTCTCTGTTGAATCGTATATCTTTGCAATTGAATATCTATTATTTTGATTCTATAGCTCTCAAGCGTATCGAAAGATCCACGATTTCAAATAACGTTACCAAAGTTGATTGCTCCTGAGTCTAACCTCTCAAATCATTTAGATTTCCATCTCAATGGACAACGAAAATGAACCATTAAAGAATGTTGTGTACTTAATAGTCTCAGTTAAGATTAGCAGCCGTCGCTAAAAGGACTAAGCTAAATCCATTGTCACTTCCTATAAAAAAAAAAGAAAACACTCGAGACTTACCTATTTAAAGTATTTCTACAGGAACGCCGCGTAAGACCATCAAGTCATTTAAACTATGTTCGTTAAATTTTAATACCTGGAATTGAACTTTTGACGTGATAACGTCTTATAAATCGATTACCGGGTGCATGCGCGAAAAAGATACGTTATTGATTGGTTGCTACGCAACGTTCACGTTGCTAAGCAGTCATGTCATTGATTCGTTGCTAAGCAACATCGAATGGCGATTGCAGCGCCATGACATGCGATACAATTGTAATTAACGCATTTTTTTTGTAATGAATTGATTGTATAGAAAATACATTGTCTGGATAAAGATTGTTTCCATAAAACAAATAAAGCACAATGTAGGTACTTCTTTACATTTTTCATATGTATAAATCAAAAGTTTATTTGTCCCCATTTTGTAAAAGTTATTTACTTATTTATAAAAGAGAATTAGGGTGAGCTATATCATTTGAAACAAAAGTATGCCAAGATACGTAATTGTTCTGTTACGATGTACTCGTACATCCCCTAGGCAGTGTGAACTGTTAGCAGACAGGTGCTACTAGCGATTGCCGTTCTCATGGCTAACACGTTCCGTTTTATTATGTGCGTGTTTTCCCGCCTATTTTCCGGTTTTATTTTCTACATGCGTAAATTGGGTTCGAAATAAAACATGTTCCGATCGGTAAAAGCGCAAAATAGTGACATTGCGAAATTTAATGTTCACATGAACTACAATTTTATATCAAACAATTTACTTATACGCACGAAACGAAGTATAACATCGTATTTGCTCAATGCAAACAGCAATATACTGAATATAATGTTTTCATTACAATCTTCAGACGTTCAACGTACCTAAATCGAGTTGAGCGAATATCGTTACGTCTCGTTTCTGTAACTAAATAAGCATTCAGTCCTCGAAAGGAAAACAGAACTTGTTAAAGGAATTTTTAGGTAAATATGACTAAGAGAAAATTGTAATACATCGCGGAGATAAAACGCAGATGCCTGCAAGATATCTCGCAGAAACGAACAAAACTGTTTCATCCGTCGACAAAATATTGGATTCGGATTGAAAAGATCTTTATGAATACTCGATTGCTTCAAATTATCGGCAAATTTATACGGGACTTGATACTCGCATATCTCCAATACTATCTATTGGCAAATTTCGACACTATGCAGTTATTGCCAATGGAATTAAATATTCATAGTTGTAAAAACAGTCGCTGCCAGTACCAATATTTGTTGGCAAAGTCAATGTTGGATTTATATTTTCATGATCAATCAATAATACTATTGTGAACTGCCGTCACAATTTTGTATATTTATTACTAGCTTATGCCCGTGGCTTGGCCCACGTGGATGCCAGATTGTTACCAAAATATTTTATCGGCAAAGTTTCATACTAATTTGCACTCCCGTTTTACGTCCTTAGGGGGTGAATTTTCAAAAATCCTTTCTTAGTGTTCCCAAAATTTTAAGTTATCATAGTCACCCTTATAGTTTAGGTCCTGCGTTGATATATATATATATATATATATATATATATCTCAACGCAGGACCTAAACTATAAGACACAAGCTTAGTATATTCGTGTCTTAGCGTGTTCATTCATTCATGTAAAGAAACATTATCTAGAGAGCTAATCCTTTAATGAATACGTGTACTTGCACACAAGTGTATAGTATGTGTGGCTATGTGAACAGACCTAAAGCCATTACATAACTTAGCAAGGTGTCGTATAAGACGGATAAAGGATTGCATCTACGTACCTACATATAGGAGCGTAGTAAGGTAAAGGTACCTATGTATCAGGTGACTAGCTTCACCTGTGTACTAATTAAAATCTTACACCACCGCCAATCCTCTCAGGAACCTTCATTGTACCTGTCTAGTAAAGTACTATCTATTTGTTTAGACGTTGGAAACATTGAGCTGACTTGTGACTCGATGAAAAGACGAGAGAGATTAACTGTTAGGTAACTTGCTCGATGCTAGTTATTGGGGGGGACTTAATATTATGTAAAATATTTTCAATTAACTACTATCCGGGATTTCGTTAAAGTAGATATTTTCAAAAATCATTTATCAAAAAGGAATCGTACTTGTTTTCGGGATATTAAGTAGCCTATGTGCTATTCCAGACTATAATGTATCTCTGTCCCAAATTGCATTCAGATCCATAAAGCCGTTCTGGCGTGATTGAGTAACAAAAATAAATGCTTATGTCAACGTAAAATTGTAAACTGACTATGATCTATCTAAGATTGTAAACTGCTTATCTATCTCGTAAGATTGTGAACCGTAACACACTGCTTACAATTTAAAGCATTATTTTTCGGTAGTGTTGATGTTTCTAGCACTCAGAGACCGCTGCTGCGGCGCGCTCGCTTCGCTAGCTCGCCCCATGCGCACCCTAACCTAACCTTTCCGAATGGATTTAGTGCATTCAATTGTAAGCAGTATGTTACGATTCACAATTTTTCGACAGTTTACAATCTCGTTAAATAGATTATGAAGAAATTTACAATTTCATGGTGATACATACAACCTTGCATATTTTTAATATTAGTAGGATAGCTTGAAAAGTAATAAACTAACCTGCTATGTAATATTAATAGGTAGCCTAATGTCGCAGGTTCGAATCCTACTCATTAAATTACTGACGTGAACCCACTCAAATCAAAAAAGAGGGGTTATCAGGATCGTTAGTAATGTGGGACTCACAATTCCACATTGCTAGTTATCTTTTAAAAAACTGTGTTATTTTATAACCTGCAATTTATTATTAACATGTTGTTATATTCAGTGTGATCCTTTATAATAACGTGTTATTTTGTAGATCAATAAGCTGTTACAAAGAGGCCTTACAAATAAAAGGAAATCCAGTGAGTCAATTACTTTTCATCTTACAAAAAGGAAAACAAATAGTACCCGAAGCAATATTCAATAAATTCACAAACCATGTTTCAACAAGGTTATGGGAGATGTAGCCGAAAACGTGGTGGCCAAGTTCTGTGACCCGACTTCCGTGTAAAAGAAACGATAGGAATTCGATTTAGACCCTTCGAGGCAACGTCCTTCCTGAATGTAAATCGAGGGTAAATTCGAGACCCGCTAAGTCCACCCTTAACATTTTTAAATTATAGTAAAATTGACATTGTATTACGTTTACAAACTTTTATGGAACCAATAGGTTGAATTTGCACGTTGGACATTTTGTATGAACGTCGTTGCAAAAGTAGATTATAATAAAGATATCTTATTAATGGCGCACGTATTGAAAAACCTAAACCTGTTCTGGACTTGAACGCTTTATTCATTGTACAAGTGAACGCAATGGTACTGTAGTTTAGTTTCATTTCAATTCTTTAATAGCACGGGAACTTAAAGATTATGAATTATTAACTTATGTCCGCATTAAGTTTTATTTGATTGAAATTTGAAAACCCCGCTCTACCCCTATAGACGTTGAACTTTCAAAAATGTATAGGTATGTCATAATAACTATAGGTATGTATTCGTGCTAATCGCTAATCTCTATAGTAGGATTCTATATATATCTCTGCATTTGATTTTGACATTTGGACGGTAATTTGACTAAATTAAATGGAAGTCTATACTTATGTAATAGGAATAACAAAAGTAGTACTATTGTACAATCCGTTTAGTAGTTTGATCTGTGCGTTAATATATCAGTTAGTACGGTTTTCATTTATGTATGATATGGTCAATGTGATTAATTGACATTTTGTATAATAGCTAGATATTTTGAATAATGACGGCGTAGACTATCTAGCCCTTATTCACAATATATAGTAATTGGTAAGAATACTGTAACTACGTTATTTTGTAATTATAATATTTCTATCAATTAAAACCAACTTGCATTTGATTCAAACCAATATATATTGTTTGAACCACACCACCGTGTGGTACCGGCTTAAGAATAGTACCACCCCATCTCTTCCCGTGGGTGTCGTCAAGGCGGTTAAAAGATTCGGGAAGCAGCGTCCTCTACTTACTTTAAAGCCTTACTGCGATCGCTAACCCGCTCGCCAAGCGTGGCGATTATGGCAATTACCATAAGATCTAATAAGTAGGTTCTACTGGGGATACCGGGCCCAGCAGTGGGACATCATATGATTTGATATATAGACACGTATAAATATATATATGTATTAATTTGCGAGTGTTAATATACTTATAACCTTATTAATCAACATCATAATTACTATCAAAATACAATATTTACGTCATCAATATAATTAATGATCGTACCAACAACGTCCCTTTAAATTACAAAGGCTTCTATTGACGTAGGATAGGTACTTGAGAACCAACAGCCTTAACATAATGTAGCACAATTCATGCAAATGAATTATAGACCGTACATACTAATTACTACCGAAGGCCGGTGATTGGCTTCCCGTGTAATTGCCTTCGTCTTAGACCCCGTTCTCGTTTTCCAAATAATTATGTCATGGCGTTTCTGAGTATAGTAAGACATCTCAGATTACATGGGTTATAATGTACCCGTATACACAATCAATAAATAAAATTGGAATGTCTCAACATATCAGATTTTTACTCAACATAAGTACTCGTTTATCAATGTTCTGGTATTATAAGGAGTAAATTTTGAATGGCCTGTTGGTCTAGAGGTTAGTGACCCTGACTGCTAAGCCGGAGGTCGTGGGTTCAATCCCACCATGATAAAACTTTGTGCGGTGGGCACGATGGTTTACTCTGTGCCTGGGTGGTAATTATGTTTAATATGTATTTAGAAATATATAAGTCAGTTGTCGGTTTTTATAGTACAAGCTCTGCTTAGTTTGGGATCCGATAGCGTTGTGTGAGTTGTTCCAAGATATTATTATTATAAATTCGGCTATTTTAAATTCCAAAAAAAAAATTTCGTTTACACAGATTTTCACGGCGCCCAAGTGGCGAGCCCCAGCTAGTTGATATTCATTTTCCTCGGAACGTTCAAACTAGAACTACACCATAATAAGTTATCCTAGAAAAAAAATTGTAGGCTCTATAGTGGCTGACGTCATCCGTAGATCTAGGCTATTAAATTTTTTTTTAATTTTTTTTTTAAATAAAAAAAAAGACATAAATTATGTTTTCACCTGTATCTGTCTAATATATTATTTATTTATACTAGCGGCCCGTCCCGGCTTCGCACGGGTGGACATGGGATCCCTCATTTTTTTAGTAATTGCGACTATAAATTGAAATGTAAGCTATCCTATCTTTCAAGTTGAATCAAATTGCACACGGTGTTCAAATCAAATTTAAAATCGGTTTAGTTGTTTAGGAGTCCATCGCGGACAAACAACGTGACACGTTATTTTTATATATAAAGATAATCATCACTTAAAACTATTGTTACAGGTACAACTAAATGCAATAGTGAAGCAATCTTAATAATAACAACTTATTTTCTAAAACTTATTACATATAATGTTAACTTTGTAAATTCACTCAGTGTACAATCAATACGTATCTTGCCTCTAATTAATTTAAATAAATATGAGAGAAGTGCAAACTCACGCCTAACTCTCAGTTCGGTGTATCCAACCATGCCTAATATAAACAAGGTTGGATACATAAGCGGGTAAAAAGGCTATACTTCATAGAGCCTCAAATATAAAAATCTAACAAATTTATTCTGTATTCGCTCTAACATGAGACTATATTTAGTTTCATGTGGGGCCCAGAGGATTGCATTATATTCCAATTGGCTTCTCACCAAAGTGTTATAAAAGCGATAATCGCCGTAATGTTTGTGAAATCACAAACAGTACATATAATAAACCATAAATGTCTGTAAGCCTTTTTACAACATTTGACTGTATGATCACAAAACGCTAACCCCGTGTTAAGCCTAAGTCCTAAGTTTCTAACCTCTGTGACCCTAATCATCGGCATCCCATTAATGTTGTAATCATAAACTCAAAGACTATGCGTGACAAAGTCAAAGTCAAGTGACGCGAGAAAGTCAAAACCCATGCTGTGCATCTGAGAGTTGCGTTCTCACTAGCTTATATATATTGTTGTGAATGACGCACTCGAACACTTTAGCCAGTGATGACAGTACTGCAATGGGTCGGTACCCACTAACATTGTTGTTGCTTATACCTCCTTTCGGCATCGGCACGACACGAGTTGTTTTCCATCTCTCTGGGAACACGGCAGCCTTCATACACTTATTAAAGATATGGAGCAACGGTTCAGCCAGCACAGATCTACAGTCTCTGAATATGTAAGGCGTAATACCGTCCGGTGCCGCGGATTTCTTCGGGTTAAGTTGTTCAAGCGCACTTTGCACATTCTTCAACTGTAATTCCTGCAAGCTCAGTAGCTACAGGTAAGTCTATATAACAATAGTAACAAAAGTTGAACGATACTATATTGTTTTTTATTCATATTAAATAAATACAACATCGAACCTTTTTAGATATTATAAACAAGATTTCAGAAGCAAATGCTATACCAAAGCAACAGGTATCTGAATAATTTATTATAATCACCATCTGCCTTACATGCAAATTACTTGCCTTATTAGATAATTTCAAAGTTAATAAATATGTCCCCGATGTACTGAATTAATTTACAAATCGGTGAGCCAGCTGCGTGCAGAATACCGACCGGCATAAATAAACCTTCAATCTATGAAAATAACAAGTATGTACTCGCTTGGAGACAAACATGTTTACAAAATGTTTTTGTAAGAAAACAAGCGAAATCAAATTGACGTTATTGTACTCATCCGTATTGTTATTTCAGAGAATGAAGCAAATAAATTCTGCGCGCCATTTATTTTGTGGCTGACGAAGAACTTGTGTTTTCAGCCAATTTAAGTTGTTCGTCTGACTCGCGACCACGTCTACGCTCTCGTAGCTCGTAGCAGCGCTACGGGCTACAGCTACGGTATCTAAGTTTTGCATGCTATTATATTCAGAAACTTCCATTTTTTTTTTTGGTTATGATACAAAAGTAAGTTTGTGATTTTTAGGTTTGTATATTATTTATTGGTAAGAAAATAGATAATGTTATCTCACCGCGTATGCAAGTAAAATAAATCTAAACATTTTTTCGGTTGGTTTTGTTGTTAAAAGTGACTTGAAAATATTTTCATTTGTTGGTTGACTGTGGCCACGTAATAGGGCTCTTTGTTGCGGAATTAGCAATCAGCCGACGGCACTCTGCAACCGTTGAAAAAACACAGCCTCCGAGCTTTTTCTTAATTGCCGCGCAGATAAGGTTTACGCCGCAGCCCTTGCCGCACAAATTACTATTATTTATTTAACGACTCGACTAAATGAAAATATGAAATACGCAACCTTTCCCCACCAAAATGTCTTACTCAGCCACCATACGGTCAACTAAAATTAAGCCCTATTACAGACTCAAAGTGTTTAAAAATGTTAAAACTCCTCCCCTAGAATCCTTTTAACCGCCGTATCTCATTATAAGGCAAGTAAAACTTTACGTTTCTTCTTCTTGAAAAAAATGAAGACGGTCGAAGTTTTCCACTTTACTGGCGTTAAAATGAACTTCGTTTAAGAACTGAATTGTATTTCGAACTTGTTAATTCCCGTCTCCGGCGCAGTTACTTAAGTAAGTCTTTCATTAGCACTCGTCACGTGAGTTGAATTATAAACCGGCGAGTTTTAAAGGTTGGTAAAAAATTCAAAAGACAATGATACTACGTCCATCCGCAATTCGGGAACCCTTCTTTCTCGGCTTTGGCTCGGCTCCTCTGAATACAAATCGAGTCATGCTACCTACCAACTTTTTATTAACAGTAACCGATCAAGTTTTAGTCAAAGTTGTATTCATATTGCAGTGTTATATGGGTCCGTGATTCAGTGGCGAAAGAGCAAAAAAGAGAAGAGTGCAGTTAAGCAATGTAGCCACGGTCAGTATATAGATGGGTGACCATTTATGAAAAAAATCACACCACTCCGTGCCTTAGAGGGCACGTTAAGCTGTCGTTTCTACACCTAATCTCTCTACGGTCGTGTAGGATTTTCATTCCAACGGACTATACAACGTTATTCTTGGTATAGTGCAAATCTGAAAGTAGTTTGGTCAGAATCAGTAACACAATCCATTGTGGTAGTTTTCGAACCATATTATATTTTTCAGTTAATTGATTAATCAATCATTAATTAATTCATTAATCATTCTAACAGTCCCAATCCTATTCACAGTGTGATGTGATCATCATTTATTTTTCCCAGCTAGTTGATATTCATTTTGCAATGCATCTAATCGGAACGTTCAAACTAGATATCCTTTATAAGTTATCCTAGAAACAACATTATAGCTACTATAGTGACTATCGTCATCCACAGATCTAGGCTATTAAATAAATTAGGTTTTCACATGTATCTGTCTAATATATTATAATTGCTACAGGTTCTATATAAGGATAGTAACAAAAGTTTATTTTAAAGACGGCTCCCGCACTAGGGTACAAACCCTGTGTCGCGTGGGACGAACACAAAATACACCCAGACTCGGAACAACAAATATTTTTAATAATAACTATGGATTACGCACTACGGGACGCAATGAGCTTATAACCCTGCTAGTTTTCAATATTTCCATTTCTTTTTATGTGATTTCTGAAAAAATCTTGTTGGGGTATGTGAGCTTTGCACTATACCAAAAATAACCTTGTATAAATAAGATAATTGAGAGTGTACACACTTGATATCTCTTCTGTAGTTAGCTAGTCTCTTATTAGATTAGCCGCCTTAACCGAAATCGGTTAGGAGATCATTATTATTTCAGAAGTCAGTGAACCGAATACTAACAGTAGATAACTCATTTTAATATTACGATTGGACCATAAAATAATATTATCATTCCAGTATTTATTGAAGCGAATCAGGTAAATAAAATTGAAAGGTAATTCCGCCTATCACATAAATTAATTACATTAAAATGTATTTGGAGCGATTGGAGATCATTAATACTGTTTTACGTTTTGAAATTGTCAACACCTGTTACTGTTATGATGATCGTTATGGCGGTAAATTGTTTTTATTGCCTAGTCTTTATTTCGTTTGTAAACGTTAGATTTTGATTTTAAACTTAAAATATTTTCATGTAGCATTGTAATTTTATTTACCTTTAGATAGCTCATTGTTTGCTACGTTGAAAATGGGAATCCCCTAGTAGGGTATAATGTAAGTTGTAAAAGTCACGAGTAAATTTTATCGGTTTGCCATATCGCCAAAGCAGAGTGCTCCATACTCATGCCATGTGTATGCCATACTCTAGAGGTGTTCAACGCCCTACTGTCTGCCAACCGTGAGTGTGATGTGTTTGCCGATGGTGGGCAAAGATTATGCAAGTATGTATAATGTTCTGCGAGAAAAGATATATGACAGAGTCAACTATTCCATGTTAATTTGTAAATCTTTATGTATTATTAAATTTATTAATGTATTTGAATATTTTGTTAATGCTATTTAATGTTTGATATAGTTTAATGTTTTTTGTTTAATGTGTTTAATTGGGTATTTGACTACTATCAAAATAAAATATTTTATACTGACCGTGTAAAAATATGTCAAAAAGTGTTAAAAATCATGTTCATTTATTAATTTTTACGTTTTTATTAATTTTTAATCATACAAGAAACATAAAAAGTAAATGATTTGACCATAGAAAACGTGACGTCATATGCTAGCATTTCATACAAATTTGTACGGAGCGGGTCGTTTTTAACATTTCTTAAAAAGAGGCTGATTTTATTTCAGTCAAATACCCTATTCTATGTCAAATAATCTAATCGGTGATGTACCGTTTTAATTAACTGTAAATAAATAAAATAAGCATTGTTTATGCTCAACTTAAAGTTAGTAAGCCGTCCGTTTTACGTATTTATGATAGTGTCTGCAAATAGATAAATTTAAATTAACACTTTCTCAAATTCAACCAAAAAATACACAAAATTTACGAGACCGGTAAAATTATACGTTGCGATGGCTTATCATTAAGCGGCAACCACTTTTGATATATTGAAAGTAGTAGTCATTTAGTTTTACAAAATAAATATATTTGATTTTGAATTGAATAGAAATATCTCTTGTTTACATACGCAGCACGCAGCAGTGGTAGACATACATACGTGACTCCACAATTATCTGAAATAGTTTTCCCTCAAAAGATCAGACCTACTCGTATATATGTTCAGTGAATAGGTAGGTAAGTACATACGTTTATTCAAAGGTAGGGTGTCGGTATGCCCGTACCGCGGTCACAAAAAGAACTGGCGTCTGTCAGTGTCGACGGGGCAACTTCGTAGGACAATGAAAAACACTTTCACCCCGGCGCGTGTGAATGCAAAATAGGGTAAAACTTTGCTTTACTGCCAGCACGCATAATGTTAGTACGAATATAAAGATTTTATCGAACCCTACACTCGTTTATTAAATAAGGGAAGTTACGTAAACCACTTTATTAGCGACAAAGGAAGAAAGAAATATGGAACATATGAAAAAAGGACGAAACAAACGGAAATCTGAAACTTTTTTATCGGTTTGGATTTATCTTTTATATTACGTTGGCAACATTATTACCGCGGATTGTTTGAATATGGTGTAGGTATTTGTTTTTTTTCTAGCGGGTTGTGAAACTGCAAAATGAGCTGTCATAATTTTTCCAGCGTTGCATTTCATGTGAGAAAATGCGCGAAATAAAATCAAAATCACTGTCATCTATAGTATGCTGGCTATTGGCAACCGTCGACAACAACAAGACTTCCATTTGAATTTGATATTTGGACGGTCATTTGACAAAATGAAATGGCAGTCTACACTTGTGTGACAAGGATAACAACAACGCCCACTTGTCATAAGTGTCAATAATGCTCACAAGATGACCATTCGATTCGGCATTCGAAATTGGTGTCACTTTGTACGAGGTAGCCAATTCAGCGCACTAGTAGGTACTAAAATTTGCAAAATCCATAAGACCGAGTTTTCTACACTAATCCCCTTATTCATAATAAACACATAAATTAGGCGACGTTTTCTGTCGAGTTTCTATTCAATTTGAAAATGGAATGCGATAAAATGCTCTTAAAACGTCTGCTAAGTAATTTGTTTATTATGAATAAGGGGGTTAAAGTTTACATTAGATACTTGACACTGGTAGAAATTGGCTCGAAAATCGACTAGATTGGCATCAACACAATATTAAAAAATATAATATAATATAGTCTACGTCCGTCTGCCATAAAATAAATACTTTTAAATTGGTGGAAGAACTTTCAAATAGGTGATGCGATGTATGTTTTGGAGTAAGTCTACAAAATACGTTTTTACCCGACTGCGGAGGACGGTTATGTGTTTCACTTGTATGTATGGCAGCACGTATCCGTTTAATGTTCCTATGACCGCTCATAACTCCTCAAGGGTTAAGGCATACGTCATTACACGTTAGACATTAGTGATCATGATGACGTGACTGTCACTGGGTACATAAAATTCTTATAAATCCAAATAGAGGATTTAAAAAAAAAAATCTAAGGCACTCGAGTGGGTATTAAATTAAAAGGTGAGTACAAAAATAAATATACATAAAGTGGCAAATCATAGAAAAAACAACGTTATCAATAAAACAAATAGTTCTAATTAAATCACCTTGTGGTAACTTTTTATTTTATATATTCCCGTAACTACTATCAGATTTGGTACAAATGAAGTTACTTCTTAGTTTAGATCTTCATCCATCAAGCTGAAACTCATGACCGTAAATAATTTATAAGGAAATTACGTTTGTGCTCGCTTTGTCTGACTACATCATCATTTCAACAAAGAAAGCGTATCTCCGAAGCTATAGAGTCTGAAGATTTGTAGTGCCATCTGCAATTATTCAGATTGAACTGCGGGTTTCAATACTATTAATCCTCCGAAGAATCCATTAATATTGATGAGAACGAAGCTTTAATGAAAAATGTAGACATTTGTAGCTTTTTATTTAGAACAGAAACAAAGGGGTTATCTTTGACAAAACTGTCCAGAAAAGGAAGCTTTGCATTGCAGCCATTTTCTTTGTGAAGGTATTGAATTTATGGTTTAATAAATCAACTTGTCTTTGCATTGCAATGATCTACGAGTATGTACCCACCTATATGAAAAAAATGGCTATTTGATAGTCTTGTTGAAACTGTTTTATTCATTCTTATACAGGAGTAAAAGGCAAATCCTAAAAGAGCATCTAAAAACCAGAAATATTCCAAATAGGTTTAAGTGGTACAATTTTTTTTAAAGACTACTCCCGCATTGGTATACAAGCCTTGTGTCGCAGAGGACTTAACAAACATACAAGTCATGGACATAAAGTACACCCAGACTCGGAACAACAATTTGTGGATCACACAAAGCGGTGACCCGTTTGGGAATCGAACCCACGACCTCTTGCGTAACAGTCGGGTACACTCCCACCGCACCACCCAGGCAGTCCAGTTCACCCTCAGCTAGTATGGTATAATAACGCTCAACAGGCCTTATGATGGAGGACGGTACAACATTATTTTATTGTTATCGTATTTCAATGCAAATATTAGTTTTATCATTTGATTTTCTTAACTATCTCGATTATATATGTAGTATTTATCTGGTTTCTATTTTAGTTTTATACCATCACTTTCAAGCGTTACATAACTCACTATTCGTCTGATGCAACAAATTAATGAGATGGAACGTCTAGAAAATGTCGATCTAGTTTAAAAACGTTTTCGCAAACCGATTTTCTCTGACAAAGCTCTGCATAAATGTATATTAAAAAGTTACTGTTACAGTTTTTAATCCTTTTTTTTTAAAAGACGACTAACACATTATAACTGTGTCGAGGGGGACTTTACAAACTGTACAAAGTACACCCAGCCTCGAAACAACAGTTTGTGGATCACACAAAGTGGTTTCCCGTGTGGGAATCAAACCCACGACCTCTTGCGTAGCAGTCGGACACACTCCCACCGCGCCACAGAGGCCGCCGCAGTTTTTAGATAATACACTTAATTTTAGTTATTGTGTACGAGAAGGGTGACTCCAAGCAATTTTTGGGTAAGATTAAACCGGCATAATTGTTCAGAGAATTATCCTTAGAAGCTCAATCATATTTTTGTGGTCATAAAGCCCAATCATACGTCAAAATGACGTGTAAATAATAAAATCGCTGTACATAAATAATTTAATATAGGGCATGTACTAGTTTTTAGAGTTCTGTAGCCAAAATGGCAAAAACGAAACCATTATAGTTTCGTCATAATAGACGTACGTCTGCCTATCTATCTGTCCGTCCGTATGTCATAGGCATTTTTTGAAGGGGTACTCCACACATGTAACAGAAGCTGAGCATGGTCCGACATGCGCTTGCCTTGTTTATTTGTATTATTTATTTAATATATAGTCTAATGAAATCAAAAAGTATTAATTGAACAATTTGTTTATAGTTTTAGAATCCTAGCTATGGAAACATAATGAAATTGCCTCTGTGGCGCCTCGACTGCCTCTGTGGCGCAGTGGGAGTGTGTCCGACTGCTACGCAAGAGGTCGTGGGTTCGATTCCCACACGGGACACTACTTTGTGTGATCCACAAATTGTTGTTCTGGGTCTGGGTGTACTTTGTGGTGTCCGTGACTTGTATGTTTGTAAAGTCCCCCGCGACACAGGGCTTGTACCCTACTTCGGGAGTCGTCTTTTAAAAAATGAAAATAAAAAGGGATTATTTTAAGTTTTTCTTATATTTTAATAAAATAATAAACCCACACTATTTAAATTTGTATTTTTAAAATTAAAGCATTTTTTACCAATATCAAACAGGTTACTTAAAAAAAAATCTCTCAGTCTTAAACATTCGCAAAATTTACATAAATCCCAAACAAACATCAAATATACGTGCAAGATGGCTATTATACCAAAATGACGACACTTACCGAACCGATTCGGCAGTTTCCTGATAGATCTCAGTAGCTACTAAATTAATTCGGTCGTACATGCGAAAGAAATAGCGTATTTCCGTTGGAGTGTACGTCGAAAATACGTAGATTGGGCTTCTATGGTAAAAAAAAACTTCTACAGATATTCCTAAGCTTTTTGGCTGTCGCCTGGTCAATAGGTCAGATTCTCTTTTTATGTACTTAGTAATTCAAGATTTTAATAAAATATTCAAGATGTATTTTTAACAATGTGCAGTGAACCGATGCGATTATCATTCCAACTGACACATTTTCTCGTTTAAATTCATGGTATCCTGCTCCCACAGATAGTTTGGAACTTTGAATGACAGTAGCGGGTGAGGTGAGGTATGAAATCACTGTTCATTTAAAGGCGAAGTGGAGCCACCCTCGTCTCTACGGCGGAGGCATTTCCGATATATAGAAAGGACTTGCGGAGTGCTTTAACAAAGACAGGTTGTATCTACCTTAGTTGCAGGTAGTAAATGCCTACATTAAAATGAACAAACGAAGTTTTTAAGAAAAAGCTCTCATATCAAGCGCTGGATAGATAGATACCTAAATTATACATATTGAATATGTAAGAAGGAAAAATTCGTCTCAGGCGGGACATGAACCCGTGACCGGCATTCGCTAGATTTATACGCACCCTTAGCCGTTACCAACTCCGGCATGGAGGCTAAATTCGACATGTCCGCCAAAGTCGAATTTAACATCCATATCTCCAAGAAACAATTTTATGGTGATCGTGACGTCATTTATCAGCTTATGTCGTTGACGTTTACGAAATAAGTACAAAATATTATGTATAATAGAATATCCTAATGCAACGAGATACAGATACTGTTAAAGTTATATTATGCTGTTATCTTGACTTATAAATATCGAACCGATATCGTTACAATAAACGCTTATCACCTATTATTCCTAATACCAAAATACAGCTATATTTTTAAGCAATAGCTATATTGCAAAGTTGTAAGCTAATATTAACTACTGATAACAGATAACGGTAGCTGTTTAGCGTAAATTGTGGTATGTTAGATATTTTTTTAAAAGGGCGAACCGTTATTGTGTAAACACCTCTGTTTCAAACTTTATATAGATTTCTTATAAACTATCAGCAGAAGGTACTTGTTATAAAATTATATATAAATACTACGGGTCTTAATCGCGTGAATAATTTGAGGTAAAATACCTTGTTCATTGCCCGAAGTTTCGACCGTATTGCAAAGGCCGTGGTCACGTGGTCAGTTTACCTGTGACCACGGCCGTTGCAATGTCGGTATAAATTTTTCGATTTTTAAACAATTAAAATCGAAAAATTTATATGTTTACTCGAAATATAGGTGCAATTAATAACTCGCATAAACTAACAACATAATAAAAACGGAAGTTAGAAGCTTTACGTTTTGGCAAACATCGGGCATTTTTGAGTTTACGACAACTGCACCCACGAGTTTCTCCTATTGTTAAGTGTCTTGTAGGTCGGTATTAGTAGCGTAGCGGTGCCAAGCCAATTAGAATAAAACATCTAGTTTAGTTCGAACTTTTCAAAAACTTTACGTGGATATGTTAGCAACAATTTTCTAAAAATACCACCCATGCTCCGGCAAGACGTAAACTTACAAATTTTAAGACTGTAAAATTAAAAAATCCTTCAGAACATTGAAAAAAGATTACCCCTTTTGGCACAGTCGGGTAGAAAGCGTCAATTCGAAGTTCAATAAGCTCGTTTATTGAACTTCGAATTGACGCTTTCTACCCGACTGTGCCATACCTATGCATATAAAATAGATGTTCAACTCTTGGTTACATAAAATCGAATTTTCAGGAGGCATTTGGAGAACACCAACCAAAATATTTTTTTGTGACCCAGGTGATTTGGTCATAGGTCATTTTAAGATACACAATGTAGAATTTGATCACCTAGTATTTAACTCTTTGACATCTTTTTTTTTTATTAATTTTTAGTATTATTATAATTTTTATTTCTTGACATAAATGTGACCTACCAATTTGTAATTTTATAGAACAACTAGCTGACCCGCGCAACTTCGTCAGCGTAAATTTTCCCTTTTTTTCTTTTTTCTTTCTTTTTTTTTACAACATTTTTCATTGCTGCTCCGCTCCTATTGGTCGTAGCGTGATGTTATAACCTATAGCCTTCCTCGATAAATGGGCTATCCAACAATAAAATATTTTTTCAGTGCAGCCCAGTAGTTCCTGAGTTCAAACAAACAAACAAACTCTTAGGGGGATGAAAAATAGATGTTGGCCGATTCTCATAGATACCGGATAAGCACAAAAAATTTCATCAAAATCGGTCAAGCCGTTTCCGAGGAGTATGGCAACGAAAACTGTGACACGAGAATTTTATATATTAGATTATTCATATTGTGTAATTATTTAAAAAAATATATGTATTTTTTTCGTATTATGCATAAGGTAATAAGAAACAAATTCAGCAGATATCTTATTTAAACGGAATAATATTTGCATGTCACTATTGACTGAAGTTGTAAGAACTAAATAATATAAAAGACCACAGATGTACCAACTTTTGTGCAAATAAAGAATTTATTATTTTTTATTATTAAAAAGTGAATAAATCGGTTCGCTTCTATGAGAGTTTAAGAAATAGTAACGACTGGCCTGTAGTTGGTCTTGCGGTTAGTAACCCTGACTGTTCTAAAAGTCGTGGTTTCGATTACTACCTAGGAGAAATACCAACCCGTATTTGTGTCACACAATTGTTGTTATTGATATTCAATGGCTGGGTTTAATGGTATGTCTTTAGAAGTACGTACCTAAGTGTGATTATCAGTTATTTGGTTGCCGTAGTACACGCTCTGCCTAGTTTGGTGTCAGAGTTAAAATACCTAACCCCTTATTCGTAATACTTTTATAACTATTTATTTTGGAACGTTTTTCATACGTTTTTGTTCGCGGACTGAGAAGCTAAACGGAAAAAAGTGTTGCATTTTGACATCGATAAAAAATCTTTTATTTACGATTATGTGAAACTAGAATAAGGAGGTTGTGTTATATAGGATGTTTGTATTTTTGTAAAAGTTTGTATAATATATGTGTGAAAAATCTTTATTTAAAACAAAACAATTTTTAAAATGTTATGTTCTTCTAGTTTTATCTACACACATCAAAAGTGTCTAGGGATCAAGCATTTTTATGCGGATTTCTTGAGATTGAGATGTGGCTTTGTAATAAATTTATGATTTTATAAATTTATATGGATCCTTTTTGGTGCATTTCATAATTTGAATCAGGAACTGTGAATCAAATTCGAGTAAAAGATGAAAATCAGCTGTCAATATTTTCCCTATAAAAACATACAACGCATTGAAGACATTATTAGTGCTACTGTTTCCCTACTACTGATTAAAACCAACGTTATTATGGAGCGGCGACGTCATTTAAGCAGGGAAGAAATGCTCAGAGCCGTGGGAATGATAGAAGCTGGTTCCCGGCAACGTAGGTACTGTGGCTTTAGCTCTGAATACAAGTCAGAGTGTTATCAGTCGACTTTGGACACGTTACCGAAGCACTGGTACCGTGGCTGAGCGCCATGGAGGACGGTATCGCTGCACCACACGGAGACAAGACCGATACATTCAAATCTTAACTCGAAGAGGTCCAACAATAACCGCCATGATGTTAGCCGTGAGGCTTCATCACTCTTCAGGGAACTTAATTAGCGACCAAACAGTCAGAAACCGCTTGCATGAAGTGAACCTTCATTCCCGAAGACCGCTACGGGTACCACCTATAGCAATGCACAATCGTAGGATTCGATATCAATGGGCTCTTGAACACAGAAATTGGGCAGAAGAACAATGGCGTTTCGTGTGCTTTTCTGATGAGTCTCGTTTTGGTATGAGACCGGATACAAGACGTATACGACACTGGAGAACCCCTGGACGCCAACAGCGATTAAAATCCTGCCAGGAAGTCCATCCTTATAGTGGTGGAACCATCATGGTATGGGCGGGTATTTGGATCGGCGGAAGAACTGAGTTGATTTGGATCAGAGGCAACCTCAACGCTCAAATTTATGCTGAGACGATTGTATCAGACGTCATCGTTCCTCTACAAGTGCAAATCGGTCCCTTATTTCAGTTAATGCATGATAATGCACGACCGCACACCGCAAGAGTTGTAAGACAGACTCTCGCCGCAGCTAACATCAATGTCCTGCCCTGGCCTGCTCAGTCGCCAGACTTGAACCCGATTGAGCATGCATGGGATATGCTACAGAGAAGAGCTCTGCCGAATATGGAGGGTATCCAGTCGCAAGAAGACCTTTTTTTGTTGTTGCAACGAACATGGGCGGCCATTCCACAGCGTGATTTGGATGAACTCATTTTGAGTATGCCAAACCGATGTTCTTGTGTTGTTAGTGTTCGCGGTAGAAACACGGATTATTAATTGTTTAAGTTACCCAATAAAATTTTAAAGAAAACTGTTATTTCAGTCTTTTTTTCGAACTTTAATGTTAGTGGTTCAAATGTCAAAAATCCCTTTATTAGGAAAATGGCAAATTTCTTTATTAATGCAAAGGTGACTTGGTTTATCGTTACTGTGACAAACGAAAACACTTTATTTGATGAATCCTTAAAGAAATAAAAAAAAAAAAATCAATCAGGAGAAAAGTTATTGCAAAAATATATGTTGATCCCTAGACACTTTTGATGTGTGTATTTAACTATTGATTAAAATAGTTAATACAAACACTAAAAAAGATAGAGCAAAAGACGTTCCAACCGGGTGTCCGTAATAAGAGAGATGTAATAAAACACCTCTCTCTCTTTTTTTCTCAGAGTCGGCGAAGACGATCTGGAAACGGTTTATTACTCTGTATAAGGCTCATTCCTGAGCATTTTCTTAGTAAAATTTTAATGCTACAGACCGCCCAAGGGGCTCTACAGGTCACGCGTTTATTTCTCCAAAACGGTCAAGTTTATATTTTTATTATTAAAACAGATTATATATCAGTTCCGTTTTACTCTCAACACGAGTACTTTTCGCGATTTGTACACATTATAACTATTTATTATACGGGAATTAACGCGCATTGTTTACCTTAAAATTGCTTGACGTTTCGACCAGGTTGCACCGGCCGTGGTCACAAGCGGACTGTCCCAGCGATGTTAAGACTCCGTCAGGCCGATGAATCTTCATCCACCCTCACTTTTTTACTTCTCGAAAAGTTAGGGTCACTGCACACTACACTGATTTTGTCCATGTTAACCGACTGCAAAACAATACGAGGTTGTGTTTTACGAATCACTGGATTCCACGTCACGGATAGTTTGAAGCCCTCTTCCCGATTGAAGGTTTTATGTTTTTTAATTTCAATCGCTTCACGCACAATTCGTGAATAAAAATGGCGATCTGTGGAGAGGGTTTGTGGACGATGAAACTCAATCCAGTGATTGGTGTTCGATTGCAGTATGTGTTCTGCAATTGCCGATTTGTTCACTTGCCGGTTTTTCACTGCTGCGATGTGTTCTTTTAGCCTTTCCGCTATAGTTCGCTTTGTTTGGCCAATGTACGAACTACCGCAGCTGCAATCAATTTTGTAGACACCTGGCGTCTGCAGAGGTATAATATCCTTCGGAGTGCCCACCAAGTTGCCCACTTTAGCCACCGTTGTGTAGACTGTTTGGAAGGAAACTACTTCCTCTTTCATGGTCAATATTACCTCCAGATAGATGGTGTCGCAATGGGGAGCCCAATAGCCCCGGCACTAGCTAATCTCTGGATGGAGCATTTTGAAGAGAAGGCACTAACTCTGGGTCCACCAATCATCAAACTATGGAAGAGGTATGTAGATGACGTGTTTGCTGTCGTCAGAGGAAGCCAACATGATGTGGATCAGTATATGGGGCACCTTAACTCTATTCATCCGAAGATGAAATTTACATGCGAAATGGAGACGGATAGATCGTTGTCATTCCTGGATATCAAGATAACAGCGCGAGCTGATGGATCGCTATCACACTGTGTATACCGAAAGCCCACACACACTGACAGATACCTGCATGCTACGTCACATCACCATCCTCGTCACCTACAATCCGTGATGACGTCATTGAAAAACAGAGCCTTTGACCTCTGTGACCCTGATCATGTGGAGCAAGAGCTAGTCCATGTTCAGGAGGTACTCAAGATAAACGGATATCAGGTGTACCGAAGATTGAAGCATATCCCAAAACGTGACAAACCTCCGGAGGTGAACAGACAACCTGCTTATTTGCCCTACGTCAGAGGAGTGACAGACAAGATCGGATCAATTATGAAAAAGTACTCGATCCGTACGGTCTACACAACGGTGGCTAAAGTGGGCAACTTGGTGGGCACTCCGAAGGATATTATACCTCTGCAGACGCCAGGTGTCTACAAAATTGATTGCAGCTGTGGTAGTTCGTACATTGGCCAAACAAAGCGAACTATAGCGGAAAGGCTAAAAGAACACATCGCAGCAGTGAAAAACCGGCAAGTGAACAAATCGGCAATTGCAGAACACATACTGCAATCGAACACCAATCACTGGATT
This sequence comes from Herminia tarsipennalis, assembly GCA_945859575.2. NCBI lineage: Eukaryota > Metazoa > Arthropoda > Insecta > Lepidoptera > Erebidae > Herminia > Herminia tarsipennalis. Next base: position 13,646,479 of record OX243846.2, on the reverse strand, counting down.
GAGTTTCATCGTCCACAAACCCTCTCCACAGATCGCCATTTTTATTCACGAATTGTGCGTGAAGCGATTGAAATTCAAAAACATAAAACCTTCAATCGGGAAGAGGGCTTCAAACTATCCGTGACGTGGAATCCAGTGATTCGTAAAACACAACCTCGTATTGTTTCGCAGTCGGTTAACATGGACAAAATCAGTGTAGTGTGCAGTGACCCTAACTTTTCGAGAAGTAAAAAAGTGAGGGTGGATGAAGATTCATCGGCCTGACGGAGTCTTAACATCGCTGGGACAGTCCGCTTGTGACCACGGCCGGTGCAACCTGGTCGAAACGTCAAGCAATTTTAAGGTAAACAATGTGCGTTAATTCCCGTATAATAAATAGTTATAATCATGCAACGCGAAAGTTTAAATGTTTGTACACATTATAAAATTATATATGAAGGCCATGGTCACGTGGTCAGTCTACCCGTGACCACGGCCGTTGCAATACGGTCGAAACATCGGGCAATAAACAATGTATTTAACCTTAAATTATTCACGCGATTAAGATCCGTAGTACCTAAATATAATGTTATACCTTCTACTTATAGTTTATAAGAAATCTCTATAAAGTTTGAAATATAGGTGTTTATACAATAATGGTAAATTTTAATCTTCTCTTCTTATATCTATATATACAATTTACACTAAACAGCTACCGTTATCAGTAGCTAATATTAGCGTACAACTTTATCAGTAGCTAATATTAGCGTACAACTTTACAATATAGCTATTGCTTAAAAATATACCTGTATTTTGGTATTAGGACTGTGATAATCGTTTATTGTAACGATAGCGGTTCGATATTTATGAGTCAAGTTAACAGCATAATAGGATATTCATTTACTTTTGTGAGATATTAAAAGTGTTTAAAAATTCTGATTTTTCACGAACGCACAAGTACAAATTAAAATTTTAAAAAGGTTAAATATATATATTTAATATTTTAGGACAACTATCACGCAACGTATTCTGATCCTAAACTAAGCAGAGATGCTACTATGGCAACCAGACAACTGATAAACATACTTATATATTTCTAAATACACACATATTATAGATAAATAACACCCAGACACAGAATAAACCATCATGCAAATCACATTTTATCCTGGGTTTGAATCGAACTCAGGGTCACTAAACACTAGATCAACCGGAAGTTATTATATAAATATAGAATATATATTATATAAATATAGAATATATATACCCACATTTAAATAACAAATTGTTTAAGTGTGGGTATATCTCTTCAATAAAGATGTTGAAGACATATACCCACAATCAAATAATTTTTAAATTTTTCGTTGTTTTTTTTTTAAGAAAAAACTTAGATTTTTCTTAAACGAAAAATGTTGATCTTGCTATATATTTTTTATAATTCGAGGCTGTAGATGCCATCTTACAGTCATTACGCCCGATTTTTTCCTTTTTATCACATTGAGGAAAAACAAACTTCATGCTATATTGTTATAGTACAGAAATTAAACTGAATTCTACGGAGATTGAAGGACGCGGTCCGCTCGGTTATTTGCCTTGCGAAATGAGTTTTCTCAAAGACATAAATAGCTTTCTCGTACAAAAACCGGTAAACTCACCTCATCCTATCAAATCCTGAAGACATTTTTATTGCGAATTAGATTTAACAGCATAACAGTTGCTTTATTGATAAAAAAACATTTTTAAGAGGTTCGTAACTTTGTGACGACTGAATAGGGGTTAAAATCTTTCAGAGGTAACCCGATTCAAAAATATATCTTGTTGGACATAGTTCTTTGTACCATAATACTAAGTAACTACAATCCATAGGGAAACCGAAAGTAATGGTGTACTAAGGACCCTCCGCCACTGCTGAGCAGATAAAGAGATCTACGAAGTTAAGCAACGTTACCACTGTCGGTCCATAGATGGATGACTGTTTAACGAACAATGTCCCACAATAAAAAATACACTTCTGTACCTTGGAGAATGCGTTAAGTCAATGCTGCGCATATACTCTCTACGGTCGTGTCGAATTTTCGACCTATCGGACTATTCAATTGACGGGTATAGTACATTTCTGTCTGGGCATGTACTTGTGCACTATAATATCTCCTGCGTAGTAAAATCGGTTAGGAGACGATTATAAACACTTTATAAATAGTAGAAGCGGTTGTTGTATGTACACGAAAAGGAAAGAAAATCGTTATAATAGTTGAGTTATTTTCATAAAGTTTTAAAACCTTATACAAAATGTATAAGCGCTTTATCATACACATACGAGACTTCGTAATCTGAAGTTTTATATCAACATTGTCATGAAATCAATGATGTTTTAATTAAAAAGGTTTAGATAGGTTACAAGCGTTCAGACAGCGGCACCTTAAAATGTATACAATTGACTTAGTATTATATGTCAGTGTCGCATCGTGATAATTAAATCATGCTATCCTACTTTTACTACTTTATATAGGTTATCTATGTGTACATTAGTGTGGCGTTTTTAAAAATCGAAAGTTTTTTATGTAACTTATCTACACTTTTTTACTTAAAACATAATAGCATGAAATAATGAAATTAATATTAAACATAACATTGAAAGTTTTCGCTTTGAAGTGCTAATTTATTAAGCGACTTACTTTCATATGATTCGTAATACTTTATTAACAGGATTGAAACAAGCGAATGTTTTGTTTCCTTCTATTATATTTTGAAAATATAATAAAAAGCAAAGAGTTATTTGCTAGTTAAAATAAGTATAAGTATTACGAATAGGATAGTTAGTCTTGCACCGTAATTTTAAATCCAAATTAAATAAATATCCAATTAAACAAAATAACTGATAATTTCGGGATAAGCCCATAACCTGTAATGAAACGCGTGAATGTCGCAAACATAGACTAAATTTTTATTTCTGGTTTTTAGGTTATACACAGATAATACAATATAACCTTTACATGGTACAGGAGATGGCGCTACTAGCCATATAAAAATAATTATTTTGATACATTATTATGACAAAAACGAATGCATTATGTTACACGCACCTACACATAAGAATAGTACTTTATTAATACATACCTACTCATACCTAGTTCTAAATCTAAGGTATTCTTCTCTCAAACGTTCGCAACAGACCATAATCAGCCGTATCTAAATCTATTCAGACGGAACATTATAAAAAAAAAACTTTGCATTTTCCACTGAGGAAAACACTGAACTTTGAATTTTTAGTGCAGTGTTCCCGCCACATAATACCCTGTCTTCGCCATCGAGTCTACTCTAATACGCATAGACAAGGGGGAGGAGGGGGGGTGACAGCTCTGAGTGTTTGCACATCCATCCTCCCGTCGTCGATGGGATAATAGCTGTACTCGGGGTACTCGGCACGACAGCACACAATGGCAAGAGTACAGAAGGCAACGATCATATTTGACATTTGCTTGTTTCAACAACCGTCGACACCGGCACAAATGTCAGATTCGATACTAAAGTTAGATATTTTAATAGACAGTTGACGGTAGATAAGTTATCGACCGACCTTAATTTTGACGATTTGGGATTCTATTCTATTCGATTAGGGTTTATGCCACTTGTCTAGATGACGTTAAGTCATTTCCGTCAAAACGCATAGTCGACTTAATTGACAGACTATACCTTGGAATTTCCTTTAAGGATGTAAGAGGTATTACAATAGATCTTTTACAAGCTTGTGACCACAGACTGTGTAACTCGGTCAAAATGTTAAGCATAAGGTTAATACATAATAAAGTTAATAAACCTAATTTAAATGCGTTTATATCAGTGTCGAATTAAGTAATGATAGTAATGGTCTTCTAAATGATGTTGATTACGGCAGATAATCTCATTAGAATTAGAGACTAGCCAACTAAGCAGGTGATATTATAGTGCACGAGTGCATGTACAGACACAAGTTCATTCGCTATTCTCTCACTCTCATAGTCAGATGGGATGGAAACCAGACAGAACTGGATAGAGATTATGGAGGCACGGAGGGGTGTGACAATGTTTGGAAACGGTCACCTATTCATGGACCGACAGTCATAGTCATTTATAGTCATAGTTATTTATTCATTAACAAATTACATTGTATTTGAATGTTACCAAATTATTAAATAAGAATAATAATTAGCATTAAAGAATAGGAAAATGTAAAAATCACTAACAAATTGCAATTCTCGTACGTCATACAGACATCTATTCAGCAGATACTCTTTAAGTTTAAATTTGAATGAACTTGTGTAGACCATACTTTTAAGCTTTTCATGCAACTTATTATAATATAATAATAATAATAAAATTTATTCATAAAAGTATAGGTACAATAGCTTATCTTAGGTACACTTATAAATAATAAACGGCACAGTTGGATGTTTGCCTGAACTAGGTTCAAACCTGTGTTTCAGGCGAGAAAGTAAAAAGTATTTAAAATAAATACTTTCTGAAACTAAAACTAATCTTAACTAAAAATAAAAACTGTTATTATATAAAACAAAGGTAAATAAATTAACTTACATTATGCTAATTACAAAATTTGTGAGAAAATTGGGCCCTTTTTTATTATATTACTACCAGTAAATCCTCCGTCTCTTCGTATGACATAGCTTGTAATTTCGAACAGTGGCAATGGCAACGTTGGTTAACCTTGCATATCTGGTCGGTCGCGGTCGCACTAAGTCAGGGACTCGAATAGTCGGATCCACACCGACCGAGCACGGTTTCCGAGGCAGCCTCGGGAGCCAAATACTCGGTCAGTGTGTACTTGGCTCGGGCTGCCTAAGGGGCACGTAGCCTCGGCTGTGCGATGCGAAATAACTGACGGCTACTTCCCTGCTTGCGAGCCTGTGCACCTGGTGAAGACCCGGCTATTATAACGCATTAGTTTAAGATCACTTTGTTGTGTCTGCCGTCTATATGTGCGTTGCTCGAAGTACGTACAATGGTGAGTTTCACCGGGCATGAAACACGAGCGTTCGGCTGTTTGTGAATAGTTTTTCAGTGCCGCCGCATCGCCCTGTGTCGGGCTGCTTATCCAGCTGCTTGCCCGGCTGCTTGCCGGGTTACTTACCATACGTCTGAACGCAACATGAAGCTTACATTCGGAGCTCTCTGTGTTTTGTGACAACAGCGAGCTTCGCCCAGGCCACATCAGATTTCGTTCGGCTTAATGAATTCCCGCCGTATAAATACGTTATCGGTTTATTCTATTCGAGTTTAGACATTCGTGAAATGAAATTTTCGGATGGACATTTGATGGATTTTTATACGATGGTCCTTTTTAGTCATTTAGTGTAGAAAGCGATTACCTACGTATGATAGCTTAGTCATTGACGTAAAGGTTGTCTAGTGGTCGAAATGTGATATTACTTTTATTTGAATATTGTTACTTAAAAATGTACACTTACATACAACTTTTATTTTTTATATTGTTACTGTTAAGGTAACTTACACCTATAACATGTATAACTATATGTATTTTTCTTGAATAGTGAAATATCTATTATACTCAGATATTATATTAACTTAATTCACGTTGTTAGGTGACCATTTTTCACATAGCATTTTTTTTTTTAAAGATTACTAGCAATGTGGGGTTTTGGTCCCACATTACTAGCAATCCTGTTAATCCCTCCAGCTAAGCTCAATGGCTTGTGTTAGGAGGGGGTTCACGTCGGTAGTATAATGGGTAGGATTCGACCCCGCGACCTAACGATTGCGAGACCGATGCCTTAGCCATTAGGCTACCGCCGCTTCTTCATTGCAGCGACATCACTTTTCTATTTAAATTATGCTTATACTATTTGTGAAGAGGCTTGATGAAATGCAAAATTGCTAAAACGTTTTTCATAAAATAAACGAGCGCAATCAAACCATCGATTCCACTTGAGAGCTCCGATACCACAAACATAGGCTTGAAACTAATAACAACAGCCACCCTTTGCAGCGGCCGTTAAAAAACAAATCATCAAAATGAAATTCGCACTAGTCACCAGAAAGTCTCCAAAGATATCTGTGTAATATATCTACCTACAACAAAGCGCACGGGAATAAACACCAATTTTCACCTCAAAGGAAATCTATCTGTGGAGGCGAGCAGCCAATTGGAAAGCAAACGCAAGGTAAATATTATTTGGAGATTTCCTTGAACACTAGTGAGGGTTTGGAGTCACGTAGCCGCCAGTGATTTCAATTTCACGAGAAGAATTCGTGCAACCGCCACCGAAGGATCTCTCGAACAGTGAAAGTAGGTAGGTACATGGGACACGACAGGAATTACAGATTTGTCGATAAGGACAAGTGATATACGTGACTACTAGAAGTGTACATTAACTGGAAGTGAAAGATAGATCCTGATTTGACGTTTATCATTTAAAATGGAAAAATACAGTCTAAACTGAATAATTCTTCTAATATTATAAACGAAAACCGGACAAGTGTATGTCGGGCCACGCAAGGCCAATGTAGTGTTCCGAAGTCCCCACACCTTTAACCGAATAATAAGTTAACTTAAAAAGTGGGTTTTTTGTTGTTTTTGTTTCATACTTACAACGGTATATCTACTTAATAATATTTTTCCATGGATTTTGTACGAAAATTTTGTTACTTCTCATTTGTTGTTACATCAGCTGACTCATAAACTTGTAAAGCCTTGCTTGTATAGCGGTGATAGTTTTTCTTTTAATTTCATTATATATACTACTACCCTGTTTTTTCACATACCCAACATCAACCATTTAACTGGCAGGGGTCCCCATGCCAGTTAAATGGTTGATGTTGGGTACACTTGACTCTAACAAAAATTTACACTTCATAGCTTAATATTTTACAAACAGATAGATAAATCTAAAAATCGTCTTTCTAACCCCTAAATGTTTTTAAAAGACCTATCTAATTATACCCTACACAATGGGGTAGGTGAGAAAAAAAAATCACACCCCCACTTTGCATACAGGGGAGGTACACTACAATTTAATTTTTTTTAATTTTATTGTTTCACATTGTCGGCGTAAGTAATATATGTATGCAAAATTACAGCCTCCTAGCACTAACAAACTCTGAGCAAAGCAGCTGTCGGACAGACGGACATGGCGAAACAATAAGGATTCCGTTTTGCCATTTTGGCTACGGAACCCTAAAAAGTTTGTGACGTTGGATGTGGGTTTGTTACTTCTTCACGCAAAATCTATTTGGCAGGTTTGGATAAAACTTACTTTGTTATAGATATGATATCATAATATAGCCTATTAGCTGGCCCTCGCAACTTCGTCAGCGTCAATTTTCCCCATCGAGATGAAAAAAAATACTTTACGATAGCTACCAAATATTGAAAAAATCGGCCAAAAGAGTGTCGGACCATGCTCAGTGTAGGGTTCCGCAGCCTTGAATGATTGTATCAGCAGAAGAGCGTATGTTCATGGCACTTACGTCCTTTTGTTGAGAAACGCAGTGTTTTGGCAATAACTTATCCGATCATGTCCGAAATAATTTTAGTTTAAAGACTGCCTTTTTTTTTCAAATTTTTTGGTCATACGTTTCAAAGGGGACACAATATAGCAACTTTCGGAGCGATTATTTACAAAATATTCCCTCAATCAAAAAAGTGTATTAAAAACCTTAAAATGTTTTTAAAAGACCTGTCGAATGATGTGCAACACATTGATGTTTGCTGAAAAAAAAACACCTATGGACCGCCCTAAAAAATATTTATTTTTATTATTTAGCTATCAAACTAAGTAACAGCTACTACAAGACACCTTTTCACCAAATTTCATCAAAATTCATCGTGTAGTCTTTAAGTAAAATACCTGTGACATACGGACGAGCAGACAGACAGACGGACATGTTTTTACCATTTTGGCTATGGAACCCTAAAAAACAAATTCAAAATCGGTCGAGCTGTTTCGGAGGAGTTCGTTCAGAAACATCGTGCAACGAGATTTTTAAAAATTAGAAGAAGATGTAGCCGATTAAAAAACTCAAATTTTACGGGGGCGAAGCCGACATGAATAGGTAACAGAATTATATCTAAATATAACAATATTTCTACAAAAATACAATTTATAGAAATTCGGAGCTGGTAAAGCTCCGAATTTCTAACTATTATTTATAAATAAAAACTTAAAATGCGAAAGTGCGTTTATTATTTTCTTAGAGTTTACTTTTTTCAGGCAAAAACGAATGTGTTAAGATAAGAATCTGTGGGATATTTTGCATAACTAAAGACCAAAAACAACAAAATTAACCGAAACTTAATACAAATGACCGACAACTGGGTATTTGACTACCATACAACCATACCATACAATCATATCTATAGCTAAATAGTGTAATTGGTTATGCCGTTCTATTTAATATAAATACGTCAAAATATGTTGTAAAAAATATGTTCATTTACAATTTAACGTGTTAATGAATTTTTAATCATCAAAAGAAAAAAATGGTTATCTGTAAAGTCGGTTTATGGGCGATAATTTTACGTGATAACGTCATAAGAAAACATTGACGACATTGTAATAAACAATTCGTTGTTGCTTAGCAACCATGTCTGTGACAGCTTTAGTGGATACGGGCGCAAGCGCGCGCATGTGCCCGACGGCCACAATACCTTAGCCTATTAGCGGGTGAAACATGACTGTGATACTCGTGCGTAAATCGGTCATCGATTTGTAAAGGTTCATTTCCGTGCATCGCGACCGATCGCGAGCCGCTCGCGGCTCACGACAAGCGGCTGATGCTCGACAATATTCACAGTGCGCGCGCAGGCCTACGACAGTCGTCGGCCGCGCGCGTCTGTCACTTACCTCAGCCGCTTGTCGTAAGCCGCGAGCGGCTCGCGATCGATCGCGATGCACGGAAATGAACCTTTAGACGTAATCACGTCAATAATAAAAGCAAATAATTTGAGCAATGTGGGACTCAATCCCACATTGCTAGTTATATTTTATTTGAAAAAAAAAATTACATATTATATATGCTTCTTTCATAGAAACATGAAAGAAGCATATCGTTTTTGACGTTTCTTTAAATGAGACTAATTGGACTTGAGTCAAATATCCTATTATCCACGCAATTATATTTTCTTCTTAATTACAAGTCGCAAGTATCTGCATTTGATATAGAAGGTATCTACAAGAGTACTAAGAATACAAAGCAATATTCTAAATATAGAATACAGTCAGCAGTACGTATATGAATAGTCGCGGGCTCCGTTGTCTCAAAGGAATGTTGCGGCGGCCATATTAAATCGCACGTCATTCTGCCAGCCTTATTGCACGTCTTTAAAATCTTCCTACCCACCTCAACGTTATTGAACAACTTCTCAACTTAGAACAAAGTTATATATCGAAATCTCTTAAGTCTAAAGTCGACGTAGGCATTTATTCAACTAATAGCAGACGCGAAAGTTTGTTTACATGCTTGAATGTTATTCATTCGCACCCATATCGAACGAAGAATACCTAATAAAGTTTACTAATTATCTATAAGCATTCATTTTAAACTGTCCTAAATAAACGCGTAATTAAAATTATAATATAATATAGAATGGTAACCCTTATGAATATTAAATTCCGATTAATATATACTCCAACCCTTCTTAAATTGATAAAAGAATAATCCCAGTAAATCCTACTTTAGGGACTTCACTTACAAACGTTTAAAAATCCTTTATATGTAAATGTTCTTTTTCAACATTGTAGCTCATATTGATGTTGGATCTAAGGAGCAGATGGTGGGTTCGGATCCGTTTAGAAACAACAGTTCAGAAGTAGTTAGTGGAGGATAAGTTGCGTGTTTGAACTTGCATCAGTTTTACAGGAGTTGCATTTTAAAATGTCCGGTCCGAAGTACTGGCGAACAAAAGTAGTTTGGAGAACGATCCCCATTCTAAAGGCGTGGGCGAGTATAAGTTTTTAATTTGAGTATGATAGGGGCGGGGAAGTATACATGGGGTTCTACTTTTTTAATAAAACAAAAAGTGTAGAATCCGAGTTTAGGGGAAGCTTATCGCTCGGTAAAAGTTTTAGCCAATTAGGCGTGTCAGTACCTAGTCTAGCATAGAACTATAGGTACTATTTCAGTTCTATGATAGCCGTGTCAGAATGTGACTATTCTGACACGGCTATCATTAGTTATTGATACCCATCTATTTTTTAAGGCTATTAATGTCTTTTCAATTTTGATGAATACGACGATAGGTCGACGAAGTTAAGATCTACTAGTTTAGATTTATTTTCAAATCTTGGAAACATCGTAGAACGAACGTTGTTCATATTTCAGAGAGAACTCCCAGTGCATCGATCACATCGTCCAATTTCAAGAACACGACAAAACCTTACGTGGCAAGTCAATAAAAAGTTGTACAGCATTCAGCAAATGAAATAAAACTCGTGATTCTTTTGCTTTTATATCGGCATGTCAAATAAAGGGAGTAACAGCTTTGAACATTCCCAGACCGTATCGGAGCTTCAAGCGTAAATCTTTTACTTCAGATGGCTTGTAAGAAGGCAAGGAATTAACACTTGTTCAAGCGATGGTTAAACTGTGAAAGGATCTTTTAAATGGTGTTCAGAAGCGTAAATTATTACTGTCTGCGCTCCTGTTTTAGCCACAATTTATCGCAGGGGAGTCACCTGTGGGTTGCGGTAACCGTGGCTAACTAGTTAGGCCTGGTACGTAATACTCGCTTCCTGATCGAACTTTGTTAGATAAGTGCGTTAATTGATTGAAAAGGTTTACTGTTTATAGATATAGATGTGTATTTTACTGATTCTGTACATATACACAACGTTATTTTTTGTACATCGCACAGCTCAGACACCCCAACAAGATTATTTTTATTTCTCTTGAAATAATCATAATAAATATAATAATAATCATATTCAAACAAGATAAAAATATTGAAAACTTACATGGTTATTATTCATTAGGCTGTCTTGTGTTCTTCGCCGCAGTATCGTTCACACTGATACGACGATAATTTTACGCGATAACGTCATAAAAAACATTGATGACATTGTAATAAACAACCATGCCTGTGATAGCCTTTTATCCCCCCAATTGTATTGTATGTCGCTGCAATCGCCAAAACATTGATAACATTGTAATAAACAACCATGCCTGTGACGGCTTTAGTGGAAGTGCGCGCATGCGCCCAGCGGCCACAATACTTCAGCCTATCAGCAGGCGGAACGTGACGGACCGTGACATTTTACGTGCGTGTCGGTGCGTACCCGGTCGTCGATTTATAAGACGTTATCATGTCAAAAGTGTGTCGAATTGAATAATTAAATGTGATTGTCATGCACTATATTGGGCTTAATGTTTAATATTTTTTCATCACTTACTACATCTAAATAAAACTAAGGCATCACTAATAAGCTTCATTATAGAAATTTAATTTTTTTTACGTGGGCAAATCCCCACGGATCCCACTTCTACGAGGGCACGTAGGAGAGTGATCCGGGATTATAGAAATGACCTAGATTATGTGATTATGATATATACCTACGTAATTAAAACCTAATAATACCACCTCCAATATCTCGACAATAACGATTACAATTTTCTCTAATTAAGTACACGTTTAATTAAATTTACCTACTAAGTACGCGTTTAATTAGAGTATATTACGTTTGCATATAGATTAGGTTACAGGTTGTATTAACAGATAAGTGTAAGTTGATACCTAAATATCACATCAAAGCATTTATTTCAAACGTCCAATGAAACAGCACCAGTGGGACAGTGAATGCGAGCTAAAGTGTCACATGTTCAAACGGCTTACATAATTTGTGTTATTGACTAATAGTTGTTCTATGTTCAGAGTCTGAATGTAGTTTGAATAATTTAGTTACCTAAAAAAGATAACCTCTGTACTATGGTAGTAGTTCTGTGTCGCTAATACACAACAAGTTTACAAATCACGGATACAAAATACACCCCGATTCGGAACAACGATTTGTGGATCACGCAAAGTGGTTTCCCGTGCGGGAATGAAATCCACAACGTCTTGCATAGCAGTCGTACACACTACTGTAGAACAAAAGAAGTACTTTCTATTGCAGGTATTGAGTTGGCTATTTATGAAAAATAAGTTAACTACATTTATATAAACCACTCTGGGAAATACATTGCAAAAGTTGGCAAGATCATAAGTTGTTCAAACAACACTACACTCTGAAGAATATAAAATACGGTATAAAATGACTTGTACATTTCTGTATCTACTGGCAATATTGGTAATACCGATCGCTTTCCTACAGCCAGACAAAAAGTAGACCCGTAGGTATTACAACATTTTATTGAACGCTTACATAAAGTCGAACAGAAGGAGAAATGAGTTTTGAATACCAAACTAAGTTACTGCGTGTAAGTAACAAAAATAGAGCCCAATAGTATCCCTTCGAGGCTATAGGATAGTGCGTATGTCTACTAATCTTTAGATTATGTTAATGTGTAGGTACTTATCCAGAAATCGGATCTTTTTTGAAAAGATACTCTTTTATATATTCAAATCTTCGCCGTGAAGAAAGTATGTAAATCATGGAAGGGATGTAGTTGCTTATAGCGTAGTTACTCAATGTTATGTTTTTGTTGTTATTTCTTTTTATATCTAGCTTTCTTTTTCTTTTAGTTGAAGATCAAATGAGAAGTAACAAAATTTTCGTATAAATTCCATTGAAAATTATTATTATGTAGGTCTAACGTTGTAAGTATGAAACAAAAACAACAGAAGAACCACTTCTTAATCCGCATTATTCGGATGGGTGTTTTCGGTGTTTTTGTATTCAGTTTTGATTATCATGCTGGGATCAGCTCTTAGTATAACTAGAGGGCAAAGATACAGTTGCATGCTAGTAAATCAAAATCAAATACAATATATACAATATATATAATATATATACATGACTAGCTGACCCGCGCAACTTCCCCGTTATTGCAACATTTTCCATTGCAGCTCTACTGCGATTGGTCGTAGCGTGATGTTATATAGTTAGGTTATAGCCTTCTTCGCCTTAGCTTATAGCTTATAAATGGGCTATTTAACAGTAAAATATTTTTTCAATTCGGAACAGTACTTCTTAAGATTATCGCGTTCAAACTAACAAATTCTTTAGCTTTATAATATATAGTTTACATATGCAGCACGTGCATGTAGCTATGTAGTAGGTACGTATGCCAGCGACAGGCATGCGGAGTTTTGCCCGTATAAAAGCGTGCCGTCTACATGGCATGTATATTTTCACTGAGTTTATGAGGACTAAACCTTTTAAATGAACTTAGTGAAGTGAGTGTTAAGTGGTATAGTGAGTGCTATTCATAAAAAGAAAATGTGTGTTTTTAGAAATAACTACCTATTTGGTACAGTGGCAACGTAGTTTACTGGTTTACAAATGACCGCAATCGCCACAGTAACATCGGCCCCATTACGAGATAGATTCATTCTTTCATTCAGTGACTAAGAACTAAATTCTTTCGACACTTAATTTATATGATTTATGTAGAAGACGTTAAACAAAAGTCAGCCCTAATTTATACCATCTTATTCCAATTTACGAAACTTTTGCCTTGAAGTATTTTCTCATTTCGTCAGCATTTAACGTCAACAAAGGATTTCAAACACTTTTAATTACAAATTTGTAAACTCAGCAATTTTTTTCAAAGTAAAATCAGTTTTTTCGGCGTAATTATTATGCAAAGCTTAATTAACTGAGCGTAAATTAATTTACTTTTTAAGAAAATTAGGGTGACAGTTTCGTAGAGGCGTTCTACGACTAGGAGATATTTTGTCATTAAGAAAATTGCTAATTTCCCTTTTTTATCGCGCTCCTATGTAGCCGGTGTTCTAACGTTCATTAAAAATCATTTTTATGGCGACAGGAATAAAATATTATTTAGGCCTGGCAACATTTTAGCTGCGTTAACATATTTTCCTTTTGAGACATTTGTCGTGACTAAGTTCACCTTAATAAACCTCGTTTGGTGGTTACTCCTCAGTTTCATTAAAAAAGATGGTCATCAATTTTATCATTCAAATTGAGGAACCTAACTTAGAAAATGTTTTGCACCTTATAGAATGAGTAAAAACTTAACCCTTTTCTTAAATAGGAAACCCACAAAATTGTGCTAGTATACCAAGCATGGGCGTACCCAACCCGAACCGTACCGGTGTTTAGTTAATTGTACCACGTAAACCTTCCCGTTTTTTAGGGTTCCGTAGCCTATATGGCAAATACGGAACCTTTATAATTTCGATATGTCTGTCTGTCAGTCCGTCCGTCCGTATGTTACAGGCATTTTACTTAAAGACTACTTAATGAATATTGATGGAGTTTAGTGAAAAGGTGTCTTGTAATAGCCGCTACTTTGATTGGTAACTAAATAATAAAAATATATTTTTTTAGGAGGGGCACTCCATACATGTAATAGAAGCTGATTTTTTTCTCAGCAAACATCAACGTGTGGTACATCATTCGACAGGTCTTTCAAAAACATTTTAAGGGTTCTAACAAACTTTTTTAATTGAGTAAATATTTTTGGAAATAATAGCTCTGAAAGTTGCATAAATTGTCTCCCTCCCCCCCCCCCTTAACTTTTGAACCATGTGACCAAAAAATTATGAAAAAAATCACAAAGCTTAATAAATACGTTAAACTACTCGTAATAATTATTTCGGACATGATCGGATATACCGTCATTGAGGTATTGCCGAAAAACTGAATTTCTCAACAAAAGGGCGTAAGTGCCATGAACATACGCTCTACTGCTGATGCAATTATTCAAAGCTGCGGAACCCTACACTGAGCGTGGTCCAACATGTAATTTAACCGTCTGTCAATCAAAACAAGCCTTTTTTCTGCACTTAATGCGCATGCGTAAACAAAAAGAAATAGGTACTGCAGTTTACATTCTCTTCCTTGTCAAGAGCTGACTATCTCCCCTTCTCTATCTATAATAACTCTATGCTTCTTTATTTAAAATAGGTTCATAAATATACTTTAAAAATAGTCCCGTTCTACTTAGCATGTAAGTCGAGTCTCCCAGATTGAAACATCGATATAAAACCAGAGAGCTTTCCTCGTCTAGATAGTTATATAGATAGACACATTAGTCAGATTGAAACCTCTTTGCCGAACTTAGAATTGCAAAATAGTGACTGCAGTCGCTCTCAAATGCCCTTTGAATCAAAGAAAACATTTTGTTTTGCCGTTGCGTTTGAAAATGCCACAATTGGAATAGATATTGTATCTTGAATAATAAAGCTAATGAAATATTCTATTTGCCTTGCCTTTAAATATGCTATAAGGCATATCATTATAATGTTCAGTCCTATTTCTGATTTTCATCGTGTGTGCACACGATGAAAATCAGAAATAGAACTGTGTAGAGTGCCAAAGAAATGGACAATCGGGCAATCGTATAAACAACAATCAAATGTTTTTGAGGTGAAAACTTGTGCACGTTGTGCACTTTTTTTGGTATGGGTAAAAAATGTTAAACTCTCGTCAGGATCAAGTGACCCTGATCGAAAATTCGTAAGACGGAGGGAAAGCAATAAAAAACTGCTACAATATCATTAGAATACGAAGGTAAATTTCGCCCCCATCTACAATGTATTAGCTCAGGTGGGAAACCGATCGGTCAAGAAACCCCAGTTCGAGTCCGAGTAAGGTTTTTTTTAAAATTTTTGATTTTGGTTTTTGGGTTTGTGATTTATTATTTCATATATATATATATATATATATATATATATATATAAATAACGTTCAAGTTTTCACTTCTACCGGCACTCCCGGAGTGCAACCCGTTTTTATCAAGTAAATTAAAACGTAAAAATTACGAAATATAATAGGTACCTGTAAACATAACATTAATTATTTGCAAAACAAATAATGCTACATTTTCATTTCTCGGGCATACAATTACAACGAACCAACAACACAATATTGCACCTATTTAAATGAGTGCTTTATACTCGCACATACAACATAAATAGTGGTGCATTTATTCCCTCGAGGAGGTTAATCAAAGTCGAGGAGTTCTCCACGTCAGCGTAAACTAATTTGATTCAAAGTTAGCACTTTCGCGGCCAACTTATTTGCCATAGTAGTTATGATCTTAACACAATGTACATAATATCAACTCGAGACTCTGAACTTGGATAATAAGACAGAATACATTTTCGTCATTGTAAATATTAATGTATATGTCACGGTTAATGTCCGTGATGACGTCTTTGAATCATTACTTATATTAGATGTAAGTAGTAAAAAAATGTTTTGTCGATTTGTCCTACCTAAAGCTACGCAGTAATAGAGAATAGGATTGACACGATTTCTTTATAGTGATAGTTTATATTAAGCCTAGCTATGAATTGGCTATTTTTATCTCAGCAAAATGCATGAATCCTGTGGGAAATCTACAGAGCCGCGAGAAAATTTCTTGTATTCAGTGTTAAATTAAGTATGAATGAAATCTACAATACTATCTAACATTTCAATCTTGTACCAATCTCCAGGAGATTGATATAAGATTGAAATGAAATATTTTGAATATTGGTTAAAATTAAACAAGTAAAGTTTATTTTCGTTTGTAGCATAATTGTACCTACCATCGTGCATGACCAAAAGTGGAGCAATATCATCGAGCATTGTGGTAGTACCTACATTATGTTTATACATTGAATATCAAAGATGTACCTATTCCTCAATTGCGGTAAGAGTTAACCACCATAGCTTAAAGTTAATTCAAACTTCGATTATATTGGGCTTAAACGCACTCTACCCTGAAATATGGGGGATGCCTTTCCTCGGTCGGGTCGGATGTTTCATTTACATAACAAGATTGTAATGGCCTAACCATCGAACGAACTAATTGTCTATATCGAAGTCAGTTTCGTTCACTAACAGATCAGTTAGAAGTTATTCCATTTGCATATTCGTTAGTATCTTCAACGGTTGTTTTGTTTTTTTCGACTTTATCTATGAAATGTAATACAGTATGCAGTCGACAACAATTCTTCCATAAACGGGGCATTTTAATAGAATATTTTATCATTAATAAATAAATATACGTTACTTAAGCGACCATTCATAAACTGTTACGGCTGTTTTATTCGCACAAAATTCACATAAAGTGTCCGGTTACCCGGCTCCAAGCAATGTTTACCTGTAAATTATTTATAAGGGCGATAGTGGGTATATATCACTCACCTTCTTGGGTTTGCCGTTCTTTCGGAGCAGCTTGGCGCAACAGAGCCCTCTAGTATCGGGGAGCGGCGGCGGCGGGCGGCGTGACCAGCACAGCCGACGAGGGCTGGCCGCCGCGCCCGCCTCACTCCGTGTCTCCTCCTTATCTTCACACATTACCACTACGCTCTACCACCCTGCTACCATTACACAACCCTCGAAAAATCACAACCTCCAAGATATCGATGCTTTATGTGAACCTCTGGCATTGTTTTCTCCTATAAAACTACGGCCACACGCTGATAGAGATATCTACTTGAACGTACGTTATAGAAAATAGCGTCGATTTAGCAAATCGTTTTCTCTGTACTGTTTCTACTAAAGCGTTACAAAAATAAACTTAGAGACTTATGAGCGATAAGTTCGATAGCTTTGTACTATTTTTAGATGAAATTAACTGTAACCATGCTATGTTATTTCTATAGTACGCTGTTTTAACGTCCGATCCAGCATCTGAAACAAAAAATAAGGAAATGAATTAGTTAAATATTCAGAACAAATATTCCTCATATTAGATATATTTCGGGACTTAATCGCGTGAATTATTAAAGGTACGAACCTTTTATTTACCCTTTCGATCGAATTGCACCGACCGTGGTCACGGGTTAAAAACAATAAATATTCCTCAGCCTGAATTATATAGGAAGTGGAACTAATATTAATGAAAATAAAAAAGGTATTGTATGGTGTACCTAATATTGTTATCGAAACATCGGTAAATGTCAAACAAAGAAGCCGCGTTAATCGATTACCGGATTATTCCTACTGAATCTAAAATCTGTTTTGATTCGAGTTTCTTTGTATCGGCTCATTTACTTAAGTCTCAATAGGCTGTTGTGCCGATTAATGTAGAAACTTTCTGTTACAATGGAGGTCGTGGATTATGTCGGATGCTAAGGATATATTAACTTTTGAGGGTAATATTTTTAAGTCACTGAAAGACAATTCATAAGGCAGTGTTTTGTTCTTTTAGTTATACTACGTAGTAATAGTTAGTATTCTTTGCTTATACTGTTATTACCTTATATCTACTGTACATAGATACTTATATAGGGGCCTTATTCAGAGTTCATTAGTAAAATAATCTGTTGTTGGGTAAGGTCATAACTCCAAAAATAAGTAGTTAATAACAATACTAATTTTATAAAGCTGAAGAGTTTGTTTGTATGAACGCAATAATCTCAGAAACTATTGGTTCGAATTGAAAAATTATTTTACTGTTGGATAGCTCATTTATCGAAGAAGACTATAGGCTATATAACATCACGCTACGACCAATAGGAGCGGAGCAGCAATGAAAATTGTTGCAGGAACGGGGCACATACACGCAGACGAAGTTGAGCGGGTCAGCTAGTATTGAATATTCACGTAAACTGATACTTACTACAAAGTTATTAAGTGTTACGTAAAGAAGTCACGAGTGGGAGGGTATTAGTATATTACAAAATCACCAATCAATCATATGTATTTATTAAGAAAGCAATTTTATCCAAACTATACTTACAGCTAATACTAAATGCAGAAATTCTTTGAAAGCTGAAATTAACCGAAGAATACAGTTAGGGTGGCCAGCTTTTGGTAAACTCACAAACATGTCCAAGATACCTCAATCAGTCATGACGTATGCTTGTGAGAGTTGGACTCTCGCTACGGGGCTCATTCATAAACTCCAAGTCTCTAAAAGAAGCATGGAACGCCGCATACTCAGTATCAGCAGATAGGATCGGAAAGTATCGAGTAATTGATGTCCGATATCTTGTTGCAAAACTAAAATGCTTATAGGCCGAGCATCTGTGACGCCAAAGTGATGGCAGTTGGAGGAAAACCGTCCTACAGGAGAGACCCCGTAAGGCCGAACGAAGTGCACCCTGACCACCAGCCAGATGGTCCGACGATATAAGAGCAACCGCTGGTCATCTATGGCACCAAGACCTTAGATCGTGCTAATGGAAATCCATTGGAGAAGCATATGCCCAACGGTGGGAAAACAGTGCTGAAGAAGAAGAATACTAAATACAATAAAACTTCAAACAACAGACAGCCAGCGGATTTTGCTGAAAATCTACCTGGATACTATTACTATTTCTTTTAAAAAATAAAACCGCAAATTCTTCTTATCGAAAATCGGAAAAGAACCACAAACGGCATACCTACGTACTTTATTGCTTGCCCTGAAGTTTACAGTATCGGTAAAACGAACTCTCCGTGTAGAACAATAACTAACTTATCAACTCACTCTGTAACGAAGCTCGGTTCAAATGAATTTAGACTAATTACCATATAATTTGTGTTCGTACTCGGGATTTGGCTAGTCGCAAAGTAAAAATGTTACTTGTAGACCGCACCCTGTTGAATATTAAACACAACACAGCTAATGAATGCGCCAACTTGCTCGACATAATTACACCAACTCATTGAATTCTTTGCCAAACTCCAACCGACACTTATTTAAATTCTTAACCAGTGTTCCAGTTAGGAAAATCTGTGCACCCATATTTAATGTTTATATTATGGTTAATTATATTCTTCTGACAGGCCTAAGGTCACGATTAAAAGTTTCAAAGAGACTTGGTAACTAAGCAAGGATTGAGTTGATATACTAAACAGAGGTAGATATTCCAAAATTTTCTCTCTTTCATACTCAAAATTCAAAATTCAAAATTCTTTATTCACTTAGGATGCAAAGCAACTCTTGTCATGCGTCAGGATTCTACATGTACATGTAATGCCAAGTTCGCAAACAATAGGTAAAGCCGAAGAAAAGAACCTGGCAATAAAAACTCGCGGCCACTCTTTTCAAATTGCCAATTTTACAATGTATGATTGTTTATAAACTTGATATGGGTAAGGTGCTGCGACTAATATACTATACACCATGTTGACAGACTGATGCAAATTGTATTATCAAAAAGTTGAAACATGACGGATGTCGATTCTCGAGAAGTCGGTTTAAATATATCAGAGATGTCCGTTTTTTGTCGGAAAGATACCCATAGATAATAAGGCAGTTTTACACTCTCCGTCTCTATTAAATGTATTGTTTTACACAAAAATAGAGTTTAGGTAAACTTGTGGTACTACACAATAGACATATATAATTATGTTAGCGCTCAAGAGCTACGAATCAGGCGGGCTCTCTATTCTTCGAAGGCCCTATATGGGCCAAAAGGTTGGCTGGTAGAGAATGCTTGTAGCATTAAGTCCGCCTTTGTACGATATTTTTGTGCATAAAGTCAATAAATAAATAAATAAATAAAATAAATAAATATATGACTCATATTTGTAAGAATATTAGTGTAAATACCAAAACAGTCACACTGCCTCTTCTACCAAGAGATTATTCTGAAAGTTCTTAATAAGGTATTTTATACTAAACCTCAACCGTTAACACGTAGTTCACACATTATTGGTAGGTATACCACCACAGAATATATGAATTTTGTGGTGCCTACATACATATATAAAGGCATCGCATTATAGATTCATACCTCCGTTACATAGTTGAGACCACAGTTTTGGAATCATTCCAACAGCTAATATCCCATTCTGTTTGTCTTTCGAGGCAATAAAATGACTTTTATGCAAATCATACGAATTCTATACATTTTTGATGAGCCACCGCCGACGCATCCACGGCGGTTAATTAATACATTTTCCATCAAACTTTGAAAGTTTGAAACTCACGGATATTTTTGTGTAAATACTTGTTTGCATGAATATTCTCGGTCTGTTATTCTTTATAAGTATAATGACGTAGCTATTTACATAAAATATTCGTATCATTTGAATCTGATTCTTTGAAGATCTGAACCTTAAAAATTAATTGGATTTTTTTAACAGTTCTTCGTATTGGATACCTATAACAGCCAAGTTGTTCGCTAATCATACCGTGTATAGATTTAAAAAAATAAACCCGTTTTTATTAATTAACCAATATAGCCATTATAAACTTCGATCGTCGCACCTTCTATACGAAGTGTTACTAAGTGACTACTAAGTGACTAATGTCACAAACAACTCCCACCCAATAATGCGTAGTAACGATAACATATACCTAGACCCAAACAATACCGTGGCCAGACAAAGGACGACAATAATCACAGATATATCCGTACCTACCTTTATGAACGTAGGTATGCATCTATGTAATCTATTTAATGAGCGATTCTTGTACGTATAGGTGAACATGTATAAACGAACCCTTTTTTAGGGTTCCGTAGCCAAATTAGCAAAACGGAACCCTTATAGTTTCGCCATCTCCGTCCGTCCGTCCGGCCATCCGCCGCTTAGGTAAGAGACTGTTAGTGCTGAAAGGCTGTAATTTTCATGGATACACATATTACTTACGCCGATTAAGTGAAAAAATAAAATCTTGAAAAACATTTTTTTACTCCCCTATATGTAAAGTAGGGATGTGATTTTTTGTTCATCTACGCCATCGTGTGGGGTATCATAAGATAGGTATTTTAAAAACGTTTAGAAGTTGAGAAGACCATTTTTAGATTTATGGAGCCACTTGTTAAATATTAAGCTATAAAGTGCAAATTTTTGTTAGAGTCAGTGTCGTCATCCCCCCTGCCAGCAAAATTGTTGATGTTGGATATGTAAAAAAAAATCACGGTAGTAGTTTATATAGTAAAATTAAAATTAAAACTATCACAGCTAAGTAGGCTTTACAAGTATTAGAGGAAAAGCTGATCAAATGAGAAGTAACAAAATTTTCATACAAAGTCCATTGAAAATTATAATTATGTCGGTAGAAAGTTCAAAAGAAAACTCACTGCTTAAGCCGCATTATTCGGATGGGGAAGGGAACTACGGAACCCTATATTGTGCGTGGTCCGACATGCACTTGCCCGGTTTTCTAAATTCTGATTTTGATCAATTTTTGTATAGGTATAGATAGAGCTTTCTAGGGTATTCTACACTTTTAGTTTTCCTGAAAAGACGCGATTTCACATTATTTTTTTACAGCTCTATTTTTGATTACCGCCCCATCTCTCTCGTTTTATCTTATAGGTACTGGCATTGTTTCTATTTTTCAAACCTAAAAACACCAAGCGAAGCCCGGTCAAAGCAGCTAGTTATTTTTATAAGGTAATTCTCAACTAGGTAGGTATCTACTTTCCGAAACAATAGCTGCGGATACCTCGTGAAATCAAAGTAGCTTTAATGATTACTTAGATTCAATTAGATTTAGACAAATGATTTATAAAATATTAAGTACTAGAATTGATACAGCCCGCAGTTTTCCCCGTGTTGATGTTGGTTATCGGCAAACATCTGTATAAACGGACGTGATTTAACAGTGAATTCTTTTATTAAACAAAATTTTTAATCTATAATCTGGCTAGTTATCTATTATAGTTATGAGTTTTAAAAAAAACTTGTAAATCGATTAAGCGGTTCTCACTTGAAAAGAACATAATTAAAAATTCAGACAGAGAGAAGTTGGGTATAGGTACTTAAAGATAACAATGAAAATGCGTGATAAACAAACATGAACAAACAAAGTCGAAATTCGTTTATAATAAACCCACTGCTAATTTACCCTCCTCGTACCCAAGTTGTTCAAACGCCAGACGAGTGTACTCATCGTTTTTGAACGAAAAGCGCTTGATTTTATATTAAAAGCAGTTTATGCGCTGTCGACGAGACGCGGGTAGGTACACTTCATAGGAGTGGAAAAGTGAGAAAAAAATCAAAAAGCCTTCGCTTATTCGCCGACATGTCAACAAACTTGGTCTAGTGTAGGTTTGCACTTATTTGCACTCATTAAGGAGGTTGAATATAAAATAAATTTTATTCTCAAAGCATAAATAAAAGGCTTTGATGTATAAATTGTTATTGCTGTTGTTTTTTGTTAGGAAATGTCTTAGAGTTTCTGTGTAGCTCGCAAGTCTCGTCAAATTATTACCCACTTGGGTGAGCGCTTCGTATAATGCTTAGGTGTAATAATTTTAGTCCCTGGGGTTTTAAACATAATGATATAATTACGCGAATTAGGATTCGTTTGCACCTAAAATTAAACGTTGATTAGGTAGATAAAATTAATTCTATCAATGTTTGTTGTTTAAAATAAGAAAAAAAATGGTCATCACCTCCTTAATTAGGATAACTTTAATCACATAAAAAATATTCGAACACTGTGATTCGACAAAACAGTGAACGAGTCCTGCGCCATATCTATATCCGGTCGTGTCAAATTTCCGTCCATCGGGCTATGAGAGTGAGGGAATAAAGAGTGCACTTGTGTCTGCGCACACACTTTTGCACTATAATATCTCCTGTGTAGTGGGCTTGTCTCTGATGGGATTGGCCGCCGTACCCGAAATCAGTTAGGAAACCATTACTATACTCATAGGTATACCTATTACAGACGAAGAGTTTGCTTATTTGTGTTTGAGGTAGCTTGAAGCTGGAGGAAGGTTTATAGGCTAGCGATCTGATTTCAGATCTCTATTTATAGCAATCTGATCCATGAGGACGAAGGCCCAGGCAAAATCTTAAAAAATCAACTTCCTACTCACGCCCATTCATAGACTGGATTTAGAATATTCTGTAGGTACAAATTATACCATAATTTATTTTTACGTATAAGTCCACACAACCGTCTGGTTTTAGAAGGTTTAATGGTACCTATTTATGTTATTATTGTTACAAAGAAAGCCCTAAAGATGGACGAATGGAGGTTTGTTACTCTTTTATGCAAAACCGAATGACGTGTGAAATAGGACAAGGTGACGGTCGAGTGCTAGTCTGTCTGTATATTTGTATCTAAAAAAACCGGGCAAGAATGTCAGACCATGCTCAAGGCAGGGTTTCGCGCCTCGAATAAGCAGAAGAACGTATGTTCATGGCACTTACGCCCCTTTTGTTGAGAAACGCAGTTTTTCAGCAATAACTCAATAACGGTATATTCGATGATGTCCGAAATAATTTTAGTTTAAAGTGTTTATTAAGCGCTACCTTTTTGGTTTTGTTCATATTTTTTGGTCTCACGGTTCAAAAGTTAAGTTCACAATTTTGCAAGCGATTATTTTCAAAAGTATACACTCAATCAAAAAAGTTTATTAAAAACCTTAAAATGTTTTTGACCTGTTGAATTATGTGCCACACGTTGAAGTTTGCAAAAAAAAAACAGCTTCTGTTACATGTATGGAGTGCCCCCCCCCTGAAAATATTTATTTTACTATTTAGCTATTAAACTAAGTAGCGGCAACTAGAAGACACCTTTTCATCAAATTTCATCAATATTCATTAAGTAGTCTTTGAGTAAAATGCCTGTGACATACGGACGGACAGACAGACAGACAGACATGACGAAACTATAAGGGTTCCGTTTTTGCCATTTTGGCTACGAAACCCTAAAATGGTTGTACAGCAAATAAGTGTCTAGTTTTGGATTTGTTTCTCTTTCTTTTGAATTCACTTCAAAACTTAAAAAAAAAAATAAGGTAAAAAGAAACTTTACAATTTTTACCGATGTCTGTTACGGCGGCCAATCTCATTAGAGACAAGACAACTACGCAGGAGAGTCACAAGTGTATGCACCGACACAAATGCACTCTCTATTCCTTCATTCTCATAGTCGGGACGAAAATCTGATACGACCGAAGAGAGATTATGCACAGAACCGACGGCTCAACGTGCTCTCAGAGGCACGGAAGGGTGTAACAATCAATGTATGAAAACGGTCATCATTTTATGACCGACAGTGCTAACGTTGCCCCCAATGCTCGCACAGAAAGTTCTACCTTAAACTTTCGAAAACTTATACAAATTCTTAATTGTTCAATGATTACAAGAATAAAAAAAAACGACAAAACTTTACGTATTATTTAGAATATCAAGCGCCTAATCATAAATATCGAGGAAAAGGCAACTACTAACTTAACTTTGCCTTTTACTATTCAATATATGTAGGTACCCACAAAAACGCTACAAAGTTTTGTTTAATCCATTAGCCTCTTTTTGTCCCTCCAGATTGAATTTCGAAAAATTTAAGAAGCAAGTTTTTTGAAAATACTTCAAATTAAAGGCCTGAAGGGTCCGACTACACGCTCAATCATAATCTTGTTTGTACAAGCAAACATGTGCAACAAGACGACAAAAAAAAACTTTTTACAAAAAAATATTACCGACTTCAAAAATAAATACAAGGCAATTAAAAAGCAAAAAAAATATAGGTACCTAGAATAACAGAAAGAAGAAGTTGGTGCCATGAAATAGTAGTCTTTATGTTTTATTCGGCACCTATATTATTTTTTGCTTTTTAGTTGCCTTGTATTTTTTTTTGAAGTCGGTAATATTTTTTTGTAAAAATGTTTTTTATTTATCACTTTTTAGTTGGTTGGTTTGTAATTCACTTATGTTACAATAGGCTTATGTCAACTGCTCAAATACTTTTACAAAATATTGCTTGCCCTGATGTAGGGCCGTTAATTGTTGAGGAGTTCACTATCAGCTCTATTACATTGTGTAATAGTAGTATAACGAGAATAAAGTGCTACTCAATACCATATTAAAACAATTGGTGTTTTTTAGGAGTAAATGCACTAGTCACTTTGAAATATACCAAATTTATTGTAGATGTGCCTTTGATATTTTAAGAGTTCCCTCGATTTCAGGATCCCATCATCAGATCGTGATCGGATGACAATGGGACCAACTTGGAAGTATGCCCTTTCAAACACAAAAATAATTTTTCAAATCGGTCCAGCCGTCTTTGCGTAATCGGTGAACAAACATACAAAAAAAAAATACAGACGAATTGAAAACCTCCTCCTTTTTGAAGTCGGTTGAAAACGGTATACCGCACAAATAGCTTGCACAAAAAGCTAGTTTGTACAAAATTGTTTTATACAATTAAGCATGTAAGTATGTGAATAGGTACAATAAAAAAGCGCAAACGTTTGCACCATTTAGTTTGTAAGTAAGATTGCGCGTGTAGCGTATGCAAGTCGCTATCGTGTGGACCAATTTTTGTACATACTATTTGAGCACCATTAATATATAATAAACGGTGGTTTCAGAAAAAAAAAAATTATCCATCCAAAGTAAACATTTTTTTTTCTATGTTGTACAACCATTTTTATTTAAGTTACAGTTAGTTATTTTTGCCCTTAATTTTTGTAAGAAGTATATATTCATTTCACAGAAAAATTAATACATATAAAAATTAACGTATTAAAACAAACAATGGAGTAAGTAATCTAGATAATACAAAAATCATAATAGACTGAGATACGGCTGCAGATTCGCATCGTTCATCGAGTATTGTAATAAAATCATGTTTTTATATACAATCATAAAAAGGGCAATACGTTTTGGCCAGTCTGCCTATCAGATTTTGCCCGCTAGTATTTTTAATTAAATTAATATGAATCGACTTACTGGGAAAAAAAAATCTCACTTGTTATTGCAATGAAATACACTCTACTTTATAGAACAAGACGTAGAGAACTTGAAAAGCGATGGGTGCCTTTGCGCACTTGCCCGCAACCCCTTCGCAGCCAGGTTTAAGCAGGTAATATTTTGTTACGTTATTACGTTCATGGCGTATTGTCATCATTTATATATCAAATTAAAGCTATTGATTTCCTGTACATGATAAACTACCTCTGCCTATGCAAAAGTGCCCGCAGTCGGAGTTGCCAGCGTTTAAAGTTTGTTTAGAGTGAGAAAGACTTATCGCTCTACATCATTCGTTAGACGAGGATGGCAATAGCCTGCTCTGCTGTTGTAACAAAGAATGCAGTAACTGACAAAAACCATTATTTTAGTTATGTTCTTGAAATGGCAACGTAAGTCATACACTATGCAATAATAACAAAAAAAAAATGAATAGCAAATTGGAAACTAAAATGTTATTAACATAAAATGTAGTAGTTAGACCAAATTATTTACATTCACCAAGATGAATTGCAATTGTGGTAACTATAATAAACTAGCGGCTCGCTTCGGCTTCGCACGGACTTTCTCCAGTCCATAAAATAGCTCCACAGTCCGGACCATTCGACTCACACTTGGCATTTCAAAATGTAAACGTCGAACGAAAGGTACCCCATCCGCCGGCGGCCATATTCAAGTAAGTCAATATAATAGTCTCTAAGCAATAGTCTCTGTTTGCTGATAAGCTGCAGTCAGGAATCTCGGTAAGTATATCATATAATAGTTTTATCATTAAATTTATAAGATTTTTAGAGACAAAGGTAAAGTAGACTGGTTGAGAATGTAATAGTAGTATTAGGTACTGATAATAGTGGGCGCTGTCTGGGGCGGAGTGTCTGTCTAATGGGTGGCGGAACGTTTAGTGATATGTACTGTAAATGTGAGGGATTAGATAAGAAACCACGAATTAGACGTCTTTATTAGACTTCTAAGCTTTGATACCCACGCGACCATGCTCAGTACTGACATGACAATATTATCATGAAAATATTCTTTCAACGTGTAGTATCACTTTATTAAGAGTACATAATGAGCTCATTTTAAAATTTTACCTTATTGTCTATGTCTTTGATATATGTCGGTAGTTTGTTATAAATCAGCGGTGCTTTACAAAATATGCTACTATACATCAACGCGGTTTTGCTTAGTACCACACATAGGTGTCGTTGACGTTCCCTCTTATTAAATAGGGTTATATTCTGCTTTACAAACATTGCGCTTTCATAAATGAATTTGCAAGGTAACGTTAGCATAGAATATTGAATATCATAAGGCCTGCATGATTCTCTTGACTTCAAACCGAACATTGTTCTTATGCAGCGTTTCTGCTAAGAGATATCCAGGGTAGGCAGTCATAAGCGCGTCTCTACTAGTAATAAATTTCAGTCTGTACAATCCATACACAAACTGGCTGATCTTTTTGCAAATATGCTCAGTAATTTCCAGTTCATTTATTGATCCAAATGTAGCCCTAGAAATTTAGTATATAAGCACTCTTAGATTCTTACCCCCTGATAATTCATATTGAATGCTATATAATTGTCATTAATTTCTAGTCTTTGTTTGAAATTAATAATTTTCGTCTTCTCTAATTTTTTTTTAAATTATTTAATTTTAGCCAATGGATAATAGATATCAATGAGTTATTAATAGTAGATTATAGTGATGTCAATGTCAAGTCAGAGAATAATACTGTGCAATCATCTGCAAGTAATGTCATTTTATGTTTAATACTTATTGGTAAGTCATTAAAATATATAATAAAGAGCTGTGGGCCTAACACACTGTCCTGGGGCACTCCACATTTGACTTTTCTTACATCAGATTGATACACTTTTTCAATTTTTGTTCTTGTACATAGTCGTGTTATTTGCGTGACCTGCTCTCTGTCAGTTAAATAAGACGATATTAGTTTATGAGCATCGCCCCTTATTCCATAGGAGTAAAGTTTATATAATAAAATGTCGTGTCTTACGTGATCAAAAGCTTTTATCCTGTCCATAAATAGACCAACTACTGGCTGTCCCCTATCCATATTATGGATCACGGATCGTAAAAAATCATAAGTAGCCATGTTTATATTTTTATTCTTCCTAAATCCATATTGCTGGGGGATCAATATAGATTCCTTTTCTAAGAAAGTATTGAGGCCGTTATAAATCACTTTTTCGTATATGTTTGCAAATATTGGTACTATTGCTACCGACCTATGAATTATTTTTCGCCCTTTTTGTACAGAAGTTTAATCATTGATTTTTTCAATTCATGAGGAAATAAACCTTGTTCAAGGCTCAAATTAATTAAACAAGATAAAACAGGTGTTATAGAACTACTTACGTCTTTGACTATAGCTATTATTATCCCATCGATGCCAGCGCTTTTTGTATTCTTTAGTTCCATGATTATATTAAAAATGTCAATAGATGACATCGGATTCATAAAAAAATATTTGCATATATTATGTCCAGGTGAAATATTACTAAGTTTAGAGTTACTTCCATTATCCACTATGCATTTAATTTGGATTTTTTTATCATTTAGCCATTGTATTTTATCTCGGTAAAGTTTAAATTAGTATTTTTATTTTGAGCGCCATTAATAATTCTCCATGTTGCTTTTAATTTATTTTCATTTATTTTGATATAGTGATCATTTTGTGACCTTTGAGTTAATCTAATTATTTTCTTTATTCTATAAGCGTTTCCAAAGTAATTCTCTTTTCTTTTTACTACCTAGTTTTTTTTCCTTTAGAAAACCATTTAGTTTTAGTTGTAGAAAACAATTTTAATTCTATGAATTGGAAAACATAGATCATATATGAAGCAGTTTATGAAGCAGTTAAATGCCTCATTTGCTTCAGTCTGTTCATATACTTGGGAAAAACTCAATGGAATTATATTATTTTTAAATTTATATCTGTATTCTGAGGAAAAATCCCTTTTAAGTATAAACCAATGTTCTAATACCATGCTAGCACTAATAGGGCATTGTATAATTTGCGCAGAATGATTCGATATACTGAATTCTACCAATTCACTTTTGCACCCCCGTAAGTTGTGTTGAATATTGTCAATGCAAGTATTACTGGCATATCGATTAGCTTGTTGGAATTTTGCTTTTAAATTGAATGACCAAATAATATTTTGCAATTCCATAACAAAAGTCCATTCTTTTTTAGTAAATCTATGTTGTAGTCACCACAGAGTATAACTTTCTGGTTTTTGTTCTTACAAACTTATGACAAGAGAGTATGCATTTTTTCATAAAAACATTCAAAAGATAATGAGTCAAATTTAGGAGGCCTATATATACAGGCAATATAAATACCATAACTAATAAATTCAATTATAGACAATTCACATTTGTTTGCTATTGATAGATTGTCCATTTCATGCACAGTTTTGTATTTAATACAATTTTTACTAAAATACATGATCCGCCATGTCAAGACTGCCTCATAAAGGAAGCCGCTAAGCTCAAATTAGGTATACATAAATATGGTTCGTCCCCTGGAAGCATATTATGTTCTGTAATGCACACTACGTCAAAATTCTTATTCATTTCATTTAGATTAACACACAACATATCTGACTTACTTATTATCCCATTTATGTTTTGATGAAGTATTGACAAGTATTTAGGCACGAAAAATCTAATCGTGGTTTCTTATCAGATCCCTCACATTTACAGTACATATCACTAAACGTTCCGCCACCCATTAGACAGACACTCCGCCCCAGACAGCGCCCACTATTATCAGTACCTAATACTACTATTACACTCTCAACCAGTCACTTTACATTTGTCTCTGACAATCTTTTAAATTAAATGATAAAACTATTATATGATATACTTATCGAGATTCCTGACTGCAGCTTATCAGCAAATAGAGACTATTGCTTAGAGACTATTGTATTGACTTACTTGAATATGGCCGTCGGCGGATGGGGTACCTTACATTCGACGTTTACATTGAATGCCAAGTGTGAGTCGAATGGTCCGGACTGTGGAGCAATTTTATGGATTGGAGAAAGTCCGTGCAAAGCCGAAGCGAGCCGCTAGTTTATTATAGTTACGACAATTGCAATTCATCTTGGTGAATGTAAATAATTTAGTCTAACTACAACATTTTATGTTAATAACATTTTAGTTTCCAATTTGCTTTTAATTTTTTTTTTTGTTATTATTGCAAAGTGTAGGCTTACGTTGCCATTTCAAGAACATAACTAAAATAATGGTTTTTGTCAGTTACTGCATTCTTTGTTGCGACAGCAGAGCAGGCTATTGCCATCCTCGTCTAACGAATGATGTAGAGCGATAAGTCTTTCTCACTCTAAACAAACTTTAAACGCTGGCAACTCCGACTGCGGGCACTTTTGCATAGGCAGAGGTAGTTTATCATGTACAGGAAATCAATAGCTTTAATTTGATATATAAATGATGACAATACGACATGAACGTAATAACGTAACAAAATATTACCTGCTTAAACCTGGCTGCGAAAAAATATTCCAATGCTCTAGATTAAGGGTCATTCTGCGACATGAATAAATTATATTCACTGGAAAATTTTCGGACACAAATAGTGTAAAACTGAATTTCCAGGTGGTAGCCCCCCGATTTCCCCGACTTTCCACGACTACTTTGAGCTTCCCTGACTTTCCAGAATGTGGACACCCTACAAAAGCACGTAGGTAGCACAAGGCTAAAACTTCAAACAAATGTTCATTTGTAATAAATAACACAAAAGCTCCCAGTTTGTTTGTTCTCACTATTTCATTAGGTGGACACGTAC
Source organism: Herminia tarsipennalis (assembly GCA_945859575.2). Classification (NCBI taxonomy): domain Eukaryota; kingdom Metazoa; phylum Arthropoda; class Insecta; order Lepidoptera; family Erebidae; genus Herminia; species Herminia tarsipennalis. The sequence continues at coordinate 13,614,946 of OX243846.2, read as the reverse complement.
TTAATTGAAGAAGTAATATAATGTGTTGTTTGAGGACAGAATAATTAGTTATATTATGTTAATATATTATTACATTCATTAGCTTTTCCCAGCTATTTGGCCTGATGGTTCAGATTTTATATTTAGACTAGCTGACCCGCGCAATTTTCCCCAATTTTGCAACATTTAATTGCTGCTTCGCTGCTATTGTTCATAGCGTCATGTTATATAGCCTACAGCCTTCGTCGATAAATGGGCTATCCAACAGTAAAATATTTTTTCAATTCGAACCAGTAGTTCCTGAGATAATCGCGTTCAAACAAACAAACTCTTCAGCTGTATAATATTGGTATAGATTTAGGATAAAGTCCATAGGTACTAGTTTTGCTCATGGCTCCTACAATGATTTTGATGATCCTGCAAAAAATCATTGTCTTATCTACCTGTTTGCCAAAGGACAATATAACTTATTGGACCAAAATGTTGAAACATGGTGTCCAAAGATGAAACCAACAGGAAATGATGGACCTTATCGTCAATAGTAATTTTTACTATGACAACAAAAACATTTTATTTTATTTATCTTATAAGAACCATATTTTTATTTTCCCATAACAAATTTGTTTGACAGCATAGTAGAAGTTACTCTTGACGATGAGGTATAGGTACCAATAATGATGGGTATAATCTTTGGACAACTAACCGTTTTTGTTTTGAGATTTTTGATGGGTCTACCCGTGACCCCGTGGTCACGGGTAGACCCATCAAAAATCTCAATTGTATATTGCCCGTCGTTTCGACCGTATTGCAACGGCCGTCCGTTGCAATACGGTCGAAACGACGGGCAATATACAAAGGTATTTAGCCTTAAAATAAAATATTTACGCGATTAAGACCCGTAGCTTATAAAATTCTATAATGGGTCATATATATATCTTTTTATCCCGGTACAGATTTCTTTGTCTAAGTATAAGTTATTGTTGGCAGTAAGATTCATCAAATATCATTAATGCAATTTTATGAAAATCGCGTTATTTTTTTTTTAAGACTCGCATCTTTTTTTACCGGACCAGATTTGTTTCACACCATAATAAAAGTTACTCTTGACAATAACGTCTATCTATTATGATAGGTTTCATCTTTAGACAATTGTTTTTGTTTCGAGATCTTTGATGGGTCATATGTATTTTTTATACAGATTTTTGTATAAACTATTGTTAGAAGTAGTAAGAATCGTATTTTCTTTTCCCGGAGTAGAATTTTTGTCGCCATAAAAAAATATAGACGATAGGTCTATCAGTTCCCATTGGTTTCATCTTTGGACAACGTATTTCAAAATTTAAACCAAACTTGTATGGAGTGAGGTCTTTTCATTTATATCCGTTTATAAATCTTAGTTTCGGTTATTTACGGATATACCTATGTCAGAAAAAAAAACTACGAGTCCAATATTGCACTCGTAGCATTATTTAATGCGCGAATGATACCACTGGTCTACTACAGCCATACATGGAAAATAATAGGTAGGTTAGATATTATGACGATAATTCACAATTATTAAAGTTTGATGTTTTGAAAAATGTAATCAGTTTAGCTTCATTTATTGTTGACCATGACATGACTCGTTTCAATGTGCTGTTATGTAGGTTGTTATAGTGCATAGCAATAGGTTAACTGCAAGCTTGCATCGACACCGTTACACATGCATAGCGACAGCGCGCTTACACGTGGAGCGAAGAATCGCTGACTCGATGAGGCGATGTGCGTCACACAGAGTTGCAACACACCGGACGCCGCTTTACCTAATAATATTGTATTTCATTACTTTCCATTCTGTATCTAGCATCGATAGGAATCGTTCTAATTATTGTAACTTGTACTTTATTCCATAATTAAATCTAGTTAAAATCAAATTGGTTTTTTTTGGGTCCTCCGGCAGCGACTTACGTAATTGGCGCAGTCGGTAGGATAATCGAGGCATTTCGAGTTAGATATTTAGGGAAATCTCGCATCGAATACCCGCGCCTAACTCGCTACCGCCGCCGCGAGCGTTCGCGTTCGTCGATTATCCTGAAAGAACCTGAAGCGCTGTCCAGAGGAGAAATCCAGACATCGATCCCAGAGATACCGTAATGCAGTTAATGTAAGTACATTTGAAATCATTTCTGTGTGTTGCATTCAACTGTCCTTCCTTTTAGTTAGTTTAATAAGTTAGCAACCATTTTCCATCCTAGGCAAAATACCCCTAGAGGGCCTGAGCGCTCTAGAGAGGCACGTAGATTAGATTTAGATTTAAATAGAGATATTAGTAACCTTAGCCCGATAGAGGATAATAACCTTGAGAATTTATCTAGATCCCCAAGTTTCGAATCTGTTCCAATGTCGTCCGAGGCCGAACTAATTTATAAAACCTTGCGTTTAGTGCCGAATTTCGATGGAAATCCGCACATCTTGCCGAGATTTATACAACTTTGTGATACTATCGTATCTGAATTAGCCGAATCGAACCCTGATAATAATTTAGCAAGGCTATGTTTAGTAAACGGCATATTGAACAAAATTACGGGACAAGCCGCCCAGATTATTAACTCAAACGGTATTGCCGAGGATTGGGAAAGCATTAAAAAGGCGTTAATTAATAACTTCTCAGACCAACGCGATGAGACCACGCTATACAACGACCTTATGCTAGCCACGCAAGGAAATAGTTCCCCCCAAGAGTTTTATGACCGTTGTGTTAGTTTGTTCTGCACGATCATGACGTACGTAACCTTACACGAGGATATTGCCACCACTGTTGAGGCTAAGCGCACCCTTTATAAAAAATTAACAATGCAAGCCTTTGTTCGTGGTTTAAAGGAGCCATTAGGCTCTCGTATCCGCTGTATGCGTCCTGATAGTGTGGAAAAAGCCTTGGAGTTCGTGCAAGAAGAGCTGAACGTACTGTACCTTCAGAATCGCAGTGAATTTTCAACTGATAGAAAATCTCACAGTAATTTGCATAAACCTTTAACAAATTCGTCTGCAACTAATGTAGCTAATCCTAATCAAAGACAGTTCAGTTTTCTCTCACGACCGGGGCCTACCGCTATTACTTCTAGCTTTCAGCCACCTCAACAAGTATGGAAGCCGAATGTTTTTCAGCACAATGCGTCGCACTTTCAGAAGCCTTCCCATTATGCGAACGCAGTAGGTATGCCGTCGCGAACGCAACAAATGTTCCGCGCGCCGCCACCGTCGTATAATCGATTTAATAATAATTTCCAAGTGCCTCATAGAACATTTACCCCTCAGTCGAATACAGGTCCCAAGCCTATGAGTGGCGTTAGTCACTATGTCGCTAAAGACAAGCCCTCGTTCAGTCAGATACCTGGGCATGATTGGCGTAAAAATGGTAACCCACCGCCATCCAACTATTTCAAAGCTAAGGAAATGAACGTCAACGAATGCTTAGAGTACGGTTATCCCGAATATTGCGACCCCATTTATAACCCGTATTACGAAACCGCGGAATATTATAATATAGACTCAGAACCAGTTCAATACGCGGTCGAGGAACCAATTCACAACTCTTATGGGGAATACCCACCATTTTCTATGGACAATCCACAAATGGGTCCATGTTCTGAAGAGGAACAGGATTTTCAGAGACACGGGAAGTCAGACAAGTTAAAATAGAATTAAACCTTCAAACACAAAGGCAGCTTCCATACATACAGATTTCGCAACCGCCCTTGAAATTATTAATCGATACCGGAGCAAATCAATCTTTTATCAGTCCGGAAGCTGTAAGTAAGTTTTACGGTAATTTCTCCCTAAATGTTGACCCTTTCGAGGTCACAAACGTTCACGCTACAACACGTAATAATTATTCGATTACTGTGCCCACTTTTGATGAGTTCTGCGAATCGGATTATATAAAATTATTTGTGTATAAGTTTCACGATTACTTTGACGGTCTTATAGGTCTAGATTTATTAGAAAACTGGGAAGCTAAGATTGATCTTAAGGATAAGTCACTTATTACTCGTAGTTCTATAAACCCTATTATTATGTATAACTCGCGAAATGTTAACCTGTACGAAGACGTGATTCCTGCAAATTCTTCGAAACTAATTAGAGTACCGATTAATCTACACGACGGAGATGCTTTTATTAATGAACAAACAATATCGAATTGTATTATTAAAGATTGTTTAACCACAGTTATAAATAATCGCGGACTTTTAGAAGTTAATAACCCTACCTCACATGATTTAATATTCTCAATGGACCGCGCCGTTCAAGCAGAAACTTACAATATTGAATGCGCGCTCTCCCAAAATTTCTCTCATAATTTAAATAAAAGTAATCTTAACGAGCAGTTATCTACACGCGCAAAAGATGTTATATCCCGGTTACGCACTGATCATCTTAATCATGAGGAGCGTATTAACTTAGAAAATTTATGTGGAAATTATGCAGACATATTTTATATAGAAGGTGAATCGTTAACGTTCACAAATAGAATTAAACACTGTATCCGAACCACAGATGAGATACCGGTTTACACAAAAAGCTATCGGTATCCGTATATTCACAGAACCGAAGTTAGGGACCAAATTGGGAAAATGTTAAGTCAAGGCATCATTAGACCTTCGGAATCGGCCTGGTGCTCTCCCATCTGGGTTGTTCCAAAGAAAAGCGATGCCTCGGGAAAAACTAAATGGCGTATCGTTGTAGATTTTAGGAAAGTTAACGAAAAAACTATCGATGACAAATATCCCATTCCGAACATCAATGACGTTTTAGACAAGTTAGGGAACAGTCAATATTTTACAACGTTAGACCTGGCCAGTGGCTTCCACCAGGTGGAAATGCAGCCTGACGACATTCCCAAGACCGCTTTTAATGTGGAGAATGGGCATTATGAATTTTTACGTATGCCCATGGGATTGAAAAATGCCCCTTCCACTTTCCAGCGTGTCATGGACAATCTCCTTAAAGACCTTCAGAATACCGTTTGCCTCGTTTATTTGGATGATATTGTAGTTTTTAGCACCAGCCTCCAGGAACACATCGTTAACCTTGAGAAAGTATTCAAAAAATTACGAGAATCTAACTTCAAAATTCAGTTAGACAAATCCGAATTTCTCAAGCTAGAAACGTCGTATCTAGGTCATGTCATCACTAGAGAGGGTATTAGACCCAACCCAGACAAAATTATTGCTATCCAGAAATATCCGATCCCAACTACTCCAAAAGAAATTAAACAATTCCTTGGACTAGTTGGTTACTATCGAAAATTTATACCAGATTTCGCTCGCATCACTAAACCGTTAACTCAGTGTTTGAAGAAGGGTAGAAAGGTATCCCTTACCGCTGAATATACCGAAAGTTTTGAGAAATGTAAAGCTCTCATTATTAACGATCCAATATTACAGTACCCCGATTTCTCAAAAGATTTTATTTTAACTACGGATGCGTCAAATGTAGCTTTAGGTGCCATTTTATCTCAGGGCACAGTAGGTGCAGACAGACCTGTATGCTATGCATCCCGAACTTTAAACGAGAGCGAGGTCAATTATAGTACTATTGAGAAAGAACTACTCGCTATAGTTTGGGCTACCAAATATTTTCGGCCTTACCTTTTCGGTAGAAAATTCAAAATTATTACAGACCATAAGCCACTACAGTGGGTCATGAGTCTAAAAGAACCCAATTCCAGATTAACAAGATGGAAACTCAAACTATCCGAATATGACTTCACAGTCATCTATAAAAAAGGGTCAAGCAATACGAATGCCGACGCTCTCTCGCGTATTCAAATTCACAACGAGGAGACAAGCTCTATGGCTGGTAACGCATCTGAGCGTCCAGCATCCGTAGGTAATTCTTCAACAATATCTGCACACACCAGTCAGGAGAATCCGATTCTTGAAGTCCCCATAGTAGATGAACCATTAAATAAATTCCATAGGCAAATCTATATTACTGTAGTCGGTGATATTAAGAAACGTCCCACAGCCTCTAAACCATTTGATACGCACACTAGAACTTCAGTACAGGTATCCCAAACGAATTTAGAGGAAGACATTATAAATCTTGTCAAAGAATATGTCAACCCTAAAGTTAAAACTGCGTTACTAATAGATCCCCCATTGTCCATGTATGATATCATACCTATTATTCAAGAGAAATTCAGGAGTTCAGCGATGAACCTTGTCCTAGCCAAAATTGAACTTGAAAACGTTAAGGAATACTTGCGGCAACAGGAGATAATAAAACACTATCATGATGGAAAGACGAACCACCGTGGTATAAATGAATGCTACTTAGCCCTGTCGCGTCGTTATTATTGGCCAAAAATGAAAGATGAAATAACCAAATTTATTAATAATTGCACTATCTGTGGTCAAGCGAAGTATGATCGCCGCCCAATTAAACAGCAGTTTAATATAGTTCCTCCCGCTACCAAACCGTTCGAAACTGTTCATATAGATTTGCTAACCATACAAACCGAAAAATATTTAACTATAGTCGATGTGTTCTCGAAATACGCACAAGCCTACCATATCCGAGATGGTACAGCTGTTAGCATCTTACAATCTTTGATAAAATTCTGCACGCATCACGGTCTTCCTTTAACTATAATCTCAGATAACGGTACGGAATTCTCTAACCAGTTATTTAATGAATTTGTAAACCTACATAAGATAACTCACCATAGAACCCTGCCACATGCTCCCAACGACAATGGCATTGTGGAAAGGTTCCATTCAACCTTGTTAGAACACTTGCGCATTTTAAAGTTAACCCGTAAAGACGAGGATATCAGTAACCTCGTTCCCTATGCTATCCTAGCGTACAATAGTGCAATTCACAGTTTCACCAAATGCCGTCCTTTTGATATTATAACCGGACACTTTGACCCGCGAGACCCCTTCGATGTAGATCTAAGCAAACATGTCATGCAACAGTATACGCAGAATCATAGAGATCAGATGAGATTAATTTACGACGTAATAAATGAATCCTCTTTAGGAGAGCGCAGAAAGATTATCGAAAACCGTAACAAAGATCGCGAGCCTGAGGTCGAGTATCAGCCTCAACAACGCATCTACGTTAGTAACCCGTTAGCTAGTCGTCAGAAGACAGCCCCTAGATACACCCAAGATACCGTTTTAGCTGACTTGCCAATTCATATTTACACCTCAAAAAAACGAGGACCCGTCGCTAAAAGTCGATTAAAAAGGGTCCCTAAAAGTGCTACATTGTTGCAGGGCGCTACTGGTCCTGACTGCTCATTTGATAGCAGCCCAGGACACAAACCCGAAGATAACCCTAGAAAGCCTGGATGACGGCCCAGGATTACTACCATTCAGGCTTGGCGCAACTAAACTTACCACCCATTACCATACCTTTCTGCAATTCATTAAACTCGAATCCATTGATGAAAAAATTACTTTATTACAAAATCAATTAGACAAGTTTACAGAAAAGTTAGATAGTAACACTTTGACATTATACGAATTACAGATAGACTTCATCTCAACTAAACTGATGAAGGTAAAAGGTCATTTAGACACACTAAAACCAAATCGCGTAAAGCGAGGTCTCATTGACGGTTTAGGTTCCGTGATAAAAAGTATAACAGGTAACTTGGACTATTCAGACGCGGTTAAATACGATAATGCTATCAAAATCCTTCAGGAAAATAACTTTAAAATTCAGGAAGAGTTTAATAATCATGTTAGTTTTAGCAAGGAGTGGATGACACAGCATTCTGATGTTATCTCGCAGTTAATAGAAAACCAAGTTAGATTTAACGAAACTATTACATTACTGTTAGATAGGTATCACCACGGAGATCAAAACCTAATAAGATTCGCAAAGTTTGGTCAGTATTTAACTATACTAGCTGAAAATCTTGATGAAATCTTAAATGAGCTAATTAGGATAGAAAACATTCTAGCATTTATCCATAGTTCAAGCTCACATCATTCCATGATTAGCATTAGTAGTTTACGGTATATGGTTAAAAGATTAGTTAAGATATACGGTAAGGACAAGATACTAGATTTAGAACTTAGAGAATACTACGATGTAATTAAACCGGGCTATTATTATTCTGATAATCAAATAGTCATAGTATTCAAGATACCTATCTTTGCTGTAGATTATTATGACCTCTATAAGTTAGCAGTAGCTCCTAATAAATATAGACATACCCTTATCCCTCCTTACCCGTTGATTGCAACCAGCAGGAAAGGTTATGTGTACATAGAGGCAGAATGCCCGAAGTACAATGATTGGTATCTTTGTGAGAACAAAATGGACCATCAAGTTCTGCAGCAACCAGACTGTATCCAGAATCTCATTATAAATCAAGCCTTAAACAAGACCTGCAAAATTACAACCGTAACTCTATCAAGAATATCCATGGAAGAATTAGATGAAAAGCATTACATCATCTCGTTCCCCAATGAGACAAGAATACACACCATATGCGGACGAGAAGACTTCAACACGCTATCTGGAACCTACCTAGCCACAGTACCCTTAAACTGTTTCCTGTACACCCCGGAATTCACCATTACCAACCTCAATGACCACGTAGAAGGACAACCAGTGAAAATTATGAAATTACATTTAAGCGAAGACACTCAACCGGATGCAACTGAAATTCATCTCAAGTCCATTGATCTTTCTAAACTACATCAAGCTCAATACAATGTCATGTCGCAGCCTCAGTTGGAACTGGAAGCAATCCCATCGGAATATCTATATCATACAACCATACCGTTGTACACCGTCTTATTAATCACTATAATACTCGCAATAGTCATCATCATGAAACGATATGGGATGTGCCGAACAGAAGATACGAAATTAACTATTCAAGATAAAGTCTACACAGAACCCGCAGAATCTGGAGCCCCTAAGTTAAAGTCAGCAATATTTCCTCACTTCAAAATTCAGAAATAATTGCTGATCTGTCGGTGGAGGTGTTATAGTGCATAGCAATAGGTTAACTGCAAGCTTGCATCGACACCGTTACACATGCATAGCGACAGCGCGCTTACACGTGGAGCGAAGAATCGCTGACTCGATGAGGCGATGTGCGTCACACAGAGTTGCAACACACCGGACGCCGCTTTACCTAATAATATTGTATTTCATTACTTTCCATTCTGTATCTAGCATCGATAGGAATCGTTCTAATTATTGTAACTTGTACTTTATTCCATAATTAAATCTAGTTAAAATCAAATTGGTTTTTTTTGGGTCCTCCGGCAGCGACTTACGTAATTAGGTACATTCTCTTATTTAATAATAAAAGTTATTGTTGTTGGAAATTTAAACGAATACCTAATTCTAATATTTTTCCTGATAATCTTAATACTAAAACTCTTGTCATTAAAATAAAACTCTTTTACAGTTCTTGCGGAACTATAAGTTCTAAAAACTTTCACACTTAGCTTAACGTTTCAGAACCGAAGCACTATGTAACTCCAAACCAGTATTTTTAGACTTATTTTGTCACTTCCTGGAATTATCCCACACAGTCTAACTTAGGTTACCTACAGGATTTGACTTGACTTTTAATTCAGTCGATAAACTTCAAGGGAATACAAAAATGATTAAAAAAAACTTTTTTTTGCACCGGTTTAAATGGATAATTTAATTATTGATTTGTTTGGGTATTTTACGCTTGACAAAAGTAATAAAACGTATAGTTTTTCAGTTTATTTGTTAAATTTAACCTCATCAATGACTTTGTTTACATTTTTTCCGATAGCCTATATAATTATTTACATTAATAATTAAATCAATTTATCACATTACTTTGAGTAAATATATATTAGGCTATAGTAACTACTAAACATTATTAAACGAGCTTTTTAACGACCTTAACAGTAGGTAGGTATAGATAAAATATTAACAATATGATGCCATATAAATTCTAAATATACCCACAAAAATCAATTTGAAGCCTAATTAAAATAGATAGCTGATATAAAGTTTAGTTCGGAACTAAAGAAGCAACTAGTTAATATGTAATTAGCCTTACCTAATAATTAATGAGCCAAAAACAAGTTCATCTAATATCTGCACAGGAACACCCACGAAAACTTTGTTCAAATAATTTCAATTTTAAATTCTCGAAAGTTGTGTAGAAAGTTTTACGTAGCAGGGTTACGCGACGTGCTACGGCGTAGCCGAGAGCCGGTACCGCTCTGAACTGGCGCCGGTGTGACGCGCGCCTTTTATTCGCCTCGGCTCGGGAATTCGGGATCTCGCTCGAACATGTTCGCCCTTCCCGCCTAAACATCCCCCCGGTCCGAGTCCGCCAAATTCTTGAGCCGACGCGACATTCTGCAGGACTGCTTTAATAACGTCTCACAAAGACAAACGCTCTTGAGACTTGAGGGCACGTCATTATTCTTTATTAAATTGTAAAGCGGTAGTAGAAAATAATAAATAAAATTGTAGATAATGGGCCACAGAATGTGTTTGAAAATTATTGAGTGGTTTAAGGTGACAACAATAAAAACACAAGCCAACAAAAATAATAGATATATCTATGTAGAATGGATTTTTTTTACCATTGATACGGTACTACTAGATAATAATAATAAATAGGTACATATTTCTAGATCTAGATAGAAATTCTTATCTGATAAGAAACAATAAAATACGAGAAAATTTGACTTGATCTGTATATAATCTAAATAACATAAGAGCGATATCACGAGATTAATTAACCTTACATATCTAATCTTATTTTCCAAATCTTTATTTACATACGTTATTTTGCACACGGTGCATCGAAAATGACCTATCTTTAAGCCTATTTATTCAGATTTTAAAAAGAGAAAACACAAAAATTATCAAATTCGCCACGATACGATCCGTTTATCTCTACCTGAAGCCTGTCCTATACGAACAGTTATCCCTAAATACTATAAATAAACTTACCTTAAGATTTCCGTTTCACTCTCTCGTACATCACAAGATACTTCAATTAAAACTCAACAGATAATATAAAACAAAAACTATGAACACTAAACACAACACAATACAGTTTGTTTACATGAATCTAAGCTAAAAGATAAAATAACATGATGTTGTGCTTGAACGGGCTCGCAGCGCCGACTAGCGGCCGATGCGCGAAGTAGGCGCTAGGGCGGAGGCGACTGGGGTCGCGAGGGTACCGGCTATGGGCCTTTTCCCTCTCATTCGCACACACTTCTCCTTAATTGTCACAATGCTCTATCGCGTTACGCAAAAACGACGCTTTTATCAATGACATAGGAGATATAATATTACTACGTACGGCGTACGAATCGCCCCTCGCCAGGCTCCGCGTAGTGGCCTTGAGGGCCTGATGTTTTCATCCCGTGTGCGTAATAAAGCGCTTAGGGAGGGAACAAGTGACTTTAGCTGAAGGATTTATGGAGGAATCTCTAAAATTAATTCGGCCCGATTGTGGCACTCTCGCTTGTCATAGGACGAAGTTACCAGATTTAAATAATATTTACATAATTTTGTAAAATATAAACAGATGTGTTTAAAATTAGTTGGAATGTTGGCTTCGAGTTTTTAATAGTACATTTTGGATCTAGTATAAATAAAAAGGTCTTATGGTTCAACTAAGCTTTTATTTAAAAATTATAAAATTAACAACTTGCTTGTGAAAAGAAAATATCGTTTTGGTCCTTACTCTAAATTATAATTGTACTTTCTGATTTAATATTAAAATTTAACAACATTAACAGAATAATAATAAATATACAAGTATCTACTGAATTAGGTACAATTATTATTATTTTTGACATAATTTAGGTGTAACAGGTATTCTTACATTTTTTATTTATTTATAAGCATTTCCATACTGTCCGCTTCTAGCATACAATTTTTTTTGCGAATTAAATTTTTTAACCAATAAGCATGGGCTGCAGCTTGCCAGAAGCATGTAAATTCTTAACATCAGTTCCACCTCCAACGAAGTTTCCATTGATGAACACCTGAGGGACCTGTAACAAAATATAATACATTTGAATATAACTCAGAAATTTAATATATTTCAATAAAAACTGCGCATTTTCAAACGTGTTAAATAAATATTTTGTTTTCTTTTAGCTACAAGTGCACCCAAATATCTTGAAACAAAAAATTAATATTGAATACATAAGCAACAACTAAGGTGTTATGTGATTGTCTACAGTGTTCCGCAAACTTTTTGTGTTTAAGGTACACCTACCAAGTCAAAAAAAATTTGGCGGCACACCATAGAACAAAGAGCAATGTGCTTTTTTCAGTTTCAAGGGGCGCCAAATGTCATGATCCCCCCCCCCCCCTTTCTATCGTTTGTCATCCCTGTCGCTTCTCCTTCCTTATCCCCTTTTCATTACTACCAATCATGGCGATGCTGATCCATAACACTAATTAAACATAGTGTTAAAATTCTGTGTACAATGACGTTATTTGCTTTATTGGAACCCATATTTTTTTAAAGATTACTAGCAATGTGGGATTGTATGTCCCACATTACTAGTAATACCGTTAACCCATCCAACTAAGCTCGATGGCTTGTGTTAGGAGTTGGTTAACGTCGGTAGTATAATGGGTAGGACTCGAACCCGCGACCTCACGATTGCAAGTCCGATACCTTACCCAGTAGGCTACCGCCGCTTCGAATAAGCGATTATGTCTGCCAGATATACAAATTTTGCTACCTATTCTTTTTTTTTTAAAGCGAGAAGCAAAATCTGAAGCCCGCTTTAAATTTTTTTGCGTCTCATTCTTTAGCTCATAAATCGAGGATGCACTTTTCCAAAGGGAAGTCATCATACTATGAAACAAAAGTGCCTGAAGACCTGCTCCTATTTCCTGACACACTGCATTAAACAGACGAAAATTCAGCGGTCGCGTCTTAATGTCATTGTCCTGTCACGGGCTCGCCCGGCAGCCTCGATGTTTGGCTCCGGTGCGTGGCCTCGCGAGACAGGCAGCCTCAGGAGTTTGCTCGGAAAGACAGAGCCTCACTTCGCGAGGCAGGCCGATACATCAGAAGCCCACGAGCATTAAATGAACTGTACTGTAATTTCTGCTGCTACTTTCATAGTAGCTTATTGCTTAAGCAATAAGGAAACAATCACTTTTTAAAAGAAGACCAAGACGCTGGTGGATTCAAAAAATACTTTATGAGCGTCGCACTCAATTTGGAAATAAATTACTAAACTAAAAGAATATGAAACCGTGCAAAATTTTACACGTCCCGACAATAATTTGAAAATTTATGTTACGGTGGAACTTATGTAAATTAAACCATACGTAGCTAAAAACATCATTCACATACGGTTAGTTGCAAGAAAGTGTATTTAAGTCTCCATTTAGTAATCCTTCATTGAAGTTAATGCTTCTGTTAAATTTGTGTTGTAAAAACCCACATTAGCGATTCAGCTCACATTAATTATGGAATGGTTTCAGTAAAGAATAAATGATTTTAGTTGGTTGCGTTTTGTTTCTAGAATTTGTCGAACTTTTGATATAAACCTTATTATTAAGATTGAAAAACAAAACGTTTTTAAAAAACCAAATGACGTTTTTGACTTATGTGTGTCAACATTAAACCAGCTGTTTCCGTCACCGACACACTCACGTATATAAATATTTAGTTTTAATTCATTACGTAATATTTATAATCTACTAGCTTCAGCCCGCGGCTCCGCCCGCGTGTATGTCGGTTATCGGGACTCAAACTATTTCCATACCAAATTTCATCTAAATCGGTTCAGCTGTTTGAGCGTGAAAGCGTAACAGACAGACAGACAGACAGACAGACAGAGTTACTTTCACATTTATAATATTAGTATGGATTAGTATGGATACTAATATTATAAAGAAGAGTTTGTTTGAACGCGGCAATCTCAGAAACTACGGGTCGGGTAGCCCATTTATCGAGGAAGGCTATAGGCTATATAACATCACGCTACGATTAATAGGAGCGGAGCAGCAATGAAAAATGTTACAAAAACTGGTAAAATTGACGCATACGAAGTTCGCGGGTCAGCTAGTACCTAAATAAAGATGGCAACAATACGCACGACGACCCACCGGTGGGTCTGCTTAGTGGGTCCTTGAAGATGAAGGGGACGCAGCTCTATTATTATACAGGACAAGAAACTGCAAAACTCTTGGAACTTATGGAACAGTAAGTATAATCTTTGATTTATTAATTAACAATAATTGAACACCACACGCTGTGGTTGTTTTGCCCTCGTCCTAGCATGTTACTGTTTATATTATCATGTATAATATAGAGAATACGCGTTGAGGAACCAAGATTTTGGTCTGGGCTCGACCTCGGTAGGGTAGATTCTATCAAGAGCCGGCACAAAAACACACGAGGACTCTGGTACTTTGGTGGAGACTTGACTTGGTTTGATCCTAGTACTCCCCTCCCCAGATACGCTGAACCTCTTATATGTAGCAGTTTTACAAAAAATAGTATTGTATTGTTTATAATATTATATAACGTTTTATAAAATATTTGTAAATTTAGTATGTCTGTTATTCAAACCCAATTAGTACCTACCTAAAACTTAATAATACCACTTTTCTCTTTTTTGCAGTTACATCAAGTTATAATGAATCTAAGGGTCTCTTTTTGCAGTTACATCAAGTTATGATGAATATAAGGGTCTAGTATAAATGATTATAATTATTTCAAAACAAAAAGCTAGAGCGCATATTTGAAGAGATGTATTTACCAAGAAATTTGTCTCCCACATAAAGAGCACAATATGATGGTGGGAAAACGCCAGATTAGAGTAAAACACGAAAATGAAAAATTAAAATATATAAATTAACTGTACATTGGTTTTATTTATTAACAAATGTAAAATAATATTAACAAGACGGTACTCTCGGAAATCCAACCAACTCATAAAACCCTTTCGACTACAATGTAACATTCTTTGCTGAGCAGGCATTTTAATAATAATAATAATAAATCATTTATTCGAAACCTACCCATTTTACATTTTTGTAAGCCTAGTAGGAGTCAGAAAAGCAATGGTATTTGTTATTTTTTGTAGGATTCAACAGATATCACAATTGACGAAAGCTGCAAGAACTTGTTGAAAACCTTTTATTAGTGTCGTGTATCAGTAGCTTTCGTAGGCTTTGTAATCTATGCGATCTGGAATACCTCACTTATTTTTTTCCATAAATCAATTCTTTCTGGCTTACTATGATAAACCACTTCATCTGATAATGACAACATAACGATGACAAAGAATGCATTTCATAAAAACTCTGCCTATCTGGTGCCTAGGTAAGAATAGGGGAGAATAACAGAACTGTGGTATTTGTTTGGATAGCTAATGCAAAGACGTTTTATGTAAAACGTCAATTGTCTAATGTGTGTATATATTGACACCTTCAGGGCCCATTAAATTTTAATTAATGGAATGTCATAATGATTCCACCATTAGGATGTTTTACAGTTTCTTGCAACTCAATATCGCGATAATGAGGAGCTAATGAGGTCCGAAAATTGGTTTTAATTTAAACAGAAAAATGATGTTAATGTGGCATTACACTTTTAAAGCCGGCATTATTATTTAATGAACTTTCTTGCAACTGACCGATAAAGTCGGGTAAAAACACCGCCTCGCGAGCCGAAACGGCTCGACCCCGAGGCAGCCTGAGCCAAGTACACACCGACACCGAGTATTTAGCTGGGGAACCATGCTGGGTCAGCGTGAACCCTACTAATGACAATTTTGACGAAATGACGATATCTTGAAGAACATACAACAATTTATCAGGCAAAGACTTTGTCATCAGTGCTTCCTCATGTTAAAAGCAGTCGAAAAGGTAGGCTATAAAGCAGTAGCGCTCTCTTTACTTATGCGATCAAGTGCTTCACTAATATAACTCTCACCACGGCATAACTTTGCGGAACACTGGTCTATTAGGTAATATTATTTTATACCTGTTTATGTGATTTTATAATCTCTAGATTATTAAATTACCAACTCACCATTCAACCAAAGTCAAGAGAAAATGGTGAATTTCTTTATCAAGTTATGATTTACCCTAGAAATAAAAATATTATTACTAACAAATTAACAAACACAACAAAAAATGTAGTGAATGTAAAGTAGGTTATGTGGTATATAGGTTATATGGTTTTCTGATAAAGACAATCACATTTGTTATCAACCACATTCACAGGTTTTAATTATATATTATAATTTTGTATATTTTTTATTATAATAACAACCTAACATGAATAAAAATAAATATAATTTTTTAAGTCACCATGTTTAATACTAATTCTCCATGTTCTCATATACCTATGTATAATATTGTTATTAGCTTTTTCCCATGGCTTCACCTCCATTATGTTTGATTTATATAGCCTATGTGGTATTCTGATGTTTAAACTACATTACTGAGTGATAAATAACTATCCATCCGCACAAAATTTCGGATTTATAATATTTGTAGAATTGTTATGACATTACAAAATAAATAACTAATTGATTGGTTGACAAAAACAGCTTTTTTGTTGCTAAGGCGCAATTTATTTATTACGTAAGACGATTTAGGGGGGAGGCGGGTCGACTATGTCTTATTTTTTCTTACAAGGGGGTAGGACAGTAGTAGTAGTAGTAGTAGTAGTAGTCTTGACAGTTCTTTCTTAAGTGCGCAAAGATAAGATTATACTTTGAAAAAGCGCGCGAATCAGCACGAGTATGAAGATGCGAGAGAACAAAACTTTGAAATAAAACCAAAGTTGATTAAGTATTACAAAAAATGTTTCTAAATATTGTTTATTTGAAAAATTAAAATTGAAATAAGCCTAAAGTATATTTATTTTTCCTTTAGATTCTTTAGTAATAAATATTAAACAGGGGGTGGGGGCTGTCGATTCTTTTTTTTTTACATAAGATAGGGAGGGAGGGGTTCAAAAAGTGGCCCAAATCGTGTTACGTGATAAATGAATGGCGACTAAGAAGTAATAGACTTGCAGTTAAATTTTAATATTATATGGATTTTGTTATGATCAACAATTTCTTATTTATATTTTATCACAATTAACACCTAAAACCTTTAAAGGGTTTAACCCTTTAAAGGTTTTAGGTGACTTTATATTAGCATGACTTTAAAATGGTCCACATGTGATCCATGCACAGTAAACCCATTTTCAGTTATTATATCTCCCTTATGATGTTACCAAAGCTTTGACTGGTCCCACTTGGACTAGAATTTCATCAGACAGATAAGAGCGGAAGAGCCTTCATCCTGGAATTGGACCCCAATGAAAATTGGGAAATTTAGAGCTTAAACAATAATAAAATGATGTCAACAATATGAATAACAACAATTATAATCTGTCTTAATAATTATGTAACCCTACAGGACTTTTGGGAATGCTTGCATCAACTAAATATGCATAAAACAAAGATAAAATAAATGATTATTTGAACAATATCATGGCACATATCTTTAAAATATACTAATAGTCTAATATAGATAGGGTAATATTATTTACACAGTAATAAGTAGTGATATCTAACTGATAATAACACACATATTACATCATGTAATGTTACAAGATAAAACTAATTCAGCAAAAAAAAAATTGATTTCTAGCCATTCGCAGAATATTGTCTATGCATCTGAACTTTTTGTGCTCATCCAAGAATAATTTAGCGTAGTAATGGTAAACAAACAGAAATCAAAAGTTAGGAAATTTTGGGCAGTAGGTACTAGCCCTTCAAAATAAACAGGATGAAACAAAACATGAATTTCAGTTTTATTGAAACCCCTATATAATTAACCCCTACAGAGAACAGTGACAGTATGAGAGCTAATGCGTCTAAAAACTAAGTGAGAAGACTAATTGCAGACATTTAAAACTCAGATTTTTTTTTACATCAGTCTTGCATAATGATAAACTAAATGATCTCACTGCAATAAATTCTCAGTAGACATTGTTTTCAAACAAAAGTACAATTTCAGTATTTCATAGTTATTCATTTCAAAGGTAAGCATAATTCTGACAAATGACTCATGGTAATTGAGTCATAAATATTTCCAAAACACTAATGCCCAAAAATGATTACTTACAGTTTTTATCCCAGTGATTGAGGATAGGTTAGACTGAATAGCACTGCCATCGTCTCGTTCATCCAACTCGTATACTTGAAAAGGTTGCTTTACTTTCGCGAACACCTGGAATTCGATAAATAAATTTTGTATTTTTACATGAATCTTGTAGAGTTGTAAAGATAAATTATCTATGATTTACCTAGCACTAGACTTTGGAACTTATTCGAGTCGCACAATGTGTTAAAAGTTAAAAAAAAAATTTATGACTCATAAATTAAAACTAACAAAGAAAAGTAAGACCTATGAAATTTAACTATAATATGTACTTACTTGTTTAGCCATATCGCAATATGGGCAGTATGATTTTGAAAATATCACTACTTTGTCTTTAGTAATTACATCTTTGATTAATTGTTGAACTTCTACGTTAGACACCGCCATTTTGGGATTTGAATTACGAACAAGTTTGGTTGTTATGGAGCCCATGAAATAATGTTTTTTTTAATTTTAAAACGAAACTAAATTGTCAACCCCAATGTCAACGTCAAACAACAATATTATACAAAATCCTAAATCGGTAGAGTACGGACCTCTATGCCTTTATTGTCTTTATTATAATGGGCAATAAGTATATTTTCCGATTACAGTATCTATCTATATAAATAAACGCCTATCTTATACACCAAAATAAGAATTTTGAAATGTTTTCAGAGTTGAATATTAAGTGATCAGTAAAAACATAAAATAAAATTATTTTATGCTCTTGACAGCATATAAATGTTGTAAGCAATTTATGGTTGAGACTGAGTACGTGATCACGTTAACTGCCTTGAAAGAGACAAGACAGTCATCAAATCCTCTCGTATGCAGGTCATACAACGACAGATGATAGGTAAGGTATTCCATATAATTTATTGCCAAATTGACATCCATGTACATACACGCCTGCCGTTAAATGTTGCTTGGGTTTATCGATGAAATATATAAAACCTCAGTAATCAGCTCATCAGTAAAATTATTATTCCGAATACTGGTTTTCAACATTTTTTGTGCTTAAATTTTACTCGACAATCAGTCGAAACACCATAAAATTTGTAGGTTGGTTACCCCGTAATTTGTGTCAATATAAATCTTTCTCTTCATTTATATTATATGGCAACATTTTTTTCTTTTTAGTTTTAATCATTTCTACTAAAAATATTTTAATGTAAAATTACACTAAAATAAACAAATGTACTCTGTGGTGTAGTCATAGATAATTTATTTGCTCTTTGGCCATAGTGTAATACTAATATGCATTGACGTATAAACCTGGACTGCGCCATAACCTCACAAAATTGACCACTCTCTAGAAAGAGACCACGCTAATAACATCTGTATTAAAGACAGAACCGCACGGGTTTTTTCTCTCTTTTACGCTTTGCAGATCGCGCGATCTAGGTCTATACGTCAATGGCCCGGCCTCATCAATGGGATGGTAAATAGTATTTTAAAAAACGATTAAATTAAACTGAACTACACTGAATGGACGTACTGGGCAAATTACATACTTTTACTTACAAAATATTATCTCACACGTATTTAAAATACAAGATAAGTAAAAATATTTTTTAACTCATGTACAGGTATTTAAAAAAAATACAAATAAGTAGATAAGTACAGTAGTATTTTTATTTAAAACACAAATTTCAAAAATAGTGAGGTGTCGCTTATGTACCTATTAATCAAACAACACATTATTACTTTTCCAAACTTCCTCTTGTTGGAGAATGATTATAACCTGCTAAAGAAAACAATCTTTCTGAAGGTCCTGATGAGCATAAACTTGTGATACATATGCATATTGTTTGAACACATTTTTGGATAGCGTTCAAGGATGGTAATGGTAAGCTCTTTGCTTTTATCGTTTATGAAGCTGATTAATTCTAACTCCATTTTTAGGGTCCCGTACCTCAAAAGGAAAAAACCGAACCCATAAAGGATGACTCGTGTTCCTGTCTGTCCGTCTGTCACACTTAATGTATGTTGCACTTGCCGCGGGGGCGGGATTTTTAATTTTTATTTTAAAAAAGCTTTTTATTTTTTTTATTTAATACTTTTGAGTAGGTAACTAGTTGTAGGACAACTATCTTTTAACACAGTATTGTCAAGTACTGAAAATTGAGAAAAGAATGGTGGCTAACTAACTTTTTTAGTATGACAGTTTCAATCATGTTATACATTTTTGAAATGCTTAGAATGAGCCCTTTGATTTAATACCCATATTGCGCTATTTGAAACAACATTTTTTCACTCCTCTTTAATTTGACATCTCACAGCCACCATGTGTATTTTTTTCAAACGTTTAATTACCCCCCCCCCCCCCCCACCCCCTTCGAAGTTAGTGAGTGTAATATTTTGAACCTACAAATACCAAATACCTTCGTATTTGTATTTTGAAGTAGGTACCTACATATTATAATTACAAGTAATTCAAATACTGCCCTGCCCTGGTAAGATCAGGGACCCTAAACCCTTAAACGAGAGGTGTAAGTAATAAGAGTCAGGGAGTAAGAGTCCCAACTTATGGCGACAGATTGGACCTGGAGGCCTACTCTAATTCAATGAAAACGAAGTTTCGATCAAAAAAGAGGTGGTAATATACAGAGCCGGGAACATCAAATAAATCCACTCGTGTCTGAAAATAGTCGGGTAATAGGATTAAGGTTTCTTGTGCATAATCAAACATTAATTAGAATAGTCCCCGTAAACTCAAGTAATGTAATAAAACGAAAATTAATGAATTTAGTTTTTAAGAAAGAGAGTCTGAAAATAGTCGGGTAATAGGATTAAGGTTTCTTGTGCATAATCAAACATTAATTAGAATAGTCCCCGTAAACTCAAGTAATGTAATAAAACGAAAATTAATGAATTTAGTTTTTAAGAAAGAGAGTAGGCCTACTGTTTAAATTATGATGTCCCTTTATTTCGAATTCTAAACAAGCATGAACAGGATTGAACCAGTTGGAAACTGTTTGTAGCAGGTACCAACCTACCTACCTGTTGTTACCTACTAAGCATGATGTTTATATTTTTAAAACTTGATGTCGGTATTGGTACCTATAACATAAATATTAGCCTCCCGAAGCGTGAATCACCAAGCTATAATAAACAATAAACACATTATATCACATAGGTAGAATGAACTCGGAGGAAACCGCAACTTCGTCCTTGTGGAATCTAATAATAAAATTTACCTATAGATTTGGCCCAGCGCGGTGGCGGCTCTTGCTTACAGTTCAACGTATTCAGAGTCCAAATCTCGTTCTTTTTCTCTGTTTTCGAGGGAAGCCGG
Organism: Herminia tarsipennalis; assembly: GCA_945859575.2. NCBI lineage: Eukaryota > Metazoa > Arthropoda > Insecta > Lepidoptera > Erebidae > Herminia > Herminia tarsipennalis. The sequence continues at coordinate 13,593,519 of OX243846.2, read as the reverse complement.
TGCCAACTATTAAAATCTTGTTAAAGCTTTGCTTAGAAATGCATCACGCGCATGCGCGGCGGACATCTATGAGCGCACCGGGCATGCGCCAGATCGCACAGGCTTGCCGCGAAAACCTAAAAAAAGAACGTGAATAAAGACCCAGGTATTTTTAGTGGAGTTTGACCCCATGGGCGTACTCATACCCATGGGTGTTTTCGTAATTTAGGAGGGGTTTAAGTGGTCAATTGACGAAACACCGGCCAAATGTTTTCTTTGTAATTATCTACGTTTTTTTAATTGCCCCCATATCCCTCCCCAAACCCCTGTTCAACCCCCCCATATCCCTCACGATACGCCCATGTTTGACCCTAATGAGGACCTAAGCTTTTTGATCCCACTGAGAGTATGGTTAATCAAAGAAAAGCTATCAACAAAGTCTAAGGACATTCTGTATTTTGTTGATTATAAAAAAACGGAAGTCCGGGCAACGCATACGTTAAGGATCACTGTAAATAACACCTCAATCTGATAATCAATAGAACTCTTTGTACTCGTTGCAGTCAGTGCAGTTGTCATTGAGTTTCACATATAGGTCCTTCAGACATAGTAGTTAGTACAGCAGGAAGTGGACGGTATAGCGACGTACATAGTTGAAGGAGCTTATTCTTATTTTCCAAACAAATATTTATCATAAAACCAAATTCCTGGTTTTCTAAATTCATTGACATAAAAATAACTTTTAATAAGAAGGTATTTATGCTGATAAAAATCTGTTATAACTTACTTGGGAAGGAGTTATGCAAAAATTAAACGGGCAAAAAGAATAGCTATTCTTTTTCTGAGCACCAGCCAAAACGTGATTTCCAGGTTGTGGTGACGTTATCGTGTAACTGGGGGGAAGGGAGGGAATCCAGCATTACGGCGATGCAACTAATGCAGCGGCTCCAGTCAGACCTCCAGAACCAGTCAGGTTGCATGAAGTGGATCTTTCTGCCCGCAGACTGCTTCGAGTGTTTGGGCTCACCAACATTTATTATGGACCAACGAACAATAGTCGATGGTGCTATTCACTGAACGAATTACGAATCTCGCTTTGGATTCCACCCGGATTCGAGAAGTACTCGTGTTTGGAGACTTCCAGGTAGAGAAAACCGTCTGCAGCACCCACAAGAGGTCAATTCGTAGTTTCGTACCAAGGCGGCACCATCATGGTGTGGGTGGGCATTCGCAGATCGTCCCATACAGAGTCTAAATAGGACAAACATTTTAGTTCATGCATGACAATGCACCTTCTGACACGGCGCGGCTGGTTTCGGCTGCCCTTCGAGAACACAACATCAGGGTTCTGTAGTGGCCTGCACAGTCACCCGACTTAAACCCCATTGAACACGCATGGGTCATGTTACAGCGACGAGTCTATGAGTAATTTTCCGCCAAATTTGACTACTGAAAATCATCTTGTTCAGCATTTACAAAACACATGGGACCGCATACCCCAGCAAGATTTTGACAATATAATTTTTAGCATGAATAGTCGATGCCGATGTGTTTTCCCAGTCTCTTGGGCGTATTTTCTTTAAATACGAGTAGGTATCTATTATAGCTTATTATTTATATTTATTGATTTATATTTAAAAATTATAATAGATACCTACATATAAGAAATATGGGCAATAATTTCACTATACACTAGTATAGTGAAATAATAATGATAATGTTTAACTGCTCTAAGCTCTAAGAACTGTGCCAAAAACTGTTATAACCTCAATGCAATCTGTGGAAACGTAGTTGACGCTACATTATTATATTTTAATTGTGTGTTTTCCCTTCCCCAATAAAGAAAATAAAATAAAATTAGCCAATCAACGTATTTGGGGTATGCGTACCGTGGCCATTACGCTGGGTCCGCGCCTAAGTTTCAGTGGGATTCAGTGGGCTAAGGAATTAAGCCCTCCACAATGTTATGTACTACCTTGATAAATATTGGTCTCAGTTTTCACTCCCCCCCCCTCATCACAAGCTAAATGATAGCGCCCTTCACAGTCTCCAAATGTGAAGGGTGCTATCATCAGCACTGATTGCTCCATAAAACCAAAAAATGAATTGTTCAGTGACGTCAAGGTCCTCCTAAGCCAAAATCTGGATCGGTCATTCTACAGTTAAGTAAAATAAATTCATAACAAAGGTTTAATGTAAGCACTTATAAATCGTTACTTAATCACATCTTGAAACAACCATTCGTATCATTGAGTTCAGTATTATGTATCTGAAATTCTATATGGCATTGCGTATTGATAGATACACATACACGTACTCTGTGGTTTCTACTAGTATCAGATTGTAACCGCACTACGAAGAACATTTTACTTACCATGAACGGTAAAATCAGGTATGCACCGTTAACTAATTACAGAAGTTCATGACTTATTGGTCTTGTTAGCTTTGTACCCTCGAGGTAGATTCGGCATTTAGTTTTAAACCTAAATTTATTTGTTTAGTGCCAAACTTATAGTTTTATTGCTTTGGATTAATTTTGTGCAGACAGTTTTTGTTCGTTCTACAATGTTTTTTGTTGTTATAGTTCAAAGTAACGGGGTTGAAATTGGTTAAATGTGAGCAGCTGCATAGCGTTACATATTCATTGAATAGCTGTCTACTGTGACAAGACCATGCAAGACTGACATGCTGCACCCACCTACTTACATAATGGCCTACACTTAACTAATGACAAGCGCATCGCGACTTATATAGGTATTTTCATGATTTTTTTTTATAGGCATTATGTTTAGAGGACGGTTTACTGGGAGTTTAAAAAATAAAAATAGTTTAAATATCTGCCGCCTTACTCCAAAACAATCTGCCGTAGTATATGATTTTGTGGAAATAGTTGAAATATTCTGGTCGATCTGTTTCTACACCCGTAAGCAAACCTTGTATACGCCGCCCCGACTTCGTATGAGATCACTAACAAAGTTCTCGAAAATCTGAATATTGCTTTAATATTTACTTTAATTTTTATTGAAATAACAAAAAATGTAATAACACAGTAAACACAGAATACGAAGAAGAAGAAGGAAGGATTGAGAAAAATGTACCTAACTAAATGCCTTTGTTAGTAATTTGGATATGCCTAAGCCCCAAATGAGACTTGCTGTCTACTATAATTATAACATTGTTTAATAATGTGTCACCTAAACATGGCTATAAAATAAATGGTAAACTTCAATTCGCATGACTGCCATCTTTCTTAAATTCTTAGTAGGTACCTATCTTCTGTTATCTCTGAATATAATAATAGATACCTCATGGGCCATACCATTTACTTAACTATATTTTATTATATTTACGAGTAGGTACGTATAATAACAATGCAGTGTGAACGCCTTTCTTTACAATTAGTCAAGATTGTTTGATGTCAAGGAGGCATATGATATGACAAAACAATATGTAAACTAACAATTAGCCTTCGTTTTTATGATATTTAGTAAGGTAAGGTCACAGTTAGAATGTGTTCTAAATAAACTTAACTCACCTACTTTACTTCCAGATGCAGATAGAATCGATTTTATTTCACAATGAATTATCACAAATAGTATCAAATATTCCTCAAAAAATGTCGTGACTCAAGCATTAAGCACAATCAATACGCACCACAATATACATACTTACATCGGTAGTACCTACTGAAGGTTTTCAAGCCAATTTACTATAAGAAAATTGAACTAGAGAATGAGTCAGGCAGCCATTATGTTACAAGTAGGTAGGTACTACAAATATAATCACATCACAAAAAGGGAGCCTTGGCATTAAGTTCAATTACTTTTATATACATAACAATGAAAAAAATGTATCAACCCATAGTTCGCTACTGCAAAATCTTTGTGCCAAGGTCTTAAAAGTACATACCTACCTATTTCTTTGTATTTTGTCAGAACGTAGACAATATTCAGCGTTTTTGGTCACGCAATTTTCTTATAAAACATTATTTGGAACTTATTTCTTTCTTCCTAAACTTTTAATATAAAATATGGCCCATTTTACATCTGTTTAGAGAACGTCGCAAAAAGTGTCAGATTTTATTTAGTCATAAAGTTTTAGGTCGTCAGCACATACATAAATGTATATCCTGACGACCTAGTCTAATCGTATTACATTAGGTAGATCATTCACCATTCAATTAAAGAGTAGCGGACAAAGTACTGATCCTTGGCTAACTTTTGAACCGGTATGGCAAGTATCCGTCTCATACAGCCTCAATCTATAGTACTCTATACTAATATTATAAAGAGGTAATGTTTGTGACGTTTTGGAGGTAATCTCTGGATCTACTGAACGTTATTTGTGACGCCACACGTCACAAATAACGCACGGGTCAGCTAGTCTGCCATAAATTTGCATCACATCTGACTGACGACAGATGTCTGATGACTCTGCCTCTGTGACGCGGTGGGAGTGTATCCGACTGTTACGCATGAGGTCGTGGGTTCGATCCCCACCCTGGATAAAACTTTGTGTGATGAGCACGATGGTTTATTCTGTGTCTGGGTGTTATTTATCTATAATATGTAAGTATTTAGAAATATATAAATATGTTTATCAGTTGTCTGGTTTCCATAGTACAAGCTCTGCTTAGTTTGGGATCAGATATAGTTGTGTGAGTTGTCCCAAGATATTATTATTATCATTATTATTACATCATCATCGAGATACTAGTTTGTTGTGGTAACACTAGAAAGAATATCTCATACTTTAGTGTTAGTAGAAATGTTGGTACCTGTTGTTGGTGTTGGTCAAAATCTTACGCAAAGGACTTGTTCACTTGCACTTGCATATAATAATAGTGTAGTGTTATAAACGCAGTCGATTAAAAATATATCTGGTTTCTTTTGTCTGTTGTATATAAAGATTTTATTGACAAGACACCTCATATACATCCATTGAAATATCAACGAGAATTTCTTGTGAAACACCACGCGCAAGGTTTACTTCCGGGTTATGCTCGTGTAGTAGCATAGGTTGTTTTGAAACCTGACGACATCTGGCCTCACCTGCGCCACTTGTCCACCTTAAACTATACATAAGTTTATTCAACAACACGATTTTACCTCTCATTAAGAAGATTTTAACACTTGTTGAGTTGTTGCTATTCACGAAAGTGTGTTAGACTTATTAAATTTATGTTTATGTTTGTAGGATGAGGTGTCTCTCAATTAATCAAATGTGATAGTAGAAAGTTTAGAATTCGCGATTAAAGATCTCACTAAATTTATAATTAAATTTTCAAGTTCTTGATAGTTGTTACTTTACTAAGAATATAGGTAACATTCAGTGATTCTTAGAGAAATCCTGAGTCCCAGCAGTCAGTAGGTACAAAGACTTCATCAAATCAAAATTAAATTATTTATTGTAACTGTAAAGCACTCTTTACACTTAGTTGCAGTACTCTATCTTTACTTATATCTAATCGAAGTTTGTAAGTACTCTATCTTTACCTAAATCTAACATCTGGATGTAATACATCCAGATGTTAGATTTAGGTAAAGATAGAGTACTTACAAACTTCGAAAACGTCTTTATCAAGCATTGCAATATAGAGAGGACTGTATTTTTAAACTTTATTAAGACTTAGGTGTATGAGATTGTGGTATTTAGCGAGTTAAACATTAAATAATTTACAATATTATATACCTAAACATTGTTATAATTATTGCGATAGATCAGTAGGAACTAAAAGTAGGTAGGTAGGTATAACATTTGGGTAAAATTGAGTAGTAACATTTTTGAATGAGGTACGATCTAACTACTTTCTATTCTAGTTTATTAAACTTTGGAGTTTGTACTATGTTAAAAAGTGGTATATTATTTATTATTTAAAGTCTAGAGTTTAAATAATTAAATGTAGGTACCTTATATATGATTAGATGGCTACACCTGGATGATAAACTGATATAAACAAATGATAAACCCAGAAGGAAGCTCAGCTTACTACTCCATTATCGCCAACTCTGCATTTTAATGTAAAAGGAGAGTAGCGCATAGGGTGAACTCCAAATTAGTATGTTACATGTAGTTATACTATACTAGAATGCTACATCCATGTTTACCTGATAAATTCTTGGTTCCATACACCAAATAATGTACCAACCTCCTTGTCATTTTAATGCCGTCGTAACTCTCAGACTGTTTACATAACTTATCATCCGTCAGTTTTAAAACCATAGACACGCCATGCCACGGATTGTTATACTGATAATAATGAACCGCGTGCTTCGAGATTATTACAATTTAGATGCCAGTCTCGTTACTGACGTTATTGTTGTATTGTTTCTTTTAAAGAGTTAAGTGCCATCAAAAGTTTAGTTACCTGTTTTTAGATTGGTTATTTTCATTATGTTTTTTTTCTAGAGAGTTTGTCGCAAGTGTGGTCCCATAAAACTTTGGTGGCTATCTATTTAGGTGTGTCATGGATGAATGAATGTGAGAAAAAGAATTAGAATCGGTTTATATTTCCATCGCATCTAGTCGTACTAATACGTTGTTGTTTTGAAGCAGTTAATCTTTGGAAATGGTTTTACAGGCAGTTTATTTAAATAATTTGTAGAAATACTAATTCCAAATCGGCACTACCTATAATATGTTGTCTTTGAGCCTGCTATATATAGCTTTGAGCCTGCTATATATAGCTATATATGTCATATTTTATTGCTGGGAATTTGGCTATGTGGGTGGAGAGTAGGCTGACGACTAAAATATATAACCACTTTACATTCGATAAATTTAATGTAAAACAAGAACGAAATGAACTTGTCACGCACGTCACTAATAAATTATTCAAATATTGATGGGTAATAAATGACATAGCCTGTCAATAAATTGATACATACCTACAAGGTATTGCCATTTAAAAACATTGAAATACGTTTACATAATGCGTCTCAAACACTATGCAGCTGTATAAATATTAGTTATATTATTATATGCAATTAAAAAGCCCGATCAATTATATCAGTCAACATTATTATGTAAGTTCTCAAGTACCTGCTTTTATCTTTTGCGCCGGGTCCTCTTTTCGGCTAAAGTAACTAAAGAGGTAATCAATCTTGATGGCTTAGACAAACTTCGTCACCTATTATACCGGTTTACATACTTACATAATTATCACAAAACAGGTTTACGTATTTGAAGTAGGTAGAGTGGTAGGTAGTTTTACCTAATATAATTATTGTAGCATCGGTTTTGGTATCGAGTGATGGTGTTTCTATAATCCCATATTTGCACGACTACCTCAGAAAGAACAGTATTGTATGTCCATTTCTTTGGATTTTTTTACAGCCTTAACCGCATAACGGATTTTTTAATATGGGTGTCGTTGCATTTAACTTATTTGTTGGAGGTTATGCTAAGTATTTAAGTATTTAAGCTTGATGTGTATGATGGATGATTGGCCTCTTGGTTTAGTGGTTAGTGATCCTGACTGCTAAGCCAGAGGTCATGGGTTCGCTCCCCACCCAAGATAAAACTTTGTGTGATGATAAGTTTATTCTGTGTCTGTGTGCAATTTAAATAATATATCTATAATATTTATGTATTTAGAAATAATATATAAATATGTTTATAAGTTGTCTGGTTGCCATAGTGTAGGCTCTGCCTAGTTTGGGATCAGTTGGCGTTGTGTGATTTGTCCTAAGGGATATTATTATTATTATATTACTTACTTTACTATTTCTCCTACGATAAAATACTAATTACTCAATATAGGATCAACAAGTGTAGGTTTTTTTCTATAAGCTATAGTAAGGTTAAAATAAAATAATAATATAATATAATATCTTGGGACAAGTCACACAACGCTATCTGATCCCAAACTAAGCAGAGCTTGTACTACGGAAACCAGACAACTGATAAACATACTTATAGTATATATAAGTTCGTATTATAGATAAATAACACCGAGACACAGAATAAACCATCATGCTCATCACACAAAGTTTTATCCTGGGTGGGGATCGAACACACAACCTCTTGCGTAGCAGTCGGATACACTCCCACCGCGCCACAGAAGCAGTTAAACGACATGTATAAGTACCAAACATTGTATTGTACCTACTATAAATGGGTACTTATTGATTTAATAACTAAGTCAATCTGTTATCTAAAGTCAACTACATTACAAAAGACATACCTACAATGTTTATTTGCAAAATGATTAAACTTGTTTGGTATAGACTTAACAAATGCAAATGTCCGCATTAAACCCACACAAGTGTTTATTTTATGGTATGGTATAACAATGAGGTCACAAAAATTAACGGTGACTCGTTATCTGGGAGATAATAACCCAAACCATATTTTACAAACAAGTATTAGTATAAACCATGAAGGTTTTTAAAATTTGTAGTTACAATCTTTATCAAAGAACAAAGATCACACGACTTTAATACATCATTTTATGGTCTTCGTTTGCCCTTAGGGCAACAATATAGTTAGTTACTTTATATTTGACTAGCTGACCCGCGCAACTTCGTCTGCGTAAATTTTCCCCGTTTTTGCAACATTTCTTTTTGCTGCTCCGCTCCTTATTTCTCCACTATTTAATGGATGTTATTATACATATAAACTTTCCTCTTCAATCACTCTATCTCTTTAAAAAACCGCATCAAAATCCGTTGCGTAGTTTTAAAGATTTAAGCATACATAGGGATATAGGGGCAGAGAATGCGACTTTGTTTTATACTATGTAGTGATTTATATGGGATATCGTATCTTTGAGGTAGAGCGTAGGAGAGCGTGAGGTATATGGAATAGAAACCGGGTCGAGTTCCTTCCCTCCAATATGGCGAAGGGATTGATGGCTGAGTCATGTGTCATACTCGTGAACGGGGGACTGGTCGGCCTTGTCATTGATGACTTATGGTACTTTTATTAACGATTCAAATTCAAAGTCGTTTAGTTTTTTATTGTCTGAATTTGTTCGCATGTTGCTTTAACCTTTTCACAGGCGACAGATTTTATCCGTAGGTTAATGCTCCCATCTACGCCATAGGAGGTTAATCATAATCATGGCTATTTATATAAGAAAAATTTGATATACCTACTTATTATTGCTTGAGTTTTATGTTGTAGGTTATGGTTGCAGCACCCTACTTGCTAGCATATAAACAAAGGAATATCGCAAAAATGGGAATTTAAAACAGTCGGGTAAAAAAGTGGCCTGTGTTTATTACCAAGTTCTTTTCTCTCTGGCTTGACTTTTAGCAAACTTGTCATTAAATGTAGACTCACACTATTCCAAATTTTGTCAGACGTTATAAGAGTTGCATTTTGTAACCTAAGTGAATAAAGTATTTTGATTTTGACTTTGAAAAAGATTTTTCAAGTTCGGGCAGTCTTATAAAATGTTCACGTATCACGTAGACGTAGACTCTACAAGAAAAAAAATCTTGTGGGTCGAATTTAGAACCACGTCTTTTTTTGTAGTTGGAGACGTCTGATAACTTAAAACTAAAGTAAATAAATGAGTCACAGATAAAGGTCGTTGTATCACTTTTGTTTTCTGATATGAACTCATTATTATTCTCATGCAAATAAACAGTTTCGCTCTTAGTTTCTTCGTGTGGGAAATTCTTCTTACGAACTATTTACGATAACTATAAAAATCATGTGCAGCCTCGTTATGGGGCAAAGAAAATTTGAAACTTTATTTATGTAACAGAAAGGTGTGGTTAAATTTCATAGAGTATGTTATCAGTATTGCACCTACCATGGTGCCATAGCTGGTTGCATTATTATTACATAGTTAAAGCATATTCTTTTACTCAAAATTCATGAAAGGCGTATGGATCCCCTGGTTTAAAATTTGATTGGATTATTATGGCATAGAACTTTTTAAGTCATACCGTTTTATAATTAAATAATAAATATTTTTTCAGGGTACTTCGTATTTGATAAAATTAGTTATGTGCACTCAATATCATGGGCACATACCAACCCTTGAATACACATTCCTGTTACAGCCTGTATATACGATTAGTCTTTTCTTTCTTTCTTCCGTCCCGGCTTCGGACGGGTATAATTTTTCCTTACGATTAATAGGAAAATCATAATCGTCCTGACAAAAACTTACACAAATAAAAGATTATCCAATGTAGTTTATCTAAAGTAAAGTATTACCTACATCATTTTTGGCGATTCATTTTTACTATCCTATGTTTTCGCACTTATATGTTACTGTCCACACTTCCCAAAAGTCTGTCGGCATCAAAGGGATTTCCATAATAACCTAAATATTTAAACAAATAACAAAATGGCAGCGCACGTCAAATAAAGAGTCAAAGGGAATTTGCTTTTTCTTACAAAAGGTAGGCTACTACGGACCTAAATTTTCTAACAAATAACAAAATTTCAGCGAACATCTAATAATGACTTTTACAGGCAACTTTTCGATACCTTGGGTTACATTATTGTAATTTACGTCAGGATCTCTAATTAAAAACAAATATAGTCTTTATTAGTCTCGAATAATGTAGCTTGCCATTGGTGAAAGAATTTATAAAATCAGTTTAGCGGTTTAGGTGTGAAAGCGTAACAAAAACAAACAAACACACTCACTTTTGAATTTATAATATTAGCTAAGAGTAGGATAGCTGTCGCCCGTAGCTTCGCCCGCGTGGTTGACTTTAGCCGCTAAGGTTGATTTTCGCTTTAAACACTGAACGACGTGTTTCTTTATCCACAAGGTCAAATTTTCACAGCTTTAACTTTAAGACTGACGAAGTTGCATACAAACTTGGCCCTTTTTTTTTTTTTTTTTTATGTGGCGGGAGAAATTCCTTACGAACACCTCCACCGTCCGGGGAAGACGGTGGAGGTAGTGTGGAGTTTGCACCCACTAAAAAACCCGCCGCGTATCGCCCGCCACCTTCTCGAACGGGCCGCCGGAATTTGTTATACCGTCGGCGGCCCGCCCAGTGGCAATGCCCGGACGCGATGTTGTTGCGTTCCAGGCATTTCACACCTACGCGGCCCCTGGATACACACAGGGTGCCGCGCCTCCACGGAAGGCCGCGGGTGGGGCAGATTACCCCGTACGCCCGCCCGCAGCCCCACCTAAGGCGGCATCAGGCGCAGATGTGCGCGCCGACGCCGCCCGGTTCGCCGGCGACGGAGCGGATCCGCCAGGGAGCTCTCTTCCCTGACGCGCTCCGCCGCCTCCTTCTGCGAGATGACGTCCTCGCAGAAGGATGCGACCGCGTTCCACGACCCCTCGCCCCTGACCATGGAGAGAACCACAGCCGGCAACGAGAGGTCACTTCCGACCACTGCGGTGAGAACTCGACGCTGCCCCTCCCAAGCTGGACAATGCTGGAGGGTGTCTTGCGCCGAGTCCTCACCGCAGTCGCAGTGGTGGCAGCCGGGACTTGGTTCCCTCCTAGCGACCGTGTGCAAGTACTTCCCGAAGCACCCGTGCCCAGAAAGGACCTGCACCAGCCGGAAGGAAAGGGTCCCGTGCTGCCGCCCCGCCCACTCTTCCAGGACCGGCTGGAGCGCCTCCACAGTTCGAACACCTGCCCGTGGAGCCTCCAGTCGGCCCTGCCACCGGGCCATGATTGCCCGGTGGGCCTCGCCGCGCCAAGCGCGAAGCTCCTCGGGCAGGGGCACCGAACCCCCTGCCCGAACAGCCACCGCCTGCCGATACACTTCGGCGAGCACTTCCGCCTCCAAATCCCACGGGGGTGTTCCGGCTAATGCGCACGCCGCCTCTGCAGACACCGTGCGGTATCCGCGTATGGCCCTGACCGCCATGGTCCGCTGGGGTCTCCCTAAGCGGACCCTATTCTGGGCGGTCAGGGACGCCGCCCACACGGGTGCGCCGTACAGAGCCATCGACCGTACCACCCCCGTGTACAACCGTCTACTCGAGGCACTAGGCCCGCCCAGGTTCGGCAACAGCCTCCCCAGTGCGGTCGCAGTAGCCTCAAGCTTAGGCGTCAAAATGCGGAAGTGCTCGTCAAAGAGCCACCACCCGTCTACCACTAGGCCCAGATACTTCATCTGGGCCCGGACCTGTACGAGGACCGAGCCGACGGCAATCGAGGCGCCAGCAGGTGGACCGCGGCGGGGCCCATGGAATAGTAGGGCCTCCGTCTTGGAAAGGGCATACAAACTTGGCCCTATTTTAACCCCTTAGGAGTTCATTTTCAAAAACACTAAAAACACGTATTTCTTTATTTTAAACCAAAAAGCCAGATACGAAATTTCACAAATCTAACTTTAAAACTAACGGAATTTTACCATCATACAATTTTACCCCCCTTGGAAATGAATTTCCCAAAAAATCTTCTTATTAGAGGCCTACATTATATAAGGAATACGTCCTCAAACTTTTACGTCTGTACGATCAGCGGTTTAGGTTGTGCGTTGATCCATGAGTCAGTCATTCAGTCAGGACAAAGAATTTTAAGATTGGATTGGGACACCACTTTGTATGATCCACAAATTGTTGTTCCGAGTCTGGGTGTACTTTGTGCCCGTGACTTGTATGTTTGTAAAGTCCCCCGCGAAATCTGCAACCTACGAGTATCTACGATTTTAGTAAGAGTATTTTATTGTCAATTTTCAACTTGAACTTTTTCAAAGTTGAAATTAAGTCAACCAAATGATTTAATATCAATTCTTTTATCGTCTAAGTAATCAAAAAGCATCAGCGTCCTCTGCGTACTTAAAGCCTTACTGCGATCGCCAACCCAAGCGGGGCGATTATGGCAATTACCCCCAGGATCTACATACCAGTAGGTTCTACTGGGGAGACCCGTGCCCAGCAGTGGGCCATCATATGGGTTGATATGATGATGATGATGAATCAAAAAGAGTAGTAAAGAGTAAATTCATCATAATTCATAGTGATTAAAATTTTAACCTTCGAATCAATTAGGTATACATTATTGTGTATCTTTGTTTACTAGTTATTGAGATATTTTCCTATACCTAAAAAACTATGTTCATCGGTCGATTCAGCATTCGTTTTATCATAAAGACATAACAAGGAAACGTATCTTCGGCGTTATATTAAATGCATATATAAATGTAGCTTATTATTATGTATGAATCTTCGTTCCACATCAAAGGCTGATTCAGCTGTAGCAATTCTTGTAGTCTTTTGTCTTACATGAAAGAGCTCGCTTTGTTTCGGATGATGAAACTCGAAACAATGGCTTGGCTTATTTATTTGTTTACGGGTCAGGACGCAAATACTGTTCAAGTATAGGAGTGGTCCTGTTTGGTAATCAACTAATATATTAGATCTAATGACTGTAAAGTCTAATCTATTTAATTAATGGCACAACGATAAATTCAGGTTTTATCTGCTAAACAGTTAGCGGTCACTTTGATTTGGCTAGTTCGTTTTCTCTATAATATTATTAAGCTATTGGTAGGTACTTATCTAAGTATTACCATATAATTCCTTAAATATAATTTCGTTTTAACATCCGTTAGATTTACCTGTTATTTTGCTCCTGCCTTACTCGGCACTCTGTATCACGCTAAGGTTGACTGGTAGATAGGTAATGCCTAAGGCTTTAAGTCTGCCTTTGTACAAAATTTATAAATATATAATATGGACCTATTAATATTTGATTTAATGTTTTCGGTACGCATGCCCCTCAATTTGCATAACCCGTTAAAATTGCAGCTATATATCACAGTTTGTGTCTTTACTATGCAACCGAGAAGATACCTACCTAAAGTCAAAGACAAAGTCGAAGTCCTTTATTGACTTAGGTTACAAAATGCAACTGCATTTTGTAACCTAAGTCAATGCGAATGAATTTGGAATAGAATGATTTATATTTAATGCCAAGTTCATAAGAGGAAAGCCGTGAGAAAAGAACTTGACAATAAAAAACTAAACTCAATGCCACTTTTTATAAAATGCCAATTTTTACAATATACCTATTCATCTATAGTTATGTCAGTAAGGTGCTGCAACCATTACATCATGAAACTCACGCAAGCAGTAACCATAGTACGTAAAGTAGGTATAATCAAGTTTTAAATTAATTAGCCTCCTATGGTGTGAATGGGTGCATTAACTTCCAAAAAAACAGAAGAGCGTAAAGGCAACATGCGATTAGATTAATATAGGAAAAACTACTTAATATACATATATTTATTAACCATTAATTAAAAATAAACTTTTAAGATGATATTGACAAGATCGACTAGTCACCCCAAGTAACACCCGTTCACGAGTTTGACGCATGGATCAGCCATCATCCAGTTCGCCATATTGGAGGGAAGAAAGACGACCGGACCCACACCGCCACCGCAAGCAATGACATTTTAGTGAGCATGACGATCCCTGACATTAACATCTCATAGAAACGAAAATCACCTTAAATAATTTAATGAAGTAAAATCGCCGATCGCTAGTTGCCGTTACTAAAAATTTTAAATGTCTATCTAGGTAGGTACTCTGTGAATATACAATGCAAACAAAATTAATATTTACATATAGATATAGATTTTGTATGGACTTGATAGTAATACACTGAGCTACTATCTGTGCATTACAGAGGACTTAAATTCTTGACTTTCCTTCGAAAAAACTAAATTAGATGATGTGGCTGAATATTAAACAAGGATATTGATACTTTGTAAATTGCAAAGAGATTTCTTGGAACACTTCAAAATGTATATTTTTTTTTTTCTTTTCAATCTGATTTCAGATTGGCCCACCGCCGTTCCATCGGCCAATGCTAGTGCATCAACATAAATAATGCGACATTACCATTAGTCGATGAAAGTCGGTTTCAGTAAATAGGATCATTGCACCACATGATTATTTTTATTCTATACTAACTTGGGCCCGCGGCTTCGTTCGAGTGGATCTTGAAGCCACAAGAATTTTGAAATTAATATTTTAGTCATTTTCATGGACAGCATGTCCAAAAATACGATTGATTGTGAAAACAAATGATTTCTACCTGTACTCATGTGAATCTCATTTTGAATTCTCTCTTCTCCTGCGAACGATGTCGGTTATCCCGATAAAAGCTATATTATTTCCCGAGACTCAAACTATCTCCATACCAAATTTCACCTTAATCGGTACAGCAGTTTAAGCGCGAAAACATAAAAAACAGACAGAGTTAATTTCACATTTATAATACCAGTTTACTTCACTCGGTTACAACTGTATTATATGTAAATATATATATACCTTGAACGAGTCATCATAATATACTTACCCAAACAAATCTTCTTCCTATTGTGTGGAAACGACTCGGCAATCCAGTCTAAGAGAAACGAGGTCACCATATTTATATCTGGGTGCACTAAGGCTATGACAGTGCGTTATGTATAGAGTAACTTTCATTTTGTACTTCATTCAACGAATTGCGGTGTACATGATGGTTACGATAACTTTGCAGCTCATGAAATGTTTGCAATTACATACCTACGTTTATTTTTAAACAAATTTAAAATGAAAAATTTTTAAAATGGCGAACAGCCGGACAGCCGCTAAGTCGTAAGCAAAGTGACTGATTCGTATGATTTATCTAGGTCCAACGATGTTACAACTATCAAGACGATAAAACCTATTAAAAAAATATGACAAAAAATGTTACTCTACACACCTGGCCCGGCCGGGTAAATACTACGGTACAAGTCTATAATGCAATGGCAAGTCTAGAGAAATTAAAACTTGTGACCACTCTATAAACTGTACTCATTGCAGGTACGAGTACATAAGATGCTGCCACAAGTGAGTATATCATGATTTTGTTCATGCACCACTGTTGAAAATAATGAAAATTTAAGTACCTAAAGGGGTGTGTAAACGGCCATTTTTTACAGTAATTTGTGGCGGCAATGCTGTGGCCGGCAACATGGCAGTACTCTACAATATTGATTTGATGGTTGCCGGACGATCGCTGAGCGATCTATTTCTAATGTTGCCCGGCCAATTTTGTTGGTTTTTTCAGTCGCCCTCTATTTTATTATTGCCGGGTTGTGTAGCCCGTTTATAAGACTGGATCATGCGCCATACAATTGTAACCATATTGCCATTATTGGCCGAGCAATTATTTGTCAATTGTGCCGCCACCAATTGCCGTAAAAAATGCCCCGTTTAGACACCCCTTAACCTGTATAATAAAAATTAGAAGTCAAGGTAATATTATTTATTACGTATCAGTCTCCCATGGTACCTACAACAACAATGGTAAAAACTAAATTTGCTTAAATATTAGTCTAACTACCTACTGCTAATGAACGAATACGTGTAAGTATTAAATTACAATAACAAAGGAAAGAAATAAATGGCTTTTATTTACGCTGAATCTTAACATTGATCTCTGCCTCGTTGAATATGATAAGCTGTCGGTCCTGCACCTAGTCTCTTCACCCGTTTCTCTCTGGATTATGAGAGTGAGAGAATGAAGAGTGCACTTGTGTGGGCACACAAAAATAAAACACAATAGCTTTTATTGATTCTTTATAACGTCCTAACTAGGTCCTAACAATACATATATAAAACAATCTTAGAACTAATAATAATCATTGAGGTACGTTACTACATATATTGTCTCGATTATATCAATACATGGTTCTGTGGCGCGATGGGAGTGGGAGTGTAGCCGACTGTAACACAAGAGGTCGTGGGTTCGATCCCCACCCAGGATAAATTGTGTGATGAGCACGATGGTTTATTCTGTGTTTGGGTGTTATTTATCTATAATATATATTTATTTAGAAATATATATTATAGATAAATAACACACAAAGTATGTTTATCGGTTGTCTGGTTTCCATAGTACAAGCTCTGATTAGTTTGGGATAAGATAGCGTTGTGTGAGTTGTCCTAAGATATTATTATTATTAATTACATCTGAGAATATGTGAAAACAAACTTAGAAATAGAAAATAACAGTAAGACGTTTAAATAGTTTCATAGTAGGGACCGCTTATTGCGGTAATAGCCCTCTCCCTTCTTTCCGCCTTGTTCTGTCTGTAGTGAGTCTGCTCCAGATTCTTTCCACTGTCTTGATTAAGTCGTCGCTCTATCTCTGTTTTTTTTTATTTATCGGTTACCAGTTTGTGATTATTTTCCATAGACATGCTCAATATCTTCTCCGTAGATGGCTAATCTTTTTTTTTATTCTTACAGAAAGCTTACAGACTAATTGTTACATATACCTACATTTTTATAATGTTGCTATTTACAAGCTTCCGCGTGTAGATTAACAAAGGTTTACAAATAAGATTTTTTTTTTATTATTCCAGTGAAAAAGAAAAGATAAAATGATACTTAATCAATAATTAATAAAATTGGTGCTGTTATCAAGAAAATATTGCCATACATTTATCAGGTAGTTAGTACGTTTCTTTCCGTTAGTTGCCTTACATTGCCAAAATTTTTCGTTTTGCGTTTGCAAGAATTTGAAAGAATAAGTCGATGTGATTAACCGCCGTCTTTCTTTGAGATTAACCGCCATGTTTAAAATCAGTTAGAACATTAACATTTAAGCAAAGTTACTGTTATTTGTAGATATTAGCATACCGACGATTAGTAATACCGGAGATAGAGATATCACTCGAGCGTTATGGATATGGACTATGAATTCGAAACTTTATTCGTCTTGCGTTTATTTTTTGTCCTACTTTTAAGTATGAATGTTGTATGGATCCGGTGATTAATAATGAATTCTTAAAGATGAAGAAAACTCACTTAGCGAGTATCTTGTAAACAAGCTGACCGCATTAGTAGCTCATACGTTACAGGAAAACTGCTTTTCACCAAGTTCTATTAAAGTATATGGGCAAGATTGTAAGTTGTTACGATAGGAAACAGGAATCGAGATCGGATTCACACGAAACACGCTTGTCTTCGAAGCGTGATTTCCTCGCATGTATTTTTTTATGACACTAAATGACATCCTTATCTATATCTATACTAATATTATAAAGCTGAAGAGTTTGTTTGTTTGAACGCGATAATCTCAGGAACTACAGGTCTAAATTTAAAAAAATCTTTTACTGTTGGATATCCCATTTATCGAGGAAGGCTATAGGCTATATAACATCACGCTACAACCAATAAGAGCGGAGCAGCAATAAAAAATGTTGCCAAAACAGGAAAAAATTACGATACTTTAGACATAGTTGCGCGGGTCAGCTAGTTACCTATTACCTATAAATTTGAAAAGAGTCACTTTTATCTGTCTGTATGTCTGTTAAGTTTTCACGCTTAAACGTCTGAACCGATTTAAATGTTAGTTGTAGTAGTGTGTAGTAGTTTGAGTCCCGGGGATAGTTTTAATCGCTATAATCGATACCTAGTTATTTAAAAAAAAGTTTAAATCATGGTCATAAACATTAGCTTATGATCGATAGCAACTGTAAGGTACGATTTGTAGAATAGTTCATGGCCTAGTAAAAAAATATATGTACGCAGAGCACATCGCGCCAACCAGTAACGACTCATTCCCCAGAGGTTGCTTTCCGGCGCCCGATGCATTGCCTTCTGTGGAACAGGAGAGAGTCTTCCACCGCTCTCTTCCCAGGCGAAAGGAAATGCCACGTTCACTACCTATGGATGTTCAAGGTTCTTGTATAAATGGACGGTTCTGGGAGAAATCACAAGCTATGCAACAACTGTCTCCAACTCTCCACTTAACCAAAGTCTGTCTGCATATGAACCTCGACTTGATCTCAACAATGTTGATTTGAAAACTTGATTCGTTCTTCTATTTATTATTAAAGGTGTATGTCGATAATAGAAAATTGTAAGGACACTTATTAAAAACCGACCAAGTGCGAGTCGGACTCGCGCACGAAGGGTTCCGTACCATTATCTATACAAAATCATGTCTGTTGTATGGGAGCTCCCCATAAATATTTTTTTTTTTAGTAAATAATATAACTCAATATTCCGTGAATATTTCAAGCGTCTACCTGTTACTGTTATCAATATCGAGCAAAAACGAGCCAAAAAAATCACGTTTGCTGTATGGGAGCTCTCTTATATATTTATTTTATTTTGTGTTTAGTATTTGTAGTTATAGCGGCAACAGAAATTTATCATCTGTGAAAATTTCAATTATCTAACTATCACGGTTCATGAGATACAGCCTGGTGACAGGCAGACAGAGAAGTCTTAGTAATAGGTTACCGGTTTACTCTTTGGGTACGGAACCCTAAAAAAATAGAACAACTACAACTTACGACTGATAATTACACAACTGATAAATATTCTTATAAATTCGTAATTAATTACATACATTTTACAAATAATTTACACAGAATTTACAAGAATTTAATTCGGAAAAATAGGAATTCTACAAATTAGTAATTATGAAAATTTCAATTTTGTATGAAAAGGAACTTGGTATATTAACAATGTTAAAAATTATGAATTGTGATTTTAGTGCTGACTCCGAATAAACACTCGTACTCATCACTCAAAGATAACTTCTCAGACCTGGCAGTGATTTCATCTTACTAACGATACCACTCATAGTAGGGAAAAAGGTAGTTAATGTATAGGGATAACATGGTAGAAAATAACATTGCTGTGGGAACTACTCAATTATTATTTGAAAACACCATGACAGTAGAGGAAACTGGAGCTAATAATATATGTTCGTATTATGCAGGTGGGCCTTTGTTTTCAAGCATAGATTGCATCATACGTTGCCGATTGGTTGCTGAGTACCTTTTCATACAAAAACAATATTTATTAGTTTAAACCCGCTTTTATACAGTCCCCTCTAGTTTAATTAAAACATAGAATATGTCTATATTTTACATACATGATATATGCTGTTGTTTTTTTTCTTTCACATTCAAAGAATATTTGATTGTGAAAGAAAAAAGAGAAGAGTGACTGAGTGTATTCAAATCACAGAGGTGAAGATATAATCAATTTAGGTGTAAACTCGGATCTTCTATTTCTGAAATTTAATATTTTGAAACAATCAAATTTTATTTTATTTTTAAATCCGAATGGAGTTTCATTAAATTTGGAGTTTGCATACCCTTCTACTAAATTAACAGTCTTTACAGAAGGGCCAGCGGCACTTTGAAGGTTTTTTGAATATATAATCATCAACAACATTAAGATTATCATCGATTCCAGATAACAAAACTGTTGATTGGTTAACAAACGATACCTACAAGGCATGCTAAAATAAGACTAACCTTTTAGACTGTCTCGTAAAAAAGTCGGAGAGGTAAAATCGAATGCTTTGGGGGAATGTATGCCGAGGTTCTTTTCAACTTTTTACATTCCTTGCTAAGCGGTCGTTTTTTTTGTTTCACCGAACAATGATGCCGAGCGCGTCATGATAGATTTTGCCCCGAGGCGCCAGTTTTCAACACTGATACCGTTCGGAAGCCAAACAAATTCCGACCACTCGTCTGAGATTGGGTTACTTACATTCCATTTATTTGACGAGCTAGACTAGGCTCTTGTGATTTTTGTTTAATATTATACCTTGACCTGCACCATAATACGCATACCTACCTACTTGGGAATCTTGGGATAGATAGAAAGACTAAAATGTGTGAAGAAAATACAAAGATTGTAGTATTTCATATTAAAACATAATGACAATGATTTCTAGCAGGATTCGTGCTGCTATGGTGAACGAGCTAACAATAATCGTACACGTGCTTTTATATCTGTCAAAGGCAAATAGCCTAACATGGCGTTATACAAACGACCGGCGCAGGCATTTTAAGCGTTTACAAAAAGTCTTATGCTGTATGTAAACTGTCGTTATTTTGTGTAACGTTACTAGTCATTATTTACGGCCATTTAGCGGCATAAGAATTTGCTGTGGCAATTTGTCATATGCCACAGACAAAATGTTGAGGTGTCCATGAAAACTGATGTCCGCGGAATGTGCATCACCCGGAATGTGCTAGAAATAGTACATAGGAATAAAATATATGTAAGTACCTATTCGTAATCGGTTAGGTTAGGTCAGAGCTACGATCATACGCGTACGAGGAGAGCGGGCCGCGTGAGTTGCCGCCGAGGGCCAGATACATCAAATTTAAGTTTTAATTAGCAAAAAATACAGGTCTCGATTATATTATTTCATAATACTTCCATTAATAAGCATAAAGTAATAACGATATCAAGCGTTATTATCATGGTCACCTTACTAAAACATCGAAGTAGACGTTAATTCACTGAAATTCATCTACAATTCGCGCCTTAAGCATTTTGTAAAACGTATAAAATACCGACGCTGTTTGTAAAAAGTCGTGTTATGCTATTTGACTGCGACATATCTACTAACGAGTTGGGTAATCAACGAGACTGAGAAAGAAGGACAGAAGATCTATCTGTGCAACTGCCATGAATAATCTATTTTATTCTGATTGTCATTTTATGAAAGATATGGTGAAACGAACCTGTAATTGAATTTGTATACTTGTTGATAGAGATTAATATCATTGAAAACTTTATTGATAGGTGCCCATCATTATATATCTAGATTAAGTCTGTAAAACGTGGACCGAAAGGTAGAGCACTGTATATATCAGATATCAGATTCGAGCCTGAGACTTCGTCGTCAAAGACCGCTAAAATAGCTTCGAGGCTATATAATAAGCGCATTATTTTTAGTATGTCTATCACAAAGTTATAAATACGAACCAGCAGATGACCATAATTTTATCAACATGAAAAATGGGTAGATAGATACAGAATAGAAACTACCAAAGTAGGTACGAATAACCTGGATTAATTAACACAAGAACACAGACGGTGCTGTAACTAAATTCTTCGTAGAATTTCGTTTTAAAAAAAATT
This sequence comes from Herminia tarsipennalis, assembly GCA_945859575.2. Classification (NCBI taxonomy): domain Eukaryota; kingdom Metazoa; phylum Arthropoda; class Insecta; order Lepidoptera; family Erebidae; genus Herminia; species Herminia tarsipennalis. The sequence goes on along the minus strand of OX243846.2, from coordinate 13,571,711 downwards.
GACCTCATTGTTTCAATGTTTTCAACAATGCCCTGGCGACCGTTGACTGCAATTGACCTTTTATCCAACCGACTTTTACATTCCATTATAATCTGTATGCTGACATTGTAGTTATGCCGGTAGAGCCATTAACAGTTAGTTATATTTCGACAGTTATGATCGGAACATTTTGAACATGTATTTCCTGCTAGGAAAAAAATATTCGTTAGTTAATGTAGACTTTTTGACCGATTTGTTGATCTAGTTGTCGTTAGTGACCCTGACTGCTAAGCTAAGATGTCTTATACTTGTGTGATGTGCCAGTCATTGTGTGATGATCACGATTGTTTATTCTGTGTCTGGATGTAATTTATCTGAAATAGGTATGACTTGTATGCATTTAGAAAAATATAGGTAGGTATGTTTATCAGTTTTTGGTTGCCATAACACCGGTTCTTCCTAGTTTGGGATTATGCTATATATGAGTTGTCCCGAGATTTATTTGACAGGCTTAAAGGTAAATTAACGAAAAGATTCCAAATTCGAAATAATTATTTCTTTGTTTGTTGTTGAAGATATCCACTAATCCACCTTCTGACTACATTATCAGATTAACTTGATGACACTGCATTGTTGTTTTAAGAACCAAATGCAGATCAAAAGAATATTGGAAGTAGGTTAAAATCGATTTGGAAGTTTTAATAACGTTGCTGCAAGAGAAGCATATAAGTATAACTGTGTTAATTAAATCTACCTACTATACTAGATATACACCGAACGTGACTCAATAGAGACTGAGTAGGTCGAAAGATCAGTGAGGTTAACGTTTCCACTATTCGTTCATGGTCTGGTCACCATCTTCTAATAATGTCATATCCCACTATGTTCGTATTACGGATATACGTAAAGTCGACGGTTCAGCGCCTAGTTTGGGATCAGATGGCGTTGTGCGCAGTCGCGGATCAAGGGGAGTGGAGGGACTCAAAAACTCTTTTTTTTTTGGGGAATTTTAACTCTGTGTTTTGATAGACAATTGCCCCTCGGCGGTGGTGACTTGTGTACTTGTGTTGAATCAAATGAACCCCGCCCCTCCGTCATGCAAGCGACTCACACTTGGCCGGTTAGCTCACATGTTGCGCCTCCTTGAAGGAAGTTTTGGATCCGCGCCTGGTTGTGCGAGTTATCCCAAGATTCAGGATATATTTAGATTTTATTTACATTATAATATATTTAATCCTGTGTAATTATTGCCATAATCCACCTAGAGGTCTAGACAAAGTCACATTCAAAAAGCGATGTCCATAATGGAAAAGAATTTTATTATGGAATTTGACGTTTGCGGTGGAGACCATAGACATTTTTTCATTTTTTTGCGAACGATTAGTACGGCGTTATCGAATTCGCCACGGAGCGAATGTACCTTGTCTAACCCACCAGGTTATGGGCCTAACACATTTCCACTACCCTTAACATAAACTGTCAAGATTGGTCGCCAAGAACTGCGCCTTTATAATACTTCTATCTATCGGATATAGTTCAACCACAAGTAAGGAATCCTTATTATAACCTCAATAAAAAGGACTAAATATAATGTGTCAATTAGTCGTAGTACCTTCCTTCCGTTGTGTGTCGAATGGCGACCGACGGAAGCGCCTACGTCGGCCACGTGACTCACATGACCATTGCGCACACGCATACTCGTATATAACATCGATTCACTGCCCATTGTCTACACACTCCATAAACCTCGCTCATTTATGCCATTGATCAGTGGCTCGCAACAGTTTTATAATGAGGAAATATTTAGATAAAAGAGCTATTACTTTCCATTTTATATTATTTATACATTTTATGGATTAGAGGACAAAAGAATAGACACGAGGTATGACAATCCGGGTAGTTTCCAGCTTTTGCAGAGCTAAGCTATACAGTTGGGTAGATGATTACAATATTCATGAATTATTTTACAACAATCGAGCAAATATACGTAAGGAAGTAATTTGAAAATTAAAATTTATGACGTCACAGATTTGTATTCCATACGAACATGTACAGAGACTATCGTTTTTACGTTTCTCAAAAAGATACAATGAAAGGGGCTACCAAATTCCTACCCCCCTTCCCTCTCTTTTGAAGCTTCGAAGGTGATGCAGGGGTGTCATAATCAAGTCTTTACCCCGCCTCAAGATATGGGGTATAATGATTTCTCTAGACTAGTTATTGGTCTGATTGAAGGAGAACATACTTGCTTTGCCGCTTTAGTGGTATAAAAATATACTTAATAACAGTAGTCTTGATTGAAACCACAGTAGTGCGATGGCAATGTCCCATAGCCTATTATTAGTTCCTTTGCAACTGGTTATCGGCTGCACGGAACTTATTTTTAGCTCAGTCTAGCAAATTAACCAAGATTTGTCACATTTAAGTTGCAATTATGCCACCATTATGTTGCTATAGTAGCTGTATGAACTTTATAACTAGTATAGATAGACTGAATTCATGACTAACGGTCGTTCTCAATAATTTTGGATTTGGATACCAGATGTTGAATTTTGACATATTTTGTATGGAGCTTATGTCAAATTTAAAGCTCTAGTAGCCAAATCCATCGATAGATTATTGAGACCGGCCGTAAGTCCGAGCAAATCGAGAGACTAATCAACACTGAGCAATGCAACCACTGTTGGTGCATTGATGAGGGACCATTTTCGAAAATTGTCACACCTCTCTGTGAGAACGTCGAGGGTCCTGCGCTTAATCTCTGTCCACTCTTGTCAAATTTCAGTTCCATCGGACTATGAGAGTGTCACTCAGTCGTAAACATAGCAGGGAGTGCACTTCAGTCTCCCCACAGACTTGTGCACTATTATATCTCCTGTGCAGTTGGCTAGTCTTTGATGAGTGGCCACCGTAACCGAAACCGGTTAGGATACCTTATTATTATTATTATTATTATGTCTTTCGTTGACCATTATTATTATATCTGGGGACTATGGAAGGCGTGAGTCGGGAAGAAGTCAAGACGTAGGGCGATGTAACCCCAACCGAACGGTTTTTTATCTTGGATCACTTAAAAAAGTTTAGAACTACTGGCATAGGTGAAACAAAAATAGGGACGTCAAATGAATGAATACGGCGCATTAAAAAGAATGGCGAGTAGGCCTTATTGTGACCACGCATTTAAAGAATGAGCTATTATTAAAATGATGGGACGCAGTGACGCTATGGTAGTTAAAATGTACAAAGCCATGTTTTTTTTTTAATTTATTATCATGTCAAAGACAACAGATTTTTAAAACGATAATAATATGAAATATCTTTTAGATTTATAGCGTAAGATGATAAAAAGCTAATCAATCAATTTTTACTACATAGAATATCGTTTACAATATCAATGTTGACTTTATGTCGCACGTTGCGATAACATACAAGTCTACATATTGCAATCTTAAAAGGTTTAATGCTTCTCACTTTTATTGACATAGAGCTTGGCTTTTTGGCAAACGTTTATCTGTCGTTAGACCTGAAAAAAATAACTTTTGAATGATTTACTTTACGATGCAATATTAAATTATTTTATTTATAATATAAATTATCCTGCTTGATGTCATTCGAGTAAACATTGTAAAACAGATGAAACTATTCGTTACTATAGGACAGGCTTGCCTAGAATGGGTTCAAGGTGAAAATCTTTATCGTAAGTAGGTTCCTTAACACACATTTTTGTTTGCGATCTGAGAGGCAAGACAAAAAAAAGTGTTACATTTTGACATCGATCAAAAATCTATTATTTATGATTATGTGAAGCCAGAATAAGAAGTTTCTATTTTTCATAAATTTATTTGGCATTTTGACGTTTTGATTTTATCAAAGTTTTTTTTATGAATAAGTGAAACTAGAATAAGGAGGTTGTGTATAACGCAACCTAATTATAGACTGGCTGTGTGTAATTTATTTTTTACATAATAATTTGAAATCGGAATGATGACTACGTCATGTGCATCTATGCAAAATCACAGCCTCCTAGCACTAACAGTCTCTGAGAAAAGCTGCGGACGGACGTACGGACGGACGGATATGGCGAAACTATAAGGGTTCCGTTTTGCCTTTTGGCTACGGAACCCAAACCGGGCAAGAGCACGTCGGATCATCCTCAGTGTAGGTTTCCGGAGCCTTTTTGTTAAGCGCTACCTTTTTGACCATTTTTATATTTTTTGGTCACACGGTTTTAAAGTTAAAGGACACTTAAGGATAAGGACACAATTTATGCAACTTTTGGAGCGATTATTTCCAAAAATATTCACTTAATTAAAAAAGTTTATCAAAAATCACTAAATGTTTTATAAGACATGTTAAAACATACGCTTAATTGTTATTATTTAGCTATCAAACTAACAAGCGGTCAGTACAAAACACCTTTTCACCAAATTTAATCAATCGCTCGTCTCGGTAACGTCGGTCGTCCCGGAATATTCGTTGGGTAGTATTTGAAAAAAATGTCCGGAAAAAAATCCGTCCGGATATACAGACAGACCCTAAAAATATATAGCAAAAGGAACAACGTTTCAACCGGATATACATAAAAAACCTCAGTTATCAGTGACGCACCAAAGAAGTACTTATACGTTTATTAAGTTACTCAAAAAAATACATTTCACTTCTGAGAAAAATATGGTAAGAAGGGGTGATTGTAATAAGGTTTATTATGGCGGCAGCGTTAATATATGTCATTATTAAATTAAATAAATATAAATATTTAAAATTATATTTCACTTTTTGAAATGAAATAACCACAATATGTCAATGTTTCATAACATGTCTTACTGTAAAACAAACTTAGATGCGCGTTCCGTCAAAGACCAAATCAATTTAAAAAAATGCTTCAATTAGGCCAAATACGAGTTATTATAAAGGAAAAGAAAGATCAGACGTCATAGCAAACAGAAAATATATTTTGATCAATCACCCCTAGACCATAGGTCTCCACACAGAACATTTTTAAATATTTTTAGTAAAAACAGTTTCTAGTGCTCCTAAGTTGGCCCAGATTAAAAAATATATTTAACCGATTAGATTAACTTATTTGTATTATCTAGTTACGAACAACAAAGGTAGAAAGGACCACAGCATATTTGTTAAAATAAGCTTATTTTACGTAGTTTCATGGTTTTTCCATGTTTCTAATACCCATAAGATGGCCCGGTGTGTTTTTTTTATTGATTTATCATCCTAATAAACTGGGTCATAAGTAGAAATGCATTTTAAAACTACCGTACAATGATAATGAATTCTAAGTAATGACATCACATAAATATTAATTCATTCATAATGGGCTTTCTTAGGCTACAAAGTTCTTAAGGTGACCCATTGAAAGCGTTTCGAAATATTAGTTTTAACTCAGTTGCGATCATACGAAAAAAAGTTCGTTTTAAATGTTTCTAAACGCAATATATAGTTAAAACAGTTAAGTACTTCAATTGCTCTATTTCTTAAATTTATGATGGTTTGAAATTAGGTGGGCCTTCTTGGGTGCCAGTGCCCTAGGTGAAGTATTTTTGAAAAGATCCCGGTAATACAAACTCTCGGTCACACTTTTTTATTAGCAGTTTTTTTCCCGGTCAAAATAAGAAAAGGAGTCCTAGAAGTATGCTAATATTAGTAATATTGTTAAGAAAATAACGAGATATCGAACTGCGCACTTGATCTTTAACATATCACATATAGATAGGTATATTAATATAGTCATTGTGATTCAACAGCTGAACGTAATGAGCCAGAGTTGACATTGATGTGTGACATTTAACAGGTAATAAAATAATTTATGAATTAGTGTAACATTCAACTTCGAAAAAAAAAACGAATATTCATTAGAAATATTCACTTTTAAAAATACGGTAGGTATTTAGTTTCAAGCATTCAAGCACTTTTAAACAAATACTAAACGTTTGCATTAGTTGAAAGACATTTGTTGTCTTTAATGTCCTGCACTTGCCCCATTTTTGTTATCATCAGTGATTTTTTGTCCGGGCCTACCCGCCAAATCCGCTACTGCCCTTGGCACATTCCCTATTTTGGGGTCCGTCCTCCTGATACTCAACCGCCATACGTTACGTACGCCTTGGATCATCGCAGGCACCTGTTAGACCTAGCCTTCTCATGACTTTATGTATGGTTTGAGCCCAATTATTTGGCGGGCGACCTTTGCCTCTACTGCCATCCTCCATAGCCATCATTCTTTTCGGCATGTGATGTCTATCCATGCGCATTACATGACTAAACCATCACTGCTTGCCTTACTGCATCTTAAAACGTATCTCCGCAACTTTCAACGTGCCTCGAATGTGCTTATTTCGCATCTTATCCATCAAAGTAATGCTCACAGCCCAACGCAACATAATGTCATGTCTGTTTGTCCTTTTTTAATGTCCACGTATTTTTATGAACCTTCCTGAAGAAATTTAAATTTTGTAAATATTTTATTATCATTTACAGAATTTCTTAGGGAAGGTTCATAAAAGTACATGAACGTTATAAAGGGACAAACAGACATTATGTTGCGTTGCGCTGTGGGCATTACTTATTAAATACTTAAAAAACAGACCCGATTGGCGCCCAAATCTCTTAACCATGTCCAACCTGCCCAAATTCGAAACATATTCGTATTTGACGGCCATAAAAATAACCTACATGACCTACGTCTCTTGCAAGGTTTAACGTTAAATCGCTTTAAGTAAAATGCAGGACTTTAATAAACGTATTTTTTTAACAGATTGTTGCACCTTTCAGTATAGTGACATCGTAGGCATTGGATAATAATTGAAGAGTCATGTTTTACAAACATGTAAATGTTGTCCAACCTACTTTACTTTTAAACCGTTCTCTGTATAATGTCTACAATACTTAAAATGATATCATCACTTGACGCATTGTGGAGTGCAGTCGAACCTAGATAGGTACCTTCCAGGTAATAGAAAGATATGATAAACTTTATCAATGTAAAAGTACCTATACCTAAACACATAGAAGTTCCTGTAACCTTTTACATGTGCAAAACATGTAGTTATTAACCCCAGCATACTGGATATAGGTAGCTATATAATAAACGTTTTAGAAAAAGTAACAAAGAAAGCGAGCAAGCTATCTATGGCATCTTCACAAATAGATAAAGGCTGATTGATATTAGTATCCAAAATATTCTACTAGAACAAACAACAAAATTGTCTTTCTAACATTAGTTTAACGATTATTGTAATAAACCAATATAATTGATAGATAGCGATTTAATTGCAAGAAACTCAAAGACTACGTTCACTTATTCAATACTGCCATGAAAAACGAGATTTCCAACGATGAGCAAGTTCTAACACTAGACTAGTTAAAAATATGACTCATAAAGAAATGAAAGTACTTAAACTTAATGGTTCCTCATTCCTTAATGCCATAAAATCTTAAACAATGATATAGCGTCATAACATTCTTCTTATAATCGTGTTTTGTTGATTAAACATTCATTAGACAGTGATTATGAACTCAAACATCAAACATTTTCATTGAATTAACACATTTTCTTATTCGCAAACGGTTTTGTTAGCATCGTGGGATTTCTCGTAACTATACGCGGTAAATAAAACAAAATATGTACATAAATATGCTGTCAATACATTTATTTTCAAATGCTACATAATATCAATACATTGTTTCAGTCATTTCAATATTTACAAACAAAATATGCGAATTACTTTTGCGGGAAGCAAATAGGAATGATTCGGTGTACAAATACAATGTTATTATGAATTTTTGTTACACAGCATCTGCTTCTAAGATATATACATTAATGTCAAGTGTCTACTATGTAGACAAAGCAGTCCCTACACTATACAATAAGTAATGAATATGAGAGAGCTCTAGAAATTCATTAAATGAGAGCTAATAAACCGATGAAAGACGACAAACTGTGTCCCGAGTCGAACGTTGCAATTGTGTCAGAATGAGTAGGTAATCTTAATGGCGACATAATTGCAGGTATTTTTTCGAAATTCAACAGTTATGTTGTCATTGATGATGATAACTTAATTGAAATTGTAGACTCGGTGCACTGACACGAAAAAACCATGCCGCCTATACGGACTTTGCCTTCAATAAATTTAATACTGTTCTTCTATTCACAATCGAATCATAATCATAAAAACCGATCATAGGACAATAGATATATTATTATAAATCGTATTGTCATCATATATTTTTAAAACATGGGACTTAAACATAATAGTAAATGCGCGTAAGCCTCACATGGTTAAAGCATACTATCTACAACTATCTAATGATATCTGAAGTATTTTAATTAAATAACTGATGATTAGTGACGGAATAAATAAACGAAACGTTGTACACATACGTTATGTATGCGATTTTATGTGATGTAGACCGAGATTCAGCGGGCGCAATCGTGATTGGAACGGATGCGACAAAACGAGAGCTGAGCACCGTTACCTGCGCCCGCGCCGCCGCCCGGCCGGACGCGGGGGATGCGCCGACCTCATGACTCCCACCACTCATAAAACGAGCCTGACTCACTAATTAAATGCTCACAAACCAATATATAGATACACTAACTTTGAGTCACCTAATCTGAGGCCGTACAATTGCACTCCAGCTCTCCAAATACCAAATACACCATGCTCCTAGTAACCATATAACTCTAATCTTCTAAGCAGTCTCAAGGCCTTAAATTAAGAAATACACTTGATATCACAAAATATATACCGCAGCGCACTAATGCACTCACTAGTAGTTTTACGAACAGAACAATCCATTGTGTCCATTAGGTATAATGACCATGCTGCAACCACAACGTTCTTTTGGGTCAATCTTTATCACGTAGCAACTCCGATTTAGCACTTTTTTCGTTCCCGTGGAAAGAAAAATTTGGATTGTCTTTTTGTTTATATGCTTTGTCCAATTTAGCTGATGGAGGATCGTTATCAATCGGAGCAACAACCGTTGCACCTGACGTTATAGGGGCGGGGGTTATGTTTTCGCCTCTACAGAACTCCTGAAGCCAGTGTTCCGAGTTATATGAAGGACCTTCGCCACCCAATTCTGCCGGTAAGATATCCAGAGGTAGAGCATCATGAAGCGTCGACAAATTGTTTCCATGTAGCACTATGCGCTCCCGCGTTTTCGTTTTAAGGTACGGTTTTATTACAGCGAGAGCGGTTTCCACATACCAAGGCTGGCCGATGAAATGTATGCTTTTAAATCTAACTGGCATGCAATCTTGTAGACAGTCTATCATCATTTTCAACACTTTAGCTTGTAGATTACACGATTGTTTGAAGGTGAATTCAGTCCAATCGACTATAATGACGTATCCGTTAGCCTGGTTTTGAGCTTGTTCTAGCGTGCGTTCGATCGTAAGTAGCAAGGATCTGAAGACAGAGAGTAAAGGGCAGGCATGGGGAATCCAATTGGAGGCGAACATAAGGAGCACACAACGTCCGCGGCGGTCCCGCTGCGTCAGCACGCCGGGCAAACCATCAGCGAGGGCGCGCAACACTCCACCATCTGCCGTGGCCCACAACTCGGGATGTTCGCGCCGGTATTGGTGATAACGCACTAGAAGTTCGAAACTTTGTTGCACATCGTGTTTCCGCGCGTATAGAAAACGCCGCAGGAAGTTGTCATCCTGACATCTACTTTTATCGCGGAGGGCGAGGTTGAGGCTGGAGTCCACGGTGTCTTTCAAGGCGACGAGAGCACGTTGTCTGTCACCATCTGTGAGCCGTTTTCTTGATGCTTCACAAAGCCGCTCATTCTGCATCTGATGCAGTTTCCAGTCATATTCGGCGTACTCGTTCATGACTGGTTTTAGTGTGAGTCATGCGTCCTTTCACTGTTATAACGTGCAGTTGCGCGCGCGCCGCCTGTTGCTCGGGGCCGACTGCGCACAGAGTTCGCGCCGCGCGCCGCCGCCATCGCTGCTCGTTCATTAAACCGTGTAATGTACCGTTCACATGCGATAGTTACTCGTACAAGTAAACTTGATACAAGGAAAATATTTCTGCTAGTGATTAGTACAATGGATACTATGACTACATTATAATATAAATTAGTCCTCATTAGGATCAAGTAATTAAATGCTAATACAAATATGCGTTACTGTTATACTTATCAGTATTTTTTATTAAGAAAATTTACAACAAAAAATTTTCGTTACACACATGAGGTACATTCTAGTGTATGGTATATTATGTCTAGCGCAACAGCCATATCGCAGGGAAATAACGTTATCTATTCGTCCTTTTTATCGTCAACTCTTATCAGCATTTCGATTATATTAACGTTTGATATTGGAAAGTATGTTTGATACGTATCATACTTTGTGAATTTGTCATGGAAATATGACAAATTCACTTTTTTTTTTTAAAGATAACCAGCAATGTAAAATGGACTAGTTTCCAACTAGTCAAAACAACAACTCAGATTTTATATGGAGATCTTATACAAATAGCGGTCTATGACGTCAATATTTTTTTCACGTCAAATCACTTCTTTTTATGATATTATCGATAATAAAAAATCCAATTCAACACAAAATTTAATCGGGGTTTAACTGTTGGCACTTCAAATGTGAGGTTAATTTTTCAATTAGTGTTTTGGATTTTTTTGTTTACCTAGGAAGCAAGCCAATTAGGGGTCCCACAGTACTAGCAATCCTGTTAACCCCTCCAGCTAAGCTCAACAGCAGCAACTAACGAGACATGGGTCTACACTAGTACAGCTCTACGTGAAATAACACAATACAAAAACTCAAACATTCATGGGAATGTTTGAGTTTTTTATTGTGTTATTTTTCTAATTTTGTATTTACGAGCAGTATTATTAAGTAAATTGAAATGAGTAAGATATTCAATTGTTCACATGCATAGAGAGGAAACTTTCCACTTTTCATTGTCACCCAAAAATTCAACCTATTATAGCTAGAAGGAAAAACACTGAGAAAAAGTATCGGATAAAGCATCTCCTATGAGTATATCCTTCTATCAAATGTGAAAGTTAGGTACATAGTAAATGAAGAGCTATCGAAAATACTGGCCTACAGTGACGCACTACAGCAAGTGAAAATATCCTATCGTTCAAACGAGGCATAACTTGCCCAAGCAGAGCGAGTTATAAATAAAAAAAACTGAAGGTTGGCAGTATACCGGTCAATTGGCTGGCTGGTTTCTGCGATGACGTAGCCGCCGTGCGCAAGAGACGTACAATGCATGCCAGAGAGAGATAGCTAGACGCTTTGTAACAATTATTTCTATGAAGCCTTATACGTAACGTATAAACGGATGGCCGAAAATCGTATAACGTCCGCGCTTTGTTCAATTGATCGTATACGAATAAGTAACTAGCTACCGTAACAGACAATACTTGCTACTTATACAGCATGTAATTAATATTTGCAAACACCATATTCAATTATTCATATTCATTTCATTTTTTATTTGACGTCAAAAATATCGTTATTTACGATATTACGATAAAAAACACACAGGTTATGTATTTACAGGAAAACTCTATGTATATTATGAGTTATGACAATTAATTTTAAATATTTTCCTTTAAGTACAACAATTAATATTTACAAGGCTAGAATTTACTAGTCAGAATGGATGTAAATATAAAACATAAAACTATTAATAGGTAGTATTTACTAAATCATTGACAAATTATTACACAACCATAAGTAATAAATGATTTTAATAATTAAAGTTAAACAAAAAATTGTTTCCTTATTAAAGACATCAACGTCATCCCGGTAAAGTGTTGTTTCGAATATTTTAAATCAATTGTTTCCAGAGAAAGCACCTATATAGCTATCTCTGTTTTATCAAAAGATAAGAAAGAGTAAGGTAATTTATTATACTTAGTATTTATATAAGTGTATCAACTTTCTTGCCAGTATTTTCTACGAGTATTTTCTCAATGACTCTACCTTATTATAATTTATTTAATACTAATCTTACAAAGGGGAAAGATTTGATTGTTTGTTTGTTTGCATTAAATGGACTCCGAAACTACTGGACCGATTTGAAAAATTCTTTCGCCGTTAGAAAGCTACATTATCGGGGACTAACATAGGGTATGCTTTGTTGCCAAAAAACATAGAGATCCCTACGAAAATTACGATATATGATAAGGTATAAAAACTACAATATGACACCCATGCAAAGCCAGGGCAGGCAGCTAGTAAATAAAAGTCATGTAAATTTTTACGGTTTGAAAAGTATGTTTTATTTTCACCTAACTTTTATCACAATATAATAAAGCATAAAACCAATATAACCACCAAACATTTATAACAAATTTTAACATAAAAATATATTGGCAAATAAAAATAGAGTATAACATACTCAAAACTATAAAAGTAGTCATAAATTTTAACACAAATATATCATTTTTTTAAAGTATTTGTAGTAATTACTATAGGGCAACGACTTTTAAAAAATTGACCGTGTCGGTGCATCGTATGGTCGTTGGCCTCAAATGGCCTGTATGACTCGGCTAGGCGGCGGACGGTTGAGTAAAAATAGATACACCACACCGGCACCAGAGTCCCAAGATATGTTGATAGCACCTTCATACATTTGCCTACTGCATAATGCAATGTTGTGAATTCATGGATATTGTAATACGATTTATGTGGGATATAGGTACAGTCTGCAAATACTTGTAAGGAAATGTTAAAGTAAGGTATTATTATTTATCAATGTCCTCTTTTTAGAAGTCTCTCGTCAAGTCTCGGTCTAATCTGTCTATATTTAGTGTCTGAAAGATTTTAATTTTAGCCTAGCAAAATTATACCTAAACTAAGAGGCACTACACACTCCTCTGAAGCAGTACCACCATATAATACTCGAAGTAGGTATGCCTAATAATATTGCAGTATAAAAAAAAACCGGGCAAGAGCATGTCAGACCATGTTCAGTGTAGGGTTCCGCAGCCTCGAATAATTGCATTAGCAGAAGAGCGTATGCTCAAGGCACTTACGCCCTTTTGTTGAGAAAAGCAGTTTTTCGGCTATAACTCAATGACGGTATATCCGATCATGTCCGAAATAATTGTAGTTTATAGTATTTGTTAAGCGCTACGTTTGTGAGGGTGACTTTTTTCATATTTTTTGGTGACACGGTTCAAAAATTAAGGGGGCGGGAGAAACAATTTATCCAACTTTCGGAGTGATTATTTCCAAATATATTAACTCAATCAAATAAGTTTATTAAAAAACTTAAAATTGTTTTTACAAGACCAGCTGTCGAATGAAGTGCCACACGTTGATGTTAGTCGAAAAAAAAAACAGCTTCTGTTACATGTATTTAGTGCCCCCCCCTAAAAAATATTTATTTTTATTATTTAGCTATCAAACTAAGTAGCGGCCACTATAAGACACCTTTTTATTAAATTTCATTAATATTCATTGAGAAGTCTTTGAGTAAAATGCCTGTGACATACGGACGGATAGACAGACGGACATGACGAAACTATGTGAATAAGGGTTCCAATTTTTGCCATTTTGGCTACGGAACCCTAAAAAACAGCGTAAAATTTAGAGCGAAATAAACACAAGATTCAATTTTGACCAATCATCAGTTATATGACTTGTTGATTTTCAAAATTACAATAGGTACAATATAATATAATAGTAAATATCTTGGGACAACTCACTCAAACCCCGTTTGATCCCAAACTAGGCAAAGCTAGTACTATGGCAACATATAATGATAAACATACTTATATATTCCTAAATATTTACATAAATTCATTTTATAGATACCGAATAAACCATCATGCTCATCACTCAAAGTTTTACCCTGGGTGGGCATCGAACTTACAACCCCTGGCTTAGCAGTCAGGTTCACTAGGCAACAACAGACCATAAAGTCAATTTACCTAGTGATAGAGTTTCTTAGTAAAGATCAGATCTTTACATAAGAAACCTCAAGATTATACTCAAGTAAGCATAAATTTTTATGACATGTGCTTCAACGATTTTTTAAACTCAAAATGATCTTGTACAAAAAAATATACGAATCGGATACGGAATCTGTTACCAAATATAGGCATTCTTAACTAGTGGATTACATCACCCGAAACGATGACACATTTATTTTAATATATTTTTATTTTACATATAAATGATACCAGATGTATATCAAGTTTCGGTGATTCGATGTTCTTATTTAACATATTGACCGATATTCTAATATTATCTTTTCTAATAAATAAAATCTCGTCCTCCGTGTGGCATAGATTTGGGACACCTTGTATAATTCACGTCACAACTCTCTTTCATAAAAATAATCTGCTATATTTTCTTGTCTGCCGTTCTTTAGAACAATTTCTCGGTAAAATCGGTATCAGGTTTCGGTTAAATTTGTGACAGGCTTCTGATTTTACGGGCGTTTATATTTCGATATAAAATTCCAAGCAATACTGCATACAAAATAATATTTTGCTACGATAAGGGAACTTTACAATTTCAATCTATACTAATCTATACAAATATTATAAAGCTGAAGTGATTGTTTGTTTGTTTGAACGCGACAATCTCAGGAACTGCTGGTCCGAATTGAAAAAATATTTTTCTGTTGGGTAGCCCATTTATCGAGGAAGGCTATAGGCTATATGACATCACGCTATGATCAATAGGAGCGGAGCAGTGATGAAAAATGTTGCAAAAACATTTTTCACACATCTAAACTTAAACTAATTGAAAGCGTTGTATGAATATTTCGTTTTATAGCTAAGCCGGTGAGTGAATTTTAAAAATCTTTGAGAATAAAAACTTGCTTGCTGAGAATTTACACAAACAATAAATCATCAATCAATAAAATGGCCACGATCGTTTATTGTTACGATCCACATTTAACCTAAAAAGCTAAGCTTGGTTTCTGATAAGCAATTCTAATTTTAGGAATAGGCATGACAAAGTTTTATGTTTTATGACAACAAGACTATAAACATAACGACAGCCTCGATTTTCAAACGTTTATCAAAGACCGCAATCGAAACTAAAAAGTATATTTATATCAACCCATATGATATCCCACTGCTAGGCACGGGTCTCCCTAGTAGAACCTACATAATATAGGTCCCGGGGTAATTGCCATGATCGCCACGCTTGGCAAGCGATGCACGAAAATGAACCTTTAGTGAAGCATTTTGAATAATAATAATAATAATAATATCTTGGGACAACTCACACAAAGCTATCTGATCCCAAACTAAGCAGAGCTTGTACTATGGAAAATACATATACATATTATAGATAAATAACACCCAGACACAGAATAAACCATCGTGATCATCACACAAAGTTTTATCCTGGGTGGGGATCGAACCCACGACCTCTTGCGTAGCAGTCGGATACTCCCGCGCCACAGAGGCAGTCAGTGAATGTTGTTATTCTAAATGTTTAGCGGATTTCCTTGCTTTAGACATGTGGCAACAAAATTGTTCGTACCATTTATTACACTTACTAGGTATCTAACTACTCAAAAAGCATTACAATTTAAAATCCAAGATCCAAGGTGACGCTTAAGAATTAAGTTAAACAGCAGTAGCGGTAAAAAAAAATAATATAATAATAATCTTCAAACGGATCTTGATCACGGATACAGGAAATATTCTAGTCTCCTCATTCTCATATATATTCTACTTATTCTCATTGTCAAATGCGACAGAAATTCGACATAACCGTAGAGAGATTAGGCGTAGGACGGACGACTTTACGTACCTTCCGCGGCACGGGGGAGAGTGAAGTTTTCAAAAACAGGCTCCCACAGAACATTGATACGTAGGTACCTCGATAAGTTTTGAGACAAGAAATACTATACAAGATAATAACAAATTTTATTTTAAACTTTTTGAAAATACTCTTCTTCATTCTCTATGCAAAGTTCCATTCGCCTTAACCAACTATTAAAGCACATTTTTAGCAGTCATGATCCGAAAGGTTCGAAATTGCGACTTCTGCACACGAAAATGTTTTCCCTTTTATTTTTTTCCTTGATTATCGGGAACAAAAAGAAATCACAGGGAACTAAATTAGGCCAGTACGCTGGATGGGGCAAGGTTTCAATTCAACCCTCAAGAAACGCCTTAGTTCTCAGGGATGTATGTGATGAAGGGTTGTCGTGTCGTCTTTGCTCTCCTCTCGCGCAGAGCTTAGAAAACTTTCGGCAATGCTAAAAATGCTGTTGTATACCATTCCGAGTTAACAGATCTATGATTTCCCAACATTGTAGTCGACACATGCCCGCTGCGAGAAAAAAAACTAGTCACAATTTTTTTACTAACGTTACGAGGTCTTTGCCATTTTCTGCAACTTACTTTCTGAAAAGACCCATACTGACGACTGTCTCTTATTTTCCGGATCATGTTGATAAATCCACGTTTTGTCGCCTGTGATGATTTCCGAAACACATCTTGACGTTTCATTTTCAAATCGTAGACGCAATTCGCGGCACCAATCCATACGGGCCTGATTTTCAGTTTCTAAGAGCAAACGCGGGATCCAACGACAACAAAGCTTCGTCACTTCCAAGATGCTGATGACAAACAATGTTAACGCTCCCCGAACTAACGCAAAGAATCTTCTCGATGCGAACATCGATATTATATTGGTCTAACTGTAGTTTGTGGGCGACTACTTCTATGGTCATCTTCGAGGTTTGTTTTACCACTTTTAAATTCACTGGACCATCTAAATACTCTTGCTCGAGATGGGACAGACTCCTCGAACGCTGTTTGTAATCGTTGAAGGCTAAGTTTTTCAGTTAAACCAAATTCAAAATCGTAAAAAATCTTATCACGCAAATGGCCGCGGTTAGGCTTCATCGTTGCAAAAATCGCGGGAATCGTCGTAGTAAAATGACTGGAACAACAACAATCATGGCTACATTCTATTTTTAAATGAATTTGCTTTTTAAAAATATATAAAATTACGAGCATCTCAAAACTTATAGAGTGACCTATGTACCTCACCCATCTATGGACGGAGAGTGATAATATTGCTTGACCTTGCTGATTTTTCGATCTGCCAAATAGCTGCTGAGTCACGGACCCCTCTGAAGGCATGCAGGTACTACTAGGTCCAAAACAACAGAAAGTTATATAATAGCTTATCAATACATAATTATTATAAATACTTAACCTAGCTACCCAAGTAAGAAAGAGATAGCTAATTATTTTCGATTTATCTTGAGAAATCGTGATCCAATTTGTTATATTTCTATTAGTCGTAGAAAAAAACAATTACCTACTGTTTTTTGGTCGTACGCAAAGAAAAAGAGGCTTTAGGTATTACGCAAATGCAAAAAATATGTCCCTAAATATATTTGATTATACCTATACCGCTGTAGTAGTAAACAGGTACTATTTGTCTCGATGTGTCATCTTATTTTGTAACTGAAATACTGCCATCTAATCTGAAATGAATTACTATAGTTACGTGTGTTGTTGAACAAAATACACCACCAAAAACTCCAACGTTTAGAATCGCGTAGTAACTTTGCCACAATAGTAACGTTATCGTTCTATTATTGTATTATACCTTGCCCACCTTGCCCTTACAAGCAGGTAAGCAACTGTCAATAGTGTCTATTGACAATTTACTCCAACCATTAGCAGAACCAGAAATAAACACAGAAACACTACGTAGTTGATGCATTGTGGATTTGTGGTCTTTTTAACCGAGCGAAAAAACGGAACAGGTTCTGAAGTCAACCTAAATTTTTCTGCGGTTGAGGTTATTATCGCTTTTTTAAAATGCATAGAGCATTGAGTGAAAACCCAAAAAATGTCTTTTACTTTACATATTTCTCTTAATTCTCCCATTTGTACCGCTTTTCTCCTCTGTTAATTTTCCTTGTAGTGACGGGGAAAGTTAGACTTCCCTATTGCCCAAGCTTTGCACAACGTTTATCAACAAATATCCAAATAATGTTACGCAAACAACTCTAGTTATCGATTTTCATAGAGATAAATGATAAGCCGACATTATCTTCGTTATCAGTATACTCGGTTCAGATACTACAAATTCTATGCTGCGTTTACACTGCTTTTCAATATAAATTTTTCATTAAGTTCTGTTCAAATTCTTTGATAGCTATAACGGCTTATTACTTACACAGAATTGCGACTTCACCGAGTTTTATCACAAACTTTGATCCTCTATTTCACCTCTTTAGGGTTGAAGTTCTCAAAAAATCACTCTTAGCTGACGTCTCCTGTCTAAGTAGAATGCTAAACTTCAGTATTTGCATGACCTTTCGTTTTTATATAGGGTCACAAATCTATATAAATAAAAATCATTGTTTGTAGGTTTGCTTTCTATGCGTTCCGAAATCATTGGTCAAATTGTGATGAACCTTTGGTAGGGTATTCTAAAGTAGGTTAAAGGTTGATGCAAGGTTTCCTAAGTCCTTATTCACGTCTTTATTCCGTGTTCATGGCAAGCCCGTGCGAACTGGCGCATGAGCGAGCGGGGCGTTAAAATGTCCGCCGCGCGTGCGAGTTAATGCAATTCTAAGCGCAGCTCTCCATTTGCTCGTATCATTGTAAGATTTTGACAGTTCGCACGGGCTCGAAATAAAATAACAATACAGGAATTACTAAGTCTATGCAAAAATACCTACGCATACAAAATCCCGGCCAAAGTCTATATTTAGATAACATCAAAATTAGATCCACATTCCCTTAATCCAATATTTCACACGTCAATATTGACATACTGTTTAGGGAAACAGATAGAGATATTATCTATATTATCATCACATGGATAATGATAACGGAAAATGGATTTGAAAGTAATCACGAAACTAGTGTAAACACAATAGGTAGGTATAAGATTATTCTTAAGAAAACAAACTAATTCAATGCCAGATAAAACACTGTGACTCAGAGCAAAACCTGCTCCGATTATTGTGGTACATTTTATATTGTTTTTTTTGTTGCAAAGGACTTTTGGGTGCAACAAACTAATGTGTGCCTCATTAGCATATTGTTACTCATCACAACACTTTACGAAGAAAAGCTCGATATATAAGATCTGTACACCCAAGTGCGTACCCAGGATCACCGACCAAATGTAACACCCAAATCCTGGGGATGTTAACAAAACAGCTTCGACTGCCTCTGTGGCGCGGTGGGAGTGTGTCCGTCTGAGGTCGTGGGTTCGATTCCCACACGGGACACCATTTTGTGTGATCCACAAATTGTTGTTTCGAGTCTAAGTGTACTTTGTGTCCCTGACTTGTATGTTTGTGAAGTCCCCCGCGACACAGGGCTTGTATCCTAATGCGGGAGTCGTCTTTTGCAAAAAAAAAAAAAGCTGTTACACATTTTTACCTAACTATAAACAAGGAGGTATTTACTTTTTTGTAGGCAATAGTATATACCTATACATTTTTTTCTTTTAAAAAAGATAACTATTAATTTTAGGCTCGCATCTCTATGATATGCACGAAAGTGTTATAAACCTAACTTTAATCCAGCCGAGTTACATTGACACAACTCTTAGTATGCCGCACCGCGTTCAGTGTGTTATGAGAATTCGCTCGAATTAGCAAGTCTCTCATAGTAAAATTAAATGCAAGCTAGCAGTCACCGTGTTTAGCATGTTCCATAAATCGCGTTACGTAGATATATCGCTCGTCTGCAACTAGCCTCACCTAGCAAATAACCATTGACAGGTAATGTAGGATTGTGTTCTACATGACTAGCAATCCTGTTAACCCCTCCTAAGGTAAGCTTAATGGCTTGTGTTCACGTCAGTAGTATAATGGGTAGGATTTGAACCTGCGGCCTCACGATTGTGAGTCCGATGACTTAGCCATTAGGCTACCACCGCTTCAAAAGACATTGGATTATTACCTATTAGTTTATGAAGGGACTTTACTTTCCATAAATTTTAATAATAAGATTAATACCTATTAGATGAAACCTCTCAGAAGAAAATGTCATGAATAATATTGAAATCTGATTTCAAACAGATTACGCAGTTTGAGACAAACATAATAGAGAAACATAATAACTGCATATCACACTTTGCACAGCATGACGATAGTATTTAAAAGATATTACGAACGAAGTAACAGTAAGAAACAAAGTGAAACAACAAGTTAGTCATTTTCAATGTTTTACATACTCAGTGATCTAAATAATCAATGTCGGCGCTGTATTTAGCGGTAAGATTATCTATTCTTTGCACCGATCCATTACGAGGTTAGAACACATATATCGAGACCACAGAAGGCATAATTCATAAGTATTTCACTCGAGCGACGCACACTAACACCTATATTCCAAAACGTTTCCTCAAGAATTTCTCGGCTCGACACTCAAACAAAATCTATATTCTTAGTTGCAAAAAATGTCCTCCACTTACTCCTAGTCAAAACTTTTTCTCACTTGAGGTGAGGAAACAATTGTCAAACTCAAGGTACGCGGCCGCGACGTCGGGATCTACCATAAACCAGGGTCCTTAATCACGTTTTTTTTACCGTTTTCGCGGCAAGCCCGTGCGAACTGGCGCATGCGCTGTGCGCTCAGGGATATTCGCTGCCATTTCTGAGCGCTATTTACCAATAAGACAAGATTTTGACAGTTCGCACGGGCTTGTCGCGAAAACGGAAAAAAGAACGTGAATTCTGACGGAAATGTCTTAAATTAAGGGTGGTAGATAACGTTTACAGAAATAAGTCCTCCAGTACGCCCCAATTCAGCATCCATATGCGATGTTTTATGTGCATCAAGAGCGTTTTCTACATAGGCGTTTCAAGGGTGTTGCAATTCACTAAACAACGGTCAAATGTGTACGTTTTTGTAATTTGGGGGGGTTTCAACCTCCATATTCTCCCCCATAGTTTTCTATGTAGGTTGTCTTCTGTACTCTTTGTACCTATTCTGTGGTTAGAATTTATTATCTTTATCTGATGGACTTAATTATAATCGAGTTGAAATACTCGGCATGCAAATGTTCATAGCTGTCGTGAAAATAAGAGAGAGTGTGCATTGAAGCAAGCGATGCTAACTATGATGTTGAATAAAGACCTCCTAGACTGTACGGATGGTGGTCACTATGCCATCATTATCTGAAATATTGTGATTTGCATTTGGTTTTTGAATACTTAAGGACCACATACTGTTTTTTAGTTTGGTGTTATATGTGCTGTCAATACAAGAATAAAATATTTACATAGCATAAAATAAATTCAGTTTGTCGCTATGTAGGTAGGTACGCCTAAATCTTCTAAACAGTGCAACGAATCTAACATATTTCAGATAATTTCTTTCGATATTACTTAGTACAGTACATACAATATTGTGCAAAGCCCAAGCGGGCCGCTTTGTTCGTATTTCCACTATATATAAGTGGTAAAAAGTCCAAACAAAGCCCAAAAGGCCTCTTAATAATCTATAAAACCAACTCTGAGGTATATTTTTAAATGCAGAAAAATGTACGTGTAAGTAGGTACTTATATTTTTCTGCATGTAATCGTATGTATATAATAAATGTATCTATCGTTGTGTAGATGTCAATGGTAGACTCAACAGTGTGTTTTTCATTCAGACAGCTATACAGAGTGCAGGGCCGGATTAACCCTATCAGGGCCCCTAGGCAATGCAATTCTCGGGCCCCTTTCCTTTACCCTTTTCTTACTTCTTAAAATATTTTTTTTCTATTACAATTGTTGAGTCGATCAGATCGACTCCTTTGGTATCCTGTTACTTCAATCTCATAAGTGATATTGCAACAATAACTACAACTATAGCATCACCTCACATGCCTGACACATGGCTTTTTGCTTTCAATGAAATGATCATAATGAATGGGTTATAGATAAAGTTAAGTGATGATCCAGGTCTCATGATGGAGCATGAAAGAGAAATGAGACGCAACGCGGTTATTTTCAATGTATTCTTGTTAAATGCAATAAAATTCAACAAACGAAAGAAAATTGTTTTGTGAAGCACAATAGGCTTAAATAGCAACTCTTCTAACTTTTTTAAATACAAAATCGTTTAAACATCTTGCAAGTTGACCTTTTCTAATATATCATTTTCAATCGTCATTATCGACAATGAATTTAAAGGTTGCTGTGATATTGTTGAACGAAGACAGTTTTAAGTGATTTTAATTTTGAAAAATTTCGTTCACCTGTGGCCTTTGATATCATCAGAATCTTACTTATCTTAGTTAACTGTCCCCGCATCCTCTAATTGTAAGAGGAAGTTCTCGAAATGCACCATCTCGTTTATAAACTCGGGCTCAATGTCCTCAAAATAATGTTCACAAATTTTGTACAAGCCTCTTTAATTTCATCGTTGGACTTTGTCAAGAAATCTATTAGAAAGCCAAACAGAGAATACATTTTTTGATAAGCTTCTAGTCGCCGCGACAATTCTGCATGTAGTATGTCTAGTACTGGCATCTGACTGCCTCTGTGGCGCGGTGGGAGTGTATCCGACTGCTACGCAAGAGGTCGTGGGTTCGATCCCCACCCAGGATAAAACTTTGTGTGATGAGCACGAAGGTTTATTTTGTGTCTGGGTGTTATTTATCTATAATATGTATGTATTTAGAAATGTATAGGTAAGTATGTTTATCAGTTGTCTGGTTTCCATAGTACAAGCTCTGCTTAGTTTGGGAGCAGTTAGCGTTGTGTGAGTTGTCCAAAGATATTATTATTATTATTATATTATGATATATATGTTTCAATTTTTAACTTTCCTCCGAGCACAACTTCTTCTACAGATCCGTCATCGTAATACCTTTTCCTTCTTCGCACATGCTAATTTTCATCACTACCTATATTCGGTATTAGTTTTCTCATTCGCTGTTAAAGCAAAAAAATCTAAAAGCGGTTTTAAAAGATCGACTGCCGTTCGAATTGGTTTTTGTAATGATATACTGACTCCATTGATTCGATCCTGTATGGCAGCCCAGAATATTAACATTACTACATTTTCCTTTTTTCGGAATCATTTAATAGACATCTAGCCTCGTAAATTGCTTGCGATGTCTGAGTATTATCATCAGCAATAGACTGCAAAGCTTTTTGAAAACTCTTATAACCATTTGACAAAGTCTTAATCGCATCGGCTCTTGCACACCACCTCGCGTCGGACATTTTTTTCAGAACTAATGAGGAGGATTGTTTACAATTATTTCTTTTTTGAGATGTTGAAGCATAATTGCCCAGCGATGAGTTGACGCTGAAAAAATGTTATACAGTTCCTGTACAAATCCAAAGAATGAGATTGCTCCAACGCAGCTCTCCGCAGCACGTACCAACCAAATTCAATGAGTGCGCTGCACATGGAACGTAGTGTGCGAGGCGATTTTTTTTTTTAATATCCGCCTGTCGACCATTGTAACAACCAGACATATTTTAAGCATTATCGTAGGAGTGACCTCTTGCATTGTTTATATCAATGTTATTGTGATTTAAAAAAAATAAATTGTAACAGCTAGTTCTTCTCCTTTGTGACTTACAATAGGAATAAATGTGAGAAAACATTCTGCTACTTCTCCATTTGACGAAACGTATCTCAGCATTACAGTCAACTGATCGGTATGAGATATGTCTGGAGTCGAATCGACACTTGTTAGGAAATATTTAGCTTCAATAATTTCATTAACAATACATTTTAATACCTTACTACCCAATATTTTAAATTAGTTCCTCGCAAATCGTTCAAGACAAATATGATTGTCTTCCTTTTCCAACACTACCATATTTGGCCAAATGCGATCGAAGAAACGGATCGTACTCCGCGAGTAGTTCTAAAATTCCCAAATAATTGCCATTATGTTGAGACCAAACAATTTCATCATCGACACGAAATGGTAATCCACAAGATGATAAAAATTTAATCACTGAAACTCTTTCTTTGTTGAAGGCGATTTCCAAAGAGGTGTCAATTCAGCCGTGAATACGCTGTCTACTAATCAGTGTCTGTACACATTCTCGGTGCGTTGCACTATTCTCATGGGCTTGTATGCCATGCGATACATGTTTCAAACAGAAAATCCTGTTTTAAATTGCGAATGGTTTATAACTCCACCAAAAAGAACACACGAAAAACAGTATACTTTTCCAGTAGATGGCGAATACATCAGCCACTCTCGTTTAATTTTACCACCACTTAAGTTTCCGATAAAACATTGATTGAGAAATTCTTAAAATCTTTTGTTATCCTCGTATTGTCGGCTTGAAGCAGAAAAATCACACTCAAAGTGTTGAGATTCGTTAGGATCATTATTTAGTACACCAAAAATCTTGAATGTCATTCTGGTAGTCTCTCTTTCGCTTTTTCGTGTCCTAACATTTAAGTTTTTTATATAAATTTTTGACAGAGCCGACCCCTATTTTGCGTAATCTACCTTTAAACATGTGAATGACGTAACATAAAATCTTGCAATCAATTTATCAAACTTACTTACTTACTTGATAACTTAAGTTATTGAAGTACACTCGTTTTTCGTCTCGCCGAATTTCTCAAGTCAAGTCTTTATAAAAAAAATCTAGTGATTCAAGTTCGTAAGTTTTTACTTTTAGATTTAATTCACGGTCGGAAAACTCACAAATCGCAATTACAAAAACTTTTCATCTTAAAGTACCTACAACACAACTACGAATAAAGGATTACCCAATGTAAGTGAAGTATTTTATTAGGTACCTATGTACTTATCAGCCGACTACACGCCGGCGCCGGCTGCGTT
Organism: Herminia tarsipennalis; assembly: GCA_945859575.2. Taxonomy (NCBI): domain Eukaryota; kingdom Metazoa; phylum Arthropoda; class Insecta; order Lepidoptera; family Erebidae; genus Herminia; species Herminia tarsipennalis. Next base: position 13,546,951 of record OX243846.2, on the reverse strand, counting down.
CCGAATTAACCCATACCTTACCTATATCCTCAAATACATAATTTTTTAGTTTTACTACGTATGAAGCATTTCATCAACTGACAACATATGTGGAAAAAAAAAAATATTGAGGAAGTAGGTATACAATTTAAAAAAAAAAAAGTCAGTTCGATGAAACGTTTTTTTTTCAAGCGTGCACGGGGCCCCTAGTTGACGCTGGGCCCCTAGTTGACGCTGGGCCCCTAGTTGACGCTGGGCCCCTAGGCAGTAGCCTAATCCGTCTTATGGATAATTCGGCCCTGACAGAGTGATATGTAATATTCTAATAACCTCCCGCTCGTGGCTTCTTTACCTAACACTTGATAATTTTGTAGTGTCAATTTCGAAAAATATTTAATATATTAACCCTTAACCACCTACCACCTGTTTTCGGAGTTAATGACCTTAACCACCTACACACTATTTTACTGGAGTAAAATTATTCTTTATAGTGAGGTAGATTCACATTTCAATAACACCGGGATTTTACAGACGTGTGGTAGGTGAATGTCTGACAAAAGTAAGTGGTAGATGGTTAAAGGTTCATTAATTTGAATATTTTTTAAACTGATATTATGAAGTGATTTGGTGCAATATTATGAAGCCACGAGCCAGAGAGAGTGAGGTTATAAGTATATTAAAAATATATTACAAATCACCCTGTATTTGTCCCTTAGTTTTGCGATTCAAACCAACTCAGAACAAATATCTCCAACCGCACCACTACCTAATCAGAAATTCAGATTTGAACAAGACAGACCCCCCAAAAATAAAAAGGTTAAACCCCATGGTTTGTCCCATTATTTTAGAGATTGAATGGTTTTAAATGTAACTTTTTTGCGACATATGGTCTAGGTATTTGAGTGTAGGTATAAATAATTTACTTCGATGGCGCTGCAAATAGATTTAGATGTCTTTAATCAAAGCCCAGCACGCGACGCTTGTCAATTATATTAATGTCTTTATTCCCTATCGTACTAGAGTACCGTATCAGACTGTCTAGAAACTCCTTTAGTCGCCTGTCAATATCTTAAATAATAAGAACCTCTCTATAATTAATTAAAAGATCTTAACTAAACCCACGCGAGCCCACTTTTTTCTCCCACCTTCAACTAAATAAATGGGCATCTTCATAAAGATTTGATCTTTATCCTACGCACGCTATTGTCAAAGAACACAAACGTACAGAAGGTCGGCTCACAGCTCAAGAAAAATACACGCACACATAGAAACGTACGGCGATATCAACGTCACAGATTACTTGCGTACAGATGGAAAGCTTCACACAAAACACTCTTGATGCACGCACTCATAGATATCGTCACAGACGTGGATAATTGGAACGAAAAGGACCAGAGACAGTGCGAGTGCCACGCTCACGTGACGCAGTGCAGTTGTTCGTTTTGTGCGCCCGTGTTTGTTTAGATATAAATGTCACGGTAATGAGCATTCCTTTTGTACTTTATTTATATTATACTTTCTTTATTTTATGTCAATCGACACTACCGAGTCACCGAGATCTTCGTACATGTGCGTCTGGTATGTGTGAGCTTGTTTTCGCTCGTTGTAGGGAGCCGACCATCTGTATCTATATTATTTAAACTATTGTGTAATATTAAACTCAATTGAAAGTGTATTTAAATATATACGACGTTCACGCTCTTCTTCATTTGTGGGTAGAATAAAAATGGAAAACAATCGTGCATATAATTAATGATGATACTTTCAGTTTAGTTTTTTTAGTTATTTTATTTACTGCAAACAAAATGGCAGCGCTTAGCAAACTATATCAAGTTTTCACTTCGTCTCTACCGCAATGTCAGTGCGTCCTACCTGTTATGATCTACGGTGCCGAGAAGTGGACACTTACAGTTGGGCTAGTTCACAAATTTAAAGTTACGTTGCGGGCTATGGAGCGAGCTATTCTTGGTATATCTTTGAAGGCTAAAACTAAAGTTACAGACATAGCTCATAGGTTAAGCACGCTGAAGTGGCTACATATATGCTGGCCGTATCTGCCGAAGGGCCGATAACCGCTGAAGCAAACAAGTCCTAGAGTGGAGACCGCGACTTGGTAAACGCTAAGGTAGGACGGTTGGTCGCCGAAGATAAAGCAAGTTCCGGCGGCCTATCTGTGAAGGCGGCGAGTTGGTGCACGGCCGATTTTTTTGTGGGGGCAGGTCCCACACTACCTCCAGCATCTGCCCCGGGTGCTGAAGGTTTGCGTTAGGCATTTTTTACGGGCATAAAAAAAGGACTGTTCCCAGCCAGGTTGACCGACGACCTAAATAAGGTCACTGGGATAGACTATATGCGAGAGGTGGAGAACCGGGTGTAGTGGTGATAATAAAGAGAGGCCTATGTCCAGCAGTTCACCGACACGGGCTGATGATGAGGAAGCAAAATTTAGTCAGAAAGATTGATGACATTTGAATTTCAACTATGACTTGCCACACAATATTTTATGGATCACATAAAATGGTCTCCCATGTGGTTATTGAACACAGCAGTCGTACAAACAAGTGTGTTTGTACGACTGCTGTTACTGCATTCTGTTACTGCATTCAGCTGTCGATGTATGTCTGCCTCGGTTGGGCAGTGGCCCAACCGAGGCAGACATACATCGACAGCTACAGTCAGCTACACAAGTTTATAACATTAACAAATATTGAAACCATCTCATCTTGGATGTGGACCCCTTTTTGGGTATATGCCTCCTCCAGCTCTTTCCAGCTATCTCTATCAATTGCTTTTGACATCCATTCCACCCCCATGACAGCTATGAGGTCTAGGGGTAAGGATAGAATCATTAAATATATCCCGGGAACAATTTGTTTGAAGCAAAATAGCTTTCGTCAAACGTGATTAAATTTACACTATTTTTTTCTGATCTGGTCAACGTGGGTATAAAAAAGTGAGAATTAAAAACATTTTTACAAAAAAATAAAAACCGACTTCAAAAAGAAATATAAGGTAACTAAAAAGCAAAAAATAATATAGGTACTACAGCAATAGTTAAACATTTAGATCATATATATGTTATCAGTTGTCTGGTTTCCATAGTACAAGCTCTGCTTAGTTTGGGACAGATAGCGTTGTGTGAATTGTCCCAACATATTATATTATTATTATATGTAATATAAAAGTGATTTCTATTCAGATGAACCTTTGGGCGGGTAGACATACAGATAGCAAACATGTTCATGTTATGTCTATTCATTATGACAATAGCCGATGCCTTTAGCAGAGCTATGGGCGAAACCAACTACATAATACCTAAACATTTTTGAGAATGGGTGAAGGTTTGTTGCTCTTTACAGTTTGTTATCTTAGATTTTTTCAGTACTATAATTTATGCATCTGAGTAGCACATAGGCTATAAAAAACAAACTTAACGCGAGTAAAGCCGTGAGGAAAGCCTAGTAAACAAATAAACGCCTGTCATTCCTCATGCGAGTCACGGGTCAGGTATCGCTGTATCGGTCAGAGCATTCAGCGTTCCGTTAAGCAGAAAATTAACGCTTGCGGAGAATTGAGCTTGATGGCAAGTGCGATGAACTCAAATCCAGACCACCTGCGTCTTTGTTTTAAAATGTATGATCCTGAAGTTAATAAAATATTCTAAGCTAAGTATAACACTTAATTTTTTAATGTTAAAAGGTCGGTGGTGGATACAATCTTTCGGGCCAAATCAATTCCGATCATCGGAAACAGTTTACAAATAGTCTTATGTCTAAGATAACCGGGGTTTTAAATTTGTAAACATTGATCCATGAGCTACTTTCTTCTCATAAGCTTTACACTAGGAACTGCCGCCTAACTTCATTTGTGAAAATAATTGTTATTTTACTATTAAATAACAATTATTTTACCTAAAATAATTTATATTATTTTACTATTTAGTTGTGTATTAATTTGACGTTTTCAAAAAAATATTATAAATTACACTTGTTTTACGAAATAAATAATTCTTTGAAGTTTTATTATACGTACTATCGTCTTAGTTAGTAAACTGTAATAATTCAAAAGTCAATTTGCTCTATGTAACACAACATTTTCAGTAAAACAAGAATAATTTTACTAAATTGCATTGTATCAAATAAATTACCAAAGACAGTATTGTTTAAACAGAGTCTAAACAATAGCAGACAAATGTTTCTAAATTATTATGTATTGTCTACTACAGAGTGCAAAAGAGAAAAAAGGGCTAGTATTTGATATAGTAATAAAAGATACAGCGAGTGGCAGGTAGGTAGATATAGACTTTATTAAAATTACTCCAGCAAGTAACTGCATAGCAAGCAAGCTTTTGGTTAAATGATCGCAGAATATTAAGTTTAATTTACTTTTATATCTCTAGCCTGTTGGTGTAGTAGTTAGTGACCCTGACTGCTAAGCCGGAGGTCGTGGGTTCGATCCCCACCCAGGATAAAACTGTGTGTGATGATCACGATGGTTTATTCTGTGTCTGGGTGTAATTTATGTATAATATGTATGTATTTAGAAATATGTATATGAGTTGGCTGGTTGACATAGTACACGCTCTGCTTAATTTGGGATCAGATGACGTTGTGTAAGTTGTCCCAAGATATTATTATTATATTTGCCTTAGCACCTACTTATTTATTCATCCGTAAAAACACGTTTTGATTCAGTTAAATTTAATTAAGCTACAATTAATTATAAAAGGAACCATGCCCAGGGGCCCCAATTTTTAGATATATTTTAGTCTTATTTAGTGTTCGTTTTGAGTTTTAATTAATTACCTATATTGTTTTTAAACTTCATGTACCTACTGAAATAAATAGTGAATAAAGAAATATTCTAACTTTAATATTATACTACAACATAGAAATTATAAATACATATTAGATTTGAAATATACATATTAGATTTGAAATCGCAATAAACTATTATTTTTAGAACAGTATAGAGATTTCTAGATTATTTATAGGTATTATAGAATTCTTCGCTTATTATCCTAATCATTCGTATAACGTAGGTGAAAGGGTGAATAAATGATTGTCTTTGACTATGTAAAGTAATATCATACTTGTACTATCATCTTTACATAGTTTGAGACAAACTCCGGTGCGTAGTTTAGGTGTTACTTACGCTTAGATCTTCTAAGAGAAATTGACCAACTAAAATCTGTTCGAAAAAATTTTTACTTTGGAAAATATTTTTGGCAGTTACTTTTAATCGTTTTTTGGGTGCCGTAGTCGAAATGGTAAAAAACCGAAACCTTAATAGTATTGTTCTGTCCGTCCGTCTGTCTACCTGTCTGTCTGTCCGTCCGTATGTCACAGACGTTTTACACAACCAATTTTGATGTAGCTTTGAACATTAGTTAGTCAATTTCTTTCGGTGACTGCAATGTATAATATAAAACATGCTTATTATGTACAAAGATAGTGACCACTGTACAAATATCCGTGTAAAGCCGGGGCAGGCCGTTGGCCGCTAGTAGCTAGTAACAACAAAAAATCTACGAAAACAGTGCAACACTCAGTTTAAATTTACATCTCAGGTAGATAATATTTTATTCTTAAATGCTCCTACACTATTGTAAGTATTGTAATCTTTAACTGCTGTTTATTAAACGTAATGAATCGTGAAGAAGTTTTCTCAATATATCCCACGAGTCCTAACTATTGATCAGACGAAAGTATGCGGAGTTAAACCTATATTTATCGTTGGTCGAAACCGGCCAAACAGCCTTGCCGGCTGTGGAGGCCGCTTTTTGTGCAACTCGACGATCGCTACATATACCTAAAATTACATAGCTATATAGATTTTCAATGATAAGTAAGGTAATATGGTATTTTATATGAAATGAAAACGAATTATTAAATGCAAGAATTACAATAAAATAAGTAAGTACTTACTTGTTGTTAATATTTAAAAAAAAATCTTTAAATATTAAAGACATCGCCTCGATTTCTCTTAGAGCCCATCATCAGATTCTTTGATGACAATGGGACCAATCTGGAACAACCCTTTCATACACAAAAATATTTTTCCAAATCGGTGTACCCGTAACAAACATTTTAAAAAACACAGTCGAATTTAGAACCTCTTCCTTTTTGAAGTCGGTTGAAAAAGGATATTAGCACGTGAGTAAAATTTACAAGCTATAGTAGCTTATTTTGCGTTTTCGTCGTTATTTAATTTTCGTTTTACGTTTTCGTCGAGATATTTGTGTTGAGATGGTTTCAATATTTGTTAATGTTATAAACTTGTGTAGCTGACTGTAGCTGTCGATGTATGTCTGCCTCGATTGGGCAGTGGCCCAACCGAGGCAGACATACATCGACAAGTTTATAACATTAACAAATATTGAAACCATCTCAACACAAATATCTCGACGAAAACGTAAAACGAAAATTCAGATTACAACAAAATAAAATCATGGGGATTTAACATTTTCATGATTTTAAAGGGGCTTTAAAATCAAGAAAATGTTAAATCCCCATGATTTGTCACATTATTTATGGTTAGAATATTTGCAAATGTTAAGGGCCTTATGTAGCTGACTGTACACTGTCTAAGTTCATGATGGGTTATTCGTTTTGAATGACTTTTAAAAATAAGCTACTATAGCTTGTAAATTTTACTCACGTGCTAATATCCTTTTTCAACCGACTTCAAAAAGGAAGAGGTTCTAAATTCGACTGTGTTTTTTAAAATGTTTGTTACGGGTACACCGATTTGGAAAAATATTTTTGTGTATGAAAGGGTTGTTCCAGATTGGTCCCATTGTCATCAAAGAATCTGATGATGGGCTCTAAGAGAAATCGAGGCGATGTCTTTAATATTTAAAGATTTTTTTTTAAATATTAACAACAAGTAAGTACTTACTTATTTTATTGTAATTCTTGCATTTAATAATTCGTTTTCATTTCATATAAAATACCATATTACCTTACTTATCATTGAAAATCTATATAGCTATGTAATTTTAGGTATATGTAGCGATCGTCGAGTTGCACAAAAAGCGGCCTCCACAGCCGGCAAGGCTGTTTGGCCGGTTTCGACCAACGATAAATATAGGTTTAACTCCGCATACTTTCGTCTGATCAATAGTTAGGACTCGTGGGATATATTGAGAAAACTTCTTCACGATTCATTACGTTTAATAAACAGCAGTTAAAGATTACAATACTTACAATAGTGTAGGAGCATTTAAGAATAAAATATTATCTACCTGAGATGTAAATTTAAACTGAGTGTTGCACTGTTTTCGTAGATTTTTTGTTGTTACTAGCTACTAGCGGCCAACGGCCTGCCCCGGCTTTACACGGATATTTGTACAGTGGTCACTATCTTTGTACATAATAAGCATGTTTTATATTATACATTGCAGTCACCGAAAGAAATTGACTAACTAATGTTCAAAGCTACATCAAAATTGGTTGTGTAAAACGTCTGTGACATACGGACGGACAGACAGACAGGTAGACAGACGGACGGACAGAACAATACTATTAAGGTTTCGGTTTTTTACCATTTCGACTACGGCACCCAAAAAACGATTAAAAGTAACTGCCAAAAATATTTTCCAAAGTAAAAATTTTTTCAAACAGATTTTAGTTGGTCAATTTCTCTTAGAAGATCTAAGCGTAAGTAACACCTAAACTACGCACCGGAGTTTGTCTCAAACTATGTAAAGATGATAGTACAAGTATGATATTACTTTACATAGTCAAAGACAATCATTTATTCACCCTTTCACCTACGTTATACGAATGATTAGGATAATAAGCGAAGAATTCTATAATACCTATAAATAATCTAGAAATCTCTATACTGTTCTAAAAATAATAGTTTATTGCGATTTCAAATCTAATATGTATATTTCAAATCTAATATGTATTTATAATTTCTATGTTGTAGTATAATATTAAAGTTAGAATATTTCTTTATTCACTATTTATTTCAGTAGGTACATGAAGTTTAAAAACAATATAGGTAATTAATTAAAACTCAAAACGAACACTAAATAAGACTAAAATATATCTAAAAATTGGGGCCCCTGGGCATGGTTCCTTTTATAATTAATTGTAGCTTAATTAAATTTAACTGAATCAAAACGTGTTTTTACGGATGAATAAATAAGTAGGTGCTAAGGCAAATATAATAATAATATCTTGGGACAACTTACACAACGTCATCTGATCCCAAATTAAGCAGAGCGTGTACTATGTCAACCAGCCAACTCATATACATATTTCTAAATACATACATATTATACATAAATTACACCCAGACACAGAATAAACCATCGTGATCATCACACACAGTTTTATCCTGGGTGGGGATCGAACCCACGACCTCCGGCTTAGCAGTCAGGGTCACTAACTACTACACCAACAGGCTAGAGATATAAAAGTAAATTAAACTTAATATTCTGCGATCATTTAACCAAAAGCTTGCTTGCTATGCAGTTACTTGCTGGAGTAATTTTAATAAAGTCTATATCTACCTACCTGCCACTCGCTGTATCTTTTATTACTATATCAAATACTAGCCCTTTTTTCTCTTTTGCACTCTGTAGTAGACAATACATAATAATTTAGAAACATTTGTCTGCTATTGTTTAGACTCTGTTTAAACAATACTGTCTTTGGTAATTTATTTGATACAATGCAATTTAGTAAAATTATTCTTGTTTTACTGAAAATGTTGTGTTACATAGAGCAAATTGACTTTTGAATTATTACAGTTTACTAACTAAGACGATAGTACGTATAATAAAACTTCAAAGAATTATTTATTTCGTAAAACAAGTGTAATTTATAATATTTTTTTGAAAACGTCAAATTAATACACAACTAAATAGTAAAATAATATAAATTATTTTAGGTAAAATAATTGTTATTTAATAGTAAAATAACAATTATTTTCACAAATGAAGTTAGGCGGCAGTTCCTAGTGTAAAGCTTATGAGAAGAAAGTAGCTCATGGATCAATGTTTACAAATTTAAAACCCCGGTTATCTTAGACATAAGACTATTTGTAAACTGTTTCCGATGATCGGAATTGATTTGGCCCGAAAGATTGTATCCACCACCGACCTTTTAACATTAAAAAATTAAGTGTTATACTTAGCTTAGAATATTTTATTAACTTCAGGATCATACATTTTAAAACAAAGACGCAGGTGGTCTGGATTTGAGTTCATCGCACTTGCCATCAAGCTCAATTCTCCGCAAGCGTTAATTTTCTGCTTAACGGAACGCTGAATGCTCTGACCGATACAGCGATACCTGACCCGTGACTCGCATGAGGAATGACAGGCGTTTATTTGTTTACTAGGCTTTCCTCACGGCTTTACTCGCGTTAAGTTTGTTTTTTATAGCCTATGTGCTACTCAGATGCATAAATTATAGTACTGAAAAAATCTAAGATAACAAACTGTAAAGAGCAACAAACCTTCACCCATTCTCAAAAATGTTTAGGTATTATGTAGTTGGTTTCGCCCATAGCTCTGCTAAAGGCATCGGCTATTGTCATAATGAATAGACATAACATGAACATGTTTGCTATCTGTATGTCTACCCGCCCAAAGGTTCATCTGAATAGAAATCACTTTTATATTACATATAATAATAATATAATATGTTGGGACAATTCACACAACGCTATCTGTCCCAAACTAAGCAGAGCTTGTACTATGGAAACCAGACAACTGATAACATATATATGATCTAAATGTTTAACTATTGCTGTAGTACCTATATTATTTTTTGCTTTTTAGTTACCTTATATTTCTTTTTGAAGTCGGTTTTTATTTTTTTGTAAAAATGTTTTTAATTCTCACTTTTTTATACCCACGTTGACCAGATCAGAAAAAAATAGTGTAAATTTAATCACGTTTGACGAAAGCTATTTTGCTTCAAACAAATTGTTCCCGGGATATATTTAATGATTCTATCCTTACCCCTAGACCTCATAGCTGTCATGGGGGTGGAATGGATGTCAAAAGCAATTGATAGAGATAGCTGGAAAGAGCTGGAGGAGGCATATACCCAAAAAGGGGTCCACATCCAAGAAATAGAAAAAGAATTGAATTAATTAATTTATTTATATATTTTCAAATGTTGCTTATTTTTATATATTAAAAACTAAAATAATTTAATGTACAACTAAATGTAATGTTAGTGTTTAAATTTATTTTATTTCATTTTTATTTGATTTCTAATTGATAATACTATTTAAAATTAAATTATATTGAAATAATAAATTAATGTATTTTAAGGTTAATTCTAATTATTTTATTAATTCGTATTAGTAATTATTATTAGTATGTTATTAGTTCAATGATGTTACGAGATGTGCATGATTTTAATTAAGTATATTCATTTAAAAATATATAAAATGTATTAAATTAATATTTAAAGTTTGATATGTTAGTTAGTTTAAAGTTAATATATTGGGGCAAGTGCGGAACATGTGGACACTTTCTAGAATTTTGAATAAAACATTTGTTGTATCTCAATTAGTTAAGTTTCTTTTATTCTTAATATATGACATGTCTTAAGGGATAATCAGCCTTTCTTAAACTAAATTTGTAGTCTCAATATCACAAAAACTTATGAAAATAAACAACTTTTTTTTAAAACACCATATTTTTCCACAGGTTCAACTGACGAATGTACCTACGTACAATAAAATTGTACCTGGGGACTGTGTTGTACTTAGGGACGGTTCTCATTAGTTTACACAATATAAATGAAAAAAAAAAAACAATTATAGACTACTTAAAACTTCAAACATACGTGAATATACTATTAATATTTTTCTCTACTTATTTGTATGCATTACGACACTCTTCATACAAGTTTTGAGCAGATTCATCGCTATCGTCATCATTGTCTAATTCGAAGCATGTCACGCAAACGAATCTTTCACCGTCATCATCATAGTCGAAGTTTTCTCTGTGTGATTTTGGAACACAACAAATATGATAGTTATGATTGCAAAAACTACATTTGAGCATTTGGTCTTTGGAATAAGTTTTACATTTTATACATCTAACAAACTATAACTTCTCTTGTTGAATTATTTTAACCCTTTTTTCGCCAGATTTATCTTTTGAATGCGCGCTGGAAGGACCAGATTCAGAAACATTATTTGCCAAAAGAGTTGGATGACTTTTGGAGTACGACTTTGAAGATACCAGATTGTGAAAGGGTGTTGGTAGCACATGTTTTTTGAGCATCTTTTGCGTTTTTATTCTTGCCCGTTTTCTCACCTGCTTTCTTTTCAGCATTTTTTAATGCTTCACCTAGAATTTGATCTTTTTCTGGCGTGTCTGTCAAAATTCTTGGCTTTTTTCCACATTGAGCACCCTTTTGAGGACCAGCATTTTCAAACGGGCGGACGTTTGCGGTTGTAAATGTTTTTTTGGGTAAAACGACACTCTATAGGATTCGCCAGCTATTTCTGCTACGTCGTAAATGGTAATGGGTTTATCAGGATGATTAAGCATCCATCTGTCAGCGGCTTGGCTATATTGGCTTTTAAAAGGTCCAAAAACTGTTTTATCTAGAGGTTACAAATGATTGAATGTATGTGGAGGTAAAGTCAATAAGATAATTCCATTCTCTGGCTTTGTCAATTATCTCAATGGAGATATGAGTCTCGTGATTGTCCATTATTATAAGAACTGGATTTCCTCTTGTTGGTTTAGATAATTTAATAAAATGATCCAAGAACTTTTTAAAAATCGGGCTGTTGACCACCCTGATTGATTCGCCACACCCAAAGAACCAGGTGGAGCTCCTTTTAACATGTTTTCTTTGTAGAAAACTTGTGGGAATATGAAAATAGGAGGCATGGCGTTTCCAAGAGCATTTATGCAGCCTATCATTGTGGTATTCACTCCTCTTTCTCTTGAAGTCATTTTCCCTAGCTGGCGAATCTCTTTAGGAGCCAACACTTTGCCTGGCTTGTAGACAGTGGAGATCCTAGTCTCATCAACATTATAAATTGATCCTGGTAGAAAGTTGTATCGTGTCATTACCGATTTTAGATTGTTGAAGAAATCAATTCTGTTAAAACTAGTTGCTTTCGCTATGCTCGTTGGTTCGGGTTTGCGAAGATATAGTTCCGGAAAATGAAGTCTAAAACTACGGAGCCATCCGGTTCCTGCCATTTTGTGCTTTTTCCAGTTAGCAGGCAGATTTGTTTTCTCTTTAGAAACAGCGTACTGCTAAGCCAGCTCTCTACATTGTTTTGTATTTAAGCCTTAACTTTATATTTAAAAATGGTTGACTTTGGTAGTTTATACTTTTCAGCTACTTTTGTTACCGAATTGCCACTTTTTGCTTCTATTACGGCAGCTGTGAGTGTATTGCCCGGATACACTCACAGCTGCCGTAATAGAAGAAATATTCTCTTTTTTTTAAACCAGTTTTACTCCGAGGCACTGAAAAAATTAAACAGTATTTTTCAGTGCCTGGTTGATCAGATTTTGTAAGTAAACAATATGACACTATTGTACCGGTGGACAGTCCACAGGTACACTCATATTTTTGTCCATAAGCACAAATTCAGACATAAAAAATTAAAAAGATTTAACATTGACGATAAAACAGACTTACAGACAGGAAAAAAGCACTAAGTAAACAATAAACAACATAGATCATATTGCAAACATTATCAAACTGATATCTTATGTACTTTTACGGTAAAATTCAATTAAATTACGCAAAATAATTTACTTTTTGGGGCAAAAAAATGTCATAGCCGGCTAAAGCACAACCACACAGAAAACAAAGATGGAGACACGTCAAAACTGTCAACCATAGCCAAAGCTTTACGGTCGCGTATAAATTAAATTTTTAGGGTCACTAGTTTTGTCGGAATCGATAGTGTCCACAGGTACAAGCGTCCATAGGAACAGCACTTGCCCTTTATGCATGATTAAAATATGTCAATAAATGCTTTATAATTATAATTATTATTTATCACTACCCCAAGTACTTATTTAAATCCCTTCAAGCGTTTAAAGGTTATCATGGAGAAATAAACATACATAAAATAAACCTGAAACTAAACTCCTTTTTTAGGCCAATCGTGTAAAAAGAGGTATTTACGAAATATGTATATATAGAGTTATCTTTTGACAGTCTTCAGGACTGTCAACTGGTAGAGCCTGTTTATTATTTCTCGTGTGGTCTAAAGCCAGGACTCAAGGAAAAACTTAGATTTATGTAAAGTGGGAAAATACATTTAATTATAATTACATTAATACAAATAATTTCTAGGTTAATGCACTATAGTGTGAGAGGAATAATTTATTGATTGTATGATTGTAGCATAGGTGTAGTCAAATGTAGGTACTTACCTACGTAGGTACACATTTTTTTCTTCATCTTTTTTATTTTAATCAAAACCAAATAGGACGTATCTAAGTGTAAAAAACCAGGCAAGAGGGTAGTGTTCTGCAGCCATGAACAATTGCATCAGCAGAAGAGCGTATGTTCATGGCAGTTACGCCATTTTGTTGAGAAACCCAGTTTTTTGGCAATAACTCAAAGACGGTGTATCCGATCTTATCCAAAATATTTTAAAGTAATTATTAAGCGCTATCTTTGTGATTTTTTCCATATTTTTTGGTTACACGGTTCAAAAGTTAAGGATTATGCAACTTTCGGAGCGCGATTATTTCCAAAAATATTCACTCAATCAAAAAAGTTTATTAGAAATCTTAAAATGTTTTGGAAAGAACTGTCGAATGATGTGCCACACGTTGATATTTGCTGATTTTTTTTTCCGTTTCTGTTACATATATGGAGTGCCTCCCCTAAAAATATTTATAATTATTATTTAGCTATTAAACTAAGTAGCGGCTACTACAAGACACCTTTTCACTTAATTTCATCAAGATTCATTAAGTAGTCTTTGAGTAAAATGCCTGTGACATACGGACGGACAGACAGATAGACAAACAAGCAGGACGAAACTATAAGGGGTTTTTTTTTTCATTTTGACTACGGAACCTTAAAAACATGCGCTAATCCTGTAAAGTTTAATATATATTAGTTACTAATAAAGCGTCTTCCAGACGGTTGGAAACAAACCTTCCCGCCAAGGTGACCTTGCTGGTTTACAACAGTGTAGACGGCTGTTGCAAACCAAGTACCAAGTAATTTACAACAGCCGTCTACTTGCCGTATAATTTTATTTCTAACATAAGTATTTAACCCTTAAAATCCTCTAATCATACCTTTTGTGTATTATGTAAAGCTTAATAAGGCCAGCGTAACCGAGCAGATCTAGTTAGTTAAGCAACGTTGTCACTGTCAGTTCATAGAGGGTTGATGTCTGCGCATACACTTTGGCACTAGGTATAATGTTAGTAATAATGAGATTGACTGCCTAGGCCGAAATCGTTTAAGAGTTTATTATTATTTAATTACTACGGATCTGAAAACGTTGAGGGTTGCAATCTCCAAATACCCGTAACACCGGATGAGAAGTGTGTTAATTAAGGAGTGAAAAACGTAATATTAAATTGCACTTTAGCAATTAGCTCAGGTGAACGGCCCAAGGCGAAATATATGAAATATTCTGATAGGTATATAGATATATGGCCGTCCGTAACGAATACCTCAACGTAATCATTGTTTTGTGAATTTGTTATTATAACTTAAATATACCTGCTGCAAAAATATAATACGTTAAAGCCAGGTAGTCAAGTGAAATCAAAGTACTTTACTTTATTCACTTAGGTTACAAAATACAACGCCTGTAAACGGCAGACAAAATGATTCCACATTTAATGTTCTTTTTTTATTAAACGACGTTTTCTAAATATGAAACCTGCCTAGATCGATTTATCGGCCTCAAAATCCCCTGCATACCAAATTTCATGAAAATCGCTGGAGCCGTTGTCGAGGTTCAATTATTTATATAGGGACAACGGCTCCAGTGATTTTTATATATATCTAAATATATTATACTAACTGTCCCGCGCAACTTCGTCTGCGTAAATTTTCACCTTTTTTATAATCCTATGTTACTTCTAATACCTCCAAGAATATGTGTACAAAGTTTCATGATGATCGGTTGAGAAGTTTTTGCGTGAAAGCGTAACAAACAAACTTACATTCACATTTATATATTAGTATAGATTCCCGTTTAAAGGTATATAAGATAACCCCCATTTTAATCCTATATGCTATTTTTTTCCTCCTTTAGTTTACCCCAATATTTTTTCTTAATATTTGGATCTTAATCGCGAATCAAATAGCATAATATTGAATACAATGGGTTATGCAAAGGTTTCCCAACATTTTTTGCGTGCACTTATATAAGCTCATTTTTATTTGCAACAGTTTCATGCTCTTAAATTCAATGTAATTTTTATTGTCCTGCTAAGTAACTAATTTGCTGAAAGCATGAAATTTCAAAATATCTTGTCTTTGCTCTAATTAGCTATAGAAGGGAGCTCTATGCAGATATTCGATCTTCTAACCGTAGCACTTTCGACACCCGCCCTCAGTCAATCAATGAGCCAGTTAGTTTCTCGTTTCAGGCTGCTCGTATTGAAAAAAAAAATTACACGAGTAACCAAAGTCTAAAATGAATTAGAAACCTTAGGTACCTACTTGTCTACCTACCTACAGCCAGGTAAAGCATGCGATTTGTAAGTGAAACATGTTTTCATCGTTAACAGACTATGTCGTAATAATTGTTGTGGAACAAAAACCAACGACACCGACAACTCCATCCGTCTTGTTTTCTAATAATGTACCAATGAACAATATCTAAACGTCACCAATAACCTGCAAAATGTAAAACTCTACCGAGTTCTTTACTCCTCCAAAATTGGCTCAAAAAGTTACATAAAACTAGAGCATCATAAACAGTGCTGAAGCTTGATATACATTTGACGGCTGACTTACATAATGCCTACTGCAACTAGACTAACTGAGCCACCTCAGCGGCACTAGATGGCGTATCAAACCTACTTTGATTGCGAGTCGCGACACAGCGAAGTTATAAAAAAGGTAACGGGTATACCTCTTCGATTGGTTCACTTTTTTATGCGTTTCCACCAAGTATTGTGTTGTAATATTTGTGGCTGACAATGGAAGTACATTTACCCAAGCAAGCGGGTTGTTGCGTCGACGTGGCCGCAGAGGGGCGCTGGCGGCGACGGCGCCAACACACCGTGAACAAACATTGACCAAGCACGCACTGCGCTCCGGCCTCCGACAACTTGCCGCAACATTCTTAGCGTAAAAGTTACCGTGGATGGTTTACTCTATGTAATTTGCGAAGTACGAGTTGATACTAATTTTCCCTTCGACGACAACCGTGCTACCGACTTGTCGATTAATTCGAACTCCGACTGTGCTGTATACGATGTGTTGTACTGATGTTTCCACGAGAATGTTTTCTCTGAACTCTTTGGAGATTGGAAAATTCGTGCAAAATGCAATTAGTGAGTATGACTGATTTGATTTTACTTTCAATTGGCAATAAATAAAATGATATTTTCAACGCAGCATCACCTTTCGTGAATGAAACCATTTGGTAAGTTTTTTGAATTTGTTTTTTAATCGCTCCAGAGTTAGACTTTGATTACGCGCTTAGTTAGTGCCAGCTTAAGCTGTTGCAGCTTAAACTTTTTATTAATAAAAAGTTTTAAATCAAATGCCTTACAAACCCGATTATATTAAATATTATTTTACTAAAACTTTAATATTATTTTGATAAAATTCAAATAGAAAAATGTAATAAGTATTAGGAACGTACACGCAAACTAATTCCACGTAAAGGCGACCTTGAGAGATATTTAGTCGCGACTCATGTTACAAGTCAATTTGCAAAAAACGAAACATGTAAGTAGGTAGGTACTGCTTAGGTAATTAACTGCCACCGAACCAAACTAATAAAAACATAAGAATTTAGAGAGCTATATCGGAAATTACTCTACTTAAAGACCGTTCATGTGGTGCTCGTATTATAATTATTCGTGAAGTATCCAAACAATGTGCAACGCCAATGATGCAAAAAGCGCGCGTTTAAGCGTAAACTTTACACACGAAATTCATTAACTGGAACTGATGTAAGTTATATGTACTACCTACAATCTAAAAGCCTAAAACCAACCTAGGTAGGTACGATAGTTTCTTTTCACATACGTAACACAAGAGATGTTGACCTGAATTAGATGCGGTTGCTTGATTCAAAACAATTCATTATGCACCTACTTTATTGTCGTAACAGCTAGATGTTGTTACACTATATATAAACGATAATTTTTAAATTAAAATGGTTTACACTGAGTTTAATATATTTCTGCTAGATAATTCCAATGGAAAGCATACCAAATTCAATTTTTTTAAAGGGTTTCAATCAGTTCGATTATCTACTCATTGAAATATTAAAAATGAAAGTACCTACGTACCTTATTAAACTATCACTTCAGCAGATTTCTATTTATTTGTGTGTAAAAACGATAAAGGAGCTAAAAATGCAAGTAATTGTCGTCAGTAATAACCATAATGGAGGTTACCTCACTCCTTATACCTGCTAATAATGAACAGACAATTTGGAAATATTACTGAATCACGCTATGGCGATCTATTACGCCTTGGATGAACATTCTGGTAGACTTAAAAGTGTAATACTTCCTACAATTATACTGGATTAGTCACCTCTTCCTTGGAAATGCTAAACCTTGATTACATTTTACGATTTCACGCAAATTCAATTCGCCGACCATTGCCACAATTTATAAAATGGAATCTATTTCAAAACGGTATCGATAAAATGTTACCTTTATCTGGTAACGCTTATAAAATTAAGTAATGCACCTACAAATATTTTATGTCACTATAGATGAAAATGCATCAAAGAAATGTATATAAAAGTCTGAAGAGTTTGTTTGTTTGTTTGAACGCGATAATCTTAGGAACTACCGTTGATATCTCAGGTCCAAATTGAAAAATTATTTTAATGTTGGATAGCCCATTTATCGATGAAGGCTATAGGCTAGGCTATAGGAAGGATATAGGCTATATAACATTACGCTAAGACCATTAGGAGCGGAGCATAAGTGGAAAATGTTGCCAAAACGGGGAAAATTTACGCAGACGAAGTTGCGCGGGTCAGCTAGTTAGGTTAGGTTAGAAGCGAGCTTAGCCTCTTATAGTCGAAGAGGGGAACGCCCAAAAATATAACTTTATAAAGGCTGAGCTTTTGGTATTACGTCACATTAGTGGAGTAAAGAAATACCCTTTCGTCAGTCAGCTGGATTCTTCAGCGTTTGGCGCAGAGCATGTTCATTTTTTTTCAAATAAACTAAATATATAAAACCTAAAAAATCTTTTTCATAAAATAAGTTTTACGTTTTTCAGACATGCAAAAATTTTGTTTATAATTATAATTTTGTAACCTGGCACGTCATTCATGCGTTAAAGTTGTTTTCATAAATATTGCTCCGTCTGCGAGTGCTATCGAATGTGTGATATAAAATTTAGTATATCCGGTCAAGAATATTATCAGAATCAGTATAACTCCGTAGCAGATGCTCACAGTAACGATTAAAGTCTTAAACGCCAAACGGAACTCCTCTAATGTAACGTATAATTATAAAAAAATCAGCCTATATAAAATGCTTCATTTTTTAGCGCTCTCCTCCCGGTCTAATAAACCTGTCGCCGGTTAAGTCCTAACCCTACATTAGGAAGTAGGTTTTATGCGCTTAATAACACTATACTGAATCAGGGACCCTAAACCCTTAAAAAGATATGTGTAATAAGAGTTAGGTCCTTAATTCTCTAACTGGTCTTCAAGGCCACCTTTGAGTTAGGACCATTACACTACCCTGAATCAGGATTCCAGGTAGTGTAATGACCGTTTGAGTAAGAAAGGCTGGCCCTTTACCCTGTTACATTTGAAGGGCTTTGTACCAAGCAAGTTTAATTAAAAACTTGGTGAACCAGACTTACGAACTATGTTTTAGAATGAGGAGCAAGATACAGTAACACTCAGATCTTTGCGGAACAGAGACTTGAGTGGCACTGGTGCTGCTATGGCCTGGCATGACGCTTACCGTTATGCTCAGGCTTGCGACCGGCCCATCTCATTATTTTGTTGTATAAAGAAAATAACCAATTTGAAAAAAAAACGGAATATAATTCCTAGAGTGCTTTACAAAAGTACACGTACACGAGGAGTTCTAACGCACAAAATATTAAAACATAAAGTGACCTTAATCTTGTTTTATTTAAAAAAAAAACGATAGTTAAGTAGGTACTAAGTACTTTATCCACAAGTTTAATATTTTGTAATTAAGTAAGTTATTTCTTATTTTCCGTGTTAACATCCTATTGTTCGAATAGGTAGGTAGGTACATTTATCAAGGATTTTTCCTGCATTCGTTTTGGAATTCGTTTTTTAGTATTATGATTTTAAATTAGCATTACAATATGTAATATAGCGCGCAACATTGCTTTCACTGTATTCAATGAAAAAGAGTAAAGAACTCTTTTATAACGTGGTATTTAGTATTTATCAACTGGTCAACTCTTGTCAAGAAATAATTCTGACATTGCAGACTTTAATCACAAACGTGAAACAAGTTAATCCACAGAATCACAAACAGGAAAAAATCTAGTAAAATTTGAGTAATAACTAGATGATCCGGTGTACTTCGTAAACCGAATAATTTAAATTGAATGTTATTCAATGGCAATTGGAAATTTCCATTCTAAACTAGGTACTACTTAATCTCAATTTTTCAGCTGTAGGATACACCTTTAGGCTTTTCCAAAACCAGTTCAGTATTGAGGCGAACATAAAATCAATCGCGTGTGTAGGTATGTTCCTTATTATTACTAAAACAATTAGACGTTTTTATAAATTTATAGACCGCGAATTTATTATGATTTCTCCGTGGCCTGGCTGTAAGTTGCGTTGCATACCTGAAATGTATAATAAATTTTGTTTCATAATCAATCCAATGCAGCATTCAAGTACCTACCTACCTACTTAATAATCTAAAAAGAATAAAACATTCGTTACTATTTCGATATTCGATATTCATTACTTTTTTAATATTGTCAATATCTTTCAGATTTACCTAAGTGTAGGTAGGTAGCTACTTAAACTAGCCTTTGCCGAGTATCGAAGCGCAATAAAAAGTGAAAAAAAATATTATACCTAGGTTATTTCGTTCTTCCACTGATCTCTATTGTAGGTACTAGTGCGCTGGATAGACTGCCGTCGATAACGACAAGACTTCTATTTCAATTTGACATTTGGACGGTCATTTGACAAAATCAAATGGAAGTCTGTACTTTTGTGTTGTATAACAGATTAACAACAACGGTAATTTGTCATAAGTGTCAAAAATGTGGACAAGACGGAGAAAATGTAAAACCTAAATGATTAATTACCAAAACCATATTATTTTGTTATTATACAATAAGATACTACGGAAATTTTATTGAGTTAGTATAACTAATTTATTTGTGTAGAAAATGCTATAATAATAAATAATAAAGACTAATTAAATTTATTTAACTACTATTTTATTTGTATGTTAACTCCAAAATGCATACAAAAATCATTTTTATCAATTGTATCTCAGACATACATTTTTTTTTTCATTTTATGAAATTCGTACACATTTTGCGATTGTAAGTCTCTGTTACCTACAATGTATTTTTTTTCAGCATATGTTGTGGTATGTCAATGTAACTCAGAAAAAGTCTATCAATATACATTTATATTATAATATAATCCTATAAAATGTAGCTATTCCCTCGTTGCTTAAAATTTTCAAGGTTGATTAGCTTTAAGACTTAACCGAAACCTGAGAGGTTTTTTTTATTATCTTTGACGCGCTCTCCTGAATTCGACACGGGATATGTTTAAAGTAAACTCAAAACTTTAAGAAATTGCTGTCACACTTTGTACGTGTTAGCCAGTCTAGTGCACTAGTACTACAGGTCAGTGCTTACTTAAATCTTCAAGCTCCATTCCAAATCCACTCTATCTATACTAAAATTATAAATGCGAAAGTAACTCTATCTGTCTGTTACGTTTTCACGCACCTCTAAACCGATTTAGATGAAATTTAGTATGGAAATACTTTGAGTACAGGGATATATGATAGTTTTTATCGTTTTTCTTTTTCAAAGAAAACTATAAAAGCTATCTTAGATCCCTGTAAAAACAAAATAATACATAAACAATTAAAAATATAAATTTAAAAAATAAAAAACCGCCTGCTCAAGGTCCCGTGTATAATAAATAACATGCAGTCGGACTGTCGGAGCCATTCATAAATCTCGATGAACTTAGTAAGTTACCTTCGACTGCATGATATTAATACGTAGGGGATTGTTTGATTTGTTGCCGTCTTTTTTGAGTATGCGAGTTTATTGTTTTTTTTTTATATACATATATACCTACATTTTAGTGGTTAAAGTATATGACAACTAACTTTTAACGTACTTAGCTATTCTCAAGTATTGAACTAACTAGCTATTAAGCTAACTAACTATTTTTACAGTCATTATCCTGATAATGTCTTTGATCCTGTTATACGTTTTTGAAATCCCTAAGTACGATGAGCTCTCTAATTCGATATTTACAATTCAGTATTCAAAACAACTTTTTTTGACTCTTATTGTTTTGCATGACGCTAGCCGAGTCATGCAAAAAAAACTCACAATAGGTAAACAAGTCATCAGAAATTCAGACATTTTAGATTATTAAACTGTTATAATTTTAATTTAATTATCTCTAAAAAACTGTAACAAACAATAGGTACAGTACAGCTATAGCAGACTGTTCTTATCATAAACTTAGGACATACCTATCCTAAGCCTATAGTTCTTACATAATACAATTTTACCAAATTATAGCGTTACTATAGCAACCTATTCTAATCTCTGGTCTATGATTGGATTGTTTGTGCTTGAAAAAGAGCTGAACTCCAAAAGGGTTGTTGTAGTCGGATGTAAGATTTGGATTGGGAACAGCTTGATAGTTTATATTTGTTTGTAATGGAGAAATACATGTACTTACTAGGTACTGAACTGATTTTAAAAATTGTTTCACCTAATAAAAGTTACATTACCAGGGAGTCACATCCCTGCTAATATTATAATTATGAAAGTTTGAGAGGATGTATTTGGATGTATAGATGTATGTTTGTTACTCTTCCACACAAACACCACTGAATAGATTTTAATGATACTTAGCAAATTATGCAACATGTTTATACAATATAATAAATGCGAAAGGTTTGTATGGTTTGTATGATTATTATTCAATCACGCCTTAACGGGTAAACGTATCTGAATAAAATTTGACAGAAAGATAGATAATGGTACGGAATAGCATGATAACATAATACGGAATAGTCTTCGATCATATCATGTCTAGATTCCTAATCCAGCAACTAAAATTGAAGCAAAGAAGTGTCAAAAGTACGGTCAAGTGGACGTACTTTTTGACAGGTAAAAAGCTGCAATCCGATGTTTTAGCCATAGTTGTTCTCATCAACGAGTGTCAAACGTCAAAGAGGGAATGCTTATTTTTTTTAAAGGCTTTTGAGAGAATGCTCCATCTAGACATTATATAATCAAAGCATATAATTAGTCTTTTTATCCCAGAAAAATATTCCCGTGGGATAAATTTGTTCTTCAAGTTTATGTTAAGACAGACAGACAGAGTTACTTTCACATTAATATTAGTTTGGGTAGCAGTCTAAATTTTAGTACCGATAGATTGATCTGAGAAGGCATCAAGCAAAAAGGAGAAATTTTGACCATTGTTTAATATCCAAATTTAACTTTCTTGAAACAATAAAACTTCTATTTTCATCTAAATATAAAAGATTTACATAACTTGTACGTATGTAACATTGTAATAACATTACTCACCTATAAAATGTTTCACAAATGGTACTAAAACATCCACTAACCTTATTCGAAGCTGCAATACTTCTCTTGAAGTTTGCAAATAAAATGTTAATTGGGCGAACAAAGTAATTTCATGAGCCGAATGTTACGTTGCCTTGTCAAAAATTGTTGAGTTAATTGCCTAATACCGTCTCGGTTAATGGCCACGATTGAAATCACAACAGAAACTCATTAAATTGTTTACTAGACTAATGATTTCCTTTGCCGCGTTATAAATATTTTGAAAAAAGTAGTGTAGTAAGTTTCAAAATGCTTTATTTTCTGTTGGGCTCTTTCCCTAAAACGTTTTTTTTAAGTTTACGTTGCTATAGACGAACCCATTGAAGATTTTTGGTAACGAGTGAATCGAATTGATGTTGCTGGCTTTGTATATCAACTTCATTTTTGATAGAAATTTTGTTAGCATTGAATTAGAGCAGTTCTCTAGGCCCCAGGATTCCTTGGGGTTAAGAGTTATGAGTAGTTATGAGGAGGCTAGTTTTATTTCAAAGTAAAGACTAAATAGGAGGACTCTGACCAGGGGCGCGTCCGCACAAAGTTGCAATTGACTGCTCAGTGAGATTTCATAAAACCAAATTAAACATACTTTATCAAAAATACAATTACGATTTGTTTTAAAAAAAGTGTTCATGAGAAGAAGCTGCCAAGAAACTCATGGGCTACTCTTTTCAAATCATAAAGTTCTTGTTTACAGTAATAATTTTATTGAAGTGTGTTAAGTGGATTTGGGGTCGTTTCGTTCAACAAGGCTAAATAATAATACTTTAGTAACTCTAACATTAGTAAATATAAACATATTCAGCAAACACAGTATCTACTTCACTTCTTACAAAGTAAATATAATCCTAAAGTACCTACATTTGAATAGCCTGTGAGAGAAAGCAGTTCAATCCCAAACGTTTTTGTCTTCCATTTAATCAAATAGTGAGTATATACTCGTAGTAACTTTCATACACATTTTTTTCTTAATGGCACACTTAAATTTATTACGATTTAATTTTTGAATATCGCTGTAATCTGGGGAGCCCGTGTAACTGATATGGCGGTAGCTACGACCCTAACTCAGATCCTACTCTCTGGATCCACCACTAGTTGTAGAAGCTCCCATGGGCTAGATTAGGTCTTTAAAGGCAATCTCGATAATGTGACCGTTTCCAAAACGATTGAAACGAAAAGCAAGTTATATAATAAATATTAATATTTATTTATACCCAGCTGTCTTTCGTGCGAATTTTTTCAGCCGGCCGCAGCCCGCGGCCGGAAGATCATCAGCTTTTTTCTTAATAGTAATTTAGGTATTTTTATGTAGGTATCTGTTCATCTCGAGTTTATCTTTGAATTTCACTTCCCACGGGGCTCTGTAACTTTCACTTTAGTGTTTTCACACAATTCATGTCTCATTGTTCCTATGAGGGTGAGTGATAGTAATTACAATCTGGACAGTTCCTCCTTAATATTGAAGTTTTTTATAACACTATTTTTAGTTTCCAAAGGGTGCCTATATAATTTAAAAGATGATGAGAGATATCAAATTATAGGACGGGGGTGTAGATAAACAGAAATGTGTAATGGTGAAAAAAAACGTCTCATTGTAGTGTTTCGATGTGAACGGCAGCGTTGAATTAAAACTTTCTCAAGCAAACAAATAGCAATTTTGTAAGCTCTTATTGCTGTTTTACACTCAATACAATTTATTGATCGATGCAAACATCTAAATGATTAACCTTGTGTATACTGCTTACATATAAATAACAAGAGCTTATTTTTTTTACCTTATGTGCCATTTCCTACCGTAGGTTTGTGATCATTATGGCGATATTAATGTTATCCACCGCCGTTCTAAAAAGGGATCAGTTGCTAACTTTTTTAGTGTTACAGTCATAATCATGTTATACCTTTTTAAAATGCTTAAGATGAGCTCTTTATATATTATAGTAGTAGCCCCATATTGCAGTATTCAAAAACAAACTTTTTTTTTCACACCTCTTTATTTTGACATCTCACAGCCGCCATGTTTGGTTTTTTTTAAACGTCACATAAATATGAACACCTGGGCGAACAAGGCGAATCAAAAAAAATAAAACCCACAAAAAGATGGAAACAAGATCCATCTTTTATGTGGGTTTTTTATTTTTTTAATTTATTTTTTATTTAACACATTTAAGTAGTTGTAGGATGTGACAACTAACTTTTATTAATTTTAATAAACTAACTTTTATAAGTATTGAAAATTGAAAAAAGAATGGTTGCGAATTAACTTTTTTAGTATTACGTCATAATCATGTTTTACCTTTTTGAAATGCTTAGAAAAAGCCCTTTAATTTGATAGGTACCCATATTGCAGTATTCGAAACAACATTTTTTTACATTTCTTTATTTTGACATCTCACGGCCGCCATATTTTTTTTTTCATTTACTTATAGGGTTCAATAATCATAAAATATACAGATAAATACAAGGAAAATCAATATGATAGTAGGTATGTACTTTTTAACCGAGTCGTCTCAAGAATCGAAAGAACCGAAAAAAAACAGATAATCCATTTCTGGCTTGAATTTGGAACTGAAAAACCTGGTCACTCAAAACAGGACCGGTTCTCGACGCCCTAATTATAACTTTATTCTTTTGTATGTTATTTTCAATTAAACGAACTTTTATTATTTAAACCAGACAATGTCTTTAATAGAACAATTCATTCTCACATCAGCAGAGCATCTTCACAGTGTTTATCAACAGCACTTTAATTAAACTACACACATTTATAAACTTAACACCTACTTACCTAAATAGGTAATATAATTATGAGAATTTTAATTTAGGCAAAAAATAAGTAGGTAGGTATCTAGGGATGTAGCTACCGCCGTATCAGCCATAAAGATAGGGCCCCCAGACTGCAGGGGTTAGCAAATCCAGCATTCCATGTGCCAGCGGTAAACTCACTTAGTCCTTAAGGACTTTAACCTTTGGGCACCAGATCCCCAACAAATTAAGATACCATTCCCGTTTAAGCCGGCGTAGCTTGCCATAAACGGACCTCACTGAACTGACAGTTTTTATAGTAGGTACACACACTCAGTCTTCACATAAATTAAATATTGTTCAGCTAAAACTGACATTGATATTAGAGATCGTGTGTAGCCACTTTAATATATTTTCGTAAATCTATAGAAGTGTTTACACTGGTAACACAACTTACTGACTTATAATGTGGTGGTTATAATGTACCTTGTTTGTTTGTTTGTTTGTAAGAGAGAAAAGGTGATTTGGAAGAATGTTGAACATTTCAAGCAGAATCTCTTCTCTAGATATTTCAATGTCTCTTTACAAACGTACCATAAGTAGCAATTTGGCTGCTGGTTGTGCAACACTAACAGGTTTTGGAATATTCATCTAATAAAGCTATTATAATGTAAGTAGGTACTTATCTACTAATTAGGTAATGTGGGGAGTTCCCCGACCAACCTTGTTGTTACTCAATGTGGGGAATTCCCCGACCAACTTTGTTTTAATCTACCCGCCGATATTATTCGGTAGGGATTATGGCTCGCATATTCTGTGTATACTCCAGTTTCAAGTTTATTTTCTTTCTAGTTTTCTTCTATGAATCACAAAGTCTCGTTCTTATCCAGTTATCACGTATTTCAAGCATAATTTGCACTCGTAGAATATATTTGTTCTGTGATTCTACAGGTTAAACGCGGAGCTGTATAATAGCGCCATGTTAGTTTGCCGCCATTTTTACAACTCCTGGGCCTCTAGACAAGTGGCATACATACAGTTGGATCAACGTAACTAGGCCGGACTGAAGTAGGCGACAAGTGGTTGCGCAGATGCATTTTATGGAAGTAAATGGTGACAGGAAGCGGGGGGCGGGGGCGGTAACTAAACCAAGAGGATTAGAGATGCGATTACGCATTACATTGTCTTAATTAGTTTTACTACTTCATGTTTTTTTATGATTATTTTGGTAAAGAAATTGTTTTTCAAAGTTTCTTTATTATTTACTGTAACTGTTCTAAATTTAAACTATTATGAACTCATTTAAATAGTGTTTTTATATTGTTGAATTAAAATGTTGTTAGAATTTTTAATCGATTAATCGTTTTCGTAAGTAATTTTAGGGTCGCATCTCTATGACATTCGCGAAAGTGTTAAAAACCTAACTTCAATCCGGTCAAGATACGTTGATCGTACTGTAGTCTGCAATGGTTACTTCTTTGATAATGAGCGTGATGTCTACATCGTTAGAAATACCTCTTAGCTGATACATACAGAATGTTCCAAAAAAATAACCTTATCAATATTAATTTCTTTCAAAAATAATATTATTACAAAGCAAATTTAAGCGGCGGTGGCCTAATGGCTAAGACATTGGTCTCGCAATCGTGAGGTCGCGGGTTCGAATCCTACCCATTATACTACCGATTTCAACCCACTCCTAACACAAGCCTTTATTGCCTTTATAGCCACATTATTCGGAGGGGGGGGGGGCTACGGAACCCTACATTGTGCGTGGCCCGTCATGCACTTGCCCGGTTTTTATATGAAAAATGTAGGTATATAAGTAAATAGAGGTACCTACCTACCTACTTGTGACTAGGGTTGCCACCTTTTTTTGGTCCAAATAAAGTACTTACATTTGTTATTAAAAATAAAAAAAAGTATGTTGTGTCAAAATAAAGTACTTACCTACAATATAAAATAAAGTAGTTTCTTTTCTTAATATATATTTCATTATTTTTAGCAACTTTTAAATAAGAGTAATCAAGTCAAGAATAGAATACAGTAAAATTAATCATAATCAAACATCTTTACAGTAAATATTTATGTTACGTTTATTTTTTTAAATAAATATGTTAATTGAATTCTGGATAATTAAATCATTTCAAATAAAGTATTTTTACGTACTTTATACGTCTCTTAAAGTATATAGTACAAGACAAGTACCCAAAATAAAGTATAATACTTTATTATAAAGTACGGGTGGCAACCCTACTTGTGACACCAACTACCTACTTACTAGTTAAATACGAATATAATATTAAAAAATTAATAATATTCCCAATAACCATCTAGGTACTATAATTCCGTCCCGACTAATAACAACGAAGTACAAAACATTCATAATTAGATAGATAGCTAATTATGTGGATACCTACCTATCGATAAATACGTTAGTGCCT
The DNA here is from genome assembly GCA_945859575.2 of Herminia tarsipennalis. NCBI lineage: Eukaryota > Metazoa > Arthropoda > Insecta > Lepidoptera > Erebidae > Herminia > Herminia tarsipennalis. The sequence goes on along the minus strand of OX243846.2, from coordinate 13,518,789 downwards.
ACCAACTTACATACACGTAGTATTTAGTAGGTGCATTGTGCAGAATTCGCGAAGGACAGTATCCAAGTTGAATGCGGGAACTAGGTCACTCTCAGGCCTGGGAGAGTTTCTCTAACGCTTTGTGATTTTTGTATAAAATGCATACCTACCTACTGTAGGTAAACACCGCCTCAACATCATGAAAAAGCATGTTATATTGTCTGTATCATTAAATTAAAATTGCTAATATTAGTCAGCTAGTCAGCTGCTTATATGGGTAAAAATGAGTAGGTAAACAATACCTAAATACTTACTTAGCACCAAGTGACGTACTTACCTATTGGTACGTATTGGTATTTAGTACGTGTATCTTCTGCTGTCTTAGAATTTCTACCGAACGTTACTAAAAATACATTATCTACCTACCTACTTACTTACTTACAACCGCGTACAAAAAAAATGTAATAATTGCAAGACACCTACAATTGTATCTATTGTACCTGCTTACTTGCAGAAGTGGTTCATTTGTTCAATTGGCTTGTAGGTATAATAATGTGTTTTTGGCATACATTTTCAATTAAAAATAAATAAAATACGATATCCATAAAATATATAATTAATGTAAGTAATAAAACATATTGTGAGAAAATATAAATACTTGTGTTACGTTTTATGTTTGCTCTGGCGCTGAAATTACAATGAAAACATGAAAATTTTGACATTTCGTTTTGTTACATCGTGCCCACGTATTGTGCGACGATAACAAACAGCTGTTTTCTCTTTTAGTACGCTACGCTGATGTAAATAATTGAAGAAAATGAACAGAAATTACAACAGAAGGGTCGCTGACTTCCACGATGAACATTGCTGCGCGAATAATGTCACCGGAAACTTCCGACGCAGCTCCTCACTGCGGCTGCGCGGGGAGAAAATGGTGCAGCGCTCGCCTTTGGCAACAAGAAAGTTAATACCAATAATCACGGAAAATACTCATCAGAAACAACGCAGCGATGTGCCAAGACTCCAGGAGCCTGGCCATCGCCAGCGGAGCCATGTAAGTTGCGGCGTGTGCCGACTATATTTTTTTTAATATTACCATAGCGACAATATGCTAGCCGCACACATTAGTAACCATCAATCCATTGATAGTAAATATTTAACGCTCCACCTGTATTTTTTTTCTAAACATAAGTCTGTGGGATGTCTCTAAATTTGACAGTTTCCCACAAAGTTTATTTTTAAAAGTGTTTGCTCAGAATTTAACAACATTACACATCATTTATCTAATCTACTTTTTTAAGTAGATTTGTGTGTTATTATAATAATAAAACAATACTTTTGCTTTGGTATATACTTAGTTTTTTAACAAGAATCTTTACCCTTTTGCAGTCATTTAATTCACATCCTCAGCAAAAGCCTAAGAAATCCTGCTTAAAATCACCAGATAGTGTTTTTGATCGAAAACTGAGTATGACAGACTCTGCTCACACTCCGCCTGGTTCACCTGAAGACTTACCTGATGATGAATCTCTACACAGCTATGGTAGTGCAGCTACTGCAGCCTCAGTTGATGCAGGATATGCACCGTTTAATGGTACCACATTTAGTGGTCGATCAATGCGCTATGTACTACATTGCTCATCACATGCAGGTCTAGCTGGAGAAGAATATTTAACACCAACCCAGCGAGCTCAAAAACAAATCCGTCGCCTTAAAAATCTACTGAGCCAAGCTAAAAAGGATTTAGATAAAAAGGATAGTGAAATATTCCAGCTAACTAAAGAAGTTGTTGAACTGCGACTTTATAAGGCATCAATATGTTCACCTGATGAGAAATCAAACTCAAGTGAAATAGTTACTATCAGAGAAAATGCAGAAGAAGCTTCCATCGAACAGGATTCTCCTAAACATGAAGATGCTTGTAGATCATTTGACATCACAGACAGCCCAATGTTCAAAAACCAAACACCAACAAGATGTCGCAATGAAATGCAAGGTTCATTTACTGACTCGGGACATTTTGATGATCTCACAAACTCATCACTGCACTCAAAAGAATCTGTACATATGTTAACTCATGAGGCATCTTGTATGACTGATATAGGAGATGGTGATGAGGAGCGTCGTAGTTTAATAGCTTATTACGAGAAGAAGATAGAAGATATAATTCGGGCTCACGTAGGAGAGACACAGGAAATGAAGAAACAGCATAATGATAAGGTGGAAACATTACTACAGAAGTTGGCAGATGTAAATACACGTTATTGTGAATTGTTGCCAAATTATGAGCAGGCTAAGGAGAGAATCCATTCCCTTGAGAAGCAGTTGGAAGAAGTGAGCAAGCAGCTACAAGAGGAAGAAAGCAGACATAGATCTATGTACTTGCAAATGTACAACAAAGGTGTTGAAGCTGCAAAATTTGGACTAGAAAAGGTAATTTATATAATAAAAGTTTACAAGTGTTCCTTTGTAGTACTGTGTACAGTTCGCGCCACCTAAGTTTGCGTTTGTAAAGTTAGATTCGAATGTAGTTCCGCGCAGGGACGTCATTCCGCACCCGTCTCCTTCATCCCCTCCAATACCTAAGTTTGAGTTGTGCACACGAACATCAGACACACAAATGGGGCGAACTGTAAATAATTAATGTTGAGTTTAACAATGATAATTGTTATTTTTTTTTATTTTAACTACATATCTGCAATCAGTCCCCTGACTAGATGTATTGAATGGTGATTGTGTTGTCAGCGGACTTATGACTTTCTACATTATATGTGCTCTTGTAATTTTTTTTTATCTATTTAATTTTTTCACATAATTCATCTGCTTTTAAAAATAAAGTCTCTATGAATGAATTTTTGTTAGCAAATCAAATTGTGTTTACACCAGTTGTAACCTTTCCAGGATGTGGAGCCTGGCACATCCCAAGGCCAAGTCAACCGGGTATCCGTGGAGGAATTACTGGAGCAGCTGCAGATTACACAGACAGAGCTCGAGAAAGTCCGAGTAAGTTGCCCTCCTTTGACCATACTAATACACAACACTGGTTGCCAATCACACTGAAAATTATCTAGTTAGTGTGATTTCCTTAGTAATTGTTTAGACATTAACTGTCACTTTCGCTAATGATTTCTGATTCTAACATTTTCAGATCAACTAATGATACAATTTTTCATATTTAGCTGTTACCACAAAATGTTGACTGATTAACACTGTTTTAAAATTTCTGAATTAACCACAGCATTGTACACGGATTTAGTTTTAGTGTGTGCATGTAGTGGCAATTAACATAATATGCCAGCTTTAACGTGTAGTGCATTACAGGACACGGAATTCACAGAGGACCGATCGGCAAAGTCACAAGTACTGCTAAGTGCAAAGGAGGCTGTTTCTTTATGGGTCCTAGGAGCTCGAAAGGTTGGATTTTTATATCGGACAATCGGCAGTGCTCACTGTACAACACCTTTTTTTTATTTTTGTATTTTACACCCTGCTTTCCACACAGGTCATGAAAGGTTGACAAAAATGTTATTTTCTTTATATAAAAGATTTAAGTTTGTATAATTTGGAAGGATGTACTTGGGTATAGCAGGGAGATGTAACTTATCCCTTATTCATAATACGTCAAATAACCAGTATTTTAAGTAGGGAATGTTTTGTCTTTGCTTTACATTCTATTTTCAAAATAGACTACAAGGAAACAGAACATTTGCTAATTAAAAGGCTGTTATTAACATATTATGAACAAGGCAGTTAATTCAGGAAAAAGGTCACAAGTATGGAGAAAGTTTAATGTTTTTGTTTTATATTTTATTTATACATATAGGTTTAGGGAGTAGCAGATCTTTATTTTTATTTTGTAAATATTTGTATGCATTTTAGTAGAAAGCTTAAACTAATCCACATATTAGAGCGACCGCTTACAATAATAATAGTTAACGTGTGTATAACATTTACAAATTTTCTTGCCTAACCTTAGCTTCGCATGTAACCTACTTGGTTGAAACAGCCTCTTTTGGTTTTGGGTGTAACATAAGTACCATTTATTTTGTTAAGTTGTTTATAGTGTAAATATACATTCGCAAATGTATGTAGTATAGTAGTATGTAGACAATAGAGTATATTAATATAATTATTTATTTAAACTAAACCATTGTTATTATTTTACGTTGGAGTAGACCTGCGTAGACTGACCCGTGCTGCCAGTTTGTGTAAAACCTATACATGTCTCTTTCGTGCATAAAATAATTGTAAATAGATAAATTAAATATTTATAATTATGTTACCTACAACATTTGTATTTGTATTAAATGAGAACAACGTGGATAAGGTGCATAAAGACTGCAGATCTATAGATGAAAAAATAACACAAATCTTTTTTCGGTAGACTCGAACAGATTGTATTATCTGATTAATTGTATAATTCTGTAAGATATTGATTTAAAAAGTAACAACCTTGATTAAAAATAATCATGGTGCAGATTGCAACTAACTGCCTATACGGCATTCAGGGTCAACAAAATGCGATATTGACTCATCAACAAATTAGTAATCCATTGTCAGCTTTTAATTATTTTTTCTATGTTTACACAATGTTCTTATCAATTACGATAGATAATGTAGGTATTTAAAAAAATATGTAGATTAAAAAAAATTGTGTGAAATACCACTTTAGCCCATTTTAGTAGAATCCAAGTAGAAGATCCGCATGCCTATTTTGTCTAATTATTAATTATATACAATGTAGTCATTCGAATGTTGTTAATTCCAGGCAATGTACCGTCGCATTGTCGAGTCGCAGAAGGGAAGCAAGACCAACGTAGATCCTGAAGTGACATTGCAGTTCCTAAAATCGGCCATCTACTACTTCCTTACCGATCCCGAGAACCACCAGGGACATCTCAATGCCATCGAGAACATTCTTGGATTTAATGATGCCGAGAAGAAAAATATACGCAAGGCGAGGACATCATAGGAAAGACTGCTGTGAACGTGTGATATGACATTATTACTTAGATAATTTTGTTACTATTTTAGATAGGTTTTATTATTTGTCGTCTGAGACGAAATAGCTCGTAGGTTACGAGTTAGTTGCTAGGTAGTTCATGTGCACATTACTCGTAAGGCGCGTATAATGGATAAGTTTGCACATACCTACTTCATTATACTTATTTTTACCTGTTTTTTTGTTTGGTGATTGTTATACCTTGTTTTTGCTATATTTTTATTTTATATGTTTTGAAACGAATTTTCTAGATTGTGATTTTTTAATTTAGTTTATAAGCACCAAAGAATCGATTTTCAGCAATCAAATCGTGCAATGTTGACCATAGATTTAAGCATAATAGTGGCGGATCTTACATTCCAAGCTGATTTAGAATAAGTGTTATATTTTATATTTAATTATGTTCCTTTAGGTATTGTTTTCCTATCTTTGTGATTTTTACTGCATGCTGGTCAGCATTTTTATGTTTTTTGTACTTAATTGTATTTGTACTTATGGCTATGATGAACATATTAGTAATTATCTAATTTGGTCACCAATGAGGTCTCATCTTATTGTAAATACCATCTCAAACCCCATTTTAATGAACAATAAGACAATTACCTATTAGTAGTTTGCAGTAAGATCTCATAACTACATAAGCTCAACATAATTTATAATTGCCTAAGTCTTAATAAAATGTGGGAACAATGCATTTAACAAAAAACTTGAAGATAAATTCTTATTATGACATTAAGTAAAGCATTATATCATCTTTTTAAAGTCGTAGTGCAAGGTACCCATACCTACTCTAGTTACAAGTAATTGCACAGAATTTATCTTCGTTGTTGTTTGGAAATACTCGAATTAGCTATATTATGTGACCTCTTTTTTTATTATTTAGTTAATTGAATTATTCTTGCCACTCGAAGTTGCATCTGTGATTAAATGTACCTTATAGTGACAACGCCGCATAATAAACTTATATACTATTATGTTCTATATGTATGTATATAATTATATTCCATTCGATATTTGCGACACCTCCAGAACATTTTAAATATCAGTTAATCTCACGAACTCTTTCCAAGTTGTAATTTTCAAAAACATGTGCGCAAGCATGTTTTTTCTGTTAATGCCAATTTGGAGAGATACAAAGCTACTTTTTATTTTTTAATTGGAAAGTGTCAAATGGAATATTAGTAATAGGTATACCTACAATTTTATTTTTACTTCAAGCAAATATATGCAAAACTGATGTTGCATCTTATCTTGCCTTTTAAAAATTAGGAATGCATTGTAAACGTCCAATAGTTATACAAATCTTATACAATAGGTATGTATTGTAGATTTGATTAATATTTAACTTATCTACTATAGATTTTATCACTGGAAATACATGACATTCATTTGATTCATAAATAGAGTATTCAGAAACTTTAAGTTGCTTGCTTTGGTTCTCAATATATGGTAAATGGATAATTACTTGGTTGTTTAATTTTAACCTGTTAAAGATCTAAATTGATATTTTAAGATTAGGGTTATTATAGGATGTAATGAAAGCAAATTTATCAAAAAAGTATCATTTTATTGTACAAAACATTGCCATTTCAATTCATAAGTAAATTATTGGTAGTAAAACTTATACAAAATATCAAAATTTAAAGCTAGCGCAGACTTAAAAATAAAATACGTGACTTATTAAAAAACGTGAGTCTTGTTGTAGCTGCCATGCGTTTGCAGATCAACATATTACTAAATATAGTACAAAATTATGGCCTTAATTGACCACACCTTCAAAATTATAGCCTCACATCAAAAACTGGTATCACAACCATCGTCTTGTACATAATTTGTAAGGAACAGCAACAGATTTTTACTGAATTAATATGTAAAATTTCAACAACTTAACTTTCCGACTACACAATATATAATACGAAACTTGATCCTTACATGCTAATAATATATCAGTCGATTCTAATGAAATATATCGCAGAATTAGTTTATGGCACATGTACTTTCGAGGTCATGGATATCACACAAAAGCGAAGTTTGTCATGGATACTTTGAAACTGTAGTATAATGCTCTACTTAGAGATTCCGATCAGTCTTCGTTTTCTTATCTTCAATGATAAATCACCAACGAGTAGGCCCTCAAAATTCATACCTTAAAATAAGTAAGTATTTTTGCATATATCCTTATTTCACAGTCGGCAGTTACCTTTGGACACGTGCAATTCTAATTTGAACTTTTAATCTTATCACTAACTAATATAAAACGTTACAAGTAAAGTCACTTTTAGTTATATTTATAGTGCTCGATAGCACAAGTTTTGATTTGGATATATCACGATATGCGTCGTATCAGTTGAATCAGTCGAAGCTGAACTTGACCTCTTCGCGGGACGGATCGTTGTTGGCTTGTACAGCCTGCAGCCAGTAGCGGCTGAGCTGGCTCTCGATGGAAGGCGTGCTCTCCTTGCGTGAGCTAGCGGCGCGTGCCTTGCGCTTAGCCTTAGTATGCTTGGTCCGGCGACGTCCTACCTTCGTCTTCATCTCTGCGATTTTCACCGACAACTGGCTGTCCAGTGAGTTGCGTCGCGACTCTACTGAAACGTGGCGGAGGCTGATGCTGATCTGAGAGTCCTGCGAGTTGCGGCGGTCCGGCGTCGAGCTGAGCGAGTGGTGCGTGTGTGTGGGGAGGACTAGAGCGTCGCGGCGTCGGACGAAACGCGGTAGAGTAGCGGCCCAGGAGGATGATAACTCTCCACTAGAAAATAGAGCAGATCTAATTAATGTCAGTCGCGTCGATGTCATTTTGAGTATAAAAATGTGGAATATTCCACTTCTATCCACTGGACAGATCTACTAATGGATCTGTTTCCACTTTTTGTTTCGATCTAATCCATTACCACAACGACTTATTTTCTACTCTGATCCAATTATATAATGGATCATTTGCCAGTCCTTTCTGTTTCCAATGTTAATTTCTTTCTACAGATTTTGTTTTTACCGATTTAATTGTTTTTACCTATATTCATTTTTATACCGACATTCATTTCTTATTGCTTTATTTTTCATTTGCTAAAACAAAGAGGTGCATTTGCTTTTGAATATATAGTTTATTGGATTAGGGTGGAAGCGGAATATAATCCATCAATCGATTAGAGTAGAACAAAAATCTCAGGATCTGTTCAGTGAATCCAAGTGGAATACTCCAAAAATGTTAATTTAGGTACCTTTCGTGTTTAGCGTCGTCTGGGTAGTCGACGGGCGAAGTGGGGTCAATACAAAGCCCGACGGGGTCCTGCCTCGAGCCTCCCAATGATATAGACAGGCGTCCGCGCGCCGCAAACTCGCCTCGACGTCGATACGCGCGGGCGATGAGCTCGTGCTTACGAGCGCGACGAGTCACCTCCGCTTCCACCGAACAGCCGCATTTCCTGAATATATAAAATGTTGCTGTCATTTACTAGCGACAGTAGTGTAAATTAATATGACTGCTGGTGATCTTCATATACACTGATTGAAGCACAAAATAACAAGTACCTAAGGTAGGCTCATTGGTTAACAACAAATGCACGCGTAGATCATTATGTGCACAGTCTGTCGAGGGCATAGTCATAGAGACTGGTCTGTGTGTTCCTTTTAATGTATGATATGAAGTAAATATAGGTTGCAATGCATGAGAGACAAAACCGTCAAACCAGAAATCTAATTAGTCCACGTCACATGCTTTTGTCTATGTCGTGTTACTATGACATTTTTGTGTGGTTATGGCGCAGTCCAGTCTATGTCTATGATCGGATTATTCCTAATCTGACCCGAAATCCTAATCCGGGTTAGGTTAGGAATAGCAAAATAACACATTTTGTTCCACACTTGACGCGATCATACGACGGGTATATTTACAAGCTTTTCTTCACTATATATAAACTCAGTTTTCGTAAGGATCTCTAATTATTTTGAGTATATATAGCCTATGTTGCTTCTCGATAATGCAGCTTTCATTTAAAAAGTAAGTATAGTGTAAGGAAGTACCACACCTAGCCAAGTACCGCCTCCAGGCGGCGGCGGCGGCCGGCGTCCACGTCCACGACGCCATGAGCGCGCCCGCCGCGAAGCAGCACAGCAGGCGCAGCTGCAGCACCGACACGGACGGACGTGTACCAGATGAACATTCCTTCGCCGTATCTTTTAGAGCTTCGAGGCGACAGCTGGAAAACTCATCAATATATAATATACCCTTCTATAATTGTATGGATTACTCGATATTTTATTGCTTCTGAATTGTGTGTCAATATTTTAATGATATAATTTATCTCAAATTATGAAAATAGTTGTTAAACAAACCCCAAAGCCATAAACAAACCCCTAGTCAGTGGTAGTTTTGGTGCATATTATTCTCGCTGAAAGCTTATCACATAAAAAAAAAAACATGCATATTCTTGGTGGTCTAGTGTTAGGGTTCGATAACCGCCCCGGGTATATCTTTCGTGTGATGAGCATAGTTGTTAAATTTATTCAGTGACTGATTGTAATTTGTCTATAAAAGTAACTCTGCTGGCCTGTTTCACGTTTAAAGCGCTGAACCAATTTAGATAACATTTGGTATAAAGATAGTTTTAGTCCCGGGAAAGGACATAGAATAGTTTCTATCGCTATAACAAACACCCACGCGGGCGGACCCGTGGACGAAAGCTAGTCTATAATACGTATGTATTCATACTAATATTATAAATGTGAAAGTAATTCTGTCTGTCTGTTACGCTTTCACGATCAAACTACTAAACCGATTTAAATGAAATTTGGTATGGAGATAGTTTAAGTCCCGGGGAAGGACATAGTAGGTAGTTTTTATCACGATAACCGACATCCACGCGGGCGGCGCCGCGGGCGAAGGCTAGTTTGGAAATATATAAGTATAATTGCCAACGTACTGGCCTCTGCTTGGATTGTAATCAGATGACTGTGTGTGAGTTGTCCAAAATTATTTATACCTTATGATAAAACTTACATGATATTCTTTTTGAAGGATTCCTTCCAAAGATCAGCGTTCCTGAACTCGTAGATATGGCAGGCAAAGGTGACGCATATAAATACAGCGACGAGCGCGGCGGTCAGCGAACATCGCGTTATTGTCTGACGTATCTTGTTGGCGGCCCGCGGCGATATCACGTCTTTGCTCGACACTCGTACGGCGATCAGCGAAAACACACCTATAAAGTAACACAAATACTTTTAAGGAAATGTGCTACATCACATAAACATTTAAAAACGTTTTTATATTATCAATGTAAGTAATTTGTATAATATTTTTTGACGTGATAACGTTTTATAAATCGATGGTGCATGCACCGAAAAGTGTCACATTCCGCCTGCTAATGTGTTGTTGCTGTTGCTTCAGCCTATGAGCAAATGGCGATTGCAGCGACGTGCGATACAATTGGAACTAAAGCTATCAGCCTAAAATTATGGCAAGTAAACCGACTTTACAGACAAATTGTCCATTCAGTAGTTTTTACGTGAAAGACCTACAAACGTACCAACATTAATTCTGACAAACTCAGATTTATAATATTAGTAGAATATCTTAAATTTGGAGCCTTGTTATTGTAACAAAACTTACCAGAATATCTCTACACGACAAGTTGTTTTAAAAAGTAGGTTCCAGTGCCTTATCAGTGTTGATAATAACAATGACAATACTCATCAGAATCAACAAGTTATTTCACTGAATTCAGCCTCTTTTTAGAAAGATCTAAAACGACCTGCTCCATACAAGTTTGTATGAAATACTAGCATGTGACGTTCTCTAAGCCCTAATTTGTTTTTATGATTATTATTTTATAAACACGTTAAATTATAGATTAAAATTCATGACACATTATTATATGGTGACTATAAACTAAGTTATTTCGATAGTAGTCAATTGGATAGATGACTACAATAACAATAAATAATTTTACACTATTCACGAAATAGCATTTGCAAACATGTTCTGAAAATCATTGTTTCTCCACAATTTTACGTAGTCTTGAATTTATAAACAATAAAGCAAACATTAAAATTAAATGACCATTTTTTTTCATATCAATTAGTATAGGGCGCATCGTTATGACGTTTCTGATTTCACTTGACAGTCATCTATCTACCCCTATTAGGTACCCAGTAATAAAATGTAAATAATTTACAATAAACAGGTCTATAAAAGCCTTATTGTAAACAGTTTCTATAATTTGTTTGCTGCGACACGTATAACAGCAAACAACGCGGAAATACATTATTATGCTGTGCGCTATTGTCCTCATTAAAAATATATGATTACGATCTATAAAACCTGCTGACGTTTAAAATGTTACCTGTTCATAATATCTATTTGTAATGCTTTAAAAAAAGTGCTTGTACTTTTGTCTATTATGTATTTTGGCATAAAAATGGGTCATGGTTGGCTCTTTTGTCCACGAAAATGTTTACTTTGTATTTTTAAGTAACTCAGATTGCTTCAGTCATCATCATCAGTTTAGTAGATTTATACACATATAATGGACTAGCTGTCCCGCGCAACTTCGTCTGCGTAAATTTTACATTTCTCATTGCTGCTCCTCTCCTAATGATCGTAGCGTAATGTTATGTAGCCTATAGCCTTCCTCGATAAATTGGCTATCCAAAATTAAAATATTTTTTTAAATTTGGATCAGTGGATCAGATCAACAAACAAACGTTAAACATTAGTACAGATTATAAGACCTTCACAAATGAAGAAAAAAAAGATAAATTACCCTGAGTGACTTCTGAACAAGTTATAACTGAAACCACTGGATCTAAAACTTCAAAAATATTTGAAGATATTTTTTTTTTTGACCCTAAATAGGTACTCAAATTCTTAACTTTAACTCAACATGTACTCAAAGTAATTTTCGCCCTTCTATTCACTTTAAAGTGAGGTTGAATTGCGCCTGGGTATATGACCGTACAACATTAATTGCACCCCATTGAGACATATTGCAACAAAGACCATCTGTAATATCTACCCGCCGCGAACGAAATCTATACTAATATTATAAAGAGTCAAAATTTATTAAATCTCAGAAGGTACTGATCCGATTTGAAAAAATCATTTTGCATTAGATACACCCCTTAAGAAAGGCCACATGGTATACCTATATCATGCATAAATGTATAATTAAATTGAACGCGATTGAAATTGTGGGGCACATCTAGTCTAGGCTATACTAAAATTATAAAACCTTAAAGATTATCGGTTTCAAACAAACAAAGAAACAAACTCTTCAAGTTTGTTTGTTTATAACTATATATCACACGCTACGACAAATAGGAGCGGAGCAGCAATGAAACATGTTGCTAAAAGGGGGAAAATTGACGCAGACGAAGTTGCGCAGGTCAGCTATATAAAATTAAAATTTGAAATAAGCTCACCTCTAAGCAAGAAATATCCACCAAGCACTAGCACAACAGATAAAGGCGCGAGTAGTAAAGCTGCCCTCATTGGGTGATTCACGTATCCCACGAAACATATCCCAGTGACGCTGCTCCCATCAACTTCACCAAAAGCCATCGTCGCTATCGTCAGGATCAAAGGTAGAGACCACGCAACCAGATGGAAGTAGGCAGCTTTCTTATCTATACGATCTTGTATCTTGCCTAAAGCTCGAAAACTCATATGCCAGGCGTACGTGAATATGACGAACCAAACGCATGCTGCCATCATGAAGTAGTATACCTGTAAATAAACCACAACGGATCATGAAAATATAAACCATAACGACCTACCGTATGGTTTTTACAAACTAACAATATTTTTGAAAGACCTATCCAACGATACCCCACATCATTATCATAATTAAGGTCACCCACTGCCATGGTGGGTGTGATTTCCACACTCAGTCCCGGGTGTGGAACATTGTGCGTGAGCCGTGGTCGTGATACCCCACACCATGCGACTAGAAAAAACCTACATGCCCACTTCGTACACAAGCAATCCAAGATTTTATTTCACCTCGTTGTTGGCGTGTGTACGGTAGCTTTACCACGTTCCGGCGCCGTCCGTACCCGGTCGCTATACATTCCCCGTTGGACCGGCGCCGGAATAAAACCGGAAAGTGTGAAAAGGACCTAAGGGTTCCTTGTTTACTACGGAACTCTGTTCCGACAGAAACAAAAGACAAAGGCAAAAATATAATTATATTTTTGAGACAAAAGTTCATTTTTTTTTTGTCTTTTTTTTTCTTTCTTTGAAAATAAAAAAAAGTCTTCAATTTCATCAATCAAAGCTAAGAATCATTCCGATTTGTTGTCACAGATAAATATACATATATACAAAAACAGACGTTTAACTTCTCTCCTTTTGACCCGGCGGATTATTTAAACACTATACTATAATGCAATTACACAAATTCAAAAACATAATTTTGCATTTACTGAACTTTTAAAAACTGAAACTTATTGGTCTTAGTCTAAAACACAACAAATTCAAATGCAAATGATTCTTTGTCTAATTCAATAAAAAATATATTTACCAGTACAAAGACTACAACACAGGATAAGTTCTCTTCAGCTGATGGTTCTCCCTGTCTTCTAGTGCCATCTTTGGAACACACTATATCATCTCTTGAGCCCACACCAAACTGGATAAGCCACCTATAACATCATTATATAAAATATTTATAATGTTTGTCATATTAGAGGACTTATGCAAAGGCAGAGATTACATAATAATTAAAAGAAACTAGACATACGATTAAATATACCAACCTCAATGGATACAATATAGTAGGAGCCTTCACTTTCATTGTAAAAACTATATCGACGGTTGTAAGGTTAAAAGTAGCAGGAGGACGATTTAGACTTTTATTTTTCGTAAAAAAATCATAAAAACAAAACTACTGGATGACCGTTGATTATTTTTTTTACCTCATATCCATAAGTAAAGCTCTATAATGGTAATTGACGTCCCATAACCGATATCCAGGCGGGCGGAGCCGCGGGCGACAGCTAGTCTATACTAATATTATAATTTATAAACGCGAAAATGTGGATGAATGTATATGTTTGTTATTCAATCATTGTGATACAGGAAGGTAAGACGAGAGATGGAGGATGGATCTGTACATGCGTGCCCGCTGACTGCTACCGAATATTGGATTCCGAGTAACGTTAAGTCCCATAGCGATGAGTCGACGCAGAGAGACGCCGCACAATGATGCCATAATCGACGTTCCCTTTCATAGGATTTTCGCGAAAAAAAGTTGTTTTCACGAAAATCCTATGAAAGCGAGCGCCGTGGTCGCTTTCGCTCTGCACTGGGGAGATAAAAGGGAATCGGCAGACAGAAAGGCCAAATGACCGCCATTGTAGCTCGAGAACTCTCGCTACAGCGTAGATGTGGCTGTACTCAGTGAAATACATCTAGCTTGCTGATGAAGGGAAGCTGATGGTACATGGGGGTGGGTACACTTTCTTTTAGAAAGGACTGGCTATGACTGATTCGGTAAGGTTTTGGATTCGCAATCAACTGAGTCTTGAGTCCGGTGTACATATCGGATCGCAATACCACAATATAATAATACAATAAAATATGTATGCATGAAAGAAGTGAAGTATGAATGAAGTGAGTTTCATGTCAGTTTAACTTGATGGCTCCTAAGGCCATAGTCACCTAGAGTGCCTGAAGCCCCATTAATAATAAGCAGTTGACAAGTTGTATTGATAGTGTTCGCCCCACATAGCTTTTGTTGAGTGATTTTAATTCCTGAGTAGGACAATATTTCTCTGCATGGCCTAAAACTTTAGCGATTACAACAATCATGTTCAGATTCACTGCCAAGCACTAAAATACGTGGATGTACCAAAGATCATTAGCATTATATTATATAGACTAAGATATCGTGCGACAAGAATATGTTTTTCAAGTCCAAAACACCCGCGTCACATCAATCAGATCACAGACTTGTAGTTACGAAGCTGCATCTCCGCCTCCAACCTCCGACAAAGTGCTTTAACGTGGATAGCCTTAAAGATCTCAAGATAAGATAAAAACATGCTAAAGTCTTAGTCACAAGCCAATAAGAAAACAGTGATGTCGTTAAACGGAGGGCTCTATCAACTCATATTTAAGACCCCTGCATAGTTACTCTTAAGGTTCGTAAGAATGAGAACTGGTTTGATGATAATAATGGAGTATGGTCGTCGTCTTTATCAACAGCACAGGGGAACAGGCCAACGAGTTGTTGAGAGCACAACAGTAACACAACAATAGAAGAAGTTTCTTTCAGATATAAACCTAATTAGCCTTACAACCGTCAATACGTGCTTAAATATTCATTAATAGATTATGAATAGACAACAAAAGTAACAACACAATACCGTTATTTTGGGCAAAATGTATATAAAAGCTCATAAACGCCCATTAAGTAGGCTTGTGACTACAGAGCGAGTACTACGACTGCTAAAAATGGTCCGTTTGCAATAAAGCACACGCTAATTCAATACAGTATCTACAGTATGCACAATTAAAAAATTACATACCCCATAGAAGCAACAGCGAAACAAACATTGATATAGAAGATGACCAAGGCAGGATATTTATTTGCGCTTCGCCAGTCAATGAGAAACGTAGCGACTGTCAAGAGATTGAGAGCCAGACATATTCCCGCGCCCCAAGCGACCAGCCTGTGGATTTGTTGGTGCTCATCCTCCGTATACAATGGATCACGGCATGGTAGACCACACCCTGATATACCTGAATAACACAATAACATTTGAAGATTATATAATACCTACAATTCTGGCAAAAAAAAAAAAAGATTTAAATTCATATAAAGTATAGGTATGTTTCACCTTCATAGAAATGCAGAGGCTTATCCGTATGTATAAGTGGTGGCAAACATTTGCCAGTTGTATTGAATTTCATCTCCCGTACCGCGTTCTCGCATCTCGATGGGAACAATGTTACATTACATTTCAAAAAGGACGGAAAGTATGAGGTATTGTACAGTATTGCACACGGCTCCATTGTTATTTTGCACATTTCGTACGACGGTAAATAAACCATGTCTTGGTTTCGTATTTTCTCACATTCTGGCATGAATGTCGCACACAACAACGGTTGTATGACCGCCCAACAATTTGGCACATTTATCAGTTGTCTATACAGTTCCAATTGTGTTTCAATTTTATACTGAGTATCGTAAAACGTAAGACGAACGCTCGTTTGGTTATATGGTAATCTGGATCCTAAGCAAGTAGTCTTGTTGAGTGGTTCACAATATGCTTCTCTCACGCAACTATCGAGTTTATTTTCTCTTTCTGGGAGCCATGGTGGACTTTTGTCCGGTTTAATCAACTTATAATTTGGTGTGCCATTTATCCTTTCGAGGCGTTCTGTAGCTGTGAGATTTACGTTCAGATCTGTTATCGAGTTTTTGTCTCCTCCATTGTCGAATTGGCTCGCTTGACACGCTATTATCGTTATAAACCCACACAACCATCTCCGAGGGGTCATCTGAAACAAAAGAAACGCGCATTGACTATCTATAACTAGCAATCTCCCGGGGAAGAAAAAAAAATAAAAAAAATTAAAACTACACTTTATTTCTTAACAATTCTTTATTGATGCAGGTAGCAAATGAAACCCTTGTAAAATTTCAAAAATTTATTCGTTCAACATGGTTTTCAGGTTTCCTATTATATTATATATTTGATGTAAACTAAATACCCAAATCCTGCGCTTGTCCAAGGGTAAAGGATGTTTGGTTATGTGCGGGTGAGTCAGTACATTCAAGTAATAAATATTTTATGACTTATAAAACGTCCTGTTCTGTTGGTGGTCTCTGGGTATAAGATAATGTATAATGAAAATAAACATTTGAATAGTATTCTTTAATGACTCACTTTTTATTACTATTAATGTCCAAACAAGAGTTCTAGAAATTTGTCAAGGTTAGTTAAAAACTGATGTGAGCTGCATCTGCTGGTTGTCCCAAACATATTTTAACTAGATCTTTTTGCCAAGATTGGCCACAATAATAAAAATATTTGATTAGAATCCAACATTCACGGTATTACACCAAATTCTGATCTATCTATACTAATATTATAAAGCGGAAGAGTTTGTTTGTTTAAACGCGCTAATCTCAGGAACTACTGGTCCGATTTGAAAAATTCTTTTTCTGTTGGATAGCCCATTTATCGAGGAAGGATATAGGCTATATAACATCGCGCTACAACTAATAGGAGCGGAGCAGCAATGACAAATGTTTCAAAAACGGGGAAAATTTACGCAGACGAAGTTGAGCGGGACAGCTAGTACTTTACTAATATTATAAAGCTGAAGAGTTTGTTTGTTTGAACGCCATAATCTCTAGAACTACTGGTCCGAATTGAAAATTTATTTTACTATTGGATAGCCCATTTATCGAGCAAGGCTATAGGCTAACGCTATAACATCACGCTACGACCAATAGGAGCGGAGCAGCAATGAAAAATGTTGCAAAAACGGGGAAAATTAACTCATACGAAGTTGCGCGGGTCAGCTATAATCTATAAAAATATGGTGTCACGGTGTTTATGACCAAACTCCTCCGAAACGGCTTGACCGATTTTAACGATTTTTTTTGTATATGTAGGTATGAGAATAGGTAGTATATATTTGTTTTTGAAAAATCGCGATTTTTATATGAATTGCAAAAACTGGGAAAATTGACGCAGACGAAGTTGCCAGGATCGGCTAGTCGGAAAAACTCGAAAATGGCTAAACCTATTCATTTTTAGGGTTCAAAAGGAAAAAAGAATCACTGTTGTCCGTCCGTCTCTACCACCCTTTATTTTATAAACTGCGAGGATCGATTCCTGAACTATTTATAATACCTATGTACCTGTGAATTTGTACAGAACCATCGGTGGGCGAGCCCGACTCGCACTTGTCCGTTTTTTTTTTATTTTGTACGATCCTGGGGTGGTTTACGAGAACAGAAAATTAGAAATAACCTAAAGTGGCAGCCGGAACGAAATTTAGTATTTATAATAGAAATACCCACTGTAAATTACATTCAATTTTAGGGTGTGTGGTAAAACTTGCCCGGGTCAACCAGTGGATAATAAACACAACATTTAAGAGTTTAAAAATATAGTAACTTAGTGAACACATAGGTCTAAATATAGACAAGTTCTAAGTCTCACTCATAGAAATGCTACAAAGAATAGGAAGTGATAAAAAAAACCGAAATATTTAGGTTGTAAGCTGATTTGAATTCAGCAAAAAAGTCAAACAATTTCAGAAATCAAATAAATTAACTAAATATACTGCTGCCTTTATTTGCACATCAAACGTTATCTTTACCTACATTAAAGTACAATACAAATTTGTTATTTGGGACTTTTATGTAAAGGTATGCTGTTAATGAAGAATGACTGAAACTGATGAATATTTTCGATAACACAGGATAGAAGAATAATAAATAATATACACAATATGAAATAACATAATGTAACTATCTAAATTATCTATAATTAATGTACTGACTGCACAAAATAAAGGACAGGATGGCCTTGGACACTTGTATTTCTTTATTTAACCCCATGTATTTCAAAATGTTTTTATTTCTTCATTACAATTGGAAATAGGGTAAACTTTATTTGAAATTCTTTATTTATTATTGACAAAACAAATTCAAAAAATACCAGTATCTTACTATAAGAATGATGAACTGGTTGGGATGACGCCTCACATGTGAATTTCTGCCAGATGTGATGTAAATTTTGTTCCTCTGCAACTGCTGGTAGGAAAGGCGATCCTCTTCTCATGCCGAAACAATTACCTGGCATCATAACAAAAAAATATTTGAATGTGTTCAATGTTAGAATTAACTAACTGTGAAACTGATCAACTTACCAAGCACCGCAACCAATTAGAAGTTAATACACCTGTACATGAATCAATATTTTGTGACATAATATAAATTTATTATGTATTTAGCTTATCAAAATAAAATACAAGGCGTAAATAAAAATTATGTACAACCTTTTGCATAACATCACTGTATTGTCTCATTTTAACACTTTCGAAACACCTCTCTCTTAAAGTCTCGATTTTAACGTAAAAAAAAAATGAATGACAGTCTATTATAAAAAAACAAATCCAAGTTGTTTGCTAGTTGGATATGGGCTTGCCACCTCTTCTGAAGTTTCGGTTGGAGCCACCGCCCCTGCGACCGCCTCTGGGAGACCCGCGTTGCCCTACACCACCCCTCCAATTGTTGCGACCACCATGCCCGTTCATACCGCGTCCTCTACCGCGCGACTGACCCCGGCCTCTATATCCCCCATCCCATCTCTGATTACGCATGTTATTATAACCATCATCCCCATTGTTATCATCATTATAGTTTTCTTCTTCATAGTTTTGATCATTATATTTGTCTCCTTCATTGTAATCATCATCATTCTGATTGTATTGTTGATTGTCATAACCAGTATCATAATGGGGTTTGTTATACCCATTGTCAGAAAATGGAGGCCGTGCCACATTATTCATGGGTGGCATATTACTCATAGGGGGTGGTATATTACCCATGATGTGAGGAGGTGGCATATGCATTGGTCCCATTGCATGCATCTGTCCTATTGGAGGGCGAGAGCCCATAGGTGGCCCCATATTACCTAATGGTGGCCGCATCATATTGCCCATTGGGGGTGGCATATTGTTCATATCGGGACCATTATTATACCCTTGTTCTTCATCTTGATTAGTTTGTTCACTAGTATCCATGTCATTATTATAATAATCGTTATCTTGTTCATAATTATCATAATTTTCATCATCATTCTCATTTCTGTTTTCATTCCCTTCATTGTCATTTTCAGCCTCAGGATATTCAAACGGTTGGAAACTATCTTCATCAGCATCATCTTCTAAGTGAGGCATTACATCATGTAGTTCTTCAATTTCACCTGATGCAATGTACTTTTTCAAAGCTAAGGGTCCATCTGCTATAGCTTTTTCCAACTTGGACCCGGGTTCAACAGAAATCAATTTACCATAAATGAATATTGCTGATGGTGTTATTTGTTGAAGAGGTATAGCTCCAGGCACAGATTCAACTAGAGCTTGGGTTAAAGCTTCAGTGGCAGATTCATCAGTACTGGGCCCATGATTCCATTGGGCCTGGAAGTGTCTAGGAATAGGTTTGCTATACGGTACTTTCTTAACTTTCTTCTCAAACTCCATTGGGATTAATGTTGTGTCCAGATCTAAACCAGGAATGACTTTGTCTGTATCGGATGAGAAAATCTCAACTTTATCTTCAGGGCCCATACCTGGTATCACAGCAGGTTCTTCTAAATCATGGTCATCTTGTACTCCTGGAGGTAAAGTGTTAAGGTTGTATTTGTCTCTCATAAGATCTCCTGGTCTGTTCCGAGTCCAAAACTTAGATGTATGATCATTGGAACCAGAGCATAATATATGACCAAGAGGATGCCAAGCCATGGTCCAAACTATAGATTCATGTGCTCCTTCAATACCACCTACCTCTTTATCAGTACCCACATTCCAAAATAAAATTGCTCCATCAGAACCACCTGAGCAAAACAATCCTTCATGCGTTGGATGCCAAACAACACTGGAAGCTTCTTTCTTATGACCTCTAAATATTTGCAATTCTGTACCTAATTTACGAATATCAAATAACTTAAGTAAGTGATCTCGGGATGCAGTTATCAGCCAGTTACCATTATCATTCCATTTCAGATCCATTACTGTTGATTTGTGAGCATGTAACGTAGACAAAGCTGTCCCTGATTTTGGATCCCATAATTTTATAGGTTGCTGGTTGTCTTTGCTTCCTGACACAATAAGTGCCTTTGTAGGATGCCACTGTACACATTTAACATCAGCACCATGACCTCTTAATATCCTCTCTTCTTGGCATCTATAGAAGTCAAATATACGAAGAGTACCATCATCGGAACAAGTTACAATTTTAGAATCACTGGGACTAAAACTAATACCTCTCACTGCCTCCTTGTGAGCCTGATACATTTTAACATTGTTCATATTACTTTGCCAATATTTAATGAAACCTGAATGGTCACCAGTCACCATCCAGCCTTCACCATGAGACCAGACCATTGACCTCACAGGTGAATCATGAGCTTGTAGAATAGTTTCAAAATTAAAAGTTAAACCATTCCAAAGTGTAAATTCTCCAGAGGAAGCCCCAGTAATAAGACGGCGACCTTCCGGTGTCCATGCCACAGCGAAAATAGGACATCTCATTTTGTTGGTGGCTGTCTTAACAAAACGTGTGGTAACCGCATTTATTGGATTATCGGAATAGGAAGGTGGTGGCAACAAATCGGGCGTATACATAGCGTCCGGCTGGAGAGCGTGCCTGTCCCGCCAGTCCCTCTGCCAAACGCGACATTCTAAAGCTTTTATAATAGCTGCATTGTAATCTACTGTTTTTCGCATAACGGATTTCCGTAAACGTTTACCATCAAAGTCGTCTTGAGTCATGTTTAGTGGACCCTGAGGTGGGAATCGCATCTGATAGTTGAAAGGTCTAAAGTTATGGCGCATGTTGTTTCTACCCGGTGGACCCATCGGCGGGCCCATTGGTGGACCCATCCCCATACCAGGCGGAGGCATCCCCAAATTCGGCGGAGGGTGTCCAAAATCCATGGTTAATTACTTCGATACCTAATTAAAAAAATAACTAAATTACAATCTCAGCCATTAAATTGGAGATTCGTCTGCGTAAGGGCAATTAGTAGAATCGGTCATGTTATTATTCTTACCTTATACATTAAACATACACTATAACATTATATACGATTCTCTTCACAGCTACACAACACTTACACACAAATTATTTTTATGTACCACCAAACGACAATTATGTACAAACAGAAAACTTAGAACACAACGTTAACCTATTTGGAATGCTAGGCCAAGCAAATCGGCCATGTTGCTAAATGATAGGGATGTCATCGGCAAACGTCGCAAACTAAACCAATGATGTACCGTAACTTACTAAAAATGTAAATAATCAACTAAATTTAAGCGAACTTTTTCTAAAACTATTTATTATTTCATTATTTTTGGGTTGTGGTTTATTTATAACAAGATAATAATTAAAAACAAGAGTTAATTGTGAAAGAGGCGGCAAGCTGAGCTGAACTTACTTTAAGTTGACCCGTAAAATGCGAGAAGTTAGGTATAAGAGCATTTCCGCCCAATAGTGACTTTTGGAAAAATTAAAAAAAAAACTGATATCTGATTTTTAATGGTTCAATCTTTGATTATTTATTATCTAGATGGAGCATTCCATCAATAAATGACTATAAAAAAATGAAGCTACAGTTTTTGACGTACGGTTCTATAACAAGCCTAATAGTGTTGCCGAGTACTGTTTTTTCTCCCGTATATGAGGGAAAACTGTTACGAATATACAGACAAAAGTTCCTACTGTTTATAATAAAGTAGGGATTAAACCAAGATATTTTTTTTATTTCTTTTATTATAAAAACTTTTTAATTAAATATTTACATAAAAGTTCGTCTTAAACATTTTAAAAAAGCCGAAAAGAGGATGTGGGTTTCCTCCTGATTATTTATGATACAAAAGTGGAAAAAAATACTTTAGTTATTATAGACATACTAATGGTTTTTAACATAATAATGAAACACGAACAAATAAAATATATTGCTATTCAATAATGCTGCATTGTTGTTGTGTAGGTTTAAAGGGGCGTCTAAACGGGCCATTTTTTACGGCAATTTGCGGCAGCACTATTTGAAACTAATTGCTCGGCTAATAGTGAAAAATGTCTGCAATTGTATGGCGCATGATTCAGTCTCTTACACGGGCTACACAACCCGTCAACAATAAAATAGAGAGCGACTGAAACTACAACAAAATTGGCCGGGCAACATTGCGGAAAATCGATCGCTCAGCGAACGTCCGGCAACCATCAAATCAATATTGGAAAGTACTGCCATGTTGCCGGCCACAGTATTGCCGCCACAAATTGCCGTAAAAAATGGCCCGTTTAGAGGCCGTTAATAGTGCCGTCTATTGTTAGATTGAACCAGTTTACTAAGTAAATTGTGCATATAATTGCCGCTAGAGTTATGACGACATCATCAAATTTTTTAAAGTTATGGAAATTTGATATAAGAACCTATTATTTTACAACCCCTTGTATAGGTCATTGAAAAAAATAATTTAATACACATTTTTCAGTAGTATGTTCTGATATTCTAAATTAAAAAAAAAACAAAAACAAATCAATACTTAAAACGCCATCTGTTGATATTTATTTGACCTATGTTTGTTTGTTTCTGTATGATGAGAGTGCCGTAACGTAACACCCGTAGACAGAGAAAAATATAGACGGCTGGATATATCCCTTTCATTCACACAAGATAGAGAAAAATATAGCACCGTTACAAGTGTAAAAGCGAGAAAGAAATATTTTTTTTCTGTCCCTTACTTCGTGCCGGCTAGGCACATTAATGTGCACAACAAACATCCGATGTAAAATTTAAAATAAATATAATAAAATAAATTTTATTATTACACCAACGTACAAATACCAAACAAGTCAATTTTGTGCTCAATTTGATAATAATATATTTGTGCGACTGTGCAAAATGGTGAGATGCAGTGTAATTACATGTAAAAATAATAGTATGATGAAGATTGAGGGATTGTCTTTTCACTCGTAAGTATTATTTTTGTCATATTCTGAGCGGTACGGGCAATAACTGTTAGTTTTTTTTATCAATCTCAGTGCAGTGATGTATTAACTAATTACTTTTATGTAATTAATAGCTATTTTCGAATGTTTAAATATTTTATAACCTCAATATTCAGTGTTGTTAAATTTTGATGGGAAATTTTCCCATAATTTGGGGATCCCTATCTGTAACGATAATTAAATTTAGCTTCTTCAAACGAGACCTCATTATGGCATGGTGGCCGCCCGCGCGTATGGCTTTTAAAAATACAGGTATTGTGTAAAAAAATGTACTACATCATGTAATGTTTTAATTGATTTTATTTTAAATATATTAATGTGTAAATAAAATATAAGGTGCAAATATTGTCCCTTTTCTCAGATATAGAGAAATTATGAGTAAAATCTATATTTTCCTCATAATTTCTTTTAAGGTTTAATGTGGGGGTACCTATGTACCCCCACATTAAATTCATATTTCCCTACAATAAAAAAATAAAAATAACAAAAATATTTAAAAAATAATTAATTTCATTATGAATAATGTACCAAATTAGAAATGACATAAATTCCAATTAAAATCCGAGTAATTTGAATAAAATAAAAGAATGTACCACAAAATACCCCGTCTGCGTAGCATACTGGCTTCCGGTACACTGACAAGGGATAAACCCTTGTCAGTGTACCGGAAGCCATATGCCTGTATGTTTTCCATCTTACACAGTTGAGAGGTAATTATCTAATTAGTCTAAGAAAGTTGACTCAAAGATAACAAACCACGATGATTTAATTTGCAGATTTCCAAATAAACCTGAAATTAGAAAGATGTGGATTATTGCAACGGGTAGGATTAATTGGAAAACAAGTTCAAGGATTTGCCACCAACATTTTGATGAAAATGTTATAATAAAGAAAAGTTTATTATAGTATATAGTTAGTATATAGTTTATTATATTATAGTATATATTTAGTTTAAGTTGATTGATAAATATATCAATGTCATTTTTGCGTTTATTTTTGTCCTAAAACCTTATATACCTACCTATAATAGGTTCGATGCCATAACGAAGTGTGAGTATATTAATATCATTTGAATTGCATTGTATTAACGTTTCATGACCTTTCAAACAAATTTACAAAATTAAATGTTTATATTTAGGTACGTATGTTTGTTCAACTTCGAAACTATTGATGAGAACATGACCAATCTTTAAAAAAAACATTAGAATATGTTTGATTCATTATTGGAATAGATGATTTTTGATTGGAAATTAGTTAAGAAGTAATAGTTTTAAAGAAAAGAAGAAATAAATAATTATTTTCTCATAGAAATATATAACGCATAGGGCTGCACTCTTCTGCTGTACATGTCAATAAACTTTAAAGTGACATGTAGACGATTAAATTGTTTGTAACATTTTACGTGTTTGTCAAATAATTTGATACCCTACCGCTTTGTTTGATTATATTATTAGATATTTTTAGATAGAGATATTTTTTGTGGCTAATATTAAATAAAATAAAAAAACTAATTTAACGACTTTTTTAAAATTATGGGTAAAATTTTCCCGACTTGGCAGCACTGTAAAATGTATGTACTTTATTTTGCATCCTTTTCAGCGACACGAAAGCTAGGCGTCTATATAATAGTCAATGGTAACACCGCATAACTGTTTAATCTATGGTGCAGATATAGCACTGGCTCACTGACCTCTCAAAACAAGGGCCAATTTCAATTTGTCATTATTTATTCTTAGCCCAGGGTGGGGACACTGTCGTTTATGTGACAGATCAGTAATTGAAGAGTCGGCATCTGTTTTTTGTTTCCGAAAATATTTTGTCACTGCCTAATTACCTTCAAGTTCAATAGATGGCGTTACCATTTTGAATAAAATTTTAGGTTTTATTTTGTTTTAAGAAATTAATAAAACAGTGCTTTTTTATTTGTTTTATCAAATAATGGTCTTTCAAATGCTTTATCTTAAAATAATGTTGTTTGTCACTACGAAATAATACTGGCCTCTATAGTAAGTGTCCAGTTTGTTTATGGTACTTGAAAAAGTTATCTTTTGACAACTGTCAAACAACCCATCATAGTTGTATTAATTAAATTAAATTCTTAAGCGTTAATTTCAAAAGCCCTGAGCTATCAGTTATTTGAATAATATATGTGTTATCTTGGGTTTGCGTGTTTGTTGTTCTATTTCATAATTGTGGCTGTGATAATTTCGTACAAGTGCGTTGAATACGCCCCGTGTTAAATTAAATCTATAGATTTAATTTTATCTTGCAACGGACACTTTATTGTTTAAAATATGGCCTTGGATAAAATTGTCGCGTTAGAATAAATATCTAGACTTTGTGCTTTTGTTAGAAAACCTAGTTGTAAGTGGGTAGGTATATAATAAATATTATATTAATATAAAAACTCATCTTTTCTTATTGTTTTCTACCACAAATAACTGAATCATCTATCAGCAACAAGGTTGTTTATTATTCTCAACGATTCCATGACGTTTTAGCATTTTTCATGAGAGTCATTTTAAAGTTTGATATTCAATATAAAACTTAAAAATGCCTCTCTTAAAAAAATGAGAACATTTAAAACAATCGTTGAAATTAATAAAATGAGTTTTTGCTAATAAAACCTACAGATATGCCTAGCATACTATACCGCATAAATGATATTTCTGGAAACAAAATTCAGATGGCGCATTGTCGTCTGTCAAAATCAAAACGGTTTGCTTTTTTACACTGCAAGAGGGCTCTCTTTTTCCGTAGTATTAATTTACTCTTTGTCTTATGCCTAGTTTACACGTAATAAGTGGTTAAGTAATTAACTAAATTTTAACTTAAACTAAATTGCAGCGTGTAAACAGCCACATAATACCTCTTAAGTCAGAAGTGTTAAGTTACGATTTAGTGGTTAAGTGAGCAAGTGGAATAGAATTGATTCTATTTTTGGTTAAGTAACCCACCCTCCCGCACCGCGCGCGGGGACGATGAGCGGGAAATATTGACATTTAGTTCTTGTTTGGACAGGAACAAATAATTTAGTTCGAAGCTTTTGCCTATGTTTAATTATTTTGATTGTTTTCGAAAGATTTTGAAAAACATAATAGATATAATGGCAATCTTATACCTATAAACGAAAATTCTTGATATATATAATATATATATATATATATATATATATATATATATATATATATATATATTATATATATATATATATATATAATATATATATATATATATATATATATGTATATATATATATATATATATATATATATATATATATACATATATATATATATATATAATCTGAATCTCGGAAACGGCTCCAGCGATTTTCATGAAATTTATTACTCAGGGGGTTTCGGGGGCGATAAATCGATCTAGCTAGGTTTCATTTTAAGAAAACGTCGTTTAATAAAACTTAGGTCACCTAGGTACTAGATGTTAATGGCAATTTCATATTTTACTTTATCAATAATTGATTTACCCGTGCGAAATATGCCTCGGCTTCACACGGGTGTCAAATTGTAGTTTTTATACCTTGAGTTACATTAATGTCGTTTTCGTAGGGATCTCTACTTTCTTTAACAATAATGTATAGCTCCCCCGATAATGTAGCTTTGTAATGGTCAAAGAATTTCCAAAATCGGTCCACTAGTTTTTAAGATTATTCGATACATACAAAAATACAAATCTTTCCTCTTTCTATTATTAGTGTAGATTACAGAATTTAGAACTTCAACACCCTCTTGGTCGTCCATTACGATTTTATGAACTAAACGGAAAAGCTTCACACGTGTAAACAGCTACTTAACAGAAAGTCACTTAAAATTTAATTAAAATTTAGTTGACGACCTTACCACTTAATACGTGTAAAGGTACAGAAAAATTTAAATAGGTATACCTAAAATCGATACGGTCTTCAAATATATGTAAATCGAATGCAGTTATTGTGAAAAAGTACTTATAAATACTGTGATAATTGAGTTTCAATGAAAAGGAAATCAAATAAAAACATCATTACTCAAATATTTATTAATTAAAAAGTATGCCACAGAATTGTACAGAGGCGGACTTAATGCTAAAAGCATTCTCTGCCAGCCTGCCTCGCTGTAGAAATGAAGTATGTAAGTAGGTACACTAAATCTGTTGACATTACATAAAATCAAACAAATAAAACATAAAACAGAAAAGAATAACAAATCCTTATTATGGGGGCATTACACTGAGAGAATTATATAATTAGCGCTACGTACACATCTCGCTCTTCCGCACACAACCATTACTTCACAAAGCGCAGGAGCGCAGGTCAAAATAAAGTAGAATATTCGTTCGTACATAAGTTAGATTACGAACGCCATGACTTTGAAAATAAGAAAATGCTCGTTTTTGCATTTTTTCCGCAACTTCAAGATTTATTTGCAGGATCATATTAGGACATATCCTAAAATTTCTTTATTTCGTCTACGAGAAAAACTCTTTGACTAGTGACACAATTTTTTTCGTGTCCTAACATTTAGGTTTTCTATATAATTTTTGAGAGAGCCGAACTCTGTTTTGCGTAAACATACGTACATAATATACCTACATAAGTAAATATGTATAAATATGTTCCATTATTATTTTCTATTGTTTAGGAAATTAAATAAGGCAAGTAGGTACTTATTTTGAAAAAAAAAGCTAATCACTTACACGTTTCATTCCGCGTCTATCCATATATAATATTTAGCTGGTTTAAGTTGTAATTTCATTGAATAAAGCATAAAATCGAGTGTGCTCGTGCCGGCACTAATTGGATACGCGGCGTTTAGGGGTCGCGGACGCCGTCACCAATTGGTGCCGGCGGGAGTTGAGAGGTTTAGATTTTTTTATTTCTATGATTGATATGACAAGTAATAAAGTTATAAAAACTTTTTATTTAAATATTTACATAAAAGCTCGTCATAACCATTTTAACGGATTGTTTTTGAAATCGCTGTCGAAAAGTGAAACATTCACTTTTCGACAGCGATTTCAAAAACAATCCGTTAATATGGTTAAGACCTTCTGATTATTTATGATACTTACAAATTAATGTGGAAAAAAATAACCTATTTAATAGAGACATATTAAACTAAGTATGCTTACGTTTTTGACATCATCACAACATAGTACATATAAAACAAAGTCGCTTCCCGCTGTCTGTCCCTATGTATGCTTAGATCTTTAAAACTTTGCAACGTATTTTGAGACGGTTTTTTTAATAGATAGAATCATTTAAGATAAAAACTCTTTGCTAAGATTTAAAAAAGTACCGTTAGTTTTAGACGGAGCATCTTGATAAACCTGCGTTTTACATTACAATAACGCACAAGTACGTAATGAGATACATTACGATATTGAAATTGGTGAAATAAGAGACCCTTTACTTTTTAATTTTTCAATACCGCACCCGCAGTTCCTGTGATTGTCGCGATCAAACAAACCAACAAACTCTTCAGATTTATAATGTTAAAGTAACCCGAGCAACTTCGTTTGAGCAATTTTTCGCCGTTTTTGTAACATTTTTCAATGCTGCTCCGCTCTTATTGGTCGTAGCGTAATGTTATTATAGCCTTTCTGCTTTTTGAAGTCGGTAGACTTCAAAAAGGAGGAGGTTCTCAATTGGACTGTAATTTTTTTGTGTTCAAGGTGTACCAATTTAAAAAAATGGTGGTAAGTAGGTACTGTAACAATCAGGCCAGCTCTTGAGCAGGCACCGGGGGTGTTCCTCAGAACTTCTATCGGGCTTTTAAATCAAACTTCTGGATTTCCCCAAAGCGAATACACTGTTTATTAATTCAATTCATCATCTATTACATTATCAACATCTATTCTATAAAACACATTTCTTAATCCACATATTATTATTTTATATAATTCTAATCACATTTAAACGACCCGAATCGGTCGGCCATGAAACTCGCAATCCTTGAATGACATCTATCTTTTTATTCTGTTATTGCGTTTCATCTACTACAATGAGGTCTAACGTGAGAGAGGTGGATTATCTTCGACCCACCTGTCACACGCCGGGGGCCCCGTAAAAAAATATTTTTTTTTTATTAATTATCAAAAAAAATATTTTTTTATAACATACAACATAGAAAAAAAGTTTCCTAGCTCTTGAATTTATCCTACGCAGGCGAGATATATTACTTTCCCCCCTTTTGATCTGTCTCTATGCAAAAGACAACGTATAACTGTTATAATCTAACAACATTTATATCAACAAACACTTTACATAACAGTTATACGATGATGCTGGGCAAAAAACGCCTTTAAAAGAAGCACCCGCGTCAGATCCATTACCTAGCTAAACTTAAGTTTAATTAAATTAAATCAATCATCAATCATAAATTGTCCATCGATAATAATCAGACTGGAAAGACTGCACTGATATATCTTAGGAAAACCCATTCTCAAGTTTCGATTTTATTATTCACAAAATCTAGGGATGCCCCATTTTTGATTAAGAAATCTTGACCCAAAATCATTGGCCAACTGAAATCTATTACCACATAAAAAAGTGTGTTATACACCACATTATTAATTATAACGTTGATATATGTTTTGCCTGCGACTGGTATAATCTTACCATCGGCCGTTTTTAAATTAATATTATCACATATATCTAAGGTTACTTTGTTCATTAACGCTACTTTCTTCGATAGCAAGGACACTGAAGCCCCACTATCTAATAAAGCAGGAATAGCATATCAACCCATATGATGGCCCACTGCTGGGCACGGGTCTCCCCAGTAGAACCTACTAGTATGTAGATCCTGGGGGTAATTGCCATAATCACCACGCTTGGCGAGCGGGTTGGTGATCGCAGTAAGGCTTTAAGTACGCAGAGGACGCTGCTGCCCGTCCTCCGGTGTGAAATCCCTTAGTCGCCTTGACGACACCCACGGGAAGAGATGGGGTGGTACTATTCTTAAGCCGGCACCACACGGCATGAATACACGGCAGGAATAGCACCTGAACTTAATTCTACGAGTTAGCTATCTACTCGACAGATTTGTTAATTCGTCATTTTCGTCGACTGGTCACTTTTGAAATTAGTCAATTTCACTAATATCCTTAATTCGTCACTTTCTTTAATTCGTCAGTTGGCTTATCTGGTCAGTGTATGAATCTTGTCAGTTTTTCAATTTCAACTGATTTCGGTATTTGGTCAGTTGTAGTACAATCACATACTAATGGATAATTTAAAACGGTCGGTATTTTTTTGGACTGTAGGTACCTACCGGTCTATTTATTTGGGGTAGGTCAGATATTATGAGGTTAATGTGGGTGCGAATTAAATTATTTAATGATTATATGGCAGAGACCTGGTTAATGGTGTATGTAAATTATATAAGTTGCCATAATGAACGACATCGAACAATAAATCCAGTCGAATCATGGCACAACAGATTACGTTTTCGTTTGAATTTGAAACGAAAAGATTTATATTATTTTGTCTCAGTTATAAAAAAAGAAGCACTATTTGCTGATTTTAGAACAAGACAAACAGGCATATATATACCAGCAAAAAATAGAAAATGGCGATCGATTGTATTGGATAAACGCATCACAAATATAGTTTCTACTTTCATGATAGAAGATCTATTTGAAGAAGGAAGGAAAGAAGTTTGGGATTGCTTGACAAAATTAAGTCTTATTAATACTATAAGAAACAATAAACGTGTTAACTAATAAATGTACATTTTTATTTACTTTATCCAAGTTTAATTTTCCATTTTTTCTAAGTTAATAATAATAAAAATCTGATATAGGTATGCCGATGTTAACGACTGTACATCTAGTCAAAATGCATAAATTGACAAGATTCATACATTGACCTGATAACCCAACTGATGAATTAGGGATAGTGACGAATTAGGGATTTTAATGACATTGACCAAGTGCAGAAAGTGACCAGTTGACGAAAATGACGAATTAACAAATCTGTCGAGTAGATAGCTAACTCAATTCTACACCCACCTGTCATGTCATCAAAATCTTCTCATTCTCATTCATCACATTTATCATGGCGGGTTAGACCTAGCCAACATAATAATATATATAACTGTTCAAGGTACAACAAGCACAAATTTGAAGCCTTCCGAACGAGACGTCGCGAGCAAAGACGTCATCCTCAGCTTGATGTACTGAAGGGTGAACAAAACAAAGCTGCCGAGATTGCAGAAATGAATGAAAACAATATTAAAGGTCGGTTGAGTCCATTTATTGATATAAATATAAATAACTTTCATATTCCGGCGTTAGTGGACACAGGTGCCGAAGTTTCGGTTGTATCGCACGAGTTTGCTAAGAACAACAATATGTCGATTGAATTGTCTGATATGTCCTTGAAAGCAGCGGACGGCACGATGTTGGTGGTGACTGGCAAGAGTCACATAGTTTTTTCTTGCGGGGACATGCAGTATGGAGTAGACGTTCTCGTGGTGGACAACCTACGTCGAGATATTATATTAGGGTGTGATTTTCTTTGTAAATATAATGTCTTAGTTGATTTTGGTAGATGTACGTTTTGGCTTCCAAATGGGAAGATGGATTTTATTGCGGAGAATGATTTAAAGTTTCACATCGATAATTTAGATGCAGAGAACACTGTTAAGGATGTTAGCAAGATTTCACAAAATAATAACTGTGAATATATTTTTTCTGTAGATACGTGTAAATCAAAAGAGATTGACATTGAAAATACTGACAAGTGTCAAAATATTTTTTCAGAGGAAAAGGGTTCTATGGTAGACTCGATTGAATTGAAAAAGGCTATAATACGAAATGTAATAAATAAAGAAAGAAAGTCGGTTCTCTTTGATAATTTCGTGTATAATAATATTTATGTTACAGATAATAGAGTAAATTCTTCTTCATGTAAGAAACGTGGCCATAAGGCTAATAATTTTAATAGTTTAAATAATCTTTGTAAGTCCAAGTATTTTGTAACAAAGAAGGTCCCTAATAAATTAATTCAAAGGACGAAAAAGTCCTATAGTTTAACAAATTATACACGACGTGAATATATTTCATGACAGTTGAATGACAACTGTAATTTTTTTCTGATTATCCTATGTTGAAGGGAATAATTATGAATTGTACATTTAGCCGACGGAAAGAAATGAAATAATGATTTGTCGATGCTAATGTTGCTTAGTAATTTGTTGTTTTTAATGTTTAACCTTGGTTATTGAGGGTGATTTTTATAGGATAATGTGCAGATGATAGCAGATAGTTGTTTTTAAAGGTGAGATTCAATTCTAATATTGTGTATTTCATTTTTCATGTACGAACACACGTTGATGGGAAGTCTTGCACTGATGAGGCCACATATCTGCGATTAGGTCAGATAAGATTTGGGGTGATTTTTTTTTATTTCTTGTTCAAATACGTAATATTGTTTATTTGATTGAAACTTTGTTGTTAAAGGTGGTTTTTCAATTGGTGTATTAGAGATGGGGCGTTCTAATATGATTGTTTTATTTAATATGAAATAATCAATGGATGTGATCAGGTGATCACCGATGTATCTATTAGCCAGTTGTTTAACCGTAATAAAATCGAAACTTGAGAATGGGTTTTCCTAAGATATATCAGTGCAGTCTTTCCAGTCTGATTATTATCTATGGACAATTTATGATTGATGATTGATTTAATTTAGTTATACATAAGTTTAGCTAGGTAATGAATCTGACGCTGGTGCTTCTTTTAATGGCGTTTTTTGCCCAGCATCATCGTATAACTGTTATGTAAAGTGTTTGTTGACATAAATGTTGTTAGATTAGGTATAACAGTTACACGTTGTCTTTTGCATAGAGACAGATCAAAAGGGGGGAAAGTAATATATCTCGCCTGCGTAGGATAAATTCAAGAGCTAGGAAACCATGTAACGTGAACCTTTTGCTGGCTTTGGGGTGCGCAGCCGGGATTATTACTCTCGGGGATGAGGAATCAAACACTTTCTTAAGCCCAGAACGATATTATATATTAAATAACTTGTAATATTATTCCTTTACATTTCAATTCTTTTCCTTGACCATTCGTCTTGACGCTTCCTTCAATTCTCCCAATTGTTTTTCGATCTTCTTCTTCGTCATTATTTCATAGTTTTGGAACGTCAAGACAAACAGTTCACAATTAATGAGGCTTTATGCGAGTGGCCGGTCGAGTTTCCGACGCACCTGCCACAAGGCGGCGGAATAATATTACAAGTTATTTAATATATAATATCGTTCTGGGCTTAAGAAAGTGTTTGATTCCTCATCCCCGAGAGTAATAATCCCGGCTGCGCACCCCAAAGCCAGCAAGAGGTTCACGTTACATGGTGGAGGCGCCGAACTCTTCAGAGGAAGTCATTTAAAGAGCTAAGTCGTATTTTTATGTAAAATTAATTAAAAGGCGGCGGCGTGTGGCAGGTGCGTCGGAAACTCGACCGGCCACTCGCATAAAGCCTCATTAATTGTGAACTGTTTGTCTTGACGTTCCAAAACTATGAAATAATGACGAAGAAGAAGATCGAAAAACAATTGGGAGAATTGAAGGAAGCGTCAAGACGAATGGTCAAGGAAAAGAATTGAAATGTAAAGGAATAATATTACAAGTTATTTAATATATAATATCGTTCTGGGCTTAAGAAAGTGTTTGATTCCTCATCCCCGAGAGTAATAATCCCGGCTGCGCACCCCAAAGCCAGCAAGAGGTTCACGTCGCAGTACCTACACCTTAGAACAAAAAACAATGTTTTTTCACTCTCTAGAAAAAGACAAACGCTACTTTGTGGACAAAACCTATCAAAGGCTTACGAGATTTTTCTCAGTTTCACGCTTCAGTCAATATTTACTCTTATATTAAAAGGGATGGCACGGTCCAGGTCTATACGGCAATGGTCGCGACTTAATGCCGTTGACAATTTTAACGAAATTATGGTTGCTTGAAGGCATTAGCATAGCGTAGGGGAATAGGCTCGCACAGGCTCGGCCACAGTCACCCACAGTGCGGTAGCAGAAGCCTCGAATTTTGGCGCCGGCGCCCGTCTACCACGAGGTTCAGATACACACATCAACAAAGTCTAGGGATATATTGTTATTTTGTTAAGAAAACTAGGTATGGTAAGAATCCAAATTTTATAATGTATAATTTTATTAATATTATTTTATTAAATAAATTATTAAATTTGCTATATTCTGAAAATTACGTTGTTTTATAAAATCTGTCCAAATAGGACAAACATTTCAGTTCATACATGGCAA
The DNA here is from genome assembly GCA_945859575.2 of Herminia tarsipennalis. Lineage (NCBI taxonomy): Eukaryota > Metazoa > Arthropoda > Insecta > Lepidoptera > Erebidae > Herminia > Herminia tarsipennalis. The sequence goes on along the minus strand of OX243846.2, from coordinate 13,483,765 downwards.
TGCACCTTCTCACACGGCGCGGCTGGTTTCGGCTGCCCTTCGGGAACACGACATCAGGGTTTTGAAGTGGCCTGCACAGTCACAAATAATTTCGGTTCAAAGTCCCTCAGCACTTTATTCTAAAATCGCTGAATGATAGCTATATTACTTACTTGGTTTAATACAGCCCCAGAGTTGGATTCCGTACATCCATGTTGGCAAATCTGTTTATGTAATAGCATTTTATTTGACCCGCGCAACGTCGTCTGCGTAATTTTCCTCCGTTTTTGTAACATTTTTCATTGCTGCTCCGCTCCCATTGGTCGTAGCGTAATGTTATATCTAGTCTATAAACCTTTCTTGATAAATGGGCCATCCAACAGAAACAGATTTTTTCAATTCGGATCAGTAGATCCTGAGATTACCGCGTTCAAACAATCAAACTCTTCAGCTTTATAATATTAGTACAGATAGACACGCTTGGCTTCCTTTCAAGCAGCCAGTACATCGTTTTATAACGTATGTCTAACGCTTGTCTTTTCTTTTTAACGCGATGGAAAGCCATCGAAACTTGGCGTCAAGTGTCATACCTAGGTGTTTGTGGAACTTGTAGACCTTTTATAGATATTGGATGATAATCCTTTTTGTTAGTGAAATCAATATGTAGGTACCTATAGATTTTGTCTCGTTTAAGTTATCTTCCTTTTTTTTGATTTAGAGACTATTTGAACTTTAAATACTGTTTCCTTATACAGTTCCTAAAAGTGACTGCAGATTACAGCGTCATAATACTAATTATGGTCTCCTAACTGATTCCGGTTACGACGACTAATCTGTTTGACTCAAGCCAACCATGCAGGAAATAAATGTGGTTAGGTACCTCGTACCTAGGTATACTCTATACCAGTGGTTCTCAAACTTTTTAAATGACGGAACCCTTTTGGGAAGCAAAATACTTGATGGAACCCTACAATAAAACAATTATTTTTATAAGTGTATTCTTTATTAATCAGCATAATAAAAGTACAATGTATCAGTTACTAATTATTATTTACTTCACCACTTGGTAAGGACAATAATAGAAAACATTAAAAAAGAAAAACTCTAACTAGTGGGAGGTATGAAACTGTTTTTTATTTTTCATCAATTGCTTGATATCAGGTTTGATGGAAGAAAGTTGGAGTCTCATATCAGCTTCGGCGTCCAGTCTATTGCGATATTTTGTTTTCGTGGCTGCGTAGGTAGAGAATCCTGTTTCGCACAAATATGTAGTTGGGAACGGGAGAAGAATATCCAGAGCCATTTGGCCAAGCATTGCATATTCATCTTGGATTCTGCACCAAAAATCATTAAGAGGCGTCGTTTTGAACAATGACTCCATACTTGTGTCTGATGACATTTCTAAAAGAGATTCATATATCTCATTTGACATGTTTTCAGGCTTTTCCAAGTTGGGTAAAAAAGGATTATGAATCCAGGAGTTCACTTTAATTTTTGTATTGTGTTCTTCGGGAAAATACTTTTCAAAAGATGCGCGCATCGAACTGAGATATTGGACCAATTCTTCAAACACATTATCTTCAAACATTTCTGAGTCGTTTTCGCTAACAAACTCACTGAGTAACGTAAAACTTTCTATTTCTTTCTTACCAATGCAAATGATCCAAAAATCTAATTTTCTTTTAAAAGCAGTTATTTTATTATAGGCCTGAAACACTGTTGTCTGTTTACCTTGCAACGATAAATTTAATTCGTTAAGTTTTTGAAAGATATCCGCCATAAAAGACAATCGGAACAACCAAGTTTTATCATACAAACGGTCCTTCAAATTAAAAGAAGTATCTGCTGAAAGAAACATTTGTAACTCGGCTCTAAGTTCAAATAGCCTTGTTAAAGTTTTTCCCCGAGACAGCCATCGCACTTCTGTATGGAGCAGCAGTGTTTTATGTTTGCTGCCATAATCTTCACACAGTAATGAGAACAATCGGGATTGTAGTGGTCGTGATTTGATAAAATTAATTATTTTTACCGCTTCATCCATAACTAATTTTAGATTAGACGGCATTTGCTTCATCGCAAGTGCTTGTCTATGCAGAATACAATGACTGGAACTACAATTAGGCGCTTTATTTTTCATTCGTGACACTGCTCCTGCTGTTTTACCTGTCATCGCCTTGGCCCCATCTGTACAAATGTCAATGCAATTGTTCCAACTGAGATTATGTTCTTCAAAAAATATATTTATTTTATTAAAAATTTCTTCCCCGGTAGTGTTTGTAAGCAGCGATGAACACATAAGCATGTCTTCTTCAAAAGAACTTTTATATGGATATCTCACAATAACCAGCAGGATAGCCAAACCAGCGACATCAGTCGACTCGTCCATTTGCAAAGCGAATCGTGTATTTTGTAGACGTGTAACTAGTTCTTGTTTGACGTAGCTTGCCAGATCATGGATTCGTCGTGAAACAGTATCGTTTGATAGCGGAACAGTAGAAAGATGCTTTGCAGATTTTTCATCAAGCATACATTTTGTTATGTCTAATACACATGGTTTTATTAATTTCTCAGCGATAGTGTGCGCTTCACCTGCTTGTGCAATGCGATAGCTAACTAAATATGATGCCTCCGTGGCCTTTTCGTTGGTAGTTTGTGTTACATGCATCATATTTTTTTGACTTTCTAATAACTGATCTTTTTTGCGAACAAAAAATTCTTTATTCTTGTCTTTAGTCTCGGGGTGTACGGTTTCTAAATGTCGACGCAATTTGGCAGGTGCCATGGAACTATTAGGAAGCAGTTTACTACAGAGCATGCAGAGAGGTGAGCCGTAATCAACAAATCCGAAACTGATATAAGATTCATCATACTTCCTTTTTTTCGTCTTTGAAACCGTCGAGCTTGACGTCGTGGCACTCGTGGCATCATCTTCTGGATCGGTGATTGCTAAATTCTCCGCGCGCATTGCTTTTAAACATTCAGCGTCATTAGAAGATGTTGTTGGAACACGTTTAACACCTTTAAGCCAACGTTCCATTCTTCTTTATTTATAATGTTACAAGTCAGGATAGTGGGGTTTAAATAATGCACAATCGTTACTGCGTATAAGAGACTAAATTTAGAACCTACAGGGAAGAAATGTATAAAACTGAGACAACAGAATACAGCAGGCAGTAAAACAATGAACACTAGTTTCTCGCTAGCGAGCTTGTAAGTAGGTAGTAACTTATCGCTCCGAACGCTAATCATCAACTGACGACGCCAACGCGCGATCGCCGCTTTTATACTTAGTCCTAGACTCGATCTCAAATATTCTCGAAAATACTCGAGTCGGCACCTTTGATAAACAAAAAGCAAAAATAAAAACAGAAATTTAAAAATAGCGTTGTAAACAATATCGACTTTATCCTTTGAAGTTAGAGACGAAAGTCGCTTGTTGACAACTATAGCGTCTAATTCAGAGGCGGCTTTTATCAAAGAGACTGAGCGCTTACAAGTATACTACCCGCTCGTTTTAAGTTTGCCGCTGGCGATAGGTATGAATGTATGACGTTCGAAATTTTTTATTTAATTGTAACAATAAAAATTGTGTACGGTAGATATTGTAGTGATAATTCTTACCTCGTATATGTATATATGTCCTTGTAGTGTTATTTCGTGGCATTTGTGTATATATTCCCTTTTAGTTCGCCATTTTTAACATAATAAATATCTCTGTAAGACTTATTGTAAACATTATTTTTCATAAATCAAATCTGTCATGTCGACAAATATTTTCTATGGTTGCTATGACAACAAGATAAGCATAGAGTTATTCGTAAAGTATGGTCTACATTGTGAAACTGGCTGTGCATAAATTCTAAATTAAAAATAAGTTAAGCTTTAAAATTTTAATGGGGTAATGTAGTGATAATTCTTACCTCGTATATGTATATATGTCCTTGTAGTGTTATTTCGTGGCATTTGTGTATATATTCCCTTTTAGTTCGCCATTTTTAACATAATAAATATCTCTGTAAGACTTATTGTAAACATTATTTTTCATAAATCAAATCTGTCATGTCGACAAATATTTTCTATGGTTGCTATGACAACAAGATAAGCATAGAGTTATTCGTAAAGTATGGTCTACATTGTGAAACTGGCTGTGCATAAATTCTAAATTAAAAATAAGTTAAGCTTTAAAATTTTAAATTGCTTCTAGAGAGTTTTCTTTATGGATACAAAACCGAAGAAGAGGAGTGAATAACCAGCTCTCTAAAAGAGAAGGAGTGAATAACCAGCTCTCTAAAAGAGAAGGAGTGAATAACCAGCTCTCTAAAAGAGAAGGAGTGAATAACCAGCTCTCTAAAAGAGAAGGAGTGAATAACCAGCTCTCTAAAAGAGAAGGAGTGAAGAACCAGCTCTCTAAAAGAGAAGGCAAATTCTCCAAAGGCAAATTAAGAGAAAGAGACCATTCCTACCGGCGCCGCCTTTCTACCTACCGGCGTCGCCTCTGTTTTTACCGTCGTCGCCTCTCTACTTACCGGCGTCGCCTTTCTACCTACCGGCGTCGCCTCTCTACTTACCGGCGTCGCCTCTCTACCTACCGGGCCGCCTCTCTTATATACCGGGCCGCACCTCTACGACGCGTCGCACCTCTACCTGCCGACGTCGCGCCACTACTACCTACCAGCGCCGTGCCTCTGCCTACCGGCGCCGCGCCTCTACCTACCGGGCCGCCTCTCTTATATACCGGGCCGCACCTCTACGACGCGTCGCACCTCTACCTGCCGACGTCGCGCCACTACTACCTACCAGCGCCGTGCCTCTGCCTACCGGCGCCGTGCCTCTACCTACCGGCGCCGCGCCTCTACCTACCGGCGGCGCGCCCCTACATACCGGCGCCGCGCCTCTACCTATCGGTGCCGCGCCTCTAGCTACGAGTGCCGCATCTCCGCCTGGACGCCGTACCTCTACCTACCAGCACTGTATCTCCGCCAGCATCGGTTCTAAATTATCTTTAATTTTAAGTAGTCTTTAAGTTCTTGTAAATATATGTAGTCCTATCTTAAACCTACCCTTTCATTACACTACAATATTTGGGTAAAACTATGACACATTATAAGTTTTGTTGTCACGTGGGGGAGGGTACGCGCATTCCACAGACCGGCAAACTTAGAGCGAACGCGTTGTACAAGTATAAAATTGTTGAGACCAAACTTATAAGATATTGTACCAGCTAATGTAACACAAGCTTATACAAATACAAATAAATAAATAAATAACATTCATAGCGTTTTGTCTCCGCGCGGCCGCGGAGTCCGCACAGCCGCGGAGCGACCAGAGAGAGGTGGTTTTGATTTTTTTATTTCTAAATTCTTGCGGAACCCCGACAGAGGTATCACGGAACCCTAGGGTTCCGCGGAACACACTTAGAGTATAGCTGCTCTATACTCTATTCGGTCATTCTTATAGTCCCATGGGACGAAGATCCGACACCACCAAAGAGAGACTGTTTAATGCACTCTCCGAGGGTGTGACGTTATTTGGAACCGGTCACCTACCTTTGAACCGACAGTAGTAACTTTGCTTACCCTCGTAGATATCTCAATCTGGATCTGGATCCCTCATAGTAGACCTCTGTCTCTATAGCACGTATGTCTCTAGCAGATAAGAAGAGATAAAATTAATTAAGTGAGTAGGTAAACTAAGTAATATCTACTTCGGGTAAGTTGAGTAAGTCCGACTCGTCAGTCGTCTACGTGTAGACAAATTATAAATGTGAATGTAACTATGTCTGTCTTTTAAATTTTATCGATGAAACCGCAGGACTGATTTAGATTAAATTTCGTATGGAAATAATTTGAGTCCCGGGAAAGAACAAAGGACAGTTTTTATCGCGGTAACCGACATCCACGCGGGCAGAGCCGCGAGCGAAACTTAGTTTATTATACAAGGTTATTTTTTTGTATGTATAGTACAAAGCTCAGACACCTCAACAAGATTTTCACTTCAAGAAATCATATAAAAAAAAAAGATATAATTATGCAGATACGTCTGGATACGCAGCCAAAAACAGCTCTATACCAAAACATAAAAACATTAAACTACTGCCACAACATAAATTCAAAAAATTTTTGAAAAGCTGGTTGATCGAAAAGACTTATTATAACATTGGTGAATTGAAACAACCATAATCGCACATATTGCTAATATTATAAAACTTATTTGTATGCTATTATATTTCTTAATGTAACTATCGTTGAATTAATGGTGTGTCATATTTTCTATTATGTATAATTATGGTATAATCCTTGTATGTGTGTGATCTTTTTTGAATTCAATTACAAGTACTTTCACATGCCGCTTAAGGCAAAATAGAAGGACCATTAACGTACCTGACCATCTACTATGTACTTTATTTGGTGTGAATTAAATAATTTCATTTCATTTCAGAAAATGAAAATATTGAAAACTTGCTTATATAAAAGCCCTTCAAGTTATCTTGTGCTCATAGCGTCGCGTAGTAGGTACGCAATCCATGGGTATTAACTAAATCATAGGTATTAATGAAAAACAAGTGATTACATTTCACATCACATTGTGAACAGGATTTGGACTAATTGATAAATTAATTAATTGAAAAATATATAACATCGTCCAAAAACTACCCCATTGGATTGTTTTACTGATTCTGAGCAAACTACTTTCAGGTTTGCACTATATCAAGAATAATTGTATAGGTGGGTAACAAGTACTGAAATAGTTTGGTAAAATTTATAAGTTTGGATGGCTGGTACCTTATAGAATAAACAAAAATAATTTAAAAGAAAACATTGATTTACAATACTTCTATCTAAATTCTTTCTTAACTATAGGTAGTTACCTACATTTAATTACAAAAAAATTATAAGTTTGGATGGCTGGTACCTTATAGAATAAACAAAAATAATTTAAAAGAAAACATTGATTAACAATACTTCTATCTAAATTCTTTCTTAACTATAGGTAGTTACCTACATTTAATTACAAAAGTATTTAAGTAGGTAGATACATTTCTTGGGGGAGTTCCTTTCAATTTTTTTTTTAAGTTCTGTACTAGAAACAATTCTGAAGTTTAAAAACTTTACAAAAAAAAAACATTTTTTTAAGTTCTGTAGGTACTTATAAACAATTCTGAAGTTTAAAAACTTTACAAATAAATTTAATGTATGAGGTACAAACTTAAGTAATATACACAGTAAAGAGTAAAATTAAAGTCGTTTTTCCAAAGTTAATAAATGCCCAGACACTGGAAACAAAAGAAGTTCTATTTTGAGACGTTCATTTTCCTCTGATGTTACTTTGAAACTTCTTAAAATATTTGACAAAATACTTTTCATTGCTAAAAATCCAAAGTGTCTGCCTGTAACAAAAGCAAATAAGTTCTTATTAATAACAATACCTTCCTAAAACAATGTACGTTTTAAGAGGTTGTAATTGGTAAGAGGTCTGTCGATAGGTAAATTATTATTACTGTTACACGATATCATAATATAAATAATCTTTTGACAACTCATACAACGCCATCTGATACCAAACTAAGCAGAGCTTGTACTGTGGAAACCAGACAACTGATAAACAGACTTATTAATTACTAAATACATACATGTCATAGATAAATAACACCCAGACACAGAATTAACCATCGTGCTTATCCCACAAAGTTTTATTCTAGGTGGGGATCGAACCAACGACCTCCGGCTTAGCAGTCAGAGTCACTAACCACTAGACCAGGTACAGGTTTAAAATGAAGTCAATCCTAAGTAAGGGAGACTGTAGAGAGTTGAGTCACTTTTGGTTTAGCTGTGCCTGCAAATTCGTCTGCGTGAAGTTGCAGTGCTGCTCTTTCCCTATAAACGTTAGCGTGATGATAAAAAGTAGGCTAAGTTACTCCTTACATCCTCAGCTGTCTGCAGGACGATTAAACTTATTACTAAAAGTCCGGGAACGGCGCTCCGTATAATAATAGTAATTTTAGAAGCGTATTTTCGCCTCGAAATGCCGATGAAATAAATGTTACTTTTTGCCGGTTTATTCGTATGCTGATTTTCGATAACAGATGGCAGCAATCTAGCTTTTTAAATGATTAAAAATTAAAGATGAAAAATAATTTATTATTGCAATATGGTAAGATATAATTTGTAACATTCTGCTTTATATAGGGAAAAATGGATAAAATTTGCCCAAAACAACCGCTCTAAAGAGACCTGGTTACCATCCAATCATACTTATGTATGTTCGTTGCATTTTTGTGAAGAGGATAAATATACCACAAAACCGGAAAGGAGTTTTCTGAAGAAGTCTGCTGTACCTTGTATAGATGTAAGTAACAATAATGGAAATAACGCAACAGTATTATCGTTCGTCTTGAAACATCAAAACGAGTAACAATATTATTTCAGTCATCACTAACATTATGTTTTGTTTGTTTTAGTTAAGGGTATGAAAGTAGTACTAGAATAATGGAACCGATTTCCGAGTCTGTTAGCGAGTCAGCGAGCGAGCATACTTGAATATTTTATATTGATTTCAGCTTTATACCTCCGTGCGTTCCTGAGATAGGGTCCAAACAGATAGACAGATGGACAACAAAATTGTCTGACTGCTAACTAACTGAGGTACGAAACCCTAAAAATGCATAATTCTTAATACACTTTCATACCTACTCCGTAATTAGTTCCTTATAAGCTTGGTAGGTACAAAAGTTACATTGTCGGTTCTGTTTGTTGACATTTTGTGTGTTTCAAAATTGACATTTTGTGTCAGTGTTTTGTACAAGACGCGTAAGTGCCGCAAAATTTAAGCGTTTAGAACCTTTTGGCCGTGAGGAAATGATCCCTAAAATAAAATCTAGCGCAACATGTTTGCTCTGTTAAGCTCGGCACAATTATTGTTTTAGCGCTGCAGCTGCTTTTAGTTTTAATTTAGCGAAAAAGGTTGTGTTTAGTTTTAATTTATTTTTTATTCCAGATAGCTTCTCTAGTACGTTAGTACTTAATATTTCATGTGCCCTACTTTAACTACTCGCCTTAGATCTAATTAAAATACTATCAACTAGGTACAGTACCTACTACTGTGAATCAAAACGAAGACGAAATAAACTCCACAAAATCTCCAGAGTACGGAAGGTAATTCTACAATCTAGCATAATAATATTCTGTCACTAGTTCTGATTACTTACCTATACAATTTCGAGCCCCATAGCTGAATGGTATGTAAGCACAAGGATGACGGGAAGCACAATTCTCCGGCAAGAACCTGTCCGGATTAAAGTCGTTCGCATCTGGGCCCCATATCCTTTTTGATCTGTGTATTACGAACGGGACGATAGCACATCCGACGCCAGCTGGTAATGTGCAAGTCGCTAAAATAATATATGTAATCAATAATTAAAAAAAAGGCTATTAGGTATGAGCCTAGTCATAATAAATGGACTACAAACAAAATGAAAACGTAAACTATTGAGACAGCCAGAGCTGGTAGGATAGTGCGACTGGAGTGATCGCTCTAGGTAATACGAGGCCTACTCTAATTCAATGAAAACGAAGTTTCTATCAAAATAAACAGAACCAGGAACATCTATTTATTCCACTCGTTCCAGAAAATCGTCCATGGGTTGAAACTTCTTGTGCTTATCCAAAAAATAATTGGAATAGTTGCCGTAACTTAAGAAATTTAAATAAACGGAAATTCATGAATTTCCTTGAAGAAAGAAAGAGAGTAGGTACTGGTCGCAAGGGGCATCAAAAAGTCTAGTACGAAAAACAATTTCTAGCAAATACGAATTACAAAGAGCAAAACGCCCCGTAAGGAAATCACGTGCTTCAAGTTCGGTCCGGGACAAGGATCCACAGAGAAAGTAATCAATACGTTTTATAAGGATCTATATTGAATAATCGCTTATTTACTTCTTCTTATTTTGAGTTCATTAAGTTGATGAAAACCTCTTTTCTTTTCGATGACTATATTTTTTAATTTTATTGTAAACTTCAATTGTTTATAGACTCGGTCTTCTAAAACTTAAACAGCTTAGTTTCGTCGAAGAAACTAGCTACCTCTTTTGGAAAGTCCATAGCCTATAGTCAGCTTAACTAAACTCATTTAATGATATGCGGATCGTCGATCAACTACATAGGCAACTATATCTTCAGATACCGGTTAATACTTACAAAGCTTCAAATCTTTCTGCGTTTTGCGGCCAATTATGGGCACAACGGAATACAACCGCATTGCCTCTTTAATCACTCTTTCTAGGTATTCCATTTTGGATAAATCATCTTTTGTTGGCAATCTTTGGGAATCGCCAAAAATAGTTTTTAACCTGTAAAATAATAAAAAATATTAATAAGTATTGTATCCTCGTAATTCAAAAGATACCGGCGTATGTTTATAACTACGACATATTTTGAAAGTCTAAGCTATGAGGTTCGCAGAACCAAAGTTGAAGTAGTCGAAGTAAATAAAATAATAAAAACGGTTTTTGACAAACTGATGCAGAACAGGGATCAATGTGTGACGAATTAATTGTCATGTTCATTTAGTGCCATAACGTATACCTGACAATTGATAAAGATAGAGAAAGCCTATCAGAGTTGGAAACTTAAAATGATGAACTCTCACACTCACTCCTTGAAGACTCTCTCTTGCTCATTTTGATGTCCACCGAGTAGAGTCAACACGAACGATATCACAAGGGCTGTAGTATCATTGCCGGCTATGGTGATGGAATCAATGTGTTCACGTAACTCCACACTGCTGAAGTTTAGTTTCCGTTCTAACAATATTTGTAATATATCTTTTACTCCTGAAATGTAACCATATTAATAGAAATAACCCATTTCGAAGAGTTAGGTGCAGTGCCCAAGAGTTTAGTGTTTTTTTTTCTAAAATTTACCTAGTAACAGTACCCAAGTAATATGAATTTACAGAGTACCAACCTCGTCATGAACAATTTTATTTACGAACAATACTACATCCGATCCTACATCGAATTTATTATATGTACTTATCAAATATAGTATTGCTATCATTTTTAAAAAGTGCATGATGTTACTGATGTTATTTTTTTTATTTTTATTATCATTTATTTAAAGTAACTTTGACTCAATTTGTTAGTAATTACATTTTACTTTAAACTATGTTAGTAGCTAATCTAGACAAAAAGTATAACAATATTATGTGCCTACACAAATTACCGCTGTATCATTCCATGTGAAATGGCACAGCAATGATTCCTGTAGACACAATCAAATCTATTTACAATCGTGTTGATGATGGTGTTAGAGCTGGCCCGAACCCTACGGACCAGGGATGCACATCTTTTGCGCATTGTGGTGTAAAAACCGTCAACGCGCGCCTCAGCGAACATCCCTGATGCGCTACAGAAACGGGGCAGCCCCAATAGCACCCTGAATGCATTGTTATATTGGATACGGAGGGTGTTGTAGGACTTTTGAGTATATCTAGCCCACAGGTTGCACTTGTAAAAAGATGTGCAATTTCCTCGGAACAGTGTAATTTTAACTTGTGTTGAACATTGTGCAAACCTGCGAGCCAGCATATTCGCTCTCACTGACAACGCCCTCCGTTCCCTTTCTATGTCTTCATCGTCCTTGAGCCCGGGAGTCAGGATGTCACCCAGGTACTTAAAAGATGATGTGTCATTTGTTTTATTATTGTTCTTCTTTTTTAATTGGATTATTCAACCAATTTCAATCAGTTGCTTGTATCCAAAATAATTCTATCCATGGTTTTAGGTAGAAATTTTTTTCATTTAAATTCGCAGTTAATATTATTTTCAACATACCTTCTTTCTAATATTCTTTATTTAACCTACAACGACGAACACAAACAATAGAGGTTCTCAAGTCAACATGTAATTTTTTAGGGTACCCTTAGAATTTCGTCATGTCCGTCCGTATGTCACAGGAATGAAATTTGGAGTATAGGTGGCAGGCATAAGCCGCCGTTTAGTTCAATAGTAAAATAACAAAAAAAAAAAAATTAGGGATGGCACTCCATACATGTGACAGAAGGTAATTTTTTTTAGCTTATATCTGAACACATCATTCGGCATGACTTTTTGTTTGGAAGTCTCGTATTCGATTCCTGGGTCTGAACTTCATTTTTTTCTTTCAAATGCAATTATTGTATTAACAAAGTAGTTGGCAAGAAATGCCTATAAACATTACTATAATATTTGCTCAGCGACATAATAATTTGTTAAAAATGCTCTCTGTAACGAAGCAATCGTTTTTTGTGCAGTGCATTCCTTTGTAGTAGCAGCTGCGGAACCTTGCACTGAGCATGGTTTATGCTCTTGCCCGGTTTTTTAAATGTTTGGTTACTCATATATTTTTACAGAGTCATGCAAATTCAATAATTATTTTTGTATAATATTAATATATTATACAAAAATAATTACCTCATAAAATAATTATTTATTTTTTGGGTATATTTTAAAGGATTCTAAATAAACGTTTCAAGGGTTGTGCTTCAAATAATAGGTATAAAAAGATTTAGCTAGCTAGCAATACACGATGGTGTAATGAAAACCTTTAACGTTACGAACTTTTATTTACCGACGTTACGATCGAATTGCACCGATTGTGGTCACGGGTAAAACGTAGAGATTATTTTCTCTGTGGCCATGGGACTACTGATGGCAGATTAGCTATGTCTTCGTGAGGCGCGGGGGTTCTCAACTATCCTTGCCTGGTCTTCATGTTTATAATTTAACTAGCTGTCCCGCGCAACTTCGTATGCGTAAATTTCCCCCGTTTTTGCAACATTTCTTATTGCTGCTCCGCTCCTATTGGTCGTAGCGTGATGTTATGTAGTCTATAGACTTTCTCGATAAATGGGCTATCCAACATTTTTCAATTCGGATCAGTAGTTCCTGAGATTACCACGTCCAAACAAACAAATAAACTCTTCAGCTTTATAATATTAGTATAGATAATAGTATTTAGTGATACGTATGGAAGTTCCGCTGGCCAAGTGTAATGTAGTGGCCATGTAATAATTCAAAACTTTATTTCGTAATTGGTTAGCAAGCACTTCTAAAGAAGTTCTAAGCTTATTAGTTCGTAAACTTTCACGATTTGTACACATTATGGAGTTTTATTAGCTGCGGGTCTTAATCGCGTATATATTCAATAATGAACTGATTGAACTACACGAACCACAGATTCCCTCCACTGACCGTCACTACTACTCCCGCATGGCGCGGGCAGAGGTTAAAATAAAAAAACACGTCAATTTCAACCTAGAAGATGGATATCGTTTCTCAATATCGTAAAATCCCGTGATGATTAAGTGTACACACCGTCGAAACAAATATTACACGCCAGTGTGCAGATGTCGTTAGTGTTGTGTGTCGAAGTACCGACAGTTTCGTAATAGTGAGTGATAAAAATCAAGCGAGGGTAGTTTCCGGAACCTGCGCTTTACGGAGGCGTGCGTGGTGATTACAACCTTTCATCAAACATTTCGATTTATTGGTCTCTTAATTTTAATCGAACATAGAATAAATCTTATTTTATTTTCTTTTTCCCATGAGGAATAGTTTTGCAGGGAACATGATTTAACACGACGCACGACGACGGTCTAACCCATGTGGGATAGTACGAGGGTGGATCGAAATATTTGCGGCCTACCACATAAATACTTGACTTATTTTAATGTAACTGACCTCATTCGATTTGTTTACTCTCTGGTTGTCACATTGTAAAATTCTGTCACAATAGCATTATCTGTTTTTAAATTAGACTGAATTTTGTGAGCCTAAGTGCAGCGTTTTTAAAGAATGGAGAAAATTGAGCAACGTGCGGTCATCAAATACCTGTTTAAAAAAAAACTGACTCCAAAAGAGATTCACGAAGATATGTCAACAACATTGGGGGAATCTGCTCCATCGTATACGACTGTGAAAAAGTGGGTTGCAGAATTTAAACGCGGACGAGAGAGTATTGAAGATGACCCTCGCTCCGGCCGGCCTACGACGTCTACGACTGAAGAAAACATTGGGAAAATCTGTGATCTGATATTGGCAGATCGGAGATTGACCATCAGGGAGATTGCTGATACTATTGGCATCTCATATGAACGAACACAAAACATCATAGTCAATGAACTTGGATTTTCTAAGGTTTCTGCGCGGTGGGTCCCCAGATTGCTTTCAGTTGAACAAAAACGAATACGGCTCACGATTTCTCGCGACAGTTTGGAAATGTTTGAGACTGATCCACAAGATTTTTTGGACAGATTTGTTACAATGGATAAAACCTGGGTACACCACTACACCCCAGAGTCAAAACAGCAATCCAAGCAGTGGAAAAAACCTGATGAACCGACTCCAAAAAAAGCCAAAACAATTTTGTCAGCTGGCAAGGTGATGGCGTCAGTTTTTTGGGATGCTAAGGGTGTCATCATGGTGGACTACCTTGCAAAAGGTGAGACTATAAACTCTGCTTATTACTGCACCCTTTTACGTCATTTGCGTGAAACGATCAAAGAGAAAAGGCCAGGACTACTCAGCAAGAAAGTGTTGTTCCATCAGGATAATGCACGCGTTCACACGTCTGTTGAATCAATGGCTCAAATTCGTGATTGTGGCTTTGAATTACTGCCCCATCCCGCCTATTCCCCTGATTTGGCACCTTCGGACTTTCATTTATTCCCAAACCTTAAAAAACACCTTGGAGGTCAAAAATTTTCATCAAATGAGGAGGTTGAAACCGCGGTGGGTGACTTTTTTGAAGGCCTTGAAGAAACTTTTTTTATGACCGGCATACAGGCGTTGGAAACCAGATGGAAGAAGTGCATTGAGTTAAGTGGAGATTACGTGGAATAATAAAATTACTTTTGTTTATATTTTATATTGTTTTCTTGCTGAGGCCGCGAACTTTTCAATCCACCCTCGTACATGTGGGAAAGAAAAAGTACTAAGTTTCAATGACGTGAGGTCGAGACCGAACGACCGTGCCTTGCGTCACGAGTCGTTTGTTTGAATTTAACCGGTTAATTCAGCTCACATTATCGGTTAGCATTACGCTCTCTGTTTTAACCGGTAATCCAAATTATTTTGTTATGATTAATACCGGTATCTTGATTAACCGGTTAATCGATAAGCACGATTAAACCGGTTTTATTAACAATAATAACCGCTATTTATAAACCGGTTCCGAGCCCTGGTATTTGCACTCGGTTGGCGTATTAGTCGTGGAGCTGTTTACACTACTACTTACTTCAAGGCACTAACTTCATAATATTTATTTATATTTTTCTCTGCTTCAGTTTACTGTTAAAAAACGAAATACATTTTTCTTATGCATAAGAATTTTCTAAGTTAAGCCTTAACTAAAACCATAAAAGGTAAATTGAAGCAGTGAAAAATAATATAGAATGACCAAAAAATTAATAAACATTATGAAGTTGGTGCCACGAAGTAGTAGTAGTGTAAATAGCTCTACAACTACTTGCAAAAGCGTAAGGTATACCGAAGATGGACCAGTAGATGGACTGTCATCATCGTGGACATACAAGTCGTAAAGGCCACAGAGGCTGTAAGTATATACCTATAATAACACTAAGAGCAACGGTTATGGCCGATTAATCATTTTATCAAAGCTATAAAAAGTGGAACTACGAGCAAATATTCCTAGATATTTTTACCCTGTTTTAATTATATATCATTAGTCGACATCAATCATCTCTATGGGTCAACTATGAGCAAGATGTCACATGAGAATTACTTATAAATTGCATTTAATATCCTATTACGACAAAAAAAATATCGACTTAAAAAATAAATACAAGGCAACTATAAAGCAAAAATTAATATAAAACAACAAACAAAAAAAAAATTTGAAGGTGGTGCCATGAAGTAGTTAGTAGGTAGTATTTATATGTAGTAGGTACTAAGTAAGTAGCATTTTATTTGGCACCAACTCCAAATTTTTGTTATTCTATATTGTTTTATATAATATCATTGTTTCTACGTTATTTTTTTAAATATCTGGTTGAATACTCATTACTTGAACTTTTTTTTTAAATTAAAAAAAAAAAGCTTTTTACTTCAAGACTAACAGCATTTCATACAAACTTTCCGCCATTATTTTACCCCCTCAGGGGATGTATTTCCAAAAGTCCCTTCTTATCGGATAGGGAATACGTCCTCAAAATTGTACGTGTCTACTCTCAGTGGTGTAAACCACAGACCATTGATAGTTTAGGCCTTGCGTTTATCCATCAGTCAGTCAGTAAGGACAAAGAACTTTATAATTATAAATAGATTACTAGCTGCCCGCCCCGGCTTCGCACAGGCAATAAAAAATAGTCTATTCACTAACAAATAACATGGTTTTCTATTTGTAACATAATTTTCAAAATCGGTTCAGGAGATCCAGAGATTATTAGATCCCTACAACCTCACAAAGTTTATTTTACCTCTATATAATACTAGCTGTCCCGCGCAACTTTGTCTGCGTAAATTTTCCCCCTTTTTTTATAATCCTATGTTACTTCTAATACCTCCAAAAATATGTGTAAGTACAAAGTTTTATGATGATCGGTTGAGTAGTTTTCGCGTGAAAGCGTAACAAACAAACTTACATTCACATTTGTATATTAGTAGGGATTAGGGTAAGCAAGAAGTATAGTTAAGCAAGTTAGACCTAAGTAACTGATGTAACTGTCTAATTTTAAATACCTACTTTACTGGTGATCACATACCTTCTTTTTCCTCAGTATCTTTTATATCACGATAAGAATTTTCATATGCGGTTTTCTTTTTCTGAATAACCTGTAAGCGAAAATATTTTAGTACTAGCATATTCAAACCGAAATCTATCCTCAATAATGGTTAGTAGAGGCACAGAATACGTATGTCTAAGTATTCTGTGTTAAAGATATGTGTGTAAAAGAATGTAATTTTTATCAGCGTTATAGCATATTCTTATAAACAACGCGTAATAGAAAAGAGTGTTCATTAAAAATAGTGTTAGTAGGTACTACCTACATATAAACGACATTTATTAATTTATTAACTGTCCCGCGCAACTTCGTATGCGTCAATTTTCCCCGTTTTTTGCAACATTTTTCATTGCTGCTCCGCTCCTATTGGCCGTAGCGTAATGTTATATAGCCTAAAGCCTTCCTAGATAAATGGGCTACCCAACAAAAACATATTTTTTCAATTCGGACCAGTAATTCCTGAGATTACCGCGTTCAAACAAACAAACAAATTCTTCAGTTTTATAATATTAGTAAGTATAGATATAGAAAATTATGTAATTTTACTCTAAAATTTCTAGATAATTATGAAAAAAATATTTTAAAAAGATGACTTAAAGCTTTTGCCACATCTTTCTGTTATAGTGTATCTAATGACAGACTTACGGTTTAGCCAATTACCTACTGCTGATATCATGGCAGGGAAATTCTGTAAAATCGATAGATGGCTTTTAAATGCCACCGGCATTTGTTCGTAGGCGAGCTGCCACCACACAGGTAAGTAAGCGGCGCGAGGCGGTGGTGTACTGTGAGTGACCTCCAGCTCCACTAACTTTTATAGTTCTACTACGTTGGATAGGCTACCGTCGACAACAACAAGACTTTTATATTAAGAGCATTTTATTTGAGTTTTGGTGTATGCTCAGTCTATACTCGTGGTACAAACGGTCATTTGTCTTAAGTGTCAAAAAAGATCACAAGACGCTCAATCGATTCGACGCAAGAAATTGCTGGTACTTTGTACTGGGTAAGCCAGACCAGTGTACTAGTACTATAGAGTCGGTACTGATCTCCTTTACGTTGGCAAATACGCTGGGCGCGATTGTATAGAATGGTTTCTAAAGAACCTCGTATCTCGATTCTCGTCGAGCTACCGCGAAATATACCTACCTCATCAGTAAACTTATGTGTGACATCGATGGCTTCCTTTTGTATTGTAGCATATCTAGTCAGCCGGAAGAGAGAGTCTGGTTGCAACCAAGCTTTGAACAACCGCATATTGATGATAGACATGACCGTCTTGCGCGCGCGCAAGTAGGGTGTCTCTGGATTGTACTGAACGTTCATCTTTTCACCCATCGATGTTTCTGAAAAAAATAGTTTATTATCTTTAGTATTTCATATTTGATTATAGAGCATATTTGTCCGTAACAAAAGCTTTACTTGGTAACGATAAAACACTTACCAAAAACTACATCTAGCATACAAGAAGTAACATATTCGTAGACATCGAACTTCGGCTTGCCAACTTCGTCTTGCAAACGCTTGACAAGGATATCTCCTTGTTGGCCAAAAACATCAATGTAGTCTTCAACTATACGGTTATTGAACACAGGTAGGAGAAGACGTCTGTGAGATTTCCATAGATCAACTTAAAAAAACATATTGACATTACCTAAAATTGCTATTGTTTATCTAACGGCCGGTCTGAATAACTTAACTACAGTTAACTATGTAAGCTTTTTCTTTTAAAAAAGACGACTTCCGCAGTAGGGTACAAGCCCTGTGTGACGTGGGACTTTACAAACATACAATTCACGGACACAAGATACACCCAGACCCGGAATAACAATTTGTGGATCACACAAAGTGGTGTCCCTCCCGTGTGGGAATCGAACCCATGACCTCGTGCGTAGCACATACTCCCACCGCGCCACAGATGCAGTCGAAGCTTCACAATAAACAACGAATTAACTCTAGCAACATAGTCTGTAGGTGGTTACGCCATGACTTCAAAAACAGGTGGTACATGGTTAAGGGTTAAAATATTAAATATTTTCCAAAACTGTTATTACAAAGTTATTTGGTGTAATTTAAAGAAGCCACGAGCGTGGTTATTAGAATATATTAAAAATAATCCTGTATATTATGACTCTATGGTTTTGTTACTAGAGTAAGCTTTTTAAACAGACAGTTACTGGTAAATAAGTAATTGAGACCAGACATTAGTGTGTTGTCAGCTACGTCGCTTAAGTTAAACGAATCGTAGAAACTTTTTTTTTAAAATTCTATAAAGAACAGAACCGAATCATCTAATGTCTTCGAGAATAGCCATGTCGAGTGAGAGTACGTTGTCACCACCGTTGGCATTGACACTGCATATGACGCAAGAAAATAACAAAATCTGTCTTACCTGGTGCCACAAACAATCCGTTTCCAAGCCAAGTTCTTAAAAATTTATAACTTGAATCTTTTTCCATGCACGATTCTAGTATTTTCTGAACATCATCTAAATTTAATGTCACTGTAAATTACATCTTCATTATATAGTTACCTATCTATATATTTTACACACATAACAACTAACGTATTAGGAAGGTATCTACTTACCTGTTTTTATAATTTATTTATTTATTTATTCATTTGCATAAATGTGGTACATATTACAGATCTTTAAAATACATATATATATATATATATATAAGTATTTTAAATTCTGATAAATACTACTCAATTTATCAAGTGTACCTATTACGACTGATATGAAGGTGCACAACTTTATACCTAACCAACTAGCTGTGCCTGCGACTTCGTCCGCGTGAAGTTGCAGCGCTGCTAGTTAGGGACGCCACGTTTGTGGGAGCATTACACTGAGATAATTATTTATTCAGCGCTACGTACACAGCGACACGATCGCCGGCCTCGCTCTTCCGTACACAAGCATTACTTCACAGTGCGCAGGAGCGCAGGTCAAAATAAAGTAGAATACATATCCTTAAATTTCTTTATTTCATCTTTATTCCTACTAGAAAAACTCCTAGTGACACAATATTAGCGTAACTCCTTACATCCTCAGCTGTCTGACAGTGAAAGTACTATCAACATCTGTTCAATCGTTTCGGTGATTAGCCGGAACAAACAGACAGACAAAATAAGCAAAAATTATCTCTTTGTAATAAGTACCATATATACTTCATATGCAAAAAAGTATCATAAATACTGTCATATGTAAAAAAACTGTTAAGTTGGCATTACAAATAGATATTTCAATTTTATTTATTTGTAGATTGCCAGATGAGGTAACAAATAATAAAACCTTACTTATGTTTAAAAAGCGTTTATTTAAATATGTCACCAAGCATTGTTATGATAGTTTTTTTCAAATATTTATATAGAACACATTTAATTTGTAAATGACGAACTGTATAATCTATACTAGATAATATTATAAAGCTGAAGAGTTTGTTTGTTTGAACGCGGTAATCTCAGGAACTACTGATCCGAATTGAAAAAATGTTTTAATGTTGGATAGCCCATTTATCGAGGAAGGCTATATAACATCACGCTATGACCAATAGAAGCGGAGCTGCAACGAGAAATTTGCAAAAAACGGGGAAAATTTACGCAGACGAAGTTGCGCGGTACAGCTAGTATATAATATTCTTAAACCCGAAGTTTAATGACGGTTTTACGGACGGAAACTCACCTACATAAAGAGTTGGACCTATCCAAATTTTACAAATGGTACCAGCATCTTCAATTTTTTCTATCAATGTTCGAATATTGTTCAATAATTCTGAAAAAAAAAACAAAAGTTTATCTATATTAATTAAATAACATGAATCCAAGAAGCGAGTAAGTAACACAGGTTCATAAGTTTTTCTTATGTCATGAAACATTTATCATTAGTAAGTACCTACGTCATATTTAAAAAAGAATGATTAAATTTTATTAATGCTTAGCAAAGTATTTATTATATAGTTATTATCACACTATTTCCGGTCGCTATTAGATAAGTAGGTATTACTTATTGTTTAATATCGTCCAATATAGTACAACTAATATTAAACATTTTATGCAGAAAAAAGAACAAGCATAAAAGTGTAATTTTTGACGTAAAAACGTCAAAAATAACATTTTTATACATAGAAATCTTCGTCTTATAAATCGATGATGTGGCTGCACGCACGAAAAAGTGTCACGTTCCGCCTGCTGATAGGCTAATAGTATCAGCCTACCAGCGAATGGCGATTGCAGCGACATGCGGTACAATTGGAACTATAGCTGCCACAGGCATGGTTGTTTATTACAATATCATCAATGTTTTCTTATGACGTTATCACATAAAATTTCGTCTGTAAACCGACTTTATAGACAACTATTTTTATTCATAAAATGTTTTTATTAAATAATATTGTAACTACAAATTGAGAAAAAAAAAATGTATTTAACAGAAGTTACGTAGTTAAATATCTACTACATCGGTCGTGGATCACAATTGGTTGATCCATATTGATTCGGCTAGTTAGTAATTAGTCAATCTGGATCAAGATCACTGATCACGAGATTTCGATCTAGATTAAACGTGTGATGGACCATAGAAATAGAGCTACTTATAGTAAAGCGGGTATTTGAATGTCAAATCAATCAATGACAATAAATACTTCAAAATATTATACTAATCGGCAATTATTACCTACTACACCTATAAATGATTTGTAAAAAAATTTTCGTCCACAATGTTACATGTTTTGTATGTATATTCATCGATAATACCAGAAGCAAATGATTTGACACCAGAACATGATGACGGAATAATAATAAATTGCATACAAAACGCATACAGAGCGAATAGTTACGACGTTTCATAAAAATATATTGCTTTGACTTGACATTCAAATAGTCAATTGCCTGTATAGGAAGATCGACCTTGTCAAGTGGTAAAAAAACATAAAAAGCGTTTAATAGAGACTAAACGGTTTTTATGTTTTGTTTAGTTGAAGTAAAAGTTTATATATCTACCAACAATCACTCTGTTTCGACGACTTCAAAATTATGATTAGCAGGACAAGTATGGGATGCGGTGGTGTTCTTCAAGGCACAATATAAGGGCATTTATTGTTTTTTTTGCTCAAACGATTTTATCCTACTAAAGGAGCTATTATCGCAATTGAAAACAAATATTAAATCAAGCATAAAATAATATTAACGTCACACGGTTTAAATGGTAATAATCAATAACTAATTATGACTGAGAGTCGCATAAAGCCTGAATTACAGCTATATTCATAGCAAAATGAAAAGAGATAACCTAGTTAAGTAATCAAATTTAACTTACTTTCAGGACCTCCGATAAACCAATGCGTATGTCCCAAAACTGGTAAACTTCCAACAGTCGGTAAACTTTTAGAAAATTTATACAACAACTTGCGAGAATGTCTAAACTTAAAATAGTACAAGGCAAATGTTAAGAATATTAAAATTATAACGAACATATTTCTAATATATTTTAGCACAATTCAACGTTTATAACTTGACTGCCGAATATCTGCAATCATACTGAAAGGTAAGGGAAAAACTCGCTTAGTTTAAGCAGTCATTTTCCGTAAAAGCACTTTACTTAATTATACACATACACATCAGTCAATACGACCTTGTTTACTTGAAAAGTACATACTTCATGCACAGACACTTAAGCGTTACATAGATTACGGAACAACTATGCAATGCAAACTCACGTGCTTCAATGGCATGTAACATGAGGCGAGAACATGCAACTTTTTAAAGAAAGAATTGCACCACAGATTACCGAACGGTGTTCTGTGACTGCACTATCCATGTGCTCAAGTTAAACACTACTTTCCCATTTTTCATATTGACTAAAAAATAAATATTAGTGGGTTGTAGAGAAAATACTTTATGTCGTAAAAATTGAGAATAAAAATTAAAAATCGTCTCTCTAAGGAATTGTTTGAAGAATATACACGCAAAGTTGTAAGTCAACTTTGAAAAAAAATTAAGCACAATCTAAACAACATGTTTAAGTAGGGGTTTTCAGCGAGTACGATCCTAAGTTGTGCAGTAGAACTGTGCATGTGTGTGTCCGACCTCCTGGACGACTTGCTTTTCGATTGTTCATTCGCGAGGGCAAGGCGATTGTTTACTCGATGATTAATATGGACTATGGACGACTACGATTCATTCGATTGTGAAATCATTTCGGGCTCGCCCGTCGCTAGGTACTGTAGCCACTAGGCCAGCTCTTGAGCAGGTACCGGGGGTATTCCTCAGAACTTTTATCGGGCTTTTAATAATAATATAATAATAATATCTTGGGACAACTCACACAACGCCATCTGATCCCAAACTAAGCAGAGCTTGTATCTACTATGGAAACCAGACAACTGATAAACATACTTATGTATTTCTAAATACATACATATTATAGATAAATAACACCCAGACACAGAATAAAGCATCGCGCTCATCACACAAAGTTTTATCCTGGGTGGGGATCGAACCCACGACCTCTTGCGTAGCAGTCGGATACACTCCCACCGCGCCACAGAGGCAGTTAAATTTTAAATGTAACTTCTGGATTTCCCCAAAGCTAATACAATTTATTAGTTAAATCATCATTTATTACATTATCAACATCAATTCACATATTCTATAAAACACATTTCTTAACCACTTAGTATTAATATTTTATATAAATCTAATCACATTTAAACGACCCGAATCGGTCGGCCATGAAACTCGCAATTCTCTATTGACATCTTTCTTTTTATTCTGTTAATGAATTTCATCTACTACAATGAGGTCTAACGTGAGAGAGGTGGATTATCTTCGACCCACCTGTCACACGCCGGGGGTCCCGTAATTTTTTTTTTTTTTTTATGAATTATAAAAAAAATAATATATATAACATATCATATACAGGCGAGATATATTATTTCCCCCCCTTTTGATCTGTCTCTATGCAAAAGACAACGTATAACTGTTATAATATAACAACATTTATGTCAACACACACTTAACAGTTATACGACGATGCTGGGCAAAAAACGCCTTTAAAAGAAGCACCTGCATCAGATTAATCACCTAGCTAAACTTAATTTTAACTAAATTAAATCAATCATCAATCATAAATTGTCCATAGATAATAACCCGACTGGAAAGACTGCACTGATATATCTTAGGAAAACCCATTCTCAAGTTTCGATTTTATTACGGTTAAACAACTGGCTAATAGATACATCGGTGATCACCTGATCACATCCATTGATTATTTCATATTAAATAAAACAATCATATTAGAACGCCCCATCTCTCATACACCAATTGAAAAACCACCTTTAACAACAAAGTTTCAATCAATTAAACAATATTACGCATTTGAACAAGAAATAAAACAAAAATCACCCCAAATCTTGTCTGACCTAATTGCAGATATGTGGCCTCATCAGTGCAAGACTTCGCATCAACGTGTGTTCGTACATGAAAAATAAAATACACAATATTAGAATTGAATCTCACCTTTAAAAACAACTATCTGCTATTATCTGCACATTATCCTATAAAAATCACCCTCAATAACCAAGGCTAAATATTAAAAACAACATATTACTAAGCAACATTAGCATCGACAAATCATTATTTCATTTCTTTCCGTCGGCTAAATGTACAATTCATAATTATTCCCTTCAACATAGGATAATCAGAAAAAATTTACAGTCGTCATTTAACTGTCATGAAATATATTCACGTCGCTTATAATCCGTTATACTATAGGACTTTTTCGTCCTCTGAATTAATTTATTAGGGACCTTCTTTATTACAAAATATTTGGACTTACAAAGATTATTTAAATTATTAAAATTATCAGCCTTAAGGCCACGTTTCTTACGTGAAGAAGAATTTACTCTAATATCTGTAACATAAATATTATTATACACGAAATTATCAAAGAGAACCGACTTTCTTTTTTTATTTATTACATTTCGTACTATAGCCTTTTTCAATTCAATCGAGTCTACCATAGAACCCTTTTCCTCTGAAAAAATATTTTGACACTTGTCAGTATTCTCAATGTCAATCTCTTTTCATTCACACATTCGTATCTACAGAAAAAATATATTCACAGTTATTATTTTGTGAAATCTTGCTAACATCCTTAACAGTGTTCTCTGCATCTAAATTATCGATGTATCATTCTCCGCAATAAAAGCCATCTCCCCATTTGGAAGCCAAAACGTACATCTACCAAAATCAACTAAGACATTATATTTACAAAGAAAATCACACCCTAATATAATATCTCGACGTAGGTTGGCCACCACGAGAACGTCTACTCCATACTGCATGTCCCCGCAAGAAAAAACTATGTGACTCTTGCCAGTCACCACCAACATCGTGCCGTCCGCTGCTTTCAAGGAAATATCCAGACAATTCAATCGACATATTGTTATTCTTAGCAAACTTGTGCGATACAACCGAAACTTCCGCACCTATGTCCACTAACGCCGGAATATAAAAGTTATTTATATTTATATCAATAAATGGACTCAACCGACCTTTAATATTGTTTTCATTCATTTCTGCAATCTCGGCAGCTTTGTTTTGTTCATCCTTCAGTACAGTACGATCAACGTAACTAGGCCGGACTGAAGTAGGCGACAAGTGGTTGCGCAGATGCATTTTTTGGAAGTAAATGGTGACAGGAAGCGGGGAGCGGGGGCGGTAACTAAACCAAGAGAATTAGAGATGCGATTACGCTTTACATTGTCTTTAGTATTACTAACTCATGTTTTTTGTGATTATTTTCGTAAAGAAATTGTTTTTCAAAGTTTCTTTAGTATTTACTGTAACTGTTCTAAATTTAAATTTTTATGAACTCATTTAAAAAATGTTGTTAGTATTTTTAATCGATTATACATATTTAGTCGTTTTCGTAAGTAATTTTAGGGTCGCATCTCTATGACATGCGCGAAAGTGATAAAAACCTAACTTCAATCCGGTCAAGATACGTTGATCGTACTGTACATCAAGCTGAGGATGACGTCTTTGCTCGCGACGTCTCGGTCGGAAGGCTTCAAATTTGTGCTTGTTGTACCTTGAACAGTTATATATATTATAATGTTGGCTAGGTCTAACCCGCCATGATAAATGCGATGAATGAGAATGAGAAGATTTTGATGACATGACATTTTCCATCTTGACACTCAAGTTTATCTGTTCTTCGTCATTCATTGCCCCATAAATTCTATGTAGCTGTACTACAGTATTCTTTACATGATCTCTGTTCGAGAAAACTATCGCCGCTATTTTATCTTTATAAAATTCATTGCATTTCATATGAATTTTTTTTATGAACGTATCATCTGTTATTCTTCCTTTCGTGGTGATATAAGAAAGCTCATAATAAAATGACATAATATTCTCTTCTGTCCCTTGCATCCTTTCATAAAATTTCTCCGTATAATCTGTACGGTTTGGGAATTCTGCCTTTAATGCAGTAACAAAATCCTCGAAGCTTTTGCAATCTTTGATCACTGTTTTATAAAAATATAGCGCTGGTCCAGCTAGATATGCCGCCGCAAATATTTTTTTTTTCATCTGATACGATTTTGTTAATTATACAGATGATCCGGAATTGGTCCACGAAATCATCAACGGACTCGTACAATCCCGTGAACAATTCCATTTTGGTTTTATTTTTATCGTTTTTTTTTTAAATCTTTTTTCTTAATATTTTTGTGCCGAAGACACTTAGTATTAATATTTTATATAAATCTAATCACATTTAAACGACCCGAATCGGTCGACCATGAAACTCGCAATTCGCTATTGACATCTTTCTTTTTATTCTGTTAATGAGTTTCATCTACTACAATGAGGTCTAACGTGAGAGAGGTGGATTATCTTCGACCCACCTGTCACAGTACCTAGTGATGAGTGGTCCCTAAGACACATTTGACCGGTGTTTGTTTCTTGGGAGTCTATGGTGGCTGCCGGACTATCCTTGAGGCAGATCCTGTGACACTCTGTGAGCGAACGCCTTCGTACCTTATTCCAAATTACTGTCTTTAATTCTAAATTTGCGTGTTTTACTTAATTCCAATATACAATGTGTCCCAAAATTCAACAATTAGTTCCTACACTAATAACCTACTTATGACTTCTCTTTATTTGTTTTCAAAATATGAAAAAATCAATTCCTTAGAAAATGTACACCCTTTTTTATATTTTTAAGTACCATGTCTACAATTTTACAAATATTTTAGATTTTTTTCTGTTTTGGCAAATTAAATAGCACAGCTATCCGCTACAACTCTTAGGTGTTCCGTCTTTTTTGTACAATCATGACTGCAGTATTGGCCTGAGAAGGCAAGACGGAGCGTGTAGCCGGGTCTTCAACAAATTACGTATAGCGGATGGCGTACCGAGACAGATAGTCCACTCAGAACTAAGCACCATATTGTTACGCACACATTGACCGATGCGTTTACAGGCCGCCTCGGGCAGTCTGGGACAGAAGTTCAGTCGGACTGTCGCTCGCGATTTAATAATAATATCTTGGGACAACTCACACAACGCTATCTGATCCCAAACTAAGCAGAGCTTGTACTATGGAAACCAGACAACTGATAAACATACTTATATATTAATGGATATAAGCGTTTTTATTACTGCTGCAGTGTGTTTGGATGTTTGAATTCAACACAAAATTCTTCAAATTTCCAAATAATCCAATATACAACAATATTGGGTATATTGTTGTACTCAGCAGAAATATTTCTTTCACTTATCGTTCGCTGGATTAACGTCACTGTTTTAGGTAAGTAATGTGGTACCTAGGTTTATCTTCTGTCGGCGCGCAACTGCCTCCGCCGCGCCAGGAGACACATTTTTACATGTATGTTTTTGGCGGGATCACTAGGTTTAGCACCTTAGCACAATGCACATAAAACGGCGGCAAGTCACCATAGCATAGTCACCGTCGTCGAGATCTTTTATATACCTAAGGTCGACAGAGCTTTTATCTAAAAGCATGTACATGCTTTTAGATAAAAGCTCTGTCGACCTATTTAGGCCTGCTCGTATGTTAAGATGAACGTATAAACGAATCGATGTATCGGTGTAAACATAAAGCACCTAACCTACTCTATTTCAAATTTCAAAATTAGTAGGTACAGTAGAAACCCTAGGGAGTCAACCCAGTTTAGGTAGTTATTGTCGAGAACGGCAGGGGTGGACTCCCTGGGAGCTTTTTATTTTGTGGTCTTGCCGTCCAAACGTACGCTCTTAACTGTGCAAACTGGTTTGTGCAGACATACTCGCAGACAAGACGGAGCGTGTAGCCGGGCCTTTACACTAGTTTAACTACAATCAATTTCAGTTGACGTATTTATTTCATCAGGTTTTTGTTTGTTTTCGGTAACTGTTATATTAAATTTTGGAATATGAAACATTCTCGAAGTAAATTAATGATAAATAAACGCAGCAAAACTGTTTGTTTTCCTGCCTGTATTTTCCAACAATCACGAAGGTAAGAATAAATTTCATAACTTAAATATTGTAATAATAAATAAAGTTTTAATTTGATGAATTATAACGTATTTAAAACTAACTAATTAAAATAATTTTATTAATGAAAACCCAACAGATAAACCTTATTATTTTTAAGTAATTTTTATAGGCATTTCTTGCCAATTACTTTACAAAATTACAATAATTGTATTTTTGAAAGATACAAAAATTTGAAGTCCAGGCCCAGGAATCGAACCCGACACTTTCGTAGCCAAACCGGGGCCAGAAGCGAACCACCTATCTGGACTATGTTACTAGACCTCGGGCTTATTATACTCATACTAGAGTTATGACATGATATTTTTTGCTCAATAAATCACATTTAAACAGCTGTTTGGGTAATAAATAGCTAAATTTCCATGATTGTTGCGATAAACAAGCTACAAAAATGCAAATGACAGCCCTATCCCTGGGGTCGTTTGTAACAGTGTAGAGGGATGATTGAAACATTTTAAATAAAAACAAAGTTACTTTTATAATCAACATATTTATTCAAAATCAGTCTCATAGGCAGGGTTTTCATTATTATCACAACAGTAATTCCAAAAACCGAGCAAGAGCATGTCCGATTTACAGTCCGACCGGGCAGTGTAGGCTCCCGGAGACGTTGCCGTATGATAATTGCATGGCACTTACGACTTTTGTTGAGAAACGCAGTTTTTCGGCAATAACTCATTGACGGTATATCCGATCAAGTCCAAAATAATTAAATCCAAAATAAAAAAAGTATTTGTAATGCGCTACCTTTTAGATTTTTTCATTCGTTTTCATTTTTTGGTCATACGGTTCAAAGGATTTCAACTTTCGGAGCGGTTATTTCCAAAAATTTACACTTAAAAAAATCGAAACCTTAAAACTGTTTTTAAAAGACCTGTTGAATGATGTGCCACTCGTTGAAGTATGCTAAAAAAAACAGCTTCTATTACATGTATGGAGTGCCCCCCCCCCCTTAAAATATTTATTTTTATTATTATTTAGCTATCAACGGACAGACAGACGGACATGACGAAACTATAAGGTTTTTGCCATTTTGGCTACGGAACCCTTAAAACATAAATAACTCCTAAAATAATAAACATATTTTTTTTTAACTTATTAATCTAAGAAACGACTATAAAAACATAACATATAGTAGTTTGTAATGTTTTTGAAATTGTTACTGAGATTTAATTGTTTCTTATTTTTTTAAATATAATTATAAGTTTTATACCAAAAAAATTGTAAGAAACAATTCTTAGAATTTAATACATAAAAAACTTCTAAAATAATCAACGTTATTTTAAATGATATTTCAGTCATTAGATAAACAATTATGGCATAGGTCATTAACGTTATTAGTTATTAAGTAACTAGTACAGTCTACAAATACACAACTG
Organism: Herminia tarsipennalis; assembly: GCA_945859575.2. NCBI lineage: Eukaryota > Metazoa > Arthropoda > Insecta > Lepidoptera > Erebidae > Herminia > Herminia tarsipennalis. The sequence continues at coordinate 13,454,060 of OX243846.2, read as the reverse complement.
ACATTTTAGGCATTGGGGTACCTAAACTCAACATATTTATTCATAATAAGTCTCAAAAGTTTTGCACCTGTTCATTTTCTATTTTCAGAAATACTTCTTCTGCAACTGAATTCAATCATAATTTCAGAAGTAACAAGTTCTGTATTTGTCTTCCCCTTATGTATGTTCGGCATTCTTTGGAGGTATCTTGTAGGCACCGTCAAACTACGCCCATAATGTGCTGGCTCATCGCTGTGCACGCAACTGACGTAACAGACGGTTCAAAAGGACGCACAGCGATAATGCAGACGACTGCTTAGATATTACCTACCTATAGTTTATAAGAGAGGGATTCCACCACCCACCCTCGATGCCCACAACAATCGAAATAGATTGACAGACCGCACTCAAAAAGAGAGACCTGCAACAAAGAAAATTAGTGACAGGTACTCTTACCAAGTTGAGTGGTAGGCACCCCGGCCTCTTGTTGGGTGGTGGGATCCCTCCCTTTTAAATCTACTTAAGATGGATTTCCGCCATGTTACACCTGATTCAATCGGTTACCTATAGTTTGTTAAAAAAATCATTTGTTACGTTCATCCCGCGTTACTTTCATACCTGGTCACTCCTATGACATCAACTAGGAAACTCGTGCAAATTATATTTATAATAATATATAATTTTAGAATAGAGTTATATTCGTGTATATTATTACTCTACTCCTCGCTCCTGATGGCCGCCGTACGTGAGTGTGAGATATTACAAAGGTAAGGTAAGGTAAGACCAAAAGACCTATGTAAGTAGAGGAATTCATTACATATACATACATACATATCAACCCATAAGATGGCCCACTGCTGGGCACGGGTCTCCCCAGTAGAACCTACTAGTATGTAGATCCTGGGGGTAATTGCCATAATCGCCACGCTTGGCGAGCGGGTTGGCGATCGCAGTAAGGCTTTAAGTACGCAGAGGACGCTGCTGCCCGTCCTCCGGTGTGAAATCCCTTAGTCGCCTTGACGACACCCACGGGTAGAGATGGGGTGGTACTATTCTTAAGCCGGCACCACACGGCCAATTAGAGGAATTCATTAATTGTTATTATTCATAGTATATGTGTATTTTTCCTCTGCATTCCTGCAGTGGAAAAATACGCATATCAAAATGTGGTTTATGGATCAAAGTATTCTGATCAATAGTGCCAGATTGAACACAATTGGGAATTCATGTCGAAGGCGGGCTTTTGAGAGGTCGAATTCAATCCCGCCATGTGATCAGTCGTATATTATATTAAGGTTCATATCGCAGTCGCGCTTGATAGAACACGTGCGGCTGACGCGCGCGGCTGTGTTAGTTCAGGGTCATGATTCGTTTATAGAGGAAAAAATTCAAAATTTAATGAGATGTCTGACCGGCTGCTTTAAATTAATATCCATTCAGCTTTCACAATTCTTCGGTTTTGCTTTTTTGTCCCTAAATTTACCCATACACTTAGATCTAGCCCTTTTTGGAAAAATAGGACACTTTTAAAAAAAAGGACCAAATTTTATAAGACACGCTAAGTAAAATTTTAAATGTAGCCTTGAGTGATGGAGCCTGGCAGCAAGCCTCTTTGCCGGTGCGCTTGGGGGGGGGGGGGGGGGAGCTCGGCGTTCGCAAAATTTCCGATACTTGTTTACCAGCGTTCCTGTCCTCGGTCTATAGCGCGGAAGAGTTAACCAGGAAAATATTAAGACATACACCTGTTGATTCTGAAGTATCATGTAAGACCGACGCAGTGAACGCTTGGAAAATGGCTTGTCCGAACATTGAGCTTCCGGCTAACCTGTTCTCTCAGAGGCAATGGGACGGGCCGCTCTGCAGCATGGTAAGAGAAAGGTTATTTAATACATCTTCCAATGTTGCAGAGCGTGCGCTTTTGTTGGCTGTGGGAGAGTGGGAGTCGGGCCTTTGGGTTCAGGCGCTCCCGTCACCCAGCATAGGCACTATGTTGGATGACACAACCTTTCGTATTGCGACTTGCCTACGATTAGATAAATAGACGCGTAGAAAGATAAAGAAACGCGTCTTTCTACGTTTGCAATCGAAAATCAATCCATAACAGGCTAAAGTCATGCACGCGGCGGGCAATCAGCAATCTATATTTAAAAAAAGTAAAAATATACATTAGAAATATACATTATTAAAAATATAATAACGTACTGCATGAGTTTCGTTGCTGGGGTCTTACTATGAAATGAAGTATAAATAACGAAGTTTCATACTAACTTGCAACCCCTGTTTTACCCTCTTAGAAGTTGATTTTCTAAGAACGCTAAAATTCCATCTTTCATTATTTTAAACCAAAAAGGCAAATATTAATTTTCACAGTAGTTATATCTGTGAAAATTCATATTTGGCTTTTTGGCTTTTTTTAAACTAACATTAGTTGCATATAAATTTGGAGCCCTATTTCACTCCTTTAGCGATTATTTTAAAGAAAAAAGCCAAATATAAAATTTCAGAAATCTAACTTTGAAATTGCATTTTCTTTTCCAATTCCAAAATCGTATAGAAAAAGACAAAACATTTGCTAGTTAAAATGTGTTTGAAACCTCTATTAATTTATCATGAATTAAAAAGGGGTAAAGACTCTACTACTCTTCTTTGTGTGATCCACAAATTGTTGTTCCGAGTCTGGGTGTACTTTGTGTCTATGACTTGTATGTTTGTAAAGTTCCCCGCGACACAGGGCTTGTATGCAGCCGTCTTTTTTAAACAAAAAAGAAAATTAAATACTTACAGTATTTTTTGTTTTATTTCCCCCAGATTGTATGTAAGGTAAATTTATGATTTCTACAATAGGTTTAAATTTTTAATGATATTTATTTTTTTATGCAGACAGACGCATCTTTTGTTGGTAGTTTCGTTTAATTTTTTTTTTACCAAGACTATTCTGAAGGTAACCTCACGTTTTCGTAAAGTCCATATAATCGTCAAACTTTTATTTACTTTTATTCACTAATAGCTAATCCATATTGACTTATGACGCGGGTGAATAAACCACCGATAAATGACGAAACACGCCTTGAGATTCGATTATGCCTGAAGTCTAATTGTAGTCGCGAACGGGCTCACACGACACTATTGAGATTACCATACGATAATATTTTAACATCTTACTACACACTCTCAAAATAAATTCAAAACAATTTAAAAAACCGTAAGTAGTTCTTGTGATTATTTCCTCTCATAGTTTTTAATTTATTTTATTATTAATTATATTTTAGACATCAGTAGTGTAATAGACAGCCACTTATCCACTTCGGTGATTATGTTTTCAAAGACATAATGTACAGGTACAATTTATTTAGTTTTAATGTTTATTTTAAATCTCCAAGGTAGCAAACATGTGACTCGCTCGATGCAAATTGTTACCATAGCCGTCATAAGCTGGAATATTTTGTTATTTTACTTACAATGTTAGGTGAACAATAATGGCTAATAATAAATATAAAGTATAAGAAAATCATTTGTATATTTAAATAAAATAAGATAATGTATATGTACTTATTACTGTGTTTAATTCATATAAGTAGGTAGTAGTAGGTACTTACAGTACGATGCTAAATTGGGAGGAAGTGGAAGGAGCTATAATTCGAAATCTTAATTGACAAACGCCCAAAACACAAAACAAAACACTTTAACTATTTTATATCCCGTTCACAAAAGGCTGGCCTTTTCTTTGCACAAAGAATTAGCATTGCCATCCAACATGGCAATGCAGCCAGCCTTCTGGGAACGTTACCTGTTGACATCGATGGGGAGGAATTCTTTGACGCCTAAACGGTTTTGTCCTCCTTTTTTATTTTAATTCTGTAAATATCTTGTATAAATGGATGTAACTAAGAGTAGTTTTAAACTAAAATTGTATAGTCAAATTTTACTATTTTTTTAATGAAATACTTTGATTAATCAGAAAAGTTACCCGACAATCATACCAACAGAATTTCGATCAATCTACCTATTTACTATTCTGCTTATATCTGTAGTGCTTAAATTAGGCCTAAGTTTAACTGGGACTGTAATTGGGTCACAAATAAGAAGGTGGAGACAAATTGTTTAAAGTCTGGGTTTAGTGGTTTATGCTCAAGTCTTGTTTTCTAATCACGAGACTTAAATGGTTATTATATAGTTTTTTTTTTGATTTTAATGAATTATTATACAGATAAATTTACCTACCATATGGTAAACACGACCATTTTTAACTATCAGTTTTATGTGAACAGTTTTATCTGACAGTGAAAACTGACGCCCCTTGTTCATTGAACTGACAGTTTTCATTATACACACACTCAGTTATCATTTTCAGGTTAAACTGTTCAGTTAAAAGTGATCATATGTAGCCACTAAAAGAGTGGAAATAAACAATTTATTTTAATCTATATTCGCCACGGTACATGAGTAAAAGTGTAGTAAAAATATGCAAAATATAGTGCATATTTTGACATTTTTAGGCTGATTTTGTACTTGTAAACTTATTTCTTTGTAGGAATTAACAATGATTATCTTAGCAGGCGTGTTGCTAGTTATATGCCTATACTGGATATACTGGACAAGACAGACTCAGCGCATGGACAAAATGACAGCCAGTCTGCCAATGCTGCCATCATTGCCTCTTATCGGCAATGGAACACTTTTTTTGGGAGATACTCAAAGTAAGTACCAGTGGTAGTCATTACAAAAATCAAAAGCGCCCTTTACAAATAAAGTTCGGAACGCGGGAAGCGGGAGCGGGTGCACATCACGCGCCAAAACAAAACGTACATGTAAATGCGCAGAGCTGACAGTCCGAACTGGCATGTTGACGCAAGCGATTTTTTGACAGTTAAGACCGTGCATCACGTGTAACGCAAAATAATAAGAAATGACGGTTTGACGTAAACTCGTAACATGTAACCCACAGATAATAGATCTAGCTAGATGCCACATGTTCCTGTGACAGTATAAAAACAGAGCGTGCCACTTTATCCCCACCGCGCATGACGTCACGCGAGCGTTTTAGTGATGAACCTACCATAAACAGAATCGTTTCAATCGTAAGACATCATTCATCCAACAGAGTATCGATTTTAAATCGACCAATTCGATTCGATACTGCTGTTTTGAATTATTTAATTTGAAGTTTTTCTATTAAAAAGAAAATGATTAAGTAATTACTTTTTACTCGCGCAAATTTTTACGCTTTATTTCAATAAAATCATGAAATAATTTACAAAATTCTTTCGTTATAATGTATTCATTTTTTTTATTTTGTTTTAAGCTATATTAAAAAAAAATCTGCAGTTTTTAGTTCCAACAAGTTAGCACAAGTTTATAGATTTTTTGAATATCAAAGAATGCCTTCTTAGAGTAGACTAATAATAAATTGTGTTAAAATGTATGTATTTGCATTTATGTATAGTACTTTGTAGGTACTTTAACACTTAAAACTACTTAATCACAAATGCTTTAAATTTTTTATCATTATAGGAGCTAATTAAATCAGTAATAGGTCTTACACATATTAAAGTAAAGGATTGAACTATTTAACATTATACAGATTGCACAAGATTACCACAATCAATTTTCTAGAAAATAAAAAACGTACGAACTTAGGTGGTAATTACGTACTAAACGTTTTATTGAGATCAAAGTTATCAGTATCACTTAATCGGCCTTCATTATAAAATTTACAATCTTTCTTTTTGAATGGCCAACCTTGTGTCAGAATTATTCAGATCACCCTTTATGACATGACCTAACGACTGTTAGCGAGATGATAACAGCCTGAACCGGGTTTTTACGTGACCTCTGAAGCACGGATACGTTCAAATATAATATCACTATGCTAAACGACTTCAAAATGTACTTAAAAAAATTTGGAAACGAAATAATCGCGCGAACAGCGTAAGCCCACAAAATTGAAGGATCAAAATTAAAGACCCCCAATACGCTCCGAACCCTTTCTGTACCATTTAATAAAATAGTAAAAAACAATGTTGGTTTAGATTTAACTGAATTAAATACCTCATAGTTACTAAATTATTAACCTTGAAACAGGACGAGTTTAATATACATTTGTCTTTTCGTAGTTTTGGTTTTCAAATTTCTCGTTGAACAGTATATCTATGTATACATAGCTATTGCCTTTATGAGATTAACTAAATGGTTTTCAGTAGGTGCTTGATCAAACTGATACCTATGTACCTAGTTATTACAAAAATGCATTCTCGTTCCTCCGGCTATCTGTTTTCTGTTTCATATATAGAGCGCGATCAATTCGCGATTGAAGAAATCGATATATAGTGCCTAAACTTAACATCACTACTTGTAGAAAAACGACAAAATCCCCTGTACCACGACATTTATTTGTTGTTGTGTTGTTTATTCGTTTGAATTTCATTGCGTACTTTCAACGTATGAGACGATGACATATCACCTGATGACATCAATTGAAACCGCAATGTAAAACGAATAGAGTAAAAATACGCCAATGAGAATTTATCGAAGTAGTATAACTCAAAAACGTAAATAAATCATTTTAAAATTAATTTCAGCTTAAGGAGCAACAAAATTACTTAGCGATGAAAATATACACCTCCCTTGATACGGTCTACATTTTTCGACGAGTTTTTACAACTTATAACTGCACAAATAAGTATTTCTTGTTGCAGTACACGCGACGTCATGCGGCCGCGATCGAACTTTGAATAATGTCATGCGCGAACCAAATGGCGCCGTTGCACTGATTGGAGACACGCTTTGACTTACTACTGACTGATTCTAGCTATATGTGTGTTCTGAGATGTAACCTCATATTTAAACATGTTGTATGTTTACGGAGACGCGGGGCGTTACGCATCGCGTATGGCGTGGCGTCTCGCGTCACATTGTACGTTTTTTTTCTGTTCATGGAGAGGCGGTGCTCTTGTCATCGCTCGCGTAAACACATACATATGACTAAGAAGACTGACAGAAGGTTTTGACGCGGGCATCGCTTCATCGAGAATTGCCACTGCGTGTGCCACGAGCACCGCCGGGATAAATGCCGCGGGCCCCACCGTAAAAAAACGCCCCATTTCAAACAAACGCGTGTAAAATCGCTTCTCCGTGAATACACTCATACAATTACATATGTTTGAATTTAGTGCGGGCCGCGCCGCCCAACGCCGCGCGCGACGCACCGCGTCTCCGTAAATGAGTTAGCCTTAGTCTTCAATATTTTAAAAGACCACAAACTTGCTTGCTAGTTAACAACAATTATCTTAGTCGGTCTCTCTATTCCGTTTTGTTTATTTTGTTACAGAAATACTAAAAAATATGTGGACTGTAGCTGAACTAGCACTAAAACATAAAAACTCAGCAAAGCTTTGGTTGGGACCTAAGTTATACGTAGGTAAGTTAAATTACTTTGAGATTCTGAAATTTTTAGAGATTTTAAATAATATTGTTTATGAGTTTACAATTAATAATAATTTGGTAATAATTATTAATTATTAATTTGGCAGAGATAAATGGATACTGGGAAAGAAAACTTCTCTGCTCTAAACTATTTTTAGTTTAGAGCCAAATTTCATTAAGATCCATTTAATGCCGCTTTGATATGAAAAGTTAACATACGAACTTGCGCATTTATGATATTATTTAGATTGATTTATTTATTTAAAAAATAATATCTATACTCTATAGCTTGTTTGGTCCTTATGTTGGTATATATGTCGTAGCTATCGCCGACCCAGCAGATGCCCAAGTGGTGTTAGAAAACTGCCTCGACAAAGATGTAGTCTACCGCTTCCTCCGACCTTGGCTCGGACATGGCCTCTTCGTAGCCCCAGGTAAATATTTAATGTTGCTAGATACGTCTTTGAATTTAATTACAAGTGCACAATATCAAGTGTTGTGAATTTTTACAACTTTAATTCTTTGTAATGTGAGTAAAGTATGTTTGAGTGTATGTATAAATCATCATGTTTACATGCGAAACACACATTTGTTTACTTACACGATTGTGTAAATTGACACAGTCTATTTCATAGTTGATATTCGTCGTCATTACACACAAAATTTCGAATTTGATGAAATTCCGGATTCTGTATCAAATAATCAAATGTATGAATGCAAACACGTACTTCATTTACTATAGGTAATCTGTCAAGTCCAAGTGCGATAAATCAACACGGGACAAAGTGTACTTGTTTTTACGACTGTAGCTGTTCTGTAGATGTTATTACTTTGTTTTACATAATAAAGATACGTAGACGTAACGTAAGGGCATATAAAAACCGGCCAAGTGCGAGTGGGACTCGCGCACTGTGGGTTCCGTACAATCTTATATGTGTGTAAATAGTTCGGGAATCTATGACAGACTTTGTAGATATAAACGCATCGCACCGTGTCAACCAGGTTGAAAAGTGGTGACTCACAAACCGTGGTTACCTAAAGCAGTTCAGGCCACTGTAATGTACCTACGACTCACATAGCTAGAACAAATCGTTAAAAAAATTGGAATATGTCAAGAGGTACGATTCTTAGAACTTAGAATTTTTTTTCCAGGTTAATCTAATTTTTGTTACTAGCGCCTAACCTTTAACCAACTAGACATATTTTTACATTTTTGTTTTTAATGGGATTTCTGTAACGAAACAAAATTGAACGATTTATTTAATATCAGACAACTCACGCAAGATCATCTAAACCCAATCTCGAGAGAGTTTCTACTATAGCAACGAGACATAAGTTCTGTAACAAATGAAAATGCATATTTTTTAATGAAGTAGTGTAATATTACTAAAACTTCTATATACATATGTATTAAAGTCTCAGCAAAAAATAAAAACAATATTCTATTCAAAATGGTCACCTTTGGCTTTTATACAGGCCTTTAATCTGTCTGGCCACGAATCTATCTGCTTACGCACTGTTTCCATGACAAATTTCGCCACTGCTTGCTCCAGAGATTTTTTAAGAGACTCAATGTCGCCGTGTCGTTTAGAGGAAGCCATGTCCTCTAAAACTGACCATAATTTGTAGGTTGAGGTCTGGGCTAGATGAGGGCCAGTCTTCAGCTCTTATAAAGTCCGGAACGTTGATTTCATGCCAGGCTTGGGTAGTTCGTGCCTTGTGACCAGGTGCAGAGTCCTGCTGGAAAGTCCGCGGTACATTATATAAAAGTGTATTGCTGAGAGGTCTCACAACACGATGTAAGACTGTCTCTTGATACACTTTGGCTGAAGTTTTTAGTCCTTTTTCACAAAAATGTAGATTTGTAAAAAAAAAATACACTAAGAATAACAAAAACAAATTAAACATTTTGAAGTTAGTGCCATGAAATAGTAGTCTTTATGTTTTATTCGGTACCAACTTCAAAATGTTAAATTTGTTTTTGTTATTCTAAGTGTATTATTTTTTGCTTTTTAGTTGCCTTGTAGGTATTTATTTTTGAAGTCGGTAATATTTTTTTGTAAAAAGTTTTTATTTCTTTCTTTTTAGTGGTTTGGTTTGTAATTTACTTAAGTTACAATAGACATAAGTCAATTGTTCAAATCCTTTTACAAAATATTGCTTGCCCCAATGCTGGGCCGTTAATTGTTGAGGAGTTCACTATCAGCTCTATTACATTGTGTAATAGTAGTATGACGAGAATAAAGTGCTACTCAATACCATATTAAAGTAACTAAATCGCAAACTGTGAAATATTGAATAGGTCCGCTCGTCATTTGTGGTCTTCATCATCAGTTCCTCTTCTCCAAGTGGTGCTTTTTAAGAGCAAATGCACGAATCAAAATGAAATATACCTAAATCAGTGTAGGTTTGCCTTTAGTATTTTAAGAGTTCCCTCGATTTCTACAGGATCCCATCATCAGATCGTGATCTGATGACAATGGGACCAACTTGGATCTTATTTTGTTAATAAAAATGCTGAAAATAATAGAAACTATTAATTATCCTTCCTATTCTACTTTTTCAATGTAGATAAAGTGCTGAAATTCTCATAACACAATATTTTGAGATCATTAAATAGAAAATCTAACATACAAAATTAACAATTTGTAAAAGTTTTTGTACAACAGTAAGGTAGACCCTATCTGATGAAATTAAACAGTACGAATGGCAAAACCGTCACCCCAAGGTTCCACATACTCGAAAAAATCCACCGAGCTTTACACCTGTACGCGTGACGGATAACAGAACCCATGTGACTTAGGGTTAATGACCACAGAGCACCATTCACGCGCCACTATACCGAGAACGTTCCAGATGTCAATCAAGGCCAAGCTAGCTCTCAAGCAGCAATAGCTAATATAGCTCCTGAAAACGTCAAAGCGCTGAGTAATGACGACATTATTACAGAGCTTTTGAGACCGGGCCGGAGCCCAATTTAGCAAGAGCTATTAAGGACTCAATAAATAAAAAAAAACCCTCATCGTCCGAGGTTTAAAACCACAAGCGTGGATCACGTGCACACTCCCGTGTAGTAGTTCTATAATTTAAAAAATTAAATAAAACTTTGCTTAAAAACTACAGACAGATATTTGTAATCTGTGCATTATTGCCTCGCCTTGTTTAAGTAGGTAAGGTCAATGCGAGGTATGCGCTACCACTTCACGCTACGCCTATTCCAAGCAGGACCATTGTTACACATAAGAGTTTAATGTAGTGTTCCGTAGTTAGATGTATGTGAACACGCTAATGACAGAGAGAGAGGGTTAGTCGCTTTCACTCGTCACCGGGCTAGGTTTGAGAGGCTGGGACGCGAAGGATTTTTTTTTGCTAATTTAAACTACGGGATTAACACAATATCTACCTGTAGGGCATTACTTATTAAGGTAGTGAAATTGCCCCCTTAACTCCCCCCCCCCCCCTTAGCTAAGGACTTCAAGGCGTATGTTTGTAAGTGACTCACACATTGTGCTAGGTGTACATCTCGCAAAGTGTGTACCTATCTGCTCTCTTCGAGGAATAATAAACACATTCAGTTCTAATCTTGGTGTAGTCCATGACAGGTCACAATTTCAAAAAATCACGCCAGTTAGCAATGCCTGATACATTGCGCGGGTGTAAGACACGCTCCGTCCTAGTCCATTACTTTTAAACTCAAACTGCTGATCGAACGCCGACATCGTCATCGATCACGACTGTCCAAAGGTGCTTGCCACCCTTTTATTCTCCCTAGTAGTAAAAGAAAGAGAGCAAGGAACTTATGCCATTGACTTTTTCAGTCGATTTATGGAAGTCTCATAGAAGGGTATTGCTGCCAATTTTTCATAACAAAATAGTTGAAGAGTACTTGGGGGTGATTGCTGAACAAGCCGATGTACTTCTAGAACGACTGAGCGAACAAACAGATAAAGGAGAGTTCGATGTTCTGAGGTACATCACAAGTTGCACTTTGGATATTGTGTTTGGTAAGTCATAATAATTACAACTTCCTAAATGATTTATTATTGTCTAAAATTACATAATACATTTTTATTGAAGTTGTAGAAGAAATCCATCTAGATTAAAACTTGTAGAAACGGAGTCATGAGACTCCAATATTGCATATTTTTTTGCATATGTTAAAGGTGGAAATGCGTAGTTCTAGAAGCTGAGTTTTTATCAGACTTCTATATATTTGGAATTGAAATATAGGGTCTGAATAAACCTCATTTCAATGATATATTCCCTCTCATTGAACGTTATAAATATAGACATAAGATTATTGAAAATAAATTTACCCAATTGCAACATTTACTAGAGACTTTTCATGATGTCTGAATAGAGTTTTACTAGATTTATTTTTTTATTGTTGATGTATGTTGTTATTGTGTTATCATAACCTAGTTGTTTTTATATATCAGAAACGGCAATGGGTGAGCGCATGGATGTGCAGCACTCTCCCGACACCCCCTACCTTCGCGCTCGTCACACCGTTATGACCATCCTAAACATGCGTCTATTCAAAGTGTGGTTGCAACCTGACTTCATTTTCAATCTCACTCCATATGCCAAAGAACAGAAGGACAATATTGATCTGACGCACAAGTTTACAGACGAGGTAATGTAGCCACTAACCTTTATACTACTAGTACACACACTGGTTACCCCGTACTTAGTGATTGTAATTTCAAATGCCGAATATAAATACCACCCTGTGAACTTTTTTGACACTTAAAACAAATGGCCATTGTTGTTACAGTACCACTCATTGACGTAGAGACCAGGACTGCTCCATAACCTCACAACATTAAACACTCTCTAGAAAAAACAACGCTCCTTTGTGGACAATACCTGACAAAGGCTGTACGAGATTTTTCTCTCATCCACGCTTTGCAGTCAATATTTACTGTTTAATTAAAAGGGATGGCATGGTCCAGGTCTATACGTCAATGATGCTAGGATCTTTTGGCGCTTGGATGACATTGTTATGTCGGTGTTAGTTCTGATTTCAGCCACATGCCAATGGCAATTGGATGACATTGACATGAGGGTACTTTACAAGATGGCGGCGTTAGTTCTGTTTTCGGCCACTCGCCAACTACTGTACTGTATCCTGGACTGCCCTGCCTAATGATTTTGACAAAATAAGCTGTCCAAATGTCAAAATCTAATAAAAGTCTTGTCGTTGTCGGCGGTAGCCTGTACAGTACTAGTACTATATAGTAGTCAGTGTAATGTCTCTAACTCTTGTCACAGTGGTCGTGGTTTTATAATGACGCATCTGCTGGGCATAATGTAGCAATAGAGAGTTTTTAATTTTTTTTAATTCCGATTACATAAACGTCGCGTCAGTCAATTTCGACTGATCACGACTCAGTGAAGTGTCGTTTGAGTGTTCTGGGGTTAAATTTAGGTACATACAAGCCAAGGTATCTGTTCTACGTTGAGGTTTCAACAATTAAGTGAATGGGGATAAGGATTGTCAGGTCAAATCAGTATCTTTTTATGAAGTATCAAAACGACATGCTCTTTAGAAATTTGTATGGAAAACTGAGGTGTGAGGTCACAACTCAGCATCGTCAAATCATTACTTTAAGTATTTGTTCTGACGATTATAAATTCTTACACACGTTAAATTGTGTAATAACACATTTATTCAGATCTTGTTATGACGTGTTACTCCTAACACAAGCCATTGAGGGGTTAACAAGATTACTAGTAATGTGGGACCCAATCCCACATTGCTAGTAATCTTTAAAACTACTAATTTTGCTGAAATTTAGTATGGAGATGACTCGAATTAAGTATATACACATACCTGTCTACGTAACAATTTACAAATGAACAACGTAAATAAGTTATTTGACCATAAAATAGACACAATTTTGCATGTTTGTGTGTGTATATGTACACTTTACCTTTTTGTTTACAGGTTGTTCAAAAGAGACGTCAAGAATATCAGAATAATCTTTTTAAACAACGCCCAGGTAAGTTATTTTATATTATAAGTTTAAATATAATGACATACAGATAAATAGGTATTTAGTAAGAAAACCTATCTCGCATTTCCATCAGTAGTTTTATTTCTTTTTAAATATAAGCGGGCCGCCGGGTGGTAAAATCGAATGATGATAGATGTAAAATGAAAAAAAAAGCCGATCAGGGCGGCTTTGTCGTTAAATAAATACTGCTGAATCGAAAGATCTGCCGACCTGAATGAACTACCCGATCGGCATTAGTTACTAAAGCCGATGTGTACAAATACTGCCGAACTGACAATGTATTAAAAATATACTTATATCTTTAGTCTATTTTTGAATCCAAACTAATATTATAAATGTTACAAAAACGCTGTATATATGTTACGTTTTCACACTTAAACCGCTGAATCGATTTAGATAAAATTTGGTATGGAGATAGTTTGAGACCCAGGGAGGAACTATAATTTTAGTGTTTATTAGTTTAGTTTCATCGCGATAACCGACATCTATGCGAGCGGTGCTGCAAGCGAAAGCTAGTTTTTAAATTAATCTACGTCATGCGTTGATGTCTAATGTATTATTTAATTACTAAGAAAATGCTATTTCTATATTGATTTAATTACTAGCTGTGCCCCGCGGTGTTACCTGCGATTTATTAGCCTATGTGTTAATCCAGGGTGTCAGCTAACTCCATACCAATTTTATTATGATCTCTCAAGCCGTTTAGACGTGAAGAAGTAACAAACATACAGACTCACATACTCACAAACTTTCGCCTTTATAATATTAGTGTGATAATAAGTAGATTTTAAATATTTTATAACACATTATTTTGTTTTCTTTTACTTCTGTAAACTATATTATATAGGGTGCCAATTTAGTGAGTGGAAATCTTGCAGGGGTGTGATCAGACCCTGATATTGAACCGTTTATTTTTTTTAAACGCGTTTTATTTTTTTTCATTACAATGTTGATTGCCTCGGTAGCGCAGTGGGAGTATATACACACTCCCACCGCGTCTAGTAATCGCTCTACGACAGTTTACTGGTATTGATATGGGTTTGAAATAAGTACCCATTAAGTTTTTTTTGGTCCTGCTATTTGTTTCGGTATCATGATCTGATCACGTCTCTGCAAGATCTAGATCACTAGACAGACTAAATTGGCACCCTGTATATGTATAAACTTACGAAGTCAAAATTAAAATTGCAGAAGGTAAACTCCGTGCTGTATTGGATCTATTATTTGGAAGAGAAATAGAATTTACTGACGAACAACTTCGAGAGCATATAGACTCTATCACAATCGCTGGTAATGACACCACGGCCTTAGTGATCGCGTACACCCTTGTTCTACTTGGCATACATCAGGATGTACAGGAAAAAGTATTACAAGAGTAAGTTCAGGACATATTTATTATCAGGGGTGTACCATCTACCTACCATCGTATCAATGGAACGGGCTCCCCAGGTTACAGGGGCCCTGGGCTAAGTACCTAAGTAATTGGGTAGTTGAAGCGGCGGTAGCATAATGGCTAAGGCATCGGTCTCGCAATCGTGAGGTCGTGGGTTCGAATCCTATCCAATATACTACCTACGTGAACCCACTCCTAACACAAGCCTTTGAGCTTAGCTGGAGGGGTTAACAGGATTGTTAGTAATGTGGGACCCACAGTCCCACTTTGCTAGTTATCTTTTATTTAAAAAAAAAGTTGACAAAAAAAATCATTATTTTATACAAATTAGGCAGTAATAGTTCTTAAATGCTTTGAAAATAAGTGTTTTTGTCACAACTTAACATGTTTTTGAATTTTAAAGCGTTAAAACGAATACCTACTAAAAGTAATGATTTGACGATAGGAACTTATGACGTCATAGGTTGTTATTCCATACTCATTTCAATAGAATTTGTCGTTTTGACATTTCTTAAAAAGAGGCTGATTTGACTTAACAGTCCACATCCCTATTGCACTATTGCCCCTGGCTGCCATTAGTAAAAAATGGTTGTCTTAATGTGTCATATCTGTAGTTATAATTGAACTGGAAAAAAAAAATTGGATGAGAATAATGTGATCTAATAGGCTAGAAGGGGCTTATAGGCACCTCAGGCGTCCATTAATTACGTGAGGCGTTTAGTGGGGAACTGGGGTCTAGCCGAATCGGAATCTCACCAAATCTCATATGGGAGAGTCTTGGGAAGGTCTTGGGAGTGCAAGCCTTACGTAATTTTTTTCTTCCCACGTGTTATCTTTTTGTAGAGCAAGGATGCGCTTCCACTTACTCGGAGTGGAGAGGAGCGGACCGTCAAGACGAAGACCAATCAGTCAATCACTCAACAATACTTGCAGCACTGTCATTTATAGAGCCCTGCACTGCCATGTGGTAACGGCTCTGCCCTGTGTTTCCGGCGATTATGTACGGCGAACACCCCCAGGATTCTACTGGAGAGCCTCGTGCCCAGCAGTTTTAGGGTTGATATGATATGACTATTATTTAACAATTTACGGTCCGTTTCGCTCCACTCCACCCCGCTCCACGTTACTCAAACGCAACATCGACACATCTTTAGTGTGGATATAGCTAGGTATAGAATTTTAAGCTAATCCTAATAATTTAATTAAAATTAAATACGGCTATTTGCTGCCTTAATTTTAGGCTACCGACTAGTGTACAAGACTCTTAAAAAGTAATAGACTGTAGGTATTCATACCTACTCCTACGACGGTAACACCTTATGGTAAAATGATCATGTCAATATGTCTTTAGTATTATTTGCGGTAGTAAATGTCTGTAAATAATTCAGTACAATCAACAGCAAAAGTAGACGATCTTTTTCAGATTCAAGTAACTACTTTTGTTGTCTTCGATTAAGTAATTCTCTTTTTGGTTTTGCGGGAAAAATACCAAACGCACGCCTCCTAGGGCTGCCCGGGGCGCTGAGAGTTTTGTTTGCAACCTGTGCGCAGTAAAAAAAACCCGCCTTGGAATGTACTTACCTACTCATTGCCTTTAGCGGACGGGTGAGTTTTTGACTAACCTAACTAAATCACTTAGGCTGAGATCTGTAGAGAGTACTTTGGCTTAAATCAAGCTTAGCTTAGGTTAACTATTATAAAAAAAACTTGATAAAGCATGCGCTGACCGTTGACTTTGTAAATTTAATCTTCTAAGATTATGCTAAGCTTGCGCTATGACCAATAATTTTTATGGTCAGCAAATGCCTTGTTAGGATTTTCTTAAAGTTTGACTCATGCTAAACTTAAGCTATGCCAAAGTACACTCTGTAGATTACAGCCTCAGTGAATAATGATTTTTATTAAAATTATACATTTTGGAAGCTATCTATCTACTTTTTACTTTTGACTGTACCTACAAGTGACGCTACCAGCTCTAAATAGTTTTGAGAATTCACATACTTAAGTAATGTTTATATTTTTCTTTGTTCGACGTCACTGGGAGACTGACATCATAGACACAATATTTTTGTTTATTCGTAAACTTTGTTATGATTTATGAGATCTAGATTATTCTTACATTTACGGCAGGTTAATTCATATATATTTTTATGATTAACTGGTTAAAAAAAGAAGTCGTATCCTTTATTACTAGTTTTAAACCGGCTACAAAAAGGTAGTTCTCTGTTTGACACATATGTAGGTATGTTTGCAATTTTCTCGAAAGCTAGTGATTCGATTTGGACGAAGTTTTCAATATTCGACGGCACATTTTTTTGGGACATGTTAAGAGTATAAATCGATATCTGGTGTCTCATACCCTAGGGTATGAGACACCAGAGATATCGATTAAAACATAGGAATAAGTTGGCGAAATTTGCATCCTATGCATGATGTGCTTGATAATTTCCAACCGACTTCAAAAAGAAGGGGTTCTTAATTCGACTGTATGTTATTATTATTTTTTTTGTGTTTGTTACTCGATTACGCGACGACGGCTAGACCGATTTGAAAAATTATTTTTGTGTTTGAAAGGGTATACTTCCAAGTTGGTCTCATTGTCATCAGATCACGATCTGATGAGGGAACTCTATATATTAAAGGCACATCTACAGTGATTTAGGTATATTTCATAGTGATTCGTGCATTTACTCTCAAAAAGCAACAATTGGTGAAGTCGAACTGATGATGAAGACTACAAAAGACTATTCTATTTTTCTACTTTACTTTATGTTCTATTTAATATTTCACGGATTGCGATTCAATTACTTTAATATGGCATTGAGTAGGTAGTACTTTATTCTCGTCATGCTACTATTACACAATGTAACAGAGCTGATGGTGAATTATCATGTGAACTCCTCAACACTTAACATCGGGGAACGCAATATTTTGTAAAAGGATTTGAGCGGTTAACATAAACCTATTGTAACTTAAGTGAATTACAAACTAAACCACTAAAAACAAAAAAATAAAAAAAACGTTGGTGACAAATAAAACATAGAACAACTACTATTTCATGTCATCAACTTCAAAATGTTTTTTTTTTGTTATTCTATATTATTTTCTGCTTTTTAGTTGATTTGTATTTATTTTTGAAGTCGGTCATATTTTTTTTCAAAAAAGTTTTTTATTTCATAGATTTTCATTTGAAGTCGGTTCAATTAAAAATAAAGTTATTGTAGGTATTTTGTTTTTATGTTTCAGACAACTATCTATTTTCGATACTTCAACTCGCGGTGCTAATAAAGAAGAACTACAGAAAATGCAATACCTTGAGAGAGTGATTAAAGAAAGCATGAGACTTTACACCGTAGTGCCAATCATTGCTAGGAACGTGGACAAGGATACCTATCTACGTAAGTTTATTATCCTGAACAAATATTTAATTTTTCACGATTATTTTCATTCATCAAAAATGCAATTCATTATTAGGTATTAAATAATAATAGTTAGGCTGTCCCCATCTCTTCGCATGAGTGTCATTAAGGCGACTAAGGAATTTCACAGCGGAGGTCGCGCAGCAACGTCTTTTAGCAAATTTTGAAGCCTTACTGAGATCGCCAAAGCCAAGCGTGGCTATTATGGCATTCAATTAACCCAAGGATCTATATTAAGTAGGTTCTACTGGGGAGACCCGTGCCAAGCAGTGGAATATCATATGGGTTGATATGATAGGTAGTCTAGTTATGTGTTTAAGTTCTTATAACTTTTGCTATTGTTTATTTAACTGTATTTACAAAATCTATGTGGTAGATAGAGGCCGATGATGATGATTGTTGTGATGATAATGATAATCACTGGCTTGTTGATCTAAGTGGTCAGTACCACTGACAGCTGAGCCGAAGGTCGTGGGTTCGAGTCCCACCCATGATAATCTTTGTGTGATGAGTACGTTTTTTTGTTCTGTGCCCATGTTATATTTTTCAATTAATAAATTAATTATTCACTTCATTAATCATTCTAATAGTCCAAATCTTTGTTCACAATGTGATGTGAAATGTAATCATCATTTATTTTTTAATAATAGCCATGGATTACATACTCCGAGACGCAATGAGCACGATAGCGCGAAGAACACAAGACAACTTGAATGGCTTATCTGCGCTTTCAGGATTTTAATTTTCTTTTTTTTTTTATATGATTTCTTGAAGCAAAAATCTTGTTGGGGTGCCCGAGCTTTGCACTATACCAAAAATAATCTTGTATATATATATTTTTTTTGTGATTTAGATTTTTTTGTTTGTGTTCCAGTGGATTCGAGAATGGTTTAGATTCACAATTGAAAAAGCGGTACTGTATATATATACGTATTATTATTATTTACAGCTACTTGTGGAGTAACAGTGCCTGCAGGTGCTGGGGCAGTAATTGGAGCTTTTGCTATGCACCGTTCTGAATCTGCGTGGGGACCTAATCCAAACGATTTTGATCCAGATAGGTTTCTGCTCGAACGATCCGTCAACAGGCACCCAGCTGCATTCTTATCTTTCAGTTACGGTTCCAGAAATTGTATCGGTAAGTTGTAGTTTATGACTATGAGTGGTTAGCTACTTATTTATTAACCGGCTTCAAAGAAGTCTGTTTGCCCCGTATTAGTCGCAGCACCATACCCCCATATCAAGTTTATAAACATTCAATCATTGTAAAACTGGCAATTTGAAAAGAGTGGCCGCGAGTTTTTATTGCCAGGTTCTTTTCTCCGGCTTTACCTATTGTTTGCGAACTTGGCATTACATGTACATGTAGAATCCCGACGTATCACAAGAGTTGTTTTGCATCCTAAGTGAATAGAGAATGTTGAATGTTTTGAATTATATAACTAAATTTATGTATGTGTACGTACGCCATTTCCGCAAAAACTGCTCATCTGATGCGGTTCTCTGTTTGACCCATATGTATCTGTGTATGTTTGTTCGTAATTTTTTTGAAAACTAGTTATCCTATTTACTTACATGGAACTTTGTCTTTTTGACTACATATTTTTCTGGGAAGGGTTTCGTGTATAAAAATTTATCCTAACTCATAAAACACCAGAGAGAAAGAGAGAGATCTACAACATAGGAGTAACTCAGCGAAATCTACATTCGGTGACGTGCTTAATCATTCATTTAAAGGTGGTTAATTACTCATTAAAAAATCAGGGAAGATTTTAGTGTATAAAACGTGATTCTAGACATAGGAGTAATCTCGCCTTTTTTGAAGGCCGAAAAAAATATCATTTTTAACCACCTCCTAAAAAGGGGATTTTTTGTTTGACTCGTATGTAAGGACGTATGTATGTTTGTTGCGATTTTCTCGAAGGCTACTGATTCAATTTAGTTGAGGATTTTGCATGTTTTTCTAGGAGCAACGTTGTCTTAGCTTATAAAACCAGAGATTTGCATTTGGCGATGTGCTTGATCTTTTTTTTCATTCATTCTTCTTAAACTTATTTTTATATACTTTGATTTTACAAGACTTACACATCCTGGATTTTCATTTTCATTTTCATGTGAAAAAAACATTTTTGATTAAACTGCCACTGGTTTCCCTGGGTTTGCTACTTAGGCATACCCAGGGAAACCAGTGGCAGTTCAAAGATATAGGCCATCTTTTTAACTAACACTGTTGCGGTACCTACCGACTAGTGGTACCCTCTAACTGACTCAGTTATTTTTCCGTTAAATAAAGATGTTAGTTATCACATCACTGTGTTTCAGTTGAAGACCACTGTAGGAAATGTAGTTAATAGGCAATTGAAATTTACGAAATAATGTCAAAAATGAGGAGCGCGATGCGGTGTCATTCAGATATTTGACAAAGAAGGAGATATATTCAGATATTTGGGTAAAACCATTAACTTAGGATATACTAACGTATAGACGAACATAGTGTGCAAGCAAGAGGATACTTCTTTATGACAGTGTTACAATTAAGAAAGAGAAAACAAATTAATAGCATTGTAACCCATTTTGAATGACAGAAACTCCCAAGTCGCCTTGCGTGATAATAAACTCTAACTGAATTTAAGATAATTTATATTATTCGTAATTATTAAAAAAAAAACATCTCAAACAATGGTTTCATGTTCTGTAAATAATTGTGACGTTACATATCGTAATAACTCAGGGAATTATTCATTTCACAGTTAAGTTGCCATTGGCTTAGTAGATATTATTTATGTTTATTTCGAAAAAAATAAATGGAAACCGTCATAGTAAATACGAAATCCATTTAATAAAATTGTAAAATTTACGATATTTTGAATAATATAGTCATTCATTCGTTAGAAGTAGTATTTTTATTATAATCTTGTTTTGTGACGTTTACACTGGGGTTTGACTAATCCTTATCGATGATTTTATCGATGAAATAAATTGTAGCATATGACACGACATATTATATTGAGGATATAAGTACCTATTTGCATCGGTTACAATAATATTTTTTATTGTACCTACAGATTTCCAGTAGATCCTATGATAGCCCGACCAAGACGGGACCCCGACTGCCAAAACACAGGTATTTTTGGAGTCGGAAGACCTAAGTTGTAATAAACATTCCATTATTCATTACTCAATAAAATATTTTTGATTTAATATTTTTTTATATTTATAATATTTTTGATGTTGCTGGACATCCGTAGGTAGTTTATGTGAATAATTTAACTATAATACAAAAACACAATTGAGTTTAGTTAAATCGGGCATATTGTATAAACTTAAGATATACTAGGCATATTTGTAATAGTACATATCGATATTGGCCGGCTTTTAGACATCTCGTCACTAGCTCACGCATACACTGATAAATCAAACATCGTCTCAAGTCAAGGAGCTCTTTGTTCGTCTACTAGTAGTACGAGTATATCCTAAGTCTATGGGTAAAACAGATACTGGCCAGCGTGACGCTTACCATCAGGCGCATGACCTGCTCGTCTCTTCATTTCGTCGAGATGGTAAATGAGAGTCGAAAGGACTTTATGCATAGGTAAATTTTGAGTGCATAAGCACTCGAAATAAGCAGCTATCTATAAGTAGATATTTATAATTTGAAGTAGTTATTTATGAACTTAGAGATAGCTGCTTAACTTAATTTCTTTAGTAGTATATAATCATGTTGAAATATTTGTTTCAGGACGCAACTTCGGCATGTTTATAATAAAAAGTATAATATCGAGTGTGGTTCGGACATATCACCTACAGGCTGACGAAATCGGTGCCCTGAAAATTGAAATGTTATTGTTTCCAATAAAAGGACATAAAATCCAAATAACAAGGAGATAAAAGCAGTGTTTCAAATATATTCTATCCACTTGAATATGTACCCACCTGAAATTTATTTTGCTCACTAAATCTGGTAGTTTGACTGTGTTGATGATGCAATGGGTTCAATAGCTTCATTTCCCACATGGGACATCACTTTCTGACTAAGGCTGCGGCATAACCTCACAAAATTTACCACTCTCTAGAAAGATACGGGGCCGCACGAGTTTTTTCACTCTTTCACGCTTTGCAGTCAATTCTTACTTTTTAATTGAAAGGGATGGCGCAGTCCTGGTCTGGTGTAAACCACAATAGGCTAGATGATTGTCGAGTCAAATCAGTATCTCTATAAAACGTTAAGACGATCATTCCGTACAAAGGACCTTGAGCAGATATATGTCCACAAAAGTGACGTTTGCACAACTGCTGCATTAAATTATTCAGGATTTTCGTTAAAAACACGATTATTCTTAAAACCGCCGATATTATATAAGTATTTGAATTATGAAAGAATTTGGTCTATGACAATGACAGCTATTGTTAAAATGTAAAATAATAAAATTTTCGGTTTTTTGTTTGTATTTTCCTCGTTTACCATATTATGGTAAACGTAAAATACAGAAAAGGAAAACGAAAAGTTTTCAACATATTTACACACATGTTATTTCGTAACATAAACTACCTTAATTCGAACTCGACTTTCACGCAAACAAAGTCGCGGGCACAGCTAGTTGAAGAATAAATTGTTAAAAAAATAAAATTATAATCGCCACTGATCGCCACATAATATGTGGTGATCAGTGGCATCCTGTCGGGTGAGCCGCAACATAATTCAGTAGCAGAGAATCGTACTATACTCAGCCGCATCTATTGATGGCTTCAACACCCAAAGGCTTTGTGAAAATAAATAAATACCAAATACCGTCTTTTTAGGGATTCGTTTACTGTGATTTAGACAGTTATATTATTATATATTAAATTTATAACATAAAACATTTGGGTTATTATACAATAACTCTTCTCGTAAGTCGGTCCTACTGTGTCGGTACTGTCTGAGTTCGGCATATTATAGATAGGCAGATCTATAATATGCCGAACTCAGACACGTTTTCATTTTAAATATAGACCTACAATCACTTTTGATAGAAGAGTAAACTGGAATTATGAAGTAATGAATATATAATTATGTATTAATATATAATGACGTCTCGGTGGCGTGGTGTGAGCGTGTACCTAACTACTGCGCAAGAGGTCGTGGATTCGATTCACACATGGGACACCACGCCACGATCGGTATTTGTGTCCGCGATTAATTTATATGTTTGTAATGTTTGCCGTGACACACCACTTGTACCCTAAGGATATTTCCTTTTATAATGTTTTAATTATTGTAATGCATAAACCTAATTACTTTTAGTTCTTTATTAATTGCAAATAATAATAATAAAAATGAGCAAAATGAGGGACAGAAATTTATATTTGCAAAATACATCACAATTGGTCGAAACCAAACGTAAAGTCACATGACATGTTCTGTCGTCTATCGGCGTCGATAATCGTACTGTGCCATAATTGTTACAGAAAAAAAATAGTTTTTTATTGTGTTTCTATGAATTTTTCCTGCAGATAAATTAATTTTAGAAGTCTTAGTGGTATTAGGAATCATCTAGAAGAATGATGACTACATATCTATAACTACGTATCTTTTTCGACCTGAAATAAGTTCAAACTTGCGTGAAACCTCGACGATATAAGATTTTTCAAGTTTTGTTGGGCAAGTTAAAACAACTCGCCCAACAAAACTTAAAAAAAAAATTTCTTGATATTTAAAACATACGTCAATTGCTAGCAATTCAAATTGGAATCATCATCATCATCAGCCTATCGCAGTCCACTGCTGGACATAGGCACGCCTCTCCATTTTTGCACGCCACTTTGTTCTATCTTCGGCGTCTAGCTCCTGCCAGCCGTTTTTCGTAAATCATCACTCCACCTGGCTTGAGGGCGTCCTACACTACGTTTGCCGAGACGCAGTTTCCACTCAAGAACTCGTTTACCCCAACAGTTGTCGGTTCTTCGGCTAATATGGCCAGCCCACTGCCACTTCAGCTTGCTAATCTGGTGGGCTATGTCGATAAAATTGGTTATCTGCTAAATCACCTCATTCTTCACCGAGCATAGCCCTTTTCATAGCCCGCTGAGCGACTTTGAACTTGTGGACCAGCTGTACCGTCGGTGTCCACGTTTCGGCTCCGTATGCCATGACGGGTAGGACGCACTGATTGAAGACTTTGACTTAAGGCATTGTAGGATCAACGATGAGAAGACTTGACGTAACTTCCCAAACGCTGCCCAACCCAACAGAATTCTCCTGTTCACCTCGTCCTCGAAGTTGTTTCTACCTAACTGCAATGACTGCCCGAGGTACACATAATTTTGAACAACTTCGAGAACGGCGCCGTGCACCGCTGTCGGATCCGGTAGTACATGTTCATTAAACATGGTTTTATCTAAGTTCATCCATAGGCCGATGCGTACAGAGGATTCAGCCAGATCATTCAGCATCTGTTCTGCAGCGTTACTGCCATGATGACGATGTCATCTGCAAATCCCAAGTGAGAGATATATTTACCATTGATGTTGATGCCTCGCCTTTTCCAGTGCAGCGTCACTGAACATTTATACTCCATTGCATTTGTTAACACTCCTCACTCCTCGATGCAATGGTATATGTTTTGTTTGCTAATTCTGAACTTGGACGGACATGGTGGCAGCTTCGTAGAGACATATCATCACTTGGAAATATTGCCAATTTACTTGGCATCGCTGCAGGGACTCCAGAACAGGCCAGATTTCAATCGAGTCAAATGCCTTCTCATAGTCCACGAATGCTAGACACAGGGGCTGATTATACTCCTGGGTCTTGTGGATGTGGCCTATGGTGCCATATCCGCTCCAAAATTCAGCCTGTTCCGGTGGTTGGAATTCGTCAAGTCTTCGCGCAAGGCGGTTCGTGATCACTTTTGAGAACAGCTTATAGACGTGGCTTGGAAGGAAAATAGGTCGGTTGTTCTTCAGCCGGGTCTTATCTCCCTTTTTGAAGAACAAGACGATACACTTCTACTCCACGCCTCCGGAGTTCTTCTTTCAAACAGGACAGCATTAAAGAGCTTTTGGAGCCCCGTCGGTTTGAGTTTACCTCCAGCCTTTAGCAGCTCTGTTGTAAAGCCATCCTCTCCAGGGGCTTTTCCATTTTTCAGCTGTTTAAGAGCCGGCACGATTCATTCTTCAATTTTGACTTCTGGCAGGTCTTCGGTGTAGTTGCGTGTTAGAGTGGCTCTAGGACCCTCATTTTCAGGATCAGGTCGAGATGCATGCAAAACGTATAACCGGCCATAGAAGCAGATATCGGAGAGGACTGCCGGCTTTGAAGAAATCACTTCTCCACTTGCTGTTGTCAGCTTCGTCGGATGGCTTCTTCCAAGAGATTGTACGAACACTTTTGACCCCCGGTTCTGCTCGATGGCCCGGATCTTTTAATCGAGAGAGTGTTATGAGTATGAGAGCACCGAAGGTCGTATCATATAAACTTATTGATCTCTTGGTTTAGGGCGCGCTTTTCCGATGAAATGACGGATGGGTTTTCACGTCGTTTATTCATTAGCCCTAAAGTCTTTTCCGAAAGCTTAGACTTCTTGCCCTCATGCTACATTTTACAAAATCTCGTACCTTCTTCTCTAAGTATCCAAACCACATTTACGGTTTACGTCTGTTGTGGCTTCCAGGGCAGCAAATCAGTTATCCAGGTTTGACTAGAACGTTTCGGATCTTATCATGGTTTGGAGCAAAGTAGGTCGGAGCCAGGACCTCATCAGACGGGCACGTTTCGCCTTGAAGTCGATATTCAGAGAGCCTCGGACAAGTCGGTGATCATTACCGGTATTAAACCTGTTGATCACTTAGGTGGGATCACAGTAGGTCTTAGTGGTGGAGTGGAGAGCCCTCGATATGTCATCGAACATATCCTCCACTTCGTCGTCTGTATGTACCGAGGTCAGTGCGTACACTTGCACCACCTTGAGGCTATACCTCTCGGTGAGCTTAATAATGAGGTACGCTACCCTGTTCGACACGCTAGACATTTCCACAACGAAAGGGACTTATTTACCAGAAACCCAACACCACCTTGGGATTGTTGGTCTCTCTCGCGAAAGTACTTAAGGTGGCCCGACTCGAGGGTTATGGTGTCCACCCCCTCTCTTCAGACTTCACTTAACCCGAGGATATGCCACCTAATCTTCCCAAGTTCCACCCTAAGTTGTGCCGGATGCGAGTCTAGCCGTAACGTGCGTCCGTTATATTCCGAGATTCTTAGCACTCCCCGCCACGCCGTTACCGTGGACGCCACGAATAGCGCCAGGAATAGCGTGACTGCCGGGAACTGGGGGCCGTGACTTTTGTGTTTCGTGCATTTGGGGTAATGCCCATAATCGCCACGCTGGGCAGACGGGTTGGCATCAGTGACGCTGCTGCCCGTCACTGACCTGTTACTTTAGCTACGCCTTGAATTGGAATGGTTATACCGCCGCCAGTCGGTCGCCAGAGCCTCGTTCGTTGTACAGCAGGATGTACCGCATGCCGATGAGGTTGGCTTGGAGTGAAAGATGATGGTACGCCCCCTTACATCCCTTGGAAGATCCAAGATGGAAAGCATCTAAAGAGCAGACACGAAAAACTGGATATCTAACATCAAAGCCAATTTGCGCGGGATTGCCAAGACGGCAAGCCCGCGCGAGTTGGCGCGTGCGCGGTGCGCCCAAAGGTGTTGTATAGATACGTATATTATAAAGCTGAAGAGTTAGTTTGTTTCTTTAAACGCGGTAATTTCAGGAACTACTGATCCGAATTGAAAAAATATTTTACTGTTGGATAGCCCATTATAGAGGAAGGCTATAGGATATATAATATCACACTATACCAAATAGGAGCGGAGTAGCAATTATTGTTTTTTTTTTTATTATTTATTTATGTTATACCAACAGATGTTACAGTTAATACTTAAAACACTCATACAACCCCATATGTTCGATCTCAGTGCGAGCAGCACCGCCCAACGTCACGCTCGACGCCCCGCATCTCCGTAAATGAGGCCCAAGCGTTGGAGGTCGAGTAATCGAATAACTTACTTAAAAAGTGACGAATTGAGAACCTAAAGCCACAAAAACGCAATCCTTATAGTTTCATCATGTCCGTCTGTCTGTCTGTCCGTATGTCACAGGCATTTTACTCAAAGACTACTTATTGAATATTGATTATAGGGTAATGTTCAAGTGACTATGGAATTTAGTATCGCTACAAATTTTGTTGTGCCCATCTTGGCACAACAAAATTAAAAACTATTGATTTATGTAGACATTAATATATACTTTCAGAAAAACCAACAATGATTTACCTAATTTGCCGGGTTTCATTGATATGGGTGGATGAACTTCGAAATTCGAAATATTTATGTACATTTTTTTTTTTAAAATAGGACATAACTATAATATTGCGTATTAATTATGTATTACACATGATGTGTAACACTAGTTTATGGCAATGAATTCGGCTTTGCAGTGATATATAATCCGAATCTCTATCTCACAAACACTTCACAATTGTCACAATATTGGTACGAGTCTCTGTCTCACAAAATATTTCTGATTGTAACTATGTACCTAGTCTGGCCATAAATACTGTTACAATTAAAAATAAGAAAGATATTACATTTGAATTTGGAATCTGTCATTTTTATACGATTGTTCATTGTATTTTCTAATTTTGGCGCCAATACATTGTACAATATTTTGCTATATTAAAATGGAGTGGGGTGATAAAGAAAACCGAATCGCTGTGATTGCATCACACAAAGTTGGTATGGAGCCGAATGTAATTTTTAAAACTCTCCATACGCTTGGTATTAGTCAAATGTTTGTGTACCGGGCTATTAATAGGTACAATGAGACCTTCTCTGTTTGTGACAGAAAAAGATCTGGCCGTCCACGTAGTGTTCGTACGAAAATGGTGGTCAAAGCAGTAAGGGAAAGAATTCGAAGAAATCCTGTCCGAAAGCAAAAGATTTTATCTCGGGAGATGAAGATAGCACCCAGAACCATGTCACGCATTTTAAAAGATGACTTAGGACTTGCAGCCTATAAGAGACGCACTGGTCATTTTTTAACTGATAATTTAAAAAAGAATAGGGTGGTAAAATCGAAGCAACTACTGAAGCGGTACGCAAAGGGAGGTCACAGAAAAATTTTGTTTACGGATGAGAAAATCTTTACAGTTGAGCAACATTTTAACAAACAAAATGACCGTATTTATGCTCAAAGCTCTAAGGAAGCTTCCCAATTAGTCGACAGAGTGCAACGTAGGCATTATCCGACTTCAGTGATGGTTTGGTGGGGTGTTAGCTATGAAGGAGTGACTGAGCCATATTTTTGTGAAAAAGGTATCAAAACATCGGCACAAGTGTATCAAGATACCATTCTTGAGAAGGTAGTTAAACCCCTTAACAACACCATGTTCAATAACCAAGTATGGTCCTTCCAACAAGACTCAGCGCCGGGTCATAAAGCTCGGTCCACGCAGTCTTGGTTGGAAGTGAACGTTTCGGACTTCATCAGAGCTGAAGACTGGCCGTCGTCTAGTCCCGATCTTAATCCGCTGGATTATGATTTATGGTCAGTTTTAGAGAGTATGGCTTGCTCTAAACGCCATGATAATTTGGAGTCCCTAAAACAATCCATACGATTGGCAGTGAAGAATTTTCCCATGGAAAGAGTGCGTGCTTCTATTGATAACTGGCCTCAACGTTTAAAGGACTGTGTTGCAGCCAATGGAGACCACTTCGAATAAGCTTTTTATATTTTGAATTGTTTTTTATTTATGTATTAAACTAACACACTGTAAAAGTAATAAATATTATTTGCAATAAAAAAAAATGTTTTTTCTTCGTAACAATATTTATGGCTAGACTAGGTATATGGAGTCTCTATCTCAAACTCACGTAATGTAACCACAATATCATACACAACACGAGAAATAACAGAAGCTATTTGTTTTTAATACTTTAAACTGTTTTCATAATGCACCGGCGTCAAATAAGCAATAAGTACAGACAAACAAGTGACATGACATTACATTTCAGTGTTGCCATAACTTTTGTCATATCTTAAACAAATCGTTTTTTTTATTATAATTCATTACTATGTTCTTATTTTTAATCGAGCCGGTTCAATCTAAAGGTATCAAAGAATGTTTTCGTTTTTTAAATAAAGTATGGTGTATGATATTATCGTTCCTTACATTCAAACGGTGCAACAATTATTATAGTATTTATAATTAAAATATAATTACAAGAACCAAAATACATTTAGTGATTCTATGACTTTCTAATAATTATATATTAATAATCGTTATTAATCCTAATCGATATTACGATATTATTCTTGTAATAGTGTTGCCACCGTTAAAAATAACTTCATACGAAAAAATACTAAATAAATAAACTGAAAGACTAATATTTTCGTTTTATTAATCCGGCAAATGTGAGACTTCATATTATTATATAAAAATGTTAAAATTAGAAACAAGAATTATACGTTTAATCAACATGTGGTACAACTTAGATACATGCGATACTGCTAATGGGCATTCCCTTTTAGTGAAAAGTTTTTTTGAGCAAACGTCTGGCACATCATTCTAAAGGTATTTTAGAGACATTTCAATGTTTATAATAAACTTTTTTGATTATGTGAATATTTTTTAATAATCTCTCCAAAAGTTGCATAAATTATGCCCCCCCCCCCTTGTCTTTTGAGCTGTATGGCCAAAAAATATGAAAAAAATTCGGACATACCGTCACTGAGTTTTTGGCGAAAAACAGCGTTTCTCAACAAAAGGGCCATGAACATACGCTGGTGCACTTATTCAAATCTGATTTTTTGAGCCTAAGCCGCTAGGGTTACAAGCAGTCAGTTTTGAAGTAAGATCCGTGTAATTTTGTATTTAGCTTTATCGTTCAGAATAAAAAAAACAAGTGAATAAAAGATTGTGTAAAACTCCGTCAGTTTTGAAGTTAGATCTGTGAAATTTTGTATTTGGCTTTTGGGTTTGGGCAACAGAAGAAGAAGAGAAGAAGAAGAAAAATCGTTTAATGTACAACAATTTCTTTATTTTAAAATAAACAAAACATTTGGGTAATCAGCCCTAAAATTGGGGGAAAAATAGGGGTTGGAAGATTGTATGAAATTCGGTCAGTTTGAAGTTAAGATATGTGAAAATTGGTGTTTGGTTTAATTGAAAATTTGTGTTTTAATCACGTGTTTTAATGTTTTGATCCAAAGCGAAAATCAACCCTAATCCCCCGATTAGGGTTGATTTTCACTTTGGAAGACATCCACGCGGGCGAATTCACGGGCGACAGCTAGTTGTATATTGTTTTTCAGCCAGTTCGATAGATAATGGGCTGTAAACTTTTATGTATCGACTTGAGGAAGTAGTTTGTGGTGAGACAACAATCAACATTAAACTAAAAAACACTATTCATTGTTTTTTAGTTACAAAACTATTTTAACTACTGGAAAGTAAGGAAACTAAAACCTCTTTACCAATGTTATATTAAATGTATGGGAGCGCTTAAACTAAAACCTTGGGATATTTTTCGTATTAATTTAAAAAAGTTATTGATGTAGTTTTACTTATTAGGACATATTTTTTAATACATTTTAATACATTGACTGCCTCTGTGGCGCGGTGGGAGTGTATCCGACTGATACGCAAGAGGTCGTGTGTTCGATCTCCACCCAGGATAAAACTTTGTGTGACGAGCACGATGGTTTATTCTGTGTCTGGGTGTTATTTATCCAAAATATGTATGTATTTAGAAATATATAAGTATGTTTATCAGTTGTCTGGATTCCATAGTACAAGCTCTGCTTAGTTTGGGATCAGATAGCGTTGTGTGAGTTTTCCCAAGATATTATTATTATTATACTTTCAATATCAGTTCAACGTTTTTTTATATCATTTATATTGACAGCATAATATTCGCAGACATCGATTACAACCTTTAAATTAATCTAAACTTACTAAGAAATTAGAACAAAAATAAATAATAGATGTTTAAGGTTTAAGTTGTCGGATAATGAGTCCGCAACATCCTTCAACACCTATTCTACGACACTCCACACGATGGGGTTGATGGAAAAAAAACACATCCCCACTATACGTATTGGGTAGGTATGTATCGTTAAAATATATATATATATACCGTGACCACGGCCGTTGCAATACTGTCGAAACGTCGGGCAATGAATAAGGTATTTTACCTTAAATTATTCACGCGATTAAGACCCGTAATATAGTATATATTTTCACAATATTTAAACTTAATCCCTTAGTCGGTGTATCTAATAGATAAGTATCCATGCCAAATTACAGTTTAAGTAGGTATATTAAAACGGATTATTTTTCAAATTAATAACGAAATTATTACATTTGCCCATTAACCAGAATCTTCCTCAAGTGTTTTTTGTTGGAGTTAATATCCCATTTACAAAAAGTTGTTATCTTGGTGTTTACATAAACTAAAATCTTTCATGGAATAAATAAAATAAGGGAAATTAAGCAGGAAAGTAACTTAGTCATTCTTTCTTTTTTCTATACTATTATTTACCATTCTAAATCTCCTTCGTATCTTCTTCTTCTCTTCTATATACGTGAGAAGAAAAAGAAGAATTTTATTATTCCCAGGAGTAAACCCTGTCGTTGCGCCTCCTATCTTCTTTAAGTACTCCCGCTTACAGCTTCATCTGTTACAACAGCTCCTTCATCACATAAGCGGCGAGGCTATGGAATTCTCTTCTTCACCCTAACGCGACAGCCTACCTCTTATTGTTTTCAAAAAAAGAACAAAAGTTAATATTTTTTCGCTACCCAATTAAGTATGTAATATAATATTTTATTCATGTAATATTATTATGTTAGTGTATGTGTTTATTAAGGTAGGTATATTATATTATATGTAAGTAATATTAGTTTATGTATTTAAGCATGTTCTTAATGCATAAATATATACATGGTTTAATTTATATTTTTTATTTTTACACTCCAGATTACTCTAAAATTACATTCTCCTCTAGAACTCAAAGGTTTGCTGGTAGAAAACTTAATTTTGAGTTATGATCGCCTTTGCACATAATATATAGAAATAAATTTTTGTGTACATAAAGGAATTTGAATTTGAACGATATATAATATATATCTACTACTTACATATATTAAAAAAGCTACCTATTGTACAATTATTATCATATATTGTCTTATACGAGGACGAGGTGCGTACTGAAACTACGCGTGTTTGCCTCGTCTTCGCCTTCCTTTTTGTTGGTCCCACCCGTTAGTGGTTCTATCCTCGCCACGAACCTAAACGTTCAGCTGGGGGCTCAGGTGTAGCTTCAGTTTCGGGCTCTGGCTCAGGTGTAGTTTCAGTTTCGGCATCGGGTTCGGCCTCTGGCTCGGGCTCGGGATGGGGCTGGGGTTCGGACTCGGGTTCGCCTGTGGCGTCGGTCTTTGTCTCGGGCGGTTCACTGTCGCCTTCACTGGCAGCAGTTGGCGGAGGTTCAACTGCAGGCGTGACAGTCAACTCAGACTCTTGCAAAGTTAAAAGTTCTGGTGTAGGAGGCATAGTTGGTATTTCCACAGTCTGCGGAAAGTCATGATATATTACGTCACGAGAGTCGTCTACTCCGCACGTCAAGAACTTTTGGAAATGACTCAAGTCTATAAAGCCAACGCCACATGGACGGTCCACTAAACGAGAAACCATCATCCCTCGAGCAAAACCGGAACACTCAATCACGGCTCCTATGTCATCCTAGAAAATAAAAGCATTCAAGTACTAATAATGAGTCAATTAATTTGAGCGTTCGGCGGATGTCCTATTAGGTTCGGTAGGCGGTGAGAGCAGAGCGTCCCATCCGGCCGCAGTACCTTCAGGCTCGCGCGCGTAGAGGTACGCTGTGAGAACGGTGTCACATAAACGTGATCCGCGCACTCGAAATAAATTGATAATGTTTGTGTTCTCTATCCTCAATTAACTAACTATTGCATTGAAATATTCATACTACCTGTATGGTAAATTGATGTCTTTTAATTTTTCTAATAATAAAGAGTGATGATGTCACCAACTTCAAAATAGTATAAAATGTGGGTGTGACAAAATGCTAGGACATCGTTTGATAGAAGCTAGAAGATAGGTAGTTTGTTAGAGGTGTATGACGGACGTCAGTAATATAATAGCTAGGACTTGAACCCGCGACATTACTAATGTTACGTACTCCTGGCAAACATTTAAGTTTCTATCAAACAATATTGTAGCATTGTGTCGCTCTTTCTTATTAGAATTCATTTAAACCATTTCATCATATAGAATATTGTCTTTAGTTTTAAATTATTTCCCCCGTGTAAATAAATAATATAAATTGTATTTTTATTATTTTAAATTACGAACAATTTCAAACGCACTTTAAAATAATATAGTCCTTAGTTAGCAATTGCAACGTTTTAGTTAGCAATTGGTTCCGTTCACAATTTAATTATTTACATGTTTTAAAATCAAACCCAGCATTTTAAGTTTCGTACACACCTTAAGTCAGTGCACCCCAGTGCAAGCGAGCTATTGGGGTACTACTGCAGACTTCATCATCGCGAGCAGTTGGGGCACTCCGCTTTCCCGCTTACCGCACCTCGTCGTGTCTCTGCCGAACTCTCGAGTTTTGCCACTATTACTATTACACTATACTACTACCAAGGAGTTGACTCACTATTAGTAGGTAGTTTCACATATTAAAATAAAAGTATGTTCGAAAATTAAAGTGATCTTAGTAGTGCAACACAGATGAAAAATTCATACCAAACGTCGTACACGTAGAGATAGAAGTAGAAACTGAAAACTCGTGTACAACTTCATTTTAGTGTTCTAAACGTTGTTGTCTCAAAAGGCTCACAAAATCTCGTATACGAAGACATTCAAGTGAGTAAGTAAGTTATTCTAGATCAAATAAATGTCACAAAAATCGGTTTTATCTTTAAATTCATATTGATACAAGGGAGGGGAGGGGTTGCAACAGGGCCAATTCCCCCCACAGACCTTTTATTTGAGAAATTTGAGAGTTTTGACATTAGATCGTAGTGTTTAGGCACGCAATTGTCCTCCCCTCGGTAGTGGTGTATGGTGTACCGGTGTTGAATCAAATGAATCACCCCCATCACACGAGCGACTCACACTTGACTGGTTGAGTCAAATGTTGCCCCC
The DNA here is from genome assembly GCA_945859575.2 of Herminia tarsipennalis. Taxonomy (NCBI): domain Eukaryota; kingdom Metazoa; phylum Arthropoda; class Insecta; order Lepidoptera; family Erebidae; genus Herminia; species Herminia tarsipennalis. The sequence goes on along the minus strand of OX243846.2, from coordinate 13,419,599 downwards.
CCTCAGAACAAATATCTAGATCCGGACCTGATTTGACTAGACTATAACTCAAATACCAGTAGATTATTACGTTTTAAAATCGTTCATTAAATGCAAGAATAGTAATAAGTAGGTAAGTAAGTAAATATTTATAAATTACCTACCTAAGTTAGTGCAACTGTGTACGTAAAGGATTTTTATTGTACTTTGCATATATCACGATTTATTGCGCAGTAAATACATAACTAAGTTATTTGTCAAGCAAATAAAACTAGATACCACTGCAGAATCACTGCTTACTTTGAACATTGATGATCAAAGTAAACCCTCCAATATCTTTACAAATATTTTCCTACTATAAAACGCGACTTTATTTGTGTTTGGCATTATCTCACTGACCTTTATACTAGTAGTAGGTACGCTGGAATAGCTATCCCGTACCTACAAAGTACCATCATAAAGTCATTTCAAATACCGAATAGAAGGATCCACAGGGCGGTACTTTGCATGGTATTTTGTCACTTAAGACAAATGGCCATTATAAAAATATTTATATATATTACGGTTCTTAATCGCGTGAAAATTAAAGGTAAAATACCTTGTTTATTGCCCGACGTTTCGACCGTATTGCAACGGCCGTGGTCACGGGTAAACTAACATAGGTATTTTACCTCAAATTTTCACGCGATTAAGACACGTAATGTACATTTTTTCATAATGTGTACAAATCGCGTAAGTTTATCAACATTTAAATGGCCGTTGTTGGTATCTTTGTTACACAAGTATAGACTTCCGTTTAATTTCGTCCGTAATGTCAAAATCTAATTGAACTTTTTTGTATATCCTGTCCAGCGCACTAGTAGTATAAAGGTCAGTGCATTACATATACTAAATCCGAAATGGGTGTGAAATGTTTAATAACAAAGTTGCCTAGCAACCACCAATGAAAAAAAATGTTTATGTGTAAAACGTTATTCTTGGTATGATGCAAATATGAAAGCAGTTTGGTCTGAATCAGTAATACAATCTAATGTGGTAGTTTTTGGACCATGTTAAATTTTACAATTAATTAATGAATCAATCATTAATTAACTCATAAATAATTCTTACAGAAATTTCATTATTACTTATTTTTAGGGTTCCGTAGCCAAAATGGCAAAACGGAACCCTTATAGTTTCGCCATGTCCATCCATCGCACCTTTGCTCAGAGACTGTTATTGCTAGAAGGCTGTAATTTTGTATGGATACATTAATGATCTACTGCATCACGATCAATATGGTTTCACAAAGGGTCGCTCTACAATTGATGCAGGTACTAAGCTACTGAAACATATTTTTAGTGCCTGGGAAAATTCACAGGATGCCATTGGAGTGTTCTGTGATCTTTCTAAAGCTTTTGATTGTGTGACGCATAGGACACTTCTCCTGAAACTTGGGCATTACGGTATTAAAGGTACAGTGCTAGATCTACTTGCCTCTTATCTGAGTGAAAGAATTCAATATGTTGATATAGGCGGAGTAAGGTCGTCTGGATCGCCAATTAGTATGGGCGTGCCTCAGGGATCAATACTCGGTCCCCTTTTATTTTTGGTATATATTAATGATTTACCATTTCATTTGTGACATCATTCTATTTGCTAATGACACTGATGACACATTCTCTAATTTTTAAAATTGATCGTAAACTAGAAAATTTTGAGAAAATAAATAGAACACTCGCACTAGTTCAAGATTGGTTTACAACGAACAACCTACTTCTAGGTAGTTTAGTTTGCCAAATGTGAAAAGTACTAATACGAGTATAATTTTAAATAATGAGGTGATTAGCTTTGTCGACTTAACAGTTTTTTTGGGAATTACATTAGACAATAGGTTACAGTGGGGCACCCAAACATCATGTCTCGCAGGAAAACTCAGTTCTGCAGCGTATGCTGTCAGCAAAGTTAGACAGCTTACGAACGTAGAAACAGCTCGACTAGTATATTTTGGTTATTTTCACAGCGTCATGTCCTACGGCATATTGCTTTGGGGCAAGGCGGCTGATATACAAACTATTTTTATTCTTCAAAAACGTGCAGTGCGTGCCATATATCAACTAGGAGCACGAGTTTCCCTTAGAGAAAAGTTTAAAGAGATAGGCATTATGACAGTTGCATCACAATATATATATGCAAACGTTATGTTTGTAAAACAAAACTTACATTTATATAACAAAAATAGTGATATTCACTCTGTGAATACAAGAAATAAGCACAAATTGGTAGGTCAATATCATAGGCTTCATAAAACTCATAACTCATTCATGGGACTAGGTGTTAAATTTTTCAATAAAATCCCAGTCAGTATATCGAGTCTACCAGTAAATAAATTTAAGAATGTAGTCAAGAGACATCTTAAACAAAGAGCTTACTATTCAATCGATGATTATTTAGCTGATAAGCCTGAATGGCCAATATTTAAGCACATAAAGTTTTAACATCGTAAGTGGATGCTCCTACTATGTTGTGCCCATTGAGGCTGATATATCCGATCTCGTGTACTCTTCTAATTGACCTCTTTTTTTTGCATCAGTCCTCTAATATGGTGTATAAAATAATGGTGGCAGCACCTTACCTGCATATACAGTTTATGAACAGAGAAACATTGTAAACATTGACATTTGAAAAGAGTGGCCACGAGTTTTTATTGCCTGTTCTTTTCAACGGGCTTTACCCATAGTTTGCGAACAGGCATTACCAGTAAATGTAGAATCGACTTTTCACAAGTGTAGTATTTTGCTTCCTAAGTGAATAAATCATTTGTATTATTATTTATTTTTATTATTAATTCTAAAAGCATTCTTTGCCAGTCTACCAGGTGATGTAGAAATAGAACGTGTAGGTGCAGTAACCTAAGTAGAAATTAATAACTTCATATTATTCTTACTAACACACAAACAAAAATAGCGAGATAGAGAATATAAAATAAATACTGAAAAACAATATGAACCCGTGGGGCTGGCACGTGGCGATAGGAAGAGACCGGATAGTATGCCGGCCCTTGGACGCAACCTAGGTCAACACCCTTGCGCCGTCACATCTTTTAGGTAGGACAGCTGGATGTGCCGGCGCTGCTGCCGCATCGGCGGAGACTACCAAACGGCGCAATTACAATTATCTCGTCGGAGATTATTTTTGGGCCGTTTGGAATCAAGGGGTCCGAGTGCACGATCTTTTTCGACGACGCTTCACGTGACCAGAAGGCTGGCCTGTACTTCGCTCAGCGAATCAGCATTGCTATACAACGCGCCAATGCTGCCAGCCTTCTGGACACGGTGACGGTCGATAGCGATGCGGAGGAATTCTATGACACCTGCTTGTTTTGATTTTATCTTATGTAGTAATTAGTCCATAGAACATATTATTATATTTATAATTTAGGGTTGTTTATAATTATACTCAGAACACATACATACAAACATACATTTATATTTTTATAAAAGGTTATTTTTGGTATAGTACAAAGCTCAGACACCCCTATAAGATTTTCACTTCAAGAAATCACATAAATAAAAGCAAATGAAAATATTGAAAATTGTGCTCATTGTGTTCAGTAGTACGTAAATAATGGTTATTACTGGAAAACCGGGCAAGTTCAAGTCGGGCCACGCACAATGTAGGGTTCCGTAGCCCCCTCCCCTATCCGAATAATGCGGCTTAAGAAGTGGGTTTTCTGTTGTTTTTGTTTCATACTTACAAATTTTCACTTTATGGTTTATATTTTACAAAGGCATCCCTAAAACTAAAAATCGTCTTCCCAACCCCTAAACGTTTCCAAAAGAAGATAAGAAAAAAACCCACTCCCCCACTTTACACATATACCCTAAAAAAATTTTTGTTTAGGTTTTATTTTTTCACTTTGACGGCATAGATAATTAAAATTAAAGTGTGCTTCTAACTAAGATTGATTCTAACTAAGTCCGCCTCATAACAATTGTGCCTAAAGTTTTAAATAAATAAATAAATAATAGTAAAGATTGACTGTTTGTCAAGCTTTGTTACATTTGTGGTGGTACCCACATATAATAAAATAAAATAAATTGACACTTGACATCTCGCGTCAAATCCTGAATCGCGATATAGAAGTTTTCACAGCTACTAACTATAAATACAAGTTCCCAACGTTAACCGTTGGGCCGCGGCCCGCCAGGCATGATCACCTCGCCTGGTCGGATGATCCTCCCTTTGTGTTGGAGGGGCTTATCACCTTGCCCTCCACACATTACCTACTAGTAAAAATCAGTCACGGAAAAAAAACACACTAGCGTTTAAAAACCGTAGCGGTTTAACCGTGGTGGGTGCTGGCCCTTAGAAATAAGCTGAAATTCTCAGATGCCTTCTCGTCTTTCATGTGCCTAGGTTGTTAGTTGGTAGAATATGTATTGGAATTGTAAATCCATACAGATTTACAATTCAGATCTACTTAGATATCAAGTTAATAGAGCCACGAAGAGCGGTAGTTGAATGAGTTCAATAATAACATATACTTACAGGACACAATGCACCGTATGTTTCCGACTGAAATAATAATGACACGTTTAAAAAAAAAGAAATTAATAAAAATAATATCTTGGGACAACTCATACAACGTCATATGATTTCAAATTAACAGAGCTTGTACTATGGTAACCAGACAACTGATAAATATATTTATATACATATTTCTAAATACATTCATATTATAGATAAATTACACCCAGACACAGAATAAACCATCGTGCTCATCACACAAAGTTTTATCCTGGGTGGGAATCGAACCCACGACCTCTTGTGTAGCAGTCGGACACACTAGCACCGTGCCACAGAGGCAGCCATAATATATACTTGTCGGAGAATAATAAAAACGTTGACCTAGTGGTCAACGGAAATCAATTAGCGTTTTTATTAAACGCTAATTGATTGACCGCGATTAAACGCTAATTAATTGACCTAGTGGTTAACGGAAATCAATTAGCGTTTTTATTAAACGCTAATTGATTTCCGTTGACCACTAGGTCAACGTTTTTATTATTCTCCGACAAGTATATATTATAGGCAGAGCAGATACAAGATGCAAGTCGCAAACTCTTTGCCGCAACTCCTTACGCAGGTTGCGTAACTTTTTGACAATCGCCACTAAAATAACGCTTGTACAATCCTTACTACTTCCGATCCTTGACTCAGTCAGCTATATAGATCTAATCGCGGAACAACTTGATAAACTTGACCGTCTCCAAAACTTTTGTATAAGATTTATATTTGGATTACTTATTAGTGGCTTCCATTTCGCCTGTGCAGGAATACTCATATTTTAATACTACTTTACAATGTTTTGTTCAATTCTAATGTTCCCTCTTATCTCAAAGAACATTTTCAGTTCTTCCATGACTCACAGATGAGGTCTTTAAGGTCATCAAATGATTTAAGCTTGAAAATGCCAATGCATTCTAAAAAAATATGGATAAATCATTTATCATAGTAGCCTTTTAACTTTTAGACATCAGACAGGCACAAGCAATCCATATATTAAAAATAATTATAAAATCAATCATCAATCTGTCGATACAGCTTCAGCTTCATAGTAATAAGTTTTGTATATTTGTGTATTTTTTAATTTTTAATAAGTAGTATTTTGTGTTTATGTAAATGTTTGATTTTTTTATTTAGTATATTGTGTATTTATGTATCTATGCATTCGTTTCAATAAAATCATGTACGTATTAATATAATTTACATTTTTCTACACCACATATCAGTTCACACCACATATCCATCCCTAGTGGCGAAGGGTTCTTAGTACACAATAATATTAGGCTTCCCTTTTAATATTTCCATTTCGTATTTCCATAAATAGAAATAGTGGGATCGTTTCTCCAACTATTACCATTGCAGTTTTGCGAGGCGTTTATGCATCCGTATTTGGATTACAAAAAATCATATGTGTACTAAATTTCGACCCAATCAGTTCAGTGGATTTGTAGAAAATTGGGACACGTCTGTCCCAGCCAATTTCCGTCCGTCGACAGACAGAAATACAATTGAAGTTTTAATGGTTCCGATTTTTTCAAGCACGGAACCCTAACAATCTCTTTTCAAATGGTTTTCTATTCCAACTCAAGGAATCATTTAAATAAGCAATACATTTAAAAAAATATACCTACAATGCACTGATGTTGTTGAACGCATAGATATTTCTCTCCATAGTTAAACAGCTGTAGACATTTCTCCTTCGGTATAATGACTACTTTAACTCTTCGTACATGAATCAATAAGGGTATCAAGAAATTCTGAAACAAAAGTTTAATTTTTAAGTAAAATTTCCGCATTTGGTCACGTAGGTACGTACATACCATAAAAACATTGAATAACGGACTAAAGTACACCCAGACCTTAGAAGGGAGATCAGGTCCAGGCCTTACTATGGGCTCTGAAACAAATATGGCATAATTTTACTGACTGACTGATGCCGGTGATTCTGATAACCTTGATATTGTCGACGACCTACTTAAAGGCGGCTACTGAAGATGTATTAATCCAAATAGGATGGACGTCTTCAAGAAACTTATCGTGAGTGCCAAGCACGTATTTCATTTGAGTGGCCACCTTTACTTAAGCAAACGAAATAAAATTTGCTACTGACTGCTGCTCAAAAGCTGCTGAATGTTCGATTTCCACATGGGACACCACTTTATGTGATCCACAAATTGTTGTTCTGAGTCTGGGCGTACTTTGTGCCCGTGATTGCATGTTTATAAAGCCCCTTGTGACAAAGGGCTACCCAACTGCGGGAGTTGTCAAAATAAAAATGATTATTCTTTCACTTTTATTAGGTTTTGTTATTATTTTAGGCATCAATCAAATTGCTTGCTTGGTTCTGTTTAATATGTTCCATTTTGTTCAACATTTGCAGATGACACAGCTATAATGGCTACGGGAGTATCTCAAGAAGGTGCAGTGGAAAAGGTTCAAAGAGCAGTCAACATTATCTCAAATTGGGCAAATAGATGGCGCATAAAACTAAATTAATCAGAATCGATTCATATAGACTTCACCAATAAAAAGCCAAACTATTAACCGGTATATATAATCATAATATCATACCGTTTGAAAATACTGCCAAATATTGCCGTTTATTTATTTATATACTGCCGTTTATTTATTATCATGCCGTTTGAAAATACTGACACAAGTGTGAGTACACTTGTGTCTATTATAGGTCAGAGGAGTTTTATTCCCTCACTGTCATACGGACGGAAAACTGACACGACCGGAGAGAGCTTGGGAGCAGTACCTACGGCTTAACGTGCTCTCCAAGGCACGGAAGGGTGGGACATATTTTGAAAACGGTCACCCATCCGTGAACCGAGAGTGGTCAAGTTTCTTAACTTCGGTTGCCACTGAGTTAGGGACCCCTCTACCTGCTATCTAATACATAGTACCTCGAAATAGATATTTAACAGATCAGTATAGCAAAAACAAAAAACATTTTAATAAAAACAACCCTTCATATAAATGTTCTAAAATGAAGAAAATATTTTTTAAATTAATGCAATCCCATCAATTTGTTACATTATACCATAGACTTAGGATATAGCATAGTATATCCTAAGTTTATGCATTATACCATTTATATGACATAAAACCTTGTCTTTTTAAAAATATTTTTTAAAAAGACAAGGTTTTATTTATTTTTTAATTTTTAGTTTATACTGGTCTTATACAATAATTGCATTTTTTTTCCTGAGCCGGACATCAAAATTTTCTGTCTTTCAAAAATGCAATTATTGTATTTGTAAAGTAATTAGCAAGTAATGCCTATAAAAATTACTTCAATATTCGGCCTGCGACATCATAATTTGTTAAAATGCTTTCTGTAACGAAGCAATAACAAAGGCTTTGATAGTTCATTAACCACCAGCTAGATGGCGCATGCAAGGGCCCAACTCGCGAGCATCAAAGGATAGAAGAATTTGAGGTCTAGTAACATAGTCCAGATAGGTGGTTCGATTCCGGCCCCGGTTTGGCTACGGAAGTCTCGGGTTCGATTTCTGGGTCAGGACTTAAAATTTTTCTATCTTTCAAAAATGCAATTATTGTATTTGTAAAGTAATTGGCAAGAAATGCATATAAAAATTACTTCTATACTGGACATGTTTCCTGTTAAATTGTATTTAATATTTTATTCAACCACATCAACATCACAACCAATCATACTGACTGCTGAGTACCAATGATCACCTTCCGGCCCCATCATCAGACCCTGAATACTGTGCAAGTGTACACTTATCAAGACGAATCCAACGAGCTCAAACATGGGAGGGAGGAGGGGAACTAACATGACTGTTGAGTACCAATGTCTCACTTTCCAGCTCCATCATCAGACCCCGGAAATCAGATAGGATCGGAAAACTTGCCAAGACAAAGCAAGGTTTCTGATTTTAGGAGTTCCTACATATCAGATCAGATCAATAGTACCATAATATTGCATTGTCATCAAATATACACTAGTGACCAAATTTGAGTCCAATCGAACGTCAGAAAGTGGTACTAATATAGCTTCCAAGGTTTGACCCACACAAACTAACATACCTACGAACTAATATACACACAGGGCAAGTTAAATAAAATCTAGACTGGCGTGCTACTTACACCCATAATTAAGACGTTTCCTTCACAATTCCTCGACTCATACTCAACTTAGGTTAAAGGTAGGTCCCGGCGTACCTCCTCGAATTTTACAATTGTTTCCTGACCTCAAATGAGAAGACCTGAAATTAAAGAGTTTCGACTGGCAGTAAGCAGAGAAGACGTTTTGGAAGTAAGAATACATTTTTTGTTAGAGTGCGGTTGAGTCGAGTCGATAAATTTTCGAGAAATCGTCTTAGAATACGGGTTTAATTTAATTAGCATTTAATTTAAACGTTTTATTCTACGTTATGTTATTTATTATCCAAATACTTACGTTTCGTCTACTACCCCAACCAAAATATCGACAATCTGAATTGTCATACAGATCCTCCACCGTTCCTGCACCATATCGCACACGATTGAGTACAAAATCAGCACCTTTATATTTTTGATTAAACTGAAATGGTGAGTTTACAATAATCAGGCCCACGTTATCTCCTGTACAGTCTTCATATTTAGTTGATGAATAGTTGTATCCTGGAAAGTTTATAAGTCAATAAAAGGCGTTCATTAATGTACTTGAGGTGTTTTTGGCAATTTTCCGTCAGCAAGCAACTTCAATTCTACCTTTACCTTCCCGAAAATGGTGTATGGAATCGAAATAACCATGATGATGAAACCTATACACATCTTCTGTGGCTGTTAGGCAATTTATCAAACCAGAAGCCAGCCTTGGAGGGCACTTAATCATACCAGTAGACCTTAAATACTCTCCACCAAGACGCACAGTCGACTTCATCGTAAGACTCCCTTAGGAACCTTTAAAGGAAGTAAGAGGCGTCACAATGTCCTTTCAGGTCGGATTTTCCGGGTAACTACATCTCGGCCTCTATTCAGATACCATACAATACAGTAGGTTCAAATTTCTCTTGTCCTTGTCCAAAAATAAATCTCCGTATCTATGAAATTAAAGACGGCTTGATGTTATAAGCTATATAACATCAAGCCACGACCAACAATGGGAGCGGAGCAGCAATGAGAAATGTTGCAAAAACGGGGAAAATTTACGCAGATGAAGTTACGCGGGACAGCTAGTCTTAAATAAAATAGTTCAAAATGCGTATTTATTTTATATGTCACCTTCGTTCTTCTGTGCTTGATAGCGGAGGATTTATAAAAAAAAACATAATTTGTTAATTTTTTGTATATTTTAAGACTATGGGTGTCTACTAAGAACAAATACCTACGTATAGCTTAGAAACGCCGCATCATGAGAAAAAAACAACGGGTTGCACTCCAGGAGTGCCATCAGAAGTGAAAACTTGAACATTATTATTACATACTGCTAAAATTTGAATAATATTTTTGATCTTACTGACATAATAATAAAAAAATATGAAATAATAAATCAAAAATTCCAATAAAAAGAATAAATATATATATTTGTAAATATATTGTTTTTAAGGAAGTAACTAAGAGTAGTTATAGACTAAAATTGTATCGTAGTAAGATTAAGCAACTATATACCTTCATTAAACAAAAGAAGATAGATAATAAAATAAGAAGAAATTAATCGTTATTCGGACTCGAACTGGGGTATTCTGGTTTCTGGACTGAAGGTAAATTTCGATCGAAGTTATTATAGCTCAGGAGCTATAATAATTCACATGCACTTTAAAATATGATAAAAGTGATAAAGCTCGCAGCTTTTACTCCTCTAAATTCAGCAGATGTAAAATCTGAATTAGATGTGACATACGTGATCATCATCACCACATCTATTTTAAGAAAATTATCCGATTTTGTTTTGACTAAACCGGTTTCAGTCATTGTGTCGTCATTCGTTCGTCATTCGGGACCGGGATTGCGGTCCCAAAAAGTGAATTGAATTTAATTACTTATTTTCATTCGTCATATGGGACCACAAATAAACACAAAAAGTTCTTGGCTCGGGAAAGTACAGTCGACACAAAAAATAAAGGGTCACAAAAATAAAAGTAATATAATAAATCAACACTTACTTTTTTATGTGATAAACATAAAAAAGTCTTTGATAAAAATATCACCATGATAAAAAATCATCACAGCTGTAATTACTTAAATATGTTTTGGGTTATTACTTACTTAATTACTTACCTAAATCACCTATATGCATAATAAACAAAAGTATTGTTACCATTATACTTTAATTATGTAAAATATAATAAATATTTAGTAGTAGGTAGACTATTATAATAGTAAATTCTGATCCATCAGGATTTAATTCAATATTTTTTAAACATTGCTTTATTTCAGATTCTATTAGCTTCTCTGATGATGCAGTTTTTAGTAGAATGTATGTGATTAGCACATAGGTGAATAATTGTTCCATTCCTATTTTGTAGATAGTATCTTTGTTAAAATCTGACCCTCTTGTGTAAATATGAATATCTACACTCTTGTCACAGGTTGGTCAGATTTTAACAAAGAGGGCCAGATTTCATTGTCAGTAGGTACAAAAGACACCATCCTTGTTTTCGAATGATGAAATATTTCTGTTGTGGTTCTTTTTGATGTTGGTGGTTGATTTCCGTCCATAAAATAATAATAATATAATAATAATAATATCTTGGGACAACTCACACAACGTTAACTGATCCCAAACTAAGCATAGCTTGTACTATGGAAACCAGACAACTGATAAACATACTTATATATTTCTAAATACATACATATTATAGATAAATAACACCCAGACACAGAATAAACCATCGTGCTCATCACACAAAGTTTTATCCTGGGTGGGGATCGAACCCACGACCTCTTGCGTAGCAGTCGGACCCACTCCCACCGCGCCACAGAGGCAGTCAAATAAATACTAATAAATTAATAAAAACTATTCAATTAACGATAGTAAATAAATCAATTATTATGTATCTAAAGCAAAAAAAAAAACGGGCAATAGCATGTCGGACCATGCTCAGCGTAGAGTTCCGCTGCCTTGAATAATTGCTTCAGCAGAAGAGCGTATTTTCATGGCACTTACGCTCTTTTGCTGTGAAACGCAGTTTTTCGGCTTACTCAATGACGGGATATCCGATCATGTCCAACATAATTTTAGTTTAAGGTATTTATTAAGAGCTACCTTTGAGACTTTTTTCATATTTTTTGGTAATACGGTTCAAATGTTATGCAACTTTTGGAGCAACTATTTTCAAAATATTCACTTAATCTAAAAAAATATAGAAACCTTAAAATGTTTTTGAAAGACTTAGTTTGCTGAAAAAAAAAACAGCTTCTGTTACATGTATAAATATTTATTTTTATTATTTAGCTATCAATCTAAGTAGCGGCTACTAAAACACACCTTTTCACCATATTTCATTAGTATTTATTAAGTAGTCTTTAAATAAAATGCCTGTGACATACGGATGGACAGACAGACATACAGACAGACGGACATGACGAAACTATAAGGATTCCGATTTTGCCATTTTGGCTACGGAACCCTAAAAACTATACAAAAACATATTTTGTTTATCTAATCTACATTTTAGGCGTTACTTCAAAATATTATAAATGAAATCAATAAGAAACATTTTTCACTTCGTACTGGAAAACTTTTTTGGTTTAAAATGTATTTAGAAATAATATGTTAAATATGTAATGCAATTACCTAATCTCATTTTTTTTAAATAAATCACTATCCCACTTAATGTTATTTTAAACACACACAATTTGCCACACTATCTGAATATATTTCATACTATCTTTTTTGACAACTGTACTTTTAAATGAAAAGGTATTTTTTTATTTGTGGTCCCATATGACGAATCAAAATAAATAATTAAATTCAATTCGCTTTTTGGCACCGCGGTCCCGGTCCCAAATGACGAACGACCCTAAGTTAAGTCTTTCTTCACAAGGATTTTATACTTTAATACAGAAAAGTTATGACTTAATATGAAACAACGGCGAAACAATACAAATAACCACTCGAAACCATACAAACAACTTGTTGACTGGAGACGTCGAGTGTAAATTGACGTCACGTTTTGTTCCACCAATAATAGTGGAACGTTTAACGTGAAGGTATAGAAATTTGCGCAGAAATTAAAAAACAGCCACCTTTTGATGATTAAATTTAACTAGGTATTCAATTATGATAAATTTAAATATTTATACAAGTATGTATTGTAACAATAAAGATTAAAAAATAAATAAAAAATGTCCATTTTGTAGTCACACGTTGCATCGAAATAAAAGATTGTACGCATGTAGGTATTTTTTCGTGTCGATAAGATCACCAAACCACTAACTCAACTATATATGTATGTACCTCTTCCAGGTTATATCCAAGACAGACAAATATTTTAAAATCAATTCGGGGGAGACGCAGAAAGTAGTTAGAATTGATCGATTAAAACCTGCATATCTCATCAATACCGAGGAGGATACGCCTATGATCAAGATGCACGCAGGTGCTCACCCCAGCACGTAATCATCATCAGATCCTGACGTGATGAAAATGGGAGCATCATCAAAGTATACCTTATCTAATACAAAAATAATGATTGAAATCTCATGACTCTGTAAAAAGATTTGATGTTATTACACTTATATATAAATAAATGAAAAACCGGGCAAGAGTATGTCGGACCATGCTCAGTGTAGCGTTCCGCAGCCTTAAATAATTGCATCAGCAGAAGAGCGTATGTTCATGGCAGTTACGCCCTTTTGTTGAGAAACAGACAGTTTAAAGTTTATATTAAGCGCTATCTTTGTGATGTTCTCCATATTTTTTGGTTATTTGGTTTAAAAGTTAAGGGGGCCACGATTTATGCAACTTTCGGAGCGATTATATCCAAAAATATTCACTCAATCAAAAAAGTTTATTAGAAAGACCTGTCGAATGATGTGCCACACGGTGATGTTTGTAGAATAAAAAATGTAGCTTCTGTTACATGTATAGAGTGCCACCCTAAAAATATTTATTATTATTATTTAGCTATCAAACTAAGTAGCGGCTACTACAAGACACCTTCTGACTTAATTTCATCAAGATTCATTGAATAGTCTTTGAGTAAAATGCCTATGACATATGGACGGACAGACAGACAGACTGACATGGCGAAATCACGAAACTATAAGGGTCCCGTTTTTACGGAACGCATAAAAGAATACCATATTGACTTGAAAACCTTCTGTATAATGTTTTTACCGGTTAAAAACACGAAGTGACACGTTGCAAATCTGTCGATATGTAAGTAGTTTCTAGGTATCTCAGTGGATTCAAACCCAATGCGATTCCAAAGTGAACGTCACCCAACAAACATGGTTCACATTTAAAATTTAGATAATTATACTTATTATTGTTATTACCTCTGTGGAGACAAATATGATCCGCTTGTCGAATTATACCCGTATTTTCAAGAAACCTGTGTGTTCCAGCTACTATATCAAACTTGAATTTTTCGCCCATTATACACATGGCTGCTGTTAAGACAACGTGAGCTTCTATTAATGATCCTGTACAGAACATCATCGAATGGGACATGAACATGACCTGCACGCAAAAACATAAAATGAAAGGGTACCTATTCAATTTCATGAGAACTTACATAAATGTAAGTAGGTTAATTTGCTTAGGTAGAAATACGTTAAATATTTAATACTTACAATATGTTGCCCGTCAGTGAAATCAGGTTTATCGCCAATGAAACCAGCAGCATTATTAAAATCTATATCCACTGCAATCATAATATATTAAAGTAAGTATACAGGCTGTCCCAAAACTATGCCACACGGTGGGAAAGTATATTAATTGTAGATAACATTTTACTGAAAGAAGACTTCATTTTGATTTTAAAAATAATTCGATCTGCATTCAAAGATTTTTAAATAATCGCCTGTCTGGACTGGGAATCTAATCTAACGAAAAAAGAAACAGTCTGTATTTAATGATTATAATGAGATACAATATTACCTATCAAGAAAAAAATAATCCCTATGACCCTTTGGATTGGTGTCATAAAAATACAGATTGGCTAACTTAAGGCTGGTTCGATTTTCGGTTCAGACAGGCGATTATTAAAAGTGCTTTTAAATTAGTTAGATTTAATTTTTAAATTAGAATGAATTCTTCTCCCTGTGGCATAGTTTTGAGACATCCTGTATATTATATTTACCCGCTTATTTAAAGAATTAAGTGACATTAGAATGATTGAACAACAAAATCTGTCAGATCAGAACTTTCCTCAAGGGCTCCTAGCTCCGAGCTACAACTATCCACCCAACGCGGTCTTGTCGTCTTGGTGAAATACAGAAGAAGCTGAATGATTTAACAATTTGTATGAAGATAGCTGAAACGGCACTGTACCTTGCTCAGTTTTAAGATATATTTTCTTTTAAGTAATAGCACCACCAACATAACATCATTTTGAAAAACTCGAATGAAAGTAAAACTCGACTGGATTTTGCAAAGTGCCTACTGCGATACAGGGTTCTTCAAATTGGAAATAGCTTGTAACTAAATGATTGAAAGCAAAAAATCCAGGAGGATGGGGTTATACTTACTCAAAGAAGCTATCCCACCTATCTGTCCCGCACCCATTTTAAAGTTTTTTTTTACGTCAATAACGAACCAGTCGTAGGTTTGGTATTTCTTGAAATAAAGCAGGTAAATTAATTATGAACAATTTTAATATATTTTCATAACAAAATTATTGAAACGTAAAGAAAATAATTAATCGTACTAGGTAAAATCATTGTTTATACTGACTTACCACTTACGATAACTATAACATGGATGCGTCACAGCCAGTGGCGTAGCTACCTTGGATAGCACCTGGTGCGGAAGTTGTTTGTGTCACCTCATCAAAAGTTAAAAGTAATAAATTTTATATGTTAAACATCATGGGATCATACATATATTTTTATATTCAAAATATTGAACAAATAACAAAACACAATAAAAAGTAAGAAAAAAAAATCTTACAATTAAAATCTCTTCTGTCTAGCTTTTACAACTGCAAATCTTATTTTTTACATTGAACTAAATGAATTTATCAACCGACTTAAAAAAGGGGAGGTTCTCAATTCGTCAAAATTTTTGATTTTTATATAGGTAATATTTTAGTCGATTAGGTACTTGAAGACGCCTGTGGACCGATTTGGAAAGTTCCTTTTTTGTTTGATAGTATATACTTTCAAGTTGGCCCTATTGTCACCATGTCCGGCTCTGATTTTATTTTTTTAATTTAGATTAATCAAGGGCAACAAATAAACGATACTGATTCTGATTCTGGAAATCTTCAAATACTATGCAGCCCCTACAATCTAAGTTTATAAATGTTTATAAACTCTCGTGATTTGTACACATTATGAAAATGTATATATTACGGGTCTTAATCGCGTGAGTAATTTAAGGTAAAATACCTTGTTTATTGCCCGACGTTTCAACCATATTGCAAAGGCCGTGGTCACAGCGTCACGGAGGCGACGCTGAGCTGAACCAGTCTAGGTTCAGTTCAGCGTCGCCTCCGTGAAGCTCGGGTTTCGTAAACTACCCTTGCTTGATTTTTATCACTCACTATTACGGAACTGTCGGTACTTAGACACACAACACTAATGACAGACACAATGTAAGTTTTAACCTACACGGAAAAAAACATATTTATGGATGATCAACACACCTGCTAGGACGCAAAGCAAAAAGCACAGAGTAATTATTCTAGGAGATGGCCATGGGTGTGGTCTACGCAATAATTCACAAGACCTCTTAGGGACAGAATACACTGAATTTTTTTATTTAAAACCAGGTAGTTTACTAAAATCATTTAGTAAACCACCTGGTTTTAAATAAAAAAAACTATTGCAGTATATCAATACTGCAATATTTTTATTGTATTAGGAGTTTTCTGCGATTAAAATCCACATCATATCTACATCGGTGGTTAGCATCAACTGCCAACACAAATGTAATTTTAAGTGAAGCCCAAAAAAAAGGTTACTAAGAGAATGTAAGGTAAACTATCTAATCCGATATTTGCAATAGTTACAAATGTACATTATATGGACATGAACTACTTTAGATTAATACCAAATAGAAGAAATTACGTTTTAAACCTGGCAAGATCACCCTTAAAAGATATATTATGTCTTAATTACCATTACCTAGAGTCGCAGTATGAACAAATACTACAAAATAATAAGTCCTTTGTTGAGAAATCTGTATAGGTTAACTTAGATTGCTAACAATGTAATGATTGTATGTATAGATGGTGACCACAAACGTAATTTACCCGAAACTGCAAGTCCAAGTTATATATTTCGTTTATATTTTAGTGAGTAGTAGTATTGAAATAATTTTTATAGGCATTTCTTGCCAAAGACTTTACAAATACAATAATTGCATCTTTGAAAGATAGAAAAATTTGAATCCAGACTCAGGAATCGAACCTCGGGTTCGATTCCTGAGTCTGGATATTTGTAAAGTCTTTGGCAAGAAATGCCTATAAAAATTATTTCAATATTCGGCCTGCGTCATCATAATTTGTTAAAATGCTCTCTGTAACGAAGCAATAACAAAAGCCGTGATAGTTCTTTAACTACCGACTAGATGTCGCTACGGGGCCTAACCCGTAAGCATTAAGAGATAGCAGAATTTGATATCTAGTAACATAGTCCAGATAGGTGGTTCGCTTCTGGCCCTGGTTTGGCTACGGAAGTCTCGGGTTCGATTCCTGAGTCTGGATTCAAATTTTTCTATCTTTCAAAAATGCAATTATTGTATTTGTAAAGTCTTTGGCAAGAAATGCCTATAAAAATTACTTCAATATTCGGCCTGCGTCATCATAATTTGTTAAAATGCTCTCTGTAACGAAGCAATAACAAAAGCCGTGATAGTTCTTTAACTACCGACTAGATGTCGCTACGGGGGCCTAACCCGTAAGCATTAAGAGATAGAAGAATTTGATATCTAGTAGCATAGTCCAGATAGGTGGTTCGCTTCTGGCCCCGGTTTGGCTGCGGAAGTCTCGGGTTCGATTCCTGAGTCTGGATTCAAATTTTTCTATCTTTCAAAAATGCAATTATTGTATTTGTAAAAAACGGAATGTCACTATTTGACAATAAAATTAAATAATGTTATAGATAACACTGGAGGCGAGTATTGTAACAAGATTTATCATATTTGTTTCATTCCTTGCGTTCATTTCAACAACAAATATTTTATGTATCGCGATCGTCAAGAAGTTCTCTCCAGAAAGAAGAAGAATCTGCACTACAATCACAGAAGCAAATTTTATAGGGATGAGCTCAAATACCTATTGCAAGCTGTTGAGAACAGGAACTGCTTATCAACAAACAAGTGTAATAGTGACTGTGTTAAGCGATAGGCGTCCACTGCTGAATATAGGATAGCCACAACGACCGGACAAAATATACGAATCGAATCTGTACTATCGAAAATCTTTGAGAAAGCAATGCTTATACGACTGACGGCATTTCTCAATAAATTCAATGTTATAAAATTCGAAAAAAACGGCTTTTATAACGAAAAATCGACCAATCTAGTTGCATTTAACTTAGTTCATAGAGTTGTATCAAATGTAGAGAAAAATATACCAACTGCAGTAGTATTTTTCGACATGTCCAAAGCATTTGATTTTGTCTCACACCATATACACATCATATCATGACTGGAATCTTACCTAACAAACCAGCTACAAAGTGTAGAAATATCTCATATAGGAAAAGATTTAACTCTAACAAAAAGTATTTCACCCTTTAGAGAAAACAGGTTCGGAGTGCCATAATGGAGCGTTCTGGGGCCTGTTCCTCTTATATATCAATGATCTTCCAGATAACAAATGACAAATGTATACTATTCGCAGATGACATCTCTATAATATTGACATATAATAATGATTACCCGCCTCAAGCATCCCAATGATCCAGGTCTGTCGCCCGGCGCCAGCACCCGCTCCCGCCTCTGCCCCTCTGGTGAGGAATAAGAAGAAGAAGGCCGGAGCTGCCGCTTCCGTGCAAGAAATTGCCCCGGCAAAACAAGACGTTAGGCGAAAGCCGAAACTGTCTCCGCCGAAAACGGCCGCCGTCCTTGTGACGTTGTGTCGCCGGAGGCGGAAAAAAAGGCCCCTGCAGCTAAGAGAGCCTCAGCGGGGTGAAGGAGGCTCTCTTAGCTGTTTAGAAGTGCGCGGAGTTGCGCGTCTCCGGCCTGGACGACTTCGTGACGTCTGAGGAGGTCCGGGAGGCGATAGAGCAGAAGACTCAATGCTCTCCCGACACCGTGAAGGTCGGCGCAATTCGACCCGGCCTCGGCGGAGTTGGTGCAGCATGTGCGCGTTGCCCCGTCGCTGCAGCCAAAGTTTTGGCAGAGGCGGGCCAGGTCCTCGTGGGTTTCTCTGCCGCAAGGATCACCAACCTTAAGGCGAGGTCCACTAGGTGTTTCCGGTGCATGGGCGAGGGGCACTTGCGCCCTCAGTGCACCAGTAGCTTTGACTGCACCGGACTTGATTCCGGTGATAGAGTAGGTAAAATAGAAAATGGCCTATAATTATTCAACTGATCTCTGTCCCCTCCCTTGTGGACGGGATATATAATTGCGAGTTTGTATGTATTCGGAAATTGTCCCGTTTTAAAAGCCAGGTTACAAATATATGTTTATGGTTGCGTGAGAAAATTCTTAAATAATCTAATAAATTAACCAGTTATCCCATCACAACCCACCGCGCAACCGCTCCGAAGGTTATTTATTATTTGTTCTGCTTCAGCACTAAGCTGCAACTCCGCGGGATGGCTCTCTCTTGCATTGGCTATGGATTGTTGGTCAGCTGTATATTTTCGGCTAAGGTTCGTCGCCTAGATTCTGAAAGAAGCACATCTGCGTGGGACCTTTGTTTAGCTGAGTGTGTGATTGATTTGACAGTTGTTTTTACAATTGTTTTGCGCTTTATATATTAAAACCTTATCATAGTTGTGCTAGCAGTTTTCAGCAAACATGAACGTTTTGGTAGCGCTTAAAAGTGATTTTGATAATTTCATTATCAGGTGAATTTTTTACTTTAGGTGCAAATTATCACGGGTTTTAAGGCATTTTAGCAGTCCGGACGCCATCCTG
This sequence comes from Herminia tarsipennalis, assembly GCA_945859575.2. Taxonomy (NCBI): domain Eukaryota; kingdom Metazoa; phylum Arthropoda; class Insecta; order Lepidoptera; family Erebidae; genus Herminia; species Herminia tarsipennalis. The sequence goes on along the minus strand of OX243846.2, from coordinate 13,399,855 downwards.
GGCTTTTTATGTCTTTTACAATTTAGGACTACTGTGAGGGTACAGTTCATTGATATTATAACAATTAGGGTGTTTATAAAGTATTCAGTTGAAGTATTAATTTCTTTCAGTTTCTGAATTGTTAAAGTTAAGAACTTTTATTGTTTTTTGTTTTTGATGGGTAGTTGAGGTTTTTAGAAAAGTCAAGAAAAAGTAGGACTGTATCGTGAACGGTAATAGAGGTATTTGCAACATAGCTAAAGGCGGGAAGTTTCGTTTTTAAGATTAAGTGGTAGCCGTGGAGCCTGAGCATGGGCGGGGGGTGTAAGAACCAGCATTCTGTTAGTATAACCATGTCATAAGGCGTTCTACTTCTAGCAAGAAGCGTGGTTAAGCTATCACAGTTTTTATCGATGCTTCTGATGTTTTGACATAAGAGTTTGTTCGATTTTTTATGAGTGTTTGTGATTTCATAACAGTCTTCTATTGGACAGGTATCATATTCTGCAACTGATATATTATCTAAATTGGTAATGTATATGGTTAAAATTATCGAATTTTAAATTTTGTTTAGGCATCCCATAGCAATACAATAATTGCATTTTTGAAAGATAGAAAAATTTGAAGCCCTACAAAAATGCAATTATTGTATTTATAAAGTAATTGGCAAAAATGCCTCTCTGCAACGAAGCAGTAACAAAAGCCGTTCTCAGTTCTTTAACTACATAAAAGGATAGAGGAATTTGAGGTCTAGTAACATTGTCCAGATAGGTGGTTCGACTCCGGCCCCGCATTGGCATACGGAAATCTCGGGTTCGATTTCTGGGTCTGGACTTCAAATTTTTATATTTTTCAAATATGCAATTATTATATTTATAAAGTAATAGCAAGAAATGCATATAAAAAATACTATAACATCACATAGTAGGCCTTGTTGTAGCACTTATGACAGCGATGGCGCCTAATGAAAATTATAGTTCATGAGAAAAGCTATGTGAGAAATTAAATAAAGAGTGTAAATAATAAAGAGGATGGCTAGTAGTCTCTTACGGTAAAAGTTTGCAGAGTTATGTAGTGTTATATTTGATATTGAAAATAGTGTTGTGTAGAGAAGTATTATAATAAATTGTAAATGTAAAAAATATATATAAATAATGGTAAGTAGGTGTAACTGTTTGCTTATTACTTGAATCTCTCCGTATGAAAACTTTACCGTTTGAATACCAGCAGGACTCATAATTATTTTCTTTGACAAATTGTCGGGCCTTAAGGTGTGTTTTTCTTATAATTGGAGGCATGTATTTTGCAACGAAGATGGGCTGGTGGGGTCCAGACAGTCCTATAGATTCCGTGTTCAGTTTCTCTTGGTGTTGGCGTTTTTTATTGTAGTCTCTTGTAACGCGGAGCAATTCATTTTTCGTATGCACCGATGAAAACTCCGTCATAATGGTCCTGTTTGTACAATCGGCCCACTTGATGCTCGACCACCTGAAAATATTTTGCTATGAGCGGTTCACAACGGTTCGGTCACACACACAAACGCAAAAACCACTCCCATGTTTTACTTTCAACCAATTAGGACGGGGCTAAGGTCCACACCTTAACCAACGGGAACATAAAACATTTTAGTTAACTTAGTTGCAATTTGCACTTCCTTGTATCATGACGCGCGCATGTTTACTGTATTTTGCTCACGACTTGTTCTTTTTACGGATTCCGATTGCCACTTCGTTGACTACTGATAGAACTCTCGTTGACTTGTGGTGTGAATTAGTGGACAGTTTCTTCTTCATCTGTTTACCTACGGTGGCTGTGTTTTACTGAACTGTTGGATGCTTTCTTGCTGACCTCAGTGAGTTTTCACAATTAACCGAAATTTAAACCGTGAATAAAATTTTGGATCTTCATGGCCAAGGATTCAAACCTTTACCAATGTTACGGTAAGTCAAATTCAAATTACTCGTATATTTTATTACAATAATTATAAATTATGTTTAACAATAGAATTGGCTATTGGTTAAAAAGTAATTGGGGGAGACCAAATAATAATATAATCAATATTTCCGAAGACGATGGTTAATTTCATAGCTAAGGTTTGTTTCGTTGTTATAATATAATAATATTCTCAATGGTGATGGCAGACATTAGGGTTAGTTATTTTGTCAATCGCAGTTATTTATTCCTAATATTTTAAGTATATAAACTTATTATTTGAATTTTACGAAATGTATTTATTTCGTATATAATTTAAAAAAAAACAATAACTATAAATGGTTTTTGTTAATAGACGGTGCAATGGGTGAGAAAGATTTAAGTGCATAATTTATTAAACATTTATGTAAATATATTCAAATATAACGATGATTGTCGAAATATCATTCTACTAATTTACTACCGAAATGATAAGAAAATAAGTAATTTTATTTTAAAAAATATATTTAAATATTTTATTATCATACATAGGTTTAGAACTACTTATGATTATTCAACAAATAAATAATAATAAAAATGATTTATTATAAATTCATAAACCGTTAATGTCTTTTTCATAAATCAATGTAAAGTAAAAGTTCATTTATATTTTTTGATGTCCAATAATATTTACATTTAGTTTACTTTAAACGTGGCGTTCTGAGTCACTTGCTAATTCGTATATTTTTTAAAGGTGAACTTCTTGGAACTAGACTTTCACTCGTTCAATTAATCTGAAATATATTAACGAAACGTAGTACTAATCGGAACAAAAACTATTTTGTAGAACGAGTGGCAACATATAAAAGGCTGTCTCTACTGATATGTGAAGAGTAGGAATTTCGTGCTTTTATACACTTATATTTTTTTTCTATGATTTATACTTAAATTTTATTTTATTTTTATTTTGACTTTATCTTCTCTTAAATCCACCCTTATTAAATCATAGTGTTTCATTTTTATTTTTCTCACATTAAAGATGTCATGTATAATTATTTTTAAAATATTTATGTATAAACAAAATAAATTATGTTCAATTTTTTTTAAGTATTGAAAATCCTCATTCTTACTTTTGACAAAATAAATTGTTTTCTTCCCACGTTTTAGTAAATTTTAGGCATCATAAAACGTATATTGTGTTGATAAAACAATAGATTTATGATCCCCATAGTAAAAGTTGTAAAACTGAGAATCCTTTAATCGATTATCGTCTTTAAATCGTTACACAAGAACTGAAAATAGTTTGCATGCAATAAGTTTTTGCTTTCCCACGGTTCGGTAATTCCAGGTGCCATAAATATATTTGCCGAAAAAATAGGTTCATGATACCTACGCACAGTAAATGTCCTAAAACTGGAAACGCTTATGGCAATTATCATCTTTAAAATCAATCAAATAGGATTGATAATAGTTTGAATGCGAATTTGTTTTCGCAAACGGTAGCTTCTCTTAATAACGCATATTCTATTTTCAATCATATTTCAACTGTTTAAGAACTATTATCTAATTTTATCAGTAACAACTCGTTCATTGTCTGTTGATTTGTAAAGAAATACTATTAAGTATAATGAAATAACTCATTTTTAAAAATGTGCTTGACTTACTGTTCTATTCATTCAAACTTTTAATGAATAGGTATCGAAGATCTTTTATACATTTATTTTAACTTGTTATTTTTTTTTCAGAGAGCTTACAGCGTGACGTTGGATAAAGCGGGATGCTGAGGAGGACTCTTTTAACGTCGGATCGCGTAACGAAAATGGTTAGCACATACGAAGTGCAGCCATTTACCAAGACGTCGACGTTCGCTAGACTATTTGACTGCGGCATGCAGGCTATAAGAAATGTGTGCATTATTCCGCTACAAAAATTAGGCCAGGACCTAGAAGAAGCAGGAGTGCGTTTCGCTCGAGAGTACAGAGGTTATGATTTATCACACGCTAAATTTTCAGACGATTTTTTAAAATAAATACTAAATACAAGCCCAGAAATGTGAATCTGGAAGTGTGAATGTGAGGACGAATTATTGTTAATATGTGAGGGTAGATGAGTGCTAGAGAGTTAATATTTATTGACGGAAGAGCCAATAGATTGTATTGAAATTAAATGTTTGTAATTATTTTAAAATGTATTCTAAATTAAACTTATTGGTTATTTTACTGTAATAAATATAAGCTAGCATCTGAGATAATACATTAATTCATACATTGTTACTTAATTTGAAAAAGACGACTCACGCAGTTCTGGGTACAAGCCCTGTGTCGCGGGGTCTTAACAAACAAACAAGTCACGGACACAAAGTACACCCAGACTCGGAACAACAATTTGTAGATTACACAAATTGGTGTCCCGTGTGGGAATCGAACCCACAACCTCTTGCGTAGCAGTCGGATACACTCCCACCGCGCCACAGAGGCAGTAAATTTAAAAATTTAATGAAACTGACTATTATCACTAACTAAGACGTTATTACTATAATATTTATTGATAAAGTAATTGGTAATTAAGCACTTTGTTGACTATATAGCATGGTAAAATAATAATTTAATATTAAAAATATATCGTTATTGTTTTAGTTTGCATACCTCATCCACAATTTAAAGTATAATTAAGTACTAAATGTGTAATGGAATTGTTTGACTGATCCATAAAATTAATAAAACAATTTACTCGTTTCCTTATTTCTTGCCCTCATTCCAGCTTTCTATTAAAATAATTAGTGGTTAAAAATTAAATATAATTTGCTGAATTAAAACCATACATACTATTAATATTAAAGAGTTAAAGTTGTATGTAGAGGTTAACCCTGAAACTACTAGCCCGATTTAAATTTTAAATTTCAAATATCTTTATTTCGTTAAATCAATCCAATGATTATTTGAAATTAAATTTAGATAAAATACTTATAACAGAGAACTTACAAAATAATATAGGTTTTAAAACAGGTGAAGGATGTAGGATTCTTATCACTCGAATCAAGATATACGCGAGCAAAGTCACTGGGAACAACTATATATAGCATACTAGCTGTCTGAAGCAGACGAGGACCAGCAAACTCCGTCAGTTTAATTTTCCTCGTTTTTCAACATTTTACATTGCTGCTCTGCTCCTATTGATTGTAGCGTGATGTTATATAGCCTATAGCCTTCCTCGATAAATAGGCTATCCAACAGTAACATATTTTTTTTAATTTGACCCAATAGTTCCCGAGATTATCATGTTCAAACATACAAACAAACTCTCAAAAAATATAAGTACAGTAGAATCCGCTTATTATGACTCCGCCTATATTGACCAACCGCCTATAATGACGTAATTACACAACGAAGTTTGGTTCACATACAAAATTCTTTGTAACAAAGTCGGATATAATGACTTCGCTTACAGTGACATGTCGCTTATAATGACCCAATTTTATTACATTTTATCCATTTATAGTGACCGACATGATTCTTTACACCTTCGGCAATGGCCGTTGATTCCCGACGACGGACGTTCGGCACATGGCTTGTTTTTGTTTTGAATCTCAATGGACAGTTGAACGTCACGCATTGTTTTTAGTGATAATTCTAAGTAAAAAAAATAATAATCTGATTTCTTAAGTAAAAAAATGAAATATATACTAAACATGTATTACGCGCAATTTTGATTTTGATTTAATATGCTGTTTCTCTATTAAAATAAGTATTTACCTTAAAAAAATAAGGTTATTTTTATTTCACAAAAATGCTTTGTATGACGTCCGCTTAGTATGACGTGTTTGTCAATTCCCTTCGATGTCATTATAAGCGGATTCTATTAGATTAATCATAGAACTCATAGTTGCATCAAATTACCTCTTAAATACTTACGTGGGGCAAGCCAAAATGAAGACGTAAATAACTTAAATACATATTTGAAAAATATTTATGATCGTTTTGTAACATATTTGTTACAAAACGATCATTTCGCACTATTGAAACATATATTACTAGCTTAAGCCCGCGACTCCGCCCGCGTGGATGTCCCAGGGACTTTACCAGGGACTTTACAAAAATTAAATTAAATAATTTCGATAATCCTACTTAACAGAATCATACTAAAACATACGCACAATATAAAACATCGAAAATAGGTTCTAGTTCATAAATTACAGGCACTAGTTTTAAACCCCTCTACTAACTCATATTTTTTGAAAAGATAGATTAAAAATCAAAACGTAATTCATAAAAATATTAAAAGCTAACAGTTTCCCGTACCTCCGTCCACAATTCCATATGTATAATAGTATTGAGGCAAAATATACTATATTCCTCTCCAAGCTTCAAACTACCTCTTTACAATTTCAACTACACAAATGAATAAATATATAAATAAACTATTTATAATATTAATGTAGATTTGTATGTATTACAATAAAATAATTCATTGCTATTTCGCGCAACTGCAAAAAGCGCGCTTACAACAAAAGTCACAATCCTTTATTAGTATGTATTTACAACTGTCTAATCGGCTCGAAATATGCACAACAACAACGCAATGGACTAAAAAAAACAAGGACCCCGCCTCCTTGCATCCGATAAGGCGCAGATGTGCCTGTGTGAGTGCGCTTACGTAGAGAGCGAACGTTTCTCGCAAGCCATTATAGCCATAAGGGTGTACGACCGCCGAGTAGGCCGATTATACCTGATTTTCCAGGAAGACGATACGTATCCCTAATATCGCTAGTAAGGATATTTACATACATTGATGTTCCAATTTTTAATACTAATGTGAAGAGATACGTCACTGACTCATTTTCTAAGGTGAGATATTTCGGATTTCAATGAAGGAAGTACGCGAGGTGTACCTATATACGAGTATCTTATATATATATCTTGAACCTTTTTTTCGAGTCCCTCAATTTTGTTCCAGCAATTCTTTGCACTCGCTTTTGTAAGTAAATTTGTGTCATCCGCCTTGGTTCTCTTGCGTGCATTACCACGTAGTCCATTGTTTTCGATTGCAACGAAAGGCACTTCGTGTTTTTTGCACATCCGTTGCTATATTTAGTCGCGACTGTTGCGCCTTCTCAGATTTTGGTGATTTCGCTATGTCATTTGACATCATAAATTATTGCTGGTAGATTTTTGCTAGGCACTCTCGCAAGGACACGGCTGGTTTTGTAGCACAGTAGTGGGGGCGACGTCAGTGCAGGTAGTTGATGTGTGAGCGTGCCGCTTGCAGTGTTTTGTTTCGCAACGATGGCACTGAGCACGCGTAGCTCTATTGGTAGAGAGGTCGGCTCACCATTTAGAAGCCCCGGGTTCGAATCTCTCTTGTCTTGTAAATACATTAAAGGGCGACAATGTGGGAAATATATCTGTTTCTTTCTCTGACCTCCTACTGGGCGATGACAACACATTTTTTTAAATTCTTTAGGAGTAACAGAGAATCGAAAATTACACAAATGCTCCAATCACAAATTTCTCTAATATTAAGTTTGTAGTCACTGTACACGTCCGCACTGTCAATCATTAATGCGAGGGTTCTATTTACTTTGTTATACTGTTTTGTAGTCTTAAGTGTGTGTTTTTTAAAATAAAATCCCAATCAGCGTTACGAGTTTGCCAATAAATAAATTTAAGACTATAGCCAAGAGACATCTTGTTTAAACAGCTTACTACTAAAAACAAACCAAAGGAAATGTGGTGATTAATAAACAACCTCTCTATAGTTCGTAAAATATAGCTTGATACCTGTGACTTTAGAGACTACGTTTAAAAGACTGCTACAATAAATTTGTTGTTGGAAAAGTTTTAATTTTTTAAATATTAATAAGACATTTGTATAGAAATCTATAACACTTTTTTCAAATAGAACTTGTTATCAAGGAGATACTAGTATAAACAAAGGTAATTTAAAATATTTATTATATTTTATTATTTATATTTTTTTGTTAGCTTACTTCGTAAACTCTTTTCGCAGCCTGGTAGGGATGTGTAATCGACTGGCCAGCGAATATCGATAAAATAAATGTATGACAATTTCATTAATATAAATTGTATAAATGATTATATCTAATCGTTTTTTCACAACGAATTCGTATTTTTTTAGTCTTGCAATACCTACTGCTTTCGCATGCAGCGATCAAGCGGGCGCCATCTTTTTTGAGTCAGTACGAGTGCCCACGCCTTGTATACGCTACCGCTACGTGATTAATATTGTTTTGTCGTTATTACTGTTGCTTTGTTAAGTTTTGTTGTTATTTCTAGTTATTTGTTTTTTTTTGCACCACAATGCCGAAAAGAACAAAAAAAACTGTTTTGAATAGCGAAAGTCGCGAGTTTGTGATTCGTTTGACGATAAAGCGGAGTCTACCACCAAGGTGCCCGAAGGCAAAGGACAAAGATTAATAATTACTCATGCGGGGACATCGTCTGGTTTTGTGCCCAATTGTTTACTGGCGTTTAAATCAGTAAAAACAACAGAGTACCATGAAGAAATGGATTTTACAAAATTTAAGGAGTGGTTTCTAACTCTTCTAAATAATTTGAGTGAACCACATTTTATTCTGATGGACAACGCTCCGTATCATTCAGTACAAAAAGATAAGGCGCCTACGACAAGCAATCGTAAAATTGAAATTATTACTTGGCTGCAAAACAAAGGAGTAAAAGCCGACAACAGCATGCTCAAGAAAGAATTGCTAAGATTAGTAAGCATTCATAAGCCCCCCACTCCAAGATATATTATAGACGAAATTGCAAAGGAAATGGGCCACACCGTCATCCGTTTACCACCATATCATTGCCATTACAATGCAATAGAACTAATCTGGGCTCAAGTCAAAGGTTCGTATAATCTAAAAAAACATATATAAAAAGCTTACAAAGAATGTAGTAGGTTTTTTGTTTGATCGAATACCTTTTTTTTCTAGGTTACGCTGCCAGACATAATGTAGCACCGCCTTTCACAGCGAACAAAATGTTGACATTACTACATGAAGCTTGTGTACATGTAAATGCTGATGATTGGAAAAAGGTAGTTGAGAAGACAAAAAATGTGATTCAAAAAGATTGGGAGCGCGATATTCAATTTGACAACATATGCGATCAAGAATTAATTATTAATCTACAGGACTGCTCCAGTGATGAATCAGAATTCGACTTGGAAGTTGATCTCGGCTGTACACCATTTGACAATTAAACTTTTAAATACCTTTAAATTCATCTTTCATTTCCTTTTTTCTTTCTTTCAATATCGTTAAAATGTATTTTTTTTAATAAACTCATTCCATATAAATATCGATAAAATACGAAAGACGTCCCATACCTATTACATGTCATTCTGACAAACGTCACAGGTATCAAGCTATATTTTACGAACTATAATAACAAAATAATAGAAATTGCAACTCCAAAGAAACTGCAAGTAATGGATCAAGTTGTAACTGATGAGCAAGGTATCTGTGAATGTTTTAATGTATTTTTCTCAAATGTGGGATCACACTTGGCTTGTCAGATTCCTAAACAAAATCATAATAATCATTTAAATTATTCTAACACCCAAGCACATATATCGCTAACAACCACACAACTTACTCCCACTAATATTACTGAAGTAGTTAAATTGATAAACCATCTAACACCAGTTTGGGAATAGATGGTATAAATGTGAAATCAATCAAGTGTGTATCGAAAATAACCTACTCATCTTTGAGTATATTATTATAGTTATTTTTTCGACCGTAGGCAACTTATTTACTTTGGTTATTAATTGTTATATTAAAAATCAAGTTAAATATGCACTTAGGTAAGATATCTATGGGTATTGCATGCACTGCTGAGAGTAATGAATTAATCGTAGTAAAAATGAAAAACAATGTAACATTACAAATAAAAAGTATTGGACATTTTCTAGAATTTATGTGTCCGTTGCTATAAAAAAGACATTACATAAGTAAAAAAAACATTTAGCGCCATCTATGAAATCAAATTGTTCACAATGATCAAATAATTCCTTATTTGTGAAAACATTTATTAGGGTAATAAACAACAACATTATCCAATTTAATTATGGTTTTAATGTACTAAAACCATCATGCAATATATTAATAAAAAACATAAAGTATTCAAAGAAACTTCACTGGTTTAGAAGGTAGATGGCGTTGTATTCAATAATGTTCTATACATATAAAATAATTTTAAAAATAGTATTTAAAAGAAACACAGTCTTAACATTTTTACAAATGTTTGTCAGTCTGTCCGTTTGTTTGACCACGCATCACACTGGTGCTTCGAGGATCATGTTCTGGGGTTATGGTTGGGGATAGTGTTCATCAATTCAACGATAATGAATGATTCAACATCCGCCAAGTGTGCGATTGCATGTCTTTTTTTATTACTTACAACATATAAAAACACTCCGCAAAGTACAAAATTGAAAACATCGCAAATTTTTAACCTATTTGGAGGCGGCCCATAGATTAGTATGTAAGTTTTATAAGTATTGCGTTGTAACACTACATGAAGTACACCCCATTTTTAGGCAAAATGGCAAAACGGAACCCCTATAGTTCCCTTATGTCCGTCCGTCCAATTTTGCATGAATACACATGTTACTTGCGCCGATAAAAAGAAAGAATAAAATCTTGAAAATATATATTTTTAAATTCATTTCATTGTCATGTTTTTAAAGTTATTAAGGAAAACCTTGAAAATAGACCATTCTCCTCCCCCCCCCCCGTAGCTACTGAGCCTAATATCTTGAATAAAATATAATAGATAGTTCTTACCTATAGATTGCACAGGAAAAATAACAAGAACTCTGAATACGGGTCAAGTGAACAAATTAAAAAAACTTTGAATATGGTATGGAATACCATGAAAACAAATGAAAATATTTGGGGTAAGGTCTCCAATAATCTCTTATTCATAACTAGCGGATGCTTCTCGGCTTCATTCGCGTAGTTCTCGTTCCCGTGGGAATACAGAGATAAAAAGTACCCTATGTCACCTGGGGAAAGTGTAGCTTCCTAACAGTGAAAGAAATTTTAAAATCGGTCTAGCAGTTTTTAAGTTTATTCGTTACATACAAAAACACAAATCTTTCTTCTATATATTGTTAGTATAGATTAATGATAAATAATGATTCTTTATTTATCATAATAAACATTGCAGTATAATTTAATTACTATCATTATTACAGTTTAATCCCCTTATTAAATTGAGCATTTTATCTTATTCAATTTTCAAAATTGATGTAAGCTCGATAGTTTAAATGCTTTTAAAACGCCTGGCATTTTTGATAATACAATTTGCATTAGTCCTCTAACATGGTGTATAGTATATTAGTCACAGCACCGTACCCCCATATCAAATTTATATACATTCAAACATTGTAAAATTGGCAATTTGAAAAGAGTGGCCGCGAGTTTTTTTTGCCAGGTTCTCTTCTCCGGCTTTACCAATTGTTTGCGAACTTGGCATTACATGTACTTGTAGAATCCCGAAGTATCACAAGAGTTGTTTTGCATCTTAAGTGAATAAAGAATTTTGAATTAAATTGAATTTATTATGATTAAGGGAGAGGGTGCACAAAGACTACATTAACATGTTGGGTGAGGTGTTGTATTCTTAACTAAGTTATTTAATTAATCTGTAGGTATGTATCTTTACCTGTAGTACAGAGGCGATTCCTATTGAAGGTTGATTTTTTAAAAAGACCACGGTATAATGTTATGCACTTATGTGTTACTACAAAATTAAAAGAAAAAAATGCAGACGTATTAAGAGCATTTTAACTAGTGAATATTTTGTCTTTGTTTTTCCTTCCATTTTCAAAACAAAATAGAAAAATACAAAACATTCGCTAGTCAAAGTGCTCTTAAAATGTCTGCTAATTTATTTACTACTTTGGAATAAGGCAGCCTGACTATTAAGCTAGTTGTTGTGGGTTCGATTCTCATCGAGCATAAATATGTGTGATGATCACGGTTGTTTATTATGTCTGGGTACTCAAAGATACCCGTTGTTGTTTATAAATGGTGTAACTGTCGCGACTTTGTTTTATATTTATAGATATTAATGAACTTATTTAGAATTATTATGTTGTGTTATTTGTCTGGTTGCTATTGTAACTACGGCTTGTGAGTCACCATCCCAGTTGACACAGTGCGGTATGTTTATATAGATTCTTGAACTATTTACACATCTAAGTTTGTAAGGAACACTCGTACTTAGCCAGTTTTTTTTTGTACAGATTATTGTATATTACTTAGGAAAATTTTGTTATCGTCATTTTATAATTTTACATTTATTAGTTAAGAAAACTATTTACCAGTACTTTTGCCAATATTTAAGCACATATGGTTTTTACAATGTAATAGGATGGTGCTACTATGTTGCTTTTTAGTATTATTTTATTTCTTGCCTTTGCATCAGTCCTTTAAAATTGTGTAAAATATAATAGTAGCAGCACCTTACCTACTTATACAAACAAAAATTGTAAACATTGGCATTTTAAAAAGAGTGCCCATCATCATCATCATCATCAGCCTATCGCAGTCCACTGCTGGACATAGGCCTCTTCAATTGCACGCCACTTTGTTCTATCTTCGGCTTCTCGCATCCAGCTCCTGCCAGCCGTTTTGCGTAAATCATCACTCCACCTGGCCTGAGGGCGTCCTACACTACGTTTGCCAAGCCGCGGCCTCTTCTCAATTCTGATTTTGTCCCTAAGAGAAACTCCGAGCATAGCCCTTTCTATAGCCCGCTGAGCGACTTTGAACTTGTGGACCAGCCGTACCGTCAGTGTCCACGTTTAGGCTCCGTATGTCATGACGAGTCGGACGCACTGATTAAAGACTTTAGTCTTTAGACATTGTGGGATCGACGATGAGAAGACTTGACGTAGCTTACCAAACGCTGCCCAACCCAACCGAATTCTCCTATTCACCTCGTCCTCGAAGTGGTTTCTACCTAACTGCAATGACTGCCCGAGGTACACATATTTTTAAACTACTTCGAGAACGCGCCATGCACCGCTGTCGGTTCCGGTAGTACATGTTCATTGAACATGACCTTGGTTTTATCCAAGTTTATCGGTAGGCCGATACGTATAGAGGAGTCAGCCAGGTCATTCAGCATCCGTTGCAGGTCCTGCAGCGTTTCCGCCATGATGACAATGTCATCTGCAAATCGCAAGTGAGAGATGTATTCACCATTGACGTTGATGCCCCGCCCCTTTCCAGTCTCAACCTTCGCGCAAGGCGGTTCGTGATGACTCTTAAAAACAGCTTATAGACGTGGCTTAGAAGAGAAATAGATCGGTAGTTCTTCAGCCGGGTCTTATCTCCTTTTTTGAAGAACAAGACGACTACACTTCTACTCCACGCCTCCGGAGTTCTTCCTTTAATCAGGACAGCATTAAAGAGCTTTTGGAGCTCCCTCAGTACGGGTTTACCTCCAGCTTTTAACAGCTTTGTTATAACGCCATCCTCTCCAGGGGCTTTTCCATTTTTTAGCTGTCTAAGAGCCCGCACGATTTTGTCAGTGTTGACTTCTGGCAGGTCTTCCGTGTAGTGGCGTGTTAGAGTGGCTCTAGGACCCTCATTTTCAGGATCGAGGGACGAGGTCAAGATGCATGCGAAGCGTATAACCGGCCATAGAAGCCTTCTAATTCGGAGAGGACTGCCGGCTTCGAAGAAACGACTTTTCCACTTGCTGTGGTCAACTTCGTCAGGTGGCTTCTTCCAAGAGATTGTACGAACACTTTTGACCCCCGGTTCTGCTCAATCGCTCTTTTATATAAGTATTTATTTTAGTATAAGCTTGTTGATCTCTTGGTTAAGAGCGCGCTTTTCCGACGAAGTGACGGGTGGGTTTTCACGTCGTTCCTTCATTAACCCTAAAGTCTTTTCCGAAAGCTTTGACTTCTTGCCCTTACGCTGCATTTCACAAAATCTCGTACCTTCTTCCCTGAGTATCCGAACCACATTTACGAGTTTCTGGTTTACGTCTGTTGTGATTTCCATGGCAGCAAATCGGTTATCCAGGTTTGACTGGAACGCTTCGGATCCTATCATTGTTTGGAGCAAAGTAGGTCGAAGCCTGGACCTCATCAGACGGGCACGTTCCGCCTTGAAGTCGATATTCAGAGAGCCTCGGACAAGTCGGTGATCACTACCGGTATTAAAAATGTTGATCACGGTGACGTCTCTGAATATATGCTTTTTGTCCGTCATGATGAAGTCGATTTCGTTTTTCGTCATAGTGTCGGGGCTTTGCCACGTCCACTTCCTTTGTGGCCGTTTCTTGAAAAAGGAGTTCATCAAAAGAGTGCCCGCGAGTAAAATATTGCCTAGTTCTTTTCTCCTGCTTTACCTATTGTTTGCAAACCTGGCATTACACGTACATGTAGAATAGCGACGTATAACAAGTAGTGTTGTTTTGCATCCTAAATGAATAAATCATTTTGAATTTTTAGAATACATTTTTAAATTTTCACTGGCAGTTGCTCATTATTTTTTTAAGTCTCCAGGTGCCTAGCTGATTTTGGGCCTTTAAACAGTTGCCTTCATTGCCTAAAATTGGTTAATCCGGCATTATCCGCAATGGTAAGTATAAATGTCGCTAGTAAAGCTACTATAGAGGAAAATCAGTATAAGCAATGTTGTAACAAAAGACGATTAATTAAAACTGTTACGTTCCAACAAATTTGTTATGGAAATAATATTAGAATTGTTCACAATTAATTTACTTTCATTATTTCAAGAAACACTGAAGGTTTGGTATTGAAGTAAAATTGTATCAATGGAAAATACAATAATAAAACTTTAAAATGGGTGCGGGACAAATAGGGGGGGTTGCTACTTTACGTAAGTATTATCTCATCTCCTTAGATTTTTGGCCTTCAAGTATAAATTGCCACTATGTGTAATTTGAAAAAAAAATGCAGTAGATAGGGATAGGCTCTGCAAACTTCTGTTAGTGTAGTTTCAATACTAATGGGTCCAGATATTTCAAAACGCAATAACGCCAAAGGAGAAAAATAATTCGTTGAAGTTGATCAAGAAAAGTGTCATTCCGGTCCATCTTCATATAAATAGTTGAACCATCTAGCATCTTCAGTATTTCACCAAGACGACTAGATTGCCGGTTGGGTGTATAGTTGTGTAGCTCGGAGCTAGAAGCTCTAGAGGATAAGTTCTGATCTGACTGACTTTGCTAAAACTTTTAATAAAAACTTACCTACTAAATACATATATCATAATTACAGTGGATATACAATTTAATAATCCTGCTGGTTTCATTGGTGAAATACCTGAAAAAAGTGAAGGGCAACATGTTGTAAGTATTAACATTTAGATATTCCTACCTTAGCATACTCAGATATTTACGTAAGTAGTTACTCATGAGATTGATTACCCATTTATTTTATGCTTTTGCATGCAGGTTATGTTCATGTCCCATGCGATGATGTTCTGTACAGGATCAATATTAGAAGCTCACATTGTCTTAACAGCGGCCATGTGTGTATTTGGTGAACAATACAAGTTCGATTTAGTAGCTGGAACACACAGGTTTCTTGAAAATACTGGTGTAATCCGACAAGCGGATCATATTTGTCTTCATAAAGGTAATTACTAAGTTTTGTAAGTTTTAAAAGTGAACCATGTTCTGTGGGTTTGTGGGCTTAGACACATTGCGGTTTCCCTTTGGATCCACAATGAGTTTGAGCACACTGATATACCAATTAACTACTTACTAACAGCGAGGACTGACAGATAAAGAAAGGGAAGCTGAACCATAGACGTACCCATGGGTGAGGGGATTTGAGGGCGCACCCCAACCTCAATTTGTCCAAAAAGGTAGGTACACATTTGGCTGGTGTTTGCTTAATTGTACCTTTTTTTTTTTTTTTTTTTAAGGCCGTAAAAAATGCCTAACGCACACCTCCAGCACCCGGGGCAGACGCTGGAGGTAGTGTGGGACCTGCCCCCACTAAAAAATCGGCCGTGTACCGTCGCGCCACCTGCGCGAACGGGCCGCCGGAATCTGCTATACCATCGGCGGCCAATTCAGTGGTAGTGCCCGGCGCGGCGAGATGCCGGGCACTCCTACTCCGGCGGCGTCCTGGGGTACACTGCAGGACGCCGACGTCGCGGAAGGCTACGAGTGGGGGGAAAAGGCCCCGTCAACCCCCACCCGTCGCCCCACCATTAGGGCGGCATCAGGCGCAGATGGTCGCGCCGACGCCGCCCGGTTCGCCGGCGACGAAGCGGATCAGCAAGGGAGTCCTCCTCCCTGCGTCGCTCCGCCGCCTCCTTCTGCGAGATGACGTCCTCGCAAAAGGATGCGACCGCGTTCCAAGACGTCTCGCTGCGGACCATAGATGACACCACGGTCGGCAGCGAGAGGTCACGACCCACCACTGCGGTGAGGACTCGACGTTGCTGCTCCCAGGCAGGGCACTGCTCGAGAGTGTGCTGCGCCGAGTCCTCACCGCAATCGCAGTGATGACAGTCGGGACGCGATTCCCTCCGTGCAACCGAATGCAGATACTTTCCGAAGCACCCATGCCCGGAAAGAACCTGCACCAGCCGGAAGGAAAGGGTCCCGTGCTGCCTCACCGCCCACTCCTCAAGGACCGGCTGGAGCGCCTCCACGGTTCGGAAACCGGCACGTGGAGCCTCCAGCCGGGACCTCCACCGGGCCATGATGTCCCGGTGGGCCTGACTGCGCCAGGCGCGCAGTTGTTCGGGCATGGGGCAAGAGCCCCCAGCCCGGACCTCCGCCGCCCGCCAGTAAACGTCGGCGAGTACTTCCGCATCCAAATCCCACGGGGGAGTTCCGGCCAAAGCGCACGCCGCATCGGTGGACACCGTGCGGTAGCCGCGTATGGCCCGGACCGCCATGGTTCGTTGGGGTCTCCACAAACGAACCCTATTCTGGGCGGACAGGGTCTCCGCCCACACGGGCGCGCCGTAAAGCGCCATCGACCGTACCACCCCCATGTAAAGCCGTCGGCTTGAGGCACTGGGACCGCCAAGATTCGGCAAAAGCCGACCCAGGGCGGCAGCAGTAGCCTCAAGTTTGGGCACAAGGATGCGAAAATGCTCGTCGAAGAGCCATCGCCCATCCAACACCAACCCCAGATATTTCATCTGGGGGCGTATCGGTACGAGGACCGAGTTGACGACCAAGGAGGCGCCAGCGGGTGGACCGCGACGGGGCCCATGAAACAACAGGGCCTCCGTCTTTTCAAGCGCCACTCTCAACCCCAGCGCCTCGATGCGCCCGACCATTCGGGAAACCCCTAGGGTGGCCAGGCGCGCCGCCTCCTCGAAATTCCGTGCCCGGGCTGTGACGAGCGTGTCGTCGGCGTAACAGAGTACGCTGAGCCCGGGTGGGAAGTTTCCTCGCAGGGCCCAATCGTATCCCATGTTCCACAAGAGCGGTCCTAAGACCGACCCCTGAGGAACACCGCACGACATTGCCCTGCGCCTCACTTCTCCTTCACGATCCTCGTACAGGACACACAGGCCTTGCAAATAGTCGGCCACCAGCTGCCTCAGGTAATCGGGCACTCCATGGAATCGGAGCGCCTCACCGATGCAGCCAAATGGCAGAGTATTGAAGGCGTTGGCGATGTCAAGCGATACCGCCAATAAAACCCCGCCGCCGAGGACTGCCTCCTCAGCCGCGGCCCTCAGACGCAGAATGGCATCGACCGTCGAACGCCCGGCACGAAAGCCGTACTGGGCATCGGACAGATCGGGGCCGACCTCGCGCAAGTGGCGGACGATACGGGTAGCGAGAATTCTCTCAAGCAACTTCCCCGCCTCGTCCAGCAGCACGATAGGCCTGAAGGCCGCGACCGAATCGGGAGATCTACCCGGCTTCGGTAGGAGAACCAGCTTCCCCGTTTTCCAACAGTCAGGGAACCGTCCGGACGCCAGGCAAACGTCGAACAGCCCCCTGAGGCGGTCTCCCATGTGGTTGAGGACCAGGGCCAACACTCGGGCAGGAATCCCGTCAGGCCCGGGGGCGGTACTCTTCGAACGAATCCGAAGTACAGCCGCCCCCACCTCCGCCTCCGTGACGGGCGGAACACTGGGCTCGGCCTCCCGGTCGTCGGTCTCAGAGACCATTGCCGGTGGCGTGTGCTCCGCACGTTGCGGGAAAAGGGCCTCAACCACTTCCACGAGGAAGCTGGGCTGGAGAGTCTCCGTAAGGGGGGGGCCCGACGAGCGGAGCTTATTCAGCGCCGCTCTGTAGGGGCGACCCCAAGGGTCACGATCTAGACCCTCCAGCATCTCCTGTCTCGCCGTCTCCTTCGCGCGGCAGATGGCCAGCTTGAATGCGTCCCTCGCATTGCGATACGCTTCATACAGCTGGTCCTCCCTCTCTACGTCGCGGTGACGCCGTCGACTGCGGGTATAGATCCTCCGGGCACGAATACAGGCCGCACGGAGTTCCGCCAACTCTGGGGACCACCAGTAGACCTCCTTCCTCGGAGGACGACGTCGGAAACGTGGCATGGC
Organism: Herminia tarsipennalis; assembly: GCA_945859575.2. Classification (NCBI taxonomy): domain Eukaryota; kingdom Metazoa; phylum Arthropoda; class Insecta; order Lepidoptera; family Erebidae; genus Herminia; species Herminia tarsipennalis. The sequence continues at coordinate 13,381,398 of OX243846.2, read as the reverse complement.
CGCATCGCAAACCTGCGTAAACGCATCGCGAATACGGACAGCCGTGACGTCGATGTCCTCGAACGGAGGTGGTGAGGACGACCACGATTGAACGATAGCCGCCTCCTCCAGCAGTTCCCTGTCGAGTCGACCCACAGCCCACCGCGGGAATCGGGATTGTCTGCCCGCGCCGTGACCCCTACTGGCGCCCTGGGACCGGGAGAGCTCAAACCGGATATACAGGTGATCCGAGAGCGTCTCAACCTCAGCCAGTACGCGCCAGTTCCTTACCCGTGCCTCGACACCAGGGGTAGCGAACGAAAGGTCCACTATCGGCCCCCCCTGGCGCCGAACGCACGTATTGGTGGTGCCCCTGTTCAGCAAACAGAGGCCCACCGCAGCTGCCCATTCCTCTACCGCCGCTCCGCGAGCGTCCGTCCTGGGAGATCCCCACGCCAAGGATTTGGCGTTAAAATCCCCAAGCACCACGACGTGGCGAGGTGCTAGCCGCCGTATCGAGGCTTCCAGGCTAGCCAGGAAAACCTCAAAATCAGCCAAACTCCGGTTTGGGGAGAAGTACACGCCGTAAAGCGTGAGTCCCCCCCAGTCGGCAGCAACATATCCCGTACCCTTATCTCTGAGCGACAAGGGCGGGGAATGGAGCGCAGCGGAGCTGACGATCGCCACGGAGCCGTCCCGGTCACCAATCCAATTCGGACGAGGAGGAACGTAATAGGGCTCCGCGGCTACGGCAACAGCAATCGACCACTCTGCCATGGTTTGCAGGAAAAGATCCTGCGCGCCGGCAGAATGGTTGAGATTCGCCTGGAGGAGGGAAAAGCACTCACTGTCCATTACTGGACTCCGGTACTACATCCTCCTCCATTCGCGCTGGCGGCGGTATACGAGGGGCAGCCTTGGCCGATTGGCTACCCCCCGGGCGTGGCTTTGGAGCCTGCGGGGGTTTGCACCCCTCCCGTCCCATGGCGTGGTTGGCAGGCAAATTACCCGCCGCACACGCTGGACAGTGGGGGGCAGCGGAGCAGTCCGCCGCCTTGTGCCCCGGGCGACCGCAGCGGAAACAAAGTCCGCCGCAGTCGAAGCAACTAGTGCACTTCGGACGCATGTGTCCCGTCGCCATGCACTTGAAGCAGCGCGCGGGTCTCGCCGGCAGGATCGTAACCCTGGCGGCGCTGAAGCCCACGAGCAGCCTCCCTGCATCAACCAATAATTTGGCCGCGGCAACGGGGCACTGCGCCCAAACCGCAAAAGCCCCTCCGGGGCCGGGGCGAATGGCGCCGACCCTGATGGAGTCAAGAGCGCATTGGGTACGGGTCCCAATAGCCTCCCGAACTTCCTGGGCCGTGACCGAGTCATCCAGTCCCGAAATACGCATTTCTGCGCACTTCGTGGGCCTGGCGACTCTTACGCCTTCTTCCCCAGCAATCATCCCCCGCAGCTTCTCCGCGAAGAAGTCTGCGTTCTTGCCTCCGTCTGGGCCTGGGAACTCGAGGATCCGAGCTCCCGTCTGCGAGGGCCGGGTGGTAGCACCCAGACCCGCGAGGTCGGAGGCGGTGAGATTTCTCTTCACCCTCGCAAATATCTCCGCATAGGAGACTCCGCGCTCCTGTGCCTCCGGCGACACCGTGACAACCACGGCGGCCGTTTTCGGCACTTGGAGCTTCGGCTTCCTAGCCACGACTCCTTTGGCAGCATTTGGGGCAGCCTTCTTCCCCTTTCTTCTGCGGCGCGACCTTTTGCTCACCGTCTGCCAGCCCTCGTTGGCGGAGGCGAGGGGGGCGGGAGCAGGTGCGGGTGCAGGGGCACGAGCCTTAACCTCCTGGGCGCGTGAAGCGACCGAAGGGGCGGACGATGGTGCCGCCGTCGAACCCTTGGCAGGCTGGGGGCCTACCTGGGGTGTGGCTGGAGGGGCCGTAGCCCGTGCCGTCTTCTGCTTGGGCGCAGACGCCGCGCGTGTCGCGTAGGTCCCAACGCGTCCCCCGGAACAGGGTAGGGGCGTCGGAGCGGTAGCCGTGTATGGCTTTGCGACCGGCGGTGTGCGAGAGGTCGGCACCGGAGGCAATCTTGCCTCCAGACTCCCGATGCGAGCAGCGATCTTGGACTCGAATGAGCCCATTAACTGCCGCAACTGCGCCTCAATGCCTCCAGGAGAGGTGGAAGGCTGCTTCTTGCCCGGACTGGTCAAAACAGCCCGGGGTGGACCGGCTTGGGAGGAGACCAAGTCAGCCCGCAATCTGGCGAGCTCGGCGCGGAGCTCTGCCATGTCCGACCGCAAGGTTGTGTTCTCCGAGCGCAACTGTTGTATCTCCCTGCTGGTGGCGTCTGTTCGACCAGCCAGGTCGTCCACCACTACAAGCAGTTTTGCGCCTGCCTCTTTAAGGCCCCGCACAAAGGAGCCCTTTAAATTGGTGGATTTGGTAGCCACCTCGTAAATCGCGGCTACCGCATCCCCGGCCCTCGCCTTGAGTTCCGACGTAGTAGGAGGGGATTCAAGGTCCCCCCCCGACCGTTGGTCCTCGGCGAGGAGCTGCACCACCCGGTCTTCGGCGGTGCGCTCACCCTCCGTGCGCGTGCGTAGGTATTTCTCCCTACTGGAGAACACTGACCCACCAATTCCTCCTCTGCGGGAGGTCGGAATTTTGCTAGGAGTCTGAGAGACCCCCGGCACTTCCCGTTGCGGCGAACGGCTGCGGTTACGCTTCTGGGAAACCCAGAGCCTACCTGGCTGCTCGCCACAGACAATACCACCTTCGTGGACTTCGGTATCCTCCATTACGTCCACGTCCGTAATGGAGGACTCTGAAGCGGTCAGAGACCCCGTCCGCGGGACTTTAGGCGGCAACGGGGATGGACCCCCACTCGCCTTAGCCCGACTCGGTGTCTTGCGACCCTTCTTTGAGCCTGCAATGCGACTCGATGTTCGCAGCGCGACCTTCGCGCTGTTTTCGGTGCCGGATTTACCGCTCGGCACAGGGCGGGTGCGTCGTTGGGTGTCCCCCCCAGAGTACGCGGGACTGACGGAGCCGACTGGCTCTGCAAGGGATTCCCCGAGCGAAGTGCGCCCGGGACCCTCCTGGGTAGTTATAATTGTATTGGCCACCGACATATTAAAGTTTATAGACCTCCGTCTGGGTAGCCCTCGGGACTGAGATCCCCTCAGCCATTCATCCCATTGCCGGGCACCACAAGCGTGGGATTAGGGTATTTTTTAGAGGGGTTTACTTCCCCGCAGCCCACAAAGTGTGAGCCCCCGTTCCTGTCAATTCAGGGTTACGGGTCGGGCCGGTCGGTGGTCTGTATCAGACCGTGTCCACCATCTTTAAATAGACAGCGAACCCGCCGCCCCTCGCCCTTCTTCAGAAAGGCCCAGGGATGGACCAAAACCTCCCCTGTTTGCCCGGCGGCAATGCAAAAGCAAAAGCACGCCGAGCCCGCCACATCGCTCCACTGTTTCCCCCCCAGCAGGAAACAAAACAAAATAAAATGTGAAAATAAAAGTGTAAAAGTAAAACAGAATAAAGTAAAAGGTGTAAAAACAAAATGTGAAAGACTATTGCAAAAATATAAAATAAACCAAAAACCAAAAACAAAACAGAAGTAAAACAATATAAAACAGAATAGAAAATAGAATAAAACAAAATAAAACTAGAGGGGCGCAGGGAGAAACGCCCCGAGTGGCCCGAATACGGGCCCCTCTCTTTGCCAGAACATTAGCCGTCCGGCGATCAAAAAGTGATCACCGTCCGTTGCCCAGGGTGCACCACGAGGAGGTTTTCCGGCACTTAGCACCCCTGCTTAATTGTACCTAGCCTAACCTAAATAATGATCCTGGGTATGCACATGGCTGATGGAACATTAGAATAATTAAGTCTATGAGCTCTCAGTGTCAGCGCTGTTGTTAACGAAACTCCTGCCTTATTAGTTATCTAACGTGTTTTCTGGTTTCCGCGGAACCTACTTTGGGAAACCTTGCAATTATACGTTGTAAGTATTTCCTACAAAAATACAGTCAAATACGAAACCATATCTTGAATTTATATCACGCAGCGCCATCTCTTAGACAAAGTAGGATACTACGGACATAGTTGGTGGCATTTACAATCTAACTTGGTGTTGGGAGGCACAGCTGAAACAATAATATGAAATAAAATGTAGAAAAATCGCACAATAGGATGTTTTTAGAGTAGGCTGATATTTACCTAACAAAATGTTGATAGGTACCAAAGGACATTGCGTAGAACTGTCCCCACCCACAAACAGATTAAAAATACGTGTCATTTGCGTCTTGTGGAATAGATATTTTTTTACTATGGCGACATACCTCAAATGTAGGTTTTAGAAAATATTTGTATTTTATTATTTTCAACCGACTCCAAAAAGGAGGACGTTCTCAATTCGACTGTAAGTTTTTTTTTTGTATGTTTGTTCACTGATTGATTTGACTGATTTAAAAAAAAACTCTTTTTGTATTTGAAAGGGTGTACTTCCAAGTTGGTCCCATTGTCATCAGATCACGATTTTATCTGGAGAAATCGAGGGAACTCTTCAAATATTAGAGGTACATTTATACAGTACACAGTAATTTAGGTACATTTCATAGTGATTCGTGCATTTACTCTCTGATGAAGACCACAAATGACAAGCAGACCTATTCAATATTTGACGGTTTGCGATTCGATTACTTTATTATGGTATTGAGTAGCATTTTATTGTCGTCATATTACTATTACACAGTGTAATAGAGCTGATAGTGAACTATCATATCAATTCATCAACAATTAACGGCCCTGCATTTGGGCTAGCTATATTTGTAAAGGATTTAAGCTGTTGACATATGCCTATTGTAACTTAGTGAATTACAAACCAACCCACTAAAAAGAGAGAAATAAAAAACTATTTTACTAAAAAATGTTACCGACTTCGTCCATCCGTCTGTCCGTCCGTCCGCAGCTTTGCTCAGAGACTGTTAGTGCTAGAACGCTGTTTTCATTTTTCATTCAAATTCATTTATTCAACTACTTTTCTTCGCAGCTGTGGCTTACAATGCAGTGAACTACATGCATTTCTATTATTTTTTCTTCGCCTCTAAACGCGTACAGATTTGATACCATACATTGTTTCAGAAATGATGGACAGAAGTACTATATTAGTTAGGATTCGTAACCTTTGTAATGAAAAACACTTTGATAGATTTTTGCATAACTGTATTTTTTTACAATATTTGTTGCTGGTATCATAACGTAACCTAAATAATAAAATAGTACATGAAGTCTATAGAATAAATAAGAAAATTACTCCTTACACGCTTGGAATGCTTACCTATCATCCTTACATGCTTGGTCTTAAGGTAAAACAGACGAAGGGTAGAGGATGAATACACAATTTCATTTTTTAAATAGGTTAAGTAAAAAGTCGTGGAGTTTTTTTTCTACAGATATTATTACATAAAGAGTTAAGTTCAGACAGCAATGTTATAGTTATATTGTTAGATTAAGAGAAAGCTTATAAACATAATTTGCATGCAAAAATTGCAATTATGGAATGTTTTAGCACTTTCTCTGTTTTCAAATTGTATAAGAGCTTTATACAAAACCTTGTGTTGAATTTTTACAATATTTTGAATGAGACTTCAAAAAACGAAAAGTTTAGTCATTCCAAATTGCTTAAGTAGAGTTTTTTGACGTAATCATAACTGTCGGAACATTTTCTATTCCTTCTGTGTATGCGCCACTCAAATTATTGTTCATATGATGTTGTTGTGCTATCCAACGCTGTTGTTAAACGTTTTTTACCTTTTATCATTGTAGTATAGCCCTCTCATCGTCCTCTATTAACTCCACATTGTCTTCTCTTATCCTTTTTCTGAAGTTTCTTTGAATTAAACTTACTTATTTGGTTTTCATGTTCCTCATTGACCTCAGTATTAACTTGTTGCTCGCACTCTTCTACCATAATATCACTCTCACTGGAGTCAAAAAACTCCAGGTAATCACAGTCATCACTAATCATGCCGTAGCATTAATATTAATAGCAACGTGGGTATTTATAAATAAAAATATACGAACGCGTAATAGGACCACGGCGCGTGCGCTATCTGTCGCGTCTCTCGCGCGAATGTTATAGAAGGGACTCTGAGAAGCATATTTTAATTCACTGCCTGTCGGCGTTTTGTGGAGAAAAGCTTGGCTTGTATGGTAGTAGATTACAGTTGGAAATAAATAAGTGCACATGACACATGTAAGTTATGAAATTAAAATACGGTTCTGCATGATATATCCAGCAATCCTGTAATGAAGACGTAAGGCAATGACTGAACTCACCTTTTGTCAAGAGTTTAAAAGATTTAGGGCCTAAGTTTCGATGTAAATGTAATGGACGTCTCGAATCCAAAGGACCGAATAAAGCCGAAAATCAGAGCTGTCAGTGATGCTCCCCGCCATTTTAATCAACTAAGAAAATACTAAGTACGGGTAAAACTAAACAAACTAAATTGATTATTTATTTTATTTTTTGTTTATGAGATATTTGAAAAAAAATATGATGAATAATTTAGATGAAATAATGTCACAACATGACATCGTGTAATAAAACCTTTAGTTCTTTAGAATATTTTTTAAATTTTAGAAACTATTTCGTACTTAATGTTTTTTCATCGACTGTATTTTTTTTTTGTGTTGTTTGTTTAACGATTACGCAAAGACGGCTGGACTGATTTGAAAAATTCTTTTAGTTTTTGAAAGGGTTAACTTTCAAGTTGGTCCCATTGTCATCAGATCACGATCTGATGATGGGATCCTGAAGAAATCGAGGGAAATCTTAAATATTAAAGGGAAACCTATAATGATTTAGCTATATTTCATAGTGATTCGTGCATTTACTCTTAAAAAACACCAATTGGTGAAGTGGAACTGATGATGAAGACCACAAGTGACGAGCGGACCTATTCAATATTTTACAGTTTGTGATTTAGTTACTCTATAATGGTATTGAGTAGCACTTTATTCTCGACATACTACTATTACACAATGTAATAGAGCTGATAGTGAACAATGCAAAATAAAACATTTTGAAGTTGGTGACGAATAAAACATAAAGGCTACTATTTCATGGCACCAACTTCAAAATGTATAATTTGTTTTTCTTATTCTATGTGTATTATTTTTTGCCTTGAAGGTATTTATTTTTGAAGTCGGTATCTAATTTTTTTTTTGTAAAAAAGTTTTTAAAATATCTATAACTAGTCGTCCCAGCAAACTTTGTACGGCTTCGTAAATTATTATTATTTATTATTCTTTTAGGACGGAGACAAAGTCCAACAAATCGGAGACGATTTGTTGGACTTGACCATTTTTCTTGATCTCTAATGAAAATCGGTCTACTCGTTGTTCAGTAACTAAGCTGACTTTGTTTTATAGGTATATAAATAGATCGATCATCACGGGACTCTATCTAGACACACATCACTGAACACAGTGCTGTGTGTCGATCTCTCTCGCTCGCACATTGTTAGAAATAAAAAAAAACGTAATTAATAGCCGAATTGCTCTATTATGTAGCAAATAATAAATTATTAAAACAAAATACGTCAAGTATGGTTATGATTATGAGATATAGCTATAGCCATATAGGTAACTTAATCCGCCTTATTACAAAGAGAAGACCAAATCAAGGTTTAAGCCAAGACTTTCAAGTCCAGGATTTAGTACAGTACTATTGGTCTTATTACAAAGCTTAGATAATCCGTGGATCAGCTGATACCAAAGGATTTAGCAATCAGCCACAGATTATAATCAATTAAATTCATTCATTTTTCTTATCATTCAAAAATAACGTTACGTTTTATACCAATATCATTTGAAAGTATAGTTTTCATTGAGAATAACATATTTAGACGTTCTATATTTCGTAGCTAAATTTTTCGCCAACACTACGTAATTTTCAAAATATAAACCTGACATAAAAGCCCTCGGCCTGCAATTTACGAATAATAAAATAGATTCTGTCAGGATCGGAACGGGGTGTCCCGGAATGAATGGATAATCCTGGAGTACCTGATTGTACAGCTATCAGGCGTACAAAAAAAAATACAAAAAAAAAAAAAATGGTCTAAAAAAAAATCTTGTGGTATGAAAAATAAGCGATTTTTTTAAAAATATGACAAATATTCTACTTTACTGTACGATAATTTACACTACAGCTACAAAAACACGTTTTTTTTATTTTTGTTTGTGTTTTAATATTCATCACAAACTACACCAATAGAAGCACAGTAAATAATACGAGTACCACTTGTACTTTTTTTAAAAAACAATGTCAACTTTAAAATTTAGCTATAAAATTGATACAAATAAGTGTTTAGAGATAGTTTTAGAGGCTTCCCTGAAAAAAAAAAGTACACAAACCTAAGTGGCCAACTATTTAAAAAATATGCGCGCCTAATACAGTTTACGTAATGCACACGATTTTATCTAATCGGAATAAAAAGTTATTGCTAATAGTACACAGTCGGATTAAATTTGATGAAATGAAAAAATAATGATTTTATTTTATTTTATTCGGTAATAATGTCAGGGCGTCCTAAAATGTAATATTACATATTAACGAAACTAATCTTCCTTTCCACTCCATAGACGACCTTTTGTTTAGTTAAAGTTGTATCAATAGAATTCTTTATTTTATCGTTTAAAAGGTTCCTTAAGTTCGATATTGTCTAAAAAAAAATCCGAACCTACCTGCCTCGGTCCCTCACGTACCTTTAATTTGCCGTCTCGCTAACACAAGTTTAGTGTGAGCGAGACGGCATATTAAATCTATGAGAGCGACAGAGACAGATTCTTTTGTGTGTCGCTAGGGCCGATAACAATTACATAAATTAGTGCGTCACTCGACTCGTTCGGTATCGCATCCTTTTTGCATTTCTCCGAGATTCCAAATCAATGTTAAAACGACGGTTACTGGATTTTTTTACTGGACTTTCGATTTTGCTTAAGATTTGGACTTTTTTGTGGTGATATTACGACGACTTGGCATTAATCTGGACTAGTTTTGTGTTTCAAAATGCCACATATTCAGTACACAGCGCAAGAATACGCTAACATGCATTTTGTTTATGGTGAATGTGGGGGCAATGCTAGTGCAGCAGCAGCTCTTTATAGGGAAAGATACCCCAACAGACGCTTTCCGGATTACCGAGTCTTCATCAGAGTCCACAGGTGTTATTCAGAAGGTAGACTGCCTGGTATGGGTGTTGGTGGTACAAGCACTGGAAGAATAGCTGATATTCGTACAGAAGAGGCAGTGCTTGACGAAATTGAGCATGACCCGTCTACATCTACCAGATCAATAGCACGACGTACTGGAATTCCGCGCTCGACCGTGCATCGTGCTCTGAAGAAAAATAAATTTCACCCGTACCACATTAGACGAGTACAGACTCTGCAACCAAGAGACTACAATGCAAGATTGTTGTTTTGCCAACAAATGCTTGGAAAAATAGAAGAAGATCCACAATTTTTCGACCATATTTTATGGAGCGACGAATCCACTTTCAAAAGAGATGGATTCCTTAATATGCACAACATTCACAGCTGGCAACTGTCAAATCCGCATTTAATGCGTGAAGATAGGTCCCAGTACCAATTTAAAATAAATTATTGGACTGGGATTCTGGACGGAAAGATAATAGGTCCATTTGAACTGCCCGGAAACTTAACGGGAGTAAGTTATTTAAGCTTCTTGCAACACGATCTGCCAAATTTAATGGATGAGGTGCCCGAAGAAGTCAGGGAATGCCATTGGTTGCAAAATGATGGTTGCCCAGCACATTATGCAATAGATGTTCGTGCGTATTTAAATGCAACGTAGTCGAACAAATGGATTGGTCGGCTGGGCCCTATTTTGTGGCCTCCGCGTTCTCCTGATCTGAACCCATTAGATTTTTTTTACTGGAGCTGTATAAAAGAGGAAGTTTACTCTAAGCCCATTACAAGTTTGGACGAATTGCGCAACCGTATCCATGAAGCCGCTCGAAAAATATCGCAACGACGCTACGGACGATTTTTGAGAAGATCATTTATTAGAAGATGTCGTGCATGTATTAGAGTCGGTGGTAGACAGTTTGAGCACATAATATAACTTTTTATTTTGTTTAAAAAATTAAAAAATTGCAGTTTGCAAAAAAGTGCAAATTAAATTTGACTTTTTATTTACTCCTTCTGCACATTTATAGCAATAACTTTTTATTCCGATTAGGTAAAATCGTGTACTATACCATTACGTAAACTGTATTAGGCGCGCATATTTTTTAAATAGTTGGCCACTTAGGTTTGTGTACTTTTTTTTTTCAGGGAAGCCTCTAAAACTATCTCTAAACACTTATTTGTATCAATTTTATAGCTAAATTTTAAAGTTGACATTGTTTTTTAAAAAAAGTACAAGTGGTACTCGTATTATTTACTGTGTTTCTATTGGTGTAGTTTGTGATGAATATTAAAACACAAACAAAAATAAAAAAAAACGTGTTTTTGTAGCTGTAGTGTAAATTATCGTACAGTAAAGTAGAATATTTGTCATATTTTTAAAAAAATCGCTTATTTTTCATACCACAAGAGATTTTTTTTTTTTGTATTTTTTTTTGTACGCCTGATAGCTGTACAATCAGGTACTCCAGGATTATCCATTCATTCCGGGACACCCTATAGTTGTCAGTAGTACTAAAAATGTAAACAAATGATGATAACCTAAATTTAATTAACTCAGACATAATTATGGATGTTATAAGTTTAATCTGAGTAATTATAGCGCCTAAATACTTATAGGAACTTGGATGCGAGTTTTTATTACAAAGCTAGTTTCATTGGAACAGTTCTTAGCATGGTTGGATGAAAATCCGTTCAATAGTTTATGGATACTTACTCAATAAGATAATCCATTTTTAATATACTTACTGTTTTCTTTCTTGCACTCGTTGTTCTGAATATATTGGGGGAAAGAATGCCTAGATTCAACATAGGTACTGAAGCTTCGGCTTAAGCACAACAAACAATTGAAACAAATTTTATGAATACATTTATTACTGGCTGTACCCTGCAACGCTTCGCTGTGGCACATTTTGATTGAATGGTTGCGAAATGAGAAACAAAACTAAGAATACATGTCTTAGAAGTTTAATTTAGCAATACTTGTGGATATAAAAACAATCCTTAATGCGGATTATATATCATAGTAAAATTTCAGCTCAATCGGTGCAGAACTTTTTGAGTTTTTGAAGGGTACACAAACCAACATAACATTTTTATATCTATAGATTTACTATCAGTGAGCTTGCTATGAAATGAAATTCTCAAATAACTACAAAGAATCATTATTTATTAGATACCATTTACTCTCCCTAAGAACAGAGTTCATTTTCATGAGAATCATAAATATAATTATCTAAACTTAATAGTTATTCCATTTGACAACAAAATGGATGTTAACAATTTCAATAACCTGTAACCAATCTGTACTCCCTGTTCAAACTATGTTTGAAAAGGAATATTGAGTTGATATCCCTTATTTCTATATACCTACATAACTAGCTTTCCCGCGCAACTTAGTCTGCATAAATTTTCCCTGTTTTTGCAACATTTCTCATTGCTGCTCTGTTCCTATTGGTTGTAGCGTGATAATATATAGCCTATAGCCTTCCTCAATAAATGGGCTATCCAACAGTAAAAAATTCAAAATAATTTGTAGTTCATGAGATTACCGCATTCAAACAAACTCTTCAGCTTTATAATATTAGTATAGATATTTATTTTATAATAAATTTTAAATTGTATGCATTTTTTGTATGATATAACAGTGATCAATAATATATTTATATAATAAAATTGATAATTGTATATTTAGATCCACCTCATAGTTCACTAGTAATAGGGTATGTGTATTTTTAATTAGGCATTTTATGTATATATATATAAACAGTAATCAATCAATAATTGATCAATGTTTATTTAGATCCACTATATAGTTCACTAGTAAGTTTTAGGTACATTATACATAGAATCATTATTTATTAAATACCATTTATTCTCCCTAGGAATGTTCATTTTCATGAGAATTTTAAGTTGTCTATCAGAGGTAGATAAGTTATTACATCACAATTTCAATAATCTGTAACCAATCTGTACTCTCTGTTTAGTGTTTAAACTATGTTTAAAGGAACATTGTAGCAATGTATTAACTAGCTGAGCTCCTATAAATATAATACTCAGTTCTTGGTACCTACCTATAACCTAAGTTTACATCTGTTTCTAGTGATAGGTATACCCATGGTTACACTTTACCAACTAAATTTTAAATTGATCGATGTTTATTTAGTTCCACTATAATAATAATAATATATCTTGGGACAACTCACACAACGCTATCTGATCCCAAACTAAGCAGAGCTTGTACTATGGAAACCAGACAACTGATAAACATACTTATATATTTCTAAATACATACATATTATAGATAATTAACACCCAGACACAGAATAAACCATCGTGCTCATCACACAAAGTATTATCCTGGATGGGGATCGAAGCCACGACCTCTTGCGTAGCAGTCGGATACACTCCCACCGCGCCACAGAGGCAGTCAATATAACTATATAGTTCACTAGTAAGTTTTAGGTAAGAAATTTTGTCATAATGATGTTTCTATTACTTTGTTTTGTGCATTTTGAGTATATTCAACATTGGTTTTTGCCGCACTACTCCAGACCACCTATCAGACATTCCAAATGTGATTTTCCAACTTCAATCTAATAATGTTAATAATTTTAAGGTTATTACTATAGTTAAACTAGGATGATCGAAATACTAATCTATGGACCAAAGATGATGACTCGTTTTGTAATAAAGATTTTAGTAGATTCATGGTTTAAACTAGGATTTTCGTCAAACCAGGTTTAGTTTAGCTTTTGAAATAAGGCGGAATAAGTTTTGAGACTAGAAAAAATTAATATTAATATTTATTTTACATTTTTTCGCAACACGGAGAGTATTGCGAAAAAATGTATATTCATTCTCTATGCAAAGTTCCTATTAAAGCACTTTTTCCAGTCTTCAAAAACAAAAAAACTATTAAAACATTTTTTTTCTTGATTATTGGGAACAAAAAGAAACACACACACAGGGAGCTAAATCAGGACCGTAAGGTGGGTAGGGCAAGGTTACCGCACTGGATTCCTCAAGAAGCGCCTTTGTTCTAAGGGACTTATGTGACGAAGTGTCGTCGTGATGCAGCATGATTCCCTGAGAGAGGAGACCAAAGACTGGGTGTCTTTGGTCTCCTCTCAAGCTGAGCTTGGAAAACTTTCGGCAATGCTCCTGTTGTATACTATTCCGAGTTAACAGTGCTATTATTTTCCAACATTGTTGTTGACACATGCCCAGGCAAGATAAAAACTAACGACCATTTTTTTACCAACGTTAAGAGGCCTTTGAAGTTTTTTCGGCAACTTTCCTTCTGAAAAGACCCATACTGACGACTGTCTCTTATTTTCTGGATAATATTGATAAATCCACATTTCATCGTCTGTGATGATTAACAAGTCTTGACGTTCCGTTTTTAAACCGTAGACGCATTTCGCGGCACCAATCCACACGGGCCTGTTTTTCAGTGTCTGAGAGCAAACGCGGAATTTAATGACAACTAAGCTTCCTCATTCCAAGATGCTGATGCAATTTAATCTTAACGCTCTCTGAACTGACACCAAGAATCTTCTCAAAATCTGAGTAAGTAACTCGTGGGTCTTCTCGCAATACCATTTCAGTAGTACACACATTTTATGCAGTTATTGCCGTTTGTGGGCGACCACTTCAATGGTCATCTTCGAAGTTTATTTTACCCTATTTAAATTCAGTGAACAATTTGCAAAATGTTCTCGGTGTTGAGCAGAATCCCTTAACGCTGATTGTAATCGTTAAAGGCTAAGTTTTTCAATTAAACTAAATTTTAAATCATAAAATATCATAGCACGCAAATGTTCCCGGTTAAGCTCAATTATTGCTGCAAAGAAAAACGCGAAAATCGTCGTAGTAAATTAATCAGAATATCATATTTTATTTTTAAACAAGCAATCTGGCTACTTGTAGTCTATTTTGAAATAAATTTTCTTTATAAAAATTATATTTTACAGATGCGTTCCATTTTTAAATTACGAGCATCTCAAAACTTATCGAGTGACCTACGTATTGTACGGTTTTTGGAACGACTGTACTTCCAGTTAATTTCTAGTCCTGATATTAGCGAACCCTCTAACCAACTGACTGGCCTGTTGGTTGGTGGTCAGGATTTAAAGTCACACTTTAAATATTTAAAGAACGCCCTCTTATAAATTATGAAATTTCAGGATACAACTATTCATCTAATAAGTATCAAGACTGTACAGCAAATAACGTGGCCCTGATTGTTTTAAACTCACCATTCATGTTCCATCAAAGATATAAGGCTACTGATTTTGTACTCAATCGTTTACGATATGGCGTAACATCAGCAGAGGATCTGTATCACGATGAAACTTGCCGATACTATGGTTGGGGTAGTAGACGGAACGTAAGTATATGTTTCGTTAATTTTGAGATTTGTACAAATTACACAGTTTTGTAGGTGGATTCGAAGAGGTTTTAACTTTAATAGGGTCTTGATAGCATAGATTATATGTATATTTTCATTATACATCCATAATAAACAAAATCTCTTCTTAATCGTGTTGCAACAGCCGTGGTCACAGGTCGACTGAATAGTCGATATGTCAGCCTGGCGCATTTTACAACAAAAATCTGGCCGTATGAGGCAGTATGGGGAATGTGCGAATTTTCTAGGCTGTTAATTGCATAATTAGTGAAACGTATGACTGCTGACATCTGTCACTAGTGTCTACTACTTTTTGAGTGAATTTGCAACGGTTTATTTCCGATCTATTTATGCAAATTTTGACTCATCCAATCATTAAAATGTGAGAATGGAGGCGTAATCCCTACTTAGTAATATGTAAATGTGAATGTAAGTTTCTTTGTTACGCTTTCATGCGAAAACTACTCAACCGATCATCATGAAACTTTGTACACATATTCTTGGAGGTATTAGAAGTAATATAAAAAAAAGGGGAAAATTTACGTATCTGCGTAAATTTTCCCCTTTTATTTCACGCTCAAACAGCTAAACCGATTTAGATGAAATTTGGTGTGGAGATAGTTTGAGTCCCGGGGAAGGACATATGGTAGTTTTTATCGCGATAACCGACATCCACGCGGGCGGAGCCGCGGGCGAAAGATAGTATACAAATATATGAATTAAACATCGCAAACAAATGATAATTAATACATTATAACGAAATCATTTTGTTAATTATTTCATGATTTTATTGAAATGAAGCGTAAAAATTGCGTGAGTCAAAAATACAAAGCAATTGCCCTAGTTGACCTTAATCATTTTCTTTTTAATAAGAAAACTTCAAATAACTATTATAGTTAACTCTTAACCTTAGTAAAAAATATTAAATTATGTTGCATGATGCGTCACAGAATGAAAAATTCTAAATATTCAAATTAAAAAGAAAAACTTATTTCTGAAAAGTCGTGTTTTCGTGATTACGCTTGCTAGAGGATTTTGTAGGGAACGTAGAGGTTGTAGAAGGTGTAAGCTGATAATTATAAGAAAAGCTTTGATAGAATTGCTACGAGTATATCGTAGCAATTGTATGTATGTAAAGCTTGTATAGATTTAGAACTACAATATACTATCTCATGTCAGGAATATTGACTACTAGTGTGTCATTTGAGAATGTAGCATAATGAGTTGTAACCAAAACTTACTGAGGGATAATGGTTCTACAGAACAGTATCATAATTGGAAGACCTTGTTCTGTTCAAGAAATGTCAGGATGTAATGTGTGTGTCTGTATATTGTTTAAGGTTCCTATCACTCAGTTCAGTATTGTCGGGGTATCTATTCAGGGTAGTATAGAATAATACAAAGTAACAAATGGCAATCAGCATTATATTGTCAAAATACAATTCGCTCTGGTTATATCAAGGAATTGGAGTAGGGAGGTATACTAGTGTCACTTCCAAGAGGACCTATTGCCTAGGAAAAGAAGTGATAAGAAAACTAGGCCGTCTCCTAACAAAACATTTGCCATATAAATTTGCTAATATGATATTTACAAAAGCAATCTGCAATGTATCTAATTGACTGAGACTTAGATATACCATTGCAATGTCTTACTATATTACTACAAGGCAGATGATTCACAACTTACAGGACAATAGACAATTAGACACATTGCAATATCTTTTCATCAGTCAATCAGCTAGTATACACAAACATTATACATAGTATAGAAAAACACTATTTATATAATACAATAGAAACAATATAAAGTAACTTTGAATAAGGATCGTACCTTCGCCGTCGGATGACACCAGAGAAAAGAGGGCTAGGTCAGAGTTTGTCCAGCTTTTATACTTTCTTTTTACTCACATTTTCTATTATGTGGGTAGAATGCCACAGTTATAACTTTTTAGGTACATTATAGATATTAAGCAGTGTTTTTAACATCATTCTATACTTAGATCGTTATACAACAATTTATATAAAGATGTAGACACTAGATTACATAATCCAAACAATACAAATATTAACTGTATTAACTATATTGTTTCATCAAATACCTACATATGTGGGTAGGATCCCACATTAGAGTTTGTTTAATAGGTACATCTGTGATAAAAGAGTTTAGTCTAATTCATTAATGATATTATCAGTTGCAATTACATTTAGTATATTCATTCCAACCTCTGCAATGCATTCTCATGTCTAATATCATAAGCATCATAAACAACTGACACAGTATTAATCACAATACAAACATCATCCTAAAATATCTGTGGGTACATCTATAATATAAATAATTGATTTATTAGATCTTTGAATTGTTCTGTGCCACAAGTAGGTATTTCATACAGTATAACATAACTACCAAACATAGTGCAGACACGGATGATCTTATAATCATCGTTATGATAACCAGTCAATACAATGTGATGGTTACACCGTCATCAAGCTCCGGACCACCTCTTAAACTTATAAAACAGTTCCACCAAACCTTCGTTCGGTTTTATACAACAATATATAAACTGGAAGAATCAATATTCCAAAACACATCTACATAGTAGATATCAAAATCCAACACATGGATTGTCGCCGAGCTTGCAGTCCCTTGTATCAGTATCAGTCAGATACTGATACAAGGGACTGCAAGCTCGGCGACTATTTTTGTAACAGAACCTTAAAAATAGTCGCCGAGCTTGCAGTCCCTTGTATCAGTATCTGACTGATACTGATACAAGGGACTGCAAGCTCGGCGACTATTTTTCATGAAGAGAAACATCAAAACTAATAGGATCTATCATATTTTTTTATAAAAAGATTTATTTTATTTTTTTAGCGTCAAACTGAGAATTACCAAATATTATAATTTATCGTGTGATTATGAGAAAATAATTGAATGAAACAATATAACTGCTATATTTATCTCGTACATTACAAATTACAAAAATAGTCGCCGAGCTTGCAGTCCCTTGTATCAGTATCAGACAGATACTGATACAAGGGACTGCAAGCTCGGCGACTATTTTTCATGAAGAGAAACACCAAAACTAATAGGATCTATCATATTTTTTTAACGTAAACATATACTACTATAGATACTGCAGCATCGTACGAAACCATAAATATATTGATAGAATTGAGCATTTCCAAACCGCTTCCTCCGTTTTCTCCAGTATAAAAGTCGTGTACCTATACTTCCCGGATTACTACACACGTTGTAAGAAAATTCCCTTTTTCATAAAAACAAAGAAAGCTCACAGCGCAGTCTATCTTCCATCTTCAATGAAAAATATAGGTTTAAATAAGGCATATAGTGTAGAGCGCTTTTTGGTTTACTTTTGAGTAAAGCGATCTACGCTTATTGATTATTTTTTCTTTTTTTTTTTTAATAGATACTACATAGTATTTATATTTTAATTCATATTGTTTACATTGGTAAATCATCCAATCTGTAACGCTTAAATAATAAGTATAAAATAAAAAATGATATCTTCGATTTTTATCAAAGCGCAACACACTGTAATTTATTATTGTTCCAATAAGATGGCGATATTGTTGAAAGTCTGCTCCATCATCAAATCAGTTCCAAGTTACTAAATTATTGTGTTGTCTTTCGAACTACATTCACATGCAAAATTTCATGTTCCTTTTGCGAGTACACCTACCGCCAAAAATCTTTTTACCCGTCTGTAAGGAAGGGTTATGTTTTTCGAGCGTATCTTGTGAATACGACCACTCAAAAGTAATAAAAAAAAAACTATAAAAAAACCCACCTGCACACAAAAGTTGGAAATAAGACAACATAATTATATAATTTCATGTAGTCTGAGGCACCTTATTAAGTTCATCGAGATTGATTACTGCCTCCGACTGTCACGCGTCAAAGTGATTTAGATTTATTTTCCTATATTTAGTAGTTGCTCAACTCAAACGTATCGAGCAAATCCTTTAAACTTTATAATGTTTATTATTATTTTAGTCTAAATCGTTGGTTTACTTTTATTTCTCCCTTTTAGTTATTAGTTAAATTGATTACAGTTTTGAAGATTGTATTTTTTTATTATTATTTATTTTTACTGATGAGATTAGACAAATCAATTTTTTTTCCCAGTTCAGGGGGAAGGGGAATCTTGATCCCCATGACCCTCTGGATACACCCTTGCCTGAGTGTTAAGTAGATAGTTAGTATGTAGTACATATGGGGGAAAATCCGTTTTTGGGGAGTCCGTTTCTACACAGTGAAACAGTGGTTTAGGGAGTAGGGCTGTACTAAACCTACACCTTCGGTGACCCAATAAGCTCTGGTCGAAAGCTGTTGAGGTATTTGTAGTGCAGCGTTATGCATAAGTGGATGTAGCGCCCACTCGTCACGGAGATAGTGCCGGATTATTTGTGGTACATACCTAATATTGACGATGTGGTCATCGGACTATATCTAGACTATCACAATTGCATAGCCATCAGTAACTCAGTCAGAGTGATGTGCCTATGAATGTGTATTAAGTCTCTTGCCAGCCTTTGACAATTATGAAAGTTTTGTTTTAAAAACTTACTCGTAATATTTTTGTTGCAGGGTTTTTTGATACCTTTATTAATCAATGTACGAAAAGTTAAAGTAGTCGTTATACCCAAGGAGAAATGTCTACAACTGTATAACTGGGAAGAGAAATATCTATGCATCGAACAAAATCCGTGCCTTGTAAGTACATTTTTGAATATGTTATTTATTTAAGTTATTGCTGGGGTTTGGATAGAAATTCATTTGAAAACGATTTTTTATATAAGATAATTAGATAACTGCAAATTATATATCAGGGAGAATAAATATACCTAATATACCTCGTACTATGCACCATAATGTTGTACCATGTGTGTAAAGTAGTGGAGGTAAGTACTATCATGATGCGCCGCGGTGTTACGTTTAACAGAAAGCTTCTATGAATGCGTTTGCACAAGCCGCGAACCATTGTCCCCGCCCATAATTCGCCTAAACCAATTATCCCCCTCCTTTCTCGGAAGAAACGCAATGTGAGTATTTTAGTTACTCTTTGCTTTCGATACAAGGTTCACGTCTTATATGTCTATTTTTTACGCACGAGAATATTTTATCTTATGATTCCGATTTATTCACTTCAAGGTCAACCTTGAAGTGAATAAATCGGAATATAATTCCAATAATATAATTCCGGTGGTACCTACTCAAGTAGGTACCACCGGAACGTGCTGGTTTTTATCACAAAACGGGTTTTTAAGGTATTAGATTTAAGTATTACAGTTCTGAAGTAGAAAAGTAGAGAATATATATATATATATATATAATAATAATAATAATAATGTTTATTTCAATTTCTTAGGTTAATTACAATTGTTGAATTTGAAATTTCCATTTAAGCAATTGTTTGCTTGTGTTAGGAAATTCCGCCCGTCCAAAGTTACATATTAAATTATTAACTCGGGTTACCTTAAAATGAAATAAGTGCATGTTTGCACAAGATAATTATGCATGCGTACGTGTGTATAGGTATAATATCTCCGGTGTGTGTGTGTGTGTGTGTGTGTGTGTGTGTGTGTGTGTGTGTGTGTGTGTGTGCGTGCGTGTGGTCCGCGTCTGTTATTCCGCGTGATATCTATCCCAACCACATATCTTCGATCTGGTCGTAGGTTTTGTTCTTAAGCCACCAAGTTACAATGATTTTGCAGTCTCGAGATGTTTTGGAGTAAATGCCTAGTTCCTTGTTAATGAGGTTTTAATCTCAGATGACTGTCTATCGTATTGTCTCTTAGCGAATGTGGATTTAACTGTCACCATGGGAGCCACTTTGGTCTTACGCCTACCCTTTAGTCTTTCAGGGTCAAATGTGAGGGATTTATGTTTATTAATTATAATGTTAAGAACATAACGTTTCCTAACGGACAGGTGACCCGTCACTGCGTACAGTGTTTCAGTTGGGAACCTGAGAGGTTTGAAAATTGTGACTTTCAAGAGGGCTCTCTGCGCTCTTTCTAAGTCTAATAGTTTGACTTTTGTTGCCCCTCCCCAGACTGGAATGCAGTACGCAATAACAGATTCTGCTAAAGAGACGTATATCTGCTGCAAAAGAATTTTTGGGGTAATATGGCGTAGTGTTTTAAACGTCCATATCAGCTTCCTTACTCTTTTCATAATTAGTTCAATGTGAACATGCCAAGACAAACGCTGATCTATCATTATGCCTAAATATTTTATATTCTGTACTTTTATAATTTCTGTGCAGGGGCAGCCAGATTTAGAAGTGTCCAGGCAATTGTGAATCTTAATTTTGAGGTCTTCAGGGGGCTGGGAGCAGTTGTATTTAGAGAAGCAGATAAAGTTCGTTTTGGAAGTATTAAGTGTTAAAAGATTGTCATGAAGCCAAGTTGCTATCCTGGTCAAACCACTCTCAGCGGATTGCCTGGCATTGTTCCAAGTTGAACCACT
This sequence comes from Herminia tarsipennalis, assembly GCA_945859575.2. Taxonomy (NCBI): domain Eukaryota; kingdom Metazoa; phylum Arthropoda; class Insecta; order Lepidoptera; family Erebidae; genus Herminia; species Herminia tarsipennalis. Next base: position 13,360,292 of record OX243846.2, on the reverse strand, counting down.
GAATATAACAGCGGTATCGTCTGCGTATGAGTAGATATTGCCTCCTCGAATTTTTATTTCACAGAGGGTGTTTATATAAACTAGAAACAATGTCGGGCCTAAAACACTGCCCTGACCTACTCCATAATTAACGGGTTCTTCGGAGCTAATGGAGTCACCTATTTTAACTTTTTGCTTACGTTGGCTCAGATAATCCTTCAGTTAAGCAAGAGGTGTCCCCCGGACGCCTACACTTTCCAGCCTCTTCAGAAGAATGGAGACAGAAACTGTATCAAATGCTTTTTTAAGGTCGAGGAAGACGGCGATGCATTTGTTTCCACTGTCTACTATACTAGTAATAGTAGAGACTAGTGCTAGCGCTGCGTCTTCTGTAGACAGTCCTTGTCTAAAACCAAATTGAGTGGATGATAATAATTTGTATTTATTAAGGTAGTTTATAAGCCGTGTATTTATTAGTTTTTCTATTATTTTTGATATGGATGGCAAAACCGATATTGGTCTGTAATTTTCGGGATTGATCCGGTCTCCACTCTTATGCACGGGTGTTATAACTGCTAGTTTTAGGGCGCTAGGGAATTTTGCATGTTCAAAACACAGGTTTGCCAAATGAGTTAAGAGGGGAACGATGACAGCATGAGCGGCCTTTAAGAAGCTGACTGGGATTCCATCCCAGCCTGGAGCACTATCAGATTTCAGATTCATTAGAATGTTGTGTACCTCACTATCATCTGTATTTAATAATACAAATGACGATAGTGGTGCATTAAACGATGTTTCATGGTTACGTTCGTAGCCTGCGATGGTGTTAAGACTAATTTGGTTTGCTAGAATATGTCCAATATTTGCAAAAATATTTATTAACTGTGTCTACAGATTCTTGTGTAGTTGCCTTAAGTTCTAGTAGCTCAGTATTAGGTGTTTTGTTAGGTTTGCGTTGAGTTATATAGTTGATTGTGTTCCATAACTTTTTCGGGTTTTTTTGATATTTGGCTAATTGTTCTCTTTCGTATTTTTTCCTATGTTTTTTGATTACAGAATTACAATGATTGCGGTATCTTTTATAAGTAATTTTTAGGATTTCGTTAAATGGGTCCAGCTTGAGTCTTTTTTGCAGGTTGTTTCGGTTTCGAATACAGCGTAATATGCCTAGGGTCATCCACGGTTTGATTGTTCTGTATTTCAGGGAAATAGTTTTAGTAAGTGTGTTGGCAGTAAGACATGCCTGTAGTTTAAATATTAGTTGGTCAGTGAGTTTGTTCGGGTCATTTAGGTTTAGTAGGTTTAGAAGATCACTATTTTTTAGATACTCTAGTGCATTTTCGATGTTTATAGTTGTTTTTGTACTATAAATCTTATGTATGTATTTCCGGTTGGTTAATTTATGGAATATCATGTAATGATCAGTGATGGTTGTGTTAAGGATAGCTATGCTTACTTTTTTATTTGATGGGTTAAGTTTTACAATAAAGTGGTCGAGGCAGTTTTTGCCTCTTGTTGGAAGAGAATGGCCTGGAAGCAGACCATGCATAGCTAACATGTTCAAATAATTTAATCTGTTTGAGCGATCATAAGAGAGTTCATTTTGGTTATCTATTAAATTAATATTTATGTCGCCAGTGATAATAATATTTTTATTCGATGCAATAGTTGTCAGATACTCATTAAGAGAGTTAATAAATTCGTCAGACTTCGGAGTAGAAGGTGACCGGTAAATGGCTAGAACAGTAAGGTCTGGAAAAACGTTTACTTGTAGGCACGAAGCATTTGTCAGTTTCACTTCTTTTACTGAGGATTTATGTGAGTTTTTAATATAAACTACTACGCCATTAGCTTTGTTTACATGATTGGTTGTTTGATAGGATATGTAGTTATTTAGTTGGGGTATGAGTTTTTCAGGGTTGAGTCTGCATTCGCTTAGTGTTATGAGGTCAACCTCCGTTTTTAGTGTATGTAGGTTTGCTAGTAAGTCATAGTAGTTAGAGTAGATACTGCGTATGTTCTGGGAGACGATGGTAAAGTCTGTTAATTTAATTGTAATAAGTTTAGTTAATTCATCTGGGGAACAGCTGTAGACTTGTGCAATATTAGTGTTGTCTATTTTATTCAGTATTTGAAGTGTATTATCCATTATAAGATAGTATTAAGTACGTTGTTACGTCACTGTATTTATATATGAGTGGAGGGTGTGCAGTGTAGGAGTGTGTTGGTTGAAAATTGAAAAAAATGAGTTTGGTGAATAATGTGTTGCTGAGTGATGTTCGTGGCTGTGCGTGATTACTGTGAGTGTTTAACATAGTTTCTGGGAGATTTAACAATAATTAAGTTAACTAATAGATGCAAATCTTGTAAAGTATTATATAGTCATTTTTGTTGCATGAGATTGTTAATCTGGTATTCACTTTTAATATTAATGATGGGAGAATTTTCGTTACAACAAATATTTTTCCGTAAGCAGTCCAGCAAAATTTGTATTCCTTTAGACTTTGCGAGGTCCCAAGCAAGAAAAAATAGTCTAGATCCTTTCGCAGTCAGTTGTTCAGAGACGTAAATCGGGACGTTTTCTTCTGATTTGAGTCCGAGATGTCGTGCGCAGATCTTATCCTTATGTCTTCTGTTAAATTCTTTAGTATACTTCAAAAAATCTGTTTTGAGAAGTGTAGAATCCAATTCTACAATGACGGAGGTTGTCTTATTATTGGCTCGCTTATTCTGTGTACGATAATATCGTACACAGAATAAGCGAGCCAATAATATTATATAATAATATATATTATATGTCTTTGATGTTTATTTTTTCTAGTTTATAGCCGACTGCCTCAGATAAACTTAATGTCATCATAACTAGGCTGTCTCTCGTTTCTCCCTTCACTTTTGGCACATTTTTAATCTCGAAGTTGGATTTACGATTATCCCGCTGTAGTTCTTCGATTTTGTCTTCCAGGATAACTATGTAGTCATTGTTCTTTCTTTCCTGTGCTTCAAGATGTTCAATTTTCTTTTTAAGAAATTCGTTCTGTTCTGACAGAGCAGCCATAACATTCTCGACATTATGATTTGTGGTTTTTATTTCGACTAGGGTTTTTTTTAATTCCTCGTGTTGGGTAGCCATCGTAGTTAAGATCATGGTTTTCATTTCCTCCTTGAAGGCCATAAATTCAGAATTATCGTAATCAGCTTCTTTGGCTCTTTTAGTTCGTTGTTGCATATAGGATGGAGGAGGCGTTCGTTGTTCCGTAATATCAACAATGTTTGTTTCAGATAGCGATTTATTGCTTTCGCCCAACATAATGCTGTACAATACTTTGGTGCTGGATGTGAATGTAATTGCAAATTAATATTTAGTAGGTGTGTCTGTTGCTATATACTCTCTATAAGGCGTTATAGAAATTGTGAGAGCGTGATTTGCCTCTCAGTTTTATCAGGCGCACGGGTTAATAAATAACACGAGGGTAGATAAATATTTGCAATGTCCGTGAAGTTCTTGGTTTACAAGTATTATATTTCACCAGTTCGCCGTTCTATGTTGTTGATAAATTCACTCGTCACTTATTCGCGGTTCACTGAGGGTCTGGAGTTACTTTATTAGCACACGTACACTTGACAACTATTTTTACTTATTAATTTCTGTGGAGCAAGCAAAAACACGTCGTTCTGTGTTGACAGTTACGCGGGGGGGGAGAGATATATATCTTGTCTATCTGTGTCTTCTTGTAAAATATGAGTTCTAAATGTCAACTTCGGCATCATTTAAACCGCACGGTGGTGTCATAGATACTTATACTGGTAGGTGGTGTAGTAAGCAAGTGGTCATCTAGCCAAAATATATCGTGGATTTAATTCCGAAAGTGACAACTTACGAATACTACTGCTGCTTTATTTCATGTCTTCATAAATGATGCTCCCGATATATTTTCTTCTAGTATGAGAGTTACCATATCAAACAATAGGGAGAAAAGCATTATTAATAAGTGTGTGGCGGTACCCACATATAATAAAATAAAATATAAAATAAATAGACACTTAACAGCTCAAATCCTGAATCGCAATATAGAAGTTTTCACAGCTGCTAACTGTAAATACAATTTCCCAACGTTAACCGTTGGGCCGCGGCCCGCCAGGCACGATCACCTCGCCTGGTCGGAGGATCCTATTTGTGTTGGAGGGACATAACGCCTCGCCCTCCACAGTGGTGACCCCGACGTGATTGGAAGCAGCCTTCTTCATCATCAGCAGCAGCATCGTCATCGCCACACTCACCGTCACTCCCACAGATATGAGCGGTAATCAAGTCACAGCCAGCCAGCATCCGGCCTCTACTGGTATCACATGCCTGCAGCGAACGCTCCAGCCTGATATCCCTACGGCCTCTCCAGCGTCTAGGCACAGCACACTGCACCTACGGTACTACGCAGCAGCCAGCCACTACGCAGCACCGCAGCACCGCACACCGCAGCTACTACCCGACTCACTGGAACTAGCGGCATTCAGTTCCGACTTACTGGGACTAGCGGAATCAAGTTCCGACTCACTGGAACCACTCTCCACTGGCACTGGCACGCTCCTCAAGAAGCAACGGCAGCTGACTCATAAAAAAAAAACGATCAATCAACCTCCGGTCTCGGAGGGGAGTGATGTGGCGGTACCCACATATAATAATATAAAATAAATTGACACTTGACAGCTCGCGTTAAATCCTGAATCGCGATATAGAAGTTTTCACAGCTGCTAGCTATAAATACAAGTTCCCTACGTTAACCGTTGAACCGCGGCCTGCCAGGCATGATCACGTCGCCTGGTCGGAGGATCCTCCCTTTGTGTTGGAATGACTTAACGCCTTGCCCTCCACCAGTGTTTCTTATTTCAATTCTAAGTAGTTCTCAATGGTATGCAGTTGAATTAACAGGTGCTTATGTTAAATATTGACTTCATAATAATGAATAACAGATTCAGTACCATATTAAAAAAAATCGAATAAACAGGCATTAACTAATCGTTAAAATAAGCGATGACTCGGGTGTACGGTGACATTTTGTCATGACACATTCATCGACCTTTCAAAGCAGAAGCTGTTAGCAGAAACATATTTATTTTAAGTTTCAAAATATTTGACTACTAAAATGTGATTTTATATGCGTTGCGCACCGCCTCGAGTGCTCACTCTTTCACACAGGCACTATCTCATCTCTTTACGTATTGGTTCTACTGTTATTTTATTCATATTCATTTATTGGTTGCAATTACAGGTACATTATAAAAATATATTTTAATGGTGTTAAGTAAATGCATTGTTCTCAATGTCCAGCCTGTTAGGGCATGCAACTGGATATTTTTACAATTTTATAAATTATCTAGCAGAGTATGTGTTATAAAATAATAATTAAGATTAAAATGTCAAGAAACGTGCACATAATATAACAGGAAAAAAATAAAAATAAAATTATATAAGCCATTGTAAATATTAAAAAAAAAAATTAAATTGAATTAACATACAAATCGGAAGTTCAAGTTTTGCCAAAATATATAATATTTTATGAATATTATTATTAAATTATTTATATATTACTATAATCATCTTGAAAGTACTTCATTGTGGTATAATATACTTTGTTTTTTAGAAACCCAAACATTTTTTACTTACTACAAGACTTATTTTATCAATGCCATTAATCATTTTTTGAAATAATTTTTAGATGGCGTTATTTATATTCTTATTTTTTCTGAAACCGTATTGCTCTTCTACGAGTATATTATTTTGTTCCAAGAATGAATAAATATAATTGTATAGGATTTTTGCTATTATTTTTTAAAATATTTGAAGTAGAGAGATAGGTCTGTAGTTTCTAGGGTCATGTTTCTTGCCTTTTTTGTATAGTGGTTTTATAACAGATAGTTTTAATCTGTCTGGAAATACACCGTCTTCTATACACAAGTTTATTATATAACTTAGTATCGGCGCAATAGTGCCGGAAACTAATTTAATCATATTAGTTTTGAGGTCATCATAGCCTACGCTGTTTGTATTATTTAATAAGTAGTGGGATTTATAAAAATAGAATTAGGGTAATGGTCAAATTTTGGTTGGTTACTGTTAGAGGTACATGAGAGTGATTCAATTTCGTCAATAAAGAAAGTAATAAAAAAATTGCTTTATGTTGTGGATCAGTAATAGTTAAATATATCAATTCTTTGTAATCCTTTAATGAGTTTGTTATTCTTAGATCTATTTATTATTTGCCATGAGGCTTTGCTTTTATTTTTTAGTTATTTATGAATTATTGTTTTGTGATTTTTGAGTTAAGTGGATAATAGTTTTAAGCCGTTTAGCGTATTTTTTTGTACTGATTTTTATTATTTGATTTTGGAGTTCTCCGGAGAGTCCATAGCATTTGCCTTTTACGTTTACAACATAGTTTTATACCTTTACTGATCCATTTGCGCCTCTTAGAAGTACACACTTTTATTTTCCTAAAGAGGAAACACAAATCATAAAATAATTAAAAAGTATCATGAAATTTGTTAAACGCATTGTTAGGGTCATTGATTTCAAGTTCATGGATTTCATTAAATGTAAAGCTTTTTATACAGGAAATAAATTTTGAAACGTTTGTGTGTGAATAGTCACGCTTAAATACATACCAGTGAGGTAGGACACTAGTTTTTGTAACTGGGCAATGCAGCAATAAAGCAGAATGGTCTGAAATTGCTAGTTCAATAATTTCACATTTACCGTTGCACTATATTTAATATAATTATACAATATCATTTCATTAGCGATACACATGGTTGACGCACGGCTTCGAATGCTCGCTCTCTCCCACACACACTACTTTTCTCTTTCGCACAGACACTATCACGTGTCTTGTGCCTTCTACTGTCTGTTTTCAGGTTAGTTCAGAGACCGTTAGTACTAGAAAGCTGTAATTTGGCATGGATATACATTTAAGTTACGCCGATCGAGTGGTAAAATGAAATCTTGAAGAAAAAAACGTTCCTCACCTACCCCATCGTGCGGGGTGTTGTTGGATAGGTATTTTAAAAATATTTAGGGATAGTGAATATTAGTTTTCGATTTATTGATTATTTATCTATCCGTTTGTAAAATAATAAATTTTAAGGTGCAAATTTTTGTTGGAGTCAAGTGTCCTCGCTCTCCCCCCGCCAGCTAAATGTACCATGTAACCCAGTAGTATATACACACATCAACAAAGTATATGAATATTCCGTATTTTGTTGATTATAAAAAAAACTAAAAGTATTTTGTTACGAAATCTAGGTATGGTAAGAATCAGAATTTTATGATCTATAATTAAAAATAAAATTATTAATAACGTTGTTTTATAAAATTTGAAAATTTAATGATAATAAAAAAAATATTTTTTCTGTTGCCCAACATCCAACAGTATAGAAAAATAGTGATGTACACTCTACCAATACTAGAAATAGGCATAAATTGTGTGTTCCTTACCATTGTCTGCAAAAGGTTCACAGCTCATTTAAGGGACTAGTATCGTGCGTTTTTACAATAAGCTGCCTGTTCATATCCATTTGATTTAGAATATTAAGAAAACTTATTAATGTATAGATGATTATTTAAATGACAAAACCCCATAGTCGTAATCGTAATGGTAAACACAGTAGATATGATATATATCGAATTTTTAAACTTTTAAATTGTATGTTGTTTTCTTAATATATATTTTTTTAAATTTGGTCGTAGTCGTAGAAAAGAAAAATAAATGAAATAACGGCAACTAGCAATATTATTTCATTAAATTATTTTAGGTTAGTTTCGTTTAAATGAACGAGTTACAAAAGAAAAACGGTTGTTATTTCGGGATGCTCGTACAAGAGCTAAAACCAATGGGTTCCGTTTTTGTTGGCTCCGTAATGGAACGATACTTATCAAAAAAGACGAAAACAGCGCAAATAATCGATACCCGGCCATACGCATTCAGTCCATTGCAGATCTGGATAAGCATATTGGAAATTCTTCTACAACTGAAGTACAGGACAACACTCGATAAAAAACTGTATGTCATCTTATCTTTTAGTCAGCTGACTTGTATTATACACTTTAATTACCCCTGGCCAGCATTGAATTTCTTAACTCAATTTCTTTTAACTTTACATACCCATTATACATTATTCATATGCAATGTACCGTTTTTCCATAAAATATTGTTAAACAATCACAACAAACACACAATACACAACACACATACTATATTACACTCAATCCGTTTACTTGAAATAAAATTCTCCCATTATAGAATGGCAATTAACTTAATAATTTCAATCTATCATAATTACTTAAATAAACAATATTACATTGTGTTGAAACATATTAATTCTTATCCAACCTTATCGCCTTAATTTTAAATGGAAGGTTCGAACTTTGTTCCTTGATGAATCAGCTGAATCATCACAAGATTAGTGACTTTTATGATATAATATGATATTTATTATGGATATAATGTATGTATTTTTTTAGTATGTATACTATTGTATAGTTATATTGTTTTTCAGTATTTATTTTATATTCTCTTCTAGCTATTTTGATTTGAGTGTTATGAAGGATAATGTGAGGATAATCATATCCATTTTGTTTACTGCACCTACACCTTTGGGTGATATAGATGTATAATAAAAGACTGGCAGATAATGCTTTTAGCATTCTGTCAGTCTGCCTTTGTGCATAAAGTTTTAATTAAAATAAATTCTAAAATTGTTCGCAATCATAGAAATCTTAATCCTTAAACCGGCTTAAGAATAGTACCACCCCATCTCTACCCGTGGGTGTCGTCAAGGCGACTAAGGGATTTTACACCGGAGGACGGGCTGCAGCGTCCTCTGCGCATTTAAAGCCTTACTGCGATCGCCAACCCGCTCGCCAAGCGTGGCGATTATGGCAATTACCCCCAGGATCTACATACTAGTAGGTTCTACTGGGGAGACCCGTGCCCAGCAGTGGGCCATCATATGGGTTGATATGTAAACATCACATACAATTATATCAGAACAATAGTATTAGGTACAGTTTCGGCATTATATTGTTACACATCATTAGAATTATATAAATTACAAAAAAATAAACATAAAATAAGAATTCAATAACAATCATACAATGCCCAAAGTACAATATTCATAGGTAGTCCAATATATTTGAGTGATTTTAACTTATTTGAATCTGTAATGGAAGATGTGCTTAAAAGGGTAAGTTACGGTAATAAGCATACAGTAGTGTGTGGCGATTTCAATGTAAATTTACTTGAACATCTTTGTCTACCAGATTAGTTAACCTATTTAAATCATTTAATTTACTGTACTTATTTAATAAACCAACAAGAATTACATCACATTCTGCTACTTGCTTAGATAATATATTCTGCAACTGTAGTTATTTTAATGAGGTAATATTGATTAGTGATTTAACATCAGATCACTGTGGGCAGAAAGTCACTTTTCCCTCACACAATAGATAAGATCACATGTAGGCCAATGAGAAGGGTTCGCTTAGAAAAATTCAATTCTAACGTTTCTGCTAACATTACCAGTTTAGATTTCAGCCACTCTGATCCGAACTATCTTTACTCCTCAGTGTTTAATATAATCAAAAGTGAATACAATAATATATTTAAATGAAAAATTTTTTATAAGAATTCTAAACTTAGCTTTTGTGATTGGGCAACTACCGGCATTTATAAAAGTAGAGCTAAGTTATACGAGTTATATGGTATGAAACAATTTAATTTTGACCAAAACTTTATTCAGTATGTGAGAAACTATTCAAAAACTTTTAAAAAAGCTTGTGCATGTGTTAAAGCTTTATATATTAGTAGAAATAATAAAAAATCTGATAATAAAATAAATGCCACTAGGAATATTATTAATTCGGAAAACGGACGGGAAAAGCCTCGGGATAAAAGCTTTGAATTATTAATTAACAATAAGACTGTTACTGATAATTTAGACCTAGCACAAACCTTCAATGATTTCTTTGCTGACATACCACTTACCGCAACCAGCTACTTGAACGCTTGCCCAGATAAAGCCGAATCACTCTTGAGAGATAATGTGGATGAATGCAATGTACCATTTGCTTTTAAATATAAACACCCCAGTGAAATAATTAAAATATTCAAGTCACTCAATTTAAAAAAATCTGCTGATTTATGGGGTATTTCAGTAAAATTAATTCACAGTATAATTACTGGCATAGCGCCACAGTTATCTATAATTTTTAATCAATGTGTGGATGTTTCCTGATCTGATGAAACATAGTAAAGTAATACCATTATTTAAATCCGGATCAAAGAATGACCCTAGTAATTTTAGACCAATATCCATTTTGCCAGCTATTAGTAAATTTTTTGAAAAGGCCATACTTATGCAGTTAGAATCACACTTTAATTTTAATAATCTACTGCATCACGATTAATATGGTTTTACAAAGGGTCGCTCTACAATTGATGCAGGTATTAAGCTACTGAAACATATTTTTAGTGCCTGGGAAAATTCACAGGATACCATTGGAGTGTTCTGTGATGTTTATAAAGCTTTTGATTGTGTGGCGCATAGGACACCTCACCTGAAACTTAAGCATTACGGTATTAAAGGTACAGCGCTAGATCTACTTGCCTCTTACCTGAGTGGAAGAATTCAATATGTTGATATAGGCGGAGTGAGGTCGTCTGGATCGCCAATTAGTATGGGCTTGCCTCAGGGGACGCTACTCGGTCCCTTTTTATTTTTGGTATATATTAATGATTTACCATTTTATATTAATAACTTTTGTGACATCATTCTATTTGCTGATGACACTTCTCTAATTTTTAAAATTGATCGTAAACTAGAAAATTTTGAGAAAATAAATAGAACACTCGCACTAGTTCAAGATTGGTTTACAACGAACAACCTACTTCTAAATCCCAAAAAAACTAAATGTATTAAGTTTAGTTTGCCAAATGTGAAAAGTACTAATACGAGTATAATTTTAAATAATGAGGTAATTAGCTTTGTCGACTCAACAGTTTTTTTGGGAATTACATTAGACAATAGGTTACAGTGGGGCACCCAAATATCATGTCTCGCAGGAAAACTAAGTTCTGCAGCGTATGCTTTTAGCAAAGTTAGACAGCTTACGAACGTAGAAACAGCTCGACTAGTATATTTTGGTTATTTTCACAGCGTCATGTCCTACGGCATATTGCTTTGGGGCAAGGCGGCTGATATACAAACTATTTCTATTCTTCAAAAACGTGCAGTGCGTGCGATATATCAACTAGCAGCACGAGATAGGCATTATGACAGTTGCATCACAATATATATATGCAAACGTTATGTTTGTAAAACAAAACTTACATTTATATAACAAAAATAGTGATATTCACTCTGTGAATACAAGAAATAAGCACAAATTGGTAGGTCAATATCATAGGCTTCATAAAACTCATAACTCATTCATTGGACTAGGTGTTAAATTTTTCAATAAAATCCCAGTCAGCATATCGAGTCTACCAGTAAATAAATTTAAGAATGTAGTCAAGAGACATCTTATACAAAGAGCTTACTATTCAATCGATGATTATTTAACTGATAAAGATAAATGGGTGTAGTTCGTTGCTCCCTATTAATGTATTTTGTTGTATAGTTTATTGCATTTTACTAGGTGAATATTGTTGTCACAGTTTGATAATGTTACTTAAGTACTAGTTAAGAAAACGGTTTACTTTTGTAAGTAACTTTATTCTGCGTGATAAATTATGGCAAGAGCAATTTGAAAAGAGTGGTCACGAGTTTTTATTGCCTGTTCTTTTCTCGGGCTTTACCTATTGTTTGCGAACAGGCATTACCAGTAAATGTAGAATCGACTTTTCACAAGTGTAGTATTTTGCTTAATAAATCATTAAAAAAAAAGGTTTTATAACATATATCGGGCATGTCAGTTTATAATTCATCAACTACTATACTATAAATGGTGAGTTTAATATCAACAGGAAGTTTATTGTAAAGTTTAATTGACCTTTAATGCGCACTGCCCTGTTTCCGCCTAGTGCTCTCACAGTAAAAAACAGTGGGCAGGATTTTTGATCTATACGCACCATAGTTCTTATAGCCCTTTTCTGAGAGATAATGGTTTTCTTTTGCATGTTGTAGTCGTAGCTTCCACCCCAGAAGAAGATGCTGTATCTCAGTTTCCATTCGACTAAAGTGTTGAATTTTGAGTGGCTCAATGCCTACTACATCTCTCAAACTCCTTAGTAAATAGCAAGCAGAGTTAAAACTTGCTTCGATGCTATATAATTCACATTTTCAAATAAGCAGACAATCTAAATGTATTCCTAAGAATTTGGCCGTATCTACTGTAACTGCATTGTCAGTAAGTGTAAAGAGTAGGAAATCAGTGTTTTTTGCTGTCGTCTTAAAAATAATTATATTAGTTTTATTGGTGTTGATTTTCAGGCAATTTGTTGTGAAAAAAATTAAGACTTCGTTGACCTCTCATTTAGGTTATCTATGTTGCCGGCTAATACAGTGGCATTTGTATCATCAGCATACACAGTCAACTATGTATGCTCTGGGAATCTTATAGTACTACACGTTAAGTCATTCGAGTAAATGATAAAGAATATGGAACCAAGTATAGAGCCATTTAGAGCCCAGTAGTCAAAAGCCTTGAGTTGTATTTTTGGCTTTCATCTACAGTGGGTCGCGTGAGTAGTATACTGGCTAAGATTCAAACTCGCGATCTCATGATTGCGAATCCGCGCACATAATTGTAACAGGGCGTAATAAATAAATTACTTACTTTTTATTTTTATTTATTATTGTGACTATAGTAGTAGAGATAGGTTCTTAGTAGTGTAAAAATATAAAAGGTACAAACCTTTTATATTTTTACACTACTAAGAACCTATTTACGTACAAGCTCATTAATTTTTGTTTGTTGTATTTAACTATTACAGCAACAAGTAAGCTCTTGCTATAGATATATTAAGTACCTGCTTCTTTTTATTAATCATGTCAATATTATTTCAGACGGAAACATATGGTGCATTGTGTCCCGTAAGTATATTTTATTATTAGCCGTTCTCCTAGGCATAATTTTTTTTATTTTATTTTGTATACATAACTAGCAATGTGGGTTAGGTTCCATATTATTAGCAATCTCGTTAATCCCTCCAACTGAGCTCAAAGACTTGTGTTAGGAGTGGGTTCACATCGGGAGTATAATAGGTAGAATTTGAATCCGCGAACTCAAGATTGCGAGATCGATGCATTAGCTATTAGGCTACCGCCGTTCGCGTTAATGTGATAATGTCGTAGTCGGATCGTAGAATTAAATATTTCGTGATGTGGCCAACCATATCATTAAACAGTCACACATCAGGACGTGGTTTGACCAGATCGATTAATACTCAACAGTTAATGATATGAATATCCAAATGCACGGCTACTTCATGATGTGGTCAAGGTTTACCGAACATATCGTAAAATAATGCCACCTATTAGGTTTGACAATGGTAGTGCATCATGGCAACGGACGATTAATACGAAAATAAAAAAACAAACAATAACGATAAAATGTGAGTAAGTGCAGTAAGAAGTGACTAAGACGCTGCGCTAAGCTATGGGATTTTTATAAATGTTACTCAAAAAAAGAGAACAACGTGAAAAAACCATGGAGTTCGGAACTCATTTTACAGATTTGGATTTTTTTCTTACATCATTATTCGTTAGTTTATGTTTTAAATAAAAGCTATACATATAACATGTTAATGTTTTCGATATTAATTCATCATCATCATCATCATCAGCCTATCGCAGTCCACTGCTGGACATAGGCCTCTCCAATTGCACGCCACTGTGTTCTATCTTCGGCTTCTCGCATCCAGCTCCTGCCAGCCGTTTTGCGTATATCATCACTCCACCTGGCTTGAGGGCGTCCTACACTACGTTTGCCAAGCCGCGGTCTCCACTCAAGAACTCGTTTACCCCAACGATTGTCGGTTCTTCGGCTAATATGGCCAGCCCACATTGCCCACCGGATTAGCAAGTTGAACTGGCAGTGGGCTGGCCATATTAGCCGAAGAACCGATATTAATTGATCTACATTAATTAATATAGAAAACATTGCCAATCTCTCTCCGGTCGTATCGGATTTCCGTCCCATCGAGCTATTAGAGTCAAGTGTGAGTAGAGTGTGAACTTGTGCCTGCACATAGGTACACTTGTACACTATAATATCTCCTGCGTAGTTGTCTAGTCTCCGATGAGATTGGCCGCCGCAACCGATACTGTTTAGGAGACCATTACTATGGAAACGAATATATATTTAATATAATAATAGTATAATATTTTTACGTTTATACAGACTTTAATAATAAAACAACCAATTCGTATAGATCCTTAGTATTAGAAAGTTGATTTTAGATAAACCTCGTTAATTAAAGTACTCACAGGAACAATATATATATTTTTTTTCAATATTGAGGATTTTTATTATTTCTTTACTTACATTAATGATATGATGATGATATTGCCAAACGTGGATGAACATGTCATTAAAACTTGACGCATAAACGATATGTCAGTTTTAGTTGGGCATATCATGAAAATCATGAAATACTATCATTTCATGATATTATGGTTGGCCATATCACGAAATGTAGCGGCGGTAGAGGTAAGTAATGGCTAAGGCATTGGACTAACATTCGTGACCTCTGTGGCGCGGTGAGAGTGTATCAGACTGCTACGCAAGAGGTCGTGGGTTCGATTCCCACCAAGAATAAAACTTTATGTGATGAGCACGATGGCTTAGTCTGTGTCTGGGTGTTATTTATCTATAATATGTATGTATTTAGAAATATATAAGTATGTTTATCAGTTGTCTGGTTTCCATAGTACAAGCTCTACTTTTTGGGATCAGATAGCGTTGTGTGAGTTGTCCCAAGACATTATTATTATTATTATTATTACTACCGACGTGAACCCACTCCTAATATTGAGCTTAATTGAGCTTAGCTGGAGAGGTTAACAGAATTGCTAGCTATGTGGGACCCACAATCCCACTACTAGTTATCTTAAAGAAAAAGAAAGAAAGAAATGTTTACTTCTACGATCCGACTACGACAATACGTTTCTATACAAAAGTCTCCTACCAACAAACTATCTAGGAACTTGAGAATTCCAGTTTATTTCTTAGGTAAAACGCCTAGACTTCGAGATTTATTCAGTCAGTGAGTAAATGGAATATGTGGGTAAATAATAAAAAAAAAAAATGTGGCACTCAGGGACTGCCGCGGTAAAGCTATTGCATAGCATTTTTACCAAATTAAGCAATTAAAAAAAAAAAAAAAATTATAAAAAACAATGTTTTTAATTTTTTTTTCTTTAATTTTTTTTTTAATTTAAAAAAAAGTCATAAAAAGTTCTGCTATTCATCGATAGATGGCAAAACCAAAAAGTATCATCGCTGTGCCCGTCGGAGTGGGGAGCGTGAGGTTTTTTCGTTACGGAATTTCTGGATTCGGTCCCCGCGCTCAAGGCCCGCGATAGAAGCTATGCAATAGCTTAAAAATTATAAAAATGAAAAAAAAACCGCCCGCACAAAGATATGGAAACAAGATCCCCTACATAATTATATAATTTCATCCAGTCGTAGGCATTTATGAATCTCGATGAACTTAGTAAAGTGCCTCCGACTGTATGAAATTAAATTGCCGTGACCCTTCCTTACAGTCGGGTAAATATGTTACCGTCAAAGTGATTAATTTGGTTATTCTATACAATCACTAGGCCTTATGCATATCTAATAGGTACCCATTTTAGGCTAAGTAATTTTGCGGCTTGAATCAGCCCGACTTTTAGTGGTACTTTTATTTGTGACGCCCCAATGGAACCACCATTGGGGCGTCACAAATAGATCCGTTGGGGCGGAGAAGCCTCCTCTTTTGCACAGTGTTACGTACTCGTAAGGGAGAAGAGGTTGCACATGCTGCAACGCCGGAGAAATATTCTTATGATCTGGCCTGGCCGATAAAGTTTGATTTATATCAATTTGACAGTTCATCGTCATCGGATATGCTAAGACAACTATGTATAAGTTACTTACTTTGCCAACCAGTGTCCCTAATGGATACTGGTAAAGCTAAGCTAAGTAAGTAACTTACTTGACGTTTACTGATTGATAGAATGTAAGAACTTTAACTGAATATTGACTGTATTGACTGTCGCTATTAATGTAAACACCCTAATATTGTTATAACCCTGAATACGTTTATAATCATGGCAACAAAATGTAATGTAACCCTGGAGTTTACCTCTTTACAATAAACTACTGTTCTCCTACGTGTGTGTTGGCTATTACAATAAAATATAGCTAATCCGCAAGCTTTAAGCTATCTCTAAGTACCTACCCATATCTACCAAACTTCATATATGGATCGACCTATTAGTGCAGAGCATAATGGCAATATGTACGAGTATACCTCCTATGTGAGTTGTTATATTCCCAAAAACGCAATTTTAAAATCGTTATGATGTAGAACATTTTTGTACAATGTGTCAACAACAACATGATCATATCATCAACATTTTTAGGTATCGGGTTGGACGAAAATATGACGTGGAAAGTACACATTGAAAACTTAATTAAAAAACTAAACCAATATTATTTTGTTCTTCATAATTTAAACAAGGTTGCAAATCGTGAAACTGTTCTTTCTGCATATCACGCTTATGTCTCTAGTACACTCAGATATGGTATTATTTTCTGGGGCAATTCCTCAGAAAAAGAAATTGCATTCAAAACGTAAAAGAAGTGTCTTAGAGCAGTATGCGGGATTAAAACGACAGATAGTTGCAAACTATATTTTATAAGTTTAAAATTTTTAACTCTTCCATCGCTTCATGTTTATGAAGTGGCTATATTTGTCAAAGTTAACTTTAATCGTTTCGAAACTCTTACAAATAGACGTCATCAGGGTACACTACGTCTGCAACAACATCAAACTGCACTTTTTTCTAAGAGTTTCCTAGGTCCTAAAATCTACAACAAATTGCCAAAATGTATTAAGTGTCTAGACAACCTTAATCGTTTCAAGACAGCATATAAAGCGTGCTACTCAATAGATTTTTTAAATGATTAATAATCCCGACATTCGCTTTGTTTTTGGTGTAATAACATGTTAAGTTGATTTTCTTATTAATTATGTAATGTTTTTTTTTCTTTTTTTTAGTTTTATTATTGACATGTTTGATTTTAAATTGATCTTATTGAATTATTGATGTTATTTTTTAATTGTTTTTCTATATTATTCTATTACCTTTAGTGACTTTACTTTTTTTATTTTTATATAATTTACATTTTTTTTTGTTTTCAACATATTTGTACGCCTTACATAGGCGAAACATAGTGAGACGATTGTATTTTAATGTTATAACCATGTACCTATGTTCCACAAATAAATTTATTTGATTTATTATTTGATTTGATTTGATTTTTTACTAATATATGCAATATGCATAATAATTTCAGTACATTAAAGCCATTATGCATATTTATTAAATAAGAATCCATGATCGTAACATTATAAGTTTTTCACAACAACGTAATTATTTAACATCGTAATTAGTGAAAAAATTTATTGCACTACCTGTTTTTTTTTACGAAAGTAATCTGTTATTTTTCTAGCAATAAATACATAAATTTTAGAAAATATCAAATACTTAACTCTCAGTGCATACACTATTCCCAGTATCTTACCTAGGTGCCTGTTGAATGTAATTAATTAATTTAAACATTTTAAAACCAAAGTAAATAAGTTACTGTCAAAGAAATATTATTGAGAAAAAAATGAAAAAAAAATGAAAAAGACAATTGAAAAAAATACAAAAAGACACCAGCCTCGATCCTGGGACCTCGTCGTCAACGACCGCCAGCTTACCCTCGAGACCATTTTCGCTCCCCATAGACGATAGCGTAATGGTTTATAATGTAGGTTACATTTTCATAAAGATATGTCAAGTAGTTATTGTTATATAGCGATAAATAGGTACAGACATTATCCGTCACTGCTTAGCTCCAATGAGAAATAGAGTGATAATTTATATCCTACATGCTAATCCAGCCTTATGAAAACACGCATGCAAAATTGCAACCGAATCCGTCCGGATTTTTTCGAACATTTCCCAATTTTTTTTTCTACTATGTTCGCCTATGTACAGACAAGTGAAATGATCAATTTCATTATATGTATTTATTATACGGGAATTAACGTGCATTGTTTACCTTAAAATTGCTTGCCGTTTCGACCAGGTTGCACCGGCCGTGGTCACAAGCGGACTGTCGTAGCGATGTTAAGACTCCGTTAAACGTTAGGGTCACTGCACACTACATTGATTGTGTCCACGTTAACCGACTGCGAACTTGCGTTGCATGATTATAAATAGTTTAAATGTTAGTTCATTATAAGTATTTATATCTAACACAACACACATAGTTGACAGATTTACTAATTAAGAAATAGAATAGAAATTCCCACTAATATCTTTGATACCATACGAATAATAGGCATATAGGCATCCGCAGGGATATTAGTGGGAATGTGTCTGTACCTATTTATCGCTTTAATGTACTGAAATTATTATGCATATGCCTATTATTAGTACATTAATCGGGTGGTATCAATATTATTGGAAGGAACTTCTATTATATTCTATTTTTTTGTAATCATCATTTGTGCGATTCTAATAAATGTATGGGCAGTAATTATTTCTCAGAAAATAAAAGTAAAAGAAAGTTGTGGAATAGATATTCCTACCTATAAATGCTTGGTTATTTGTATTTATAGAAAACCCAATTCTCGTTTTTCTCTATTTTTTGAAAATATAAATATTCTTTTTCTACATAAACTTACTGAAAAGAAAAACAAATTATCCCATGCTGTGACTTTAACGTGGACATATTGAAAAACAGCAAAAGTTCCGAAGATCTAATAAACCTCACACACAACTACAAACTCCACATAGATAAACCTACACGTCAACGGGCTTGTATAGACCAGATCATTAATAATATTAAAGACTCTATTGGTTCAGTACCTGAATATAATCTATCAGATCATAATACATGCCAAACGTTAAGTTTTAAAACTTTAAAAAGAGAGGGTATAAAGAAACCTATTTTCATAACTAGGCGAAATTATAGCATAGATCATCAAATTAAATTTAGAAATGCATTGCAATCGCTCTCATGGAGTGATGTTTTTGTGAAAGATCTGAACTCAGGTTTACCAACTTTTATGATATGTTTTGCATGCTTTATGACCTTTGCTTCCCAAGTCAAGCTATATAAACTTAAACCAAATAAATATGCACCAAATTGGTTAACTAAAGGAATTAAAGCACGAAGTAAAATTAAAAGAAATTTGAGATACACCTATTACGCTAACAAAAGTAGTAAAAATAAAAATAAATATATGTTAAATACACAAAGCTGCTAAAAGCTTGTATAACCTGCGCAAAAAGGAATGTAAATAGCAAACTAATGCAACAATCTAAAAATATATGCAAAACCACATGGGATATCATAAAAAACCACGAATATGAAAATAAAAATAACTCCTAAATTGATTGGATAAATAATAAGGATTGAAAAATCACAGAACCATTACAGATTGCCAACAAATTTAACTCTTTTTTCACAAATGCAGCTAATAATGCTCAAGTTAATAAAATAAATAACCAGTTTAAAAAAAAATATCGATTTCGTTGTACCTAGTATATTTTTATGCCCATGTACGGTAAATGAAATTTTACATACAATTAAATCGTTAAACAACACTAATTCAGTAGGCTATGACTCAGTTAAAACAAATATTGTGAAATGTTGTGCGGATATTATTGCGCCTTTTTTTTTTTATGGCCGTAAAAAATGCCTAACGCACACCTCCAGCACCCGGGGCAGACGCTGGAGGTAGTGTGGGACCTGCCCTCACTAAAAAATCGGCCGTGTACCTGCTCGCCGCCATCACGGATAGGCCGCCAGGACTTGATATATCTTCGGCGACCCACCCAGCGGCATAGCCCCATCGGGCATTCCTGCTCCTGCGGCGTCCTGGGTACACACAGAACGCCGCCATCGCGGAAAGCCGTAAGCGTGGGAAACTTCCCCGTCCATCACGCCCACAGCCCCACACCCACAGTCACGCACACAGACTCTATTGGTTCAGTACCTGAATATAATCTATCAGATCATAATACATGCCAAACGTTAAGTTTTAAAACTTTAAAAAGAGAGGGTATAAAGAAACCTATTTTCATAACTAGGCGAAATTATAGCATAGATCATCAAATTAAATTTAGAAATGCATTGCAATCGCCCTCATGGAGTGATGTTTTTGTGAAAGATCTGAACTCAGGTTTACCAACTTTTATGATATGTTTTGCATGCTTTATGACCTTTGCTTCCCAAGTCAAGCTATATAAACTTAAACCAAATAAATATGCACCAAATTGGTTAACTAAAGGAATTAAAGCACGAAGTAAAATTAAAAGAAATTTGAGATACACCTATTACGCTAACAAAAGTAGTAAAAATAAAAATAAATATATGTTAAATACACAAAGCTGCTAAAAGCTTGTATAACCTGCGCAAAAAGGAATGTAAATAGCAAACTAATGCAACAATCTAAAAATATATGCAAAACCACATGGGATATCATAAAAAACCACGAATATGAAAATAAAAATAACTCCTAAATTGATTGGATAAATAATAAGGATTGAAAAATCACAGAACCATTACAGATTGCCAACAAATTTAACTCTTTTTTCACAAATGCAGCTAATAATGCTCAAGTTAATAAAATAAATAACCAGTTTAAAAAAAAATATCGATTTCGTTGTACCTAGTATATTTTTATGCCCATGTACGGTAAATGAAATTTTACATACAATTAAATCGTTAAACAACACCAATTCAGTAGGCTATGACTCAGTTAAAACAAATATTGTGAAATGTTGTGCGGATATTATTGCGCCTTTTTTTTTTTTTATGGCCGTAAAAAATGCCTAACGCACACCTCCAGCACCCGGGGCAGACGCTGGAGGTAGTGTGGGACCTGCCCTCACTAAAAAATCGGCCGTGTACCTGCTCGCCGCCATCACGGATAGGCCGCCAGGACTTGATATATCTTCGGCGACCCACCCAGCGGCATAGCCCCATCGGGCATTCCTGCTCCTGCGGCGTCCTGGGTACACACAGAACGCCGCCATCGCGGAAAGCCGTAAGCGTGGGAAACTTCCCCGTCCATCACGCCCACAGCCCCACCAAACGACGTCACGCGCGATTGCGCTTCGACGTCGCCCGGTTCGCCGGCGACGGGGCAGACTAGCCCCGCCGCCTCCCCCCACGAGATGAAGTATTCGCAGGAGGATGCGACCGCGTCCTGGACTCCCTACCGCGGTACGCATCCGGTACCCCTATCACTGGCGAGGAGCGAGCATGGCTAAGGAGTCCGTTAGGTGGAGGGTGTAGAGGCATGGGAAGGCGCCTCGTCCCCACCCTCCTCCATCCGCACCGGAGCCTGGGTGCAGGGGTCCGTCCCCGAGGGCGGCCTGGCAGCCTTGGGGGGCTTGGCAGCCCTGGGGGGCTTGCAGCCCGCCCTTCCCATCATGTGGTTGGCGGGCAGGTTGCTCGCCGCGCACACGGGGCAATGGGGAGCGGCGGAACACGCCGCTGCCGAATGCCCCGGTTGACCGCAGCGGAAACAGAGTCCGCTGCAGTCGAAGCTGCTGGTGCATTGAGGCCGTAGATGCCCCGCGCCCATGCACCGGTAGCACCTTGCGGGCCTCGCCTCGAGGATGGTAATCCTCGCGGCAGAGAAACCCACGAGGAGCCGGCCCGCCTCTGCTAACATTTTAGCCGCTGCGACGGGGCAACGCGCCCACACCGCACCAACTCCGCCGGGGCCGGGACGAATCGCACCGACTCTCACGGTTCCGGGAGAGCATTGAGTCTTCAGCTCAATTGCCTCCCGGACAGCCTCGGACGTGACTGAGTCGTCCAGGCCAGAGACGCGCAACTCTGCGCACTTTGTCGGCCTGGTGACCCTCACGCCCTCCTCGCCCTCCGCGAGACGCCTCAGCGTTTCCGCCACTAGATCAGCCTTCCTTGGGCCCTCCGTCCCCGGAACCTCGAGGAGCCGGGCCCCGGTTTGTGAGCGGCGGAAGCTCACCTCCACGCCCCCAGCTGCCAAAAGAGCGGCCTTCGCCCCACTAAAGAGGCTGGCGTATGTTACGCCCCTACTCTCCGCCTCGGGCGTCACCGTCACAAGGACGGCGGCCGTTTTTGGCGGAGACAGCTTAGGCCTCTTTTTGCCTCCTTCTTTCGCCGGAGCGACCTCCTGCACAGAGGAGGCGGCAGCTGCCCTCTGCTTATGCCGGCGCCGCGATTTCTTGCTCCCTGCCGTTTGCCATTCCTCACCAGAGGGAGCAGAGGCGGGAGCAGGCGCAGGCGCCGGGGGACGGACTTGAGCAGTTTGGGCGCTTGAGGTGCTCGCTGCTCTAAGAGACCCAGCGCGTCCCCCTGTACGGGGTGGTGGCGCCGGGCGTGCCATCAGTGGCCCCTTAGGGGGCTTAGGCGCCGCCAGCGGCGGCCGACAGCTCGGTTCGGGGGGCAGACGCGCCTTGATGCCCTCAAGGCGAGCGTCGAATAGGCCCCCGAAATGAAGTGAGAGCTGTCTCATCTGCGCCTCCGTAAAGGAGTCGTCAGATGGCCGCTCTCCGTTATGGGCCGGGACGGAACCGGCCGGCTCGGACCTTACTAAGGCCGGGGTAAGACCGGCTCTAGCCGATCCGAAATCGGCACGCACCAGGGCTATATCGGCGCGAAGCGCCTTCACTTCTTTCTCCAGGCGGGCATTGTCAGCCCGCAACCTCTGCATCTCAGCCTCGTTGGCGGTGGAGCGCTCAAATAGCGCCTCGACCACCTCCTTCAGTGTCGAGGCGGACGCTTTCAGGCCCTTGGCGAAGGTGCCCTTGAGGTTCTTGCTCTTCTGAGCTACGTTTGCTATTACCTTCACGGAAGTGGCCGCCGACTCCATAAGCTCCTCCATTGTCTTCGGGGAGGTAACTCCCTCCGACGGGCGAAGCTTACCCAACAGCTGCTGGACTTGCTCCTCAGCAAGTGTTTCCCCCTCCGTGCGGCCTCTGTTGTAGGCCTCCCGCCTGGAAAACACGCCGGACGTTTTAGCGATCGGTGCCGTCACTATAGGGGGTGTCTTCGGGCGAGCAAACCTCGCCACCGACCCCCCTCTTTGGGAAGAGTGAACCTTCCTGGGGACTCCAACGTCAACCTCAGGAAGGTTCTCACCGCCTCCAGGAGAAGCAACGCGCTTCTGCTGTCTAGCGCGGCACTCATCAGCCGTCAGCGCGTCTGGACCGATGACTGATCCACCCATCGACTGGTTCAAATCGCTCATCGCTGAGCTGAGCGACGATTCCGAGCCGAACCGGCCCGAGCGCAACAAACTCTCCAGTGACGCAGACGTCACCGAAGTCCTGGAACCGCTTAGCCGGCCGGAATCGGCCGCTTTTAGGGGCAAACTGCCCGCGCTCCTTTGCCGTACGTCCTCCACCTCTCTCTCCTTCTCCTTCTCCAGTAGCGTTACGCTCTTCTTCTTCTTATTAAAAATATTTCTCAATTTGTTGTTATCCATACTGATCCCACGAGTATGGGGGAAATAAAGGTCCACCCGGACAGTGCCCCCTGTACCCGGGTAAGCGTAAATTTGTATCCCAACTGGGGGGTCCGCAGGTGCCCCAGCTAGCCAGCGGCCATGCATCCTCTGGTCACGCTCCGCAACACAGGATTCGGGGATTTTTTATAGAGGTTGTCATCCTCGCGGCCCAGGCGACCAAGCCAAGACCCTCGTTCCCGTTCAAACCCGTAAGACATGTCTACGACACTCCTACTAGGGATTACGAGATTCCGACGGTGGCAGAAAGAACATCTCCCCGCCCGCCCGACGGCAGTGTGAGTGCACGTCAAGCCCGTCCTCCGGGCATCCCAGGAATGGGCCACCCCCTACTCTGCCAGAACATTAGCCGTGTGACGGTGGTTTCGCGAAACGCCGCGAATCCACCGGCACACGTTGCCCAGGGTGCACCACGAGGAGGTTTTCCGGCACTTAGCACCCCGGATATTATTGCGCCTGTCTTAACCTTTCTAATAAATCTTTCTTTCGTACAAGGTGTGTTTCCAGAAAGATTATAAATTTCAATAGTTAAACCACTGTTCAAAAAAAAAAAAAGGTGATTGTCACGAACTTGAAAATTATAGGCCAATTACTTTGATACCTATTTTTTCTAAAATATTTGAAAAGGCAATGCACTCACGAGTGTATAATTTTATGACTAAATATAAAATTATTCGACAAGAACAAAATGGTTTTCAGAAAGAAAAGTCGACAACTCTCGCAGCTTTAACTTAATTTATAAAGTAACAGAGTGCATTAACAGAAAAACACCAGTGGTTACTATTTTTTTTGATAAGTCTAAAGCATTTGACTGTGTAGACCACAAAATCCTCCTAGACAAATGCGAAAAAAAATAAATAAAAAAAATACGGAATCCGAGGTCCAGCTTTAAAATGGCTTCAAAGTTATGTATCAAACCGTCAATGCGTTAAACTGTTACGCGTAAATGAAAACAATATCGTGACATCATACAGGTCTCAATTAATAGAAAATAAGCGCGGTGTGCCTCAAGGCAGCATACTCGGGCCACTTTTTTTCATAATTTATGTATTATTTCATCATATTCATTAATATCATCTGCACTGTACAAGATAAATAAAAGGGGGCCCAAAATTGAGCCTTGGGGTACTCCTCGCGATATGAAACGAAGGGAAGATAACAATTTAGTAAATCTTATTTTGTAATTTCTACGGCTTGTGCCCGATTAGTCAGATAACTTTCAAACCATTTCACGGACTCTACGTCAAATCCATTGCAGGAAAGCTTCAAAAGCATTATTGTTGTACTGATACAGTCAAAGGCACGTGAGAAATCTAGCAGTGTTAGTATGGTACCTTTAGTCAGCGTTGCGAACCAATCCGATGCGAACGTGTCTGAATTATGCTGTACTACTATAATGTATCGGTGACTCATCGCAGTGTTGTATTGCAAAATGTCTTTAGGTATTGTGAAGCGTAATAATTACAATGTGGCTATTAACGAATTACTGGCGTTCTTACGAAATGCTCAGGATGTTATGGATGAAGAGAGTATCCATCAGCTGTGCACTTCTTCTTCTTTTCGGCGGAAGAAATTGTAAAATCCAAGACTCTGCTCTTTGAGTCGATGCCGAGCGGAAAGAAGATACCTGTTAGAAGAAAAGATGGGAAAAAGAAAATATCACGAGACCTAGATGACATGATCACTTTGTGGAAGGCCAGAACTTTTTTCAATATTTGTAGCCAAAGAATTACACGAACTTCCAACGTTCTCCTTCGATTATGTGTACACCCTCGAGTGCTAAAGAAGTCAATAGGACTACAAAAAAAGGGTAGTGCTCTAGAAGCAAAAATTTAAACAACGCAAAGGATCAATTTGCCTCTGTGGCGCGGTGGGAGTGTATCCGACTGCTGCGCAAGAGGTTGTGGGTTCGATCCCATCGGTGGTGGACCCAGAATAAAACTTTGTATGATGAGCACGATGGTTTATTTTGTGTCTGGGTGTTATTTATATATAATTTATATGTATTTATCTAGAAATATATAAGTATGTTTATCAGTTGTCTGGTTTTCTTAGTTCAAGCTCTGCTTAGTTTGGGATCAGATAGCTTTGTGTCAGTTGTCCCAAGATATTATATTTAAACTAGCTGACCCGCGCAACTTCGTCTGCGTAAATTTTCCCCATTTTTGCAAACATTTTTACTTGCTGCTCCGCTCCCATTAGTTGTAGCGCAATGTTTTATAGCCTATAGCATTCCTCGATAAATGGGCTATTTAAAAGTAAAATATTTTTTTTAATTTGGACCCGTAGTTTCTGAGATTATCGCGTTCAAACAAACAAACAAACTCTTCTCTCTCTTCTAATATTATAGTATAGTTATAAATGTTAGGGGTGGATAACCCTTATCACTTAGGGGCATGAATAATAGTTTGTAATTTTCCCTTTTTTCTTCCTTTTTTTTATAACATTTTTCATTGCTGCTCCGCTCCTATTGGTCGTAGCGTGATGTTATAACCTATAGCCTTCCTCGATAAATGGGCTATCCAACAATAAAATAAATTTTTCAGTGCAGCCCAGTAGTTCCTGAGATTATCGCATTCAAACAAACAAACAAACTCTTAGGGGTATGAAAAATAGATGTTGGCCGATTCTCATAGATACCAGATAAGCACAAAAAAAATCATCAAAATCGGTCAAGCCGTTTCGGAAGAGTATGGCAACGAAACCGTGACACGAGAATTTTATATAATAGACTATTTAAGATAGAAAATATGAAATAGGCATCGTTATTTGACACCAACGAGTTGGTAAACAACTTAAACTAGAAAAAAGGTGCGTATTTACAAAATAATAATACTCTAAATAGTGGTCCAATAAGTTTGCAATATGTACCCATACAGAAGTTGCAAGAAACAACTGATTCAAAGATAAACGACCAAACGGCAAAGAAGAAGAAGAAGATGATGATAGTTTTTTTTAGGCAATCTTGTGCAAGAAAACTGACTCTATGCTAAGAGACAGTCACAACACTATTCTAAAAAATTGTAGCGGAGAGCTTAAGCTCTCCGATTGTAAAACATTATGTGCAAAGGGTGATTGGTACTAACTCTAGATAATAAGCAAACTTACTAACACTACATTTTTATTATATTTTTCTGAACCCTGACTGAAGTTCGTGTAACAAATTTTGTTTGCACATATTCACTGACTTTCCAAGATCTTTGATATACAGGGTAAAATGCTAATAGGGTTATTATTTGTGTTGGGGTTGCTTTTTTTGGTATTGGCCGGACGACAGCCACTCGCCAAATATACGGAAATACGTTTGACCAAATTTCATCCACACCCTGTGCATTGGTTTTAAAATTGTTTATAATTTTTAAGATGCACTGTTCCCTCACTTTTTATAACGAAAATGTTTATTCAGAATGTGTACCAAACTAAAATATGTGAAATCGGATATGTCATCTGTACATTTGCCCGTAGAAGGAGTAGAAGGTCTGATTTTAAATTTTTCCACAAGTTTTTTGGGTCACTTATGCGATTATTAATGTTTTGCTAAGAATATTCCTTTTTTTTCGCTAAATATAGCGGTGGACGTGTGCCTTTCCAGATCCTTGAAACTCAGATACACTTATGTGTTTCTATTTTTGTCGAGCGGTATTTAGCTTGAGCCGCATTACGCAATCATAAAATAAAATAGTCTGAATGGTATCATAAGTCCAGGGTGTAGGTCTTTTTTCAAATACCCTGGTTATTATTGGCGCATGAAGATCAAAAACTTGTAGCATGTAAGAGTTAGATACATGAACCATTTCATTAACATATTCAATGTCAGAAATAGTATCCCACGGCATAGAATTAAGGTTATAAGTGCAATAATACAATATCATTTAGGGGTCGTTCAACTACTCGTCAAGCTGGAATCTTGTACTTTTTTAAGAAGAAACTCGGAACCAATATTCAGATCATTGCATTGAGTAATTTGGACATATCGAGTGCGAGCATCTGTACGAATTATACTCGTATCTATTAACGTTGGGTTATTATTTAAATAATGCGTCGGCGAGTCTACTATTTCCGATAAATTAAAAACTCGAGACACTTTTTTGTCTTGGGGTTTTTGTCGAGCCAGGGGGGACTGTAACCCATGATAACCTTCTTAGTGTTTTATTTAAACTCACCCACATCTTCTGGACTTGCGTATGAACAGGGTGAGACTGTATTTGAACTGACAGTTCTGACGTAGAAGGCAACCCCACCACCACAGCCACCGCGACGCTCACCGGTCGCGGCACATTATAATGAGGTCATATTGAGTGATTTGACATCCGACCACTGTGGGCAGAAAGCCACTTTTCCTATTCATACAGTGGCTAATGTAAACAACCCGTAGTTCAATGAATGCAGTTCGCCTAAAAAAATTTAATGCAAATGTTTCTGTCCGTATTATTAATATTGATTTTAATCAGGATGATCCGAACTACCTTTACGCGTCTTTTTTTGCATGATCAAATATGAATTTATTAATATATTCACAAATTAGACTTCTTATAAAAAATAGATTTTGTGATTGGGCAACAACTGGAATACAAATAAGTAGAGCTAAGTTGAATGAATTGTATGGTATGAAGCAATATATTTTTGACCCTAAGTTTGTTTTAATTATTCCAAAATATTTAAAAATCTTTATAAATATTTTGAATAATTTATAACATGCTGCTGCCAAGTCTTTACATTTAAGTAAAAATACTAAACAAGCAGAGAATAAAATTAAAGCCACTTGGAACATAATCAATGCTGATTCTGGGCGGGCCAAGCCACGGATCATAATTTTGAATGAAGTGTTGGTAGTGAAATTGTAACTCCATATTCTTCTGCATAGTAAACTTTATGGATTCACAAAGGGTATTTTAAACTGCTAAAAGACATATATATTGCCTGAAAAAACTCGCAGGATACCATTGGTGTTTTCTGTGATCTCTCAAAAGCATTTAATTGTGAGGTCTATGCACCTCACAATTAAATGCTACAATTAAATAAACTTAGGGATTTCGGCATAACAGGTACAGCGCCTAATCTTAGTAAGATATTAATGCAGATGTCTATCCAAGACATCTTTTTATCACGTTGTGTGAGTCAGGATGTATTTACCTACTCGTGTTCATCGGTTTTCTGTAAACAGTGTGTGCCAAGGTACCATTGTCTCTTACCTCATTATATTATCATCGAGAAAGGTTAACGATCTGTTCATCTCCATTTCAAAAGTAAAACTGATCTTAGGGTGTATGGAGTTCAAGACTTTAGGAAATTGTTCAACTTTCTGCCTACCGTCCTTCATAATGTAGAACACATCATCGATGTACCTTTTCTACAGTTTCACCTAGGATTGTTTCTCCAAAATGTTCCATCCAGATGTTGGCCATCACCGGCGCCACTGCCTATAGCCCATATGGTATATGCCCACTCCGTTAATCTAGAGGTAGTGTTGTCTCTAGTAGATGAAGAAGTTGCCTTCCAGACAGTTTTTAAGTAAGTGATAGTGAGTGATAAAAATCAAGTGAAGGCAGTTTCTGAAACCCACGCTTCACGGAGGCGAGCTAAACCAGTCTACCCGTGACCACAGACGTTGCAATACGGTTGAAACATCGGGCAATAAACAAGGTATTTTACCTTAAAATATTCACGCGATTAAGACACGTAGTATATATAATTTCATAATGTGTATAAATCGCGAAAGCTCATCAAAATTTACAACATTAATATGAAGAGATACAATAAACCGTGGACAATTGTACAAGCATGCTCACTCACAGAATTAGCACTAGAAGGTAAAAGTGAAGGCTTTTACTGAAATGATATTTAAAAAAATACCACAATAAATTCCTCATAGTCATGGATGACTTTAATGCACCGGCTGGCTGCAGAAAACCCCGCGAAGAACTGATAATGGGCAAACATGGATGCGGAAAAAGGAGTGCAAACAGGCATCAACTAATTGAATTTCTACTACAAACTAACTGAACATTACTTAATAATAATATAATAATATCTTGGGACCACAACATAATCCAGAGCTAATGCAGTCTTAAAAAAAATCCTGAAATACCTGATGTCAAATACAAAAATGAAATCGATTTCATATTAACTAATACATCAATCCTTTTTAAGATACACAAATTATTCAAAATTTATACAGAACCACCAAATGTTATGCCGTTTAAAAAAGTGAATAAAAACAGGTAAAAATAAAATTAAAAATAATTTGTGTTTGCGCCTGAAAGACTGCTCCTAGCAGCAATCACAGAGCTGCATATCAAAGGCGTCACTTTAATTATTTTTATATTTTTATACCGCCACCCGCATTATATTTTTATACTCTCGTCATTCTGCGAACGTGCAATTATTGGTATTGTACCAAAAACTATTGTATGCCCCACCATGGTGCCCCACCGCATGAGGAATTTACAGATAAGACCTTTTACATAATAATTTTATTCTTTAATTCTGTCTGCATTAGTGTGTCACCGTAAAATGAAACATTTCCTTTGTTTCAAACTTTAATTAAATCACCTTACGGGACCCTAATTAAATAAAATATATTTAAAATGTCTATAAACGAAGACATTTACCTAAGCAAAACAATTGAAGGAATTGTTTGCTAAACGTAGTTTGGTCAAGGGGCGTCTTACAAAGTTTAAAAAATATGTGGACATTGTATATACGAGTACATCTAAATTAACTAAATTACAAGTTAAAGAGTTACAAATGAATGTTGATAAGATTCGAGCTATGTCAATTAAATATGACGAACAACACAGTCAAATTGCTTGTCAATCTTGACGGCAAGATTAACAAGCTCTATGAAATCGAACAGATTTTTACCTCGCAACTAGCCATGACTCAGGAGCTCTTAGCTAAGCACAGCCATATTTCTAATGACTCCGATAATCTCAATTCATCACGATCGTCCATTTAAATTGCCATAAATACAAATTGCTAAGTTCGATGGGGTATATTTCTGCTGGCTCGAATTCAGCAACTTATTTATAAAAATAAAAATGACATGCTAATCCACAAATTTCATTACTTAGTTTCGTACTTAGGAGGAGAAGCGGCGCAAATTATTTCTAACCTTGGAATTTCTGAGATTAATTACAAAACTGCATGGCAACTGCTATATGACCGCTATGACAATAAACAGCTCGTGAATCATTACCTTAATTTTTAATTGAATATCAGTACATTTAGTCGGGAGTCAGACAAATCACTTAGGTTTTTAGTTGACCATGTCATCAAAAACCTGAGCGCTTTATCAAGCTGAGGTCAACCCGCCCTGGGATACTTTGATAATTCATTATATTAGTAACAAACCTAAACAATTGCACTATAATAAAATGGGAGGAATAACGCATCGTTTTGCAGACGTTCTCTCGTTATAAGATTTCAACAAATTTTTAACCGATCATGCCGACGACGTGTTACAAACGTCGTATCGAAAAAATATTGATAAGCATAAGATTGTTCAATCACAACCACGCCATACTGACAAACCCTCATATAATACAATATCGTTTATCAATTAATCAATCATTTTATTTGCATGAAATTTTAATAACATCAATGTTATATGTAATATCTTTACCTGTACGTAAAGATGTTGAATAATAATAATATTAATGTTCTTACACAATTCACCACGATGGGTGTTCAAACATTCTATAAACGTAAAATAATGTAATTCAAATTGTATTAAGAAATTAAATTAAATCAATAAAAATTATAAACCATTACAAAATAACAATACCTAAATACTTATTGTTAATAAATACACAAAAATTATAGAAATTTAAATTATAGATATAAATAAGAATTTTAAAAAAATATATATTTTTTTCATTCAGATCTCATACGTCTTAATGTCATTTCTCTGATATACTTGGGTACTTTATTAAAAACTCTTATACACATTACGTAACAGTTTATGTGGAACAGGGATGTTTTACAGACAGGCATTAATAGTCTAACTAATTATGCTATTGTCACGAGCCCTTACAAATTCTTCGGTTTTTTTACATGTCCACAAATTACCATTATATACAATCATGTAAGAGTGAGAATATTGTTATTTTTAAATAAAGGTCTTCATGACTCTAAAGGACCCGTGTTACAAATAGCTCGTATACATTTTTTCTGGCTTATGAATTCATTATTTACGTCAGTTGAGTTTCCCCACAACAACAATCCTTAACGTAATACTCATACAACATATCCATAGTAAGCAACTAGTGAAGCTTCTATATTAGCAACGCGCTGTTTGTTACGAAGTGCTTATACAAACTTGTTAATCTTAGCACAAACATTTTTGACATGTATTTTCCAATTACAGTGCCGGTCCAAATCCCAAGAAATTTAGTGTAGTTCACCTTTTCTAGTTGTTCACCGTTGTAAGAAATATTTAGTGTTGAAATAAAGTTATTAGTAATTCATGTCACTTCTACACATTGTTTGCGAATTGTTAACCCGTATACTATATCTTACACACATATCCAAATGAATATCATGATCCACACAGTCAAATGCTTTCGACCAAAAACCACTACAACAACTGGCACTCTTTTATCGATCCATTCTGTTACTTTTTGTACTAAAGAAAATGCTACAAAGGTAGTAGACTTTTCCTTTTGGAAACGGTTTTGTTCTTTCCGGAGAAAATCATGCTTTGAAAGGAAACTAGTAATTCAGATATGCATCACTTTTTCAAAGATCTTTGAAAAAAATGGTGACAGTGTAATAGGTCTGTCAGCTACAAGGTTCACCCAGGTTAAGGAATATTGTAAAGCAGAGTCTTCTAACCAGAATACACCTCAAACGTTAGCCAACCAGCTTTGTTTTCAAAGCTATAATAAAATACTTATACAGGGTGAATTTGAAATCAGTCGACAAATTGATAGGGGAGTTTCAGCACCGTTAGTACTTACATTATGCATTGACGAATTGCGAATTTAAGTTGTAAAAAAAACATACGATTTTATTGTCAACTAGTTAATGAGACAACAGATAAGCAAACATATGGTCTTACCATTGTACATCAAAATATTCAGGGCTTATCTGGCAAGATTCAGGAAATAGAATTATTTTTAAAGACCCACCATGTTGATATTTTTTGTGTCACAGAACACTGGTTAAAAAATCATGAACTGATTTTTAATAATGAACATTATAGTATGGTAAGCATGTTCTTAAGGAAGAAGGCTATACATGGTGGCTCTATGATTTTTGTTTCTAATAGTGTGAATAGTAAAGAACGTAAAGATATTGTAGCTCGTTCTGTCGAGCGTACTATAGAACTCTCTTGTGTAGAATTAAAGGAGCATATTGTTGTTTGTGTCTACCGTCCACCACAGAGTGACTTTAATTTATTCGAGACTATAATGGAGGATGTACTAAAAGTTCTTAGTTATGGTAAAAAGCATGTAGTACCTAGTTTGTGGCAATTTCAACGTTAATATACTTGAACAGTCACCTATGTGTATTAGATTATGTACTTTATTTAACTCATTTAATTTGAAGAATTTGTTTAGTGCACCAACAAGGATCACATCACATTCTGCCACATGCTTAGATAATATTTTTTGCAACTGTAGCTATTATAATGATGTCATATTGAGTGATTTAACTTCCGATCACTGTGGACAGAAAGTCACTTTTCCTATTCATACAGTGGCTAAAGTAAACAAGATCACATGTAGGCCAATGAGTACAGTCCGCCTAAACAAATTTAATACAAATCCGTCCGTATTGCTAATATAGATTTTAGTCAGGATGATCCGAACTACCTTTACGCGTCTTTGTTTAACATTTAATAATTTAATAATATTTTCACAACTAAGACTTTTTATAAAAATCGAAAAATTAGTTTTTGTGATTGGGCAACAACTGGCATACAAATAAGTAGAGCTAAGTTGTATGAATTGTATGGTATGAAGCAATATAATTTTGACCCTAAGTTTGTTCAATATGTTAAAAATTATTCCAAAATATTTAAAAAGACTTGTGCTGCTGCCAAGTCTTTACATTTAGGTAGAAATATTAAACAAGCAGAGAATACAATTAAAGCCACTTGGAACATAATCAATGCTGAAGCTGGGCGGGCCAAGCCACGCGATCATAATTTTGAATTATGTGTTGGTAATAAAATTGTAACAAACAATTTAGATCTAGCGCAAACATTTAATAATTTCTTTGCTGAAATACCTATAAACAGCAGACACAGCTCCTTAAATTCATGTCCGGCTAAAGCCCAATCACTTGTAAGAAGCAGTGTGAAAGAGTGTACTGTACCATTTAGTTTCAATTTTATAAACCCCCATGACATAATAAAAATATTTAAGTCAATTAATTGCAAAAAAACAGCAGACTTATGGGGTATTTCTGTTAAATTAATTAATTGCATTATAATTAAAATAGCACCACATTTAGCTGCAATATTTAATCGATGTGTTGATACCGGCGTGTTTCCTGATTTAATTAAACACAGTAAAGTAATCCCTTTGTTTAAAGCCGGTTCAAAAAGCGACCCTAGTAATTTTAGACCTATTTCTATCTTACCAGCTATTAGTAAAATCTTTGAAAAGGCCATACTAATGCAGTTAGAAACACATTTTAAATCTAATAATCTACTGCATAGCGAACAATATGGATTCACAAAGGGTCGTTCGACAGTAGATGCAGGCTCTAAACTACTAAAACACATATATAGTGCCTGGGAAAACTCGCAGGACGCCATTGGTGTTTTCTGCGACCTCTCAAAAGCATTTGATTGTGTGGTGCATACTACACTTCTGCTGAAACTTAGGCATTACGGCATTACGGGTACAGCGCTTAATCTTGTTGCTTCTTATCTTAGTGAGCGAATGCAGTATGTAGAAATTACCGGAATAAGGTCGTCCGGATCAACATTGAGTATGGGCGTGCCACAAGGATCAATTCTGGGTCCTTTTCTATTTTTGGTGTATATAAACGATCTGCCATTTTTTACCAGTAACTTATGCGATATTGTTCTATTTGCTGATGACACTTCTCTTATATTCAAAACCAATCGTAAAAATGATTACTCTGACGAAGTAAACAGGTCCCTCGCATTAGTTCTTGACTGGTTTACATCAAATAACTTGCTTTTAAATTCTAAAAAAACTAAATGTATTAAATTTAGCTTACCAAATGTAAGAAATATCAGTCCAAATCTTGTTTTAAACAATGAAGTTATTCATTTTGTTGCTTCAACGGTTTTTTTGGGAATTACTTTAGATAGTAAGTTACAGTGGGGCGCCCAAATATCATGTCTCGCAGGGAAACTCAGTTCTGCAGCATATGCTGTCAGCAAAGTCAGACAGCTTACGAACGTAGAAACAGCTCGACTAGTATATTTTGGTTATTTTCACAGCGTCATGTCCTACGGCATATTGCTTTGGGGCAAGGCGGCTGATATACAAACTATTTTTATTCTTCAAAATCGCGCAGTGCGTGCGATATATCAACTAGGAGCACGAGTTTTCCTTAGAGAAAAGTTTAAAGAGATAGGCATTATGACAGTTGCATCAATTTAAGCAAACGTTATGTTTGTAAAACTAAACTTACATTTATATAATAAAAATAGTGATATTCATTCTGTGAATACAAGAAATAAGAACAAATTGGTAGGACAATATCATAGGCTTCATAAAACTCATAACTCATTCATGGGACTAGGTGTAAAATTTTTTAATAAAATCCCAGTCAGCATATCGAGTCTACCCGTAAATAAATTTAAGAATGTAGTCAAGAGACATCTTATACAAAGAGCTTACTATTCAATCGATGATTATTTAACCGATAAAGATAAATTAATGTAGTTCGTTGCTCCCTATTAATGTGTGTTGTATAGTTGCATTTTACTAGGTGAATATTGTTGTCACAGTTTGATGATGTTACTTAGGTACTAGTTAAGAAAACGATTTACTTTTGTAAGTAAAGATTCTGCGTGATAAATTACGGCCATTCTTTTCTTTCCTTTGTAAAACATGTATACTTATTCATTAAGTAGCAGTAAATTGGCCAATATTTAAGCACTTAAAGTTTTTACATCGTAAGTGGATGCTCCTACTATGTTGTGCCCATTGAGGCTGATGTATCCGATCTCGTAATATTATTGACCTCTTTTTTTGCATCAGTACTCTAATATGGTGTATAATATAATGGTGGCAGCACCTTACCTGCATTTACAGTTTATAAACAGAGACACATTGTAAACATTGGCAATTTGAAAAGAGTGGCCACGAGTTTTTATTGCCTGTTCTTTTCTCGGGCTTTACGAAATCGTAATGAATTGATTTTTACAAGTATTATTAGTTATTTAGAAATTAACTGATTTAAAATTTCTAGAACGTTTGCATACTCTATTCAGTATCCTAATAAACTGAGGATTAAAGGTTATTGTTGAATACATTTTTAACAAACTTTATTTATTTATAAAAAGAGGAATTGAAAACACAAATCATATTAAGAGAACAATACATAAATACCAACACAGTATGTGTGTCACTTCAGTCCTCGTAAGTGCAAGTACGAGTAAATATGTAAGTACCAGTATGTAAATAAAATAAGTAATCATCATTATATACGGAAATATCGATAAATTTTATTTGCTCGCATAATGCCGGCGCGGGCGCGTGCCGATCAGTTACAATAAACAATTTCACCAGTCGGACGAAAGCTTAATGAGGTGACGGTCGTGTCTAAAAGTTTTAGACACGACCGTCACCTCATTAAGCTTTCGTCCGACTACGATAGCTACACAATCGATTGTGTAGCTATCGAAGTTGTGTACTGTTAAGTGATGAGTTTTCGAAGATGCCTGTGGGGACGAGAAGAAACAGTGAACTTTTTGATAACCAACAAATTTTAAATGTGGTGATTTGGTGTAGCCAAACTAACAATTTAAGAGAAACGCAGCGAAGGTGGCGGGAAAATTATCCACATCAAAACCAACCGTCCTTAGAGATAATACTAAGTGCCACTTGAAACCTTTTGGACTTCGGTAAGTAGTCTTCATGTTCCACCCATGCCCAAGCAAGAGGAAAAAAATCCTAAGCCGGGAAAAGTATGAAGGAAAAATTGGTTTTACATTGTTTTGTTTCGCGGCATGATAGGTAGGTTATGTACAGATAGTTCGTCGACTCGTTAGCGTACCGCGTCCCTTGCACGGTATGGCAACGTTGCACTGTGGCGGGGTCATGGGCGGAGTCTTGAGGTGGTAATAAAATAAGGCAGTGGACTGTATAAATATTATAATGGATAACAAAGAATCGTACAACTGTTAGTCGAGGTACTTAAATATGAAGACAAATAAATTGATACAAAAATGAGGTGCGCGAGCGCGGTTGTGCGTTGAATACACGCGCTGCGGTGCGGCGGGCGGCGGGCGGGTCGACCGGGAAGTTCCGCTCCCGCACCCCGCCGTCCCCTCCGCGCCGCCTGAGCGCGGCACTGTGTTGACTGAATGACTCAACACTCTGTCTGTATTCATTCATGCTCACGGAAATAAAAAACGGCGACGCATGGAGTTACTTACTAGATACTAATGTATTTTTTTTGTATTTTAAAGTATCATAGAACATTAATATTTTCTTCTAATAATATGTCCTAAAAATTCTTGGATACACGCAGGTTTACTCATTGAACTTTGTCGACTCAATTCAAATTCATCCTGTATTCTAATATTATAAAACTGAAGAGTTTGTTTGTTTGAACGCGGTAATCTCAGAAACTACTGGTCCAAATTTAAATTTTATTTTATTGTGATTTGCCAAACTTCTTGGCAGTATATGATTAGGTATAAATGAGACAAAAGATGTAGTATAGTCTGGTTATAATTATCCAAAGGTGCATCTTATATACTAACGACTTCGTGTTGATAACAGATAGTAGAAACATTTAATATATACTGAACGTGCGATAAGGAACATAAGATTGTGATGTAGATTGTAGATACAGCACAAAGATATTGTACTGTAACAGTACACCCCCCTTTAAAAAAATTTATGGTAATAGTGTTTACAATATAAATTTGACCTAGACCTTACTAGTTATTTGCTGATGTATATAAATAATAATGCTATTGTACGCGGTGGAATTTGATGACGCCTGTTGTGGTGTGACTTGCTGATGTCTGTAATTTTGACTTAGCTGTTGCACGAGTGTTTATTATTTTTTTTCGTTAAACTCTTCATTCTTCTGTCCAGTGTTTTCATTATGCCGTAAATTAGGATCACGCCGATTGTTAAAATAATCTGTCAGATTGCAACATTTCTTGTCCACCGTAAGTCCTCCTGGATCAGGTTACGGAGTTGGTCCGCTTCGTTTTGATTGAGGCAATTGTCCGTATTGTATGTTATCTGGTCCTTAGAACTTTGATTTCCCATTTTAGATGTCTTGTTGTTACGAGTAGTTGTGAATTAATGGTACATGTTAAGATCTATGTTAATATATATACGAATAGCTTGCTTATATCAGCGATTTTTTATAGACGTACTACTGGCTTTACTTTACGTCCCGATCGTGTAGTGTACGTGTGTGAATGCCTGTCGCAATCCTTTGAATCTGGCACGTAGTTTGATTCGTCATTGATCATGAAAGCTGGTTTCAATCTATCAATTGATATCACTGTCTCTTTATCCCTAATTCTAATGCAAAATGTTTTATCTGTTTTACTAATTACTGGGTAGGGTCCTTCATACGGCGGTGTCAGGGCTTTCTTAATTCTATCACACCGAACAAATACGTGTGAGCATTCTTTGAGTTCGGGATGCACAAATATAGCTTGATTGTGTTTTTTTCTTTTCGGAATTGATGTCATTTGTGTGATGTCCTTTTGAATTTGTTTTACAAACTCTTCGTACGTTGATAACTGTGCTGCTGATGACTCAAAAAATCCTCCAGGGAGTCGTATTGGCGTTCCATATGTCATCTCTGCTGAACTATAACCTGTGTCTTCTCGCAAGCTACTCCGCAACCCGAGTAAAACTGTTGGAATTTCTTTTAACCAATTTTCGTTGGATTCTCTTGTCATTAACGCCGCCTTTAAAGTTCTATGAAATCTCTCTATCATTCCATTGGATTGTGGATGATAAGGTGTTGTCCTAATTTTATGTATTCCCAAAAATTGTGAGAGTGACTCAAATATTCTTGATTCAAACTGTCGGCCTTGATCCGTAGTAATGCGCAATGGACATCCAAAACGAGTAATCCATCCTTCGAAAAGTGTCTTGGCTACTGTTTCTGCAGTTATATCTTCTACCGGAAATATTTCGGGCCATGACGTACAACGATCTATGATTGTGATTAAATATCTCTTCCCTTGTGAAATCGGAAGTGGTCCGACGATGTCAATATGTAAATGTTCAAAACGTTGCGCTGTCATAAATGTACCAGGAGGTGATATCGTATGTCGTTGTATTTTTGATTTTTGGCAGGCTATACATGATCTACACCAATAATTATTGATATCTTTGTTCATATACGGCCATAAATACCTTTGGGTTATCATTTTTCTCGTAGTTCTTTTTCCTGGATGGCTCATACCATGAATGGTATCGAAAATTTGTTTGCGAAAATGCTTTGGTAAGTAGGGGCGGCTTTTTCCAGTAGACGTGTCGCAGGTGATGTTTATTGTGGAACCCGGAAGCGTAATGTTTTTGAATTTTATTCTTTTATTGTCATGTAATTTACTTAGTTCATTATCTGTTGATTGACATTTTTCCAATTCAGCGTAATCGATAGGTGATGGCACGTATATTTCCTCTATTCGAGATAAGGCATCGGCGGTAATATTGTCACGTCCGCTTATGTGTTGAATGTTGGTACTGTATTGTGAAATGAAATCTAACTGCCGGACCCGTCGCGGTGTATCGTTTGATGATGGTTTTTGGGAGAATGCGTATGTCAAAGGTCGGTGATCCGTAAATATTGTAAATTCTCTTCCCTCGATTAATCTGTGAAAATGTTTGACGGCCATGTATATTCCTAACAGCTCTCTGTCAAACGTAGAATATTTTTGTTGAGTTTCGCTCAATTTTTGTGAAAAAAATCCTAATGGTTCCCAATTGCGTCCGGATTTTTGTTGTAAAACTCCACCAACGCAAGTAGCACTAGCGTCGGTCATGAGCGCTAGTGATGCGTTGCGGGAAGGATGCGCTGTTAACACTGCGTTTTTCATGCTTTCCTTGCATTTTTCGTAAGCTTTGTCTGCTTCCGTTGTCCAAGGAACAGGTGAATTATCGTTCTTTTTTGAACCATGTACATAGATATTCGTTTAAAATTCTTTGATTTTCCGCTGCGCGTGGAATATTACTTCTGTAGAAATTGACCATGCCCAAAAATCTTCTTAATTCTTGAATTGTTTTCGGTTTGGGAAATTCCATGATTGCTTTGTAATTTTCTTCGGTAGGGTGTATTCCTTGGCTCGTTATATGATAACCTAAGAAATCTATTTCCCTTCTGAGAAATTCGCATTTTTCGAGATTAATGGTTATTCCATTCTCGTGTAAACGTTTGAAAACCGTTTCTAAATGCTGATAATGCAAATCTTCGTTGTCCGATGCGATGAGACAGTCGTCTACAAATATAAATACGAAGTTTAAATCTCTAAATAAGGAATCCATGAATCGTTGAAATGTTTGTGCCGCATTGCGTAATCCGAAAGGCATTCTTAAGTACTCAAAAAGTCCAAAAGGTGTGATGATGGCTGTTTTTTCTATATCTTTAACAGGAATACAATGGTATGCTTTACGTATATCTATCTTGCTTAGTATATTCTTATTTTCTAATATGTATGTAAAGTCAGTTAATCTTGGTAGTGGGTATTTGTCCGGTACTGTCGTGCTATTGAGCATTCGATAGTCTCCGCACGGTCTCCATTCGCCATTTTTCTTTTTTACCATATGTAATGGGCTTGCCCATGGGCTATCTGACGGTCGGCAAATTCCGAGTTCTATCATATTTTGAAATTCCTTTTTGGCTATGTCGTATTTTTCTGGAGGTAATGGTCTTGCCCGAGCTGCGACGGGTGGTCCTGTAGTGATAATGTGATGTTCAATCTTATGTTTGGGCGCATTGCGGAGAGAGGACCCTTTCGTGATGTCTTCGTATTTGTTTAAAAGTTGCGTAATACGTGGATTCGTTCCCACTGCGATAGTACGAATTGTTTGTTGTGTCGCTTTTTCCGAAGTTACATGCGTTGTCAGCTCTGTAACTTTGTCGATAAGTTTGCGACCTGCTATGTCGACTAATAGTTTATAGTGCTCTAGAAAATCTGCTCCAATTATTGGTTGTGTAACATCGGCGATTACAAAATTCCATTTATAACATCGTTGTAGTCCTAAATTCAAGGTAAGCGTCTTCTCGCCGTAAGTCCTAATTTTAGTCCCATTTGCAGCGTATAGTGTGTATTGTTCATTTTGTAAAATTGAATGTCTCTGTTGCTTGCTAATGACTGAAATATTTGCGCCCGTGTCAATCAAAAACTTCATACCACTTTTTCGGTCGGTAATGGTGAGGCGATTGGATGGGTGGATTGCACAGAGTTTCGCCGTTGTCTGTGCTCTTATTCGTTTCCCTGGTTCCGTACGTAAGTCATTGGTTTCCAACCGCATGGTTTAATGCAGTTCTTTGCATATTTTCCGAATCTTTCGTGGTAGTAACAAAATCTATTTGCTCCTCTATAGTTTGTTCTCGGCCTCATAATCGGGAATTGTTGACGTTTCTTGAAATGATTGTGCGTGTTGGGTCGATAGCCATATTGACCTTGCTGAATTGCGTCAATATCTATCTGTAATTTTGCTAGCTGGGCTAAAATGAATGCTGTATTGTTGTCGTTTGAAGTGTCGTTGCTAACAGCTGATATTTCGGTTACTTTTGAATTCATTATTATTTTGTCTGCAATTTGGCTCAGTTTGTAAATTTCCATGTCTTCCGTAACTGCTAGAACCGTAGTAACTGATGTTGGTAAAAGCCTGAACCATAGTAGTTTAATTGTTTCGTCACTGATTTTTCCTCTCCCGAGGACTCGCATTTGACGTAATAACTGCGAAGGTTTTTGATCACCGAGTTCTGTCTCTGATATTAATTTTTGAAACTGTCGCTGTTCTGTTTCTTCGTAACAATCAATTAAACGTTCCTTGATGTTTTTGTATTTATCTGTAGTCGGTGGTGAAGTGATTAGGTCACTAACTTATAGTATTTCTTCCTTGGATAACTTTGCTATTACTGTACAGTATTTGTATTCGTCTCCTTGCTTCTGTGGTGCTAATATGGCTTCTAGTTGCGTGAACCATAATCTTGGTTGGTCTTTCCAAAATTCCGGAATGCGGGATAAAACCGAGGTGCCAGCAGCTACTTCAAGTGTTCCTTGCTGATTTATGTTCGCCTTGCACGGTGATTGTGCCATGTTTCTTGCTGCGTATTCGTTCGTCGGGGTCACCAATTTGCCAAACTTCTTGGCAGTATATGATTAGGTATAAATGAGACAAAAGATGTAGTATAGTCTGGTTATAATTATCCAAAGGTGCATCTTATATACTAACGACTTCGTGTTGATAACAGATAGTAGAAACATTTAATATATACTGAACGTGCGATAAGGAACATAAGATTGTGATGTAGATTGTAGATACAGCACAAAGATATTGTACTGTAACATGTGACATAGCCCATTTATCAAGAAAGGCTTTATAACATCATGTTAGGATCAATAGGAATGGAGCAGCAATGAAAAATTTTGCAAAAATGGTGAAAATTTACGCAGACGAAGTCAGCTAGTATACTAAAATAAAACTACGTTCAAACCACTTACCAGCCCAGCCCGTCGACGGCTTCTATGACACCGAGGCTATGGCAATTATTCCACCTAACCCTAGAGGCCTCAAGAGAAAAGTAAGAAATAATTCCATACCCTTGACCTTGGTGTGGAGTACTGGTTCCATGTACAAATCACTCGATCACAGTTGTCTCACGAATGTTTATTCAATATAGTTCACACAGTTATCCAAATATTTCTCTGTTTACAGTCCACCCGCGTGGGGATTACGTAGACCCCACCAAATCGCGCTTACACACAAAGGTTAACATTTCTATTTAACACTGGGGCGACCACCAAATTAAAATTCGTCGCACAAAAACGCTGTTCCAAACGTATATTAATTTACAATAATCTTCAATCAAGACCTCCAAAACGTGACCGGAACCAAAGATAAGTATAAGCTATATCTAGTAACGCGATATACAGCTAGTGATGCGACGTTTGGAAACGAAGCGCCATAATCAATTAGCATCGATTATTAAGGCGAACAAGGTCTTTAATTATCTAGCTCATGACCACTGATGTTTTCAGTTCTCTGGAAATATTAGTAAGGGAGTATATTTTTGTTATTATATGAGTACAAATAGAATCGTATTCTACTGATTTTATGTTATTTCATGATTTTAATAATCTGATAGTTTCGTCGATACTACATGGTCCCAAAAATATGCTATGTTCAAAAGTGTGTCTGTAAGCCTTTAAGTGTATCTATGTTAAAATCACCGCATATATATTTTTTTCTTGGTTTCCATTTAGTTTATGAAGAAGTCAATCTAATTTCCTCAAAAATATAGACAAAGATGATTTTGATATGTTATATATACAAATTACAATACATCTATA
Organism: Herminia tarsipennalis; assembly: GCA_945859575.2. Lineage (NCBI taxonomy): Eukaryota > Metazoa > Arthropoda > Insecta > Lepidoptera > Erebidae > Herminia > Herminia tarsipennalis. Next base: position 13,316,813 of record OX243846.2, on the reverse strand, counting down.
GGATGGAATTGCAATACCACGGCACTCAAATTGCTTTTCAATGCCTATTTCGTTGCATATGTTTATCGCTTTGAATTCTAAGTCACTTGATATGAGAATACATACCCCACCACGTCGTTCTTAAATATGACAAAATGTTGATGCCAACTTAAAATTCTTTTAATTCAATACATAAAAAACAGTGTCCCTTTTTTATAAATTCGCTTAAATAGCGATTTTATACTTTGTCCCATATATTAACTACGACGACCAATCGGACCTGCGCCTAAACCTACCTACGAAAGTGCATTACAATCGACATGACCGAAGAGGAAATAGGCGCAGGATCGTCCCAATTGGTCCAGCGCCTAATCACAGTCCTGCAGAACTCAGGACAAAAAATCCATCAGAATCGAAATGACCGAAGAAGAACTCGATCGACCAGTCGGTCTTGCGCCAAGTTAATATTCGATATTTACAAATCAATACATAAAAGAGGCCATGGCATGTTACCATGTCGCCGGACAGGCTCTTACCCGTTCAAACCGTGTTACAGGAAATTTTAAGCGGAAATCCGTTCGGAAGAGGTATTATTGGACCCTTTCAAGGTGTAAGCCGTATAAACGGGTATATTTTTTTAAGCGCCCCAAAAAACCCTTTCAAAAACCCTTTCAACGAATATTCGAACGGTCCCTGTATGTGGGGTATCATCGTGTAGGTATTTTAAAATCATGATGAGGTTTCAAAATCATTTTTACTTATAATAACTGTTTAGGATATATACCGATTTAAAGTTTGTTATCAACTATTTTCACTTACATTTTCGGTAGTTACAGTTATTACGTTACGTCTTTCAACTAACCCCTAAAATTATTAAATAAAAAATAAAATTTAAAAAAAACAAATTCAACATTATGTTTGTCCCCGTGTTTTTAAGCAGGCTGGTATTTGATTTTTTTTTCCCTAAAATCTCTGTTAACGGTACTTCGACACGGGATCACAGGGACAAAAATAAAGAATATTACATGTATGTATGTAATATTCTTTATTTTCCCTGCGATCACGTAGATCTCGTCAAAGCAAGAAGTTTAAACACAAACAAGGTGGGCCTGCGCCCCATAGTTCGTAAGATGTAGGCGTTTAAAGTTTTGACACTCAGATCACATATATCTCATCAAAATTAGAAGTTTGAGTACAAACAATATGGGTTTACGACTTATAGTTCGTGTGATATAGGCGTTCTAAGTTTTGACCCCGTGATCACATAGATCTCATCAAAACATAAAGTTTCAATATAAACATGGTGTGTCTATGACTTATAGTTCGTGTGATATAGGCGTTCAAAGTTTTGACCCCGCGATCACATAGATCTCATTAAAACAAGAAGTTTAAATACAAACATGGTGGGTCTACGACCTATAGTTCGTTTGATATATATGTTACTAGCTTTCGCCCGCGTGGATGTCGGTTATCGCGATAAAAACTATCCTATGTCCTTCCCCGGGACTCAAACTATCTCCATACCAAATTTCATCTAAATCGGTTCAGCTGTTTGAGCGTGAAAGCGTAACAGACAGACAGACAGAGTTACTTTCACATTTATAATATTAGTATGGATATGGATAGGTGTTCAAAGTTTTGACCACGCGATCACGTAGATGTCGTCAAAACAAAAAGTTTCAGTATAAACAAGATACCCATCTTGTTTATACTGAAACTTCTTGTTGCGCACCATAGTTCGTAAGATATAAGCGTTTAAAGTTTTGACCCCTTGATCACATAGATGTCATCAAAACATCAAGTTTGAGTACAAACATGGTGAGTCTACGACTTATATTTCGTGTGATATGGGCGTTCAAAGTTTTGACCCCGCGATCACGTAGATCTCGTCAAAACAAGAAGTTTAAGTGGAAACAAGATGGGTTTACGAGTTATAGTTCGTGTGATATAGGCATTCTAAGATAAAAACTTAAATTAAAGTTTACACATCCATTGTAAATTTGACTTATTTACTTTTAGGAAAGCGAAATTAGTGTGTAAACTAATAACAAACTATGCTACTGTGAAGGTAATAAAAATGTTGCTAATAACAAGCTTCTACATTTAGGAGCTTGTTAATATCCATTAAAAAAGGCCAAGTGTGAGACTTAAACCGCACTTAAAAGGGAACTCAGGTGATATTGTTCTTTAGAACGAATCTGAGCTTCATCTATTAATACGGACCTAAGCGCGGCCGATGACCGCGTAGTAGCAAATAGCAACCAACTTTATTTCCAAGTAAACGCACGACCTTGAACAAACCAAGCGGAGGCCTCAATTTTCATCCCTCGATGTTTTTACCGCCATCTTTTGGCGACTTTAGTAAGGAGGGCCATTAAAATCAATCAGCTGTAGCCTGAATCACTAGATGTCACTTGCTATGCACCACTGCTAATGCCATCTAGCGTCTCCGTAAACGAGCCCGAGTTAGGACGATCTCATTTCTTTGTATGGGATGAGGTATCTGTACTAGTATAGTATTATATTATCTGTGGTTTAACTAATATTTCTGTGAATGTCATGTTAGGGTTGGAGTAATTATCTACAATACCTAAGATTAATTTGTCATTAGAATGCAGATTTAAGTATCCGCAGTTTTTCAATATCTTCTCTATAGTTGCACCTGGTTTATTGAAGGCACATATACCATATCTTTCGTAAGAAGTATTTACTCTGGATTTAATTAATTTAGTTGCTAATCCGGAAGCATGTTTGAAGTCATATCACTTGATGGAGGTAAGCCTGAGTACGCAGTGGGAGATGCGTTGTTGGTTTTAAAAAACATGGTTCATATTTCTCCGGGTTTTCTTTGCTCCGAGTGTTTCTAGGCGTATCAATAATGAGGTTAGGATCCGACAAATCGTTGAGTATTTTGTTTTGGTAAAGCCAGTACCGGAGTTGAACATATTCTAGTCAGACTATTTATTTTACGTTCTTGTTCTATTATTTTATCATTTAGATTGTTTCTTTCTAGCAGTAACATTTCAATTCCCCTATGGGCGTTATTAAGTTGCGCTTTTAACTCGCTAATAACTTGTAATTCTGAAAAGTCTTGACAATTTAAAGTGGATTAATCAGGTAGACTCCTACCCGGATCTCAGTATCATATATTATATTATATTATACATTATATTACACATTTTTTTTTTTTTTTTTTTTAAAGTCGACTCCCGCAGTAGGGTACAAGCCCTGTGTAGCGGGGGACTTTACGAACATACAAGTCACGAACACAAATTACACTCAGACTCGGAACAACAATTTGTGGATCACACAAAGTGATGTCCCGTGTGGGAATCGAACCCAAGACCTCTTGCGTCGCAGTCGAACACACTCCTACCGCGCCACAGAGGCAGTCAAATTATATTATATTATATTGTAGATATAATAATAATACTTACATACAGATAACTTCAGGGTTCTCCCTTAACGACATACAAATTATAGGAGCTATTAGCTTAACACTCTCTCTTCTCCATCATAATTCGCGCTCGCCAGTACAAATATATTTTGACTGGTGACATAGAAAAAATGTACCGTCAAATTCAAACAGACGCGCGGGACCGCGATTAGCAAATAATATTATGGAGGAATGACGAGTCTAGTTTTATCCTACCTTTACGTCTCAAGTCTATGACTTACAGAATTGCAAGTGCAGCTTACTTGAACACTAACGGCCGGTCTCAATAATCTAACTGTCGATAGATTTGGCTGCTAGAGGTATATATTTGACATAAGCTCCATACAAAATATGTCAAAATTCTACCTCGAGACCGGCCGCAAGTGCTGGTCGCTGTCGGGAGATAATTGTAATGACAAATTTATAAGTACTATTATCAAAGAAGATTGCTACGTTGACGATCTGGTCACTGGCTCAAATGAAGCCTCAATTTTACTTAACCTTAAACTAGATTATTTCAATTTTCGTTAATACAAATCAAATCTCCCAAACATAATAAATTCATCAATAATCGACAAAAATGACCAAGTAAGCATAAGTGAATCAACCAGTACGTTAGGCATAAATTGGTATCCATTTTCAGATTGCCTTCACATATCAATTGAAATTCTCAATAAAGAAAAAATAATTACAAAGAGGTGCATAATTTTATCTAATTTACTATTACAATCACTGTAGCTTGATAAGAAATACTGGAATGAGTAGAATACTAAAATCATGGAACAAATTTACAAATCCATACTTTCAGTAACGCATTACAGGTACAAACGCTGGCTGTGTTTGTGTGTACAATCGACCTACTCGGCGGTCGTACACCCATACGTCGTATACTCTGGTAGTGAGAAAATTGTTGTTCGTTTCTTGAAAGTGTCAAGAGAGAGGCTGTCGCGTAAAGAGTGAGGGAGAGAGTTCCATAATCGCACAGCTTTTATAGTGAAGGAACTATCATAACAGCTGGAGTTGTGAGAAGGAGTGTGTGTTAAAAGATAGGAAGAAGACCGGCAGGGTTTACCCCTGGGGACAAGAAATTCAAAGCGGTCACTTAAATAAGAAGAAGAATTTGGATTGTGAAGAATAGTATAGAGAAGAGAGAGAATGTGCAAGTTACCACGCTGCCGAATCGGTAACCACTTCAGATTTTGCCGAGATTCGGAGACATGATCATATTTGCGCAATCCGAAAATGAAGCGGATAGGTACTCAAATTCTGCAGACATTCGAGCTTGTAAACGAGTTCCTCCCTTGTATCCAGAAAACAAACGTCAGCATAGTCTATGTGTGGAAGTAGAAGAGATTTAACAAGAGTAACTTTAGTTTGGAACGGTAAGAACTTCTGAAGGAGTTTGAGAGATTGAAATGAGGAGTATCCTCTCCTACTTACCTCAGCAATATGGGCGTGCCATGATAAATTGGAATCCAAATGTAAACCGAGGTTTTTAACAGTTTTTGTAAACGGAATCGGAATTGCATCATAAATCACCTGGGGGAGATTCTGGTGATCCAACATATTCAACATATATCTACCACCTATAATAATCGCCTGAAATTTAGTTAGGCTAACTGAATTTCAGGCGATTATTATAGGTGGTCAAGGCGAACCGGTCATATTAGATGGGGAGTCCAAGTAGCTAACTTTGATCTACTTGAGCGCGGCAGATTAACTTAAGGGGGACACCTCGTACCCTTTTGAGTACCCCTGCTCAATATTAGTTCTTTTTATTGTGACGCGCGTCTTAGGCAGCCGATCAAAATATTTTGTAAAAAAAAGTCCAATGAAAATACCCGAGCGCAATAAATTATCATACAGATGGTTCAGCTTGATATCTACACGCTGATCTAACATTTTAACGATAATGTTAAAGGGTTTTCTTAATATGACGATGTTTTTTTTTATGTTCAAAAACCACCAAGAGCTTGCGGCTTATCTGAATTGTAAGTCAGTTGAATGGGGGCTTCCCAGTTTCATGCGAAAAAGTTTTTTTTAAGGCTTGGGGCCGCTAACTCGCTCTAGCCGTTTAGACTTGAAATCGCTCTAGCCGTTTAGACTTGAAGAAGTAACAAACATACACACTCACATACTCACAAACTTTCGCTTTTATAATATTAGTGTGATTATTTTTGATGTAATTTCTTATTTCATTTATTAGTGTAACTTTGTTATTAATTTCAACACAATGTATATTGGTCTATAATAAATTACTTTTAAATTATGACTAAGAGATGAACCGCAGTTGTTGCTAGCCATCATTAGAGTAACTGTGTGGCCCATAAACGATAGGCTTTTAGCTCGGCACGCAGTCCACAACTGCGTTATTTGCAGAAAAATAGAGGGAAAAACATTGACTACCATGATGGAAAAGTTACCTGCGCAACGTATCACTCTATTTTTCCATTCGAAACCGTTGGCGTTGATTTTGCTAGTCTCTTTTAATACGTTAAATATACAGGGCAAGGGTGCTAGAATAACTAAAACATTTAAGTAGTTTATTCGTAAGCTTCAGATACAAATGCGTACATCAAGAATCCGTGAGCGATTTGTCCAAGGATGTATCTATCTTAACACTGCGTCGAATCACAAGTTTCTAAACGTGGCAGGCCAGACGAATTAATTTGCGACAACGAACGCAATTTCTTTGCAGCGGCAAAAGAGATAGGAGGTTTTCTTAAAGTTAACATAAAATATTTAGTTAAATATGCGGCAGACGAAAGCACTAAGTTTTTTTTTCCCATATATGGACCTCATTTTTTTGAAGCCGGCGTTAAGTCCGCAAAGCACCATATTAAACGTATTATGGGCAATATCCATCCAATATTTGAGGGGATATCTACCCTCTTCGCACAAGTCGAGGCTGTGCTAAACAGCAGATCCTTTTGTCCACTTTCATCTTCTCTCAACGACTATCACTTCCTTAGTCCCGGGCATTTTTTAATAGGTCGCAAAGTTCTACCAGGTCCGTCACTTGAGGATCACAATAAAAATAATTAGCAGCATAATTAGTAGAAAGTAGGTTGAAATAAGACTGTCAATGGGGGCGGGGGAAGATGTTCGCGCCTGCTAGACAGGTAGCTTAGCAACAATCACAGATCACAGACCTGCATATTAACGGCGTCACTTTAATCATTTTTGGTTCTCAATTCGTCTGTATGTTTTTTTTTTTTTTTTTTTTTGTATGTTTGTTCACCGATTACGCAAAGACGGCTGGACCGATTTTAAAAATTGATTTTGTGTTTGAAAGGGTATACTTCCAAGTTGATCCATTGTCATCAGATCACGATGATGGGATCCTTTTTTTTTTTTTTTTTTTTAATTGGTTCACAAAACTAGATACAATCATCGATTTACATAAATATGAGAGACAAACTGTAGCATTTCTTGATTATACCCTACTTGATGTGAACACAACTTGCTATGTTAGGTTACATTGCTTACACATTATTTGTAGTAACTAAATAACAGAAACAATTTCATTAATAAATAATTAAAATAATAAATTACAATGAAGAGTACAATGTGAACTTAATGTTTTTTCTCAGTGAGGCTAAAGAAACGTGCTGAACAAATATATCAATCTTATTTCGTATACTATTTGATAAAGTACACATACGGTAAATGGGAGAGTGCTGGCCAAGATTAGTTTTATAATAGGCTAAATGAAATGTTTTACGGTTACATAACCGACTTTCGGAGCGAGGTACGATCAGCGATACTCGTTCAAGGATATCGGCAGAGTTTACCAAACCATGGACGATCTTATAAAGGAAAATAATGTCAGTAATTTTACGGCGTGTACTCAGTGGTTCCATTTCATAAAATAAAAGGCGTTTCATTAATTGGTGACAGTTATTGTCGTTAAATGCTAGGTGGTACAGGAAACGTTTTTGTATGCGTTCTATTCGGTTATTGTGTACTTGATAACCGGGGCTCCAAACAGTGCTACAATATTCCAAAATCCCTCGAACAACAGAGTTATAGATTAAAATTGTGAGACTTGTTTGTTTAAAGATTTTCATATGTCTGTTAACAAAACCAGAAAGACGGGAAGTTCTACTCGTGATGTTGTCAATATGGGATCTAAAACTTAAAGCACTATCGAGGATAATACCTAAATCGCGAATAGTAGTTACTTCCTCTAACGGTTTATTATTTATGAAGTAGGTTATACGAGATGGAGATCTTCTTTTTGTAAATTTTATATGGTAACATTTATCTAAATTCAGGACCATGAAATTTTGATTACACTTCAGATACAAATGCGTACATCAAGAATCCGTGAGCGATTTGTCCAAGGATGTATCTATCTTAACACTGCGTCGAATCACAAGTTTCTAAACGTGGCAGGCCAGACGAATTAATTTGCGACAGCGAACGCAATTTCTTTGCAGCGGCAAAAGAGATAGGAGGTTTTCTTAAAGTTAACATAAAATATTTAGTTAAATATGCGGCAGACGAAAGCACTAAGTTTTTTTTTCCCATATATGGACCTCATTTTTTTGAAGCCGGCGTTAAGTCCGCAAAGCACCATATTAAACGTATTATGGGCAATATCCATCCAATATTTGAGGGGCTATCTACCCTCTTCGCACAAGTCGAGGCTGTGCTAAACAGCAGATCCTTTTGTCCACTTTCATCTTCTCTCAACGACTATCACTTCCTTAGTCCCGCGAATAGTAGTTACTTCCTCTAACGGTTTATTATTTATGAAGTAGGTTATACGAGATGGAGATCTTCTTTTTGTAAATTTTATATGGTAACATTTATCTAAATTCAGGACCATGAAATTTTGATTACACCAAAATTTCATGGTCCTGAATCTTGGAGAAATCGAGGGAACTCTTAAAATATTAAAGGCACACCTACAGTGATTTAGGTATATTTCATAGTGATTCGTGCATTTACTCTTAAAAAATACCAATTGGTGAAGTGGAACTGATGATGAAGACCACAAATGACGAGCAGACCTATTCAATATTTCACAGTTTGCGATTCAGTTACTTTAATATGGTATTCAGTAGCACTTTATTCTCGTTATACTACTATTCCACGATGTAATAGAGCTGATAGTGAACTCCTCAACAATTAACGGCCCTGCATCGGGGTAAGCAATATTTTGTAAAAGGATTTCAGCAGTTGACATAAGCCTATTGTAACTTAAGTGAATTACAAACCAACCCACTAAAAAGTGAGAAATAAAAACTTTTTTACAAAAAAATATCACCGACTTCTAAAATAAATAGAAGGCAACTAAAAAGCAATAAAATAATGTACCTAGAATAACAAAAACAAATTAAACATTTTGAAGTTGGTGCCAGGAAATAGTAGTCTTTATGTTTTATTCGGCACCAACTTCAAAATGTTTAATTTGTTTTTGTTCAAAAGTTTTTTGACGCTTTTAGGTGTCCTCGTTATAATCTATGCTATTTATATATCTCGATTCAGCAATCTTTTTCGCCGGACATTCTGAGTCACCTGTTTTGTGATCGCTCGGTTTTTTGAAGCGTACACATGTAGCACATTTTGGTGAGTCAGTTTTCTTAGTGCACTCATTTACCTGGTGACCTAGTTCACCGCACTGTCCGCACGTGTAGGTTGCTTCGCGACAAGTTCGAGCAGCGTGTCCATATTGTTGACATTTGAAGCATCTGGTCACCAACGTGAAGTTCCGAACTGGGCAAGACGTCCAGTTGATGAAGACACGATTCTGATTAATAAGGGTCTTTCTTAAGCTAGCTGTCACTTCCAGTACAAAGTTGCATGTTGGTGCGTCCTTTTTTCCTGATTTGTTGCTCAACTTCATAGAGGACATGTACGACTCACGCGTTAGGCTTGGCAATTTTTCGGCTAGATTTTGGTCAAATATGAGGTCAAACACTTCCTGGTCACGTAAAGTAACTGGAACCCCGATGACTATGATTCTAGGTCTTCTTTTATGTGGCTCTTCCATTTTTAGTCCGGAACTGGTTAGCTGAGTCGACTTTCGAAGCTTCTCTATGTCATCCTTCGTTTCAGTGCTGATAATAACACCACCGTTTTTGGTCCTTCGTAGTCCTCTAACGTGCAATTTCAATTGCTCTGGGCAGATAATTTTTTGGACTAGAGATTTGGTATCGTCACTAGATTTTTGAGCATCTTTAGGGTAAATAGCTATTGAGCTCAAATTTTTAGGGCACACAAAATCATTGTTATGGGTCTTAACCATTTCCGCAAAGGATGGCTTGCCTTGTTGAGTCACTGGTTTATTGCTGTTTACTTCCATGGTCTCCCTGATAGATTTTTTGAAAATACAATAATTGCATTTTCGAAAGATAGAAAAATTTGTATCCAGACTCAGGAATCGAACCCGAGACTTCCGTAGCCAAACCGGGGCCAGAAGCGAACCACCTATCTGGACTATGTTACTAGATATCAAATTCTTCTATCTCTTAATGCTTACGGGTTAGGCCCCCGTAGCGACATCTAGTCGGAAGTTAAAGAACTATTACGGCTTTTGTTATTGCTTCGTTACAGAGAGCATTTTAACAAATTATGATGACGCAGGCCAAATATTAAAGTAATTTTTATAGGCATTTCTTGCATAGGCATTCAGCTAGGTCTTGGTTTTCCTTTAATGATTCAGTGAAGTGTGGATCAAAATCGCTTTTTCCTTCAATGACTGGTAGTGCACAGCCATCTGAGAGACTCCATTTCCGACCTTCCGCGCAATTGAAATGATTCTCAGTTTTTGTTCAGAGTTTAGTTTCCCGTCTGCAGCAATTTGGCATACCTCATTCAGACATTGTTCTATTGTTGACATCCAATTCTTGATATCGCTGGTTCTCAAGGCTTCAAGGGCCTCACCCTTGAAGCCTTGAGAACCAGCGATATCAAGGATTGGATCTTTCTTCTGTTGCGACTGAGGTGTGCTAGGAGGGCTGCGAGGGCTACTTTCCATAGTAGCCATGATTTGTTTTAGTCGGTTGTCATAATAACATTTACTCAATCACTATAAATTGCAAGCGTTTAGAAATCTAGGTCACTGATTTAATAAACATGTATAAAATTAATGCTAATAATAAAACGCAAGTCTGTTCACTACAAAGTGCGAGTAAAGACATTGAAGTTTATTTTAGCCAAAACTGCGGGACTGTCGATGTAATTTTTTAATATTTTTATTAGAATAAAAAAATAAATTATAAAAATAGCTTATATAACTTTTAGTAGTTGTAGTATGTAACCGATGTAACAACTAACTTTTATCACAGATATTGTCAAGTATTGAAAATTGAAAAAAGAATGGTTGCTAACTAACTGTTTTAGTATAACAGTAATAATCATGTTATATCTTTTTGAAATGCTTAAAATGAGACCTTTAATTTGATACCCATATTGCAGTATTCAAAACAACTTTTTTTGTTGACATCTCTTTATTTTGACATCTCACAGCCGCCATTTTTTTCTAACGTCACATATCTACGAACACTCGAGTGATCAGGACGAATCTAACGACGGCTTAATTGTACGTTCAGTGGATTGTGAGATATCAGGTAATAAAGAATATTTACATACATACATATATACATACATACGTATATACATACATACATATACAAAAACATAACCCTCCTTTACAGTCGGGTAAAAAGGGTGTCCGCGATCTCCCTACGGGTTGTTAGTGGCAACAGGTGGTACTTTCTTTGATAACAATAAGCGCCCGAGCAGCGATCCTTGGGGACAACCACTTGGAAAAGGAATCCAGCTAGAAATATAGTTGTTTATTACGACAGCCTGGGATCTGTTGTCCAAGTAAGATATAAACCATCTAAGTACTTTATTATTAAAAAAAAAAAAAAAATTAAACAATATTAAATAATATCTGTAACGGAAGCTTGAGATACAAAACTGTCGAGCGATTTTTCCTTAACCTACTTCGATGACTTTTTAGGTTATTATTGACCATAAAACAAACATTAACGTCTTTACGTTTTACCAATAGTGTACGTTCCAGGTCAGTAAATTTTTATTATTTAAATTTAACTGTAAAAACAATGAATAAGTCCAAATTTTTGTTGTAACTGGCGTGACGTCTATCCGGTCCCGCGTCCAGGCAAAACTGTAGTATGATAGACATACACAGCGAGACTTGAGCGTAAAGGATTGCGAATGCCTTTGTTCCATTAATAAAATAACCCACCGCACCACAGAGGCAGCAGTCGAATATTATTATTATACGTCTAGTAAGTGTCTAAAAATGGTAAGACATTTTTTTAATGGTGGCCACAACTTACGTAGGAGGTATCAGTATAATCGTTTAATGTACTATAGAATACAGGTAAATACCCTCCATCAGCCAGCCTATGCTCTTCCACATACTCGTATGTTTCCCATAAGCAATAAAATTAAGACTGATAAGGGGCAAATTCTAGTTTTATTTCTAGAAACTCTGAAATGATTTAGTTCAATTTTAATTTTAACATACATTATTTTTCTAGGATGATGTCGGATCCGTACTAGAGTGTTCCGGTTTTGCTCAAGGAATTATGATTTCGCGTTTAGTTGACCGTCCATGTGGCGTTGGTTTTGTAGACTTGAGTTATTTCCAAAAATTCTTGACATGCGGAGTAGACGACTCTCGTGATGTCATGTATCATGATTTCCCGCATACTGTGGAAAATACTATTAAGCCTCCTATACCAAAACTCAGAATTTTGGACGCTAAGTTTGGGGATGCAGCCACGACTGAGGCCAGTGCTGCGCTAGCTAATATAATTAAAGGTGACGGTGAGACTGAAGCCGAACCCGAAGGCGAGGCTAAGGTTGAGGGCAAGGGTGGGGCTAATGCAAAAATTAAAGGCGCGAGTGGAGCTGATGTCAAATTTACAAGCAAAGTTGAAGTACAGGCCGAATTTGAAAGTGAGGGTGAGGCTAATGCCAAAATTAAAGGCGGCAGTGAAGCTGATGCCAAAAGTAAAGACAAAGGTGGAGCTAAAAGTAAGGGTAAAGCTAATGCCAATATAAAAGGCAAAGGTGAAGCCAATGCCAAAATTAAAGGCGAGGGTGGGGCTGAGGCCGAATTTGAAAGTGAGGGTGAGTTCAATGCTAAAATTAATGGAGAGAGTGGAGCTGATGCCGAAATTAAAAGCGAGATTGAGGCTGAAGCTGAATTTGAAAGTGAGGGTGAGGCTAATGCCAACATTAAAGGCGAGAGTGGAGCTGATGCCAAAATAAAAGGCGAGGGTGGAAGTGGTGTCAAAATTTATGGCAAAGGTGAGGCTGAGAACGAACTTGAAAGTGATGGTAAGGCTGATGCCAATATAAAAGGCAAGGGTGAAGCTAATGCCAAAATAAAAGGCGAAGGTGAAGCTGATGCCAAAATTAAAGGCGAGGGTGAGGCTGAGGCCGAACTTGTAGATGAGGGTGAATCTGATACAGAATCAGATGGTGAAGGTAAGAACAAAACTAAAGGCAAGGATAAGGCCAAAACCAAAGGCAAGGGTAAGGCTGATACTATAATTAAAGTCGAGGGTGGGGCTGATTCCGAATTTGAAAGTAAAGGTGAGGCTGATGCCAAAATTAAAGGCGAAGGTGGAGCTAATGCTAAAATTAAGGGTGATGGTGGAGCTGATACCAACATTGAAGGTGGGGGTCAGACTGAAGCCGAAATTGCAGGTGAGGCTGAGGCTGTCTTAGAATTTGAAAGTGAGGTTGATGCTGGTGCCGAAATCAAAGACGAGAGTGGAGCTGATACCAAAATTAAAGACAAAGGTGGAGCTAATGCCAAAATAAAAGGCAAGGGTGGAGCTAATGCCAAAATAAAAGGCGAGGGTGGAGCTGGTGCTAAAATTGATGGCAAGGGTGAAGCTGAGACCGAACTTGAAAGTGAGGGTGAGCTTGACATCAATATAAAAGGCAAGGGTGGAGCTAATGCCAAAATTAAAGGTGAGGGTGAGGCTGAAACAGAAATTGTAGTTGAAGGTAAGGCTGATACAAAAACGGATGGTAAGGGCAAGGGTAAGACAAAAAGTAAAGGCAAGGGTAAAGCTGATACAAAAGTTAAAGACAATGGTGGATCTTATACTAAAATCAAAGGCGCGAGTGAAGCTGATGCCAACAATAAAGGCGAGGTTGAGGCTGAGGCAGAACTTGAAAGTGAAGGTGAGGCTGAGAATGAATTTGAAGATGAAGGTGAGGCTGATACAGAATCGGATGGCGAGGGCAAGGGTAAGACCAAAACCAAAGGAAAGGGTAAGACTGATACTAAAATTAAAGGCAAAGGTGGGGCTAATCCCAAATTAAAAGGCGAGGGTGGAGCTAATGCCAAAATTGAAGGCCATGGTGAGGCTGATTATAAAATTAAAGGCAAGGGTGGAGCTGATACCAAAATTGAAGGCGAGGGACAGACTGAAGCCGAACTTAATGGTAAGGTTGAGGCTGAGTTCGAATTAGAAGGCGAGGGTGTGGCTGATACAGAATCAGATGGTGAGGGAAACGGTAAGACCACTAAAGGCAAGGGTATGGCTGATACTAAAATAAAAGACAAGGGTGAAGCTGAGGCTGAACTTGAAGGTAAGGCTGAGGCTGAGTTCGAATTAGAAGGTGAGGGTGAGGCTGATTTCAAAATTAAAGGCAAGGGTAAGACCAAAAATAAAGGCAAGGGTAAAGCTGATACTAAAATTAAAGGCGAGGGTGGGGCTGGGGCCGACTTTGAAAGTGAAAGTGAGGCTGACGGCAACATAAAAGGCAAGGGTGGTGCCAAAATTAAAGGCGAGAATGGAGCTGATACTAAAGTTGAAGGCGAGGTTGAGAATGAAGCCGAAGTTGAAGAAGAGGATGAGTCTGAGACTGAATATGAAGATCAAGGTGAGACTGGCACAGAACCGAAGGGTAAGGGTAAGACCAAAACAAAGGGCAAGGATAAGGCCAAAACCAAAGGCAAGGGTAAAGCTGATACTAAAATTAAAGGCGAAGGTGGAGCTGATACTGAATTCGAAAGTAAAGGTGAGGCTGATTCCAAAATTAAAAATAAGGGTAAGACCAAAAGTAAAAACAAAGGAAAGGCTGATACTAAAATTAAAGGCGAGGGTGGAGCTGAGCCCAACTTTGAAAGTGACAGTGAAGCTGAAGCCAATATTAAAGGCGAGGGTGGAGCTGAGGCCAACTTTGAAAGTGACAGTGAAGCTGAAGCCAAAATTAAAGGCAAGGGTGAAGCTAATGCTAAAAAAAAAGGCGAGGGTGAAGCTGATACCAAAACTGAAGGGGATAGTCAGGCTGAGGCCGAACTTGAAGGTGAGGGTGAATCTATAGGTGAAGGTGAAGCAAATACAGAATCGCATGGTGAGGGTAAGGGTAAGGCCAAATCTAAAGGAAAGGGTAAGACGAAAACTAAAGGTAAGGGTAAGGCTGATACTAAAATTAAAGGCAAGGGTGGAGATTATACCAAAATTAAAGGCGTTAATCAGGCTGAAGCCGAACTTGAAGGTGAGGCTGAGGCTGAGTTCGAATTAGAAGGCGAGGCTGAGGCTGGTGGCAAAATTAAAGGCGAAGGGGTAGCTTATGCCGAAATTAAGAGTGAGGGTGGAGCTGACACCATAATTGAAGGGAAGGGTACGGCTGAAGCTGAACTTGAAGGTGAGGGTGAATCTATAGGTGAAGGTGAGGTAGATACAGAATCGGATGGTGGGGGTAAGGAGAAGGCCAAATCTAAAGGCAAGGGTAAGACCAAAACTAAAGGTAAAGGTAAGGCTGATACTAAAATTAAAGGCAAGGGTGGAGAATATACCAAAATTAAAGGCGAGAATCAGGCTGAAGCCGAACTTGAAGGTGAGGCTGAGGCTGAGTCCGAATTAGAAGGCGAGAGTGAGGCTGGTGCCAAAATTAAAGGCCAAGGGGTAGCTGATGCCGAAATTAAGGGTAAGGGTGGAGCGGATACCAAAATTGAAGGCAAGGGTACGGCTGAAGCCGAACTTGAACGTGAGGCAGAGGCTGAGTCCGAATTAGAAGGCGAGAGTGAGGCTGGTGCCAAAATTAAAGGCCAAGGGGTAGATGATGCTGAAATTAAGGGTGAAGGTGGAGCTGATACCATAATTGAAGGCAAGAGTACAGCTGAAGCTGAACTTGAAGGTGAGGGTGAATCTATAGGAGAAGGTGAGGCAGATACAGTATCGAATGGTGAGGGTAAGGGAAAAGCCAAATCTAAAGACAAGGGTAAGACCAAAACTAAAGGTAAGGGTAAGGCTGATACTAAAATTAAAGGCAAGGGTGAAGAATATACCAAAATTAAAGGCGAGAATCAGGCTGAAGCCGAACTTGAAGGTGAGGCTGAGGCTGAGTTCGAATTAGAAGGCGAGGCTGAGGCTGGTGCCAAAATTAAAGGCGAAGGGGTAGCTTATGCCGAAATTAAGGGTGAGGGTGGAGCTGACACCATAATTGAAGGCAAGAGTACGGCTGAAGCTGAACTTGAAGGTGAGGGTGAATCTATAGGTGAAGGTGAGGCAGATACAGAATCGGATGGTGGGGGTAAGGGGAAGGCCAAATCTAAAGGCAAGGGTAAGACCAAAACTAAAGGTAAAGGTAAGGCTGATACTAAAATTAAAGGCAAGGGTGAAGAATATACCAAAATTAAAGGCGAGAATCAGGCTGAAGCCGAACTTGAAGGTGAGGCTGAGGCTAAGTTCGAATTAGAAGGCGAGGCTGAGGCTGGTGCCAAAATTAAAGGCGAAGGGGTAGCTTATGCCGAAATTAAGGGTGAGGGTGGAGCTGACACCATAATTGAAGGCAAGAGTACGGCTGAAACTGAACTTGAAGGTGAGGGTGAATCTATAGGTGAAGGTGAGGCAGATACAGAATCGGATGGTGGGGGTAAGGGGAAGGCCAAATCTAAAGGCAAGGGTAAGACCAAAACTAAAGGTAAAGGTAAGGCTGATACTAAAATTAAAGGCAAGGGTGAAGAATATACCAAAATTAAAGGCGAGAATCAGGCTGAAGACGAACTTGAAGGTGAGGCTGAAGCTGAGTCCGAATTAGAAGGCGAGAGTGAGGCTGGTGCCAAAATTAAAGGCCAAGGGGTAGCTAATGCTGAAATTAAGGGTGAGGGTGGAGCTGATACCATAATTGAAGGCAAGAGTACAGCTGAAGCTGAACTTGAAGGTGAGGGTGAATCTATAGGTGAAGGTGAGGCAGATACAGAATCGGATGGTAAGGGTAAGGGAAAAGCCAAATCTAAAGACAAGGGTAAGACCAAAACTAAAGGTAAGGGTAAGGTTGATACTAAAATTAAAGGCAAGGGTGGAGATGATACCAAAATTAAAGGCGAGAATCAGGCTGAAGCCGAACTTGAAGGTGAGGCTGAGGCTGAGTTCGAATTAGAAGGCGATGGTGAGGCTGGTGCCAAAATTAAAGGCGAAGGGGTAGCTTATGCCGAAATTAAGGGTGAGGGTGGAGCTGACACCATAATTGAAGGCAAGAGTACGGCTGAAGCTGAACTTGAAGGTGAGGGTGAATCTATAGGTGAAGGTGAGGCAGATACAGAATCGGATGGTGGGGGTAAGGGGAAGGCCAAATCTAAAGGCAAGGGTAAGACCAAAACTAAAGGTAAAGGTAAGGCTGATACTAAAATTAAAGGCAAGGGTGAAGAATATACCAAAATTAAAGGCGAGAATCAGGCTGAAGCCGAACTTGAAGGTGAGGCTGAGGCTGAGTCCGAATTAGAAGGCGAGAGTGAGGCTGGTGCCAAAATTAAAGGCCAAGGGGTAGCTAATGCTGAAATTAAGGGTGAGGATGGAGCTGATACCATAATTGAAGGCAAGAGTACAGCTGAAGCTGAACTTGAAGGTGAGGGTGAATCTATAGGTGAAGGTGAGGCAGATACAGAATCGGATGGTGAGGGTAAGGGAAAAGCCAAATCTAAAGACAAGGGTAAGACCAAAACTAAAGGTAAGGGTAAGGTTGATACTAAAATTAAAGGCAAGGGTGGAGATGATACCAAAATTAAAGGCGAGAATCAGGCTGAAGCCGAACTTGAAGGTGAGGCTGAGGCTGAGTTCGAATTAGAAGGCGATGGTGAGGCTGGTGCTAAAAATAAAGGCGAAGGGGTAGTTGATGCCGAAATTAAGGGTGAGGGTGGAGCTGATACCAAAATTGAAGGCAAGGGTACGGCTGAAGCTGAACTTGATGGTGATGCTGAGGGTGAGTTCGAATTTGTAAGTGAGGGTGAAGCTGATGCTAAAATTAAAGGCGAGGGTGAAGCTGATGCCAAAATTAAAGGCGAGGGTGGAGCTGATGGCAAAATTAAAGGTGAGGGTGGAGCTAATGCTAAAATTGAAGGCAAGGGTGAGGCTGAGGCCGAACTTGAAGGCGAGGGTGAGGCTCAGGTCGAACTTGAAGGCAAGGGTGGAGCTGGGGCTGATACTGAAGCGGAAACTGAAACGATAACTGAAACGGAAACTGAAACGGAAACTGAAACGGAAACTGAAACGGAAACGGAAACTGAAACGGAAACTGAACCGGAAACTACAACAACTACAACGAACAAGACCACAAAACCGACCACAACTAGAAAAAAATGGGTAGAACCAAAATCGACACTGAAATGGTGGGAATTCGGATTAGCATTGTAAGAAATTTAACATCTGTTTTTATTTATAAATTTAATGAGCAGTGGAAATATTGATACTTGTTTTTTAATCTCTTACAGTGTCCCTGTTGTTGGGATGGGTTATTTCGCAGCCAAAACTATAGCGGCCAACAAAGGTTAATAGTGAAGATTGGATTCAACACGGAAAATTTGTTACTGAAGTCAACGAAAATGTTAAATTACTCGAAGTACGAGTAGGTACTGTATTATTTACTAAAACTTTAAGTGTGATACTCAGGTTTACATCATTCTTAAAATTGATTATTTACGTACTCTTAAGGTATTTTATTTTTAAACGACACCCTTATTTTAAAAGTCAACTTATTCAAAGTTTACGAATTTTCGGTTTTTTAACGTCTACGACGAGAATGCGTTCAATGTAACAGCCATCTTGATACAGTAAAAATAAGTGAGAGAAATGGCCGTCGTGCTTACTTTGACAAATTCGCATAAACATGTTTGTAAAATACAAACGAATAATGGAAAACGGAAGAGTTTGTTTTGTTGTTTATTTGGTTGAACGCGATAATCTCAGTAACTATTTGTTCGAATTGAAAAAATATTTTAGTATTAGATCGACCCGAACCCATCGAGGAATGCTATAGCTGTTAGATACGACCAATAGTAGCGGATCATCAATGAAAAATATTGCATAAACGGTTAAAATTGACGCAACCCAAGTTGCGCGGGTCAGCTAGTAAACTCATAGTGTGACGGGCGTACTTGAGATAATGTCTTGAAATAAAATTTATTGTGGGATATCTACGATTGGCTTTTATGTATTTCATTTTTTTAGTGTAATTGCAAACATTATCGGATTTTCAATTCAAACCAGTCAGAAATAGTACATCAATTTCCTGAGTTGAATCCAACATCAAGTTGTTCTCAAGCTAGACTCTACTTTTGCAGTCAACAACCTGTCGGTTGTTGATTTTTTTTGTCGATTCACTCTTGGCAGAGCGGTCGCGGTCAACATGTAGCAGTCAGGTTTTGGGCAACTGTAACGCTTCACAATGCGACGCCATCTTTCCCTGTCAGCTGCGATGCGCATGCGGTTGTTGACAGATGAGGTATATTGTATACAGTATAACAGGTTCGTTGAAAGGGAATTGGAAATATCAATTCGTAACTCACATGGTATATTATATTACATAGCAAACGCACAGGCTAACAGTTTTGCATCGATGCGACGAAGCCTTGACTTGAATAAAACACGTATATCAGTTGAATTTAGTTATTTATCTATGGGATACTTGTAATATAATAATTGTTTTATTAATGCGGGTAACACAATAAATCAATCTTGTTTCAAACTCGGTGTTTTACTGATCGCTCCCGTAATTAAATACGATATATACAGTTGGCGACTACATTTTTTCCAAATTTTGCGTTAGATTTAGTAGTAAACTTTCAAATAATCAAAATACCTATCGGGAAGATCGACTCTTCTAGTAAAAAGTGGCAACGCTAGTGACCTTAGTAGGAGCAACAACATATGATTCGCCGTGTGACTTGTGCGTACCTGATAATCCAGAAAGTAAAACTTTTCTTAAAGTAGTAAATATCGTTGGCGACCATCTAAAAATTAGTTACGGTTCAATAGCCATGTATTAACTAAAATTTCACGTCCAATCTAACTAAAAGTGTTCGGAGAGACGTTACACCCGCAACCTTTAACCGACTTGACATATTATCACATTTTTGTATTTAACGGGATTTCTGTAACGACAATTATTTAATATCAGACAACTCATACAAGGACAATCAGGAGAGAGCCTATACCACAACAACCAGACAAACAACACAACATACTTATATACTTCTAAATAAATACATTAATATAGTTACACCATTATCACACATATTTAAGCTGACCAACGACGTCTAGCTAAGCAGTCATTCATAATTTGTAAATAAATAAGAAGACATTTTAAGAGTATTTTAACTAGTCTGTTTTAAAAATAAAATACAAAGACAGAACATTCGCTAGTTAAAATTCTCTTCAAAGGTCTGCTAATTTATTTACAAACATTTATTACACTAGTGCCTAACTTTATACCGTATACTCTCTTTATTACAGGTAGGTACAGATACTACTATTATCTTCACACTACTTTCTTTCAAAATTATAGGCTCAGTAATTTTAAAGAGAGGGTCGATATTCATGAACTTTTTTAAATAACTTTAAGACATATACACAAGCGTCAGGGTGGCTTTGTGAGCTATTAGCGGCTCAATATTCGAATTAACATTACGGTAATCGATCATATGAACGCCGATACCTCGAGCAAGGTAAAGTACGCCAAATGTTCTAATCATTTCGATCAGCGATTGCGATTCAGCCTATAATCTCACTAACACTTTGCACACACGACTATAAAAATAGTGACAAGTCTATCGGTAGACAGGTTGTCACTTCGACCGCTCGATTCAGACGATTGAAGTGTCGGTAGTGGGTCACTGCCCCACTACCAGCACTTCAAATATAAACGTCAAACTAAAGACACTCCATCTTGCGGCGGCCATGTTTAAATGAGTCAATAGACTTGCTTCTTGATCAAAACGTACACGTAAACGATTTTCGTAATATTAGTTCAGTAATATTTTATTTATTAATGTATCTCACACGCTTCGATAAATATATTCAACTACACACATCAAAAGTGTCTAGGGATCAACATATATTTTTGCAATAACTTTTCTCCTGATTGATTTTTTTTTTTTTATTTCTTTAAGGATTCATCAAATAAAGTGTTTTCGTTTGTCACAGTAACGATAAACCAAGTCACCTTTGCATTAATAAAGAAATTTGCCATTTTCCTAATAAAGGGATTTTTGACATTTGAACCACTAACATTAAAGTTCGAAAAAAAGACTGAAATAACAGTTTTCTTTAAAATTTTATTGGGTAACTTAAACAATTAATAATCCGTGTTTCTACCGCGAACACTAACAACACAAGAACATCGGTTTGGCATACTCAAAATGAGTTCATCCAAATCACGCTGTGGAATGGCCGCCCATGTTCGTTGCAACAACAAAAAAAGGTCTTCTTGCGACTGGATACCCTCCATATTCGGCAGAGCTCTTCTCTGTAGCATATCCCATGCATGCTCAATCGGGTTCAAGTCTGGCGACTGAGCAGGCCAGGGCAGGACATTGATGTTAGCTGCGGCGAGAGTCTGTCTTACAACTCTTGCGGTGTGCGGTCGTGCATTATCATGCATTAACTGAAATAAGGGACCGATTTGCACTTGTAGAGGAACGATGACGTCTGATACAATCGTCTCAGCATAAATTTGAGCGTTGAGGTTGCCTCTGATCCAAATCAACTCAGTTCTTCCGCCGATCCAAATACCCGCCCATACCATGATGGTTCCACCACTATAAGGATGGACTTCCTGGCAGGATTTTAATCGCTGTTGGCGTCCAGGGGTTCTCCAGTGTCGTATACGTCTTGTATCCGGTCTCATACCAAAACGAGACTCATCAGAAAAGCACACGAAACGCCATTGTTCTTCTGCCCAATTTCTGTGTTCAAGAGCCCAATGATATCGAATCCTACGATTGGGCATTGCTATAGGTGGTACCCGTAGCGGTCTTCGGGAATGAAGGTTCACTTCATGCAAGCGGTTTCTGACTGTTTGGTCGCTAATTAAGTTCCCTGAAGAGTGATGAAGCCTCACGGCTAACATCATGGCGGTTATTGTTGGACCTCTTCGAGTTAAGATTTGAATGTATCGGTCTTGTCTCCGTGTGGTGCAGCGATACCGTCCTCCATGGCGCTCAGCCACGGTACCAGTGCTTCGGTAACGTGTCCAAAGTCGACTGATAACACTCTGACTTGTATTCAGAGCTAAAGCCACAGTACGTTGCCGGGAACCAGCTTCTATCATTCCCACGGCTCTGAGCATTTCTTCCCTGCTTAAATGACGTCGCCGCTCCATAATAACGTTGGTTTTAATCAGTAGTAGGGAAACAGTAGCACTAATAATGTCTTCAATGCGTTGTATGTTTTTATAGGGAAAATATTGACAGCTGATTTTCATCTTTTACTCGAATTTGATTCACAGTTCCTGATTCAAATTATGAAATGCACCAAAAAGGATCCATATAAATTTATAAAATCATAAATTTATTACAAAGCCACATCTCAATCTCAAGAAATCCGCTTAAAAATGCTTGATCCCTAGACACTTTTGATGTGTGTATTTAAATCAAAAACTTTATATAAGAATTCTAAACTTAGCTTTTGTGATTGGGCAACTACCGGCATTTATAAAAGTAGAGCTAAGTTATACGAGTTATATGGTATGAAACAATTTAATTTTGATCAAAACTTTATTCAGTATGTGAGAAACTATTCAAAAACTTTTAAAAAAGCTTGTGCATGTGCCAAAGCTTTACTTATTAGTAGAAATATTAAAAAATCTGATAATAAAATAAAAGCCACTTGGAATATTATTAATTCGGAAAGCGGACGGGCAAAGCCTCGGGATAAAAGCTTTGAATTATTAATTAACAATAAGACTGTTACTGATAATTTAGACCTAGCACAAACTTTCAATTATTTCTTTGCTGACAAACCACTAACCACAACCAGCTCCTTGAACGCTTGCCCAGATAAAGCCGAATCACTCTTGGGAGATAATGTGGATCAATGCAATGTACCATTTGCTTTTAAATATATATACCCCAGTGAAATAATTAAAATATTCAAGTCACTTAATTTAAAAAAAACTGCTGATTTATGGGGTATTTCAGTAAAATTAATTCACAGTATAATTACTGGCATAGCGCCACAGTTATCTATAATTTTTAATCAATGTGTTGATACCGGAATGTTTCCTGATCTGATGAAACATAGTAAAGTAATACCATTATTTAAATCCGGATCAAAGAATGACCCTAGTAATTTTAGACCAATATCCATCTTGCCAGCTATTAGTAAAATTTTTAAAAAGGCCATACTTATGCAGTTAGAATCACACTTTAATTTTAATGATCTACTGCATCCCGATCAATATGGTTTTACAAAGGGTCGCTCTACAATTGATGCAGGTACTAAGCTACTGAAACATATTTTTAGTGCCTGGGAAGATTCACAGGATGCCATTAGAGTGTTCTGTGATCTTTCTAAAGCTTTTGATTGTGTGGCGCATAGGACACTTCTCCTGAAACTTAGGCATTACGGTATTAAAGGTACAGCGCTGGATCTACTTGCCTCTTACCTAAGTGAAAGAATTCAATATGTTGATATAGGAGGAGTAAGGTCGTCTGGATCTCCAATTAGTATGGGCGTGCCTCAGGGATCAATACTCGGTCCCTTCTTATTTTTGGTATATATTAATGATTTACCATTTTATGTTAATAACTTTTGTGACATCATTCTATTTGCTGATGACACTTCTCTAATTTTTAAAATCGATCGTAAACTAGAAAATTTTGAGAAAATAAATAGAACACTCGCACTAGTTCAAGATTGGTTTACAACGAACAACCTACTTCTAAATCCCAAAAAAACTAAATGTATTAAGTTTAGTTTGCCAAATGTGAAAAGTACTAATACGAGTATAATTTTAAATAATGAGGTGATTAGCTTTGTCGACTCGACAGTTTTTTTGGGAATTACATTAGACAATAGGTTACAGTGGGGCACCCAAATATCATGTCTCGCAGGAAAACTCAGTTCTGCAGCGTATGCTGTCAGCAAAGTTAGACAGCTTACGAACGTAGAAACAGCTCGACTAGTATATTTTGGTTATTTTCACAGCGTCATGTCCTACGGCATATTGCTTTGGGGCAAGGCGGCTGATATACAAACTATTTTTATTCTTCAAAAACGTGCAGTGCGTGCGATATATCAACTAGGAGCACGAGTTTCCCTTAGAGAAAAGTTTAAAGAGATAGGCATTTTGACAGTTGCATCACAATATATATATGCAAACGTTATGTTTGTAAAGCAAAACTTACATTTATATAACAAAAATAGTGATATTCACTCTGTGAATACAAGAAATAAGCACAAATTGGTAGGTCGATATCATAGGCTTCATAAAACTCATAACTCATTCATGGGACTAGGTGTTAAATTTTTCAATAAAATCCCAGTCAGCATATCAAGTCTACCAGTAAATAAATTTAAGAATGTAGTCAAGAGACATCTTATACAAAGAGCTTACTATTCAATCGATGATTATTTAACTGATAAAGATAAATGGATGTAGTTCGTTGCTCCCTATTAATGTATTGGGTTGTATAGTTTATTGCATTTTACTAGGTGAATATTGTTGTCACAGTTTGATAATGTTACTTAGGTACTAGTTAAGAAAACGATTTACTTTTGTAAGTAAAGATTCTGCGTGATAAATTACGGCCATTCTTTTCTTTCCTTTGAAAAACATGTATACTTATTCATTAAGTAGCAGTAAATTGGCCAATATTTAAGCACATAAAGTTTTTACATCGTAAGTGGATGCTCCTACTATGTTGTGCCCATTGAGGCTGATGTATCCGATCTCGTGTACTCTTCTAATATTAATGACCTCTTTTTTTGCATCAGTCCTCTAATATATGGTGTATAATATAATGGTGGCAGCACCTTACCTGCATATACAGTTTATAAACAGAGAAACATTGTAAACATTGGCAATTTGAAAAGAGTGGCCACGAGTTTTTATTGCCTGTTCTTTTCTCGGGCTTTACCTATTGTTTGCGAACAGGCATTACCAGTAAATGTAGAATCGACTTTTCACAAGTGTAGTATTTTGCTTCCTAAGTGAATAAATGATTTTTATTATTATTATTATTTATTATTATTATTATGCTTTGAAACCTATATCATTTTGTAAGTTTTTTGTTTTAGGTGTTTTATCTAAATTTAATTTCAAATAATCATTGGATTGATTTAACGAAATAAAGATATTTGAAATTTAAATTGTGCTAGTAGCTTCAGGGTAAACATCTACATACAACTTTAACTCTTTAATAATAATAGTATAAGTATGGTTTTAATTCAGCAAGTTATATTTAATATTTAACCACAGATTATTTTAATAGAAAGAAATGTATTACCTGGAATGAGGGCAAGAAATAAAGAAAAGAGTCAATTGTTTTATTAATTTTATGGGTCAGTCAAACAATTTCATAACACATTTGTGCATATAAACAAATAACGATATATTTTTAATATTATTAAATTAGTATTTTATCATGCTATATAGTCATCAAAGTGCTTAATTACCAATTACTTCATCAACAAATATTATATTAATAACGTCTTAGTTAATGAAAATAGTCAGTATCATTAATTTAAGTAACAATGTATAAATTATTAATTATCTCAGATGCTAGCTTATATTTATTACAGTAAAATAACCAATAAGTATAATTTAGATTACAATTTAAAATAATTACAAACATTTAATTTCAATACAATCCATTGGCTCTACCGTCAATACATATTAACTGTGCTGTTTCGTCCTCACATTCAGACTTCCGGCTTCACATTTCTGGGCTTGTATCTAGTATTATTTACAAGCCATAAGTTCCGACGAATGTGTGCACTTGATTTAAAAACAAATGTCTGAAAATTTTGCGTGTGATTAATTCAAAACCTCTGTACTCGCAAGCGAAACGAACTCTTGCTTCTTGTAGTTCTTGTCCTAATTTTTGTAGCGGAATAATGCACACATTTCTTATAAACTGCATGCCGCAGTCAAATAGTCTAGCAAACGTCGACGTCTTGGTAAATGGCTGCACTTCGTATGTGCTGACCATTTGCGTTACGTGATCCGACGTTAAGACAGTCCTCCTCAGCATCCCACTATAGCCAACGGCACGCTGTAGCTCTCTGAAAAAAAAAAAAAGAAGTTAAAGTAAATGTATAAAAGATCTTCGATACCCACTCATTTAAAGTTTGAATGAATAGAACAGTAAGACAAGCACATTTTTAAAAAAGGTGTTATTTTATTATACCTAATATTATTTCTGTACAAATCAACAGACAATGAACGAGTTGTCACTGATAAAATTAGATAATAGTTCTTAAATAGTTGAAATATGATTGAAAATAGAATAAGCGTTAATATGAGAAGCTACCGACTGCAAAAACAAATTCGCATGCAAACTATTTTCAATTCTATTTAATTGATTTTAAAGATGATAATTGCCTTAATCGTTTCCAGTTTTAGGACATTTATTGTCCGTAGGTATCATGAACCTATTTTCTCGGCAAACACATTTATGGCACCTGGAATTACCGAACCGTGGGAAAGCAAAAACTTATTGTATGCAAACTATTTTCAGTTCTTGTGTAACGATTTAAAGACGATAATTGATTAAAGGATTCTCAGTTTTAAAACTTTTACTGTGGGGATCATTTAACTATTGTTTTATCAACACAATATACGCTTTATGATTTCTAAAATTTACTTATAAAGCGTGTGAAAGAAAACAATTTATTTTGTCAAAAGTAGTTTAAATGAATTAGGATTTTCAATACTTCAAAAAATTTTACATAATTTATTTTGTTTAAACATAAAATTTTTAAAAAGAGTAATGCATAACATCTTTAATGTGAGAAAAATAAAAATGAAACACTATGATTTAATAAGGGTGGATTTAAGTATGAATCATAGAAAAAAAAATTAAGTGTATTTCGAAATTCCTACTCTTCACATTTCAGTAGAGACAGCCTTTTATATGTTGCCACTCGTTATACAAAATAGTTTTTGTTCCGATTAGTACTACGTTTCGTTATTATATTTCAGATTAATTGAACGAGTGAAAGTCTAGTTCCAAGAAGTTCACCTTTAAAAAATATACGACTTAGCAAGTGACTCAGAACTCCATGTTAAAGTAAACTAAATGTAAATATTATTGGACATCAAAAAATGTAAATGAACTTTCACTTTACATTGATTTATGAAAAAGACATTAACGGCATATGAATTTATAATAAATCATTTATTTATCTTTATCACTCATTGCACCGTCTATTAACAAAAACCATTTAGTAGTTATTGTTTTTTTTTAAATTATATACGAAATAAATACATTTCACTACACTACATAGTAAAATTAAAATAATAAGTTTATATAAAATATTAGGATTAAATAACTGCGAATAATGAAACAACTAATCCTAATGTCTGCCATCATCATTAAGAATATTATTATATTATAACAACGAAACAAACCTTAGCTATGAAATTAACCATAGTCTTCAGAAATATTGATTATATTATTATTTGGTCTCCCCCAATTACTTTTTAACCAATAGCCAATTCTATTGTTAAACATAATTAATAATTATTAATTATTAAAATTATCAATTAAAATAATTATTGTTATAAAATATAATTTGAATTTGACTTACCGTAACGTTTAACTCCCGCGATATTTGGTAAAGGTTTGTCCTGTATTCTTGGCCATGAAGATCCAAAATTTGATTCCCGGTTTAAATTTCGGTTAATTGTGAAGACTCGCAGAGGTCAGCAAGAAAGCACCCAACAGTCCAATAAAACACAGCCACCAAAGGTAAACAGATGAAGAAGAAACAGTCCACTAATTTACACCACAAGTCAACGAGAGTTCAATCAGTAGTTTTGGGGTCAACAAAATAGCAAGATATCGGAATCCGTAAACAGAACAAGTCGTGAGCAAAATACAGTAAACACGCGCGCGTCATCGTACAAGGAAGTGCAAATTGCAACTAAGTTAACAAAAATGTTTTATGTTCCCGTTCCCACACTTTAGCCCCGTCCTAATTGGTTGGAAGTAAAATGTGGGAGTGGTTTTTGCGTTTGTGTGTGTGACCGAACCGTTGTGAACTGTTCATAGTAAAATATTTTGAGGTGGTCGAGCATCAAGTGGGCCGATTGTACAAGAACAATGAAAAAAAATTGACAATTATCTAACTACAATGTAATCCTCATTAATATGTAGTTATAGTTTTCAGTAAAAAATCTTAGTAGGTAAGTCATAAGCTCCACTAAGGATTTTTAAATGATAATATATCCTCATTGAAAAAACATAATTATAAAGATATTTAATCAAATCGAATTTCATGCTGACGCTCATTATAGGATTGGGGAAAATTTAAGCCGAAATAGGCATCACTACAATGTTTTACTTTGAGATTATAATTGCAATATTATCATAATAATTCAATCAGAGAACCACTTGAAAGCATAATACTCGATGTATTTTGTTGCAATATAATATTTTTAACTCATCGCAATGTAAAATAAGCACTAGATTGTAATACTTACGAATGAAATGTGATTCCTTTAGTTTTCCTTTCACTGCGGCTTTTGCATCCTAAGATGCTACAGCCACTCATATTCCTCACACTTAACGAGTTATTTACCTTATTACACAAACAATTAGTGAAATATACAAATAATTTTATTAACACACTTTATGATTGTTTAACTATATATATTCAAAATGACACTGATTTACAAAAATATGAACACGAAACAATGTTGTTTCAACGAGCTCCAAAACGAAAGTGCCCGTCGCACGCCCCCATGCCGCACGAACCAGTCTCGGGGCGACCGTTATGACGTCACGACCGCCATTGCTCGTCGAAATATCGTGGTGTTGCCAACACGGCCATGCTGCACGGTGCATGTCCCAGGCACCCCACGAGTCTGGATAAAATACTGAAAATAAACGGCGAGTTTAAGTTTTATGTTGTTTTAATTGGGAAGTGGGTACCTGCTTCGTATCTTCATCACGATTCGAAATGAGTGTCACCTATCACTCTCGTGTAACCTAGTCAGCCACAACCTCAGACCACTTGCGCTTAAAGAGTATTTCACTCACTTATGCGTACCAAGTTTGTCCATCCTTTTTCCGTTCAGACCATCACTACATTAAAACCCGTTAGCAACACTCACTCGAAATCTCACTGACATTAAAATTATATTTTATCAAAACTCGCCGATATCTTAGATAACATGACTGACGAACTATTAATATTATATAATTGATAAAATGCAGGGACAACAATGCAAGAAACGTGAAATAATGAGAGGGTCAGGTCACTCGGTCGCATACCCCCAACCTGTACAGACGTGAGTCAGTTTGTTGATCATTATTTTTAATTTAAAATCCCTGATTGGCTTAAAGTGCAAATACCAATTCTATTTCTAACTAAAGTGATTTAAATGTGATTACTCCACTCACTGGGCGTGTTTAGAAAGGGATAACTGTTTGTTGCAATACTCACATCTCATCACATCGTCCAAATTCATCGGAAATAATTGGCTCGCCGTGCCGCCGGGATTTGAACTCGATCCCTCCACGTCGTTCGACCGAGGCGTCACCGGATACAGAAGCAGTGACGTCGGCATCGAGATAGAGCTACGCTACACAACGAGCGGCTACGCGCGCACCCCTCCATCGAACCACGTCTGCTACGGAGAACCTAGCTACGCTTGCTACGCTAATCGGCTACGGCCCTAAACGTGAATACGTCACATAACATTTGGGAACGTTAAGGCGACGCGCAACCGTGAGCTGGTTATTAGAGTTTTGCAAAAACTTAAAAAAAACATTATAGTAATAATTAATTTACTCTCAAAATAAATAAAAAAAAAAAATTGGAAACTTTGAGCACTTCTGCGCTTATCTTAACTAAATTAATATTTATCTTGTACATATATGGAGGAATCACTGTCTGATTCAATACAGTCTAAAAGGATTGACCAAGAAGTAACTCCTCCAAACGTTAATTTATTGTATCGTCAGAAAAGGATGAGACAAGAAGACTCTCCCATGGATTTTACTAGTTTTAAGGATGAAATGAAAAATATGATGACCTCGCACAATAAAAAGAACTGATAGAAATAAAATAAAACTTAAAAGACATCAAAGAAACAAACGAAATCATTGAAACTACAATTAGCTTCCTCGCGCAGCAAAATGAGGAACTCTAAAAGAGAGTGTCCTATCTAGAAAATCAATCAAAAAAGGATAATGAGCATATATAACTGTTAGAAGAAAAACTTGAGGAAATGCAGCGCTCATTACACAAAAATAGTGTGGAAATTAAAAATATACTAATTGATAAACATGAATGTAAACAGGATTTACTCAGTATGGTGTTGAAATTATCCTCAAATGTGAACTGTAAAATGGAGATATCTGACATTAAGGATGTTTATAGAGTACAAGCAAAGAAAACGGGTGGTACTAATAGCCCAATTATTGTAGAAACAGGTTTCTTATTACTCAACTTTGTTTGAGTAATAAGGAGATTTTCTTTTTTTTCCTGTGGCAACCCTCGAGGTAACAGCTTATTCAAATTTGTCCCGATTAAATTAATTGAATTTATTGAAAATCCAATCGTAATCTTGTTTATTAAACCAATTTCACACTTTTTAATTAACTTCAAGTAAGCGTACAAAAGTTTATCAGGTTTATAAGTGAACAAACAAAATTAAAAGTTTTATCTTGTGAAGTGACGGTTGGACACCGGCAAAGTTTTTTATAAGGAATATTTGTGTATTATTGTCTTCTCTTACAAGGTACGGTATTTATATATGTTTTATTTGCATTACAAACTGTTTTACTAACGATTTTAAGTTTTGTTTTAATACCAAATACCATAACCTCCTATTGTTTGATCTCACCTTTATTGGCATTAATTTAATAGACTTTTTACTTATTATTAAAGTGAAAATGATAACTCGCAAAGCCTTGGCTCGTCAGGAACAAACTAAACTACAACTGACTTTGAGGGAACTACAGGCATCCAAAGAAAGATGTGATTAACTTAATAGGGAAAGAGGGGGCAATGAAAAAGAACTGTTAGACGTTTTAAACATAAATGAACGGTTGAGAGATGAACTGGCAAAGTTGCACTCTGAATATAACAATATCCTAAATGACCGGGACAAACTCCAACGCATAGTAGACAGCTTTGATGCTTGTATAGATGAATACACACAGACTCTTAACCACATAACATCCTTGAAACGACAACTACTTCAAGCGCACAACAAAATATCAGAACTTGAGTCAGATAAACATAACCATATTGTATAGTATAACAATAGCTTGTTCAGTGAATTGGTTGGCCCGGTCATAAATGATGCTGCAGTTGGTAACTTACATTCCTCAGTTATTATCGATCTTACCGGAGAGGATGGGCCCGTGCAATTTAAAAAGTCTAATAAATCTGTCAAGGTTATTAAATGCATATAAAAATTAAGAAATACATTACAAAAACAAAAAAAATAATTATTAAACACAAATTCTTTATTGATAGCATGGCATTAAATAGACTGAGATTGCAACTAATCGATCTGGTTCAAATGTATTCACTGGAGCTGGACAATGTCTCATCGCAGTATGTTGAGGATACACGAGCTATGCAATTAGAGATTGACCGCTTCCATGAATCATTACAGACTGTGACAATGAAATATGAAGTTACTGAAAAACAGAGCAGGGAGCAGGTGTTGGCTATTAGGTAAGCTGGTCAACTCTTGCAACTACAACAATGAGCAATCAACTCCAATAACAAGTAGGCATAGTCCAATTTGTAGATTATCACTAGATTGCCAATCGCTAGCATGTGATCCCTCTCCACTGCCGGCACTCCATAATAACTTAGCACAAACTAGCAGTTCTTTTAAATTAAGTACTATTATGATGTATAGTGATGAAATTGGTTCCCTAATGTCAAAGTTGAGTACGGGACAATCTAGAATCATCAATAATTGCACGCCTGCTTTGTCCTATAGTAATATCATGGAAAATATTTTAAGATCTAATTTTAGTCAGGACAGCACTATAATTATTTTTGTCGGTGATAGGGGAAATGTAAACAAAAATAAGTTTTTAAATTATTTTGAGGAGTTGTCAAATTTAAATGTAAAAAAAAATGTTATGTTTTCATTTCCCCTGAGTAATGGATTATCACAGAAAGAAAACACTATTAAATATAATTTGAATAACCTTATGCATCAACTGACATGCCAAATTATTGGTCCTTTTTATAATAAATTTCATTTTATTGACACTAACAAACTTGTTAGTAAATATTTTTATTTGACAAAAGATAGGTATTATCTTAAAAATAGTTGTAAAAGACAGATAGCTGTTTCGCTATCTTTTTATATTAATACTTCAGATAACCGATTGAATCAGGCGTTACATGGCGGAAATCCATCTTAAGTAGATTATAAGGGAGGGATCCAATACAACAATCGAAATAGATTGACAGACCGCACTCAAAAAGAGAGACCTGTAACAAAGAAAATTAGTGACAGGTACTCTTACCAAGTCGAGTGGTAGGCACCTCCGGACCCTTGACTTGCAATATTCCGCTTCCACGAAGTGAAACTTCGACACGTGTTTCGCCTCTACACGAGGCATCCTCAGGACAGTATGATCCACAGGTTATATAATGGGCCCCTAAGCGAAGAAAGTTACAGAAAAGAGCTCAGTACCTATTATTTACCATATAGCTCAATCAAATGGATACAGTACGAGATTAATTGACTCATTGATTAAGAAAAAACAGCACAACATAGTCAACCATATGTTGTATCCATTCCAGAAAGAAATTGTTACTTGTACTTCCAGTTTGACTTATTTTGGAGATATCACAGAACGTGTGTCGAAGGTATTGAAGGCTTATGATATTTTTTCAGCTTTTTAGCCTCAAAATTCGTTGAGATATTTATGCAACAGCAAAGATAAAGTGAGCAAAAAGAAACAATCTGGAATTTATAAATTGACGTGTGACGGCTGCAATAGTATTTACATTGGCCAAACTGGTCGGAATTTTGACACCAGATACAAGGAACACATTGCTGCCTTTAGAAACAATCATCCAGAAAAATCTCACTTTGCGAACCATCTACTTGAAACCGGACATGCCCTGAATGACAGAAATTCTTTCAAAATTCTACATATTTGCAGTAAGGGTTTCAGGTTGTGCGTATTAGAGCAGTTGGAAATACTGAAACAGGATAGAAGCACATTGCTGAACGAACAAACCAACTTCAATTCGTCTCCCCTGCACAATTTATTTTCTTTTAGGCAACATTACTCATCGACCGTTGGCCGGAGTAGTGGGGATTGAACGTATAAAAGAGGCGCAGACGTTGGACGAGCGCTCAGTCGGTGCCAAACTGTCCTGAGGATGCCTCGTGTAGAGGCGAAACACGTGTCGAAGTTTCACTTCGTGGAAGCGGAATATTGCAAGTCAAGGGTCCGGAGGTGCCTACCACTCGCCTTGGTAAGAGTACCTGTCACTAATTTTCTTTGTTACAGGTCTCTCTTTTTGAGTGCGGTCTGTCAATCTATTTCGATTGTTGTATTAAGGGCATTTCCTTACTACCGCAATCGTGGTGATTCACAGATCGAGGGTGGGTGGTGAGATCCCTCCCTTATAATCTACTTAATATGGATTTCCGCCATGTAACGCCTGATTCAATCGGTTATCTTAAATCAGCAAGCATAGCAGTACAGGCGAAATTATACATCAAGATCTTAAAACTACACTGTGTCGCTAATCAATACGTGTGGTTCAATCAGCAGTGCAAGCACTACAACGATATTCCAAAGTACATCAACATCCGTACCAATACACACAACAGAGCTGCTAACATTGCTGTTCAAAAAAGCTCAACGAATTTGGCTGGGAGAAGAGGCAAGACGTTGGTTCACTATTAGAGACAACTTGAAACTACATCTGAAAATACTACATTCCAAATTAGCTTTCAGATTTCATAGTGTTGAGTTCGATTTGTTGGATCAGAAGGCCAGAGAACTAGCTTCACAGACAGCCCAAGAGAAGTTCCTGATTCAAAATAGGAAACTACAAACACTGAGGCATAAAAACGCGCTGAAAGTGACATCTCAAATCGTAAGGATAGCTGTTGTAACCATTCATTTTATTCTAGGGTTGAAAATTTGTCTAATGTTCAATTTGATAACAATGAACAAACAGTTTTAGAAAAAGGTCTGAAGTTCAGTATACCACGGAAAGTTACCCAAAAATATTTAGAGACCTTAGCGGTTGACACAGAAATTTCAATCATGCGAAACAAGAAAGAAGATTTGGTGAGAAGTATCGCTGCCCATCAAATTAAAACCTACAAAGGCAGTAAGTTTCATGATTCTGAACTAAAAATTTACAGATCAATCCAAAATAAGATACAAATTATTAGCTTGGTGATCAATAAGGCAGATAAGGGTAACACTATCGTGATTATGTCAAGATTAGACTACACCAGCAAAGTTGAAGATGTCATATCAACCGATGAATATCAGCGCCTGGCCTCAGACCCAACGAAGCGGTTCCACGCCGAATTAAAGCTTTGTATTAAATCCGCTCATTACTTGTTTCCAGATAATTCCATCGTCAGTAAGAATTTAATACCTATGAACCCACAATGCCCTCGGCTATATGGATTACCCAAAATACACAAAGATGGAGTACCTGTTCGACCAGTGGTATCATACACTAGCGCACCTGCAAACAAATTAGCCAAATATCTGAATTATTTGATTAAAGAGAGAACTTCATTTTCACCGGAATACAGTATCAAAAACAGCCAAGATTTAATCACGAAAATCAAACATTTACAGTTACCACGCAATTCGAAACTGGCATCTCTGGATGTGGAAAGCTTATTCACAAATGTTCCATATAATGAGTGTTTAAATATACTTAAACATCGATTGGAAAGGAAGAAATTACATCCTGAAGAAATTGAAAACATCATTAGTTTAACTGAGCTTTGTATGAATCAAAACTATTTTCAGTTTAATAATGAGTACTTTCTACAGAAAGAGGGTCTAGCTATGGGGTCACCTTTAAGTCCATTGATGGCAGATAGAAGGAAATATGTGGTTAACGATAATAATATTCTATATTATTACAGATATGTTGATGATATTTTACTGGCTTGGACAGGAACTGAACGACAACTCCACAACTTTGCCAATGGGTTAAGCAACAAGCATCCAAACATAAAATTCAAACTGGAAATCGAACAGGATAGCACAATAAACTTTTTGGATCTGTCTATATCAAGGAAGAACAACAGACATATATTCGGAATCTACCGGAAACCGACATATACGGACACTACTATTCCTGCATCATCATGTCATCCCTGGCAACACATAGTACGCCGACTAGCCGCGTTTAACAGTATGATCCACAGGTTATGTTATAATGTGCCCCTATAATGTGACCTATATTTTAGCTACTTTCAGTTACATTATGTCCAATCAAAACGTTACCACCCGGCCAAATCATTTATAACGTACATGTCAATATTATCCAACACGATAGAATCTAAACTAAGTTTAATTGTGACCTTATAAAAGACATTTTTTTGATTTTGTGTAGAAAAACCCCGCAAAACTATTGGTGAGGGTAATTTATTAATCTTTAGTGCTAACTTGTTGACTAAAGCCTCAGATATTAACGAGCAACTGCTACCCATATCTATATAAACGCTTCCTAATCAAAATTACATATGCGAATATTTTTGACGAACATTCCGTGTGTTCGTAGAAATGGATTTAGTTTCTGGATGTTCTGGTTTAACATATATTACTCAGAATTATTTTTAGAATAACAAACAGATTCAGTATGACCTCTCTTATTAAAATATATATATTACGGGTCTTAATCGCGTGAATAATTTAAGGTAAAATACCTTGTTTATTGCTCGACGTTTCGACCGTATTGCAACGGCCGTGGTCACGGGAAGACTCTTGACCTCTCTTACCGCAAAATTCACATTTGTTCGATTCACATTGATATTTCTTATGGTTACTACATATTAAATAAGCATATTAAATACATATTAAAGCCGTGTGGTGCCGGCTTAAGAATAGTACCACCCCATCTCTACCCGTGGGTGTCGTCAAGGCGACTAAGGGATTTTAACCCGGAGGACGGGCAGCAGCGTCCTCTGCGTACTTAAAG
Organism: Herminia tarsipennalis; assembly: GCA_945859575.2. Taxonomy (NCBI): domain Eukaryota; kingdom Metazoa; phylum Arthropoda; class Insecta; order Lepidoptera; family Erebidae; genus Herminia; species Herminia tarsipennalis. Next base: position 13,280,762 of record OX243846.2, on the reverse strand, counting down.
CCTTACTGCGATCGCCAACCCGCTCGCCAAGCGTGGCGATTATGGCAATTACCCCCAGGATCTACATACTAGTAGGTTCTACTGGGGAGACCCGTGCCCAGCAGTGGGCCATCTTATGGGTTGATATGCACTACATATTATATAACATTTAATTACCGTGGGGTAATTAAATGTTATATAATATGTACTTTGTGATTGCCCGTTTTCCTTTTTTTCCGTCTTGCATTAATAGACAAGAACTGATTAGATCTATTAGTGTTCGAATTATTTGAATTATGATTATTATATTTCACTGGTTTTGATTGTCCGTCACGTAAACTACCAATTAGTTTCACATTCTTTTTGGAAATGCGACCGTGTAAACAACTTGATAGTTCTTCGCAGGTTTTAAAGTTACTACCTTTGATAAACGCGTTCATATTATTAAAATCACTAATGTTACGTGCTATAATTGAAATAATATCCCATTCTGAAAAGTTCAAATATAACCGATTTATTTTACATTTGTGCTCAAAATACAATTCATATAAAGATTGGTTATTGACTGGTTTACTCTCAACTCTCTCTCTCTTTCAAAAGTTCGAAGATATTTCTGCGTATTTGAAAACTGCCCGCTATTTATTTATGCCAATCTTGCCATTTCCACATAGGCCACTTTTCATCTGTACGCAATAATGAGTCATACCACACTTTAGCAGAGCCCTTCAATTTATTTAAAGCTTGATAACGAGTAACTTCGTCAGACCATGAAAAGGTATGCGCATAAGATTGAACAGTGTTAAGCCATGCGTTTATATTGTCTTTTAGTGGATTAAAATCAGGAATAATGTTGTTCAAGGTAGTAGAATTTGAGTGACTTATAGTTTTGGTTTTTTTCCCGAGATACCTTACGTTTCCTTGGCGCAGATGGCGTTCCGCTGCTAACACTCGAACGTGATATAGACCGAGCACGCATTCGCTTTGAGCGTTTAGTACGTTTACCCATAGCGCGAGTCACTATACACTTCTGATATTAACATACTTTATGATTGTTTAACCATTTATATTCAGAATGACACTGATTTACAAAAATCAATGTTGCTTCAACGAGCTCCAAAACGAAAGTGCCCGTCGCACGCCGCCATGCCACACGAACCAGTCTCGGGGCGACCGTTATGACGTCACAACCGCCATTGCTCGTCGAAAGATCGTGGCGTTGCCAACATTTTTTATTGGGCCAAACAAAAAAAAAACCGGCTACGATGATAAGGACAAAAAAAATGTTTTCATCGTTTTCTTTTTTATTGGAAACGTAATTAACTGTCCTTGTCTATTTTCCTTTATATATTCCATGTTGTTTTTGATCTGAGACTCCAGGATTATTCACTATTTCGAAGACTAAAAAAATAAGTGAGGGTGACCTGCGACCAGCTGAAGAGAAAACATGGATGGGGGTCGATTGCTATACCGGGAGCCGGTATAATAGCAGACACGGGATATTTGCAGCGCGCGCTTTGGTTTTATTGATTTATCTCGGAAAACCATAAGAATATAAGTTATTTCTAATTTCCGACTTATTGTCAATTAAATAGGTTATTCAGCTTTATTTTTTTATATTTTAATGAATTGAAGTCAAGATATGATTTTTAATGTGAGGTTAGGTACCTCGTACTATTATTTTCTGAATAGAATTACAACTACACAATATTGGCACCTTCTATTTTATTTTCATTAAACATTATTATATTTATAATAAAATAAAATAGAAACATCATGTCAACACATGTAAGTCGGGCTTGCGGGCGTGCTCGCCATGTGTCTTCAAAGTCGGGCTCGTTTGTAGTCGATAAATATAATATTTATTGTTATTAGAAACAAGGTTTATTTTTTATTTTATCTTCAGCTTATCAGCACCACGTAATAAAAGACGCACATCTGTGAGTTAAATAAATAAGTACTAAAATTTGGGTCATAAATCAGTCGGTCGGCTTTTATTTTTTTTTATATAGAAATGAAGTTCCAGGTATAGAAACAATAATGATTTTAATTTCTTTACAAAACTAATTATCTATTACAACACAAAAAACATACATCTTTTTGAGAAATATTTGAAATATAACCTCATAAAGAACAACATAATTTACCCGAAACTCCATACAAAATAAATGACCTTGAGCCATACAAATACGCGTCTGCTATCATACCGGGTCCCGGTATGAGAGTTTCTTGGCTCCGTTTATAATCAATTATTACGTTATTTAAACAAATATACACATTTAACATGGTATCAATCTAAAGTTTATTAATTAGGGCTTTATGTTTAAAAGTGTATTAATGTTAATATTGCTTCTACGTATAAATATGAAAAAAATAAAATGACGTTTATAGTTTTTTGAGATGTATGGTCGCACTTAGCGCCTTTTTTTGCAAAAAATGTAAATGATAAGGAATATTAGAAATTAAACATTTATAACCATTCAATACAATTTAATTAAAATAGTTATATACTACTATACAAATTTATTTAATAAAAAAATATCAAAATATTCCAACGGTTTGCGTAATTTCCGCGAAATTTTCGCTAACGAGGCATTTTTTTGATCGATGTTTATGCGGGATTGTGTTCTGTAAGCCCATATCATAGAGTTTTTATTGGCTTGCCTGTTTATTCATCTTTATTTTGATATATTACAACATATATAAGAAATACGGTTTAGAAAAACTGCCTCGTTGGCGAAAATTCCGCGGAAATTTTCGCTAACGAGGCAGTTTTTTGATCGATGTTTACGCGGAATTATGTGCTGTAAGCCTATATCATAGAGTTTTTATTGGCTTGCCTGTTTATTCATCTTTATTTTGATATATAACAACATAGACAGGAAATACATTTAAACATCTATTAAAAACAAAAACTAAAAATACGCAGCCGTTCGGCGACCTTAACTGGTATCATACTGGCTCCCGGTATAGTAGCAGATGCGGCTTAGCTGTCAAACACCGGGAGCCGGTATAATAGCAGACAAGAGGGCCTCGCGCCTGTGCGTAAGCCGCGGCCCTTTTTTGACTAACTGGCTTGGTACAATACAATGTACGCATTAGATAAATAAAAGGTTCATATCTTTAAATATTGTCTTAATAGATTTATGTTTCATATATCTAATTTAATTTTAATATTGATATATTTTCATTCTTTACTTCATTTATAATAAATAACTATATTTAGATCCATGTCTTATTACTAAAACGGAAAAGTTCTACATTAATAGTTCTATATTAAAAAGAAAGGAGAAAGAAAGGTACAGCACAGTATAGTATTTGAAATAAAAAATATGAATATTTAATAGATTGTTGTTCCGCGGAACTACTGGGAAAAAAATCCCAGTAGTTACGCCACGGAACTTTTTCCACGGAACTACTGACAAAGATCGGTCCAGTAACAGCCCTCATCCCGACGTGTTGACGAGCTCGACTGAAGGACAAGGTCTTACGTCATACGACGCGCATAGACAAGTTCGAGAGTCCTAACTACTTTCTTTGCCATAATGGAGTACCAAAGGAGAGTAGTACTATTACGAAGTTTTATATTCTCTTTGAGTACATAGTACTACTACTAAGTTACGTGTAGTTTTTAATGCCAGTGCTGTGACCACATCTTATAAATCGTTAGATTATATTTAATTAGCCGGTCCAGCCCTTCAAAACGATATATTTTCAATCTTGATGCGATTTTGTCAGTATAAATGAATACACAGCTTGTGCAGATGTAAAAAAATGTTTAGATTGGCAAAAATACAGCCAGACCACCGTTCGTTATAACTCATACTTTAGCGTAAGAACCCTACTGACCAGTTGCAGGTTTATCAGCTAAAAACATAACATATTAAATCGCTTCAGCGCCTTACTTAAGCATGCGATGTATTCGTCAGTTAGCACAAGAAACAGCTGACGAGGTCATTCGAGAAGACATATTGGTGGATGTTCTAATAACAGGTTATATTCACCAATCTTTAATCACCATCTGTGAAATAATCGCACAAGTATTATATTATTATTAATCGGGCTTCTTCACACTTCGGAAGTGAAAGTTTAATTTTGAGGTCGCCCAAACCGCTAATATGTTTACAGATGAGCATACACAAAACAAAACATTAGGTATCGGCTAGCACAGTGATACAAATGACCTATATTACACTATAAAAATAAAGGATTAAAATACCGTAACATTAACTAAACAAGTAATGCTTTTTACATTATAGCTTTACTTCTACATTGTTTGTGTCAATTAAGAATTCCACGTTATGTCATACACAGTTTACCGAAGTTCACATATTTTGTGACGTATCTCAAAGCGCATACGGAGCGTGCGCTTCTAAACGTACCTACAATAGTGACACAGAGGTAACGTGTAGATTGCTGTGTGCGAAATGCAAGGTGGCACCCTTAAAATCAGTTACGATACCTAGATTAGAGCTGTGTGGTGTACTCGTTGGCGCGAGGTTGTATAAAAGGATTATAGATTTTTTCAGGTTGACGTTCACTAAAGCATATTTTTGAACCGACTCCACAATTGTTATTGGGTGGATGCGTATGTCACACCATTCTTTAAAATCATTCGTACCTAATCGCGTTACAGAGATAAACGAATTGACAGGTGATTCCACCTGGCTACATGTTAACAGTTCTGACAACCCAGGTGTTTGCTATCAAGGGGACTGAAGCTGAATGCACTAGTTAACAATAGTTAGTGATGGAATGGCCCGTTATATTTACATTCTTCTAATAATAATATTTAATCAAATCAATCTAGTAATTTAATCGCTGTAAACAATTTACCCAAGTTAAAATCCCAAGTCTCTAGTAAGTACGTATGTACGAGTACTAAATAAAATTAGATCAATTTAATAATTCTACAGCCACCATGATGGATAATGACCAACAGCCAGCGGATTGTTTTGTTCTCAGTGATACTTACTTGTGTTCCCAGATCATTTACTATGATAGAAATGACCAGGGATCTTTATCAGTGTTATCATTAAACATTCGTGGTATCCACAAGAATGTTGATTTACTACTGGCATTGATATCCTCACTAAGCTTTCCTGTTTATGTTGTTGTCTTAACGGAATGCTGGACCAATGTAAATAATCCACTACCTACGAGTACTATTGATTCTTATGTTCTATATTGGACACGAACTAATATCAACCAAAATGACGGTGTAGTCGTATATGTTCGTAAAGAACTGCAGTCCACTTCCTATGAACCTGATTTTTCAGATGGTAACTGTCTCGTAATCAGCATTCAAAACGATTACACTATAATTTTCTCCTATCAACCCCCCTGTACTAGGAATATTATGAACTATTTGCATACTAGACTTAGTATTGGGTAGTACTACCACTAAAAACATTATATTTACTGGGGATATCAACATCAACACACTTAATGACAAATGAAATGGGTCATAAATTATAATAATATTTACACCACAATTAAAGATAAATCCTGGCTTGAAATTTATAAAACTAATGATGCTAATGATTTTGTAGCGAGATGCCTACTGTCGGCATTAGTCTATCTTATATTTTTTATTTGCAGTATATAGCATAATGGCAATATTTTGAAACGTCCTTACATATCATCGCATTATGACAAACATCGCGATTTGGCGAAGATTATTCAAAATAGACCAAATAGTCGATTAATGACGACTTTTTCGTTCTCACCAATGTTTTTGTTATTTGTTTAGCCTACTAAATGTACAATCAAACACAAAACAGTAATTGTATGAATATATTAACGGTATCATATTTTTAAGGCTAACCGTACCTATGGTGCCAAACACTTCTATTCAATTATCGCAAAGTTATACTTCAATTACCAACAAAGTCAACGTTCTTAAATTAAAATGGAGAATTATATATTATTATATATTATACTTATATTTAACCTCATTAAAAAAACCGAACTTTGCTTAGTCTATGTAAACAAACCCCCATTTGGTCAAGAAAACCCTGAACAATTTTTTTTATGCGATCATTTGTTATTTTTTCTTTTTTAATTTGTCTTTTAGTTTTTGGGTAATGGATCTGGCTCTTTCGTATGTCATGATCGTATTTTATGCTTTCATTTTTTATAATTTTTATTAACGGGAATAGGTTTGGTTTTCTCCGTTTAATTATTTTATTTAAGCGTGAATGCCAGCCCTCTACTGCATTTATAGTACGGTGGGGATTATCAAAGCAGCTTACAGCATGAATTAATTTTGGATCTATCCACTGTTTTATAAAGTAGTTTACAAAGTCGTTCCAGCCTTCTACATTAGACAGAATCTCAAACTGTATACTGAGGAAGCCCTCAGGCATCAAAGTTGCTGGTAAAAGTGCCAGTGCTACAAAAAGAGCTATTGTTTTATTATTAAGCAAATGCAATTGCTTAGCCTTTTTGTGAAGAGCTTGTGCATAATGAAAAAAACATCCCTTTATGTTTGCGGTAGGGAATGTGATTTGAAGTGCATTCATCGCCGCCATTTCATAATCAGTTTGAAATATTTCTGGATTCATATCCGGAATGCGTGCCTTTATCAGTCCAAACAGCCTTTCATATGTATATTGCTCTTTATTAGGTAATAGACAATATATTAATGGAGTAACGTAAGCCGTAGTTAGTCCGTGAATTATGTACACCTGCTTGAAAGGTGGCGGTACACTCTTAAATATCCCATCAGCAAAGAAATGTCGGACATTTTTAATTGTTTGTCGAGTACTACAGAATATTAAAATTTTGTCTGCATTACCATCGTCACAGAGTAAGAAGTCTTTATTTAAGCTTTCACTTAAGACGACATCTTGCAATTTTTTGAAAACTGTCGCGTGTACATTAAGATGCGACTTTCGGGCTCTATATAATGAATCTTTTAACGATTCATAATTTGGCAATATATCATCGTATTCAGGATCGGATTTGTATGGTAGCATCACGCATTCATATATTTGGGGTATGGGGCCATCGCATACGGCTTGTTTAAAATTCGCCTTAATCACTACCAATTTGTAGGAACAGAAATCAGGTTGGCATGTATGGTCACTTATCCTTGTAATAGTTTCGTCATCTTCCATCCAAGTGACGGATCCTGAGCATCGTCTATTAGAGCATCGCCAAATACTAGAGCCATTTTTATTTGATTTTTGGCGTGTGTGACTATGTGCGTTTCTGCACAACGACCAGGTACCCTGTTACAAACACAATTATGTATGCTTAATACGGTTTGCATTTTTTCGTTTTGTATAAGAGTGGTAGATGTTAATATCCCCCGATAAAATGCAACCACAATGAGCCGGATTAATTTGATAATATTATAATTATATACTAGTTGGTGTGATGGCATGTGGTCACTGCTGTAAATCCTGGTGTATAGAAGTCAGAAGAATCGGTGGGAGTGTGGGAGTTATTGTTATCAAGTTAAACGCAGAAAAGAAAAAACTACATAATATACGTACCTTGGTATTTTTAATTAACACAATGTCACTGTTAGTGATGTATTTTACATAGTTATTATTCATTATCAATTCAATTCAATTCTTGGATATGGCTTTGTGGAGTAGTCGTAATTTTTAACTGTAATCTGAAATAGATACTGTAATTATACGACTTATGTCATCCATGACGTTCTTATTTTATTTTATGTACTATGATTAACCTTTTTGCACTTACCAAGGAGATAAGCTATGATTTTATATAAAGATTTGTATGCAATATGTACCTAAATTATATCACGACATTATTAAGTAATGTAGATACTTAGTTTTTAAAGACTTTTTAACACGACTGTATTAAATTAGGCATTTTAATATTCCCGAAACTATATTTCACAAAAAACAGCAAGCTGCGATATAACGGTAACAAAAACGAAAAAGTAGGCATAGTGCGACTATGCTACTACATAGTTGTGTGAAAACGTAAAACAGTCAACTAAGGCCGCTAGTAGGCATCTTGCTACAAAATCGAATAATTAGAAGACCTTGTTCTGTTCAAGAAATGTCAGGATGTATTTATTGTATGTTAGTATGTAATGTGTGTGTCTGTATATTGTGTAAGGTTCCTATCACTCAGTTCCGTATTGTCGGGGTATCTATTCGGGGTAATATAAAATAATACAAAGTAACAAATGGCAATCAGCATTATATTGTCAAATACAATTCAATCTGGTTATCTCAAGGAAGGAGCCATATATATAATCAATCCAACACATGGATTGATTATATATATGGCTATTTACATAGCCATAATATAGCCCCATATCAAACAAACTCATATAACTTTCTATGTGGAATATCAAATGTATAGACCTCATACCGTTTAGGATGCTTCATCTTCATTTTAGAGGATTCTACTACTACTCCTGTCTTACTTAGTATATATCTGGCAATGTCGTTTGCCGATACACCTTTATCAATATATATTTTTTAATAATTCAATGAATTTATTGATCGTCATTAAATAATTAATGTTATAGTGTGTAAAATCATGCCATTGTTGTTTTTGGGAAATAAAGGCTTTATTATAACAATTCAATCCCTTTCTTTTTTTTCCTTCATTTCACGTAAACTACACCAGTTTATTTTGAAAACTTTCCTGTTAATGTGGATAAGATGTTACGAATATTGGGGGTCAAAACTGACAAATACAATAAGCTTCCTATCAGGCACTGATATGGTATGCTTTTATCACATTCATTATCCACACTAAGATTCCACACTAGTTTACATTCCATCTGTGCATCTGTTGTGTTACAATCCAACATATTCAATTTACTTAACAACTAGTCTATATAACCCTTTTGGTCTAATATTACAGAATTTTTATTGCACACAACTCGCACACCCAAACATTGTCTTATAGTACCTAAATCTTTAATTTTGAAATTGTTTCCTAGATACCTTTTAAAGTTTATTACTTTATTACAATCATTTGATAAAATGAAACAATCATCAACATATAAAGCAACTACTGATATACATTGTTTGTTTATCTTTATAAACAGACAAGGTTCAAATTTAGATTTTACCCAACTAATGTAACACAAATAATCAACCACCTTTTAATTCCAGATTCTTGAAGATTGTTTTAAACCGTAGATGGCCTTTTTTAACTTTAAAACTTTACCATGATTTATGTCACCAAATGATCAGGTTTTTGCATGAAAATATCTTCTTCTAGATAACCATTTAAAAAGACTGTTTTTACGTCTAAATGAGTAGTTTTTAAACCTTATTTTACAGTCAAAGCAAACAATAATCTTAAGGTGGAATATCTAACCACTAGAGAGAATGTCTCATGAAAGTCCACACCATATTTCTGGGTGAAACCTTTTGCGACTAAACGCACACGATATAAAACTTTACCATACACATCACACTTTTTCTTTAAAACCTACCTACACTGAACCACATAACCACTACATGGAACTCCCAAGCTTGGTTCTCTTCAAAACATTGAAGTTCTTCTTTTAGCGCTTATTGCCATTACTCTTTCTCATGTCCTGTCAATGCCTCCTGCAACGTTGAATCTCCAGCTCCTTGAAGATTGACATATTCTTGGCTTTTATTTATAACTTGCCTTGTAGAAATAAATTGCAGTCATTCTGAATAGTCGTCGACGAACAAAGTGAAGTATCTAGAAGCACCAATGGAATCGCACTCCATAGGACCACAAATATCTGTGTGGAAAATATTCAACACCTCTGTGCTTCTCTTACCAACATGAGTAAAAGGTAATCAAGCTTGTTTACCTTCACAGCACACGGTACAGGTAGACTTTGTAATGTCAACTTTCTCTTTCAAGGTTAAACCCTAAACTGCGTTCTGCATTTTATTCGGATATTCACTGTTTACGTGTCCCATTCTGCGGCGCTAGAGCTCATAAGATATGATTGCTTCTGCAGACATAATTTTAACATAAGAAGTTCTAACTTGTAAACTCCATTTTCTAATAAAGCAACCAGTGTACCTTTCTGATTATATATTTCACAAGCGTTTGTAGTGAATACAACATTATTCCCTTTCTGAATTAATTGACTAAATAGTAAATTATTTGTCAATCCCGGTACACAAAATATATATTTTATGTCCACATCGAAACTACAATCATTAACTACGGTAGAAATCTTCGATATCACCGGAACAGGCAATCGCCACTTTTGTTTTGTCGGCTATTATAATAGTCTGCCCTTTCTTATCATAATGGGGCATTTAACCGGGCCATTTTTTACGGCAATTTGTGGCGGCAATGCTGTGAAAGAAAGCTCCAATATTGATTTGATGGTTGCCGGACGATCGCTGAGCGATAGATTTTCTGCAATAATAATAATAATCACGAATTAAGCGCCATACAATTGCAGACATATTGGCCGAGCAATTATTTGCTAATAGTGCCGCCACAAATTGCCGTTAAAAATGGCCCGTTTAGACTCCCCTTAAGAAACTTTTGTGAGCCATTGTTTAATTGTCGTCAAGTACACACTGGCTCCGAAATTGACATACCAATCTTGATTGCTAAAATTGCCACTCAGAAATACCGCGGCTAGCGCATTTGTATGTTGGCTTTCATTTCCATTGTTATTCGACACATCTGCATTACACTGTGACTTAAAATAACCTATGTGTTTGCATCGATAACATTTAATTACTTTCTTCAGCTTTGTTGACAATGTTGTTCCACGTTGGCCACTATCATTGTTGTTTTTGGCAACCATAGACTTCTTGACTTCTGTATTACACAACTTTTGCCCTTTTTCAATAATTTGAGTCACTTAAGCAATCATGGCAACACAATTTTCGAGTCTTATTGAAATTAAATTTCGAAGTAAGCTTATTCTTCTTGCGAATCCGGTATCGTCAAATAAGGTCTTGAGCTTCTCCCATAATTCTTTAGTAGTAGAAACATTTCTAATGTGCACGTACAATGAAGAGTCAATCGTGAGAATTAGTTTCACTTTTGTTTTTTTATCATCTTCCGGAAGGAATCTCATATCTTCCTTTGGTTTGATGCATTTCATAATTCCTTCTAGGATTAAGAAGTTTTCGGCTGCAAACACCCTCTTAACTTCGGCACGTTGACAATGTAGTTTGCTGATATTGTTATCTTGCTACACACAGAAATACCAAGTGCCTAGTCTAGCTAATCTAATTATCCTACTGCAATTATTATCACACCAATAACTTTTAAACTTTCGCGATAATTAACTATAATCCTTAAATAAAAATAATAGAAATACTAGTCCAACTAACGCCATCAAGTAATAAGTATGTAAATGTAAATCCTCTATGTAGTCTGTGGATTCTATAATAAAAGTCAGTTCTAAGTCAAATGAGCAGCACGTTGTTTGATTAGGTTATGGGACCAGATTTGTGCCTTTAAACAAAAAAATAATGGTTTAACTAAAGGGTCCTCATAATCTTATATATAAAAATCTCGTGTTACGGCGTTTGCGATCGAACTCCACCCAAATGGCAAAAAATCCCTTCGTGTGGCATAGTTTTGGGACCTGGATTTTGTAATTATCCAAAGATTGAAGTATAAAACTAGTTGTTTGACATCTGTTTTCTCCACTGACGTACCACTGTATAAATTTTGTCGTATACATAAGGATAGACGTCTCCTCAAAACGAAGCTACTATGACAATTCCAGCTTGGTGTCTATAATTTTGAAATTGGCTATAACGATCCTGTACTATAATAATTTAATACATTTTTAGTTACAACGTCGCCATCGTGCGTAAATCGAGACATCGCCGCCCGCGCCGTCGTCATCTTTAGGCCAAAAAGATGAGGTTTAATGCCTAGTTTACACGTATTAAGTGGTTAAGTCGTCAACTAAATTTTAACTAAATTTTAAGTGAATTACTGTTAAGTAACTGTTTACACGTGTTAAGCTTAACCGTACTCTTTAGTTCATAAAATCATAATGGACGATCAAGAGGGTGTTGAAGTTCTAAATTCAGTAATCAACACTAATATTAAAAAGATAAATGATTTGTATTTTTGTATGTATCGAATAAACTTAAAAACTAGTGGACCGATTTTAAAAAATATTGCTCTATTAGAAAGCTACATTATCAGGGAGCTATACATTATTGTCAAAAAAGTAGAGATCGTTACGAAAACTACATTAACGTAACTTAAGGTATAAAAAAATACGAATTGACGCTCAGGCCGCCGCCGGGGCAGGCAGCTAGTTAGATATTTGCATAATGAAATTATTGATAAAGTAAAATATGGAATTGCCATTAATATCTAGTACCTGGATGACCTAGGTTTTATAAAACGAAGTTTTCTTAAAATAAAACCTAGCTAGATCGATTTATCGCCCCCGAAACCCCCTGAGTACTAAATTTCATGAAAATCACTGAAGCCGTTTCCGAGATTCAGATTATATTATATTTTTAAACAAGAATTTCTCGTTTATAGGTATAAGATTTGCCACCTTGCCATTATATCTATTGTGTTTTTCAAAATCTTTCGAAAACAATCAAAATAATTAAACATAGGCAAAAGCTTCGAACTAAATTAATTGTTCTTGTCCAAACAAGAACTAAATGTCAAAATTTCCCGCTCATCGCCCCTGCGCGCGGTGCGGGAGGGTGGGTTACTTATCCAAAAATAGAATCAATTCTATTCCACTTGCTCACTTAACCACTAAATCGTTACTTAACACTTATGACTTAACAGGTATTAAGTGGCTGTTTACACGCTGCAATTTAGTTAAAATTTAGTTAAAATTTAGTTGACGACTTAACCACTTAGTAGTTGTAAACTAGGCATAAGTTACAGATTAAAGCAGAAGATAAAAGTAAAACAAAAGAAAATACGTAGTTTGGCAGCCAAGAGTAACAGGCTGGCTCACAAATAACCAAAAACGGTTCTAAAGCTTTGCCAGCCGCTATCGCAATGTAATAACTATGGGATACTGACTGCCAAAACACAGGTTTCACCTAACTTTGGAGTCGGAGGACCTACAGTTACCACTCAAATAAACATTTTTTAGTTTATGTTTTTTTTTAAAGTAAGTTCAATGTTAAGTTTCCAATCGTATGTGATATTTGTGAATTATTTTATTATAATTCAACAACTTAGGGATGATTAGCATAATCTGGCATATTGTATAAACTTAGGATATACTGGGCATATTTTGTAATGGTACTTATCGATATTTCTCGACTTTTAGACATCTCGTCACTAGCTCACGCATACACTGATGAATCAAAAATCGTCACACATAAATGCGCTCTTCGTTTCTCTACTAGTATAGCCTGAATCTATGGGGATGGCTATATCAATTAGGTATGTGTACGGTCTCAGAACACACATATAGCTAGAATCGGTCAGTAGTAAGTCAAAGCGTGTCTCCAATGAGCGCATCGGCGCTGATTGGAGCGCACGTGATATTAATCAACGTTCGATCGCAGCCGCAAGACGTCGCGTGTACTGCAACACGAAATGCCTAATTGTGCAGTTATAAGTTGTAAAAACTCGTCGAAGAATGTAGACCGTATCAAGGGATATGTATACTTTCATCACTAAGTTTTTTTGTTTTTCCTTAAGCTGAAATGAATTTTAAAATGATTTATTTACGTTTTTGAGTGATACTACTTCGATAAATTCTCATTGGCGTATTTTTACTCTATTCGTTTTACATTGCGGTTTCAATTGATGTCATGAGGTGGTATGTCATCGTCTCATACGTTGAAAGTACGCAATGAAATTCAAACGATTAAATAACACAACAACAAATAAATGTCGTGGTACAGAGGATTTTGTCTTTTTTCTACAAGTAGTGATGTTATGTGTAAGCACTTTAGATCGAGATCGTCAATCGCGCTCGATATATAAAAGAGATAAACGGAGGAACGAGAGTGCATTTTTGTAATAACTACATAGGTACCTATATTTTTTATGTTTAATAACAAAGGTGGTTAAATGTACCTATCCCTCAAAGAATTCTACACAAGTATGCAAAGTTACTGAAATAGTTATATGAGAAATAATAAATAAATCACAAAATTTTAACACCAACCCTTTGGTAAATAAATTTTACATTACTACAAGATTTTGCGTTATTTTATTATTAGTAATATTTTTAATTGCATAACCATCCATCAGTTTGATCAAGCACTTGTTGAAAACCATTTAGTTAATCTAATAAAGGCAATAGCTGATGTATATACGTTTACATTATTTAACAAGAAATTTAAAAACCAAAACTACGAAAAGACAATAATAAACTCGTCCTGTTTCAAGGTCAAGTATTTAGTAATTATGAGGTATTCAATTCAGATAAATCAAAATCAACATTTATTTTGTGTTACTGTTTTGTTAAATGGTACAGAAAGGGTTTGGAGCGTATTGGGGGTTCTTTAAATTTTGTTTGAAAATTGTAAATTTGTGTCTGTGATACTGATAATTTTGATCTCAATATAAAGTTCAGTACGTAACTACCACCTAAGTTCGTACGTTTTTTATTTTTTAGAAAATTGATTGTGCATTATTCCCGTTTTGTTTACCACAAAACGGGAATAATGCACAATCAATTTTCTTGTGCAATCTATATACATAATGTTAAATAGTTCAATCTTTTACTTTTATATGTGTATGACATAATACTGATGAATTAGCTCCTATAATGATAAAAAAATTAAAGCATTTTTGTGATTAAGTAGTTTTAAGTGTTAAAGTACTTACAAAGTACTTTACATAAATGCAAGTACAGCATTTAAAAACAATTAATTATTAGTTTAATCTAAAAAGGCTGATTCTGTGATATTCAAAAAATCAAAAGCGTTAAAAACATGTAATAGTTTTGGCTTAGTGTAAAAATTTTATTGATCCTACCTAATCCAATCCAAAATATTAAATTAATAAAAAAAATATATTTATGTCGTATAATTTTACCCGTGATTTTATTTTTATTTATAAGAATGATCCTAGTAATCTTAAAAATGCAAAGTTAGTGAGGCTTGATGGATGGATGAATGGATGTTTATTATTCATTCCCGGGAAAACGGCTGGACTGGTTTGGCAAAAATTTGATACATATGGAGATAGCTTGAACCCGGCAAAGAACACATAGGTTGCTTTTATCTGTTTTTGAGTGTAAATTTAGTGTAAGTTCGGAGCAGGCGCGGACGCCAGTTTGTTAGATGATAAACTTGTGCTAACTTGTTGGAATTAAAAACAGCAGATACTTATTTAATATAACTTAAAACAAAAGAAAAAATATGAATATTACGAAAGAATTTCGAAAGCGTGAAAGAGAGAAAAACTCGTGCGGCCCTATCTCTTTGACAGGTATTGTCCACAAAGTAGCATTGTCTCTTTCTAGAGAGTGGTCAATTTTGTGAGGTTATGGCGCAGTCCTGTTCTATACGTCAATGTGTAAATGAGACGGAAACGATTACATACAATCGTACTCGTAGGCTTAAATGTATCGAGATAAAAGTAGCGTCAATTATTAGGCTGCGCAGCCGGTCAAACATATGACGGTGTTTAGGTGCCCGCACACTAGGCAACCACGAAATCTTGGTTATAGCAGCGACGACAACGGGTCTCACTACACGGCAGCCAGTGGCTTCGTGTAGCCTGAGCGAGTAGGCGACACTCTGCTGCCATCCATCTCCGCGCACTTGCCGTAGCAGCCTGACTTTTAGCCGCTTCTGACCGACCGTACCACCGAACATGCTGGGTAATATTTTTTTCCCTTCGATACCACCGTGTACCTACTGTTACAAATCCTGAATCTATAATTTATTAAGTACCCTATCTATCTTAAAAGTCAGGTCATAGTTCCCTGTTTGTCCGGGGCCTAAAGTTTACTAGTTTTTACTGGTACACTATGTATACGGCACTTTATTACGGACGCAGAGCTATACAAAGTCCGTATGTGGCCGCGTCTTAAGACGAATAATTAAAACTGTTACGTTCCAACAATTTTGTTATGAAAATAATATTAGAATCGTTCATAATTATATAACCTACACTATTTTAAAAAATACGCAGTAGGTACAGTATTAATGTAAAATTTTATCAATGGAAAATAAAATACTAAAACTTTAAAATGGGTGCAGGACAAATAGGGGGGATAGCTACTTTGCGTAAGTATTACTCCATCGCCTTAGATTAATAACCTTCAACTATGAATTGCCACTATGTCTTAGGCGCTATTCCATAGGCAAGTTACTTGTACGCAAGTTGCAAATTGTACACAACTTGCAAATATACAAACATCTACAGTGCGTGACAAAACAAAGGTTGTTTGTGAGTAACAGTGCTTTGTAATCATTAAATAAAACTGCAAAATAATATCTTTATAACAACCTAGGCAAAAACCTAAATTAATACAAAAAAAAAAAAAAAGTTCTAACACCGACTGTAAACTATAACGGAGTGTCGATCATAATCGACTGTGACGGAATAATCGTACAGTACTAGGATATAAATTCATGGTAGCGAATGCAGCCGTAATGCACGCGATATGCGCTTTTATTCCATCGTAGCTGTATGAACTTCCCTGATAAGAGTGTGCTGAATCTGTCCTAGATGTAGTAACAATTCACTCATACCTCCTGAGAAACAAATAAAGTTTAATACCTCTGAGTCAAATGCCTGTCAGACGAGCATACCCAACTGCTCTATAAATGCAGTAGTGGCAAGTAGCCCCGACTTGGTAAGCTTGATACGGGCTATGACAAACGAGCTAAGCACTCTAATGGTTTAATTCTGACAGAACAGGAAAGAAAATCTAGACTTTAAATCAGCAGTGAATGAAATCGTCCTCAATGGACGTTCGGATCTCGGCCTTGTATACCAGGTGTGAGCAAGCTGTCCCAAAAAAACTGACGCTGTGCAGGATGCCATTGCTGACCTTAAGCCGCAACTTAACGACCGGGATCAGGATTTGCTGCTCACCGATATCGAGGTGTTCGGAATATTGTTGTTAAATTATTGGTAACAAAGCTAGGCGTTAATGTTGAGCCGAGAGACACCGTTCACATAGAATGTACCGGGTCAACACGTCGAAATAGAGCGGTGCCCGTACCGACGACGCCGCTGCATTGCGTCTGCGTCCCTTAACTGTGAGGTTCTCGCGGCGCGAGACTCGTGATTGCTTGCTGTGCGCGGCCTATTTGCGCCGCAATATCACATCGGCCGAGGTGGAGGCACGGCCCCGCCCGCTGCATTTTTATCAACGAGCGTCTGATGCCCGTAAATAGGCGACTATTTTACGAAGCGAAGCAGGTCGCACAAAACACCAGTGGAAGTACTTGTGGACGCGTAATGGCAAAATTTTGGTGTGACAGGAGGATGGCAAGTCAGTAGTACGCATATTTTCATGCAAAGACATTGTAAAGGTTTTTTTCATAAAGCTCTGTTTGATCCTCAAGTGTCCTGTGTATCGCGGAGGTACATGTTATGTGACTTACGTGGAATCTGATACTGCAACATTTTCATGTGTACACTACAACATTTACTACATATACTTGTATATTATTTTATTTTTTATTTAAGGTGTCAGTCCATATATAATTACTACAAGCAAATTAAGTCGTTGGTTATTACGGTCTTGTACTGGGAAAAAAACTGCTTACTGTAAGCATTACATTAATGACAAAATAAGCAACCCTAAACTTTTATGGCGTAACTTAAAAAGTACTGTACACAGACATTTTTATTGAGTTTTGCAACATTTATGATCAAACCTTTACAATTACACCAGTAACACAAAACGTCATAACACGTATTATAATGCAGTAACAATCAAACGCAGAAGTGTACCTATGATAATATTAACATCCTTTTAACATTCGGCTATTGTTATTATTGTTATTTTGTTTCTTTTTTATCTCTCTCACTCTCTCTTTTGGAGAGGTAGTTTACATGTCATGCGGGCCTAGGCCAAGCGTGACACGTTAAATAGAATTGGTAGGTGGTAGGTTGATGTTAGTGATTAGAATAATAATAATAATATCTTGGGACAACTCACACAACGCTATCTGATCCCAAACTAAGCATAGCTTGTACTATGGAAACCAGACAACTGATAAACATACTTATATTTTTCTAAATACATACATATTATAGATAAATAACACCCAGACACAGAATAAACCATCATGCTCATTAACAAAGTTTTATCCTGGGTGGGGATCGAACCCATGACCTCTTGCGTAGCAGTCGGATATACTCCCACTGCGCCACAGAGGCAGTAATGTAAGAAACTTGCGTGTGATGCGGCAGGTGTTCAGACGATGTATGACAGATTTTTGGAATAGGTGTAACGAATATGTGGGCATGGCGTTATTATTATTTTTATTGTCTCTTCCCATCACTCTGCCATATTTAACTAAATATATCATCGATCATAAGTCTTTAACATGGTTTCACAGTTACTTGCATGATCATAAACAGCTGGTAGAACTGAAATTGAATAACGGTGAGCACATTAGATACCCTCCTTAAAAGGCGTGTTCCGCAAGGCTCAATATTGGGCCCAATCTTGTTTATATTGTACTGCGCCGATATAATTAAGTGCCTAAAGTCAACAAACAGTCGGTATCACATAAACGCCGACGACATCCACTTGTACATCTCCTTTAAGCCCAGTGAGTACCAGAAAGTTGTAGTAGAACTTATCAATGATCTCAACCGTGTAGTTGAGTGGTCTGTGTTGAATTGCTTAGTTCTAAATCCGTTAAAAACTAAATATATGGTATATGGTACGAAAGAACAGATTCGTAGTCTGCCATGTACATTTAATATCACCCTTATGGGAGAGCCGATAGTCCAAGTAAATGAAGCCCGCAATCTAGGGTTGCACGCTGACTCAAGTTTAAGATTTGAGAAAAAGGTGGCGGAGTCGGTTCAAAACTGTTTCTTCTGACTTAAAGTTATATGTAGGATGCGACCATACCTAACAGAGGAACTCAGAATGAGACTGGTTAAATCATTGGTACTGTCAAAGCTAAACTACGCAGACGTTGTGACTATGGGCCGCAACTGCTCGCACGAACTGACCGTCTCATTTTCCGACCGTCTCGTTCTGTTTCGCCGTACCACCAAGAACTCATATCACTCCATTTTTCAACAAACATTCAATGCTTAAAATGAAGCATAGACGCAAATTGCATTTGGCATGCATCTTACTATTCGGCGTCATCAAGTCATCAACCATCGTACTTGCATGATAAGCTCAACTGGGTAACTAGCCGGAGAGAATGTGAGAGTAAGCAATGCTTGCAACAGTTAGCAATACCGCCACACAAAACGGCTTCGTTTAAGGGCAGCTTTCGTTAACGCCGTGGCCAACATATGGAATAACATTCCACGACCGATGAGAGCACTCAGCTCCATAGGTACTTTTAAAAACGATTATGGTGCCATCTTTTGGATGCGCAGTGAGAGCAGCGGCGGCAATTCACGTATTTAAAGCAGAGCAGTTGCAGTTAAGTTTCGATTAAAACGGCCATTTTTGTATTCTTCTAATTTTGGGATTGATTAAAACGCTTGCGCACCGTACTAGAATGTCGTTTTTGAGATTAATCCCAAAATTAGAAGAATACAAAAATGGCCGTTCTAATCGAAACTTAACTGCAACTGAACTGCAACTGCACTGTTTTAAATCCTTGAATTGACCCGCTGGTCAACATTTCCTTTATATAGTACCAAAACAGCGGGGTAAATGTGTGTATATATATTTTGTGTCTTACTTTTTTATTTCATTTTGGTCTATTTGTTCTATTTTTTAATTAGATTTGATTTTTTTTAAGCATTGTTGTACTAAAATAATTTTAAACTAGTACTTACTTCTTTAAAATTGTGACGTATAGTGCAACAAATAAATACTTCTTTTTTTTTTCTTTTTCCTTGATTAAATAAAAAGTGTCGTGCTGGTATATTTTATTCTAGCTGTCCCGCGCTACTTCGTTTGCGTAAATTTTCCCCGTTTTTGCAACATTTCTCATTGCAGTTCCGCTCCTGTTAGTCGTAGCGTGATGTTATATAGCTTATAGCTTTCCTTGATAAATGGGCTATCCAACAGTGAAAGAATTCTTTAATTTGGATCAGTATTTATTGAGATTACCGCGTTCAAACAAACAAACAAACTCTTCAGCTTTATAATATTAGTATAGATAATTATTTAACATTTTCAGTATTTCATTAAGACTGAGTGACTTTGTTGTTCCTCCATTCTAATATCGCCCTTTTCTTATAATGAATACTTACTTCAATATGTTATAATTACAGTGGATATACAATTTAATAATCCTGCTGGCTTCATTGGTGAAATACCTGAAAAAAGTGAAGGGCAACATGTTGTAAGTAATAACATTTAGAAATTTCTACCTTAGCATATCTACTTGCATAATTTATGTAAGTACTAGTGAGGTTGATTACCCATTCATTTGATGATTTTGCTTGCAGGTTATGTTCATGTCCCATGCGATGATGTTCTGTACAGGATCATTAATAGAAGCTCACGTTATCTTAACAGCGGCCATGTGTGTATTTAGCGAAAACTACAAGTTTGATGTAGTAGCTGGGACTCACAGGTTTCTTGAAAATACTGGTGTAGTTCGACAAGCGGATCACATTGGTCTTCATAAAGGTAATTGAGTTTTTTAAGTTTTAGTGAACCATGTTCGTTGGGTGACGTTTCACTTTGAAACCGCAATGTTTGAGCCAACTGAGTGACATCTATTAACTACTTAAATATCGGCAGATCGTCCTGCCGATATTTAAGTAGTTATGTATCATGGTATTATAATAATAGTACTGTTACGAAATCTCTCAACATATATACGAAACAATGTGGTCGGAAGTGTTTCTTCTGCTACTATAGTACAGATAGTTAACAACCTTGTTTATTGCCCGACGTTATGTATGTATATAGCTATTGTACCTACTTACTTATTTATTTATTGTTATGGAACGCTAACAACAATAATAATAAAAATAGCCGATGCTACGTGCTATAATATACAAACCATTGAAGATTAGGAGTTGAGCAGGCGGGTTCCCATCCAAAGAATAAAACCTACAACCAATTTCCGGGAATTAACACGCCGGGCTAACAATCTAAAGATTATACTATTTCACTCTTTTCATCAATCTCGTCTACTCGCCTCTCTTACAAGACAATAACATCTACCTTGTCTACCTGTAGTACACTTGAAAGTGTTGTGCAAGATGTCAGTAACCTTATCTTGACAGTAACCTTGCACCCATCTCAGGTACTTCGACATGCAAACAATGGACACCTGAGATAAATAAGTTCATATTGCGCACTTACTTCCAATTAACAGCATTAGATACAGACACGAAAACTTACTTAACCTTTTCACCTAAAATTTATAGAAAAGTTTCCAGAAATGCAGGTTAACCGAAAACGTGTAAGAGACCAACGTAGAGCTATAGTTCGTAATAAATTACTTCCACAAAAAATAATAGATAAAATACAAAACCAAGTTAAAAAAGAATTAGAAACAGCCAAAATACACAACAGTTAGGCCGACTACACATTTTGTAACACTAAACACAAATGACCCTCGCAAGGACACAAAACTCCCAAAACACAAAACAAACCCGAATGAGATGGGCGAACGAAAAGAATGAAGCAATAATAAGATTCTACTATCGAATAACAGACCTGGGCACGAACGAAACCGCTTACCGAGAATTGCTGCACAAAGATTTCATACGTAGATTCCCTTCACTAGCCCACTTAAGTCAACAACTAATAGCTGATCAGCGGAGAGCTACTCTAAATATAGCGACTCTAAATATAAGATAGGCTTAATGAACTAAAACATGAAATACCATAAGAATTTGGACGGCACATAAGCTTGAACAGTATGCCTAAAGACTATAATAATACAGAAAGCCTCAACATAACTTGCCATGAAGACGACACCCTAACTGAGATCCCTATTTCAAATGAAATAAATGTATTAGAGGAGGTGTCAATAACCACTGAATCGATTTTAGAGAGGCAACCACAAATAGATCAAACTTTCCAAGAGGCATTACAATTCTACAAAAACACTGAACCAACCAACAGGAAATATATACGAAGACATTAAAGAATCTTGCTATTTAAACAAAACAATACTTCCAGAAGCCATTAATAACAATTCTTATTTTTACACTTTACCCACTATTATATACTGTGCAATCTGGACCGCGGCTAAAGTTATAGGAGAGAAACCAAGAAAGAACACCGACCACACTGGCAGAGACGACTAAAGAGAAAATTAAAAGTTTTACGTAGCTTTATAGAACGATTGAACTCAATTCATCAACGGCAATAGAAGTAGGAATGTAATCATCTATCGCAGTCCACTGCTGGACATAGGCCTCTCCAATTGCATGCCACTTTGTTCTATCTTCGGCTTCTCGCATCCAGCTCCTGCCAGCCGTTTTGCGTAAATCGTCACTCCACATACACTGAAGGCGTCCTACACTCCGTTTGCCGAGACGCGGTCTACACTCAAGAACTCGTTTACCGCAACGGTTGTCGGTTCTTCGGCTAATATGGCCAGCCCACTTCAGCTTGCTAATCTGGTGGGATTTGTCGATAACTTATAGAAAGGTAGTGAAAAACGCAGATAGGGTTATGGTATAATATAAAACCCACACCATACATGAAGAATCAAACACACAGATACTCAAAACAAAAACTCTCAGTTGTAACAGGACGATTACAAAGATATAAAGCATGCACTTTAATAAAACATCAAAACAATGAATTCACACACAACGACAAAGTTTTCTATCGCTACTTAAGACTAGGAACATTTCATTTGATATATTTTCTTGTGTGTTAGAGACACACACACAAGAAAATATATGTGTGTCAGAGACACATAAGAAAATATAGCAAATGACACTTCACCTAACACTCCTTCGCCAGCAGCATTGTATAGTTTCTGGGTAGGAATATGGGATAACCTTATCCAACATAACACCCAAGCTGAATGAATTTAATCAGAAATCAAATCAAATTCAAAAATTTAATCAAATTCAAGAAATGATACCAGATTCCGTCCCTCCAGAAACATTCCAAAAAGTGATTCGAAACTTGCACAACTGGAAATCGCCAGGATCAGATTACATTCATAGTTATTGGTATAAAAAAATTACAACAGTCCATAGTTATACAGGTTGCAACAGAAAGGCGTGGTCATATTCAAGGGTTGATATGTGCACATACCTAATTTTATCAAAACCAGAGTACCATAAAAAATATTTGTAATTTATTCATACTTTTATTTATTAATGAAAAAGTTATTAATTAAAAAGTTCTATGCCATAATAAAATCTAATTGAATTTTCTACCAGGGGAGGTGTAATTCTTGTCTTTCACTAGGTACTGAATTTTGACAAAAAGAATATGCTATAGCTAAGTAATAATCATTCAATCAGCTATGACACCATGGTAGGTGCAATACTGATAACATATCCGCTGCTGAAATTTGACCAGACCTTTCTGCTACACCCTGTATATACAATTTTATTAACCAGTTTATTAAAGATCCCTCTACAATACCACCATAATTAACATTAGACAAAACATACATGATCTTAAAAGACGAAAGTTATCACATTCTATATCTGAAATGATAATAAATAATAAATACATTATTTATTTTCTAACAGCCTTAGGATACTACATTATACAGGTTTCTGAGATCCTTTTAGTAAACTTCATAAAAGCCTGTAGCAGGAGGTCTCGCTCTTTACTTAAGCCTAGTACTACATAGTGTATCTAAAGATGGTTTTAATTTTTCTTATATGTTTATGTGTGTGTGTGTGTGTGTGTGTGTGTGTGTGTGTGTGTGTGTTTGTGTGTGGGTGAATGTATTGAATAAGGCTATGTGTAAATCATTTAACTTCAACCCTACGAATAAATCCTGGGATCAGAAGCCACTAACATATACTATCAGTAAGTATTATATTTTGTTACTGTACTAAGGGAAGTAGGTTTGGATGGAGTAATGTTGCGATATATTAGCTTATATTATAAGTAGCCATTCAGTTACAGTTTTTCTACATTCAGATATGTTTATCTTGTGAATATCTAACTGTTCATTTAGTTTGTTGTAAATATTAGCTGTCTAAATTGTCTATTATCAAATTTGTTTTGGCTTGTTCTGTAAGGATGATCTTGTTTTTTCTTCTTCTAGTTTGTTCATTACAGTTAAAAGGTAATGTTTTATGTGATTTCAACTTTGCCGACAATAAGATCAATTATCTGATAGACACAAGTTTACTATTTTCATAAAGATCTTTAGTGGGGTATCTGCGTGTCTTGAAGAGCCATTATCTTTAACAGAAATCTCTGTCCCCTCTCAACTTCTAAGAATTTGGATTTTGTTGCCACTCCCGACACAGAAATACAATAAGTAATTACAGACTGTGCCAAGGTAATATAAATTTGTTCCAATAATTTTTGCGATGCAATTTGCCTAAGTATTTTGAAAATCCAAAGTAGCTTTCTGTTTCCTATATTTACATACTCTACGTGCGGGTGCCAAGATAGCCTTTGGTCAAGCACGATGCCAAGATACTTTATTAAGTATCTTGGCATCGTGTAGTGCACTGGAAAAAGTAGAAGCTATTGTTTCTACTTTTGCAGTGTTATACAGTTAAAGTCCGCATAATTTATACCATCACATTTGTGAACTTTAAGTTGGTAAGTAGGATCAGTTTGTGTTCTTTTTTACATAAGTAATTACATATTCATAAGGTTCTAGTTGTATTTATTGAGAGGAGATTCAACCTCAACTAAAAAGTGAAACCTTTTCCAATCCTCTGTTGGCACTTTCAAATACTTTATCCCACGTAGGTCCTGCAAAAATAATAGCGGTATAATCAGCGTTTGAGATAATGTTTCCATCATGTATATGAGAAACAGGTTTGGGCCAAGAACACTTCTTTGGGGTACCCCATATATAATTACTTTGTCACGAAATCCCCTATTTCATTAATCCCCCTTTTAGTATCAAACGCCTTCATGAGGTCTTGGAATACTGTGATGCATTCCTTTCTTACGTCTACCTTTTTTTTTTTTTTTTTTTTATTTTTTATTTCCAAAAACAATACACTCTTATAAACAAAAAGTTGAACATGAAAATCCTATACATTGAAAGTTTTTGAGCACTGGTACCCATGGTAAGATTTAACTTGAGTTATGGGTACCAGGTGACAGCAAGCAAATACTATTTTACATTATGTTCAATACTTAAAATACGATCACTAATTTAAAGTAAAACATTGAATGGTTTAAAATACAAAAATTCAACATATAAAAATAAAGAATACAGTAAGCACATATTTACATGTTATAACTCAATATATAGCTAAAAGATGTATGCAAGGTGTATATGGAAGTGTATGTGTGTGTGTGGGTGTGTGTGTTTGTGTGTGGGTAATCGTGTGTGTATATATGTGTACGGAAGGGTGTGTAGGAGAAGCGTGCGCATACTAGCTTATAGTATGGATATTGCCAGAAGATCTTCAGTTTCATCGTACGTTTTGAGCATAAGCCAATCAGACACTCTTTTCCTGCATTGAGGTTTGAGCTTTGAGTAGATGTCACAATACTTATTTATTTTATTATACAAGTGGCAGCTAAGCACGCTAGTGACAGTCTAAAGTTTTTGTTTTGGCATACCTTATATGAACGTCGTTTGTTGATAAAATTTGGATCATACACAAGAGAAACATGTTTTCTGGTAACTGTATCAAGCACAAATAGTTTTCTTACTGAGAGTACTTTACAGTCATCGTACAGCTGCGAGGTCGGATATCTGAAAGGCCTAAACGTCATTACCTTTAGGACAGCCCTTTGAGCACGCTCCAAATGCAACAAATCAGTTTTGGCTGCGCCACCCCAAACCCCAATGCAATATGTTATTATTGACTGGCATAGGGAAAAGTAGATTGTGCGTAGCGTGTCTACGTCTGCAGAATGGCGCAACTTTTTAAATATATAAATATTTTTGCGTACTCGGGCTGTTAAGTTAGTCAAGTGGAATTTCCAGGTCAGTAAATTATCTATATAAACACCTAAATATTTTATTTGCGTGGTCCTATTTAAAGTCACACAATGACACGAATCAGAATTCCTCGAGTTGCAGCTATGTGCTTTAAGGTAGTATGTCTCTGGAGATGGTTGCGATATATTTGAGGGCGAGAAAGTTAGGTAGGTGGTTTTGTCAAAGTTTAGAGTTAAGAGGTTTTTATTAAGCCACTGCATAACTTGACTAAGAGATAGTTCAGCCCTATCAAATACATCACGCCAGTTTTTGCCTTGGATGAGCAAGGCTGTGTCATCCGCATAGGTAATAATAGAGCAATTGGGGATGGGAAGTTTGCACAGCGAGTTTATATAAAGCAAAAAGAGAGTTGGCCCAAGAACCGAACCTTGGGGCACACCGAAATCTAGAAATACACTATCACCAATGTAAGAATCAATCTTAACGCATTGGCATCGGTTAGAAAGGTAATCAGTAAAAATGCTGAGGGCATATCCACGTATTCCATACTTCTCCATTTTTGTTAAAAGGTGTTTAGTAGACACAGTGTCGAAGGCTTTTTTAAGGTCTAGAAAAATACCTAGACATTTTTGACCACTATCAAGGGTGTCAACTATGCGATCAACAAGAGAAGCTACTGCATCTTGCGTTGACTTCCGATTTCTGAAGCCAAACTGATTCTCAGCAAGGATATTATTCCTATTTAAAAAGTTAATGAGACGTGTGTTTAGTAGCTTCTCCAAAATTTTTGACAGTGCGGGCAATATAGATATTGGTCTATAGTTATTGATGCTATCTCTACTGCCGCTCTTATGAATGGGATGTACGATAGCCTTTTTTAAGGATCTTGGGAACACACCGTTTGACATGGATATATTGCAAATGTGTGTGATGACAGGAACCAGTATGTTTGCACATTGTTGCAGTAATTTGGTTGGAATTTCATCCCATCCTGCAGCACTATCTGCTTTCAAGCTACGTATAACTCTTTCGACTTCTTCTGTATCCGTAGGCAGCAATACGAGGGAATTGACTGGGGTTCTCTCAGATTTATTCACAGAGTTGTCACTTTGTGGGCAGGTGTTGATACTGAGCGCTAAGTCTCTGCCGATACTTGAAAAGTATTCATTTACCCTATTTACGGATGCTACTGCACTTGTCTCAACTCCAAGTAACTCTTTAGGGGAGCTTTTTGACGAATTTGCATTAATAATTTTTTTAACGGCTTTCCAGGTCTCTTTAGGGTTATTACGTGCTTTCAAAAATTCATACTTTTCATGGGCGTGTTTTAGATTTTTTAACAATTTGTTACAGAAATTACGATATTTAATGTAGGTAAATTTAAGGATAAGATTATCGGGTTCATTTTTTAACCGTCGGCACATAGAGTCTCTATTTCGGATACATCGTAACAAACCTTTAGTTATCCACGGCTTAAATATTCTTGATTTAGAAGGGACGTCTTTTGTTACTGAATGTGTTTTTATAATTGATCTAATTGTTGCTATAAATTGATCAGTAGCTAGGTTAGGTTCTAAGGTGTCTATAATTGACTTAAAGTTGGTATTTAAAATAGTTTTGTAAACAGATGTAAAGTCCACCCTTACATAGTTACTGCGGCTTCTGAATTTATGTGACGTAAGCTCAAGTTTAATTAAAATAGGAGCGTGATCGGTTATACTGCTGTCAAATATAAGTGTCATTGTTTTTAGCTCAGATTTTAGTAGGGTATGATCTAAACAATTTTTATAACGAGTCGGTCGAGTATGTGTCGGCAGAAGACCATGCGAAGCAGTTAAATTGAGGTATTCAATAGCTTGTGGCTTTAAATTGGATGGAATTATGTTGATGTTGATATCTCCTATGAGGAGAATATTTTTGTAACTTGACAGGCTTGTGAGAGTGTTGTTAAGACTCTCAAGGAAAGAATCAATGTCACGAGAGCAGGGCGGCCGATATACAGCAACTTTGGCAAGGTTCACTGATTCTAATTTACAAATCAAACAATTTGAGCCATGTAAAGATGGTTCAGTTATCATGTGCACGAGAGTTGATGCTACAAATAGAATAAGGCCTGCATTTTGATTTATAATGTTGCTAGTTTTATATGTTACGTATCCGTCAATTTCTGGAGTGTTTAAAAGTTTACTAAGCCAGCATTCAGAAAGGACTATTATTTCAGGGCGTATTTGTATTGACTGTAAAAAAACAGTGAGCTCATCAAAGTTCTGATTTGTACTGCGTATATTTAAATGTAGTATTTTTAATGAGTTGTCACTACAGCCTAGTAAATCAGCGCATTGGTCAGCTTTACAGTTATATGACTGTGCTGTACCTAATGCATCTAATTCATTAGATAAATAATTTAAATCCACCATTTGTATCGATATAAAAACTCATAATGTATGTGCCGATCAAGTATGCCATTTAAACTCAATGTCACTAAACCATGACTTGATAGCGCTATAAAAACACAAGGGTATAGTAAGTCAGAATTAGAATTTTTCATACATTTGTCAGGTGTAGTCTGAATAGTGTTTAATGTGGTAGACTATGTGGATGGTTGGGTTACATCTTTAAGTTTATACGTGTCATATGATGTATTGAGCTGAAATTGATAAAAGTGATTAGTCGTATACACTGGTTTTTGAGCAATGTGTAAACTAAGAACTCTATAAGTAGGCATTAGAATGTTAGTAATAAGATCAGTATTAATTAAGCTAAAAGTAATTGTAAAGGTATTAGTTACGTTGTGGTTTGAGTAGTTTCTTAAGACATGATGATGTCTTGATTGTGATAGCTTCGACACCCTCTTTCTCGCGTAGAAATAACCTTCCGTTACGTATCCAGCAAAACTTATAATTATTATTTCTGGCGAAATTGCGCGCTTCATAAAACAGCTGTCTTTGTGAACCAGAAAGACGCTCGGCGATAAAAATTGGGTTGCGCGGACCACTCATTCCGATAGTCTCGGTGTTGAGTTTTTCATTGAGAGGTCGGTCTTTATTGTAGGTACGTGCCGCATTTAGAACCTGCTGTTTCAAATTTACAGATGTGAATTCGCAGATTATTGGCTTAGTTGAACCTTTCTTCCCTGGGATTCGGTATATGTCTCGTAGTTCGGATGTAGTTACGACTGTCTGGAGAGTTTTAAATGTTTGAAGTACTATAGATGTTACCTCACTAATGGATTCGTTTTCACGCTGCGGAACATTTCTTATTTCTATAGTGGAAGAACGCGAGCTGTTTTCTAGGTCATCAATCCTTTTTTCTAATGTGATGATATAATCGCGTTGATCCATTCGCTCTTTCTCCAGCTTTTCTATCAACTGCCTCATACTCTCGTAGCCGCTGTTAATAAACTCAATAGATTTCTCTATCTCACTATTTGTATTTTGTATTATAGTGTTTTGCTGTTTCACCTCAGCGATATCAGACGTCAGCTTTTTTAGAACACTATCTTGGTCCTTCTTCCACGAATTCAGTAGGCCCATTATGCGATCCTCAAAGGCTGTAGTCCATTCAGTGTCTGGCGAGAAGTCCGGGCGAAGGCGTTTATTTCTAGATGTTACATTAGACAACTCAGATATATCCGGAGTCGAAAGCGCTAGCTGACGTTCTGTTGTTGGAGTACATGGAGGTGAACGTCCTGCTTTTTTAGGCATTTTTAGGATCAAATTTTAATAAACAAAATAATAATAAATAGATTTCTAGGTATAAACTCGTTCAGGGCTTGTACTATTTTGGTTTAGAATTGATACGATCAAATAGGAAGATTTCGAAAAACAAAAAGTGTTCAAGTTTTTCACTGGGGTTTGAACTCGGTGTTTGGTGGTTCGGAGTCCGATACTCTACCGTTCGGGCTACCGCGGTTCTTGTGCAGAGGGTTAAATTTTGGTATCACTTGACAGCAATGGTAACATAAATTGTTGTAGAGACGTGTGATGACTAATTTCGTTGCTTATACGCACTGTTTCTGTGGCTGAGTGGTGCAGCTCGGCGTGTAGGCGTTGCGCCGATGGGCGGAGGTTTGATTCTGGGTGATAGGCCAATCAGGGTTTGATATCCACGGTGGTAGTTGACGAACTTGTTTCTATCCCTTTTAGGGGGCGGCGAACTTTCAAACAATTTGTTCTACGCAGAGCGAGAATTTAAATTACGGCAACCAGCCAATCAGGAATATTTCGAAAGAATTTATTGACACAGGAGTTGCAAGCACAACCGGGCGCAGTGGCAGCCTCGAGAACACTGACTGTTTCGGATTTTTATGTTATCAGTGCTACTATTGCATCCTCAGTGATCTTCCCTGCCTGAAGCCATACTGCGAATTCGATAGGATGTTAAAGATTTTCAAAAAAATTAGTAAACGAGTGTTTATGAGCTTTACAATAATTTAAAAAAAAAGTTAAAACTGATATTGGTCTGTAGTTGTTAGGATCTACTTTCTCTCGACTCTTATACACGGGTGTTACAAGGACTTGTTTCAGGCGTCAGGCAATATCGCCACAGAAACAAGGATTCACGAAAAGACTGAATATGGCGCAATAATCTCCTTCACTTGCATAATGAACCGAGTAGGCAGATCATCCCATCCAGAGGCGCTGGCTTTAGGCTTGTGATGATGTTAAGAACTTCTTGTGGGTTAGTTCTAGTAAAACAAACGATATCAGGGGCGAGTTATTTGTCCAAGTAGGTTTGATCAGAACTAGGTATGATAGTCTCAGCTTGATTTTTTTCCAATATCTGCTAAAAACGTATTAAAACAGAGGTAACAGAATTATTAGGTGATATTCCTGATTTTATTAGCTCGGTTTTAGATGATTTTGTGTTTTTAAAGTTTGTAATATTTTTAATAGTATTCCAGAGGGTTTTTAGGTTTTTATTTGATCGTTTCAATTGGTCTCTTTGATATTGGCGTTTAAGTTTTTTATTAAATTGTTGCAGTAATTTCTGGATATCTAATACGTAATTTTAAGTGTTTCGTTGGATGGATTCGACCTTACTTTTAGTTGCATTTTATTTCTATTATTTATACATCTTATGATGTCAAGTGTAATCCAAGGCCATAATGGTTGTTTATTACCAGACATATTTCTCCTTATTTTACTCAAATTTAATTTATTATTTATAATTAATATTAATTATAAAAATTAATTCATTTTTAATATACACTGGATCATCATGCAATAACAAATAAATCAAGTTTTGATTATGTACGTTTTTTATATGTTCGATATATATTGGATACGCTTATTATTATTTGGGACATCTCTTTTTAAATTTACAAGACTTAGAACTATTGTAGTATGATCAGTGATAGTGGTGTTTAAAACAGCTATGCGAGCTATAGTTTTATTAGCTTGGGTTTGATCATGAAGTAATCTATGCAGCTGGAAATTCGGTGTCGTATGCCATACCCTACCTGGGTATGGCCACGTAGTAAGCCACAGAATCATCGTATGACTGTAATAACAGATAAAATGTTATCTAAATACTACATTTAGATAATTTTATCTGTTATTACATGCCCATTTATCGAGCATTATGTTATATAATGCTCGATAAATGGGCTATCTAACAGTAAAATATTTTTTCAATTCAGACTAGTAGTTTCTGAGATTATTGCGTTCAAACAAACAAACTCTTCAGCTTTATAATATTAGCATAGATTAATAATTCAAAGCTATTATCCCGAGGCTTTGCCCGCCCGCTTGTTGAATTAACAATATTCCAACTAGCTTTTAATTTATTATCAGATTTTTGAATATTTCTACTAATACACACACACACACACACACACACACATGCATGCATGTACTTAATAGTCTAATAATGTTATTTTATTTTATTTTTTCCTCTCTCATTTTTTTTTTTTAATCTGATTGTAGTCACATATACGTTAATATAACTTTGTTTGCACATCCTATTTATTGAACACCTTACTGTTTTTGTATTCTTTCTCAAGAGAAAAGGAAAACTAAAAAACGATTGTACAAATATTATAATTACGAATAGGGAAAGGGACTGTTATACCTTACTACAGGTTAGTATCTAGCCTATTTAGGGTAACATAACTTCACCCACTTAGATTGTAATCACCCTCACATTACAATGTACTCTGTATTTTTATTGAAATAAGCTTAAGTACTACAATCCTTCTTTTATAAATAAATTATTATTATTATTATGTATGTCGTTTCCATATCACGGGACTATGGAGTCCCGGTCATTTGGGAGGCGTGCGTGGGGCCGAAGCCAACACGTAGAGGCCCGTTAGACACTTTAATCTAAAGGCTATGTGACACAAACCGGCGAATATCGTTGTATACACTATATAAATGTACCCAACGACATTCCCCGGTTAGTGTAAAAACTATTGTCAAAAAGTGGTAGCTAAGAAACTGGGTTATGGAGGTGATGTGTTAGTGGAATGGTTAGCTGGTACTATTGAAGAACTATGGCGCCTGCCCTGCAACACATGGTAAAAACACACGGACAAATGGGCAGGCGGTGACTCGTCACTCACTAGATGGGCCCCCTTCTGGCCGCCACAAGCATACAGCCAAACAGGCGACAGGGAGCAACATGGGTGTGAGCAGCTTGGGGTGTCGAGCGGTGCGGCGCCGGTTTCACCATCACGAAGAAGGCCCGTGAGCGGGTTTCCCCGTAGTTATGCCCTTGAAAATGACACTTCCACCCCCGAGCATACAAGCTCTGGCGACCTCCCTCTGGCCGGCCGATTAAGGCAAGACAGAGTTGAGAGTCCTGCGGACGCTCTTGGTGTTCCACTCCCGCCGGCCAGTGAAGGCAAGCGGGAGACGAGGCCCTGACCGACTCTCTGAGGCATCGGGACCGCAGTGTCGCCACACACATTCAGCTCGCCACAAAGCTGCCCTGCGGTTTGTGTACTCTTATTTCACCCTCATGATACATTTTTTATTGGTGCCATAAGGATTTCAAGAGCTGCTACTATGCCCTCAGAGTGTTGCGTTAATCTCATATAGGGAGACAACGACTAGCCCCGAGGGGTTTATTATTTATATTATTATTATTTATTATTATTTATTATTATTATTATTATTATTATTTATATGTAAAGCTTTGGCACGTGCACAAGCTGTTTTAAAAGTTTTTGAATAGTTTTACACGCATTAGCTTTAAAGATCTTTATTACTCAAAGAACATTACAGTCCACTTATATGATAAAAAAACGTACTAACTTCTATTTAATGAGCATGCATAAATAATATAAAACTAAATAAAATTAAAAAGACATTAGTTCGACCGTAAATATGCTTAAGTCAATAACTTAAAAAAGTAATCGCAAACGTATCGTTTCTAATAGTAGTTTGCTTCACACAATTCTTAATTTTTAGGTAAATGTAGGTGTCTGCAAAAAAATATTTATATTGAGAGCATCGACGACACGTCGGTGTTTGCTCGAACAAAAGGTGTTTTCTTAGGCCTATAATTCTGTTGTAATTAACCGATCAGCAGTGCTATTCCCAAAACATACAGCCTCGACCACAGCGCTGTCACAGCGACGAAAAACTCATTAGGTATTCCCATAAGTTAAACTAGCGCTCAAGGCTGGACGGGAGGGCGCAGAACTACGCAAAATTGAGCTTCTTGTCATTTTTCTATAGATTTTGGTATTCCGATCAAAATTACAGCGTCGAGTTAGCTTACAGCCTAGCTTACAGCCTCGATTTTAACTGTCAAATTCAAAAGCTACTATATTTAGCGCGGAAACATGCGGAAACTACAACTGTTGTAGGTACTGTGCCTACATTATAAGTACATAATTGGCCGCAACACCGGCAGAGAATCAACTACCAACGTTTATCAGCTACACTATGAACATAATCTAAATTTCTAGGCTGTACGCCACGTCGAGTCGTCGACGAAACCGCGTTGCTAACGACATTCCGAGCAGCGCTGTCAAAATCGCTATTCACAAGTAGCCATGTGCTCGACGACGATCGTCCTCTCGTCGCTGTTTCGTAGACGAGCTAGGGATTGATACAATTTTTTTCACAACATAATCTATTAATCTCGATTATGAGTTTTAAAGGTTTTAAAAGTATATTTAAAGTTTACAATTACTTATTTCTAAGAAGAAAGTAAAATTGTAAACTTATTATCAACAAATTTATTAAAAAAAACATTAAATTATTCATTTTGAAAGGCAAAACCTCTTTTAAAGTAAAAGTAAATGGAGAAAAATAAAAAAACCGAATGTCAATCTTTGACAATTAAAAAGTCATATAATTAGATAACACTGGAGGCCGAGTGTTGTATTAAGATTTATCATATTTATTTTATTCCTTGCGTTCATTTAAATAACAAATATTGTATGTATCGCGATCGTCAAGAAGTTCTCTCCAGAACGGTTTTGTCTCGCCGGCGGTAGCAGCTTGCAGAAGCCAATTTTATAAGCAAAACAAAGTTGGAAGCGAGTCTTTCTCAGCTTAAATACCTATCGCGACCTATTGAGAAGAAGCGGGCGTTTGGAAAATGAAAAAGCATGAATAGTGTTTTGAAGACGTATAGGGTAGTCACCCTACTTATCACAACAAACATGTGTAATAGTGGCTGTGTTAAGCGACACAAAAATAACTTTAGTTCATTCGTTTTAGCTGAAAGACGTCCACTGCTGAATAAAGGCCTCCCCCAAGGATTGTCACAACGACCGAACAAGTTGGAAAAACAACTTAATGAAATATGAATTAAATATTATTTTAAAAATGCAATTGTGTTTATATATTCATAACATGGAATTCTGTATTTGAGCTGTAAATTCATTTGAATATATGATTATATCACCTTTTTAAGGTACAACTAGGATAGGTTACCTACCTACATAAAACAAAAATGAAATTGAAACCTATGTGACTAATATGTATGTAATCAGTAATCACGTTTCTAATCTATCTAGGTATATGAATAAAATTCAACGTTTGCCCTGTATGCATTGCACTATGATAAGCGTATTTGGCGAACACCACGGAACCACCAACGTTCTCGAGGCGTTTCTCACTCCAAAATTAATAAGCGCATCAACAAAAATACTGTGACAATTATGGGTACATTATGGTCAGTTAAAGGTGAATGAATAATTGTGAGATGAAAGTATTCATTGTGAAGATTTGAGCATATATGGTCTAATATAGTTTTTGTTGTCTTTGTCTCTCGTGTGCAGTAGTCCATTTCTATTTTGTTGAGTATGTCGTACCCAGCGGATTCCAATATATCTTTATAGTTAGAAGTGTCACAGGTTTCATTCAAAAGGTCTATATTGAAGTCTCCAAAAACAATGCCTCGTTTCTTATATTCCAATTGTGCGGAGTACTTTTCAAAAAGGCATTTAAATTGATTCTGCCAGGGTTATAAATAGCGCCAAAATTAATAGAAAAGTTGCTTATGTAGATCCATAGTCTTCTGAAACGTCACATTGAAGACCACCACCCCTTTTATCCGATCGATAGTTATATACGTGTGCAAAGTTTGGTATATTAAACGACCTAGCATCAGTCTCATTTTTTAAACAAGATTCTGTTAATATGATTACGTGCGTTACACAATTTATTAACTTGAGGATGCCCTTCAGTTCGTCAAATTTCCCTAGTTTATTATTGGCATAAAAGAAGTTTAAAGATGATTTTTGATGGGGTAGAACATCATAGCTATGAGGTACTGAAGCTGTCGCCGATTGTCGTTTTTTGGTTGTTTTTTTATAATCTTAGGTATGACTCTAATATATTTTATTGTTAAGTCTGTCTCTCCGTTCTTTTCACGACGGGCAAACTCATCTTTAAGTTGTTGCATGTAAGTCCTTTGCGCAGATGTCTGGTCTGAATATAACCGTACATTTCCAAGGTTTTTCTATTGATTTGGTAGTAAATATTTTGCGCTTTCGACATTATCAAAACATATTTTAAGCAAGTGATCTTTCCCTGGAGAATATTTACTACCCAACCTAATTGTTTTATTTGGATTCGGATATTCATTGAAAATTGATTTAGTTACCTTTTTGACTTCATTTTGATCGTAGTTACGTCTATGTTCTAAGTTGTCATCGTTGCTATCGCTCATACCCGCGATAATAACATTTTTTTGGCGTTCAGTTCGCTCTTGAAGTTTAAGGATAGTGTCTTCGTAACAAAAAATATGCGATTTTATAGCAGGTTTGTTTCCTTCGCCCGTTTTGGATGTACTCGTATGTAGACCTGTTTCTAGCTGGTCTATTTGTTCCTGCATGTTTCTATGGCTAGTTTTTAATTCTGACATTAACACACAATATTTTCCTGTACTAGATTTTCGTTCATTGTTCTAATTTGTTTCATTTCTGATTTAATTTCGATTAATTCTTCGCGTATTAACTGTGCAATTTGTTTGTTATGCTTTTCTGACAATTTTTCTAATAAAGAATTCATATCCTCTCGAAATCGCTCAAATTCAATTTTCACATCTACATCTGTATCTGGTAATCTTTGTTTTATTTCCCTAATATATCTTCGCGGGATAAATTCGTTAATTCAGGTACCGAACCGCTTCCGGTACCGCGAATCGGCACTCCCTGTAGACTCATCCTTAGTTCACCAGCGTGCGAGACCCAATCACAAAAACTAAATTAACAATTCTTATAAAACGTAGAAATATATAAGTATGTTTATCAGTTGTCTGGTTGTCATAGTACAAACTCTGCTTAGTTTGGGATCAGATGACGTTGTGTGAGTTGTCCCAAGATGTAAGATATTAAGATATATATATATTATTTTATTCAGATTTCATTATAATAAACAATGAGGAGTAAAGATAGCTCGGATCAGAGTGGCTGAAATCTGTACTGGTAATATTAGCAGAATCATTAAATATTTTTTTCTTTTTCTTCTTCCCTTTTGTTATATCTTACTAGCTGACCCGGGCAACTTCATCTGTCCATTTTCCCCGTTTTTGGAATATTATTCATTGCTGCTCCTATTTGTCACAGCGTGATGTTACGTAAACTGTAGCCTTCCTCGATAAATCGCCTATCCAACAGTTAAATATTTTTTAAATTCGATTTAGTAGTTGCTAAGATTATCGCGTTCAAACAAACTCTTCAGGTTCATAATATATAAGTATAGACTAGCTGACCCGCGCAACTTTGTCTGTGTAATTTTTCCTTGTTTTTGCTATATTTTTCATTGCTACTCCGGTCCAATTGGTCGTAGCGTGATGTTAAATAAACTAAAGTCTTCCGCGATAAAAGTACAATTTAGCGCTAGAGCTACCCTCACATTAAAAGTCATATTTTGAATACAATTTAACAAAAAAAAAGTATATAATTGATTGCATTACCAATAAGTAGATAATATTGTTACAAATAACACATAAATCAATTAAAATCAGAGTAATTAAAATAAAACCAAACATACATGTCTGTGTTGCGAATATATTTAGGGGTGTGCACCCCTGTGAGGATAGCTAAATTGTACTCTTATTTTTCTACATCTCAAAAGTAAGACAATATTTGCATCCTAAATGTTATTTTATTTACACATAATTATAATTACAATAAAATATAATAGAAACATTACCTGCTCTAGTACAGTTTTTTTTACACCATACCTGTATTTATAAACAACAAAATGCAGCGCTCGTTTGTAGTCAATTTTAAAAATAACTATTGTTAATATAAACAAAGGTTTATTATATATAATAAGTTCAGCTTATCTGCTACACATAAGACAAGCCGGCCATTATTCAGTCGACCAGGGGTTAATAGTCTTACATGAGGATAGGACCAGGTAGGGTTCGGAAAATTGCCAAAATGAAAATTAATAAACAAAAAATCGCCAAAATAAAATCTCATAACTTATGAAATTCCAGGATACAACTACACATCTAATAAGTATCAAGACTGTACTGCAGATAACGTGGCCCTGATTGTTATAAACTCACCATTCTTGTTCCATCAAAGATATAAGGCTACTGATTTTGTACTCAATCGTCTGCGATACGGCGTAGGATCGCCAAAGGATTTGTATGATGATGAAACTTGCCGATACTATGGTTGGGGTAGTAGACGGAACGTAAGTATATGTTTCTTTAACTTTCTCCATTTGTACACATTATACAATTTTGTAGGTGGATTCGAAGAGGGTTTAACTTTAATTGGGTTTTGATATCATAAATTGGTGTATTTTTACTATACATCCGTTTCCGTTGAAGGATGCTGTTGAGGGATGGTCGAGACGGGCGTCGGTGAATAAATTGAAAGAACGTAGTTACTGTAGTTACTGTACTGTAGTCTGTTTAATAAAAATAAATAAGTTTTTTTTTTTTTTTTTAATCTTTATTTATTTAAAGGACTTTTATCTTACTTACTTCTTACTTAAATTTCTACACATTGTATATAAATCTTTAGCAGCTTCTGAATTAGGTGTACATAGTATATTGAAGACAGAACCCATCTCTAGTCTATTAATGTTATAAAGAAAGAACAAATTTT
Source organism: Herminia tarsipennalis (assembly GCA_945859575.2). Lineage (NCBI taxonomy): Eukaryota > Metazoa > Arthropoda > Insecta > Lepidoptera > Erebidae > Herminia > Herminia tarsipennalis. The sequence goes on along the minus strand of OX243846.2, from coordinate 13,242,197 downwards.
CTGTACCACTACGATTCCGTTCACATTCCATTAAGAGATGTTGAACATCATCGATTGTGTCACAGATTTCACAATTCGGCGAATCATTTTTCCTCATCATGAATGCAAATTTTCGTGATAGAATGTGCCCGGAACGCAATCTCAATGCTGTTACAATCAAAGGTCTACCTAATTCAGAATCTGAAAACCAGGGGCAGCAAGGAGGTTGGGACTGAATAATTTTATACCAAATCTAGTGGAACATAACACTGGAACGAACAGTCCGAAATCCAAATCCCTATCTCCTTTGATCGTTGGTCAAAATACTCTTTCCAGATGTTAAAACAATATTTTTTATAAATGTAAAGAACTTCAGAATAATAAAGAATCACCATGAAAGGATCTCCCTGCCTAGCTCCAAATTTTGCCATTTTATCCGCCTCCTCGTTACCCTTTAAACCAATATGCGAAGGAACCCATTGCAATTTTATGATAATGTTTTTATTAGTCAATTTATTTATTTTCCGTAACACTGTATATGCTATTGGTAAACAACTTTTGCCAGTTGTGCATTTAACTAAATGGAGTAATGCGCTTTTGCTATCGGTAAAAATAACAGTTTTAGGGAACACAAATTTGATCTATCTACGATAATGCTTCCGAAATGGCAATAAGTTCCAATGACATGAAGCATACAGAGTGGTTGGTCTTAAAGCACTTTTTCACATTTTTAATTGGATCATAATAAGCAGCGCCTAAAAAATCGCCGGATTTAGATCCATCTGTGTATACTTTATGCCAACTGCAATATTTGGTATTTAATTCCCTTAGTACTACATTTCAATAGGTTCATACGTGTTTTTGGCATACATAACAGAGTCCAATGTACATGTTACTATATTACTAATATCTATGTAACTAATCCATACATCTAATTTAAACATTTCTAAAGGGTAAAATGTGCTAATATTAATCTCCTTAGTTTTTTCATAACAGGAAGTCAAAAGGGGTATTTTCTTTTTCTGCCAGTATATATTACCTGTAAAACTATGCAGGGTATCAAGTAAGGTTGAAGTTACGTTGTTTTCCCACGAATTAATTCTTAATCAATATTTAAAACCTAGGTACTTCCTTCTTATTTCTAATGGAGGAATGCAAAGTTCAGACTCCATAACATGAATTGGAGTACTTTTTATAAAACCGCCTATAGTCCGTAAAGCCTGATTTTGAACTTTGTCTAATTTTGATACATTACTTTTGGCACTATTGTCATACAAAAAGCTCCCGAAATCCAGCCTAGTTTTTTTTTTTTCTTATTTATTTAGGGGATTTTTGTACACGGAAGTGACCCATCGTAACTTATACTAACTTAACTACTAACATTAAATAAACGAAAACAGGATTTTGGCTGAACTAGATGTGGGGTCTGTCAAAATACCATGGAAAAGTCCCACATCCATAGCAGCCAAATTCAGGGACTTCATCAGTTGCTGCCTTTTGTCTGAGTTCTGACCACATTCCAATAATACATGCTGTACATCTTCCACTATGCCGCACAACTCACAGTTTGGTGAACTTACTTTACGCATCATGTAAGCAAATTTGTTACGTGGAATGTGACCAGATCGCAGACGGTGTGCGGCGACTATCTGATGACGACTTAAGTCTGATCCAGAAAACCATGGTACAAGAGGAGACTCACTTTGAATACTTTTATACCAGATGCCTTTAGTCTTTGACTTCTCATCAAAATACTCTTTCCATAAATTATGGCATTTGGTACGGTATTTACTTAAAACTTCTGAGTGATTTGGCGCCAATGTTACGACATTACCTGATAAAATTGCTTGTCTTGCTAGTTTGTCAGCCTCCTCATTACCATAAATATCAATGTGAGATGGCACCCATTGTATTGCTAACATTTTACCTGTACAATTAAAATTATTAATTTGGTCTAAAATTGTGTATACAATATCAAAACCTTTTACTTTGGAAGCTTTGCTAATGTGTTGTAGTCCACTTTTACTGTCGCTAAAGACTACAATTTTGTTAACATTTAAACTATTCGCATAAGTTAAAGCCATTGATAATGCGTACAGCTCTGCTGACATGATAGAAACATTTTTATTCATTTTAAAGGTTTCAAAATGTTTGTTTTTAGGGTCATAATAAGCTGATCCTACCCCATTCGGAGTTTTTGATCCGTCTGTGTACAAAGCGTGCCATCCCTTATATTGATCATTAAGTTCTTGCAATGTACTGACTTTTAAAAAATTTCGTTCGTAAGATGACTTTGAGCTTACAATCTGAGTTAAATTTAATTTAATTATATTTTTAACTTGAATTTTAGATACCCATAATTTTAATGAAAACATCCTAAGAGGATAAGAAGATGAGATTACCACAGTATTCAAAAGGTCGTATGTTGTAGCAAGGAGTGGTTTCTTTTTCCTATTCCAATATCGGTCTCCCATCATAGCGATTAACGATAATTAGTCGAAACATAATTGGTCCAGGATTTGAATTTTAAACAAAATTTAAACGCTAGGTAACGTCTTCTAATAAATAAAGGTGGTATACTTAACTCACTCTCCATTACATGTATGGGGGTGCTCTTAATAAAACCACCAACAATACGAAGCGCTTGATTTTGAAATCTGTCCAGTTTACTGGTGTGGTTATTGGCAGCATTATCGTATAAGTAGCACCCATACTCTATTCTACTTCTTATGAGAGATATATAAAGTCGTCGAACATGTACTGGGTGTACACCCCATGCTGATCCGGTTAAGATTTTAAGTATGTTTAAGAATTTTTGTGCCTTTTGATGAATTTCGTTGATGTGTTTACTCCATCTTAGAGACCTATCCAACCACATACCTAAATATCGTATACACTCAACTGACCCTAGAGGAACTCCTTGAACAATAATATTTATGGGTAATCTCCTATGACCTCTACTGAATAAACAATATTTAGTTTTTTGGCTTGACAGCTGTAAACCTAGATTTTCGATTAAGAAAATGAATGTATCGACCGATCGCTGAATGTTATAGACGCTATCTTCAACTCGCTTATAATTGGCATAAATTACAAAATCGTCGGCATATTGACTTATGTAAACTGTACGTATACTATTGCATATTTCAGCAGTAACAATATTAAATAACAGTGGCGATAACGGATCACCCTGGGCAATGCCTTTGTATGTCCATCGTATGAATGGCCCATAATTTAATTCGTCGCTATGTATAATTAAGTGTCTTTCTCTTAGAAATGACCATATATATGAACACATTCTGGTCCCAATGTTTAAGTTATTAAAAGTGTAAATGATTTGATCTATTAATACATTATTGTAAGCTCCTTCAATATCCAAAAAGACCGCAACAGTGGATATATTCTGTGTAAAACCAATTTGTATGTGTGTGATCAAGCGAGTTAAACTGTCTAAACAAGAGTGTGATCTTCGAAAGCCAGTAGTATATGGAGATAGTAATCGTTTATTTTCAACAAACCATTCTAACCGTTTTACTAACATGCTATGAAAGATTTTACACAAGCAAGACATCAGTGCAATCGGACGTAGCTTCACATTACTATTATTGTTATTGTCTACTTTCGGAATTGGGATAATTTGAATATCCCGCCATTGAGTAGGAATACATGAATTTGTGTATATCAAGTTAAAGTTAAAGTTAAAAGATTTTTTTTGCCAACGTTCGGGAGATTTGATATCATGGAGTAAGTAATATTGTCTAGCCCTGGTGCCGTATCCTTTGCCTTGAGGCATACTTCAAATTCTTGCATAGTAAATATAAAATTTAGGGGAGAATCGGGATTGCTAATTACTGGATCTAGACATTGCACAAAATCTGGTGTTAATGATGTTAAAAGCTCTTTTTTACTGTCATCTGATGAATAATTTCTTGCTTGTCTAACACCCTTCATCCATCGCATTTGTCTCCACATGTCTGATAATGAAGTAGACTCGTGTATATTGCTGCAAAAAGCACGCCAACATTTTGATTTAGCTTGTCGAATACGGCGTTGAGCTTCAGAAATTTTTATATTTAATACATTTAAGTTTTGTGGGGTGGGATTTCGCCTAAAATGTTTTAAAGCTAGTCGTCGCTCGGCTGTAATTTTAGATAGGTCTTGATTCCAATATATCTTGGGTATAAATTTTCTACACGGATTTGTACATAGTTATTTGAGTGGGATACATTTGTTAGCAGCTATATTAATTTGTGACGTAAAAAAATCGTACAAAAATTGAACACTTTCTGATTCTTGAAGTTCTGAAAACGAAGTTAAAATAGTTTTCCTATATTCCGACCAATTAGCTTCCTTGTAATTGCGATTAGAGATAACACTCCTAACGTCCTGATACTTAAAATATATTTTAATCATTAGGTGATCGCTGCCTAAGGTTTCATTTGTTACTGTCCAATTGCTATTGAGTGCTATATCTGTCGTGCAAAAAGAAATGTCCGGGGAGCTGTGTTGTAGTATACCATTTACCAGTTTAATCCTAGTAGGGTTATTATTGTTAAGAGTAACGTAATTATTCTCCAATGCAGAATCAAACAGCTGGTTACCTCTTGAGTCATTTCGATTGGACCAATTAAAATGATGTCCATTAAAATCGCCCGCGATCACCGAGTTCTTGGGTAATGCTGAGAAAACACAATCCCAGTCTGTTTGAGACGTTCGAACGGAGGATGGACAATACACTGATACAACATTATGAATTAAATTACAATTTAATATCCTAACGTGAATAATCTCTATGCCGCAATTATTTATTTTTAAAGGACCAATAAAAGTTCGTAAAGACTTGTGGCAGATAATAGCAACCCCTCCATACGAGTCGGTTCGATCTTTCCTGTATATATTATAATCGCTTATGTTAAGACGCTGACAACAGCTACTGAACTTCGATGTTTCACTATTTTAGCCACGCCCACTATTTCTCCGATGTCCTAGTGCCATTGATAAAGGACGGTAAAAACAGCGAACTACCAACACAAGGACGCGGTCAATAATAAACAATAAACCAATAGATGGCGCTTTATTTTTTGTTCTATATGAAGAACTAGAAAGAAATTAGACAGGGCGATTAAAAAAAACAATAAATATTTTTTATACGTTTGTATTTTTAATTATTTCAGGAGACTTTATTTGCTATGAACTTCAAAACAATATAAAAGAAAGAAAAATAAAACTCGAAAATATATTAGCAACATTTTAAATATTTTCGCATAATTATAATTTATTTGCTCTCGGATATTTACCGGAACAAACAGACAGACAGACAGACAAAAAAAAACTGTATTTTTTGTTATCAATAATTATTATGGATATATGTATCCATAATAATTAATATATATGCATAAAACTGTTATTTTGATATTACAAACAGACTCTTCAATTTTATTTATTTGCACAGATAGTTAATAATATATATTATTTTTTATTAATAATATTATTATTTATTTGACATAAGGTAAATTTAGAGCTGAAGAAAATTCTTCCAAGTTTGAAGTCCTCCGAAAATTGATAACATACCTGCTACAGCACAATAATTGACTGGTAAACAATTTTCGTCACTGGAATCACTTTTAATGATAAATTTTAAATTGCACATCCTACACAAAAGAGTGAACTTCGACAAGAATCCATTTATGTTTTCTCTAACCAAATTAATGTGTTTTAAATTACAACCCAAGGGTTTAGGGGTAAGGGCGAGAAATATTCTGAAGATTTAAAAATAAATGCGATAAGTTTATTCGTCGTCCGATGTATTAATAATAACAATAATATTTATAAGGATTTTTTGTTGTGCAGGGTGACTTGTAGCAGTCTAAAAAAAATAACACTTAAAGCTTACCTATGCGTTAGTAACTAAATACTAACTGCCAGATTTTATCTTCGACAACCTGTTCAAAATAATATTTTTTACCTCAAGTTTAGGAATATTATCGGTGGATTCAACTGTCTCAGATACCTTTGCCGATACTTCAAACCAGTGATGGAAAAAAACTATGACTCACAATAACATAAGAAGTATAAGAACGATCATGAGGAAGTTTCATATCACTTGGGCATCATCTTTACCTGGTAACATTTTCTAGAGGAATTATAACATCACTTTCTAATGTAACTGCAACAGCCACATTTCCTAATCTGTACAAAGTATTTATTACATTTAAACTTAGAAAAACTTTCTTCAGCACTAATCTTACCTATTATGTCTAACTAGCTGTGGACGTAGCCTAAGTTACTCCTTACATCATTAGCTGTCTGACAGTGAGTCCTGTCAATCTCCGTACAGCCGTTTTGGAGATTTGTCAAAACAAACACACAGACAGACAGCCAGATAAAAAAAACTGTATTTTTGTTTTAAGTACTATGCGTACTTTCATAGGATTTAGTAAAAAACTGCTATTTTGACATTAGGAACAGACACTTCAGTATGTATAGATCGCCATAAATAGGTAAAAAATACTAAAACCTACACAACTATTTGTATGGAAAGGGCAAGAAACAATGAATAAAGCTACAAGTATTTTAGGAGTATTTTCCTATTACGGCCAGTTCTAAGATAGTCGTAGGTCTATGCAAATGTGATAGTTTATCATTATACTTGTTTGTAACTCTTTCTAAAATGTAAAGGGGATCCTCTTTGTCCATGTGGCGATTTTTTTTGTGTAATGTGTTAATGTAATATAAATAATAAAATTATTATCTATATTAGTATGTACGTACTTATTACAAACTTATTGGTGAAAAACTTTCCGAAGTTTCACCTGCTTCTGAACTATTAGCCAAACGTCTCTTTTTACTGAAAAGATAAAAGAAAATATTAAAAATAAATACAAAAATTGAACAGGCGAACCTAGGTTTCGAACTCGAAACTTGATATTCTGAACCAACGCAGATACCGCTAGACCAAACGAGCTTCACAGTTGCCGATGAATTTTCGCTATACGTTGTACAAAACAGCTTAGTGTAGGTTTTTAGTTTGGTTACGATTTCACTTCTGTTCGTGCAATATTTTGTCAATATGAAAAATGTAATACTTACTTTACTACTTCCATGAGATGTTTTTGTTTGTTGGTATAGAAGAGCTTTTTGCTGGCCTCCGATATTTTTGTTTGTTTCCCAATTATAGTAACAAATATTTTTAAACTTAGAACTAAATATATTTAAATTAACAACTTAGATAGTATAAATTAATAGTATATTTATTAAACTGATATTCTTTACCAATGTCTATAATTTTTCAAACAACAAACAAAATATGAAGTGAATGGATGGCGAGGCAAAGCGACATACGTCCGTCTAGCTGCGCGTCTCTGCGATCACTGTCAGATTGCTTATAAAAGAAAGAGAAGCGCGATCACGCAGCGCTCGTAACTAATTACAAACCATAAAACAATTAATTACTTGAAAATAAGTCGAGTAGTCGAAAATAAAAAACAACCAGATTCTATATTATAACATGATACGTTATTGTTAATTATTTTACCAACGTACGTTGTTAAGTAATACAGATATTTTTGTTAGAAGATCATTTTAAGAGGTTAGTTTGTATTTTTTTTTTATCGAGAAAAAAAATCAAATTCGTGTTTTGAATACAACAGGGTTCTTAGAAATATGTTCAAGATTAACATATATTTGACATAAGATTTGGCTAAAAAATTGTTTAGGATAAGCCTTAAGATGCTCTGCCGTATCTAACCAAGTTTCGCTTAATATTGCGATGTGAATTTTCTCTCGATTAAGTGTAAGCTCAAAATCAACCAACTTAGGCTTTAAACTTTGTGCGTTCCATTGCAAGATATTAAAATCAAATACTGTCTCATCATTAGCCATTTTTGAGAATATTGAAAAGTTTATCAGTTAAATCTACATTTTTAAAACAAATCATAACCAAAGATAGCATTTCTTCAACTACAATCTTCATACAACTGCTGATTTTATCCTCAAATGAGCTTTTACTTACAATGATTGTTTTAATCTTGTTTATAAACTTTCTAAATCTGGAGATACTTGTTTTAGGTAATGTTTCAGAGTTTCTACCTTGAGATGATTCATGTCTACCTCTCTGTTCGATATCTTCATAAATTTGATTGTGATGTATATTTTTATTTAGAGATGTTTTCTTCTTATTCGGTTTATGTACTTTTTTATTCGGTCTTCTTTTTAAACTCGTTTTTGTTGCAATTTCTTCTTCTTGATTTATTTCATCCTCTTCACTTATGTCTTCTGAACCTGTTTCCGTTTCCTTTTCCTTAAAACTGCGTCTCTATAGCGAGTGTTCGATGTATTGGTGATAAATTTATTTGTGGCCGAAAATTTAAATGGCATATAGTTATTACTAGAGTCGGGTTGTCTATATAGTTCTAAGGCTTTTTTGTATGAGCATTGCGCATAAGCGCTCATGATGACTCGATTTTTTTTCTCTTTTATGTAATAGGAGCAGTTCTTATTTAAAGCCATATGCGGGCCCTTGCAGTTTATACACACATAAGATATAGTTTCACAGTTTTCGTGATCCTGGCCACACTTAGGACATTTTATCTTTTTATGAGGGCAAAACTTTTTCAAATGGCCGAAACTCCAGCATCCTGAACATTGGGTTACAGGAAAAATGTATGGATCCACTTTAAAGCGACACCCGTATGCCGAGACAAACGGAGGTAAGGCGGATCCCTTAAATACCAAACGAACTACTTCACTGTCTATTCATCGCGCGTTATCAGCCAAACGTTTCAATCTTTTAACCGACACTATGTCTACATCACTTTGCAATAACTTCAATAAATCTTCTTCGCATACCTCCAAATCTACATTCCTTATTATACCGTACGTAAAACTTAGTTGATCTGTCCTTTGGCATCTAAAATTCAATTCTGTAAATGTAGAACAGTCAAGTATTTTATTTACGTCTTCGATATTTTGCAATAAAATAAATACTCGATAAGGACTTTTGTATTTTATACGTATAATATTGTTTATATTTTCCGACATTAGAAGTTTTGCAAGACCAATCTGTTTCGGTAAGATTTTAGTAGATGTAAGGCTGACTTCGAAGTATTTTGTTGTAGGTGGATTTATTATTTGTCTACCCTCAACATCTTCGTCATTACTGTAAAATCTGCGTAATATTCTTTTTGCTTTCCTGTTTATGGTTGTGAACCCTTCTTCATCTTCCGGACTAATATCCTCACTTTCTGGTCGCACTCTTTTCCCCACATTTCTTTTATTCATTTCTAATTCAGGGGTACTTTCCATCATCAATTCTTCTTCATCATTTTTCTGCGTATCTTCCACAACACTCGGAGACGGATTAAAGCCATCCATTATCGTAATTGATAATAAACATGGGGAATTAAATAATTATATTATGACACAACTAGCGAAAAAGACGACTGCGCGTCTCCACCGTCAGCGCGACACTGGGCCAGCCTAGTTCGTATTAAAGATAAATATAATTTCCGCAAATGATTTTGATGAATTCCCCATGATCCTCCTGCTTAAACTTTCAAAAGATTTAAGTACTTTAGACACTTTGTCACAGTTTCATTAATATGTTTACGCCATAATAAAGATTGATCTAGCCATAGACCAAGATATTTTACATATTGCGAAATATTCAAGCGGTGATCATTTATTTTCAGTTGGACATTACATGTTTTGCGTCCCCTTTTGAATATACATGCATTTGATTTATTTGCAGATATGGTTAAACCAAGTTCTCCTAACAATTTAATTGTTACATTTAAAGCAAGTTGCAAATTGGTTTCACAAGTTCGAATATTAATGTTACTTGTATAGAAGACAAAGTCGTCGGCATATTGAGCTACATAAACATTTTCTATCATTTGACAAATTTTACTTGTAACAATATTAAAAATTAATGGCGAGATTGGATCACCTTGTGCTAATCCTTTATTAGTGAATCTCATAGAATTTGGCACTTGAAGACTATCGTTTTTTTTAATTGACAATATTCGTTCACTCAAAAAGGACCAAATATATTGATAAATAGTCTTGCCAATATTTAAACTGTCCAATATTTTAACAGTCTGAATTACAGAAATATGATTATACGCATTCTCTATATCTAAAAAGCAAGCTACTATTGGAGTATTATTAGAAAAGCCTATTTCAATACTAGAAACTAAACGCACCAGAGAGTCCAAACAAGATTGAGATTTTCTAAAGCCCGTTGTGAAATTGGAAATTAACTTATTAAGCTCTACATACCATTCAATCCGTCTAGCTAACATGTTATGGAAAATTTTGCAAACACATGAGATAAGTGAAATTGGTCTAAGTTTAGGGACAGCTCCAGGTTCTCTTGTAGGTTTAGGAATAGGTACTATGCTAACATTTTGCCACGGTTTCGGAACATAACCAGTTTTTAAAATTAAATTAAATATGTCTAATAAATGTATCTTAGCAACCTCTGGAAGATGAAATATCATAGAGTACGTTATGCCGTCCTGCCCAGGTGCAGTATCTTTTTTTTTAATACAGTTAATTAGTTCTTTGTAAGATAGATTTGACTCAAGTAAAACGTTCCTTGATACAAATTTTGGTTTATTTTCTAGAACCGTGTCTGGTGCAAGAGAGCGTAACAACTCTTCCTGTTGTTCTTCTGAAGGATAGTATTGGTTTTTCCTATAACCCTTGAACCACCTCATGCGGCTCCACATTTCCGAAACCGAGACTGTCTCATCTATATTAGTACAAAAAGATTTCCAGTGTTTATTTTTCTCAGTTTTAATTTGTAGGTTTGCCTTTTGAATTTTGTCCTTCAGAACTTCATAATTTTGTGGAGTGGGATTTCTCCGAAATCTACTTAATGCAAGTCTGCGTTCAGCAACTGCTTTAGAGAGTTCCGAATTCCAATATTGTTTTGGTCTAAAATTACACTCTAGCCCACCTTAATATATGGTATGAATTGATCAGATGTTTTTTTTATTTCTTCGGTAAAATAAGAGTACTTTTCTTTTAAATCTAAAGTATTATCTAGGCTATCAGTAAATGGAACTATTAACGACTCCTGAAACGCTACCCAATTTGCTCTTTTAAAGTTTCGCTGAGTAGTATATTGAGGGGTATCCTATAGTTCATCTTATATTTAATAACCAGGTGATCACTACCCAAATTCTCATTAAGCACCTGCCAAGAAAATTCTGTTGCGATATCTGACGATACAAAAGTAATATCTGGGGACGATTTCTGTAAGTTATTATTCACTAATTTAATTCGAGTATAGCTCCCATCATTTAACGACATATAATTATGATCTAACATTGAATCTAACAAAAGAAAACCCCTTTGGTCTGATTTGTAAGACCAGTTGGTGTGATGGGCATTAAAGTCTCCGGAAATAATTGTTTTAGACGAAATAAGGAGAATAATTGGTCCCAGTGTCCTTGGTTTGTACGAACCGTTGACATGCAATATATGCTGATAATATTTTCTAAATTTTTACAATTCAATATTCTAACATGTACAATCTCTATCTCAGAATTATTTAGATGAACAGGACATTGTCTTGCAACAATAGATTTATGAGTTATAATGGCTACCCCACCAACGAGTCAAATCTATCTTTTCTAAATACATTGTAATTATTAATATTTAAATTACACTCCTCATCCAACCAAGACTCACTAACAATAGCAATATGTATTTTTTCACTATTTAACAATGTATCAAAAGCTAATAACTTAGGTCTAAGACTTTGGGAGTTCCACTGAATGATATTAATAAATGTTTTCTTACTCTTATACATGTTTATTACCAAATAAATTATCCATCCAATTGCTTTCTTTTATAACATTTTTTACAAATGTTATACTTTCTTCAAAAACACACTATCACCGAAATAACCTTCTCCTCCAAAGAACTTCTAGCCAAAATAATATCCTGCACTTTAGTCCAAAATTTGTAAAGTAAGTCCCGTCTATCTTTCCCTTTCTCTTCGGTTTTTAAAAAATCCTTGTTTTGTTCATACTTTTCCCCTGTTGCTGGTTTATCTCATCTTGACATTTTTTCTTATCTATGCGTATTTTTTTATTTTTATTGGAAGTCGAGCTTACAATTGGGCTTCTTGCTTTGTGCTCATTATTTTCTACTTCTTCATTTATATCTTCTGAATCCATGTGCTGTACTGACATATCATTATCTGTGTTGCTGTTGTCTATATTTTTGTCCAAAAGAGAGCATTTTTCTTGATTACGTGCATCCTTCTGCATATACTTTTCCTGTCAAATTATTTTTTTCCTGATTTAAAAAGAAAACCATTGCCTTCCCATATGTGATATTTTCTTGTGACATTATTTCTCTAATTTATTTTTCCTTCATATATATTGGACATCTTTTGTCTAAAGTTATATGCGGTCCTTTACAATTAAGGCAAACCAAGTCCTGTGTATCACAATTGACATGAGGTCCTCCACATTTAGGGCATAATATCTGTTTAGTCGGACAAAATTTAATAAAGTGTCCGAATTTCCAACACCCAGAACATTGAGATACTGGAAATACGAAGGGTTCTACTTTAAACCGACATTCATATGCATAAACATATGATGGGTAAGTAGACCCTTTGAACCTAATGCGGAATGACTCACTCTCAACCCATTTTCCTTCAGAATTTAGTCTTAGATTTAGTCTTATTTAGAATCTCTTAATGGATATTATTTTAGTAACAGATTTCAGATTTTCCAGGATTTCGACCTCTGATATGTCTAGATCAACACCTTTTATCAAACCATAAGATACTGCTTCTATAACCGAGGAACATTTATAGTCAAGTTCTTTAAATTTTTTGTTGGCAATGAGTAACTCCTCATTTTTTTTTTTTTAAACTGCATAATTATTTTAAAAGGATTTTTGTACTTGACGTTTATAATATTACGAATATTTTCGGACTTTAATAGTCTAGCCATCGCCATTTGTTTTGGTAACATTTCAGAACTAATACATTTATATTATATTTTTCTTCCGTACTAGGATCCATTTGGGTATACTCGTACATATATTTACTCATGATTGAGTCACTTCTTATAAATCGTTTTGGTTTCCTCCTTATTACCGTATTGAAGCCATCTTCACTACTACCCTCACTTTTTTCACGCGATCCCTTCGGGCCACCGGCTTCTTGCACACTTTTTTCTCCAGAATCATCTATACTATTTAACATCCGCGCACATTCTTTAATAATATCATCATCATTATTTTCATTCATCAAATTTTCATTTGAAACCTCCAAATTTTCGTCGTCACTATTATTATCCTCTTCCATACTTAATATCAGAAAACAAAATTAAAGTGGGTACTTATTAAAAAATCACAACAAATCGATAATCGCGATAAGGATACGTGCGTAGCGTACGCTTGCCCGCGCGCGACTCGAAAAATAAATAAGTTGATCCACCTAGTCCGGCCATAAGTTCTGTTACAAATGAAGGCATTTTTTTTAATGAAGTAATGTATTATTACATAAACTTATATGTACATATTTATTAAAGTCTAGCATAAATAGAATGAGGAAAGCCTTAAGCGACTATTACTTTTCATAATATGTATCACTATTCTATTTATACCATCTTTATTCTCATTTCAATTTAATGGACTCAGTGATTCATACATTTCATATTAAGTAGAAATATAAGAAAAAAATAATAGTAGTAGTGCTCTTCAATCGTGATTTTTTTTTATCGGTAATGAGGATATTTCTGTGCCCTTCACCTGCGTATCGTGACAAAAGGCGTTTTGATCTATTCACTTTCTTTAATTGTAAAGATTGATTTAGGGCATATCCTGTATTTCGATGATAAGCACCGAGCTTCAGGGGCCTTACCATTTGAACCTGGCAAGTTGTTAATTTGTATCATGCACTTTTAAAACATGCTGTCCTGCAGCAACGCTCTAAAACACGGTATATATTTTCTATTTTTTTATAGCTAATTATATCTTTGCCCTGTATTTATTTCGTAGAGTTGTAGAGTCATCTTATTTTCTTTTTCAATAATAGTTTTTGTTAAATCAATTAAGGTACTGTTTCGCTTACTCCGAAAATTATTAAATTATGTCTTCTTTTATTTTCTTCCAGAAAATCCATTTTTTTGTTTTAAGGTTATAACTTTACTTTTTAAGTTCTCATTTTCTCCAATAACTGACGCTAGTTTCTTATCCATACTTTCCCAATAAACTTCTAGTTACTGATTCTGTAATTTATTTTGCTTGTAGTGACATGTTCTTTTATTTTCTCGAGAAGTAAATCTGTGTCTTTTTCCATTGTGGATAATTAAAGTTTTATTAAGGGTAATCGGCCCCCAACATAACTGTAATGTATGGCTGCAGGTTGTTGGACCTTTAGCTTGTCCCGTTTGCCATCAATGCTTCTTTCCGTCGTCTTTCGAACTCAAAAACTTTTTTGAGCACGGTATTTCCGCACAGTAGTCTGTCTGCCGCCGCTGCCTCCTACTGCGACGGGTCAAGGTCGCAACGCTTAATGTGACGATGGTCCACATCTTTGTAACTCAGGAATTGGCCGCCTTGTTTTCGCTTGCCATCCTGAAGCTCTGAATAGAATATGCGTTTAGCCACTCTTTCAACAGACATCCGGAAGACATGGTCACTCCACCGCATCTGCCTACCTGCTTAAGTGAGACGCCACCGAGTTTAATGTCGACTGAGCTACTATTTAGTGTATCTTGAAACATCATTTCGGTCTTTTTCACACTAATTTTAAGACCAAATCTGCGACACGACTCACCAAGACTCGTCATAAGTCTTTGTAGGCCCTCTGGGGATTCCGCCACAATACGCAAGTCGTCTGCTTACATCATCTCGGTGACATGAGACACTTTGGTGTCAGTTTTAAGTTTAGATAAATTAAAGAATCTCCGGACTTCGGTCCGAAAACGAATTTGAATGCCGTCAGACAAATCCTGCAAGGCGTCCCTTACTACTACTGCAAAGTATGAGTAAGAGTTGTGTGCGGAATATTAGCTTGTTTGGTGATTACATAGTTAATCAGGTGACAGTGTTTTGGCCTTGGATGCATCCATGTGCTCTTATATTTCGCCGGGAGTCTAGCCAGCTAAAACTGGGCACATAAGGACAATAGGATTGTCCATTACAATTCTTGTTTCCAACACCATGTCTTCCCAAAACCTTAGGCCAAGCTTCGAAGTTATGCCCGCCTCTAGCATTAAAGTCACTTATTAATAATACTTGTTTCCGAGGACGGATCCTAGTGAAGGCTTGCGTTATCTCCTCCTTCTGTGCTTTCAACCATGTTGTAGATGATGATAGTCATGGCTACTACCTCTGAAAATGAGGGGTTAAACCTTTTTTAGGACATTCTCCCCGGTTGGGGGAAGCAGAGCCTCTCTAAATAGAGCTGCTTCGTCACATAAGGGAGCTGTCAAATCACACCCTTAACCCAGTGGAGTGCAAAGTGACCATCTTTCCTGAGCCGCCTGCGTACAGACATCAGACTTTGACCTCTCCACCCCTGTCCATCACCGCAGGGTTATTGTGGAGTAGGAGTCCGTTGCCAGAACCAGGTCAATTGAGAAGGAGTTATTAAAGTGCACAGAACGTTAAAAACGACAGCGTGCGCGCTAACACAGGTGCACTCTTATCCCTACCTCTCTGTGTCCAATGGAACGGGAAATCGCTACGATCGGCGAGAGATAGAAGCTCTCCTAAGCATCAGCAAGGCCCCTGATGCAGTCCTAAGTATTTACCAATATGTTAGGCCCAGTGACTGTCCAGGATCGTCGGTCTCAGCGGGAGGGATCCGCTAAAGGTGATTGGAGGTAGGTAAGGGGAAGGACCCTGGGGAAAGAGATGGGTTACTGCTGTCACGGAAGAGAGGAATTTGACCACTTCGGTTATGCGACCCCGGACCGCTCTAGCTACTGCTAGCTAGAGCGGTCCCCGGTCGCATAACCGAAGTGGTCCCCCTAGTGTAGTTATTGGACAGATAACTGGCATGACCACTCTCTTGGACGAAGTCAGTATCCGTTCTGCAAAAAGTTATGGCCTATTTGTTCTAGAGTCATGTGCCTATGAATGTGTGTAAAGTCCCCCGAGCGGGCCTTTGACGCTGGGCTTGCCCTTTTGGAAGTTTTGTTTTAAAAACTTAATATTTTTGTTCCAGGGTTTATTGATACCTTTATTAATTAATGTACGAAAAGTTAAAGTAGTCGTTTTGCCAAAGGAGAAATGTTTACAGCTGTACAATTATGGAGAGAAATATCTATGCATTCAACAAAATCCGTGCCTTGTAAGTATATTTTTTTGAATACTTTTACAGTTGGGAGAGAAAACCATTTGATACCGATTTTATATTAGAAAAAGACCTGGCTGCCAATCACGTATTCAAGGAAAATGAATATCTTAATCTTTGTAGGTCCCACATTCCCTCCAGCTAAGCTCAATGGATTGTGTTAGGAGCGGGTTAACGTCGGTAGTATAATGGGTAAAATTCAAACCCGCGACCTCAAACTTGCGAGTTATTTTATTAATTATGGTTATGTATAATAAATTAAAATATTTATTACACTATAGAAATGAACACTGTAAGTAAGCATACAAAAATTCGTTACAAAATGAGTATCTCTCGGTTTTATTGTTATACCTAGTCCGGCCATAAGTTCAGTTACAAATGAAAATGCATTTTTTTTAATGAAGAAATGTAATATTACTAAAATTTATATTTATTAAAGTCTCAACAAACAAAACACAATATTTTATTCAAAATATCCACCTTTGGCTTTTATCTGTCTGGCCACGAATCTATAGATTTAGGCGCTGTTTCTATCGGAAATTTTGCCACTGCTTGCTCCAGAGATTTTTTAAGAAACTCAATGTCGCCTCTGAAACTGATTACAATTTGTAGTAAAGGGTTGAGGTCTGGCCTAGATGAGGGCCAGTCTTCAGATCTTATAAAGTCCGGATCGATGGTTTCAAGCCAGGCTTGGGTAGTTCGTGTCATGTGACCAGGTGCAGAGTCCCGCTACACTTAAAAAAACAACAAAAACAAAAATGTAGCTTTGTGACACCTTGATAAGATACGCCCCACCAAACCATCACTGACGCAGGATGATGACCACGCTGTACCTTTCCGACCACTTGAGCAGCTTCTTTAGAACTGTGAGCGTACACTTTATCATTTTGACTATTATAGTGCTTTTCAATCGTGAAATTTTTTTCATCGGTAATGAGTATATTTCAGTGCCCTTCACCTGCGTATCGCGACAGAAGGCATTTTGATCGATCCACTCTCTTTAATTGTAAAGATTTAGGGCATATGCTGTATATCGACGATAAGCATGGCTTTAACAGCATTAACAGCCTTTGTAGTTCTAACAGCACGCAGCCGCCCCGATATTTTATGGTCTTCGACAGAGAGCAACGTTATTACGGGATCTGGGTCACCGTAGAATGTAAACACGCGTCGCGGTGCATGCCTAGATTTAAGTTACGCGTCAGCTGTGACGACGTCGCCGCCAGCGTCGAATGCTGACCGAGCGGAATGCGCTGCAAGTGGGCATAGTGACCCCGCCTGCACGACCCGCAAGCCTGCGCCCGTGCCTGCGGTTGTTACCTGCAGCGCTGCCAAAGCCAGCCGCCCTGTTGTACAACAGAAACGGGAGATGAAAACGAAGACCAGCGGGAGCGTACCCACAGCCCCTGTCAAAGGGCTAATGGATCTAGAGGGCTTTATAAAGGTTGAAAGGAAGCAGAAGAGGCCCTCCAGACGAGACCAATGTGGTACCGGCGTGACGGGACCCAGCATGCTGCTGCGTCCGGCAATACCAACAAAGGCAAAGGCAGAGGAACTTGCGGAGTACCTCCGGATCAAGACGAAGTAGACCTTGAGGGTGGAGAAGTTGGAGTCGCGCCATGACGTCAACTTCAAACATCTGTCCATCTTTATGAAGGAGGACTTCTGGCCGAAGGGAGTCGCGTACGACGTTTTCGTGGAAGGTTACGTGACACCACGGAGCGAAACACGACGCCGCTGTCTCAATCCCAGTGTCGTGTATAATTTTAATTATATAATTATGTATTAGTTTATTGTTTTTATGTTACGTATTTGTGTAATTGTAGTTTAAATTATGTATTAGTTTATTAAGTTTTTTATGTATGTATTGTTATTATTATCATTTTTTTTTTAAACAATACGCTATTTTATATTTTTAAATTTTATAGCACCCAATGTCACTCTCACAAAGCTAAAATCCATCAAGCCGTTTAGGCTTTAGGACGTGCCGCGCCCTAAAGCCTAAACGAAATATGAAGCGGCGGTAGTCTAATGGCTAAGGCATCGGTCTCGCAATCGTGAGGTCGTAGGTTCGAATCCTGGCTATTATACTACCGACGTGAACACACTCCTAACACAAACCATAGAGCTTAGCTGGAGGGGTTAACAGGATTTCTAGTAATGTGGGACCATAATCCCACATTGCTAGTTATCTTTAAAAAAAAAAACTTTATGACGAAGTAATGATTTTTTCTTAACAACGTATCAGTTTTATAAAAATATTCTCACTTTATAGGCACTTTTGACACACGTCAATATTGTGTTCACGACATATTGCCTTTTTACATTTGATGCACACTGAATTTGGATTTTGCTTTTTTTTTTTTCATTTACATATTCAACATAATCCACTACTCATCTTCCTCGTTACTTGCAACGCCATCTTAAGTCACGTAATCTTCCTCTACCAAATCTGTATCACATGGCTCTCACTACTTTCAACTATCGAGAGGATGCCATTTTGTTTAATAACTTCAAAGTTATGTTTATTTTTAGAAACATTAGAAAGTACAATGTTCAATCCAATTAACATAGCTCCCTTTGAATACTTACCACGATGATAAAACTTACACAAAACCTAAACATAGGTAAAATTGACCTACAATATTACAATAACTACATAAGGCACTTTACTAAGTGCATCGAGATTCATTAATGCCTCCGACTGCATGAAATTGTATAATTATGTAGGGGATCTTGTTTCCATCTTTTTTGTGCAGGCGGGTTTTTTATTTTTATAATTTATTTTTATATTTAAAGCTTTTTAGTAGTTGTAGGATGTAACCGATGTAGCAACTTCCTTTTATCACAGCTATTGTCAAGTATTGAAAATTGAAAAATCAATGGTTGCTAACTAACTTTTTTAGTAAAACAGTCATAATCATATTATACCTTTTTGAAATGCTTAAGATGAGCTCTTTAATTTGATGCCCTTAATGTAGTATTCGAAACAACTTTTTTTTTCATACCTCTTTATTTTGACATCTCATAGCCGCCATGTTTGTTTTTTAAAAACGTCACCTATCTAAGAACACTTGGGCAATTAAGACGAATCTAACGACGTGTGAATTGTATAAATCCGTTCAGTGGATTGTGAGATATAGGTAATAAAGAATATTACATACACACATACATACATACATACATACAAGATACGCGCGAAAAACATAACCCTTCTTAACAGTCGGGTAAAAATGGTGATAATTACCAAGGCAACACTATCATCTACTGTTAGTTCTTGGCGGCTACAAATTTGATTTGAACAATCACGGAACAGTCATCGCGATCGAAGAAAACGTGCGAAAGGGATAGCAAATATACACTTGTGTGTAGGTTGAAGGTCTGTTCCCACACACGCTCCGGTCTACCTGTACAAACGTATCTGCTTCGGGTATACCTCTCCGGTGCATCGTTGCATGTATGTATGATTTCCATAAGTGCCTATATCTGCGCAGGATCAAACGCGCATGTATTTTGATATTTTTATGAAAGCGTTATTATTTATTATACATAACCATAATTAAAAAAAACATAAAATGTAATATTAAAATGATTACACAACGCGCAAACTTCAATTATAAAATTATTGTCACCCCCTAAATTATGGTCTTCTAGTTCTACTTTTTAGACATAAAGCAAGATAATTACGTAAATAAATTTAATAACTATTTTGACTAAATGACAATATTTCTCAGAGCTATATTTATTTAGCCTATTTTGGGCATGTGAATATGCTTTTAAAAACAATATAAGCAGTTGATTTAGTAATCCCAATTTCATTACAAAATAATTTCATTAAATCATAAAGATAATTCCTACTCAAATATACATAAAAGTAAACATACGTAAAAAACAATAATTGTTTCGATTAATAATTATCAAACAATAATTCTAATTAAAATCCGAAGGATTACATTTTAAAATGGGTATCTTAAATTATTAATAATTAAATATTTAATAATACCTTTAAGCGATCATTTTTTTAACATATGTATCAGTTTTATCTGAATCTCGGTAACAGCTCCAACGATTTTCATGAAATTTAGTATGCAGGTGATTTCGGGGATGATAAATAGATCTAGCTAGGTTCAATTTAGAAAACGACGTTTAAAAAATAAATACCGAGTAAAGCTCGGTCATCCAGATATTAAGAATCAATATATTTAGTCATACTAAAGCCAATGGTTCCGTACCTCAAAAGGAAACTGTACGGGACCTTTATAGGATGACTTTGCTGTCTGTCCATCCGTCAGTCTGTCTGTCAAGACCTGGGGAATGCAAGGATATGGATTTATCGAGAGTTATTAAAACTTAAACCATATACTTAAGTCCAGTGGCGAAGCTACCTTGGGTGCGGAAGTTGATGGAATCACCGTCACCTCATCGAAAGTTAAAAGCATATAATATTTATATTTAAAATATTGAACAAATAATAAATCACAATAAAAAAATGAAACAAAAACAATCTTACAATTGAATTGAATTCTTTCTAGCTTTGTCAGCAGCAAATCTTATTTTTTACGTTGAATTGAACTAAATATTTTTATCAACTGACTCCAAAATAGGGAGGGGGTTCTTAATTTATCACAACATTTCTTTCTTGGGTTCCGTACCTCAAAAGGAAAAAAAACAAAAACCCTTTTAGGACTCGTGTTTCTGTCTGTCAGTCTGGCACGGCCAATTTGCTCTGAATCTACTAAACCGATTGAGTTGCAATTTAGTACCTAGATATGAATAACTGTGATATAAACACAGACGCATTACGTAAATAGAAGAATTTTTACCTTGAGAGCCATTTTGGGGAGCGGGATATACTAGGAATTTAAAAAAAAAGTTTTGATAACTGTATCGTGTAACATATCAAATAAAAGGGCTTATTGTTACAATATCAAATGTTATTTTCTTTTGAATTAATAAAAATACCTTAGCTAGTTTGAAGAACAGGAAAACCTATAAGAAGTCTAAATTTAAAACATGGAGGTTATTTTTAGGGGGGCAAGTAAGAAATTTAAAAAAAAACGCTAACGGTGTAAAAGGAGGAAATATTTGTATGCTAATATCAAATAAAATGGCTTATTGTAAAGATAACAAATGTAATTTTTTCATAATTTTTATGCAATTCGTTTAGAGGTTATTCGGGTTATTTCACTTAAAAAGAACGCTAAAGATAGTTCTTATCCAATAGATTACAGGAAAACCTATAAGAAGTCTGACTTTTGAACATGACGGCCATTTATAACGCAACATCACTATGTCGCTGGTCACATCACTACTCAGACATGTGACACTTCTTGTCTTTGGTCGGTTCGCGCCTCTTGGTTTGATCGCACTTCTGCTTTATTGAAAATTCTCAAAACCTATTGGAATTATTGAAAAACTAGCCTTTGTTCGATGCATTTGTGACCGTCGACCTAGTATTTGGACGGATTATTGTTGATTTGCGTGAATGTCACGTATTTTGGTGTAACTTGGACTTGACCTTGGGTCCCACACGCGGGGACCTAATTAAATTGTGAAATTAATATTGTTGATCCACTGTAAGTGGCACCGGCAAGGTTAACGGTAGAGTATATGTTTCTGACTTTTCTTATGGACCCAGGAGTTAGGTTTGGGATATTTACTGTAACCTTGGTGTAATTAACACCCATCATGTGGATTGAGCAAGTTCTAGACGTAATTTAGTTTGCTGTTAGTCTTTAAGTATATAATTATAGCTTTGAAGCGAAGCACATGTAGCCCGCTACCGTTGGGATTCATCTTGGTGAGATGACATCTACTTCTTATTCCTGACCAGGGTGGATCCGTAGCCTACACAGGAAATTGAAAAACTATTGAAAACGGTATGGTGTAACATGGAAACATATGAAAGTCTTAATATAATTAATGTAAGGGTCTCAAATATTTACGAGAATTTATAAAAAATTTCATACCCCGCATTCTTTAAATGTACTTTTTTTTTTGTTCAGTACAACAATCTGTCGCCATTATATGGACATTAAGTTGCAGTTAGACTGGGCTAATATGGGTCTTGTTCAGGAACTTGACTTGTGTCCTGAATAGTTCCTATGCGCTTTTATTGAAGCACATCTTGTGGAATTCTGCGTTTCAATCGGCGCCTTGAAGGCTGATTGTTCATTAAACTTTGTGCCAAGATATTTGGATGATTTACAATCCTGTCCTTATATGACTGCATGTATTTTGTTATTTCCTCCTTGACTGTAGGCATTTTCAGGTCTTTATGTAGTTGTTCATTAGTAACAAACCATGGGGC
The DNA here is from genome assembly GCA_945859575.2 of Herminia tarsipennalis. Lineage (NCBI taxonomy): Eukaryota > Metazoa > Arthropoda > Insecta > Lepidoptera > Erebidae > Herminia > Herminia tarsipennalis. Next base: position 13,219,575 of record OX243846.2, on the reverse strand, counting down.
ATTTGTTATTATTCGCAAGATTTTATTTTGATAGCGTTGTATAATATCTTTGTTGGAATGAGAAGCTGTTTCCCATAGCTGTATGCCGTACGTCCAGATTGGCTTCAGGATAGCCTTGTATAACAGTATCTTGTTTTCTAGCGAATGCTGTGATTTGCGTCCAACAATCCAGTAGAATTTTCTAAGTTTCAGACCTAGTTGTTTCCTTTTAGTAAATATATGTTTCTGCCAAGTTAAGTGTTTATCTAGGTGCAAACCCAAGTATCGCACGTGATCTGCTCGTGGGACCTCCACATTATTTAGCTTGACTGCAGGCCACAGTTTTCTTTTGAATGTGAATATCTCATTTACTGATTTACTCTCGTTTGCCTTAATTTGCCATTTATTGAACCATGTGGCTGTGGAGCATGTGGATATTGTCTAAGCCTTGTTGTAGCAGTTTAGCTGCTATTTCTGGCTCACTATGGATGGCTAATATGGCCGTATCATCTGCAAATCTAAACTGTAACACGGCAATGGGTGTAGATGGTGTAAGCACTAAAACTATTAAATGTGTAAAAAACTTAATAATCAATAACCTCAATCAATGTATAAATAAATGTCTCAAAGAGAGTTTGTTCCCAAATAGCTTAAAACTTGCGAAAGTTACTCCGATATGTAAGTCAGGAAGTAAATCTAATCCTAGTAATTATCTACCTATCTCCGTACTACCAAAAATATCCAAAATTTTTGAAAAAAATCTGTACAACAGGTTAGACAAATTCTTAACCTCTAACAAAATACTCTCCAATAATCAATATGGATTCAGACGTAAATCAAATACATTATCTGCAACAAATGATCTTGTAACTAAAATAAAAGTTAATATCGACCAAAAAAATATAGCTCTAGGCGTATTTATAGATCTGAAAAAAGCGTTCGACACTGTAAGTCACGAAATACTTTGAGCAAACTACATGACATAGAAGTGACTGGTAACGGACATCAATTTTTTAAATCATATTTATCTAATCATACCCAAGTTGTAAAAATCGGCAGCCCCCAAAGTCAACCTAAAACCATTACATACGGCGTCCCGCAAGGGTCAATTCTTGGGCCCCTTTTGTTCCTAATTTACATCAATAACTTGCACGAACTAGACCCAAAAGGTGACGTCACACTATATGCAGATGACACATGTTTATTTTACTATGGCCACTCAATAGACACAATTACATCAAATGCCCAAAACGACTTAAATATTTTAAATAAATGGTTTCAATATAACCTTCTAACTATAAATGTCTCTAAAACACATTATGTTCTCTTCAAAGCTAAAAATAAAATAAAATACAGACCACGAACCTTTAACAATAAATAATAAGAAAATTAATCAAATTCATTCTGAAAAATATCTTGGCTTAACAATTGATGATAAACTCACATGGCGAACACATATAGATAAAATCATAAATAAGTTATCTTCTCTTACAGGAAGCATAAGAGCCATGTCTCGGCGAGGTATACAACAAAACAAAGCTGCTTAATGTAACACAAACATACATATATAGTACATGTTTACTTGTTCGTAAAATTCTGACTAAGAACATGCATACATAAATAAGCTTTACGAAAAAGAAAACCGTACATAAAATGAAGCAAAGAATTAGGGGGGTAAGGGGAAAATGGATCTAACAACTTATCCTGCCCAACTGTCAACCTCACCTGCACGCGCCGCATGGCGACAGCGTCCAAATGGATGCTGTGGTACTCCCTGCTAGACAACAGACGAGGCACTGGCGACCGAGCAATGGCGGTATAACCATATATTTATATACACCTGACTAAAAAACTGGTCGGAAGAGGCTGGAACAAGCCTTAGAGCCTAAATAACTCTTAAAAGTGTGGAGATAGAAGGGAGCTAGGATAAAAAAAAATATGAAGGCAAATTTGGAAAAGAAACTACTCCAGAAGGGTACCGATAACCCCGGAGAATCCCTCTTTGGGCTTGATTCAGCTCAGCACAGCTCGACTAAACCAAGCTCAGACCGCCCCTCGTATTCTGGGGGGGGGGCACAATTTTGCTTAATAATAACATAAGTATCGAATCCCATGAGGCTACGGAAACCCGGGCCTCCTCATCTGCGAATAGTTCCGTCGTAGATGGCAGCACAGATAATAAAAAAACAACTCAGCAAGCAACAATGATCCAACAAACTCTTCACAAGAGCATGTTTGCAAAAACAAAAACTCGTAGCAACTTCGCAAATCCCGGTGAAATGCCACCAGAGATAAATACTCAGGAAACAACACCTAAATTAAATGACAAAGACACGAACACCTGGCAACAAGATCGAATACCTCAAGCCAAAAGAAAAAGAGCGGAAACAAAATCACCACAGTCAGAGAACGCTAAGAAAAAGACTAACATAACTGCATATGCAATATCCACACAAAATCAATTTGCAATATTAGACGATGTTGAAGACATAGCGGATAACAAAGAAACAGAAACACCACCAAAACCAGAACCAATCTTTGTAACTGGTGTCCTGGATATCAATTCTCTCAAAAACCTATTGTTAAGAATAACAACAGAGGGGAATATTACTATGACTACACTAAGGTCAGGACACATTGTGAAAGTAATGCCAGCAAGTATAGAAGTATACAAAACAATTAGAGCAAAATTCATCGCCGACAATATCAGCCATAACACTTACATGTTAAAAAATGAAAGACCCTATAGAGTTGTACTGAGAGGTCTTCACAGCTCAGAGGACAGTTCTGAAATAAAAGAAGAACTCAAAGCACACGGACACGAAGATAGGCAACTTATAAATGTACGCCACCGAAACTCAAAAGAACCATTACCCCTATTTTGTGTAGATCTGGAACCAAAGCGAAACAACACAGAAATATTCAATTTAAAATTCTTAAAACACATGAAAGTATCTTTTGAAGCACCCTATAAGAAACAAGAAATCCTACAATGCAAAAGATGTCAAAGATTCGGACATTCCAAAAATCAATGTTATTGACCATTCAGGTGCGTCAAATGTGGATAAGACCACCCGACCACTAGTTGCATCAAAACTAAGGATACAGAAGCTACTTGCGCTAACTGTCAAGAAAAACATCCAGCAAGCTACAGGGGATGCATGAAGTACAAACAATATAAAGAGCATTTATTAAAAATCCAACCAAAAAAACAAACACACAACTATACAAATCAAACTAACCAGTTGCCTAAAACTTACTGATCGCAAACAAGAATATACAAAACTCACAACAGAACAACCGCAACTTACGCAGAAATGACAAAAAGCAAAACAGAAAACTTAACTAACCTTGAGCAACCTCTTCAAATCAACAACTAAGTGACATCTTAGAACAAATGTTCAATAGGATTCAAACCATGATGTTAAACATGGTAGACAACATGATGGATCGTTTCATCCAGCTTATAAGCAGCAAAATAAAGAAATAATCTTAATCTCAGAATAATCACTTGGAACGCCAATGGACTAGTCGCAAGACGACAGGAACTGGAAATGCTTCTACATATGAAAAAAATTGACGTGGCATTAATATCTGAAACTAGATTTACCAGCAAAAGCTACGTCTCAATTAAAGGGTTACAGTATTTATGCTACCAACCATCCATCGGGTAATGCACATGGAGGAACTGCAATACTCATAAAATCAAATATAAAACATCACCCGCTTGAACCTTTCTCAACAGACAAGATACAAGCTACTGTTATCAAAGTGAATGACAAAAGCTTGGACATTGCCCTTGCTGCGGTTTACTGCCCACCTAAACATCAGGTAACAAATAAAGACTATAAGGAACTGTCCCTTCATTCGGACATCGCTTTATAAGTGGAGGTGACTGGAACGCAAAACATCTGTTCTAGGGTTCTAGACTCATAACAACTAGAGGTAGACAGCTATATCAAGCTGTGAAGGATCTTAACCTCGATTGTTTGTCCACTGGTGAACCTTTCTACTGGCCAACTGACCCACGGAAAATTCCTGACTGGCTGGATTTCTTCATATCAAAAAACATCCCAATTAATAACACAAAAACGGAAACCGACTTTGATCTCATATCAGACCACTCTGCTGTTATCATCAACGTATATAGTAAAATCATACTAACAGAAGCAACATCCAAAATCTATGATAAATATACTAACTGGGAAAAATATAAAAATATAATTACAGCAGAGGTACAGCTTAAGATCCCACTGAAAACGATTGGCGAAATAGAACAGTCTATAGAAGGACTAAACAGACTGTTTCACGATGCAGCAAATAGTGCTACATCCCATCACCATGCGGTAACCACAAATATGCATGTATACCCCGCATTCATCAAGGACTGTATAAACGAAAGACGTAGACTCCGCAGAGTGTGGCACGACACTCACTATCCTAGAGATAAGACCGCATTCAATAAAGCCTTACTACAATTAAAAATACTAATTAAACAATTAGAGAACAATAATCTACAATCATATTTCAAAAAACTGACAGCCAACAGTGATACAAACTATTCATTGTGGAAGGCTGCCAAAAACTTAAAGCGACCCAAACAACAAGTCACACCATTAAGAACACCAACGGGATCTTGGGCCCGCTGCGACTACGAAAAAGCTAACTCCTATGCCAATCATCTAGATAAAGTTTTTGAACCAGTTCCCAGCGACAATCAACATCTGAACAATGAAGTTGAGAAATACCTCCGGTCACCTACTCAGATGTGCTTGCCATTAAAGCACGTGACACTAAAAGAGCTAAGACGGGAAATTCTAAAACTTCAGGAAGGGAAATGCCCCGGTTATGACCTTATTGACGCTACTCTCTTAAAACACCTTCCAAAAAAAGAAATGTCGCTCATACTCGCTATCTTGAACGCATGCTTAAGACTGTCCTGCTACCCAAGCCAATGGAAAATAGCGCAGGTAATAACGTTGCTAAAGCCGGGAAAACCAGCTCACGAAGTGTCTTCATATAGACCTATAAGCCTCCTTCCAGTAATTGGAAAATTGCTGGAAAAGATCATATTAAATAGAATGCGAGAACACCTACCGGTGATAATACCAACACACCAATTCGGGTTTAGAGAAGGCCACGGAACTATCGAACAGGTGCATAGGTTGGTTGATGTCATAAGCAGAGCTCTGGAAAACCAACAATATTGCTGCGCAGTCTTCCTAGACATTAGTCAAGCTTTCGACAAAGTGTGGCACTATGGGCTACTCTTTAAAATTAAAAAAATGTTACTCTTTCTTTCTGTTCCTAAAATCATATCTCGAAAACCGATGCTACGAAGTGAGATATAATACCGATATATCGCATATGCACAAAATTAAGTCAGGAGTTCCACAGGGTAGTATACTGGGTCCAGTGCTCTACCTTATATTTACAGCAGATTTACCCACTAATGCCAATACCACCACGGCTACATATGCAGATGATACTGCACTTCTAGCGACTCATGAGAACCCCGATTCCGCATCCAAAATGCTCCAATCACACCTGACTCTTATCGAAGCATGGTTCCAGCAATGGCGCATTAAAGCCAACACAGATAAGTCGGTTCAAGTAACTTTCGCACTAAGAAGAAAAACCTGTCCACCTGTGAAACTTTATAATACAGATATCCCACAATCAGATAACGCGAAATATTTAGGTATACATCTCAACCGTCGACTCACTTGGCGTAAACACATATGGACTAAAAGGAAGCAACTAGACAGTAAACTGCGTAGCATGTACTGGCTTATTGGTGGTAAGTCTCAGCTGACAGACGCCAGTAAAATGACTATTTATAAAGCTTTACTTATGCCCATATGGACCTACGGCATCCAGCTCTGGGGCACCACCAGCCATAGCAATATCGAAATACTTGAGAGATTTTAAAGTAAAACAATAAGAGCCATGTATAATATTCCAAAACACATAAGTAAAAAATATGTCAAGTTTGTGAATTGTGTAAGTTCGAAACTGCGAACTGTTAAGCAAGAAATTGAGTCAAACAGCAAGAAAAATCAGACCAGACTGGACCAACATAGTAATGAATTAGCTGCCGAACTGCAGGGAATGGGCAGTCTAACATTCTCCCGCCTAAAGAGAAATAGTATACCAGACCTAGCGACGAGATTCGTAGACAAAAGATGAGGACTGTACCACTGGGTGCATATCTCTGCTGAGGACACATTTACCGATGAAAATCTGACACCATATTAGATTATTGTTTGAAACAAACAGATTGCTAAGTAGCAGGATATATTAAAAAAAAAAAACATAAAATGAAGCTACGTAATGCTGACAACCTAGTCCTAAGAAACTAATTACGGGAAAAGGAGCCTTTTATATAAAGGTGTACAGCTGTACAACAAGCTGCCCAAAAAAACGCAATCAATGTCCACATTTAAGAAAATACTTAACCCCTGATCTGTGCGCCGCCATATTGACAATATGGCGCGTCTGTGCAGTCGATAATCAGTTGCAGTTCGACCGCAATTTTTCGGCGGCGCGCGTTTGGTTTTAATTGAATTACTCTGATTTTAATTGATATATGTGTAATTTTTTTTTTCCTACTTATTGTTAATACAATCAGTTACATATTAATATTTTTTTTGAAATTTTAATTCGTAAAATTATATTCAAAATACGAGTTTGAATGTGAGGGGAGCTAAATTTTAATCATATTTTTCTCTTTATCTCAAAAGCTAGACAATATTTGCCTCTTACTTGTTATTTTATTTACACATAATTATAATTACAATAAGATTTAAAAGAAACTTTACCTGCTCTAGTACATTTTTTTTACACAATACCTGAATATATCAAAGCGGACCGCGCGGTGCGGGCCCCACGTGCCGTCGGCGGCGGCGCTCGTTTGTAGTCGATTTAAAAAAAAACTATAGTTCATTTATACAAAGGAATATTTTATTTCATAAATTCATTTTATCGTCTAGACGACAAAAAAAGCGGCACACCTGTGAGATCAAAGGAATTTAAGTAAGAAATGAATAAAGAATGCACAAAAAATTGGGTCGTTAAACCGGCGGTCAGCCTTTGATTTTTTAGAGGCAAAAAAACAATTCTTAGCAAAAAATGAATACGATTTTTAGCTTCTTTATAATATTATCTACCTATTACGACACAAAAAATAATAATGTTTCTAACAAATATTCGAAATATAAGCCGACAAAGAACACCCATAATTACCTGCTTTTAAACAAAAGTTCGTGCAAAAGTGATCTCTATGTCAATGACGGTAGGGTTTCCGGTGGCGCCGCCATACTCCGCGTTTGCGCGGGCGGCCGGTACCCTCGCTCAGTTTTATTAATATATTTGGCTATTTAAACCAATATTCACATTGGAAATTGTTTTAAGTTACTTGTTATTAGTAAGGGCTTCATTTAAAAAAAAGAACTATAGATTCTATTAACGATTTAATTTAAATATGAGCAATATAAAATGACGTTCATGGTTTTTTTGAGGTTATGGTCGCACTTAACGACTGTTTTAACAAAAGATATATAATTATATTAGATTTTTTATATCTAAAATGAAACTATGATAACCATTCTATAATGTCATATTATTTTCTTTTTCATAAATATTGAACTTTTTATATAAATCACAATCAAAATATTCTAACCGTCATCGTATTTCGCCCGCGTTTTACGCCGTTTTTTTATTCTAGAAGTTATATTTATATGGTTTTATTAGCTTTCTTTATCTTTAATTCAAATTTTAGGCATAAAACATAGGATGGTTTTCATATAAAGTTATATAGAGAAATCAATAAGTATATACCGCGTGACAGCAACCGATTTTCGGTTGCTACACAGATGCGCGATGAACTGTCAAAACCGAATTTCGGCTTTTACACAGACCAGGGGTTAAGTACCATATTTCGAATAGATACAAATAGGTCATAAAGACAGTGCTCAATACATATAGTAATTATTAGATATAATATTATAATAATATATAACAAATTGACAACAGACACGGATAATCGTGGGAAATGCCTCAAACTAAAAACTTTGCCTCGAAAAAAAAAAAAAAACGTAAAAAAATAACATAAAACAAAAGTCTAAGTGATGATATAAAGTCTATAGCGGGAAGCGATAACAATGATCAAAAAAAAAAAAAAATTATGATTGCCACATCCAGTTCCTTGATATCACTGATCATGTTGTTTTTGTTCCATCTGCACTATTTTCTGTGGGTATTTTTGTGTACTTCTACCACCATTTTTGTATGCTTTTCGGGTGTAATATGTTTATATGTATAAATGTAAATTGTGTTCTCTTGTAAAGTGAATTTTGTAAAATTCTTTATGAGAATAAATATCTTTAACTGTAAATGTTCCAGTGATGTTTGTTGTACTAGTGGGTAAGTCGGCAGTGTACAGCAAGTACAGTATAGGGCCTATCGCGCTTCCTTGTGGGACACCCGCTGATATTGGACATAGTTTAGAAATTGCATCCCCAGACTGGACCACGAAGTGACGTTCAGTGATGAACGATCTAATAATTTTGTTGAGAAAGCTAGGCATAGCCGTTTAATCTTGTACAACAGGCCTTTATGCCAGACACGGTCAAAAGTCTGGGATATGTCCAAAAATGCGGCCGCACAGTACATCTTATTCTCGAATGCTTTGATAATTTCATCCGTGATTCTGTGGACCTGCTCAATAGTAGCGTGTTTTTGGCGAAACCCAAACTGGTGATCAGGTATTAACTTCTTTGCCTTTATCACGGAAAACATTCGAGTTAGTAACAATGCTTCATTGACTTTGGAAACCATGGGTAACATCCTGTTACCCATGGTTTCCAAAGTCTATGAAGCATTGTTGGCATGGGCCTATAAGACTTAGGATCTTCTGGTTGTTTGTCCGGATTGGGAACCATAATTATCTGTGCCACTTTCCATTGAGGTGGATAGAAATCTAGCTTGGTCATGGCATTAAAAATTGATGTAAGAAGGACTAACCCAGAGTTTGGTAGTTCAGCCAATAGGCGACTAGTTATAAGGTCGTACCCAGGGGCTTTTTTTGGGTTGATTTTTTTTAATAAAAACATCACTTCTCGCTTAGTAAAATTGTGTACGTTATCTTCTGTCCTTTCGTACATACTCTCGTTTAGGAAGGCATGCACTTCTTTCACGTGATCTGGTGGACATTTATTTGGATACAGCTTGAAAACAGACATCAGATGCGGAGAAAATGTGCTCGCTTTTTCGGAATCCGTGCGGGCCCATTTTCCCTCAGGCATACGCAAAGGCGGCGAGATAGTTGTAGGCCGTTTAAGATCCTTGGTTGCCTTACATAAAGAGTAGTTGGACGAGGCAGTTGCATCTAACTCACTCAGATAAGTTTGGAACTTATTGTTGCAGTCACGTGAAAGTGCGTTTTTAGTGCCCTCACAGCGTGATTTAATCGTGTCTTTACTTAAGGGCAATTTAGATTGCTGCAATTGCTTTCTAAGTTTTCTTTTCTGAGAAACCAGCTGCATGAGATGGTTGTCTATTTTCCTATAAATACCATTATTTCTATTTATTGGGGTGGCATCCCAAGCAGCATGCCATAATGATGCTGTAAACCATTCAACCGCTGTCGTTATATCGTCTTCTGTTTTGAGCCTAACAGTTTTGTTAAAAGTTATATCAACTAGAGGTTGAAATAATATCCAATTTATTCTGTGAGTATGTAAGACACGTCTAGTTTCTTCATCTCTTAATGAGGTCGTCAAATTGACAAGAACTGCGGAGTGGTCAGATGATAGGTCCAGACAACTTTTGGCAAGAGATGTTTGTTTTGGGGATTCCTTTTATCACACAAAAGTCGATGAGGTCTGGTTTTTTATTTTGTTCTGTGGGCCAATATGTGGGTTCGCCCGTTGAGAGGATATTTATATTATTAGCCTGTATGCATTTCAGGAGTTCACGGCCTCGCGGTAATACAAGCCTCGATTCCCAAAACGGATGTTTGGCGTTGTAGTCCCCACCAGCTATGTACCGATGATCAAGTGACTTAAAATAATCTTCAAAATGAATGTGTTTGATAGTGTGTCTTGGGGGACAGTACAGAGCGGAGATGGTTAAATCGCTTGTACAATCCGTTACGACAATACTGGTTGCTTGGATGTAATCTTTCTGGAATGGGCTGGATTGATAATATGTAGTTTATGTTACTTTTATTGAGGATTGCAGAGTCCCCATGAGCCTTTCCATCAAAATGCATAGTGTGGTGCAATGAGTAACCTGGTATTCTAAGAACTCTTTACAGTAAAATGAGTTTCGGATATCAGCATGACATCAATATTTTGCAATTTTAAAAATAGTTTTAACTCCTGAGAGTGTTTTGACAAGCCTATTAGCATTCCATACACAAATTTTTAATGGTTGGAACGTAATGGCAATATTGACGTGAATTCAGTTATGAGTTTTGTGAGAACTAACATTTGGTTCATAACAGCTTGCATGGTTTTGTTTAGTTTCTGAAGAATCTCTGTGTTTAAAACATTGTTATCTATACACAAACACGTTGACACTACAAACAGTTCAGTTTTCCTGAGTTTTTCTGCATACGTTGCGTTTACTGCTGTTGGGTGAGGCGTTTTGATTTGCGAGGGTAATTTTCGCAAACTTTTGGGAAATGAATGAAAAATGGATCTTCGTAACTCCTTACACACGGTGCAGCCTTTGTAATTCGCCGGGTGGTTACCGTTGCAAAGGATACATTTCACCTTGTCCGAACGCTGCTTTCGGGGACAATCTTCGGTGCGGTGGGCATTTGCACATTTCACACAACTTGGCCGTCTATGACAAAATTTCTTTGTATGTCCATACTGCTGGCAGTTAAAACATTGTGGAATTTCTCGTTTAGGCCTAGGTGCTTCGAAAATGACCCGGCAGTTAAGTAAACTGTTTAAGTTGTAAATGTCTTTGTTATTACTTTGTGGCTTAAGGTCTATGTAAAACATATTTAGTGGTTGCTTTGTCTGCCTATGCTTGATATTCTAGACGTTTATTACTTCATGCTGTTGATCTCTCAAGGCTGTCTTAATTTCATCTAGCTCAGTAGATGGGTGTATATGTTTTAAGACAACTCTGAAACTCCGCTCTTCTTTCGGTTGATAAGTGAAAAATTCAGTGGCCCTATTTTTTAACTCCTTATAAACGGTAGATTAAGACTCTGAAGATGTCACTTGTATTTTAACTCTTTCTGATTGTAGTATCTTTATTTCGTAATCACCTTTTGCTACATCTTCTAGCATTTCGATTAGTGGTTGAATGTTATTCACCTTGTCTACAAACATAGGTGGCGGTTTGGTACTTGGTGCTTTCGGTAGTGTCTCATCATCATCACTGAGCTCAAAGAACCTATTAGATGTTGATATGGGTGCCGCAAGCCAATAGTTTAGTTTGCTTTGTTTTTGGGTTCTCGTAATTGCTGGGCTCTCTCGTGGTCGTTTTCTGCCTTGCACTAGTTTCCAATACTGATCCGAGGTTTGATTCTGGTCACAAGACAGAGGTGTTGCAGGATTAGAACTATTTCCTACGGAGTTGCTTCTTGGCCGATTATTAGTAAACAGACTGGGATGGAATGCCTGCTGTACCATTTTTCTATTGATATTATCTGATTTCATACTCAATGGTTTGTTTAAACTTGTGTAGTTTTTAAATCACTTCCTACAGTGTTATGCAGCAAAATTTTGCCTCCCCTAGATACGATGAGGCTGTCTGAGTTGCCCTGTGGGCTCTTCTCAGAGAAGGATTCTCCAGCTTGGCTGGTACCTTCCTCGGGTAATTTGTTTATAAATCCTGCTTCATTTTGTTTATGGCATACGTTTTGGGTAATGCATCCTAGCCTTTGGTGAACCAACACCTTTGTGCAAGGCAGCACAGTCGGTTTATTGTTTGGAGTACCTTCTCCTAGACCAACTGCCTACCAAGACTCACGAGGTTGGTCTCCCCGGGAGACATTTTAGGGGCTATTTACACCCCAAGGTTCGCTCTAGCTTCTTCTGGGTGATTTCTCAACCAGGTGTATAGTTATACCGCCATTGCCTCGTCTGTTATCTAGCAGGGAGTACCACGGAAGCTAGATTTGCCGCCGTCGCCTTAAGGCGCGTGCAGGTGAGGTTGACAGTAGGGTCGGTTAAGATGTTAGTACCGTTCTCCCCTTACCCCCCGAGAGCCTACGAATTTGAAAAAAAGTTTATTGACCGAAGTTAACGAATAAATCGACTGGCCTGTTAGTATATATAATATTAGAGATTACAATTTTATAGGTTAATAATTATAAAATATTAGCCATTACAGACATACAAACAATGTTTTCTTTCCGCGTGATTTTAAATTAGCATTGTAGGTACAAAATTCTCAAGTGATTCGTGGATAAAAATAAGAAAATTTTAGCTCCTTTAGGATTGTATTGTAGGTGCCCACTCTCTCTAGCCCTCTCATATGACGGGAACGAAGTTGCGAGGATCAGCTATCTGTGTATTTAAGAGTCATAAGAGAAAACTGTGATTGACTGATATATCAACACACAGCTCACACTTCTGAATGGATTGGGTTAAAATTTGGTACACAGATAGTTGTTATGATGTAGGCATCCATTACAAAGCCTAAAACAAATCTTAAAGAGTGTAATGGCAGTCCAAACTTAACGCCGGCGAAGCCGGGGGGCCATATAATTTTGTACTTCTTTTTAATAAACGTATCAATATTATTTCAGTCGGAAACATATGGTGCATTGTGTCCTGTAAGTACATTTTACAAGCTTTCTAATTCGACGAAGATATATTATTAAGCGTTGATATTGGTTATTTGCTAAAGTTTTACCATGCCTATATTATTTAACACTTAATTTCATCAAAATACATCCTAACCTACAAACATAACTTCTATAAAATAAACTACCTATTCCTCGTCTGTTTTACTGTGCGTGGGTTGACTATCGCGATGAAATATAAGTATTTAAACTTTGAGCAGCCTCTGTATACTCATCAAATTTCGTACACACCGGCCCATTACTGCAGAGCATATTGGCACATGTGTTTAACTTTAATGCACTATAGAACACACGTAAAGGCTCTTCAACGGCAAGCCAATGTTTTCCCATATACTCGTAGGTTCTCGTATTGCTCCCTTATACAACTGAATTAAGACCTAAAAGTCGTGAATTGTAGTTTTATTTCTTGAAATCTGTGTTAGTAGACTTGCGAGCAATAAACTGGAATCAAATATAATACAATTTCTATGCAATGATAAATGGTTTGCGGTGTTTGAGAGGTAATTTTGATTTTTTTTTCCTTATATACCAAAGATTATTTACCTTCTTCTGTATTTTTTGTAGGTTGATGCTCCCAGCCAAACCGTAGGAAGCTAATTCATTTAAAATTTGATTATATCATGGTATAATGGTTGCAGCACCTTACTGACTTAACTGTAATACTTAAATCAAAATTCACTTAGGATGCAATACAACACTTGTGATACGTTGGGATTCTAAATACATGTACATATAATGCCAAATTCACAAACAATAGGTAAAGCCGGAGAAAAGAACATGGTAATAAAAACTCGCGGTTATTCATTTCCAAAATGTCAATTTTACAATGTGTCAATTTATAATCTTTGTATGGGGATAAGGTGCTGCCACTTACATACTGTACACTATGTTAAAGGACTGATGCCAACAAAATCAGCCTTAGTGGGTACCCATTAAGGCTGATTTTGTACATAGTAGGAACATCTATTTACAAAGGTAAAAACTATATGTGCTTAAATATTGGCCAAAGTACTGGTAACGAAGAAGTAAATATAACAATAATAATAAAAAAATATTAGTTCTGATATCAAAAAAGAAAAGATTAGCCTTTATTAGTCAAGCAGAGTCGTTACTTATAAAAGTCAAATTGTGCTCTTACTCACCCAAGCATGATAAAGTAACAAGGAGCAAGCCACTAGATCTAGTTTTCTTTATCGTTTAAATATTCACCAACTGTATAATAACCTCTACTCAGATTAGTTTTGACTACATTTTTTAATTTATTTACTGATAGACTCATAATACTAGCTGATATCATGTTAAATACTCTCACAGAAAGACCCATCAATTAATTATTGATTTAAGGTAGCCTATTTCTCGTATTCATCGAGAAAACATCACTATTCTTGTGATGTAAATACATATTTTATTAAACGTTTGTTTAACAAAATAATGTTAACAAATATATACTGAGATGCAAATGTCAACTGTTAAACTTTTGTCTAATCGAATCGAATCGCTGTTTCCACATCCGTAAGCCATTTGACTAGCATTTGGGCCCCACTGGCTTACATCGCCCCACTGTACCTTACTATCTAAAATAATTCCCTAAAAAATCGTTGAATCAACAAAATGATTATCTTCATTGTTTAAAACTAAATTTGTACTGATATTTCTTACGTTTGGCAAATTAAACTAAGTAAATTTCGTTTTTTTAGAATTTAAGAGTAAGTTATTTGATGTAACCCAGTCAAGAAATAATGTGAGGGACCTATTTACTTCGTTAGAATAATCGTATGTATGATTGGTTTTGAATTTTTGCTGGTGACACTTCTCTTAAGAAATGTCAACCAAAAAAAGAAAATGACCCAGAATTGATTCTTGTTGCACGCCCATACTCATTGTTGAACCAGAAGACCTTATTCCATTAATATCAACATACTGTATTCGTTCACTAAGATAAGAAGCAACAACAATAAAAGCGGCGGTAGCCTAATGGCTAAGGCATCGGTCTCGCAATCGTGAGGTCGTGGGTTCGAATCCTGGTCATTATACTACCAACGTGAACCCGTTCCTAACACAAGCCATAGAGCTTAGCTGGAGGGGTTAACAGGATTGCTAGTAATGTGGAACCACAATATCACATTGCTAGTTATCTTTAAAAAAAAAAACGCTGTACCTGTTAAACCGTAATGCCTAAGTTTCAGGAGAAGTGTACTATGCACCACACAATCAAATGCTTTTAAGAGATCGCAGATAACACACAGGCATATATGTGTTTAGTTTATGTGTATTAGTAGGTAGTTTAGATCCTGCCTCTACTGTTGAGCGACCCTTTCTGAATCCATATTTCTTACTATGCAGTAGATTAATAGAATCGAAATGTGTTACTAAATGCATTAGTATGGCTTTTTAAAAGATTTTAAAAATACCGAGTAGGTAAGATATAAATAGGTCTAAAATTACTGAGGCCGCTTTTTGAACCGGCTTTAAACAAAGCAATTACTTTACTGTGTTTCATCAAATCAGGAAACACACCGGTATCAACACAACTAATCAAATTGTTAAAATTATTAGAGTGATTTTGGTGATAAAAAGGTGTTTTTTATAACAATACTTATTTTTCAAAAATCTGTTATCATGCATTGGCGTGCCCTATTCAGAACGACAGTAGTACTTCGAATTACTTATGAAAAAGAGACAATAAATTAGAGCTTATCGGAAAGGAATTCGATAACTGTATAGTAGCATTTATGGACTGGCCTGTTGGTTAAGCGGTTAGTGACTCTGACTGCTAAGCCGGAAGTTGTGGGTCCGATCTCCACCCAGGATAAAACTTTGTGAGATGAGCACGATGTTTTATTCTGTGTCTGGGTGCTTTAATATATATCTATAATATGTATATATTTAGAAATATATAAGTATTCTAGTTGTCTGGTTTTTATAGTACAAGCTCTGCTTAGTTTGGGATCAGATAGCGTTATGTGAGTTGTCTGAAGATATTTTTATATTATTATTATATTATTATATAACGATTAATAATGTATGTAATTTATTTACACTCTATAATATGATTTGGTAAATGGTTATAAATTATTATTGATGCCATTGTTAAAATGCTTTTCCCATTCTTAAGAGCTGTTTTCGATTTACGTAGGCATCATTCGTGTCTATCTCAGATCAAATACTACTAGATATATACCTAGCGTGCCCATCTATATTTTTCTCGCTTTCACATGTGGTGTTGCCAGAAAAAAGTTGTTTCCAGAAAATTTTGTCATATGATCAATTGGGTCAAATATAAGACGTCAATGATTTCAGCGTGCTAAAGGCAACCTGGTGGAGCGATTATTACGACTGCGCGACTTATTACTTATGTACCTAACTAATATGAATTAATTGCATAATGGGTCAAATACCATTCACTGTTATTAACTACGATTTTTATTTTTCCAACTTATGTGTAAAATGCGCTGCTAAGTTTTCAGAAATGTCATAAAAGGACTACGTAATTGTATTAAAGTACTTATAGTGGACAGTGGCTTACACTACTTCGAACCAGTTTTGACGATCGGCTGACAGCCAAAGTCATTCTGTCGGCTTTCGCAAAGTATCTCTTCGTTTTGTAACTTAGAATAAAATACAACACTTTTATAAATATCATAAAATTTTTCAAAATTACATTATAGTTCATAATAAATATTTTTTCTTTCTGTGTAAAAAGGGAACCTAAAAGGAAAAATAGGTTTATTAACAGTGATTGCCAAATATTTAAACTATAGCTCAGCTTTTGAAGAGCATGCGTTTACTGTTTATTCTTAGATAAAAGTTCCCATGATAGGTTCATGTATGTATAAGCTCAAGAAATTCCAGTGATTGAGACAAGAACAAAGAAAAAAATTGACAATTATCTAGTTATTGTTTTCAGTAAAAAATCTTAGTAGGTAAGTTTTATGCTCCTATTTTTAAATCATAATATATCCCTTTTGAATGAAACCAAATATAAAAATAAATTTAATCAAGTCGAAATTCATATTATTAATTATTATAGACTAGAATTAGGAATTAAAACATTAGAGACTAGAATTGGGGAAAATTAAAACCCAAAAAGTAGGCATCACTACAATGATTTACTTTGAGGTTATAATTGCAATAGACTATAGACTACACTCGGAACTATCCTCCGGGCCGACAAAATCCAAAACTCAGGGCATTGTACCCGGCGTGCGAGTTCTTGATGTGACGATTCATCACCGGCAATCTTACCAAATTACCCTCTTTGGGTAACAACAGGGGGTGGCGAGCGAGGTTGACGTTCTTGAGATGCCCTTATGATCCAACACGCAAAAGGACCGAATCATCCAAAAAGGGGGTTAATTTACTTAGACTTATTTTTTTTTTTTTATTTTATTTGGGAAAACAAACAATTGTACATGTAGCCCTAATTCTAATTCTAACTTACAAATTAAATCGATGCACAATCCTCCAGTCTACTATCCAGTGTACTACATTAACGCTAACTAATATAATTTAGATTTTAAGGATACTAATTACAGTGCTTTTAAAAACATTACGGTTAGAGGCAAAAATATCTACGGTATTAAAATTATTATTATAGGTTTTGACTATTCTATGGAGAGGCGCCCGCTCACCCACCTTGGTGCGACATTTAGTCGTAGCAAAAGTGCGCGCTTATCCGAAGCGCGCACCTCTCGTCTTATAATAATTCTGGATACAATATAACATATATTATTAACTAATTCCGAACAATCGAGTTTATTATGAATGAGGTCATAAAGCAGCATAGCTTGCAGTAACAGTCGCCGCGATCGCAGAGTCAACAAGTTTGATTTTTGTACTGTATCCATATATGAAAGGCTTTGCAATCTACATTTATATCGCATAGTTCTTAGAAACTTACGCTGAACTCTTTCTATTGCTTCATTGTATTTTTCATAGTAGTGGTCCCATATCATGCTGGCATACTCTAATTGCGGTCTAATTAAGGAATTAAAAAGATAAAGCTAAGTAACTGGACGTTTAAAGTCTGAAGCAGATCTCATGACAAGGTTATACATTTTGAATGCTGTAGCGATGATCTTATCAATATGTAAATTTAAATGGAGTTTGCTATCCAAAAGTATACCTAAATCACGGATTTAAGTATCTTTAATAAGAGGTTCGTTACACAGAGAGTAATTGAAGTTAATTATTTTTTTATTCTTCGTGTAGTTAATATATTTACATTTGGATATGCTTAATTGTAATTTGTTTTTTCGCAATAGTCGGATAATCTATCTAAATTGGATTGGAGCAGGTAGCAATCATCTAACGTTAAAACTTTTTTAAAGATTTTGAGATCATCGTCATACAAAAGAAATTTACTATTATAGAAACAGTTGCCAATGTCATTAATGTAGATAATGAATAACAATGGGCCGAGAATTGATCCCTGTGGGACGCCTGAAGAAGCCAAGAAAGAGTTTGAATGATACCCGTTACTCACTACACTTTGGGTACGGTTACTAATATAAGACTGAAACCAGCGCAACAAATTACCCCTGATATCATTGAATGCAATTTTGCTTAGTAATATTTTGTGATCGACTCTATCAAAGGCTTTTTTTAAAGTCTGTATAGATAGTATCAGTTTCGGCACCACTGTCCATATTACTAAACAAACAAGATGTAAATATCATTAAATTAGTAACAGTTGATTTATGTTTAACAAAACCATGTTGTTCTTTTATAATATTTGTTTGGAGGAAAGGATAGATCTTCTGGTGGACAAGTCTTTCAAATAATTTAGCAAGAGTACTGAGATGGGCCGATAATTTTCAACGTTCTGTCTAGATCCACTTTTATAGACTGGTACTATATTAGCTTTCTTCCAAACCGATGGGAAAGTACCAGCATTTATACATTTATAAAAATAATTCGTATTGCCTTTCAAATTGTGTCAGCTGAACGTTTTAAAAAATAAGGGGGTATATCATCAGGACCAGGCCCTTTGGTAGTATCTAACATTTTCTATTCTCTACGGATCTGCTGGAGGCTAAATTGTATATCAGACAATGGCGTATTTTATTGATGGAAATGGTTAGATGTGGGACACCAGTCAGTTGTAATACTCGTAGGTTCGTACACGGATTGATAATAAGTTGAAAAGAGATCATATAAGTATACTGATAGGATCGGTCGAAATTTCATTTGCGGAGTACATTCGAGAAGGAATTCCAGACTTATCCCGGTGGTTAGCAATATATGTCCAGAAATGTTTTACATTCTTAGGAATACTTTCTTCCACACCTTCCATATATTTACGATAGCATTTAGTACATTCGGCTTTAAAACGTGTTCTATTTATGGAGAATATTTCATAATTTGATATGTTTCCATACGTTTTCCACTTTGACCAAGCTTTCTTTTTATTATTAAATATTTTGATAAGTGCTTTGGAAAACCTTACCGGAAATTTTGTTTTTTTTGGTTTCGTCAAAGAAACGCAGTGTTTGGTAATGCCGTATAACTTATTATAGAAAGTATCAACGCAATGCTCGGCAGAGCTCATGTCTAATACCGTATCCCAGTCAATATCTTCGATATCTTTATTAATTAAGTTATAATCAGCCTTCCGAAAATTATATTTGGGACAATGCTTTGGTTGTACAGTATGGAGGTTGATATTCAATGACAACAAGGTGTAAAATGGTGGATGGTAATTGTCAACGGGCAAAATATTTTGATTAGGTTTAACGACACGGCAAGTGTCAATGGATAATAGGAGATCAAGAATACGCCCGATTATATTAGTTAGGTGATTATATTGTTTGATATCGTGTACAGCCATAAAATTCCTTAAACGATTACAGATAGGAGACGTACCTAGACAAGTCATGAAGTCATGAGAAGGGTTAGATCTTACCTAGTTAGCTGTAGAAATATTGTAGTCATATATTATATTCTTCAAAATTCGATAATTTGCTGTTACTGGGTAGTAACAGCAAATTATCGAATTTTGAAGAATTAACTATATTATCAATGTTCTGAAAATATAGGTCATAAACAGAAGAAGGAGAACTATTCGGTATATATACAGCGCTGATGAGAGTGTGTGCGGTCTTGTTGTTATTAGGAATAGCAACAATAACTTGTTCAATGTTGTTCAATTTTCAATTTTTCGTGAATAAATATTTATTTTCAATTTTTCACCAAAACATTGCTGGTGTTTTATATAAAACACATGATTTAGAGGTAGCACTTCGCGAAATGCATGATTTAAATGAAAATGTTATAGCAGTATGTCTGAGCGAGCATTTTATAGTTAGAAATGAAAAAAATACATAAATATACATAATTTTTACCTTGGCTCTATTTATTCAAGACAAGATCAACGACGAGGAGGCACGTGTATTTTGTGTAGAATGGGGTACGAAAGTACTGAACTAGATATATTAAAAGAATTTGCTCTAGATAAACATTTTGAAGTTTGCGGTGTTGAAATAAAACTGTTAAATGTAATTATTATATCTATTTATAGAACTCCAAATTCAGATGTTAAAATTTTCTTTAATTCTCTTACCGATATTTTGTCAAAGCTTCAACACAAAAAATGTAAAAAAGTTATTTGCGGCGATTTTAATATCGATTTACTGTTGTCAGATAAAATTAGTACTACATTTAAAGAGTTATTACTTAATTTTGGATTGCAATATCATATACATGAACCAACTAGACTTCATAAATGTATAGATAATATAATCAGCAATATAAATAATGCTACTGGTAAAACATATAATTTATGTCTGTCCGACCATAACACAGCTCAAGTACTCACATTTGAACAGACAAAATCTAATAAAATAGGTAATGATCGCTACTTAATAACAATAAATGATTTAAATAAAGATAATGTCAAAAAATTCGTTAAACATATAAGCTGTCTAAGTTTTAGTGAAGTTTATCGAACATCAAATGCTAATGAAGCCTTTAATAAGTTTCATGATTTACTGACTTTATTGTATAAACTTTGTTTCCCTTGCATCAGAATAAAAAATAAACATAATAGTAATAAACCGAAATGGATAACTCGTGGTATAAAGAAAAGTTGTAACACTAAACGAACATTACGATATAAATATTACATAAATAGAAACTGTGAAAATAAGAATAAGTATAAAGTGTATTCACAACTATTGCGAAGGTGTATGAATAACCTGCAAGCCTTATGTAACCAAAGATATATTGCATCTTCTCAAAATAAAGCAAAAGCTACGTGGGATATCGTAAGACGTAACACAGGTAACGAACCGCCTAAGGATTACATTACAACAATTATTGACAATGGAATAACACTAACAACTGGGTCTGACATTGCTAATAAATTTAATGAACACTTTGTTAATATGGCTAATAATAATTTTACAATTCTTAATGATAATATTTCTGACAGGCTTACTATAACATCAAACGATAAAAGTATTTTTATTGAACCAACCGATGTTTCTGAGATACATCGTATAATAATGGCTTTAAAAAATACAAAATCGGCTGGTTATGATAATATCACAACAGAACTCATTAAGAATATATCTCAATATATATCAGTGCCACTGGCATATATTATTAACTTATCTTTTGTTTTCCAGACTATTTAAAGCTTTCTTTGATAAAGCCACTGCACAAAAGAGGGTTGAAATCAGATGTTGATAATTACCGGCCTATTGCAATAACTCCAGTAATATCAAAATTTTTTGAAAAAAAGTGTAGAACTCGCCTGTACATGACACAGGCGAGTTCTACACTTTTCAAATAAATATAATATTCTTGCTGAACAACAATGCGGGTTTAGGCAACATAAATCAACTAGTTTGGCGATATTTACATTAGTTAAAGCAGTTATTACCAATATTAATAATAAAATGCCCACATGTGCATTATTTTTAGATTTAAGTAAGGCTTTTGACCGTGTTGATCACATCAAACTTTTAGAAAAAATGGAAATTTACGGCATCAGGGGACCAGCAAAAGAATGGTTTCATTCATTCCTAGTTGATAGAAAACAGATAACAAGGGTGGCAAGGTTCAATAAATTGCATAATAGCCTAGAAAGTTTTGATTCCGAAGCTAGAACGAATCACTGTGGAGTACCCCAAGGTAGTATTTTGGGGCCACTACTGTTCCTTCTCTTTATAAATGACTTGCCACAGTCAATTAAACATCAAAGTGTATTGTTCGCCGACGACACTACAATTATTATTAAGTGCAATAATATGCAAAATTATGAAATTGAAATTAATGAAACTTTAAATAATGTAATAAAATGGTTAAATACAAATAAATTAAAAATTAATACTTCCAAAACTAGCGTACTTCATTTCAAAACATTCAAAAGTAAACCTGTGCACGTTAATGTAAAATATAATAAAGTTGCTATAGAACAAGTACGTAATATAAAGTTCCTTGGCGTAACTCTTGATGAGCATTTCACATGGAAGAATCACATTGCAATAATTGCAAAAAGAATCAATCAGTTCGTATTTGCCTTAAAAAAGGTTAAAAATATTACATCCAGGCATACTTCTATAACAGTTTATCACGCATACGTTTGCTCAGTAATCCGTTACGGCATAGTCGTGTGGGGTAACTCTTCTGAAATAGAGAGAATCTTTCTTGCACAAAAGAAGTGTATTCGTGCTATGTTTGATATGCAGTGGTCCGATTCATGCAGGCCTATCTTCAAAGTGCATAATCTTTTTACAGTCCCCTGTATTTATATTTACGAAGTAGCCAGGTTTTTAAGATCTAATCCTAATTTAAGCGTAAGAATAATCAAAATAAGAGAATAGTTACACATCTAGATTACGAAATGCCTATTCCTAGGTTAGAAGTCTTTCGACGGAGCTGCGTTTATATGACTCCCTTATTTTATAATTCTTTGCCTAAAGTTATTACCCAACTACCATTTAAAAAGTTTTCTCTAGAATTAAAGAAATGGTTGCTAAAAGAATGCTTTTATTATATTGATGAGTTTTTAAAAAAATATCCTTGTAAATTTTACAGGCATAGATGAATAAAATAAAAGTGTATAGATTATGTAAGTGTATAAAGATGTTTAATGTTGGAATGCAGATTTTATTCTATTGCATGCTTATACTGCCAAATATGTGAAACTTCTATTTTTTATAAGACCTCTGTACCTACCATATTTGATGCAATAAAGAAATTATTATTATTATTATTATTATGTATTTTTCCAATAAAATATGCGATTGTAACTGAATACAGTAAGAGTTATGTTCTCTTAGTATAGCCATCAACACACCACCCCCATCAGATTTGTAGGTTGCTGCCCTGTTACGATCACAACGAAAGACTTACATAGCGACTGTCTACAAATTCATTATTAAGCAAAGAAGGGATTAGCCATGTTTCAGTTAATACAATAATATCAGAACAATTACAAAGAATATTCATATAAAGGGTGTTCAATTTAGTACGTAAATCTCTGATATTTTGATAGTATATAGTAAAGTTATGATTAGAAGCCATTTTTATTGTAAGATTAAAAATTTTAAAAAATAAAATAATAATTAACATGTTATTATTATTATGTTTGAGATACAATGTTATTAAAAATTTTACGTATATCATTTGATGATTTTATGGCCAGGATAGGAGAGGTTTCGCTTTGTCTTACAAGAATAGTGGAGTGTTTGACCCAGACGAATTTGTAGTTATGTTTTTTAGCTGCTTCACGAGCTTCTCTGAGTAACTGCTTTTTCGAGAGCAGCAAATGCTCGTTGATTTATACAGTGCGAGTTGAGCCCGAAATCAGTGGTGGTGAGGCCTTTCTTTATGCGGAAAGCACTGAGGATATTGTCCCTGATAGTGCGTGTATTAAACTTAACGACAATATTTTTTGGTCTCTCACTAGAGGAGGCGTGTGGCACACGGTGTATGGTAGTAATTTCGTTTCGTGATATTTGGAAGTTAATTTTTTTACCAATTTCCTCAAGTAAGATAAACAAGTTCTCCTCACGTCGATCAAGAACCACAAGCTAGGCAGCTTGTTGTTCTAGGTTGTCAATCTTCATTTCAAGGGTTTTTGTTGTACTTAGATTGGTTATCCGCTCTTCTAATGTATTCAAGCGTTTTTGATTGTCATCATATTCATTAGAGATGAAGTAAGTAGACTTTTTTTATGTCGGCAACTTCGTCGGACAACTTATTCATATTGTCCTTTATAGATTTGTTCTCAGCACGTAGGGAGTCCATTACTTTTTTTGTTTCCTTCATATAGGTCTCCAGGTCACTTTTCATTGTTCTTATGTTGTCATTAACAGTAGAAAAGTTGGCTTCCATATTATCCTCAGATCCTCATGAAATTACGAGAGTTGTGAACTATGGTCACATTCAGGTTGTTTTCTTTTACGAGTTGTGATATTCATAATATCTCCTTTAGCTAGATCAGGTTCCGAGACAGACTGTTCAGAATTAAGTGTAGATTTTGGAGGCGTTCGCTTAGTGCCAAACATTATAAAAATAATCACACTTAGAAGTTTAATAATGAGTTTACA
Organism: Herminia tarsipennalis; assembly: GCA_945859575.2. Classification (NCBI taxonomy): domain Eukaryota; kingdom Metazoa; phylum Arthropoda; class Insecta; order Lepidoptera; family Erebidae; genus Herminia; species Herminia tarsipennalis. The sequence goes on along the minus strand of OX243846.2, from coordinate 13,195,206 downwards.
TAAATATGCACAATTGCTTGTAGTAAATTCTTCTCTCTTTCGACTAACCTGACTTCAAAACACCAATTTTCCTATCAAACGAACCCAAGTGAGGAGAGCATTCTGTCGTTCTTCCGGTGAGAGTATTGGCGCTGCACGTTTCTGCTGCGGGTGTCTACGATTATAGCGAAAGCGCTGTATCCAAGCGGTGACATTAACCAATTTTTCTAACGAGCTGTAATGATTCAATAAGTTGTCAAGGTCGAACTCACATTCTTCATCTGCAACGGCGAGTGATCGTAAGCCCAATAGTGAACATGGAACCAAAACTAGCGTTCGAGGCCAATCAACGTCGGGTTGAGTCAACATATTCCGTTCCCACCACAGCGAATGACCAAACAAATTAGGGGCTGTGCAGCCGCGGGAAGCGCAATCAGCAGGGTTAATCTCGCCCGGTACATGCCTTCATACTCTAGTAAAAGGGACCTCAGAATTATGAATCTGTGAGACGCGATTAGCTACAAAGACCTCCAAAGTGTGGACAGATGTCCTCAACCACCAAACACAAACACATACAATTTAGCTATCTGTCCAGACATAGGTTGTGCTAATATCAATTGATTTGCCAAGCGTGCGAGTCACGTGGTTCAAAAGTCGCACGAGGAGAGCAGCATCTGACAATTCCAATTTCAAGTTAGTCCATAAAGTCCGAAGCGGGGCGACAATCGATAGAACGTAAAAACACAACGGCGGCGTGGCCACGCTCCGAAGCGTCACAAAACCCGTAAAGCCCGAGGTAGTGAGAGCCTATTGACCTTGGGAAGTGCGAACACAAAGGAAGTCCATTCCGCTACAAGAGGTTTCCGGAGAGGCTCATCTCAACCAAATCCTGCAGTCCAAAGTTTCTGTAGGAAATATTTTGCCCAAAATACTACAGGACACAACCAACCATTAGTATCAAACGTCCTCGCGACCGTTGACAGCACCAAGCGTTTAGTCCAGACATGTGGCATTTCCAAATCGATGTTGTACGTGAAGATGTTCTGGACTGGTCTGTGTTGCACGCCGAGAACGGCCATCATAGCAGGGTTGTCAACATTCTCAAACAAGTGAGGGTCCTGCTGATGGTCTTCTGGTAGTCCCTCCAAAAGCGCAGGCGAGTTGGAAATCGATTTGCGCAACTCGTAACCAGCGGAAGCCAAAATTTCAATCAATTCGTTTCTCAGAAGTAGAGCTTCTTCTTCAGTGGAAGCCTCAGTGCAAATATCATCAACATAAATATCTTCCTTTAAAATGGTAGACGCGCGAAGGAACCTCCCAAAGAGAACAAATGGCCAAATAAGGGCTGGAACGAAGTCCGTACGTGTTCGTGTTGAGCTCGAAGACAACCATAGGATCCCGTGGATTCTCTCTCCATAAAATCAACTGATACCTTTGACCATAGGGATGTAAATTGGTTTTCCGGAATATCATCTCGATGTCGGCAACAAAAACAAACTGGTTACGACGAAAATTAGTAATAACTTGGGACCAGAGTGCAAGCACTGGTTTAGAAAAAAACACCCCACGAAGTCCGCGCAGAACCATCAAACACAGTGCGCAGCTTCCCAGTGGATGTCTTGTGCATCGTGTGATGCGGAAGTAAGTAATGCTCCACCGAACGCCAATTCAACGTAGACACTGACAGGTGTCCCAATTCTTGGTACTCTCGCATAAACTCGATATACTTCTGCCGGATGACTAATCCCTACACATGCGACGCTCCATCGCCAAAAGTCTCCTTTCAGCAGTCGGTCGGGATTCACCAAGTGGAGGACGTACGGCAACAAATGCAGTCTAGTTATAATTTGACCAAAATTTGCCGTGTGGTGCCGGCTTAAGAATAGTACCACCCCATCTCTTCCCGTGGGTGTCGTCAAGGCGACTAAGGGATTTCACACCGGAGGACGGGCAGCAGCGTCCTCTGCGTACTTAAAGCCTTACTGCGATCACCAACCCGCTCGCCAAGCGTGGTGATTATGGCAATTACCCCCAGGATCTACATACTAGTAGGTTCTACTGGGGAGACCCGTGCCCAGCAGTGGGCCATCATATGGGTTGATATGTATGACCAAAATGCAGACGGCCAGTGTTGTTCTGGTAGAACAGCTCGCACTCCTCATGCTCCGGATCAAAACGAGAAGCTTGTGTGGGCTCTTCGACTTCCCAAAACTTCTGAACTGCGTCTGAAAGAGCCGACCCCGAAGTAAAAAAAGACAACGTTTACCAACAGGTAAGACCAATGCTCAACGGGCAATTCCAAACAGTTGAACGCGTTGATAGACACCAAAAGCGGGTTCAACAGCTGACACCTCAAATTAGCTACCTGGGTCTTCACGGTAAACCAAAAATATTCTCAAGATGGGTCAACTCACGCTTGTTATGGTACCGTCTGGTAATCAAGTCCCGTGCCGTCTTGTAATTGTTATCTGTAATATACAAGAGTTGGACCAATCCTCGAGCTTCACTCTCCAAAACTGACAACAAGTAAGCCACCTTCTGAGACGGTCGTAAATCATGACGCCTACCATCAAAACGGGGAAGATCGAATGTGGGGAGTCTACTCAACTAGCTCTGCACAAAATCGCTGGCCACTCTCTCGCGATGGTTCCCCCCCTTATTTTTACCCAGCTTCAGTTCAGCTGCGCGCCGTTAACAAATTCAAAATTGCAAATATTCCACCGACGAAGAACTAAGGATTGGACTTTGCCCTCATTAGCGCCGAGACTGCTACTGTACCTATATCATCACCAATCATAGTGAGGACAGATTTTTAACAACAAGTCTCTAAGTGAAACTGGCCGAATACTTTACCCCGTCGCTTAGCACACAGAAGTACTCGGGTCGAATCTTAGTGAAGGATTCACTTTTTGTTATCACTTCGAAGCCTCAGTTACACGTTAGAACCCCTATTGGATGCAACCGGATTTTTTGCAGCAAATTAAACTAATTTTCACATATTTTATAACATTGAATATTAATACTACTTAATTAATAATTAATACATATACTCACTAGAGATAGCTAAAGCAAAAATAATAGAAAAACGGGACAAAAATATTGTAGAAAGAAGATATTGTTATAGGAAGTAGGTAAATATAAAGGATCAAAAATGTACAAAACCCCACCTGGTTCACCTAACAACTTTGCTACCCTATCTCGCTCCGAATCAGACATTCGTAAATTATGTGTAGAAGAAAGACCGACGCCTGAACTAAATTTGAGGGCAATAAATGTCACCCAGCGAGCAAAACTTTAATTTTATCATTTTATTTTATTTTTTTACGTTATTGCATGTTTGTAAAGTTACTATAGTTACCTAGACACACACTTACATACACACAACTTACGCGATCTCGAAAACGAGTACAACACTCATTACACATTCTACTTAACACTCTATTCACTTATTCCTATGGCATATTATTGATTTCGATCTACTCGTATAATGCCATTAGCTACTTACCAAATCTAAGCTTAGACCTATACTACGAACTTACGTTTGCCACGACCCTTCGTGGCTTATTTGCATATTTTTATTAAGTCCTGGTAGAAAAATGCAAGCCTCACAACCTCTAAGCCTAGATTTGGACGCATTGGAGATAGCTAGAGTAACTAATTGTGACATAGATGACGTTAGGAAACACATTTACACAGACAATTACACACTTAATATAATTTCTCAGAACATACGCAGTATTAACAAGAATATGTCGAACTTTTACACCCTCTTACAAAGATCAGAGATATTATGGGATATACTAGTGCTTTCAGAATGCTGGCTTTACACAGGTAAGTCTATACCTTCTCTAGATAATTACAACAATGCATCAACGACCTTGCACCAAACACAAAACGAAGGAGTGGTGATCTACTATAATAATAAATTAAAAGCATCAATTGAGGAACCCGTCTTACGCGATTCTAATTGCCTTGTTCTGAAACTAAATACTGAAACTTGTATAATTGGTATTTATCGTGCTCCGAGCCAAATTGACACCACCAACTTCATTACCTCACTTGACTCCCTACTCAAATGCCTTTCTAACTTAAAAACATTATTCTTTGTGGTGATATCAACATCTATCAAGATCAAACGAATACTTAAACCTACTGGCTAGTCATGGTATGCTTTCTGGTCCATGGTGGTAATTAAACCATGGATCACACCAGGGCTCTTACGTTGCATGAAAAACAGGGATCAATTATATAAAAAAATTAAACGCAACCCCTTCAGCGAAGTGCATAAAGTTACTTATAAACGCTATAGACATTTTTGCAATAATCTGATCAAGAAAGTAAAAAGTAACTACGAAAGGAATGAGATTGCATACGCTAAAGGTAACAAAAAACAGCTCTGGGAAGTCATAAAAAAATTAGAGGTACTTTTAATTTTGATGATCACACTTCCGATCTTATAAAATCTGATAATCCCGAGAACAGCGTCAATGACATAAATAAATTCTTTGCCAATATTGGAAAGTCACTTGCTGACCAAATCGTTTCTACAAACACAGTGTCCTCAGAGCCAGTTGTTGACTTCAACCCACCTTTGAATTCTTTTGTCTTACTTCCAACTGATGAAGAAGAGATACTTTACATCATAAATGGACTTAAGGACAAGTGTACTACTGGCACTGATAAAATCAGCAGCAGAATAATTAAAAGGTACAAAAATGTCCTTGTGAATGTTATAATTCACATCTGTGAACTTTCACTGTCCAAAGGTGTCTTTCCTCAGGCATTTAAAATAGCTCTTACTAGATCAATATACAAGAGTGGTAAAAGAGACTACGTGGACAACTATCAGCCCATATCTATTCTTCGCACCTTGTCCAAGATTCTGGAGCGTCTAATTAATAAACGACTGGTCAACTATTTGGAGAGCTATAACCTTATTTCTCCTTCTCAATTTGGATTCCGCCAAGGTAGGTCTACCAATGATGCTGTGCATGAGTTATTGCACTCTATAGTTACAGGCTTGGATAGTAGCAACTTGTATCCCTGTATAACTTTATATGAAAACCATCCTATGTTTTATGCCTCAAATTTGAATTATAGATAAAGAAAGCTAATAAAACCATATAAATATAACTTCAAGAATAAAAAACGGCATAAAACGCGGGTGAAATACGATGACGGTTAGAATATTTTGATTGTGTTTTATATAAAAAGTTCAATATTTATGAAAAAGAAAATAATATGACATTATAGAATGGTTATTATAGTTTCATTTTAGATATAAATAATCTAATATAATTATATATCTTTTGTTAAAACAGTCGTTAAGTGCGACCATAACCTCAAAAAAACCATGAACGTCATTTTATATTGGTCATATTTAAATTAAATCGTTAATAGAATCTAAAGTTCTTTTTTTTAAATGAAGCCCTTACTACTAACAAGTAACTTAAAACAATTTCAAATGTGAATATTGGTTTAAATAGCCAAATATATTAATAAAACTGAGCGAGGGTACCGGCTGAACGCGCAAACGCGGAGTTTGGCGGCGCCACCGGCAACCCTACCGTCATTGACATAGAGGTTACTTTTGCACGAACTTTTGTTTACATATCAACCCATATGATGGCACGGGTCTCCCCAGTAGAACCTACTAGTATGTAGATCCTGGGGGTAATTGCCATAATCACCACGCATGGCGAGCGGGTTGGTGATCGCAGTAAGGCTTTAAGTACGCAGAGGACGCTGCTGCCCGTCCTCCGGTGTGAAATCCCTTAGTCGCCTTGACAACACCCACGGGAAGAGATGGGGTGGTACTATTCTTAAGCCGGCACCACCCGGCAACACAAAAACTTTTGTTTATAACTAAACAACTAAACTTTTGTTTGTGGGTGAGCGGTGTGCGCGGGACAGAGAACGTCCCGCGCACACCGCTCACCCACCCGTTAACATCACCCCGCGCTCCCTTCTCACCGCGCAGGCGATATACGAGTTAAGCGGTCGGCCTATAGAAACATTATTATACCTATTACAACATATATATATATATGTTGTAATAGGTAGATAATATTATAAAGAAGCTAAAAATCGTATTCATTTTTTGCTAAGAATTGTTTTTTTGCCTCTAAAAAATCAAAGGCTGATCGACGGTTTAACGACCCAATTTTTTGTGCATTCTTTATTCAATTCTTACTTAAATTCCTTTGATCTCACAGGTGTGCCGCTTTTTTTTGCGTCTAGACGATAAAATGAATTTATGAAATAAAATATTCCTTTGTATAAATGAACAATAGTTTTTTTTTAAATCGACTACAAACGAGCGCCGCCTCTGACGGCACATGGCGCCCGCACCGCGCGGTCCGCTTTGATATATTCAGGTATTGTGTAAAAAAAATGTACTAGAGCAGGTAAAGTTTATTTTAAATCTTATTGTAATTATAATTATGTGTAAATAAAATAACAAGTAAGAGGCAAATATTGTCTTGCTTTTGAGATAAAGAGAAAAATATGATTAAAATTTAGCTCCGATCACATTCAAACTCGTATTTTGAATATAATTTTACGAATTAAAATTTCAAAAAAAATATTAATATGTAACTGATGGTATTGACAATAAGTAGGAAAAAAAAATTACACATATATCAATTAAAATCAGAGTAATTCAATTAAAACCAAACGCGCGCCGCCGAAAAATCACGACCGATTTGCGACTGATTATCGGCTGCACAGACGCGCCATATTGTCAATATGGCGGCGCACAGACCAGGGGTTTAAGAAGCTGGAGTGTATAGGGGTAAGGGGAATACCGTTAAAATTACTTGAGGACTATCTAACAAACAGAAAGCAACGTGTTAAGATAAATCAAACATTAAGTGACGAAATATCTACAGTGTACGGTGTCCCACAAGGTAGCATCCTTAGACCTACACTGTTCTTGGTGTACATTAATGAGATCTGTCAACTTAATTTTGATAACGGCAAAATATTAACTTTTGCTGATGACACCGCCCTATTTTTCTTAGGAGATACCTGGGAAGAGGTCTTTCCCCCGTATTTATAAACGAGTCATTACTTATTACTTAGCCATTACTTCATTGAGACACGGCTAGTTCTTAAAGTAATTACTTAGAAAAACCTATTTAATAGACGAGTAATATTCCTTACTTCCTTGAGCAAATTAACCAAGTATTACTTAATGCTTAGCAACCGGTGAGCCGCGAAAAACGTTCCTTTACTTAAACAAGATTTTATTAAAGTTGCAAAATAGAGAGCCAAAAATATATTACGACAAGCTAAATTAGCTAAAAATTTTAAAACTTTAATATATAATATTACAGAAATTAATCAGGCCAAATTTTGATTTTATCGATATTCTTTAATTTTAGTTTTCTGAATGTAACGAAATGCAACATAATTGAATAGTAAGGCTACCAAATGAAATAGTCCGTCACACGTAGGTATATAAAGTATTTTTGAAAAACTTATTTTTAATTTAGCGTCATAAAACTCGCTTGACGTCGCCCTAGAAATGTCACTAATAATAATTATTATTTATTGATTTAGAGATTCTCGAATTAAGGAGAGATAATTAATTATAATTATCTCTCCTTAATTCGATAATACTACACACATACGGCATAATTAGATAATTATGCCGTGTGGTGCCGGCTTAAGAATAGTACCACCCCATCTCTTCCCGTGGGTGTCGTCAAGGCGACTCAGGGATTTCACTCCGGAGGACGGGCAGCAGCGTCCTCTGCGTACTTAAAGCCTTACTGCGATCGCCAACCCGCTCGCCAAGCGTGGCGATTACGGCAATTACCCCCAGGATCTACTGGGGAGACCCGTGCCCAGCAGTGGGCCATCATATGGGTTGATATGATATGATATATGATATGAATTAATTATAAAAGTTATTGTTATAATAATATTTTAAATAATTTATTTGAAATGAAATGTTAATCACTGGAGACATCACCTGTGTTTTACTGTTTTATTTAAAGGAAGTTTAGTTTTGTTGTTAAATACGGGCACTATAATTTAAGTAGCAAGGGTGTATTTTATAATGGTTGAAAGCCCGCAAGCCTAAGGCCGGGGTCAGCCACCCCGTTGTGTCGACTGCATTGCTTGTCCCGGTGAAATCTCAAGTACCACAATCAATAGATTTTGTCAGTGTAGCTAGAAGCCCCTGTCAAGCATTACCCGGATAGTACAACGAACAGAGATAAAGAAGATACAAAAGATGGTTTTGTGAAGGTGCAAGGAAAGAAGCGCCGACAGCCAACCATCAAGAACCGCTGCGGCAAAGCTAAGCGTACGGGCACTCTGCGCGCCGCGGCGCCGAACACGCCGGTGTACATCTCGCGCCGGCACGTACCAGTAACCGCTACAAGACGAGGGTGCAGATTCTGGAGTCGCGACGCATAGTACTTATGAGGGAGTGAAGCGTACCTATTGATATAGTTTTAATATGTAGTGGTTTTAAGTTGTATTTACTTTTACTAGCACTTTATTGTATTATACTGACAAGTATGTTAGTCGGCAAGGTATAGATTTCTGTGGGCCAAAGATGACTAAAATAAATGTTATATTATTATTATTATTGTATTATTTACCCACTGGCTGGCATAGCGCCAAATAAATTATTTTTATTTTCCAAACCTTACATATTTTTAAAATATCTGTTAAGAAAAATAACCTCTCCATAAAATTCTCAATTGAAGCTATTACTCAAGTAACGATATTGGTGACTATTGCTTGGCTAAGTATTCTAACGTTTGACGTTTCTTACTTCACTCATTTTCTTGACTATAAAATAGAAACTGTTGCTTAAGTAATTACTTTTACTTAAGTAACTGCTATTACTCGTTTATAAATACGGGGGTTTGACATTGCTCGGAAAGGTTTTGGTACTGCACGTAAGTGCTTACAAGATAATATGCTGTCACTGAATCTCAATAAAACCAAATACATCGCTTTTGCTCATAGAACGAACTTACTACCACCCTTGTCCCTAGAAATTACTGCTCACTCTTGTATTACGAAACCGCCCCCGTGCCATTGTACCACTCTACAATGAACCGATAGTATTAAATACCTCGGCGTTACTATTGACCAATTTTAAACGTTTAATCCTCATATAAAGGACCTGGTTTCCCGTGTACGTAAACTCATCTTTATCTTTAAAAATCTTCGATATTCAGCTGACAAACACATAATCAAAATGGTCTACTTTGCCCTGTGTCGCTCACTGACTGATTATTGCATTGTATCATGGGGAGGTGCTGCTAAGACTCATATAATAGATGTAGAAAGAGCCCAACGGGCCATCCTCAAGGTGTGTGCGGGGCTCTCATATCGCTTCCCTATCGATGAGCTCTATAAAGCCTGGGATACTCTCACTGTGAGACAGTCTTTTATATTGAATACTGTCCTTAAGCAGCACTCACAGTTACAATACGACCCAAATTTGAACAAAGATAAACGTCGCAAGGGTAAAGTATGCCTACAATACGCCGCTAAGACTGCCTTAGCTCAACATTTTTATTGTTTTCTCGGACCTTACTTAAATAATAAATTAAATAATATTCTCAACATATACCCTCAGCTAAAATTAAATTGTAAAGCATCGGTAACAACATTCCTCAAATCTCTTAATTATATCGAAACTGAAAAGTTATTATCACCTTAGCAATTCATCTGTCTTTGAATCAACACAAACATATATGAACTTCTTCTCTATTACACACTCTACACACCAACACACACTTCCTATGAAAGCCTAAGTAACAGGTAAACTATTATTATTATTATTATATTTTTTTTATTTCATTGTTTTAGCGAGCTTACTCTCAAATTGTCATAATAATAATATTTAAGATGTTTTGTAAAATTATTGTTTGTATCTTTGGGACCAGCTGCAGGAGGGCCCTGGTGACCTGTAATACAGGTTTTGTAAAAAAACCTACAACAGGCACCAGTCTCTCACAAAGACTTGACTCCTTAGCTCAATCAAAATGTATACCAACTAGCTCTAAGTCATAACTTGTGAAAGAGAATAATAAACGTTTATTATTATTATTATTAAATTTCCAAACAAATACAATGATTAATTTTAATAACAATTATTACGACCTAGTATTTGGACGAATTATTGTTGATTCGAGTGAATGTCGCGTATTTTGGTGTACCTTGGACTTGACCTTGGAGGTCCTATATGCGGTGACCTAATTCAATTGTGCATAGCATGAGGAGTGCGAGCTGTTCCACCAGAACAACACTGGCTGTCTGCATTCTGGTCAAATTATAACCAGACTGCCATTTGTTGCCGTACGTCCTCCACTTGGTGAATCCCGACCGACTGCTGAAAAGAGACTTTTGGCAATGGAGCGTCGCATGGGTAGGGATTAGTCATCCGACAGAAGTACATCGAGTTTATGAGAGAGTACGAAGAATTGGGACACATGTCAGTGTCTACCTTGAATTGGCGTTCGGTGGAGCATTACTTCCTCTCGCATCATGCGGTGCATAAGGCATCCACTGGGAAGCTGCTCACTGTGTTTGACGGTTCTGATGAAATTTGCAACCTACTTTAATAAATATCATAATTTAGATGTATGTATATATATATATTTATATATATATATATATATATATATATATATATATATATATATATATTATACGATTTGTACATAGTCCTGCCATAATATTATTACTAAAACTTATAATTACATATTTATTAAAGTCTCAGCAACCAATAAAAACAATATTCTATTTAAAATGGCGGCCTTTGCCTTTTATACAGGCCTTTAATCTGTCTGGCCACGAATCTATGGATTAATGCGCTGTTTCCATGGGAAATTTCGCCACTGCTTACTCCAGAGATTTTTTAAGAGACTCAATGTCGCCGTGTCGTTTAGAGCAAGCCATGTCCTCTACAACTGACCATAATTTGTTGTCTAAAGGGTTGAGGTCTGGGCTAGATGAGGACCAGTCTTCAGCTCTTATAAAGTCCGGAACGTTGGTTTCAAGCCAGGCTTGGGTAGTTCGTGCCTTGTGATCAGGTACAGAGTCCTGCTGGATAGTCCACGGTACACAGGCCTTTAATCTGTCTGGCCACGAATCTATGGATTTATGCGCTGTTTCCATGGGAAATTTCGCCACTGCTTGCTCCAGAGATTTGTCGCCGTGTCATTTAGAGCAAGCCATGTTCTCTACAACTGACCATGGTTTGTTGTCTAAAGGGTTGAGGTCTGGGCTAGATGAGGACCAGTCTTCAGCTCTTATAAAGTCCGGAACGTTGGTTTCAAGCCAGGCTTGGGTAGTTCGTGCCTTGTGACCAGGTGCAGAGTCCTGCTGGAAAGTCCACGGTACATTTTTAAAAAGTGTATTGCTGAGAGGTTTCACAACACGATCCAAGACTGTCTCTTGATACGACTTTGGTTAAAGTTTCACAAAAATGTAGCTTTGTGACGCCTTGATAAGATACGCCCCACGAAACCATCACAGACGCAGGGTGATGACCACGTTGTACCTTTCCGACCACTTGAGCAGCGTCTGTAGTGCTCTTTAATCGTGAATTTTTTTTCATCGGCAAAGAGGATATTTCTGTGCCCTTCACCTACGTATTGCGACAGAAGGCGTTTTGATCGATTCACTCTCTTTAATTATAAAGCACTGAGCTTCAGGTTTTTTTTATAATACGCAACAGAGTCCTAATGAGAATCTTCATTTCTCGCGATAAGATTTTTTTTGTTTCCAAATAGGATTTCGACGAATTCTGGCTTTAAAAGGATTAACAGCCTTTGTAGTTGTAACAACACGCGGCCGCCACGATATTTTATGGTCTTCGACAGAGAAAGTGCTGTTGTATCTGTTGATAGTACGATAGTAATGCAAACATACGGCTGATACCAAGCTTTTAAAGTGTCTGGAATATGACCGAAGGCTACCATACCCACTTTGCGTGTTTTTTCTTTAACACCCCAATCCATATTGTAATTTGGTAACGAACACGAAAAAATATGTGAAATGGCGCGATATCGAAAGAACTTTCAAAAATAATAAACGCGTTCCAAATTCAAAGTAATTAAAAAGCTAAAAAAAATTAAAAAGTATATGTAACAGTATTTAAGGCTGTACTAGTTATATATGTCAGAGAATTATTAAAATGCTAATTGACTTCTACTGACCTAGAATCTGTTTTGATTTAAAAGCAAGTCTATTGACTCATTTAAACATGGCAGCCGCAAGATGACGAGACTTTAGTTTGGCGTTTTCATTTGATATAAATGTTCGTAAACTTTCGCGATTTGTACACATTATAGAAAACGTCGAGCAATAAACAAAGGTATTTAGCCTTAAAATTAAATATTTACGCGATTAAGACCCGTAGCTTATAAAATTTTATAATGTTTCCATTTGAAGTGCTGATAGTGGAGCAGTGAGTCTAATTCGGCAGTCTTAATCGTATAGTTCGAAATGACAACACGTCTACCGATAGACTTGTCTCTATGTTTATAGCCGTGTGTACAAAGTGTGACTATAGGGTCAGTGATGCAGTAATATAATTGTATAATCGAAATAATTAGAACAATTGGTGGACTTTACGTTGCTCAAAGTATCTGCGTTTGTATGATCGATTACCATTGCTACAATGTTAATTCGAATATTGGGCCGCTAGTAACTCATACGACCACCCTGTTGCTTCGACATATGCATATCTCTCTTGGTGACTAATAAGCTGTCACCATATAATACTATAACTCTTGATTAATCATCTAAACTAACGCTATTTAATTTACTAATTAAACTACTAAATTTTACTCCTGGTGAACAATAATTTGTAACCTTATACCTTAAATGACCCTTAAATAAAAATTTTAAAATTTAAAAATCGGTTTAATAATGGTGCTGACCTTTTAAGTAGGATAGCATGGAAGCCACTAACCCTTGCTTCTGTAAACATTCCAGATGCGCTGCGAAAGCGAATCAACTCCTACAACACCCTGAAGCCATTGTTCTGTTGCACTCTCAAAGTATTAAGAGAACGCTGAGCACAGTTGGCCCACCGGCTGTAGGTGTAGAAGATCTGACAGTAGGACTTTACAAACGAGCAAACTTACGAGCCTTACAGCCATGGCCTCTCTCAATATTTCTCTGGCTCTCTTTCAATATTTACTTAATCCTCAAGACACTCAGTAACATAATGTCCCCAGTACTTGAATTTGCAAACCCTTTTCAGCTCAACTCCATTTATTGTGATTGGGGCAGTAGATGAATCCGTACTGTTTGCCTTGAAGACCAAGTATTCACTTTTTAGGCAGTTATAATAAGTCCATGACCCTTGGCATAGGTCTCACACACTGTCAACAGCGCACTGACAGACTGACTCAGCAGCACGATGTCATCTGCGTAGCTTCAAAGTGTTCATGCAAACACTATCAAATGAGCATCCAACCTTGGTGTCGCTGAACTCATCTACCAGTATATTGACATACAAATTAAATACGTACATCAAAATATTCAGAGCTTATCTGGCAAGATTCTGGAAATATAATTATTTTTAAACATGGTGGGTATGTTGATATTTTTTGTGTCGCAGAACACTGGTTATGGAACCATAAACTGATTGTAATAGTGAATATTATAGTATGGTAAGCATGTTGGAAGAAAGTGATACAAGGTGTCATAATGATTTTTTTTTTAAATAGTGTGAATAGGAAAGAACACAAAAATATTGTAGATCGTTCAGTCGCGCGTAATATCTCTATAGTGTAAAATAAAGAAGCATATTTTTGTTCGCGTTTACCGTCCACCATACTTTTTTTTCGAGACTATAATGGAAGATGTACAGTACGATCAACGTATCTTGACCGGATTGAAGTTAGGTTTTTATCATTAATCGATTAAAAATACTAACAACATTTTAATTCAACAATATAAAAACACTATTTAAATGAGTTCATAAAAGTTTAAATTTAAAACAGTTACAGTACAGTACTCCCAAATTAATAATGCACATGCAGATCTTCGCTAATTGTCGTATTCCCGGAAACACTCGAATCATGGAATCGTAAGAGCCCTAAACAAGGCATTTGCATTTTGCACCTTGTTTAAAAGAGATAGGAGTCAATATCATGTGTGCACAATCGAAAACAAATCGGGCGTTCGGCAGCTGTCGCCGGTCAGCGAAATGTCTGTCAGTCGTCTTTATATATTGGTAGTGACTGCACGTGTTCTCTATTTGTGGAAATATATAGAGCTGCTATTACACACCCTTCTTGGTAAATATAATTTCAACATTAATTAGCTTATTCAGATTTAAATAGTATATTTTGAAAAAAGGAAAATAAATAACATATTTCACGTTTTTTTAATATTAAAAAAATAAAATACCTACATTAAATACATATTAAGTACTAGAAAAACATTTAAAAAATGAGATTTATTTAAATTAAATAAATAGATAAACATGCATAAAAAATATATACCTAACTCTGCCCATGCCATTTTCTTTCAGACGAATTCTTCCAAAATGGATAAATTTAAACGTGGAAAACCGCTTAATTCACAAGCACGGCAAATGGTATTTAATGTGTACCTTTATTTCTTAAATGAAGCCAATGTTTTCAACAGAGACCATGATGGTTATTTTAAAAAAATTCAAGACCGTGTTACAAAAGCTACAGGAATTTCGCGACGAACTTTGAGTAATATCTTAAACGAAAAAAAACATAATCAATCAAAGAAATTTTCTACACCGAAAAAAGGAAGACCTAAAAGTAGATTTCGGCTGGTACTTGATGATTTCGACTACTGTGTTATTCGTAATATGATATACAATTTTCAATTGACGCTGAAAGAACTCCAAACTGTAAATAATTTAAGAATAAAGTTGATCGAAGCTATTAATTTCAAAGGCTGTGCCGAGACTTTAAGGTTGATCTTGAAAGACATGGGGTTTAGGTTTCTGAAAACTGATAATAACAGACAATTACTTATGGAAAAACATGATATACGCCTAAAAAGGATCAAATATCTCAGAGAAATACAACAGCTGAGGAGTTCTGGTAGAAACATAGTATTTATGGACGAGTCGTATGTGCACACATCACATACTAAGGGTAAAACTTGGCAAGATAGCAACAAAAAAGGTATCAAACAACCCATTTCCAAAGGAGAGCGAATAATTATTGTACACGCAGGCAATGAAAAAGGCTTCGTCCCAGGGGCTCTAATGTTACATAAATGTGTCGACTCAGAAGGTGACTATCATAAAGAAATAAACGCGGAACGTTATCAAACTTGGCTACGCAATCAATTGATTCCCAACTTGCCTCCTAATAGTGTGTTGGTAATAGACAACGCCCCATATCATAATAAGCTGTCTGTGAAACCACCAAACTCAAACACATCTAAACCACAAATGACAGCTTGGTTACAACAACACAACATTCCGCATGACCCAAAGAAACTGAAACCCGATTTGTATAAAATTATACAAAGATACAAAGAAAATTACACAGAATTTGCCATTGACCGTATAATGGAGGAACATGGGCATAAAATTATACGATTGCCACCATATCATCCCGATTTTAACCCTATTGAAAATATTTGGTCCCAAATAAAGCAACACGTGGCCAAGAGAAATATTGCAATGACTGTGACGTCAGTTAAAGATGCTATATTAGAAAAAATCAATAAAATAGGACCAGAAGAATGGAAAAAAGTTTCTGATCATGCGGTTCAATGCGAAGATGAATATAGAAAATTTGAGCCAAGAATCGATAGTTATTCCGATAAACTGATTATTTACACAGGTGATAGCAGTGAGGAAAGTGTAAATGAACAAGAGCATAATGAAACTTCTGATGAATCTGCGATGTCGGGAATAGAGGTCTTCCTCGATTCTGATTAATTTTTTTATAATTGTATTATTTTTCTGGAATGATTAGTGCTGTAAACAAATTTGAACTGAGATTTTGATTATATTTTATGTAAACCTCTATTTGAAAACGTTTTTTTCTCCTTCTAATAAAACCTTATGTTATTTAAACCTTTTCCTCCATAATTACACCAACTTCGGTAAGACACTTGAAAACTAATCACTCCAACAATGATTGTAGCGTTTTCGCTATTTACTTACATGGAATTATCGAATCAAATTTCGTTACAGGTAAATCAAATCTGTTTTAGCACAAAACACATAATATATAAAATTAGGCATAGAGAAATTGCTCTTAACCACTCTATATAAATATCGTCTTTCGACGCTCGGGTAATACGACCGTTGCCGAACAATGACGAAGATTTCCGAAGATTTCTATGCGCATTATTACTTTTGGAGTACTGTAAATAATAAAGTAACTTCGAAAAAAATTCTTTACCTAAATAATCACAAAAAAAACATGAATTAGTAATACTAAATATGACAATGTAATGCGTAATCGCATCTCTAATCCTCTTGGTTTAGTTACCGCCCCCGCCCCCCCGCCCCCCCGCTTCCTGTCATCATTTACTTCCAAAAAATGCATCTGCGCAACCACTTGTCGCCTAGTTCAGTCCGGCCTAGTTACGTTGATCGTACTGTACTAAAACTTCTTAGTTACAGTAAAAGCGTGAAGTATTATGTGGCGATTTCAAACTTAATATACAACAGTCACTTTATTTATCTCATTTAATTTGAAACATTTGTTTATCGCACCCACAAGGATCACATCACATTCTGCATTTTTTGCAACTGTAATAAAATAACTTGTATTATAATGAGGTCATATTGACTGATTTAATATCCGATCACTGTGGACAAAAAGTCACTTTTCCTATTCATATAGAGGCTGAAGTAAACAAGATCACCTGTAGGCCAATGAGTGCAGTTCGCCTAAACAAATTAAATGCAAATGTTTCTGTCCGTATTACTAATAAACATTTTACTTTTACGCATCTTTGTTTAATATTATTAAATATTCATTTAACAGATTGAATCAGGCGTAACATGACGGAAATCCATCTTAAGTAGATTATAAGGGAGGGATCCCACCACCCACCTTCGATCTGTGAATCACCACGATTGAAGTAGTAAGGAAATGCCCATAATACAACAATCGAAATAGATTGACAGACCGCACTCAAAAAGAGAGACCTGCAACAAAGAAAATTAGTGACAGATACTCTTACCAAGTCGAGTGGTAGGCACCTCCGGACCCTTGACTTGCAATAAAAATAAACTTCGACACGTGTTTCACCTCTACACGAGGCATCTTCAGGATAGTTTGGCACCTACGACCAGTGGTATCATACTCTAGCGCACCTGCATACAAATTAGCCAAATATCTGAATCATTTCATTAAAGAGAGAACTGCATTTTCACCGGAATACGGTATCAAAAACAGCCAAGATTGAATCACGAAAATCAAAGATTTACAGTTACCACGCAATTCGAAACTGGCCTCTATGGATGTGGAAAGCTTATTCACAAATGTTCCATATAATGAGTGTTTAAAGATACTAAAACATCGATTGGAAAGGAAGAAATTACATCCTCAAGAAATTGAGAACATCATTAGTTTAACTAAACTTTGTATGAAACAAAACTATTTTCAGTTTAATAATGAGTTCTTTCTACATAAGGAGGGTCTAGCTATGGGGTCACCTTTAAGTCCATTGATGGCAGACTTATTTATGGATTACTTCGAAAGGAAATGTGTAGTTAACGATAATAATATTCTATATTATTACAGATATATTGATGATATTTTACTGGCTTGGACAGGAACTGAACGACAACTCCACAACTTTGTCAATAGGTTAAACAACAAGCATCCAAACATAAAGTCCAAACTAGAAATCGAACAGGACAGCACAATAAACTTTTTGGATCTGTCCATATCAAGGAAGAACAACAGACATATATTCGGAATCTACCGGAAACCGACATATACAGACACTACTATTCCTGCATCATCATGTCATCCCTGGCAACACAAACTAGCTGCGTTTAATAGTATGATCCACAGGTTGTATAATGTGCCCCTAAGCGAAGAAAGTTATAGAAAAGAGCTGAGTATTATTTACTATATAGCTCAACCAAATGGATACCATACGAGATTAATTGACTCATTGATTAAGAAAAAACAGCACAACATAGACAACCATATGTTGTATCTATTCCAGAAAGAAACTTGACTTATTTTGGAGATATCACAGAACGTGTGTCGAAGGTATTGAAGGATAATGGTATTTTTTCAGCTTTTAAGCCTCAAAATTCGTTGAGATATTTATGCATCAGCAAAGATAAAGTGAGCAAAGAGAAACAATCTGGAATTTATAAATTAACGTGTGACCGCTGCAATAGTATTTACATTGGCCAAACTGGTCGGAATTTTGACACCAGATACAAAGAACACATTGCTGCCTTCAGAAATAATCATCCAGAAAAATCTCACTTTACGAAACATCTACTTGAAACCGGACATGCCCTGAATGACAGAAATTCTTTCAAAATTGTACATATTTGCAGTAAGGGTTTCAGGTTGTGCGTATTAGAGCAGTTGGAAATACTAAAACAGGATAGAAACACATTGCTGAACGAACAAACCAACTTCAATTCGTCACCCCTGCTCAATTTATTTTCTTTTAGGCAACATTTCTCATCGGCCGTTGGCCGGAGTAGTGGGGATTGAACGTAAGCGTTCTTTAAGGGTAGCGACACGCTACCGCTGGCAGGGGGCCAACAGCCCCGACACAGCCTTCACGCAACCCCCGACGGGGTTGATGTGACGACCCGATACGACAAGCGCTCAGTCGGTGCCAAACTGTCCTGAGAATGCCTCGTGTAGAGGCGAAACACGTGTCGAAGTTTCACTTCGTGGAAACGGAATATTGCAAGTCAAGGGTCCGGAGGTGTCTACCACTCGACTTGATAAAAGTACCTGTCACTAATTTTCTTTGTTGCAGGTCTCTCTTTTTGAGTGCGGTCGATCAATCTATTTCGATTGTTGTATTAAGGGCATTTCCTCACTACTTCAATCGTGGTGATTCACAGATCGAGGGTGGGTAGTGGGATCCCTCCCTTAAAATCTAAATATACATTTAATAATATATTCACAACTAAGACTTTTTTTTTAATCTGAGTTAAGTTAAATTAATTATTTTACTAGTACTTTTGACTGCCTCTGTGGCGCGGTAGGAGTGTGTCTAACTGCTACGCAAGAGTTCGTGGGTTCAATTCCCACACGGGACACCACTTTGTGTGATCCACAAATTGTTGTTATGAGTCTGGGTGTATTTTGTAGTCCGTAAGTTGTTTGTTTGTTAGGTCCCACGCGACACAGGGCTTGTACTCTAATGCAGGAGTCGACTGTTACAAAAAAAAAAAAAAAATAGCACCACATTTAGCAAAATATTATTTTAATCGGTACTACAGTAAAGTAATTGCTTTGTTTAAAGCCGATTCAAAAAGCGGCCCCAGTAATTTTAGATCTATTTATATCTTACCTGCTATTAGTAAAATCTTTCAAGATACTAATGCATTTAGAAACACATTTTGATTCTAATAATCTACGCATAGTAAGCAATATGGATTAAGAAAGGGTCGCTCGACAGTAGAGGCAGAATCTAAACTACTAAAACCCATATATTGTGCCTGGGAAACCTCGAAGGATGCCATTGGATTTTTCTGCGATCTCTCAAAAGCATTTGATTGTGTGGCGCATAGTACACTTCTGCGAAAACTTAAGCATTACGGTATAACAGGTATAGCGCTTCATGTTATTGGTTCTTATCTGAGTAAGCAAATACAGTATATTGATATTAATGGAATAAGGTTTTCCAGTTCAATAATGAGTAAGGGCGTGCTACAAGTATCAATTTTGGGTCATTTTCTATTTTGGTGTATTTAAACGATCTGCCATTTTTTTTACTAGAACTTAACTTATGTGAAATTGTTCTATTTGCCGATGAAACTTCTCTTTTATTCAAAACTAAACATAAATACGATTACTCTGACGAAATAAATAGGTTCTTGACTGGTTAATACCAATAACTTGCTCTCTCAGTAATCTATCTCTATAATCTCTCTAATCATTGTGTTGATTCAACGATTTTTTTGGAAATTATGTTATAAAGTAAGTTACAGTGGGGCGCCCAAATATAAGTCAGACTGCTTACGGATGGGGAAACAGCAAGGCTGGTTTATTTCGGTTATTTATATTTGTTTCTAGCAAGGTGGCTGATAAAAAAACAATTATCATTCTTCAAAGACGTGCAGTGCGTGCGATTTACAAACTAGGTGCACGAGATTTCATTAGACAAAAGTTTAACAGTTGGCAGTTGCATCTCAGTATAGATTATGAATAAGAATAAGAATATTTTATTTGTACAGAATGTAGGTACCAATAAGATGTAACAACAGTTCATGAATCCTTGTACATTCTACCTTTCGGCATACAAACATGTAAAGTCTTAAATACATTTCTTTAAGTAATATAAGCATAGTAACATTTTTTTTAACAATAAATCGGTTAACTGTTTTATAAATATTTTTAATGGCGGTTGCTTTAGATTGTTGGGTACTTTATTTATATCATTGGTGCCTTACAGATGGTACTTTTTTTAACAGTGTGGTGTAGTAGTGAGATACTGAGATCTAATACAATTCGTTCTCTTTCGTGTTTCGTTTAACGATGGAAACAGATGCGGGTTCGATTTTACAAAAATTGGTTACTTCTAGAATGTATAAACATGGAATTGTTAACAAATTGATCTAATGCATCGTTTTTGGGCTTTTAAAATGCTTTCTCTTTCACTGCTGTTGGCCCAGAATATAATGCCTAATCTTAAAGTGGAAATCACAAGGCCATGGTAAGCAATAAAGAATGCATTAATATTCACTTTTTTTGTTAGGTTATACAAAATATAGGCGTAAGTACTTAACTTTTTGCAAATGTGTTCAGCTTGAGATTTCTATTTTAAATGGCTGTCTATCAAAATTCCCAAAAATTTTGCTACTTTGACATTTTCTATCTGGTGTCCATTATAATTCACGTTCGGGATAAATCGTTGGTAAAAATGCATGATATTAGTTTTATTTAAGTTTATTAATAGGTTGTTGTAATTAGGCCAATTAACTGTGGATTTAAAAGCGCTGTCTATATCATTTTTATTGGTGCATTTGACTAGTGCTGTACTATCGTCAGCAAACAATATGACTTTATGGTCTACTTGGAGTGGTAGGTCGTTGATGTAAAGTAAAATAAATAATAATAATAATAATAATAATATCTTGGGACAACCCACACAACACTATCTGATCCCAAACTAAGCAGAGCTTGTACTATGGAAACCAGACAACTGATAAACATACTTATATATTTCTAAATACATACATATTATAGATAAATAACACCCAGACACAGAATAAACCATCGTGCTCATCACACAAAGTTTTATCCTGGGTGGGGATCGAACCCACGACCTCTTGCGTAGCAGTCGAATACACTCCCACCGCGCCACAGAGGCTGTCAAAATAAAAGCGGACCGAGGACGCTTCCTTGTGGGACGCCAAACTTGAAATTTCTGTGAGAAGATCTGAATTTTATTTCACGTTTCGTAATCGAGCATACATGGAAAATTTTGGTATATTGTATACGGTCATTAAGATAGGATATAATTAAATTTAAAGCGTTTCCTCGAATCCCGTAAGCGTTAAATTTGTGTATAAGTGTCTCATGATCTACTCATAATTTGCAAACATTATGTTTGTTTAACAAAATATGCATTTATATCACAAGAATAGTGACGTTCACTAGGTGAATACGAGAAATAGGCTACATAAACCCATAATTAATTAATAATTTATGGGTCTTTTTGTGAGAGTATTTAACAAGATACCAGCCAGTATTATGAGTTTGTAATTGAAATATAGACTCATAATACTGGCTAGATAAGTTCAAAAAAGTAGTCAAAAATTATTTTAGTGGAGGTTATTATACAGTTGATTAATATTTAAATGATAAAGAAAAATATGTCTAGTAACTTGCACCTTGTTACTTTATTAAGCTTGGGTGATTAAAAAATATTGACTTTCCTGATGAGTTTAGGCAGTGTTGCTCTAAAGGCTCATTTCCGTGCATCACGGCTGACGAGGTGTGGCTGTCAGGGTACGAGTGCAACCAACGTCAGTCGTCGGCTGCGCGCGTCTGTCGCAGACCTCGGAAACGGCACCATACATTCTCATACTCTGACTTTTGTCGCATCGGCGCGATCGGTCGCACGCGCGAACCTTTATGTATGTAACACTGTTGAAAATAGATTAAGTTTGGACCATTTCTTTATCCGCTACCCAGTCCCATCAAAATGGCGCTAATACCATGGCCGTCACCGTACATCTGTCAAATTGACGTCAAACGTCGGCCGGGAAGGATACGAACGATATATCTTTAGAATTATGTATTAAACCTATTTAAATATATATATAAAATTGTTTGTTGATAAATAAGCTATGAGAAAAAATATAACTTTGCACATACCACCTTGTAGAATTTTATCAATTGGAAGTTAAAGGCGCGTCACGTGATTTTTTCTCCTTTTATTTATAAAAAAAATCATAAATAATAATAAAAGCCATTAATTCAAATACTAAATAATTTATACGCAATAATATAAACCACTAAACAATAATCAATCATAAAAACAACCCACTTCATACATTTTTTTTACACCACCAGCCCACTTAAGACCGGCACTTAAGTACCTGATAAGAACGACCCGAAACGTAAACAAAAAAAATATTGTTTACTTTAAACTTCAATTGTAGCGTGCCTCGAGGTTCGAGTGGCTATAAATCTTATCTTAATAGCTTCAGTCGGTCTTTGTTCGTAACATAA
Source organism: Herminia tarsipennalis (assembly GCA_945859575.2). NCBI lineage: Eukaryota > Metazoa > Arthropoda > Insecta > Lepidoptera > Erebidae > Herminia > Herminia tarsipennalis. Next base: position 13,172,335 of record OX243846.2, on the reverse strand, counting down.
ACAGTTCCAAGTGCTATAATATTTATTATGTAAACAAACGAGTTCCAGCTAACACGATATAGCGATAAGAGTCTTGTAATATGATACCAAAATGGAGGTTCTCACACTATTGCGTATTTATCGTAATTTATACAATTTTATTTTGCATGTTAATGTATATTCTTTAATTAAATGTTATTTACTAATTAAAAAATACAAAAATAGAGATGTTTTATACGAAAATATTAGAAAAATCACTGGTATTGCCTCGGCCCCTCGGACCCCCGGGGGTCCCTGAATTTCGTTTTTTTTTTATTTTTAAGTTTACGAAATATCTAATCGGAGTAATTCAAATGAAATGAGTGATAAGTCTATAGATATGTATGTTATCGGTAATAGTAACAACAGTTTCCAGCCACAAGAATGTTTTTGTTATAAAAACAATAAAACAATACGATTTTTTTTTTTTATGTTCAAAATGGCGGCCAATTTACGATAAAATGTAAAATTTGTATCCAAATCGTTATTTGAGACGTTGTGTTTGTATTAAAAAGTGTTTATGACTTACCTGTCGATGTTTTTATCACAGTATAACACTAAAACAACACAGTTTCACACTGACTACACCCTTCACAAACAACACAACAACACACAATACCATGTATAAAAGCGCGCCAACGGCAACTAAACACAGACGAAATAAACAGGTTTAATATGAAATTATGGTGTAACTGTGGTATTATTATGCATCTTTATCCAACGATCTAACATTCTGCCAAGTTTGAAAAGCAATGGTGCAGGTTTAGTAGGTTTGTTTGAACTTTAAAATATAGTCATACCGCGACCTCCAGGAGGTCGCGGACAGTCATGGGTATTTTAGTCGCGACCTCCTGGAGGTCGCGGACAGTCGAGCGTAATAAAATAATATGAAGTTTAATGGAATCAGCTATATTTAGTAACAGCAATATTTATGTTAACCATAGTTAAAAATATACAAAAGTAAAGAGAATAAGCATGTTCATGAAGCTCACAGTGAAGCTAGGACAATACACACATATAGAGTGGGTTTCTGAAGGCATACCTAGTGGGTGTAGTTTATGACATGTGAGAAATGTGTAAGAGTGGGAAATATTTTAATATTAAGCTAAATTTGTGTCAAAGTCATCAAGATCAGATTGCTATGGATATTATAGCCGAACATCGTGCCTCTAAGAGATTTGGCAATTACTGGAAGGCAACAAATATGTTGAATCTTTAACCTGGCCTTTTGGTGACTTGTAGAAGGTGTGAGCGAAAGTAGGAATATAGCGGAGTTATTTAGAGAGCATTTTACAGTTGATTCATCGCTTGGACCGTCACAGTTAGGCAACAATGAGGAGACCGTTAGGTTAGGTTATTGGTACATAGTGTCAGCCAAACAAATTTGGTAAATATTATATGTGGGTTAAGTGGTGGCAAGTCACGTGTAGCATTGAACATTTGAATTTTGCTGGAATACACTCGGGTGTTATCATGTCTTATATATTATTTAAGTCACTCATACTTGAAACATTATTATCTCATGAAAACAATTATTATACAGTACCACCTATTGTTAAGACCAAAACTGGTGATCTCCCACAAAAAGTACCAGCTTATAACACTTGCAATAGTATTGGCTAAGGTGCTGGATGGTGTGCTTGACTCAGAACTAGTTAAACATTTGAAGATCAATGATGCATAATTTAAGGTCTACTGTCAGAGTCCATGGGTCAACTACGTTCTTCTAATACTTTGAAACTGCAATAGAACAAAGGGTTCAGGATGTTTTGAGGTTGCTCCGTTTTTGCAGTGCATTTAGGATGTTTACAGAAGCAAGGGTTGATGGCTTCCATGCCTTCCTACGCAAAAAGACAGCCTCATTATTAAACCGAATTCTCGGAAGCACTAACAGCATCCTGGACGACATTGCTTATAAGCATGACTCTAAATACATGAATCTATATCATTAGGCGCATTAGAGGTTATTAGATATAATTAGTATAATGTAGCGATAAATTACGCTATAGATTATAAATTAAGTTTGTGTATGGACATTTCTCTGAAATAAAAAAAAAGAGAAATCACCGACGGACGTAAAAAATAATCAAATAATATTTTAAAACTACTTGACTAACAAGAGGTAAGTAACCTAACTAAACTAAAATATTTTGAGCATTTTACAGGTCAGTGGATTCGAAGTTTTTTACAAAATATGCAACTTTGACTTATCCGTGTTGTATAATCCGTTTTAAAAATAATATAAAATTTAATTCACCATTTTGTGTTAGCGGCCATCTTGGATTTGAAATTTTTCATAGTGTTTGTTTGTACTGTACTAGTCATTCTCTTTTTTTTTGATTGGAGTTGTAAAAAAAAAATATTTTTGCCATTTTGTGGTGGCAACCGTCTTATATTTGAAATTTATCATGAAATTGTGAAAAAATATGTAGGCAATCCTAATAGCTAAGAACACTCCCGACAAATTCACCTTCGAAACAAAAAACAAACAAACTCAAAATTAGTTTATCCATTCGGGAGGTACAACGACACAGACAGACGGGTGCATGCGTGTGTGTGTACACACACATACACAAACCGAGAGACAGACACGTTGAACTTATAACACCTCGTCGTTTTTGCGTCGGGGGTTAAAAAGGTTATTTAGCAGCTAGCGTTGTGCAATAAGCAGGAAATTTTGATTTTCTTTCTTTGTAAGAAATTTTATTAGAACCTATTGATTGACCATTTTGTATACAACTATCTAATTATCGAAATTTTAATTTTATTATAGTGTTTTTTTTAGTTTAAATGTGATATTTTAATGAATTCTATTATTTTCTTTTAAGTGACCAAATTTATTAGATTCCGTTAAATATTCTCAAATAAAATTTGAACGCCATTTTATATGACAAACATGTAAGAACATAACTACCAGTGGGGACTTGTAATTGGCTGTATGTTGCTAACAAGGTTGTTTGGTAATTGACTTGTGGGTAGTTAGAAATAAAAGTACTTACAGTTCAGTTGATTTTATACTTTTAATCAACTTTATACAGAACACTAAACACTTACACAACAGTCAAGAGTAGAAATAAGGAAAGAAGGAGAAACGACAGTGTTTACAATAAGATTATGAAGAAAGTTGAAAGTTCGAAGATTTAGTTCCGATAACAGTTCACAAAACACGACCCGGCACAATACACACGAACACAATACGGCGATATATAAAATATGATAATTAGACGTTATTTCACAATTAATTTACGGTTAAATGCACCCGATAACATGTGCGTGAGATGATCGTCAGAATGTACTTCAGGTCGGTGGTGTCGACGCGAGCGCCACCAATTAACCGTAACTAAAATTTAAGGTGTGATTCTCGCGCGGTCTCGGTCAACCGGTACGACATTAAGAGTGATGTGTTTATAAATATGTAAACATAGTATTTTAGATATGTGTATGTGTTTTAGATGTATATTGATAATATATATATATATTATATTAGTATGTAAATAATTTAAATATTAATAAAAGTATTAGGTATTGTGTTTGATTAACAAATATATAAATGTAAATTCATTTTGCTAATTGCGCCTTATAATTTACGCATGTTTATTGTTACAATAATAATTGCAAGTAACAAAACCTATAGGAATTTAACATAAACTGTAGGTAGCCTACAGTTGTATACATAGTATTGTTAGTGCTGTTGGTCTTCAAAATAATTAAATAACTACTACCAAGAATTATTATCCTTTATGCTTAATTGTATATATAACACATGTTAACGAAAATTAAATTTTATCTTATCTTATCTTAATGTTTACCAATCAACCCAGTGTAGGAGAGCACATGACTTAGCAAAATGTTGTTGGTGTATCTTTTTGCGGTTACTCCCCTCCTCTCCTCAACCTCCACCAGGTACGAGTATCAGCTCCGTTTTTGCTCTAATGAAAATCCCCAATCTCATCATATAGGATCCACCCCCGCATGCTATTGTTTCCGCAAAACAACATTGTAGGAATCGCTCCCCGGGTCTCCTATAGACTCTTCGTCGACGGTTGCTACCATGCAGGCAAGAACACCCTGGTTTCGTCAGAGAACAGAACTCGACTTCATCGGCTCGAATACGAGCTCTCTTGCAGACCTTAATGCCATGTAAACCAGCAGAGAAGGCGCAAGTCTCACAGAAGATAACGATAATTATATAAAAAGTGTGGAAGATGGTATTTCAAAAAACGTTACACACGTCACGTCCGGTATGCCCTCTATTAAGTACTATAAAAAAGAAAATTTGAATGATCCTATAAAAATTTGCAATATGTTCTAAACATTTTTCAGTCGGCTGATGAACCCTCAAGCCTGTTGGCTAACTGGAACACTGAACCCGACCAGCAGCAGAGTATTACTCTTTACATACTTTGCATGTTAGTCTTAAATCGGTTCTCGGACATTTTAAGTCCCTGGATATATCAAAGAGCCCAGGGTCTCATGGTATACCACCTGGTTTCATTAAGTGGTCAGCTGATACGATTTCTTATTTTTAATGAAATGAGAGGAACCTGCTGCGCTCGTTTTGGTGCTATGTTTTAAATAGGAATCAGTTAGTTTGTAAGTGCACGTAAGAAACAGTAGATTTCTTATTGTATGATACTGATGATCTTATTTTTTTTAAATTATTAAATCGGTTGATTACTGCAATGGACTACAGAAAGATTTTAATATTTTATCGGATTGTTGTGACATAAATAAATTAAAACTAAATATCAATTGCAATTATCAACTACGTAATAAATTGCTGGACAAAGTGATTACTATTAGTGATCTTGGTGCCATTTTAGTAACTGTAAATTGCAATTAAACTTGTTGAACAAAGTACCGCTAAAGCTTTCCAGGTGTATGATCTAGTCATGAGAGCCTAATCTGATTTAAATGCATAAGCACATCTTTAAAGCTTTTTAATTCCCTGATTCGTTCACAAGTAGAGTATGCCTGTATAAAAAAAAGTAATGTAAAAATATACCCTTTATCTAACCTAACTGTAGCCATTAACTAACATAGTAGTAAGTGAAAACATAGCGATACTGTAATATATTATTGTACAATTGTTTGTTTTCTAATAAAGTGAAATAAAAAAAAGGTCAAGAAAACAATTGTGCTTCTGACAGTGTAGTACTGCAAGATGTGCTGAAGGTTTAGTATTGCCCGTTAATTTGAGAGTCCAGTTTTAAAACCAAATTGAGATCTTCAGATGTCTATCTAGTTCTGAGTCAAGCACACCGTCCAGCACCTTAGTCAACACTGTTGCAAGTCAAATAGGCCGGTAGTTACTTTTTTTGTGACGGATCACCAGTTTTGGTTTAATAATAGGTGTAACTAGAATATTAATAATGATATTATGAGATCAGAGGGCACGTATGAGTGACTCACAAATGAGTGTATTCCAGCAAAATTCAGATGTTCAATGCTAAGGCCGTCATGCCCACATGACTTGCTACCACTTATCCCACATATAATATTTACCAAACTTATTTGGCTGACACTATGTACTAATCAGGTAACCTAACGGTCTGCTTGTTGTTGCCTAATTGTGGTGGTCCAAGCTATGAGTCAACTGTAAATTGTTCTTTAACTAACTCGGCTATATTCCTACTTTCGCTCACACCTTTAACAGTTACAGAGAGGTCAGGCTTAAGGATCAATTTATTTGTTGCCTTCAAGTGATAGCCAACGTTCTTAGAGGCACGATGTTCGGCTATAATATCCATAGCAATCTGATCTTTATGATGTTTCTCATTGGATGATCATGTTGGTATTGCTTCTATGATATACCACATTCCACGGTTTATTGCATAGAAATTTTAAAAATAGTATAAATCAACGCGCGACCCCTAGTCTGTCCAAAGCCTTTAAAAGGCCTGTCAAAAATGACCCCATTCTGTCCAAAGCCTTTAAAAGGCCGCGGTACAGACGATTTTAAGTTTAATTTTAGCCTATATACGCTGCACGTATCCTTTTCGTTATTTAATCTGTTGCACGCTCTAACGTTCTGACGTTAGAGCGTGCGACAGAGATGCATAATAATGCTACAGATACGCCTTATTTCATACTAGACATATAAAATTCCTCTGTTGTCAGCCGCCGATTTCGCGCTTTTAGGCGTGGTTGTGTGTGTTGTTGTTGTATTTGTGAAGTGAGTTATCATTGTGAAACTGATGATTATAAGATTATAATAGATAGATTGTAATAGATTAGTATAATTATTCAATAGATTATAAGTATTTACTATGTATCTCATTTTAAGTGAACTATGTATGTTCTTATGAGAAATAAATGTCTTTAAACCAAAAAAAAAAAAGCTGTGCTGTGTTTAGTGTTATACTGTGATAACAACATGGACAGGTAAGTCATAAACACTTTTTAATTCAAACAAAGCGTCTTAAATAAAGATTTAGACACAAATTTTACATTTTATCGTAAATTGGCCGCCATCCTGAACATAATTGTCACAATAAACAATGGACGTGCCGTTTTATTGTTTTTATAACAAAAACATTCTTGTGGCTGGAAACTGTTGTTACTATTAACGTTAACATACATATCTATAGACAAAACAATCATTTCATTTGTATAACTCCGATTAGATATTTCGTAAACTTAAAAATAAAAAAATACGTAATTCAGGGCCCCGCTGTAATCGGGGCCCAGGAAGGCAGCAGCGGTTTTTATAATATTTTCGGATAGAAACTTCTCTATTTTTATATTTTTTAAATAGTAAATATCTTTATTTAAAGAATATACATTTACATGCAAAATTAACTTCAGTGCAATTCGATAAATACGCAATAGTGTGAGACCCTCCATTTTGGGATCATATTACAGGGCTCTTATCGCTAAGTGTTAGCTGGAACTCGTTTGTTTACATAAACAAATATTTATAGCACTTGAAAGTGTTTATATTACGAACAAAGACCGACCGAAGCTATTAAGATAAGATTTATAGCCACTCGAACCTCGAGGCACGACTCAGTTGAATTGTAAAGTAAACAATGGTTTTTTTGTTTACGTTTCGGGTCGTTCTTATCAGGTACTTAAGTGTCGGGTTTAAGTAGGCTAGTGGTGTAAAAAAATGTATGAAGTGGGTTGTTTTTATGATTGATTATTGATAAGTGGTTTATATTATTGCGTATAAATTATATAGTTTTTGAATTAAAGGCTTTTATTATAATTTATCACATTTTTTTATAAATAAAAGGAGAAAAAATCACGTGACGCGCCTTTAACTTCCAATTAACAAAATTATACTAAGTGAAATGTGCACATTTATACTTTTTCTGATAGCTTATTTATCAACGAACAATTTTATATATTTATTTAAATAGCTTTAATAAATCATTCTAAAGATATATCGTTCGTACCCTTCCCGGCCGACGTCAGACGTCAATTTGACAGATGTTCCTGTGACAGAGATGCCCAAAAAAATGGCGAATCATTTTTGCTTGGACATTTAGGGGATAAAATTATTCCAGTTTTTTTTTCTAGGATGATGTCGGATCTATACTAGAGTGTTCCGGATTTGCTCGAGGGATGATGATTTCGCGTTTAGTGGACCGCCCATGTGGCGTTGGCTTTGTAGACTTAAGTTATTTCCAAAAATTCTTGACGTGTGGAGTAGACGACTCTCGTGACGTCATGTATCACGATTTCCCGCACACTTTGGAAAAACCTTTTACACCAGAACTTAGGATTTTAAAGGCTAACTTTGGGGATGCTGTCCTGCCTGTGGCTGAGCCTCCGCCAGCTGATGTAATTAAAGGTGAAGGCAAATCTGAAACCGAAACTAAAGGAGAGGTTCAGGCTGAAGGCAAGGGTAATTCTAAGGCCAAACATGAAGACGAGGATGGAGCTGGGGCCAAAATTAAAGGCAAGGGTGGGACTGCTACCATTTCTGATGGCGAGGGTGAGGCTAACGATAAAACTGAAGGCCAGATTGAGACTGAGGCCGAACCTGAAAATGAGGGAAATAGTAAGGTGAAAACTAAAGACAAGGATAGGGATGAGGGCAAAATGAAAGGTCAGGGTGAAGCAAACGCCGCATATAAAGATAATATAAAGAGTAAGAATAAGCCTAAAATAAAAGGCAACGATAAGGTAGATGCCCAAATTGTGATAGGGGGTGCGACTGAAGCGAAATCTAAGATACAGGCTGATGCTGAGGCTGAACCTAAAAATGAAGGTAAGGGTCAGGCCAAAACTAAAGGCAATGGTAAAACAGAGGCCAAACCTGAAGGCGGAAGTGAGATAAAGACTAAATTTGAAGATAAAGGTAAAGGTAAGGCCAACACTAAAGGCAGTGGTAAGGCTGAAGCTAAAACTGAAAGCGAGGGTGAAGCTGAGACAGAACCTGGAGACAAGAGTGAGAATGATGGTGCAAAAATTAAAGGTAAGGGGGAGATTGAGTACAAACTTGAAAGTGAGGATGATGATGACGTCAAAATTAAGGAGAATAGTGGAGCTGATTCCAAAACTAAGGACAAGGGTGGAACTAACAAACTTGAAAGTGAGGGTGAGGCCGAGGCTGATTTTGAAAATCAAAGAGAGGTTGATGCCAAACTTGAAAGTGAGGGTAAAACGAATGCCAAAATTGAAGGCAAAGGTGGAGCTAATGCCCATATTAAAGGCAAAGGTGGAACTGGTGCCAAAATTAAAGGCAAAGGTGAGACTAATGCCGAACTTGAAAGTAAGGGTGAGACTGAGGCCGAGCTTGAAAGTGAGAGTGAGGATGATGGCAAAATGAAAGACCACTCTAGTAATAAAATTAAAGGTGAGAGTGGAGCTAATACCGAAATTGAAAGTGTAGATGAAGCCGAACTTGATGGTGAAAGTGAGGGCGAGGCTGATGCCATAATTCAGGACGAAGGTGGAGCTCATATCAAAATTAAGCTTGATAGTGCCATGGTCGCTTTTAATGAAGAAGACGTTGATACCGAACTTGAAAGTAAGGAGGCAAAAGCTAAAATTAAAGGCAAAGGTGCAGCTGATGCCAAAATTATTGGCGAAGGTGGAGCTCATACGAAAATTAAAGACAAAGGTGGAGCTGATGCCAAAAATGAAGGCAAGGGTGAGGCTGAGTACGAACTTGAAAGTGAGGGTGAGGTTGATACCCAAATAAAGGGTGAAGGTGGAGCTAATACCAAAATTAATGGTAAGGGTGGAGCTAAGGCCAAGAAAACAGGCAAGGGTGGAGCTGACACCAAACATGAAAGTGAGGGTAAGGCGAATGCCAAAATTAAAGGCGAGGGTGGAGCTTATCCCAAAATTGAAGGCAAAGGTGAAGCTGAGTACGAACTTGAAAGTGAGGGGGGTGAGGCTGATGCCAAAATTAAGGGCGAAGGTGGAGCTCATACCAAAATTAAGGGCAAGGGTGGAGCTAAGGCCAAGAAAACAGGCAAGGGTGGAGCGGGCACCAAACTTGAAAGTGAGGGTGAGCCCGAGGCCGATTTTGAAAATGAAGAAGAGGTTGATGCCGAACTTGAAAGTGCGGGTGAGACTGAGGCCGCGCTTGAAAGTGAGAGCGAGGATGATGGCAAAATGAAAGACCACTCTAGTAATAAAATTAAAGGTGAGAGTGGAGCTAATACCGAAATTGAAAGTGTAGATGAAGCCGAACTTGATGGCGAGAGTGAGGGCGAGGCTGATGCCATAATTCAGGACGAAGGTGGAGCTCATATCAAAATTAAGCTTGATAGTGCCATGGTCGCTTTTAATGAAGAAGACGTTGATACCGAACTTGAAAGTGAGGAGGCGAAAGCTAAAATTAAAGGCAAAGGTGCAGCTGATGCCAAAATTATTGGCGAAGGTGGAGCTCATACGAAAATTAAAGACAAAGGTGGAGCTGATGCCAAAAATGAAGTCAAGGGTGAGGCTGAGTACGAACTTGAAAGTGAGGGTGAGGCTGATGCCCAAATAAAGGGTGAAGGTGGAGCTAATACCAAAATTAAGGGCAAGGGTGGAGCCAAAGCCAAGAAAACAGGCAAGGGTGGAGCTGACACCAAACATGAAAGTGAGGGTAAGGCGAATGCCAAAATTAAAGGCGAGGGTGGAGCTAATCCCAAAATAGAAGGCAAAGGTGAAGCTGAGTACGAACTTGAAAGTGAGGGTGAGGCTGATGCCAAAATTAAGGGCGAAGGTGAAGCTCATACCAAAATTAAGGGCAAGGGTGGAGTTAAGGCCAAGAAAACAGGCAAGGGTGGAGCGGGCACCAAACTTAAAGGTGAGGGTGAGCCTGAGGCCGATTTTGAAAATGAAGAAGAGGTTGATACCGAACTTGAAAGTGAGGCTGAAGTCGATGCAAAAATTAAAGGCGAGGGTGGAGCTAAGGCTAAGAAAACAGGCAAGGGTGGAGCTGACACCAAACTTGAAAGTGAGGGTGGGGCCGAGGCCAATTTTGAAAATGAAGCAGAGGTTGACGCTGAACATAAAAATGAGGGTAAGGCGAATGCCAAAATTAAAGGCAACGGTGGAGCTAATGCCAAAATTAAAGGCAAAGGTGAAGCTGATGCCAAAATTGAAAGCAAGGGTGAGGCTGACTACGACCTTGAAAGTGAGGGTAAGGCTGATGCCAAAATTAAGGTCGAAGGTGGAGCTCATACCAAAATTAAGGGTAAGGGTGGAGCTAAGGCCAAGAAAACAGGTAAGGGTGGAGCTGACACTAAACATGAAAGTGAGGGTGAGGCTGAGGCCAATTTTGAAAATGAAGGAGAGGTTGATGCCGACCTTGAAAGTGAGGGTGAGGCTCAGGCTGATTTTGAAAATGAAGGAGAGGTTGATGCGGAACTTGAAAAAGAGGGTGAGGAGAATGCCAAAATTAAAGGCAAAGGTGGAGCTAATGCCAAAATTAAGGGCGAGGGTGAGGCTTATGCTGAACTTGAAAGTGAGGGTGTAGTTGATGTCAAAATTAACGGCAAGGGTGGAACTGAAACCAAAATTAAAGGCAAGGGTGGAGCTGATGCCAAATTAGAAGGCGAGGGTGAGGCTAATTACGAACTTGAAAGTGAGGGTGAAGCTGATGCCAAAACTATGGGCGAGGATGAAGCTGATGCCCATATTAAAGGCGAGGGTGGAGCGAAGGCCAAAATTAAAGGCAAGGGTGAAACTGATGTCAAAATTGAAGGCAAGGGTGAAACTGGGTATGATTTTGAAGGTGCAGGTGAGGCTGATGCCGAACTTGAAAGTGAGGGTAATGCTGATGCCAAAATTAAAGATGAGGATGGAGCCAATACCAAAATTAAAGGCGAGGGTGGAGCTGATACCAAAATTAAGGGCAAGGGTGGAACTAATTCCAAAATAGAAGGCGAAGGTGAAGCTGAGGCTGATTTTGAAGGTGCAGGTGAGGCTGATGCGAAAATTAAAGACGAGGATGGAGCTAATACCAAAATTAAAGACGAGGGGGAAGCTAATCTCAAAATTAAAGGCGAGGGTGAAGCTGATGCCATAATTGAAAGCAAGGGTGAGGCTGAGTACGAACTTGAAAGTGAGGGTGACACTGATGCCAAAATTAAGGGCAAAGGTGGAGTTAATTCCAAAATTAAAGGCAAGGTTGAACTTGATGCCAAAATAGAGGGCGAGGGTGAAGCTGAAGCTGATTTTGAAGGTGCAGGTGAGGCGGATGCCGAACTTGAAAGTGAGGGTGAGGCTGATGCCAAAATTAAAGATGAGAATGGATCCAATATCAAAATTAAAGGCGAGGGTGGAGCTGATGCCAAAATTGAAGGCAAGGGTGAGGCTGATGCCAAAATTGAAAGCAAGGGTGAGGCTGAGTACGAACTTGAAAGTGAGGGTGTGGCTGATGCCAAAATTTTGGGCGAAAGTGGAGCTAATACGAAAATTAAAGACAAAGATGAAGCTGATGCCAAAATTGAAGGCAAGGGTAAGGCTGAGTACGAACTTGAAAGTGAGGATGACACTGATGCCAAAATTAAAGACAAAGGTGAAGCTGATGCCAAAATTGAAGGCAAGGGTGAGGCTGAGTACGAACTTGAAAGTGAGGGTGAGGCTGATGCCCAAATTAAGGGCGAAGGTGGAGGTCATACCAAAATTAAGGGCAAGGGTGGAGCTAAGGCTAAGAAAACAGGCAAAGGTGCAGCTGACACAAAACTTGTAATTGAGGGTGAGGCCGAGGCAGATTTTGTAAATGAGGTAGAGGTTGATGCCGAACTTGAAAGTGAGGGTAAGGCGAATGCCAAAATTAAAGGCGAGGGTGAAGCTGATGCCAAAATTGAAGGCAAGGGTGAGGCTGAGTACGAACTTGAAAGTGAGGGTGACACTGATGCAAAAATTAAAGGTAATGGTGGAGCTAATGTCAAAATTGAAGGCAAGGGTGAGGCTGAGTACGAACTTGAAAGTGATGCCAAAATTAAGGGCGAAGGTGGAACTCATACCAAAATTAAGGGCAAGGGTGGAGCTAAGGCTAAGAAAACAGGCAAGGGTGGAGATGACACCAAACATGAAAGTGAGGGTGAGGCCGAGGACGGTTTTGAAAATGAAGGAGAGGTTGATGCCGAACTTGAAAAAGAGGGTGAGGCGAATGCCAAAATTAAAGGCAAAGGTGGAGCTAATGCCAAAATTAAGGGCGAGGGTGAGGCTGATGCTGAACTTGAAAGTGAGGGTAAAGTTGATGTCATAATTCAAGGCGAGGATGGAACTGAAACCAAAATTAAAGGCAAGGGTGGAGCTGATGCCAAATTAGAAGGCAAGGGTGAGGCTAATTACGAACTTGAAAGTGAGGGTGAAGCTGATGCCAAAACTATGGGCGAGGATGAAGCTGATGCCCAAATTAAAGGCGAGGGTGGAGCTAATGCCAAAATTGAAGACAAGAGTGAGGCTGACGCTGAACTTGAAAGTGAGGGTGAAGTCGATGCCAAAATTAAAGTAGAGGGTGGAGGTTTTACCAAAATCAAGGGCAAAGGTGGAGCTAATTCCAAAATCAAAGGCAAGGGTGAGTTTGATGCCAAAATAGAAGTCAAGGGTGAAGCTAAGGCTGATTTTGATGGTGCAGGTGAGACTGATGCCAAACTTGAAAGTGAGGGTGAGGCCGATGCCAAAATTAAAGATGAGGACGGAGCCAATACCAAAATTAAAGGCGAGGGTGGAGCTAACACCAAAATTGAAGACAAGAGTGAGGCTGACGCTGAACTTGAAAGTGAGGGTGAAGTCGATGCCAAAATTAAAGGCGAGGGTGGAGATTATACCAAAATTAAGGGCAAAGGTGGAGCTAATTCCAAAATTAAAGGCAAGGGTGAACTTTATGTCAAAATAGAGGGCGCAGGTGAAGCTGAGGCTGATTTTGAAGGTGCAGGTGAGACTGATGCCAAACTTGAAAGTGAGGGTGAGGCTGATACCAAAATTAAAAACGAGGGTGGAGCCAATACCAAAATTAAAGGTGAGGGTAAAGCTGATGCCAAAACGGAAGTCAAGGGTGAGGCTGAGGCTGACTTTGAAGGTGCAGGTGAGGCTGATGCCGAACTTGAAAGTGAGGGTGAAGCTGATGCCAAAATTGCAGGCAAGGGTGAAACTGAGTCTGATTTTGAAGGTGCAGGTGAGGCTTATGCCGAACTAGAAATTGAGGGTAATGCTGAATCCAAAATTAAAGATGAGGATGGAGCCAATACCAAAATTAAAGGCGAGGGTGGAGCTGATACCAAAATTAAGGGTAAGGGTGGAATTAATTCCAAAATGAAAGGCAAGGGCAAAATTGATGCCAAAATAGAAGGCGAAGGTGAAGCTGAGGCTGATTTTGAAGGTGCAGGTGAGGCTGATGCGAAAATTAAAGACGAGGATTTAGCTAATACCAAAATTAAAGACGAGGGGAAAGCTAATGCCAAAATTGAAGACAACGGTGAAGCTGATGCTGAACTTGAAAGTGAGGGTGAAGTCGATGTCAAAATTAAAGGCAAAGGTGAAGCTAATTCCAAAATTAAAGGCAAGGGTGAACTTGATGTCAAAATAGAAGGCAAGGGTGAAGCTGAGGCTGATTTTGAAGGTGCAGGTGAGGCTGATGCCGCTCTTGAAAGTGAGGGTGAGGCTGATGTCAAAATTAAAGATGAGGGTGGACCCAATACCAAAATTAAAGGCGAGGGTGGAGCTAATGCCAAAATTGAAGGCAAAGGTGAGGCTGATGGAGACCTTGAAAGTGAGGGTGAGGTTGATGCCAAAATTAAAGGAGAGGGTGCAGATAGCAAAATTAAAGGTATAGGTGGACCTAATGCCAAAATTAAAGGCAATGGTAAAACTGATGCTAAATTTGAAGGCAAAGGTGAGGCTGAAGCTGAACTTGATGGTGAAGGTGAGGCTGATACCGAAAATAAAAATGAGGGTGAAGCTAATGGCAAAATTGAAGCTGTGGGTGGCACTGAGGCTGAATTTGAAGGTGAGGGTGAAGCAGAGGCAGAAACTGAAGCGGAAACTGAAACGGAAACTACAACAACTACAACAGCTACAACAACTACAAAATCTACAAAATCTACAAAAGCTACAAAAACTACAAAAGCTACAACTAGAACGATTAAGAGCACAAAAAAATATGTCAGCCCAAAATTTAAGTGGTGGCATTTCCCTGTGTCGCTGTAAGAAACTTATTATTCATTTTTTTATTTGTTAATTTATTTATAATGCAAATAATATTACCGTATTTTATCTTTTACAGAATTCCTGTTGCTGGGCCGTTTATATTAGCAGCGATTCATTCTAACTACCGCTAATAGTGAAGACTGGAGTAAACCCAAAAAACTGTGTTACTGAAGACATTTTTTTTAACTTAATTGAGTATTTATCTTACAAAAACTTTGATACAAGTGTGGTCATTCCCTAAATGTTTGGGATACACTACACAAATTAAATTAGTTCAAATAATTATTTTTATCGTATAGCTAAAGTAATAAACACTTCCAACTAAGTCAGTTAATATTTTATAGTATTTTTTTAGAGTTTAATTACTGGCAACATCGATTTTGCCGGAAATGTATTTCATTGGGACGCATTTGACATATTGACTAGGACCGCGCCATCCCTTCCAAATAAAAAGTAAATCATGACTGCAAAGCGTGAAAAGAGAAAAAACTCGTGCGGCCTTTGTGCAGGTGGTCAATTTTGTGAAGTTATGGCGCAGTCCTACTCTATGCGTCTATATTTAACACTGCATGTCACCTCACTGACTTTAGTTTCAACATAAAAAAAATTGCATTACACTGTTATTTCAGCGTTTAAATTCAAATTCAAATTCAAAAAGCCTTTATTTCACTGACCAAAATTATTACAGTTACAGTTTATAGCATCTAAAATTAAGTTATATAAAGTTAAACAAAAAATGTAAATAAATAAATACTAGTTTATATTAATATGCTAAGTTTAATTTAGCAACCAGTTGGTCAGGCTGTCTGTCAACATAGGCCTCCCCTAGTTTTTTATTTCTTTTGAATACTGGTCCTTTATTGATACTATCTGTCCCAGATATATGTACTCGTCAACATACTCGATGCTCTGCTGTCCTATTTCTATATTTTCTTTAAATGTATTTGTCATTATTTTTGTTTTTGTTAGGTTCATTGATAGTCCAGCTTCCCAGCTTCCATTGTCTAGTTCTTGTAACATAGTTTGTAAGATGTCTGGTTTATTTGCGAATATTACTATGTCGTCAGCAAATCTTAAATGGGTTAATTTTTCTCCGTTCACATTTATACCGTAATCTTTCCAGTCTATACTTCTAAAGATATTTTCTAGCACAGCTGTAAAAATTTTTGGGGACAGCGGATCTCCCTGCTTGACGCCCTTCTGTATATGAAATTCTTCGCTCTGTTTTTCGAGCTGTACTGTTGCTGTGGAATTTTTGTAAATTTCTTTTATGATTCTTATGTATTTGTTTTCTACACCCTGATTTTTAAGGCTCGCCCAGATATAATTATGTCTCAACGAATCGAAAGCTTTATTGTAGTCAACAAAGGCCATATAATAGCTTTGACCGTATTCGTTAAGCTTTTCAGTTATCTGTTTTACTACGTGTATATGGTCAATGGTAGAATAATCGGCGCGAAACCCTGCCTGTTCTCTTGGTTGATTTTCTTCTAAACGTTTTGACATTCGTGCAAGAATTATCTTAGAAAACACCTTGTAAAGATTTGACATAAGACTTATGGGTCTGTAATTATTTATTTCGTTTTTGTCTCCCTTTTTATGTACCAAGATTATAGTGGATTTTGTCCATTGAGTTGGTATTTGTTCGCTTTTCAATAGCTCGTTAAATAGAGACGTTATAGGTGTGGATATTGCAGATACGGTGCTCTTTAGTAACTCATTTGCGATTTTATCGTCACCAGGTGCCTTACCGTCTTTTTGCGTTTTTATAGCTGCAATAATTTCGCTTTCTAATATGCTCGGTACTTGTTCTTCATCAGTGTAAATATATGTCACTGGTGCTATTGTTTTGTCTGTCTCTGAATATAGTGTTTTATAGAACCTAGTCGCTGCTTTAATTATTGAAGACCTTTTTGTTGTAACTTCATAATGTTTATCCTTTCTTCTGGTTTTTACGTTTGGTATCCATTGTGTGTATTCTTTAAGCTGTTTAAGACCCTTTTTAATGCCGCCTGTTTTTTCTATTTGTTCTTTCAGTACTTTCAGTCTTTCTGTCTCTCTGTGTTTTCGAATAGTTGTTTGAATTTCTTTACTAATGTTTGATATGTTCTGGCGGTTTTCTTTTCGATTTTGTAACAATGTATTTCTCTTGTGCATTAATTGTAACGCTTCTTCTCCCAATTTGTGTTTCTTGTCTTTTCTTGTACGTACGCAGTTTACCTTCTTTAATGTTTCTTCCAAAAAATTGTATTTTTCTTGGGATGTTTTATATATTTCTATTTGTTTCAAATCACTTGCTAATTCATTCAGAACATTTAGTGGGATAAGTGTAGTTGTAGTCATACTTTTTGATGATGTGTTAATATGTTTTCTAGATTTGATATTTGTACAACGTATGACTCCTCTTACCATTCTATGGTCTGTGTTAAAATTCATCTTATTTACTAAAGAATTTTTTGCGACGTTGACGTCGCAAAAAATTCTGATATCTCTTGCAAGAATAAAGTCAATCTCATTTCTTTCTCTGCCGTTTGGCGATAACCATGTCCATTTTCTTGTCTTTGCTTTTTTAAAAACAAAATTACACCGACTAAATTACAAAATTACAAATTACAGGTATATTATGTGTCGATGAAGACATTGATTCTTGTATACAATCAGGAGTTCTTGCGATGCCAAAATCAAGAACAATAGAAAGGGTTGGAGGAGGCTTATATCCAATAAATAATTAATCACTGATTAATCTAAGAAAAATTATTATTTTTTATTATGTTATTATTGTATTGTAGAAAGTAAAGGCTTTATTTTTATTATTCTTCCTTTTTTTGAAGGATATTTTGGTACTTGGCAAATGGTCTTAAGTCTAACATGTCACGTTATCATAATAGTCTCTTAACTCTCATCAGAGACTAGCTAACTACGCAGGAGATATTATAGTGCACAAAATATATACTCAGACACAAGTGCACTCTTTATTAAGGAATAAATCAGATTTCCGTCCCATCGGACTATGAGAGTAGGGACTCTCATACTCCGATGGGACGGAAATCTGACACGACCGTAGAGAGATTGGACGCAGGACCAACGGCCCAACGTGGTCTCCGAAGCACGGAGGGGTATGACAATGTTCGAATACTTTTACCCATCTATGGACCGGACCGACAGTGGTAACGTTGCTTAACCTCGCCGATATCTTGATCTGCTCGGTCGCCACTGAGTCGTGTAAATAGAGTATGTGGATGATAATTTTGATTATGTGAAGAAATTACGGCTGATGCGGCAGGTGTTAAGAATTGTGGCTTTCTACAGCAAACGTGTTGACTGGGTGGGTATTTAAATAATGTCGAGATTTTGGGCAAGTTTATTGTATTGTATTGTATCTGAAAATTTACTAATTGCTGATATTAAATAATTTAGATTAGAAGCATTAGAGAGTAAAGTGGAAGACCCAACCAGTCTAGATCAAAATTTTTCCATCTCTGACTCTGAACATGTGAAAATTTTATGCAGTGAGTTTATTGCAGCAGTGAACATCTGTGCTGAATCCAGCTTTCCTCTTAAAAATAGCGCCAGAGGGAAAATTCCATCTCCTCCTTGGTGGGATAGGGAATGCACTAGTGCTATAAAGAAACGAAAGGAAGCCGAAAAAGGTATAACTCTGAAATGACTACCCAGAATCTGGCACTCTACAAACAAATCTGTGCAAAATCCAGACGATTGCTAAGGCGCAAGAAGCGCACAGGATGGGTTAACTTTTGTTCGTCCTTGTCACCTTCAACCCCATCATCGATTGTCTGGAAAAATATAAAAAGATTTAGATCTGGCTGTAGTCCATCAGTGTCCTCTCCCATCATGCGAGAAACAGCAGAATTGTTTTATAACAAAATCGCTCCACCATATGCACCAACATCTGCAGAATGTCTCCTTCCTTCTATGATCTTCCCAGAGGACCCACAAGACCTTCCATTTTCTATGGAAGAACTGAATATGGTTCTCACTTCAGTTAAGGACTCCGCTCCAGGTATCGACGGGATACCATACTCTTTCATGGCCCACATGGGCCTTAGGGCTAAAAAATATTTCCTAGATATATTAAATTACTGTTACTTTAATGGGTGGGTAACTGACCTATGGAAAATTCAGATCATTATCCCTATACTAAAACCTGGCAAACATGCTGATGACCCTAACAGTTTTAGGCCAATTGCCCTGTCATCGGTCTTGCTCAAGTTGTTTGAACATCTTATCAAAATGCGACTTGAATGGATAGTGTAATCAAGAGATCTCTTGCCAAACTCCCAGTATGGTTTCAGTTTTATGCAGAAAGACAGGGGAGCCCCTGTCTTTCTGCACAAAATACGGGTTAGGGATTCATCCTTATGCGAGTGCGGTCTCGATGAGGGCTCCTTAGAACACATCTTCTTTAGCTGTCCTAGAAATAACTTATCTGCCGACTTATACAGGCAACTCTTAAAACTAAATATCCTTGTCCCAATCAATTTTCCTTCTCTCCTTACTCACTCTTCCCCAAAAATCTTCGAGATATTGATGACTTTTATCCGGGAGAATAATATTCGATTGTGACCTGTTCATCTGTATTATAAATTTTTGGTGTGGTATATTTATGTAAATAATAATAGGACTTCATGTTTATGTATTTATTTATCTATTTGTGTTTTGTTTCAGTTTTTAACCCAGACACCAAACATCACATCCAGTCTACTGTAAAATCTGAAATTTCCCTTCGCTAAGTACTTTTTTTATTTCTCTAACACATGGGATTTCCTAGCACTTTTGACATTGGCAGAATTGTCAAAATCGGCATTGCTTGCCATTTGTAAAAAAAAAAGTAAAAAAAATGTTATTGAGGGTTATCCAGAAATAGACATACACCATCGCGGACTTTTTTGGAGATCTTTCTAAGGTGTTTTATCGCATATTATTTTGATCTATCTTGTAGGGTTTAGCCAGGGTTTGCAATGTAAGGGGTGCTTAGTGCCGGAATACCTCCTCGTGGTGCACCCTGGGCAACGGACGGTGATCACTTTTTGATCGCCGGACGGCTAATGTTCTGGCAAAGAGAGGGGCCCGTATTCGGGCCACTCGGGGCGTTCTCCCTGTGCCCCCTCTTGTTTTATTTTGTTTTATATTGTTTTACTTTTGTTTTATTTTGGTTTATTTCTTTTGTTGCAATAGTTATTTTTACACTTTACTTTTACACCTTTTATTTTGATTTATTTCTTCTTTTATTTTTTACATTTTACTTTTGTTTTGTTTTTATTTTGTTTCCTGCTGGGGGGGAAACAGTGGAGTAATGTGGCGGGCTCGGCGTGCTATTGCTTTTGCTTTGCCGCCGGGCAAACAGGGGAGGTTTTGGTCCATCCCTGGGCCTTTCTGAAGAAGGGCGAGGGGCGGCGGGTTCGCTGCATATTTATAGATAGCGGACACGGTCTGATACAGACCACCGACCGGCCCGACCCGTAACCCTGAATTGACAGGAACGGGGGCTCCAGACGGAGGTCTATAAACTTAAAATAATGTCGGTGGTTAATGCGAGTAAAACTACCCAAGAGGGTCCCGAGCGCACTTCGCTCGGGGAATCCCTTGCGGAGCCAGTCGGCTCCGTCAGTCCCGCGTACTCTGGGGGGGACACCCAGCGACTCATCCGCCCTGTGCCGAGCGGTAAATCCGGCACCGAGAAAAGCGCGAAGGTCGCGCTTCGTACATCGAACCGCATCTCTGCGGTCTCCAAGAAGGGTCGTAAGACCGCGAGGGGAGCTAAGGCGAGTGGGGGCCCGTCCCCGTTGCCGCCTAAGGTTCCACGGAAGGGGTCTCTGACCGTTTCTGAGTCCTCCATTACGGACGTGGACGTAATGGAGGATGCCGAAGTCCACGACGAGGGTGTAGTGTGTGGCGAGCGGCCAGGTAGGCTCTGGGCTTCCCAGAAGCGTAACCGAAGCTGCTCACCGCAACGGGATATGGCGGGGGTCTCCCAGACCCCTAGCAAGATTCCGACCGCCCGCAGAGGAGGAATGTGCGGATCAGTGTTCTCCAGCAGGGAGAAGTACCTGCGCACGCGCACGGAGGGAGAGCGCAACGCCGAAGATCGGGTGGCGCAGCTCCTTGCCGAGGACCAACGGTCGGGGGGGGGACCTTCAATCCCCTCCTACTACGATGGAACTCAAGGCGAGTGCCGGAGATGCTGTGGCTGCTATTTATGAGGAAGCCACAAAATCTACTAACCTCAAGGGCCCCTTTGTGCGCGGCCTTAAAGAGGCAGGTGCCAAGCTGCTGGTGGTGGTGGACGACCTGGCTGGTCGATCGAAAGCCACCAACAGAGAGTTGCAGCAAAGGTGGGGGACTGGGCAGCCTAGGGTGGCAGAGACGCTACGGGGGCTTACCTCCACAAAATGCGCAGAATTGCGCATTTCGGGCCTGGATGATTCGATCACGACCGAATTTATCCGAGAGGCCATCGAGACAAGAACTCAATGTGCCTCCGGATCCGTGAAGGTCAGCGCCATCCGTCCCGGTCCCGGTGGAGTAGGTGCAGCTTGGGTTCGCTGCCCCGTCGCTTCAGCCAAAGCCCTGGCCGAAGCAGGCCGGCTTCTCGTGGGCTTCTCCTTCGCTAGGATCACCGTCCTGGAGGAGAGGCCTTCGAGGTGCTTTAAGTGTATGGCCACGGGACACTTGCGACCCAGGTGCACCAGCGGTTTTGACTGCAGCACAATGTGCCATCGCTGCGGTCAACCGGGACATAGGGTGGCGGAATGTTCTGCCACCCCCCACTGCCCCATGTGTGCGGCGGGCAATCTGCTCGCCAATCATATGATGGGGCGGAAGGGTTGTAAGCCCCCCAAGGCTTCCAAGCCACTCCCGGGCAGCAGCCAATCGACCCAGGCTGCCCCTGGAGCTCACCCGCCCACTGAGGTGTAGGGGATGGATGTAGTGCCGCACTCCTAAATGGACAGTGGTAACTCTTCCTCCAGACGAACCTCAACCACTCTGCCGCTGCCCAGGACCTTCTCCGCCGCGGAGCCCTACTTTGTTCCTCCCCGCCCAAATTGGGCGATTGACCGGGACGGCTCCGTGGCAATCGTCAGCTCTGCTGCGCTTCATTCCCTGCCCTTGTCGATTAAAGACAAGGGATATGTTGCTGCCGACTGGGGGGGGGTCACGCTCTACGGAGTATACTTCTCCCTAAACCGAAGTTTTGCCGATTTCGGCAAAACTAACTAAACGGCGGTTGGCACCTCGCCACGTGCTGGTGCTGGGGGACTTCAACACCAAATCTACGGCGTGGGGATCACCCAGCACGGACGTCCGTGGTTCGGCGGTTGAGGAGTGGGCGGCGTCGATGGGTCTCTGTCTCCTAAACAGAGGCGCCACCGACACTTGCGTTCGGCGGCAGGGGGGGTCGATAGTGGACCTTTCGTTCGCTACCCCTGCCGTCGAAGCGCGAGTAAGGAACTGGGTCGTCCTGGATGAGGTTGAGACGCTCTCGGATCACCGATATATCCGATTGGAGCTCTCCCGGTCTTCCAGGATCCAGGACCCAGGTAGGGGTCACACGGCGCGCAGAACGCCTCGGTTTCCGCGGTGGGCTGTGGGTGCGTTGGACAGGGACCTGCTGGAAGAGGCGGCCATCGTGGCATCATGGTCGTCTCCGCCTTCTACCGAGGAGGTGGACGTCATGGCTGGCCGCATTCGCGATGCGTTTACGCAGATCTGCGATGCGGCCATGCCCCGCTCACGACGTCGCCCCCAGAGGAAGAGGATGTATTGGTGGTCCCAGGAGCTTGCCTCCCTCCGCGCCGCTTGCATCAGTGCGCGGAGGTCCTATACCCGCAGCCGGACTCGTCATCGCGATATCCAGGAGGAGAGCCAGCTTTATGAGGCGTATCGCCAGGCGAGGGACGCCTTTAAGCTGGCTATCTGTCGCGCCAAGGAGAGGGCGAGAGAGGAGATGCTGGAGGGTCTCGACCGTGACCCCTGTGGTTGCCCATATCGAGCGGCGCTGAACAAGCTCCGCTCGGCGCCCCCCCCCCCCTTACCGAGGCTCTCCAGCCCAGCCTCCTTGCGGACGTGGTCGAAGGCTTATTCCCGCTGCAGGCAGAGCACACGCCCCCGGCGATGGTCTCCGAGGATGAGACTGATGACCGGGAGGCCGACACAACTGTGCCGCCTGTCAACGAAGCGGAGGTGGGCGCGGCTGTTCTTCGAATGCGTTCGAAGAACACCACCCCCGGGCCGGATGGGATTCCCGCCCGGGTATTAGCCCAGACCCTCGACCACATGGGGGACCGCCTCAGGGGACTATTCGACGTGTGCCTGGCGTCCGGACGGTTCCCTGACTGCTGGAAGGCAGGGAAGCTGGTGCTCCTTCCGAAGCTGGGACGGCCTCCCGACTCAATTGCGGCCTACAGGCCTATCGTGTTGCTGGACGAGGCGGGGAAGTTGCTGGAGAGGATTCTCGTTACCCGCATCGTTCGGCATTTGAACGAGGTCGGCCCCGATCTGTCGGACGCTCAGTACGGCTTTCGTGCTGGGCGCTTGACCGTTGGGGCCATTCTGCGCCTGAAGGCCGCATCGGAGGAGGCCGTCGCCGGTGGAGGAGTGATGTTGGCGATATCTCTCGATATCGCCAACGCCTTCGGGTCTTTGCCATTCAGCTGCATCAGAGAGGCGCTCCGGTATCATGGAGTGCCCGCGTACCTGAGGCAGCTAGTGGCAGACCTCGAAGGCAGGAGGATCCTGTACGAGGACCGAGAGGGTGAGGTAATCCGCAGGGACATCTCGTGCGGTGTTCCACAGGGCTCAGGGGCAGGGGCAGGGAGAGACTTCTTGTCTCATCCTTTTCTGACGATGCAATAAATTAACGTTTGGAGGAGTTACTTCCTGGTCAATACTTTCAGATTGTATTGAATTAGACAGTGATTCCTCCATATATGTACAAGATAAATATTAATTTAGATAAGATAAGCGCAGAAGTGCTCCAAGTTTCCATTTTTTTTTTTATATTTATTTTGAGAGTAAATTAATTATTGTTGATAAACTTTCGCGATTTGTACACATTATTAAAATATATATATTACGGGTCTTACTCTTCCCGTGACCACGGCCGTTGCAATACGGTCGAAACGTTGTCTGTGCTCTTATTCGTTTCCCTGGTTCCGTACGTAAGTCATTGGTTTCCAACCGCATGGTTTAATGCAGTTCTTTGCATATTTTCCGAATCTTTCGTGGTAGTAACAAAATCGATTTGCTCCTCTATAGTTTGTTCTCGGCCTCATAATCGGGAATTGTTGACGTTTCTTGAAATGATTGTGCGTGTTGGGTCGATAGCCATATTGACCTTGCTGAAATGCGTCAATATCTATCTGTAATTTTGCTAGCTGGGCTAAAATGCATGCTGTATTGTTGTCGTTTGAAGTGTCGTTGCTAACAGCTGATATTTCGGTTACTTTTGAATTCATTATTATTTTGTCTGCAATTTGGCTCAGTTTGTCAATTTCCATGTCTTCCGTAACTGCTAGAACCGTAGTAACTGATGTTGGTAAAAGCCTGAACCATAGTAGTTTAATTGTTTCGTCACTGATTTTTCCTCTCCCGAGGACTCGCATTTGACGTAATAACTGCGAAGGTTTTTGATCACCGAGTTCTGTCTCTGATATTAATTTTTGAAACTGTCGCTGTTCTGTTTCTTCGTAACAATCAATTAAACGTTCCTTGATGTTTTTGTATTTATCTGTAGTCGGTGGTGAAGTGATTAGGTCACTAACTTGTAGTATTTCTTCCTTGGATAACTTTGCTATTACTGTACAGTATTTGTATTCGTCTCCTTGCTTCTGTGGTGCTAATATGGCTTCTAGTTGCGTGAACCATAATCTTGGTTGGTCTTTCCAAAATTCCGGAATGCGGGATAAAACCGAGGTGCCAGCAGCTACTTCAAGTGTTCCTTGCTGATTTATGTTCGCCTTGCACGGTGATTGTGCCATGTTTCTTGCTGCGTATTCGTTCGTCGGGGTCACCAATTTGCCAAACTTCTTGGCAGTATATGATTAGGTATAAATGAGACAAAAGATGTAGTATAGTCTGGTTATAATTATCCAAAGGTGCATCTTATATACTAACGACTTCGTGTTGATAACAGATAGTAGAAACATTTAATAGATACTGAACGTGCGATAAGGAACATAAGATTGTGATGTAGATTGTAGATACAGCACAAAGATATTGTACTGTAACATCGGGCAATAAACAAGGTATTTTACCTTAAATTATTCACGCGATTAAGACCCGTAATATATATATTTTAATAAATTAATTATTACTAAATGTTTTTTTTTTAAGTTGTTGCAAAACTCTAATAACCAGCTCACGGTTGCGCGTTACCTTAACGTTCCCAAATGTTTGACGTACTCACGTTTAGGGCCGTAGACAATTAGCGTAGCAAGCGTAGCTAGGTTCTCCGTAGCAGACGTGGTTCGATGGAGGGGTGCGCGCGTAGCCGCTCGTTGCGTAGCGTAGCTCTATTTCGATGCCGACGTCACTGCTTCTATATCCGGTGACGCCTCGGTCGAACGACGTGGAGGGATCGAGTTCAAATCCCGGCGGCACATACAATACATGGCTGTTGAACCGTAACTAATTTTTAGATGGTCGCCAACGATTTTTACTAACTTAAGAAAAAAATTACTTTCTGGATTATCAGGTACACACAAGTCACACATCGAATCATATGTTGTTGCTCCCACTAAGGTCACTAGCGTTGCCACTTTTTACTAGAAGAGTCGATCTTCCCGATAGGTATTTTGATTGTTTGAAAGTGTACTACTAAATCTAACGCAAAATTTGGAAAAAATCTAGTCGCCAGCTGTATATATCGTATTTAATTACGGGAGCGAGCAGTAAAACACCGAGTTTAAGACAAGATTGATTTATTGTGTTACCCGCATTAATAAAACAATTATTATATTACAAGTACCCCATAGATAAATAACTAAATCCAATAGATATACGTGTTCTAATCAAGTCAAGGCTTCGTCGCATCGATGCAAAACTGTTAGCCTGTGCGTTTGCTATAGAATATAATATACCATGTGAGTTACGAATTAATATTTCCAATTCCCTTTCAACGAAACTGTTATACTGTATACATTAACTCATCTGTCAACAACCGCATGCGCATCGCAGCTGACAGGGAAAGATGGCGTCGCATTGTGAAACGTTACAGTTGCCCAAAACCTGACTGCTACATGTTGACCGCGACCGCTCTGCCAAGAGTGAATCGACAAAAAAAATCTGCAAAAGTAGAGTCTAGCTTGAGAACAACTTGATGTTGGATTCAACTCAGGAAATTGATGTACTATTTCTGATTGGTTTGAATTGAAAATCCGATAATGTTTGCAATTACACTAAAAAAATTAAATACATAAAAGCCAATCGTAGATATCCCGCAATAAATTTTATTTCAAGACATTATCTCAAGTACGCCCGTCACATTATGAGTTTACTAGTTGACCCGCGCAACTTGGGTTTTTGCAATATTTTTCATTGATGATCCGCTCCTATTGGTCGTATCTAACAGCCATAGCCTTCCTCGATGGGTTATCTAATACTAAAATATTTTTTTCAATTCGAACAAATAGTTACTGAGATTATCGCGTTCAACCAAATAAACAACAAAACAAACTCTTCCGCTTTCCATTATTCGTTTGTATTTTACAAACATGTTTATGCGAATTTGTCAAAGCAAGCACGACGGCCATTTCTCTCACTTATTTTTACTGTATCAAGATGGCTGTAACATTGAACGTATTCTTGTCGTAGACGTTATTTATCTTTACCTTTGTTAAAATACCGAAAATTCGTAAACTTTGAATAAGTTGACTTTTAAAATAAGGGTGTCGTTTAAAAATAAAATACTTTAAGAATACGTAAATAATCAATTTTAAGAATGATGTAAACCTGAGTATCACACATAAAGTTGAAAATGAAAATTACTCGAAGTACGAGTAGATACTGTATTATTTACTAAATAATACAGTACCTACTAATACGAGTAGGTACTGTATTATTTACTAAATAATACAGTACCTACTCGTTTATTTTTATTTTATTTTATTTTATTTTATTTTTATTTATTTTTATTTTATATACAGTACTGTGGCAGGTGCGTCGGAAACTCGACCGGCCACTCGCATAAAGCCTCATTAATTGTGAACTGTTTGTCTTGACGTTCCAAAACTATGAAATAATGACGAAGAAGAAGATCAAAAAACAATTGAGAGAATTGGACCAAGCGTCAAGACGAATGGTCAAGGAAAAGAATTAATATGTAAAGAAATCATATTACAAGTTATTCAATATATAATATCGTTCTGGGCTTAAGAAGGTGTTTGATTCCTCATCCTCGAGAGCAATAATCCCGGCTGCGCACCCCAAAGCCAGCAAGAGGTTCACGTCACATGGTGGAGGCGCCGAACTCTTCAGAGGAAGTCATTTAAAGAGCTAAGTCGTATTTCTATGTAAAGTTAATTAAAAATGAGTGCATTCACGGGATTGTATGAGTCCGTAGATGATTTTGTCAACCAATTCCAGATCATCTGTGTGATTAATAAAATCACTTCGGATGAAGAAAAAAAATTATTTGTGGCGGCGTATCTGGCTGGACCAGCGCTACACCTATACAAAGCAATCATAGAAGATTGTGATAGCTTCGAGAGCTTCATCACTGCATTAAAAGCAGAATTCCCAAACCGTACTAATTATACGGAAAAATTCTATGAAAGGATACAGGCGCCAGAGGAGAATATTGTTTCATTTTACTACGAGCTTTCAAATATAGCCAAAAAGGGAAAAATTGACGACAATACGTTCGTAAGGAGCTTTCCAAAGAAATGTAATAGTTTCTACAAATCAAAGCTCGCTGCAGTTGTATGTGCTGATAAAAATATATTAAAGGCCACAGTTTTACAATTACAATCAGTATATGATAAAGAAATTGAAAGGGAAGTCAATCTTAAGGTTAAGGTTGAGAATGCGGTAGCAGTGAGGTCTGGGCAGCAAGGAGACTCCAACAGACCGACCAATAGTCCATTTCGGAGCAATCAATCGACTCCGTATAGTAAATACCGATCCCCGGTGTCTCGGGTTCCACCCAATGATTCACCAAGCGGTTCGTTAACACCAAGGCGGGAGTCAAATCCCCGCCAGTACTTTTTAAGGAGCAGAGAACCTCTGCCGATGCCGGTTCAATCAGCTGGTGATGCAGCGTCGTCGACAACGAGAGTAGGCGAGCATCACGTCGCAGCAATGAGTACGCAGCGGCGCTCAAACATAGAAGACGTCAAGAAGAATAATTATGGTCAGTCCGAACCAGTCATTTTAGTAGAATTAAGTTCAGGTGCTATTCCTGCTTTATTAGATAGTGGGGCTTCAGTGTCCTTGCTATCGAAGAAAGTAGCGTTAATGAACAAAGTAACCTTAGATATATGTGATAATAATTTAAAAACGGCCGATGGTAAGATTATACCAGTCGCAGGCAAAACATATATCAACGTTATAATTAATAATGTGGTGTATAACACACTTTTTTATGTGGTAATAGATGTCAGTTGGCCAGTGATTTTGGGTCAAGATTTCTTAATCAAAAATGGGGCATCCCTAGATTTTGTGAATAATAAAATAACATTGAGAAACTACAATGAAATATGTTTTGTTGCTAGACCAGGCAAAGTTTCTGTTATCGATACACAGGAAATAATGTCTGTTAATATTTTTAAACATAATCATTTATTTGTTAGTAATATTTGTGAGTCAAATAAGAATGACACTTGTATTCTTCCTGATTTAAATGTGTCAAAAGATAAAATGAATATTAATAAAAATCTGAGTACAGGTGATAATAATAAATTACATGACTTAGTGGAAGAATACAAGCCACAATTCTCATTTGGTAAGGTTAGGCCAGGTGGGTGCCAAAATAACCCAATTAAAATAAAAACTTCGAACGAGGTTCCGGGGAAAAAACCTTCATATCGGGTCTCACTTAAACAGAGTGAGATCAGTCGTCAACAAGTGAGTGAGTTAGTGAATGTTGGTAGCATTCGTCCTTCCTGTAATGATAGTTCCTCTTCAGTAGTTGTAGAACAGGATTCGGATTCGGATGCGGAGTTCGTGAGTCGAAATCCGTTAATAAGTCAAGATGATCACGTAGTCACTGACGGGTTACAAATATTTAGGATGAGATGTACAGAGAATAATGAGCAAATCTGCAAATTAGAAATAGACCCAGTAATAAGGGCTCAAATAAACGATAATTTTTGTTCATCTTTAAGAAATAAAATCATAGATGAAAACTTACAAAGATATAAAGGATTCTTTATACACAACGGCATGTTATATAAATTAAATACAAAAAATAATGTTATTAAAAGATTGCTGGTAGTTCCGGATGAACTGTTTCCAGTAATTATGCGTGAGATTCATGATGATCCATTATATGGAGGTCATTTAGGTTTGATGAAGACAGTAGAAAAATTTAATTCAAGATTCTGCTGTCCAAAGTCATATAAGAAAATAGAGAATTATATCAAAGCATGTAAAGTATGTCAAGAAGTGCGGGCGTCAAATAGGGTGGTGCCGTTGCAACCGATTGTTACAAACACGTTATTTGAAAAGGTAGAAGTGGATACAATAGGCCCGTTAAATAATGCGAATAGATATCGATATCTTAGTATTTAATTTTATGTAGTTGAGAATTTTTATTATATGAACATATGTTATAATTAAGTCATGATAAACATGAGTAATTGATGAGAATTATCTTTTTAGGAGTAGGTGATGCCAGAAAAGAAGTGGCGACGTTGTTAATAGTCTGACGTATAAACAATTGTATATTTAGGGATGGTTAATGGTTTTAGATCTGATTCTAAAATGTTGTTTGTTTTTGCATGTACAACCACACGGCGAAGAAATGTCCTACAATGTTGATGCCATAGAGCACTAGGCAAACAAAAACGGGTGTATTATTGTTTTGAATTATAAATATAACTCTGTGATTAAGCAGACAGTTTGGCATTTGGTTCAATCGAACTTGGGAAGTTCGTTTGTGATTATTTTATCTAAATAATCAATAGATGTGATCAGATGGTCACCGATAGCTTGATTGACCAATTATTCAACTGATATAAGATTAATACTTAAAGATGAATTTTCTTCCAGTTACAACAAAGCAGGACTTTCACCCAATTTGTTGCCTGGGGTCAATTGGTGTTTAATGATTGATTTAATTTAGTTATACATAAGTTTAGCTAGGTAATGAATCTGATGCTGGTGCTTCTTTTAATGGCGTTTTTTGCCCAGCATCATCGTATAACTGTTATGTAAAGTGTTTGTTGACATAAATTTTGTTAGATTAGGTATAACAGTTACACGTTGTCTTTTGCATAGAGACAGATTAAGGGGGGTATTAAAAAAAAAAAAAAATCTATATCGCCAGCATAGGTAAATGCACAGCTAGGTTCATATTTGTTGTTTTATATTATAAAAAAAAAAATTGACTTAGTAGTCAAATGTAAAGATTTTTTTTTTTTTCATAAGGCGGCGGCGTGTGGCAGGTGCGTCGGAAACTCGACCGGCCACTCGCATAAAGCCTCATTAATTGTGAACTGTTTGTCTTGACGTTCCAAAACTATGAAATAATGACGAAGAAGAAGATCAAAAAACAATTGAGAGAATTGGACCAAGCGTCAAGACGAATGGTCAAGGAAAAGAATTAATATGTAAAGAAATCATATTACAAGTTATTCAATATATAATATCGTTCTGGGCTTAAGAAGGTGTTTGATTCCTCATCCTCGAGAGCAATAATCCCGGCTGCGCACCCCAAAGCCAGCAAGAGGTTCACGTCACAGTACCTACTAGTACTTCGAGTAATTTAACATTTTCGTTGACTTCAGTAACAAATTTTCCGTCCAATCTTCACTATTAACCTTTGTTGGCCGCTATAGTTTTGACTGCGAAATAACCCATCCCAACAACAGGGACATTGTAAGAGATTAAAAAACAAGTATCAGTATTTCCAGTGCTCATTAAATTTATAAATAAAAACAAATGTTAAATTTCTTACAATGCTAATCCGACTTCCCACCATTTCAGTGTCGATTTTGGTTCTACCCATTTTTTTCTAGTTGTGGTCGGGGTTGTGGTCTTGTTCGTTGTAGTTGTTGTAGTTTCCGTTTCAGTTTCCGTTTCCATTTCAGTTTCCGTTTCAGTTTCAGTTTCCGTTTCGGTTTCCGTTTCAGTTTCAGTTTCCGTTTCCGTTTCCGTTTCAGTTTCCGTTTCAGTTTCCGCTTCAGTATCTGCCCCAGCTCCACCCTTGCCTTCAAGTTCGACCTGGGCCTCAACCTCGCCTTCAAGTTCGGCCTCAGCCTCACCCTTGCCTTCAATTTCAGCATTAGCTCCACCCTCACCTTTATTTTGCCATCAGCTCCACTCTCGCCTTTAATTTTGGCATCAGCTCTACCCTCGCCTTTAATTTTAGCATCAGCTTCACCTTTACTTACAAATTCGAACTTAGCATCACCATCAAGTTCAGCTTCAGCCGTACCCTTGCCTTCAATTTTGGTATCAGCTCCACCCTCACCCTTAATTTCGGCATCAGCTACCCCTTGGCCTTTAATTTTGCCACCAGTCTCACGCTCGCCTTCTAATTCGAACTCAGCCTCAGCCTCACCTTCAAGTTCGGCTTCAGCCTGATTCTCGCCTTTAATTTTGGTATCATCTCCACCCTTGCCTTTAATTTTAGTATCAACCTTACCCATACCTTTAGTTTTGGTCTTACCCTTGTCTTTAGATTTGGCTTTTCCCTTACCCTCACCATTCGTTACTGTATTTGCCTCACCTTCTCCTATAGATTCACCCTCACCTTCAAGTTCAGCTTCAGCTGTACTCTTGCCTTCAATTATGGTATCAGCTCCACCTTCACCCTTAATTTCAGCATCAGCTACCCCTTGGCCTTTAATTTTGGCACCAGCCTCACTCTCGCCTTCTAATTCGAACTCAGCCTCAGCCTCACCTTCAAGTTCGGCTTCAGCCTGATTAACGCCTTTAATTTTGGTATATTCTCCACCCTTGTCTTTAATTTTAGTATCAGCCTTACCCTAACCTTTAGTTTTGGTCTAACCCTTGCCTTTAGATTTGGCTTTCCCCTTACCCTCACCATCCGATTCTGTATCTGCTTCACCTTCACCTATAGATTCACTCTCGCCTTCAAGTTTGACCTCAGACACCCCCTTCTCTTCAATTTTGTCATCAGCCTCACCCTCACTTACTAATACGAACTCCCCCTCAGCCTCACCTTCAAGTTTGGCTTTAGCCGTACCCTCGTCTTCAGGTTTTGTATCAGCTCCACCCTCGCCCTTAATTTCTGCATAAGCTGTCCCTTTGTCATTAATTTCGGCACCTGCCTCACCCTTGCTTTCAAATTCAAACTCAAGTTTGGCCTCAGCCTGACTATCCCCTTCAGTTTTAGTATCAGCTTCACCCTCGCCTTTTATTTTAGCATTAGCTCCACACTTGCCTTTAATATTGGCTTCAGCTTCATTGGCACTTTCAAAGTTGGCCTCAGCTCCACCCTCGCCTTTAATTTTAGTATCAGCCTTTCCCGTGTCTTTACTTTTGGTCTTACCCTTATCTTTTATTTTGTTAAGAATAAGAATAAGAACTATTTATTTGTTAGACATAGGTAAAATTACATGTAAAATTACATTTGTGGTTTTTTTATACAATTACATTCTGTTCCTTATGTTTTACCATTAGATGTACAAATATTAATAAAAGAACAATAACACGAAATTAAATTGACTGAATATTCCAAACTGTTTTAGCGTTTTAAAACGCTAGTATAGTTTTTATATTTAATATTGGCTTTAATAAAGTGACGCATATATGTAGTATAACCTTCTTTTCGTAACACATGATTTTTTTATACCTTTCGTTAACCATTTGGTTTTATTTGATTTTCTGTTTATTTTTACTTTAATTTTAGGAAAACATAAATTAAAAATTTGCAATAATATGTCATGAAATTCTGCGAAAGCTTTGTTTGTATCAATTTCGGCAAAAACCTCTGTGAAACTCAAACAGGAAACGTAATCTTTAAACTTTCTTATGTTGTCTTGACTATAATCTCTTTTTATTTCACACCACGTCAGCTTTGCCTGTTTGACTTTTTGTTTTATTTCTATGATCTGTCCTGTGTTATGATCAGAGAGACATAGCTGGTGAACACCGCTATTTGCTGATGGAATATTACTAATTATCTGATCAATACATGTTTGTTTTCTTGTTGGAACCTTAATGTGAAAAAACATGTTGTGGCTCAAAATAAGCTCAGAAAGGTATTTTGAGTGTGGTGTGACCTTTAACATATTTATATTCAAATCCCCCGCTATCACTATACGAGTTTTGTTCCCTCGAGTAAGCTTGGTGAGTAGTGTATCTAATTTGTTAAAAAATATATTTATGTCGGAGTTTGGAGTTCTATAAATACATAATATTATTAAGTTTGTACCAGATAACTGAATTGCACAACATTGAAAGTGTTTTTCAACTTCATAGTCTGATGTTAATTCTAGATTACTACATAAAATTTCATTCTTAGTCAATATACAGACTCCTCCCCTTTTCTTTGTTGATCTAGAGCAGCTATACTCTAAGTGTGTTCCGCGGAACCCTAGGGTTCCGTGATACCTCTGTCGGGGTTCCGCAAGAATTTAGAAATAAAAAAATCAAAACACCTCTCTCTGGTCGCTCCGCGGCTGTGCGGACTCCGCGGCCGCGCGGAGACAAAACGCTATGAATGTTATTTATTTATTTATTTGTATTTGTATAAGCTTGTGTTACATTAGCTGGTACAATATCTTATAAGTTTGGTCTCAACAATTTTATACTTGTACAACGCGTTCGCTCTAAGTTTGCCGGTCTGTGGAATGCGCGTACCCTCCCCCACGTGACAACAAAACTTATAATGTGTCATAGTTTTACCCAAATATCTACCGTACACAATTTTTATTGTTACAATTAAATAAAAAATTTCGAACGTCATACACTCATACCTATCGCCAGCGGCAAACTTAAAACGAGCGGGTAGTATACTTGTAAGCGCTCAGTCTCTTTGATAAAAGCCGCCTCTGAATTAGACGCTATAGTTGTCAACAAGCGACTTTCGTCTCTAACTTCAAAGGATAAAGTCGATATTGTTTACAACGCTATTTTTAAATTTCTGTTTTTATTTTTGCTTTTTGTTTATCAAAGGTGCCGACTCGAGTATTTTCGAGAATATTTGAGATCGAGTCTAGGACTAAGTATAAAAGCGGCGATCGCGCGTTGGCGTCGTCAGTTGATGATTAGCGTTCGGAGCGATAAGTTACTACCTACTTACAAGCTCGCTAGCGAGAAACTAGTGTTCATTGTTTTACTGCCTGCTGTATTCTGTTGTCTCAGTTTTATACATTTCTTCCCTGTAGGTTCTAAATTTAGTCTCTTATACGCAGTAACGATTGTGCATTATTTAAACCCCACTATCCTGACTTGTAACATTATAAATAAAGAAGAATGGAACGTTGGCTTAAAGGTGTTAAACGTGTTCCAACAACATCTTCTAATGACGCTGAATGTTCAAAAGCAATGCGCGCGGAGAATTTAGCAATCACCGATCCAGAAGATGATGCCACGAGTGCCACGACGCGGCGACGTCAAGCTCGACGGTTTCAAAGACGAAAAAAAGGAAGTATGATGAATCTTATATCAGTTTCGGATTTGTTGATTCCAACGGCTCACCTCTCTGCATGCTCTGTAGTAAACTGCTTCCTAATAGTTCCATGGCACCTGCCAAATTGCGTCGACATTTAGAAACCGTACACCCCGAGACTAAAGACAAGAATAAAGAATTTTTTGTTCGCAAAAAAGATCAGTTATTAGAAAGTCAAAAAAATATGATGCATGTAACACAAACTACCAACGAAAAGGCCACGGAGGCATCATATTTAGTTAGCTATCGCATTGCACAAGCAGGTGAAGCGCACACTATCGCTGAGAAATTAATAAAACCATGTGTATTAGACATAACAAAATGTATGCTTGATGAAAAATCTGCAAAGCATCTTTCTACTGTTCCGCTATCAAACGATACTGTTTCACGACGAATCCATGATCTGGCAAGCTACGTCAAACAAGAACTAGTTACACGTCTACAAAATACACGATTCGCTTTGCAAATGGACGAGTCGACTGATGTCGCTGGTTTGGCTATCCTGCTGGTTATTGTGAGATATCCATATAAAAGTTCTTTTGAAGAAGACATGCTTATGTGTTCATCGCTGCTTACAAACACTACCGGGGAAGAAATTTTTAATAAAATAAATATATTTTTTGAAGAACATAATCTCAGTTGGAACAATTGCATTGACATTTGTACAGATGGGGCCAAGGCGATGACAGGTAAAACAGCAGGAGCAGTGTCACGAATGAAAAATAAAGCGCCTAATTGTAGTTCCAGTCATTGTATTCTGCATAGACAAGCACTTGCGATGAAGCAAATGCCGTCTAATCTAAAATTAGTTATGGATGAAGCGGTAAAAATAATTAATTTTATCAAATCACGACCACTACAATCCCGATTGTTCTCATTATTGTGTGAAGATTATGGCAGCAAACATAAAACACTGCTGCTCCATACAGAAGTGCGATGGCTGTCTCGGGGAAAAACTTTAACAAGGCTATTTGAACTTAGAGCCGAGTTACAAATGTTTCTTTCAGCAGATACTTCTTTTAATTTGAAGGACCGTTTGTATGATAAAACTTGGTTGTTCCGATTGTCTTTTATGGCGGATATCTTTCAAAAACTTAACGAATTAAATTTATCGTTGCAAGGTAAACAGACAACAGTGTTTCAGGCCTATAATAAAATAACTGCTTTTAAAAGAAAATTAGATTTTTGGATCATTTGCATTGGTAAGAAAGAAATAGAAAGTTTTACGTTACTCAGTGAGTTTGTTAGCGAAAACGACTCAGAAATGTTTGAAGATAATGTGTTTGAAGAATTGGTCCAATATCTCAGTTCGATGCGCGCATCTTTTGAAAAGTATTTTCCCGAAGAACACAATACAAAAATTAAAGTGAACTCCTGGATTCATAATCCTTTTTTACCCAACTTGGAAAAGCCTGAAAACATGTCAAATGAGATATATGAATCTCTTTTAGAAATGTCATCAGACACAAGTATGGAGTCATTGTTCAAAACGACGCCTCTTAATGATTTTTGGTGCAGAATCCAAGATGAATATGCAATGCTTGGCCAAATGGCTCTGGATATTCTTCTCCCGTTCCCAACTACATATTTGTGCGAAACAGGATTCTCTACCTACGCAGCCACGAAAACAAAATATCGCAATAGACTGGACGCCGAAGCTGATATGAGACTCCAACTTTCTTCCATCAAACCTGATATCAAGCAATTGATGAAAAATAAAAAACAGTTTCATACCTCCCACTAGTTAGATTTTTTCTTTTTTAATGTTTTCTATTATTGTCCTTACCAAGTGGTGAAGTAAATAATAATTAGTAACTGATACATTGTACTTTTATTATGCTGATTAATAAAGAATACACTTATAAAAATAATTGTTTTATTGTAGGGTTCCATCAAGTATTTTGCTTCCCAAAAGGGTTCCGTCATTTAAAAAGTTTGAGAACCACTGATCTAGAGAAACGCGAGCTTAGAGAGAATCCATTTATTTTGAGATTGTTTTCATGACCCGATTTTATAAATGTTTCACTTAAACATATTATTCGTACCTCTATGCTGCTCATAGTAAGTTCGTTTAAAGCGGAAACAACTCTTGTTTATTGAGTATGCCTGCAATATTTTGGTGTAAGACTGTTAAACTGCTTTCCTTCAACTTACGCACGAAAAATCTTTTGATTTTTGTTAGCATTGTTAGTGTGCTTTATGTTTAAATCTGAGTGAAAACTGGTTTTATGCAACTGTTCCGGTATTCTATTTGGCACTTCATTTGAATACGATAAAAGCGAACTACATTTATTACATAAGGTTTTGTTTTTACCTGGCGATGATTGAAAGTTCTGTCGATATTCCATTCAGTAAATTTTTATATTAATATTATAACACACGGGAAGAGATGGGGTGGTACTATTCTTAAGCCGGTACCACACGGCAATCTCTTCCCGTGGGTGTCGTCAAGGCGACTAAGGGATGTCACACTGGAGGACGGGCAGCAGCGTCCTCTGCGTACTTAAAACCTTACTGCGATCGCCAACCCGCTCGCCAAGCGTGGCGATTATGGCAATTACCCCCAGGATCTACATACTAGTAAGTTCTACTGGGGAGACCCGTGCCCAGCAGTGGGACATCATATGGGTTGATATGTATGTATGTATTATAACACAAATCTGTCAAGTATTGGTCACGCTTCCCAATATAGTTGTTATGAGTTTCAACATAGACACAGTTACTGAAATTCTGCGAGTACAGTCGTAGATAAAAATTAATCATATTTTCGTTTAAGTGTTTTCCGTACAAAACTTGAACTATAAATACCTTTTTAAGATGTTTCGTTAGGTGTAATATGTTAGATATGTTTGAGAGTAACCGTATTGGGTTGTGATCTTGGGTACCAATGGAAAGAATTAGCATATCTTCATTTGAGAGACTTTTACTATTGTCTTCTAGACATTGTAATAACTGCGTGGAAGATGCATTTTGCAGTATAAATCCAAACGGTTGGTACCTGTCATTCCAGGTATTTTTTCGTGAATCTTTTAATTTTAACGATAAACCGGATACCTGTTCATTTCCTATTATCATTATTTTATACAAAAACCCTTAACTTAACTTATTACTAAAACCATTTTGTTGATTACAAGTATTCTGAACCGTATGATAATTCTGTTCATGTCCGATAGTAGTCCGAGAGCTGGCACGAATTTTTGGGTAGGTATTTGAGGCAAGCTAAAAACTTGTCAGATACCTCTCCTATTATACCCCAACACGGAATTGCAGACCTGGCTGGTGAGTAGCGGGGCTAAATCAACCCCTACATTTTTAAAAATTTTATTTTTTTTAAAAATATTTTTTTTTGTGGGAGTGTATCCGACTGCTACGCAAGAGGTCGTGGGTTCGATCCCCACCCAGGATAAAACTTTGTGTGATGAGCACGATGGTTTATTCTGTGTCTGGGTGTTATTTATCTATAATATGTATGTATTTAGAAATATATAAGTATGTTTATCAGTTGTCTGGTTTCCATAGTACAAGCTCTGCTTAGTTTGGGATCAGATAGCGTTGTGTGAGTTGTCCCAAGATATTATTATTATTATTATTATTATATATGTTGCAGTGTAATACTTTAAAAATACTAAAAAAAATTAAGCCAGTTAATTTAATCGGGGTATTAACATTGCCAGACGCGTGCAAAAATATTTTGCAAACAATTATAAAAAATGTTTTTGAGGCAGCTTGAAATTTTAATGGAGTGTTATTTATAACTAAAAAATAAGATTCCCAAAAAGACAGATCATTTCGGTGGGGCTTTCTACCTGCCAGGTGATCAAACGGTACGAGCCTGTAGTGCTATAGACAAGCTGTAGTGTGAGAGAGAGCGCAAAACGACAGCTGTCTTCGTTCTTCCATATGTCGTATCATATGTCGACCGCTATATAGCGCCTTATGTTTATCTGTCGAACCATATTATGGTTCGTGGACAGACAGGGCGAATCGACCGCCCGTGTTTTGTTTTTCATCGTTTTACTCGTATTTTAATTGTAATTGATGTTTATTTGTTATTTCTAACTTATTTTTAAATAAATAAAGGTTATTATAATATTTTTTTAAAATTTCTGTTGTAATAAATTTCAGTCAAGATATGAGTTCAAAAAAATAGTACTGTACTGTGTACTTTTAATTTCTGAATAGCAATAAAACAATATAATATTTGCACCTTGTGTTTTATTTTATTTACTTATTAATATATAAAGGGTAAAATACAATAAAACATCACATACCATAGTATTATTTTTATTCACTTTACCTGGATTTATCAAAGCGGGCCGCGCGGATCGCCGCTGTACATCAGTCAAAAAGCGGTGTCGTTTGTATTTTATGTACAATAAACTATTGTTATTATATACAAAAGTTTATTTTAAATAATAAGTTCAGCTTATCAACTACACATAATAAAATCCGCACATCTGTTAATAGAATAGATTTTAAGTGATAAGGGAATAAAGAATGTACTAAAATTTGGGTCGAAAATCAGTCGGTTGGCTTTGAATTTTTTTCAGGTAGAAATATTATTCCAGGTATAAAAACAATACATATAATAGGTTCTTTTCAAACCTAACTACCTATTATAATACTAATAACATGCATGTGTCTAAGAAATATTTTAAATAATGAGCTTTAAAAACCGCCATAAATTACCTACTTTACGTGCAAAAATTCCATACAAATCACCTGTCTGTCAGGCAACCATATTTAGGTTTTTCGGAGAACGCGAGTATTGTTTTATTGAAATATCTCGCTATTTATATAATTATACTCATGTTATATGGTATCTAATAAAAGTTAATACCTTAGGGCTTATTTTCAAAACAAATGTTAGTACTTTATTTAACGATTTAATTTAAATATGACCAAAATAAACTGGCGGACATCGTTTTTTTGGGGGTGTGGTCGCACTTCACGACTGTTTGTGAAAAAAATTAAAATTAAAATTATATTATTTACATCAGAAATGAAACTATAATAAATATACTTTGATATTTAACTACTTTCTTTGTCATAAATATCATCCAATTTAAATAAAACACGATCAAAATGTTCAAACTGCCTGCCGCCGAACGTCGTATTTTGAATGATGTTTTCGCGCGTTTTTTGTTCTGGAAGTAGATGATGTAAGTTTTCATTCGGTTGCCGGTATTTTCATTCGAATTTTAAGCATAACAGAAAGAATCATGCATAAAAACCATATAACGGTTTCGAATCAGATACCACATATGTCTGCTCACGAACCATAATATGGTTCGTGAACATACGAGGGGTAAAAAAAAAGGATTAGGACCTCAGAGATGGCTGCCATTTAGTGTTTCCAACTTGGCCAACCAAATTGTCGCAAGATTTGTCCGAAAATCGCTAAAATTAAAAAAACACCAGAAGACGATAGATGCTGCTAAATTGTTATTCACATCTAACCCAAATTCAATGTCAAGGTCGGTTAAAATACAAACAAATGTATCGAGGTGATCTTTGTAGTTGATCAAATAAAAATCTACAAATAACTGTTACAGATACAAAAAAAATGTAAGTTTTAGGGTAACACTTCTGTCATTTTTATTGTAACATGACAATGACACTTGACACGGCATTGTCATCATCCGTACATTTTGTACTTTCGCATTTTGCTTTATTTTTGAATAAAATCGTGATTCTATTCTCTGTGCATTTAATTATTTCCCAGTGTTTTGTGTAAAGCTATTGTTTATTAATATTCATCATATAACCAAACTACATATCGAATTAGGACCATCTGTATGTACGAGTTTACCTGATTTTCATGCATTAACAGGATGCGATTACGATCCATATTTTTTTCAAAAAGGCAAGATAAGACCATACAAAATATTGATGAATAACTAAAATGATCAGAAAGCATTAGCAGATCTT
Source organism: Herminia tarsipennalis (assembly GCA_945859575.2). Taxonomy (NCBI): domain Eukaryota; kingdom Metazoa; phylum Arthropoda; class Insecta; order Lepidoptera; family Erebidae; genus Herminia; species Herminia tarsipennalis. The sequence goes on along the minus strand of OX243846.2, from coordinate 13,131,957 downwards.
GGAGTTGCGCATGTTATCGGTTCGCGTGATGAAATTTTGCCAGTCTTAGAACAATTCGTTTGCGAAATTTATGGATTTAAAAATACATCAAATATAAATGGAGCACGATTCCTTAAATTTTGTGCGACTTACAAGGCCGACACTAAAATTGAACCTTTCAAAAAACAAACTGAAAAATTGTGATCCCTCTATCTTACCTCCATGCAAAGCTGAATTAAAACAACATCTTTTAAGAACGCAATACCTAACAAGCATTTGGAGAAACGCATATTTGCGATTCCCCAGCTCTTTGACACCTAATAGAAATGGATGGACACTTAATGAGGATACACTAGATTTTCACTGGTTTGATCGAGAGTGTATGCCGCAATCAGTATTCGACGCTGTTGTTCACGAGGAAAATAAATATAACGATGATGACAATCTTACCTCCATGCAAAGTTGAATTAAAACAACATCTTTTAAGAACGCAATACCTAACAAGCATTTGGAGAAATGCATATTTGCGATTCCCCAGCTCTTTGACACCTAATAGAAATGGATGGACACTTAATGAGGATACACTAGATTTTCACTGGTTTGGTGGAGAGTGTATGCCGCAATCAGTATTCGACGCTGTTGTTCACGAGGAAAATAAATATAACGATGATGACAATCATACTGCATGTGAGAATAAATGGTTTATTTTTAATAACAGCTGCATGCAAATTTCTGTGATTAATTAAAAAAAACAATATTTATTTATTTTCGCTAATGGTGTAGAGGATGCCGAATCTGACCTAGATGAATCCGAAGATTTAGTTACTTCTGATGAAGAATCCACAGACGAAGAATGTTAATTTATATCTGATGTGAAATGAATTGAATTTACGTCTAATTTCTTTTATACATAAAATAATTGTACTACTGGAGTATTATTATATTTTTATAAACCTGTTTTTGCGATTTATTTATTTTAATTATTGCTTTTTTTAATACGTAACCCTTATTAATTTTAAGATAAAAAAAAATCCGTATAAATTTTGTTTTAGAATATTGCCAGAGAAAAAAAAAAGAATTTTTAGTTGTGAATGTTTAATATGAATCCTGTACAAAAATTGTTGAACTAATACATTTTTTTAAAATTATCTTCAAAAAATTAATATTTTTGCGGAAATATATTTATATTCCTCTACTGTTTTCTGTAAATATTTATACAATTTATTACGTTTCAATTCGCATTAAAATTGACTAACTAATTTTTTGAAAATTAAAAAGAAATCACACATTAATACAATCACTTTTATGCAAAATGTTTTTATTACAAATTCAGAAAATTTTATATTTTTTACTCCGAAATTGCAACTAGAAACCTCATGGGTTATTGTAAGTTACGTGGCCTCGCCAGAGCCAATAGTAACACGGCAAGTAAGAACGAAGACAGCTGTCGTTATGCGCTCTCTCTCACACTACAGTTTGTCTATAGCATTACACGCTCGTACCCATTCATTATTTGTTTGATCACCTGGCAGGTAGAAAGCCCCACCGAAATGATCTGTCTTTTTGGGAATCTTATTTTTTAGTTATAAATAACACTCCATTAAAATTTCAAGCTGCCTCAAAAACATTTTTTATAATATTTTGCAAAATATTTTTGCACGCGTCTGGCAATGTTAAAACCCCGATTAAATTATCTGGCTTATTTTTTTTTCGTATTTATAAAGTATTACACTGCAACATATATAAATTGCGTATTGCCTCAAATATATTTTTGGGGATAAAAAAAATATTTTTAAAAATGTAGGGGTTGATTTAGCCCCGCTACTCACCAGCCAGGTCTGTAATTCCGTGTTGGGGTATAATAGGAGAGGTATCTGACAAGTTTTCAGCTTGCCTCAAATACCTACCCAAAAATTCGTGCCAGCTCTCCTACTATAGATGTCGCGTCTTGCTTGTTGGTCGTCACAGCGAGCTGACAGTCGCCCGCATTGATATTTTCTAATAGGTCCTTCTGTTCCTCGCTAGGTGGCGGTGTTTTCAACGTGTGTTCTGAATCGTTCGACTCCATGTCTACGATGTGGTTAGTTTTTGTTCTTTGACGGTGCGGTGATTGTGAGTATCATTACCAAGCTTAAATTGGATTTGTGTCGTGTTAAAGTTCTTGGATTTTTAGTAGTAGATAACGGCGTCGACATCAGTTTAATGCTATTATTCGTTAAATTCAAATCATCTACTCCGATTGTTTTAAATATTTTAATTTTACTTTTATATTCCTCTACTGTTTTCTGTAAATTATAATTTTCTGTAATCAAATTTTAGATATCCTTGTTAGCACTGTCTAGGTTAGCGCGAAGATCTTGTAACTATTTTTGTAGTTGTGAAATGCGGCTCAGATCTTCTATGGATTCATTCGGTAAGCTAAAATCACTATCAGAGTTATTTTCGTAAGATGTTGCATTTCTTAAGTTTAGATTCGACAAGTTCTGTTTCCTTAGAATACGAGTATTTCTACGTTTCCTTGTGTTTATATTTCTGTAGCTGTTATTCATTTTTTATAGAAAAACTTGTTTATCAGTATCCTTTAAAAGAGACGTTTACAGTGAGCTCGATATCATTCGATTACAAATCCGTCCCATAACAAATCTGATCACATCAACACTTTTTATATATATAATGCAAGATTGTAAAATGCATTTAAAGATTGCCTCTTTCTGATAACGAGGTTTGTGTGTATGCACTGTATAGTATTTATATAATGTGTAGAACACTCGTTATGTCACTTTTTGCAAGGCACTGTTTAAATTTTATAACGAAAAACTGGCAGAGTAAAATGTTATTTATAAAGATTTGAGTTATTACTTTGTATCCTATTGCACTTTAACTGTTTTTTTTTGTTTATGTCACTTCTATCTATCTAACTGAATAATCACTATTTATATTTTTATTTCTATAAAATATGAAGAGCCGAAAGTGCTATAGCGTTGGATTGCCAGCTTTTTTGGAACCTTCGCCTTTAATTTTAGTATCAGCTTTACCCTTGCCTTTGGTTTTGGCCTTATCCTTGCCCATTGTTTTGGTCTTATCCTTACCCTTCGGTTCTGTGCCAGTCTCACCTTCATCTTCATATTCAGTCTCAGACTCATCCTCGCCTTCAACTTCGGCTTCATTCTCAACTTCACCTTCAACTTTAGTATCAGCTCCATTCTCGCCTTTAATTTTGGCATTAGCTCCACCCTTGCCTTTTATATTGGCGTCAGCCTCACTTTCACTTTCAAAGTCGGCCTCAGCCCCACCCTCGCCTTTAATTTTAGTGTCAGCCTTACCCTTGCTTTTATTTTAGGTTTTACCCTTGCCTTTAATTTTGACATCAGCCTCACCCTCACCTTCTAATTCGAACTCAGCCTTAGCCTCACCTTCAAGTTCAGCCTCAGCTTCACCCTTGTCTTTTATTTTAGTATCAGCCATACCCTTGCCTTTAGTGGTCTTACCGTTTCCTTCACCATCTGATTCAGTATAAGCCAAACCCTCGTCTTGCAATTCTATCTCAGCCGCAACCTCACCATCAAATTTGGCTTCAGTCTGACCCTCGCCTTCAATTTTGGTATCAGCCTCACCTTCACCTTCTAATTCGACATCAGCTTCACTCTCACCTTCAAGTTCAGCCTCAGCCCCACGCTTGTCTTTTATTTTAGTAGCAGACATACCTTTGCCTTTACTTTTGGTCTTTCCCTTCCCCTCACCATCTGATTCTGTATCAGCTTCACCCTCATCGACAAGTACGGCCTCAACCTCACCCTCACCTTAAATTTTGGCATCAGCTCCACCTTAGCCTTTTATTTTGGCATTAGTTCCACCCTTGCCTTTTATATTGGCATCAGCCTCGCCCTTACTTTCAAATTCGTTCTCAGGCTCACCCTTACCAAAAAATTTGACACCAACTCCACCCTCGCCTTTTATTTTGGCATCAGCTCCACTCTTGCCTTTAATTTTGGTATTAGCCTCACCCTCACTTTCAAATTCAGCTTCAGCCTCACCCTCACTTTTAAATTCGGCCTCAGCCCCACCCTCGCCTTTAATTTTTGCATCGGCTTACCTTTGCCTTTTATAGTGGCATTAGCTTTACCCTTACTTTTAGCTCCACCTTTGTCTTTACTTTTGGCATCAGCTTCACTGCTGCCTTTAATTTTGGCATTAGCCTCACCCTCACTTTCAAATTCGGCCTGTTCTTCAACTTTGCTTGTAAATTTGGCATCAGCTCCACTCGCGCCTTTAATTTTTGCATTAGCCCCACCCTTGCCCTCAACCTTAGCCTCGCCTTCGGGTTCGGCTTCAGTCTCACCGTCACCTTTAATTATATTAGCTAGCGCAGCACTGGCCTCAGTCGTGACTGCATCCCCAAACTTAGCCTCTAAAATTCTGAGTTTAGGTATAGGAGGCGTAATAGTATTTTCCACAGTATGCGGGAAATCGTGATACATGACATCACGAGAGTCGTCTACTCCGCATGTCAAGAATTTTTGGAAATAACTCAAGTCTACAAAACCAACGCCACATGGACGGTCAACTAAACGCGAAATCATAATTCCTTGAGCAAAACTGGAACACTCTAGTACGGATCCGACATCATCGTAGAAAAAAAAGTATGTTAAAATTAAAATTGAACTAAATCATTTCAGAGTTTCTAGAAATAAAACTAGAATTTGCCCCTTATCAGTCTTAATTTTGTTGCTTATGGGAAATATACGAGTATGTGGAAGAGCATAGGCTAGCTGATGGAAGGTATTTACCTGTTTTCCATAGTACATTAAACTATTATACTGATACCTCCTACGTAAGTTGTGGCCACCATTAAAAAAATGTCTTACCATTTTTAGACACTTACTAGACGTATAATAATAATATTCGACTGCTGCCTCTGTGGTGCGGTGGGTTATTATAATTATATATATTTGCAATTCTTTACGCGGGTGAAAGTTCGGAGCGCATCAAGCCCTCACCCTGAGTATGTGTATCATACTACAGTTTCGCCTTTACGCGGGACCGGATAGACGTCACGCTAGTTACAACAAAAATTTGGACTTATTCATTGTTTTTATAGTTAAATTTATATTACTGACTTGGAACGTACACTATTGGTAAAACGTAAAGACGTAAATGTTTGTTTTATGGTCAATAATAACCTAAAAAGTCATCGAAGTAGGTTAAGGAAAAATCGCTAGACAGTTTTGTATCTCAAGCTTCCGTTACAGACATAATTTAATATATCCATTGTTTAATATTTTTTTTTAATAATAAAGTACTTAGATGGTTTACATCTTACTTGGACAACAGATCCCAGGCTGTCGTGATAAACAACTATATTTCTAGCTGGATTCCTGTTCCAAGTGGTTGTCCCCAAGGATCGCTGCTCGGGCCCTTATTGTTTTCAAAGAAAGTACCACCTGTTGCCACTAACAACCCGTAGGGAGATCGCGGACACCCTTTTTACCCGACTGTAAAGAAGGGTTATGTTTTTGTTTATGTATGTATGTATGTATGTAATATGCTTTATTACCTGATATCTCACAATCCACTGAACGTACAATTAAACATGATTATGACTGTTATACTAAAACAGTTAGTTAGCAACCATTCTTTTTTCAATTTTCAATACTTGACAATAGCTGTGATAAAAGTTAGTTGTTACATCGGTTACATACTACAACTACTAAAAGTTATATAAGCTATTTTATAATTTATTTTTTTATCCTAATAAAAATATTAAAAATGACATCGACAGTCCCGAAGTTTTGGCTAAAATAAACTTCAATGTTCCCTCTAAAACTCTATGGAATCCGCCAATCAATGTATATCGCTTCATTGAACTATATAATGTATATATTTCGTGAGCCTTGATTTCTTCAAACAATAATCTGTCATGTGATATAAGTATGCAGTGTAATGTAAAAACAATAATAATATGTAAGGAATTGTAAGAAATATTAATCTATTCTATTTACTGGATAAATTACATGTTACTATGATTTCTATACGTAAAGACTTGTAATTGGCTGGCAGATTATATCACTCACCGATTTACTATAATTTGTTTAGCTGTAAGTCTTCCATAGTAAATAAATACATAACTTTAGATAAGCATGATAGATAGCTGACTGACTGCCTCTGTGGCGCGGTGGGAATGTATCCGACTGCTACGCAAGAGGTCGTGGGTTCGATCTCCACCCAGGATAAAGCTTTGTGTGATGAGCACGATGGTTTATTCTGTGTCTGGGTGTTATTTATCTATAATATGTATGTATTTAGAAATATATAAGTATGTTTATCACTTGTCGGGTTTCCATAGTACAAGCTCTGCTAAGTTTGAGATTAGATAGCGTTGTGCGTTGTGTAAGTTAAATGTACGACATCTAGTTAGGTAATCAAGAGAATAGACGTGAAGAAATGATCATTGAGATCATTAAACCAAATGTAGCAGGCAAATCGGATCGTTACTGTTTTCGGATACCTAGGGTTCCAATTAACTTCCAGATATCGGCAGGAGATAATGAAGAAATATCAAGAACATGTTGGCATTTGGCGTTACGTATCATTTGATTACACCGATTTATTGCAGCTTTTTATGACGACCAGTTGACATAAGAACGATTTTTCTCTAATAGCAAGATTGCTATTAGACGCCGATATCGGGCTTTTAGAAAAGGCTTCCTGCGCCCTTGATGTCAAAAGGTATTCAGATGAATACCTTTTGATATCTAGGCCGCAGGAGGCCTTTTCACTTCATAATCAGCCATGCTTAACTTGTTAGAACACGTTATTAAAATGCGACGTGAATGAATCGTGGAATCAAGGGACCTCTTGCTAAATTCCCAATATTTACTTTAGGGAAGGTTTTAGTACCATGGACAGCATCGGAATTTAATCGACGATCCTTCTCAAGAAACGAGTCTATAATTGCTCGTTCCTCCCGTTCTCAGGCAAAAATTGCAACAGCTGAGACTATCGGATAAGATGACTTAATGCATATTTGCTGTGCTTATGTCTCGACTACTGATTTAAGGGTTCAGGGCAAGAAATTGGTTGGATTGGAGAAGATTGCCACAACGTTCAATTTTGAGTCCCTTACTATACACTCTATATAAGGCTGATATAGGCTCATGCGTAAATTACAACAATCACATCCTTCAATACGCCAATGACTTGGCACTGTACGTAACTAACCCGTCAAGCCGTGTAGCTGCCACTTCTCTCTCTCTCTCTCTCTCTTTCTCTCTCTGAACTCTTTAGATCAGTGATCATCGAATCATCCCCAAAGAGTTTTGTTGTTGTTATTTTTCAGCCCCAAAGAGTTTTGTTGTTGTTATTTTTCACGGAAAAGAGTTCAACTCTCCTTCCCTTTAAATGCTTTATAGGTGGAGTGTGCTTAACCTCCTTTGGCTTTGAGGTGGCAATATTTAGTTGATCATTTTGATCTTCGGCTACGAACTAAAAGCCCCCACCCCCTTGCCCAGAGGATTTCCCCCTTGGACGCCATTTGCAGATCTCTTGCAGATTTTTTATCGAGGATGGCCGGCGCTGTCACCGTGTAAACATACGCTCCGCGTTACTAATAACTTTAAACAGTAAATTATTACCAATGACTTAAAAAAATCTTATACATGTACTCAAATAGACCCAGAGAAGCTGTGGTTTTTTTATCTCTTCAAAGAACCTGCCCATTAATTATAAATGTGTTAAGTGACAGTGAACAACTGTATTTACAAGAAATACCTTGAAGATATATTGGACAAGTCATACAAGTAAGCAACATTTGCTAATAAATAATTTGAGCATGTGTCATTAAGTGTTTAGTAAATCACCAATATAAGTGAATTTGGAACCGTTGCAATTATAAAGATTAAATACATCTGCAAAATTGTTAAACAGATTAACACTACTACTTGTTATATGGCGCTGTAAAAGTATTGAATAAATAAACATTGTGAAAAGCGCCACCTATCATTACACAACTAAAACTTTATGGATAATCATATCAACTATTGACTACACACTTGTAGAGGGCGTTATCATAAATACAAAAACATGTCACATACATACAATTAGAATACCACATGTGCGAGACAGATAATATCCAATAGTTTTATTTTGTATTTAGTATTTCTTAATCGACACAAAAATAATCGTTATAATTTAGTTCCCCTGGTCTGTGCGCCGCCATATTGGACAATATGGCGCGTCTGTGTCACCGGATATCGGTTGCAACACAGACAGGGGTTTTTCGGCGGCGCGCGTTTGGTTTTATTTGAACTACTCTGATTTTAATTGATATATGTGTATTTTTTTTCCTACTTATTGTTAATACAATCAGTTACTTACATATTAATATTTTTTTTGAAATTTTTATTTGTAAAATTATATTCAAAATACGAGTTTGAATGTGAGGGGAGCTAAATTGTACTCATATTTTTCTCTTTATCTCAAAAGCAAGACAATATTTGCCTCTTACTTGTTATTTTATTTACACATAATTATAATTACAATAAGATTTAATAGAAACATTACCTGCTCTACAGTACGATCAACGTATCTTGGCCGGACTGAAGTAAGTCGCAACAGGCTGCGCAGATGCGCTTTTTAGGGACAAAACTGCGGCGTGCGCGGGCGGTAACTAAGCTAGAGATGAGGGTGCACATATTTGTTGTGCACTTTTTCATTTACGTTATTACTCGATTATCGATTACTTTCATAATTAATTATATTCTTATCACTCTTTTATATTTAATTAGTAATGGTATAAAAAGTAGCTTAAATTGATGTATTGTCTTTAATTTATTGCTATACTATAGATTATCAAACATAGTATCATATGGTACTTTTTTATTGTGGTTCTTTACAAACATAACTAAATACCTATTACAACACAAAAAATACGCATCTTTCTAAGAAATACATATTTGAAATATAAGCCGATATAGAAATTACCCATTTTATCTACAAAATTCCATACAAAAATGGCTGTCACCCCGCGTCTCACGCAGAGTACGTTGGCTTCATTTTATTAAAATAGTTGTGTATTTATATAAATATACACATTTCACTTTGTATTTATCGAAAGATAAATATCTTAGGCTTTTATATTCAAAAGAATGTTAGTACTTTACGATTTAATTTGAATATGACCAAAATAAAATGAACAAACAATTTTACCTTTAATTTTTAATCGATTTAAATAGAACAATTGTTTCATAAATGAAGTTTATAACTTTCGAAGCGAATAGAAAAGGCGCATCTCTAGCGATGATGCACGCTATCGCTCTCTCAGTTACTCGTCGGCTCTCATTGGTTGTTCGCGTTGCTCTCTTTCTCTCCGTATAGTCGGTTACAAAGTTGTTATTATTTTCGTTACTAATTCTTGATAAGTTTATTAATGTTTTTGTTTGCTGTTATTGTTTGTTCTTTTTGAACAATTTTAAACATGCCGCGAAGGAATACCGTCCTTCGTCGACAGGCACGGAAAATTATATTTTACGTTGCTCAATTTATGAAGAAGGAAAAAGATGAAGGTGTCACAGATATAAACGCCGTACAGCGCAGAGTAGCTAAGGCCACCGGGACATCCGAGAGGACGGTGCGTCTGATTTTATCCGAAGGAAAATCTAATGAATGGCTTTCTATTTTTCGCACGCCTAGGAAATCAAGAAACAGGGGTAAACCAATCACGGGACTGGATAATTTTGACCAAGGTGTGATCAAGCGCTGCATACACAATTTTCATGAAACAGAAAAGCAGGTGGTCACCATGAAAACGCTTACATTATATACGTGACATTATATAAGTTCATACCGAGGGCGACTCTGAGCTGCATCTGTCTACCCGTGACCACGATTGTTCGATCGTTCGTTGCAATACGGTCTAAATTTTGGATAATAAATAAGGTACCGCTTTACCCATAAATGATTCACACGATTATTTAGATAATATATTAAACAATTTCAATAGACCCGTTGTCTATTACAATGTATACCTACATATTGTGTATAAATAACAAAAGTAAAAAAAAAAGAAAACAATATATTATAAAATAAACGTGCTCCGTGTTTATTATTTTCTTAGCGACTGTACCTGCGCGAACTTCACTGTTGGCTAACTTCAGAACGGCATAGTTACGTTGATCGTACTGTAGTACATTTTTTTTACACAATACCTGAATATATCAAAGCTGACTGCGCGGTGCGGCCGCCATGTGCCGTCAAAGACGGCGCTCGTTTGTAGTCGATTTAAAAAATAACAATTGTTCATTTATACAAAGAAATATTATATTTAATAAGTTCATTTTATCAGCTACACGCAAAAAAAGCGGCACATATTCTGTGAGATCAAAGGAATTTAAGTAAGAATTGAATAAAGAATGCACAAAAAATTGGGTCGTTAAACCGTCGGTCAGCCTTTGATTTTTTATAGGTAAAAAAACAATTGTTAAGAAAAAATAAATACGATTTTTGGCTTCTTTATAATATTATCTACCTACTACAAAACAAAAAATAATAATGTTTCTAACAAATATTAGAAATATAAGCCGACAAAGAACAACCATAATTACCTGCTTTAAAACAAAAGTTCGTGCAAAAGTAACCTCTATGTCAATGACGATAGGGTTGCCGGTGTCGCTGCTAAATTCCGCGTTTGCGCGTTCGGCCAGTACGCTCGCTCAGTTTCATTAATATATTTGGCTATTTAAACCAATATACACATTTGAAATTGTTTTAAGTTACTTGTTATTAGTAAGGGCTTCATTTAAAAAAAAGAACTTTGGATTCTATTAACGATTTAATTTAAATATGACCAATGTAAAATGACGTTCATAGTTTTTTTTGAGGGTATGGTCGCACTTAACGACTGTTTTAACAAAAGATATATAATTATATTAGATTATTTATATCTAAAATGAAACTATGATAACCATTCTATAATGTCATATTATTTTCTTTTTCATAAATATTGAACTTTTTATATAAAACACAATCAAAATATTCTAACCATCATCGTATTTCGCCCGCGTTTTACGCCGTTTTTTTATTCTAGAAGTTATATTTATATGGTGTTATTAGCTTTCTTTATCTTTCATTCAAATTTAAGGCATAAAACATAGGATGGTTTTCATATAAAGTTATAAAGAGAAATCAATAACTATATACCGCATGACAGCAACCGATATCAGGTTGCTACACAGATGCGCGATAAACTGTCAAAACCGGATTTCGGCTTTTACACAGTTTAGGTTATATATGTATATGACTGGGTGGAGGTCACTATTATTTGGGTATGTAAATCAAACCAAGTACGTGTTCACGTTAGCTGCGTTTATTCACGACTGACTTACGTGGCGGGCGCAGCCGCCTCTACAGCGCTAGTATCCCTTACCTAAGCACTTACGTAGGTATATTGTCCCTACACCATTCCCCCTTTTTAAAAGAAAACAAGAAAGTTATAACTAAGAGTACATATAAAACACATGTCACGAAACACAATCTTATCACTCAAGTTACACAATCACTGCACAGCTTACATATGTGCGCTGGCTGCCGGTGCCTGCTGCTGTGGCAACGTTTGCACGGTGACCATATTTGGGTTGCTAGCAGCTTGCTTGCGCACCCAAGACTTTGCCGTATACTTGCAGCGCCGCCACACGATATATGCAATAGCAATGGATAAAATGACTACCATTGCAATGATAATACAAACTACGTTGTCCAATTTCTGATTAAAGTTGTTTGTAACTGTTTGGGCAATGAGGCTATTGCCAGAGTTATGCTCCTCTTTGGTTTGAGTTGAACCCATTTCGACTAATGCTGAACTACGATGTTACGTGTATAATGAAAGCTCGTGAAGTAATAAAAATGTTTCGCAACATGTGGTTTCTATTGGTGCATAATTGACACATTGGTACAATACAAACATGTTTAGTTGCAAATTATATTTGTGCTAAAAAAATATACAATTAACTAAAATTAACTATATTACCTACATTTACATAAAATTCTACATTACATTATGTCGCAATAATGCATACAATTAATTATAAGTAACATTTGCGTCACCCTACTCATGTTGCATATTATGCAAAACGTAGCGGTGTTTTGATAACTCGGCCACTTCGCGTTGTTTTATGATTTAAAGCTTTACTAGAAGTGTCCTCGTTGTTATTAAAACTCACATACCTATTATTTTTAACTTCTAATTTAGGACTAATATTAGCACTACAGTTATCAATATCAATTGTATAGGCAGGTTTGAGCCTGTCTATAGAAATACATTTTTCCTTACCATCTATCTTAATAATAAAAGTCTTTCCTTCTCTTTTTACAACGTTATATGGACCTTCATATGGTGGCTGAAGTGACTTTTTCATTAGATCGTTCCTAATGAATACACTTTTGCACGTATTGAGATCGCTAGACACAAATAATGACCGTGAATTACCATGGCTCGGTGGTCTGGGTTTAAATTTGTTAATGGTATCCCTAAGCAACTGTAAATATTCCGAATCCGACATATCTACTTTGGTCTCGTCGTAAAAATCGCCCGGTAATCGAATCGGTTTACCGTAGGTCAATTCCGCTGCACTTACTCCGCTATCACTTCTGATAGCTGTACGCAGTCCTAATAGCACAATCGGAAGCTCGTCTACCCATGATTTGTTGCATTGTAAACGCGCCATAAGAGCCACTTTTAGTGCTCTATGCCAACGTTCTATCATGCCGTTGCTTTGTGGATGGTAAGGGGTCGTTCTAAATTTGTGTATGCCTAAATACTTCATGAGGTTGCTAAAAAGATCGCTCTCGAATTGTCTACCCTGGTCGCTTGTAAGCTTCGAAGGGCACCCAAAACGAGAGATCCAACGCTCAAATACTACCCCAGCTACGGTTTCCGCTGTGATATTTTGGACAGGTACGGCCTCTGGCCAACCCGTAGCGCGATCTATTAGAGTCACACAATATTTATAGCCCTCAGATGATATCGTCAAAGGTCCGACAATGTCAATATGTAGATGTTGAAAACGGTCGGCCCGTTCAAAATTGCCTACACCTGAAACAGTATGTCTACTAACCTTAACCTTTTGACACGTAAGACATGCTCTGGCCCATTTGGCGACGTCTCTATCCATATTTGGCCAAAAAAACTTTTGTTTAATCATCTGTTTACTACATTTAATGCCAGGATGACTGAGATCATGTATTGCATGAAAAGCTATTAGTCTAAAATCTTCGGTTAAATAAGGTCTAATTTTTTTAGATGAGACCTCACAATAAACTTGTTTCTCACAGTCCGGTAAGCAAAACTGTTTAAACTGCAAGTTGCTATCTGACGCTCGCAACACCTGCAGTAAGTAGTCGTCACAGGATTGTTTATCTGCTAACGCTGCGTAATCTAAAACTGTGGGACAATTTATTGTCTCTATCCGAGATAAGGCATCTGCTACAACGTTTTGATTACCGTTTACATACCTAATGTCAGTACTAAACTCACTTATATAAGAAAGTTGGCGTATTCGCCTGGGACTTTCCTTATCGCTGTTTAATTTACTAAATGCGTATATAAGTGGCTTATGGTCCGTGAATATTGTTAGTTTTCGACCTTCTACTAAATTTTTAAAATATCTTATGGCCATAAATATCGCTAACAATTCGCGGTCGTAAGTAGAGTAATTCCTTTCTGTTTGCGTTAATTTCTTAGAAAAATATCCCAGCGGATTCCAAGTGTTATCACCTTGTTGTTGTAGGACCGCCCCTACGCTAGTATTTGATGCGTCACACATAAGAGATAAATTAGCATCGGGCAATGGATATGACAATGTAACCGCGCTTTTTAAGCTCACCTTACATTTTTCAAACGCCTCGACGGCCTTTTCGGTCCACTCAATCACAGTTTTGTCTCGCTTTTTGGTATCATGCAAATAGTCATTTAATACCGATTGGTAATCGACTGCCCTCGGAATGTGCGAACGGTAAAAATTAACCATACCGAGAAAACGACGCAGTTGTTCTATATTTTCAGGTCTTGGAAAATTTACAATTGCTTTTACTTTATCATCTAGCGGGCGAACGCCGTCCGCTGACACCTCAAAACCCAAAAAGTCTAATTTTGAAACCCCAAATACACATTTTGAGATATTAATTGTGACACCGTACTCGTTGAACCTTTGGAAAACCGCATTCAAATGTTCTTTATGTAATGTTTCTGAATCACTTGCTATGCACACGTCATCAATATAGTTAAAAACAAAATCAAAACCGCGTAGCACTATCGTGTCCATGAATCTCTGGAACGATTGGGCTGCATTCCGTAACCCAAAAGTCATACGTGGGAATTCAAAGAGCCCAAAAGAAGTTATGATTGCGGTTTTCTCTATATCATCTGGTGCAACGGGTATGAAATGGTATGCTCTATTTAGATCTAATTTACTAAATATGGTCTTTTTCCCTGCCACTAAATACTTGAAATCGTTAATGCGTGGGATGGGATAACGATCCGGCTTTGTTATTGCGTTTAGCCGTCTATAGTCCCCACAAGGACGAATTTCACCATTTTTCTTGGGAACCACATGTAGTGGGCTTGCCCAAGGACTTTTGGATGGCCGACAGATTCCTAAATCTAACATATTTTGAAATTCAGCTTTTACTTTTTTGTATCTATCCGGCGGAAGTGGTCTCGCCTTCGCGTACACTGGTGGCCCCGTAGTTTCGATATGATGGCACACCGAATGTTTCGGAATATCTTTATAGGAGACCGGCCTGGTAATATCCGGATATTTACATAATATATCATGCCACATATTATTATTACATACTGTTCTAATCGACGACTCACACTCGCCCTGGCACACGACTGAAGCGATAACATTTAAACGAGTAAGTTGATCTACCAGTCTACGCGCGCTTAAGTCAACTAGCAACTTATAATGGGTTAAAAAATCTGCCCCTATTATAGGTTGCTTAACAGCCGCCACAATAAATGTCCATCGGAAAGCTCTTCTTAAACTAAGATCTAAAGTTAAAGTTCGCACACCATAAGTCTCTATCTCGGTACCGTTCGCCGCGTAAAGTTTATATTCGTCACTCGTGAGTTTTTTTTTTAAATTCAATTTAGAAACCGGAATTACCGACACATTCGCACCAGTGTCTATTAAAAAATTTAGTCTACTATTTAAGTCTAAAACACATAGGCGATTTGACGCGTTGATACAAACCTCCGCCACAGGTTGTATCGACGTTAGTTTTCCGTCGGGTGAATGTTCTTAGACGTTTTCCAATTACACGGTTCTACACACTTAGTAGCTTTCGACCGGAAATTATAATGATAATAACACAACCACTCGGGGTCGTTGCGATTTCTACTTACATCTCTCGTGCGCGACCTTGACCGACGATACCCGTCCCTTGTGCGTCGTGGTTGCCGCTCTCGACGCAGCTCCGCAACCTCGATGCTCAGCTTTTCTACTATGGCAGCTAGATCGGACGTTGCGCTGCTGTCCTTGGGAATGGGGCTAGGCATCACCATCGCTATCTCCGCTGGACGGGTTGCCTCCATAACCTTGTCAGCTACAACGGCTAGATTGTCTAACTCCTTTACCTCCGTGACCGCTAATACAGCCTGGACTGCCGCCGGCAGATGACTATTCCACATAATCTGCAAGGTGGAGTCCGGTATCTTCGCTCGTGCTAAATCTCTCATTTTTCTCAGGAGCTGTGACGGCTTTTGGTTACCGAGCTCCATCTCCCCTAGCAACTTCTGGAACTGGCGAGTCTCCGATTCCTCGAAGACTTGCAACAATCTGTCTTTCAGCGTATCATACTTACGCGTATCTGGTGCCGCTAAAAGTAAATCGCTGACCTGTTGGATTGCGCTTTTATTCAGCTTCGTGATGACTAAATTTTGTTTCGAAGCCTCGCTTAGCCTTTGGTTTGCCACGACAGCCTCGAATTGAACGAACCACAGTCGCGGTTGGTCCGTCCAAAAATCTGGTATGCGCGACGAAACTGATATACTAGCCAGCGCTGACACGTCTT
The DNA here is from genome assembly GCA_945859575.2 of Herminia tarsipennalis. Taxonomy (NCBI): domain Eukaryota; kingdom Metazoa; phylum Arthropoda; class Insecta; order Lepidoptera; family Erebidae; genus Herminia; species Herminia tarsipennalis. The sequence goes on along the minus strand of OX243846.2, from coordinate 13,115,913 downwards.
CAGCACGTGGCTCTAGTTTCGGCTCCGGAATACATATTTCCGGTTGACTCGCAGGTTGAATTGCAGGTTGGATCGTAGGTTGAATCAAAGGTTGATTTACGCCCGTGGTAGCCATAGTCCTAACCCAATATACCGCCAAAAAATACTACACACAACTCACGTCGGAAGTCACCACTTTAGGTTATATATGTATATGACTGGGTGGAGGTCACTATTATTTGGGTATGTAAATCAAACCAAGTACGTGTTCACGTTAGCTGCGTTTATTCACGACTGACTTACGTGGCGGGCGCAGCCGCCTCTACAGCGCTAGTATCCCTTACCTAAGCACTTACGTAGGTATATTGTCCCTACACACAGACTAGGGGCTTGCAACATTGATTACATAACATGCAACATTGTCCGTCTCATGTCACATGGAGATAGAGATAATATCTATGATCCAAGAAGGAATTATTGACGTAGAGACCAGGACTGCATCATAACCTCACAAATTTGACCACTTTCTAGAAAGAGACAACGCTGTTTTGTGGACAATACCTGTCAAAGGCAGCACGAGTATTTTCTCTCTTTCACACTTTGCAGTTAATATTTATTTGGAAGGGATGGCTTGGTCCAGGTCTATACGTCAATTGAAGGAATTAATGTCCAAAGAGACTAAAAAACTTCGTGGATTAATAGCAAAGCGAATATAAAACTTATAGAATCGTCCTTAACCATAGAGATTGCGTTATTAACAGTTGTGAATAGTGAAATATAGAATAATAAAGTGATTAAAGAGACATTTTCACTTATTGTTCATGCCTTAGATGGAAATATGTGTAATTTTAAATTCGTTGTTGTAATTAGTTCATCAACTCGACACTAGCAGTGATTATCTCTGAGATCGCGATGGTTTTTGATTATAATTCCTTTATTTGTTAAAATTACCTGTAAATTACATTTATATACATTGTATTGTATCTGGATAAAGGCCGGGATATATAGCCCAGAAGTCGCTGCGACCTAGAAGATCTATTGTGACGCCATTTTTCCCTAAAGGACATCTCCAAGATTTAGTCTGACCATGTAGTCGACTATGTGTCTTGGTGGAGTGGCCTTAACGTCTTCAGGTGTGATTAAGTGCCCTCCAAGGTGCTGGCTTCTGGTGTGATGCGTTGCCTCGCAGCCACAGAGGATGTGTATAGGTGTTTCTTAATCCTTATCGCAGAATCTGCAAACATTAGTATCGGTGAGACGCATCTTGTGCATGTGTTTGTTTAGTCTGCAGTGCCCAGTTAGGGTTCTAGTAAGAATTCTGATTTGATTCTTACTCATAGAGAGCGCCTCTTTAGTGAACTTTGCGTTGAAGCCCACTAGGAGTGCTTTGGAGTGCTCTTGGCCTGGTGACTTTGAACAGAGCTTGATGCTTTGGGTTAGCCTCCATCCTTTGAGCGAGTTAGTAATGAAGCATTTGGGTATACCGCAAAAGGGTTCAGGTCCCCACGCCATCCTCTCTGCTCCCATTCTGGCTAGTTCGTCGGCTAACTCATTTCCTGCGATGCCACGGTGTCCAGATACCCAACTTAGCGTTACTTTATTGGTTTCACCTAGTTTGTTTAAGGTCTGGACACACTCTTTTACGAGTTTAGAATCCATCTTTTGTGAGCCTAGAGCTAGAATAGCTGCTTGGCTATCAGTAAAGATGGATATTGCTTTATTTTTATAGTCTTTTTGCAGGCTCTCCTGGGCGCAGCCTAGGATTGCGTAGAGCTCTGCTTGGAAAACGGTGGCATGTTGACCGAGGTTGCAGGACCTCGTAACCTTCGGTTGTCCACCGTGGAATCCGGCCCCTGCAAGTCCATCCTTTTTCGAACCATCTGTGAACCAGATGATATCGTGGAAATTGTACTTACCAGGTGTTTTCTTTTCCCATTCCGATCGATCCGGAATGGTGGTGGTTAAATAGCTTGTCAAAGCTGTATTCGGATAGCATGACATCAGATGGCATTGCCATCATTCTGTCTTCTATGATGTCGTTGTGCAGGGTATTCATTACCAGTGATCTCCACTATGTCCTACCTGCATTTTTAGCTCTAACCATCGCTGCCCTGGCTTCCATTTGCACCTGCACGTGCAGAGGATTCAGGCTGAGCAGTGCTTCGAGGGCCGCAGTTGGAGTAGAGGAAAGTGCTCCTGTGGTCATCGTGGTGGCAATCCTTTGAAGGCTGGTGAGTGCCTCCTTGCATGTGACTTGGTCGGTCTTCCTGTGCCATACGACGCATGCATACGTCACCATAGGTCTTACAATGGTCGTGTATAACCATAGAGTTACCTTAGGTTTTAAGCCCCATTTTGTACCGACTAATCTGCAGGAGGTACCCATAGCTATTTTAGCTTTCCTGATTATATGTTTAATCTGAGGGTTCCAAGTAAGTTTCTGGTCAAGTATTATGCCCAGATACTTGACTTCCTTGGAGAACTCGACTGTTTTACTAAAAAGTGTTGGCGGTATTAGGTTGTCGAGTAACCTCTTTTTAGTAAAAGGAACGACAACCGTCTTGGACGTATTAACCGATAATTGGGTTGTAAGGCACCAATTTTCAATTATACTTGCTTGTTGCATAAGATTGGAGATGGTTGTTTGGCATTCACCAATGATGCCTATTACCAGATCATCAGCATAGCCTTGTGTGTAGAAGCCGGCATCATTTAGCACGGTCAGCAGGTTGTCAGCCACCAGTGACTAGAGTAAAGGTGATAGGACGCCTCCTTGAGGGCAACCTGTCTTGAGTTTTACTTTTATGGTCGTATCTAGTAGGGAGGCTGACGCAATTCTGTTGCAAAGCATTGAGTTTACCCAACTTGTGGTTGTTTTATCAATGCATCTATTTTCCAAACTGTTGAGTATAGTTTGTGTGTTTTTGTTGTCAAAGGCGCCCTCTATGTCAAGAAATGCATAGAGGGCTATTTCCTTCTCTTCAACTGCATGTGCGATAAGGTCACCAGATCCATTAGAGCGGATTCTGTTGATTTACCTTTCTGATATGCATGCTGCCTTATATGCAAGGGCCTGTTAATCAGGTAGTTTTCCCTGATGTGCAGATTGATTACCTTCTCCATGGTCTTCAACATAAAGGAAGTAAGACTTATCGGTCTGTATGATTTTGGTTGGGACTTGTCTCTGTCTCCCCGTTTGGGTATGAACGTGACTTTGACATTAGTCCACGCTTTTGGTATGTATCCCCAGGCAAAGCTAGCCCTGAAGATTTTGATTAGCGCTGGTAGGATAACTGCTAGCCCTTGCTGTAGCAGGGCTGGAAAAATGTTATCCTTCCCGCCGGTTTTATAGGGCATAAAACTGTTGATTGCCCATGCGATCCGGTCGGGTCTGAAAAGAAGGGAGGCCATTCGCCAGTCTTCCACTCTGGGTCTGCAGTAACCGCAAGCATGACCTGTGTTATCCTCCCCTCCGTCTATTGGGATACTGTTCGGGAAGTGTACTTGAGCTAATAGCCTGAGTGTTTCTTCTACTGAGCCAGTATATGTCCCATCTGGTCTCCTGAGTAACCCTACATGTGTGTGAGGGGACTTGGAGATGATTTTGTGAATTCTGGATGCCTGTGAGGTGTTTTTTTATTTCCTCGCAGAATTTGTTCCAGGATTTCCTCTTAGCCTTCCTTAGTTTTTTGTTGAACTTTGTAAGTGACTATCTGTAGGCGTCCCAGTTTTTGTCTCTCATTGCTCTGTTAAACAGGGTCCGAGTCTGACGCCTGAGACGCTCCAGACTTTTGTTCCACTTGGTCACCGAAGTCTTCAGTGGACAGTTTCGGTGAAATGCCGTTTGTATGCCTTCCTCCTACCGTCCCACTGACAACTCTATCTGATCTAGGGTTTTGATGCTTCCATCAGTTGTTTTGATAACTTCCTTAAGAGATTCCCTGTAGCCATTCCAGTCTGTAGCTTTCCGATGCCTATAGGTAAGTGTCTCGCCTTTGTTGGCAATATTCACATTCATATTTATGTGTCTGTGGTCAGACATGGACGCCTCACTAGAAACGCGCCAATTTTTTACACGGTGTTGGAGGCTATCCGTGCAAAAAGTTATATCTAATACTTCTTGGCGCAAGCTGTTGACAAATGTTGGGGCGTTACCCCGGTTAAGAACAGAAATACACTGACGGACTTATAAACTGCATCAAAGTAATAGACGACTTTGAAATAAATATTTTAACCAAGTATGCAAACTTTCTATACAGATTTAAATTGAAACCTCTAGATTGGTTCGTGAACTTTAAAACAGCGTAGGATCATATCTTTAAGTTTAAGTTTATGTACTGGAAAGGACCTTAAGACCTTTTTTGAAGAAAAAACAGAAGTTTAAGGAAAAATTGTTTAATTAAAAAATTGGTTTTAACAATAGACACAAACTTTATGCAAGGGTTTATTTGTGTTTTAATAAGGTGTATTACCCCCACGTGCCCTTATTACGGATTCTAATCGGTTCCGCATAGATTTTATAAGGGTTTTTAAAAGATCTTGCGGAATATTGTCCCATTCTTCTGAAAGTGCTGTTCTTAGTGCTGCCACTGTCGTAGGCGAAGGGTTTCTCGCATATACAGCTCTTTTTAAATTGTCCCAAACATGCTCGATGGGATTAAGATCCGGGCTGCGTGCTGGCCAATTCATTGTACGTATCCCAACCTCTTCGCAATAATGTTGAACTTGTGCAGCTGCAAGCGGCCGGGCATTATCCTGCATTAAAGTAAAATTTTCGCCTATGAATCCCATGTAAGGCACCACGTGATCTTCTAATATCTCTGTTATGTAGCGATGTGCTGTCAAACCCCCTCTATTACCGTTTTGACGGACCATGTCTATGAACACAAGTTCTGTTCGCCCGTTCATCGATATGCCACCCCAGACCATACATGAACCGCCTCCAAAAGGAACACGCTCCTCAATGCAACTTTGAGCATATCGCTCCCCACGTCGACGATAGACTCTTCTGCGACCATCTGCACCATATAAACATGTCCTACACTCGTCCGTGAACAATACAGAGGCCCACTGCTCTTCTGTCCAATTCAGGTGATGACGCGCAAATCTTAAGCGAGCTTGTCTGTGAGCTGCAGACAACTTTGGACCATTTGCTGGTCTAAAAGGGGTGATAGCCGCTTCCTTTAACCTTCTTCTTATTGTTCGTGCACACACGTTTTTTCCACGCACTTCATTAAGCTCGGTTTTGATGTTAACTGACGTGAGGAAACGATTTCGCAGGGAAGTTGTAACAATAAATCGGTCATCACGACCTGTGGTTGCTCGAGTTCTGCCTGTACCACGTCTCCTCCTGTAAGAACCTGTCTCTACAAACCTTCTGTATATTCTACAAACCGTAGACTGGTTTAAATTTAAATTTCTACCAATCGTTCGTTGATCCAAGCCCTCCCGCACCAATGCTACAATTTGTGCCGCTTGTTCGGACGAAGTATCCATATTATGGTTCAAAAACTCTCGATGTGTTAAAAAACTAACCCAACAATTATGCTGGTAACAATAATTCAATTGACCAAACAAAAAAAATCAATGAGAATTAATTTAAAACTTTGCTATAAATAACACGCAAATCTGATACTACGAGTAAATTTTCTTTTCCCGGCTATATTCATTTGTTTTACCGCAGTTCTATTTTTAAATTTAATTTTTTTTTTAAGATTAAGAGCCAGTCTTTCCATATTTATATAATTTAATCTAAAAAGTTTGCATACTTATTATAAAAAAATCCTTTTAGAGTAAACCTGAACTTTGATGCAGTTTATGAGTCCGTCAGTGTATTATTAGAGATTAAGAAATCAAAAAGTATCTCACCTCGGGTGTTTGTGTCAGTGCTTCCCCAACTTGTGTGGTGGGCGTTGCAGTCACAGCCTACTAATAGTTGTTTTCCTTGCTCCTGACTGTGAGTTACGATATTTTCTAGAGATTCTGTAGGATTTGATCCTTCTCCAGGCAAGTAGGCTGAGCTGGCTAGTATCTTCGTGCCTCCTCCTGACAGTTCCACATATGCGACAACGTAGTCGTCCGCACACAGCGATGGAATCGGTAAGAATTTCACGCTCTTCTTGAAAAGCATGCATGACCTGGGTCTTCTCCCGTCGGTGTTGTATAGTAGATTACCAGCGGAATTTAGACCCATAACCATGTTACCATGGATCCACGGTTCTTGGATCAGAGCCATGTCAAGTTTTTCTTCTAAGAAGCGTCTGTTTAGGACCGCAGTTGCTGCCTTCGCATGCCTCAAGTTTACTTGAATGACTTTGAACATTATTTTTTTTTTTTCCTACCTGGTACGGGGCGGATTTGGTAGGTTTTGACGTGGGCCTCCTCCGGGCTGCGGGTGTGTTGGCTTCCTCGTCGGCCCGCCTCTTGATCCACGTCCTGTCCTGGCCCCCTTAGGTGGGTTATTAGCCCGGCTAGGTGGCCTTACAGCGATGCTTCCGCTTGGTCCTGCAATATTAATCGCCCGAGCAGTCGGCTTCTTATTATTCTGCCGTGTATTCGTTGTTTTGGTGATAGTGGCAATGACATCGCCTTCCTCTCTACCTAAGATTACATTACCTGCTGCAATGGTTGCTGGAGTGCTGGGTTGGTGGGTCTCAGTGCCGCAAGGTTCCGGAGGGGCAGTTTCCCGCTCCCTCTTACTCACGGCAGAGGGTCCCGCCTCCGCCTCTGTTCCGCTCGTAGCGCCTGTCCTGGGCTTGACTCTCAGGAGGATCGGCCGTAAACCAAAATACAGCTTAAAGTTGCTGTCCTCCAGGGGTCCCATTGACGCCTCGTCAAAGGAGAAGGTCACTGTTTGACCTTTTCCCTCCGGTCTTCTGTGCATCACCCTCCACGAGTCGAAGTCCAACGTGGCATTATGCGCTCGAAGGCGCTTAATAATACCCACCGGCTCGACCTTCGCATCCGGTATCCAGGTGACTCCTATCCTGGGTTTGGGGAGCTTATGCTCGTCAAGAACTGACAAACGAGCCCCTCCCATGGAACGAAGCCACTCATGTGCTTAAAGATCCACCCCCGGGCGGCCTCATCAGCACAGGTTAGGAGTAGCCCACCGGCTCTGACCGAGCAGCCCTCGATGCGGGGCGCGTTGCCGCGTTCCTCCTCATTCATGAGCGCCGTCATTTTCGCCTGCAGCTCCTCTATCTTTTGCTGGGACATCGGCCCTACAGCGTCGATGATCCCAACACGAACGGCACCTACCACCTCGCTGAAGGTCGGTTTGGGTTGCGTGGGCCCTTCAGCCCTAGCCACCTTGACCGGCTTCTCTTGCGATGAGGCACTCTGTTCCTGCCTAGACCTCTTCTCTGGTTTCGGCTTATCATTTTCCTGTGCAGCCAGATATTCGGGAACATCCCTCAGTGGAGTGGAGCTTAGGGATTTGGCCTCTTCGAAGCTTTTCCCATGCTTCATCCACCAAGCGAGCCTCCTCTTGGCCGCTCCAGTGAGCCTCTTACCAGGCTGTTTTCCTGCACCACTGCGAGTATCGCTAGCCGATGTGTTGCTGGACTGTTGGGTGGTAGAACTACTTGGTCCCGCCACTGCTGTGTGTTGCTCCAAGTTCACCGCTGGGATTTGTTCGCCGGCGGTTAGCTGGAAGGTTGTATGCTCCTCGGAGATATCTCCAAGGGACATAGCTGAGGAGGGACTAACGCACTCTTCCTCAGTAAGGGGACTAGGAGGTGGGCTAGCGATGACTAGCTTAGGGATGGGATTTGGGAAAAGGGTATTTTTAGTAGTGTTTTTGTCATTATTGTCCATTTTGGTCCCACGAGTAGCTAGGGAAAAGTGGTCCATCTTCGCAGAGCCCCGCGTGCGAAGATAAGGCTGCTTAATTTTCGAGGTCGCCTGGTATCGAAGATCCTCCGTTCAAGACTGAGCTCCCCCTCAGCCATGCATCCATCAGCACGGATCGGTTTACACCTTGGATTGGGGTTTTTAGAGTCGAGGTTGTCTCCTCCGGAGTTAGGATAGGAATGATGGGATATATGGGGATAGGCGATCAGGAGTAGCCCTCCCCGGCTCTACCAGGAAGGCAAGCACTTGGGTCAGGTTACGACAGGAGGAGGGTGTGGGGGAGGGGGAAGAGGGGAATATACATTATATAAAATACAGTTAATACACTTATATATGATTATACAATATACATATCTAGCACAATAGCTCTGAGTAATATTGTATTAGTTAGCAGTAATTTATAATTGAAATCTGAATGACACTGTTTGTAGATTCGAATTGGTCAAAATATTAAAATAAGTAATAGCAGTGGTGCCAATTTAGGATATTTACCCCTAAATTAAGGGAGAAATAAATGGGGTAGCGATATTTACCCGACTTCGCAAGAAGGTTATGTATTTTAGGGACTTTTTTTGGGGAAAATCAGAGTTGTTTACATCAGCGAAAGTCCACAGCACCGTCACGCGAGCGAATCAAAGTTGACCGCTCGCGCTTGATTGGTTTTCATGCAGGAATATTGAAATTAAATATAAACATTTTTCGGTTTTTTATTTTAATTTAGGGGATTTAAAAATATAGGGTTGACAACACTGTTAAAATAAATTTACTGTTTATAAATTGTTTTTCAACGTCTATAAATACAGCTGTAACAGAGTACTGAGCGGATTTTATCAAGCTTCTTGAGCCTAGCTCGAACTGATGGATCTCTCTCAGTAATTGAATATACTATAATAATATATATAATATCTCTCAGTAATTTTATAGAAATAAAAATATAAATAGTGATTATTCAGTTATAAACATTATACAATAGTGAAGAAAATTTGGTATAAACAGTGAACAAACGTTATCTCGTAGTTATGAACAGTGAGTACGGCAAAAATTAACAAGAAAAACAAAGTGATTTTGTGCATTTAAACTAGTGTTAAACTAAACAAAACTGAGAAAAATACATCACGAACGAAAGATAGAAGTGATATAAACAAAAAAAAAACAGTTAAAGTGCAATAGGATACAAAGTAATAACTCAAATCTTTATAAATAACATTTTACTCTGCCAGTTTTTCGTTATAAAATTCAAACAGTGCCTTGCAAAAAGTGACATAACGAGTGTTCTACACATTATTTAGATACTATACAGTGCATACACACAAACCTTGTTATCAGAAAGAGGCAATCCTTAAATGCATTTTACAATCTTGCATTATATATATAAAAAGTGTTGATGTGATCAGATTTGTTATGGGACGGATTTGTAATCGAATGATATCGAGCTCACTGTAAACGTCTCTTTTTAAGGATACTGATAAACAAGTTTTTCTATAAAAAATGAATAACAGCTACAGAAATATAAACACAAGGAAACGTAGAACTACTCGTATTCTAAGGAAACAGAACTTGTCGAATCTAAACTTAAGAAATGCAACATCTTACGAAAATAACTCTGATAGTGATTTTAGCTTACCGAATGAATCCATAGAAGATCTGAGCCGCATTTCACAACTACAAAAACAGTTACAAGATCTTCGCGCCAACCTAGACAGTGCTGACAAGGAAATCGAAAATTTGATAACAGAAAATTATAATTTACAGAAAACAGTAGAGGAATATAAAAGTAAAATTAAAATATTTAAAACAATCGGAGTAGATGATTTGAATTTAACGAATAATAGCATTAAACTGATGTCGACGCCGTTATCTACTACTAAAAATCCAAAAAACTTTAACACGACACAAATCCAACTTAAGCTTGGTAATGATACCCTCACAATCACCGCACCGTCAAAGAACAAAAACTAACCACATCGACGACGTGGAGTCAAACGATTCAGAACACACGTTGAAAACACCGCCACCTAGCGAGGAACAGAAGGACCTATTAGAAAATATCAATGCGGGCGACTGCCAGCTCGCTGTGACGACCAACAAGCAAGACGCGACATCTATCGGACATGAACAGAATTATCATACGGTTCAGAATACTTGTAATCAACAAAATGGTTTTAGTAATAAGTTAAGTTATGGGTTTTTGTATAAAATTATGATAATAGGAAATGAACAGGTAGCCGGTTTATCGTTAAAATTAAAAGATTCACGAAAAAATACCTGGAATGACAGGTACCAACCGTTTGGATTTATACTGCAAAATGCATCTTCCACGCAGTTATTACAATGTCTAGAAGACAATAGTAATAGTCTCTCAAATGAAGATGTGCTAATTCTTTCCATTGGTACCCATGATCACAACCCAATACGGTTACTCTCAAACATATCTAACATATTACACCTAACGAAACATCTTAAAAAGGTATTTATAGTTCCAGTTTTGTACGGAAAACACTTAAACGAAAATATGATTAATTTTTATCTACGACTGTACTCGCAGAATTTCAGTAACTGTGTCTATGTTGAAACTCATAACAACTTTATTGGGAAGCGTGACCAATACTTGACAGATTTGTGTTATAATATTAATATAAAAATTGACTCAATGGAATATCGACAGAACTTTCAATCATCGCCAGGTAAAAACAAAACCTTATGTAATAAATGTAGTTCGCTTTTATCATATTCAAATGAAGTGCCAAATAGAATACCGGAACAGTTGCATAAAACCAGTTTTCACTCAGATTTAAACATAAAGCACACTAACAATGCTAACAAAAATCAAAAGTTTTTTCGTGCGTAAGTTGAAGGAAAGCAGTTTAACGGTCTTACACCAAAATATTGCAGGCATACTCAATAAACAAGATATAGTTAGTTGTTTCCGCTTTAAACGAACTTACTAAAAGCGGCATAGAAGTACGAATAATATGTTTAAGTGAAACATTTATAAAATCGGGTCATGAAAACAATCTCAAAATAAATGGATTCTCTCTAAGCTCGCGTTTCTCTAAGCTCGCGTTTCTCTAGATCAACAAAGAAAAGGGGAGGAGTCTGTATATTGACTAAGAATGAAATTTTATGTAGTAATCTAGAATTAACATCAGACTATGCAGTTGAAAAACACTTTGAATGTTGTGGAATTCATTTATCTGGTACAAACTTAATAATATTATGTATTTATAGAACTCCAAACTCCGACATAAATATATTTTTTAACAAATTAGATGCACTACTCACCAAGCTTACTCGAGGGAACAAAACTCGTATAGTGATAGCGGGGGATTTGAATATAAATATGTTAAAGGTCACACCACACTCAAAATACCTTTCTGAGCTTATTTTGAGCCACAACATGTTTTTTCACATTAAGGTTCCAACAAGAAAACAAACATGTATTGATCAGATAATTAGTAATATTCCATCAGCAAATAGCGGTGTTCACCAGCTATGTCTCTCTGATCATAACACAGGACAGATCATAGAAATAAAACAAAAAGTCAAACAGGCAAAGCTGACGTGGTATGAAATAAAAAGAGATTATAGTCAACACAACATAAGAAAGTTTAAAGATTACGTTTCCTGTTTGAGTTTCACAGAGGTTTTTGCCGAAATTGATACAAACAAAGCCTTCGCAGAATTTCATGACATATTATTGCTAATTTTTAATTTATGTTTTCCTAAAATTAAAGTAAAAATAAACAGAAAATCAAATAAAACCAAATGGTTAACGAAAGGTATAAAAAAATCATGTGTTACGAAAAGAAGGTTATACTACATATATGCGTCACTTTACCGCAGAAAACAAAATTACAGCCAATATTAAATATAAAAACTATACTCGCGTTTTAAAACGCTGTATACAAGGGTCTCAAAGCATAGGCAATGCAAAGATTATCAAAAACTCGACAAATAAGTGTAAAACAGTTTGGAATATTATAAAAAATCATACATTTGATCAACATAATTTAAACAATATTAATGAGCTAAAATATGAGGGAAAAATTATAAATCAACCTTACGACATTGCGAATTTCTTAAATAATTATTTTATTGACATAACAAATCTAAAACAAGTTAATTTGCCTAAAAGCATACCGTTTGATAGTAGTACTACCAGTATGTTCACTAACCCTACAACCCCACATGAAGTCTACGGAACCATTATATCACTGAAAAACACGAGGTCTACGGGTTATGATGAATTACCGACGCATTTAATAAAACAGATAGCCACTTATATCTCATCGGCCTTATGTCACATTATTAACATGTCATTTACACAAGGAGTATTTCCCAAAGGACTAAAATACTCGGTGGTTAAACCTTTATTTAAAAAAGGGGACATAAAAGACCCCCAAAATTATAGACCAATTACCCTTATACCGATTCTCTCTAAAATTATAGAAAAAGTCATGATAAAGAGACTGGACCAATACTGTGACAAAACAAATATAATTAGAGCAGAACAAAACGGGTTTCAACAAAATAAATCTACCACTTTTGCCATGTTCAAACTAGTGAAACCTATTCTAAAGTGTATTGATGACGGCACACCAGTGGCTGCCCTGTTCTTTGATATGAGCAGGGCTTTTGATTTTGTCGACCATAACAGGCTAATAAACAAATTATATAAATATGGGTTGCGAGGGGTTGTAAACAACTGGTTCCGTAGTTATCTTGATGATAGATTCCAATGTACTGAAATATCTTCATGGACCAAAAGCTTATTAAAAACGAAGTGCTTATCGGAATATAGAGCAAATAACTTTGGTGTGCCACAAGGTAGTATACTCGGGCCTAGATTATTTCTACTTTATATAAACGATCTACCCGATACAACACTACACGAGTCAATTTTATTCGCAGATGACACAACAATTGTAATCAAATGTAAAGATAGAGAATCCTATGAAGCAGAAATAAATAACACTGCTAAACAAATTATTGAATGGCTCGCAAGTAATAACTTGCAGGTAAGTGTAAAAAAAACTACGGTTGTTCAATTTCAAAGCCCTAAGTTGGAGCCATTAAAACTTAATATAAATTACGACGGCATCCCCTTACAAGAGGTAACATCAACGAAATTCCTAGACTTGATAATAGATAATAACTGCAACTGGAAACTACATATTGATGATGTGTGCTGTAGGTTAAACAGATTTGTTTTTGCATTAAGACATCTTAGGGAAAGATCTTCAGTAGAAATTGCATTAAATGCCTACCACGGATATGTTGGATCAGTTTTACAATACGGTTTGATTATTTGGGGCAACGCTGTTGAGTCGGATAGAGTATTTAAAGTTCAAAAGAAGTGCCTAAGAGCAATCGTTGGGCTACATTTTTGGCAATCTTGTAAAACATACTTTTTGAAATTTAAAATTTTACCCCTACCCTCTTTGTACATCTTGCAAATCTGTCTATTTGTGAAAAAGTATCCTGAACACTTTAAGAAAATGAAAGATGCATCCAACAGAAGACTTAGAGGTGCGGTACAAGAAAAACTGGTTGTTGAATACTGTAGGCTTCAACTAGTAAAAAGAAATGTGTTCCAGATGGCAATACAAATCTATAATAAGCTCCCTAATTCGTTTAAATATCTACCAACAAATCCATTTAAAACAAAACTACGCGAATGGTTATTAGAACACTGCTTCTATTCAATTAATGAGTACCTGGAAATGAATGTTTCAAATTAATTAACTAACAGTATGTGACGACAAAGAGAATTTTAGCTGTATTATTAATTTAGGTATTAGTATTATTATTATCAAGACATTCAATATTACAATTTTTTTTATTTTATTTTTTATTAATTTAATATAATTTAATGTGACATCTTATCAATTTTTGTATTTAATTATTTTATCAAATGTCAATTTAATTTCGTGTTATTGTTATTTTATTAATATTTGTACACCTAACGGTAAGACATAAGGAACAGAATGTAATTGTATAAAAAAACCACAAATGTAATTTTACATGTAATTTTACCTATGTCTAACAAATAAATAATTCTTATTCTTATTCTTATTCTACTCTAGTTCTTATTGAAATATATACACCAGTCAGTCACTGATATAGTTTTATTACTATTCCTCAGACTGCGTTACCTTCCAACCTACCTCAGGCAGGTACCAGGCAGGCTTCAGGGCAAGCCGTATCTCTGTACACCACAATTAAGAAAAAAGTCAAACCGGGACGTATCCGCTTTTACCGTGGATGAAACTATATTAAATACAACATCCTGCGAAGGGTTGGACCTATCAGCAAAAAGTATCCCTGAATGTTCAGCCAATAGCTCACAATCCCAGTGTCGTGTATTTTGATTATATAATTATGTATTAGATTATTGTTTTTATGTTACGTATTTGTGTAATTGTAGTTTAAATTATGTATTAGTTTATTAAGTTTTTATGTATACGTATAATATGGGCCTTAGTAGCCTGAAATAAATGGTTATTATTATTATAAAAAAGCTACAAAGTGAACTTACTCGCATCTGAGGATATAGAAAATCTCATCTTCGAATGCAGTGACAATAAAAATGAATTAAAGAACAAGAACATTTAAATTAATTTACTTAAAAATGTATCCGTCAATACATCCATGGCAGATTTATGTCCACCACAAAGAACGGACTGACATACCAATAATGAAAAGACTAACAAATATTAGAACTAGAATTCATCGTCACTCTCCGCTACATACTACTCGAAATCAAACTAGAAGATTAAATGAAACAATTTACTGCAAAACAGAAGTAGTACAATCAATTAATAGTTGGCGTTATGGGTTCTAAAAAAGCAATTATATATAGTGGATGATAAACAGGTGCGTTTTTTGGCTACATAATTAAAAATGTAATTTTCTTTTGATTAAACCATGGGCCACGAGTAGCGAAATATTGAATTCATGTTTATGTAAGTAGCCAACTAAATTCTAGAGACATTCTCATTTTGACTTTTGGTTCAAATGATAAAAATCCAAATAAATTATTTTCTAATCTAATAATAAATGATTTTATTTGCGACACTGAATCGTTACCATAATGATTACTACTAAACCAAAATATAAAATTATTTACAAAAATTACAGTCTTCTCGCCAAACTTCACATTTTCAGTTTCTTTACTCAATTTTGACAGTTGTTTGTCAATTTGAAGGGTATCTTGTTTCCGTCTTTTTGCAGACGGGTTTTTTATTTTTTTGATTTAATTTTTTTTGTGACACTTACGCTTACTATTTCTTTTAGTGTCTTGATGAATGAATGATCTGTTTTTTCTCTTTGTTGTTCTAATTTCAATTTGTTTTGTCTTGTATTGGACAAACTGGAAGTTCTTTATTTAAATAAAACCTCGAATCTTCGTGTAATTTGCGTATATTTTGAAGATTACATAGTTTTTGGTACAATACAATAATTTACGCATATACATAATGACGCAAAACGGGTGGCAGGAGCTGGATGCGAGAAGCCGAAGATACAACAAAGTGGCGTGCAATTGGAGAGGCCTATGTCCAGCAGTGGACTACGATAGGCTGATGATGATGATGATACATAATGACGAGAGTATATAACGAAAGAATAAAATAAATGTAAGTATATAAATATAATGCGGGTGCGTTATAAAAATGCAAAAATGATTAAAGTGACGCCGTTAATATGCAGGTCTGTGATTGTTGCTAAGCTACCTGTCTAGCAGGCGCGAACATCTTCCCCCGTCCCCCATTGATAGTCTTATTTAAACCTATTTTTCTACTAATGTACTATTCTGCTAATTATTTTTATTGTGATCCTCAAGTGACGGACCTGGTAGAACTTTGAGAGAGCGACCTATTCAAAAATGCCCGGGACTAAGGAAGTGATAGTCGTTGGGAGAAGATGAAAGTGGACAAAAGGATCTGCTGTTTAGTACAGCCGTGACTTGTGCGAAGAGGGTAGATATCCCCTCAAATATTGGATGGATATTACCCATAATACGTTTTATATGGTGCTTTGCGGACTTAACGCCAGCTCCAAACAAAACTTAGTGCTTTCGTCTGCCGCATAATTAACTAAATATTTTAAGTTAACTTTAAGAAAACCTATCTCTTTTGCCGCTGCAAAGAAATTGCGTTCGTTGTCACAAAATAATTCGGCTGGCCTGCCACGTTTAGAAACTTGTGATTCGACGCAGTGTTAAGATAGATACATCCTTGGACAAATTGCAAGGCTTGTATTTTTGCAAGGTGCTACCGGCTTGCAGAAAATTTAGGAAGAACCTTGTCATTGACACAGAGTGTCAGTAAATAAAACAATTCCCTTTTTGATTGGTATTAGGTGTTGTTTAATGCAATATAGGTACACAGGATTACATATTAATGGGTACCAATCTCAAGCGGATATATAGGGTCGTGTTATTAGATGGTTCGCGTGATGATATTATTACCATTCAATTTCTGCTATTAGCTCAGTAATGAGACATTAAAAACTAACCTTAAGTTTCTCTATCGCTGGTGGTTAACGAAAAAATGGAACGTATTACCTCATAAGCTTGCCTACTGCTAGCTTGAGTGATGGCAGCCTTTCTGGAGTTATATTTGTCTTAAACTGCTCTACGCTTGACCTCCTGCGGAAAGGCAGCCTCCAACGACAGCGTTAACCAGACTTCATGCAATGTATATCATGACAGCGACAGATGGTTAAGCAAATGTATCCACAGATCGATACCAAATTGGATCGATGCTTAATGTGATGAATCAAATGATCATCAAAAGCGAGTAGAGAGAAAATAATAAGATACAATAATAAAAAAAAACCATCTGAAACAAAACAAGTTTTGTTTAGAAGATAAACCAATACTACCAATACAGCTGCGAGTGGGATAAAATAAGTTATACTCACGAGGACGTTATGCACAATATTTATGGCATTGATCGCCTCTCCCAAATCCCACCAACAAATTAAATAAGGAATCTCTGAAACGAAAACAACATGTGAGGTTACGCTAACAATGGTTTTGGGAAATAACTATTCCCGAAATATTACAATTCCATTATCCACAACTCACCTCACGAGCAGAACATGATTAAATTATTTTAACATCAGATAAGATGTATAAAATTTAGTTCGATTACATCAAACTTTTACTTTGGGATCGTTCATCTCAAAAGTGTTTGAAGACAACCAACGACAATGACCTCATCATTGACCCAATGACAATCTACGTTCCGATACAACAATATTGGCATAGAAACTTTACAAGATAATATTTAAATATTTATTGAAACATTTATTATAATATTTGTTTTGGATAAGTGATAAATATTTAAATAATATTTCAGATGCTTTCTATAAATATAGAAAATAATTCAAATCGATTATTGATTTGACAAGATACATTACTAATAAAAGTTTAAAGGATTTACGCTAGATGGCGTTCTCCAATTAATCGCGAAGGTCGGGGATAGATGTCGCGTGAAGCGTCAATAAAAATGATCTCAAAACGTCATTTACAAAATCGCTAACGGATTCTTGATGTACGCATTTGTATCTGAAGCTTACGAATAAACTACTTAAATGTTTTAGTTATTCTAGCACACTTGCCCTGTATATTTAACGTTTTGAAATGGACTAGCAAAATCAACGCCAACGGTTTTGAATGGAAAAATAGAGTGATACGTTGCGCAGGTAACTTTCCCATCATGGTAGTCAGTGTTTTTCCTTCTATTTGTCTGCAAATAACGCAGTTGTGGACTGTGTGCCGAGCTAAAAGCCTATCGTTTAAGGGCGACACAGTTACTCTAATGATGGCTAGCAACAACTGCGGTTCATCTCTTAGTCATAAATTAAAAGTAATTTATTATAGAACAATATACATTGTGTTGAAATTAATAACAAAGTTACACTAATAAATGAAATAAGAAATTACATCAAAAATAATAGATAATAATAATATTTAGTAAGAAATAATTGTAATAATCATACTTTATTATATTTATTATGTCGATTGTTTTTCTATGAACTTAGCGATACTATAATAACTCTTCCCCAATAAATATGTTTTTAATTTTTTTTTTTTTTATATTTGTACTTTTTTTATTTCGATAGGTCTAACTTTTTATATAACGTGACTGATTGCACCCTAGGACTGTTTAGCTTAGGTTTTATTGCAGAAGGAAAGTCTTTTCTACAATTACTATATCTAACTATTATTTCTTCATCTGTCTAATATTTGTGCATACTTTTAACCAAAATATATAGACATGAAACCGTTAAAATGTTGCTTGCGTGTTTTTAAAATGCCAGTTTTTACAAATTATTTGTATATATACAGTAAAGCCAGTAAGGTACTGCAACCGTTACACCATGAAACTCACGCAAGCAATAACCATAGTACGTAAACTGGTATAATCAAGTTTTCAATGAATTAGCCTCCTACGGTGTGAATGAGAGCATCAACTTACAAAAATACAAAAGATGGTAAAAGCAACATGCGATTCGATTATTATAAGAAAAACTACTTATTTATAAACCACTAATTTAAAAAAAATAATAGACCTATAAAATGATAATGACAAGGCCGACCAGTCTCCCCAAGTAGCACCCGTTCACGAGTTTGACGCATGGGTCAGCCATCATCCCCTTCGCCATATTGGAGGGAAGGAAGACAACCCGACCCACACCGCCACCACAAGCAATGACATTTGAATGAGCATGACGATCCCTGACATTCATCTCATAGAAACGAAAATAACCTTATATAATTTAATGAAGTACGATCGCTAGTTGCCGTTACAAACAATTTCAATTATATAGGTACTCTGTGAGTATACAATGCAAACAACATTTTAATATTTAACACAACCTACATTATTCTGCACTTTTACATTTACGACCATGAAAAATGATGTAAAATCATTCAATTAACCAGTTTATACAAATAAAAAGAAAAAAAAAGAAGAAAGAATACCAAGATATAATTTGAAAATTAAAAAATAATTAATATTATACAAAACACAATGCTATCACACAGGTCCTAACTTCAAATTACCATTTTTACGCAGATGACTTGCATCTATTTCGATATTTCAAAGCGGATGATACAGCTTGTGCTGTAACTACCATTAATGATGACCTGAACGAAATTACATTATGGGCAAAAAGATTTGGACTTTTAGTCAACCTAACTAAATTTCAGGCGATTATTATAGGTGGTAGATATATGTTGAATATGTTGGATCACCAGAATCTCGTCCAGGTGATTTATGATGCAATTCCGATTCCGTTTACAAAAACTGTTAAAAACCTCGGTTTACATTTGGATTCCAATTTATCATGGCACGCCCATATTGCTGAGGTAAGTAGGAGAGGATACTCCTCATTTCAATCTCAAAGAAGCAATTTAAATGGTAAAATAATAGAACAAGAACGTAAAATAAATAGTCTGACTAGAATATGTTCAACTCCGGTACTGGCTTTACCTAAACAAAATACCCAAGAGGGCTAAGTGCAACACCCAAAAAGAAAAACTTTAACGATTTGTCGGATCCTTACCTCATTATTGATATGCTTAAAAACACTCGGAGCAAAGAAAACCCGGAGAAATATGAACCATGTTTTTTAAAACCAACAACGCATCTCCCACTGCGTACTCAGGCTTACCTCCATCAAGTGATATGACTTCAAACATGCTTCCGGATTAGCAACAAAATTAATTAAATCCAGAGTAAATACTTCTTACGAAAGATGGTATATGTGCCTTCAATAAACCAGGTGCTATAAATATTAGCTTGTTAGGATCAAAAATAGCGAAGATGCCATCGGAAGTTAATTTATCCCTCAGTTTAGTAAAAGCTTTTGATTCTACATCTGTCCATACCCAAAAGGGCATCTTTTTTCAACAGTTTTGTGAAAGGACCTGACAATCATGAGCAATTTTTAATGAATTCACGAAAGTAACTGATAAGTTCCTGAAACAGTTTTAGGTGTAGGATATTTTCTATCTGCTTCTAATTTAGCTTCATTAGGCATTACGTATCCTAGTTTAATTTGATAACTCAACTTGCTGCTTAAAGAAATGACATTTCCTAACTTTTAACGTCAATTCGCTATTTCTAAATATCTGCAATATCTGCGCATATTTTCAATCGACTTCAAAAAGGAGGAGGTTCTCAATTCCACTGTATGTTTTTTTGTATGTTTGTTCACCGATTACGCAAAGACGGCTGGACCGATTAGATTTTTTTTTTATGTTTAAAAGGTTGGTCCCATTGTCATCCGATCACGATCTGATGATGGAATCCTGGAGAAATCGAGGGAACTCTTAAAATATCAAAGACTCACCTACAGTGATTTAGGTATATTTCACAGTGATTCGTGCATTTATTCCTTAAAATACACCAATTGGTGAAGTGGAACTGATTATGAAGACCACAAATGACGAGCAGACCTATTTAATATTTCACAGTTTGCGATTCAGTTACTTTAATATGGTATTGAGCAACTGGAGGAGGCCTTCACCCTAAGAGGGGTCCTTAAAACTGTATAGTTTTAATTGTATTTAAATGTTTATAATAGCGATCACTAAATATACAAACAAACATGGACTAATATAAACTACCTAATATAGATTTATCAAATTCATTATTAAATTATTTGTTAGAACTAGAAATTATTATTTAAAAATTGAAACGACATTATTTATGAAATTGAATTTACATTTAACTTATGTATGGTACATTTAAATCTATTGTAAAGTATGATAAGTATATGCATGAATTATTTTGTATTTCAAGTTTTAAGGATTAATAAAGGCTTTTTTACTATTACACAATGAAATAGAGCTAATAGTGAACCTGCATTGGGGCAAACAATATTTTGTAAAAGGATTTGAGCAGTTAACATAAGCCTAATAACCTAAGTGAATTACATACCAACCCACTGAAAAGTGAGAAATAAAAAACTTTTTTACAAAAAATTATAACAGTGTTCAAAAATAATTACAAGGCAACTAAAAAGCAAAAAATAATATACCTAGAATAACAAAAACATTTTGAAGTTGGTGCCGCATAAAACATAAAGACGTCTATTTTCGTCTATTGATTTCGACAATAAATACAACTCATCTAAGTACACAACAACTTGCTCAAATCTAAGGTTACATTACATTATTTGTTGAAATGAGAACAAGATGGTGCATTAACTAAACTGAACGGGAGCCTCATAAATTCGTAATGTTCGTCCTCCGTAATGAATGCAGTTTTGTCTATCGAGTCTTTGTGTAGACCATCTGGTAATAACCACTTTTTAGGTCTAAACTAGTAAAAACATTATACCCTTGAAGTCTATCTTCTAAGTCATCGATTTGCGGCATTGGATATTATTTTATCCTTAATTGTTACTTTATTTAGAGCTCTGTAGTCAATGCAAAGCCTTTTTTCGCCATTATTTTTATTAACAAGAAGATCTGGACTAGCGTACGGTGATTTACTATCGCGCTCTATATTACTATCGAGTAATTCCTTCACTATTTCACGGATTATTTGTCTATCGGAGTGAGACGCTCGAAAGGGTCTACATTGGACTGGTTGTTAATTCAACAACTTAATTTCCATCGCATACCTGTAACTTTTCCTAATTTCTTCACATTGGAAGCTATACAAATACGGTAACGATTGAGCAGAGAAATTAATTCGGATTGGTAGGTCTAGGATCTGCATTCAATATTGATGTTGAAATATTAGTACAATATTCGTCAACTTCACTTGCGTATTTGAATAATAATATGTTTCCTACACGAGAGTACCTAATATCTGTTCTTTCAGTTACATTATGTCCAATCAAAATGTTACCACCTGTGTAGTGAAATTAAAGTGTAGGGTTTAAGATAGGACTACATATATTTATAAGAAGAGCTTAAAACTACTTAAAATTAAAAGTAAATTTAGAACCGATGCTGGCGGAGATGCAGTGCTGGTAGGTAGAGGTACGGCGTCCAGGCGGAGATGCAGCGCTGGTAGGTCAAGATGCGGCACTCGTAGGTAGAGGCGCGGCACTGATAGGTAGAGGCACGGCGCCGGTATGTAGGGGCGCGCCGCCGGTAGGTAGAGGCTTGGCGCCGGTACGGAGATATTTATTATGTTAAAAATGGCGAAATATAATGGAATATATACACAAATGCCACGAAATAACACTACAAGGACATATATATATATATACGAGGTAAGAATTATCACTACACCTGGCCAAATCATTTATAACGTACATGTCAATATTATCCAACGCGATAGAATCTAAACTAAGGTTAATTGTGACCTTATCAAAGACATTTTTTTGATTTTGTGTAGAAAAACCCCGCAAAACTATTGGTGAGGGTAATTTAATAATCTTTAGTACTAACTTGTTGGCTAAAGCCTCAGATATTAACGAGCAACTGCTACCCATATCTATAAACGCTTCGTAATCAAAATTACATATGCGAATATTTTTGACTAACATTCCGTGTGGTCGTAGAAATGGATTTAGTTTCTGGATGTTCTGGTTTAACTTATTTCTCAGAATTATTTTTAGAATAATAAACAGATTCAGTATGACCTCTCTTACCGCAAAATTCACATTTGTTCGATTCACATTGATATTTCTTATGGTTACCCCCACATATATAACATTTAATTACCTCACGACTTTGTGATTGCCCGTTTTCCTGACTTGCATTAATAGACAAGAACTGATTAGATCTACTAGTGTTTGAATTATTTGAATTATGATTATTATCTTTCACTGGTTTTGATTGTCGGTCACGTGAACTACCAATTAGTTTCACATTCTTTTTGTAAATGCGACCGTGTAAACAACTTGCTAGTTCTTCACAGGTTTTAAAGTTACTACCTTCAATAAAAAAAAAAAAAAAAAAAAAAAGTCTTTATTGTCATTACACTGTTTCACTTATTTATATTACATATGAAATCACCTTTTAAGCAAGGAATTGCTTGTAGTAGGAGATTCCGCTCTTTTATTATCAGCAATTCTTAAACATGTGTAATTCTATATTACTACTAAATATTTAGTGCGAGTTATAGCATAAAGACTCAAATAAACAGAATGGTTTTAGCTTTCCTAGTTTTAATTAGATATGTGTGTGTGTGTGTGTGTGTGTGTGTGTGTGCGCGCGCGTGTTTAACCAGTTATCGAATTGAAGAATTTGCCTTGCTGGATTGTCTTGGGATCGGTAAAAATACAATTTCTGTGTTTACGGTTAAAATAGCACTTTTGTGTTAAGTCGTTAATAAAGATTCTATCTCGTCGTAGTTTTTTGTTGTAAGCCATTCGGTTACGATTTTTTTACAGTTATAAGAATTTAAAGGGTATATCTTAACAATTTTATTTATTTGGTTATGTAAGTGGGTAGACTGGCCCTCATATTGTCTTTTGGCAAAGGAGGATCTAATTTTGTTAGTTCTTGCAACGGAGTGATTACTCCTTCGGGTTAGAATCGCGTGATCAAATGGGATGGTTTTATGTTTTTTTAAAATTACTTGTAGGATGTAAAGTTTCCTTACTGAAAGAACCTCAGATGATTGGTAAAGGGTCACAGTAGGGAACCTATATGGTTTAAAAAGCATTACTTTCAGTAAACACCTTTGCGCACGTTCTAGCTCCAAAAGTTTTGTTTTCGTAGCGCCGCCCCAACATGGTAGACAGTATGTTAGTAGCGATTGAGTTAGGCTTATGTATACTTGTTTCAGTAGGTTTTTTGAAGCTGAATGTCGCAGTGTCTTAAAGGTCCATATCATTCTTCTAACTCTTTTCATGGACAATTCAATATGCGTGTGCCAGGACAACTGTTGATCTATAATTACACCTAAGTATCTTGTATGCTGTAGTCTATCGATTGATACACACAAGCAGTAATTATCGTGGGGATGAGAACTGTTGTGGATTTTAATTTGAAACATAGGAGACGGTTGTGTGTTGTTATATTTCGTAAAACAAATGAAGCTGGATTTAGACGTATTTAAAGTAAGGAGGTTAACATTAAACCAGTCTAGGATCTTCAATAGACCGTCTTCAGCTTTCTTTTTTACGTCAGCCCAAGTCCTATCAGCAAAGACTATTGCGGTATCATCCGCGTATGAGAAGATGCTACCGCCAGCAATCTTCATTTTACAGAGATTATTAATATAGGAACAAGGTTGGACCGAGTACACTTCCTTGTCCCACGCCATAAGTCACAGTCTCTTGCGAACTATTGTACCCACCGATTCTAACAATTTGTTTGCGGTTACTTAAGTAAGACTTTAGTAAGTTATAAGGAAGCCCTCTTACTCCTATATCTTCGAGCCTCTGCAAGAGAATGGGAACGGATACAGTGTCGAAGGCCTTTTGTAGGTCGAGGAAGACAGCCAGACATTTGTGACCTTTGTCTACGTGATTTACTATGGTAGATGTAAGCGACATTACTGCATCCTCCGTTGACATCCCCTGTCTAAAACCAAACTGAGTTGGGGATAGAATATTATATTTAGAGAGGTACTGCATTAAGCGCAAGTTTATCAGTCTCTCGAGAATTTTTGAGATGGATTTCCATCCATCTCAAAAATTCTCGAGAGAGAACGGAGATTGGTCTAAAGTTTGATGGATTGCTTTTGTCACCACTCTTATAAACTGGAGTAATTAGAGCTATTTTTAAGGCATCAGGAAAAAGCCCCTGATCGAAACATAAGTTCGCTAAATATGTTATTACAGGTACAACATGTTCGTGAGCGGCTTTCAAGAATTTAACGGGTATCTTGTCCCAGCCCGGTGCACTATCCGTTTTTAAGTTCATAAGAATGGCATGGACTTCATTAGGGTCTGTATCAAGCAGAACGAGCGATGATACCGGTGGGCTGCTCACGAACATGTTAATAAACGCGTTCATATTATTAAAATCACTAATGTTACCTGCTATAATTGAAATAATATCCCATTCATACATACATACATACATATCAACCCATATGATGTCCCACTGCTGGGCACGGGTCTCCCCAGTAGAACTTACTAGTATGTAGATCCTGGGGGTAATTGCCATAATCGCCACGCTTGGCGAGCGGGTTGGCGATCGCAGTAAGGTTTTAAATACGCAGAGGACGCTGCTGCCCGTCCTCCAGTGTGACATCCCTTAGTCGCCTTGACGACACCCACGGGAAGAGATGGGGTGGTACTATTCTTCAGCCGGTACCACACGGCAAGTCTATCCCATTCAGAAAAGTTCAAATATAACCGATCTATTTTACATTTGTGCTCAAAATAGTTTTATCATAATAGTAATGCACCATTTAATTTTATTAACTTTTGAGTCCATTCTCCCCAGGGTAGTAGAGGGTAGTCCCTGATACCACTTCTTTGCTAAACCAATCAGTTTGGGAAGAGCATAATGACAAACCTGACGGACGTTCCAAATTTGTGCACATTCGTTAACTTTATTAATCCAATTTTCAACGGTTTGACTAGTCACTAGGATCAAATTCGGATACTACACTAAAAGTAACAGGAAAATTGTTTTGGACCCAAAAATTAGCAGCTGAGGTAGTTACTGCTGCAATATCGCTTTGGTTCGGATAGACGGTATTTGTGTCCGGTATAATGGGTTGAGACACTAAGGGGGAAATTTTTGTGGACTCGCGATTGACGTTCCACCTACTCGACCTTCGCTTATGGTGCTTAGAACGCATTCTTTGCTTGCTATGTGCTTTGCTATTATTGCGATCACGACGGCGCCGCTTGCGATGTCGTGGCTTATGACTATAATCCTCACTATCGGTAGAAATGTCTTCATTTGTGGTACTACTCTCACTTTGATATCGCTTATGTTTAGAACGACCCATGTCTTACGAAAGAAAATATATTTGGCAATAAGCAGTGATACACAGTATAACAAAATCAATAAACGAAAAGTAAATCACAATAAGAGGGTTGATAATTATTTCTTAAACAAAATAATGTTTATATTCGCCAGCAGTTAATATCCAATATTGTCACTGAACTCGCAATATGCTTCACTATCAGTTTTTGGGCATTTTCGGAAGCAGTAGTCGTACAAAATTCACATGATGAAAATACTTCTTCGATAAGAGTGTAATGTAGGCAGATAGAATAATAGTGTCTGACCTTTATAACTCCATCGTCACTTTTACTCTGATACAAAAGACACTTAATACTAAGCACTTCACAACTACCGAAATCTCGAATAAGAACTCGAGTCCGCCGTTGACGACCGTTCGTGCAAAACTGAGTAAAAAACGTTATGATTAGCCATTTTGTAGACTCGCTTTTAAATTTAAATCTTTAACGGTCAACTGTGTTGCCACTGAAAATGATCTATTAAGAATAACTTAATCGATTATGCTAACATCTGCACTACAAATCACAGAAGCCAATTTTATACAAGATAAAACAACTTAATAAAATATGAATTATATTTTTTAAGCAATTGTGTTTATATTTCCATGACATGGACATATTTATGTATAAATGAAAATATTTGAACTGTGAATTCAGGGTTTGAATATATGATTTTTTTGGGGTACCTACAACGTAGTAGCAATGTGTTGTGAAAATTGCGGCAAACTGACATATCGTTATTTTCACAGCTCCGCATTCAGGTAAAGTGTAATATAAATTTATGGAAATAAGTGACAGTTAAATCAAAATCGCTTCTCGCTGTCTGTCCCTATGTATGCTTAGATCTTTAAAACTACGCAACGGATTTTGATGCAATTTTTTTTAATAGATAGAGGAAAAGAGGAAGATTTATATGTGTAAAACATGCATAATATAGTAGAGAAACACTAATAATTTTAGAGGTTTCTAAACATACACATAAAACATGTAAACATAAACACTTTTTTTGGGCTTATATTGCAAACCCTGGCTAAACCCTACAAGATAGATTAAAATAATATACTATAAAACACCTTAGAAAGATCTCCAAAAAAGTCCGCAATGGTATATGTCTATTTCTGGATAACCCTCAATAACATTTTTTTTACTTTTATTTTTATAAATGGCAAGCAATGCCGATGTCGACAATTCTGCCAATGTCAAAAGTGCTAAGAAATCCCATGTGTTAGAGAAATAAAAAAAGTACTTTTGGAATTCCAGTTTTCTTCCACCAACATATTGAAGGCAGTTCCTGCCTTGAGGAGGACCTTCTCGAAAAGCCTGTGCCAAAACATCTGGTTTGAAACATAGTACTTCATAATCAAAATCAAAATGGGGTAGCCTTGGGGATTTATAGAGGAATACTAAAAGATTTTGATTTTCCGAAAAGATTGGACGGTTAGTGGCATTTCTTTATGGATCCAATACCTGGATGATCTGCAAATATTATCCAAACAGGTGATCCTCTGCATAAGGGGGTGAGAACATTTGGGAAGTAGCCGAAGGACGAAACGGTCAGACAAGTATTGCCTCCTCAAAGCAAGGGGAGGTTCGGCACACTCTACTTGTAAGGCATTAGTGGGGGAGGACTTCATACAGCCAGATATAATCCGTAGGCAGTGGGATTGTATTTTGTCCAACCTAGCAAGAGCTCCTTTGTTGCATGGGATCAACAGAAATGCCCCATAATCCATAATGCTCAGTATTAAGGCATTGTAGACTAATTTCAAGGTGCATGGGTGGGCTCCCCACCAGACACCAGCAAAGGTTTTGAGGATGGGTTCAACCCTTTCGCATCTTTTGTGAAGATAGTTTAGATGGGTTATACCTGTTAGTTTGGAGTCTACATAGACACCTAAAAATTTTGCATGTGCTACTGTGGGAATGTTATGTCCTTGTATGTCCACTGTCACAGATGGTAGAGCTCTTTTGCGTGAAAATATAACTACAGAGCTCTTTGGGGCTGAAAGACTAAGGCCATGGATTGATAACCACTGGTCCAGAGAGTTCAGTGAGAGGCAGAGAGAAGAGGCAGCATACAGGATTGACTGTTCTGTCACATAGAGAGCTATGTCATCGGCTTATTGGAGAATGCGACAGTTGTTGTTTAGGCATGAGCCTATGTCAGCCGTATATAGATTGTAGAATAAGGGACTTAGTACAGAACTTTGAGGCAATCCTTTTCACGCCGTCCTCTGTTCAAATTCCTCGCCCTGAACCCTGAAAACCAGCGGTCGGGACATAAGCATAGCACATATGCATTGAGTCATCTTACCCGGGAGTCTCAGCTGTTGCAATTTTTGCCTGTGAATGGGAAGAAGAACATTGTCATATGCGGCCGATATGTCAAGAAATGCGGCAACTACTGACTCATTTCATGAAAAGGATATTCTTAGGTATTTTTTTTTTTTTTTTTTTTAAAAGACAACTCCCGCAGTAGGGTACAAGCCCTGTGTCACGGGGGACTTTACAAACATACAAGTCACGGACACAAATTACATCCAGACCCGGAACAACAATTTGTGGATCACACAAAGTGGTGTCCCGTGTGGGGATCGAACCCACGACCTCTTGCGTAGCAGTCGGACACACTCCCACCGCGCCACAGAGGCAGTCATAGTAAAACATAGTATAACTGATAGTAAAACCGCAATGCTGTCCATGGTACCAAGTCCTTTCCTGAAACCATACTGGGAGTTTGGCAAGAGATCTCTTGATTCCACTATCCATTCAAGTCGCATTTTGATAAGATGTTTAAACAACTTGAGCAAGACCGATGACAGGGCAATTGGCCTAAAACTTTTAGGGTCATCAGCATGTTTGCCAGGTTTTAGTATAGGGATAATGATCTGAATTTTCCATTGGTCAGGGACCTACCCATTAAAGTAACAGTAATTTAATATATCTAGGAAATATTTTTTAGCCCTAAGGCCCATGTGGGCCATGAAAGAGTATGGTATCCCGTCGATACCTAGAGCGGAGTCCTTAACCGAAGTGAGAACCATATTCAGCTCTTCCATAGAAAATGGAAGGTCTTGTGGGTCCTCTGGGAAGATCATAGAAGGAAGGAGACATTCTGCAGATGTTGGTGCATATGGTGGAGCGATTTTGTTATAAAACAGTTCTGCTGTTTCTCACATGATGGGAGAGGACACTGATGGACTATAGCCAGATCTAAATCTTTTAATATTTTTCAAGACAATCGATGATGGGGTTACAGGTGACAAGGACGAACAAAAGTTAACCCATCCTGTGCGCTTCTTTCGTCTTAGCAATCGTTTGGATTTTGCACAGATTTGTTTGTAGAGTGCCAGATTCTGGGTAGTCATTTCAGAGTTATACCTTTTTCGGCTTCCTTTCGTTCCTTCATAGCACTAGTGCATTCCCTATCTCACCAAGGAGGAGATGGAATTTTCCCTCTGGCACTATTTTTAAGAGGAAAGCTGGATTCAGCACAGATGTTCACTGCTGCAATAAACTCACTGCATAAGATTTTCACATGTTCAGAGTCAGAGATGGAAAAATTTTGATCTAGACTGGTTAGGTCTTACTATCAGTTATAAGAATATCCTTTTCAAGAAATGAGTCAGTAGTTGCCGCATTTTTTGACATATCGGCCGCATATGACAATGTTCTTCTTCCCATTCACAGGCAAAAATTGCAACAGCTGAGACTCCCGGGTAAGATGACTCAATGCATTATGTGCTATGCTTATGTCCCGACCGCTGGTTTTCAGGGTTCAGGGCGAGGAATTTGAACAGAGGACGGCGTGAAAAGGATTGCCTCAAGGTCTTCCACTTTACTCTCTAATGCTTCTAAGAACTTGAACCAGTCTGCTTCAGAGAGGTTAAACTGCAGAAGTGGTGGAAACCTTCACCAGATATGTTGTCCCAATAAACGAAATAAAGATTGGGTAGTGATCACTACCATGAAAAAGATCAGTGCAGTCCCAACAAGCCGATGCTGCAATATTGGCTGAGCAAAAGCTGAGGTCCACACAACTTTTTTGTTGACCTGGGAGAGCTCTACGGGTGGAACAGCCACTATTCAGGATGCATAGGTTGAGGTCATCCAGAATCTCCACCAAACCGATCCCGAAGGAATCACAAAGTTCCGAGCCCCATCTAAAATAATGGCAGTTGAAGTCTCTCATTACTAAAACTGGGCCATTCACGTTAGTTAAAATATTTCTCAGTATTGGAAGAAAGATTTGCTGAGGATGTGCTATATAAATTGATAAAATAGTTAAGTCTTTAATTTTTCCTGCAACTATGTTAAGTTCATCTAACAGGGAAATTGAAATAGGATGAGCTACAAAAGGGATTGTGTTTTAGACTAGGAGGGCTGACCCTCCATAGCCATCTGACCTGTCGCATCTTAAAATATTATATTGAGGCATCCTGAAACTTAGGCTTGGTATCAACCAAGTCTCGGCGATCGAGCAAACCAACGGCTTGAATTTGTTCAGAAGGAATATGAGGTCATGTTTCTTGTGATACACGCTCCTCATATTCCACTGAAGAAATGTGTGGCGAGACGCCATTTTGATAGTTTAGGAGTAAGGAGATTAATTGTTGGGCAATGTTAGACGGTGAATTTGAAGAGGGAATAAATGTTTGTGAAAGATTTGGATTAATGAGGGAAGGTCAGAAGTTTTTCCTTCCTCTTTAACCATTATTTTAACATCGAGAAAAGCTAGCGATCTGTTTATCTCCATTTCAAAAGTATTTTTATATTATTATTTGCAGAAATACTCCATTAAGACTGTATATAGTCCGCACTCCAAGGTAGCTAAGCACCTACGTACTCCTAAGGATGTAATTCCTCTACAGACACCTGGCGTCTACAAAGTGGATTGCAGCTGTGGCAGTTCCTACATCGGACAAACCAAGCGAACAATAGCGGAAAGGGTTAAGGAACATATCGCGGCTGTGAAAAACCGACAGACAAACAAGTCAGCAATAGCGGAACACTTGCTGGATGCGGGAACCAATCACTGGATTGAACTACACAAACCACAGGTCCTCTCCACTGACCGTCACTATTACTCCAGGATGGCGAGGGAAGCGGTTGAAATCAAAAAACATGTCAATTTCAACCGAGAAGACGGATACCGTTTGTCAACATCGTGGAATCCCGTGATCGGCAAGTGTATACACCGCCGAACAAACATTACACGCCAGTGTGCAGATGTCCTTAGTGTTGTGTGTCGAAGTACCGACGGTTCCGTAATAGTGAGTGATAAAAATCAAGCGAGGGTAGTTTCCGAAACCCGCGCTTCACGGAGGCGACGCTGAGCTCAACTAGTCTTCCCGTGACCACAGCCGTTGCAATACGGTCGAAACGTCGGGCAATAAACAAGGTATTTTACCTTAAATTATTCACGCGATTAAGACCCGTAATATATATATTTTAATAATGTGTACAAATCGCGAAAGTTTATCAACATCTTTTGACTCCATCTCTTAAAATATTACTGATATTATTGTTGTGCAGAAAGATACCAAATGAAGCAGGATGGAGTGTAGTGCCCGAATCTGGTTGGGGCTCTTCGCGTTATACATGAATGATAAATGGTCCACTGTCCGTTGAACAATATTTTTCTCGGCCTACCTGACGACGACGGTTAGTAATCGTGTGTAAAGCCTGTAGGCGTTTACGGGCATGACCTGCATTTTCGACTTCGGATACACTACACGCTACGCTTGCCAAACCAGAAAGTGGGTATGAGGGGGATATCCTCACACACCCACCCACACACACACACACACACACACACACACACAAAATGTCTAGTAACACTAAGATAGATATGATATCCTTTGATTGTGTAACCTAATTATAATAACGACTTATCATTGTACCTGTACTATAAGGCGAAGACACTGGACTCTGAAATACAGTTCACACTAGTTCAGGGCCCAGAGAATTCACACCTTTGGTATAAACATCTTTGTCAATAAATATTATTCTCTTTATTTAAACTAAATACATATAAATTATTATTATTATTATTAGCTAACCCATTTAAAAGAACATGTAGTAAACATAAATATAAGTTATTAGTTTAGCCTGTATTAATCAGCCATAAGATTTTTTTAAATCGCAGTCCACTGCTGGACATAGGCCTCTCCAATTGCACACCACTTTGTTCTATCCTCGGCTTCTCGCATCCAGCTCCTACCTGAGGGCGTCCTACACTACGTTTGCTGAGACGCGGTCTCCACTCAAGAACTCGTTTACCCCAACGGTTGTCGGTTCTTCGGCTAATATGGCCAGCCCACTTGGTTCTCTGCCGAATCACCTCATTTCTGATTTTGTCCCTAAGAGAAACTCCAAACATAGCCCTTTCCATAGCCCGCTGAGCGACTTTGAACTTTTGGACCAGCCATACCGTCAGTGTCCACGTACGCTATATATTACCTTGATCGACACGCTGGACATTTCCACAACATTGTCAGAAAGGGACTGATTTACCAGAAACCCAACACCACCTTGGGATTGTTGGTCTCCCTCGCGAAAGTACATAAGGTGGCCTGACTCGAGCGTTATGGTGTCCTCCCCCTCTCTTCGGACTTCACTTAACCCGAGGATATGCCACCTAATCTTCCCAAGTTCTACCTCAAGTTGTACCAGATGCGAGTCTAGCCGTAGCGTGCGTCCGTTATACGTCGTCAGGGTCAGTCGGTTGTGGTGACCTTTCGTAGCCTGGAGATTCTTAGCACCCCCCGCCACGCCGTTACCGTGGACGCCACCATGTCCAGGAATAGTGTGACTGCCGGGAACTGGGGGCCGTGGCTTTTGTGCTTCGTGCATTAGGAGAAAATGCCCATAATCGCCACGCTGGGCAAACGGGTTGGCGATCGCAGGACGTAGCTCTCGCATCAGTGACGCTGCTGCCCGTCACTGACCTGTTACTTTAGCTACGCCTTGAATTTGGGATGGTTATACCGCCACCAGTCGGTCGCCAGAGTCTTGTTCGTTATACAGCAGGATGTACCGCGTGCAGGTGAGGTAGGCTTGGAGCGAAAGATGGTTGTACACTCCCTTACATCCCGTATGTATTTCCCGTATGTTTGCGTATGTATTTCGCTTTATTGCCGCTGCGCGACGCAGGCGCGCGACCGGTTCGATAACAGTGGACGAATTGAATGCTTCGGAACGCGTGTCGGTTACGTTTGCATAGACGAACATTTTCTAGTATTTATGATAATTTAGCTATTAATTTGCCTTTCAAAGGAGACAGGGATCTCTGGGCCCAATGGTAATAAGTTCAAATATGGCTTAAAAAATGCTTTATATTTTTCTGTTTCAAAATATAAAAAATCAGCTTAATTCACAATCTGGGAGATGAGAAATCCTAAAAATAAGTTTTTTTCGCTGATGAAAAGTATCGATTACTGTCAATGATTAAAACAATTAAACATAAAATTACTTACACTGGATGATTGATTAAATCAAAATAAATTAATTAATTATAATTAACACAGTGTTAACAGTTTAAAATAACCATAATATAAATTAATAAGAATAAATGTAAAAATCGATGTTCGTATACAGATCGATTTATTGTTTATCAACTGTATTTTTAATCTGTGCTAACTGTGACAGCTTCTTGACTTTCAATGTTTGATCACTCACTCGTATCGTATCGAATAGTGCGTCTGCGTTTTGAGTGTACTTCTTGTTGTTTTATTGATATATTCCCCGACCAATGCTTTCTCTCTACGGACTTCTTTCTTGCTTAACTTGTGCGACCCTTGCTATCTTAACGGACACGGATAACCTTGTTTACTCCTTTGACTTTGGCTCGTTATTTTGGATTTTACGCCAGCTTATCGATTTGATATTGACGTCATGGATAAATGTGTGAATTGTGGCTTAGCAACTAGTCGCTGCAGTACACTGGGCCGGCGAGCTTTAGATAATGAAACAATCTAAATTATCTACTATCAGCAATTCGTAAATTTTCAGATACAATACAATACAATAAACTTGCCCAAAATCTCGACATTATTTAAATACCCACCCAGTCTCACCCGTTTACTGTAGAAAGCCACAATTCTTAACACCTGCCGCATCAGCCGTAATTTCTTCACATATTCAAAATTATCATCCACATACTCTATTTACACGACTCAGTGGCGACCGAGCAGATCAAGATATCTGCGAGGTTAAGCAACGTTACCACTGTCGGTCCATAGATGGGTAAAAGTATTCGACCATTGTCATACCCCTCGTGCTTGTGCTTCGGAGACCACGTTGGGCCGTTGGTCCTGCGTCCAATCTCTCTCCGGTCGTGTCAGATTTCCGTCCCATCGGAGTATGAGAGTCCCTACTCTCATAGTCCGATGGGACGGAAATCTGATTTATTCCTTAATAAAGAGTGCACTTGTGTCTGAGTATATATTTTGTGCACTATAATATCTCCTGCGTAGTTAGCTAGTCTCTGATGAGAGTTAAGAGACTATTATGATAACGTGACATGTTAGACTTAAGACCATTTGCCAAGTACCAAAATATCCTTCAAAAAAAGGAAGAATAATAAAAATAAAGCCTTTACTTTCTACAATACAATAATAACATAATAAAAAAATCATAATTTTTCTTAGATTAATCAGTGATTAATTATTTATTTATTTATTGGATATAGGCCTCCTCCAACCCTTTATATTGTTCTTGATTTTGGCATCGCAAGAACTCCTGATTTTATACAAGAATCAATGTCTTCATCGACACATAATATACTTGTAATTTGTAATTTTGTAATTTAGTCGCTGAAGTGACAGTGTAATGCAATTTTTTTTATGTTAAAACTAAAGTCAGTGAGGTGACATCCAGTGTTAAATATAGACGCTTAAAGTAGGACTGCGCCATAACTTCACAAAATTGACCACTTGCACAAAGGCCGCACGAGTTTATTCTCTTTTCACGCTTTGCAGTCAATATTTACTTTTTATTTGGAAGGGATGACGCGGTCCTGGGGCCGTACCATGAGCTCTTATAACAGGTCAATTTTAGACGAAAATTGAACTGTCCTACTAATTTCGAACAATAATCTGCCAAAAAGCAGGTGAGTCAGCGATGACGTCACTAAAGCCGGCGAGCGGCCTACTGTTTATTTGTCAATTCTTTGAATTTGACAGCAGGTTAGAAACAGACATGCGCTTATTTTAGACCTTTTGACACTTGAAACTCGATAATTGAACTGCCGTGCTATCAAATTTTGCAGCTATGGTAAACTAACTACGAGTATAATTGAAATGTTTATCGTATTATCAATACAATACGTAATATAAAAGTAATTATTGACATATTTTTACGATAGCAGTGTTAATGGAGATGTATATTCCATGTAAAAAGTGTTGTGTTTCTGTGAACAAAACTCATAAGACTTACGTTTAAGTGCGATGAAGATAAGTTCATGTTTCTTGGACAGAATTCAGTGAAATAAGTAACTTTATTACTACGTGTATCAACGACCTACTTAAAGCTATCGAACAAAAGATGCTTTATATGCTCATGATACCACCTATTATAGTAGTAAATCATGCCAAGTTAGAAAATGAAAGAAATGTGACAATAAATACATTAATTTGAATGCCTAAAATGATTTACTAGTAGTACTTACATGAAATTTGTTAAATGTACAAACTGTGATAAAATGTAGAAATAGAAAAAAAAAACTTAAATCTTAATATTGAAATAACAACCTCTTGAATTTTCTGATAATCAAGTGAAAGAGACTATAAAATTCTTAGGTATTAATTTTGACTATTACTTTAACTGGAAAATACACTTAAAGATGAGTTTTAGAAAGCAAATTGAAACAATATTCCTATGCATTTTAAATGCACAAAGAGTGGATAACCAATTTAGTGTAATCACTATATACCATACATTGTGTCCTTTTTAAGATATGATGTCACCTTTTAGAGCAACTCAATAGAAATTGGCTTTAAAGCTCTAAAGAAATGTATCTATGCAAACTGTAAAATTAAGTTTACCTACTGATTCATGTAAGCAATTTATTTTGCTATTAAGTGCATACATACACATTCCTACCAACTAATAAAACTTTATTGAATAGGTAGTGTTAAAGTAAAAAAATATTATAATAGTGAAATATGTAGTCTGACTAAATGAAACATCACAAATGAAAAAAAGTCCCTAAATAGTAATAATTTTTTTCTTTGTATACTGTCATAAATACACAATCATTTATTAAAACAAGTAAGTGTAGTAGGTTGTAATACATAAGTGATACACAGTGATAAATAGCTCAAAATCCAATTCAATGTTATTTACTATTATTTTACTTCGCAATATATTGTTGTTCTAATTTAATATGTAGGTAAATAAAAAGGAGCATTACTTACAATATTTTGACTGATGACAAAAAGACTTATAGTATTAAGTAGCTCCCATATAAAAATGTACAGAGGTTCCTAGTCATATTCGCAAAAATAAATTGATTTGATTTGTTTTCAAATTTACTTTAGTTTAGCAAAACTTTGTCTTTCTCAGATAAATTTGTTAAGTGTTATCAACTCAGTAAAGAAATTGTAGCCATTGTAATAAACTTTGTAGTAAACTCCAAATTTGGCAGGAATGTTTAGTCTACAAAATAATTATGTTAATGCCCATACTTAATAAAAGCTTCAACAAACTTAAGTACCTAGTGTGTTTTATTACTATCAATAGGAATACTGTCTATGCAATTGAATTCCAAAACGGTCTCTTAATATCCTTATCTTTGCCAAGCTATGTATAAGCATGCAGTCGATGTATAAATAGTTGACCTACTAGCAAAGAGTATTTTAAATTAGAGATATTATAGTGCACAAGTATTTGGTATGCGAAGATACAAGTGCATTCTTTATTCTCTCACTCTCATAGTCAGATTGGATATAAATTCTTTTTTTTCGTTTTTTTTTGGGGGTAGGTGTAAAAACAAGTAACACATTGTCGCGATTTCGGAATTTATTTAAAATTAAAATATTAAGTTTCAGTTGACTTGGACAACTTTTCTGTACTATTTACAGCATAATTACGTAGTACTTACGTTTGTACAGCATCTTATGCAGTATTAACTACTAATTTATACACCACCTACCAGCCTAACATTCACACAAGATGTCACAATTAAACGAAATTAGGTCCACACAAAAATCACTGGAAGAGACCTTCAACCGGAGGATGAATGAACTGGAAGCGCAGCTGAACAGCGGAGTGCCTTCCAGAGATACTGTAGCAAAAGTTGCCGAGGAGTTTCGCACCTTTCGAGAACTCGTGTTTGAGATGCTCGGTATGCTCCGCAATCAAGTAAATGACTGCCTCAAAATCGTGGATGAAATGGAGACAAGATCACGACGAAAAGTGCTCTTCTTCATTGGTGTGGCTGAATCTGATAAGGAAGACTGCACCACTGCAACACTTGACCTAGTGCAGAAGAAGCTGGGTCTCAAAGATATCACACAGGGTGATTTTAAGGTCTGCCACCGGATTGGAGCCCAGAGTCGAGATCGCCCCCGACCCATACTTGTCCGATTTGCCAGTACAGATCTCAGAGCAGCTGTTTGGAGAGCAAAGTCCGCTTTAAAGGGCTCTGCAGTTTCAGTTAGGGAATTCCTAACGAAAGCCCGACAGGCGGTCTTTAGCAAAGCTCGTCAGCACTTCGGGATGAGGGCTGCTTGGACACAAGACGCCGCTATCTACATCAAAGCGCCCGACAGCAGTCGCCACAAGTTGTCTTCAATGGATGAGCTGGACCTTTTGATGGAGAAGCACCCTGTTTCTACGTCTAAATCTGACAAGCGGGCCGGCACTGGTGACACGGGGTTGAAGCAGCCTTCTTCACGTAGATAACTTGCATCGCCTTTATTGTGCGTGATATTTTGTGTCGTGTAAAGTTTTGTTTTGTTGTTGCTCAGTGACGTAAGTTAATCGCAACCAATAATTGGTACCCCATAACTATGTAATTATCTAGTTTGTGCACTGTCCTTTAACAGGTAGGTTTTAATTTAATTAATTTCGATACCCACTGTTTTATTTCTCAGGAATTAATTTTTAATATTATTTGATTGACAGCTTCAACTTGACATATGACACAACAATATTCGGATGTCAGTTGATGTCAGTCCAATTGTCCAATTTGTTGCGTTCAGAAATGCCTTGTTCATCTAGTTTGTTGCGTTTAGTTTATTGATTGTTTAAAATGTATTGTATTTTTTTATTGTTATAGTTATTTCTAAATATTAATATTTTGTGAGTGTCGGCTGGCGGGTGGTGCAGAGAAGTATTCAGAGTAGATACGAGTTTAGTAGTAGTAGTAAATTCATATATTTACTTAATTAATATTTATTTAAAGAAATATTTATATATATCATTTATAAATTTATTTATTTTTTATTCTATAACTATAAATTCTTAGTACTAATGTCTGATAGTGATTCATTTTATTCAGCAAACGAATCTGTTGGTTCATCGAATAATGATAGTTTCAGCTCGGTTTCAGATTCACTTGGGGATTTTTTGCGAAAAACATTTAATGAGCAACACAAATGTTTATTTAATGTCTGTCACATCAACGCTCAAAGTATTCCTAGTCACTACAGCGACTTGGTTGATGCTTTCGCTAATTCCAACGTACATGCCATCTTGGTTTCGGAGACTTGGCTCAAGCCTCACCTTCTTTCTACTTCATACGCTCTCCCTGGCTTCGTTCTCATTAGGAACGATCGAGTCGATAGGAGAGGAGGTGGAGTAGCTATTTATCTGCGTAGTAACTTTTCTTACAAAATATTAACATTTCCTACTTCCAGCAACGGTACTACTGCGGAATTTATTTTTCTAGAGGTGTGTTTCAAGGGGACTAGGGCCATTCTAGGTGTTGTTTATTCTCCTCCAGCAGCGGATTATTTCTCCAGTTTCGAAATGATTCTGGAATCTATAGGGTCAGAGTATACTCACCATATCATCATGGGCGATTTTAATACCGATCTCCTCTCGAGTAACTCCCTTCGTTCCCGTAAGTTACTCCAGATCGTTGAGTCCACTAGCTTTCATATCTTACCACTGCAAGCTACTCATCATAATTTGGATGGAATGGATACTTGGTTAGACATCATTCTTACCTCGGCTCCTTCTCTAGTCCGTCATCATGGGCAATCCTTAGCTTCGGGGTTTTCTCATCATGATTTAATTTTTCTCTCCTACAAGCTAAAACCACCAAAACCTTGTCCTAAAGTTATGTACGTGCGTTGCTTTGGTCGGATGAATGAGGATAAACTCCGTGAGGATGCGTCGGGATTGGATTGGGAACCGGTATTTGAGGCCCCTACGTTAAATGATAAAATTGACGTTTTCAATGATTTGGTCGTGGGGTTGTACGACATTCATGCGCCTGTTAAAAAAGTTAAAATTAAGCGGCCTCCAGCTCCCTGGATGACGAATGGAATCAGGATGGCTATGCGGCGCAGAGACCGAGCTTTTCGCAAATTTAAGAAAGACCGGGACGATGATAACTGGGCCCTTTATAAAACTGCAAGGAATCGGTGTAATCAGATGATTCGCAACGCTAAACGCCGTCATATTCTTATTCATATTAATTCATCTTCTCCCAAGGGTATTTGGCAGTTCTTGGGGACTCTAGGAATTGGCAAACATGGAAGTGTTGATCCTCCGTTGACGGTTGGTATAGATGAAATCAATACTCATTTCACCTCCTTCGTACCTATTGGTCATCTAACCAAGCGTCGTACCTGTGAGTACTTAGCAAACCTTCCTCGCCCCAACGTAGACTTCTTTCACTTTTCTTCAGTTGAACCTGGCGAGATCAATAAGATAATTATTTCTATCAAATCTAATGCTGTTGGTAATGATGGTATTAGCCGTCGCATGATTATACCCATTCTTGATCATCTTCTTCCTGCTTTAACACACATCATAAATTTTTCTTTAGATTCAGGGACTTACCCGTCTTCGTGGCGATATGCTTTTGTTATTCCTCTGCCTAAAATTACAAATCCCACTCTTCCTAATAATTTTCGACCTATTTCTATTCTTCCTTTTTTATCTAAAGTGCTGGAGGCTTGCGTGCATAAACAAATGACACATTTTGTGCATCGAAACAATTTGTTGAGCCAGTTTCAATCAGGCTTCAGGCCAGGACATAGCACCACCACTGCGCTTCTCAGAGTAACTGGCGACATTAGAACTGGCATGGATGATACCAAAGTTACGGTTTTAGTTTTGGTTGATTTTTCTAATGCTTTCAATTCTGTCAGCCATGATATCTTACTCTCTATCCTATCTCATCTGATGTTCTCGGCAGGTTCTTTAAACTGGTTCTCATCTTATCTTCGGGGACGCCAGCAGTCCGTGCGCGTGGGTGATACTTTATCGAGGTGGCGCGAACTTGACGCTGGTGTTCCTCAAGGCGGTATTCTTTCTCCTTTATTATTTTCTATTTTTATCGATCTCATTACTAATGTCCTTCAGTGTGCGTTCCATCTTTACGCAGATGACTTGCAGTTATATGCCCAGGCCAATGTGAATAACATATCCGAGGCCATCACTAAGCTTAATGGGGACCTTAACGCTATCAAGACCTGGTCAGACAAGTTTGGTTTGACTATAAATCCGTCTAAGTGTCAGGCCATTGTGATAGGGAGTCAACGCCTCATAACTCGATTAAACACCGACACATTACCACCTGTTATATTTAACGGCTCCATTATCGCGTTACATTCTTCGGTTAAGAATCTCGGGATTTTCCTTGATACCACCCTCAACTGGCATACTCAAATAACAAATGTAAGTCAAAAGGTTACGGGTACTTTGCGGGCTTTATATCGTCTCAAGAACTTTCTTCCTTATAAAACTAAAGTAATGCTCGTCCAAACGCTAATATTCCCCTTGATTGATTATGGTGATGTATGCTATCTTGACCTGAATGCAGAGTTCCTTAATAAACTTGACCGACTTCTAAATAACTGCATTCGATTCATTTTCAATCTTCATAAGTTTGACCATGTTTCTTCCTACCGTTCCGAACTTAAATGGCTCCCTATTCGCCAGCGACATAGTTTACGCGCTCTCACTACACTCTATTCTATTCTTAATTCTCCTACTGCCCCTTCTTACTTAACTTCCTACTTTCAGTACCTGCACTCAAATCACAGTAGAGATCTTCGATCTTCCGACAATCTACTTCTTTTATGCCCTGCTCATTCTTCTGGATTCGTCGGATGCTCTTTTATAGTTCAATTTGTTTCTCTCTGGAATGCCCTGCCCCCCGAAATTAGGATGGCACCCAATCGCCTTAATTTTAAATGGAAGGTACGCACTTTCCTTGATGGATCAGCTGAATCATCACAACATTAGTAACATAAATATTTGTCTGTATCTATGTATTTATGTATGTATGTATGTATTGTTGTAAGTACGTATACTATTGTATAGTTATGTATGTAGGTATATATGTATGTATGTATTTCTGTAAGTATGTATACTATTGTATAGTTATATTGGATTTTAGTATTTATTTTATATTCTCTATCTAGCTATTTTTATTTGTGTATTAAGTAAGAATAATAGGAAGTTTTTATTTTACAATTAGGTTACTGCACCTACACATTCCATTTCTACATCACCCTAAGGTAGACTGGCAGAGAATGCTTTTAGCATTAAGTCCACCTTTGTACAACTTTGTGCACAAAGTTTTAAATAAATAAATAAAATAAATAAATCCGACACGACCGGACTGAGATTAGGCACAGGACCGAGGGGTGTGACCACAGCTTAGGGTGTGACAATCTACGGTCTCCAATGTCCTAGCTAAACATACTACCTATAGGGCTGTCCATACTAATGGATTTTTATAATGGTCTCGTTATTTGTGCTAGTTACGATTTTGTTTTTAAAATTTTAATATTGTAGCAATAGAATAGGTACCTACATGTAGTATTGAGATACCATGCAGGGCTCGGAAACCGGTTAAATTTCCAAACCGGTTTTGGTCATTGACCCCGAACCGAAATGAATTCAGGTTAAGGTTATCTTTACCGGTTATTTACCGGTTAAAATGCGAAACAGGTTTTTTACAAATTCCGATACTGTTCAGCGAAATAAACCGGTTAATTTGAGTTTCAAGGACATTAGTGAGTACGCGTATCTGTATTAATTTTTTGAACCGAGTGTTTCGTCTGTTTAGTCAACGTTCAGATTCACAGAGTATTTTGTATATGTTTACATTTGTATAGTTAAACATTTACGTTTGCGCATTGAATCATAATAATAATTGAGTGAAATTGTGAATATCAGTAGTTACATTTTTTAACATACAAAAATGCTATAAATTCTTATCAACGAATGAAGTCTTACCGGATAGTCAACCGCTTTTTCTTGGTGTTGCCGAAAATATACTTTCTGATACAGATGATAGTAAGTAAACATACAGTGAAATAAAGTAAAACAATTGAATTAAATCTAAAAAGTAACATATCTATACTAATATTAAAAAGCTGAAGAGTTTGTTTGTTTTAACGCGGCAATCTCAGGAACTACTAGTTCGTTTTTTTTTTATAATTGAGTATCTATTACAATACTTTATATAGATTACAATCTGGCCCTAAAGACTAATGAGTAATTTAATTATGACCTAAATTGCTATAAAGACTTAAATCTAAGAATGTGTCCAATAACACTTATCTTATTGTCTCTATTACATATGTGAAGTCACTTTGTTCATATGTTCTTTTACGTTGCACTTACACTACATTTAATATGTCACTGTTACACTCCACTAATTCAAACGGCTTCAGCCGTTTCAATCTTCTTTTTAACTCAGTGGTATCAAGGAGCTGGATTACCTCGACGTTCACGTGTTGTTGAAGCCTGCTTTGATGTGCTTCAGCAATTTTTTGTATAACTGTCTCTATGTCATCCATTTTAAGGTCCCGGTGGAGATCACAGTTTCTTAAGTACCAAGGGGCGTTGACAATATCCTTGAGCACTTTGTTCTGGATTCTTTGTATTATTTGTCGATTGCACTGAGCGGTACAGCCCCAAAGCTGTATACCATAAGTCCATACTGGCATTAACACCTGTTTATATAGCAGGACTTTGTAGTATACTGAGAGGGAAGAGTGTCTTCCCAGTAGCCAGTACTTCTTCTGGTAGCGTAGGGATAGCTCTTCTCTTTTTTTCTTGACATGTGCTTTCCAGCGTAACTTTGCGTCAAGCGTCATACCGAGGTACTTCGCTGTATTCGAGTAGGGTATTGGTTGGTATAAGCACCGGGCAGTATTGACCTTTTTTATTTGTGAAGTCAACGTGAACGGACTTACTCTCATTAAGTTTTATTCTCCATTTTGTCGTCCACTCTAAGACTTGGTTGATGGCTACTTGAACCTTTTCTACTGATTCGTTGTGGGTATTTCCTACTTCTATGATGGCTGTATCGTCAGCAAATGTTACAATAGCATTATTTTCGAGCTCTGGAATATCACGGGTGTATAAAAGGTACAGGACCGGACCTAGAACACTGCCTTGTGGAATTCCAGCTTTTATTTCTTTATTTTTAGAACAAACATCCTCTTGGCGTATTCGAAATGCTCTACTAGAAATGTAAGATTCTAGGACAGTAGCAAATTGATCTGGTAACATTGTTTTCAGTTTATATAGCAAGCCTTCATGCCAGACTTTATCAAAAGCTTGTGCCACATCGAGTACTATAACGTAAGGTAGGATGGCCCCCAGCCAGGTCCGACGACCTAAATAAGGTGGCTGGGATGGACTGGATGCGGAAGGCAGAGGACCGGCTGTTGTGGCAAAAGTTAGGAGATGCCTATGTCCAGTACTTGCGAGCTATACCGGTAACTTTAGTTCTTTGTCGGATGACCTTATTGCGAGTTTTATCCTCCCAAGCATACGTCGCTCCATAGCCCGCTGCACAATTTTGTTTTTTTTTGGACTAACTCAACCGTAATAAATGACTTGGCACCGTAGGTCATAACAGGTAGGACGCACTGGTTACGTTGATCCTTCAGGCATTGCGGTTAAGGCGGAGTAAAAACTCGACGAAGTTTGCTAAACGCTACCCAACCCAATTGAATCCTTCTATCGACTTCTTGTTCGAAGTTGCTTTTACCAAACTGGAAACAATTCAAAGTCACGTTAAAGTAACCTACGGCCGAGACCCACACATCTAGAGGCTCCATTTAGGCTGTGCAGCATTTCGCTGAGCTGCTCCAGCGACTGCGCTACTACGACAATATGGTCGGCAAACCGAAGGTGTGAGATTTACTCACGGTTTATGTTTATGAAATATCCAGTCCAATCAAGTGTCTTGAAGATGTCTTCGAGAGCGTAGGTGAACAGTTTCGGGGATATGACGCTCTATTGAATTCGTCTTGCAGTCATGTATGGATGTGGTCCACGGTATTGAAGCCTTTTCGAAACCCGGCTTGTTCCAGGGGCTGGAACTCGTCGAGTTTTCTAGAGAGGCGCTTGGTGATCACTCTCGAGAACAACTTGTAGACGTGGCTCAGGTATGAGATAGATCTGTAGTTCTTCAGCAAGGGGTTATAATTTTTTTAAGAACAGAGCCACGCACTCCCGCTACACGTTTGTGTTAAGCCTTGGTGGATGACGGAGTTAAAGAGATTTGCTAGCTCTTTCAGGACTGGGGTCCCACCTGCTCTAAAAAGCTCTGTAGTGATTCTATCATCACAGGGCACTTTGTCATTCTTAAGTTGCTCGAAAACTGCCCCGACCTCGCCCTGATCGACATCCGATATGCCCTCGGTATAGTGGCACGTGAGTGGGGTTCTGTGATCAACGACGCTAAGTCCCATAGGTTTAGCCATCCGTGATGCATACATGTCCATAAAAACTCTCGATTTCCCCAATTATCTCCAGCCTTGAGGTTTTACCACTCACTGTATTTAGTATTGTCAGACAGGGTCT
This sequence comes from Herminia tarsipennalis, assembly GCA_945859575.2. Classification (NCBI taxonomy): domain Eukaryota; kingdom Metazoa; phylum Arthropoda; class Insecta; order Lepidoptera; family Erebidae; genus Herminia; species Herminia tarsipennalis. The sequence continues at coordinate 13,071,162 of OX243846.2, read as the reverse complement.
ACCTAGCTGCTGTGAGAAAACTTAAGTGCCTCTATTTCGATCGATCGCCGTCTCAATGTTGCGAGTGCTGTAGCGTAGGTGGTCAGGTCATGTCAGCTTCCTGATCTTCAGGTTTATGGCTCTCATATCTGACAAAGACATCTGCGTGTCTCGTCTTACCCTCATTAGTTCAAGGATCTCGAGTGAGAGTTCGGACTCCATTTTTTCGCGTTTTCCGGGAAACAACTTCCGAGATACATCCTGTAGCGTTTTGACCAGTGTCGGTTTTCTCGTTTGTGTTTCCAGCGATGCGAAACGGTTTTGAACTTTTCGGGACATGAGGCTATCTGGGGGGCAGTAGGTCGGAAAAAAGGCCTCATTATTTGGAGTCTTTTGACCTTGAAGCTAATAATTAGAGACCCTCGAACCAATATGTGATCGCTGCCAGTATTGAGCCTGTTGATCACCGAGACGTCTCTAATTATTTGCAGCTTGTCCGTAATGATGAAATCTATCTAGTTTCTTATTACACCATCTGAGTTTTGCCATGTCTACTTTCTGTGAGGTTTCTTCTAAAAGAAAGAATTCATTAAGAAAAGCTCCGACGACTGTAGAAAATTAACGAGCATTTGGGCCCTGTGATTTCTGCGCCCTACGCAGTTAGGTCCATTTTTCGTTTCGGCGCGTTTTTGTACTCCCACATTAGCATTGAAATCTCCCATAACAACGTTATAGTGAGCTTTTGTATCCTTTCATCATCGTCCACTTTAACGGATTCATCTGTAGACGCAACAGTAGATATATTAAATGATTCATGTCTCACAAAATTTTGTATTTAGTGATACGTATGTAAGTTCCGCTGGCCAAGTGTAATGTAGTGACCATGTAATAATTCAAAACTTTATTTCGTAATTAGTTAGCATTTCTAAAGAAGTTCTAAGCTTATTAGTTCGTAAACTTTCACGATTTGTACACATTATGGAGTTTTATAAGCTGCGGGTCTTAATCGCGTATATATTCAATAATGAACTGATTGAACTACACGAACCACAGATCCTCTCCACTGACCGTCACTACTACTCCCACATGGCGCGGGCAGAGGTTAAAATAAAAAAAACACGTCAATTTCAACCTAGAAGATGGATATCGTTTCTCAATATTGTAAAATCCCGCGATGATTAAGTGTACACACCGTCGAAACAAATATTACACGCCAGTGTGCAGATGTCGTTAGTGTTGTGTGTCGAAGTACCGGCAGTTTCGTAATAGTGAGTGATAAAAATCAAGCGAGGGTAGTTTCCGGAACCCGCGCTTTACGGAGGCGTGCGTGGTGATTACAACCTTTCATCAAAAATTTCGATTTATTGGTCTCTTAATTTTAAGCGAACATAGATTAAATCTTATTTTATTTTCTTTTTCCCATGATGAATATACACACAATTAATATAACTAACCTACACTAAATAACGGCCGCACGCTTGTAGTTTTGCAGAGAACATGATTTAACACTATGCACGACGACGGTCTAACCCATACATGTGGGAAAGAAAAAGTACTAAGTTTCAATGACGTGAGGTCGAGACCGAACGACCGTGCCTTGCGTCACGCGAATTTAACCGGTTAATTCAGCTCACATTATCGGTTAGCATTACGCTCTCTGTTTTAACCGGTAATCAAAATTATTTCGTTATGATTACCGGTATCTTGATTAACCGGTTAATCGATGAGCACACCTTAAACCGGTTTTATTAACAATAATAACCGCTATTTATAAACCGGTTCCGAGCCCTGATACCATGTATAAAATCACTTAAGTAGTAGGTAAGTAAGTACAACTATTGATAATTTTGCTTATCATCATTATGTATTACTTCGAAGAAAAAAATGCAATAGTATCAAGACAAAATGCATTTTGATTGAGAGAGATAAAATTTAAATATTTTCCGAGATCACGATAGTCTTAGCACCCTACATCTAATATATAAAATTCTCGTGTCACAGTTTTCGTTGCCATACTCCTCCGAAACGGCTTGACCGATTTTGATGAAATTTTGTGTGCATATTGGGTAGGTCTGAGAATCGGACAACATCTATTTTTCATCCCCCTAAGAGTTTGTTTGTTTGTTTGAACGCGATAATCTCAGGAACTACTGGGCCGCATTGAAAAAATATTTTATTGTTGGATAGAGCCGATTTATTGAGAAAGGCTATAGGCTATATAACATCACGCTACGACATATAGGAGCTGAGCAGCAATGATAAATGTTGCAAAAACGGGTAAAATTTACGCAGACGAAGTTGCGCGGGTCAGCTAGTAGAATAAAAACATATGCTGACAGCACTATCTTTGACAAGTAGCTAAGCTCGTTCGAAAACGTATCCTCCCTAAGGGAATTTATAACTTCATTCTAGTGTCTTATTTAAAGTAGATATTATGATTTTTAAAAGACGCACAGAAGTTTAATCGTTTATTTTGATTAATCAAGCTTTTATTGAGTTTGTTTTTGTTATTCAGCTTTATAAAATTAGTAAAATTAAACGTGTTTTAGAACGTTGCTGCAGGACAGCATTTTTTAAAGTTCATGGTACAAATTAAAAATCTGCCAGGTTCAAACACGATGTTGAACTGCCCTGTACTTGGCAAATAATCTAAATGTTCATGGTACGGCCCCTGGTCTATACGTCAAATGTGTTAGATGTCCCAATGAAATACATTTCCGGCAAAATCGATGTTGTCAGTAATTAAACTCTAAAAAAAATACTATATAATATTAACTGACTTAGTTGGAAGTGTTTATTACTTTAGCTATACGATAAAAATAATTATTTGAACTAGTTTAATATTATAGCATGTTGAAGTGTATCCCAAACATTGAGTGAATGACCACACTTGTCTTAAAGTTTTTGAAAGATAAATACTCAATTAAGTTAAAAAAAAATGTCTTCAGTAACACAGTTTTTTGGGTTCACTCCAGTCTTCACTATTAGCGGGTGTTAGCATGAATCGCTGTTACTATAATCGGCCCAGCAATAGGAATTCTGTAAAAGATAAAATACGGTAATATTATTTGCATTTTAAATAAATTAACAAATGAAAAAATGAATACTAAGTTTCTTACAGCGACAAAGGGAAATGCCACCACTTATATTTTGGGTTGACATATTTTTTTGGTGTTGAGAGTTGCCTTTTTGTTGTCTTAATCGTTCTAGTTGTAGCTTTTGTAGTTTTTGTAGATTTTGTAGATTTTGTAGATTTTGTAGATTTTGTAGATTTTGTAGTTGTTGTAGCTGTTGTAGTTGTTGTAGTTTCCGTTTCAGTTTCCGCTTCAGTTTCTGCCTCTGCTTCACCCTCACCTCCAAGTTCAGCCTCAGTGCCACCCACAGCTTCAATTTTGCCATTAGCTTCACCCTCATTTTTATTTTCGATATCAGCCTCACCCTCACCATCAAGTTCAGCTTCAGCTTCACCTTTGCCTTCAATTTTAGCATCAGTTTCACCATTGCCTTTAATTTTGGCATTAGCTCCACCCATACCTTTAATTTTGCTATCAGCACCCTCTCCTTTAATTTTGGCATCAACCTCACCCTCATTTTCAAGGTCTCCATCAGCTTCACCTTTGCCTTCAATTTTGGCATTAGCTCCACCCTCGCCTTTAATTTTGGTATTGGGTCCACCCTCATCTTTAATTTTGACATCAGCCTCACCCTCACTTTCAAGAGCGGCATCAGCCTCACCTGCACCTTCAAAATCAGCCTCAGCTTCACCCTTGCCTTCTATTTTGGCATCAAGTTCACCCTTGCCTTTAATTTTGGAATTAGCTCCACCTTTGCCCTTAATTTTGGTATAATCTCCACCCTCGCCTTTAATTTTGGCATCGACTTCACCCTCACTTTCAAGTTCGGCATCAGCCTCACCTGCACCTTCAAAATCAGCCTCAGCTTCACCCTCGCCTTCTATTTTGGCATCAACTCCACCCTTGCCTTTAATTTTGGAATTAGCTCCCCCCTTGCCCTTAATTTTGGTGTCAGCTCCACCCTCGCCTTTAATTTTGGTATTGGCTCCATCCTCATCTTTAATTTCGGCATCAGCATTACCCTCACTTTCAAGTTCGGCATCAGCCTCACCTGCACCTTCAAATTCAGACTCAGTTTCACCCTTGCCTGCAATTTTGGCATCAGCTTCACCCTTGCCTTCAATTTTGGCATCAGCTCCACCCTCGCCTTTAATTTTGGCATTCGCCTTACCCTCACTTTCAAGTTCGGCATCAACCTCTCCTTCATTTTCAAAATCTGCCTCGGCATCACCCTCAATTACAAGTTTTGTGTCAGCTGCACCCTTGCCTGTTTTCTTAGCCTTAGCTCCACCCTTGTCCTTAATTTTTGTATGAGCTCCACCTTCGCCCTTAATTTTGGCATCAGCATGACCCTCACTTTCAAGTTCGTACTCAGCTTCACCCTTGCCTTGAATTTTGGCATCAGCTTCACCTTTGCCTTCAATTTTGGCATCAGCTTCACCTTTGTCTTTAATTTTGGCATTAGTTCCACCTTTGCCTTTAATTTTGGCATCAGTGTCATCCTCACTTTCAAGTTCGTACTCAGCCTCACTCTTGCCTTCAAATTTGGCATTACCCTCACTTTCAAGTTCGGCATCAACCTCTCCTTCATTTTCAATATCTGCCTCGGCGTCACCCTCAATTACAAGTTTTGTGTCAGCTGCACCCTTGACTGTTTTCTTGGCCTTAGCGCCACCCTTGCCCTTAATTTTGGTATGAGCTCCACCTTCGCCCTTAATTTTGGCATCAGCCTCACCCTCACTTTCAAGTTCGTACTCAGCCTCACTCTTGTTTTCAATTTTGGCATTAACTCCACCCTCGCCTTCAATTTTAGCATTCACCTTACTCTCACTTTCAAGTTCGGCATCAACCTCTCCTTCATTTTCAAAATCTGCCTCGGCCTCACCCTCAATTACAAGTGTTGTGTCAGCTGCACCCTTGCCTGTTTTCTTGGCCTTAGCTCCACCTTTGCCTTTAATTTTGGCATTTGCCTTACCCTCACTTTCAAGTTCGGCATCAACCTCTCCTTCAATTTCAAAATCTACCTCGGCCTCACCCTCAATTACAAGTTTTGTGTCAGCTGCACCCTTGTCTGTCTTCTTGGCCTTAGCTCCACCCTTGCCCTTAATTTTGGTATGAGCTCCACCTTCGCCCTTAATTTTGGCATCATCCTCACCCTCACTTTCAAGTTCGTACTCAGCCTCACCCTTGTCTTCATTTTTGGCATCAGCTTCACCTTCGTCTTTAATTTTGGCATTTGTTCCACCTTTGCCTTTATTTTTGGCATCAGTGTCACCCTCACTTTCAAGTTCGTACTCAGCCTCACCCTTGCCTTCAATTTTGGCATCAGCTCCACCCTCGCCTTTAATTTTGGCATTCGCCTTACCCTCACTTTCAAGATCGGCATCAACCTCTCCTTCATTTTCAAAATCTGCCTCGGCCTCACCCTCAATTACAAGTGTTGTGTCAGCTGCACCCTTGCCTGTTTTCTTGGCCTTAGCTCCACCCTTGCCCTTAATTTTGGTATGACCTCCACCTACGCCCTTAATTTGGACATCAGCCACACCCTCACTTTCAAGTTCGTACTCAGCCTCACCCTTGCCTTCAATTTTGGCATTAGCTTCACCTTTGTCTTTAATTTTGGCATTAGCTCCACCTTTGCCTTTAATTTTAGCATCAGTGTCATCCTCACTTTCAACTTCGTACTCAGCCTCACCCTTGCCTTCAATTTTGGCATCAGCTCCAACCTCGCCTTTAATTTTGGCATTCGCCTTACCCTCACTTTCAAATTCAGCATCAACCTCTCCTTCATTTTCAAAATCTGCCTCGGCCTCACCCTCAATTACAAGTTTTGTGTCAGCTGCACCCTTGCCTGTTTTCTTGGCCTTAGCGCCACCCTTGCCCTTAATTTTGGTATGAGCTCCACCTTCGCCCTTAATTTTGGCATCAGCCTCACCCTCACTTTCAAGTTCGTTCTCAGCCTCACCCTTGCCTACAATTTTGGCATCAGCTTCACCTTTGTCTTTATTTTTGGCATTAGCTCCACCTTTGGCTTTAATTTTGCCATCAGTGTCATCCTCACTTTCAAGTTCGTACTCAGCCTCACTCTTGCCTTCAATTTTGGCATTACCCGCACTTTCAAGTTCGGCATCAACCTCTCCTTCATTTTCAAAATCTACCTCGGCGTCACCCTCAATTACAAGTTTTGTGTCAGCTGCACCCTTGCCTGTTTTCTTGGCCTTAGCTCCACCCTTGCCCTTAATTTTGGTATGACCTCCACCTGCACCCTTAATTTGGGCATCAGCCACACCCTCACTTTCAAGTTCGTACTCAGCCTCACCCTTGCCTTCAATTTTGGCATTAGCTTCACCTTTGTCTTTAATTTTGGCATTAGCTCCACCTTTGCCTTTATTTTTGGCATCAGTGTCACCCTCACTTTCAAGTTCGTACTCAGCCTCACCCTTGCCTTCAATTTTGGCATCAGCTCCACCCTCGCCTTTAATTTTGGCATTCGCCTTACCCTCAGTTTCAAGTTCGGCATCAACCTCTCCTTCATTTTCAAAATCTGCCTCGGCCTCACCCTCAATTACAAGTGTTGTGTCAGCTGCACCCTTGCCTGTTTTCTTGGCCTTAGCGCCACCCATGCCCTTAATTTTGGTATGAGCTCCACCTTCGCCCTTAATTTTGGCATCAGCCTCACCCTCACTTTCAAGTTCGTACTCAGCCTCACCCTTGCCTACAATTTTGGCATCAGCTTCACCTTTGTCTTTATTTTTGGCATTAGCTCCACCTTTGCCTTTAATTTTGCCATCAGTGTCATCCTCACTTTCAAGTTCGTACTCAGCCTCACTCTTGCCTTCAATTTTGGCATTACCCTCACTTTCAAGTTCGGCATCAACCTCTCCTTCATTTTCAAAATCTACCTCGGCGTCACCCTCAATTACAAGTTTTGTGTCAGTTGCACCCTTGCCTGTTTTCTTGGCCTTAGCTCCACCCTTGCCCTTAATTTTGGTATGACCTCCACCTGCACCCTTAATTTGGGCATCAGCCACACCCTCACTTATAAGTTCGTACTCAGCCTCACCCTTGCCTTCAATTTTGGCATTAGCTTCACCTTTGTCTTTAATTTTGGCATTAGCTCCACCTTTGCCTTTAATTTTGGCATCAGTGTCATCCTCACTTTCAAGTTCGTACTCAGCCTCACCCTTGCCTTCAATTTTGGCATCAGCTCCAACCTCGCCTTTAATTTTGGCATTCGCCTTACCCTCACTTTCAAGTTCGGCATCAACCTCTCCTTCATTTTCAAAATCTGCCTCGGCCTCACCCTCAATTACAAGTTTTGTGTCAGCTGCACCCTTGCCTGTTTTCTTGGCCTTAGCTCCACCCTTGCCCTTAATTTTGGTATGACCTCCACCTACACCCTTAATTTGGGCATCAGCCACACCCTCACTTTCAAGTTCGTACTCAGCCTCACCCTTGCCTACAATTTTGGCATCAGCTTCACCTTTGTCTTTATTTTTGGCATTAGCTTCACCTTTGCCTTTAATTTTGCCATCAGTGTCATCCTCACTTTCAAGTTCGTACTCAGCCTCACTCTTGCCTTCAATTTTGGCATTACCCTCACTTTCAAGTTCGGCATCAACCTCTCCTTCATTTTCAAAATCTGCCTCGGCCTCACCCTCAATTACAAGTTTTGTGTCAGCTGCACCCTTGCCTGTTTTCTTGGCCTTAGCTCCACCCTTGCCCTTAATTTTGGTATGACCCCCACCTACGCCCTTAATTTGGGCATCAGCAACACCCTCACTTTCAAGTTCGTACTCAGCCTCACCCTTGCCTTCAATTTTGGAATCAGCTCCACTTTCGCCCTCAATTTTGGCATCAGTCTCACCCTCACTTTCAAGTTCGTACTCGGCCTCACCCTTGCCTTCAATTTTGGCATCACCTCCATCCTCGCCTTTAATTTTAGCATTCGCCTTACCCTCACTTTCAAGTTCAGCATTAACCTCTCCTTCAATTTCATTATCTGCCTCGGCCTCACCCTCAATTACAAGATTTGTGTCAGCCGCACCCTTGCCTGTTTTCTTGGCCTTAGCTCCACCCTTGCCCTTAATTTTGGTATAAGCTCCACCTTCGCCCTTAATTTGGGCATCAGCCTCACCCTCACTTTCAAGTTCGTACTCAGCCTCACCCTTGCCTTCAATTTTGGCATCAGCTTCACCTTTGTCTTTAATTTTGGCATTAGCTCCACCTTTGCCTTTAATTATGGCATCAGTGTCATCCTCACTTTCAAGTTCGTACTCAGCCTCACTCTTGCCTTCAATTTTGGCATCAGCTCCACTTTCGCCCTTAATTTTGGCATCAGTCTCACCCTCACTTTCAAGTTCGTACTCAGCTTCACCCTTGCCTTCAATTTTGGCATCAGTTTCACCTTTGCCTTTAATTTTGGCATTAGTTCCACCTTTGCTTTTAACTTTGGCATTCGCTTTACCTTCACTTTCAAGTTCATTCGCTTTACCCTCTCCTTCATTTTCATTTTCAATATCAGCCTCGGCCTCAGCCTTACTTTCAAGTTCGGCACCAGCTTCACCCTTACCCTTAATTTTGCCATTAACTCCCCCGTCGCCCTTAATTTTGGCATTCGCCTTACCCTCACTTTCAATTTCGTACTTAGCCTCACCTTTGCCTTTAATTTTGGCATCAGTTCCACCGTTGCCTTTAATTTTGGCGTTCGCCTCTCCCTCACTTTCAAGTTCGGCATCATACTCTTCTTTATTTTCAAAATCTGCCTCAGTCTCACCTTTGCCTTTAATTTTGGCATCAGCTTCACCCTTGCCTTTTATTTTGACCTTAGTTCCACCCTGACCCTTAATTTTGGCATCAGCTCCACCCTCGCCTTTAATTTTGGCATCGGCCTTACCCTCACTTTCAAGTTCGTACTCAATCTCACCATTGTCTTCAATTTTGGCACCAGCTCCACCTTTCCCTTTAATATTGGCATTAGCTCCACCTTTGCCTTCAATTTTGGCATTCGTTTTACCCTCACTTTCAAGTTTGGCATCAACCTCTCTTTCATTTTCAAAATCAGCCTCGGCCTCACCCTCAGTTTTAAGTTTGTCGTTAGTTCCACCCTCGCCCTTAGTTTTGGAATCAGTTCCACCATTCTCCTTAATTTTGGCGTCATCACCATCCTCACTTTCAAGTTTGTACTCAACCTCCCCTATACCTTTAATTTTTGCACCATCATCCTCACTCTTGTCTCCAGGTTCTGTCTCAGCCTCACCCTTGCTTTCAGGTTTAGCTTCAGCCTTACCACTGCCTTTAGTTTTGGCCTTACCTTTACCTTTATCTTCAAATTCAGTCTTTGTCTCACTTCCGCCTTCAGGTTTGGCCTCTGCTTTACCATTGCCTTTAGTTTTGGCCTGACCCTTATCTTCATTTTTAGGTTCAGCCTTAGCATCAGCCTGTATCTTAGATTTCACTTCAGTCGCACCCCCTATCACAATTTGGGCATCTACCTTATCGTTGCCTTTTATTTTAGGCTTATTCTTACCATCATCTTTATATTCGGCGTTTGCTTCACCCTGATCTTTCATTTTGCCCTCATCCCTATCCTCGTCTTTAGTTTTCACCTTATCATTTCCCTTATTATCAGGTTCGACCTCAGTCTCAATCTGGCCTTCAGTTTTATCCTTAGCCTCACCCTTGCCATCAGAAATGGTAGCAGTCCCACCCTTGCCTTTAATTTTGGCCCCAGCCCCATCCTCGTTTTCATGTTTGGCCTTAGCATTACCCTTGCCTTCAGCCTGAACCTCACCTTTAGTTTCAGTTTCAGATTTGCCTTCACCTTTAATTACATCATCTGGCGGAGGCTCAGCCACAGGCAGGACAGCATCCCCAAAGTTAGCCTTTAAAATCCTAAGTTCTGGTGTAAAAGGTTTTTCCAGAGTGTGCGGGAAATCGTGATACATGACGTCACGAGAGTCGTCTACTCCACACGTCAAGAATTTTTGGAAAAAACTTAAGTCTACAAAGCCAACGCCACATGGGCGGTCCACTAAGCGCGAAATCATCATCCCTCGAGCAAAACCGGAACACTCTAGTATAGATCCGACATCATCCTAGAAAAAAAAACTGGAATCAGTTTATCGCTTGTTGATTTATACTATTTTTAAAATTTCTTGTATTTTTTAAGGTTACTTACCTCTTGTTAGTCAAGTAGTTTTAAAATATTATTTGATTATTTTTTACGTCCGTCGGTGACTTCTCTTTTTTTATTTCAGAGAAATGTCCATACACAATCTTAATTTATAATTAGCGTAATTTATCGCTATATTAAACTAATTATATCTAATAACGTCTAATGCGCCTAATGAGATAGATTCATGTTTTTAGAGTCATGCTTATAAGCAATGTCGTCCAGGATGCTGTTAGTGCTTCCGAGGATTCGGTTTAATAATGAGGCTGTCTTTTTGCGTAGGAAGGCATGGAAGCCATCAACCCTTGCTTCTGTAAACATCCTAAATGCACTGCAAAAACGGGGCAACCTCAACAACATCCTGAACCCTTTGTTCTATTGCAGTTTCAAAGTATTAGAAGAACGCAGTTGACCCATGGACTCTGACAGTAGACCTTAAATTATGCATCATTGATCTTCAAATGTTTAACTAGTTCTGAGTCAAGCACACCATCCAGCACCTAAGCCAATACTATTGCAAGTGTTAGAGGCTGGTAGTTACTTTTTTGTGGGAGATCAGCAGTTTTGGTCTTAACAATAGGTGGTACTGTACAATAATTGTTTTCATGAGATAATAATGTTTCAGGTATGAGTGACTTAAATAATATATAAGACATGATAACACCCGAGTGTATTCCAGCAAAATTCAAATGTTCAATGCTACACGTGACTTGCCACCACTTAAGCCACATATAATATTTACCAAATTTGTTTGGCTGACACTATGTACCAATAACCTAACCTAACGGTCTCCTCATTGTTGCCTAACTGTGATGGTCCAAGCGATGAATCAACTGTAAAATGCTCTCTAAATAACTCCGCTATATTCTTTCGCTCACACCTTCTACAAGTCACAAAGAGGCCAGGTTAAAGATTCAACATATTTGTTGCCTTCCAGTAATTTCCAAATCTCTTAGAGGTACGATGTTCGGCTATAATATCCATAGCAATCTGATCTTGATGACTTTGGACACAAATTTAGCTTAATATTAAAATATTTTCCACTCTTACACATTTCTCACATGTCATAAACTACACCCACTAGGTATGCCTTCAGAAACCCACTCTATATGTGTGTGTTGAACTAGATTCACTGTGAGCTTCATGAACATGCTTATTCTCTTTACTTTTATATATTTTTACTACTATGGTTAACATGAATATTGCTGTTACTAAATATAGCTGATTCCATTAAACTTCATAATATTTTATTATAAAAAAATGGCCCAAACTTAATCTATGTTCAACAGTGTTACATACATAAAGGTTCATTTCCATGCATCGCGACCGATCGCGGCCGCGCGTGCGACCGATCGCGCCGATGCGACAAAAGTCAGAGTATGAGAATGTATGGTGCCGTTTCCGAGGTCTGCGACAGACGCGCGCGGCCGACGACTGACGTTGGTTGCACTCGTACTCTGACAGCCACACCTCGTCAGCCGTGATGCACGGAAATGAGCCTTTAGAGCAACACTGCCTAAACTCATCAGGAAAGTCAATATTTTTTAATCACTCAAGCTTAATAAAGTAACAAGATGCAAGTTACTAGACATATTTTTCTTTATCATTTAAATATTAATCAACTGTATAATAACCTCCACTAAAGTAATTTTTGACTACTTTTTTGAACTTATCTAGCCAGTATTATGAGTCTATATTTCAATTACAGACTCATAATACTGGCTGGTATCTTGTTAAATACTCTCGCAAAAAGACCCATAGATTATTAATTAATTATGGGTTTATGTAGCTTTTTTCTCGTATTCACCGAGTGAACGCCACTATTCTTGTGATATAAATGCATATTTTGTTAAACAAACATAATGTTTGCAAATATTATGCGTATTATGCGTAGATCATGAGACACTTATAGACAAATTTAACGCTTACGGGATTTGAGGAAACGCTTTAAATTTAATTATATCTTAGTGACCGTATACAATATACCGAAATTTCCCATGTATGCTCGATTACGAAACGTGAAATAGAATTCAGATCTTCTCACAGAAATATCAAGTTTGGCGTCCCACCAGGAAGCGTCCTCAGTCCGCTTTTATTTTTACTTTACATCAACGACCTACCACTCCAAGTAGACCATCAAGTCATATTGTTTGCTGACGATAGTACAGCACTAGTCAAATGCACCAATAAAAATGATATAGACAGCGCTTTTAAATCCATAGTTAATTGGCCTAATTACAACAACCTATTAATAAACTTAAATAAAACTAATATCATGCATTTTTACCAACGAATTTATCCCGAACGTGAATTATAATGGACACCAGATAGAAAATGTCAAAGTAGCTAAATTTTTGAATATCATGCATTTTTACCAACGAATTTATCCCGAACGTGAATTATAATGGACACCAGATAGAAAATGTCAAAGTAGCTAAATTTTTGGGAATTTTGATAGACAGCCATTTAAAATAGAAATCTCAAGCTGAACACATTTGTAAAAAGTTTAGTACTTACGCCTATATTTTGTATAACCTAACAAAAAAAGTGAATATTAAAGCAGTCTTTATTGCTTACCATGGCCTTGTGATTTCCACTTCAAGGTTTGGCATTATATTCTGGGCGAAAGAGAAAGCATTTTCAAAGCCCAAAAACAATGCATTAGATCAATTTTTAACCTGCAGGTTACAGATATTTGTGTTCCTTTGTTTAAATTAAATAAATTGTTAACTATTCCATGTTTATACATTCTAGAAGTAACCATTTTTTGTAAAATCGAACCTACATCTGTTTCCATCGTTAAACGAAACATGAAAGAGAGCGAATTGTATTAGATCTCAGTATCTCACTACTACACCACACTGTTAAAAAAAAGTACCATCTGTAAGGCACCAACGATATAAATAAATTACCCAACAATCTAAAGCAACCGCCATTAAAAATATTTAAAAAACAGTTAACCGATTTATTGTTAAAAAAATCTTACTGTGCTTATATTACTTATAGAAATGTATTTAAGACTTTACATGTTTGTATGCCGAAAGGTAGAATGTACAAGGATTCATGAACTGTTGTTACATCTTATTGGTACCTACATTCTGTACAAATAAAATATTCTTATTCTTAATCTATACTGTCAACTGTCAACTGTTAAACTTTTGTCTAATGAAATCTCGTGCACCTAGTTTGTAAATCGCATGCACTGCACGTCTTTGAAGAATGATTATTGTTTGTTTATCAGCCACCTTGCTAGAAACAAATATAAATAACCGAAATAAACCAGCCTTGCTGTTTCCACATCCGTAAGCAGTCTGACTTATATTTGGGCGCCTCACTGTAACTTACTTTATAACATAATTTCCAAAAAAATCGTTGAATCAACACAATGATTAGAGAGATTTTAGAGATAGATTACTGAGAGAGCAAGTTATTTCGTCAGAGTAATCGTATTTATGTTTAGTTTTGAATAAAAGAGAAGTTTCATCGGCAAATAGAACAATATAAGTTCTAGTAAAAAAATGGCAGATCATTAAAATACACCAAAATAGAAAATGACCCAAAATTTATCCTTGTAGCACGCCCTTACTCATTGTTGAACTGGAAGACTTTATTCCATTAATATCAATATACTGTATTCGCTCACTCAAATAAGAACCAATAACATGAAGCGCTATACCTGTTATACCGTAATGCTTAAGTTTTCGCAGAAGTGTACTATGCGCCACACAATCAATTGCTTTTGAGAGATCGCAAAAAAATCCAATGGCATCCTTCGAGGTTTCCCAGGCACAATATATGGGTTTTAGTAGTTTAGATCCTGCCTCTACTGTCGAGCGACCCTTTCTTAATCCATATTGCTTACTATGCAGTAGATTAATAGAATCAAAATGTGTTTCTAAATGCATTAGTATCTTCAATGATTTTACTAATAGTTGGTAAGATATAAATAGATCTAAAATTATGGGGGCCGCTTTTTGAAGCGGCTTTAAACAAAGCAATTACTTTACTGTGGTACCGATTAAAATAATATTTTGCTAAATGTGGTGCTATTTTAATTTTTTTTTTTAACAGTCGACTCCTGCATTAGAGTACAAGCCCTGTGTCGCGTGGGACCTAACAAACAAACAAGTTACACCCAGACTCATAACAACAATTTGTGGATCACACAAAGTGGTGTCCCGTGTGGGAATTGAACCCACGACCTCTTGCGTAGCAGTTAGACACACTCCTACCGCGCCACAGAGGCAGTCAAAAGTACTAGTAAATTAATTAATTTAACTTAACTTAGATTTAAAAAAAGTCTTAGTTGTGAATATATTTTAAATGTATATTTAGATTATAAGGGAGGGATCCCACTACCCTCCGCGATTTGTGAATCACCACGATTGAAGTAGTAAGGAAATGTCCTTAATACAACAATCGAAATAGATTGACAGACCGCACTCAAAAAGAGAGAAGAGAGACCTGCAACAAAGAAAATTAGTGACAGGTACTCTTACCAAGTCGAGTGGTAGACACCTCCGGACCCTTGATTTGCAATATTCCGCTTCCACGAAGTGAAACTTCGACACGTGTTTTGCCTCTACACGAGGCATCCTCAGGATAGTTTGGCACCGACTGTGTGTACAGTAAATACTATTGCAGCCGTCACACGTTAATTTATAAATTCCAGATTGTTTCTCTTTGCTCACTTTATCTTTGCTGATGCATAAATATCTCAACGAATTTTAAGGCTTAAAAGCTGAAAAAATACCATTGTCCTTCAATACCTTCGACACACGTTCTGTGATATCTCCAAAATAAGTCAAACTGGAAGTACAAGTTACAATTTCTTTCTGGAATGGATACAACATATGGTTGACTATGTTGTGCTGTTTTTTCTTAATCAATGAGTCAATTAATCTCGTACTGTATCCAATTGATTGAGCTATATGGTAAATAATACTGAGCTCTTTGATCCAAAAAGTTTATTGTGCTGTCCTGTTCCATTTCCAGTTTTGATTTTATGTTTGGATGCTTGTTGTTTAACCCATTGACAAAGTTGTGGAGTTGACGTTCAGTTACTGTCCAAGCCAGTAAAATATCATCAACATATCTGTAATAATATAGAATAATACTATCGTTAACCACACATTTTCTTTCGAAGTGATCCATAAATAAGTCTGCCATCAATGGACTTAAAGGTGACCCCATAGCGAGACCCTCCTTCTGTAGAAAGAACTCATTATTAAACTTCAGTTAAAAGTAAAGTTCAGTTAAATTAATTATGTTCTCAATTTCTTGAGGATGTAATTTCTTCCTTTCCAATCGATGTTTTAGTATCTTTAAACACTCATTATATGGAACATTTGTGAATAAGCTTCCCACATCCATAGAGGCCAGTTTCGAATTGCGTGGTAACTGTAAATATTTGATTTTCGTGATTAAATCTTGGCTGTTTTTGATACCGTATTCCGGTGAAAATGAAGTTCTCTCTTTAATCAAATGATTCAGATATTTGGCTAATTTGTAAATTTCTAATTTTATTTGGTCGAACAATCTGCAAAGGTGCCAAACTATCCTGAGGATGCCTCGTGTAGAGGCGAAACACGTGTCGAAGTTTCACTTCGTGGAAGCGGAATATAGCAAGTCAAGGGTCCGGAGGTGCCTACCCCTCGACTTGGTAAGAGTACCTGTCACTAATTTTCTTTGTTGCAGGTCTCTCTTTTTGAGTGCGGTCTGTCAATCTATTTCGATTGTTGTATTCATTTCCTTACTACTTCAATCGTGGTGATTCACAGATCGAAGGTGGTTGGTGGGATCCCTCCCTTATAATATACTTAAGATGGATTTCCGCCATATTACGCCTGATTCAATCGGTTAAATGCATATTTAATAATGTTAAACAAAGATGCGTAAAAGTAAAATGTTTATTTGTAATACAGACAGAAACATTTGCATTTAATTTGTTTAGGCGAACTGTACTCATTGGCCTACAGGTGATCTTGTTTACTGCAGCCACTATATGAATAGAAAAGTGACTTTTTGTCCACAGTGATCGGATATTAAATCAGTCAATATGACCTCATTATAATACAAGTTATTATAATACAGTTGCAAAAAAAATATCTTAGCCAAATGCAGAATGTGATGTGATCGCACCAACAAGGATTTGTTGGTGCGATAAATGAGATAAATAAAGTGACAGTTGTATATTAAGTTTGAAATCGCCACATAAAACTTCACGCTTTTTACTGTAACTAAGAACTTTTAGTACATCTTCCATTATAGTCTCGAAAAAAAAGTATGGTGGACGGTAAACGCGAACAACAATATGCTCCTTTAATTTTACACTATAGAGATATTACGCGCGACAGAACGATCTACAATATTTTTGTGTTCTTTCCTATTCACACTATTCAAAAAAAAAAACATTATGACACCTTGTATCACTTTCTTCCAACATGCTTACCATACTATAATATTCACTATTACAATCAGTTCATGGTTCCATAACCAGTGTTCTGCGACACAAAAAATATCAACATACCCACCATTTTAAAAAATAATTATATTTCCAGAATCTTTCTTGCCAGATAAGCTCTGAATATTTTGATGTTTAATTTGTATGTCAATATACTGGTAGATGAGTTCAGCGACACCAAGGTTGGATGCTCATTTGATAGTGTTTGCGTGAACACTTTGAAGCTACGCAGATGACATCGTGCTGCTGAGTCAATCTGCCAGTGCGCTGTTGACAGTGTGTGAGTCCTGTCCTATGCTATCCTATGCTATGTGGTCATGGACTTATTATAACTGCCTAAAAAGTGAATACTTGGTCTTCAAGGCAAACAGTACGGATTCATCTACTGCCCCAATCACAATAAATGGAGTTGAGCTGAAAAGGGTTTGCAAATTCAAGTACTAGGGACATTATGTTACTGAGTGTCTTGAGGATTAAGTAAATATTGAAAGAGAGCCAGAGAAATATTGCGAGAGGCCATGGCTGTAAGGCTCGTAAGTTTGCTCGTTTGTAAAGTCCTACTGTCAGACCTTCTACACCTGCAGCCGGTGGGCCAACTGTGCTCAGCGTTCTCTTAATACTTTGAGAGTGCAACAGAACAATGGCTTCAGGGTGTTGTTGGAGTTGCTCCGATTTCGCAGCGCATCTGGAATGTTTACAGAAGCAAGGGTTAGTGGCTTCCATGCCATCCTACTTAAAGGTCAGCACCGTTATTAAACTGAATTTTAAATTTTAATTTTTTTATTTAATGGTCATTTAAAGTATAAGGTTACAAATTATTGTTCACCAGGAGTAAAATTTAGTAGTTTAATTAGTAAATTAAATAGTGCTAGTTTAGATGATTAATCAAGAGTATCACATGTCGAAGCAACAGGGTGGTCGTATGAGTTACTAGCGACCCAATATTCGAATTAACATTGTAGCAATGGTAATCGATCATACAAACGCAGATACTTTGAGCAACGTAAACTCCACCAATTGTTCTAATTATTTCGATTATACAATTATGCCACTGTATCACTGACCCTATAGTCACACTTTGTACACACGGCTATAAACATAGAGACAAGTCTATCGGTAGACGTGTTGTCACTTCGACCGCTCGATTAAAACTGCCGAATTAGACTCACTGCCCCACTATCAGCACTTCAAATGGAAACATTATAAAATTTTATAAGCTACGGATCTTAATTGCGTAAATATTTTATTTGACTGTATGTAGTCCGCACTCCAAGGATGTCATTTCTCTACAGACACCTGGCGTCTACAAAGTAGATTGCAGCTGTGGTAGTTCCTACATCGGACAACCCAAACGCTCTTTAGCGGAAAGGGTTAATGAACATATCGCGGCTGTGAAAAACCAACAGACAAACAAGTCAGCAATAGCGAAACACTTGCTGGATGCGGGATCCAATCACTGGTTTGAACTACATAAACCACAGGTCATCTCCACTGACCGTCACTACTACTCCAGGATGGCGCGGGAAGCGGTAAAAGCACGTCGATTTTAACCGAGAAGATGGATATCGTTTGTCAACATCGTGGAATTCTGTGATCAGCAAGTGTACACACCGCCGAACAAACATTACGCGCCAGTGTGCAGATGTCGTTAGTGTTGTGTGTCGAAGTACCGACGGTTCCGTAATAGTGAGTGATAAGAATCAAGCGAGGGTAGTTTCCGAAACCCGTGCTTCTCGGAGGCGACGGTGAGCTAAATCAGTCTACCCGTGACCACGGCCGTTGCAATACGGTCGAAACGTCGGGCAATAAACATAGTATTTAGCCTTAAAATTAAATATTTACGCGATTTAGACCCGTAGCTTATAAAATTCTAAAATGTGTACAAATCGCGAAAGTTTACGAACATTTATATCAAATTAATGAAAACGCCAAACTAAAGTCCCGCCATCTTGCGGCGGCCATGTTTAAATGAGTCAATAGACTTGCTTTTAAATCAAAACAGATTCTAGGTCAGTAGAAGTCAATTAGCATTTTAATAATTCTCTGACATATATAACTAGTCCAGCCTTAAATACTGTTACATATACTTTTTAATTTTTTTCAGCTTTCTAATTACTTTGAATTTGGAACGCGTTTATTATTTTTAAAAGTTCTTTCGATATCACGCCATTTCACATATTTTTTCGTGTTCGTTACTAAATAACAATATGGATTTGGGTGTTAAAGAAAAAACACGCAAAGTGGGTATGGTTGCCGTCGGTCATATTCCAGACACTTTAAAAGCTTGGTATCAGCCGTATGTTTGTATTACTATCGTACTATCAACAGATACAACAGCACTTTCTCTGTCGAAGACCATAAAATATCGTGGCGGTCGCGTGCTGTTACAACTACAAAGGCTGTAAATCCTCATAAAGCCAGAATTCGTCGCAATCCCATTTGGAAACAAAAATAAACTTATCGCGAGAAATGAAGATTCTCGCTAGGACTCTGTTGCGTATTATAAAAAAAGACCTGAAGCTCAGTGCTTTATAATTAAAGAGAGTGAATCGATCAAAACGCCTTCTGTCGAAGGTGAAGGGCAAGGTCTGGGTGTACTTTGTGTCCGTGACTTGTATGTTTGTAAAGTCTCCCGCGACACAGGGCTTGTACCCTACAGCGGGAGTCGTTTAAAAAAAAAAATAATAAGCAAAATGATAAAGTGTACGCTCACAGTTCTAAAGAAGCTGCTCAAGTGGTCGGAAAGGTACAACCTGGTCATCACCCTGCGTCTGTGATGGTTTGGTGGGGCGTATCTTATCAAGGCGTCACAAAGCTACATTTTTGTGAAAAAGAGTGAAAACTTCAACCAAAGTCGTATCAAGAGACAGTCTTGAATCGTGTTGTGAAACCTCTCAGCAATACACTTTTTAAAAATGTACCGTGGACTTTCCAGCAGGACTCTGCACCTGGTCACAAGGCACGAACTACCCAAGCCTGGCTTGAAACCAACGTTCCGGACTTTATAAGAGCTGAAGACTGATCCTCATCTAGCCCAGACCTCAACCCTTTAGACAACAAACTATGGTCAGTTGTAGAGGACATGGCTTGCTCTAAATGACACGGCAACAAATCTCTGGAGCAAGTAGTGGCGAAATTACCCATGGAAACAGCGCATAAATCCATAGATTCGTGGCCAGACAGATTAAAGGCCTGTGTACCGTGGACTGTCCAGCAGGACTCTGTACCTGATCACAAGGCACGAACTACCCAAGCCTGGCTTGAAACCAACGTTCCGGACTTTATAAGAGCTGAAGACTGGTCCTTATCTAGCCCAGACCTCAACCCTTTAGACAACAAATTATGGTCAGTTGTAGAGGACATGGCTTGCTCTAAACGACACGGCGACATTGAGTCTCTTACAAAATCTCTGGAGTAAGCAGTTTATGACCTATATTTTCAGAACATTGATAATATAGTTAATTCTTAAAAATTCGATAATTTGCTGTTACTGGGTGACTACAATATTCCTACAGCTAACTGGGTAAGATCTAACCCTTCTTATGACTTCATGACTTGTCTAGGTACGTCTCCTATCTGTAATCGTTTAAGGAATTTTATGGCTGTACACGATATCAAACAATATAATCACCTAACTAATATAATAGGGCGTATTCTTGATCTCCTATTATCCATTGACACTTGCCGTGTCGTTAAACCTAATCAAAATATTTTGCCCGTTGACAATTACCATCCACTATTTTACACCTTGTTGTCATTGAATATCAACCTCCATACTGTACAACCAAAGCATTGTCCTAAATATAATTTTCGGAAGGCTGATTATAACTTAATTAATAAAGATATCGAAGATATTGACTGGGATACGGTATTAGACATTAGCTCTGCCGAGCATTGCGTTGATACTTTCTATAATAAATTATACGGCATTATCAAACACCGCGTTTCTTTCACGAAATTTAAATTAAATTTGGAGACAATAGAGAGTACCTCTTGCACACATACTTGTGCGATACTACATGAAAATTATTCTGTTATGTCAAAACAGAACAATAGTTATATTAATAAAATTAACCTTACATCAGAATCACTCTACATCAGAATATCAGAGGAATGACAGGAAAAGACTTGGAATTGGAATTGTTCATGAATGCTGAAGCTATTGATATTTTATGTATTACTGAACACTGGCTAAAGAGCGATCAGTTCATGTTCAATTTCAACAATCACCAGGTAGGCAGCTCGTTCAGCAGGGAACTGGCTATACATGATGGTTCACTAATATTAATAAATAAAAATCTTAAATTCAAAGAACGCCGTGATATTGTTAACTTCTCTGTTGAACGTAGCATAGAAATAGCCTGTGTAGAGTTGAAGCAGTTTATTGCATTGACTGTGTACAGACCACCTTCAGCACAATATCATATTTTTTAACATGTTATGGATGAAGTCTTGCATAAGGTAACAAAACTTAATAAAAATGTAATAATATGTGGCGCCTTTAATGTTAATTTATTAGAGAATACTACTTCAAGTATGAGGATTTTACTCTATTCAAATCATTTAATCTATGTAATTTATTTTTAGAGCCTACCCGTATAACTGCCACTACAGCCACATGTTTAGATAATATATTCACAGATATTATTGTAGATAACAAGAGGGTAAATAGTCAAATGGATTCTGACCACTGTGGTCAACTTATTTCTTTTGATATTAAAAGTTGAAAAGTAACTAAAAAATGTATAACTGTTATCCCTAAAACTGTCAGTCGATTTGAGAGTTTCAAAATCCGCCTCATTTGTAACCCTCCACTGTTGAATGAGGACAGTGATCCTAACATTTTATATAAAACATTCTTTAATAAATTTTGTCATAATTTCGATTCGGTTTTCACTCCCAAAACGATTATGGTAAAGGGGAATGCAACTTTTATTAAGTGGGCTACTGTCGGCCTACATAAAAGTAGAAAAAGATTATATGAGCTGTATGATGAACGAAATTATATCTGTTGTGAAAGATTTCAAGCTTAAGTAAGAAATTATGCTAAAATATTTAGGCAGGCTTGCAAAACAGCAAAAGCTTGCTACCTTAGTTCACAAATTAAAAACAGTGATATTAGAATTAAAATGACTTGGGATATTATAAATAGTGAGACCCGAAGAGTCAGAGGTCACAATAATGATTACTGTCTTAAAATAGATAGTAAAACCATCACATCGGACATAGAAGTAGCCACTGCTTTTGAAAAATTCTTTACTGACATTCCAGTCTCTACTACAAAGTCATTGAATTCCTCACCTATTGCAGCTGAGTCTATCTTGATTAAAAATGTTAATAAATGTGACATCACTTTTTAATTTAATTATGTTACACATATAGATGTCATAAAAGCTTTTAATTCTATTAATGTTAAGAGGACTACCGACCTCTGGAGTAACTCAGTTGTGATTACTGAGGCTATAATTTCTTTTATTGCGCAGGACTTGGCTTTTATATATAATAAATGTATAGATTGTGGTGTATTTCCTGATTTAATGAAATATAGTAAAGTAATACCATTGTATAAATCAGGTAGTATGTCTGACCCCACAAATTTTAGACACATATCAGTACTACCAACATTTAGTAAAGTCTTTGAAAAAATAATATATGATCAGATGCAGAACTTCTTTTACAAAAATAAATTATTACACTTTAAACAATTTGGTTTTACTAGGGGTCGCTCTACAACCGATGCTAGTGTGGAGCTTATAAAACATATATTTGACGCCTGGGAGGAATCGCAAGATGCTTTAGGCGTCTTCTGTGATTTATCTAAGGCATTTGACTGTGTTCTGCACGAAACATTAATCAGGAAATAGCAACATTATGGTATTAAAAACACAGCTCTGAATCTTCTTACGTCTTATCTGAGTAACAGGATTCAGAAAGTTGATGTTAATGGTAAACGCTCCCCGGAGTCTGTGGTCAAAATGGGAGTCCCACAGGCTTCTATTCTCGGGCCGTTATTGTTTTTAATTTACATAAACGACTTGCCATATTTAGTAAATAATTATCATGAGATAGTCCTGTTTGCAGATGATACATCACTCTTATTTAAATTAAAACGCCAGCAAAAAGACTTTGAAGATGTAAATATGGCTATCTCAAAAGTGGTGAACTGGTTTGATGTTAACAATTTACTCTTAAACAAGGGCAAGACTAAATGTATTCGACTTATAACACCTAACGTGAAACCAGTAAAAACCACTATAAAAATAAAAGAAGATGAGTTGAACCCTGTAGAGACCACAAAGTTTTTAGGAATTACTCTAGATTCTAAGCTTCAGTGCGGCACACATTTAAGTGAATTGTCTATTAGACTCAGTTCTGCAGCGTACGCAGTTAGAAAAATTCGTCAGCTAACAGACGTTGAAACAGCGTGATTAGTTTATTTTAGTTACTTTCATAGTTTAATGTCGTACGGTATCCTACTGTGGGGGAATGCTGCCGACATTCAAACCATTTTCGTTCTGCAGAAGAGGGCTATTCGATCAATTTACGATCTTAGTAGTAGACACTCACTTAGAGAAAAATTTGAGGAAATCAATATCATGACTGTTGCATGTCAGTATATCTATGAAAACCTTATATATGTTCACAAAAATATTGATAGTTTCTGTAAGAAATGTGATATACATAATATTAACACGCGGAACAAACATAAACTTGTTGTACCAGCGTCAAGGTTACAAAAAGTAAACAAATCATTTCGGGGCCAATGTATACGTTTCTACAATAAAATCCCTAGCGATATTCAAAAATTAAGTCGTAATAAATTTAAGTGTACCATTAAGAAAAAAATTGTGTTAAAAGTTACTACTCAATAATTGATTATATGGAAGACAAAAACGCTTGGGATTGAACTGCTATCTCTCACAGGCTATTAAAATGTACTTTATGATTATATGTATATATATACATATTTACTTTGTAAGAAGTGAAGTATTGTGTTTGCTGAATACTTTTATATATACTCATTTTAGAGTTACTAATAGTATTATTATTTAGTTATCCATAATTAATAAACGATTACATTCACCAAACACACTGGTTCATTCAGTAAAATTTATTTTTGTAAAGAAAAACTTGATGATTTTGAAAGAGTGGCACTTGAGTTTCTTGGCTGCTTCTTCTCATGAGCTTTACACTTGGAACTGCCACCTAACCTCATTTTTTTTTTTTCAAACAATCATTGTTTTAAAAAAAAAAATAGTTTTATAAAATTTTAAGTATGTATTTATTTAATGTTTTCAAATAATCATTAACCTGATTTTACGAAATAAAGCTATTTGAGTTTTAGTTTGAAACAAAAAAAAAACAAAATTTCCGGTATGGTTTTCCAAAGCACTTACCAAAATATTTAATAATAAAAAGAAAGCTTGGTCAAAGTGGAAAACGTATGGAAACATATCAGATTATGAAATATTCTCCTTATATAGAACACGTTTTAGAGCCGAATGTACTAAATGATATCGTAAATATATGGAAGGTGTGGAAGAAAGTATTCCTAAGAATGTAAAACATTTCTGGACATATATTATAGAGATGTCGCTAGCGGCACGGTTAACTTCGAGCTCGTACTTATAAATTCAAAAAAAATAGATAAGATTACTAATTAACGCTGTGAATTGTATTAATGTGTGTTAAAAGTGACAATAGTGTATAGCAAACGTTATCTTCAATTAACTGTGTGAACTGTGACAGTAAAAACAATAAAAGTTCAGTGCAAATAAACCAATGATTTTCGCTGGATTTCTGGAATTTCACATTGATGTAAGCATTTCTTCCATAATAATAAAAAAGAACTATCATATTAACATCAAAATATTAGCTCAAAACTGTGTTCTAAAATAAACAAAAGTTTTCTGTACCGTTACTTTAAAAAATCAAAGTCATCACTTGAACATGCTACCACAGATAAAACAATACTGGAGATAATTACACCTTACTGAAAACAGCGACATCTAGTGACGAATAGTAAGACTACGTAACAACACACACTACTACGCACTACAAAACTATGTCACCTAAAATCGATCGAAACGCCCGCAGCACACGTAAGATGGCGACACTAGTTACATGTTTTAAATGCAAAAAATCTGTGAATATAAAAAGTACTGCGTCATGCTCTGTCTGTAAGAACAGTTTCGAACTAGACTGCGATGGATATCCACAAGCAACGTACCGCATGTTAAATCAAGAATCAAAAAAGAAATGGAAATGCAAGTCATGTATCAAACATAATTCAAAAAACAAAACTGATATCAGTGATGAACAATCAAACGTTACGATTCGGAAAAAGCAGAGTTTAGATGCGGTATCCCAGCCGACTGTCAAGAGCCAAGATACCTCCAGGATAATCGATTCATATGTACTCACCGATCTGGAAAGCTCAGACGAATCACACTCAACACCAATTAAACTCTCCAAAAGCATGGACAACACAATGCGTGAGACATTATGTATGGCTGAAATGAAAGAAACAATATCTCTGCTTACCGGTAAACTTGAAAGCGCTGAACTGGAGTTGGAAAATACGATATTGGAAAATAATAATCTCAACCAGCAGGTACAAAAACTCACTGCTGAAACCGTATTACTGAAGTCTTTGTGTAACTCATCTACAATTACTCAATCTAGCCCTTATAATAGCACTAAAAAAAAGAGACGTTCCTCACTATATCGAATCAGGACCTCTACGCCCTCCTCGCCATCCCTGACGTCTAAGGAGGAGTACCAGTCATCAATACTCCCTTTACAAAAGAAAGTCATGTACCTAGAGCAACAACTTGAAAATGCAAAACAGGAGATCACCGCTCTTAATAATCAAATAGATTCTTTATCACAGAATCTACGCTCAAACAATAGCATACAAAACGAAAAATCGTGCTCTCCTTGTCTCGCAATTGCAAACCCTCAGCAAGAACAAACAGCAAAACGAATTTTGATATTTGGTGCTCAGCAATGTGTAGGGTTAGCAGCGGCCATTTCACGCTCCAGACAGGACACTCAATATGAGACATACAACGTTATGGCTGAAACGAAACCAGGTGCACCGTCTAGTGAGATACTACGCAACTGTCAGAAGACAATATTTAACCCGGACGATGAAATCATTCTGTGTATCGGTGAAAACGATTACGACTTAAAGTTAGTGTTGACACAACTACAGATCATATTGAACAATTGTAGTAATCACAACATATTTATACTTAATGTCCTTAAAAATAAGTACCTAGACATAAATCACTTAAATAATGCAATTAAAAATGTATGTTCAAAGTATAAAAAATGTAATTTCATAGAATGCGAATATATTCATAACGACAATTATTTTTATAGGTTAACTAAATTAATAAACTATCACTTAGATTATAGCTACTATAGTGACACATATTTAAACCCTATTATGCTTAAAAAACGACTAGCAAATAGTAAACCAAGTCATAAGATATATCCTATAGCAAAAAAGCCCATAAGAGGGACCATACCCTTCTATTTTAACAGCAAAACGACATCACAACAAACTGAACTCACTAAAATAAACAATGCAAAGCCTCAGAGGGGGACTATACCGTACTATTTTCCCATGACGAGCAGCGAATCTAAGTTTTTTCGGACCTAATAACAAGTATGCCTATAATTCGATAAAAGATACATTTAGAATCCTTCACCAAAATATTGCCAGCATATTAGCAAAACAAGATTTGTTGCAGATAACATTGCTGGAGCTACAAGAGTCAAATTGCGATCCTGACGTAATATGCCTCTCTGAAACTTTTGTCAAAAAAGGGTGTGAAAGCTATGTACGTGTTTACGGGTATATCATGGCTGCAAACTATAGTAGAGAAAAACAAAGAGGTGGAACATGTATTTTAGTGAAAAAAGGCTTAAATTTTAAAGAACTGCAATGTGTAAAAAGTCATGCTATGCAGGGAACGTTTGAAGTATGTGGCATAGAACTTATGTCATACAGGCTGATAGTACTTTGTATTTACAGAACTCCTAAATCAGACCCTATAAACTTTTTAGACAAACTTAACAGTTTTCTATACGATTTATTAAATAAATACAAAAGGAAACCGCAAATTGTCATAGCAGGGGATTTGAACATAAATACTTTAAAAAAAGGGAATATCACAAATAGACTTCATGACCTTATATTTAGTTATAACA
This sequence comes from Herminia tarsipennalis, assembly GCA_945859575.2. Lineage (NCBI taxonomy): Eukaryota > Metazoa > Arthropoda > Insecta > Lepidoptera > Erebidae > Herminia > Herminia tarsipennalis. The sequence continues at coordinate 13,044,251 of OX243846.2, read as the reverse complement.
TGCACTTACATATAAATGTCCCTACACGAAAGGCAACATGTATTGACCATATTATAAGCAACATAAAAAATGCTACAGGTTCGGTACTGCCACTGCATCTCTCCGATCATGATACGGCACAAATATTAAGCTTTTCTGTAAACCGTAAACCACAGATGCCAACTACATATTATATTTATAAAAGGGATTACTCCACAGACAATATTCGTAAATTCAAGAACTGCATACGAAGTTTGTCATGGTCTAATGTGTATACAGAAAATGATACAAATCTAGCATTTAATACCTTCCATGAATTAATCATCCTTTTCTATGGACTTTGTTTTCCAAAACTTAGAGTTAGGATAAATACTAACGACAAAAGAAAGCACCAATGGATAAGTAAAGGCCTAAAAAAATGTTGCAGAACCAAACGCATTCTGCGATATAAATATTATAAAAACAAAAATATAGCTAACAAAGCCAAATACATCAAATACTCTAAACTTCTAAAACAATGTATAATGAGATCTAAAAGAAATGCAAATATTAAGTTTATTGATAAACACGAAAATAAATGTAGAGCGACGTGGTCAGTAATTCAGAGTGAAGTCAATGTTTATAGTCCGACACAAAACATTGAGAGTTTACAAACTGATGAAGTAGTTATCACAGATCCCCTAAAAATTGCATCCACATTCAATGATTTTTACACCCATGGGAGTGAAGAGCGGCTACTACTCGCGAATAATAACTTACTTCAAAATTACGCACTCAACTCGATGTTTCTCACGCCGATGTCAGAAAAAGAGGTCAAGCAAGAGATTCTTTCTCTACGTAACACAACATCTGAAGGCTATGACGGCATCACTACAAAAATAATAAAATCATGCATTGCGGAATTAACTGGAATCTTGACCCATTTAATAAACACTTCCTTTTCTCTTGGCATATTTCCAGAAGCCCTAAAATTGTCAATAGTCAAACCCCTTTTTAAGAAAGGAGAAAAATCTGACATAACAAACTATAGACCTATCACGTTAATTCCAATTATTGCAAAAATTTACGAAAAATGTATGTATAAGAGAATTCATAGTTACTGTCAGAAATATGGTATTATTAATAACGATCAGTATGGTTTTCAGAGAAATAAATCGACGACACAAGCAACTTATTCGCTTTTAAATAAAATATTGACTAGTATAAACAACAACAGCTTAACAACGGGATTATTCTTTGATCTATCAAAGGCTTTTGACCTAGTATCACATGACATATTACTAAAAAAGCTGCGCACTATTGGAATAAGAGGACCAGCTCACCAATGGATATCCTCATATCTAAACAATAGACAACAACGAGTAGTCATCAACAAAGTAGATAAAAATAAAGATATTGTACCATACTCATCCGAATATAAATATAATCGGCGTGGGGTACCTCAAGGAAGCATACTGGGTCCAATTCTGTTTCTACTGTATATTAATGATATTACTGACATAACCTCACATAATTGTATACTTTTTGCAGACGACATCTCTATTATAGTGACATCAAACAAAAAAAATAATACAATTAATGATCACGAACATGACATAAATAATACCATTGACAAGCTTATAGCATATTTAGACATACATCATTTAACTATTAATCTCAATAAATCTGTACATATAAAATTCAATCAATCTCATAATAATAAATACAATTTTAAACTAAATATACCAAAACTCAAAAATGTGTCACATACAAAATTTCTAGGGGTCATCATAGACGAAGATTTAAAGTGGAAAACCCAAATTGATGACGTATCTGTCAGAATAAATAAATTTGTATATGCACTTAAACAAATAAAAAATATAACCAATCTCAAAACAGCTATCACATCTTATCACGCATATGTAGAATCCATTTTGCGCTATGGGCTTGTTGTCTGGGGAAATAGCACGGATATAAACCGCGCATTTGTTGCACAAAAAAAGTGCATTAGGGCATTATATGGCATTAAACCCGACAAATCATGTCAACCAATTTTTAAAGAGCTTGGTTTGTTACCGCTACCGTCGCTATACATTTTTGAAAGTTGTATGTTCGTTTGGAAAAACAAAGTTATATTTAAAACAGCCAGTGATGTAAATCCTAGAAATAGACGAGATCCACACAAACTCGTATTAAATGATATACCTAGATCCACCAAGTACAACAGGAGCTGTCTCACAATGTGCGTAAGACTATATAACAAATTACCAAACCATATAAAAATAGTGAGTTTTTCAATGTTTAAAACAAAGCTTCATGCATGGCTAAGTGACAAAAATTTTTATAATGTAAAAGAATTTATTGACGGAAAATTTTAGATTAAGTTGAATTTTTTAATATAAACTTTAAGTGTATTTTTGCTTGCTATATTAATGTAGCTAAACATGTATGTACGAACCACCACTATGTAACATCTCCAAATACCATGTTTAAAGCAAATAAATATTATTATTATTATTATTATTATTATTGCTAACCGCCAGGATAAGTCTGGAATTCCTTCTCGAATGTACTACGGAAATGAAATTTCGACCGATCCTGTCAGTATATGTGATCTCTTTTCAACTTATTTTCAATCCGTGTACGAACCTACGAGTATTACAACTGACTGGTGTCCCAACTCTAACCAATCCCATCATTATAATACGCAATTGTCTGGTATACAATTTAGCCTCCAGCAGATCCGTAGAGAATTGAAAATGTTAGATACTACCAAAGGGCCTGGTCCTGATGGTATACCCCCTTAATTTTTAAAACGTTCAGCTGACACCATTTGTAAGCCAATACGAATTATTTTTAATAAATGTATAAATGCTGCCACTTTCCCATCAGTTTGGAAGAAAGCTAATATAGTACCAGTCTATAAATGTGGATCTAGACAGAACGTTGAAAATTATCGGCCTATCTCTCTTCTCAGTAGTCTTGCTAAATTATTTGAAAGACTTGTCCACAAGAAGATATATCCTTTCATCCAACCAAATATTATAAAAGAACAACATGGTTTTGTTAAACATAAATCAACTGTTACTAATTTAATGATATTTACTAGTTTGTTTAGTAATATAGACAGTGGTGCCCAAACTGATACTATCTATACAGACTTTAAAAAAGCCTTTGAAAGAGTCGATCACAAAATATTACTAAGCAAAATTGCATTCAATATATCAGGGGTAATTGTAAATAAATAAATTGTTGCGCTGGTTTCAGTCTTATATTAGTAACCGTAGCCAAAGTATAGTGAGTAACGGGTATCATTCAAACTCTTTCTTGGCTTCTTCAGGCGTCCCACAGGGATCAATTCTCGGCCCATTGTTATTCATTATCTACATTAATGACATTGGCAACTGTTTCAATAATAGTAAATTTCTTTTGTATGCCGATGATCTCAAAATCTTTAAATAAGTTTCAACGTTAGATGATTGCTACCTGCTCCAATCCGATTTAGATAGATTATCCGACTATTGCGAAAAAAACAAATTACAATTAAGCATATCCAAATATAAATATATTAACTTCACGAAGAATAAAAAAATAATTAACTTCGATAACTCTCTGTGTAACGAACCTCTTTACTAAGTTACTTATCTTTATCTTTTTTAATTCCTTAATTAGACCGCAATCAGAGTATGCCAGCGTGATATGGGACCCCTACTATGAAAAATACAATAAAGCAATAGAAAGAGTTCAGCGTAAGTTTCTAAGAACTATGCGATATAAATGTAGATTGCAAAGCCTTTCATATATGGATACAGTACAAAATCAAACTTGTTGACTCTATGCTGCTTTATGACCTCATCTATATCTATACATATAATAAAATTGTAAATTTCACGTGTCTGTACATGGCCGAACATAGTGAAAATAAATATCGGGAAATGTTCGAAAAGAGTATTTAAACACATTCCTACATTTTAAGAAATGTCTGTCTGTCTGTTTGTTTGAACACGCATCACGCAAAAACTACCAGACAGATTCGGTTGAAATTTTGTATGTGTATTCTAATAAGTCTGGATTAACATATAGGCTATAATTTATCACACTATTTCCCATAGGAGCTAAGCAATAACGGATAATGTCTGTAGCTATTTATCGTTATAAAACAATAACTACTTTACGGATCTTCATGAAAATTTGCAGTTTTATTGTAAATACTATAGATCATTACTTACACTATGAATAATTACGCTATCGTCTATGGGGAGCGCGCAGCAACGTATGTTTGGTCGAACCATTATGGTTTCTCACAATTTTTTCCACAATAAGACATTATTTACAATTGTAACCCATCGAAACCATAACTTCACGCTAAAACTATAAGGAGCTAAATAAAACATTTTCAATTTTCTTAAGATCAGCTATTTTAACCAGTTCTGTAACGGTAAAGGTGGTCTATTGGCACAAGTAGCGGTATTCAACGAGCAAAGTCTTTTTGTGTTGTTTAAAAATTCTTATTATACTTTTTTAAGTACTTGACGGCGCAACATATGGCAACACTTGACATTCACTGTCACTTACGTCGAAAAAGAATGAGGGTAGTTGATCATTCTTGCGGAACGTCACATGGACGTGATGGCGGGGCGGCCATCTCGTAGGCAGTTCGCCGACGAGAGCCGTTTGCGCACCACGTGCCCGACGAATCGGCTAATTTCCGACCCGATCATTTTATTTTTTCATATAGTGATATGTGGAATCAATTATTAGCTATATAATTTAGACGCGTCTAGTATTATTTCGTTTATTAAATTATCTGTGGTGAAATTAAGATTTTAATTTAATTAGTAATGGTAAAATCTAAACCTAGGGATCCCCGGTGTTCGTGAACGATGGCAAGCTATAACCTGCGACATCCTGAGCCTACATCAGAAGTGGGATGAAACCACCCCTGTAAGCCGGACGGAGACGCGTGCTCATATATAGTTAGAAAAAAAAAGGTTGCTTGTCGCGTGTGATATTCGTGTGTTGTGTGGACGTGTTGGATGTTATTCTACATCCAGTTTGGCCGTTTTGTGTCTACGGATCGGGTATATCCGGTTTCGTCGCGGATCTCTGGTATGTGAGTTGTCCTAAGGGACTGTTCATAGACACAGGTGAGTCTTTCTTGCTTAATTAACATTTTGAAGCCGAATACTATCGCATTCGAGAAAAAGTTGTCACTGAACTATGCAGTAAACGAGTAAATAAGTATCGCTAGTAAGCGTAGCGAAAATGTTCAAATGTTATCCGTATAGTGTTGTGTGTAATGCGTCGTTGTATATTTTATCTCGCGTGTGTAGTCCCGTTACGTTAAATAGTTGTGAGGCGCAAGAAAGGGTTATTTCATTTCGCGATTGAGCCGAGTAGATGCAGTATTCAAACAATTTTGAAACCGTTTAATTCAAATAATTTTCGGTTTTCTTTGCATTTGGTGTATAGCTTCTCATGTGACGTGACAAGTGGCTAGTTGAAATTCTCTTTCGTTTAAATTTGGTAGTGTTTATGCTGTCCTTATCACTACCATATGCCAATCAACCGTTAATAGTAATGTGAACATTTTAACTTGTGTGAATATTGATAATGTCGAAAATCTTTAACACGCCATAGTGATTGCACGTGAAAATTTATACATGCTGCATGGCTGTTAAACCGTTGGCGCCGTTACTAATGCCCCAAGCTAGTACTAGTACCTCTAATGCTGGTTCACAGAGGCGTCTAATGTGGGGCCAATGTGGGATCCATCGTGGGGTCCACCGTACGGATCAATGGGGTCATCAACAGTGGTTCAGCTGTGGGGTCGACAATGGGTCAACTGTGTGTCAACATTGGGTCAATTGCGAGGTCAACTGTGGGTCAACGGGGTGTCAACTGCGGGGTCTACTATGGGGTCTAATACAGTATCTCTGGTTAAGCAGTAATGGTACCACTGGATAAGTGGACATGTTTCAGTATCGTGGATAAAACAGTACGAATCTGTCGCTAATTGTGTGATGGGTTAAGTGGCGCTGGTTAAGTGCTGTTGTAGCATTGTGTTGTAGCGTACTAGTTAAGTACTTCCTGGATTGCTGGATGAGCAGTTATGTAGAACACGGTAGAACATGCTAAAATACTAAATATCACAGAATAACACGGTAGAACATGCTAGAATACTGAATAAGACAGAAGAACACGGTAGAACACAGTTGTGCTATAATTGTGACAGTTGCAATGCCTAATATCATTTTATGCAATAGTTCTGATTGGGTAGGTATTAAAGGATCGGTAACAAACGATAGGGTCGTCTTTGCAGGCAGTTTGAATTGATTCATTTAACCTGATATAGTGGGCTCCAGTCAATCACCCAGTGTTTAGCGTGAATAGGGTAGGAGAATGGGAGCAACCGTTTGTGAGTTGAGGTGTATGGTAGAAGTTGGTAAGGGGCTGCTCAGTCCTACTAGGATTTGAGCGCTGGACTAACTTACGTATTATTGGCTTGACCTGTGTGAGGTTGACTAGCCTGTGTGGCAATGACTAGGCTGTGTGGCAATGACTAGCCTGTGTGGCAATGACTAGCCTGTGTGGCAATGACTAGCCTGTGTGGCAATGACTAGCCTGTGTGGCAGTGACTAGCCTGTGTGGCAATGACTAGCATGAGTGGCAATAATTAGCCTGTGTGGCATTGACTGTTTGTGTGATAGTCACTGGGATAACTATGTTTGTGTGATAGTCACAAGGATGACCGTTTGTATGATAGTCACAGGAATGACTATGACTGTAGTTGCAATAGTACCAATGTAATGTACCAATGTTTAATGTCGATCAAGATTAAATTATTTTTATCATTTTCTGTAATAGTTCTGATTTGGTCAGGCAGGATAGTTGAGCGGTACCTTTATCGCGGTATGTTGATGAGTTCATCAATCATTGCGTTTGTAATGACAATAAGCAGTGCGTCGCCATAAGCATGAGACTGTTAGGTGCTGGTTCGGTTTACCCACTGGTAGTACGAAATCTACTATTACTAAGTACTCTCCAACAGAACCCTATGTACGGTATTCGCGCACAGTGGTTAGGTATGTTTAAGATCAACTCTAAAACTAATTAAACAACTCACTGTGAGGATTATAATAACTCGTTAGATTTAGAGACCATTTGAAATAATGCCTCGGAGAATAACCAAAAAGCTGCTGCGGCACATGCTCGTCGATTTGATCGCGGTCGCGCTAATATCAAACCATTAGCCGAAGGTGATTTTGTTTTTATTAACGGGTGAACGGCATCATACTAAGTTAGATAGGAAGTATAAGGGACCGTTTTTCATAACCTCCGTATTAGAAAAAAACCGCTATGAATTAAAAAGTGTGAGCGGTCCACACCGCGTCTTCAATTATCCACGTGAGTATTTGCGTTTAGTACCTCGGGGGCACACCGTTTTATTAGAAATAGCTGCTAGATTAATGAAAGTAGAGGAGGCCAAGACGGCGCTGGAAGATGTTGAAGGGAGTCGATCCGACGGTAATTTCCTCTCATCTCAAAGACATAGTGACCATGACGATTGCTTACTTGTCAGAGATGATACCTTGCATAAACTCGGACACAGCATCAGCCAATTCAGAAACTCTTACTGCCGGACTCAGTTTATGCGGTGATCCCGACACACTCAAAGTGCAACATGGAGTGGAAATTCATAGTGAGCAGTAGTTGTTAAATATAATTGTAATGTTGTACGATTTTGAACCTGGTCGAAGGGACAGTGTCGTCCGGTCCACGCCGCTTGTAGGGCTGGTCGAAGGGACGCACTGTTCGAAGGAACAGTGTCGTGGGGCTGGTCGAAGGGACGCACTCGTCCGGTCCAGGTTGCTGTCTGAAGTTATTAACTAATAGAAAAGTATCGCTCGGTCCACGTTGCACTTTGGAGCAGGTCGAAGGAACACACCTTTTGTGTGAAGCATTATAATTAATGTGATCGAAAAGCTTTCATTGACTGCACATAATCAGGCTGTTCGTCAGGGATGGACGAGCGTTGTTTCAGGACGACCATAATGTATTATCGCCCGAGGACGGTCGAATGTCAGTCTGGCCGTGACGGCGCAACATATGGCAACACTTGACATTCACTGTCATTTACGTCGGAAAAGAATGAGGGTAGTTGATCATTCTTGCGGAACTCACATGGACGTGATGGCGGGGCGGCCATCTTGTAGGCAGTTCGCCGACGAGAGCCGTTTGCGCACCACGTGCCCGACGAATCGCTAATTTCCGACTCGATCATTTTATTTTTTCATATAGATATGTGGAATCAATTATTAGCTATATAATTAAGACGCGTCTAGTATTATTTCGTTTATTAAATTATTTGTGGTGAAATTAAGATTTTAATTTAATTAGTAATGGTAAAATCTAAACCTAGGGATCCCCGGTGTTCGTGAGCGATGGCAAGCTATAACCTGCGGCATCCTGAGCCTACATATTTTTCTAAAATATAAACAAGTTTTTCTTTCGAGTTTAACATGTTTACTTTGTTTAACAAATTTTCATATTAGTCAATCACTTTCAATAGGCACCTTTAGCATTGTTTTACGTGAATTATGTCGTAATTATGTTATGAATGTAGAAATGAAAAACAATATTACATTACAAATAAACTACGTGATATTTTCTAGAATTAATGTATGTTAGTTGCCTGAAAAAAAAGAAAGATTAAGTCCGTGTTATATCAAAATAAAACACGTGGCGCCATCTGTGATTCGATTTCTTCTGAGTGACAAAATTGCTTACCTACAAAAGTTGATAAACTTTTGCGATTTGTACACATTATGAAAATATGTATATATATTACGGGTCTTAATCGCGTGAATAATTTACGTTTAATATGCATGACAGTTTAAGTATAATTTAATATAAAATCATCAAGTATTGAAATAAACTTATCCAGTTTTGAAAATAGATGGCGTTGAAATAAATATTAAAAAGAATCAGGAAAATTGATTTAAAAAAAACTGAAATTCTTAAGTAGAGGGATATGAATATAATGATGATCTTATTTTGCGACAGGTAGATACACCTATATTTCAATTCACCAATGTAGACATTATAAAATAATATTTAAATCTTCTAAACTGAGTGAAAAAAAATATTGAAATAAGTTTAGTATTTAAACACAAAAAAGATATCTGAGTACATCTTTTAGAAACGTTTGAATGTTGTCTGTTTGTTTGAACACACACTATAGTACCGCGGGAATGCAATGTTTTAAAAACAGGGTTTTTTTTTAAAACATAACTCACACTAGCCCTATTTCGCGGGGGACTTTACAAACCCGGACAAAAAGTCGGTGTACTTTAGACTCGGAAAAGATCGCTCGGGCAGGACTTGAACCCGCGATCATAGGGAATCTGTGAGTTTTTTTTTCATCATACCTTTATTACTTATGTATAAATTAACTTGAAGGAGCGGCTAGGTACCTCCGATTAAAACGTCCGATTTAAAAGTGTCGGAGCCGAAGTTGGAGTTTGAGGTTTAAAATCAATCGGAATTTTCGACCTTTCGGAGTCAGAATCGGAGCTCCTTAACACAAAATTTCGCGCGAGTACTTGGGCGGTTTCGGGCTTCATTTAACCCGAAACCGTCCAAGCACTCGCGTGACGGGGGAGGGGGTTTTTCAATATTAATAATATTTGATGTCATGCAAATCAACCGTCTGGCGCCATAAACTTTGTCGCCCTTCATTATGGTGCACTAGGCATTTGTTTGGCTTGCCCTGCCATAGGTCGGGCCCTGATTAAAGCTAGGCCGTAATATCCATAGATGCCACAGAGCATTGTGGAGCATGTTTCCAATATGTTTTACACAGAAGTTAAATTGTAACATAAACTACCTTAATATAAACCCAACTTCTACGCGAACGAAGTCACGGGCACAGCTAGTTCATAATAAACTCGATTGTTCGGAATTAGTTAATAATATATGTTATGTTGTATCCAGAACTATTATAAGACGAGAGGTGCGCGCTTATCCGACTTTTGCTACGACTAAATGTCGCACCAAGGCTGGTGAGCGGGCGCCTCTCCATAGAATAGTCAAAACTTATAATAATAATTTTAATACTGTAATGTTTTTAAAAGCACTGTAATTAGTATACTTAAAATCTAAATAATATTAGTTAGCGTTAATGTAGTACACTGTACTCTAATTGTAATACGTGGAAACGCTGTGGATTGTGCATCGATTTAATTTGTAAGTTAGAATTAGAATTGAGGCTACATGTACAATTGTTTATTTTTCTAAATAAAATAAAATAAAAATAAAATAAGTCTAAGTAAATTAACCCCCTTTTTGGATGATTCGGTGCTTTTGCGTGTTGGATCATAAGGGCATCTCAAGAACGTCAACCTCGCTCGCCACCCCCTGTTGTTACCCAAAGAGGGTAATTTGGTAAGATTGTCGGTGATGAATCGTCACATCAAGAACTCCCACGCCGGGTACAATGCCCTGGGGGCTTAGACAAATGCCACACACTTCTTTTTCCGCACACGCTACTGTTGGATTTTTGTTTACAAATTCAGCAACAGTCGCGTGACGTTTTGTCAATCTTATGTCAAATGCATACATTTTTTCGCGTTAACGTGTGTGGACAGAGAAGTGTGTGTCATTTGTCTAAGCCCCCTGAGTTTTGGATTTTGTCGGCCCGAAGGATAGTTCCGAGTGTAGTCTATAGTCTATTGCAATTATAACCTCAAAGTAAATCATTGTAGTCATGCCTACTTTTTGGGTTTTAATTTTCCCCAATCCTAGTCTCTTATGTTTTAATTCTAGTCTATAGTGAGTAATAATATGAATTTCGACTTGATTAAATTTATTTTTATAATTGGTTTCATTCAAAAAGGATATATTATGATTTAAAAATAGGAGCATAAAACTTACCTACTAAGATTTTTTACTGAAAACAATAACTACATAATATTGAGGATAACATTGTTAATTAACAGATAATTGTAATTTTTTTTCTTTGTTCTTGTCTCAGTTACTGGAATTTCTTGAGCTTATACATGAATTAACCGATCACGAGAACTTTTATCTAAGATTAAACAGTAAACGCATGCTCTTCAAAAGCTGAGCTATAGTTTAAATATTTGGCAATCACTGTTAATAAACCTATTTTTCCTTTTAGGTTCCCTTTTAATACAGAAAGAAAAAATATTTATAATGAATTATAATGTAATTTATTTATAAAAGTGTTGTATTTTATTCTAAGTTACAAAACGAAGAGATACTTTGCGAAAGCCGACAGAATGACTTTGGCTGTCAGCCGTTCGTCAAAACTGGTTCGAAGTAGTGTAAACCACTGTCCACTATAAGTACTATATTACAATTACGTAGTCCTTTTATGACATTTCTGAAAACTTAGCAGCGGATTTTACACATAAGTTGGAAAAATAAAAATCGTAGTTAATAACAGGGAGTGGTATTTGACCCATTATGCAATTAGTTCATATTAGTTAGGTACATAAGTAATAAGTCGCGCAGTCGTAATAATCGCTCCACCAGGTTGCCTTTAGCACGCTGAAATCATTGACGTCTTATATGTATTTGACCCTGTTGTATTTGATCATATGACAAAATTTTCTGGAAACAACTTTTTTCTGGCAACACCAAATGTGGAAGCGAGAAAAACATAGGTGGGCACGCTAGGTATATATCTAGTAGTATTTGATCTGAGATAGACACGAATGATGCCTACGTAAATCGAAAACAGCTCTTAAGAATGGGAAAAGCATTTTAACAATGGCATCAATAATTTATAACCATTTACCAAATCATATTATAGAGTGTAAATAAATTACATACATTATTAATCGATAAATAATAATATAATAATAATATAAAAATATCTTCAGACAACTCACATAACGCTATCTGATCCCAAACTACTAGCAGAGCTTGTACTATGGAAACCAGACAACTAGAATACTTATATATTTCTAAATATATACATAGCACCCAGACACAGAATAAAACATCGTGCTCATCTCACAAAGTTTTATCCTGGGTGGAGATCGAACCCACAACTTCCAGCTTAGCAGTCAGAGTCACTAACCGCTTAACCAACAGGCCAGTCCATAAATGCTACTATACAGTTATCAAATTCCTTTCCGATAAGCTCTAATTTATTGTTTCTTTGTCATAAGTAATTCAAAGTACTACTGTCGTTCTGAATAGGGCACGCCAATGCATGATAACAGATTTTTTGAAAAATAAGTATTGTTATAAAAAACACCTTTTTAACACCAAAAATCACTCTAGTAATTTTAACAATTTGATTAGTTGTGTTGATACCGGTGTGTTTCCTGATTTGATGAAACACAGTAAAGTAATTGCTTTGTTTAAAGCCGGTTCAAAAAGCGGCCTCAGTAATTTTAGACCTATTTATATCTTACCTGCTCGGTATTTTTAAAATCTTTTAAAAAGCCATACTAATGCATTTAGAAACACATTTAGATTCTAATAATCTACTGCATAGTAAGAAATATGGATTCAGAAAGGGTCGCTCAACAGTAGAGGCAGGATCTAAACTACCTACTAATACACATAAACTAAACACATATATGCCTGTGTGTTATCTGCGATCTCATAAAAGCATTTGATTGTGTGGTGCATAGTACACTTCTCCTGAAACTTTGGCATTACGGTTTAACAGGTACAGCGTTTTTTTTTTTTTTAAAGATAACTAGCAATGTGGGATTGTGGTTCCACATTACTAGCAATCCTGTTAACCCCTCCAGCTAAGCTCTATGGCTTGTGTTAGGAATGGGTTCACGTTGGTAGTGTAATGACCGGGATTCGAACCCACGACCTCACTATTGCGAGACCGATGCCTTAGCCATTAGGCTACCGCCGCTTTTATTGTTGTTGCTTCTTATCTTAGTGAACGAATACAGTATGTTGATATTAATGGAATAAAGTCTTCTGGTTCAACAATGAGTATGGGCGTGCCACAAAAATCAATTCTGGGTCATTTTCTTTTTTTGGTTGACATTTCTTAAGAGAAGTGTCATCAGCAAAAATTCAAAACCAATCATACATACGATTATTCTAACGAAGTAAACAGGTCCCTCACATTAATTCTTGAGTGGTTTACATCAAATAACTTACTCTTAAATTCTAAAAAAACGAAATTTACTTAGTTTAATTTGCCAAACGTAAGAAATATCAGTACGAATCTAGTTTTAAACAATGAAGATAATCATTTTGTTGATTCAACGATTTTTTAGGGAATTATTTTAGATAGTAAGGTACAGTGGAGCGATGTAAGCCAGTGGGGCCCAAATGCAAGTCAAACGGCTCGATGAATACGAGAAATAGGCTACCTCAAATCAATAATTAATTGATGGATCTTTCTGTGAGAGTATTTAACATGATACCAGCTAGTATTATGAGTCTATCAGTAAATAAATTCAAAAATGTAGTCAAAACTTATCTGAGTAGAGGTTATTATACAGTTGGTGAATATTTAAATGATAAAGAAAACTAGATCTGGTGGCTTGCTCCTTGTTACTTTATCATGTTTGGGTGAGTAAGAGCACAATTTGACTTTTGTAAGTAAAGACTCGACGAATAACGGCTAATCTTTTCTTTTTTGATATCAGAACTAGTATTTTTTTATTATTATTGTTATATTTACTTCTTCGTTACCAGTACTTTGGCCAATATTTAAGCACATATTATAGTTTTTACCTTTATAAATAGATGTTCCTACTATGTACAAAATAAGCCTTAATGGGTACCCACTAAGGCTGATTTTGTTGGCATCAGTCCTTTAACATAGTGTACAGTATATAAGTGGCAGCACCTTATCCCCATAAAAAGATTATAAATTGACACATTGTAAAATTGACATTTTGGAAAAGAATAACTGCGATTTTTTATTGCCATGTTCTTTTCTCCGGCTTTACCTATTGTTTGCAAACTTGGCATTACATGTACATGTAGAATCCCGACGTATCACAAGTGTTGTATTGCATCCTAAGTGAATTTTGAATTAAGTATTACAGTTAAGTCAGTAAGGTGCTGCAACCATTATATCATGAAACTCACACAAGCAGTTACCATAGAACGTAAAGATATAATCAAATTTTAAATAAATTAGCTTCCTACGGTTTAGCTGGGAGCATCTACCTACTAAAAATACAGAAGAAGGTAAATAATCTTTGATATTTAAGGAAAAAAAAAAACAAAATTACCTCTCAAATACCGCAAACCATTTATCATTGCATAGAAATTGTATATTTGATTCCAGTTTATTGCTCGCAAGTGTACTAACACAGATTCCAAGAAATAAAACTAGAATTCACGACTTTTAGGTCTTAATTTAGTTGTATAAGGGAGAAATACGAGAACCTACGAGTATAAGGGAAAACATTGGCTTGCCGTTGAAGAGCCTTTACGTGTGTTCTATAGTGCATTAAAGTTAAACACATGTGCCAATATGCTCTGCAGTAATGGGCCGGTGTGTACGAAATTTAATGAGTATACAGAGGCTGCTCAAAGTTTACATACTTATATTTCATCGCGATAGTCAACCCACACACAGTAAAACAGACGAGGAATAGGTAGTTTATTTTATAGAAGTTATGTTTGTAGGTTAGGATGTATTTTGATGAAATTAAGTGTTAAATAATATAGGCATGGTAAAACTTTAGCAAATCCAATATCAACGCTTAATAATATATCTTCGTCGAATTAGAAAGCTTGTAAAATGTACTTACAGGACACAATGCACCATATGTTTCCGACTGAAATAATATTGATACGTTTAATAAAAAGAAGTACATAATTATATACCTAGTAAGTGCCTACTTGTTGCTAATAATATATAGTGAGCTTGTTTCTTAGTAGTGTAGATAACTCATTTGATGCAGTGCAAATGCTACCCGGTGACGAGTACTAAGAAAATTTGTATATACAGGGTCCGATTTCATGTAGATGTATTAAATTCTCTAGTTGGACAAAAAAATAAAGTCAAACCTCTAATACGAGTGTAATAATATTTAAAAAATAACGCGACAATACACCGAGCTAAACCAGCAAAAATCAGACATGTTGATACAATCAATCTGTTGCAAATAAATCAATCTTTACCTTTATACTAGGTTATGCCCCCGGCTTCGCCTGCGTTAAGTTTGGACTGCCATTACACCCTTTTAACGATTTGTTTTAGGCTTTGCAATTAATGCCTACATCATAACAACTATCTGTGTACCAAATTTTAACCCAATCCATTCAGAAGTGTGAGCTGTGTGTTGATATATCAGTCAATCACAGTTTCCTCTTATGACTCTTAAATACACAGATAGCTGATCCTCCCATCTACTGAGCTAGATGAAATTAAGACGGCCTTGAGAGATCAACCAAAAACATTTACAACTCAAACAGTTTACTTAACTGCTGGGTCATTTTCGAAGCACCTAGGCCTAAACGAGAAATTCCACAATGTTTTAACTGCCAGCAGTATGGACATACAAAGAAATTTTGTCATAGACAGCCAAGTCGTGTGAAATGTGCAAATGCCCACCGCACCGAAGATTGTCCCCGAAAGCAGCGTTCGGACAAGGTGAAATGTATCCTCTGCAACGGTAACCACCCGGCGAATTACAAGCCATTACCCAGCGCCATACCAGTCAAACCTGGATAACCGATTTGCTGCCATGGAAACCACAACAGACGTAAACCAGAAGCTCGTAAATGTGGTTCGGATACTCAGGGAAGAAGGTACAAGATTTTGTGAAATGCAGCGTAAGGGCAAGAAGTCAAAGCTTTTGGAAAATACTTTAGGGCTAATGAAGGAACGACGTGAAAACCCACCCGTCACTTCGTCGGAAAAGCGCGCTCTAAACCAAGAGATTAACAGGCTTATACGACACGACCTTCGGTGCTCCAACACTCTTTTGATTAAAAGAGCGATCGAGCAGAACCGGGGGTCAGAAGTGTTCGTACAATCTCTTGGAAGAAGCCACCTGACGAAGTTGACCACAGCAAGTGGAGAAGTCGTTTCTTCGAAGCCGGCAGTCCTCTCCAAAGTAGAAGGCTATCTAATAATCTACTAAACCGATTGAGTTGAAATTTTGTACTTACATATGAATATCTGTGATATAAACACAGACGCATTACATACATAGATGAATTTTTACCTTGAGAGCCATTTTGAGGAGCAGGATATACTAGGTATTTAAAAAAAAAGTTTTGAAAACTGTATCGTGTAACATCTATACTAATATTATAAAGCGAATTACGTTAACTGGAGCCGGAGGTTGCAGAGAAAGTCTATACATCTTAAATAAATTTAATTATAAATTACATTAAACTAAAATCTAAAACTAGTGATAAATGGTCGATGTATGTACCAAGAATGAATCGTTCTTTATTAAAATCTAAAACTACAACTATGGAAAGACGGTTGCGAAATCGAAGTGGCGAGATGTGGAAATCACGTAGCGCTGACTCGACGCCTCGTGCCGGTCCGCAACTGCACTGCTTCGATAAATGGTGTCAACGGTCCGCCTCTTACACCAAAGCGTAGATAAATGGTGTCGACGGTCCGTCTATAACACCGACGCGTAACACCTCCCCCCGAAGAACAGCAACTATTTGTCAAGCGGAGTGGCAAATATTGCTGCCAGACCACTGGTGTTCATCTTACTTCTTCTGGTCGGATGTTCCGTCTGGGTTCAATAAGTGTATAGTTGGCCCCTCTGCAGTATCGATGTCTGGATACGCCTCTGGCTTCAGCTTCCGAAGATCCGGATATTCGTTGAAGGTGCTTGGAAACCACCCGGGTGACTCGCGAACGCGGATATCGATTTGAGATATTCCTAATTATCGCGAACCGGCCCGCGAATATCCTACCGACTGCGCCAATTACGTTAACTGGAGCCGGAGGTTGCAGAGAAAGTCTATACATCTTAAATAAATTTAATTATAAATTACATTAAACTAAAATCTAAAACTAGTGATAAATGGTCGATGTATGTACCAAGAATGAATCGTTCTTTATTAAAATCTAAAACTACAACTATGGAAAGACGGTTGCGAAATCGAAGTGGCGAGATGTGGAAATCACGTAGCGCTGACTCGACGCCTCGTGCCGGTCCGCAACTGCACTGCTTCGATAAATGGTGTCAACGGTCCGCCTCTTACACCAAAGCGTAGATAAATGGTGTCGACGGTCCGTCTATAACACCGACGCGTAACAAGCGGAAGAGTTTGTTTGTTTGCTTTGTTTGTTTGTTTGTTTGTTTAAACGCGCTAATCTCAGGAACTACTGGTCCAATTTAAAAAAATATTTTTTTGTTGTATAGCTCATTTATCGAGGAAGGCTATAAGCTATATAACTAATTGAAACTGAAAAAGATCTAGGCTTAACAATTGATGATAAACTCACATGGCGAGCACATATAGATAAAATCATAAATAAGTTATCTTCTCTTACAGGAAGCATAAGAGCCATATCTCGGTGCCTACCAAACAAAGTGCGTTATTATATTTATAACTCACTCGTAAAACGGCATATTGAGTATCTGATTGAGATCTGGGGCACAGCAGCTAAGACCAATTTAAAACCAATACAAAGATCGCAAAATAAACTAATAAAAACCCTTTTTCACCTTAATTATCTAACGCCTACTGGCGAGGTATACAAAAAAACAAAGCTGCTTAATGTAACACAAACATACATATACCTAGTCTGGCCATAAATACTGTTACAATTAAAAATAAGAAAGATATTACATTTGAATTTGGAATCTGTCATTTTTATACGATTGTTCATTGTATTTTCTAATTTTGGCGCCAATACATTGTACAATATTTTGCTATATTAAAATGGAGTGGGGTGATAAAGAAAACCGAATCGCTGTGATTGCATTACACAAAGTTGGTATGGAGCCGAATGTAATTTTTAAAACTCTCCATACGCTTGGTATTAGTCAAATGTTTGTGTACCGGGCTATTAATAGGTACAATGAGACCTTCTCTGTTTGTGACAGAAAAAGATCTGGCCGTCCACGTAGTGTTCGTACGAAAATGGTGGTCAAAGCAGTAAGGGAAAGAATTCGAAGAAATCCTGTCCGAAAGCAAAAGATTTTATCTCGGGAGATGAAGATAGCACCCAGAACCATGTCACGCATTTTAAAAGATGACTTAGGACTTGCAGCCTATAAGAGACGCACTGGTCATTTTTTAACTGATATTTTAAAAAAGAATAGGGTGGTAAAATCGAAGCAACTACTGAAGCGGTACGCAAAGGGAGGTCACAGAAAAATTTTGTTTACGGATGAGAAAATCTTTACAGTTGAGCAACATTTTAACAAACAAAATGACCGTATTTATGCTCAAAGCTCTAAGGAAGCTTCCCAATTAGTCGACAGAGTGCAACGTGGGCATTATCCGACTTCAGTGATGGTTTGGTGGGGTGTTAGCTATGAAGGAGTGACTGAGCCATATTTTTGTGAAAAAGGTATCAAAACATCGGCACAAGTGTATCAAGATACCATTCTTGAGAAGGTAGTTAAACCCCTTAACAACACCATGTTCAATAACCAAGTATGGTCCTTCCAACAAGACTCAGCGCCGGGTCATAAAGCTCGGTCCACGCAGTCTTGGTTGGAAGTGAACGTTTCGGACTTCATCAGAGCTGAAGACTGGCCGTCGTCTAGTCCCGATCTTAATCCGCTGGATTATGATTTATGGTCAGTTTTAGAGAGTATGGCTTGCTCTAAACGCCATGATAATTTGGAGTCCCTAAAACAATCCATACGATTGGCAGTGAAGAATTTTCCCATGGAAAGAGTGCGTGCTTCTATTGATAACTGGCCTCAACGTTTAAAGGACTGTGTTGCAGCCAATGGAGACCACTTCGAATAAGATTTTTATATTTTGAATTGTTTTTTATTTATGTATTAAACTAACACACTGTAAAAGTAATAAATATTATTTGCAATAAAAAAAAATGTTTTTTCTTCGTAACAATATTTATGGCTAGACTAGGTATAGTACCTGTTTTAGTCATAGTATTCTTAGTCAGAATTTTACGAACAAGTAGTTCGTAAAATTCTGACTAAGAACATGCATACACCGTACATAAAATGAAGCTACGTAATGCTGACAACCTAGTCCTAAGAGCGCCCCGAACTAATTATACGGGAAAAGGAGCCTTTTATATGAAGGTGTACAGCTGTACAACAAGCTGCCCAACAACATCAAAGAAACGCAATCAATGTCCACATTTAAGAAAATACTTAAGTACCATATTACGAATAGATGCAAATAGGTCATAAAGACAGTGCTCAATACATATAGTAATTATTAGATATAATATTATAATAATATATAACAAATTGACAACAGAGACGGATAATCGGGGGAAATGCCTCAAACTAAAAATCTTGAAGAAGCGATAACAATGATAAAAAAAAAAAATTATGATTGCCACATCCAGTCCCTAGATATCGATGATCATGTTGTTTTTGTTCCATCTGCACTCATTTCTGTGGGTATTTTTGTGTACTTCTGCCACCATTTTTGTATGCTTTTCGGGTGTAATATGTTTATATGTTCATATGTAAATTGTATTCTCATGTAAAGTGAATTTTGTAAAATTCTTTATGAGAATAAATATCTTTAACCGTAAATGTTCCAGTGATGGTTGTTGTACTAGTAGGTAAGTCGGCAGTGTACAGCAAGTACAGTATAGGGCCTATCACGCTTTCTTGTGGGACACCCGCTGATATTGGACATAGTTTAGATATAGCATCCCCAGACTGGACCACGAAGTGACGTTCAGTGAGGAACGATCTTGTAATTTTGTAGAGATAGCCGTTTTAATGTTGTACAACAGGCCTTCATGCAAGACACAGTCAAAAGTCTGGATATGTCCAAAAATGCGGCCGCACAGTACATCTTATTCTCGAAGGCTTTGATAATTTCATCCGTGAGTCTGTGGACCTGCTCAATAGTAGCGTGTTTTTGGCGAAACCCAAACTGGTGATCAGGTATTAACTTCTTTGCCTTTATCACGGAAAACATTCGCGTTAGTAACAATGCTTCATGGACTTTGGAAACCATGGGTAACAGGCTGATGGGCCTATAAGACTTAGGATCTTCTGGTTGTTTGTCCGGTTTGGGAACCATAATCTGTGATCTTGTTTCCATCTTTTTTGTGCAGGCGGGTTTTTTTATTTTTATAATTTATTTTTTTATGTAGTTATAGTAATATTGTAGGTCAATTTTACCTATGTTTAGGTTTTGTGTAAGTTTTATCATCGTGGTAAGTATTCAAAGGGAGCTATGTTAATTGGATTAAACGTTGTACTTTCTAATGTTTCTAAAAATAAACATAACTTTTAGGTAATTAAACAAAATGGAATCCTCTCGATAGTTGAAAGTAGTGAGAGCCATGTGATACAGACTTGGTAGAGGAAGATTGGGTGACTTAAGATGACGTTGCAAGTAACGAGGAAGATGAGTAGTGGATTATGTTGAATATGTAAATGAAAAAAAAGCGAAATACAAATTCAGTGTGCATCAAATGTAAAAAGGCAATATGTCGTGAACACAATATTGACGTGTGTCAAAAGTGCCTATAAAGTGAGAATATTTTTATAAAACTGATACGTTGTTAAGAAAAATTTATTACTTCGTCATAAAGTTTTTTTTTTTTTTAAAGATAACTAGCAATGTGGGATTATGGTCCCACATTACTAGCAATCCTGTTAACCCCTCCAGCTAAGCTCTATGGTTTGTGTTAGGAGTGGGTTCACGTCGGTAGTATAATAGCCAGGATTCGAACCTACGACCTCACGATTGCGAGACCGATGCCTTAGCCATTAGGCTACGCACGCCCTAAAGCCTAAACGGCTTGATGGATTGTAGCTTTGTGAGAGTGACATTGGGTCCTATAAAATTTAAAAATATAAAATAGCGTATCGTTTAAAAAAAAATGATAATAATAACAATACATACATAAAAAACTTAATAAACTAATACATAATTTAAACTACAATTACACAAATACGTAACATAAAAACAATAAACTAATATGTACATAATTATATAATTAAAATTATACACGGCACTGGGATTGAGACAGCGGCGTCGTGTTTCGCTGCGTGGTGTCACGTAACCTTCCACGAATACGTCGGCACGCAACTCCCTTCGGCCAGAAGTCCTTCTTCATAAAGATGGACAGATGTTTGAAGTTGACGTCATGGCGCGACTACAACTTCTCCACCCTCAAGGTCTACTTCGTCTTGATCCGGAGGTACTCCGCAAGTTCCTCTGCCTTTGCCTTTGTTGGTATTGCCGGACGCAGCAGCATGCTGGGTCCCGTCACGCCGGTACCACATTAGTCTCGTCTGGAGGGCCTCTTCTGCTTCCTTTCAACCTTTATAAAGCCCTCTAGATCCATTAGCCCTTTGACAGGGGCTGTGGGTACGCTCCCGCTGGTCTTCGTTTTCATCTCCCGTTTCTGTTGTACAACGGGGCGGCTGACCTTGGCAGCGCTGCAGGTAACAACCGCAGGCACGGGCGCAGGCTTGCGGGGCGTGCAGGCGGGGTCACTATGCCCACTTGCAGCGCATTCCGCTCGGTCAGCATTCGACGCCGGCGGCGATGTCGTCACAGCTGACGCGTAACTTAAATCTAGGCATGCACCGCGACGCGTGTTTACATTCGACGGTGACCCAGATCCCGTAATAACCTTGCTCTCTGTCGAAGACCATAAAATATCGGGGCGGCCGCGTGCTGTTAGAACTACAAAGGTTGTTAAAGCCATGCTTATCGTCGATACAGCACATGCCCTAAATCAATCTTTACAATTAAAGAGAGTAACATTTTAGAGTGCGAATTCAATGTTCAGGAATTTGAGAACTGTTTAAAAAAGAAGGATACAGCACCAGGTGAAGATGGCATATCTTATTCTATGATATACAATTTACCCGACTTGGTTAAATACTACCTACTAAATATTTACAACAACATTTTTAAATTTAGTGTTGTACCTTATCACGCCATATTGAAATAGTCCCCATTCCTAAACCTAGTAATACTAACGCTGAACCTAAATTAAGACCGATATCCTTAATATCATGTTTATGTAAGATCTTCCATTCAATGATAAATAAACGCTTAGAATGGTATACAGAAAAAAATAATATACTATCTCCATGTACCGTAGGTTTTAGAAAATCTTTATCATGTTTAGATTCAATAAGCCGTCTGGTTACCTACATACAAATAGGTTTTTCTGAAAATATGCCCACATTAGCATGCTTCCTGGACATCCAAAATGCCTATAATAATGTTTCAATTGACGTAGCAGTTGATATCCTGGATAAGTTAGAAATTGGAGCTAAATATTGTTCTTACATATGGTCCTTTCTAAGTGAAAGATATTTAAAAATTAAAACAAATTGCAGTGATGCTATAACGACTAGATGGACAAACAAAGGCCTGGCTCAGGGGGATCCGCTGTCGCCATTGCTTTTTAATTTAATTACTTGTAGAATATGCCGACTTCCTCTTAATGTAGTTCTATCGCAATATGCTGACGATTTCGTCGTCTATATTAAGGATAAAGATATTAAAAATGTGTAATATTTGTACAAAATGCTTTAAACTCTATTACTGAATTACTAGATGAGCTTGGTTTGCTATTGTCTTCAAATAAAACTACATTTTGTGTATATAGCAGAGGAAGACGTAGAATAGTTCCTGTTTTAAAAAATAATGACAAGCCCTTGATTTTCTCAGACTGCATAAAATATCTAGGCATGTGGTTGGATAGAATCCTGCGCTTGGGTAAACATGTAAATGAAATTGTCAGTAAATCTACAAAATTTCTTAATTTACTTAAAGTGTTAGCGGGTAGCTCATGGGGTATACATACAAAGCATATTCGTAGATTATATATTTCTTTTAGCTGTGTGGCACCGGCTTAAGAATAGTGCCACCCCATCTCTTCCCGTGGGTGTCGTCAAGGCGACTAAGGGATGTCACACGGGAGGACGGGCAGCAGCGTCCTCTGCGTATTTCAAGCCTTACTGCGATCGCCAACCCGCTCGCCAAGCGTGGCGATTATGGCAATTACCCCCAGGAACTAATAAGTAGGTTCTACTGGGGAGACCCGTGCCCAGCAGTGGGACATCATATGGGTTGTTATGTATGTTATGTATATATTTCTTTAATTCGAAGCCGAATGGACTATGGTTGTTTCATGTATGATAGTAGTGCAAAAACTCACATTTCAAAATTGGACAAATTGCAAAATCAGGCCTTAAGAATTACAGGTGGATATATCAAAAGTTCCCCTATTCATGTGATGGAGTCTGATTTATGTATACCCCCCTTACATCTGAGAAGAGAATATTTAGCTTACAAATGTATTTTAAAAACAATGTCATGGTCTAGTAAAATATCAATAAACTTGATTTCAGACCTGGGTGCCCTTAGCAATATGAGATATTGGGAGTCCCCTTGTTAGTTAAAACTTATAATAATGTAAAACACACAGAGCTTCTTTCCACAGACTTACTTAAAGCATTTAGTTTGGTGACCTGGACCACTTCTATTGATGTTAAAAGTATTATTATTGTAGATCTTAAATGTTTAAATACTTCAAAGTCAAATTACAATCCCAATGTATTACTTCATGATGTATTAGCAGAAATAAACTCAGTGTACTGTGGCTGGCACAAAATTTTCACAGATGGTTCAAAATGTACCCATGGGCTAGGTGCAGGTGTATATGACCAATGTTTGGGAGATAGTTTAAGTTTTAAAGTAAATAGTAATGATATTTCGATAATGTCGCTGGAACTCATCGCTCATTGCAATCAATCAAGCTATTATTTATAGTCTTAATTTGAATTTAAATAAAGTAGTTATTCTTACAGTTATTAAGAGTGCACTTCAACACATTGCTCGTTGCGCCTCTGGTTACAGAGGTGCATCGATAGCATACGATAGTCTCAGCAATATTATTTTTTATAAAAACAATGATATAGAATTTAGATTGCAATGGGTTCCAGCTCACATTGGTTTATGTGGCAACGAAGAGGCTGAGCAAATTTCTAAGCAAGCGGCAGTGAATGGAGATACTTTGCATTATTTGCCTGATTACTGGGAATGCATCCCTAGATTTAAAAAAACCTGTCACAATTCCTGAAAGGAATACTTTGCTAACCTGTCTCAATAGAAGGGTATCTGGTATAGAACCATACAAGGTGAGCCTCTTCGTGTCCCTTGGTTTGACAACTGTATACTAAGTAGGTGGTACATCAAATTAATTCTAAGACTCCGCTCTGGGCACTATCCATCGGCAAAATTTGCATATCTTATGCAAAAATCTACGTCTCCGAACTGTTTAGAATGCAATGAAATAGAAGATATTCATCATTTGCTGATGGATTGTGTCCGAAACAGAAGTGAGAGGGAGACACTTTGGAGGGGGTTGAAGATAAATAGACTGGATATAGGCTTCATTCAATCCATTTTGTCTCAGCCAGCTTTAGAGACTGCCAAAAAGTTATGTCAATTATTATGAGTATTACATTTCTAATTTAGCATTTAATATAACTTGTACTCAAATAGTTTATAAATACATATTACGTTTAAGAAAATCTATAGAAAAGGTACGATAGGGTTGACGTATCTTTCTAGATAAAAACCCCTAAATAATAAAAGAAAAAAAATATATATGAAAGAGAGTGGATCGATCAAAATGCCTTCTGTCGCGATACGCAGGTGAAGAGCACTGAAATATACTCATTACCGATGAAAAAACTTTCACGATTGAAAAGCACTATAAAAAGCGAATTGATAAAGTGTACGCTTACAGTTCTAAAGAAGCTGCTCAAGTGGTCGGAAAGGTACAGCGTGGTCATCATCCTGCGTCAGTGATGGTTTGGTGGGGCGTATCTTATCAAGGTGTCACAAAGCTACATTTTTGTGAAAAAGGAGTGATAACTTTAGCCAAAGTGTATCAAGAGACAGTCTTGGATCGTGTTGTAAAACCTCTCAGCAATATATTTTTTTTAAATGTACCATGGACTTTCCAGCGGGACTCTGCACCTGGTCACAAGACACGAACTACCCAAGCCTGGCTTGAAACCATCGTTCCGGACTTTATAAGATCTGAAGACTGGCCCTCATCTAGGCCAGACCTCAACCCTTTAGACTACAAATTGTGATCAGTTTCAGAGGCGACATTGAGTTTCTTAAAAAAACTCTGGAGCAAGCAGTGGCAAAAATTCCAAAAGAAACAGCGCCTAAATCTATAGATTCGTGGCCAGACAGATAAAAGCCAAAGGTGTATATTTTGAATAAAATATTGTGTTTTGTTTGTTGAGACTTTAATAAATATAAATTTTAGTAATATTATATTTCTTCATTAAAAAAAAATGCATTTTTATTTGTAACTGAACTTATGGCCGGACTAGGTATAAGAATAAAACCGAGAGATACTCATTTTGTAACGAATTTTTGTATGCTTACTTACAGTGTTCATTTCTATAGTGTAATAAATATTTTAATTTATTATACATAACCATAATTAATAAAATAACTCGCAAGTTTGAGGTCGCGGGTTTGAATTTTACCCATTATACTACCGACGTTAACCCGCTCCTAACACAATCCAATTGAGCTTAGCTGGAGGGAATGTGGGACCTACAATGATTAAGATATTCATTTTCCTTGAATACGTGATTGGCAGCCAGGTCTTTTTCTAGTATAAAAATCGGTAT
Organism: Herminia tarsipennalis; assembly: GCA_945859575.2. Classification (NCBI taxonomy): domain Eukaryota; kingdom Metazoa; phylum Arthropoda; class Insecta; order Lepidoptera; family Erebidae; genus Herminia; species Herminia tarsipennalis. The sequence goes on along the minus strand of OX243846.2, from coordinate 13,018,485 downwards.
CAAATGGTTTTCTATCCCTACTCGAATAATAACATAAAAAAAGTATTAAAAAAAATATACTTACAAGGCACGGATGTTGTTGAATGCATAGATATTTCTCTCCATAATTGTACAGCTGTAAACATTTCTCCTTTGGCAAAACGACTACTTTAACTTTTCGTACATTAATTAATAAAGGTATCAATAAACCCTGGAACAAAAATATTAAGTTTTTAAAACAAAACTTCCAAAAGGGCAAGCCCAACGTCAAAGGCCCGCCCGGGGGACTTTACACACATTCATAGTCACATGACTCTAAAACAAATAGGCCATAACTTTTTGCAGAACGGATACTGACTTCGTCCAAGAAAGTGGTCATGCCAGTTATATGTCCAATATCTACACTAGGGGGACCACTTCGGTTATGCGACCCGGGACCGCTCTAGCTAGCAGTAGCTAGACCGGTCCGGGGTCGCATAACCGAAGTGGTCAAATTCCTCTCTTCCGTGACAGCAGTAACCCATCTCTTTCCCCAGGTCCTTCCCCTTACCTACCTCCTATCACCTTTAGCGGATCCCTCCCGCTGAGACCGACGATCCCGGACAGTCACTGGGCCTAACATATTGGTAAATACTTAGGACTGCATCAGGGGCCTTGCTGATGCTTAGGAGAGCTTCTATCTCTTGCCGATCGTAGCGGTTTCCCGTTCCATTAGACACAGAGAGGTAGGGATAAGAGTGCACCTGTGTTAGCGCGCACGCTGTCGTTTTTAACGTTCTGTGCACTTTAATAACTCCTGCTCAATTGACCTGGCTCTGACAATGGACTCCGACTCCACAATAACCCTGCGGTGATGGACAGAAGTAGAGAGGTCAAAGTCTGATGTCTGTACGCAGGCGGCTCAGGAAAGATGGCCACTTTGCACTGCACTGGGTTAAGGGTGTGGTTTGACAGCTCCCTTATGTGACGAAGCAGCTCTATTTAGAGAGGCTCTGCTTCCCCCGACCGGGGAGAATGTCCTAAAAAAGGTTTAACCCCTCATTTTCAGAGGTAGTAGCCACGATTATCATCATCTACAACATAGTTGAAAGCACAGAAATAAAATATAATAAAAGTTTTATGAGGAGATAACGCAAGCCCTCACTAGGATCCGTCCTCGGAAACAAGTATTATTGATGAGTGATTTTAATGCTAGAGTCGGGCGTAACTTCGAAGCTTTGCCTAAGGTTTTGGGAAGACATGGTGTTGGAAACAAGAATTGTAATGGACAATCCTATTGTCTTTATGTGCCCAGTTTTAGCTGGCTAGACTCCCGGCGAAATATAAGACCACATGGATGCATCCAAGGTCAAAACACTGTCACCGATTAACTATGTAATCACCAAACAAGCTAATATTCCGCACACAATTCTTACTCGTACTTTGCAGTAGTAGTAAGGGACGCCTTGCAGGATTTGTCTGACGTCATTCAAATTCGTTTTCGGACCGAAGTCGGCGAAGTCTTTAATTTATCTAAACTTAAAGCTGACACCAAAGTGTCTCATGTCACCGAGATGATGTAAGCAGACGACTTGTGTATTGTGGCGGAATCCCCAGAGGGCCTACAAAGACTTATGACGAGTCTTGGTGAGTCGTGTCGCAGATTTGGTCTTAAAATTAGTGTGAAAAAGACCGAAATGATGTTTCAAGATACACTAAATAGTAGCCCAGTCGACATTAAACTCGGTGGCGTCTCACTTAAGCAGGTAGGCAGATGCGTTGGAGTGACCATGTCTCCCGGATGTCTGTTGAAAGAGTGGCTAAACGCATATTCTATTCAGAGCTTCAGGATGGCAAGCAAAAACAAGGCGGCCAATTCCTGCGTTACAAAGATGTACACCATCGTCACATTAAGCGTTGCGACCTTGACCCGTCGCAGTAGGAGGCAGCGGCAGCAGACAGACTACTGTGGGGAAATACCGTGCTCACAAAAGTTTTTGAGTTCGAAAGACGACGGAAAGAAGCCCTTGATGGCAAACGGGACAAGCTAAAGGCCCAACCACCTGCAGCCATACATTACAGTTATGTTGGGGGCCGATTACCCTTAATAAAACTTTAATTACCAACAATGGAAAAAGAAACGGATTTACTTCTCGAGAAAATAAAAGAACATGTCACTACTGCAAAATAAATTACAGAATCAGTAACTAGAAGTTTATTGGGAAAGTATGGATAAGAAACTAGCGTCAGTTATTGGAGAAAATGAAAACAAAAAGTAAAGTTATAACCTTAGAACAAAAAATGGATTTTCTGGAAGAAAATAAAAGAAAACATAATTTAATAATTTTCGGAGTAAGCGAAACAGTACCATAATTGATTTAACAAAGACTATTATTTTTTCTTTTTCTTTTCTTAAAAAAGACGACTCCCGCAGTAGGGTACAAGCCCTGTGTCGCGGGGGACTTTACAAACATACAAGTCACGGACACAAAGTACACCCAGACTCGGGACAACAATTTGTGGATCACACAAAGTGGTGTCCCGTGTGGGAATCGAACCCACGACCTCTTGCGTAGCAGTCGGACACACTCCCACCGCGCCACAGAGGCAGTCGATTATTGAAAAAGAAAATAAGACGACTCTACAACTCTACGAAATAAATACAGGGCAAAGATATAATTAGCTGTAAAAAAAATAGAAAAGCAAAATAAATTACAGAATCAGTAACTAGAAGTTTATTGGGAAAGTATGGATAAGAAACTAGCGTCAGTTATTGGAGAAAATGATAACTTAAAAAGTAAAGTTATAACCTTAAAACAAAAAATGGATTTTCTGGAAGAAAATAAAAGAAGACATAATTTAATAATTTTCGGAGTAAGCGAAACAGTACCTTAATTGATTTAACAAAAACTATTATTGAAAAAGAAAATAAGACGACTCTACAATTCTACGAAATAAAAACAGGGCAAAGATATAATTAGCTATAAAAAAAAAGAAAATATATACCAAGAGCGTTGCTGCAGGACAGCATGTTTTAAAAGTGCATGATACAAATTAACAACTTGCCAGGTTCAAATGCTAAGGCCCCTGAAGTTCGGTGCTTATCATCGAAATACAGGATATGCCCTAAATAAATCTTTACAATTAAAGAAAGTGAATAGATCAAAACGCCTTTTGTCACGATACGCAGGTGAAGGGCACAGAAATATCCTCATTACCGATGAAAAAAAAATCACGATTGAAGAGCACTACAATAAGCATAATGATAAAGTGTACGCTCACAGTTCTAAAGAAGCTGCTCAAGTGGTCGGATAGGTACAATCGGCCTACTCGGCGGTCGTACACCCCTAAGGCTATAATGGCTTGCGAGAAACGTCCGCTCTCTACGTAAGCGCACTCACACAGGAACATCTGCGCCTTATCGGATGCAAGGGGGCGGGATCCTTGTTTTTTTTAGTGCGTTTCGTTGTTGTTGGGCATATTTCGAGCCGATTAGAAGATTGTAAATACTATTATAGGATTGTGACTTTTGTTGTAAGCGCGCTTTTTGCAGTTGCGCGAAATAGCAATGAATTATTTTATTGTAATACATACAAATCTACATTAATGTTATAAATAGTTTATATAGTATATTTATTCGTTTGTGTTGTTGAAATAGTAAAGAAGTAGTTGAAAGCTTGAAGAGGAATATAGTATATTTTGCCTCAATACAATTATACATGTGAAATTGTGGACGGAGGTGCGGGAAACCGTTAGATTTTAATATTTTAATAAATTACTTTTTGATCTGTAATCTATCTTTTCGATAAATATGAGTTAGTAGAGGAGTCTAGTGCCTGTAATTTATGACCTATTTTCGTTGTTTTATATTGTGCGTATGTTCAAACAGCTAAACCGATTTAGATGAAATTTGGTATGGAGATAGTTTGAGACCGGGGAAAGGACATAGGATAGTTTTTATCGCGATAACGTTTATCCACGCGGGCGGAGCCGCGGGCTAAAGCTAGTAATATATGTTTCAAAAATGCGAAATGATCGTTTTGTAACATATATGTTACAAAACGATCATAAATATTTTTCAAATATTTAAATTATTTAAGTCTTTATTTTGGCTTGCCCTCCGTAGGTATTTAAGAGGTAGTTCAACTCATCAGTAACTATAAGTTCAATAATTAATCTATACTTAAATATAGTAATATAATATAGTTTATAGTTTGTTTGTTTGAACGTGATAATCTCAGGAAGTACTGGGTCAAATTAAAAAAATCTATTACTGTTGGATAGCCTATTTATCGAGGAAGGCTATAACATCACGCTACAACCAATAGGAGCAGAGCAGCAATGAAAAATGTTGCAAAAACGAGGATAATTGAAGCAGACGAAGTTTACGGGTCTTCGTCTGCTTCAGTCAGCTAGTATGCTATATATAGTTGTTCCCAGTGACTCCGCTCGCGTATATCTTGATTCGAGTGATAAGAATCCTACGTCCTTCACCTATGCTTTAAAACCTATATCATTTTGTAAGTTCTTTGTTTTAGGTGTTTTATCTAAATTTAATTTCAAATAACCATTGGATTGATTTAACGAAATAAAGATATTTGAAATTTAAAATTTAAATCGGGCTAGTAGCTTCAGGGTAAGCCTCTACATACAACTTTAACTCTTTAATATCAATAGTATAAGTATGGTTTTAATTCAGGAAGTTATATTTAATTTTTAACCACAGATTATTTTAATAGAAATAAATGTATTACCTGGAATGAGGGCAAGAAATAAAGAAAAGAGTCAATTGTTTTATTAATTTTATGGATCAGTCAAACAATTTCATAACACATTTGTGCATATATAAATCATTTAATACTTAATTATACTTTAAAATTGTGGATGAGGTCAAACTAAAACAATAGGCCAAAATCATATAAGTTAACAATAACGATATATTTTTAATATTATTAAATTATTATTTTAATAATATAATAATAATAATAATAATATTTATTTCAAAAAGCACATAGTAACATAGAAATTGATAGCAACATTTTTAAACAGATACGTAGGTACATTAAGTATTGTTACTTATACATTTTTAAGGCGCCTTGCCACTTAAACTAGGTAAAACCTGTAACTTAAGCAGCAATTTTCAAACATTTCATGTTATGAATAGTGTTCCACTGTTTTGGAAATGTGCGTACCATATCGACAGTAGGTATGTGCAGATAATATGTGTGTGTGTGTGTGTGTGTGTGTGTGTGTGTGTGTGTGTGTGTGTGTGTGTGTGTGCGTGTGCGTGTGCGTGTGCGTGTGATCATGGTTAAGAGATGTATGTCAGCAATAACTCAGTATTACAATAATCTTGCTTTAAGAGCCATTCAGTAAGTTTTAGTTTAACATTATGGGCGTTGAGGTCTAATAGATTAAGTTGATTATTGAGTTTTTTGTACATATACGTGCTCAGAGTATAGTACTGATTTCGGGCAAACGAGGTGTTGTGCTTCACACTTTTGGGCTGCTTAATACGTTTATTATGGCTTGGTACAATAAACGTGCCATGTTTTTTCAGTATTGTTCGTAGCACAAAGAGCTGACGGACAGTAAGAACCCTACAGTCGGCATAAACTTGTGTAGTTGGGTATCTATATGGTTTCTTCGACATGACTTTAAGAATGGCTCTCTGTGCTCTTTCGACCCTGATGAAATTAGTTTTGTTTGCGCCGCCCCATGTCGTAATGCAATAACCTATAATGGATTGGCAAAGCGCGAAGTATGTAAGTTTTAGTATTTCAAAACTCGCCACCTCCCTGAGGGATTTGAAAACGGGAATGAGTCTCATAACTCTGTTTGTCAGGATATCTAAATGCTTATCCCACTTCAGCCCAGCATCAATCAGGACACCCAAATACTTCACCGTGTCAGTCTTTGTCAGTGCAATGCAGGAACAAGGTTGCAGTTGAGAGCAGCATGAATGGGCAACAATTGAGAAAGCATCAGGAGGTTTGCCAATGCGACGGATCGAAAAAGGAATGTAAGCGGTTTTATCAATATTTAATGAGAGCAAATTTTGTTTTAGCCAAGCTATTACATTACTAAGCGCCATTTCAGCTTTGGATTTGACAAAGTCCCAAGTCGGCCCGTGAATCACGATTGCCGTGTCATCAGCGTAGGTGTAAACCTTAGTGTTAGGAAGGGTCATTTTGCATAGGTCATTGACGTATATTTGGAATAGAGTGGGGCCCAGTATACTTCCTTGTGGGATACCACAGGTTATAGTTTGGGCGTCACTGCAATACGAGTCTATCTTAACAAATTGTTTGCGGTTTTTCAGATAGTCTTTGAAAATATCCAGGGACATTCCACGCACACCGATACGTTCGAGTTTAGCAATGAGTAAAGGAACAGAAACTGTGTCAAAGGCCTTAGAAATATCCAAAAATATGCTAACACATTTCATGTGATGGTCCAAATTATGAGCTACAAACTGTGTCAAATCCAAAACAGCATCCTCTGTGGACATACCAGGCCTGAAACCGTACTGATTGTCTGCTATTATTTTATATTTATTAAGGAATGAGTTTAAGCGTTTGTTTAAGATTTTTTCTAATAATTTAGAGAGAGACGGAAGGACTGATATTGGTCTATAATTATTAACACAGCTTCTGTTCCCTCCCTTGTGGATAGGATATACAACGGCTCTTTTTAACACTTCTGGAAAAACTCCAGTTTCTATACAACTATTGTATATATAACACAGTGGTGGTACCAATATATCACGACTCTGTCGCAACACTAAAGAAGGTATCCCGTCCCAGCCTACTGCACAGTCCGTGCGCAATTGCAATATATATGATTCAATCTCTGCCTCGTCAGCTGGTAAAAGGCCAAGCGAGCTAAGAGATGTCTGCTCTGTATTAGTAGTAGACTGTGCAGGGTGGTCTATAGGATTGGAGTAAGAGCCATCATTAGAAATTAGTCCAGTCGTCATATTCTGGGCTATGTTAGTAAAGTAACTGCAAATCTCATTTAGGCGTGTATTGATATCATTATTTGAGTTAATAAGGTCAGATGGACCACTGTGTAGGTTTTTTGTGTTCGTAATTGATTTAATGGTTTTCCAAAGGGCCTTAGGATTACCTTTCGCCTTCTCAAGTTCATTCTCGTTATATGCTCGTTTTAGACTGCGAAGCAGCTCATTACAAAAGTTACGGTAACGAGTGTACGTAACTTGTACAGTTAAGTTGTCCGGATTTTTTCTAGAATCAATGTGCATTCTGTCCCGATTTCTAACACATTTTAGTAGTCCAGGGGTCATCCAGGGTTTTATTGTTCTCAGTCTTTTAGACATTTTAACTTCCGTTGTATTTTTGGCTACTACAGATGATATTATTTTAACAAATAAATTCATCGACTCATTAGCGTCTGTTATGGCATAGATATTATTAAAGTCTGTACTAAGCAATTCCGTTTTAATGGATTCATAATTTAGTTTTGAAATGGTAAAGTGTTTCTTATGAGTAATTGTAGTATTAGATATTGATAGTATAACTGGTTTGTGATCAGTAATATCCGTATCTAGAACCAGTGTCACATTTGGTAGGGAGCTTTTCAACAGTGTATGATCAAGACAATTTTCAATCCGCGTGGGTAAAAGGTGTGTTGGCAATAATCCATGGGATGCATTCAATATAAGATATCATGCTATATAGTCATCAAAGTGCTTAATTACCAATTACTTCATCAATAAATATTATATTAATAACGTCTTAGTTAATGAAAATAGTCAGTTTCATTAAATTAAGTAACAATGTATAAATTATTAATTATCTCAGATGCTAGCTTATATTTATTACAGTAAAATAACCAATAAGTTTAATTTAGATTACAATTTAAAATAATTACAAACATTTAATTTCAATACAATCCATTGGCTCTACCCTCAATATATATTAAATGTGCTGTTAACAATAATTCGTCCTCACATTCAGACTTCCGGCTTCACATTTCTGGGCTTGTATCTAGTATTATTTACGGGCCATAAGTTCTGACGAATGTGTGCACTTGATTTAAAAAAAATTGTCTGAAAATTTAGCGTGTCATAAATCAAAACCTCTGTACTCGCGAGCGAAACGCACTCTTGCTTCTTGTAGTTCTTGTCCTAATTTTTGTAGCGGAATAATGCACACATTTCTTATAGCCTGCATGCCGCAGTCAAATAGTCTAGCAAACGTCGACGTCTTGGTAAATGGCTGCACTTCGTATGTGCTGACCATTTGCGTTACGTGATCCGACGTTAAGACAGTCCTCCTCAGCATCCCCACTACAGCCAACGGCACGCTGTAGCTCTCTGAAAAAAAAATAAGAAGTTAAAATAAATGTATAAAAGATCTTCGATACCCACCCATTAAAAGTTTAAATGAATAGACAGTAAGACAAGCACATTTTTAAAAAAGGTGTTATTTTATTATACCTAATATTATTTCTTTACAAATCAACAAACAATGAACGAGTTGTCACTGATAAAATTAGATAATAGTTCTTAAATAGTTGAAATATGATTGAAAATAGAATAAGCGTTAAAATGAGAAGCTACCGACTGCGAAAACAAATTCGCATGCAAACTATTTTCAATTCTATTCAATTGATTTTAAAGATGATAATTGCCTTAATCGTTTCCTGTTTTAGGACATTTATTGTGCGTAGGTATCATGAACCTATTTTTTCGGCAAACATATTTATGGCACCTGGAATTACCGAACCGTGGGAAAGCAAAAACTTATTGTATGCCAACTATTTTTAGTTCTCGTGTAACGATTTAAGGACGATAATTGAATAAAGGATTCTCAGTTTTACAACTTTTACTATGGAGATCATTTAACTATTGTTTTATCAACACAATATACGCTTTATGATTTCTAAAATTTACTAAAGCGTGTGAAAGAAAACAATTTATTTTGTCAAAAGTAGTTTAAATGAATTAGGATTTTCAATACTAAAAAAAAATTACATAATTTATTTTGTTTAAACATAAATATTTTAAAAAGAGTTATGCATAACATCTTTAATGTGAGAAAAATAAAAATGAAACACCATGATTTAATAAGGGTGGATTTAAGTATGAATTATAGAAAAAAATATAAGTGTATAAAAGCACGAAATTCCTACTCTTCACATTTCAGTAGAGACAGCCTTTTATATGTTGCCACTACAAAATAGGTTTTGTTCCGATTAGTACTACGTTTCGTTATTATATTTCAGATTAATTGAACGAGTGAAAGTTTAGTTCCAAGAAGTTCACCTTTAAAAAATATACAAATTACCAAGTGACTCAGAACACCATGTTTAAAGTAAAGTAAATGTAAATATTATTGGACATCAAAAATGTAAATGAACTTTCACTTTACATTGATTTATGAAAAAGACATTAACGGCATATGAATTTGTAATAAATCATTTTAATATTATTTATTTGTTTAAAATCATAGGTAGTTTTATACCTATGTATGATAATATATATATATAAATATATTAATTATTTATATATTTATTTATAAAATTACTTATTTTCTTATAATTTCGGTAGTAAATTAGTAGAATGATTTTTTGACAATCATCGTCATATTTGAATATATTTCATAAAATTTTAATAAACTAGGCACTTCAATCTTTCTCACCCATTGCACCGTCTATTAACAAAAACCATTTAGTAGTTATTTTTTTTTTAAATTATATACGAAATAAATACATTTCACTACACTACATAGTAAAATTAAAATAATAAGTTTATATAAAATATTAGGAATAAATAACTGCGAATGATGAAACAACTAATCCTAATGTCTGCCATCATCATTGAGAATATTATTATAACAACGAAACAAACCTTAGCTATGAAATTAACCATAGTCTCCAGAAATATTGATTATATTATTATTTGGTCTCCCCCAATTACTTTTTAACCAATAGCCAATTCTATTGTTAAACATAATTATTGTAATAAAATATAATTTGAATTTGACTTACCGTAATATTTAACTCCCGCGATATTTGGTAAAGGTTTGTCCTGTATCCTTGGCCATGAAGATCCAAAATTTGATTCCCGGTTTAAATTTCGGTTAATTGTGAAGACTCGCAGAGGTCAGCAAGAAAGCACCCAACAGTCCAATAAAACACAGCCACCATAGGTAAATAGATGAAGAAGAAACGGTCCACTAATTCAAACCACAAGTCAACGAGAGTTCAATCAGTAGTTTTGGGGTCAACAAAATGGCAAGATATCGGAATCCGTAAACAGAACAAGTCGTGAGCAAAATACAGTAAACACGCGCGCGTCATCATACAAGGAAGTGCAAATTGCAACTAAGTTAACAAAAATGTTTTATGTTCCCGTTCCCACACCTTAGCCCCGTCCTAATTGGTTGGAAGTAAAATATGGGAGTGGTTTTTTGCGTTTTGCGTTTGTGTGTGTGACCGAACCGTTGTGAACCGTTCATAGTAAAATATTTTCAGGTGGTCGAGCATCAAGTGGGCCGATTGTACATCATCCTGCGTCAGTGATGGTTTGTGGGGCGTGTCTTCTTGTCAAGGCTTCACAAAGCTACATTTTTGTGAAAAAGGAGTGAAAACTTCAGCCAAAGTGTATCAAGAGACAGTCTTGGATCGTGTTGTGAAACCTCTCAGCAATACACTTTTTAAAAATGTACCGTGGACTTTCCAGCAGGACTCTGCACCTGGTCACAAGGCACGAACTACCCAAGCCTGGCTTGAAACCAACGTTTCGGACTTCATAAGAGCTGAAGACTGGCCCTCGTCTAGCCCAGACCTCAACCCTTTAGACTAAAAATTATGGTCAGTTTTAGAGGACATGGCTTGCTCTAAACGACACGGCGACATTGAGTCTCTTAAAAAATCTCTGGAGCAAGCAGTGGCGAAATTTACCATGGAAACAGTGCGTAAATCGTAAAGTCGTAAAGTTGCCATTTTGAATAAAATATTTTATTTTATTTTAGAATTTTAGGGAAACTTACAGCTAGGTAAAATACAGTACAAAATTTGAATATCATGATGAAGGCCAATTATGAGTTTCCACTATTATTATTTTTTTTCTTATATTTCTACTCATTATGAAATGTATGAACCACTGAGTACATTAAATTGAAATGAGAATAAAGATGGTATAAATAGAATAGTGATACATATTTTGAAAAGTAATAGTCGCTTAAGGCTTTCCTCATTATATTTATGCTAGACTTTAATAAATATGTACATATTAGTTTAAGTAATAATACATTACTTCATTTAAAAAAATGCATTCATTTGTAACAGAACTTTTGGCCGGACTAGGTGGATCAACTTATTTATTTTTATTATACAGATAGGTAACTACGTTCTTTCAATTTATTCACCGACGCTCGTCTCGACCATCCTTCAACAGCATCCTTCAACGGAAACGGATGTATAGTAAAAATACACCAATTTATGATATCAAAACCCAATTAAAGTTAAACTCTCTTCGAATCCACCTACAAAATTGTATAATGTGTACAAATGGAGAAAGTTAAAGAAACATATACTTACGTTCCGTCTACTACCCCAACCATAGTATCGGCAAGTTTCATCATCATACAAATCCTTTGGCGATCCTACGCCGTATCGCAGACGATTGAGTACAAAATCAGTAGCCTTATATCTTTGATGGAACTGGAATGGTGAGTTTATAACAATCAGGGCCACGTTATCTGCAGTACAGTCTTGATACTTATTAGATGTGTAGTTGTATCCTGGAATTTCATAAGTTATGAGATTTTATTTTGGCGATTTTTTGTTTATTAATTTTCATTTTGGCAATTTTCCGAACCCTACCTGGTCCTATCCTCATGTAAGACTATTAACCCCTGGTCGACTGAATAATGGCCAGCTTGTCTTATGTATAGCAGATAAGCTGAACTTATTATATATAATAAACCCTTGTTTATATTAACAATAGTTATTTTTAAAATCGACTACAAACGAGCGCCGCATTTTGTTGTTTATAAATACAGGTATGGTGTAAAAAAATGTACTAGAGCAGGTAATGTTTCTATTATATTTTATTGTAATTATAATTATGTGTAAATAAAATAACATTTAGGATGCAAATATTGTCTTACTTTTGAGATGTAGAAAAATAAGAGTACAATTTAGCTATCCTCACAGGGGTGCACAACCCTAAATATATTCGCAACACAGACACGTATGTTTTGTTTTATTTTAATTACTCTCATTTTAATTGATATTTGAGTTATTTCTAATAATATTATCTACTTATTGGTAATGCAATCAGTTATATACTTTTTTTTTTTGTTAAATTGTATTCAAAATATGAGTTTTAATGAGAGGGTAGCTAAATTGTACTTTTATCGAGGAAGACTTTAGTTTATATAACATCACGCTACGACCAATTGGATCGGAGTAGCAATAAAAAATATTGCAAAAACAAGGAAAAATTACACAGACAAAGTTGCGCGGGTCAGCTAGTCTATACATATATATTATGAACCTGAAGAGTTTGTTTGAACGCGATAATCTTAGCAACTACTAAATCGAATTTAAAAAATATTTAACTGTTGGATAGGCGATTTATCGAGGAAGGCTACAGGTTACGTAACATCACGCTGTGACAAATAGGAGCAGCAATGAATAATATTGCAAAAACGGGGAAAATGGACAGATGAAGTTGCCCGGGTCAGCTAGTAAGGACAAGAACAAAAGGGAAGAAGAAAAAGAAAAAAATAATTTTAATGATTCTGCTAATATCACCAGTACAGATTTCAGCCACTCTGATACGAGCTATCTTTACTCCTCATTGTTTATTATAATGAAATCTAAATAAAATAATATATATACATATCTTAATATCTTATATCTTGGGACAACTCACACAACGTCATCTGATCCCAAACTAAGCAGAGTTTGTACTATGACAACCAGACAACTGATAAACATACTTATATATTTCAACGTTTTATAAGAATTGTTAACTTAGTTTTTGTGATTGGGCAACAACCAACATTTACAAAAGTATGTTTGTATATATGTATGTAGTATGAAATAATTTAATTTTGATCAAAACTTATATAACTGCTTGACATTAGTCGATCAGAGTGTGTAACTTTTATTTAAAAATAATAAAATACAAATAAAATATTCTGTACCGTAAATCATTAGTGTTAAAACCACTCCTACAATACAACGTCTAAATTTACTTGTGACTATACGAAGTGGACAGTGGCACAAACACAAGGTACGTCTCGCACGCTGGTGAACTAAGGATGAGTCTACAGGGAGTGCCGATTAGCGGTACTGGAAGCGGTTCGGTACCTGAATTAACGAATTTATCCCGCGAAAATATATTAGGGAAAGAAAACGAAGATTACCAGATACAGATGTAGATGTGAAAATTGAATTTGAGCGATTTCGAGAGGATATGAATTCTTTATTAGAAAAATCGTCAGAAAAGCATAACAAACAAATTGCACAGTTAATACGCGAAGAATTAATGGAAATTAAATCAGAAATGAAACAAATTAAAACAATGAACGAAAATCTAGTACAGGAAAATATTAACCTACGCACTGAGCTGTCAGAATTAAAAACTAGCCATAGAAACATGCAGGAACAAATAGACCAGCTAGAAACAGGTCTACATACGAGTACATCCAAAACGGGCGAAGGAAACAAACCTGCTATAAAATCGCATATTTTTTGTTACGAAGACACTATCCTTAAACTTCAAGAGCGAACTGAACGCCAAAAAAATGTTATTATCGCGGGTATGAGCGAGAGCAACGGTGACAACTTAGAACATAGACGTAACCACGATCAAAATGAAGTCAAAAAGGTAACTAAATCAATTTTCAATGAATATCCGAATCCAAATAAAACAAGTAGGTTGGGTAGTAAATACTCTCCAGGGAAAGATCACTTGCTTAAAATATGTTTTGATAATGTCGAAAGCTAAAAATATTTACGACCAAATCCATAGAAAAACCTTGGAAATGTACGGTTATATTCAGACCAGACATCTGCGCAAAGGACTTTATGCAACAACTTAAAGATGAGTTCGCCCGTCGTGAAAAGAACGGAGAGACAGACTTAACAATAAAATATATTAGAGTCATACCTAAGATTATAAAAAAACAACCAAAAAACGACAATCGGCGACAGCTTCAGTATCTCATAGCTATGATGTTCTACCCCATCAAAAATCATCTTTAAACTTCTTTTATGCCAATAATAAATTAGGGAAATTTGACGAACTGAAGGGCATCCTCAAGTTAATAAATTGTGTAACGCACGTAATCATATTGACAGAATCTTGTTTAAAAAATGAGACTGATGCTAGATCGTTTAATATACCAAACTATGCACTAGTGCAATGGTGGTCTTCAATGTGACTTATCAGAAGACATTTGCGAAAATAATATACATTATCTATGGATCTACTTAAGCAACTTTTCTATCAATTTTGGCGCTATTTATAACCCTGGCAGAATCAATTTAAATGCCTTTTTTGAAAAGTACTCCGCACAATTGGAATATAAGAAACGAGGCATTGTTTTTGGAGACTTTAATAAAGACCTTTTGAATGAAACCTGTGACACTTCTAACTATAAAGATATATTAGAATCCGCTGGGTACGACATACTCAACAAAATAGAAATGGACTACTGCACACGAGAGATAAAGACAACATAGTTCATAGTTCATAGTTCATACCATATATGCTCAAATCTTCACAATGAATATTTTCATCTCACAATTATTGATTCACCTACCCACATAAACAAATGTACAATCGGCCCACTTGATGCTGGACCACCCGAAAATATTTTGCTATGAACGGTTCACAACGGTTCGGTCATACACACAAACGCAAAAACTACTCCCACATTTTACTTTCAACCAATTAGGACGGAGCTAAGGTGTGAGAACGGGAACATAAAACATTTTTGTTAACTTATTTTATTTTATTTATTTTTATTTTATTTCAAAATTTAAGAAAACTTACAGCTAAACACAATAGTTAAGAATAACAAATAACATAAAGAAGGCCAATTAAAAGTTTTCGCTAATAGAACATAATATATACAATAGTATTTATATCAGTAGACAATGAATTTATTAAACTAAAGACATAATTATGTGAATTATACAACACAAAAGAAAGATACCATAAAAAATAAATACTGAAAAAAGGAGAAACCTTGAATGATGACGCGGGCATGTTTACTGTATTTTGCTCACGATGAGTTCTGTTTACGGTATTTTCTTAGACTACTGATTGAACTCTCGTTGATTTGTGGTGTGAATTAGTAGACCGTTTCTTCTTTATCTGTTTACCTAAAGTTGCTGTGTTTTATTGGACTGTTGGCTTTCTTGCTGACCTCTGCGAGTCTTCACAATTAACCGAAATTTAAACCATGAATCAAATTTTGGATCTCCATGGCCAAGGATTCAAACCTTTACCAAATATCGCGGGAGTAAAATGTTACGGTAAGTCAAATTCAAATTATATTTTATTACAATAATTATTAATTACGTTTAACAATAGAATTGGCTATTGGTTAAAAAGTAATTGGGGGAGACCAAATAATAATTTAATCAATATTTCTGAAGACGATGGTTAATTTCATAGCTAAGGTTTGTTTCGTTGTTATCTTCTATATCTTCTATACATATAATAAAACTGTAAATTTCACGTGTCTGTACATGGCCGAACTTAGTGAAAAAAAAAATTAGGAAATGTTCAAAAAGAGTATTTTAACACTTTGCTGCATTTTTAGAAATGTCTGTCTGTCTGTCTGTCTGTCTGTCTGTCTGTCTGTTTGTTTGAACACGCATCACGCAAAAACTAACGTACAGATTCGGTTGAAATTTTGCACGTGCAATCTAATAGATGCAGATTAACATTAAGACTATAAATTATCACGCTTTTTCCCATAGGAGCTAAGCAGTAAGGGATAATGTCTGTAGCTATTTTTCGTTATAAAACAGTAACTACTTGACGGATCTTTATGAAAATTTGCAGTTTTATAGTAAATACTATAGGACATTATTTACACTATGAATCATTACGCTAACGTCTATTGGGAACGAGTAGCAACGTATTTTTTGTCGCACCATAATAGTTTATCACAAAATTTTCCACAATTAGACATTATCTATAATTGTAACCCATGGAATACATAACTTCACGCTAAAACTAAAAGGAGCTAAACACAACATTTTTAAGTTTCTTAGAAATGAAAAACAATATTACATTATAATTAAAAAGTATTCGACATTTTCCAGAAATGATGTGTTCGTCTAAAAAAAAAGACATTACACACGTAAAAAAATACATGTAGCGCCATCTATGAAATCAAATTGTTCACCGTGATCAAAACGGTGAACAACAAAACAACGGCAACATTCTTGAAAGTAGATGGCGTTGTATTCAATAATGTTCTATACTTAGTAAAAGAAGTTTTAAAAAGAAACACATCGCTATGATTTTTAGAAATGTTTGTCTGTCTGTCCGTTTGTTTGACCACGCATCACACAGGTGCATCGAGGATCATGTTTTGGGGTTATGGTTGGAGATCACGTGTTCATCAATTCAACGATAATGAATGGCTCAACATCGGTCAAGTGTGAGTAGTTCGGGTGACGGGAGGAGGGGGGTCTTTGTCTGTCAACCGTACCTACCTACCTTTAGAGATATCTGACATTTTCGCGGGCATGACACACATGACACGCTCTGTGTTTGTTTACTAAAGTGTTACAGCAGTTTTATATACATTTTTTGCCGTGTGGTGCCGGCTTAAGAATAGTACCACCCCATCTCTTCTCGTGGGTGTCGTCAAGGCGACTAAGGGATTTCACTCCGGAGGACGGGCAGCAGCGTCCTCTGCGTACTTAAAGCCTTACTGCGATCGCCAACCCGCTCGCCAAGCGTGGCGATTATGGCAATTACCCCCAGGATCTACATACCAGTAGGTTCTACTGGGGAGACCCGTGCCCAGCAGTGGGCCATCATATGGGTTGATATGTATATGCATTTCAGTTGTATATCTTAGCAGACAAAGGAAAATCCTGAAAAAACATTTTATTAGTATTGCGTTGTAACACTATATGAAATACACCCCATTTTTAGCCAAAATGGCAAAACAGAACCCTTATAGTTCCCTTATGTCCGTCCGTCCGCAGCATAGCTCAGAGACTGTTAGTGCTAGAAGGTTGCAACTTTTGCATGAATAAATTACTAACGCCGATAAAGTGAAAGAATAAAATCTTGAAAATCATTATTTTTTTAAGGATACCTCTCTTTATGTAAAGTGGGGATGTGATTTTTTTTCTCACCTACCTACCCCATCGTGTGTGGTATCATTAGATAGGTATTTTAAAAAGCGTTTAGGGTTTGTGAAGACTATTTTTAGATTTCAGGATTCCTTTGTGTATAATATTAGGCTTTATAGTGAACATTTTTGTTAGAGTCAAGTGTCCCCCTGCCAGCTAAATGTTTGATGTTGGGTATGTGAAAAAATTCAGGGTAGTAGTATAAATACTAAAATTATAAGGAAAACTATCACAGTTAAGTACTTAGGCTTTACAAGTTTACGATCACATGAGAAGTAACAACATTTTCGTACAAATTCTATTGAAAATTATTAGGTAATAAGTAGGTATAGCGTTGAAAGAATGAAACAAAAACAACAGAAAACCCACTTCTTAAGCCGCACACCAAACTAACTATCTAAAAGATTAGAACAGATCGATTTTTGTTTAGTACACAGAAGACACATGTATAGACATTATTATAATTTTACAGGAAAAGTCATGCAGAAGATAAAAATAAACAATAAATAAAACAGTGAAATATTAAAAATAACAATAGACAAAAAGAAAACAAACACAAATTAATAACAAAAAACACAATTAACGAATACATAGAGTCTGTATTTGGTACTTATTTATTTTCACAAAGCTTTTGGGTGTTGAAGCTATCAATAGATGAGTATATGACGATTCTCCGCTGCTGAGTCATATCGCGGTCCACCCGACAGGACTGTTTCCAACATATTTACACAGAAGTTATTTCGTAACATAAACTATTTTAATTTAAACCCGACTTTCACGCGAACGAAGTCGCGGGCACAGCTAGTAATATAATAATATTCTCAATGATGATGGCAGACATTAAGGTTAGTTGTTCTATCATTCGCAGTTATTTAATCCGAATATTTTATTTAAACTTATTATTTTAATTTCATGAAATGTGTTTATTTCGTATATAATTTTAAAAAAAACTATTATATGGTTCTTGTTAATAGACGGTGCAATGGGTGAGAAAGATTTAAGTGCATAATTTATTAACATTTTATGTAAATATATTCAAATATGACGATGATTGTTGAAAAATCATTCTACTAATTTACTACCGAAATGATAAGAAAATAAGTAATTTTATTAAAAAAAAATATTTTTTTTTAATTATTTTATATAGGTATATAAGTACTTAAGATTATTCAACAAATAAATAATATTATAAATGATTTATTATAAACTCATAAACCGTCTTTTTCATAAATCAATTTAAAGTAAAAGTTAATTATCATTTTTTGATGTCCAATAATATTTACATTTAAGTAGTTTACTTTAAACGTGGTGTTCTGAGTCACTTGGTAATTCGTTTATTTTTTAAAGGTGAACTTTTTGGAACTAGACTTTCACTCGTTAATAATAACGAAACGAAAATAATAACGAAACGTAGTACTTATCGGAACAAAAACTATTTTGTAGAACGAGTGGCAACATATAAAAGCTAGGCTATATATATCAGTAGAGACTGATATGTGAAGAGTAGAAATTTCGTGCTTTTATACACTTTTTTGTTTGATGATTCATACTTCTTAATCCACCCTTATTAAATCATAGTGTTTCATTTTTATTTTTATCAGATTAAAGATGTTATGTATACCTCTTTTTAAAATATTTATGTTTAAACAAAATAAATTATGTTAAATTTTTTGAAGTATTGAAAATCTTAATTCTTTTAAACAACTTTTGACAAAATAAATTGTTTTGTTTCCCACGTTTTAGTAAATTTTAGAGATCATAAACCGTATATTGTGTTGATAAAACAATAGATTTATGATTCCCTTAGTAAAAGTTGTAAAACTGAGAATCCTTTAATCAATTATCGTCTTTAAATCGTTACACAAGAACTGAAAATAGTTTGCATGCAATAAGTTTTTGCTTTCCCACGGTTCGGTAATTCCAGGTGCCATAAATAAAATATGTTTGCCGAAAAAATAGGTTCATGATAACTACGCACAGTAAATGTCCTAAAACTGGAAACGCTTATGGCAAATATCCTCTTTAAAATCAATTAAATAGGATTGAAAATAGTTTGCATGCGAATTTGTTTTCGCAAACGGTAGCTTCTCATATTAACGCATATTCTATTTTCAATCATATTTCAACTGCTTATGAACTATTATCTAATTTAATCAGTAACAACTCGTTCATTGTCTGTTGATTTGTAAAGAAATAATATTAGGTATAATAAAATAACACATTTTTAAAAATGTGCTTGACTTACTGTTCTATTCATTCAAACTTTTAATGAATAGGTATCGAAGATCTTTTATACATTTATTTTAACTTCTTATTTTTTTTTCAGAGAGCTACAGCGTGACGTTGGATATAGCGGGATGATGAGGAGGACTCTCTTAACGTCGGATCGCGTAACGCAAATGGTCAGCACATATGAAGTGCAGTCATTTACCAAGACGTCGACGTTCGCTAGAGTATTTGACTGCATGCAGGCTATAAGAAATGTGTGCATTATTATGCTACAAAAATTGGGCCAGGACCTAGAAGAAGCAGGAGTACGTTTCGCTCGAGAGTACAGAGGTTTTGATTTAACACACGCTAAATTTTTAGACGATTTTTTTAAAATCTAGTGCACACTTTCGTCAGAACTTATGGCGTGTAAATAACACTAGATAACAAGCCCAGAAATGTGAATCTGGAAGTGTGAATATGAGGACGAATTATTGTTAATATGTGGGGGTAGATGAGTGCTGATGTTCCAGGAAAGTTAATATATATTGACGGAAGAGCCAATAGATTGTATTGAAATTAAATGTTTGAAATTATTTTAAATTGTATTCTAAATTAGACTTATTGGTTATTTTAATAAATATAAGCTAGCATCTGAGATAATTCATACATTGTTGCTTAATTTGAAAAAAGACGACTCCTGCAGTAGGGTACAAGCCCTGTGTCGCGGGGGACTTTACAAACATACAGGTCACGGACACAAAGTACACCCAGACTCGGAACAACAATTTGTGGATCACACAAATTGGTGTCCAATCGCACCCACGACCTCTTGCGTAGCAGTCGGATACACTCCCACCGCGCCACAGAAACAGTCAATTTAAAAATGTAATGAAATTGACTTTTCACTAATTAAGACGTTATTACTATAATGTTTATTGATAAAGTAATTGGTAATTAAGCACTTTGATGACTATATAGCATGATAAAATAATAATTTAATAATTTATCGTTTTAGTTTGCATACCTCATCCACAATTTAAAAGTATAATTATGTATTAAATGTAATTATGTATCAACCGAGAAGATGGATACCGGCTCTCACCAATGTAATCGTAGCCGTAAAGACACCGCGCCTCAGTGTAAAGACGTTGTAAGTGTAGTGTGTAGAAGTACCGACAGTACAAATTATCAAAATTATCAAGACCAGGCGAGGGTAGTTGAAAAACCCCGCGCCTCACGGAGACATCGCTAAGCTGCCATCAGTCGACCCGTACCACGATCGGTGCAATTCGATCGAAACGTCGGGTAAATAAAAGGTTCGTACCTTTAAATAATTCACGCGATTAAGTCCCGAAATATAAGTAATATGTATAAAAATCGCGAAAGTTTAAAAACAATAATGTATTAAATGTGTTATGGAATTGTTTGACTGATCCATAAAATTAATAAAACAATTTACTCGTTTCTTTATTTTTTGCCCTCATTCCAAGTAATACATTTATTTATATTAAAATAATTTGTGGGTAAAAATTAAATATAACTTGCTGAATTAAAACCATACTTATACGAGTACTATTAATATATGTAGAGGTTAACCCTGAAACTACTAGCCCGATTTAAATTTTAAATTTCAAATATCTTTATTTCGTTAAATCAATCCAATGATTATTTGAAATTAAATTTAGATAAAATACTTATAACAGAGAACTTACAAAATAATATAGGTTTTAAAATATAGGTGAAGGATGTAGGATTCTTATCACTAGAATCAAGATATACGCGAGCGGAGTCACTGGGAACAACTATATATAGCATACCAGCTGACTGAAGCAGACGAAGACCAACAAACTTCGTCAGCTTAAATTTTGCTCGTTTTTCAACATTTTACATTGCTGCTCTGCTCCTATTGATTGTAGCGTGATGTTATATAGCTTTCCTCGATAAATAGGCTATCCAACAGTAAAATATTTTTTCAATTTGACCCAATAGTTCCCGAGATTATCGCGTTCAAACAAACAAACATACAAAAAACTCTTAAAAAAAATACAAGTATAGATTATATCATAGAACTCATAGTTGCATCAAACTACCTCTTAAATACCTACGTAGGGCAAGCCAAAATTGAAGACGTAAATAACTTAAATATTTGAAAAATATTTATGATCGTTTTGTAATATATATGTTACAGAACGATTATTTCGCATTTTTTAAACATATATTACTAGCTTTAGCCCGTGGCTCCGCCCGCTTAGATGTCGGTTATCGCGATTAAAACTATCGTATGTCCTTCCCCGGGACTCAAACTATCTCTATACCAAATTTCATCTAAATCGGTATAGCTGTTTGACTGACAGCCAGACAGACAAGAGTTACTTTCACATTTATAAAGTTAGTATGGATATGTATCAAAAATGCAAAAACAATTTTATAAAAATTAAATTAAATAACTTCGATTATCCTACCTAACAGAATCATACTAAAACATACGCAGAATATAAAACATCGAAAATAGATTCTAGTTCATAAATTACAGGCACTAGTTTTAAACCCCTCTACTAACATATATTTGTAGAAAAGATAGATTACAGATCAAAACGTAATTCATAAAAATATTAAAACCTAACTTCTGGGGCAACTCAGTTAATAAAGAAATCGCTTTTAAACTCCAAAAAAGGTGCATCAGAGCGATGTTCGGATTACAAGTCACAGATAGCTGTAGGGCCTACAGCTACTTCGAAAAATATAAAATACTTACACTACCATCCTTGTATATTTATGAGACAGCTGTATTTGTGAAAACTAATCTACATCTTTTTTGTAAGATGTCGGATGTTAGCATTCGAAACCGCCGTGACAATCATAAATTATGTATACAGCAAACACAACGCTCTTAGGCAAAAGTATATTCTGCATGGCACCTAAAATATTTAATAATTTACCCAATACCTATAAAGACATGAACTTTAGTATGTTTAAGCGTAACCTTAGAAACTTCTTAGTACGTAAATGTTACTATAACATTAATGATTTCCTTAATGATAGACTGTTCTAACTTCTAATTGTACAATTTAGTATTTATATAGTTGCTAATATTTTCCATGTGTATTATATTTGTCTTACATTGAAATGTAGGTAATATTTTAAATTTGTACGTCTTAACAGACAGAGCATGTTGTCCTATTTATATTGTAACACCTGATTCTACACATGTTACGACAAATAAATATATCTTTATCTTTATCTAACAGTTTCCCGCACCTCCGTCCACAATTCCACTTGTGTAATGGTATTGAGGCAAAATATACTATATTCCTCTCCAAGCTTTAAACTACCTCTTTACTATTTCAACAGCACAAACGAATAAATATATAAATAAACTATTTATAATATTAATGTAGATTTGTATGTATTACAATAAAATAATTCATTGCTATTTCGCGCAACTGCAAAAAGTGCGCTTACAACAAAAGTCAAAATCCTTTATTAGTATGTATTTACAACTGTCTAATCGGAATATGCACAACAACAACGCAACGCATTAAAAAACAAGTACCCCGCCCCCTTGCATTCGATAAGGCGCAGATGTGCCTGTGTGAGTGCGCTTACGTAGAGAGCGAACGTTTCTCGCAAGCCATTATAGCCGTATGGGTGTACGACCGCCGAGTAGGCCGATTGTACCTAGAACGAATCAATCACAAACACAATCCTCTACAACGAACTACATAATACGTAGTTCGTTGAATTCAATGTTCAATGAATAGTCTATAGCTTCATATTATGAACTATACAAAAGTATAAAAGGAAATACATTCAAAAATGAAGAGAACAATTACACCACTTCGAATGTTACCTGCTGGCACAAATAAAACCACACAGAACTAGAAATGTAAAGATTTTGAACCTACCACAGAAAGATTGGATAAATAAGAATATAACGGAAAAAAATTATAGTTGATGAGTATACAGAGGCTGCTCAAAGTTTACATACTTAAGCTATATTTCATCACGATAGTCAACCCACACACAGTAAAACAGTCGAGGAATAGCTAGTTTATTAAACAGCATAGCATAGCAGAAACAGGTTATGGAAACAGCTGAAAGAAAAACCTACGAACGAAGACTTAAATCGTAACTATATAGAAGAAAGAAATAATTTACACAAACTAATTAAAACTACTAACCAAGACTTTTATCATAATTATTTTAAAAATTGTAACAATGACTCAAAAAAGCTCTAGAAATTAATCAACAAATTAGTTAACAATAAAATCAAACCAGACATGCACCCTCCAAAACTATGTTATCCTTGACAAAACTATTTACGATGGCTATGATAAATTTAAGCAATTCAATATATTTTTCTCGGCTATTGGCAAACAACTAGCAAATAATATCAAAGATACACGGACAAAGTGATGTACACAATGACATATATAGATGGAGACCCGCCACACACAACCACTCATTTCAAGCCAAGCACAGTCAACGAAATTAATAACATTATAAAAGGATTATACTAAAACTGTAGCACTGGTATCGATGGTATCAACACTAAATCGATTGTTTGCATATGTGAATTAATCGTAGAAAATCTAACTGACTGTATAAATAAATATATGACCACTGGCTCTTTCCCAGATAGTCTAAAAATAGCAAAAATTTGCCCAATATACCAATCTGGGTTAAAATCAGACCCTGGCAACCATCGCCCTATATCTGTCTTACCAGTGATGTCAAAGATTTTTGAAAAAAGCTCGGTAGAGCAAGACACGATTAATGCTATATGATGCGCTTGTTAAATCTAGCCTAACATATCTGATTGAAATCTGGAGCTCAGTAGCTAAAAGCAATATAAAGCCTTTGCATCGAAAGTATTATTTAATTACCCTAAACTAACCCACACACTTACTTTGTATAATATGTACAACGAGATTAAATTGTTTAACAGTCTGCCAAAAAATGTGAAGAACTGTAAAAGTATGACTTCCTTCAAGAAGAACATAAAAGAATATATAAGTGCAAGTATATACTAAGTTAACTATTACTTATGAACAAAAAATCTTAAAAAATTCAAAAAAACACAAAAGTAACGATACTTATATTTATCTACTTGTATTTTCGTAAATGCCATGAAATATAAGTGAAGAGAAATAATATACTTATATATATATACTTATTTTAAACTAAAACAGAAACTCAATCCATACTAATATTATAAATGTGAAAGTAACCCTGTCTGTCTGTATGTTACGCTTTCACGCTCAAACAGCTAAACCGATTTAGATGAAATTTGGTATGGAGATAGTTTGAGACCCGGGAAAGAACATAGGATAGTTTTTATCGCGATAACCGACATCCGCGCGTGTGTTAGAGGCTTATAGGGAACGTAGAGGTTGTAGAAGGTGTAAGCTGATAATTATAAGAAAAGCTTTGATAGAATTGCTACGAGTATGTCGTAGCAATTGTATGTATGTAAAGCTTGTATAGATTTAGAACTACAATATACTATCTCATGTCAGGAATATTGACTACTTGTGTGTCATTTGAGAATGTAGCCTAATGAGTCGTAACCAAAACTTACTGAGGGATAATGGTTATACAGAACAGTATCATAATTGGAAGACCTTGTTCTGTTCAAGAAATGTCAGGATGTAATGTGGGTGTCTGTATATTGTTTAAGGTTCCTATCACTCAGTTCAGTATTGTCGGGGTATCTATTCAGGGTAGTATAGAATAATACAAAGTAACAAATGGCAATCAGCATTATATTGTCAAAATACAATTCGCTCTGGTTATATCAAGGAATTGGAGTAGGGAGGTATGCTAGTGTCACTTCCAAGAGGACCTATTGCCTAGGAAAAGAAGTGATAAGAAAACTAGGCCGTCTCCAAATAAAACATTTGCCATATACATTTGCTAATATGATATTTACATAAGCAATCTGCAATGTATCTAATTGACTGAGACTTAGATATACCATTGCAATGTCTTACTATATTACAACAAGGCAGATGATTCACAACTTACAGGACAATAGACAATTAGACACATTGCAATATCTTTTCATCAGTCAATCAGCTAGTATACACGAACATTATACATAGTATAGAAAAACACTATTTATATAATACAATAGAAACAATATAAAGTAACTTTGAATAAGGATCGTACCTTCGCCGTCGGATGACACCAGAGAAAAGAGACTAGGTCAGAATGTTACACTGCTTATAAAGGCTCCTCTCATATTTTTATCATGTGGGTAGAATCCCACAGTTATAACTATTTAGGTACATTATTGATATTAGCAGTGTTTTCTAACATAATTCAACATTTAGATCGTTATACAACAATTTATATAAACAGATAGACACTAGATTACATTATCCAATTAATACAAATATTAACTGTAATAACAATATTGTTTCATCAAATACCTACATATGTGGGTAGGATCCCACATTAGAGTTTGTTTAATAAGTACATCTGTGATAAAAGAGTCTAGTCTAATTCATTATTGATATTATCAGTTGCAATTACATTTAGTATATTCATTCCAACATCTGCAATGCATTCTCATATCTAATATCATAAGCATCATAAACAACTGACACAGTATTAATCACAATACAAACATCAGCCTAAAATATCTGTGGGTACATCTATAATATATGCCGTGTGGTGCCGGCTTAAGAATAGTACCACCCCATCTCTTCCCGTGGGTGTCGTCAAGGCGACTAAGGGATTTCACACCGGAGGACGGGCAGCAGCGTCCTCTGCGTACTTAAAGCCTTACTGCGATCACCAACCCGCTCGCCAAGCGTGGTGATTATGGCAATTACCCCCAGGATCTACATACTAGTAGGTTCTACTGGGGAGACCCGTGCCCAGCAGTGGGCCATCATATGGGTTGATATGATGACATCTATAATATAAATAATTGGTTTATTAGATCTTTGAATTGTTCTGTGCCACAAGTAGGTATTTCATACTGTATAACATAACTACCAAACATAGTTTTGCAGACACGGATGATCTTATAATCATCGCTATGATAACCAGTCAATACATTGTGATGGTTACACCGTTATAAGACTCCAGACCACCTCTCAAACTTATAAAACAGTTCCGTCAAACCTTCGTTCGGTTTTATACAACATCACATAAACTGGAACAATCAAAATTCCAAAACACGTCTACATAGTAGATATCAATATCCAACACATGGATTGATTATATATATGGCTATTTACATAGCCATATAGCCCCATATCTAACACGTGCGAAGTCGCGGGCGAAAGCTGGTAATAAATATATTTACTTTACTAAACCATCACTTGCCACAATCTATCATTTCACACTTAAGAGCTAAGTCGGTGCAAAAATAGTTACAAAAAAAAATAATTATGTATGTTTTCTGTTCGGTTAATTACAACAGAATTATAGGCCTAAGAAAACACCTTTTGTTCGAGCAAACACCGACGTGTCGTCGATGCTCTCAATATAAATATTTTTTTGCAGACACATTTACCTAAAAATTAAGAATTGTGTGAAGCAAACTACTATTAGAAACGATACGTTTGGGATTAGTTTTTAAGTTATTGTAAGTCGAACTAATGTCTTTTTAATATTATTTAGTTTTATATTATTTATGCATGCTCAATCAGTGGACTGTAATGTTCTTTGAGTAATAAAGATCTTTATAGCTAATGTGTGTAAAACTATTCAAAAACTTTTAAAAAAGCTTGTGCACGTGCCAAAGCTTTACATATTAGTAGAAATATTAAAAAATCTGATAATAAATTAAAAGCTAATTGGAATATTTTTAATTAAAAAAGCGGGCGGGCAAAGCCTCGGGATAATAGCTTTGAATTATTAATCTATGCTAATACACTGACGGACTTATAAACTGCATCAAAGTAATAGACGACTTTGAAATAAATATTTTAACCAAGTATGCAAACTTTCTATACAGATTTAAATTGAAACCTCTAGATTGGTTCGTGAACTTTAAAACAGCGTAGGATCATATCTTTAAGTTTAAGTTTATGTACTGGAAAGGACCTTAAGACCTTTTTTGAAGAAAAAACAGAAGTTTAAGGAAAAATTGTTTAATTAAAAAATTGGTTTTAACAATAGACACAAACTTTATGCAAGGGTTTATTTGTGTTTTAATAAGGTGTATTACCCCCACGTGCCCTTATTACGGATTCTAATCGGTTCCGCATAGATTTTATAAGGGTTTTTAAAAGATCTTGCGGAATATTGTCCCATTCTTCTGAAAGTGCTGTTCTTAGTGCTGCCACTGTCGTAGGCGAAGGGTTTCTCGCATATACAGCTCTTTTTAAATTGTCCCAAATATGCTCGATGGGATTAAGATCCGGGCTGCGTGCTGGCCAATTCATTGTACGTATCCCAACCTCTTCGCAATAATGTTGAACTTGTGCAGCTGCATGCGGCCGGGCATTATCCTGCATTAAAGTAAAATTTTCGCCTATGAATCCCATGTAAGGCACCACGTGATCTTCTAATATCTCTGTTATGTAGCGATGTGCTGTCAAACCCCCTCTATTACCGTTTTGACGGACCATGTCTATGAACACAAGTTCTGTTCGCCCGTTCATCGATATGCCACCCCAGACCATACATGAACCGCCTCCAAAAGGAACACGCTCCTCAATGCAACTTTGAGCATATCGCTCCCCACGTCGACGATAGACTCTTCTGCGACCATCTGCACCATATAAACATGTCCTACACTCGTCCGTGAACAATACAGAGGCCCACTGCTCTTCTGTCCAATTCAGGTGATGACGCGCAAATCTTAAGCGAGCTTGTCTGTGAGCTGCAGACAACTTTGGACCATTTGCTGGTCTAAAAGGGGTGATAGCCGCTTCCTTTAACCTTCTTCTTATTGTTCGTGCACACACGTTTTTTCCACGCACTTCATTAAGCTCGGTTTTGATGTTAACTGACGTGAGGAAACGATTTCGCAGGGAAGTTGTAACAATAAATCGGTCATCACGACCTGTGGTTGCTCGAGTTCTGCCTGTACCACGTCTCCTCCTGTAAGAACCTGTCTCTACAAACCTTCTGTATATTCTACAAACCGTAGACTGGTTTAAATTTAAATTTCTACCAATCGTTCGTTGATCCAAGCCCTCCCGCACCAATGCTACAATTTGTGCCGCTTGTTCGGACGAAGTATCCATATTATGGTTCAAAAACTCTCGATGTGTTAAAAAACTAACCCAACAATTATGCTGGTAACAATAATTCAATTGACCAAACAAAAAAAATCAATGAGAATTAATTTAAAACTTTGCTATAAATAACACGCAAATCTGATACTACGAGTAAATTTTCTTTTCCCGGCTATATTCATTTGTTTTACCGCAGTTCTATTTTTTAATTTAATTTTTTTTTAAGATTAAGAGCCAGTCTTTCCATATTTATATAATTTAATCTAAAAAGTTTGCATACTTATTATAAAAAATCCTTTTAGAGTAAACCTGAACTTTGATGCAGTTTATGAGTCCGTCAGTGTATTATAAAGCTGAAGAATTTGTTTTTTTTTAATAATCTCAGAAACTACTAGTCTGAATTGAAAAAATATTTTACTGTTAGATAGCCCATTTATCTAGCATTATATAACATAATGCTCAATAAATGGGCATGTAATAACAGATAAAATTATCTAAATGTAGTATTTAGATAAAATTTTATCTGTTATTACTGTCATACGATGATTCTGTGGCTTACTACGTGGCCATACCCTACCTGCATACGAAACCGAATTTCCAGCTGCATAGATGACTTCATGATCAAACCCAAGCTAATAAAACTATAGCTCGCATAGCTATTTTAAACACCACTATCACTGATCATGCTACAATACTTCTAAGTCTTGTAAATTTAAAAAGAGATGTCCCAAATAATAATAAGCGTATCGAATATACACTGACGGACTTATAAACTGCATCAAAGTAATAGACGACTTTGAAATAAATATTTTAACCAAGTATGCAAACTTTCTATACAGATTTAAATTGAAACCTCTAGATTGGTTCGTGAACTTTAAAACAGCGTAGGATCATATCTTTAAGTTTAAGTTTATGTACTGGAAAGGACCTTAAGACCTTTTTTGAAGAAAAAACAGAAGTTTAAGGAAAAATTGTTTAATTAAAAAATTGGTTTTAACAATAGACACAAACTTTATGCAAGGGTTTATTTGTGTTTTAATAAGGTGTATTACCCCCACGTGCCCTTATTACGGATTCTAATCGGTTCCGCATAGATTTTATAAGGGTTTTTAAAAGATCTTGCGGAATATTGTCCCATTCTTCTGAAAGTGCTGTTCTTAGTGCTGCCACTGTCGTAGGCGAAGGGTTTCTCGCATATACAGCTCTTTTTAAATTGTCCCAAACATGCTCGATGGAATTAAGATCCGGGCTGCGTGCTGGCCAATTCATTGTACGTATCCCAACCTCTTCGCAATAATGTTGAACTTGTGCAGCTGCATGCGGCCGGGCATTATCCTGCATTAAAGTAAAATTTTCGCCTATGAATCCCATGTAAGGCACCACGTGATCTTCTAATATCTCTGTTATGTAGCGATGTGCTGTCAAACCCCCTCTATTACCGTTTTGACGGACCATGTCTATGAACACAAGTTCTGTTCGCCCGTTCATCGATATGCCACCCCAGACCATACATGAACCGCCTCCAAAAGGAACACGCTCCTCAATGCAACTTTGAGCATATCGCTCCCCACGTCGACGATAGACTCTTCTGCGACCATCTGCACCATATAAACATGTCCTACACTCGTCCGTGAACAATACAGAGGCCCACTGCTCTTCTGTCCAATTCAGGTGATGACGCGCAAATCTTAAGCGAGCTTGTCTGTGAGCTGCAGACAACTTTGGACCATTTGCTGGTCTAAAAGGGGTGATAGCCGCTTCCTTTAACCTTCTTCTTATTGTTCGTGCACACACGTTTTTTCCACGCACTTCATTAAGCTCGGTTTTGATGTTAACTGACGTGAGGAAACGATTTCGCAGGGAAGTTGTAACAATAAATCGGTCATCACGACCTGTGGTTGCTCGAGTTCTGCCTGTACCACGTCTCCTCCTGTAAGAACCTGTCTCTACAAACCTTCTGTATATTCTACAAACCGTAGACTGGTTTAAATTTAAATTTCTACCAATCGTTCGTTGATCCAAGCCCTCCCGCACCAATGCTACAATTTGTGCCGCTTGTTTGGACGAAGTATCCATATTATGGTTCAAAAACTCTCGATGTGTTAAAAAACTAACCCAACAATTATGCTGGTAACAATAATTCAATTGACCAAACAAAAAAAATCAATGAGAATTAATTTAAAACTTTGCTATAAATAACACGCAAATCTGATACTACGAGTAAATTTTCTTTTCCCGGCTATATTCATTTGTTTTACCGCAGTTCTATTTTTAAATTTAATTTTTTTTTAAGATTAAGAGCCAGTCTTTCCATATTTATATAATTTAATCTAAAAAGTTTGCATACTTATTATAAAAAAATCCTTTTAGAGTAAACCTGAACTTTGATGCAGTTTATGAGTCCGTCAGTGTATAAACTATAAAAAACGTACATAATCAAAACTTGATTTATTTGTTATTGCGTGATGATTCAGTGTATATTAAAAATGAATTAATTTTTATAATTAATATAAATTATAAATAATAAATTAAATTTGAGTAAAATAAGAAGAAATATATCTGGTAATAAACAACCATTATGGCCTTGGATTACACTTGACATCATAAGATGTATAAATAATAGAAATAAAATGCAAATAAAAGTAAGGTCGAATCCATCCAACGAAACACTTAAAATTACGTATTAGATATCCAGAAATTACTGCAACAATTTAATAAAAAAATTAAAACGCCAATATCAAAGAGACCAATTGAAACGATCAAATAAAAACCTAAAAACCCTCTGGAATACTATTAAAAATATTACAAACTTTAAAAACACAAAATCATCTAATACCGAGCTACTAAAATCAGGAATATCACCTAATAATTCTGTTAACTCTGTTTTAATACGTTTTTAGCAGATATTGGAAAAAAAATCTAGCTGAGACTATCATACCTAGTTCTGATCAAACCTACTTGGACGAGTTTAATAATACAAATAACTCGCCCCTGATATCGTTTGTTTTACTAGAAACTAACCCACAAGAAGTTCTTAACATCATCACAAGCCTAAAGCCAGCGCCTCTGGATGGGACGATCTGCCTACTCGGTTCATTATGTTAGTGAAGGAGGTTATTGTCATGTATTTAGTCTTTTCGTGAATCCTTGTTTCTGTGGGGATATTTCCTGACGCCTTAAAACAAGTCCTTCTAACACCCGTGTATAAGAGTCGAGAGAAAGTAGATCCTAACAACTACAGACCAATATCTGTTTTAACTTTTATTTAAATTATTGCAAAGCTCATAAACACTCGTTTAATAAATTTTTTGAAAATCTTTAACATCCTATCGAATTCGCAGTATGGCTTCAGGCAGGAAAGATCCACTGAAGATGCAATAGTAGCACTGATAACATAAATATCTGAAACAGTTAGACGTAAGAAAGGAATGCATCACAGTATTCCAAGACCTCATGAAGGCGTTTGATACTCAAAGGGGGATTAATGAAGTTGGGGATTTCGTGACAAAGTAATTACATATGGGGTACCCCAAAAAAGTTTTCTTGGCCCAAACCTGTTTCTCATATACATGATGGAAACATTATCTCAAACGCTGATGATACCGCTATTATTTTTGAAGGACCTACGTGGGATGAAGTATTTGAAAGTGCCAACAGAGGATTGGAAAAGGTTTCACTTTTTAGTTGAGGTTGAATCTCCTTTCAATAAATACAACTAGAACCTTATGAATATGTAATTACTTATGTACAAAAGAACTCAAACTGGTCCTACTTACCAACTTAAAGTTCACAAATGTGATGGTATAAATTATGCGGACCTTAACTGTATAACACTGGAAAGAGTAGAAGCAATAGCTTCTACTATTTCCAGTGCACTACACGATGCCAAGATACTTAATAAAGTATCTTGGCATCGTGCTTGACCAAAGGCTATCTTGGCACCCGCACGTAGAGTATGTAAATAAAAGAAACAGAAAGCTACTTTGGATTTTCAAAATACTTACGCAAATTGCATCGCAAAAATTATTGGAACAAATTTATAATATTACCTTGGCACAGTCTGTAATTACTTATTGTATTTCTGTGTCGGGAGTGGCAACAAAATCCAAATTCTTAGAAGTTGAGAGGGGACAGAGATTTCTGTTAAAGATAATGGCTCTTCAAGACACGCAGATACCCCACTAAAGATCTTTATGAAAATAGTAAAATTGTGTCTATCAGAAAATTGATCTTATTGTCGGCAAAGTTGAAATCACATAAAACATTACCTTTTAACTGTAATGAACAAACTAGAAGAAGAAAAAACAAGATCATCCTTACAGAACAAGCCAAAACAAATTTGATAATAGACAATTTAGACAGCTAATATTTACAACAAACTAAATGAACAGTTAGATATTCACAAGATAAACATACCTGAATGTAGAACAACTGTAACTGAATGGCTACTTACTATGGTTTACTTCGACACAGAGAAATTTGTTAGTTTCAAGATATGTGGAGCCACATAAATATATCGCAACATTACTCCTATAGGATATCCAAACCTACTTCCCTTAGTACAGTAACAAAATATAATACTTACTGATAGTATATGTTAGTGGCTTCCGATCCCAGGATTTATTCGTAGGGTTGAAGTTAAATGATTTACACATAGCCTTATTCAATACATTCACCCACACACAAACACACACACACACACACACACACACACACACACACACACACACACACACACACACACACACGCACAAATTCACACACACAAACATATAAGAAAAATTAAAACCATCTTTAGATACACTATGTAGTACTAGGCTTAAGTAAAGAGCGGGACCTCCTGCTACAGGCTTTTATAAAGTTTACTAAAAGGATCTCAGAAACCTGTATATGTAGTATCATAAGGCCTTTAGAAAATAAATAATGTACCTATTTATTATCATTTCAAATATAGAATGTGATAACTTTTGTCTTTTAAGATCATGTATGTTTTGTCTAATGTTAATTAAGGTGGTATTGTAGAGGGATCTTTTATAAACTGGTTAATAAAATTGTATACATATACAGGGTGTAACAGAAAGGTCTGGTGAAATTTCAGCAGCGGATATGTTATCAGTATTGCACCTAGCATGGTGTCATAGCTGACTGAATGATTATTACTTAGCTATAGCATAGTCTTTTTGTCAAAATTCAGTACCTAGTGAAAGACAAATGGCTTAAGAATTACACCTCCCCTGGTAAAAAATTCGATTAGATTTTATTATGGCATAGAACTTTTTAATTAATAACTGTTTCATTAATAAATAAAAGAATGAAAAAATTACAAATATTTTTTATGGTACTCTGATTTTGATAAAATTAGGTATGTGCACATACCAACCCTTGAATATGACCACGCCTTTCTGGTCATATTCAAGGGACTGTTGTAATTTTTTTATACCATCAACTATGAATGTAATCTGATCCTGGCGATTTCCAGTTGTGCAAGTTTCGAATCACTTTTTGGAATGTTTCTGGAGGGACGGAATCTGGAATCTATCATTTCTTGAATTTGCATTCTATTTCTGTTTAAATCCATTCAGCTTGGGTGTTATGTTGGATAAGGTTATCCCATATTCCTACCCAGAAACTATACAATGCTGCTGGCGAAGAAGTGTTAGGTGAAGTGTCATTTGCTATATTTTCTTATGTATCTCTGACACACATATATTTTCTTGTGTGTGTCTCTAACACACAAAAAAATATATCAAATGAAATATTCCTAGTCTTAAGTTGCGATAGAAAACTTTTTCGTTGTGTGTGAATTCATTGTTTTGATGTTTTATTAAAGTGCATGCTTTATATCTTTGTAATCGTCTTGTTACAACTGAGAGTTTTTGTTTGAGTATCTGTGTGTTTGATTCTTCATGTATGGTGTGGGTTTTATATTATACCATAACCCTATCTGCGTTTTTCACTACCTTTCTATAAGTTATCGACAAATCCCACCAGATTAGCAAGCTGAAGTGGGCTGGCCATATTAGCCGAAGAACCGACAACCGTTGCGGTAAACGAGTTCTTGAGTGTAGACCGCATCTCGGCAAACGTAGCGTAGGACGCCTTCAGGCCATGTGGAGTGACGATTTACGCAAAACGGCTGGCAGGAGCTGGATGCGAGAAGCCAAAGATACAACAAAGTGGCATGCAATTGGAGAGGCCTTTGTCCAGCAGTGGACTGCGATAGATGATTACATTCCTACTTCTATTGCCGTTGATGAATTGAGTTCAATCGTTCTATAAAGCTACGTAAAACTTTTAATTTTCTCTCTAGTCGTCTCTGCTAGTGTGGTCGGTGTTCTTTCTTGGTTTCTCTCCTATAACTTTAGGACCGCGGTCCAGATTGCACAGTATATAACAGTGGGTAAAGTGTAAAAATAGGAATTGTTATTAATGGCTTCTGGGGGATGTAAGGGGGTGCATCACCATCTTTCGCTCCAAGCCAACCTCACCTGCACGCGGTACATCCTGCTGTACAACGAACGAGGCTCTGGCGACCGGCTGGTGGCGGTATAACCATCCTAATTTAAGGCGTAGCTAAAGTAATAGGTCAGTGACGGGCAGCAGCGTCACTGATGCGAGAGCTACGCCCTGCGATCGCCAACCCACCTGCCCAGCGTGGCGATTATGGGCATTACCCCAAATGCACGAAGCACTAAGGCCACGGCCTCCAGTTCCCGGCAGTCACGCTATTCCTGGACATGGTGGTGTCCACGGTAACGGCGTGGCGGGGGGTGCTAAGAATCTCCGGGCTACGGAAGGCCACCACAACCGACTGACCCTGGCGACGTATAACGGACGCACGCTACGGCTAAACTCGCATCTGGCACAACTTGAGGTGGAACTTGGGAAGATTAGGTGGCATATCCTCGGGTTAAGTGAAGTCCGAAGAGAGGGAGAGGACACCATAACCCTCGAGTCAGGTCACCTTATGTACTTCTGCGAGGGAGACCAACAATCCCAAGGTGGTGTTGGGTTTCTGGTAAATAAGTCCCTTTCTGACAACGTTGTGGAAATGTCTAGCGTGTCGAACAGGGTAGCGTACCTCATTATCACGCTCACCGAGAGGTATAGCCTCAAGGTAGTGCAAGTGTACGCACCGACCTCAGCACATCCAGACGACGAAGTGGAGGATATGTTCGATGACATATCGAGGGCCCTCCACTCCACCACTAAGACCCACTACAACGTTGTTATGGGGGACTTCAACGCTAAAGTGGGAGTACAAAATTGCAGCGAATTGGTAGTAGGATCCCATGGATTTGGAAGCAGAAATCATAGGGGGCAAATGCTAGTCAACTTCCTCGAACGGGAGGGGCTCTTCTTGATGAACTCCTTTTCCAAGAAACGGCCCCAAAGGAAGTGGACGTGGCAAAGCCCCGACACTATGACGAAAAACGAGATCGACTTCATCATGACGGACAAAAAGCATATATTCAGAGACGTCACCGTGATCAACAGGTTTAATACCGGTAGTGATCACCGACTTGTCCGAGGCTCTCTGAATATCGACTTCAAGGCGGAACGTGCCCATCTGATGAGGTCTAGGCTCCGACCTACTTTGCTCCAAACCATGATAGGATCCGAAGCGTTCCAGTCAAACCTGGATAACCGATTTGCTGCCATGGAAACCACAACAGACGTAAACCAGAAGCTCCTAAATGTGGTTCGGATACTCAGGGAAGAAGGTACGAGATTTTGTGAAATGCAGCGTAAGGGCAAGAAGTCAAAGCTTTCGGAAAGGACTTTAGGGCTAATGAAGGAACGACGTGAAAACCCACCCGTCACTTCGTCGGAAAAGCGCGCTCTAAACCAAGAGATCAACAAGCTTATACGACACGACCTTCGGTGCTCCAACACTCTTTTGAGTAAAAGAGCGATCGAGCAGAACCGGGGGTCAAAAGTGTTCGTACAATCTCTTGGAATAAGCCACCTGACGGAGTTGACCACAACAAGTGGAGAAGTCGTTTCTTCGAAGCCGGCAGAACTCTCCGAAGTGGAAAGCTTCTATGGCCGGTTATACGCTTCGCATGTGATAGATAAGGGATATATTAATGGCTATTTACATAGATAAATATCAATCGTAATAAATAAATTCAGGTAAATATTATACCTGTGTACTAAGGGATAAATATGTTTGATGAATTTGTTTAGCCTGTCAATAAATCGTAGACCACCACTTTAATAAGGAATCCTAAATACCACTGTATGTTGTTAACTGTAGAATATGCGACAGTATCTGTACATTAGAATAACAGAATACGTTATGGCAGAGTAAATTGACATTATAGAAGTAGCTACAGGTTGTTTATATTATAACAATAGCCATGGATATGCAAGTAGCCATGTCTTTATGTCAATTGTATTTTTAGTAACCTGAACAATAATTTGTGTCACGGAATAGGTTATGATAAAGTACAAGTACTTACAGTTTATGTTGTAATTAACATGTAAATTACTTAAGATGATTATAACACATTATAAAAGCACCACACAGTATTATAAATGAATTAAAACAATAAATATCCACTGGTCACAAATGTAGGTACTGCTTGAAACGTCAAATATTGTTGTTGTGATATTTCACTTCTTTTATTGAAAGGTAGTGTGTTTTATCTGTGTAATAGTTTTATTGTTATTCCTTTATTTAAATAACATAATTCTGTGTATTAAATTATTTTATGGGTTAAAGTATAATAATTAGGAATATTTGCGAAGTACCCACATGTTCTTTAATATTCAGTGTATTTGTTCTATAAAAGGACTGACAGATTGTGATCGAGGCTCAGTCTGATTGCAACATTTGTGGATACAGGTACGATCTGATTCAGATTATACTTATTGCTGGTTCTTTGGTGCTGATATCCTATTATTGTGTATTATGTGGAAGTCAGCATTGACGAAATCGTGCTGGCTCTTAAACAGCTGAAAAATGGAAAAGCCCCTGAAGAGGATGGCGTTACAACAGAGCTGTTAAAAGCTGGAGATAAACCCGTACTGAAGGAGCTCCAAAAGGTCTTTAATGCTGTCCTGTTTGAAGGGAGAACTCCGGAGGCGTGGAGTAGAAGTGTAGTCGTCTTGTTCTTCCAAAAAGGAGATAAGACCCGGCTGAAGAACTACCGACCTATTTCTCTTCTAAGCCACGTCTATAAGCTGTTTTCAAGAGTCATCACGAACCGCCTTGCGCGAAGACTTAACGAATTCCAACCACAGGAACAGGCTGGATTTCGGAGCGGATATGGCACCATAGACCACATCCACACAGTGCGGCAGATTATACAAAAGACCCGGGAGTATAATCAGCCCTTGTGTCTAGCATTCGTGGACTATGAGAAGGCCTTTGACTCGATTGAAATCTGGTCCGTTCTGGAGTCTCTGCAGCGATGCCAAGTAGATTGGCGATATATCCAAGTGATGAGATGTCTCTACGAAGCCGCCACCATGTCCGTCCAAGTACAGAATACAACAGCAAACAAAGCCTATACCATTGCATCGAGGAGTGAGGCAAGGGGACGTTATTTCCCCAAAACTATTCACAAATTCAATGGAGGATATGTTCAAGACGCTGCGCTGGAAAGGGCGGGGCATCAACGTCAATGGTGAATACATCTCTCACTTGCGATTTGCAGATGACATTGTCATCATGGCGAAAACGCTGCAGGACCTGCAACGAATGCTGAATGACCTGGCTGACTCCTCTGTACGCATCGGCCTACGGATGAACTTGGATAAAACCAAGGTCATGTTCAATGAACATGTACTACCGGAACCGATAGCGGTGCACGGCGCCGTTCTCGAAGTTGTTCAAAAATATGTGTACCTCGGGCAGTCATTGCAATTAGGTAGAAACAACTTCGAGGACGAGGTGAACAGGAGAATTCGGTTGGGTTGGGCAGCGTTTGGTAAGCTACGTCAAGTCTTCTCATCGTCGATCCCACAATGTCTAAAGACTAAAGTCTTTAATCAGTGCGTCCTACCCGTCATGACATACGGAGCCAAAACGTGGACACTGACGGTACGGCTGGTCCACAAGTTCAAAGTCGCTCAGCGGGCTATGGAAAGGGCTATGCTCGGAGTTTCTCTTAGGGACAAAATCAGAAATGAGGTGATCCGGCAGAGAACCAAAGTTATCGACATAGCCCACCGGATTAGCAAGTTGAAGTGGCAGTGGGCTGGCCATATTAGCCGAAGAACCGACAATCGTTGGGGTAAACGAGTTCTTGAGTGGATACCGCGGCTTGGCAAACATAGTATAGGACGCCCTCAGGCCAGGTGGAGTGATGATATACGCAAAACGGCTGGCAAGAGCTGGATGCGAGAAGCCGAAGATAGAACAAAGTGGCGTGCAATTGGAGAGGCCTATGTCCAGCAGTGGACTGCGATAGGCTGATGATTAATGGCTTCTGGAAGTATTGTTTTGTTTAAATAGCAAGTTATTCTAGCAAGATTTTTTAATGTCTTCGTATATATTTCCTGTTGGTTGGTTCAGTGTTTTTGTAGAATTGTAATGCCTCTTGGAAAGTTTGATCTATTTGTGGTTGCCTCTCTAAAATCGATTCAGTGGTTATTGACACCTCTTCTAATACATTTATTTCATTTGAAATAGGGATCTCAGTTAGGGTGTCGTCTTCATGGCAAGTTATGTTGAGGCTTTCTGTATTATTATAGTCTTTAGGCATACTGTTCAAGCTTATGTGCCGTCCAAATTCTTCTGCTATTTCATGTTTTAGTTCATTAAGCCTATCTTATATTTAGAGTCGCTATATTTAGAGTAGCTCTCCGCTGATTAGCTATTAGTTGTTGACTTAAGTGGGCTAGTGAAGGGAATCTACGTATGAAATCTTTGTGCAGCAATTCTCGGTAAGCGGTTTCGTTCGTGCCCAGGTCTGTTATTCGATAGTAGAATCTTATTATTGCTTCATTCTTTTCGTTCGTCCATCTCATTCGGGTTTGTTTTTGTTTTGGGAGTTTTGTGTCCTAGCGAGGGTCATTTGTGTTTAGTGTACAAAATGTGTAGTCTGCCTAACTGTTGTGTATTTTGGCTGTTTCTAATTATTGTTTAACTTGGTTTTGTATTTTATCTATTATTTTTTGTGGAAGTAATTTATTACGAACTATAGCTCTACGTTGGTCTCTTACACGTTTTCGGTTAACCTGCATTTCTGGAAACTTTTCTATAAATTTTAGGTGAAAAGTTTAAGTAAGTTTTCGTGTCTGTATCTAATGCTGTTAATTGGAAGTAAGTGCGCAATATGAACTTATTTATCTCAGGTGTCCATTGTTTGCATGTCGAAGTACCTGAGGTGGGTGCAAGGTTACTGTCAAGATAAGGTTACTGACATCTTGCACAACACTTTCAAGTGTACTACAGGTAGACAAGGTAGATGTTATTGTCTTGTAAGAGAGGCGAGTAGACGAGATTGATGAAAAGAGTGAAATAGTATAATCTTTAGATTGTTAGCCCGGCGTGTTAATTCCCGGAAATTGGTTATAGGTTTTATTCTTTGGATGGGAACCCGCCTGCTCAACTCCTAATCTTCAATGGTTTGTATATTATAGCACGTAGCATCGGCTATTTTTATTATTATTGTTGTTAGCGTTCCATAACAATAAATAAATAAGTAAGTAGGTACAATAGCTATATACATACATAACGTCGGGCAATAAACAAGGTTGTTTACTATCTGTACTATAGTAGCAGAAGAAACACTTCCGACCACATTGTTTCGTATACATATATGTTCAGAGATTTCGTAACAGTACTATTATTATAATACCATGATACATAACTACTTAAATATCGGCAGGACGATCTGCCGATATTTAAGTAGTTAATAGATGTCACTCAGTTGGCTCAAACATTGCGGTTTCAAAGTGAAACGTCACCCAACGAACATGGTTCACTAAAACTTAAAAAACTCAATTACCTTTATGAAGACCAATGTGATCCGCTTGTCGAACTACACCAGTA
Source organism: Herminia tarsipennalis (assembly GCA_945859575.2). NCBI lineage: Eukaryota > Metazoa > Arthropoda > Insecta > Lepidoptera > Erebidae > Herminia > Herminia tarsipennalis. The sequence goes on along the minus strand of OX243846.2, from coordinate 12,977,739 downwards.
TTTTCAAGAAACCTGTGAGTCCCAGCTACTACATCAAACTTGTAGTTTTCGCTAAATACACACATGGCCGCTGTTAAGACAACGTGAGCTTCTATTAATGATCCTGTACAGAACATCATCGCATGGGACATGAACATAACCTGCACGCAAAATCATCAAATGAATGGGTAATCAACCTCACTAGTACTTACATAAATTATGCAAGTAGATATGCTAAGGTAGAAATTTCTAAATGTTATTACTTACAACATGTTGCCCTTCACTTTTTTCAGGTATTTCACCAATGAAACCAGCAGGATTGTTAAATTGTATATCCACTGTAATTATAACATATTTAAGTAAGTATTCATTATAAGAAAAGGGCGATATTAGAATGGAGGAACAACAAAGTCACTCAGATCAGATCTTATCTTCTAGAGCTCCTGGCTTGTCGTCTTAATGAAATACTGAAAATGTTAAGTAATTATTTATACTAATATTATAAAGCTGAAGAGTTGTTTTTTTTGTTTGAACGCGATAATCTCAATAAATACTGATCCAAATTAAAGAATTCTTTTACTGTTGGATAGCCCATTTATCAAGGAAAGCTATAAGCTATATAACATCACGCTACAACTAATAGGAGCGGAACTGCAATGAGAAATGTTGCAAAAACGGGGAAAATTTACGCAAACGAAGTAGCGCGGGACAGCTAGAATAAAATATACCAGCACGACACTTTTTATTTGATCAAGGAAAAAGAAAAAAAAAGAAGTATTTATTTGTTGCACTATACGTCACAATTTTAAAGAAGTAAGTACTAGTTTAAAATTATTTTAGTACAACAATGCTTAAAAAAATCAAATCTAATTAAAAAATAGAACAAACAGACCAAAATGAAATAAAAAAAGTAAGACACAAAATATATATATATACACACATTTACCCCGCTGTTTTGGTACTATTTAAAGGAAATGTTGACCAGCGGGTCAATTCAAGTATTTAAAACAGTGCAGTTGCAGTTCAGTTGCAGTTAAGTTTCGATTAGAACGGCCATTTTTGTATTCTTCTAATTTTGGAATTGATCTCAAAAACGACATTCTAGTACGGTGCGTTTTTAAGATCAATCCCAAAATTAGAAGAATACAAAAATGGCCGTTTTAATCGAAACTTAACTGCAACTGCTCTGCTTTAAATACGTGAATTGCCGCCGCTGCTCTCACTGCGCATCCAAAAGATGGCACCATAATCGTTTTTAAAAGTATCTATGGAGCTGAGTGCTCTCATCGGTCGTGGAATGTTGTTCCATATGTTGGCCACGGCGTTAACGAAAGCTGCCCTTAAACGAAGCCGATTTGTGTGGCGGTATTGCTAACTGTTGCAAGCATTGCCTACTCTCACATTCTCTCCGGCTAGTAACCCAGTTGAGCTTAGCATGCAAGTACGATGGTTGATGACGGTTGATGACTTCATCATCATCATCAGCCTATCGCAGTCCACTGCTGGACATAGGCCTCTCCAATTGCACGCCACTTTGTTCTATCTTCGGCTTCTCGCATCCAGCTCCTGCTAGCCGTTTTGCGTAAATCATCACTCCACCTGGCCTGAGGGCGTCCTACACTACGTTTGCCAAGCCGCGATCTCCACTCAAGAACTCGTTTACCCCAACGGTTGTAGGTTCTTCGGCTAATATGGCCAGCCCACTGTCACTTCAACTTGCTAATCCGGTGGGCTATGTCGATAACTTTGGTTCTCTGCCGGATCACCTCATTTCTGATTTTGTCCTTAAGAGAAACTCCGAGCATAGCCCTTTCCATAGCCCGCTGAGCGACTTTGAACTTGTGGACCAGCCGTACCGTCAGTGTCCACGTTTCGGCTCCGTATGTCATGACGGGTAGGACGCACTGATTAAAGACTTTAGTCTTTAGACATTGTGGGATCGACGATGAGATGTGTGATCTGAGATGACGCCGAATAGTAAGATGCATGCCAAATGCAATTTGCGTCTATGCTTCATTTTAAGCATTGAATGTTTGTTAAAAAATGGAGTGATATGAGTTCTTGGTGGTACGGCAAAACAGAACGAGACGGTCGGAAAATGAGACGGTCAGTTCGTGCGAGCAGTCGCGGCCCATACACAACGTCTGCGTAGTTTAGCTTTGACAGTACCAATGTTTTAACCAGTCTCATTCCGAGTTCCTCTGATAGGTATGGTCGCATCCTATATATAACTTCTATATATAACTTTGAGTCAATAGAAACGGTTTTGAACCGACTCCGCCACCTTTTTCTCAAATCTTAAACTTGAGTCAACGTTTAACCCTAGATTGCGGGCTTCATTTACTCGGACTATCGGCTCTCGCATAAAGGTGATATTAAAATAATGAAGATGGCAGACTACGGATCTGTTGTTTCGTACCGTATACCATATATTTTGTTTTTAATAGATTTAGAACTAAGCAATTCAACACGGTTGAGATCATTGATAAGTTCTACTACAACTTTCTGGTACTCACTGGGCTTAAAGGAGATGTACAAGTGGATGTCGTCGGCGTATATGTGATACCGACTGTTTGTTGGCTTTAGGCACTTAATTATATCGGCGCAGTTCAATATAAATAAGATTGGGCCCAATATTGAGCCTGCGGTCACGCTTGGCCTCTGCCCGCATGACATGTAAACTACCTCTCCAAAAGAGAGAGAGAGAGATAAAAAAGAAACAAAATAAATAATAATAACAATAGCAGAATGATAAAAGGATGTTAATATTATCATAGGTACACTTCTGCGTTTGATTTTTACTGCATTATAATACGTGTTATGACGTTTTGTGTTACTGGTGTAATTGTAAAGGTTTGATCATAAATGTTGCAAAACTCAATAAAAATGTCCGTGTACAGTACTTTTTAAGTTACGCCATAAAAGTTTAGGGTTGCTTATTTTGTCATTAATGTAATGCTTACAGTAAGCAGTTTTTTTCCCAGTACAAGACCGTAACAACCAACGATTTAATTTGCTTGTAGTAATACATAGCAAGTAACGTTTTTATTTGCTCCTAATTTAAAAAATAATAACAGTTAAATAATAACAGTTTAAATAAGCATTTAACAAATTTAATGTACACCAAATATAATCACTAGTTGTCACCTACCAGGCTGAGTGTTATCTCCAATAACTAAACACTTGAAACTTTATTTAAACAACTTGACACAAATCATGGAATCAATGCAGGAGTCTTTTGCCAGCTTAAGATCTATGTTTATTGATGGAATCACAAGTTTTGAGTCCAGATTGCAGAAGGCTACCAATGTGCAAACATTCACTGAAAGCGATAACTTGACAGCTGACTTCAACATGTTCAAGACCTTTGCGCTGCAATCTCTGAATTTACTGCAACGCCAAATGGAGAAGCTGGCACAACAAATTGACAGTATTGAGATGCGTGGTCGTCGTAAAATACTGCTTCTTCATGGTGTAGCAGAGCACAAGACGGAGGACACAGTTGCAGTTGTTACCAAAACTGTCAAGCAGCATTTTAATATTGACAGTTTTGCAGATTCTGATGTAAGGCGATGTCACAGGATGGGGCGATCTTCCAGCGAACACAAACCGAGGCCTATTTGTAATTAAGTTCCTAGATGTTGCATTGCGGGACAAGATTTGGTTTTCTAAGGCAAAACTGAAGGGCTCAGGTGTGACCTTGTCTTAGTTTTTAACGAAGCCACGGCATGATGCGTTTATGGCTGCGCGAGAAAAGTACGGGATCAATAAGTGCTGGACGCGAGATGGTTACATTCATATTATTGGTCCCAATGGCGCACGACATCGTATTGCCTCTCTACAAGAACTAGACAATATCCCGAGCTCAGAGGCTGCAAAGCGTCTGCTTTGCAGCCTCTGAGCTCGGGATATTGTCTACAAGCACCCAAAAATGTCCAAAGGCCTCTTCGAACTGCGGCCGGCCGAAAGTTGTAACATAGTTCTCTTGTTTTTATTGCTCTACACAATTGCAGGATCCGGGTGAGACGAAGAAACACACAGACAGAAGACGGTGAAATTGTATAACATGTAAACATATTATGTTTACATGTTATATAATTTCACCGTCTTTTTAAGTGTAACGTTTTCTACCCCCTTATTTACACTTTAATTTAAATTTATATTTGTTAACTTATTACTTAATATTAATTCTGTTGATAAAAACTTGTGAACCCACTTTTGATTTTGCTTGCATGACATAAACTTTTATACATGTTTCTTTTGACACATGACATTTCAGTCTGTCTGGGCTTTGGATGTGAGTCTTTTGGCACGTCAATTACCGGACCCTGCTAATTGTTTTCTTTATTTTATTTTGTGTTTAAGTGTTAATTAAGTGTTTTTTTTTCTTCTTTAATTTAATTTAATTGTGTTGTATAGATTTCGTTTCTCTAACACTCAACTGGTGGGTGGATAGGACTGTATTTTTGTCTTTTTTTTTATACAATTATTTATTTAATTTCACACAAAGTAAGGTTGTATAAGTATAATATATTTTTATAATTATCATATTTATTTATATTTATTTATTTTATTTTACATTGATTATGATTTTAGCTAATGATGATTCTTCATTTCACTTTGCCAATGATTCTTTTGGATCTTCTGCCAATGAAAGTTTTTCTTCGGTTACTGATACCCTTGGTGATACTTTGCGTCAACGCTTTGGGTCACAATCAGGCAAACTCCTAAATGTGTGTCACTTAAATGCCCAAAGTGTTCCATCACATTACAGTGATCTCCTTAATACTTTTCCAGGTAGCAACGTTCATGCCATTCTGATTTCGGAGAGCTGACTCAAACCTCATTTACCTTCCACCACTTACCCCCTCCTCGGTTTTATCTTGATCCGAAACGATCGGGTTGATAAGCGTGGAGGTGGGGTTGCTATTTATCTTCGTAGCAATTTTCCCTTTAAAATTATTGCTTCATCTCCTTCTAACTACGCAGCGTCGGCTGAGTTTCTCTTTCTAGAGGTTTGGGTCAAGAGAGTTAAAACCATTATAGGCGTGGTCTACTGTCCTCCTTCTGTGGACTATTACAATGACTTAGAGTCCGTTTTAGAATCTTTGGGGTCCGAATATGAGCATTACATCATCATGGGTGATTTCAACACAGAAACCTCCTTGCACGCACTTCTCCTCGCTCTACTAAATTTCGCAACATCGTGGAATCTGCCAGTCTCCATATACTCCCACTTCAAGCCACTCATCATAACATCAACGGAATTGACACCTGGCTGGATATTATGCTTACTTTTTCTCCTTCTCTTGTTTTTTCTCACGGCCAACTTTTTGCTCCTGGTTTCTCTCTTCATGATCTTATATTCCTAACTTATATTTTAAACCCTCCCAAACTTAAACCAAAACTTTTAGTCATGCGTTGTTTTGCTCGGATGGACGTTAATAAACTACGTGAAGATGCTTCTGCTATCGATTGGGAAGACCTAGTGGTATCGAGTTCAGTAGATAATAAGGTTCGCATTTTTAATTAACTCATTACGAATGTATACAACGTCCACGCGCCCATTAAAACAATTAAAGTAAAAAGGCCTCCGGCGCCCTGGATGTCAAAAGGTATTCAGATTGCTATTAGACGCCGTGATCGGGCCTTTAGAAGGTTTAAGACAAATCGATCTGATGTCAACTGGTCGTCATATAAAGCTGCAAGGAATCGGTGTAATCAAATGATACCTAACGCCAAACGCCGACATATTCTTGATAATATTTCTTTATCATCTCCTGCCGATATCTGGAAGTTCCTTAGAACCCTAGGTATCGGTAAAGAGCAACAATCCGATTTGCCTGCTACAGTTAGTTTAGATGATCTAAATGACCACTTTGTCACGTCTGTTTCGATAGATTATCTAACCAGATGTCGTACAATTAACTATATATCAAGCTTATCAAAAGTCACTTATGATCCTTTTTATTTTTCTCCTGTTGCACCCGATGAGATCAAGAGAATTATACTCTCCATCAAGTTGTGACGGCATCAGCCGCCGTATGATCATTACCATCCTTGACCAGCTTCTTCCTGGAATTACGGATATTATTAACTTTTCCTTACAATCAGGACGTTTCCCCGACTTATGGAGTAAAGCATACGTGCGTCCTCTGCCTAAGATCTCAAACCCTTCTCTTCCTAATCATTTCCGTCCAATATCTATTCTTCTATTTCTGTCTAAAGTCCGTGAAGCCTGTGTACACCGACAATTATCCGCATTTGTACAGCTTAATGGCATCTTATGTCCTTTCCAATTTGGTTTTAGGCCTGGACATAGTACTATCTCCGCATTGCTAAAAGTAACTAGCGATATCAGAGCCGGTGTGGAGGATGGAAAAGTTTCTGTCATGGTGTTGGTAGACTTCTCAAACGCCTTTAATACAGTTAGCCACGATATTTCATCGAGTGCATTGGAATGGTTTTCTTCATATCTTCAGGGGCGCCAGCAGTCGGTTCGCATCGATGATACATTCTCTAGTTGGCGTGATCTCGTTGCGGGCGTTCCTCAAGGCGGTATTCTATCTCCTCTTCTTTTCTCCTTGTTTATCAATCTTTTAACTCAGGAACTTCGATGTACGATCATTTGTATGCCAATGATCTTCAGCTATACTTTCAGACAAAACTAGACAATTTGAATGAAGCTATCGATAATGTGAATCAAGATTTGATGGCGATAAAGAACTGGTCGGACGAGTTTGGTCTTTCGGTAAATCCTGAAAAATGTCAAGCAATCATTGTTGGCAGTCCTCACATGGTTAGCAGAATAGATTTTGATTCATTACCACCTATTATCTTCCACGGCACTGCTATTCCTGTTAGCCATGATGTCAAGGATCTAGGTTTGCATATTGATTCCACCCTTAGCTGTCGTCGATACGGGCACCGCTCTATTTCGACGTGTTGACCCGGTACATTCTATGTGAACGGTGTCTCTCGGCTCAACATTAACGCCTAGCTTTGTTACCAATTTAACAACAATATTCCAAACACCTCGATATCGGAGAGCAGCAAATCCTGATGCCGGTCGTTAAGTTGCGGCTTAAGGTCAGCAATATCATCCTGCACAGCGACAGTTTTTTTGGGACAGCTTGCTCACACCTGGTATACAAGGCCGAGATCCGAACGTCCATTGAGGACGATTTCATTCACTGCTGATTTAAAGTCTAGATTTTCTTTCCTGTTCTGTCAGAATTAAACCCTTATTACCGCCTTATTCCAGAAGCTGGACTAAACCTGGTTTGACGAAAATCCTAGTTTAAACCATGGATCTACGAAAATCTTTATTACAAAACGAGGTTCATCGCTTAATCGATGATCATCTTTGGTCCATAGCTTAGTCTTTCAATCACCCTAGTTTAACTATGGTAATAACCTTAAAATGTTAAAAAACTAAACAATTTGAAAGTTAGACCATTTACAATTTTGCGTATTTTAGTTTCAAATATTAATGACGAATAATGCGTGTTTAGTGACTTTAAATTTATTAACTAACTAAATATGGTGTGGCAACAAAATAAACGCAAAAATCGAGTGAAATGCAATATGTGACAAAAGATTTAATAATACATGCATAATATTGTTTTTCAAAACATTTATCACAGCTTGGAATTGAGAGAGAAGATTTAACACACAGAACTCAGAGATGTCCTAAAATTAAAGTGGTCTGTGCAATGTTTGGGTCAACCAGACTCGGCGTGAAGTGTACCTACACAGTGTGGAAAGTTGAAGGTCCACACAGATTATTTTTGTTCGACAATAGTATCATTAACTGGTGCTCTATGTAAAACAAACTGATGCATTCCACTTATATGTCACATTATTAGATTGAAGTTGGAAAATCACATTTGGAATGTCTGATAGGTGGTCTGGAGTAGTGCGGCAAAAAACAATGTTGAATATACTCAAAATGCACAAAACAAAGTAATAGAAACATCATCTTACCCAAAACTTACTAGTGAACTATATAGTGGAACTAAATAAACATTGATCAATTTAAAATTTAGTTGGTAAAGTGTAACCATGGGTATACCTGTCACTAGAAACAGATGTAAACTTAGGTTATAAGTAGGTACCAAGAACTGAATATTATGTTTATAGGAGCTCAGCTAGTTAATACTTTGCTACAATGTTCCTTTAAACATAGACAGAGAGTACAGATTGGTTACTGGTTATTGAAATTGTGATGTAATAACTATTATGCACTACTAACAGTTTAGATAATTATATTTAAGATTCTCATGAAAATGAACTAACACTGTTTATATAATAATCAAAAAATGCATACAATTTAAAATTTATTGTAAAATAAATAACTAGGTATACTAATATTATAAAGCTGAAGAGTTTGTTTGACCGCGGTAATCTCATGAACGACTAATTCTTTTGAACTTTTTACTGTTGGATAGCCCATTTGTCGAGGAAGTCTATATAATATCACTCTACAACCAATAGGAACGGAGCAGCAATGAGAAATGTTGCAAAAACAGGGAAAATGTATGCAGACTAAGATGTGCGGGAAAGCTAGTTATGTATAAAGAAATAGGGATATCAACTCAATATTCCTTTTCAAACATAGTTTGAACAGAGAGTATAGATTGGTTACAGATTATTGAAATTGTTAACATCCATTTTGTTGTCAAATGGAATAACTAATAAGTGCTACCTAACAGTTTAGATAATTATATTTACGATTCTCATGAAAATGAACTCTGTTCTTAGGGAGAATAAATGGTATCTAATAAATAATGATTCTATGTAGTTATTTGAGAATTTCATTTCATAGCAAGCTCACTGATATTAAATAATAAATATATTCATAAAATTTGTTTCAATTGTTTGTTGTGCTTCAGCCGAAGCTTCAGTACCTATGTTGAATCTAGGCATACTTTCCCCCAATACATTCAGAACAACGAGTGCAACAAAGAAAACAGTAAGTATATTAAAAATGCATTATCTTAAATACAATTTGACACGGGAATAAACGCGTTTAATCTAGGTAAAGTTATTTACCTTATGCTTGACGTTTCGATCGGGTTACACCGACCGTGGTCACAAGCTGACTGATGCATTATCTTATTGAGTAAGTATCCTTAAACTATTGAACGACTTTTCATCCAACCATGCTAAGAACTGTTCCAATGAAACTAGCTTTGTAATAAAAACTCGCATCCAAGTTCCTCTAAGTGTTTGGGCGCTATAATTACTCAGATTAAACTTATAACATCCATAATAATGTCGTGAGTTAATAAAATTTAGGTTATCATCATTTGTTTACATTTTTAGTACTACTGACAGCTATATATGTAACGTTCCGATCCTGACAGAATCTATTTTATTATTCGTAAATTGCAGGCCGAGGACTTTTATGTCAGGTTTATATTTTGAAAATTACGTAGTCCTGGCGAATAATTTAGCTAATAGAACGTCTAAATATTTTTTTCTCAATGAAAACTATACTTTCAAATTATATTGGCTTAAAACGGAACGTTATTTTTGAATGATAAGAAAAATGAATGAACTAAATTGATTATAATCTGTGGCTGATTGCAAGATCCTTTGGTATCAGCTGGTCCACGGATTATCTAAGCTTTGTAATAAGACCAATAGTACAGTACTAAATCCTGGACTTGAAAGTCTTGGCCTAAACCTTGATTTAGTCTTCTCTTTGTAATAAGGCGGTTAGAGTGCTTAGCTCGTTTGTCATAGCTCGTATCAAGCTTACCAAGTCGGGGCTACTTGCCACTACTGCATTTATAGAGCAGTAGGGTATGCTCGTCTGACAGGCATTTGACTCAGAGGTATTAAACTTTATTTGTTTCTCAGGAGGTATGAGTGAATTGTTACTACATCTAGGACAGATTCAGCACACTCTTATCAGGGAAGTTCATACAGCTACGATGGAATAAAAGCGCATATCGCGTGCATTACGGCTGCATTCGCTACCATGAATTTATATCCTAGCACTGTACGATTATTCCGTCACAGTCGATTATGATCGGCACTCCGTTATAGTTTACAGTCGGTTTTAGAACTTTTTTTTGTATTAAGGTAGGTTTTTGCCTAGGTTGTTATAAAGATATTATTTTTCAGTTTTATTTAATGATTACAAAGCACTGTCACTCACAAACAACCTTTGTTTTGTCACGCACTGTAGATGTTTGTATATTTGCAAGTTGTGTACAATTTGCAACTTGCGTACAAGTAACTTGCCTAATGGAATAGCGCCTAAGACATAGTGGCAATTCATAGTTGAAGGTTATTAATCTAAGGCGATGGAGTAATACTTACGCAAAGTAGCTATCCCCCCTATTTGTCCTGCACCCATTTTAAAGATTTAGTATTTTATTTTCCATTGATAAAATTTTACATTAATACTGTACCTACTGCGTATTTATTTAAATAGTGTAGGTTATATAATTATGAACGATTCTAATATTATTTTCATAACAAAATTGTTGGAACGTAACAGTTTTAATTATTCGTCTTAAGACGCGGCTACATACGGACTTTGTATAGAATAAAGTGCCGTGTACATAGTGTACCAGTAAAAACTAGTAAACTTTAGGCCCCGGACAAACAGGGGACTATGACCTGACTTTTAAGATAGATAGGGTACTTAATAAATTATAGATTCATGATTTGTAACAGTAGGTACACGGTGGTATCGAAGGGAAAAAATATTACCCAGCGTAACACCAGGGGTATGCTCGGTCAGAAGCGGCTAAAAGTCAGGCCGCTTGTATTAGGCTGCTACGCCAAGTGCGCGGAGATGGACGGCAGCAGAGTGTTGCCTACTCGCTCAGGCTACGCGAAGCCACTGGCTGCCGTGTAGTCAGACCCGTTGTCGTCGCTGCCATAGCCAAGATTTCGTGGTTGCCTAGTGTATTAGTGGTTACCTAAACACCGTCATATGTTTGACCGGTTGCGCTACCTAATAATTGACGCTACTTTTATCTCGATACATTTAAGCCTACGAGTACGATTGTATGTAATCGTTTCCGTCTCATTTACACATTGACGTATAGAACAGGACTGCGCCATAATCTTACAAAATTGACCACTCTCTAGAAAGAGACAATCATAGATTATATACATAGAGACAATGCTACTTTGTGGACAATACCTGTCAAAGAGATGCACGAGTTTTTTCTCTCTTTCGCGCTTTCAAAATTCTTTCGTAATATTCATATTTTTTCTTTTGTTTTAAGCTATATTAAAAAAGAATCTGCTGTTTTTAATACCAATAAGTTAGCGCAACTTTATTATCTAACTGACTGGCGCCCGCGCCTCCTCCGAACTTACACTAAATTTACACTTAAAAGGGATAAAAGCAACCTAAGTGTTCTTTGCCGGGTTCAAGCTATCACCATAGGTATCAAATTTTTGCCAAACCGGTCCTGCCGTTTTCCCGTGAATGAGTAATAAACATCCATTCATCCATCCATCAAGCCTCACCAACTTTGCATTTTTTAAATTACTAGGATCATTCTAATAAATAAAAATAAAATCACGGGTAAAATTAAACGACATAAATATATATTTTTTAATAATTTAATATACCTACCTATCTAATCAATTGTAGGGAAGATTAGGTAGGATCAATAAATATTTTCACTAAGCCAAAACTATTACATATTTTTAACGCTTTTGATTTTTTGAATATCACAGAATCAGCCTTTTTGGAGTAAACTAATAATAAATTGTATTTAAATGCTGTACTTGCATTTATGTAAAGTACTTTGTAAGTACTTTAACACTTAAAACTACTTAATCACAAAAATGCTTTTATTTTTTTACCATTATAGGAGCTAATTCATCAGTAATAGGTCATACACACATGAAAGTAAAATATTGAACTATTTAACATTATATAGATTGCACAAGATTACCACAAAACGGGAATAATGAACAATCAATTTTCTAGAAAATAAAAAACGTACGAACATAGGTGGTAGTTACGTACTGAACCTTATATTGAGATCAAAGTTATCAGTATCACAGACACAAATTTACAATCTTTCTTTTTGAGTAGCTAACCTTGTGTCAGAATTATTCAGATCACCTTTCAAGACATGACCTAACGACTGACTGTTAGCAAGATGATAACAGTCTGAACAGACTTTTTATGTGACCTTTGAAACACGGAAATCAAATTTATTATCACTATTCTATACGACTTCAAAATGTAGTTAAAAAAAGTTTGAAATTAAATAAACGCGCGAACAGCGTAAGCCAACAAATCAAAGGATCAAAATTTAAAGAACCCCTAATACGCTCCAAACCCTTTCTGTACCATTTAACAAAATAGTAAAACAAAATAAATGTTGCATAATTACTAAATACTTGTCCTTGAAACAGGGCGAGTTTATTATTGTCGTTTCGTAGTTTTGGTTTTTAAATAATGTAAACGTATATACATCAGCTATTGCCTTTATTAGATTAACTAAATGGTTTTCAACAGGTGCTTGATCAAACTGATGGATGGTTATGCAAATAAAAATATTACTAATAATAAAATAACGCAAAATCATAGTAGTAATGTAAAATTTATTTACCAAAGGGTGGTGTTAAAATTTTGTGATTTATTTATTATTTCTCTTATAACTATTTCAGTAACTTTGCATATTATAGGTACACTTGACCACCTTTGTCATTAAACATAAAAAATATAGGTACCTATGTAGTTATTACAAAAATGCACTCTCGTTCCTCCGGTTATCTCTTTCATATATCGAGCGCGATCAATTCGCGATTGACGATCTCGATCTAAAGTGCTTACACATAACATCACTACTTGTAGAAAAAAGACAAAATCCTCTGTACCACGACATTTATTTGTTGTTGTGTTGTTTAATCGTTTGAATTTCATTGCGTACTTTCAACGTATGAGACGATGACATACCACCTCATGATATCAATTGAAACCGCAATGTAAAACGAATAGAGTAAAAATACGCCAATGAGAATTTATCGAAGTAGTATCACTCAAAAACGTATATAAATCATTTTAAAATTCATTTCAGCCCTAAGGAGCAACAAAATTACTTAGTGATGAAAGTATACATCTCCCTTAATACGGTCTACATTCTTCGACGAGTTTTTACAACTTATATCTGCACAATTAGGCATTTCGTGTTGCAGTACACGCGACGTCTTGCGGCTGCGATCGAACGTTGAATAGCCGGATCCACACCAGACGATCCACAGCGCTCCGATCGCGCGCGGCATGGAGCGCGCTCCACGGAGCGTGAAGTGTAGACGTGCCGCGCGCGATCTATGCGCGCGGTGGGGAGCGCGCGCTCCTCGCCGCGTGCGATCCATTTATTGTCGGTTTTTTGTTCACGCACAAAGGGGACTCAGTCGCTTGGCGCGCGCGGTCTGGACGGTTGTGATTTTGAATTGCGTGATCCGCCGTTATGGATAATTCGCAATGTATCCGTTTAATTTCCTTATATAGGGAGAATAAATGTTTATGGGATCCGAATGATACCAATTACACAAATAGAGGTGTAAGAGAAGATGCCTGGCGGAAAATTAGTCGCCAAATGAACAATATTCCAACAACAGAACTAAAGAAAAAAATGAAGTCTTTGTCGGGTGGCTACAGAAGAGAACGATTCAGAGAAAAACAGAGTCGTATTACCGGATCAGGTAAGAAATTGTAGTTACTTTTGTTCGAGTCTTTGTTCAGTCAATACCCTTACGAGGTGAGCTCAGTACATAACCTGCCCCTCTTAGTGAAGCTTTAATTTTAATTTATTAGTAATAATAATAAAATATATTGTTTAAAACTCCACAACGTAGTAACGTAACTTAGTTTGTGATAAAAAGATATAATTAAATGTTTAAAAGTTTTGGGTAGGGAAGTGACTGAATTTATTGTTTATTTCAGGTGCTGAAGATACTTACAAATCAAAATGGTTTGCTTACGATGAGTTTGCTTTCATGGCAGATAAGAATGACCCCGGGACAACAAGGGATACACTCCAACAGGTGAGTTATTTTTTACTTAACCTATAATTTTATTTTGATTAAAAAACTTACAGGAAACCATTAAAGTATAATTAAATTATTAGAATATAGGTAATAATATAATAATAATTATTGGCTTAAATTTGTTTGTATTATTTTGTGTTATCTGTGTAGGTAATGTTTTCTTTTGGTGGCAATAAAGTATCTATATTTGTATTTATGTAATAAATTTATTTCTTATTATAATTAAAAAAAAATATGCCCGGTTGACGGCAATAGGCTCGCCACTTATTACTTGGGACTTAAACATAGCTGGCGAAACGTGGGTGTGTCATACACCTATGCCTACCCCTTCGAGGAAACCAGGCGTGATGCTATGTTATGTTATGCTTATTATAATCTAGAACTTAGAGAGAGGATAGTTTTAAATAAAATACATAGTTAATTGGTTAAACTATAATGAACTACATTATATTCCTTTTAATGCAGATAACTTATAAAACATATAAACACAGTACAATTAATATAAGTTTATTGGTACTCATTTTGCCAAACAATGGCCCCGTTTGTTATAAAGTGTCTGGCTAAGTGGGACCGAATATCTTTGGCATTTTGTGATGCTCTTCGTGGTATGGCAGCAATCGGTAGTAGTGATGTTGGCGCCTGTTCCGTTCGCCAGCTTCCAGGAACTATTTCTCCATTCCCCTGTATTGTATCAAAAGATACCGGTGATATTAAATTAGAATTACTTCGTAAATAGTTATAGAGGTAAACTGTCGCTAGCACGACTTTAGTTGCTTTTTCTGGCTCTAACAGCATTGGTTTACGCAAAACTCTGTAACTTGAGCTTAGTACTCCAAACGCGTTTTCTACAACTCTACGTGCTCTTGATAATCTGTAATTGAATATTCGTTCACTCGAACCCCTTTCTGGATCACCTTCATACGGTTTCAATGTATACTCATTTAGTTGGAAAGCTTTATCACCTAGTATATAATAGGGCACTTCAATTTTATAGGGAACTTGCAAAACTTTTGCCGATGGGATGTTTAGCTCCTTTTTTTCAAGTTTCATAGCTTTGTGCTTTTAAACACGCCTCCATCTGATATTCTGCCCTTACTCCCAACATTCACATAAAGGAACCTATAATTTGCATCTACTAATGCAAAAAGAACTATACTTGGAAACAATTTATAGTTATCATAGTCGTTGCCACTATTAAAAGGCGCTTGCAAAACGACATGTTTACCATCCATTGCTCCTAATACATGTGGAAAATTCCATTTTTCGTCGAATTCCTGAGACACTGCGAGCCACTCTTCTTCATTTGAGGGCATCTGAAAAAAGTGTAACTATGATTAATATGTTTTGTTATTGTTGTTGTTACAGGAAGAAAGTAATAGCACCACTGGTAGCGGAGAACATGCTGAAAATGCTCTAGAAAACGTAGACAATCACACAACTGAGAATGTTAATAATCAAATGCAAGATATGAATGATCAGAGTATACCAACTGAACCTTCTGTACCATCTGAACAACCTGCTGCCCAACCTAATGTGCAATACACCCAACACAATGTTCAAACCCAAAAAAGGAATCAAAATAAAAGAAGAAAAAAAACATCTTCACATGGTTCCGAAGATATTATGATAACAGATGAATCCATTTCGGAAGCATTTCAACTACTTCATCAATGTGCTCAACCACAAAAACCAGAGACAAATTCATACACCGCGTTTGGACAATACATAGCTACCGAACTACGAAAATATGATCATATAACGTTAACTTATGTAAAACATGCCATATCTCAAATTATTTTTGAAGCTGACACAGGCAGATACAGACCAGAAAATTAGGGATATTACTCTTCAACTTCATCATATACTGAACGACCTTCAGAATCAACAACAACTCAGCATCCATCAACTTCATTGCATACAGAACGACCTTCAGAATCAACAATGACTCCGCTTCCATCAACATCTTCTACTACTTCGCAGCCTTCTCCGTCACCAATTTAATTAAAAT
The DNA here is from genome assembly GCA_945859575.2 of Herminia tarsipennalis. NCBI lineage: Eukaryota > Metazoa > Arthropoda > Insecta > Lepidoptera > Erebidae > Herminia > Herminia tarsipennalis. The sequence continues at coordinate 12,961,712 of OX243846.2, read as the reverse complement.
ATAATATGTAACTTTTACATATTCTTAAGTATAAGCTAAGTTTGAAATAAAGAGTTTAATCTTTGAAGTATATAATTTCACTTACTTTTACATAATCCTTCAAAACGTCGATGATTGCTTCACAAACCTCAGGAACAATTTTTGATATTGACTGACGTAAGAATCTCCACTTGCTAAAAATCTCAATGTTATTAGTAGTCTTTCCTTAATAGTAATGGCATCACGATAGTTTGTATCATTCTTTCTAATTTTGTTCTCCAATAGTGAACACAATAAGTCAAATTGATTTGCAGTCAATCGTGCAACTAATTTTGCACGATTGACTGCAAATCAATTTGACTTATTGTGTTCACTTCAGCTCCATCATCAATTAACTCTTTGTAAAGTCGAGTCCCATATTCCAACCGGTTTTTAAAAATTGTTTTAACCCAATACTGTCTTTTTCGTTTTCGTAATTTTTGTCTTAAATATACAAGTAAAATGTAGCTTGCTGCTGCTACGGCTATTCGTCGCCGTCGTTGCACGTGTGACTCCATAGCCAGACAAAATTCAACTAAAAATCCAACTGATTCAGTATGGATCGGCAGGAGCGCGTTGGAGCAGCCAGTCGGGATCGCAAAAGATTGCTGTTGGATCGACCTAGAACGATCCAAGCTCCACGCATCACGATCTTGGATCGCGGATCGCGGGATCGCCGATCCATTTTGGATCGTCTGGTGTGGATCCGGCTATTAATATCACGTGCGCTCCAATCAGCGCCGATGCGCTCATTGGAGACACGCTTTGACTTACTATTGACTGATTCTAGCTATATGTGTGTTCTGAGACCGTACACATACCTAATTGATATAGCCATCCCCATAGATTCAAGCTATACTAGTAGAGAAACAAAGAGCGCACTTATGTGTGACGATTTTTGATTCATCAGTGTATGCGTGAGGTAGTGACGAGATGTCTAAAAGTCGAGAAATATCGATAAGTACCATTACAAAATATGCCCAGTATATCCTAAGTTTATACAATATGCCAGATTATGCAAATCATCCCTAAGTTGTTGAATTATAGTAAAATAATTTACAAATATCACATACGATTGGAAACTTAACATTGAAATAACTAAAACAAAAACATAAACTAAAAAATGTTTATTTGAGTGGTAACTGTAGGTCCTCCGACTGTTAGGTGAAACCTGTGTTTTGGCAGTCAGTATCCCATAGTTATTACATTGCAATAGCGGCTGGCAAAGCTTCAGAACCGTTTTTGGTTATTTGTGAGCCAGCCTGTTACTTTTGGCTGCCAAACTACGTATTTTCTTTTGTTTTACTTTTATCTTCTGCTTTAATCTGTAACTGAAACCTCATCTTTTTGGCCTAAAGATGACGACGGTGCGAGCGGCAATGTTTCGATTTACACACGATGGCGACGTTGTAACTAAAAATGTATTAAATTATTATAGTACAGAATCGTTATAGCAAATTTCAAAATGATAGACACCAAGCTGGAATTGTCATAGTAGCTTCGTTTTGAGGAGACGTCTAACTTTATGTATACGACAAAATTTATACAGTGGTACGTTAGTGGAGATAACAGATGTAAAACATGTCGAATGGGTAAATATAGAAGTTGTGTAACAACTAGTTTTATACTTCAATCTTTGTTTAATTACAAAATCCAGGTCCCAAAACTATGCCACACGAAGGGATTTTTTCGCCATTTGGGAGGAGTTCGATCGCAAACGCCGTAACACGAGATTTTTATTTATAAGATTATGAGGACCCTTTAGTTAAACCATTATTTTTTTTGTTTAAAGGCACAAATCTGGGCCCATAACCTAATAAAACAACGTGCTGCTCATTTGACTTAGAACTGAGGATTTACATTTACATACTTAATACTTAGTGGCGTTAGTTGTACTAGTATTTCTATTATAGTTAATTATCGCGAAAGTTTAAAAGTTATTGGTGTGATAATAATTGCAGTAGGATAATTAGATTAGCTATACTAGGCACTTGGTTTTCTGTGTGTAGCAAGATAACAATGTCAGCAAACTACATTGTCAACGTGCCGAAGTTAAGAAGGTGTTTGCAGCCGAAAACTTCTTAATCCTAGAAGGAATTATGAAATGCATCAAACCAAAGGAATATATACTCCTTCCGGAAGATGATAAAAGAACAAAAGCGAAACTAATTCTCACGATTGACTCTTCATTGTACGTGCACATTAGAAATGTTTCTACTACTAAAGAATTATGGGAGAAGCTCAAGACCTTATTTGGCGATTCCGGATTCCCAAGAAGAATAAGCTTACTTCGAAATTTAATTTCAATAAGACTCGAAAATTGTGGTTCCATGATTGCTTAGATGACTCAAATTATTGAAACAGGGCAAAAGTTGTGTAATACAGAAGTCAAAAAGTCTATGGTTGGCAAAAACAACAATGATAGTGGCCAACATGGAACGACATTGTCAACAATAGACTGAGAGATAAGAAAGTAATTAAATGTTATCGATGCAAACACATAGGTATAAGTCACAGTGTAAGGTAGATGTGTCGAATAACAAAGGAAATGAAAGCCAATAAACAAATGCGCTCGGCGCGGTCTTTCTGAGCGGCAATTTTTGCAATCAAGATTGGTATGTCAATTTCGGAGCCAGTGTATACTTGACGCCAAATAAACAATGGCTCTCAAAAGTTTCATAAGATAAGAAAGGGCAGACTATTATAGTGGCCGACAAAACAAAAGTGATGATTGCCTGTTCCGGTGATATCGAAGATTTCTACCGTAATGATTGTAGTTTCGATGTGGACATAAAATATGTGTTTTGTGAACCGGGATTGACAAATAATTTACTATCAGTTAGTCAATTAATTCAGAAAGGGAATAACGTTGTATTCACTACAAACGCTTGTGAAATATATAATCAGATTGGTACACTGGTTGCTTACGCGTTATTAGAATATGGAGTTTACAAGTTAGAACTTCGAAAAATGATGTCTGCAGGAGCAATCATATCTTATGAGCTCTAGCGCCGCAGAATGGGACACGTAAACAGTGAATATCCGAATAAAATGCAGAACGCAGTTCAGGGTTTAACCTTGAAAGAGAAAGTTGACATTACAAAGTCTACCTGTACCGTGTGCTGTGCTGTGCTGTGAAGGTAAACAAGCTCGATTACCTTTTACTCATGTTGGTAAGAGAAGCACAGAGGTGTTGAATATTTTCCACACAGATATTTGTGGTCCTATGTTACTTTGTTTGTCGACGACTATAGCAGAATGACTGCTATTTATTTCTACAAGGCAAATTATAAATAAAAGCCAAGAATATGTCAATCTTCAAGAACATTTTTATGACTCTAAGGCTCCACTTGGATTCACTGCTACGGAAGTGATGGGTATAGTGACTAATTTAACAAGAGGTAAGTCACCGTGTCACGACGGACTGGCCGTTGAACACTTGTTATATGCGGGACCACACATATACCGCATACTAGCAATGTTATTTACCCTTTGCTTGCGTCATAGCTATCTACCATCAGAGGTAATGGAGAGTATGGTGGTAACTGTATGGTGGTAAGTGTACTGTGTCAAAAATAAGACAGGAGATCTTAATGATAATAATACTTACAGACCTTTAAAATTGGCTACAATGGCAGGAAAAGTACTTGACTGTCTACTTAATCGTCAAGATACGTTACACTTAATGATGAACAATTTGGTTTCAAAGCTAAACTGTCAACTGAGAGTGCTTTTTTAACGCTCAAGCAGACCGTGAGGTAATATACAGATAGGAAAACTCCTATATATGCTGCTTTTCTTGATATATCTAATTAGGCTTTCGACACAGTATGTTACTAAAACTCTGGTCAAAACTGAGAAAATTAAAATTACCACCTGAGATTCTGATACAACTCGCAAACAAATATATAATATGCCATATTCTTTTTCATATTAATTCATCTTCTCCCAAGGGTATTTGGCAGTTCTTGGGGACTCTAGGAATTGGCAAACATGGAAGTGTTGATCCTCCGTTGGCGGTTGGTATAGATGAAATCAATACTCATTTCACCTCCTTCGTACCTATTGATCATCTAACCAAGCGTCGTACCTGTGAGTACTTAGCTAACCTTCCTCGCCCCAACGTAGACTTCTTTCACTTTTCTTCAGTTGAACCTGGCGAGATCAATAAGATAATTATTTCTATCAAATCGAATGCTGTTGGTAATGATGGTATTAGCCGTCGCATGATTATACCCATTCTTGATCATCTTCTTCCTGCTTTAACACACATCATAAATTTTTCTTTAGATTCAGGGACTTACCCGTCTTCGTGGCGATATGCTTTTGTTATTCCTCTGCCTAAAATTACAAATCCCACTCTTCCTAATAATTTTCGACCTATCTCTATTCTTCCTTTTTTATCTAAAGTGCTGGAGGCTTGCGTGCATAAACAAATGACACATTTTGTACATCGAAATAATTTGTTGAGCCAGTTTCAATCAGGCTTCAAGCCAGGACATAGCACCACCACTGCTCTTCTCAAAGTAACTGGCGACATTAGAACTGGCATGGATGATACCAAAGTTACGGTTTTAGTTTTGGTTGATTTTTCTAATGCTTTCAATTCTGTCAGCCATGATATCTTACTCTCTATCCTATCTCATCTGATGTTCTCGGCAGGTTCTTTAAACTGGTTCTCATCTTATCTTCGGGGACGCCAGCAGTCCGTGCGCGTGGGTGATACTTAATCGAGTTGGCGCGATCTTGACGCTGGTGTTCCTCAAGGCGGTATTCTTTCTCCTCTATTATTTTCTATTTTTATCGATCTCATTACTAATGTCCTTCAGTGTGCGTTCCATCTTTACGCAGATGACTTGCAGTTATATGCCCAGGCCAATGTGAATAACATATCCGAGGCCATCACTAAGCTTAATGGGGACCTTAACGCTATCAAGACCTGGTCAGACAAGTTTGGTTTGACTATAAATCCGTCTAAGTGTCAGGCCATTGTGATAGGGAGTCAACGCCTTTTAACTCGATTGAACACCGACACATTACCACCTGTCATATTTAACGGCTCCATTATCGCGTTACATTTTTCGGTTAAGAATCTCGGGATTTTCCTTGATACCACCCTCAACTGGCATACTCAAATAACAAATGTAAGTCAAAAGGTTACGGGTACTTTGCGGGCGTTATATCGTCTCAAGAACTTTCTTCCTTATAAAACTAAAGTAATGCTCGTCCAAACGCTAATATTCCCCTTGATTGATTATGGTGATGTATGCTATCTTGACCTGAATGCAGAGCTCCTTAATAAACTTGACCGACTTCTAAATAACTGCATTCGATACATTTTCAATCTTCGTAAGTTTGACCATGTTTCTTCCTACCGTTCCGAACTTAAATGGCTCCCTATTCGCCAGCGACATAGTTTACGCGCTCTCACTACACTCTATTCTATTCTTAATTCTCCTATTGCCCCTTCTTACTTGACTTCCTACTTTCAGTACCTGCACTCAAATCACAGTAGAGATCTTCGATCTTCCGACAATCTACTTCTTTTATGCCCTGCTCATTCTTCTGGATTCGTCGGATGCTCTTTTATAGTTCAATCTGTTTCTCTCTGGAATGCCCTGCCCCCCGAAATCAGGATGGCACCCAATCGCCTTAATTTTAAATGGAAGGTACGCACTTTATTCCTTGATGGATCAGCTGAATCATCACAACATTAGTAACATAAATATTAGTCTGTATCTATGTATTTATTTATGTATGTATGTATGTATATATGTATTTTTGTAAGTATGTATACTATTGTATAGTTATATTGTTTTATTTGTGTATTATGTAAGAATAATAAGGAAGTTCTTATTTTACAATTAGGTTACTGCACCTACACATTCCATTTCTACATCACCCTAAGGTAAACTGGCAGAGAATGCTTTTAGCATTAAGTCCACCTTTGTACAACTTTGTGCATAAAGTTTTAAATAAATAAATAAATAAAATAAATATGTGAGACATACGCAACAACTCAATAATTCACAAATGTTAATAAATCTAACTTGCTGATATTTAAAAGTAGGAATTCATTGTTAAATAGCGTACCTCTGGTGACTTTGAACAATATACCACTAGATCGAGTTAAATAATTCAAGTACACACATCAAAAGTGTCTAGGGATCAACATATATTTTTGCAATAACTTTTCTCCTGATTGATTTTTTTTTTTTATTTCTTTAAGGATTCATCAAATAAAGTGTTTTCGTTTGTCACAGTAACGATAAACCAAGTCACCTTTGCATTAATAAAGAAATTTGCCATTTTCCTAATAAAGGGATTTTTGACATTTGAACCACTAACATTAAAGTTCGAAAAAAAGACTGAAATAACAGTTTTCTTTAAAATTTTATTGGGTAACTTAAACAATTAATAATCCGTGTTTCTACCGCGAACACTAACAACACAAGAACATCGGTTTGGCATACTCAAAATGAGTTCATCCAAATCACGCTGTGGAATGGCCGCCCATGTTCGTTGCAACAACAAAAAAAGGTCTTCTTGCGACTGGATACCCTCCATATTCGGCAGAGCTCTTCTCTGTAGCATATCCCATGCATGCTCAATCGGGTTCAAGTCTGGCGACTGAGCAGGCCAGGGCAGGACATTGATGTTAGCTGCGGCGAGAGTCTGTCTTACAACTCTTGCGGTGTGCGGTCGTGCATTATCATGCATTAACTGAAATAAGGGACCGATTTGCACTTGTAGAGGAACGATGACGTCTGATACAATCGTCTCAGCATAAATTTGAGCGTTGAGGTTGCCTCTGATCCAAATCAACTCAGTTCTTCCGCCGATCCAAATACCCGCCCATACCATGATGGTTCCACCACTATAAGGATGGACTTCCTGGCAGGATTTTAATCGCTGTTGGCGTCCAGGGGTTCTCCAGTGTCGTATACGTCTTGTATCCGGTCTCATACCAAAACGAGACTCATCAGAAAAGCACACGAAACGCCATTGTTCTTCTGCCCAATTTCTGTGTTCAAGAGCCCATTGATATCGAATCCTACGATTGTGCATTGCTATAGGTGGTACCCGTAGCGGTCTTCGGGAATGAAGGTTCACTTCATGCAAGCGGTTTCTGACTGTTTGGTCGCTAATTAAGTTCCCTGAAGAGTGATGAAGCCTCACGGCTAACATCATGGCGGTTATTGTTGGACCTCTTCGAGTTAAGATTTGAATGTATCGGTCTTGTCTCCGTGTGGTGCAGCGATACCGTCCTCCATGGCGCTCAGCCACGGTACCAGTGCTTCGGTAACGTGTCCAAAGTCGACTGATAACACTCTGACTTGTATTCAGAGCTAAAGCCACAGTACGTTGCCGGGAACCAGCTTCTATCATTCCCACGGCTCTGAGCATTTCTTCCCTGCTTAAATGACGTCGCCGCTCCATAATAACGTTGGTTTTAATCAGTAGTAGGGAAACAGTAGCACTAATAATGTCTTCAATGCGTTGTATGTTTTTATAGGGAAAATATTGACAGCTGATTTTCATCTTTTACTCGAATTTGATTCACAGTTCCTGATTCAAATTATGAAATGCACCAAAAAGGATCCATATAAATTTATAAAATCATAAATTTATTACAAAGCCACATCTCAATCTCAAGAAATCCGCATAAAAATGCTTGATCCCTAGACACTTTTGATGTGTGTATTTAGGACACATCGCCACAGAGGATCTATCTGACGATGCAGACATAGACACGGAGCGAAGGGCATTGGACGCAGGGTACTAGGGCAAGATGTTATTTAGTTAGAGCATATTGTCAGTCCTTGTATACGTGCAGCCTGTGGATAAGGTATACGCAGAGGGCCTACAACGCTCTGCGCGTCCAATATAACGATGCGTTGAGGATGCTAATGGGACTGCCACGATTCTGTAGCGCATCTCAGATGTTTGCTGATGCGCACATCGACGATTTCTATGAGGTAATCCGTAAAAACCTGTGGCAGTAACAACAGTATTCTCAAAAACATCAGTCTAAGCCCAATAATATATTTTTGGCTCACTGGGTATAAACATAGGGTAACTAGATGCCATAGGCCATTGTTATATGCTAAATGGCTTTAATTATTAAAATATATAGTTTTAAGAATTTGTTGTACTATATATTGTGTCTATCCGAAATAAAAATATATTATTTTTATTAACTAATATTAATTAGTGATTTAAGGATGAGTTATTTAGTTATTGGGTAACCCATTTTTGGGCATAGGCCTACTCTAATCCTTTCCATTGTTCTCGATCTTGTGCTTGGGGAGTCCATACGGGCCCGGTTATTTGGCAAATATCGTACGTCGTCACCTTGGTTGTCATCGCGGGTGCGTCGTCTCTCTCAATCTTGATCCATCCTTGTCTGCAGATCTTGCTATGTGTAATGAGTATGATATGATTACAAAAATAAATACTATAAATCAATTTAAAGAATTATGTAAACCTAAGTATCACATCTGTCTAACGGCCGGTCTCAGTAACGTAACTACCAATAACTGCCTGTAAAAATAGCTAACTTAGGAGGCGAAACTGACATTAGTGCGTCTCAATAACCGTCGATGGGTAGAAAATCTTACCTTTGACATTAAACTATCGTTGGGAGGACTCTTACCTAACTCGGGTAATAATCTTCATAGAAAAATAAAAAAGAGCGTTTCAATTACGCTTTTGACAGCTAACTTTAGTTCATAGAATAACTAGCTGTTATAAAATTATAAACTGCCAAAATCGACCGTACAAAAATCAAGAAAACGAGACAAGAAAAATCAAGAACGCATATTAATTTTGTATAATTTTTGTAGCTAAACGTAATATCACTACTATCGTTGTAGGTTGTTAAGTTACTACGGCTACGGCAATGAGATCGTCGTCTCAGTACCCAGAAACATACATTACACTACCCGAAATCAGGGTCCTAAATCAAAGGTGGCCTTGAAAACTAATTAGATTAACCGTTATACACCTTTCTTTTTAAGGTTTTAGATTCAGTGTAGGTATAATAAGCGCATCGTTAGCAAGTTAGAAAAATAAAAACACTGATGTCCTCAAGAACTAAGATTTATTTAACAAATTTCACACATCACATTTTTAACAAATTAAACACACATCAACCTTTAAACTATAGAATGGTTCAGTTCAATTTTCACCCACTTCAAGCAGTCTGAATAATTAAAAATCTTGCACACATTAAAATCCGATGTGAGTCATTATCAATTTGTCATACATCAATTATTTATGATAAATCTTTGTATTTGCAGTCGAACAGATAAATCGCGTACATTTTAGTCAAATCTTCAGGAATCGGTTTTCAATTTTTATAAGTCATAGCATATAAACGAATGCTGTAATATTTTAATAAACTTACAAAGTTAAATATGTACTAAGATTACTATTTATTATTATGAATGCTCGCCTCGACGATGCGCGCGCATGCGTAAAGAGTATTACGCATGCGCGCGCTGTGCTCAACTAGCGCGTTTAGTTGTTTTCATTTTTTTAACTATTTAATATTTCTAAATATAATAAACATAGGTTCTTTAGTATGATTATCAAGATATATAATAAAAATAGAGATATTGTAACTATTATATTAAAAACAATATTTTTAAGCTATTGCATAGCTTCTATCGCGGGCCTTGAGCGCGGGGACCGAATCCAGAAATTCCGTAACGAAAAAACCTCACGCTCCCTACTCCGACGGGCACAGCGGTGACACTTTTTAGTTTTAGTTAGTAGTTTTAGTAATAGCAGAACTTTTAATTACTTTTTTTTAAATTTAAAAAGAAAAAAAAATAAAAATATTTTATAATAAAAAAAAACTTAATTTTTTTTTTTTTGCTTTTTAAAAAAAAAATTAAAGAAAAAAAAATTAAAAACATTTTTTAAATTTAAAAAGAAAAAATAAATAAAAATAAAAATATTTTATAATTAAAAAAAAAACATTAAAATTTTTTTTTATGCTTTTTTTTTTAAAAAAATTGAAGAAAAAAAATTAAAAACATTGTTTTTTTTATAATTCAAAATAAAAAAAAACATTTTTAATTTCTTTTTTTTTTTATTGCTTACGTTGATAAAAATGCTATGCAATAGCTTTACCGCGGCAGTCCCCGAGTGCCACACATTTTTTTTTAGAATAACTAACATACAAGATTATTTTTACTGCGTGCATAAATAAAACTTCTGGGAGGGAAACAATTACTAGAGTGAGGAGACTATAACTATCTTTAGTCTAACTATCTTTACGTAAATATTGATATTGAAACGACGGTAACGGTAAAAGTTAATGTTGCATTTTACCTTTGGTAGCTTCTAGAGTTAAACTATCGGTAAGTTATTGAGATTGGCCTTTAATAAGTTTATAATTGTCGTCTTCAGTATTTATAGTGTTGACTCCAGACTATTAGCGATCTTGAGTATTATGTATTATAACCGGTCCAATAACAGGAAGGCTGTAAGAGACAAAAAACGAAAATATTATTTCCATTTTAGGATTATTAATAAATACAAATGTTAACGTGTTTCTTACGCTAATAAAGGGTAGTGCCACCACTTCCAATTCCAGCCACTTTTTTGAGGTGCTTTTTTTTTTGTAGTGGTCCGAGTTGTGGTCTTGTTCGTTGTAGTTGTTGTAGTTTTCGCTTCAGTTTCCGTTTTAGTTTCCGCTTCAGTTTCAGCCTCTGCCTCACCCTCACCTTCAGCCTCAGCTCCTCCCTTGCCTTCAATTTTGGCATTAGCCTCACCCTTGCCTTTAATTTTGACGTTTGCTCCACCCATGCCTTCAATTTTAGCATCACCTCCAACCTCATCTTTATTTTTGATATTAGCTCCACCCTCACTTTCAAGTTTGGCCTGAACCTCAACCTCACCTTCAAGTTCAGTCTTAGTCCCACCCACACCTTCAATTTCGGTATCAGCCTCACCCTCACTTTCAAGATCGGCCTCAGCCTCAGCCTTGCCTTCAATTTTAGCATCACCTCCTCCTTTGCCTTCAATTTTGGCATTAACTTCACCCTTGTCTTTAATTTTTGCATTAGCTTCACCCTTAACTTTAATTTTGGTATTAGTTCCACCCTCGTCTTTAATTTTGGCATCAGCTCCAACCTCACTTTCAAGTTCGGCCTGAACTTCAACCTCACCTTCAAATTCAGCCTCAGTTCCACCTACATCTTTAATATTGGTATCAGCTCCACCCTCGCCTTTAATTTTGGCATCAGCCTCACCCTCACTATCAAGTTGGGCTTCAGCCTCACCCTTGCCTGTAATTTTAGTATTAGCTCCACCCATACCTTTAATTTTGGTATTAGCTCCACCCTTGCCTTTCGTTTTGGCATCAGCCTCACCCTTACTTTCAAGTTCGGCATTAGCCTCACCTTCATCTACAAAATCGTCCTCTGCCTCACCCTTATCTTCAATTTTGGCGTTTGCTCCACCCATGCCTTTAATTTTGGCATCACCATCACCCTCACCTTCAAGTTCAGCATCAGCCTCACCCTTACCATCAAGTTGGGCTTCAGCCTCACCATTGCCTTCAATTTTGGCATCAGCTCCACCCTTGTCCTTAATTTTGACATTAACCTCATCATCACTTTCTAGTTCGTACACAGTCTCACCCTCGCCTTCAATTTTGGCATCAGCTCCTTCCTTGCCTTCAATTTTGGCATCAGCCTCATTCTTGTCTTTTATTTTGGAGTTTGCTCCACCCATGCCTTTAATTTTGGCATTAGCTCCACCCTTGTCTTTAATTTTGGCATTAGCTCCACCCTTGTCTATAATTTCTTCAAGTTCGTACTCAGCCTCGCCCTCGCCTTCAATTTTGGTATTAGCTCCACCCTCGCCTTTAATTTTGGCATCAGCATCACCCTCACTTTCGAGTTCAGCATCAGCCTCACCTTCACCTTCAAAATCGGCCTTAGCCTCACCCTTGCCCTTAATTTTGGTACCAGCTAAACCCTCGTCCTTAATTTTGGCGTCAGCTTCATCCTCACTTTCAAGTTCGTATTCAGCCTCAACCTCGCCTCCAATTTTGGCATCAGCTCCTCCCTTGCCTTCAATTTTGGCATCAGCCTTACCTTTGCCTTTAGTTTTGGAGTTTGCTCCACCTATGTCTTTAATTTTGGCACCAGCTCCACCCTCGTCCTTAATTTTGGCATCAGCCTCATCGTCACTTTCAAGTTCGTATTCAGCCTCAACCTCGCCTTCAATTTTGGCATCAGCTCCTCCCTTGCCCTTATTTTTTCCATCAGCTCCACCCTCATCTTTAATTTTGTCATCAGCCTCATTGTCACTTTCAAGTTCGTATTCAGCCTCAACCTCGCCTTCAATTTTGGCATCAGCTCCTCCCTTGCCTTCAATTTTGGCATCAACCTTACCTTTGCCTTTAGTTTTGGAGTTTGCTCCACCTATGTCTTTAATTTTGGCATGAGCTCCACCCTTGCCCTTAATTTTGGTACCAGCTCCACCCTCGTCCTTAATTTTGGAATCAGCCTCATCGTCACTTTCAAGTTCGTATTCAGCCTCAACCTCGCCTTCAATTTTGGCATCAGCTCCTCCCTTGCCCTTATTTTTTCCATCAGCTCCACCCTCATCTTTAATTTTGTCATCAGCCTCATTGTCACTTTCAAGTTCGTATTCAGCCTCAACCTCGCCTTCAATTTTGGCATCAGCGCCTCCCTTGCCCTTATTTTTTCCATCAGCTCCACCCTCATCTTTAATTTTGTCATCAGCCTCATTGTCACTTTCAAGTTCGTATTCAGCCTCAACCTCGCCTTCAATTTTGGCATCAGCTCCTCCCTTGCCTTCAATTTTGGCATCAACCTTACCTTTGCCTTTAGTTTTGGAGTTTGCTCCACCTATGTCTTTAAATTTGGCATGAGCTCCACCCTTGCCCTTAATTTTGGTACCAGCTCCACCCTCGTCCTTAATTTTGGAATCAGCCTCATCGTCACTTTCAAGTTCGTATTCAGCCTCAACCTCGCCTTCAATTTTGGCATCAGCTCCTCCCTTGCCCTTATTTTTTCCATCAGCTCCACCCTCATCTTTAATTTTGTCATCAGCCTCATTGTCACTTTCAAGTTCGTATTCAGCCTCAACCTCGCCTTCAATTTTGGCATCAGCTCCTCCCTTGCCTTCAATTTTGGCATCAACCATACCTTTGCCTTTAGTTTTGGAGTTTGCTACACCTATGTCTTTAATTTTGGCATGAGCTCCACCCTTGCCCTTAATTTTGGTACCAGCTCCACCCTCGTCCTTAATTTTGGAATCAGCCTCATCGTCACTTTCAAGTTCGTATTCAGCCTCAACCTCGCCTTCAATTTTGGCATCAGCTCCTCCCTTGCCCTTATTTTTTCCATCAGCTCCACCCTCATCTTTAATTTTGTCATCAGCCTCATTGTCACTTTCAAGTTCGTACTCAGCCTCGCCCTCGCCTTCAATTTTGGTGTTAGCTCCACCCTTACCTTCACTTTCGTAATCGGCCTCAGCTTCAACCTTGCCTTCAATTTTGGCGTTTGCTCCACCCATGCCTTTGATTTTGGCATCACCATCACCCTCGTCCTTAATTTTGGCATCAGCTTCATCCTCACTTTCAAGTTTGTATTCAGCCTCAAACTCGCCTTCAATTTTGGCATCAGCTCCTCCCTTGCCTTCAATTTTGGCATCAACCTTACCTTTGACTTTTGTTTTGGAGTTTGCTCCACCTATGTCTTTAATTTTGGCATGAGCTCCACCCTTGCCCTTAATTTTGGCACCAGCTCCACCCTCGTCCTTAATTTTGGCATCAGCCTCATCGTCACTTTCAAGTTCATATTCAGCCTCAACCTCGCCTTCAATTTTGGCATCAGCCTCATCGTCACTTTCAAGTTCGTATTCAGCCTCAACCTCGCCTTCAATTTTGGCATCAGCTCCTCCCTTGCCTTCAATTTTGGCATCAGGCTTACCCTTGCCTTTAGTTTTGGAGTTTGCTCCACCTTTGTCTTTAATTTTGGCATTAGCTCCATCCTTGTCCTTAATTTTCGCAGCAGCATTGTCCTTGCTTTCAAGTTCGTACTCAGTCTCACCCTCGCCTTTAATTTTGGCATCAGCCTCACCTTCACCTTTAAAATCGGCCTCAGACTCACCCTTGCCTTTAATTTTGGCATGAGCTCCACCCTTGCCCTTAATTTTGGCACCAGCTCCACCCTCGTCTTTAATTATGGCATAAGCTTTATCTTCACTTTCAAGTTCGTATTCAGCCTCAACCTCCCCTTTAATTTGGGCATCAGCTCCTCCCTTGCCTTCAATTTTGGCATCAGCCTTACCTTTGCCTTTAGTTTTGGAGTTTGCTCCACCTGTGTTGTTAATTTTGGCATCAGCCTCGTCCTTACTTTCAAGTTCGTACTCAGTCTCACCCTCGCCTTTAATTTTGGTATTAGCTCCATCCTCGCCTTTAATTTTGGCATCAGCTTCTCCCTCACTAACAAGTTCAGCATCAGCTTGACCTTCACCTTCAAAGTCGGCCTCTGCCTCACCTTTGCCTTCAATTTTGGTATGAGCTCCACCCTTGCCCTTAATTTTAGCACTAACTTCACTTTCAAGTTCGTATTCAGCCTCAACCTCGCCTTCAATTATGGCATCAGCGTTACCCTTGCCTTTAATTTTGGAGCTTGCTCCACCCATGCCTTTAATTTTGGTATTAGCTTCACCCTCACCTTTAATTTTGGCGTCAGCCTCACCCTCACTTTCAAGTTCGGCATTAGCTTCACCTTCAGCTTCAAAATCAGCCTCAGCCTCGCTCTTTCCTTCAAGTTTGACATCAGCCTCACCTTCACTTTCGATATCGGCATCAGCCTCACCTTCACCTTCAAAATCGGCCTCAGCCTCACCCATCCCTTCAATTTTGGCGGCAGCTCCACCCTTGCCTTTAATTTTTGCATGAGCTCCACCCATGCCTTTAATTTTGGTATCAGCCCCACCCTCGTCCTTAATTTTGGCATCAAATTCGGTCTCTGTCTCACCCTCGCCTTCAGGTTTGGCCTCTGCCTTACCCTTGTCTTTAGTTTTGGCCTTATCATTACTTTCACTTCCAGGTTTAGCCTTAGCATCGGCCTGTCCGTCAGATTTAGCTTCAGTCTCACTTTGAATTACAGTTTGGACAACTCCCATATCCTTGTCTTTTATTTTGGTCTTACTCTTACTATCACCTTCAAGTTTGGTTTCTGTTTCACCCTGACTTTCCATTTTGTTATCATCCTTACCCTTGTCTTTAGTTTTCTCCTTACCATTACCCTCACTTTTAGGCTCGGCCTCAATCTGGCCTCCAGTTTTGTCCTTAATCTCACCCTCTTCTTCAGGTCCGGCCCCGGTCTCCCCCTCACCTTCAGTTATTGCAACTGTCACACCCTTGCCTTTAATTTTTGCCCCAGCCTCATCCTCGTCTTCATATTTGGCCTCAGCCATACCCTTGCCTTTAGACTGACTCCCACCTTTAGTTTCGGCATCAGCCTTGCCTTCGCTTTTAATTACATCCGCTGGTAGGACAGCATCCCCAAAGTTAGCCTTTAAAATCCTAAGTTCTGGCATAAAAGGCTTTTCCAGAGTGTGCGGAAAATCGTGATACATGACGTCACGAGAGTCGTCTATTCCGCACGTCAAGAATTTTTGATAATAACTTAAGTCTACAAAGCCAACGCCACATGGTCGGTCCACTAAACGCGAAATCATCATCCCTCGAGCAAACCCGGAGCACTCCAGAATGGATCCGACGTCGTCCTAGAAAACAAAAGCATGTATAAAAATAAAAATGAACTAGAGAATTTAATCGGCAGACCTAAAAACTCCAATATTTATTATCAACTGAGAGTGAAACTAAGGGGTATATATAAGTAAAAAGTTTCATTATAGCTACCGTAGAGAATATTAAAATGAAAAAAGATATATGCCTATAAAATTCTTGTGTGACACCCCAAATATGGTATGGTTTTGAATGATAATCCTTGGCCGGAAGGTGTTTCTTAAAAACTTTTTAAATATTTTAACAAAAATCGGAGTCACGGTGACCATCTGAAAAGCACGAAGGGAATGGATACACAGCGTAATATAATGAGTAGATTTATTAATTTCAACTGTAAATCGATCAAGAAATCGATTGATTGTGTGCGGAAGTAGTGCAAGATGACGGACATCGGACCACGGTATCTGTGGGTGTATTCAAAGGTCGTCCTTACGATGGAGTTACAATATTATGGTGTCAGGACATATTGAAGGATGTTTAAGTGTGCTTGTTGTGCAGTGTAAAAATTCTCGTATCCGACCCATTCTTATGTTAAGTATAAACCTAATAAAAGAATGGGTCGTATACGAGGATTTTTACACATTCCAATCAACTCAATGGATAACTTACCTATGTTTACGGAAAGCTTCAGTGAGGCATATGCTATTATTAACAATTGTTTGGTGGAAGCAGTCTATATGTTAGGAGACATCAACGCGCACCCAGGTGAGTTCTTTGGTGATAAATTATTTAATTTATGTCCATACAATCAATGTGTATGCGCTGATTTAGAAATAATAAGTTCAAACAATTATATGTTTATTAGTGACGTACATGGATACACCAGATGGTTTGATTATTGTGTTGTAAGTCATTCCGCCAAGCAAACAATAATAAATATATCTATAAAATACAATGCATATTGGTCAGATCATCTACCACTTTTTATTGAGTGCGAATTAATACAATTGTACGCCTAATAATGTGTTCTGGGGTCAAAGAACTAAAGAACTGATAAACAAATATACAATAATAAGCTAAAATTAATAGACTTTCCTGATGAGTTTGTATGTAAAAGTATTGAACATAGATTAAGTTTAGACATTTTTTTTATAATAAAATAATAAGAAGTTTGATGGAATCAGCTTGATTAACAGCATTGAACGAATTCTGAGAAGCACTGACAACATCAACATACCGTTATTGAAAAAGAAAAGAAAGAAGGGTTTATTTGTTGCACCGTTGAAAGTACACAGCCATAAATCATAACAATATAAAAAAAATAACATAGAGTAATAAAAATAGAATGATACGTTGAAATAAAATATTATAGTTAAATGAATAAAGAAATAGAAAAAAAATAAAAACAGTAATAACGCTGTGCCTCGCGGATACAAAAAATGGGTGTCCAGTTCAGCATTTTCCTGACAGGCTGGCACTGGTTTTCTACTGGAACCCAAATTGAATGTGTGTATGTATGGGTGAGTGGGAGTGTAAGAGAGTGTATTCGTTTGTGTGCTTGTTTCAAAACGATTTATCGGCGGCTTATCATTGCGTCGCACTTCCTCGGTCGTTAGGGTACAAGCCCTGTGTTGCGGGGGACTTTTACAAACATACAAATCACGGACACAAAGTACACCCAGACTCGGAACAACAATTTATGGATCACACAAAGTGGTGTCCCGTGTGGAAATCGAACCCACGACCTCCTGCGTAGCAGTCAGACACACTCCCATTGCGCCACAGAGGCAAGTCAATTGGCCGATGGCCGAGGGCCATACGTCACTCACGCCAACGTTGTCGTCGTCGTCAAAACAAACAAGTTGCGGAGCCATCAAATATTAGTGCCGTTTATTTTAGTAGTGTGTAGATGAATAAAAACAACTCGTAGTATATACTATGATCGGAAACCGAGCGGTGAATAACCTAAACATTGCTGATAAGTATGACTCTAAATACATGTATATGTTCATATATCTATTGCCCCGTAACGCGCCTGCGTTACTGGGCATTGGATAAAATTAAGATAATATAGCAATAAATTACGCTATAAATTATAAATTAAGATTTTGCATGGACACTTTGTCTGAAACAAAAAGTTTATTTTCAGTTTGTCCAACATAATTATGTTCAATCAATTTCAAGTCAGGCCTGAGAGTTGGCCAGTCTAGTGTGGGAATATCGACTTCTTCCGGTAATCTCTAGTCACTGCAGGTGGGTAAGACATAGCCACATTTGCGCCTTCTTTGATGGTTTACATGGCATTAAGGTCTGCAAGAGGGATACGAGCCGATAAAGCGGAGTTCTGTTCTCGGACGAAACCAGGATGTTCCTGCCTGCATGGTAGCCACCGTCGACAAAGAAGCTATAGGAAACCGGAAAGCGATTCACACAATGTTGTCTTGCGATGATATCTCTTGATCACCTTTATGTACCACTCTGACTACCACGGTATTCTGATGATTCTTATCCGCAGTGGAGATCAGATGTACATCTTAATGTCATAATAAGCCATAATTGTTATTTTTTTTAAACACGAGTCCCGCAGTAGAGGTACAATTCCTGTGTCGCGGGAGACTTTACAAACATTTAAGTCACGGACACGGTTATTTAGTTTGAATTTTAAATGCTCGAATAACGGTCAATAAATCTATATTAATATCATAAATCTGAAGAGTTTGTTTGTTTGAATGCGATAATCTCAGAAACTACAGCTCCGAATTAAAAAATCTTTTACTGTTAGATAGCCCATTTATCGAGGAAGGCTATAGGTTATATAGCGGAGCAGCAATTAAAAATGTTGCGCGTGTCAGCTAGTTATAAATAATCCAAATCTCTCCAAAAATAAAATGTTAATCTATCTTGCTCTTTACAATCTCTCCTATCGAATTCTCTATCTCAATTTTTTACATCGGTATATCTCACTTACACTACGGCGAAACCAATATAAAAGGACTTATAGAAATTATGCTAGTAAACTTTTTTTACATGTAATCCTTCTGCAAAAAAAGAATTAAAAACATATTTTATTGTAAAATATGCACCAAGTGATGTACCATTATAAACTCTTGGTTAAATGGACCATTTTATTTATTTACTTGCCTAGGGTACCCTAGGCAAGTAAATAAATAAAATGGTCCATTTGCACATTTTTTTCATAGGAAATAACGTTTAAAAATTAGCTCATAATACTCTTTTTTTTACCATGACTCTTTTTTTTTTGTTTAAATTTACACTAACAACTTTTTACTTTGTGACTGCAATTTACAGTATGGTATAGGGATTATTTTAAATATAACACCATGGCTAAATCTGGAACTCTGGGTCATCACGGCACCTAAACCAAAAATGTCCACCAAAGCTGTCGATTTTCATAGTTTTCAAAAATATTGTTGTAATGACTGAACCAAGTTACATGCATTTTTTTTATAATTCTGTCAAAACAGGTACAGCCTAGCCCATCGCCCGGTAGCCGCTTGATGTTGGGTTGCCGGACATACTGTATGGTGCCTAGGAAAACTCGCAGAACGCTATTGGTGTTTTCTGCGATCTCTCAAAATCATTTGATTGTGTGGTGCATAGTATTCTGCTAAAACTAAGGCATTGTGGCATAACAGGTACAGTGCTTAATGTTGTTGCTTTTTATCTTAGTGAGAGAATACAGTATGTTGACATTAATGGAATAAGGTCTTCCGGTTAAACAATGAGTATGGGCGTGCCACAAGTATCATTCTGGGTCCTTTTCTATTTTTGGTGTAAATAAACGATCTTGCATTTTTTACTTATTACTTGTGCGGTATTGTTCTATTTGCTGATGACACTTATTTTATGTTTAAAACCAATTGTGCAGCCGATTACTCTGATGAAATAAATAAGCCCCTCGCATTAATTATTGACTGGTTTACATCAAATAGCTTGCTCTTAAATTCTAAAAAAACCAAATTTGTTAAGTTTAGTTTTCCAAATGTAAGAAATATTAGTACGAATCTTGTTATCAACAATGAAGTTATTCATTTTGTTGATTCAATGTGAATGTCTTTAGATAGTAAGTTACAGTAGGGCGCCCAAATATAATGTGTCGCCGGGAAACTCAGTTCTGCAACGTATTCTGTCAGCAAAGACAGACAGCTTACGGATGTGGAAACAGCAAGGCTAGTTTATTCGGTTATTTCCACAGCATCATGTCGCATTGTATCGGGTCATGGCATACTGCTTTGGCGCAAGGCGGCTGATATTCAAACAATTATCGTTCTTCAAAATAGTGCACTGCGTGCGATTTACAAACTAGGTGCACAAGTTTTACTTAGACAAAAGTATAAAGAGATTGGCAGTATGACAGTTGCATCTCAGTTTATATTTGCAAACATTATGTTTGTTACACAAAAAATGCATTTATATCACAAAAGTAGTACGTTCACTCGGTAAATACGTATAAACGAAAGATCCATATCTCATTTCTGTGAGAGTATTTAACAAGATTTATAGTCTATCTGTAAATAAGTTCTTAAATGTAGAAAAAAAATATCTGAGCATAAGTTATTAAACTGTTGATGAATATTAAAATGTTAAAGAAAAATGGATCTAGTTACAGCATGATTTGACTTTTCTTAGTAAAGATTCGGCATGACAAATAAAAGCTGTTTTTTTTTGTCTCAAAGAATTAACATTTTATATTTAATCCTTCATTACTAGTACTTTGGCCAATATAGCACATATAGTTTTTACCTTTGTTGTACCCACTAATGCTGATTTTATTTTATCTCATGTTCCGATTTTCCGAATTTTCATTAATCCTTTAACATGGTGTAACGTATATTAGTGGCAGCACCTTGCCACAATAAACTAAATAAACAAGTTTATAAACATTCAAACATTGTAAAATTGACAATTTAAAGAGAGTGAAAGTTTGCGAACTTAGAATTACATGTACATGTAGAATCCAAGTATCACAAGTTTTATTTTGCATTCTAAGTGATTTATGAAATATGAATTACAGTTATGCCAATTAGGTGCTGCAACCATTACACCAATAAACTCACACAAGCAGTAACCATAGTACGTAAAGAACGTGTAATCAAATTTTTAATGAATTAATAATGCCTCCTACGGTGTGGATGGGAGCATCAACTTATAAACATTACAACAGAAGTAAATAACCTTTCGCTATGATATTGAAAGAGGTTGAAAGCTAACAGAATTACCTCTCAAATACTGCAATCCATTGTTCATTGCATAGAAATTGTAATAAAATATGATTCCAGTTTATCGCAACGCGCAAGTGAGTGTATGTACAATCAGGGACATCTGTGAGGTATCAGTTTGACGAAATATTCCTGTGCGCTTGCGATCGTAAGCGCCGTGAAAAGCTCTACCCCCTTGACCCACCCTCTTACGCAGGGAACCAATTAGAGAGCGATGTCATTTGTTTGAATTTTTTTTTTAAACAAATCTCTGATTAGTGGCAATTCGAAACTTACTTGTTGTTGACGTACAGCTTTTAAGTTTGATAGTGATCGTTTTTTTACTTTGACCGCCCGTTCGTATCCTGGACTGATTGATTGCTTTTGTGACAGCTTTGGCGTGTAAAAGGACTTGAACTGGTTGCCTGATTGTGAACATTTGCGCGAACTCGGACTTATGGAAGCATGGCTTCATCCCGTTATTTTAACATTGAAGACAGAATCGTGGTATTCTGCGAGAAAGGAGTAAACATCAGCCAAATTGCTGACCAGCTGGGAATTAGGGTAAGTTTTTAAGTGCATCCTAAATTTTTTTTTAAAACTGTATTAGTTTACTTGAAAAATTATAAATAATAAATTAAATATTAGATAAAGACTGATAGAAAGAAAACTATTATTAATTAAAATCACAATATATTTGATTGTTATTACGTAAATGAGTAACTTTAAGGATAAAACGGTATACCTTATCTTTAAGATAAATTAGTACTGCGATACGTATTTTGCAGTAGTAGATCTATACATATAATAAAATTGTAAATTTCACGTGTATGTACATGGCCGAACATATTGAAAAATAATATTGGGAAATGTTCGAAAAGAGTATTTAAACACATTCCTACATTTTTAGAAATGTCTGTCTGTCTGTCTGTCTGTTTGTTTGAACACGCATCACGCAAAAACTACCAGTCAGATTCGGTAGAAATTTTGTATGTGTATTTTAATAAGTCTGGATTAACATATAGGCTATAATTTATCAAGCTATTTCCCATAGGAGCTAAGCAATAACGGATAATGTATGTACCTAGCTATTTATCGTTATAAAACACTTTACACATATTTATAGTTACACAACTACTTGACGGATCTTCATGAAAATTCATTACTTACACTCATTACCATTATCATTACGTCATATCATTACGCTATCGTCTATAGCGGCGATATCCGATATATACGATATATTGATATATCCGATATATCGTATATATCGGAGCGAGCAGCAACGTATGTTTGGTCGAACCATTATGGTTTCTCACAATTTTTTCCACAATAAGACATTATTTACAATTGTAACTGTAGTATTTAAAAGGTATTCTCTTACTGAACTGCAGAGCGGGCCGTCCCACTGTCCCTGGGCGAAGGGGTTGGTGGGCAAATCAAAGTTTGGGCAAGCCATTTTCCAAGCGTTCAAGGCCTCAGACTTGCACCGGACTTCAGAACTAACCAGTGTAGGTTCTAAAATTTTCCTGGTTAACTCCTCAGTGCTGTGAAGTGAGGACAAGAACGCCGGTAAACTAACGTCAGAAATTTTGCGAACGCCGAGGCCACCAAAGCGAACGGGTAACGACGCTTGAAGCCACGCTCGGTCGTTCAAAGCCACATTCAAAATTTTACACAGGGTTTTATGAATAATTTTGTCTAGTTTACCCAAAAGCTCAGGATGTTTCCAAAATTGAGTAGATCTGAGTACGTATGTGAATTTAGGAACAAAAAGACAATATAGAACGATTGTAAAAGCCGAATGCATATTAATTTGAAGAAGTTGGTCCGAGACTGTACAAAAATTTTGTATTTTTTCCTCTACGAACGAATCATAGGACTCCTCTAAAATTGGGGCCCCTAGGAGTTGAAGAGATTGATTATCTACAATTTTAAGATTTGGAGCCAAACAATTAAATTTAGAAATAACCAAATCTTTATCTATTTTATATAATGTATACTAATGTATACTTATTAAACAAGTTTTTACTTTCGAATTTAACAGGTTTACTTCGTTTAGCAAATTTTCATATTAGTCAATCACTTTCAATTTAACAACACCTTTATCATTGTTTTGCATGAATCGTAATTATGTTATGAATGTAGAAATGAAAAACAATATTATATTACAAATAAACTACGTGATATTTTCTAGAATTTATGTATGTTAGTTGCTTAAAAAAAAATGAAAGATTAAGTCTGTGTTATATCAAAATAAAACACGTCAAATCTGTGATTCGATTTCTTCTGAGTGCCAAAATTGCTTACCTACAAAAGTTGATAAACGTTCGCGATTTGTACACATTATGAAAATATATATATATTACGGGTAACGGTGCCTAATCGCGTTAATAATTAAAGGTTAAATACCTTGCTTACCTACGTTTAATATGCATGATAGTTTAAGTATAATTTAATATAAAATCATCAACTATTTAAATAAACTTATCCAGTTTTGAAAATAGATGGCGTTTAAATAGGTACAAATTAAAACGAATCAGGAAAATTGATTAAAAAAAAACTGAAATTCTTAAGTAGAGGGATATGAATATATGATGATCTTAATTTGCGACAGGTTGACACACCTATTTTTTAATTCACCAATGTAGACATTATAAAATAATATTTAAATCTGCTAAAGTGAGTGAAAAAAAAAATTGAAATAAGTTTAGTATTTAAACACAAAAAAGATATCTGAGTATATCTTTTAGAAACATTTGAATGTTGTATGTTTGTTTGAACACACATTACAGTACCGCGGGAATGCTGATGTTTTAAAATCAGGATATTTTTTAAAAACATAACTCACACTAGCTCTATCTCGCGGGGGACTTTACAAACCCGGACACAAAGTGGGTGTACTTTAGACTCGGAAAAGATCGCTCGGGCAAGACTCGAACCCGCGACCATGGGGAATCTGTGAGAGATTTTTTCCATCATACCTCCGATTAAAACGTCCGATTTAAAAGTGTCGGAGCCGAAGTTGGAGTCGGAGCCCAAGTACTTGCGTGACGGGGGAGGGGGTTTTTCAATATTAATAATATTTAATGTGATGCAAATCAACCGTCTGGCGCCATAAACTTTGTCGCCCTTCATTATGCTGCACTAGGCATTTGTTTGGATTGCCCTGCCATAGGTCGGGCCTTGATTAAAGCTAGGCCGTAATATCCATAGATGCCACAGAGCATTGTGAAGCATGTTTCTAATATGTTTTACACAGAATTTAAATTGTAACATAAACTATCTTAATATAAACCCAACTTCCACGCGAAAGAAGTCGCGGGCACAGCTAGTACATAATAAAAAAAGTATTATTTCAATATACCTACTATTTAATACGCATAGTGTATATGTCCAATATAATCAAAAAATAACATTAGTAGCCTGTATCGAGGCTTTCATATTTTTCTTTTTAATTATATATTTAAAACTAGCTGTGCCCGCGACTTCGTTCGCGTGAAAGTCGGGTTTAAATTAAGGAAGTTTATGTTACGAAATAACTTCTGTGTAAATATGTTGGAAACAGTCCTGTCGGGTGAGCCGCGATATGATTCAGCAGCGGAGAATCATCATATAGTCATCTATTGATAGCTTTAACACCCAAAAGCTTTGTGAAAATAAATAAGTACCAAATGCAGACTCTTTAGGTATTCGTTTACTGTGTTTTTCTGTCATTAATGTGTGTTATTTGTGTCTCTTTTCTTTTTGTCTATTGTTATTTTTATTATTTTACTGTTTTATTTATTGCTTTTTTATCTTCTTCATGACTTTTCCTGTTAAATTATAATAATGTCTATACATGTGTCTTCTGTGTACTAAATAAAAATAATTCTATTGTATTATTTTATATAGTTAAATTGGTGTGCGGCTTAAGAAGTGGGTTTTCTGTTGTTTTTGTTTCATTCTTTCAACGTTATACCTACTTAATACCTAATAATTTTCAATAGAATTTGTACAAAAGTTTTCGTACTTCCCATTTGATTGAGATGTTTATCGTAAACTTGTAAAGCCTAAGTACTTTACTGTGTGTGTAGTATTTATACTACTACCGTGAATTTTTTTACCCAACATCAACCATTTAGTTGGCCGGGGAACACTTGACTCTAACAAAAATGTTCACTATAAAGCCTAATATTACACAAAGGAATCCTTTAAGCTAAAAATAGTCTTCACAAACCCTAAACGCTTTTTAAAAGACCTATCTAATGATACCCCACACGATGGGGTAGGTGAGAAAAAAATCACATCCTCACTTTACATATAAGAGAGTACCTCTGTTATATGTTATGATGCAAGTAAGAAAAAAAGACATGGACTTCCCCTCCCACAGACTCCGCGTTGACAGACAATGACCCCCCACCCTCCTCCTCCCGTCACCCGAACTACTCACACTTGGCCGATGAGTCATTCATTATCGTTGAATTGATGAACACTTGATATCCAACCATAACCCCAAAACATGATCCTCGATGCACCTGTGTGATGCGTGGTCAAACAAACTGACAGACAGACAAACATTTCTAAAAATGATAGCAATATGTTTATTTTTAATACTATTTTAAAACTTCTTTTACTAAGTATAGAACATTATTGAATACAACCCCTATCTACTTTCAAAACCAGGCATATTTCACTTGATTTTTAATATAAAAAAATATTAACCAAAGCAAATAAGTTACCTATGGTCGAAAAAATAACTATAACATTGAGAAAAATATTAAAAAAGGACAAAAAAAAATTATCAGACATTAGGTTAGAGCCTGACACTTCGTCGTCTAAGACCGCTAGCATAGCTTCGAGGCTACACTGTTCGCTACATACCACGTCAAAATAACTGTTCTTATGAAACTTAAAAATGTTGTGTATAGCTCCTTATAGTTTTAGCGTGAAGTTATGTATTTCATGGGTTACAATTAAAGATAGGTAATGTCTAATTGTGGAAAAATTGTGATAAACCATTATGGTGCGACAAAAAATACGTTGCTACTCGTTCCCCATAGACGATAGCGTAATGATTCATAGTGTAAATAATGTCCTAGGTATAATATTTTCTATAAAACTGTAAATTTTCATAAAGATCCGTCAAGTAGTTACTGTTTTATAACAAAAAATAGCTACAGACATTATCCCTTACTGCTCAGCTCCTATGGGACAAAGCGTGATAATTTATAGCCTTAATGTTAATCCGCATCTATTAGATTGCACGTGCAACAAATTTCAACCGAATCTGTCTGGTAGTTTTTGCGTGATGCGTGTTCCAACAAACAGGCAGACATTTTCTAAAAATGCAGCAAAGTGTTTAAATACTCTTTTCGAACATTTCCTAATTTTTTTTTTTCACCAAGTTCGGCCATGTACAGACACGTGAAATTTACAATTTTATTTTATGTATAGATATAGATAGATAGCATGATTCAGTATTCACGCGCGATGGCTTATTATTAGCGTATTTCATGTATAACTTTGGTGTTTCTATACCGATTTCTATGATTATTTTTTATGGAATAGTTAATTATGTTAACTTTTTTAATAAGGGGTGACTGAGAGTGTTATAAACGTAATAGTAGATAAATATAATCAGAACTGCTAAGCTATCAGTTACATGTGATATTGTGAGTCAACCATAAAAGATAGACATATGCTGTCGTGGGATATTTTTTATATAATTTTAAGGAGAACATTTCCATGATACATGATTTCTGTGTAGCTTTAACCATTAAGGTTGCACACGCGACGGAAGCTTAAAAAATGGAGTAACTTTTCCCGTTTTCCCAACATTTCCCTTCACTGCTCTGCTCCTATTAATTGTAGCGTGGTGAAAAGTATACTATAACCAACTCAGGAGTATGAAAAATAATTGTACCAAGTTTCGTTAAAATCCGTCGAGTAGTTTTTGTTTCTATAACGGTTATACAGACAGACAGACAGACAGACAAAAAAATACTGATTGCATTTTTGGCATCAGTATCGATCCCTAATCACCCCCTGATAGTTATTTTGGAAATATATTTCATGTACAGAATTGACCTCTCTACAGATTTATTATAAGTATAGATAGATAAAGGACTAGGGTTTTAACACCATAACTTAAATCTATATGCAGATTATTTTACTAAATACAGAAGACAAAAGATCCCGTCTGCTATCCTGTTTTTTAATGAATAATGGGCCTTAAATTCAACAGAGTAAGGTTAGAAATTATTAAACTAAGTCATCTTTCAAAAATATTGTACGGAGTGACGTGCATCTTCCTCGAAATTATGAGCGATTATAGTGAGCTATTGGCGAAAGAAGCAGGTTCGGCGAACGAAGCGGTCTCGTCCCTCAGGTTAGGCGGGGGCCTAACCTGCGAGACGAGAAATGTTTGTTAAGTGATTTTCGTCTTTATGATGGTCTGAGACTCGTGCCCCCGATTGTACATATTGATGTCAACACAGATTTCTTAGAAATAAAACAATAATTCATGCCCTTAAAGGTCTTAATTTTATTGTTTATGGGAGAAATACGAGTACATTCGTAAACATTGGCTTGCTGTTGAAGGGTATTTACTTCGCCAGTGGGAATAAAATTTGGTGAGTATATAGAGGTAGCTCAAAAGGCTGTATTTCATCGCGATAGTCAACACACGCACACAGGAGAAGCGACGGGGTATAGTTAGTTTATTATTAAGAGGTAATGTTTGTAAAGCGTAGTTTCTAAAATTATTTGGCAATTTCGATAAAACGGAGTGCTAATATAACATAGGCATGGTAATTTTTTTTGCAGCAATAATCAATATCCACGCATAATAATAGAATTGAATTGGAGTCCAAGTGAATTAATAGCCTGTAAAAAAAAAAAAAGTACTTACAGGACACAATGCACCATATGTTTCCGACTGAAATAATATTAATAGGTTTAATAAAAAGAAGGACATTATTAAATACCTAGTTAGTGCTTACTCGTTGTTAATAATATTTAATGAGCTTGTTTCTTAGTAGTGTCATATTTGTATGTACTCGTATAATAAATACTGATAGTGAGTTAGCTCCTTCGATGCAGCGCAAAATGCCACCCGACGACGAGTACTTACAAAATTGATATATACAGGGGTGGATTTCACGTAGATCTTTTTAAGTCTAGTTTGCTAAAGAAAAAACAAAACGTCAAACCTCTAATACAAGTCTTTAACATTTAAAAAAACACGACAACGCACCGAGCTACTCGCGATCACTGTTCGACGAGAGTACATTTCAATTTCAACCAATAGTACCTATCTCTCGTACCAGGATCCTTATTCATTGTCTTTTTTTTTATGACAAGCCCGCACGAACTGGCGCATGCGCAGTGTGCTCAAGGATGACCACAGCTCATGCACCTTGATGCATTTCTAAGCGCAGCTCTCTATTTACCATTATAACATGATATTATGTGATTATGTCAGTATGCGCGGGCTCGCCGCGAAAACGAAAAAAAAAGATAGTGAATAGGGACCCTAAAGGCTTGTAATCGGGCTTCGTAACTCTCTGTTTAACCTATAAGAAACAACAAAAACCTATACTTATATAAGTTTATATAACAATTCTTCCTTGAAAAAATCCGTAGTTGCTAATCAAATTCTCGAGATTGCTTAAAAAAATGTGAAATTACATAAGTGCTTGCGAGAAGTAGATAATAAATACGTCACGTACACGCACCTAAGTTTACTTCATCAATGTTTCCAAATTTAAATTTATTTCCGCATATTAGGAAAAGTTTAGAGAAATTAACCGCCAAAGTCATGGTAAAAAGATACTGTGAAATCTGTAAATGCAAAAATTAAGAATTTAGTAGAAAATAGTTGATATTTTACTGGTTCAATCATCATCAAACAGTTTCGAAAATAGACATGATTTGGATATTTTTTTCGTCCTAAATGGGTAATCGCAAAAAATGCGCCTGAAAACCCATAAATTAGTTTGCATTTTTTACATATGAGCGCGCTATTCGTTGTTTTGTTTAAATAAATTTCATGTTCTATGATTTCAAAGTAGTTCAGCAAAAGCATTTGGTGATATACTAAAATGGAAGTGATCAGGCGCGGATCTAAAGGGAGGAAGCAACAGGGGCAATTGAGCAACATTAAAATCTTTGAACTTTACACAGATTCTTAGATCTAATCTACGTACTACGAAATTAGAAAGAAAAGAAAGAAAGAAAAAAGAAAAGTACATTCATTTCGGACTGGGCCAACAGATGCAACAACATGTGTACAATAAGTAATATACATAAACAAAAAAAATAAAAAACACACATAACAAATTATAATAGAAATAGTAGGCACCGTATGCTGCTCCGCAAGCCCGTGCCAAAAAGGTCACTACCTCAGCATAAGCTAGGCTTGACACCTGGCGCTGATTTTCAGTTGGCAACCTTGGCTGAGTAACGCACGGATGGATGCACGTAATTAGCAAAATGTATAATGTAAATTAACAATTTGACATAACGGCAAATATAATTTAAAATATGTTTAAACTAAAGTTTATATAGTAAATAAAATAAATAAAATAAGTAGTAGTAAATAAATAACACATGCATATAGAGAACATGCTTGAAATTTGCATTTTATTCTAAAGTTTAATGTACGTGGTCCCCTTTACTTTCAATGAACGTCGAACCGATTTGTGGATTCATAAATATTTGCTTCATAAAAACAATATAAATATTGTTAAGATCAGTACTTGGTTAATATCAATATGAACTGCTGACTTCTCGCTGTCGGTGACTATTAACTCAAGAAATTTTCGTGTGCAAATAAGATGGATACTTATTTTTTAACACTCCGAATAAGAGACAAGCGAGCTGGAGCTTTTGCCGGGACTTCATTTTTAAGATTTTGTACTTATTAAGATATGGAGTCACGTGGAGACCTAGGTGGAATGTGAAAACAAAAACGCGCGCAGGCGTTTTGAACAGAAAAGCTTATGAAACTGTAATGAACTCAGCACTCATCATAGAAGTAAAGTTATGAATCTTAATTATTTATAATTATTTCTTGTAGGATCGTAAAACGCAGCAGCAAGACCATTTATTGTTTTAAAACCATCGGTATAAAGAACACAGTACACGTTATACTTTTGGTGTAACTTTTGAATTACTTCCTGCCTTAAAACATAGTCGTTTAGTAGATTATACGTTTACACTGTATAATCTACTAAAAATTACATTTTTCAAATTGATGTTAGACATCCAGGTATCTAATGAGTACGCAGAAGAGATAACGTCCATAAAGTGGCTTTTTTA
Organism: Herminia tarsipennalis; assembly: GCA_945859575.2. Lineage (NCBI taxonomy): Eukaryota > Metazoa > Arthropoda > Insecta > Lepidoptera > Erebidae > Herminia > Herminia tarsipennalis. The sequence goes on along the minus strand of OX243846.2, from coordinate 12,931,421 downwards.
TGTTGACCCACAAACGATTGACAGTCAGATTATTAGGCTTCGTCAACAGTTGAACATTGATGTTGTTGGAATATGAATTGGTTTTTAAACTAAATTTGTATAACAAGAAAAGTCTTCTAGTCATCAAAGGAGCAACACCGACTTCGCTCCCCATGGCATGGATGGGAGTCGATTTAATAATTCGGAGAGCTTGATTTAGTAATATATAAAGCTTTAGTGTATGACAGTTAGCCGCATTGTCATATAGATAGTTACAATAATCTAACCGACTTCCAAGACTTGACTTGACGGCCTTGCAAGCATCAAGTGAAAAACTTTATACAAGAGACTAACGCTATGGGTCGGAGCTTAGAATTCAGATTACTATTATGTTTAGGAATTGGGACATTTTGTATTTTTCTCCATTGAATCCAACGCTTTATTTGGTTCTGGATATGTGCATATCCAGAACCAAATATAGCGTTGTATAGTTGAAGGAGAACCTGTTTACCAATATTTGGCAAATTTAAAATCATGGAGTAGTATAATATACCATCTTGTCCTGGTAAAGTGTCCTTCCAATTCCAAGTCAGATAGTAATTCGGGCCAATGAAGATAGTAGTTCCTGTTTAGCGAGGTCAGAAGTGCAGTTGGATTGAAACCCTTCATCCATCTCATTTTGCACCACATAACTGATAGAGTGGTAGATTCATCAATGTTATCACAGAAGTTGTGAAAGCTTTGAAATTTAGCACGCCTTGAGTCTCTGAAATTTTAAGATTTAATAAAAGACAGATTTTGTGGGGTGGGGTTTCGTCTTAATTGGTTTAGTGCGAGACGAACGTTGGGCTACTACTCTTGACAGTTCTTGGTTCCAATATACTTTAGGAACAAATTTGCGGTTAGGATTAGTGCTAATTTTCTTATAAGGAATAGTTTTATCTGCAGCTTTATTAATCTTGTTCATGAAAGAGTCATACATATCCTGAACGTTACCCGAATATATGTCATTATTGTGTAGAAGTAAATTTTCAACCACATTTGAATATTTTGACCAATTAGCTAATTTTAAATTTCTTTTAGCATAATATTGTAAAGTATTTGATGCGCTGCCTAAAAATTAAATGGTCACTGCCTAAACTTTCATTGGAAACATTCTATTCTGTATTATTATTATTAATAATAATAATAATTTTTATTTACAAGTGATGACAACATGATTCAATGTGTTAGTAACAATATTTCTTATTCCTATGTTAATGTTCCTATTCTAAGCCCTTAACCTAATAACAACTATTTATTATTTATATTTGTGCATTCTGAACGCGTTATTATATTAAACGCGAAGGCCACCGTACGATTTTTGCGAATAATCTGCCCACAGACTGCACGTGTAGAAAGAAGTGCAGTATGCACGAAATAAGGTTATTTTTACACCTAGTGAGTAGCGTGCAAATCTGCGAGCTATCATATTCGCTCTAACTGACAGTGCCCTCCGCTCTCTCTCTCAATGTCTTCATCGTCCTTCATGTCAGCGGCTAAGATATGTGCAAGGTACTTATATTTATATACTCTAGTGAGGGGTGTTTCATTTAACCTAACTGGAGGTATGGTTTCAGGATACCTCCCTCCGCCGACACCAAAGACCATGATGTAACTTTTGCTGGCGTTGTACACTAAACCATGAAGCTTAGCATAGTCTTCACAGATAGCCACCAGCTTCCGAAGACCACAAACCGAGACGCTCATTATTGCCATATCATCGGCGTAACTGATGTTGTTAACACATACACCGTCAACATAACAACCATCTCTCTCTCTACTGAGCGTCTCGATCAGTTCGTTGACGTATAAATTAAAGAGTGTAGGTGAGGTTAGCCCTACCTGCCTCACTCCACACTCCAACCTATACGGCTCCGAAGAGGCCCCAGCCCATCGAACCTGATTGATCTGACCTCCGTAACAGTATTTCAGAGTGCTTATCAGTTCAGAAAGAACTCGAGCTTTCTCAAGCTTACTCCATAAAATACTATAGGAGACCAGATCAAAGGTTTTGGATAGATCGAGGAAGCAAGCATAAATAGGAGTTTTCCGGTCTGTGTAGTACACCTGACAGCCCACTTAAGAGACAGAATAGCACTTTCCGTGGACAGCCCGTCTCGAAAGCCAAACTGATTGTCTTGCAGTCGCATGTAGTTGTTAAGCTGTTTATTAAGCATGCTGTCAAGCACTTTCGCTATCACGGTAGCCAAGGAAATAGGCCTATAGTTTTTTATATCTGCGCTATCGCCTGTTTTATTTTTAACTATAGGCACTACAATGTTTCTAGGCATTTGACTAGGCAAATACGCAATACTCACACAAAAGTTAAAAAGCATAGCCAACACTCTAGGTAAATGGGGACCCGCATACTTAAGGTGCTCGATACCCAAACCGTCATGACCTGGAGACTTTCCTTTTACCATGGTGTTGATGATACCTTGGACATCCTTGGCTGTAAATCTAGTTTCAAGATCATGACGACTGGCAACATCAGGCATACACAAGCTGGGGTTCAGTTATGATTGTCCTTCAAAATGTTCCATAAAGAGGTTGGCAATGCCTACAGGATCACTCACGCCACTAACCGATACAGGAAAGCCAGGCCTTCTATTCAGCCTGTTTATGTGCTTCCAAAATGACCGAAAATAATTTTTAGAGTGGTGTGAAGCCAATATATCCATTTGTATTTGCTCTTGGTGTGTTTGACACCACTTTAAACGAGATTTAAATATCTTTCTGGATTCACACATGTCATCAAACACTGGCCTTAAGACGGCTTACCACAATCCAGCCATACACAAAACTTCAGCCTGGCCTCCCCCCATGCGTCACCGGCATGCCTGTTCCAAACTGTAACAACCTTCTTTCTCCTACCTCTGCTGCCTACTCGACCAACCAACGCCGATTCCCGTAATACTCGCACAATATTATTGTACATATCGTCTATATCGTTGCGATGACAATATTGTTGACAAGCTTTGTCGCAACAGTTTCTGAACATTTCAGAAAAATTAGTAAGTCTAAGTCTCTCATGACATGCCATGGTGTAAGACTGTATTTGTTCGGAATGTCTTTCCCCCCATACAACATAATAATCTAAATAATTATTATGCTTAATTTGCTTATGACAAATCTTATCAAATAAACAATCGATTTCAAGTGATCCGACCACACTACGTCATAAATAACCCGCGATGCAACTACAGAGTCCAGCCACCTGCGTGAGCCATGTGCCTCACTCACAAATGTATATATGTCTGAGTAAGTACCTAACAACTCCGTATCAACATAGCTCCATTCAAATTCATTACAATAGTCAATTAATAGTAGGGTGAGCATTGTAGTCGCCCAAAAGTACTACTATTGAAGTACTAATGATCTATACTCACCACACTCAAGCAATCCGTTAACAGCAATGTCAAGAGAACAGAAAGAGATATCGGGTGACGTTTCTTGGAGAATGCCGTTTGAAATGAAGTGAAATTTATTGCAGTAATTGTGGTATTACAAAATATGTGGTCTTAAAACACAATTTACCTCATTAGGCATGCAATTTTTTTTAAGATTAATTATATGATTAAAAACAGTAATTAATTCAACATACTTAAAAATAATAATAATAATAATAATAATATCTTCGGACAACTCACACAACGCTATCTGATCCCAAACTAAGCAGAGCTTGTACTATGGAAACCAGACAACTGATAAACATACATAAATATTTCTAAATACATACATATTATAGATAAATAACACCCAGACACAGAATAAACCATCGAGCTCATCACACAAAGTTTTATCCTGGGTGGGGATCGAACCCACGACCTCTTGCGTAGCAGTCGGATGCACTCCCACCGCGCCACAGAGGCAGTAAAAATACTCTGTAAGGTTATAGAAACAACGATCTATCAACACTTTTTAAGCGTTCTCTCAAACCGGGGCATATCTAATTGCTTCATGTCATTTGGTAAGTGGTAGATTTTTATACAAGAAAAGTATTTATTCCTTTAAAAAATTCCGTTCTAGCACGAGGCAATATTAAATTGTTTCTATTTCGTAATCTTTTAGTGTAATCTAAAGTGCTTTTTTTCGGAAAGTATGCACTGTGCTTTTTTACGAAGCTAGCTGCCTGTAGTATGTATATTCCTATTAAAGTGAGATGTTTATGTTCTCTAAATATTGGTCTGCATGATGTCTGACTGTCAATATTATAAATGATTCGAAAACATATTTTTTGTAATATAAATGTGCTGTCAGAATCTACCGCTTTTCCCCAATAAATAATACCATAATTCAACAATGAATAAACTTTAGCATAATATGTCGACTGGTTTTTTAGTTTTATTTTTGTTGTTCTGTCTGTTGGTTTACTAGTTTTCTTTTAATAGTTGGCTCCGCCATTGTTGAGTGAGATGAAGCCATTATCCAAAGAACTGTCTAATAGTTGGCTACCTCGTGACTCAGTTCTGTTTGACCAGTTACTGTTGTGTGCCTTAAAGTCTCCTGCTACTAGGGTTTTTGTAGAGAAATGTGAGAATATACTATGCCAGTCTATTTAAGAAGTGTAAACTGATGAGGGGCAGTATATAGATATATATTATGCAATAGATTACAGTTTAGAACTTTACTACTTAGAATTTCAATACCAGAGTTGCTAACATTTACTAAGGACCTAATGTTTTTAAAGTTTTGTGACATATAATAGCCACCCTCCCATAATTATCTGACCTATCTTGACGATAAATATTGTATCTGGATCAAGCCAGGTTTCACTTAGAATTGCCACATGAATGTTTTCTCTAATAAGTAATACTTCCAAATTGGCTAGCTTTGGTTTAAGGCTTTGTGAATTCCATTTAAGTATGTTTAAATTGAAATCATGACTTCTAGCCATTGTTACAGTTTTTAAATAATAAATTAAAAATTGTCTCACCCATACATATTTCACATAAAATTGCTGTTATTTCTTTAACAATGTACCGTATACCTAAACAAATTTTGTTTTCAAATGATCCCTTTGATAGCGCAATGTCTTTAATTTTACAAAATATGTATTTAACTCTTGCATAATATAACCCTGCGCAGATTCTCGGTTGATCAATTGTTAGCTTTTTTTTTTCGCTCCCTTCTTCTCTAATTTCTTGATTAACATCTGTATTGTGTGTATTGTTTGTATTTTTGTTTATCTTGGCAGGTTGCATGTTACTCTTATTTGTATCAGTATTTTCATCTGTCTGTTTACTTCATCTTCCATCTCATCTGAATCTCCGCCGGCACTATCTAAGAGAATACCTCTGTATGAAACATTGTAAGGCTTTTGTTTTTTTTGTGTTGTTGACGCCGAGTCCAATGGTGCAGTTTATTGCAATGGTGTGATTCGTAAATTTTGGTAGGTTGTTACAATTATAGTAGGCAGGTTTGTAATTCACTTATATTATAATAGGCCTATGTCAACTACTGAAATTCTTTTACAAAATATTGCTTACCCCGAAGCAGGGCCGTTAATTGTTGAGGAGTTCACTATCAGCTCTATTACATTGTGTAATAGTAGTATAATGAGAATAAAGTCCTACTTAATACCATATTAAAGTAACTGAATCGCAAATTGTGAAATATTGAATAGGTCTGCTTGTCATTTGTGGTCCTCATTATCAGTTCCACTTCACCAATTGGTGTTTTTTAAGAGTAAATACACGAATCACTATGAAATATACCTAAATCCCTGTAAGTGTGCCTTTGATATTTTAAGAGTTCCCTCGATTTCTCCAGGATCCCATCATTAAATCGCGATCTGATGACAATGGGACCAACTTGGCAGTTAACCCTTTCAAACACAAAAACAATTTTTCAAATCGGTCCCGCCGTCTTTGCGTAATCGGTGAACAAACATACAAAAAAAATTAAAAAAAAACATACAGACGAATTGAGAACCTCTTCCTTTTTGAAGTCGGTTGAAAATCTGTGTTTTAGGCCATTTAGGTGTGTAAAATGTGGCAATGATCATCTGACCTCTTCGTGTACCAAAACACCAGAAACAGATGCGACATGTGCAAACTGTCAAGAAAGACATCCCGCTAGCTATAAGGGATGTACAAAATACAAAGAATACAAGGAAAGAATATTAAAAACCAAATCGATCGTTACGCAAAAAACTCAGTCTTTAAAAGACATCCAAACATCAGAAGAAACAATTAAATCAAATCCAAGGGAGATCAACCTCAAAGAAAAGGGAAGCTATGCAAATGCAACAAAAGATCGACCACCATTTCAAAATTTACCCGATCCGGAAAACCTTCCAGACAGACTTGAACTAATGTTTGCTAAATTTCAACAAATCATGATAAGCATGATGGACAAAATGATGGACCGTATGATCCAGCTTGTCACAAGCCTAGTAACCAAATGATTAATTCCCTCTGAATTGTCATTTGGAACGCCAACGGCTTGACGGAACGTCGTCAAGAGTTGCTAACATTTCTCCAAACAGAAAAAAATGACATAGCAGGAATTTCTGAAACAAGATTCACTGAAAAATCTCAGTTCAATTTACAAAATTTAATCAGTATTCACAACAAACCACCCATCTGGATAGTCATGGTGGAACTGCAGTAATTATAAAAAATAACATCAAACATTACGAAATAGAAAAATACCAATCGGATAAAATACAAGCCACGTCAATAAAAGTAGTCGTCAACGAAAAAGTCGAGACAAACTTTTCTTCTGTGTACTGTCCGCCCAGACACAGGTTGACTACAGATGACTACAATAAGTACTTCTCTTTCTTTGGGACCAGATTCATTTGCAGTGGGGATTGGAACGCAAAACACACTTTTTGGGGCTCTCGACTTATCAGGAAGTGGAAGGCAAGTACATGACACAATCCAGAATTTAAGACTCGAGTGCATGACCTCACGTGAACCAACATACTGGCCAAATGATTGAAATAAAATTCCTGATCTGCTCAACTTCTATATTACCAAAAATATAAGTCGAAACCAAATGACAATTGAAACCTGCACGGATCTGTCATCTGACCATACCCCAATTATATTGAACTCAAGCACAACAGTGGTCTTAGTGCAACCGGTAGGAAGACTATACAATAAAAAGACTAACTGGAAAATGTATCAGGAAGAAATCACAATGAGGATCAAGCTCTTAAGCAAATTAAAAACAGTTGAAGACATAGAAGAGATTTTCAATAATCTCTTCAATAAACTTAAATAAAGTCATTCATGAAGCAGCTACTATCTCCACAAAAGTGCGAAAAAAGGTACCTCAAACAATGAATATCCAAAAGCCATCAGAGATGAAATACTGGAACGTCGTAATTTAAGAAAAATATGGCACAGAACTAGATATCCGGTAGACAAAACAGCGTTCAACAAATTTTCCAACGAACTAAAAGATCTTATCAAAATTTTAACCAATAATAACCCCCAAGCTTTCCTGTCTAACTTAACTTCAAGCTCAGACATTAACTGTTCACTGTGGAAGGCAACTCAAAAATTAAAACGTCCCAGTAGTTAAATACCCCCCATCAAAAGACAAATGGGAACCGGGCAAGATCAAACTTGGAGAAGGCTACTATATTTGCTAAACACTTAATTCGCGTATTTTAACCATTTCCTAAATTAAGGCCTGAGCACAACGCTGAAATAAAAAGCTATCTGGAAAGTGCAGAGCAAAATGTGTCTTCCATTGAAACACACGAGTGCTACTGAAGTAGCACGTGAAATAAACCATCTCAAGGATGGAAAATTGCCAGGATACGACAGTATAGACAGCGTTCTGTTGAAACATGGTTGCCTAAAAAGGGTATAGTAGCAATCGTTAACATTTTCAATGCCTGCCTAAGACTTAACCACTTTCCAGGACAATATAAAATATAAATTAAATAAAACACAAAAATGAGCTTGCCGTCCAACTTAGTGGAGACCAAGGTCTCCAATATCGAAGACTAAAGAGACACAGCGTACTAACTCTTCAGGATAGATTCGTCAGGATGGAATGAGACACTCATCTGAGAAGTGTCTCTCCAAGCTAAAAAGCCCTAATCAGATAAAAATATCAGCTAAAACAGTTGAGTGCAACAGATTGCCATGGTGCAGAGCTAGACACAAAAATATATATATATATATATTTATTTATTTATTTAAAACTTTATGCACAAAATTGTACAGAGACGGACCTAATGCTAAAAGCATTCTCTGCCAGTCTACCTTAGGGCGATGTAGAAATGTAGTATACAGGTGCAGTAAACCTGTAGATATTACATACAATCAAACAAAGAAAACTAAAAAAAAAAAAAAAAATTGTATAACAAAACCAATTAAATATACTTACATAAATACACAATATACCTACATAAATAAATACCATAAATACATATAAACTTACATAAATACTTACATACCATAAATACATATATACCTACATAAATTTCATATAAGTTACAAATGTAGAGGTGATTCAACTAGTTCATCCAGGAACAGAGTACGTACTTTCGATTTAAAATTAAAGACGATTAGGTGCCTGTCTAATTTCTTTGGGCAGCGAATTCCAGAGGGAAACAGACTGAACAAGGAAAGAGGTACCAACGAATCCAGAAAAATGAGAGGAACATAAAAGAAGCTGATTGTTGGTAGATCGTAGATCTCTACTACGAGAGGAGTGCAAGTACTGAAAGTTAGAAGTTAAGTATAAGGGAGCAGTAGGAGAATTAAGAATTGAATAGAGTGTAGTGAGAGCGCGCAAACTACGACGCTGGCGAATAGGGAGCCATTTCAGTTTGGAACGGTAAGAAGAGATATGGTCAAACTTGCGAAGATTAAAAATGAATCTAATGTAGTTATTTAGAAGCCGGTCATATTTATTAAGGAACTCTGCATTCAGGTCCAGATAGCATACATCACCATTTTAGGGGGCACCTGTTTAGACGACACTCTTATCTCAAAGCCTTCTGATTCCTTAGCGTCTTCAGTTTTCCTATTTTCATCGATGTCATTGGAATAAGCTTTGGTCTTCTATTCACCAAAATATATCCGTCTTCGTTGTCATTTTCACCATTTCCATTACTATCTTCCCTCGTCCATTACTATTTTCCGGACCCTTCTGGCCGTCATTTAACACTTATTTATCTTCCAGGTCATTTTTTTCACCTTCTTCACTCTCTATCAAGTCCGATACATTAGAACTTGTTGGAATAGCAAACATTAAATACTTATTAAAGTATCGTAAACTTTGTACATCTATGGCGTTTGTGTGCCTGCTTGTCTTTGATAAACTGTTTTGTTATTGTATTTTCTCTTACCGTACAATAAACGTTGTTGACTATATACTTTGAGCTTATAATTACTTTACAACAGGTTATGGACCCAGATAAGAAGTGTAACCTCAAAACTCATAGTTTCATATTTATTGTTATAAAGTACAATTAATCATATTTAATTAACATATGTTTCATATATCTTTCTTAGAATTGTATTCAGTTTTGCAGACCATAATAAAAGTAATTCAATCGGTACCTAATATCTATAATTGGCTTAAACTTCATCGAAAGTCTTGACCCGAGAAAAATGGCTACGTCATATCTTCACTTCGAAAGATTAGCCGGTCGAGAAAATTATTCGACATGGAAGTTTGCAGTGAAATCCTATCTCGAACATGAAGGGGATGTCGATTCTAGCACCGACGTCGACGTAAAGTATCATATAAAAGCTAAGTCCAAAATCATTTTGTTAGTTGAACCGATCAATTACGTCCATATTGAAAATGCGACGTTATCCAAAGAAGTATTGGCGAAATTACAAAATGCTTTCGACTCGGGGCTATCACGAAGAGTCGGCTTATTGCGAGATCTAATAAACAGATCGCTAGATAACTGCGCGAGCGTATAGGATTATGTAAATGAAATCATGAGTACTGCATACAAATGATGAAATATTGGATTCGCAGTAGGTGACCAATGGTTGGGAACACTCAGTGGTGTAATAAAATAATAAAAATAAATTAGCTATACTAGGTATTAGAGCTCTTTGCAAGCTAAGTAGTTTCCGAATGAAACCACAACTCTCCAAAAAAAAAGTCAACCACTATTGCCGCCATGACCCTACATTATTCTAAATACTAAATAATACAAAATAATGTTATATATGAATTACACCCAGATACAGAATAAACAATCCTGACAATCACAGAAAAAAAACCTGGATAGGATTTGAGCCCACGGCCTCCAGCTTAACAGTCAGGGTCACTAACCACTACTAGACCAACAGGCCAGTCGATTTATTCGTTATCTTCGTTCAATAAACTTTTTTCAAAATCGTAGGGGAAATGTATATATTTGAGACCCTTTTACTGTTACAACATAACGTTTTCAAAAGTTTTTCAATTTCCTGTTTTGCCCCTAAAATGGCCGTCATGTACAAAAGTCAGACTTCTTATATAGGTTTTCTTATAATTTCCATAGCTTACGAGAAAACCTTTAAGAAGTAAATGATGTTTATCATTCAACATTTATTGCTTTTAAGTTTCCATGAAGTGACGGTGACACCATCAACTTCCGCACCAGGTAGCCACCCAAGGTAGCTACGCCACTAAACTTAAGTTTAAGGTTTTAATTTCAGCTGACAGACAGACAGACGGACAGACAGCAAAGTGATCCTATAAGGCGGGACCCTTTTTTACCTTTTGAGGTACGGAACCCTAAAAAGCTATTATTATGTAAAGAATTAGTTTCGTGTATTGGGTAAATATACTAATTATTATTTTAATATGATGCCTATTATAAAATGTAATCTTTTGGATTTGAATTAGAATCATTATTATACTTAATATAAAAATAATTTGAGTATAAATTATCTTGTATATGACTCTGGCGGTGTGACTAACAAGAAAAAAAATCCTGATAGTCACACACAGTGTGACTATCACTATAACCTAGTGTGACCACGAGACCGGACCGGATTCAAATTGAATGGAAATTAATTTGTTTTATAATGAAATTGGGATTACCAAATCAACTGTTAATGTTATTTTTAAAAGCTTATTCACATGCCCAAAATAGGCTTAATAAATATAGCACTGATAAATGTTATTCCATTCATTTACTGTAAATAAATGATTTGATTGACTGGAATGAAATATTGTCATGTATTCAAAATACTTAGTTTTTAAATTTATTCACATAATTATCTTGCTTTATGTTTAAATGTAGAACTAGAAGGCAATCATAAGGGGTGTGCCATAACTAAAATTTGCGCCTTCTACAATTATTTTGATTTACATTTTATGTTTTTTTAAGTTAAGGTTAGGTATAATAAATATTAATGCTTTCATTAAAATATCACATAGGTACTTTAGGAAATCATACCTACACGCTAGGATGCAATGCAATGCAATGCGGAGAGGTCTACCTGTGCAGGTAATATGCTTACGCAATTAGACCGGCGCGTATAACGTGTGACACGTTGATACAGTGTACTTGAGATCGCTCCGGTAGACCGTTACCGACGTACGTTTGCTAACCAAAACCCAGGTAGCATCTTCTGTAGATCGTAGCGTGAGTGGCGTACATTACAGTCTTAGTCTTTCTCGTTTAACCTCATGTCCCGGTTGTCATGTCGACCTGTCGTTGTCGTGGACTATTGGTACCTCCATTACTTTACACACACGGTACACCATAATGGTGCATGGGGCAAGCGGCGGTAGCGTAATGGCTACGGCATCGGACTCGCAATCGTGATGTCGCGGGTTCGAATTCTACCCATTTTACTACCGACGTGCACACATACAAGTAATTTAGCTAGTAATGTGGGACACATTACCACATTGCTAGTTACCTTTTTAAACAAAAAAAAGGTACATTGAGGTATTTATTTTCCCTGATGCGTGATTGGCATCGAACTATTTTTTTAATTAAAAATTCTTTATCAAATGGTTTTCTATCCTAACTCGAGCAATAACATAGTTATTTAACGTATTAATAAATATGTACTTACAGAGCACGGATTTTGTTGGATGCATAAATATTTATCTTCCCAATTATACAGCTGTAAACATTTCTCCTTTGGCAAAACGACTACTTTAACTTTTCGAATATTAATTAATAAAGGTATCAAAAAACCCTGGAACAAAAATATTAGGTTTTTAAAACAAAACTTCCAAAAGGGTACAAGCCCTGCGTCAAAAGCCCGCGTGTGATACTTTACACACATTCATAGGCAAATGACTCTAAAACAAATAGGCCATAACTTTTTGCAGAACTTATCGTGTGTCTGATCCGACACGCGGCAATTTACGCATCGTTCAACAATACAACATCAGTTAAACATCACACCTAATAAAAATCGGATGCTCTAATGGCAAAAAATTCGCTAGATCACCCGTTATTTAATGGGTAGAGGCCCTAAGAAGTCCTGAGTAATGACTGTGCAATAGTGATACTCTTATTATCGTTCGATATTTGTACCGTCAATAAGGGTATGTACCTACATACCCACTGCCTACTTAGGTAACACAAGCATACCCAGGAGAGCATATTATATGAGGTAGAACCCCACCATTTCAAGGACAAGATACGATCCAGCAATTATGCAATAGAAATATTCCAAAAATATATTATACTAGCTGTCCCGGCGATTTTCGTACTGTGGCAGGCGGGTCGTGGATTAGAACTGCCTCAAGCATGAAGCTTCATTATTGTTAACTATTAGTTTTGACGTTCCAAAAGTTTGAAACAGTGACGGAAAAGAAAATAAGAAAACAATTGAGAGGAGAACTGAAGGAAGCGTCAAGGCGAACGGTCAAAAAATGTCTTTGAATGTAATTATTTTAATATTTGTTGTAATAAACCAAATAGAAACAGGGAAATAAGTCCTTTCATTCCTCGCCGTTGTGGAGAAATAGATCCTGCTACACATGCCAGCACCAGTGAGCAACCTCACGTCTCATGACTCGTAATTTTTTTTGGGTTTAATTGTATTTTCATACCATTAAGAGACTCACTCAAATAAACACAGAAATTTTCATCAAAATCAAACACGCGTACAGAAGAAATAAATATACAACGTGTCCCAAAATACAACGATAAGCGGGCACCAAAATGTGTAATGATGTATGCCGAGTTCACGAGCAAGTACCTCACATACCTTACTTGTTGTGATATAACCTTTTTGCTTATGAAACTCTTTAAGGATTGACTTTAACAAGTTTGAAAAAAAAGACGGGCTTTTAACTGCGAGTTTCGTGGTTGACTGATCTGGTCGTAATATATTAAGATTAATGAATTGTATTATTCAATATGTGATTCAATATAGTTAATTATAGTGTATGTATTGCTTATAAGTTACTTTATTTCAAAATAAACGTTGTGTTCAATCTAGAAAGTTTTTCTATTTATTTCGAAGCCCTATCTACGATGTACAGACCTGGTACGTGCTCTCCTGGGAGCCCTACGTCACTTGGTGGAGGACACCATCTTCCCGTAGAACTCGGCACAAAAAAAGATAATTGTGGAAACACGAAAATGTATAAAAAAATGGCTACATTTAGTGTATTGGCGCAGTCCATCGAAGATTTTTACAAGACAATTTAAAATAATTTGTATTATAAGAAACATAAAGAGAGATGAAGAAAAAAAAAACTCATAGCATCATATTTATCGGATTCAGCATTATATTTTTTTACGTCAATTATAGATGGTTGCTTTGACAGTTTCTTAAAACAATTGGAATTGTAGTTGCCAAATTATATAGACTAACTGGCCAAATTCTATAAAAGGAAGCAAGGCCCAGAGGAGAATGTTGTAACGTTTTACTATGAGTTGTCTTGCCACGAAAGGCAGGAACACAGTTGATGCATTCATTAACGCCATGAAAAATACGATATTAAATGTATATGGGCTAGGCTACTTAGCCCATACACATTTAACAATACAAAATCTTTCCGAAACTGTTCCAAGGTACAAGGACAATCATGAAGGGCTAGTTACTTATTAATCCAATAGTTGTATAATTTATGTTTGATTTATTGAGACAATAGTAATCGCATAATATATTCAGCCCATTCAGCCCTATTGGAATATTTTACATTAATCGATTACTAGTCGATATATCGTTTCAGTTTATTCTCTGTGGCAACACTGACACTTTTTAAATATTCAAATAAGGGTACGATTTTTTAGTCAGTATGGCGGTCGATGTCGAAGCGATCACTTGTGTTGCAATTTAATCTGTTTAAATCTGTAACATCGTTGTTTCATTACTGAGATTAGGAACAAATCCTTTATCTCAGAAGTGGGATTACTTCTATACGCCCACTATTTTTCGGAAATACCGCGTCCGCGCACAATACTCGATTACAGTTCCGAAAAAAAAAACACACACGGACAGTGAACCGAGTGCTTCAAACAGGACTCCTAAAGTTAGTTAGTTTGTCCGATTTTGTACATTTGTCTACATTCATCTATGTACCCTCAAACTTCTTTAATAATGAAATGAAATTCATTTCATTTTCATTTTTATTTTCATATTTCTCAGCTCGCGCTGTGACTTCTAAGTTTACTCTTCTAGGGAATTTTAAGATCGCGCTGCTGCCCTCTGCTTGCACAGTGGCTTTTTTATTTGGACAGGAACTCATTGTCCACGCAGCGACTTAATTTCTTAGTCATAGTTGTCTCTTCTCGACGAGCGGCCCCTGCAACCTTAGTGTGGAAATCAGACCAAAATATTCCGATCTTCCTCCAGCACCACATCTCTAGAGCGTCTATCTTTCCCTTTCTAATTCGCGCACAGTCCACGTCTCTGCTGCGTGAAGAAAAAGAAGAAAATGGGAAATAGGTACTAGTGTTCGCACCAAACTGAATTTCGTGGCTTTGGTAATGTTGCGATTACTCCATGCTTTCTTTAACATCGCAGTTTTAGTTTTGGTCATACGTTGTTTTACTTCTTCGATGCAGCCGCTGTTGTTTATTAAGGCCCTAAGGTACACGTAGGTCTGGACTAAAGTCTGTACCAGTTCGTAATCTGAGTAACTTCAGGCGAATTGTCGTTGGCGCGATCCAAGATCAAAATCTTGGTCTTGGATCGATTTATCTTTAACCCAATCGCAGTGGCTTCCAAATTTACTCAGTGCCCGTTAGCACACCAGAGGGCACAACGTAATCACTGTGCCCCTCTCTTCATGCAGTGACACTTAAAGCCGCTCTGCAGCCCCCAGCTTGCTCAATGGTTTGAAACTGTGCGTTACGCTCGGCAGCGCGTGCAGACACTTTTAAATTCGTGCTGCGACACCGAGGCTTTGAGACACCAATATCCATAATTGCGCAGTAAGTTTTAAGATTACGCTGCGGCCCCAATATGTGCTTAATAGTTTTTTTTTTTAAAGGCGACTCCCGCAGAAGTGTACGAGCCCCGTATCGCGGAGGACTTTACAAACATACAAGTCACGGAAACAAAGTCCACCCCGACCTTTTGCGTAGCAGTTGGGCACACTCCCACTGCACCACAGAGGCAGTCTTCGAAAGTTTGCGCGGCGCACGCCAGCGCGCGCAGGGATTTTTAGGTTCGGCCTGCGCCTTGTTTGCACAGTGACTTTTAAAACGTTGCTTCGGCCACCAACTTACGCTGTAAATACTAAATGCATGCTGCGCTTCTCTCCGCTCGCAGTGACTTTAGATCGCGCTGCGGCATCCAGCTCGTTCGGTAGCTTATAAGTTCACGCTGTGCTCGTCAACTCATTCAGTGAATTCCACCTTTATGCTACGCCTTAGTGCTTGCAAAGTGACAATTAAGATCGCGCTGCGGTCCACAGCTCTCTCGATGTTGTTTAGGTTAATGCTGCGCGAGCTAACTAGCGCAACGCAGTGCTTTTAGATTCTCGCTGTATCTCTTTGCTTGTGAAGTGGGTTTTAAGATTGACCTGGTTAACCCTATAAGAAATACTATAATGAATTTTAAGTTTCTCGCTGAACTCCCCTGCTCGTGCTGTGACTTTCCAACTTGTCCATTGGTTTCAAACTGAATGCTGGGCTTGTCAGCTCATGCAATAACTTTTCCCTACGTTCGGCTTGCTCAGTAATTGATTGTGAGACCACGCTGAGTCTCCCATCGCGCAGATTTTTTAATAATGCACTGCTGTTTTTTAATGGCTTAGCTTTTACAATGGCTTCTAAAGTCGCGCTGCGCTCGCCAGCTCGACTCGCGCAGTGACCTATGTTTAGAGCAAGCTAGCGTAAATGTTACTCTTTTCTTCCGGACCGGACTCAACTCATCTGGAAGCGATCTCCCCTCCCTCCCCCCACTCCCTTTTCGAGCTGTGACTGGTGTAGGTTATTTATGTAAAAAAAAAACAGTTTTAAAAATATTGGCACGCAAACTGAAAATAGGGAAGCAGGGCTAAAAATCAGGTTGCCTCCCCGGGTCAAAAGCTAAGTATCGACCCATAGTGATGTGGATCAGGCGCCACTCGCACCACAGTAAAGATATTTTACTGTGCTCGCACGCTGGCGCATGTTGTACACGAACCGAATTTATGACTGCGGATGGGATAATGACGACAAAACGTATTCAAACCAGTTCAAAACATTTTGCATAGTTAATGGTACCAAACAAAATATATGACGTCACCCATTTATCAACCGCCCCGCAATGGTCAGGCCGAAAATTCGGTCAGAACATAAAAAAAAAGATAAAATGTATTTTAAGGGATATTGTACCGCCGTGTCAATCTAATTAATTGTTATTAGGTTATTTGTTATAGTAAAGAAACACTGTGCAGTGTACCACTGGAAAAACACCAGTGGAGTTGATGTACGGTAGAAGGCTGCAAACCCGTCTTGACTTAGTTGTGTCTTAGGTATACCTATGAAACTTGACATATGAAATAATAATTATGTCGTATGTATCATTAATGGGTAAATGTCTCCAGCTATGCAACCTCATTCAGATTTTTGGTGCAAACGTTTTTTTGTCACTTTATTATCATGTCGATTAAATTTTAAAAAAATATTGTGCATTATATAAGCCAAATTCCACGAGGCATGAGTAATGCAATCGTCAACTATTTCGACTCAGTTATACTGTTAACTGAGTCTAACATGCATAATAACCGCTGCAAGAAAATCATGATTAGTATTCCTAATCGATCATGGGTTCGTGGGTAAAAATGTTCCTGATAGATGTAACCACTAACAACGTTGTTTTAAGTAAAAAGGTGACCATTAAGCCATGAAAGTGTAAATTTTGTATTATATATCCGTTAAAAACCGTCTGGTTTATAGGTCTGCTGGACATAGGCCTCTCCAATTGCACGCCACTTTGTTCTATCTTCGGCTTCTCGCATCCAGCTCCTGCCAGCCGTTTTGCGTAAATCATCACTCCACCTGGCCTGAGGGCGTCCTACACTACGTTTGCCGAGACGCGGTCTCCACTCAAGAACTCGTTTACCCCAACGGTTGTCGGTTCTTCGGCTAATATGGCCAGCCCACTGCCACTTCAGCTTGCTAATCCGATCCGATGGGCTATGTCGATAACTTTGGTTCTCTGCCAGACCACCTTATTTCTGGTTTTGTCCCTAAGAGAAACTCCGAGCATAGCCCGTTCCATAGCCCGCTGAGTGACTTTGAACTTGTGGACCAGTCGTACGGTCAGTGTCAACGTTTCGGCTCCGTATGTCATGACGGGTAGGACGCACTGATTAAAGACTTTAGTTTTAAGGCATTGTGAGATCGACGATGAGAAGACTTGACGTAGCTTACCAAACGCTGCCCAACCCAACCGAATTCTCCTGTTCACCTCGTCATCAAAGTTGTTTCTACCTAACTGCAATAAATGCTTGAGGTACACATATTTTTGAACAACTTCGAGAACGGCGCCGGGCACCGCTGTCGGTCCCGGTTGTACATGTTCATTGAACATGACCTTGGCTTTATCCAAGTTCATCCGTAGGCCGATGCTTACAGAGGAGTCAGCCAGGTCATTCAGCATCCGTTGCAGGTCCTGCAGCGTTTCCGCCATGATGACAATGTCATCTGCAAATCGCAAGTGACAGATGTATTCACCATTGACGTTGATGCCTTCCCGCCCTTTCCAGTGCAGCGTCTTGAACATATCCTCCATTGCATTTGTGAACAGTTTTGGGGAAATAACGTCCCCTTGCCTCACTTATAGGTTTTGTTTGCTGATTCTGTACTTGGACGGACATAGTGGCGGCTTCGTAGAGACATCTCATCACTTGGATATATTGCCAATCTACTTGGCATCGCTGCAGAGACTCCAGAATGGACTAGATTTCAATCGAGTCAAAGGCCTTCTCATAGTCCACGAATGCTAGACACAGGGGCTGATTATACTCCCGGGTCTTTTGTATAATCTGCCGCACTGTGTGGATGTGGTCTATGGTGCCATATCCGCTCAGAAATCCAGCCTGTTCCGGTGGTTGGAATTCGTCAAGTCTTCGCGCAAAGCGGTTCGTGATGACTCTTGAAAACAGCTTATAGACGTGGCTTAGAAGAGAAATAGGTCGGTAGTTCTTCAGCCGGGTCTTAACTCCTTTTTTGAAGAACAAGACGACTACACTTCTACTTCACGCCTCCGGAGTTCTCCCTTCAAACAGGACAGCATTAAAGAGCTTTTGGAGCTCCCTCAGTACGGGTTTACCTCCAGCCTTTAACAGCTCTGTTGTAACGCCATCCTCTCCAGGGGCTTTTCAATTTTTTAGCTGTCTAAGAGTTAGCACGATTTCGTCAATGTTGACTTTTTTTTTTTTTTTTTTTTTTTTTTAGAAAAAGACGACTCCCGCAGTAGGGTACAAGCCCTGTGTCGCGGGGGACTTTACAAACATACAAGTCACGGACACAAAGTACACCCAGACTCGGGACAACAATTTGTGGATCACACAAAGTGGTGTCCCGTGTGGGAATCGAACCCACGACCTCTTGCGTAGCAGTCGGACACATTCCCACCGCGCCACAGAGGCAGTCAAACGAGACTTCTGGCAGGTCTTCGGTGTAGTGGCTTGTTAGAGTGGCTCTAGGACCCTCATTTTCAGGATCAGGTCGAGATGCATGCGAAGCGTATAACCGGCCATAGAAGCCTTCCACTTCTATGTCTGTTATCTTTTTTTTATTTTTGTATTTCATTAGGGTGCTTTTTTAAATAGGTACCACGATAAAAAAACATTTATAAAAATTAGTGTTACCAACGAGTCACACTTTTACTTGATGAATAACACTAATATTTAGCAGCGTTATTCGTCGGGGAAAAAAGTACAATGTGACGAGTAACAGTATTACTGGTGTGGGTGTTACTGGATAGAAATAAAACGAAAATTGAAGTTAGAGCAAGCATCACTCCCTTGACCCTCCCGAAAAACATATCTAATGTACTAATCTAGATCAACTTGTTAATTATCCAGTTAGGTACTTACATTCCTTTGATTTATTTACCGACGTCTCGACCATATTGCAACAGCCGTGGTCACAAGGAGCCGTGGAAATAAGAATGAATAATGAAATACACCAATTTATGATATCGAGACCCTATTAAAGTTAACCCTCTTCGAATTCACCTACAAAATTGTATAATATATACAAATCGCAAAAGTTAACGAAACATATACTTACGTTCCGTCTACTACCCCAACCATAGTATCGGCAAGTTTCATCGTGATACAGATCGTTTGCCGATCCTACGCCATATCGCAGACGATTAAGTACAAAATCAGTAGCCTTATATCTTTGATGGAACATGAATGGTGAGTTTAAAATAATCAGGGCCATGTTATTTGCAGTACAGTCTTGAAATTTAATAAATGTATAGTTGTATCCTGGAAATTGGTAAGTCATTAGAGGGCGTTTTATAAATACTTGAGGTCATTTTGGCAACTATCCGACCCCTACCTGGTAAGATATTGCGAAATTTGGCTAGAAGCTCTCCTAACCTCATGTAAGACCAATAGAATTGCAAAATATTAATGTTAATAGGTAGGTACGTTAATCTTAATTAATACTTAAGACAATTACTTAAGATTAGCTTTTGCCCGCGACTCCGCTCGCTTTGATGTCGGTTAAAGCGATAAAAGCTATAGTTTTCGCATTTATGTTGCACACTTCCCCAAAGTCCATCGGCAACAAAGCGATCTCTATAGTAACCAAAATTTCAAACAAATAACAAAATCATAGCGCACGTCAAATAATGACTTTTAGAGGCAACTTTTTGATATCTGGGCTTACATTGTTGTCATTTTCATATATCTCTAATAAACAAAAGTACAGCCTTTACTTGCTTGTTAAATAATTTTTAAAATCAGTATTGTGGTTTAGCCATGAAAGCGCACACTCACTTTCGCATTTATGCTAGTTAAAATTAGGATACCTGTCTTAGTTGCCCACGTAGATGACTTCAGCCCGATAAGGGTAGATTTTTGCTTTCAAACGCTGAAAGGCGTGTTTCTTTATCCACAGAGTCAAATATTCACAGATTTAACTTTAAAACTGATGAAGTTAGTACAAACTTGTAAGCCCTATTTTACCCCTTTGGGGATCGATTTTTCAATAACGCTGAAACACGTCTTCTTCTTTTACCAAAAAGCCAAATGAGAAATTTCACAAATATACTTTTAAAACTGACAAATTTTCATACAAATTTTACATCCCAATTTTACCAAACAAAAAAATGAACGTAAAAAAACACGAATGTTTAAGCCGCAAAAAACGTATATTTTGACACTCTGGAGGGAACTAAAATTTATAAGGTATTTTAGAAGAATAAAAATAGGTTAGATGACTGTCAAGTCAAATCAGTATATTTTAAGAAACGTCAAAACGATGCACCTCGTACTAATTTATATGAAACTAGCCTGCTGTCCCACGCAACTTCATCTGCGTAAATTTTCCCATTTTTTTATAATCCTTTATTACTGTTACAGTACAATATCTTTGTGCTGTATCTACAATCTACATCACAATCTTATGTTCCTTATCGCACGTTCAGTATCTATTAAATGTTTCTACTATCTGTTATCAACACGAAGTCGTTAGTATATAAGATGCACCTTTGGATAATTATAACTAGACTATACTACATCTTTTGTCTCATTTATACCTAATCATATACTGCCAAGAAGTTTGGCAAATTGGTGACCCCGACGAACGAATACGCAGCAAGAAACATGGCACAATCACCGTGCAAGGCGAACATAAATCAGCAAGGAACACTTGAAGTAGCTGCTGGCACCTCGGTTTTATCCCGCATTCCGGAATTTTGGAAAGACCAACCAAGATTATGGTTCACGCAACTAGAAGCCATATTAGCACCACAGAAGCAAGGAGACGAATACAAATACTGTACAGTAATAGCAAAGTTATCCAAGGAAGAAATACTACAAGTTAGTGACCTAATCACTTCACCACCGACTACAGATAAATACAAAAACATCAAGGAACGTTTAATTGATTGTTACGAAGAAACAGAACAGCGACAGTTTCAAAAATTAATATCAGAGACAGAACTCGGTGATCAAAAACCTTCGCAGTTATTACGTCAAATGCGAGTCCTCGGGAGAGGAAAAATCAGTGACGAAACAATTAAACTACTATGGTTCAGGCTTTTACCAACATCAGTTACTACGGTTCTAGCAGTTACGGAAGACATGGAAATTGACAAACTGAGCCAAATTGCAGACAAAATAATAATGAATTCAAAAGTAACCGAAATATCAGCTGTTAGCAACGACACTTCAAACGACAACAATACAGCATGCATTTTAGCCCAGCTAGCAAAATTACAGATAGATATTGACGCAATTCAGCAAGGTCAATATGGCTATCGACCCAACACGCACAATCATTTCAAGAAACGTCAACAATTCCCGATTATGAGGCCGAGAACAAACTATAGAGGAGCAAATCGATTTTGTTACTACCACGAAAGATTCGGAAAATATGCAAAGAACTGCATTAAACCATGCGGTTGGAAACCAATGACTTACGTACGGAACCAGGGAAACGAATAAGAGCACAGACAACGGCGAAACTCTGTGCAATCCACCCATCCAATCGCCTCACCATTACCGACCGAAAAAGTGGTATGAAGTTTTTGATTGACACGGGCGCAAATATTTCAGTCATTAGCAAGCAACAGAGACATTCAATTTTACAAAATGAACAATACACACTATACGCTGCAAATGGGACTAAAATTAGGACTTACGGCGAGAAGACGCTTACCTTGAATTTAGGACTACAACGATGTTATAAATGGAATTTTGTAATCGCCGATGTTACACAACCAATAATTGGAGCAGATTTTCTAGAGCACTATAAACTATTAGTCGAAATAGCAGGTCGCAAACTTATCGACAAAGTTACAGAGCTGACAACGCATGTAACTTCGGAAAAAGCGACACAACAAACAATTCGTACTATCGCAGTGGGAACGAATCCACGTATTACGCAACTTTTAAACAAATACGAAGACATCACGAAAGGGTCCTCTCTCCGCAATGCGCCCAAACATAAGATTGAACATCACATTATCACTACAGGACCACCCGTCGCAGCTCGGGCAAGACCATTATCTCCAGAAAAATACGACATAGCCAAAAAGGAATTTCAAAATATGATAGAACTCGGAATTTGCCGACCGTCAGATAGCCCATGGGCAAGCCCATTACATATGGTAAAAAAGAAAAATGGCGAATGGAGACCGTGCGGAGACTATCGAATGCTCAATAGCACGACAGTACCGGACAAATACCCACTACCAAGATTAACTGACTTTACATACATATTAGAAAATAAGAAGATACTAAGCAAGATAGGTATACGTAAAGCATACCATTGTATTCCTGTTAAAGATATAGAAAAAACAGCCATCATCACACCTTTTGGACTTTTTGAGTACTTAAGAATGCCTTTCGGATTACGCAATGCGGCACAAACATTTCAACGATTCATGGATTCCTTATTTAGAGATTTAAACTTCGTATTTATATTTGTAGACGACTGTCTCATCGCATCGGACAACGAAGATTTGCATTATCAGCATTTAGAAACGGTTTTCAAACGTTTACACGAGAATGGAATAACCATTAATCTCGAAAAATGCGAATTTCTCAGAAGGGAAATAGATTTCTAAGGTTATCATATAACGAGCCAAGGAATACACCCTACCGAAGAAAATTACAAAGCAATCATGGAATTTCCCAAACCGAAAACAATTCAAGAATTAAGAAGATTTTTGGGCATGGTCAATTTCTACAGAAGTAATATTCCACGCGCAGCGGAAAATCAAAGAATTTTAAACGAATATCTACATGGTTCAAAAAAGAACGATAATTCACCTGTTCCTTGGACAACGGAAGCAGACAAAGCTTACGAAAAATGCAAGGAAAGCATGAAAAACGCAGTGTTAACAGCGCATCCTTCCCGCAACGCATCACTAGCGCTCATGACCGACGCTAGTGCTACTTGCGTTGGTGGAGTTTTACAACAAAAATCCGGACGCAAATGGGAACCATTAGGATTTTTTTCACAAAAATTGAGCGAAACTCAACAAAAATATTCTACGTTTGACAGAGAGCTGTTAGGAATATACATGGCCGTCAAACATTTTCACAGATTAATCGAGGGAAGAGAATTTACAATATTTACGGATCACCGACCTTTGACATACGCATTCTCCCAAAAACCATCATCAAACGATACACCGCGACGGGTCCGGCAGTTAGATTTCATTTCACAATACAGTACCAACATTCAACACATAAGCGGACGTGACAATATTACCGCCGATGCCTTATCTCGAATAGAGGAAATATACGTGCCATCACCTATCGATTACGCTGAATTGGAAAAATGTCAATCAACAGATAATGAACTAAGTAAATTACATGACAATAAAAGATTAAAATTCAAAAACATTACGCTTCCGGGTTCCACAATAAACATCACCTGCGACACATCTACTGGAAAAAGCCGCCCCTACTTACCAAAGCATTTTCGCAAACAAATTTTCGATACCATTCATGGTATGAGCCATCCAGGAAAAAGAACTACGAGAAAAATGATAACCCAAAGGTATTTATGGCCGTATATGAACAAAGATATCAATAATTGGTGTAGATCATGTATAGCCTGCCAAAAATCAAAAATACAACGACATACGATATCACCTCCTGGTACATTTATGACAGCGCAACGTTTTGAACATTTACATATTGACATCGTCGGACCACTTCCGATTTCACAAGGGAAGAGATATTTAATCACAATCATAGATCGTTGTACGTCATGGCCCGAAATATTTCCGGTAGAAGATATAACTGCAGAAACAGTAGCCAAGATACTTTTCGAAGGATGGATTACTCGTTTTGGATGTCCATTGCGCATTACTACGGATCAAGGCCGACAGTTTGAATCAAGAATATTTGAGTCACTCTCACAATTTTTGGGAATACATAAAATTAGGACAACACCTTATCATCCACAATCCAATGGAATGATAGAGAGATTTCATAGAACTTTAAAGGCGGCGTTAATGACAAGAGAATCCAACGAAAATTGGTTAAAAGAAATTCCAACAGTTTTACTCGGGTTGCGGAGTAGCTTGCGAGAAGACACAGGTTATAGTTCAGCAGAGATGACATATGGAACGCCAATACGACTCCCTGGAGGATTTTTTGAGTCATCAGCAGCACAGTTATCAACGTACGAAGAGTTTGTAAAACAAATTCAAAAGGACATCACACAAATGACATCAATTCCGAAAAGAAAAAAACACAATCAAGCTATATTTGTGCATCCCGAACTCAAAGAATGCTCACACGTATTTGTTCGGTGTGATAGAATTAAGAAAGCCCTGACACCGCCGTATGAAGGACCCTACCCAGTAATTAGTAAAACAGATAAAACATTTTGCATTAGAATTAGGGATAAAGAGACAGTGATATCAATTGATAGATTGAAACCAGCTTTCATGATCAATGACGAATCAAACTACGTGCCAGATTCAAAGGATTGCGACAGGCATTCACACACGTACACTACACGATCGGGACGTAAAGTAAAGCCAGTAGTACGTCTATAAAAAATCGCTGATATAAGCAAGCTATTCGTATATATATTAACATAGATCTTAACATATACCATTAATTCACAACTACTCGTAACAACAAGACATCTAAAATGGGAAATCAAAGTTCTAAGGACCAGATAACATACAATACGGACAATTGCCTCAATCAAAACGAAGCGGACCAACTCCGTAACCTGATCCAGGAGGACTTACGGTGGACAAGAAATGTTGCAATGGGACAGATTATTTTAACAATCGGCGTGATCCTAATTTACGGCATAATGAAAACACTGGACAGAAGAAGGAAGAGTTTAACAAAAAAAAATAATAAACACTCGTGCAACAGCTAAGTCAAAATTACAGACGTCAGCAAATCACACCACAACAGGCGTCATCAAATTCCACCGCGTACAATAGCATTATTATTTATATACATCAGCAAATAACTAGTAAGGTCTAGGTCAAATTTATATTGTAAACACTATTACCATAAATTTTTTTAAAGGGGGGTGTACTGTTACAGTACAATATCTTTGTGCTGTATCTACAATCTACATCACAATCTTATGTTCCTTATCGCACGTTCAGTATCTATTAAATGTTTCTACTATCTGTTATCAACACGAAGTCGTTAGTATATAAGATGCACCTTTGGATAATTATAACCAGACTATACTACATCTTTTGTCTCATTTATACCTAATCATATACTGCCAAGAAGTTTGGCAAAATTACTTTTAATACCTCCAAGAATATGTGTACAAAGTTTCATGATGATCGGTTGAGTAGTTTTCGCGTGAAAGCGTAACAAACAAACTTACATTCACATTTATATATTAGTATTGATATTGATACAAAACGAATGACGTCATTCATTTGTATGATCAAATTCATGTACTTTCAATGTTTGTTTTGATTTTAATAAATTCATGACAACGTAAAATTGTAGAGAAACATTCTTTCCAAAATATTTTTGCAAATGCTATTTCCTGTATAGTGTAAAATAATTTATCGTTGTTGGAGTCATCTACCCAATTGGGAAGTAATACCGTCTTATACTACAAGTATAGGGTAAAATATAAAACTATGCATCTGTAATAAAATTCAAAGTCTTGATTGAAGTCTATTTAAAGTGAAAAAACACAATGCGGTACCTACATGCGGCTGGCCAGCGAATGGCAGAACTCCAAAACGAAATATATTATATGCAGATGACCTACAAATATATATAGCATTCCTTTTTTCTCCATTGCAAGCCTGAAGAACTCGAAAACGCCGTCAGAACCAACAATGAGGATCTAGATAAGTTCCAAAGTGGTCAAATGCTAACTCGCTTATACCTAATCCATCCAAAACGAAATATATTATAGCATTCCTTTTTATTTTAAATATATATAGCATTGACACTACTAATATATTTCGTTTTGGTTTGGTTTAAATTCTCAACTAGATAGGCAAAAACCCAGCGCCATTAATGTAAGCATGTTCAAATCGAGCAAGTAACAGAAGCTCGTAACCTAGGACTCATTGTGGACCAGGATCTGAGAAAACTAAGACCCTGGTCCATAATGAGTTGTGCCCAAGCTGTGTACAAAATTTATCGCCTAAAAGTCCCATACAATTTGCGCCCGTATAACAGTTCTTTTTTTTCCTGTGGCAACCCTCGAGGTAACAGCTGATTCAAATTTGTCCCGATTATATTAATTGAATTTATTGAAAATCTAATAGTAATCTTGTTTAATAAACCAATTTCACACTTTTTAATAAACTTCGAGTAAGCGTACAAAAGTTTATCAGGTTTATAAGTGTACAAACAAAATTAAAAGTTTTATCTTGCGAAGTGACGGTTGGACACCGGCAAAGTTTTTTTTAAGGAATATTTGTGTATTATTGTCTTCTCTTACAAGGTACGGTATTTATATATGTTTTATTTGCATTACAAACTGTTTTAGTAACAATTTTAAGTATTGTTTTAATGCCAAATACCATAACCTCCTATTGTTTGATCTCACCTTTATTGGCATTAATTTAATAGACTTTTTAACTTGTTATTAAAGTGAAAATGATAACTCGCAAAGCCTTGGCTCGTCAGGAACAAACTAAACTACAACTGACTTTGAGGGAACTACAGGCATCCAAAGAAAGATGTGATCAACTTAATAGGGAAAGAGAGGGCAATGAAAAAGAACTGTTAGACGTTTTAAACATGAATGAACGGTTGAGAGATGAACTGGCAAAGTTGCACTCTGAATATAACAATATCCTAAATGACCGGGACAAACTCCAACGCACAGTAGACAGCTTTGATGCTTGTATGGATGAATACACACAGACTCTTAACCACATAATATCCTTGAAACGACAACTACTTCAAGCGCACAACAAAATATCAGAACTTGAGTCAGATAAACATAACCATATTGTAAAGTGTAACAATAGCTTGTTCAGTGAATTGGTTGGCCCGGTCATAAATGATGCTGCAGTTGGTAACTTACATTCCTCAGTTATTATCGATCTTACCGGAGAGGATGGGCCCGTGCAATTTAAAAAGTCTAATAAATCTGTCAAGGTTATTAAATGCAGCAGAAATAAGCTTAAAAAGTATATAAAAATTAAGAAATACATTACAAAAACAAAAAAATTAATTAGTAAACACAAATTCTTTATTGAGAGCATGACATTAAATAGACAGAGATTGCAACTAATCGATCAGGTTCAAATGTATTCACTGGAGCTGGACAATGTCTCATCGCAGTATGTTGAGGATACACGGGCTATGCAATTAGAGATTGACCGCCTCCATGAATCATTACAGACAATGAAATATGAAGTAACTGAAAAACAGAGCAGGGAGCAGGTGTTGGCTATAGGTAAGCTAATCCATTCTTGCAACTGCAACAATGAGCAATCGACTCCATTACAAAGCAGGCATAGTCAAATCTGTAGATTATCACTAGATTGCAAATCGCTAGCATGTGATCCCTCTCCACTGCCAGCACTTCATAATAACTTAGCACAAACTAGCAGTTCTTTTAAATTAAGTACTATTATGATGTATAGTGATGAAATTGGTAAGGGCATTGGATCCCTAATGTCAAAGTTGAGTACGGGACAAACTAGAATCATCAATAATTGCACGCCTGCTTTGTCCTATAGTAATATCATGGAAAATATTTTAAGATCTAATTTTAGTCAGGACAGCACTATAATTATAATTGTCGGTGATAGGGGAAATGTAAACAAAAATAAGTTTTTAAATTATTTTGAGGAGTTGTTATGTTTTCATTTCCCCTGAGTAATGGATTATCACAGGAAGAAAACACTATCCATACTAATATTATAAATGTGAAAGTAACTCTGTCTGTCTGTCTGTTACGCTTTCACGCTCAAACTACTGAACCGATTTAGATGAAATTTGGTATGGAGATAGTTTGAGTCCCGAGAAAGCTAGTTTATTATAAAAAGGTCCATTATTTTGGCATGTCAGTTGATGCATAAGTTTATTCAAATTATATCTAACTAGCTTTCGCCCGCGGCTCCGCCCGCATGGATGTCGGTTATCGCGATAAAAACTATCCTATATCCTTCCTCGGGACTCAAACTATCTCCATACAAAATTTCATCTAAATCGGTTCAGCTGTTTGAGCGTGAAAGCGTAACAGACAGACAGACAGACAGAGTTACTTTCACATTTATAATATTAGTATGGATTTCATTTTATTGACACTAACAAACTTGTTAGTAAATATTTTTATTTGACAAAAGATATTATCTTAAAAATAGTTGTAAAAGACAGATAGCTGTTTCGCTATCTTTTTATATTAATACTTCAGCCAAGAATTTGGCTACTCAAGTTGCTTCTATTGAGCAACAAAATTATGACATTAATTTTAACTTAGCCAACAATTTGGCTAAAGCACCTGACATTAATAATGATAATTTATGTATTAATAATAATTATAATATTGACATACCGAATAATTTAAATTAAATTTTAAGACAATAGAGAGTACCTCTTGCACACATACTTGTGCACTACCACTTGAAAATTATTCTGTTACGTCAAAACAGAACGATAGTTACATTAATAAAATTAACCTGGTGCATCACAATATCAGAGGAATGACAGGAAAAGACTTGGAATTGGAATTGTTCATGAATGCTGAAGCTATTGATATTTTATGTATTACTGAACACTGGCTAAAGAGCGATCAGTTCATGTTCAATTTCAACAATCACCAGGTAGGCAGCTCGTTCAGCAGGGAACTGGCTATACATGGTGGTTCACTAATATAAATATCTTAATAATAAAATAAAAATCTTAAATTCAAAGAACGCCGTGATATTGATAACTTCTCTGTTGAATGTAGCATAGAAATAGCCTGTGTAGAGTTGAAGCGGTTTATTGTATTGACTGTGTACAGACCACCTTCAGCACAATATCATATTTTTGAACATGTTATGGATGAAGTCTTGCATAAGGTAACAAACCTTAATAAAAATGTAATAATATGTGGCGACTTTAATGTTAATTTATTAGAGAATACTACTTCAAGTATGAGGATTTTAGCTCTATTCAAATCATTTAATCTGTGTAATTTATTTTTAGAGCCTACCCGCATAACTGCCACTACAGCCACATGTTTAGATAATATATTCACAGACATTATTGTAGATAACAAGAGAGTAATTAATCAAATGGATTCTGACCACAGTGGTCAACTTATTTCTTTTGATATTAAAAGTAACTAAAAAATGTATAACTGTTATCCCTAAAACTGTCAGTCGATTTGAGAGTTTCAAAAGCCGCCTCATTTGTAACCCTCCACTGTTGAATGAGGACAGTGATCCTAACATTTTATATAAAACATTCTTTAATAAATTTTGTCATAATTTCGATTCGGTTTTCACTCCCAAAACGATTATGGTTAAGGGGAATGCAACTTTTAGTGAGTGGGCTACTGTCGGCCTACATAAAAGTAGAAAAAGATTATATGAGCTGTATGATGAACGAAATTATAACTGTTGTGAAAGATTTCAAGCTTATGTAAGAAATT
Organism: Herminia tarsipennalis; assembly: GCA_945859575.2. Taxonomy (NCBI): domain Eukaryota; kingdom Metazoa; phylum Arthropoda; class Insecta; order Lepidoptera; family Erebidae; genus Herminia; species Herminia tarsipennalis. The sequence goes on along the minus strand of OX243846.2, from coordinate 12,901,261 downwards.
ATGCTAAAATATTTAGGCAGGCTTGCAAAACAGCAAAAGCTTGCTACCTTAGTTCACAAATTAAAAACAGTGATAACAGAATTAAAATGACTTGAGATATTATAAATAGTGAGACCGGAAGAGTCAGAGGTCACAATAATGATTACTGTCTTAAAATAGATAGTAAAACCATCACATCGGACATAGAAGTGGCCTCTGCTTTTGAAAAATTCTTTACTGACATACCAGTCTCTACTACAAAGTCATTGAATTTCTCACCTTTTGCAGCTGAGTCTATCCTGATTAAAAATGTTATTAAATGTGACATCACTTTTCAATTTGATTATGTTACACATATAGATGTCATAAAAGCTTTTAATTCTATTAATGTTAAGAAGACTACCGACCTCTGGAGTAACTCAGTTGTGATTACTAAGTCTATAATTTCTTTTATTGCGCAGGACTTGGCTTTTATATTTAATAAATGTATAGATTATGGTGTATTACCTGATTTAATGAAATATAGTAAAGTAATACCATTGTATAAATCAGGTAGTATGTCTGACCCCACTAATTTTAGACCCATATCAGTACTACCAACATTTAGTAAAATCTTTGAAAAAATTATATATGATCAAATGCAGAACTTCTTTTACAAAAATAAATTATTACACTTTAAACAATTTGGTTTTACTAGGGGTCGCTCTACAACCGATGCTGGTGTGGAGCTTATAAAACATATATTTGCCGCCTGGGAGGAATCGCAGGATGCTTTAGGCGTCTTCTGTGATTTATCTAAGGCATTTACTGTGTTCTGCATGAAACATTAATCAGGAAATTGCAACATTATGGTATTCAAAACACAGCTCTGAATCTTCTTACGTCCTATCTGAGTAACAGGATTCAGAAAATTGATGTTAAGGGTAAACGCTCCCCGGGGTCTGTGGTCAAAATGGGAGTCCCACAGGGTTCTATTCTCGGGCCGTTATTGTTTTTAATTTGCATAAACGACTTACCATATTTATTAAAAAATAATCATGAGATAGTCCTGTTTGCAGATGATACATCACTCTTATTTAAATTAAAACGCCAGCAAAAAAACTTTGAATATGTAAATATGGCTATCTCAAAAGTGGTTAACTGGTTTGATGTTAACAATTTACTCTTAAACGAGGGCAAGACTAAATGTATTTGATTTATAACACCTAACGTGAAACCAGTAACAACCACTATAAAAATAAAAGAAGATGAGTTGAACCCTGTAGAGACCACAAAGTTTTTAGGAATTACTCTACATTCTAAGCTTCAGTGGGGCCCACATATAAGTGAATTGTCTAATAGACTCAGTTCTGCAGCGTACGCAGTTAGAAAAATTCGTCAGCTAACAGACGTTGAAACAGCGCGATTAGTTTATTTTAGTTACTTTCATAGTTTAATGTCGTACGGTATTCCACTGTGGGGGAATGCTGGCGATATTCAAACCATTTTTGTTCTGCAGAAGAGGGCTATTCGATCAATTTACGATCTTAGTAGTAGACACTCACTTAGAGAAAAATTTAAGGAAATCAATATCATGACTGTTGCATGTCAGTATATCTATGAAAACCTTATATATGTTCACAAAAATATTGATAGTTTCAGTAAGAAATGTGATATACATAATATTAACACGCGGAACAAACATAAACTTGTTGTACCAGCGTCAAGGTTACAAAAAGTAAATAAATCATTTCGAGCCAATGTATACGTTTCTACAATAAAATCCCTAGCGATATTCAAAAATTAAGTTGTAATAAATTTAAGTGTACCATTAAGAAAAAAATGTGTATGAAAAGTTACTACTCAATAATTGATTATATGGAAGACAAAAACGCTTGGGATTGAACTGTTTTCTCTCACAGGCTATTAAAATGTACTTTAAGATTATATGTATATATACATATTTACTTTGTAAGAAGTGAAGTATTGTGTTTTCTGAATACGTTTATATATACTCATTTTAGAGTTACTAATAGTATTATTATTTAGTTATCCTTATTTTATTGAGATTACACTCGCCAAACACACTTGTGTTACAGGTCAGTACTTGTGTTACAGGCTAATTCATTAATTGAAGGGTTGTAATTCTAAAGGGTCTAAGTACCAATTTTATGTTTTAGAGATATAACAAAAAAAGGTTGTGAAATAGACAAATTAATGAAATAATTATTTATTTTTACTTAAATCAATTTAACACATATCTTTTAGTTATACAATGTGAAAAATATTAAAAAAAAATAGACAATAAAGAAAGTAATACAACATAAACATTTAGTAATTTAAAATGTTTTAAGTGCCTCAGGAAATAATATTGAAAATGGGCTAAGTGCCTTAATAAAAGATATTAAAAAAGTTCTTAGGCTTCGGTTTGATTAATCAAATGTTCGTAAAAAGGTTTATTTTCGGAAGTCACCACGTCAACTGGAAAACTACGTTTTGCCAGTGCTAGAAGCTCGAAATAATATTTCAAAAGAAAAATTAAAGGATTTAAAGGAAATGCTACCATACATACCCCATGTATGGTAGCATTTCCTTTAAATCCTTTAATTTTTCTTTTACAGGATTTAAAGGAAATGCTACCATACATACCCCATGTATGGTAGCATTTCCTTTAAATCCTTTAATTTTTCTTTTGAAATATTATTTCGAGCTTCTAGCACTGGCAAAACGTAGTTTTCCAGTTGACGTGGTGACTTCCGAAAATAAACCTTTTTACGAACATTTGATTAATCAAACCGAAGCCTAAGAACTTTTTTAATATCTTTTATTAAGGCACTTAGCCCATTTTCAATATTATTTCCTGAGGCACTTAAAACATTTTAAATTACTAAATGTTTATGTTGTATTACTTTCTTTATTGTCTATTTTTTTTTAATATTTTTCACATTGTATAACTAAAAGATATGTGTTAAATTGATTTAAGTAAAAATAAATAATTATTTCATTAATTTGTCTATTTCACAACCTTTTTTTGTTATATCTCTAAAACATAAAATTGGTACTTAGACCCTTTAGAATTACAACCCTTCAATTAATGAATTAGCCTGTAACACAAGTACTGACCTTGACGGTATAAACACAAAATCCTTAAAATGTCTAACTCCCTTAGTATTAGAAGAAATAACAGAATGGTATCTTTCCTGAAAACCTCAATAATATAAGTCCGGTAGTAAAACAGGCCCTTACAAATACAGACCGAACTCGGTCCTTCCAATTTTCTCAAAAGTATTTGAGAGGGGTATTATATCAACGCTTACATGAATTTTTACTAAACAGGGTTTTCTTTTTTCAAATAATATGGTTATGTCAATGTCTAATACTCTTTTGGCCACTGTTGATGTAGTTACAAAAGTAAAAACAAATATCGACAATAAACAAATAGCATTAGGGGTGTTCATAGACTAAAAAAAAGTGTTTAACCAATCTGTCACGAAATATTACTAAAAAACTTAAGATAATAGGTACCTATTGAGGGAATTGCCTACAAAATGTTTCAGTCTCATCTCAGTCATCAAAATAGGAGAAACTTTAAACCGCCCCAAAGTCATCACTTTCGGAATACCACAAGGATCAATACTTGGGCCCCTGTTCCTCATTTACATCAACAGTATAAACCTACTAAAGCTAAAAGGGGATCTAACTCTATATGCCGACGATACAACACGTGACGTGTATAAAATTACATTATTTTTTCAGCAAAAAACAAAAAATAACATCGCACCTCCTTACACTAACAATAAACATTAACCCAATAAATAACGTAGACCAAGAAAAATACCTTGGTCTAATTCTAGATATGGCAACCACATATTATAAAAATAAATTAGCATCACTTTCAGGAATGTTGTGTCGCATAAATCGATATATTTCGCATAAAATACGCTTCACTATCTATAATTCTTTAATAAAGCCACACATGGACTATCTTATAGAGGTGTGGGAAACTGCCGCCAAACCAAATAGAGAATTATTACAAATAGCACAAAATAAACTCATAAAAAGACTATGTCACTATGAAAAATACTAAACAGAAATAAGCTGAAGTTAGCGTTGCTTGATTTGAAAAAATGCAAAGAAGACTACATGCAGCTATTGACAGAGCGCTCTGATTATGAAGAGAAAATTGTGAGGATCAATGAGAAAGTAGGTGACCTGAAAAAAGAATTGATAGACCTGCACTTCCAAAACTTGGATATCAAAGACCAGCGTGATCGTCTCGAAGCGGAAGTGAAAAGTTTTAGTAACTGCAGTGACATCTATACAAGCTCTCTAAGCCATAATGCAGAATTGGAACACCAGCTTCAAAAGGCTCATATGACCATTAATTCTTTAGAAGAAACAATACAGGCGACAAACAGTCAAGCAACTCAAAATCTATTTAGTGAACTCTTAGGGGCTAAATGTGTAAATAAGTTTAAGTTACTTAGCCATAAAAAACGTAGGAAATATTCAAAATTAAAATTATAAATATATTAAATATAAATTATTAGCATTTAATATATATGCTGACCTTGGTACAATTAGTGTATCACAGCAATCAGTTAGTTCTACCAATTCTTCTAGGATCATTAATGAAACTCCTAGTTTAAACTAGTTAATGAGACAACAGATAAGCAAACATATGGTCTAACCATAGTACATCAAAATATTCAGGACTTATCTGGCAAGATTCAGGAAATCGAATTATTTTTAAAGACCCACCATGTTGATATTTTTTTTGTCACAGAACACTGGTTAAAAAATCATGAATTGATTTAAAAAAATGAACACTATAGTATGGTAAGCATGTTCTTAAGGAAGAAGGCTATACATGGTGGCTCTATGATTTTTGTTTCTAATAGTGTGAATAGTAAAGAACGTAAAGATATTGTAGCTCGTTCTGTCGAGCGTACTGTAGAACTCTCTTGTGTAGAATTAAAGGAGCATAATAATAATAATAATAATAATACTCTTTATTGTACACTAAATATACAAGAACAAGGTGGTATACATTGTATAACTTATATGTAGGTACAATGGGCGGCCTTATCGCTAATAGCGATCTCTTCCAGGCAACCTTTGGATGGATAGAAACAAATTATCTACAAGAAATAAATAGCGGTAGTGTACAGCATGAATAAATAATATAGGTATATTATTACATTTAGCTATATACATATATTTAAGTATAATAATCTAAACTTATCAAGAAATTAGAACAAAATAGATATTTATAGTTTTAAGTAGTCAGATAATGAGCCTTCAACATCCTTTTAAACAATACCAACGACTGAGCACGTCTAATAGGCAAAGGCAATGCATTCCAAAGTCTTGCTGCCTCAACTGTAAATGATTTGTCATAAAATCGTGTGGAATGCACTGGAATTTCCAATCTCAAATCCTCCGATGACCTCAGGGACCTCGAATGCGTGTCATGCAGGAACTTGAAACGTTCTTTGAGATACAAGGGAGTGAAAGGATTAAAAAGTATACTGTACAGCAATGAAAGAATGTGAGTATTCCGACGAAGACGAATTGGGAGCCACTTGAGCTCGTTACGGAATTCTGAAACGTGATCATATTTGCGCAAGCCAAATATAAATCTAATACATAAATTTTGGAGACGCTCAAGTCTGTCAAGTTGCTCCTCGGTGAGGTCAAGATAGCTGGCATCAGCATAGTCAAGTATAGGTAGAAGAAGAGACTGTGCCAGCGCAATTTTAGTGGTAATGGGGAGAAAGTTGTGGAGTCTTCGCAAAGACCCTGTCGATGCAAATAACTCACGGCTGACCTCTTGCAGTTGAGGACCCCAAGATAAGGTTTTGTCAATGAGAACGCCCAAGTTCTTTACAGTGTCGCTAATCGTTATAGAGGTACCGTTGAGTGTAACTTGTGGCAATTGGTTCCAATCGATTCGCGAAATCATCTTCGGGCTACCAACTACGATAACCTGAGTCTTTGACGGGTTAACCTTCAGACCATGGTGGTTGCTCCATTCACATATACGCTCCAAATCCGTGTTAATAATTGAAAAGGCTAGTGGTAACTGTCGCAGTGGTGCTTGTGTGTAGATTTGAAGATCATCTGCATAAAGATGAAACTAATTGGTTAGAAATAGCATTTATAAAAATTGCGAAGAGCAGAGGAGAAAGAACGCCACCCTGCGGTACACCAACCGTTACATCGCACCAGGAAGAATAAGACTCTTCAATGCGTACGCGTTGTCGGCGACCAGACAGATAACTATGAAACCAGTCAATAACCGTTGGAAATATGTTGATAGAGCGTAGTATACCAAGTAGAATATTGAAATCAACAGAATTGAAGGCATTACTGAAATCAAGTAAGGAAAGGACTGTTAGATTTCCTTCTTCCATGCCTTGTCTAATATCATCAGTAACACTAACAAGAGCTGTAACCGTGCTGTGGGCAGAACGGAAACCGGACTGAAAGGGATTGAGGAGACAATTTTGAGATAAAAATGCACTAAGTTGGGAATGGATGAGCCGTTCAATTACTTTGGAAAGGAACGGTAGTATAGATATTGGTCGGTATTCTGAGAACGTTAAAGGATTTGATTTTTTAGGAAGAGGAATTATTTGGGCATCTTTCCATATTCGTGGAAAGAAACCGCTGGTTATGGAAAAGTTCAAGATATTTGTTACGATAGGAAGAATCTGGTCAAGGATAGGCAAGATCATGTTACGGCTGATACAGTCAGTACCTACTGCATTAGATGTAATTGACACTACGCTCTTTCTAACATCACAATCAGTAAATTGATTCAGAACAAAGGGAGGATAGTTGGGTGATGGAAGTGATGAAAGATGATTCAATGTATTAGCTTTAGTGGTCCCATCAAAATTGGACGAAGAACAGAAATGCATATTAAGTGCGTTAAAGTCGATTGGTTCACGGATGGGGTCTTGTCTGGATTTTCCAACACCCAACGTTCTAAGAAATTTCCAAATTTTAGCGGGCTCTCCGTTCTCAACCGAGGTGTGGATATGTTGGCGTTGTGCATTTCTACACACCTTATTGCAGTGATTTCTTATAGCCACATATCTTTCTCGGTTAGTAGAAGTAGGTCTACACTTATACTTATATTTGGCTGCGATTTTCTTATTCATTATAACTTTAATCTCGTCAGTAAGCCATGGTGACGGTAAATGCTTAATTTTAATTTCGCGGATCGGAGCATGCACATCATACAACTTAATCAAGTTTGAATTAAAAATATCAACTTTATTATTGACACATACGGATCTATACAAAGGAATCCAGTCAATATTGCTGGCATCCTCTCGAAGTAAATCGATATTCATACCACTAAAATTACGCTGTTTAAGAATTTTAGGTTTGACCTTAGGCGGTCGAAGTTTATAGGAAAGGAAAATTAAATCATGATAGGAGAAGGCATCAGCCGAGCATTGGCCGTGCTTAGAGACCAGATCAGGTGAAGAAACGAAGATGAGATCAAGAAGAGAAGGAGTAGAATTGGGAAAATTATGAGTAGCATTCAGGGGGAGAATAGAAAGATTACAGGATTGTATAGTATTGTAAAGAGAGGAGGAACGAGAGTCGTTTTTTAAAAGACACGTGTTGAAATCACCCATAATGACTATATGGCTGTAAAATGGAGATAGATTTTCTAGGAGGCGTTCGAAAGAAGAGAAATAGTCGATACGCAATGAAGGGCAGTAAAAAACTCCGAGTAAAACTTTGTTATGATGAAGTTCTACTTCTACAAAAAGATGCTCGCCTGCATTTTGTGGAGGTGGCTGTGCTGATATGTTTACGATGCGGAAAGGAATATGTGTGCGCAAGTACATTGCTACACCACCACCAGCACCGGCAGCGCGATCATTTCTAATTAAATGGTAGCCTGGTATAGAATAAGAGCTGGAGGGAAGACATGGTTTTAACCATGACTCGGATATAAGAATTCCATGGATATTGTTGCAGTCAAAACTGGCCAGCATATCAGAGAAATGGGCGGGAATACTCTGGGCGTTAATATGGACTACATTGAAGTTCCTAGGGACATCAGAGAACGTGGATTGGAGTGTTTCACCAAGAGATGGGATACTGACAAAACTATCATTGGTGCTACTGATGACAGAGTGAAAACTCTCATTATCACTTTCATTATCAATATCCAACATAATAAATAATTAAGATTAAGAATACAAATTAAATTATTATATAAAAAAATAAATAAAAAATAAACAATATATAAATATCTCCAAATAAATGTTTATAAATACGAATAAGAACGTGAAAAACTAAAATCAGTACTATCCACCCACCAGTTGAATTTTTTATGAAGAGAAAACTTATATACACAAAAAAGTAAACAGATAATTAATAGTAACTTAACAATCAATCAGCAGGGTCCGGTATAAAAATTCAAACTAATTAAATGTGTCAAAAAGACTCGTATCCAAAACTCCAACACACATTCATGTGTCAAATGAAACTGACTTTTAATACTTCAAATAATTTACGTCAAATGGTGACACAAGTTTGTTATTTTTTGACAGCCAAAGTTTTCAAAGTTTAATTAAAAATGGATTGTGATAATTTAGTTAGCAAATGTGGAGGTAGAACACGATATACTTCGAAAGAAGGTGGAATTGTAATATATTTTAAACTTATTACCCGGATCCTGCAATTGTGATACGCTTTAAGCGAAAAACAACAAACTTATAACTTTTTGGCGGCAGCAGCTCGACGAGGCCTTTGGGTGTTTTTGGGTGCTTCTGTCTGCTTCACAGCCTCCAAGTTCGGAATGTTATTGAGTTCCTGAAGAGAAACTATACGATGACGTGACCCTTTGGCACCAATGACATAGACAAAACCATCCCGCGTCCAGCACTTGTTGACACCGTATTTTTCTCGCGCAGACATAAATGCTTCATGTCGGGGCTTAGTCAGGAACTCAGACAAAGTCACTCCTGAGCCCTTCAGCTTTGTCTTTGTGAACCAAATCTTGTCCCGCAAAGTTACATATTGGAACTTGATGAGTATAGGCCTTGGTTTGTGTGTACTTGAAGGTCTCCCCATCCTGTGACATCGTTTGATATCAGAAACTGAGAAACTGTCAATACTAAGGTGTTGCTTGACAGTATTGATGACAACCGTAGCCGTGTCCTCGGTCTTCTGCTCTTCTACACCATGAAGAAGGAGTATTTTGTGACGACCACGCATCTCAATGCTATCAATCTGTTGTGCTAGCTTCTCCATCTGGCGTTGAAGTAAATTTAAGGATTCCAATGCGAATGTCTTAAATGTATTGAAGTCTGGTGTTATGGTGTCTCCGTCGGTGAACATTGATGCATTTGTAGCCTTCTGCAATCTGGACTCAAAGTTAGTGATTCCTTCAAGGAACATTGTCCTTAAGCTGGCAAAAGATTCCTGCATGCTTTCCATGACTGTGTCAAGTGTTGTTGTTGTAGGAGATAACACTTTATCTGGTAGGTCTGGACTGCTATTAGTTAAGTTTGAATGTATACATAAAGTAAAATACTGTTGTAAAACTATTTAAATTTAATTTTAAATTGGGAGCAAAATAATGTGCTACTTGCTATGCTAACTACCAGCAAAAAAAAAAAAAAAAAAAAAAAAAAAAAAAAAAAAAAAAAAAAAAAAAAAGGAGCATATTGTTGTTTGTAAGGGGAGAGGGCGCTGTAGTGCCGCTGTCAACATCGTTGTCCATGTAAATCGGTTTATTAAATTGTAAATAATACGTATTTCGGAGAAAAAACCAGTTGTGAAGACAATTATTATAATTAAGTAGAACGTCGAAGTGAAGTTTTGGTGGAAAGTAAAGATCTGCTACCGTTATCAATCGAAAAGTGCTTTCAACAACAACAACCTTGGTCTGGATAGCCAAGGTAACTGAGGCGGAAAAATACATTTAAGCTGCATTGAAGGACTTCAAATAGTACTACACAACTTAATCTGATTGTCATTTATAACAAGGTTAGTTAAAAAGTTAAAATAGAAACGCAAATCTACAACATAACCTCCAAAAATAACCGAAAACAATACTGCCGGTATAACAATGCCATCTAACGAAAAGATAGATCAATTTGGTTCCGCTACTAAACACTAGAGGGCTATACTAGTACAAAAATATATCGCAATATCATTAAAAGCGCCATCTAGCGATAAGTAGCAAAGTAAGCGAACAGAAAACCAACATTTTAGCTTTAAAAGATGGAACAAGTTATGGCTGCACTTCGTAAGATCCAAAAAGATTTAGATGAACAGAAAAAGTCTATTACAATCAGCGCTGAGAATGTAACAGAGAGAGTAACAGAAAATGTAAACCTAATATTAAATGAAAAATTTAGAACTTGGGAGGAAAATCAAGGAAAGCTTAAAGAAAAATAAAAAACCAAGAACAAAGGCTAAATATGTTAGAGAAATATGCAAGACAGAGAAATATTGTTTTTTTTGGTGTTCAACACCAAAAAAAACAATATTTAAAAAACGAAAAATCTTATTTCGAGCTGGAGACCAATATAATAACTTTTATAAACAAATATTTCTCATTTAAATTAAATTACTTTGACATACAAGAAGCCAGAAGAATAGGCAGAAAATCAGAAAAACCCCGACCGATTACAGTAACACTCACCACGCTGGGTAGTAAAATCAAGATCATGAAACAAAAAGGGGCTATAAATAATGATATAAAGGAAGATTATCCTCAACACGTACTTGAGAAAAGAAAAATGCTGCAAGAACAAATAAAAATTGAGAGAGAGAAAAGTAATAATGCAGTCATTAAATACGACAAACTTATCATATTAAAAAATAAAATAAAACCTGAATCAACAGATAACAGGAAGATAAATCTCTCTATTTCACCACACCACAACATCAACACTGAGAACAGTAATCCTCGCAGTAGGTACTCAAGTTGCTAAGAAAAACAAAACCCTTTAAATGCGCACCACGCCGCTGAGATCATCCAGCTTCTCAGAGGGAATGGTTAAGCCGGGTATACTTAATTACTTAGTTGACAAAAACGGAAAAAGCCAAGATGATGAAAATAACAGCAATAATGTATAGCAACTAACGACACCTCTCCCAGAAAGTAAAAGTAAAGAAAAAAAAACAAAAAACACGAGAATACATCTTCCAAGCCGACTGGTCACCGAGGAGGAATTTGACCAAAACCTCCCAAAGATTACACATTCAAAATACTCAAAAATCACAGAACACAATCAACTCTATATATCTACCTACAATGTTAGAACACTGTCATCACATGATTAATCGAACTAATTGAATCTCTGTCAAATATCAAATACGATATCATTGGAATATCTGAAGCGCGACGCCTCGGCAAAAAAAAAAATAGAATACGAAGATTTCATTCTCTGTCACACTGGCAAAACACCAGGCATGTATGGAGTCGGCTTCATAATCAAGAAATACTTAAAACATTATTTAGCTAGTTATATCGGCATTTCTGAACGAGTAGCATTACTACATCTGGACCTACCAAGTAAGAAAATTACTATAATTCAAGCCTGCGCCCCTACGGAAGCGGCAAATGATGAGGAGGTCACTGCTTTCTATGAAAATATTTACAAGGCTATGGATATAGCGTATAACGATTTTATTCTAATGGGAGACTTTAACGCAAAAATAGGTCAACCACAAAGCGATGAATACCTGGTAATGAAACAGAACGGTTATGGAGAGAGAAACGCCAGAGGTCAAAGACTCATAGACTTTGCCTTGGAGAACAATTTAGCGATTATCAACACCTTCTACAAAAAGAACCTGAAAAAAATATGGACATGGCACTCACCTAATGGTCAATATAAAAACGAAATTGATTTCATACTGACCAACCGACCTCAAAATATTGAAACCTTAAGTATAAACTACCCATCAGATCACAGGCCAATTAGAACAGTATTAACACTTGCGAAGCCAATAAAAAGCAGAGCAAGTTTTAATAATATTAACAAATATAGCACACTCAAAACCGAAGACGAAATATCATTGTATATAGAGATGCTAAAAAAAGATATACCTGCGCTACTAAACACAAACCCTGAAGACACAGTACAAGAATACCATGATAAATTAATAAACTCTATCCAAACTAGCTTGTGCAGAGCATGGGATGAAAATCAACAAAGAAAGGATTGCAATCGAAAATCAGAACGCACAAAAAACCTCATAAAAAGAAGACAAGAATTACAGAAAACCAGCAATAAAACTCATGCCATGAAAAACGAATTAAAAGCTCTATGTAAGTAAATAAGCAAATATATAAAAACCGACTACAAGAAACACAGAATGACAATCATTAAAAAATATCTGGAAAAAAGAGAAGCTTAAAAAAAGGATATAAAGAATTATTTACTAAAAAAACATGGATTGAAGGACTACAAGTTGCGGGTAAAACTATGTATGCTCGTAAAGATATTGTTAGTATTGCCACAGATTTTTATAAGAAACTATATGGCGCCGCAAATAAGTCCAACATTACATATTGTGATTTAGTGACACACACAACACCACAACGCCCAATAGATCCGATAGAGTGTGGTGAAATAATAGAGACCATAAAGAAACTAAAACCTGACAAAAGCCCAGGCTCAGACAAGATTACAAACGATGCCTTGAAATCAGCCTATGTCATACTAGCTGCTCCTTTAGCTAAACTGTTTAACAAGGTATTAGAAACGTATGAAATACCTTCTCAGTGGTCTGAATCCAACATCATTTTTATTTATAAAAAAGGAGATCCTAATGATATAGGAAACTAAAGGCCCATAAGCTTAATGTCAACAATATATAAACTCTTCGCTACAATTATAAACCAGAGAATAAGCACAACACTAGAACTAAAACAACCCATTGAACAAGCTGGTTTTAGAAAGGGCTTCTCAACTGTAGACCACATACATACCCTAGAGTTGCTAATAGAAAAATATCAGGAATATCAGAGACCATTATATATGGCTTTTATTGATTATCAAAAAGCATTTGACACAGTTTCACATGCGAGTATTTGGAAAACTCTGAAAGAGCATAATGTTGAAGAAGGATATATAACTATACTAAGAAAAATATATAACAAATGCTCGAGTAGAGTAAAGCTAGAAACTGTCGGGCCAAGCTTTCCTGTCAAAAGAGGTGTTAGACAAGGGGACCCCATCTCGCCAAAAATATTTATTGCATTACTAGAGTCCATAATACATAAATTGAACTGGAGCAATCGAGGACTATACATCAAAGGAAAATACTTAAGCCACCTCAGATTTGCAGATAGCAAAACCAGGTCAGGTTTTGCTATCCGAAACAAGCTCTCAACTTCAACACATGATTGAAGCTCTACATATAGCTAGCAGACAAGTGGGCCTCGAAATGAACATTACTAAAACGAACACTATGTCCAACTACATAAAAACAAACATAAAAATAGACTGCGAAACACTAGAATATGTAGAAAAATATACTTATTTAGGAAAACAAATTGAGTTCAACAGAGATAGTAATGAGCTAGAATTGGAAAGGAGAGTTAAAAACATGGACTAAATACTGGAGCTTCAAAGAGATATTTAAAAGCGATATGCAAAAAATAAGGCATGCAGATATAAGAGCAAAAACAAAAACAACTGATGCCCTTAATCATGCACAAAAGTTAAAATGGAAGTGGGCCGGGCATGTAGCGCGACTTAAAGACCACAGATGGACAAAAACGGTCACATCATGGAACGGACCAATGGGTAAACGTCACAAAGGTAGACCCTTTGCGCGCTGGGAGGATGACATCAGAAAAATAGCTGGACCACTATGGAAACAGATAGCTCAAGACCGCGAAAAGTGGCAATCTTTGGAAGAGGCCTTCACCCTAGAGGGGTTCCTAAATAAATAGCTATCTACAAATAAATATAAAGTACAGAGTTACTACCTGTTATATAAACTAAAAACTAAGTAAACTAAAAAATAAATCTAGGAGAGTAACCATTTGCAATAATTTTATTGTATTTAATCTTTAAAAAATACCTATTAGTACTTGTAAGAAAATTGTAACATTACGAAATAAAAGGTTTTTTTATTTTTATTTATTACTAGCTGTCCCGCGCAACTTCGTATGCGTAAATTTTCCCCGTTTTTGCAACATTTCTCGTCGCTGCTCCGCTCCTATTAGTCGTAGCGCGATGTTATAGCCTATAGCCTTCCTCGATAAATGGGCTATCCAACAAAAAAATAATTATTAAAATCGGTCCAGTACTTTTTGAGTTTATTCGTTACATACAAAAATACAAATCTTTCATTCTTTATAATATTTCATTTTTTATTGTTGTTTGTGTCTACCGTCCACCACAGAGTGACTTTAATTTATTCGAGACTGTAATGGAGGATGTACTAAAAGTTCTTAGTTATGGTAAAAAGCATGTAGTAGTATGTGGCGATTTCAACTTTAATATACTTGAACAGTCACCTATATGTATTAGATTATTACTTAAACACATATTATATATTGCCTGGGAAAACTCGCAGGACGAGATTGGTGTTTTCAGCGTTCCCTCAAAAGCATTTGATTGTGTGGTGCATGGTGGTGTACTTCTGCTGAAACTTAGGCATTATGGCATTACGGGCACAGCGCTTAATCTTGTTATCTTAGTGAGCGAATGCAGTATGCAGACATTAACGGAATAAGGTCGTACGAATCAACAGTGAGTATGGGCGTGCCACAAGGATCAATGCTGGGTCCTTTTCTACTTTTGGTGTATATAAACGATCTGCCATTTTTTACCAGTAACTTATGCGATATTAACTTATGATGGCACTTCTATTCAAAATAGTCTTATATTCAAAACCAATCGTAAAAATGATTACTCTGACGAAGTAAACAGGTGCCTCGCATTAGTTCTTGACTGGTTTACATTAAATAACTTGCATTTAAATTCTAAAAAAATCAAATGTTTTAAATTTAGTTTACAAAATGTAAGAAATATTAGTCCAAATCTTGTTTTAAACAATAAAGTTATTCATTTTGTTGATTCAACGGTCTTTTTGGGAATTACTTTAGATAGTAAGTTACAGTGGGGCGCCCAAATATCATGTCTCGCAGGGAAACTCAGTTCTGCAGCATATGCTGTCAGCAAATCAGACAGCTTACCGATGTGCAAACAGCAAGGCTAGTTTATTTCGGTTATTTCCACAGCGTCTAGTCGTATGGCATACTGCTTTGGGGCAAGGCGGTTGATATTCAAACAATTTTTATTCTTCAAAAACGTTTGATATCAGAATTAATATTTTATATTTAATCATTCGTTACAAGTATTTTGGCCAATATTTAAGCACATAATTAGTTTTTACCTTTGTTGTAAGTAGATGCTCCTACTATAATGTACCCATAGGCTGATTTTGCTTTACCCCATGTTTCAACTTTTTGATAATACAATTTGCATCAGTCATTTAATATGGTGTATAGTATATTAGTCGCAGCACCTTACCCCATATCAAGTTTATAAATATTCAAACATTGTAAAATTGGCAATTTGAAAAGAGTGGCCGCGAGTATTTATTGCCAGGTTATTTTCTCCGGCTTTACCTATTGTTTGCGAACTTGACATTACATGTACATTAGAATCCCGACGTATCTTAAGAGTTGTTTTGCATCCTAAGTGAATAAAGAACTTTGAATTTTGTTTTAATTGTAAAAAAAAATATCCATAAAATCGGATTAAGAAACGCTAATGATATATACATAATCAGATCCCGCTCAAATTACGGATTAAAAAGCGTAATGTACAAAGGTACACAGATTTACAACAAGTTGCCAAAATCAATAAAAGAGACACAAAGCAATCAAATTTTTAAAAAGTCTCTTAAATCACACATTTTACAAAACACCAACATATAGTTTAACATTTTTAAAATTTAAAACATATTTTCAAAATAATATATGATATACAAATTCACGTCAAAACAACATCGTATGAAAGCTGCCACATATAGATGTGCTCGCTCCGTGTATTTGCAAACAATATCATGGTTGGTAGGTGAGATTATGACAAATTACCCACTATTATGCATGTATCTGTGCATTTGTAACTTATAAGTAATTTTGTGTAGATTTCTTAATTAAGTAAATTGTATTCTTTTGAGAAATAAAGATATCTTAAACCTGATTTGTAAAAGAATTTGAGCAGTTGACATAAGCCTATTGTTAATTAAGTGAATTACAAACAAACTCATTAAAAAGTGAGAAATATTTTTTTTTCAAAATAGTATTACCGACTTCAAAAATAAAAATGTTGTAGTTGGTGCCGAATAAGACTTAAAGACTACTATTTCATGGCACCAACTTCAAAATGTTTAATTTGTTTTGGTGTATTATTTCTTGCTTTTTAGTTGCCTTGTATTTATTTTTGAAGTCGGTAATATTTCTTTTAGTTGAATTTAGATGTGTTCAGTAACATTCTCGTACATCCGAAAAAAATATAAACACATCGTTATTTATTTTTCATTGACGAAAACAAGAGTATGTCAGACCATAGTCAGTGTAGGGTTCCGCAACCATTATTGCAAATAAATGCCTACTACATATTAAAAATACAAGGTTATAAAATGGCACTACATACTAGCAGAAGAGCATATGTCCATGGCACTTTCGCCCTTTGGTTATGGAGCTTAGTTTTTAGACAAATATAATAACTCAAAGACGTGTGATTTTTTCATTCTTTTTGGTCACACGGCTTAATTCAAAAAAGTTTCTCAATAACCTTAGAACGTTTTTAAAGACGTATGTGACAAATGATTTGCGACCCTTGCGATTATGTTGGCTGAGAAAAAAAATTGTCTTCTGGGCGATTCCGCTATAGATGATTGATTCAACTCAACTTTGGTTACTAAATTGCTTTATTTGTTACTTATTTTTATAACAATGCAAAATAAAAGAACTATATTTAGGTAATAACAGAAAATAAATGTTGTTCCTAAATTAAAACAATAGAATTGGCGGGTTTGTCGACATTACCAGACGAAGATTTGGTGTAAAATGCAATTGCCATACCTACCAACACAACAGACCTTTTTACTTGGCTGTTTTATTTGATTTCATGACAAATTTATTCGTTTCGTACAAAACTTGTTAAAATTTGTTACTCCTTTACAGCATTATTCACTGCAAATAGTTTATGTTTGAGTGTTGCACCCGCGATGTAAACGATAGAAACGTTTGTGTTTTTCACAGTAGTAGTAAGTAAATATATTTTGAGGTAGCTAAAATTTGTAGCGTGGGCAGCAAATAGTAGCTTAAAGGTACTGTATTTGTATATGTATATGTAGTTTTGAAATCCAAGACTTGGTCCCGCCATCTTGACGCTCACATTTATAAACTATGCCTAACTGAATCTTTTTATCAAAACCTTTGCACAACACCTCTTTGCGGAAACGTAGCGATAACATAACGAATCGTCGCGGACACGCAGCGATTGTGTGTGAATAATCGCTCGCTCGTGAAAACTATCCGACGATAGTAGAGCGGAATCGTAGCGATTCTCTCGCCAGTGGAGACGGTCCCATAAACTCAGAAAACTCAAATACCTTTATGAAGACAAATATGATCCGCTTGTCGGACTACACCAGTATTTTCAAGAAACCTGTGAGTCCCAGCTACTACATCAAACTTGTAGTTTTCGCTAAATACACACATGGCCGCTGTTAAGATAACGTGAGCTTCTATTAATGATCCTGTACAGAACATCATCGCATGGGACATGAACATAACCTGCACGCAAAAACATAAAATGAATTTGTAATCAACTTCACTAGTACTTGCATAAATTGTGTAAGTAGGTATGCTAAGGCAGGATATCTAAATGTTAATACTTACAACATGTTGCCCTTCACTTTTTTCAGGTATTTCACCAATGAAACCAGCAGGATTATTAAACTGTATATCCACTGTAATTATAATATATTTAGGTAAGTATTTAATATTAGTACCTACCCGCTAAATAAAGGGCGACGTTAGAATGAATGAACAACAAAGCTACTGAGATCAGCTCTTATCTTCTAGAGCTCCTAGCTCCGAGCTAGGTACTACTAGGTACTATACACCTAACTGGCAATCTTGTAGGCTTACAGACTGCGCCAAATGACTTTGATGATTTACAACTTGCACACAAGTAACTTGCCAAATGGAATAACGCCTTTAGACATAGTGGCAATTTATAGTTGAAGGCTAAAAATCTATGGAGATGAGGTAATACTTACGCAAAGTAGCTACCCCCCCTATTTGTCCCGCACCCATTTTAAAGTTTTATTCTTTTTTTTCCATTGATAAAATTTAACATTAATACCATACCCACTGCGTATTTCTTGAAATAGTGTAGGTTATTTAATTATGAACGATTCTAATATTATTTTCATAATAAAATTGTTGGAACGTAACAGTTTTAATTAATCGTCTTAAGACGCGTGCACATACGGACTTTGTATAGACTCCGTGTCCGTAACAAAGTGCCGTGTACATATTGTACCGCGTGTACCAGTAAAAACTAGTAACCTTTAGGCCCCGGATAAACAGTCGAATATCGAGACACGGGCATTGTTACGTGGCGTGTATTGACCCGTCTTGACACAAGTGTGGACGGTGATATTTGTATTGCCATGGGCAAATGTTCGGTGCTCCGAGCCGATTTATTCAAAGTGGAAAACTTTCATAGAATTTTTAATATCATTGGGCTGGCCATACACGGACTGCTCGAACAGTCGGCCAGTGATCAACATTCAGGCCTCATTCGCACGTATTTTAACGCGCGTAAATGAACGCTCAAATAGGACAAATGTGTTTCCAAAAACGCGTTCGCGTGGACGTATACTTGCATTTGTTCTATTTGCGATTTTTATCGCGCAGTGTTGTATTTTCAACCCTGGGCGTTGGAAACTGATCACATAATTACATCGAGAGGCCGTGTCGCGGATTTTTAACACAAGTAAAAAAAAATGCTCGTGCGATTGAGGGCTCACGGTTTGCTCGTGCAGACAAATTCAACCGCTTGAAACTGCTTGCTTGCTGCTGCAGCATTCGGTATCACCTGTTCGACAAATTACAATCTATGTCGTCCAGTTTGAGAAATGAACAAAACAAGAAACGAGTAGGCGGGAGGCGCTTGCGGCGTGGAATGAAAAGCACGGGCGGAGATAACTAACTAAAAGCTCAGTGGATAGCACGATCAAATTTCACCGCGCTGTCGACCACCTGAAACAGTCGCAACTGTTCGACCTGTTCCGTTTATGTGTGTAAGTAGAAGAGTTTAGCTGTCCAGTCGCTGCTTAAAGCAATCGATAGATACTGGCTGCGTCAGCTGTCCGTGTGTAGCTGGCCGAACCAGTACACATGTCGCCAGCTAAGTTTACGTGATGAAGGAGACGGGCGGGGAACGACATCCCTGCGCCGAACTACATTCGAAGACAACTTCACATTTGATATCTGGCAAGTCTTAGTTAAAACAATAAAAAATGTACAATTTTTCGAAATGAGTACCTAATGGGTGTATAGTAAACTAGATTAAAAATCGATGACAGTATCAGTTAGCCCACACTGACTTCACTTTTACTGACTGCTTAGCAACCAATCAATAACGTGACTATAGCTACGTGACATTTTTTCGTGCGAGCAACTCGTCATCGTTTTATAAGACGTTATCACGTCAAAAAGTTAAGAACTGACTTTCCTATAGTTTATTGTTGAAATTGTGACTTGTGACATATTACATAGTAATCGAATAAACAGCAGATTTTGTTTTTTAGTAAAGTCTGTTAAATTCAAGTTAAAATAAAAGATTCTTATTAATAATATCATATTTGATTATTTAAGGAAAAATATGGTTATAGCAACCACCACTAAAACCTATGGGCTGCTGAGACCATGAAGTTAATAGTTTTGGGCAGTGACTAATATTTTACCCACTACACTCCACCATCTAGATAATATAGTATTACAAGTAATTGGTCTAGCGGTAGTCTAATGGTTAAGACATCGGGCTCGCAATCAAGAGGTCGTGGGTTCGAATCCTACCCATTATTCTACCTTTTTTTTTTTTTTTTGATCTGGCGGGAAAAATTCCTTACGAACACCCCCACCGTCCGGGGAAGACGGTGGAGGTAGTGTGGGGTTTGCACCCACTAAAAACCCGCCGTGTATCGCCCGCCACCTTCGCGAACGGGCCGCCGGAATTTGTTATATCGTCGGCGGCCCGCCCAGTGGCAATGCCCGGAAGCGATGTTATTGCATTCCGGGCATTTCACACCTACGCGGCACCTGGATACACACAGGGTGCCGCGCCTCCACGGAAGGCTGCGGGCGGGGCACATTACCCCGTACGCCCGCCCGCAGCCCCACCTAAGGCGGCATCAGGCGCAGATATGCGCGCCGACGCCGCCCGGTTCGCCGGCGACGGAGTGGATCCGCCAGGAGCGGATCTTCCCTGACGCGCTCCGCCGCCTCCTTCTGCGAGATGACGTCCTCGCAGAAGGATGCGACCGCATTCCACGACCCCTCGCCCCGGACCATGGACAGAACCACGGCCGGCAACGAGAGGTCACTTCCGACCACTGCGGTGAGAACTCGACGCTGCCCCTCCCAAGCTGGACAATGCTGGAGGGTGTGTTGCGCCGAGTCCTCACCGCAGTCGCAGTGGTGGCAGCCAGGACTCGGTTCCCTCCTAGCGACCGTGTGCAGGTACTTCCCGAAGCACCCGTGCCCGGAAAGGACCTGCACCAGCCGGAAGGAAAGGGTCCCATGCTGCCGCCCCGCCCACTCCTTCAGGACCGGCTGGAGCGCCTCCACGGTTCGGACACCTGCCCGTGGAGTCTCCAGTCGGTCCTGCCACCGGGCCATGATTGCCCGGTGGGCCTCACCGCGCCAAGCGCGAAGCTCCTCGGGCAGGGGCACCGAACCCCCTGCCCGAACAGCCACCGCCCGCCGATACACTTCGGCGAGCACTTCCGCCTCCAAATCCCACGGAGGTGTGCCGGCCAATGCGCACGCCGCCTTTGCAGACACCGTGCGGTATCCGCGTATGGCCCTGACCGCCATGGTCCGCTGGGGTCTCCCTAAGCGGACCCTATTCTGGGCGGTCAGGGACGCCGCCCACACGGGTGCGCCGTAGAGAGCCATTGACCGCACCACCCCCGTGTACAACCGTCTACTCGAGGCACTAGGCCCGCCCAGGTTCGGCAACAGCCTCCCCAGTGCGGACGCAGTAGCCTCGAGCTTAGGCGCCAAAATGCGGAAGTGCTCGTCGAAGAGCCACCGCCCGTCTACCACTAGGCCCAGATACTTCATCTGGGCCCGGACCTGTACGAGGACCGAGCCGACGGCAATCGAGGCGCCAGCAGGTGGACCGCGGCGGGGCCCATGGAATAGTAGGGCCTCCGTCTTGGAAAGGGCCACCCTAAGCCCCAGTGCCTCGATGCGCCCGACCATTCGGGAAATCCCTAGGTTGGCCAGGCGCGCCGCCTCCTCAAAATTCCCACCCCGAGCCGTGATGAGGGTGTCATCCGCATAGCAGATGACCCCTATCTCGGGGGGGAAACCGCACCGCAGGGCCCAGTCGTAGCCGATATTCCACAATAGGGGCCCCAAGACAGAGCCCTGTGGAACACCGCACGAGATGTCCCTGCGGATAACCTCACCCTCTCGGTCCTCGTACAGGATCCTTCTGCCTTCGAGGTAGTCTGCCACTAGCTGCCTCAGGTACGCGGGCACTCCATGATACCGGAGCGCCTCTCTGATGCAGCTGAATGGCAAAGACCCGAAGGCGTTGGCGATATCGAGAGATATCGCCAACATCACTCCTCCACCGGCGACGGCCGCCTCCGATGCGGCCTTCAGGCGCAGAATGGCCCCAACGGTCGAGCGCCCAGCACGAAAGCCGTACTGAGCGTCCGACAGATCGGGGCCGACCTCGTTCAAATGCCGAACGATGCGGGTAGCGAGAATCCTCTCCAGCAACTTCCCCGCTTCGTCCAGCAACACGATAGGCCTGTAGGCCGCAATTGAGTCGGGAGGCCGTCCCGGCTTCGGAAGGAGCACCAGCTTCCCTGCCTTCCAGCAGTCAGGGAACCGTCCGGACGCCAGGCACACGTCGAACAGTCCCCTGAGGCGGTCCCCCATGTGGTCGAGGGTCAGGGCTAATACCCGGGCGGGAATCCCATCCGGCCCGGGGGCGGTGTTCTTCGAACGCATTCGAAGAACAGCCGCGCCCACCTCCGCTTCGGTGACAGGCGGCACAGTTGTGTGGGCCTCCCGGTCATCAGTCTCATCCTCGGAGACCATCGCCGGGGGCGTGTGCTCTGCCTGCAGCGGGAATAAGCCTTCGACCACGTCCGCAAGGAAGCTGGGCTGGAGAGCCTCGGTAAGGGGGCCCGCCGAGCGGAGCTTGTTCAGCGCCGCTCGATATGGGCGACCCCAGGGGTCACGGTCGAGACCCTCCAGCATCTCCTCTCTCGCCCTCTCCTTGGCGCGACAGATAGCCAGCTTAAAGGCGTCCCTCGCCTGACGATACGCCTCATAAAGCTGGCTCTCCTCCTGGACATCGCGATGACGAGTCCGGCTGCGGGTATAGGACCTCCGCGCACTGATGCAAGCGGCGCGGAGGGAGGCAAGCTCCGGGGACCACCAATACATCCCCTTCCTTTGGGGGCGACGTCGTGAGCGGGGCATGGCCGCATCGCAGATCTGCGTAAACGCATCGCGAATGCGGCCAGCCATGACGTCCACCTCCTCGAGGCAACCGGGGCGTTCTGCGCGCCGTGTGACCCCTACCTGGGTCATGGATCCTGGAAGACCGGGAGAGCTCCAATCGGATATATCGGTGATCCGAGAGCGTCTCAACCTCATCCAGGACGACCCAGTTCCTTACTCGCGCTTCGACGGCAGGGGTAACGAAAGGTCCACTATCGACCCCCCCTGCCGCCGAACGCAAGTGTCGGTGGCGCCTCTGTTTAGGAGACAGAGACCCATCGACGCCGCCCACTCCCCAACCGCCGAACCACGGACGTCCGTGCTGGGTGTTGAGGAAGACCTCGAAATCGGCAAAACTCCGGTTTGGGGAGAAGTATACTCCGTAGAGCGTGACCCCCCCCCCCCCCCCCAGTCGGCAGCAACATATCCCGAACCCTTGTCTCTAATCGACAAGGGCAGGGAATGAAGCGCAGCGGAGCTGACGATTGCCACGGAGCCGTCCCGGTCACCCGCCCAATTTGGGCGGGAAGGAACAAAGTAGGGCTCCGCGGCTACGGCGACACCTATCGACCACTCCGCCATGGCCTGCAGGAGAAGGTCCTGGGCAGCGGCGGAGTGGTTGAGGTTCGTCTGGAGGATGATGGAGGAGTTACCACTGTCCATTTAGGAGTGCGGTACTACATCCATCCCCTCCACCTCAGTAGGCGGGTGAGCTCCAGGGGCAGCCTGGGTCGATTGGCTGCTGCCCGGGAGTGGCTTGGAGGCCTTGGGGGGCTTACAACCCTTCCGCCCCATCATATGATTGGCGGGCAGATTGCCCGCCGCACACATGGGGCAGTGGGGGGTGGTAGAACATTCCGCCGCCCTATGTCCCGGTTGACCGCAGCGATGGCACATTGTGCTGCAGTCAAAACCGCTGGTGCACCTGGGTCGCAAGTGTCCCGTGGCCATACACTTAAAGCACCTCGCAGGCCTCTCCTCCAGGACGGTGATCCTAGCGGAGGAGAAGCCCACGAGAAGCCGGCCTGCTTCGGCCAGGGCTTTGGCTGAAGCGACGGGGCAGCGAACCCAAGCTGCACCTACTCCACCGGGACCGGGACGGATGGCGCCGACCTTCACGGATTCGGAGGCACATTGAGTTCTTGTCTCGATGGCCTCTCGGATATCTTCGGTCGTGATCGAATCATCCAGGCCCGAAATGCGCAATTCTGCGCATTTTGTGGGCCTGGCGATCTTGACGCCCTCCTTCCCCTTGGTAAGCCCCCGTAGCGTCTCTGCCACGAAGTCCGCCGCCTTTGCACCATCCTGACCGGGACACTCTAGAATCCTGGCCCCGGTCTGGGCTTGGCGGAAGGAGACCCCCGCGCCAAGATTGTTGGCGTTAAGGGTCACCCTCGCCTGGCGGAAAATCTCCGCGTAAGAGACTTTGCCACTCCTCTCCACCTCCGGCGACAGCGTCACAACGACGGCTGCTGACTTGGGCGGAGTAAGTTTTGGCTTCCTCTTGCCACTCTTGGGGTGGGCTGACAGAACAGTCTCAGGTGGTGCAGCTTTCTTAACCTTCTTCCCAAGTCGCTTTTTGCGTCCGGCCGTCCGCCACTCCTCACCAGACGGGGCTGTGACGGTGGGAGTAGGAACGAGCTCGGGAGCAATAGATACGGCCGCACGAGGCGCCCCTCTTTGTGGTCGCTTAGGCAGGGGTTGGGGTTGTGAAACCCGCCGTGTGGGACTGGTCCTCGCAGGCTGCACCATTCTCATAGATGGCTGAGAAGTCGGTGCACGTGGCGCTCTACTAGCAGCCGCCTTCGGCGCAGCCACCTCGGTGAATGACTCCACGCGTCCCCCGGAACAGGGTAGGTTAGGAGGGCGTGGGAGGTGTGGCCTTATACCCCTTGGGGGGCTTTGACCTGTTCGCCGCAAGAGGTGGCCGGCAGCTTGGTTCGGGAGGGAGACGCTCCTTGATGGTTGCTAGCCTCCCATCAATCATCGTCCCAAACATTATCATTAGCTGCCGGCATTGCGCCTCTGTGAAGGCATTTGCCGGCTGCTCCTCAATAGCCAACTGGGCTTCAGCCTCAGTGGCCGAAGACGACGAAGAAGCAACTTTAGGCTGTTGCTTATCAGCCCGAGTGGTCTTAGTCTGGGCTGGTGGCGTAGATGCCTGGACCGCCTGAGCGGGGATCGAAGAGATCTGCGAAGCACGGGCAAGGGAAGTGACCTGTGAGCTGGCCGTAGCAGAAGGGGCCGAGACGAGGCCGGTCCTGGCCAACACCAAATCAGCCCGTAACTGGGCGAGCTCTGTACGGAGTTCGCCTATCTCCCGTTCTAGTCGAACATTGTCCGCTCTCAATCTTTCGAGTACCGCGTCCGGGGCAGCAGAGCGCTCAACAAGAGCCTCCACCACGTTCTTAATACTAGACGCGGATTCCTTGAGGCCCTTTGCGAAGGTGCCTTTGAAATTCCTGGACTTGGTGGCCACATTCACTATAAGGGCCACCGAGTTCGCCGCTGATTCGAGTAGCTCCGCCGCAGTTTTCGCGTCTGTATCCCCTCCCGTTTGGCGGAGCCTCTCTATGACCTGGCCGACTCGTTCTTCAGCAGCCAACTCACCCTCTTCTCTAACACGGGCATACGCTTCCCGGCGAGAAAAGACGGACGAACCAGCCGAGGTGATATTGGCTGGTGTCGCCTTCACTGGAGTTTGTGGGCGCGAGAAAGGTGTTAATGATCGCGTTCTCGCACCCGGACCGCCTCTATTTGAGGTCCTCACTTTCCGAGGGATTCGAATGTCTGCCTCGGGCAGGTCCTGGTCTGCTTCTGGTGAGCGTCTGCGCTTTGGTTGCTGCTTCCGAGTAGAACGTCGCTCAACACCCATCAAACAGACTTCGGGACGTTTCCCGCCCCCTAACAGCTCCATGTCGCTGATGGAGGACGCGGAACCGCACCGACTGATGCACGCCGAGCTTCCCGCAGAAACAGTTAGCAGCGGAGACCTCGACTCCGCTGATGAAACTGGCAACTCACGCGTTGCCTCCTCTTGGATCGCGACCCTTGCGCTATTTTCGGTGCCGGATTTACAGCTCGGCGACGGGCTGATGTGTCGTGGGTTGTCCCCCCCAGAGTACGTGGGACTGCCGGAGCTGACTGGCTCCGGAAGGGATTCCCCGAACGAAGATCGTTCGGGACCCTCCTGGGTAGATGTATCCATATCTTTGACCTGCGACATTTTGTTTAAGTTTATAGACCTGCGTCTAGGTAGCCCTTGGGACTGAGGACCCCTCAGCCATTCATCCCATTGCCAGGCACCACAAGCGTAGGATTAGGGTATTTTTAAAGGGGTTTACTTCCCCGCAGCCCACAAAAGTGTGGGCTCCCGTTCCTGTCCATTCAGGGTTACGGGTCGGGCCGGTCGGTGGTCTGCATCAGACCGCGTCCACCATCTATAAATAGATGGCGAACCCGCCGCCCCTCGCCCTACTTCCAGGCGGCCCAGGGATGGGCCACCTCCTACTCTGTCAGAACATTAGCCGTGTGACGGTGGTTTCGCGAAAAGCCGCGAATCCACCGGCACACGTTGCCCAGGGTGCACCACAAGGAGGTTTTCTGGCACTTAGCACCCCACCAATTATTCTACCTAAGTGAACCCACTCCTAACACAAGCAGTTTAGCTTAGCTGGAGGGGTTAACAGAATTTCTAGTAATGTGGGACCCAATCATAAATTACTAGTTACCGAAATAAAAAAAACACTACACCGACGACACTATAGGTATATCAATCCAATAAGTATAACATTTCATAAACAGACGTGTACATGAATGCTTGACGTTAAATTGCATACAGACGTGGTGGATTACCATTCACGTGACAAGACAGCGCGCCAGACATTCTTTGAAAATGTTCCTTTTTATATTCTTACTGGATGAATCGGCTCGTAAAGTTAACGCTTATCGAATCACATAAAATAAATCTGAACGCTCACATCTCGTGGCACCACAGTCTGTCATAATCAGCGTCATCTGAGCGCTCACAACCCATGGCACCACAGTCTGTCATGATCTGCGTCATCTGAACGTTCACAACCCATGGCACCACAGTCTGTCATGATCTGCGTCATCTGAATGCTCACAACCCATGGTACCACAGTCTGTCATGATCTACGTCATCTGAACGCTTACAACCCATGACACCACAGTCTGTCATGATCTACGTTATCTGAACGCTCACAACCCATGGGACCACAGTCTGTCATGATCTACGTCATCTGAATGCTCACAACCCATGGCACCAGTCTGCCATGATCTGCGTCATCTGAACGTTCACAACCCATGGCACCATAGTCTGTCATGATCTACGTCATCTGAACGCTCACAACCCATGGCACCACAGTCTGGCATGATCATGGCATGCGCTCCGATACGGACGTGCTTACTCTGTACGCGTATTGTGCGGCTATAGTCGCTATACGTCACTATGATTTCTCAGCAACTTATAGCTAACGAACTGTTGGCATTTATTCAAAATGCTATCGATACTATGGACGAAATCAGCATTTTGCTGATCTGCAAATCGAATCGGATTATCCTGGCTACTTGATTGTGTCTATGCAAGTACTCGCCGTTAGCAAGACGTGAACAGCCGGAAACAATATGTCTGAGGGACTCAGCGGGTCGGTGACAGGCACGACAGATGTCAACAGTGCCATCCCTCAGGATATATCTCCGGTAGTTATTTGTCATGATAACTTCGTCAGCAATTTGCACAGACAAAACCCTCGGTTTCACCGTAAGGTCACCGAACCGTAGCCAGGCCACGGACGCTAGTAAGTCCACATCGGGCCCATGAAGAACCCGAAAGAACCTACCGTAAAGCTCCTTGCTCTGCCATACCTCCCTGCGCTCGTTGACACCAAGAACTACAGGCCTGCGCCAGTTCTCTTTAGTCAAGGAGAGCGGGGTTAGCCCGGTATCCACCGCGACGACATCCCAATGCACACCCGCGTCCACATGGAGAAAATATTCTCTTAGATTGTATACCTCGCGGTTATGAAGGGACTTAAGGTTTAGCAAACCCCGGCCTCCACACTTCCGCGGGATATACAATCTCATTACAGATGAACGCGGGTGATGCATTCGGTATGACGTCATCAGTGTACGGACTTTTCGATCCAAGGTGTCTAATTGAGTCTGAGTCCACTTGAGTATGCCGAAGGAGTACATAAGAAGTGGCATAACCCAGCTGTTGCAGGCCCGGATCTTGTTGCCACCTGACAAAAGGCTATTAAGCACTTTTTTCAGGCGGCCCAGGAAACGTTCCCGCAGCAGCCGTTTCATGTCAACCTCCTTTATGCACAGCGCCTGCGACATACCCAAGTACTTATAGGTCTCAGTTGCGAGTAGTGATCTTATGTGAATAGAATCCGAGAGTTAAGTTCCCTTCGGATTCCACTATCCGCCCTCGCTTTATATGAACGACTGCACATTTGTCCACACCAAACTCCATTCTAATAGAATTACTAAAGGTTTCAGTTATCTTCAGTAACGCTATTAGCTGTGAGCTGGTGGGAGCAAAGAGCTTCAAGTCATCCATATAAAGCCAATGAGATATAACCTGACCACCACGTCGCAACCTGCAACCTAGCCCTGAACCTACTAGTAGGGTAATAAGTGGGTTCAGTGCTAGGCAGAACTAAAGGGGACTCAGATTATCACCCTGGAATATACCCCGCTCAATCTTTATAGGTACGCCGCCACTTTCTTGGGTCCCTCGGCACCCTGGATAGGTAAGAAGCGTATTCCATTGCCCCATACACGACTTCAAGAAGGTACGTAGAGTTGTATTAACTTTATACAACTCCAGCACCCTCAGAAGCCATGTATGTGGCACGGAGTCATACGCCTTCTTATAATCTATCCAACATGCCGATAGATCCTTTCGGTTGCGACGAACCTGCTGGCTAATAGTCGTATCAATGAGGAGGAGCTCTTTAGTACCCCGGGCCCCACTTCTACATCCATTCTGAGAGGTACACATGATGGAGTTTGTGTGTTATGTTTGTTTATTTTAGCTCTCAGTATGGATGTAAGAAGTTTATAGATCGATGGTAAACAAGTTATCGGTCTATAATTACTAGGGTCCGAGGTACTACCGGTCTTATGGAGCAGGTGGGTCACTCTTTTAGTCATAAAGGCTGGGAGCGACGCAGATTCCAGGGCGGACTGGAATTGTGATGCCAAACAAGCGTGCGAACTGCGTAGCCATTTTAGCCAAAAGTGGTGCAGTCTGTCTGGGCCTGGAGATTTCCAATTAGACAAAGGACAGACTGCACTGGCTACGTCTGTGCTATTAATGATGGTATCTTCCATTTCTAGAATAAGATCGCACGCTCGTTCAACGTCACGCATCCATTCCCCCTCTGTGTGTATGACAGGCACCGACCAAATGTTGCGCCAAAACAAGCTTGTCGCTTCAGCATTCGGTAAATGCCCGTCATCCACACCTTGGTCCGTTCGCTGCCAGTCTCTATACACCCACCTTTGGTAACTTTGGAACATGCGGTTCACGTTATACCTATCCACGCGTTTTTTATACCTGCGTATTCGGTTTGCCCATGCATAATTTTTTTGCTTCAGGAAGTCGATGCGCTCTGTGACACGTGACATATAATCTTGAGGGCTGATTCCAGTCCCCAAGAATGCCCGTTTCACAAAGCGCATCGACTTCAAAAAGGCAAACACGATCGTGATTTCCATTTATCAAATGGCTGACGGGTCCTCGCCGGATACACAAATGTCTGATGTCTGTCAAATGTCTTCCAGAATTATATATTTAATTCGTTCGTTGCTTGTTCCATGGACGAATGGTGCGTACCGGTAAAACGATTTGGCAATTGTTGTGTTTAGTAAGGCGCTGCGGAGCGCGAGTGGTTCGCTCACGCGCATAGCGAATAATAATGAATGTGTAATATAATAATAATGACTTTTGGTACGGGAGCGAGCCGCTGCGCCGCCCCGCGCCCCGCATTGCCGCCCGGCAGCCTCTCGGCGCGTCTCGCCTGCATGTCTGATTGGTCGCACGCCGCAGCCCTAAGCCATAAAAACGGCGAGACCTATAGACATTCACAGAGAAGCGCGAGCGCCAACTTATTTGTATTTTTGCCTAATGTTAATAAATATCAATGTAATTGTTGTTATGTAGTCTGTGCCCAAATCGCAACAAAATAAACGTTTTCTTTTCTTTTCTTTTCTTTTTCTTTCTCGGACGAGTGTTCCCGCTCCTGAAGCAGGACACCTTGCCAATGAGTACCCTTGCCTCGGTAATACGGCGTTCAATTCTGTATTGCCAAGCCGGTACGGCGAACCTTGGTCGTATAGTAGGGGCTTCAGCTAAAAGCTTAATACCTGCTATACGACACGCCGCAACAGTCGTACAATACAGGATCGAATGGGTATCACCGAGCTCTTCGCTATTGTCTAGGTAAGTAGGCAATAGCGAATCAAGAGCACACACCAGCGCAATATTCCGTCTATGCATAGGCAACCGAGGCAGGCGTGGCCTAATATTGTGGGGCGTGGACCGATACTCGTGAAGCGCACATTCCAAAGCGGCCTTAACCTCCTCTTTGTACTAAGTACTTACCATTATAGTCGCGGCATCCGGCCCCGTAGATTCACAGTCAACTTCATTTGTAGAAACCTGGACCGGGGCAGGGATATCGCGGCTAGTTTGGGGGTACTCCGAGCGTAGTCTCTCAAGTGCAGCCTCATTCAGCAGATGACAGCGCTGAATGGCCCGCACTTGGTCCGATAGTCGTTGTGCCGTAACGTTAACAGCCGGCTCAAGCACCTGAAACAGAGGCAGCATCCGTTCACGGTACACAGTAAGGTTGGCTCCCCCCTCTGTAGCCGCATAATATGCCCGCATGACGTTCTCATTAATGGATTGAGTCCATCTCATGCGGCGCACGTTACCAGCGGCAGCGGGGTCCCTGCTTGAGGCCGGTGGGCCTCTGGGTCCCAAGCTTGTGGGTGGCCGGCCTCTCCCTCTGTGACGAGCTCGACGCCTCAGCAACGGCTGGTGTCGACGTAGCGTTCGGTTTCCGTATTTGCGAGGCGGAGCGGAGCGACGAGTCCGGGGGTGGAGTTTGTGCATCTTGTGCTCTGGCGCGACTTCTTGTAATCATTTTCGTTTTCTTGGTTTATTGATTATGAATTTAAATGTTATTTATTATTATTATTATTATGAATGCTTTATTCACTTCATTTACACTCGCAAACCATTGTCGCACCGGTATGGTCTGTCACGATCTGCATCATCTGTGTCAATTAGGCACTGGCGCTCGCAACCTATATTGGTAAAGTCTCATTAGTTACGTAATCTGTACGAAAACTAGCTTGGTATGTCGCGATCTGCGTCATCTGTGTCAATTTGATTTCGTTTTTGTTTAATGCCTCAATTCGTTTGTCACTACGTATCGTGGCTGTCATTAACGTCGCTATCGATTTCACTATTTAACTAAGTCCTTGAAATTTAACCATGGATGTACTTTATCAATAAATACTACATTTTCATACTCCTTACCTCCCTTTTGTAAGGGGTGCGTACTGCACTAAGTATCTGTCTTTTGGTAGTAGTTTAACAATTTTATGAATAGGAAACTCAAATAAAAGTTTAGATTATCATAATCGAATATTTGAATGTTCTTTCCAGCCTAACCAAACCAAAAAAAAAAACAAGTAAATGTAGTAGGACAGTTATATATAAATAAAATAAAAAAAATAGGTAATAAATAAAAATATATTATAATTTACAATCAAAATCCAATTCAATCTGTTGTTTACTATTATTTTACATTGTAATATATTATTATTCTAATTAATTATAAAGGCAAATAAAAAACAGTGTTACTACTTTATTTAGTCAACCGACTTCAAAAAGGAGGAGGTTCTCAATTCGTCGGTATGTTTTTTTTTTTTTTTTTTTTTTTTTTTTTTTTTGTATGTTTGTTCACCGATTACGCAAAGACGGCTGGACCGATT
The DNA here is from genome assembly GCA_945859575.2 of Herminia tarsipennalis. NCBI lineage: Eukaryota > Metazoa > Arthropoda > Insecta > Lepidoptera > Erebidae > Herminia > Herminia tarsipennalis. The sequence continues at coordinate 12,869,484 of OX243846.2, read as the reverse complement.
TGAAAAATTGTTTTTGTGTTTGATAGGGTATACTTCCAAGTTGGTCCCATTGCCATCAGATCACGATCTGATGATGGGATCCTGGAGAAATCGAGGGAACTCTTAAAATATTAAAAGCACACCTACAGTGATTTAGGTATATTTCATAGTGATTTGTGCATTTACTTTTAAAAAACCCCAATTGGTGAAGTGGAACTGATGATGAAGACCAAAAATTACGAGCAGATCTATTCAATATTTCACAGTTTGCGATTCAATTAAGTATTTTAATATGGTATTGAGTAGCACTTTAATCTCGATATACTACTATTATACAATGTAATAAAGCTGATAGTGAACTCCTCAACAATTAACGGCCCTGCATCGGGGCAAGCAATATTTCGTAAAAGGATTTGAGCAGATGACATAAGCCTATTGTAACTTAAGTGAATTATAAACCAACCCACTAAAAAGTGAGAAATAAAAACTTTTTAACAAAAAATATTACCGACTTCAAAAATATATACAAGGCAACTAAAAAGCAAAAAATAATATACCTAGAATAACAAAAACAAATTAAACATTTTGAAGTTGGTGCCGAATAAAACATAAAGACTACTATTTCATGGCACCAACTTCAAAATGTTTAATTTGTTTTTGTTATTCTAGGTATATTATTTTTTGCTTTTTAGTTGCCTTGTATATATTTTTGAAGTCGGTAATATTTTTTGTTAAAAAGTTTTTTAATAAGTTTGCATACTGTTAACTTAAAGACCTATTGTATTATGTAGCTACCATATAAAAATGTATAGAGGTACCTAGTCATATGCGCATAAATAAATTGTAAATTTACTTTAGTTTCTGACAAAACTTTGAAATTCTCAGATAAATTTGTTAACCGTTATCAACTCAGTAAAGAAATTGTACCTACCTACATCTATTTTGTAGTAAGCTCCAAATTTGGCAGGAATGTTAAGTCTACAAAATAATGATGTTAATGCCAATCACACTAATATTATAAAGGCGAAAGTTTGTGAGTATGTGAGTGTGTATGTTTGTTACTTCTTCACGGCCAAACGGCGGGAGCACATAGGCTAATAAACCACGGGTAACACCACGGGGCACAGCTAGTACATAATAAAGACTTCAACAAAGATAAGTACCTACTGTGTTTTATTACTATCAATAGATATACTATTACTATCTATCCGTTTGAATTCCAAAACGGTCTCCTAATATCCTTAACTTTGCCAAGCTATGTATAAGCATGCAGTTGATGTATAAATAGTTGACCGCCTAGCAAAGAGTATTTTGTGTATTAGTAATACGGATAGAAACAACAAACTTGGAACTCGAAAACAACTGTATTCCCTATACTTACTAATTACGACCTACACTACACAAAAATGAGCACTAATCGGAAAGATTGTGTTTGGTACTCTATATTAAAAGTGTAATAACTGTAGCCGTAGAGGAACCTATATTTAATGAAGCTAGTTGTTTCCTAATAAAAATGAACTCTGAAACTTTAATAATTACTATCTACCGATCTTTATCTTTCAAAAACATTAACAAATTTTTGCATTGCCTCGATAACATTCTAACAACTTATAAATCCTACAAAAACATTGTTATTACAGGTGATATTCTATCGAGTTGACATCAATATTGTTTGGCTTAATATCTAAAATAGATATTAAGCCAAACAATATTGATGTCAACTCGATAGAATATTTAAACCTACTTGCTTCCCAAGGCATTCTAAGCAGTCATTACTTTCCCACGAGAAACAGTAACTGTCTTGACCATGCTATGGTGAATTCGCTAGTACCTGTTACCATTCTCGTTGCCAAAACTCCCTTGACTAACCACTTAGCAGTAATAATTTGTCTTGAGCTCAAAAAGCCACCTTGTAATACACAAAACATCACTATAAAAAGAATTGATTATAACTCACTCATAGAAAAAATAAAAGAAACTAGTTTTGATGATGTTCTCCAATCTAATAATGTCCATTGGGCGGCTGAGCGTCTTGTTAATATTTTATCTACACATACCTAATAGATTCCGTACCCTCAAACCCTGGATAACCCCAGGGCTTGTCCGTTGTATACACAACAGAGACAAGATGTATCTTAAATGTAGAAATAGCCCCAATGACAATGTTCTCAAAACAACATAAAAAAAGTACAAAAACTATTGCAATGACCTTTTTTTTTATTTGAAAAAAAAAGGCTTTAATCGCTGAGCGATTATGCCAGCCTTATAGATAAACAAGTAGCCTTATCTTAACATAATTAGTTTGTTATACATCGACTGCTGATGCTGTTACTGGATTGACCGATTATATAGCTCAACGTCTGGATGTCAAGGATAAATGTGTTGGGATTTTCTTGGACCTCGCGAGAGCCTTTGATACAGTCTCGATTCCGCGGCGTGACGTGACTCACAATAATTTTTCATGCTGCCTCACTAACAGGTCACAGCGAGTTAAAATTGGAGATTTCGTCAGTAATGATGCTGCGATTGCCTTTGGAATTCCCCAAGGAAGTGCTAGCCTCTTCTTAATTTATATAAATGATCTGTGTGAGCTAAAACTCATCATCAGCCTATCGCAGTCCACTGCTGGACATAGGCCTCTCCAATTGCACGCCACTTTGTTCTTTCTTCGGCTTCTCGCATCCAGCTCCTGCCAGCCGTTTTGCGTAAATCATCACTCCACCTGGCCTGAGGGCGTCCTACACTACGTTTGCCAAGCCGCGGTCTCCACTCAAGAACTCGTTTACCCCAACGGTTGTCGGTTCTTCGGCTAATATGGCCAGCCCACTGCCACTTCAACTTGCTGCCGGATCACCTCATTTCTGATTTTGTCCCTAAGAGAAACTCCGAGCATAGCCCTTTCCATAGCCCGCTGAGCGACTTTGAACTTGTGGACCAGCCGTACCGTCAGCGTCCACGTTTCGGCTCCGTATGTCATGACGGGTAGGACGCACTGATTAAAGACTTTAGTCTTTAGACTTGTGGGATCGACGATGAGAAGACTTGATGTAGCCTACCAAACGCTGCCCAACCCAACCGAATTCTTCTATTCACCTCGTCCTCGAAGTTGTTTCTACCTAACTGCAATGACTGCCCGAGGTACTCATATTTTTAAACAACTTCGAGAACGGCGCCGTGCACCGCTATCAGTTCCGGTAGTACATGTTCATTGAACATGACCTTGGTTTTATCCAAGTTCATCTGTAGGCCGATGCGTACAGAGGAGTCAGCCAGGTCATTCAGCATCCGTTGCAGGTCCTGCAGCGTTTCCGCCATGATGACAATGTCATCTGCAAATCGCAAGTGCGAGATGTATTCACCATTGACGTTGATGCCCCGCCCTTTCCAGTGCAGCGTCTTGAACATATCCTCCATTGCATTTGTGAATAGTTTCGGGGAAATAACGTCCCCTTGCCTCACTCCTCGATGCAATGGTATAGGCTTTGTTTGCTGATTCTGTACTTGGACGGACATGGTGGCGGCTTCGTAGAGACATCTCATCACTTGGATATATATCGCCAATCTACTTGGCATCGCTGCAGAGACTCCAGAACGGACCAGATTTCAATCGAGTCAAAGGCCTTCTCATAGTCCACGAATGCTAGACACAGGGGCTGATTATACTCCTGGGTCTTTTGTATAATCTGCCGCATTGTGTGGATGTGGTCTATGGTGCCATATCCGCTCCGAAATCCAGCCTGTTCCGGTGGTTGGAATTCGTCAAGTCTTCGCGCAAGGCGGTTCGTGATGACTCTTGAAAACAGCTTATAGACGTGGCTTAGAAGAGAAATAGGTCGGTAGTTCTTCAGCCGGGTCTTATCTCCTTTTTTGAAGAACAAGACGACTACACTTCTACTCCACGCCTCCGGAGTTCTCCCTTCAAACAGGACAGCATTAAAGAGCTTTTGGAGCTCCCTCAGTACGGGTTTACCTCCAGCTTTTAACAGCTCTGTTGTAACGCCATCCTCTCCAGAGGCTTTTCCATTTTTCAGCTGTTTAAGAGCCAGCACGATTTCGTCAATGTTGACTTCTGGCAGGTCTTCGGTGTAGTGGCGTGTTAGAGTGGCTCTAGGACCCTCATTTTCAGGATCAGGTCGAGATGCATGCGAAGCGTATAACCGGCCATAGAAGCCTTCCACTTCGGAGAGGACTGCCGGCTTCGAAGAAACGACTTCTCCACTTGCTGTGGTCAACTTCGTCAGGTGGCTTCTTCCAAGAGATTGTACGAACACTTTTGACCCCCGGTTCTGCTCGATCGCTCTTTTAATCAAAAGAGTGTTGGAGCACCGAAGGTCGTGTCGTATAAGCTTGTTGATCTCTTGGTTTAGAGCGCGCTTTTCCGACGAAGTGACGGGTGGGTTTTCACGTCGTTCCTTCATTAGCCCTAAAGTCCTTTCCGAAAGCTTTGACTTCTTGCCCTTACGCTGCATTTCACAAAATCTCGTACCTTCTTCCCTGAGTATCCGAACCACATTTACGAGCTTCTGGTTTACGTCTGTTGTGGTTTCCATGGCAGCAAATCGGTTATCCAGGTTTGACTGGAACGCTTCGGATCCTATCATGGTTTGGAGCAAAGTAGATCGAAGCCTGGACCTCATCAGACGGGCACGTTCCGCCTTGAAGTCGATATTCAGAGAGCCTCGGACAAGTCGGTGATCACTACCGGTATTAAACCTGTTGATCACGGTGACGTCTCTGAATATATGCTTTTTGTCCGTCATGACGAAGTCGATCTCGTTTTTCGTCATAGTGTCGGGGCTTTGCCACGTCCACTTACTTTGGGGCCGTTTCTTGAAAAAGGAGTTCATCAAGAAGAGCCACTACCGTTCGAGGAAGTTGACTAGCATTTGCCCCCTATGATTTCTGCTTCCAAATCCATGGGATCCTACTACCAATTCGCTGCAATTTTGTACTCCCACTTTAGCGTTGAAGTCCCCCATAACAACGTTGTAGTGGGTCTTAGTAGTGGAGTGGAGGGCCCTCGATATGTCATCGAACATATCCTCCACTTCGTCGTCTGGATGTGCCGAGGTCGGTGCGTACACTTGCACTACCTTGAGGCTATACCTCTCGGTGAGCTTGATAATGAGGTACGCTACCCTGTTCGACACGCTAGACATTTCCACAACGTTGTCAGAAAGGGACTTATTTACCAGAAACACAACACCACCTTGGGATTTTTGGTCTCCCTCGCGGAAGTACATAAGGTGACCTGACTCGAGGGTTATGGTGTCCTCTCCCTCTCTTCGGACTTCACTTAACCCGAGGATATGCCACCTAATCTTCCCAAGTTCCACCTCAAGTTGTGCCAGATGCGAGTCTAGCCGTAGCGTGCGTCCGTTATACGTCGCCAGGGTCAGTCGGTTGTGGTGGCCTTCCGTAGCCCGGAGATTCTTAGCACCCCCCGCCACGCCGTTACCGTGGACGCCACCATGTCCAGGAATAGCGTGACTGCCGGGAACTGGGGGCCGTAGCCTTAGTGCTTCGTGCATTTGGGGTAATGCCCATAATCGCCACGCTGGGCAGGCGGGTTGGCGATCGCAGGATGTAGCTATCGCATCAGTGACGCTGCTGCCCGTCACTGACCTATTACTTTAGCTACGCCTTAAATTGGGATGGTTATACCGCCACCAGCCGGTCGCCAGAGCCTCGTTCGTTGTACAGCAGGATGTACCGCGTGCAGGTGAGGTTGGCTTGGAGCGAAAGATGGTGATGCGCCCCCTTACATCCCCTGAGCCTGAGCTAAAACTAGAAAATGCTAATATATATACTTTTGCTGTTGATACAGCTCTCATATTTTGTGGAAAGACATAGAAGTAGGCTAGAACTAAAGTCCAAAACTGTCTTTTACTGACAATATTATGGCTTAAGAGTAACTCATTAACACTCAATAGCGCTAAAACAAAATTTGTAACTTTTGGGATCACTAAGCGGGATATGCCTAAGGACGACTTTCAAATTAAGGCTCATTATTGTATTAATAATGATGTTTTCCAGTCATGTACTTGCACCTCTCTGGAACGTATAAATGTCATCAAGGATCTTGGTGGTTTGTTGGATCAAACATTAACCTGGAAACCTCAGATTTATATGTTAACGGGAAGAATCCATAAACTCATGTACATATTTAAAACTCTTAGACAGGTCGCTGATACAGAACTACTAAAAACAGTATATTATGCCTTGGCACAGTCAATAATATCCTACTGCATAACTGCATGGGGAGGATTGAAAAAGACTCACATGTTAAAGATAGAAAGATCTCAACGAGCCCTACTGAAGGTTATGTCATTTAGACCTTAAAGATATCTAACACAAGCATTATATTACTACTGCGACGTATTGATCGTGCGCAAATTATTTGTGTTCACCACAGTTCTTAGCCAACATAAAAAAAAATCCCTCTAGATCCACCTCGCCAATTCTCAAAAAGACAAAAGAAAGTCTCTCCTGCTGTCAAAAGTAGAACATTTTTAGCAAACAATTTTTTTTTATAAGTAGTTTCCTTTATAATAAAATTAATAATAAATCAATAATAATATTTTTTTTTTAAGTAAAAATCTTTGACAAAAAATAATATACAAAAACAAGGCAGTAAATACATTACAATATCAAGTTATATGATAACATCTTAGGACAACTCCTACACGGTCATCTGATCCCAAACTAGGCAGAGCCTGTATTATGGCAACCAGACAACTGATAAACATACATAAAAAATATTATATTTCTACATACATATTTTTATCTACATACTATTAAAATTATAAATAAAAGTTATTTTAAACAGCTTTTACAAAAAATATACACTTATTGGGCAGTAAAGACATAGAAAATACTTAATTCTTAAAAATAAAATTACAATAGGTATTACAAATGGTGATATGTCCAAATAATTGCTATTAGCTATATCCTGCACTAGGCTAAAGATAAACCTATATCTCAGGTGTTAACTATAAACATATAGGAACCAATGTTTCTAAATCGCATAATAATATTTACTCAACTACATTTTTTCATAAACAGTAAAAGTAAATGAATATAAATAAAATGTCATATTACGCTGTACATAATCTATTACACTAAATATATTTACATCGTTTGAACTGTAAATGAGGGCAAAAATTGTTATATTACGTATGTCAGTATCAAGGTTTCAATAATGCAGCGCATACAATTATTTGTAGGTCAAGATGATTTTTATTAAATAGTAACAAAATACATAGATGGTTTATATGATCCCAATAAATTTACCAAAATTGATGGTGTATACGTGCTTTAATAAGCAAAATAATTAATTATAGGCGGTTTTGTAATCAATTGCTCTGAATATTTCTCTGCATATTTTCGTGCCGGGCAACTTGTATCCCCAGTTGCACAATTGACTGCCTCTGTGGCGCGGTGGGAGTGTATCCGACTGCTACGCAAGAGGTCGTGGGTTCGATCCCCACCCAGGATAAAACTTTGTGTGATGAGCTCGATGGTTTATTCTGTGTCTGGGTATAATTTATCTATAACACGTATGTATTTAGAAATATATATATGTTTATCAGTTGTCTGGTTTCTATAGTACAAGCACTGCTTTGTTTGGGATCAGATAGTGTTGTGTGAGTTGTCCCAAGATATTATTATTACAATTTGGAGAAATATCTTTATTACTGCACTCCTTAGACGGATGACCAAGATTTCCACAGTGGTTACAAGTGGAACTGGTTTCTCGGCAAAACTTAGCTGCGTGACCAAACTGCTGATAGACTAATGTGGAGTCTCTAACAGGGCATGACGTCCAATTTATAAAAATGCGGCTTTGTATGATCAGAGTTATTCTTATGTTCGCCGGGACATCCAATATATAATAACATGTTGAGAGGCTTTTCTTTCCACATTTGTGACTTAATTTGATAGTCTTTAGAAAGCAATCGCGCGTTTCTTTCGGATACTTATCAGTAAGGTTTTGCTCAAATACACAGTCAAAAACTTCTTTTTCACTGAGGGCTACAGGGACACCAATAACAGCAATCCTAGGGCGGCGTTTCGTAGGTTCTTCGACAGTAAGGCCAGAAGAGGCTAGTTTCTCAGATTTTTTTCATTTTTTCAATGTCATTTTTAGACTCCGTACTGATAACGAACGCCTCCATTTCTTACTTTTTTCAGGGCACGGATTAGGACGGACGTAGTTTAAGTTCTTCAGGTGAAATTATTTTTTGCACTAAAGATTTAGTGTCATCACTTGTTTTAGTCTTATCGCTGGGATAGATGGCCACAGAACTCAAATTATTTGGACGGATAAAGTTATGGGCACCTTTTTTTACCATATCAGCAAAAGAGTTGTTCGGTCTTGGTATTAATTTGTTTTCAACGACTTCTTTGAATTGCTGAAGAGAGCTTTCTACTGCCAGCTGTTCCTGTAGATGTTGAATCGTTGTATGAGCCTGTATGGTTTTCTGTTTTAATGCTTGATATAAAACAGCCATCTGAGATGTCCCACTAGTGATCTTACGGCAAAGATTAGTGACACGCAGTTTCTGGTCCGAATTCATTTTTCCTTCTGAGACTATTAAACACACTTCATTCAAAAGGGTGTCAATAATGCTCCCCATTCATTTCTGGATCTCCGGAGTAGATACGACTTCAGTGGGCATTATATATTTCGTGGGCCAAGATTGCTTTTCAACTTGCGAGCGACCTTGCTGCGCAGCGTCGGTACAGGACTTCCATGCCCTGTCTGCTTACTGCCGAACGGGCTGATCTCTGGGTTAGACATCACTAACACAAAAACACAAATCGGGTTTAACAGCTGTAACAGTAATAATAGTTCATGCTTGCAGTCTATGTATATAGTAGGTAGGTACTAATCTCTCGCGACCGACTTAATTTTACTGACACCGCGGTATAGTTTGAATAATATTAATTAAATATTTAATCATATTGCATTGTTAATAAAAACACTACATTTTTATGAAGTTAGGATTAAGTTAATGCAATGGCTAAAATCACAATCTTACGACGAAATCGAGATAGCCAAATAGTTCTGTAGTATGTATTGTGCTGTTACCAAATCAACAAATAATAAGTCATAGTAAAATCAAATAGATGAATTTTAAATAATAATAAAAAAAATTGAATATATATTTATGCGCTTCAAAAAACCCTATCAAAAAACCCTTTCAACGAGAATCCGAACGGTCCCTGTTTTGACGAGATCTACGTGACCGCGCGGTCGAAACTTTGAACTCCTTTAACATACGAACTGTAGGGCGTAGACCCATTATGTTTGTACTCAAACTTCTTGTTTTGATGAGATCTATGTGATCACGCGGTCAATACTTACGACAATACGTAGCAGGCGGGATTATTGTTTATATTATATTTTTTATTTAAAATTTTTAGTGCTTAGTTAAAAGACGTAATGTAATAATGTAACTAACGAAAATTTAAGTGAAAATAGTTAATAACAAACTTTAAATCGCTATATATCCTAAACGGCTATTTTAAGTAAAAATGATGATGATGATGATGATTTATGAAATCTCATCATGATTTTAAAATACCTACACGATGATACCCCACATGACACAGTTTGTTGACTTTAATTTTTTTCTCTATCACAATATGGCGTCTGGCTGTCGCCATTTGAATTTCGATTGCTGGCATGTCTTATATGACGATCGCAATATTAATACGAATCGCTTGACGTATGAATCATCAAAATCAGTTCTCGCGTTTGGTCTATATAGTGCCACAAAAAAAACACTCACATACATACACGTCTAACACATTAACCTCGGCAATCGGGTACAGAGGCACAGTGGCGGGTCCTGAGGCGTTGAGGGGAAGTAAGAGATATGATTACTTATTAACATCAGTTCTACATTTAGCCGTAGCTGTTCTACTCTAAAAGCTTCTTATATTCTGCTACAACTTGCTACAAATCCTAGTAAGATAACACACGCAACAGTCTATTAAAACACAGCCACAGTAAACAGATGAAGAAAAAACGGTCCAGCCATTCACAGCACAAGTCAACGAGAGTTTAATCCATAGTCCAAGAAACCACGAAGGGGCAAACTATCGGAGTCCGTAAACAGTACAAGTCGGCAGCAGAATACCTAAAAATGCGCGGACATCGTCGAACGAGGTAGTGCAAATTGCAATTAAGTTAACCAAAATGATTTATGTTCCCGTTTCCATATTTTAGACGCATCCTAATTGGGTAGTCGACTACTAGAAAAACATATTATTTTTTACAAATTAAACAAAAGTATTTTTCAAAATAAGTGATTTTCACAATTTATGATGTTTATGAATTTAAAAGCATGAAAACGAATACTAAAAGTAATGATTTGACGATAGGCACATATGACGTCAAATGTTGTTATTCCATACGCATTTCTATTTTTATTCTATAGAGCTTGTCGTTTTGACATTTCATAAAAAGAGACTGATTTGACTTGACAGCAACATGAGGAGTGTTTTTGGCGTTGGTGTGAGTGACCAAGCCATAGTTTAGTAGTTCATAGCAAAATACCATTACGTTCATAGAAAACACTTACAGGTGGTCGAGCATCAGGTGGGCCAATTGTACATATTTAAAAAAACATAATAAATTTAATTCAAGTAAAATTTATGTCAAGTTTAAAAAAAATAACAGTATTAACAGCGTTTTTTTTAATTATTTTTTTCACATAATTATCAACATTGCTTAATATTGTTATGTACACCGGACGTGGGGCTCCGCTGATGGCCCAGTCTGCATCGCATTGTGGCTCTCGTCACAAATTAGAAAAAATGGCCGGCCTTCTTAAAAAGCGCTGGCTAGCCGTTGTGTGAGATCGCAGACCGTTAGCGGAGCCCTAAATAATGCCTAATAGAAAATTATCCCCACTTCCAAGGCATAAAAATATGATACCATCTCTTCGTATTTTTGGGAGCAGGTTTTTTTTTGGTCGTAGTTTTGCCCTTGCCTTTGGTCGTGGTTTTGGTTGTAGTTTTGCCCTTGGATTTGGTCGTTTTAGTTTGCATTTCAGTTTTGGTTTCCGCTTGAGTTTCAGCCTCTGTCTCTGCCTCACCCTTACTTTCAGGTTCAGCCTCCGCTCCACTCTCAACTTCAGTTTTGGCATCAGCTCCACCCCCGCCTTTAATTTTGGCATCTGCCCCGCCTTCCCCTTCATATTCGAGCTCAGCCTCACCCTCGCCTTCAGTTTTGACATCAGCTCCACCCTCGCCATTAATTTTGACGTCAGCCTCACCCTCCCCTTCATATTCAGGCTCAGCCTCGCCCTCGCCTTTGGGTTTGTCCTCATCTTTACCCTTGCCTTTAGGTCGGGCCTCAGCTCCACCCTCGCCTTTAATTGTGGCATCAGCCTCACCCTGCCCTTCATATTCGGGCTCAGCTTCACCGTCCCCTTCCGGTTCGGCCTTATCCTCACCCTCGCCTTCAGTTTTGACATCAGCTCCACCTTTGCCTTCAATTTTGGCATCAGCTCCACCCTCGCCCTTAATTTTCCCATCAGAATAATATGCACCTTCAAACTCAGCTTCAGCCTCATTCTCGCCTTCAATTTTGCCATCAGCTCCACCCCCGCCTTTAATTTTGGCGTGAGCCTTACCCTCGTCTTCAGGTCTGGCCTCAGCTCCACCCTCGCCTTTAATTTTGGCATCAGTTTCACCCTTCCCCTCGTTTTCGGGCTCAGCCTCGCCCTCGCCTTCAGGTTCGTCCTCAGCTTTACCCTCGCCTTCAGTTTTGACACCAGCTCCACCCTTGCCTTTAATTTTTGCATCAGCCTGACCTTCCCCTTTAGATTCGGCCTCAACCTCACCCTCGCCTTCAATTTTGGCATCAGCTCCACCCTCGCCCTTAATTTTCCCATCAGATTCATCTGCGCCTTCAAACTCAGCTTCAGCCTCATCTTCGCCTTCAGTTTTGGCATCAGCTCCATCGCCTTTAATTTTACCATCAGCCTCACCCTCTAATTCATATTCGGCTTCAGATTTACCCTCGCCTTCAGTTTTGGCATCAGCTCCTTTGCCTTTAATTTTCCCATCAGCCGCACCCTCTCCCTCAGCTTCAACCTCAGCCTCACCCTCACCTTCAGTTTTGTCATCAATTCCCTTGCCTTTAATTTTTTCATCAGCCGCACCCTCACCCTCAGCTTCAGCCTCAGCATCACCTTCACCTTCAGTTTTGTCATCAGTTACCTTTCCTTTAATTTTCTTACCAGCCGCACCCTCCTCCTCAGCTTCAGCCACAGCCTCACCCTCATCTTCAGTTTTGGCATCAGCATCACTCTCGCCTTTAATTTTGGCATCAGCGTCACCCTCGCCTTCAGTTTTGGCATCAGCCTCATCCTCACCTTCATCTTCCGTTTCATACTCATACTCATACTCAACCTCCTCTTCTGTTTCACCTTCAGCCTCACCCTCCTCTTCCGTTTCACCCTCATACTCAACCTCCTCTTCTGTTTCACCCTCATACTCAACCTCCTCTTCTGTTTCACCTTCAGCCTCACCCTCCTCTTCCGTTTCACCCTCATACTCAACCTCCTCTTCTGATTCACCCTCAGCCCCACCCGCTCCTACTGATTCACCCTCAGCCTCACCTTCACCTTCTAATTCACCCTCAGCTTCACCCTCCCCTTCCGATTCACCCTCAGCTGCACCCTCGACTTCAGGTTTGGTCTCAGCTTCACCCTCCCCTTCATATTCGGTCTCAGCCTCACCCTTTCCTTCAAGTTCAGACTCACCCTTGCCTTTAGTTTTGGCATCAGCTCCATCTTCGTCTTTAATTATAGCATCAACCTCACCCCCGCCTTCAGGTTCACCCTCAGCCTCACCCTCGCCTTCAGGTTCACCCTCAGCCTTACCCTCGCCTTCAGGTTCACCCTCAGCCTCACCCTCGCCTTCAGGTTTGATCTCAGTTTCACCCTTTCCCTCAGATTCGGTCTCAGCCTCACCCTCACCTTCAGTTTTGGCATCAGCTCCACCTTCGCCTTTAATTTTGACGTCTGCCTCACCCTCGTCTTTAGATACTACCTTTGCCTCACCCTCGCCCTCAGGTTTAGTCTCAGCTTCACCCTCTCCTTCAGGTTCGGTCTTAGCCTCACCTTTGCCTTCAAGTTCAGTCTCAGACTCACCCTCGCCACCAGTTTTGGCATCATCTCCACCTTTGTCTTTAATTTTGACGTCAGCCTCACCCTCGCCTTCAGCTACATCCTCAGCCTCACCCTCGACATCAGGTTTGGCCTCAGCTTCACCCTCCCCTTCAGGTTCGGTCTTAGCCTCACCTTTGCCTTCAAGTTCGGTCTCAGACTCACCTTCGCCTTCGCTTTTGGCATCAGCTTCTTGATCACCTTTAATTTTGGCGTCAGCTTTACCCTCGCTTTCAGTTTTGACATCAGCTCCTTTCTCACCTTTTATTTTGGCGCCAGCATCACCCTTGCTTTCAGTTTTAGCATCTGCTCCACCCTCTCCTTTAATTTTTCCATCAGATTCGCCCTCTTTCTTATTTTTATCAACAGCTACACCCTCACCTTCAATTTTGGCGCCAGCCTCACCCTCAGCTTTAGTTTTCTCATCAGCTCCACCTTTTTCTTTAATTTTGGCGTTATCCTCACCCTTGCTTTCAGTTTTGGCATCAACTGCACTCTCGCCTTTAATTTTGGCGTCTGCCTCACCCTCGCCTTCAGTTTTGGCATCAACTGTACCCTCACCTTTAATTTTGGCGTCAGCCTTACCCTCGCCTTCAGTTTTGACATCAGTATCACCCTCACCTTCAATTTTGGCGTCAGCTTCACCCTCGACCTTAATATTGGCATCAACTCCACCCTCTCCTTCAATTTTTTTGGCATCAGCTCCACCTTCACCTTGAATTTTGGCCTCAGTTTTACTCTCACCTTTGGATTCAACCTTTTCTTCAATTACATCAGCTGACAGAGTCGCAGCCCCAGGCATGACTGCACTCACAATATTAGCTTTCAAAACCCTAAGCTCTGGTGTAAGAGAATTAGTAGTCATATCCACAGCTTGCGGGAAATCGTGATACATGATGTCACGAGAATCATCTACTCCACACGTCAAGAACTTTTGGAAATAACTCAAGTCTACAAAGCCAACGCCACATGGACGGTCCACTAAACGCGAAATCATTATCCCTCGAGCAAAACCGGAACACTCCAGCACCGACCCAACGTCGTCCTAGAAAAAATAGAAAATATGTTTGAAAATTAAAACCGATCTAGGTTGTGCAACACAGGTTTGTTTAAAATTAATCTGAACTTCTTAAAAGGGCGTACGTACTCTAGCGTCACTCCTTGAAAAATGTATTATCAGTACTGAGAAGAAATCAGGAACAATTAATCTATATGATTCGACCCTCAGTTGTAGACACAACTGAGGGTCGTTCCATAGAGATTAGGTAAGAAGAAAGTCCTCCTATTTATTATTACTAGCCCATGACCATGGCCGTTGCAATACTTGTTGAAACGTCGGGCAAAGAGGTATTTAGTATGCATTAAGCTTGTCCCGCTATCTCTTTCTGGGCCTTCCAGAAGACCTCATATAGTATATATTATGTATATTAATTAGCACGCAAATATAAAAATCTCATATCACGAATTAAGTATCGATGGGCAGAAATTATATGAAAAAAATATTTATTTATTTAAAAGACAAGTTTATTGCGAGAAAGTTTCTACAAGACTAATTAATTAACATTTTAATTTAATTACTAACTTATTGCTGAATATTCCTTATTGATGACGTGCGTGTAGCTCAGTCGGTGCGTAGTCAGCAGTCTTTAGGTTGACGCACATCCGCTGATTGCTTAACTCCTTCTTTCTTACACGAGGACGCTACAGCTTCATCCACTGGTATACTTTCCTGGTAATCATTCCGACGTAGATGAGGGAAAGTCCAATTTTCATCCAGCTTGAAACTGCCATCAACAATTGTCAATCAAAAAGGTCGTCACCTCGTGGATGCTGTCTAATGAGATAAAGCTTTACAATTGCACATGTATTGCTTAAGTACTGCTTTAAAACATGAGTTAGGCGAATTGTAACGAAAGACGGTGAAACCTCTGATACCTGAACAAGGACAAGTCCTGCATTTCTCGGTGACAGCATTCCTCCATATAGAGTTTATATAAAGGCGTGCAACATTTAGTATATAAAATAACCATTCCATATAACATTAATAAGAATAATAACCATTTATGTCAGGCTATTAAGGCCCATAACATACAAATACATACAACAACTTAATAAACTAATACATAATTCAAACTATAATTATTTATTTATTTTAAACTTAATGTACAAATAGTGTACACTAATTTCACATCAAATACAAAGGCGGACTTAATCCTAAAATCATTCTCAACCAGTCTACCTTTGGGTGATGTATCGATTTTAAATGTAGGTGCAGAATATTGACCGATAACCTAACATTAGGATGCTAGTTCATGAAATAAATATAAGGTCGGGGTAAAAGTATTTTCGTATTTTTCATTAAAAGAAAAAAAATTTATAAATTTTATTTATTTATAATATGTATGTGCCGTTTTGATCGATGTCTTGTTGTCATCTTGTGGGTAGTGCCAAGATCCCATTGCTGTAAAAAAATTGAGATACTTGATTTAAAAAATCTGACAGGTAGTTTTCACAGTATTCTATTGAGGTTAACTTTATGCTTGCTAAAGAGTTCTTAAGTGACCAAAACAGGTGAAAATCTGATGGAGCAAGATCAGGGCTATACGGAGGATGCATCAATACATCCCAGTCAAGCTCTCTCATTTTTTTCTGAGTGGCTATAGATGAGTGCGGTCTGGCGTTGTATTTTGGAACACCACGCCCTTCCTGTTCACCAGCTCGGGTCGGTTTTTCTCAATGGATTTTTTTAACCTCATCAGTTGCTGACAGTAGAGGTCAGAATCGAATCAGGTCAGAGAATCTCACGAATCCAAAAGAATGAGAAGGACTTAAAAGCAATAAATTGTTGGTAGAACGAAGATCTCTACTATGGTTGGGACTTAAGTATTGCAAATAAGAAGACTATTAGGAGAATGAAAAATGGTGAAACGTACAAACTACGAATGACGAATACGGAGCTAATTTATCTATGAGCTATCTTTTTTTGGGGGTAGGTGTAAAAACAAGTAACACATTGTTGCGATTTTGGTATTTATTTAAAATTAGACTATTAAGTTTCAGTTGACTTGTACAACTTTTCTGTACTATGTACAGTATTAACTACTAATTTATACAGCGCCTACCAGCCTCACATAAGATGTCACAACTTTTTTTTTTTTATTTTACCCCGAAACTGCAACCTGGCAATCTGTGTTTAACACAATGAGCCACTCTTGTGTTGTACTTTCGTACTGGCTATTTATGTAGTAACTTAAAGAAGGCTCTAGTGAACATTCCTCTATAGTATAACTACACTGACGGACTCATAAACTGCATCAAAGTTCAGGTTTACTCTAAAAGGATTTTTTATAATAAGTATGCAAACTTTTTAGATTAAATTATATAAATATGGAAAGACTGGCTCTTAATCTTAATAAAAAATTAAATTTAAAAATAGAACTGCGGTAAAACAAATGAATATAGCCGGGAAAAGAAAATTTACTCGTAGTATCAGATTTGCGTGTTATTTATAGCAAAGTTTTAAATTAATTCTCATTGATTTTTTTTGTTTGGTCAATTGAATTATTGTTACCAGCATAATTGTTGGGTTAGTTTTTTAACACATCGAGAGTTTTTGAACCATAATATGGATACTTCGTCCGAACAAGCGGCACAAATTGTAGCATTGGTGCGGGAGGGCTTGGATCAACGAACGATTGGTAGAAATTTAAATTTAAACCAGTCTACGGTTTGTAGAATATACAGAAGGTTTGTAGAGACAGGTTCTTACAGGAGGAGACGTGGTACAGGCAGAACTCGAGCAACCACAGGTCGTGATGACAGATTTATTGTTACAACTTCCCTGCGAAATCGTTTCCTCACGTCAGTTAACATCAAAACCGAGCTTAATGAAGTGCGTGGAAAAAACGTGTGTGCACGAACAATAAGAAGAAGGTTAAAGGAAGCGGCTATCACCCCTTTTAGACCAGCAAATGGTCCAAAGTTGTCTGCAGCTCACAGACAAGCTCGCTTAAGATTTGCGCGTCATCACCTGAATTGGACAGAAGAGCAGTGGGCCTCTGTATTGTTCACGGACGAGTGTAGGACATGTTTATATGGTGCAGATGGTCGCAGAAGAGTCTATCGTCGACGTGGGGAGCGATATGCTCAAAGTTGCATTGAGGAGCGTGTTCCTTTTGGAGGCGGTTCATGTATGGTCTGGGGTGGCATATCGATGAACGGGCGAACAGAACTTGTGTTCATAGACATGGTCCGTCAAAACGGTAATAGAGGGGGTTTGACAGCACATCGCTACATAACAGAGATATTAGAAGATCACGTGGTGCCTTACATGGGATTCATAGGCGAAAATTTTACTTTAATGCAGGATAATGCCCGGCCGCATGCAGCTGCACAAGTTCAACATTATTGCGAAGAGGTTGGGATACGTACAATGAATTGGCCAGCACGCAGCCCGGATCTTAATCCCATCGAGCATGTTTGGGACAATTTAAAAAGAGCTGTATATGCGAGAAGCCCTTCGCCTACGACAGTGGCAGCACTAAGAACAGCACTTTCAGAAGAATGGGACAATATTCCGCAAGATCTTTTAAAAACCCTTATAAAATCTATGCGGAACCGATTAGAATCCGTAATAAGGGCACGTGGGGGTAATACACCTTATTAAAACACAAATAAACCCTTGCATAAAGTTTGTGTCTATTGTTAAAACCAATTTTTTAATTAAACAATTTTTCCTTAAACTTCTGTTTTTTCTTCAAAAAAGGTCTTAAGGTCCTTTCCAGTACATAAACTTAAACTTAAAGATATGATCCTACGCTGTTTTAAAGTTCACGAACCAATCTAGAGGTTTCAATTTAAATCTGTATAGAAAGTTTGCATACTTGGTTAAAATATTTATTTCAAAGTCGTCTATTACTTTGATGCAGTTTATAAGTCCGTCAGTGTATATAATGTTATTCATATCTGCTTATCAGAGAGCAGATACTGTGTCTTCTAAGTCTCGTATGTCTCACACTTCCTTCGCCTTCGAGTTTTGATGCCAGCACATTGGTATGTATTGATAACCTTTTTTGGTAATTTCTACTAAAGTTTGCTATTTCTTGCTTAATAGTTTTCATTTCCAGATCCATATATATATATATATATATATATTTATTACTTATGTAATACGGGATATTTAACATGTTTCGTATGGCTTTACTTTGGAACCTTTCCTGGATTTCAATGTTGCTGTGGCTCGCTGTACCCCAAAGCTGTATGCCATAGGTCCATACGGGTTTTAAGATTGCTTTATATATTGCTAGTTTACTAGTGCTAGAGAGTCTTGAATTTCGTCCAGTTAACCAATACATGGATCGCAGGCGGGCGTCACGTTGTTTACGTTTGCTCCAGATGTGTTTTTTCCACGAAAGGCGTCGATCCAGATGCATGCCTACATATTTAGCTTCATTGGATTGTGGTATTTGTGTATTATGCAAACTAACAGGCGGGCAAGTCTCTTTTCGTAAAGTAAACGTGACGTGCACAGACTTGCTCTGATTTACTTTGATTCGCCATAGGTCAAACCAAATGTCCATGTCTGATAGATGATGTTGTAGATTATTAGTCGCTGTTATATGGTTATCGCTCACCGATAGGAGAGCTGTGTCATCGGCATATGTAGCAATAGTGGTATCTACATGAATTGGCAGGTCAGCGGTAAATAAAAGATATAGTACTGGACCCAGTATACTGCCTTGAGGGACTCCTGATAGTATGCTGCACAAATCGGATGTTTCGCTCTTGTATTTGATTTCGAAGCTGCGGTTACTTAAATAAGATTTCATTATGAAGATAAGAAGAAAAAGCTGTGTGGCAGCGCTTTTTTAATTTTATACAACAGCCCTTCGTGCCAAACTTTGTCGAACGCCTGTCCTATATCCAAAAACACAGCTGAGCGATATTGCTTGTTTTCAAATGTCAGTCCTATGGTGTTTACAAGTCTATGTACTTGTTCTATGGTGCCGTGTCCTTCGCGAAAACCGAACTGGTGCATAGGTATTATCTCGGTTAAGTGGGGACGCATCCTATTTAGTATTATTCTTTCCAGTAGTTTTCTTACCACTGGAAGAAGACTGATGGGTCGATAGGAACTCGTATCGTCGGGGGGCTTTCCGGGTTTCGGTATCATTATTATTTGCGCGATCTTCCACTGAGCGGGGTAGGTAATCAGTCTCAGGCGTGCATTGAAAACTATTGTCAGCAAGATGATGCCTTTCTTAGATAGGTGTTTCAGCAATGTAGCGTCTATCTGGTCATAGCCCGGCGCTTTACCTTCATGTAGTCTTTTTATTTCCCTTTTCATTTCCTTTGGAGTTACGCTCTTGAGCGGCAAACACATCTGTGTGGGTGATTCTAAATACTTACAGATCTTCTCATCGTTATCCGGGTAAGTGCTCTTATTTGGGTGAAAGACTTTTTGCAGATGGTTGGCGAAAAGTTCAGCCTTTTCAGCGTCAGATCGGGCCCAAGATCCAGCAGGCGTCTTTAGTGCTGGTATTTGCGTTTTTGGACGTTTCAAGTTTTTAGTCACTTTCCAAAGAGAGTAATTCGTATCTTTAGTCGGAGAGAGTCTGCTCAAGCAAGTTTGGAGGCGCCCATTGTTGTTAAGGTCTATCATATTTTTTAAGTCCTCTGACGCTTTGTTAAATTTCTTTTTATCGCTAGGATAGCCAGTGTTGTGCCAAATTTTCCTTAGTCGTCGGCTTTCGTTCACTTTGTCTTTAATCTGTTTTGGGTGAATAATTAATTTTGGGTACTTATTTTCAAAGATCGGTGTAGAGATTTTTGCCGCCAAATGAATTAGCTTATTGCAGGATTCTATACCCAATTCTATTTCCTCTGGTGTTTTTAAAGATATACTAAGATTTACCTTAGAGCTTATTATACTATTAAAAACATTCCAGTTCGTATTCCTATTATATAATTAAGGCGCAGTTTCAACCATCTGTACCTTACCACTATATAAAGTTCAAAATGACAGGCGTGTGGTCTGATGAGAGGTCAGTGCTTTCCTCCATGCAAATATAGCATTGCGGAATGTTCTTGAGAATGTAAAAGTCCAGAAGATCAGGCAGTCTGTTGCAGTCAGTAGGCCAGTATGTAGGACTCCCGTGGCTAGAACAGTGGAGATTTAGGTAATTTAATGCAGCATATAACTGCCTACCTCTCGGTAGTGTTAGCCTGGATACCCAGTAGACATGTTTCGCTTTCCAGTCACCGCCGCAAATAAACCGATTACCGAGTTTTTCAAAGTAAGTAGTGAAATCACTTTTAGTTATTATGTGTCTGGGTGGACAATAAACTGCTGACAATGTGATATCTGAATGTCCATCTTTCACTTTTACAGATGTCGCTTGTATTTTTTCTGTGCGGTACTCTTCCAGTAGATAATGCTGTATGTTATTCCTGATTATAACTGCTGTACCACCATGGGAGTTACCTGACGGGTGATTTGTGAGGTATCTGTTAAAATTTTCAATATTTATGTAAGATTTCAAAGTCAGTCTTGTTTCTGAAATTAAAGCTACGTCGATCCTTTCAACGTTCAGGAAAGGCTTGAGTTCAGGTATCCGTTCAGTCAATCCGTTGGCGTTCCAAGTTACAACCCGATGGTTTACGGACATTTTTGTAAGCATTTGGAGATAAGTTGGATCATACGATCCATCATGTTGTCGAGCATATTGCTCATGATGTTTTGGAATCGGTCGAACATTGTATCTAGGATATTTACAAAATTGATCTGGTCTCCAGTATCCATGTTTTTATTTGTTATAGGATAAGTCCTATTCTTGACGGTGTATGCATAAGTGTGTTTGTCGGTTGGCCGAGGCTGGTTTTTGTTTAAAGTGTTTGTTATGTTTGTATTTTCAGATGTTTCTTGCGTGCTTTCAGTCTGTTTTTTGTTGTGTTTGTTGGTTGACCTGGATGGTGTTTTTAATATAAGTTTTTTGTACTGTTTGTATTTTTTGCAGCCTTTATAGCTAGATGGGTGTTTTTCCTGGCAATTGGCGCATGTAGCCTCAGTATTTGGTGATTTAGTGCATTCACTTGAAGGATGTGCCTATCCACATTTCACACATCGGAAAGGTCTACAGCATTGGTTTTTGGAATGTCCAAACCTTTGACATTTTTTACATTGTAATATCTCTTTTTTCTTGTATGGCGCTTCAAAGGTAACTTTCATGTTGCCAAGTTTGTCGACTTTAAATATGTCTTTGTTGTTTTGTTTAGGTTCTAAGTCCACATAGAAAAGAGGGAGTGGGTCTTTAGTTTGTCTGTGTTTTACATTGACCACTTGCCTTACTTCATGTCCCAGCTCTTTGAGGTTATTTTTTTATATCTTCAGAGGAATGGAGCCCACGAAGGACCACCCTGTAGGATCGTTCACTTTTCAATTTATATGTGTAATGACTTATGGCATTAGAAATGAAGTTTTCATGAATTATTTTATAGGTATCAATGTCACTAGGCATAATTTTAACTATGTGTCCTGATTTTAGTGTAGTCATGGTATACATGTTGGTTTCTACCAGGTTGTTAAGAACGTGTTTAAGGGATGTTACATTAATCACCCCATTTACAAATATGGGTTCAGGTTTTAGTGGTTTAGGTGCATACATTGGGGGTGTTGATTCAGTTGTATCTAGGATCTCGAACCGATTTTGTGTTGATACAGAGTATCTGGTTTTTGGTAGCTTTTTCGAGTTTTGATTTATGTCTGGACTCTTCTCTGACCTTTTTCTTTTAACTGCTGGCACTTGGACTTTCTGCCAGAGTTGTGTGTTTTCAGTGTCTTTGGGTAATTTGGTCAAATTTTCACTTGCCATAGTTGAAAATTTATTCATACTTCCAACTGAGTGGCTTCTTGATGTCACAACTAAACGAAATTAGGTCCACACAAAAATCACTGGAAGAGACCTTCAACCGGAGAATGAATGAACTGGAAGCGCAGCTGAACAGCGGAGTGCCTTCCAGTATCTCTGGAAGCACTCCGCTGTTCAGCTGTAGCTGTAGCAAAAGTTGCCCAGGAGTTTTGCACCTTTCGAGAACTTGTGTTCGAGCTGCTCGGTATGCTCCGCAATCAAGTAAATGACTGCCTCAGAATCGTGGACGTAATGGAGACAAGATCACGACGATCTGCATTGGTGTGGCTGAGTCTGATAAAGAAGACTGCACTACTGCAACACTTGACCTAGTGCAGAAGAAGCTGGGTCTCAAAGATATCACACAGGGTGATCTTAAGGTCTGCCACCGGATTGGAGCCCAGAGTCGAGATCGCCCTTGACCCATACTTGTCCGATTTGCCCGTACAGATCTCAGAGCAGTTGTTTGGAGGGCAAAGTCCACTTTAAAGGGCTCTGCAGTTTCAGTTAGGGATTTCCTAACAAAAGCCTGACAGGCGGTCTTTAGCAAAGCTCGTCAGCATCGGGATGAGGGCTGCTTAGATACTAGACGCCGCTATCTACATCAAGGCGCCCGACAGTAGTCGCCACAAGTTGTCTTCCATGGATGAGCTGGACCTTTTGATTGAGAAGCACCCTGTTTCTACGTCTAAATCTGATAAGCGGACGGAAGCACTAGTGACACGGGGCTGAAGCAGCCTTTTTCACGTAAATAACTTCCATCCCCTTTATTGTGCGTGATCTTTTGTGTCGTGTAAAGTTTTGTTTTGTTGTTGCTCAGTGACGTAAGTTAATCGCAACCAATTGGTACCCCATAACGATTTAATTATATAGTTTGTACACTGTTCTTTAACATGTAGGTTTTAACATGATTAATTTCGGTACCCATTATTTCATTTCTCAGGAATTATTTTTTTAATATTGTTTGATTGACAGCTTCAATTTGACACATGACATAACATCATTCTGATGTTAGTCCAATTGTCCAATTCGTTGCGTTCAGAAATGCCCTGTTCATTTAGTTTGTTGCGTTTAATTTATTGATTGTTTAAAATGTATTGTATTTTTTTTTAAAGTTATTTTTAAATATTATTATTTTGTGAGTGTCGGCTGGCAGGTGGTGCAGAAAAGTATTCAGAGTAGATACGAGTATAGTAGTAGTAGTAAGTTCATAAATTTACATAATTAATATTTAAAGAAATATTTATTTATATCATATATAAATTTATTTATTTTATATTCTATATTTTATTAGTATTAATGTCTGATTATGATTCATTTCATTCAGCAAACGAATCTGTTGATTCATCGAATAATGATAGTTTTAGCTCGGTTTCAGATACACTGTGATTGTGTGATTTTCTGCGTAAAACATTTAATGAGTAACACAACTGTTTATTTAATGTCTGTCACATCAACGCTCAAAGTATTTCTAGTCAATCCAGCGACTTGGTTGATGACTTGTTTATTCTAACGTACATGCTGAAATGATTCTGGAATCCATAGGATCAGAGTATACTCACCATATCATCATGGGCGATTTTAATACCGATCTCCTCTCAAGTAACTCCCTCCGTTCCCGTAAGTTAATCCAGATCGTTAAGTCCGCTAGCTTTCATATTTTACCACTGCTAGCTACTCATCACAACTTGGATGGAATGGATACTTAGTTAGACATCATTCTTACCTCAGCTCCTTCTCTAGTCCGTCATCATGGGCAATCTTTAGTTTCGAGGTTTTCTCACCACGAATTCATTTTTCTCTCCTACAAGCTAAAACCATCAAAAGCTTGTCCTAAAGTTATGTACGTGCGTTGCTTTGGTCGAATGAATGATGATAAACTCCGTGAGGATGCGTCGGGATTGGATTGGGAACCCGTATTTAAGGCCCCCACGTTAAATGATAAAATTGACGTTTTCAATGATTTGATCGTGGGGTTGTACGATATTCATGCCCCTTTAAAAAAAGTTAAAATTACGCGGCCTCCAGCTCCCTGGATGAAGAATGGAATTAGGATGGCTATGCGGCGCAGAGACCGAGCTTTCCGCAAATTTAAGAAAGACCGTGACGATGATAACTGGGCCCTTTATAAAACTGCCAGGAATCGATGTAATCAGATGAGTCGCAACGCTAAACGCCGCCGCCGTCATATTCTTATTCATATTAGTTCATTTTCTCCCAAGGGTATTTGGCAGTTCTTGGGGACTCTTGGAATTGACAAACATGGAAGTGTTGATCCTCCGTTGGCGGTTGGTATAGAAAATCAATACTCATTTCGCCTCCTTCGTACCTATTGATCTTCTAACCAAGCGCCGTACCTGTGAGTACTTAGCTAACCTTCCTTACCCCAACATAGACATTTTTCACTTTTCTTCAGTTGAATCTGGCGAGATCAAAAAGATAATTATTTTCAAATCTAATGCTGTTTGTAATGATGGTATTAGCCGTCGCATGGTTATACCCATTCTTGATCATCTTCTTCCTGCTTTAACTCATATCATATTTTTTTCTTTAGATTCATGGACATACCCTTCATCGTGGCAATATATAGAACTGGCATGGATGAGACCAAAGTTGCAGTTTTAGTTTTGATTGATTTTTCCAATGCCTTCAATTCTGTCAGTCATGATATTTTACTTTCTACCCTATCTTATCTGATGTTCTTGGCAGGTTCTTTGAATTGGTTCTCATCTTATCTTTGGGGACGCCAGCAGTCCGTGCGCGTGGGTGGTACTTTATCGAGGTGGCGCGATCTTCACGCTAGTGTTCCTCAAGGCGGTATTCTTTCTCCTCTATTATTTTCTATTTTTATCGATCTCATTACTAATGTCCTTTAGTGTGCGTTCCATCTTTACGCAGATGACTTGCAGTTATATGCCCAGGCCAGTGTGAATAACATATCTGAGGCCATCACTAAGCTTAATGGGGACCTTAACGCTATCAAGATTTGGTCAGACAAGTTTGGCTTGACTGTAAATCCGTCTAAGTGCCAGGCCATTGTGATAGGGAGTCAACGCCTTTTAACTCAATTGAACACCGACACATTACCACCGGTTATATTTAACGGCTCCATTATCCCGTTACATTCTTTGATTAAGAATCTCGGGATTTTCATTGATACTACTCTCAACTGACATATTCAAATAACAAATGTAAGTCAAAGGGTTACGGGTACTTTGCGGACTTTATATCGGGTCAAGAACTTTCTTCCGTATAAAACTAAACTAATGCTCGTCCAAACGCTGAAATACTCCTTAATTGATTATGGTGATGTATATCTTGACCTGAATGCAGAGTTCCTTAATAAACTTGACTGACTTCTAATACATTTGCAATCTTCGTAAGTTTGACCATGTTTCTTCCTACCGTTCCGAACTTAAATAGCTCTCACTACACTCGATTCGATTCTTAATTCTCCTACTACCTCTTCATACTTAACTTCTAACTTTCAGTGAGTGAGAGTGGAGGTCACTCCAATCACAGTAGAGATCTTCGATCTTCCGACAATCTGCTTCTTTTATGTCCTGCTCATTCTTCTGGATTCGTCGGATGCTCTATTCTAGTTCAAACTGTGTCTCTCTGGAATGCCCTACTCCCGAAATTACGATGGCACCTAATCGCTTTAATTTTAAATGGAAGGTACGCACATACAACATTAGTAACTTAAATATTTGTCTGTATCTGTGTATTTATTTATGTATATATAGATAAAAATGTATGTATGTATATATATGTTTATATTTCATTTATTGCGTCAAACATGCTAGGTACACAGATGTTACAATATATTTGTTTCACACATTTGGCCGAGATTTACATTATATTACATCAAATAAAATTGTATTAAAATAATATTAAATTTAATAATTTACATTATATTAAATTTAATTTAATTACATCACACCTCATATTAAATTACAATATTTCATAAAATAATTAAATTAGTAAAATAAGGTATCTATATTACGTAACAATATCTACCTATACCGACTACGTTTCGAATTATAAAACTTGCAAGGATTTTTATTTAAGAATTCTTCAATAGAATAATAGCATTCCTGTAACAACCATCCACGTAACGCAGTACGAAATAGATAACGAGGAAGAAGGATTAAAGATTTTGGTATTGAGTTGTAGATTATAGGAGCCTTAAACGCAGCTTTTCCTGAAAAGTTCTAATTTAGGCACAGGTATTACAAAATCTAAGTTATTGACTTTTCTTTTGTTTTAATTGTCGGTACAAACTTAGCGTTTTCTAATATATATAAACTTGGAACTGTTAAAAGCTTGTGCGTCTTAAATACTGGCTTACAAGAGTCATACTAATCTAGATTGAATATGGCACGAATACATTTTTTTTAGCAATAAAAAATTTGGTTATTTATCGGATTCTCTTGATCTGTATCGGATCACGGAGCACACATACACGGTTAATGAGTTATTTACCGTATATAATTGAATACAAATCTGTTTATATTTGTGCAGATTTTGTCTATGTGTTCCTTCCATGTAAAATGCTGGTCTAAAGTTACGCCTACAAATACGGTACTACGTAAATGTTCAATCACATTGTTTTTTAATGTAACCGTAATTTGTGTAGGTTTGCTTTTCCAGGTTCTGAAATGTATCACGTTAGTTTTAAAAAGATTTATTTTTAATTTATTTATATCTAACCATTTAATTACATTGCTTAACGTTTTATTAATCTCTAAGTTTATGTCCTCTTGTTTGTTATGCTCTATGATGATTGTTGTGTCATCCGCAAATAGAACATACTGATATTTAATGAACTGAGGCAGGTCGTTTACGTAAACAAGGAATAATAGAGGACCTAAAATGCTAACCTGTGGTACTCCACACTGGTTTATTCAAGGTTCAGAGTCAAAATCTTCTATGGCATTAGTTGCTTTATTGATTTTTGTTATCCTAGTGATTTGTTTTCTGTCTCTTAAGTATGATTCGAACCATTTCTTAGCTAGACCTGTGATGCCATAATTGACTAACTTTTGAATAAGTCTTAAATGGTCAACAAGGTCAAAAGCCTTAGTTAAGTCAAGGAACAAGGCACAAGAATATTTATTATTATTTATACTTTTAATAACTGCCTTGACCAACGTGAATATTGCTAGCGAGGTTGATTTGTTTAGCAGGAAACCACATTGTTCTTCAACTAAAATATTGTATTTTTCTAGAATATTAAGTAGTCGTTTGTACATTACCTTTTCAAATATTTTAGATATTGTAGGAGTCAGGCTATTGGTCTGTAATTACTAACGTAATTTTTTGTGCCCTTTTTATGCAGGGGTTTTATTAATGAGAACTTCAGCCTATCTGGGAAAATCCCTGCTCTAAAGATAGATTAATAATGTGGGCTAGCGGTAATAATATATATTGAGAAGTTCTTTTAATAAGTTCTGTTGTGATACTCTCATATCCAGCTAATTTGGTATTTATTTAAAGATTTTATTATCTGAGAGATCTCTGAGGCAATCTAATGATAATAGCATATTTTAGAACCTACATTTAAAAAATTTGCTATATTGATTAGATTTTAATTTATAAGTGTCAGAGTTATAATTAATTGGATTGAAATTATTAGTATGTATGTATGTATGTATTTTTGTAAGTATGTATTTTATTGTATAATTATATTGTATTTCAGTATTTATTTAATATTCTCTATCTAGCTATTTTTATTTGTGTGTTATGAAAGATTAATATAAAGGCTTTCAATAACAATAGGTAACTGCACCTACACATTCCATTTCTACATCATCCCAAGGTAGACTGACAGAGAATGCTTTTAGCATTAAGTCCACCTTTGTACAACTTTACAACCAATTGATTTCATTTATAGAAGTTATCCATAGCAATTCAGCCCTTACAACAGAATCTCTAAGAGCAAGGTACAAGGTGAAGCTAAAAAGATGAAACAGCACTTACAGATTAGCTCGGATAACTACCAAGCATGTTAGAATATTCTCAATCATAGCTACCGCAACAAGAAACTCAGCTATATACACTTTTCGGCCTACCAAACATGCAGCAGCCATCAACTTTACAACGTAACCTGGGAGTGCTTACACGCTGTCAACAACCTCGGAGTAGATAGAGATACTCTTCTCGTGTACCTATTGTCACAAAAATTGGATGCTGAGACGAATTCGGACTATCACGATACATTGAAGAATTCACGCGAATTACTTTAAACTGACTTTCTGGACTACCTGGAAAATAAATTTACCTCGATGGAAGCATGGCGACGTAAAAATGACCGCCTCCATAAATCTAGTTCTATGCCAAATCGTTTTCAAAATTCACAACAAAACAAATTGAAAAGTTATTTCAACAAATTATAAATATTTCGGGACTTAATCGCGTGAATTATTTAAAGGTCACCCTCCGTTGTAGCTTCTTTAAGAAACAGAGCATACGACCTTTGCGACCCCGAACTCTTGGAGGGTGAACTTGCACACGTTCGGGAGGTACTAAGAAGCAACGGATACAAGCATAACCTTTAACGTCTAAAGTATGTTGAATCATTCATTATCGTTGAATTGATGAACACTTAATCCCCAACCATAACCCCAGAACATGATCCTCGATGCACCTGTGTGATGCGTGGTCAAATAAAGGAACAGACAGACAAACATTTCTAAAAATGATAGCAATGTGTTTCTTTTAAATACTATTTTTAAACTTATTTTACGAAGTATAGAAAAATATTGAATACAACGCCATCTACTTTACAAAACCAATGAAGTTTCTT
Source organism: Herminia tarsipennalis (assembly GCA_945859575.2). Classification (NCBI taxonomy): domain Eukaryota; kingdom Metazoa; phylum Arthropoda; class Insecta; order Lepidoptera; family Erebidae; genus Herminia; species Herminia tarsipennalis. Next base: position 12,840,604 of record OX243846.2, on the reverse strand, counting down.
CTAATACTTAATGTTTTTATTAATATGTGCAAGATGGTTTCAGTACATTTAAACCATAATTAAATAAGACAATGTTGCCACTCAGCAAAAAACAAATCCGTGATCGCAAGCACCTATAACCCTAATAAATATTTTCACAAATAAAGAATTATTTGATCATAGTGAACAATTTCAGTTCATAGATGGAGCTACGTATTTTTTATTTACGTATGTAATGTCTTTTTTTAGCAACGAACATCTTTGCAACGAACACATAAGTTCTACAAAATGTCGTATACTTTATAATTGTAATGTAAAATTGTTTTTCATTTCTACTACGATGTTACGATTAATTCATTACTCTCAGCAGTGCATGCAATACCTATATGCATATTTAACCAAAATGTTACATAAGTGCATATTTAACCTGATATTTAATATAAAAAGATAATAACCAAAGTAAATAAGTTACATACGATCGAAAAAATAACTTTAAAACATTGAGAAAAATAATAAAAAAGGGAAAAGACAATTTTAAAAAATCAAAAAAAAAACCCGGACTTCAGATTCGAGCCTGGGACCTCGTCGTCACAGACCGCTAGCATAGCTTCGAGACTATTTCGTTCACTACTTCGCACGTCAAAATAACTGTTCTTATGAATCTTGAAAATTTTGTGTTTAGCTCCTTATAGTTTTAGCGTGAAGTTATGTGTTAATCACACTAATATTATAAAGGCGAAAGTTTGTGAGTATGTGAGTGTGTATGTTTGTTACTTCTTCACGTCTAAACAGCTGGAGCGATTTTAATAAAATTTGGTATGGAGTTATCTGACACCCTGGATTAACACATAGGCTAATAAATCGCGGGTAACACCGCGGGGCACAGCTAGTTGTAGATATATGTAATATGCCATTGGTTACAATTGTAGATAATGTCTAATTGTAGAAAATTTTGTGATAAACCATAATGGTTCGACAAAAATACGTTGCTGCTCGTTCCCCATAGACTTAAAAAGCAAACAATAACGTTTAATCAAAAACAATCGTATAGAAATAGCGAACTTAAAAAAGTAGTCGAAGTGACTAAGACGTTAAGCTATGGGACTATTATACCAAAGAACCAACGAATCCTTAACGTATTTCACAGATTCGTATATAAATAAGTATTCTTACATCACTATTCGTTCATTTAATTACATGTTTTATATAAATCTATACTAATATTATAAAGAGGAAATATTTGTAAAAACTAGTGCCGATTTCAAAAATTCTTTTACCATTTAAAAAGTACATTCACCCTGAGTGACATAGGCCACTTTTAACCCCTGTGTTCCAACGGGAACGGGAACTACGCGGGTGAAACGGCGAGGCGTCCGTTTGTTTATCAATATTAATAATATGAAACCAAGCAAGCATCTTTAAAATGTATTTTTATTTTTACAACAAAGTACTTACAAAGTTACAACAAAACAATAGAAGAAAGTAGGACCTACCACCACCACTACCACCATAATTCTGCGATCAGACCACGGCATGCACAAATATCAAGGTAATACATTCCATAATAGGGTCACTCACTTAACAAAGTAAAGAGTTTAATACCTATCTGGCATCAAGGGACCTTGATTGATTTGTGAATCACGCCCGACGCTGTTAATTGCGTAGATATGCCTAGCATAACTGCGTTAATAATAAGCCCTATTAACTAATGTAGCTACTATTCTATCTTCTGTAGTGCTAGATGACCAAGTATGTAAGGAGTACTTAATTGAGGTAATATAAACTCTATGTCATTGGAATAAGAACCTATCTACTGATATTACTCTGTGTCGTTGTGTGGTGTAATTCAAAGTCAATGTTGATGTAACCAGAAGTTGTGGCCTATACTGAATCAGGGACCCTAAACCCTTAAAAAGAGAGGTGTAATAAGAGTCAGGGCCCTAATTCTCTAACAATTTTCAAGGTCACCTCGATTTAGGGCCCTGATTTAGCGTAGTGTAATAGCTTAACGTTAATTTTATAGCCTCTTCAGTCACATAATAAGTTAAAAGTAAGCATTTATGTGTGCTTTTGCTTGTTATTTAATAATCTGGTAGATACTTAAGTAGGTTTATCAAGTTGTTATTAAGTAGGTACTTGTTATGTTGTTATGTTACTTACATAAATAAATTGTTGATCCGAAATGTTCATAGTATTTTAATTGAAAATACACAGTGTTGTTTGTGATATGTGATATGATTCATATATTTAGAACGTTATTGGTTACACATTACAATTTTTTAAACACGCCATAGTTCGCAAGTAGTAGAATTCGGAAATAAAAAAATGACTTATGCTTTATGCCGTGTGTGTGGAAATCGAACTCACTACTGAGTCCCTATACAAGTGCATAAAATCGAATCGAATAGAATGACTATTTGATTAGCAGTTTTGAGCGTGCAACGACGCGACGTCATTCTACTCGATTGTCATTCTATTCCATTAGAGCTTGTGCAATTTATCTAAGGGCTCCGATTATACACCAGTCGTATCGCACGTAGGTACTGTCACAACGACGTAGCTCTTGGTCGAGCAAGTAGGTACTGGGGCTGTTCCTCAGGAACTTGTATCGGGCATTTAAGTAATAGAGATAGTTTCCCCAAACGAACAAAAAGTTTATTTCTGAAATACAAATCGTGCAAGTACATCACAACTTATATTATTATTTCACTTTACACATAGTATCTAAATTCCTTTTCATACTTGTAAAGGTTTTGATATTATGAGTTTTTTCATGTTTGTCATTTAATAATAATAATAATAAAACCCCTCGGGGCTAGTCGTTGTCTCCCTATATGAGATTAACGCAACACTGAGGGCATAGTAGTAGCTCTTGAAATCCTTATAACACCAATAAAAAATGTCTCATGAGGGTGAAATAAGAGTACACAAACCGCAGGGCAGCTTTGTGGCGAGCTGAATGTGCGTGGCGACACTGCGGTCCCGATGCCTCAGAAAGTCGGTCAGGGCCTCGTCTCCCGCTTGCCTTTACTGGCCGGCGGGAATGGAACACCAAGAGCGCCCGCAGGACTCTCAACTCTGTCTTGCCTTAATCGGCCGGCCAGAGGGAGGTCGCCAGAGCTTGTACGCTTGGGGGTGGAAGTGTCATTTTCAAGGGTATTACTACGGGGAAACCCGCTCACGGGCCTTCTTCGTGATGGTGAAACCGGCGCCACACCGCTCGACACCCCAAGCTGCTCACACCGATGTTGCTCCCTGTCGCCTGTTTGGCTGTATGCCTGTGGCGGCCAGAAGGGGGCCCATCTAGTGAGTGGCGAGTCACCGCCTGCCTATTTGTCCGTGTGTTTTTACCATGTGTTTGCAGGGCAGGCGCCATAGTCCTTTAATAGTACCAGCTAACCATTCCACTAATACATCACCTCCATAACCCAGTTTCTTAGCTACCACTTTTTGACAATAGTTTTTACACTATCCGGGGAATGTCGTTGGGTATATTTGTATAGTGTATACAACGATATTCGCCGGTTTGTGTCACATAGCCTTTAGATTAAAGTGTCTAACGGGCCTCTACGTGTTGGCTTCGGCCCCACGCACGCCTCCCAAATGACCGGGACTCCATAGTCCCTTGATATGGAAACGACATACATAATAATAATAATAATAGTAAAAACGTTTATTCACATTAAATGTTATATTTCATTTAATTCTTACGATTGCCAGATTGCATGGCAGTTTGTTGGCAGATGTTACTCCCGGTTTTCTACAATAGGTAGGTAATATCTTCTATACATATAATGAAATTGTAAATTTCACGTGTCAAAGGATATAATTGTTTATACACTTTCGCGATTTTTATATATATTAGTCGACCCGTGACCACGATCGGTGCAATTCGATCGAAACGTCGGGTAAATAAAAGGTTCGTACCTTTAAATAATTCTCGCGATTAAGTCCCGAAATATATCTAAAAGGATATAATGTCTGTAGCTATTTTTCGTTATAAAACAGTAACTACTTGACGGATCTTTATGAAAATTTACATTTTTATAGTAAATACTATAGGTCATTATTTACACTGATGATTCATTACGCTAATGCCTATAGGGAACGAGCAGCAACGTATTTTTGTCGAACCATTATGGTTTATCACAAAATTTTCTACAATTAGACATTATCTACAATTGTAACCCAGGAATACATAACTTCACGCTAAAACTATAAGGAGCTAAACACAACATTTTCAAGTTTCTTAAGAACTGTTATTTTGACGTGCGAAGTAGCGAACGAAATAGTCTCGAAGCTATGCTAGCGGTTTTTGACGACGAGGTCCCAGGCTCAAATCTGATGTTGATTTTTTAAAATTATCTTTTCTCTTTTTTAATATTTTTCTCAATGTTTTAAAGTTATTTTTTCGACCGTAGGTAACTTATTTACTTTGGTTATTATTTTTTTATATTGAAAATCATGTTAAATATGCACCTAGGTAAGATATTGGTTAATTATGCATATAGGTATTGCATGCACTGCTGAGAGTAATGAATTAATCGTAGTAGAAATGAAAAACAATTATACAATACAATTAAAAAGTATTCGACATTTTCTAGAATTTATGTGTTCGTTGCAAAGATGTTCGTTGCTAAAAAAAGACATTATACCACATACGTAAATAAAAAACACGTAGCGCCATCTATGAAATGAAATTGTTCACCATGATCAAATAATTCCATATTTGTGAAAATATTTATTAGGGTTATAGGTGTGATCACAGATTCGTTCTTTGCTGAGCGGCAACATTCTCCTATTTAATTATGGTTTTAATGTACTAAAACTATCTTGCATATATTAATAAAAAACAATAATTATTAGAAGAAACTTCACTGGTTTTGTAAAGTAGATGGCGTTGTATTCAATATTTTTCTATACTTAGTAAAATAAGTTTAAAAATAGTTGTGTTTAGTATTTAATAATCGATACGAAAATAATAGTTTTAATTTATTTCTTTAACTTGCAACATTGATTCCTTAACTTGTAACATTGTCCGTCTCATGTCACATAAAGATAGAACGAACAAAGAACGAACTAATATCCAAACAGAATATTTAACTTCGTAATAGAATTGTCCTTGATCATAGATATTACAACGGAAATAGTATCCTAATCTTTTAATTAGTGAAATTGAATTATATAGTTTATTAATAGTTATGAATAGTGAAATGTAAAGTAACAAAGTGATTTATGAGACATTTTCACTTATCTTTCGTGCCTTTACTAAGTTTGTATAATTTTAAATTCATTGTCGTAATTACTTCAGCAACTCGACACTAAAAGCTTGTCTCTGAGATCGCGATGATTTTTGATTATAATTCCAATAATTGTTAGAAGTACGTGTAAATAGTATTGTTATTACACTTCTCTAAGGTTATACAATATCTCTAGCACAATAACTCTTAGTAATATTGCATTGTTTAGCCGTAATTTGTAATTGAAATCTGATAGGCATGGTATGTACGCACCTTAGAACATTCCTATTGGTCAGAATTGTATATAATGTAATAGCACTGTTGTAAATTTAGTGAATTTACCCCAAAATTTAGGAAGAAATAAGTGGGGTAGCGGTATTTACCCGACTTCGCAAGAAGGAGGGTTATGTGTTTTAAGAGACTTTTTTTGGGGAAAACCAGAGTAATTTATATCAGTCAAAGTCCATAGCAACGTCACGCGAGCGAATCAATGTTGACCGCTCGCGCATGATTGGTTTTCATTCAGGAATGTTAAAATTATTGATAATTATTTTATGGGTTTTTTTATAATAATTTAGGGAATTTATAAATATAGGGTTGACAACACTGCTAAAATAAATTGACTAATAGCGACAGCTTATTTTCGATTTATATGATGTAGCCGGACGATACTATAGGAATTAACGGTTTTTCGACGTCTATAAATACAGCTGTAACCGAGTACTGACCGGATTCGATCAAGATACTTGAGCCTAGCTCGTACTGATATGAAATATATACACTAGTCACTGATATTGTTTTATTACTATTCCTCAAACTGCGTTACCCTCCGACCTACCTACAAATGTGCAGAGTAGGTATCTCTGTACAATAGTATTTAAAAGAAACACATTGCTATCATTTTTAGAAATGTTTTTCTGTCTGTCCGTTTGTTTGACCACGCATCACACAGGTGCATCGAGGATCATGTTCTGGGGATTAAGTGTTCATCAATTCAACGATAATGAATGATTCAACATAGGCCAAGTGTGTGTAGTTCGGGCGACGGGAGGTGAGGGATGGGGGGTTATTGTCTGTCAACGCGGACCAAATAATCAGTGATTATGCAGCGAGCTTTCGTGTTTTTGTCTACTACAAATTTTATAAATTTAATCAGTAATGACTATATTTTATCCAAATGAGATTTAAGCGTTCGCCCATAGCTTGTCAGTACTAGTAGACTCGATGCTTTTATATGCAAAAGCATCGAGTCTACTAGTCCAAAATAAACAGTATATAAAGTGGCACCGTACTGAGGTGATGAAATTACACAAGCACTGATCTTAGCTTATCACTTAATCTAGTTATATGTGTTTTCCAAATAAAGCTGGAATCTAGAACTAAGCCCAAGTACTTGTAATCTCTCACCACCCGAGACATCCTTAGTTTTTGCTCTGAGTTCAGTTTCCTGTCTGCAGCAATCTGGTATACCTCTGTCAGACATTTTTCTATTGATGTCATCCAATGCTTGATATCGCTAGTCCTCAAGGCTTCAACGGTGATGTTTTTCTTCTGTTGAGACTGAGGTGTGCTGGGGAGGGCTGCGAGGGCTACTTTCCATAGTAGCCATAGTTTGATTTACTCGATTGTCATACTAACATTTACTTATTCACTATAAATTGCAAGTGTTTATTAATCTAGGTCACTGATTTAACAAACATGTATAAATAATGCTAATATGAAAACGCACGTCTGTACACCAGGATCTATTTTTTTATTGTTTTTATTTAATTAGTAAATTAAATAATACTATACTACTATATATACTTATAATTAAATAATACTATACTATTATTGTGCCAGTTGATTGATATCGATTTATTCGTTACAAAAATAAATGTATTAAGGGCGAGGATTTGTCAATTTTTTTTTTTTAAATCCATTGATATTTAATGTAGTAGTTCAGTAATTTAGTTTAATAATTTATTTAAATAAGTAATAATTGTTATTTAAATTACCCGGTATTGGTTTTATGTGGTTAGTAACTTTGTTTTGTCCATCTCTGTCTGCTGTCCGTTCTTTCTTGCTGTTGTTATATGTATTTGTGAAAACTTTTAATTGGCCTTATTTATCTATTTTAAGCACTATCCGTATTATAGCTGTAAGTTTTCTTGAGTAATAAAATTAAATACTATCCCCCGTATTTATAAACGAGTAATTACTTATTACTTAGCAATTACTTCATTGAGACATGGCTAGTTCTTAAAGTAATTACTTAGAAAAATCTATTTTATAGACAAGAAATATTCTTTACTTCCTTGAGCAAACTAACCAAGTATTACTTATTACTTAGCAACCGGTGAGCCGCAAAAAACGTTCCATTTCATAAACAAGATTTTATTAAATTTGCAAAATAGAGAACCAAAAATATATTACGACAAGCTAAAATAGCTAAAAATTTTAAAACTTTAAAAATTAATAATACAGAAATTAATCAGACCAAATTTTGATTTTATCGATATTCTTCAATTTTAGTTTTCTGAATGTAACGAAATGCAACATAATTGAATAGTAATGCTACCAAATGAAATAGTCCGTCACACGTATATAAAGTATTTTTGCAGAACTTATTTTTAATTTAGCGTCATAAAACTCGCTTGACGTCGCCCTAGAAATGTCACTAATATTATTTAATATTTATTGATTCTCGAATTTAAGAGAGATAATTAATTATAAAAGTTATTGTTATAACAATATTTTAAACAATTTATTTGAAATGAAATGTTAATCACTGAAGATATCACCTGTGTTTTACTGTTTTATTTAAAGGAAGTTTTGTTGGTTAAATACAGGCACTATAATATATGTAGCAAGGGTGTATTATAATGGTTGAAAGCCCGCAAGCCTAAGGCCGGGGTCAGCCCCCCCGTTGTGTCGACTGCATTGCTTGTCCCAGTGATATCTCAATGAGATTTCACCGGGACAAGCAAGGGACTGACAAAATCTATTGATTGTGGTACTTGTACCACAACCAATAGATTTTGTCAGTGTAGCTAGAAGCCCCTGTCAAGCATTACCCGGATAGTACAACGAACAGAGATAAAGAAGATACAAAATATGGTTTTGTGACGGTGCAAGGAATGAAGCGCCGACAGCCAACCATCAAAAACCGCTGCGGCAAAGCTAAGCTAAGGGAACTCTGTGCGCCGCGGCGCCGAACACGCCGGTGTACATCTCGCGCCGACACGTACCAGAAGTTCCGCTACAAGACGAGGGTGCAGATTCTGGAGTCGCGACGCATGGTACTTATGAGGGAGTGAAGCGTACCTACTGATATAGTTTTAATATATAGTGGTTTTAAGTTGTATTTACTTTTACTAGCACTTCACTTATTGTACTGACATGACAAGTATGTTAGTCGGCAAGGTATAGATTTCTGTGGGCAAAAATGACTAAAATAAATGTTATATTATTATTATTATTGTATTATTTACCCACAGGCTGGCATAGCGCCAAATAAATTGTTTTTATTTTCCAAACCTTACATATTTTTAAAATATCTGTTAAGAAAAATAACCTCTCCATAAAATTCTTAATTAAAGCTATTACTCAAGTAACGATATCGGTGACTATTGCTTGGCTAAGTATTCTAACGTTTGACGTTTCTTACTTCACTCATTTTCTTGACTATAAAATAGAAACTGTTGCTTAAGTAATTACTTTTACTTAAGTAATTGCTATTACTCGTTTATAAATACGGGGGTATATATTACTACCTTAGATAAGTAGTAGTTATAGTATTAAATGGTGACAGCTTGTCTTGAATTAACAGAATCTATTACAATACATTCATGAAAAAGTAGGTTGTAAGTTTATTTTATGTATTATAATCGCAGTCAGTATCTGATTTACAAAACAAGCATGTACAGAGCTTGAATATTTTGTTATGTAATTTTATTATATATATAGACGATACATAGTAAGCAGTGTTTTGTTTCTTTCCACATTCTACAAAAGACAACTTGCTAAGTTATTAGCATTTAATTTACACGCTGACCTAGGTACAAACAGTACTTTGCAGGATTCATTTAGTGTTAGCAGTTCTACTTTGAATGTTATTAAGACGCTTATTTAACCTAGTAAGTCATACAATGGACAAGCCAACAGGTAGTCTAACCGTAGTTCACCAAAATATTCAAGGCTTATCCAGCTAAATAGAGGAACTCGAATTGTTTCTTAAAAAGCACAGTGTTGATATTTGTTGTTTATCTGAACATTGGTTGAAAATACTAATGAACTGATATTTAATAACAGTAAGCCTACTCTGTTTCTTAAAATCGAAATTTATGAATTTTCGTTTCCTTAAATTTCTTAAGTTTACGGAGACTATTCTAATTCATTTTTGGAGTAGCACAAGAAGTCCAAACCCATAGACGATTTTCGGAAACAAGTGGATTGACTTGATGTCGCTTTCTCTGTAAATGACCACCTTATTTTTAATCGAAACTTCGTTTTCGTTGAATTAGAGTAGGCCTCCAGTTATTATTGTATGGTAAAGAGAAAAGGCCATACATGGTGGGTCTATGATAATTGTATGCAACAGTGTCAGATGTTAGCTACGCAAGGAAATAGTGCAACTGTCTGTCGAGCGTACTATAGAGTTATCAAGCTGGTTTTTTCATCTGTAAAGAGGATATTTCTGTGCCCTTCACCTGCGTATCGCGACAGAAGGCGTTTTGATCGATCCATTCTCTTTAATAGTAAAGATTGGTTTAGGGCATGTCCTATATATCGACGAAAAGCACCGAGCTTCAGATCTTGTTTTATAAAACGCGACAGAGTTCTAGCGGGAATCTTAATTTCTCGCGATAAGATTTTTTGCTTCCTAATGGGATTTCGACGCATTCTGGCTTTAACAGCATTTGTAGTTCTAAAAGCACACGACCACCCCGATCTTTTATGGTCTTCGACAGAGGAAGTGTTGTGAAACTTTTTATAAGAATTCTAAACTTAGCTTTTGTGATTGTGCAACAACCGGCATTTACAAAAGTAGAGCTAAGTTGTACGAGTTACATGGTATGCAACAATTTAATTTTGATCAAAACTTTATTCAGTATATGAGAAACTATTCAAAAACTTTAAAAAAGATTTTGCATGTGCAAAAGCTATATCAGTAGAAATATTCAAAAATCTGATAATAAAATAAAAGCCACTTGGAATATTATTAATCCGGAAAGTGGGCGGGCAAAACCTCGGTATCAAGCTTTAAAATATTAATTAATAATAAGACTGTTACTGATAATTTAGATCTAGCACAAACCTTCAATGATTTCTTTGCTGACATACCACTCCACAACCAGCTCCTTGAACAGTTGCCCAGATAAAGCCGCATCACTCTTGTGAGATGATGTGGAAGAATGCAATGTATGTACCGTTTGCTTTTAAATAAATACACCCCACTGACATAATTAAAATATTCAAGACACTTAATTTAACAAAAATCTGTTGATTTATGGGGTATTTAGTGAAATAGATTCACAGTAAAATTACTGGCATATCGCCACAGTTATTTATAATTTCAGATCTGATGAAACATAGTAAAGTAATACCGTTATTTAAAGCATAAGAATGACCCTAGTAATTTTAGACCAATATGCATCTTGCCAGCTATTAGTAAAATTTTCGAAAAGACCCTATCCGTCCTACCTGTTATGGCCTACGGTGCCGAGACGTGGACAGTCCATAGGTTGGGCTAGTCCACGAATTCAAAGTCGCGCAGTGGGCTATGGAGCGAGCAATGCTTGGAGTCTCTTTGAAGGATAAAATTCACAACGAGGTCATCCGACAAAGAACCAAAGTTACCGACATAGCATGCAGGTTAAGGCAAATCGGCAAATGTGGCCAACATTTGCCGAAGGACCGATGGCTGATGGAGCAAATGAGTCCTAGATTGGAGACCGCGACTTGGTAAACGTAAGGTAGGACGACCCGCAGCCAGATGGACTGATGATTTAAAGAAAGTCGCTGGAATTAATTGGATGCGGAAGGCGGAGGACCGTATGTTGTGGCGTAAGTAAGGAGAAGCCTATGTCCAGCAGTGGACCAATACAGCCTGATTGATTGATTGAAAGGGACGCTCTACAAAAGTCGCTGGAATGAATTGAATGCGGAAGGCGGAGGACCGTATGTTGTGGCGTTAGTAAGGAGAAGCCTTTGTCCAGCAGTGGACCAATACAGGCTGATTGATTGATTGAAAGGGACGCTCTACAATTGATGCTTACCTTGCTTACTTTACTCCTTATTAATGTACTAGCTGTACCCGCGACTTCGTTCGCGTGGAAGTCAGGTTTATATTAAGGTAGATTATGTTACAATATAACTTCTGAGTAAAATATATTTCAATCCACAACGCTCTGTGGCATCTATGGATATTAGGGCTTAGCTTTAATCAGGGCTCGACCTATGGCAGGGCAAGCCAAGCAAATGCCCAGTGCAGCAAAAATAAAGGGTGGCAAAGTTTATGGGGCCAGACGGTTAGAAGTCAATTATAAAAATTATAATGTTTAGCACCTCGACAAATAAGTATTTTACTAAAATGATTTGTGATGTATATCGAATATTATTAATATTGCAAAATTTACCCCAGATTACTTGGGCGGTTTTACGTGACGAAATAATGTGAGGAATTTGATCTTGCGGTCCAATCTAAATCTGGCCGACACTGTGTACTAGGGATGTTATGGAGCTTCGACTCCGACTCCGAAAGGTCGAAACTTCCGATTGATCAATCAATCAATCAATTTATTTGCAAATATCGGTACAATAGTAATGTCTTACATAGTTATGGTAAGCTGCCATATTCACCTGCTTGCATGCAAAAATTTTACATTACAAATTTTTTTTTTTTTTTTTAGTTAATATTAATATTAGGTATATCTGTATAACAAATGAGTCGGGTTCATAATTTAGTTAATTATACATTTTCAATTTAAATAATAGTAATGTACCTATTGCTAACACTGTTTCAAATACTGTGGCAGTGACTCCTTCAAGCCATATTCAGAACCAGAGTCTGTTACCTACAGCAATGATTTATGTTATAAATCCTCATACAAATAAGGCGGAAAAGGTCCGCGTTTTACTTAGGCAGTCATCATTTATAAGCGAATCTTTAATTACAAAACTATCACTTGATTGTCGCGCCATTATTCCTATTAATACAGTTGGGTTTGGTAATAACCGGCACTGTATCTAAAAGTGGCATTGCTCTAATAAAATCCAAAGTGACATCGTTTCAATTGTCTATTTCCTTCTACGTAACGCCCCAACTAACTGGAGTATTACCCAGTTCTCATATCAATTACAACACTTTAATATTTCCAAAAAATTTGGCCGTAGCTGACCCAAATTTCTATGAGCTATTTGAGGTTAATATTTTATAGGCTCTAACCTCTTTTGGCATACTTTTTTGTATAATGTTCAGTTTTTTTTATTTTAATATTTCTTTATCTAGCTGTTTTTAATAGGTAATTAAGAATAATATGAATTAGTTATCCAATTAGTTTACTGCATCTACACATTCCATTTCTACATCACCCAAGGTAGACTGGCAGAGTACATAAAGTTTGTACGACTTTGAGCTTAAAGTTTTAAATAAATGCATATTACTCGGTACTCGTTACTCGGTAAATGTTGTATTCGGCACATCTCTAATATATATATATATATATATATATATATATATATATATACATACGATTTGTACCTTCCTTCTTGCGCAGTCGGGTAAAAACCGCATTTTTTTTTCTGTTGGTTTCATTCAAATTCAAAATTCTTTAATTAAGAAGCAAAAACAACACTTGTGATACGTAATTAATTGATGGTACATGTAACGCCAATTTCCCAAATAAAAGTTAATCCGGATAAAAAACAAGACTTTGAAAACTCGCGGCCACTCTTTTAAATTGCAATTTTTCACATAGGTCGGCAGTTGCCACCTGGCTGGGCTTACCAGAGTATTAATTTACTTTCGGCAAAGTAAAGCTACACGCAAGCCGAGCTAGCTGTAGTTATCTACAATATGTCATAGTAGAAAAATGCAACATCGGCAGAATGAACCCGTGCAAACTTTCCGCCTCATGAGCTTAGAAATAAAAATGTCTTTCAGCCTCCGCGGCGGACGCCGAAAAATTAAAACAATAAAATGTACTTACAGGACACACCGCACCAAATGTTTCCGACTGAAACAATAATGACATGTTAATTAAAAATAAATTCAAAATGATTTATTCACTTAGGATGCAAATAACTCTTCAAATATTAAAGCCTATAGTGATTTAGACTGTCACTATTGTTTCTGTGTGCTATTTCTAAAGTCTACATAATATTAATAAAAACACTTTACAATCAGAATTAAACAAACATTAACAACCAGATTCACAAATTAAAATTATACAGAACTTAACTTCTAAAATAAAAAATAATAAACAGACACGCAAATACCACGCAGCGCACTGTTATATATGTAGATACGAATAACGAGCCCACCCACCGTACTAACGGTGCGCAGGAGCATTTCATTTGATTATTGAGAACGGAGAGGCTGCCGAACTGTCCTTGAGGCAGGTCCTGTGACACTTTGGGTACCGCACGTCTTACGCGCGAGTTAAGGAACCCCAAAGCACTAATAATAGCTTTGTCAGTAAACCTAACCATGCATTTTAATCTAGGACATACGTCATAGACTTGCTTAGTCAACATTTTACTAAGATCAATATTTTGTAAGATTAAATAAATTACTGTTTTGTAATACTACAAGCTGTAACTCTGGCCGAATAAATAAATATTATTTATTTAAATCCATGTTTCAGATCTCTGTAGTCAGTTGTCACGTATTATAATCTACGAAGAAACAGCCGACTTCCGTCTCTACGGTTTGACAGAGATTGACGAAAAACATTTTTTTAAGAATCTCACTCCGGGTACAAGCAGAACAGCAATTCAAAGATTATGAGACGCACTGCGGAATTGTGATTAAGTCTTTTTCACCTTCCTTTCAGCTGCTCAATTTTATCCTTTACTTTTTTAATAAGTCTGTGTTTTGGAATGGATTAGAAAACGTCACGATAATATTCACTTGCATAGATTCTTATACAACTATTATTGTTAGGTATATTAACTCATTTTTTGGGTTCCGTAGCCAAAATGACAAAAACGGAACCCTTATAGTTTCGTCATGTCCGTCCGTATGTACCAGGCATTTTACTCAAAGACTACTGGATGAATCTTGATGAAATTAAGTGAAAAGGTGTCTTGTAGTAGCCGCTACTTACTTTGATAGCTAAATAATAATAATAAATATTTTAGGTGATGGCACTCCATACATGTAACAGAAGCTGATTTTTTTTTTTAGCTAATATCAAAGTGTGCACATCATTTGACAGGTCTTTCAAACACATTTTGAGGTTTTTAATAAACTTTTTTGATTGAGTGAATATTTTTAGAAATAATCACTCCGAAAGTTGCATAAATCGTGTCCCACCGCCCCCTCTTAACTTTTAAACCGTGTAACCAAAAATATGGAAAAAAATCACAAAGGTAGCGCTTAATAAATACTTTATACTCAATTTTTTTCGGATAAGATCGGATATACCGTCATTGAATGATTGCCAAAAAACTGCGTTTCTCAACAAAAGGGCGCAACTGACATGAACATACGCTCTTCTGCTGACGCAATTGTTCAAGGCTCAGGAACCCTACACTGAGCATTGTCCGATATGCTCGTGCCCGGTTTTTATTTCTTATATTTTTATTCTTTTTACGTGTCGTACATATAATATACTAGCTGCTCCGCGCAACTTTCGTGAGATTACCGCGTTCAAACAAACAAACTCTTCAGCTTTATAATATTAGTATAGATATTCCTTCTGAACAGAGTTACACAGGAGATGATTAAAATCATTCCTATATGCGCTGGGGAAACCCGAATCTTACCGCTGTATATTAAAAAGTGTGAATATATTAAAGAGTGATTTCAAGGGGAACCACTTATAAACGAATACTTGTTTCATGTATTAATTAGGTTACGAAGCAGCTAGTTTGAGAGGAGAGAGGGAAACTTGGGATCAATAAAAAAATCTTTTAAGCGAGCATTTTGAAGATCCGCTTATACAAGAGTGTTAGAAAGTTGTAGGATTAACAGGAATGAAAGTTACTTGGATTTCTGTTATAGGGTACCACATTTGAGGAGTGTTTTATTCGCTAAAATTGCAGAAGTAGATAATGATGACTTGCGTATGACAAAACAGGCTATTTACAATAACAGGTCGATCCATGTTTTAATTTTGGTTACGAAAGTATCCACATTGGAAGATGCCTTACAGGTAGTTTTAGACAACAAGAACAAAACTTCCAACCATCGCAACCATAATAGAATTGCTAAGCCCACTTCTAACCACAATATTCGTACATTTGACTCACGCAGTGTACCCGTTAACTAAAAACTTTTTCAAGTGTAGTTATAAAATTATTTAAAAAGAGTGCAATGAAATTAAGCGAATGCACTAAACGGTTAGTAAACTTAACAGACTCAGAAGTGGAACAAAGAGACGTAGATTTAAAATACCATGAGGGCAAGACATGCCACAGACGCATTGGGGAAACAATCACCAAAATCAAGAAAGAATATTATTAGCCTAACATGAAAGAGATGGTCACAGCAATTATAAACAGCTGTGAACCATGTTAAAAAATGAAGTACGATAGGAAGCCCATTAAACCGCAAATACAGCTTACGCAAAATCGAGAAGCTCCTTTTCAGGAAGCTTTTATGGACCTGATATACATAGAAGGACATTATTATTTAACCGTAGTAGATGCATTTAGTAACCAGAAATAGTTAGAGCATTAATGAAATACTTTAGTATGTACGGTTGAACCAAGAAAATTAGTTGTGACTCAGGTACAGAAATTAATAGTGCACTTATCAAGGAATTCTTAAATTTACGAATATTTAATTTATATAAAGGGACACTAAACAGACCCAATTTTATGGCAATAGTTGAGAGGTTTCACTCCACTATTATATAGATATATAGATTAAGTAAATATGATAAAAGCGATCTGGATGCAGCATCTGTAATGACCTATGCCATAATGACTTATAATAACGCTATAGACTCTGCAACTGACTATACTCCTTTTGAAATAGTGTTCAGTCAGACAGAAGCAGAATACATTTTTGATGTTGATTGGGAGAAAAAAATTGTTACAAAAAATTGTATTAGATCATAGGAAACGTTTAAAAGTCCTTTACGAATATATTTCTGAAAAGCAAGTATCAGATAAAGTCAAAGTTAGAGATAAGAAAGGCGGAGAAGAACCACCAACAGTTAGGCACGGGGATAATATATTTATGAAAAATAAGAGGATCAGGAGAGCAAAGGAACTTTCACACTATGAGAAAGCACAAGTTATGTATGATGCTCAACGGAAGTATATTAACCGTAAAGCTTAATACTAGGCTGACTAAAGACGCAATCAAAAAAAGATTAAACTTCCCCACAGGTCATGCCTAGTACTTCTGATACTAGTGCTATCAGCGGTCTACCTGGACCTTCAAAACCTAAATCAGAACCTAAGGATAGCGCCACTGAATATGGGAGAAGTATCAATGGAATCCGAGAGTTGAGTCCCTTTGGATTCCACTATCTGCCCTCGCTTTTTATGAACGACTGCACATTTATCCATACCCAACTCCATTCTAATAGAATTACTAAATGTTTTACTTACCTCCAGTAACGCTATTAGCTGTGAGCTGATGGGAGCAAAGAGTTGTAGTGTGTAGCACTAAATATTTTAATAAATACGATTATAGGTACTCCAAAAAAAATTAAACCTCGAAATCCACACGTCACCTGTCGTGATACCTAATTGAAAAAATCTATTGGTTAGATGTATTGAAACCTAGTTTTATTTGATACGTGAATAGTTAAAGTATTGTAACGGAATACATTTATTCAAATATTTGAATAATTTAACGAATGGTCATTAGAAAATCATTTGTCCCAGAACTACCTTTTATTGCCGTGTCCTAAACATATTTAAGAATATTGTTTTATCTAACGACTGGCGTCCTACCTCCTGTGCGCTAAACGTTGCATAATAGTACCGCCTAAGTGCTCGACGTAAAAGGACATACACACGTGCCTGCGTTTTCACGCCATAAATGTAAGTATCCTATTTTTATGTTACTGGACATTTTTTCTTTCATCGCCGTGGGTGGGTTTGGGTATAACTTTCTATTTGAATAAGTTTGTCCTCTTGATAAAGCATTCGATAGAACATTATTTCTCTTATATTTATTTGTGAAGTGTTTATTACTTCGAATATTTTTTATATTTTTGTCCTGATTTTTATCGCCGTGCTTTCATTGCCGTGGCAAAATTAGCTATGGCAATGAAAAAAAAGACACGGCAATGAAAAAAAAATCATTGCCATGGCTTGTAAAACAGTTTAGTTTCATTGCTGTGGCCAGGTGTTTCATTGCCCGGAGTAATGCTTTCATCGCCATGGTATGATTAGGCAAAGAAAATATCTTTACCTGTTATACAGGTACTACCAAATAATGACAGTACAGGACTCGTCATGTTAACCTTCTGCAAAACGATACGCACGCACATGCGTGCGTGCGTATCGTTTAGCGCACCCACCCACACACACTCACTCACTCACTCACTCACTCACTCACTCACTCACACACACACACAACCCATAGAAATTATATTTTTTTATGGGGGCATCTACAAAATACCCTTTATTGAATATCATTAAATTAAATGAGGTAGGTGGTACTTTTTTTTTAATTTGTTTTATTTGAATCTGAAATAAATAGTAGAAAAGAAAAATATTTACTGATGCATAAATAAATTTCAATGTTAGAAATATTGAGTTATGGATATACCAAGGAAATAGCGGTATCAATGTTCTGTGAAAATAACATTTTGAATATTTCCCATTGACCTAATATTTGCAATTGCATAAGTTTTGTATTATCTATGTCCAAGTCAAAATTTATGTTTACTATCATGTAACGTAACGGAAAACATACTTACACAGCAAAAAAAATTGTAACATATGTCAGTGTAAGCGAATTATACTGGCCTTTCATGACCCTCGTGAGAAACTCGTGCATAGGAAATAACAGTCATCTACTCACTCTCTCTGATACATAGTCTTTAAATAATTTTCTAATAAAAAAAACTCAAATCAAGCAATAAACGTCGACTGCCTCTGTGGCGCGGTGGGAGTGTGTGCGACTGCTACGCAAGATGTCGTGGGTTCGATTCCCACTTTGTGTGATCCACAAATTGTTGTTTAGAGTCTGGGTGTACTTGTGTTCGTGACCTGTATGTTTGTAAAGTCTCCCACGACACAGAGCATGTCCTAATGCAGGAGTCGTCTTTTTTAAAAAAAAGACTTAGATACCTTTAAAAGTAAAACATTAAAAGAAATACTTACAGAGCACGGATGTTGTTGAATGCATAGATATTTATCTCCCCAGTTATACAGCTGTAGACATTTTTCTTTAGGCAAAATGACTACTTTAACTCTTCGTATTTGGATTAATAGAGGTATCAAAACTCCCTGGAAAAAAAATGCTAAGTATTGTTAAAACACAAGTTCTGCATTTGTTAGGTACAAAGCTCTGTGGTCAAGGCCCTAAAAATGGGGCCTATAAATGTGTGTAGTCTCCCGCGAGAGTCTCGAGAAAGAACATAAGGTAGTTTTTATCGCGGCCGACTACCACGCGGGCAGAGCCGCGGGGAAAGCTAATAGTATCCTCTTAAGTTCCTAGAAAAAATAATTTCCTTACTATCTATCTTTCACGCCTTAATGCGTTTGAACCTTGAACGCTGAAAAATTGTAGAGAAGTTTCATTTGTGATATAGACAAGTGATAAAAAATTATGTACTTACGTTCCGTCTACTACCCCAACCATAGTATCGGCAAGTTATATCGTCATACAGATCGTTTGCCGATCCTACGCCGTATCGCAGACGATTGAGTATAAAATCAGTAGCCTTATATCTTTGATGGAACTGGAATGGTGAGTCTATAATAATCAGGGCCACGTTTTCTGCTGCACAATCTTGATACTTATTAGAAGAATAGTTGTACCCTGGAATTTCAAAATTCGTAACGTAGAGGCACCAATGATCGACACGAACCAACCGACACAATTTTTTTGGATCCAAGAATATAAGAGTAGGAAATCGATTTCTCAACACGGCAACACTGTAATATAGACAGTACACTTTTGGCTGGCATCTAATGAGATTTGAGCGAAATCCGTCATTTTGTTTGAAAATGGCGGTATGAAAACCGAGTGCTGCTAGAGATCTTATGAAATTAATAGCAATTCTTAAAGAAATTCCAGGGAAGAGAATACGTTTTTTTTGATAATTATTAAACTAATATAATGTGACTTACTCGAATATTATGTTTTTCATGAGTTATTATAAGAACTATAGGATCGATTTTTGCTATGACAAAAGTTTATGGTTTTCTTAATTATAGTAAATTGTTGGTGTCGATCACTAGTTTTTACAAACTGACTTTTCCAATAATCGACACCTGTCGATAATAATTTTTTAAAACATATCTCATTTGACAAGCGAATATGGTTCCTTTTGCTTGTCGAATTTGTTAGTTATTTATAAAGACTATTCAACGTCGATCTCCCGTACATACGTACGTACCTATAGTAATCGACAAGTGACGATTATTGGGTATTATTTTGTGTAAACGTTTAGGAGTACCTAGGATATGATATTATGATAAAATTTCGCGGAAGTCGATAATTGTTTGCCCTATTGGGCCGAGCACAGTTTTAACTAAAGGGGAAGAAGAAATTTTAGAAAATGGATATCAGTGTTATCTGAATAACATATTCCACTGACAAAAAATTCGCTACCAAATCCTTACATAAACATAAGCCCAGCATAAAGTGGTTTCAGTTGTTCATGAATAGCTTGGCAGACTCTATCTGATGAAACTGAACACCGCGGATGGCAAAATCGTCACTTCAAGGTTCGAGATCCTCGAGGAAATCCAGAGCTTTTAAGGACACCTGTACGCATCTCGGATGGCTAAACCTACGGGACTTAGCGTCGACGACCACAGAGCCTGTCTAATGAACATGTCATGTCGAGGTCAATTTATGTTGAAGGGTCGATGCTCGAAGTTATCTTAGATTATATCTACCTAGGGTAGGTTATTCAGCTTGATATAAACAATTTCGAGAAAGAAGTCGACAGGAGGATCCGATTGGATTGGGCATCGTTTAGCAAACTTCGGCGGGTCTTCGTTTCGGGCTACGAAGCGAGCTATGCTTGGAGTCCCTTTGAAGGATAAAATTCGCAACGACATCATCCGACAAAGAACCAAAGTTACCAACATAACACGCTGAAGTTTCAAGGGGTTATTTACTATACTCAGACTAGAAGAAAATCCAAAAAAGAAAAAAAGCGTAAAAATCTCCAATCATCTCCATAAATGGTAATGTGCACCTGCCAGATCACCAGGCAGACAATTGCTCCCCTCCCCTTGGTGATGGTGGATATGGTATACTGGTGTTGAATCAAATACATCCCCACCCCAGCCATGCGAGCGACTCACATTTGACCGGTTGAGTCAAATGTTGCCCTGCGCCCCCCAAAACCAAGTTCTGGAACCGCGCGTGTTTCGATCTCAGTAAACCGAGTCGTTTCAGAAACGTTATCTCGAGATATTGACAATTTGTCTGGAACTCTTTCACAAGTTTGGATGTCTCTTCATCAATCAATCAGCCTGTATCGGTCTAAGGTAAGGTAACTTACGCCACAACATCCAATTCATTCCAGCGACTTTCTTTCAAGTCGTCAGTCCATCTGGCTGGGGGTCGTCCTGCCTTACGTTTGCCGAGACGCGGTCTCCACTCAAAAACTCGTTTTCCCAACGGTTGTCGGTTCTTCGGCTCAGCCCATTCAGCCGACAGCCCATTGCCACTTCAGCTTGTTAATCCAGTAGGCTATGTCGATAACTTTGGTTCTCTGCCGAATCAACTCATTTCAGATTTTGTCCCTAAAAGAAACTCTGAGCATAGCCCTTTCCATAGGCCGCTGAGCGACTTTGAACTTGTGGACCACCCGTATGGTCAGTGTCCACGTTTCGGCTTCGTATGTCATAACGGGTAGGATGCACTGATTGAAGACTTTAGTCTTAAGGCATTGTGGGATCGACGATGAGAAGACTTGAAGTAACTTCCTAAACGCTGCCCAACCCAAAGGAATTCTCCTGTTCAACGCGTCCTCGAAGTTGTTTCTACCTAACTGCAATGACTGCCCGAGGTACACATATTATTGAAAACTTCGATAACCGCGCCGTGCACCGCTGTCGGTTCCGGTAGTACATGTTCATTGAACATGACCTTGGTTTTATCCAAGTTCATCCGTAGGCCGATGCGTACAGAGGAGTCAGCCAGGCCATTCAGCATCTGTTGTAGGTCCTGCAGTGGTTCTGCCATGATGACGATATCATCTGCAAATCGTAAGTGAGACATGTATTCACCATTGATGTTGATGCCCCGCTCTTTCCCGTGCAGCCTCTTGAACATATCCTCCATTGCATTGCATTGACCAGTTTCGGGGAAATAACGTCCCCTTGCCTCACTCCTCGATGCAATGGTATAGATTTTGTTTGCTGATTCTGTTCTTGGACGGAGATGGTGGCGGCTTCGTAGAGACATCTTATCACTTGTATATATCGCCAATCTACTTATCATCGCTGCAGGGACTCCAGAACGGACCAGATTTCAATCGAGTCAAAGGCCTTCTCATAGTCCACTCAAATCCATCAATCGGTGGTTGGAATTCGTCAAGTCTTCGCGCAAGGCGTGATGACTCTTGAGAACAGCTTATAGACGTGGCTTAGAAGGGAAATAGGTCGGTAGTTCTTTAGCCGGATCTTATATCCCTTTTTGCAAAATGAACACACGGTGATCAATTAAGGAACCACATTTTCCATGCTCATTTCTTTTATTCGGTGATTAGAAAGGGTTTATATTTGGTAAGATAGTTTTGAACGTCTCTGTGGTGCGGTGGGAGGTGTTCGACTGTTACGCAAGAGGTCGTGGGTTTGATTCCCACACGGGACACTTTGTGTGATCCACAAATTGTTGTTCCGAGTCTGGGTGTACTTTGTTTATGTGACTTGTATATTTGTAATGTCCCCCGCGACACAGGGCCTGTACCCTGATGCGGGAGTCGTCTTTTTTCTTACAAATATTTTACTAAAAGTTGCTATTCATAACATTCGTAAATTTTAAGTAAGGTATGAGAGACCACCTTTAATCGATTATAAGTTTTGAATGGTTACTTTTACAAATAATGGCTGAATTTACAATTGTTTAAGAACTTTTACAAAAGGTTATGCTTAATTGGACATGTAGTCTCTCAATGTAAACGCGAACGAATAAAACGCAAAATTTCCCAAGAACTAAAGTTAACTAACAATTTTCACACACCTCTATTCACATAATATACGACGCGGCTGGGTCTTGGAGCCCTACGATCAAAACTCAAATTAGTGTCAACATTCTTTGCCAAATCTTCAAAATCGAAATTTGGAACAGCGTAAGTAGGTAATCCGCAAAGGTTTCGTCAAACACGAAGTTTGCATAACTTCGTGTTTGAGAACGGTTCTGTCTCGTCTGCGGTATGACTTGCAGAAGCCAATTTTCGCGAGTCTTTCCCAGCTCAAATATCTATCGCAACCTGTTTAAAAAAAGCGGGCCTTTTGGAAAATGGCATTAATAGTGTTTTGAAGACGTTTAGGGTGACTGCTTATCACAACAAACATTTGTAATAGTGACTGTATGAAGCGACATATAGTCACTATTACAAATGATGATGAGCAAGGTGACGTTTAGTTGATAGTTAAGTCTCTGCCTGTGCTGCAGCTTCACTATTGTCATATATGTACATATAATTTAGGCACAGTATCTTCAGTAGTTAGAGTTTCCTCATATTTTTTGCGCTACATATAGTATAGCTAAATGTTGAATGTTGAGTCTCTGCCTGTGCTGCAACTTCACTATTGTCATATATTTACTTATAATTTAGGCACAGTATCTTCAGTAGTTGTAGTTTCCTCATATTTTTTTGCGCTCAATATAGTTTTTGAATTTGACTTTTTGTTTTTGTATGTGAACAATCACCGATTACGCAAAGACGGCTGGACCGATTTAAAAAATTGTTTTTGTGTTTGAAAGGATATACTTCCAAGTTGGTCCCATTGTAATCAGAACGCGATCTGATGTTGGGATCTCTTAAAATATTAAAGGCACACCTACAGTGATTTAGGTATATTTCATAGTGATTCGTATATTTACTCGTAAAAAACACCAATTGGTGAAGTGGAACCGATGATGAAGACCTATTCAATATTTCACAGTTTGCGATTCAGTTACTTTAATATGGTATTAAGTACTACTATTACACAATGTAATAGAGTTGATAGTTAACTCCTCAATAATTGACGGCCCTGCATCGGGGTAAGCAATATTTTGTAAAAGGATTTTAGCAGTTGACATAAGCCTATTGTAACTTAAGTGAATTACAAACCAATCCACTAAAAATGAGAAATAGAAAACTTTTTACAAAAAAATATTACTGACTTCTAAAATAAATACAACGCAACTAAAAAGCAATGCAAGTTGGTGCCGAATAAAACATAAAGACTACTATTTCATACCACCAACTTCAAAATGTTTAATTTGTTTTTGTTATTCTAGGTATATTATTTATTGCTTTTTAGTTGCCTTGTATTTATTTTAGAAGTCGGTAACATTTTTTTGTAAAAAAGTTTTTTAAAAACGATTTTGTACACTGTGTACACTGTACTGGCTAACGGCTTTTTACAGCTGCTACGAAATAGCAGGTATGTAAGGCCCAGACCCTTCTAGGTCCGTCCCCACTTCTCTATGAAATACCTTACAATGGGCTAAAATTTACCGTAGGTCACTCAGGTATATAAATTATCTTAAACCAGCAATAAATAGGCATCTACAAATATTATTTAAAAAAGATTCTACAACATTTTCAAAATATTGTAGATGTCTTATTAAATATTAATTTTGGTAACTCATTTGTTTATTAATAATAGTAATATTTCAATTTGCATTTTTTTCGTTTATCAATGTATCATGAAATCTTACGTTTTTTAAGTAATTCAAGAGTAAATTTTAATAAATAGCTCTAAATTGTACATAATGATAAAAAAAAAATTCGAATTTGTTTTTTTTCAATTTTTTGCATTATCTGAAAACATTTACTATAGTAATGTATTTTTTTTTACACCATCAGAAAGTAGAGATATCAACAAACTAAAAACCGACTTTTGGGAAAACGCTGATATTTTAACGCGAGAATTTTCGATTGAAAATTAGGGTGTTTTTTTATATTATGTTAAAATAAGGCGAAAAAATAAATATTTTAAATCAAATAAATTACAGTGTATTTGGGACATAACAAGGCAAGTTTTAACCAAATTTCGTAGAAAAAAAATAATTTTGAAAAAGATAAAAATATAAAACCAAAAACTTGGTTATTTGAATTTTTAACCTAAATTTTGAGATTATGTGAAAAAATTGTAAATAGAAAAGTTGTAGATCTTTTTATTACCTACAACTTTACCATTTAACTTTATTCCATAGGACTTGTAGTTTTTCCGGAAATCGAGATAAACCTTTTTACCCTTAAAAACTCACCCCCTCCCACTTCCCGAACTCGGATAGACCGTAATTTATTTTCCTTTCATTTTAATCATATTCCCCTCCTTTTCTAATGGGTTTCATCCTACTGTATTTTTTTTTCATTTTGAAGGCTTCGGCCGTGGTTTAGTACACTTTGTCATTTTAAAAGTATATTAAATTTGAAATAATTTAAGTCCAAGCACAGCTTTGCATGTCTTATAGGTTTTGAAATATGACCCTAGAAAAATTTACTTGTTATCAAATATATTGATGATAATAATAATACTAATAAAAGCCGACAATGATAAACAAATTAAATATTTGGATAAGTCGATTCTACGAGTACATGTAATGCCTGTTCGCAAACAATAGATAAAGCCGGAGAAAAGAACGAGGCAATAAAAACTCGCCGCCACACTTTTCAAATTGCCAATGTTTACAATTTTTTTTTGTTTATAAACTGTATATTATGTACGTAAGGTACTGCCATTATTATATTATACATCATATTTGAGGACTGATGCAAAAACAAGGGATAAACAATATTAAAAGAAGAACAATATAAAAACAAAATAAATGTGCTTAAAAATTGGCCAAATTTAGAGTATTCTTTATTTTCACGATTTGTACACTTTATATAATTTTATAAGCTACGGGTCTTAATCGCGTAAATATTTTATTTTAAAGTTAAATATGATGTATGCATGAGTATGTGAAAGGAGTGACGGTTAAAGTTGGAACAGTACTACATAAATACTCCATTAAGACTGTATATAGTCCGCACTCCAAGGTAGCTAAGCACCTACCTACATACTTCAAAGGATGTCATTCCTCTACAGACACCGGGCGTCTACAAAGTGGATTGCAGCTGTGGTAGTTCCTATATCAGACAAACTAAACGCACAATAGCCGAAAGGGTTAAGGAACATATGCGGCTGTGAAAAACTACAGACAAGCAAGTCAGCAATAGCGGAACAGTACTTGCTGGATGCAGGATCCAATCACTGGATTGAACTACATAAACCACAGATCCTCTCCACCGACCGTCACTACTACTCCAGGATGGCGCGGGAAGTAGTTGAAATCAAAAAACACGTAAATTTCAACCGAGAAGTGTACACACCGCCGAACAAACATTAGGCGCCAGTGTGCAGATGTCGTTAGTGTTGTGTGTCGAAGTACCTACCGACGGTTCCGTAATAGTGAGTGATAAAAATCAAGCGAAGATAGTTTCCGAAACCCGCGCTTCTCGGAGGCGACGCTGAGCTGAATCAGTCTACCCGTGACCACGGCCGTTGCAATACGGTCGAAACGTCGGGCAATAAATAAAGGTATTTCATCTTAATATCGAATTTTAGGAAAGTTTTCGATATGTGTGTTCAACTGCAACCTCTTCAATAAGGGCAGATCAAAAACCTTAGCGTTGGTAGCTAATGACTTAAAGATTTCGTTAAGACGAGTGTAAAGCGTGCTGAAGAGGAGCGGCATCAGCGGATAAGAAAATGATAGCCACCTCATCCTGATGTTTCTATGCCCGAAAGGGGTGGAAGTATACTTTTGCCTTTTTTGAGCATGGCAACCAGAGAACACGTGTACAAATAATATAGATTGAGTTATTAAATTACGTGTTTCTCTAAATGGTTTCTTTTCTATCGAACACTGTAGGTAATACTATACATAGGTACTATACTTTTTGAAAACATATTTCAAAAACTGTAAAATTGCAGAGCTGTGAGTTGGCTTCAATTGTCTCAAATTTAATATACCTACTTTCAAGTAATATCAAAAACCAATAGTTTATAATTAAACTTGTTAACGTTACAATATTTTGTGTATTATGCAGTTAGCACAATTTTTTTTGCTTGCAAAACATAGTTCTGTGGCGGTACCCACATATAATAATATAAAATAAATTGACACTTGACAGCTCGCGCCAAATCCTGAATCGCGATATAGAAGTTTTCACAGCTGCTAACTATAAATACAAGTTCCCAACGTAAACCGTTGGGCCGCGGCCCGCCAGGCATGATCACCTCGCCTGGTCGGAGGATCCTCCCTTTGTGTTGGAGGGACTAACACCTTGCCCTCCATAGTTCCTTACTCCTCTGAGGGGTCCAATTAATATATCAAAAATCCTTACTAAAAACTTGACATCTTGTTTTGCGCTTTTTTTGTAAAATTTTCATTGGATATTGTAATGATGGATATGTATAGCTCTTAATATATTTTAAGCGGCACTTTTATTTTAAGTTTGAATTTCGTGAGATATTTTTTAAAAACATTATCAGCTTTATAACATGTGAATACCTCCATTTTTCTCATTTTAGCGTTAATATCTGATAGAATAAGTCGAAGCGCGTCTCTCACGCAACTCTCCTCGGTCTCCCTTACAAATATTGGATTTTTATTTATATAGATAGATTATAAGTGACTAGGTATATGTAAACACATACTTAAACCTACTTGTTGTTTAACCTAGCTCCGCGTTTAGGTATAGTGTAATCACTATACCTAAACGCGGAGCTGTGAAAATAACGACATGTCAGTTTGCCGCAATTTTCACAACTCATTGTTATTATGTTGTAGGTACCCTAAATAGCTGATATAATCATAAATATTCAGACTCTGAATTCACAGTTCAAATATAGATTTTCAGTCATACATAAATATGTCCATGTCATGAAATATAAACACAATTGCATTTATAATATAAATTATAATTCAGATTTAATTTAGTTGTTTTCCATTTTGTCCGGTCGTTGTGGCGATCCTATATTCAGCAGTGGACGTCTTTGGGCTGAAAAGAACGAACGAAAGTTGTTTTTTTGGTCGTATCACACATGTTTGTTGTGATAGGCAGTCACTCTATATGCCTTTTCCTCTTATCAAGAGCTTGCGATAGGTATTTGAGCTGATCCCGTTACAAGAAAGACGGAAAAGTTTGTTTCCCCTATAAAATTCCTTTCTGGAGAGAACTTCTTGGCAATCGCGATACATACAAGATTTGAATTAAACATAATGATATACATTTTTTTTTTGAGTGTATCATATATTTAAAATTTATTTTATATTAAGAAATAAGTAATTGTAGACTTTAAATATATTTTTAAAACTTTTGAAACTCATAATCAAGATTAATA
The DNA here is from genome assembly GCA_945859575.2 of Herminia tarsipennalis. Lineage (NCBI taxonomy): Eukaryota > Metazoa > Arthropoda > Insecta > Lepidoptera > Erebidae > Herminia > Herminia tarsipennalis. Next base: position 12,812,474 of record OX243846.2, on the reverse strand, counting down.
GATTATGTTGTGAAAAGAAAAATTTACAATCCCTAGCTCGTCTACTAAACAGCGACGAGAGGACGATCGTTGTCAAGCACATGTAACAGCGCCGGGTTCTAGGTTCAAGTCTACAGGGTTTCGTCTACGACTCGACGTGGCGTACAGCCTAGAGATTTTGTTTTACGGGAATAGCTTAGCATTTTATCAACCGACTTCAAAAAGGAGGAAGTTCTCAATTCGTCTGTATGTTTTTTTTTTGTATGTTTGTTCACTGATTACCCAAAGACGGCTGGACCGATTTGAAAAATTGTTGTTGTGTTTGATAGGGTATGCCTCCAAGTTGGTTCCATTGTCATCAGATCATGATCTGATGATGGAATCCTGGAGAAATCGAGGGAACTCTTAAAATATTAAAGGCACACCTACAGTGACTTAAGTATATTTAATAGTGATTTGTGCATTTACTTTTAAAAAACACCAATTGGTCAAGTGGAACTGATGATGAAGACCACAAATGACGAGCAGACCTATTCAATATTTCACAGTTTGCGATTCAGTTACTTTAATATGGTATTGAGTAGCACTTTATTCTCGTTATACTACAACACAATGTAATAGAGCTGACAGTGAACTTCTCAACAATTAACGGCTCTGCATCGGGGTAAGCAATATTTTGTAAAAGGATTTCAGCAGTTGACATAAGCCTATTGTAACTTAAGTGAATTACAAACCAACCCACTAAAAAGTGAGAAATAAAAAACTTTGTTACAAAAAATTATCACCGACTTCTAAAATAAATACAAGGCAACTAAAAAGCAATAAATAATGTACCTAGAATGTTTAATTTGTTTTTGTTATTCTAGGTATATTATTTATTGCTTTTTAGTTGTCTTGTATTTATTTTAGAAGTCGGTGATATTTTTTTGTAAAAAAGTTTTTTATGATAAGACTAGCTGACCCGCGCAACTTCGTCTGCGTAAATTTTCCCCGTTTTTGCAACATTTCTTATTGCTGCTCCGCTCCTTATTTCTCCACTATTTAATGGATGTTATTATACATATAAACCTTCCTCTTCAATCACTCTATCTATTTAAAAAAACCGCATCAAAATCCGTTGCGTAGTTTTAAAGATTTAAGCATACATAGGGATATAGGGACAGAGAAAGCGATTTTCTTTTATACTGTGTAGTGAAGTGATACATTGAAAATCTGGCAATATGTAAGTAGTTACTCAATGTGGTTCGAAAGATAGAATAGCTACACTCTACATTGCATATGATCGGGCCGGTATTAATCGGCATAGCGTAGATGTATATTCTTCTATTACTTAATGTAGATGTATATTCGGTTAAAAAGGCGATCGGCTGTGGCGCACACTTACACTTGGCCGGGCGACAGCAGTGATTGCTTTGGTTCGGCTTTGTCCGTACCGATCCGCTTATGTATGTAACAAGCAACCTTAACTCAAAACTCATGATTCTTTTTAAAACTTAGATAGGTATACTGATAATGGTTATTACCTCTATGAAGACAAATATGATCAGCTTGTCGGATTATACCGGTATTTTCAAGAAACCTGTGTGTACCAGCTACTATATCGAACTTGTATTGTTCACCAAATACACACATTGCCGCTGTTAAGACAACATGAGCTTCTATTAACGATCCTGCACAGAACATCATCGCATGGGACATGAACATAACCTGTAGGCAAACAAAAAATGAATGTATAATTTATTAATCTTACGAGTAGATTACGTAGGTACCTAAATATAACGTTCGTATCTGAAGCCCGGTTTCCACCAAAAGCAGACCGGACCCTTTATTAGCTACTTTTAACTAGCAAGAGTAAACTGCATACTCGTGCATACAGGGGCTCAGTTTGTCCTTACCTTAAACGGAGCATATAGTTGATTTACTTTGAATTTTGAAATAATACGTTTCAGTTTAGTTTATAACTTAAAGTTATAATGCCAGTTCTTTAGAGAAAGCAGAAACACGGTTATAAATATGATGGCGCAACATATGGCAACACTTGACATTCACTGTCATTCACGTCGGAAAAGAATGAGGGTAGTTGATCATTCTTGCGGAACGTCACATGGACGTGATGGCGGGGCGGCCATCTTGTAGGCAGTTCGCCGACGAGGGCCGTTTGCGCACCACGTGCCCGACGAATCGCTAATTTCCGACCCGATCATTTTATTTTTTCTGATAGTGATATGTGGTATCAATTATTAGCTATTTAATTTAGACGCGTCTAGTATTATTTCGTTTATCAAATTATCTGTGATGAAATTAAGATTTAAATTTAAATAAAAATGGTAAAATCAAAACCTAGTGATCTCCCGGTGTTCGTGAACGATGGCAAGCTATAACCTGCGGCATCCTGAGCCTACAAATACATAATGTAATACAACTGAGCATCACGATTTGCACACTGACTTTTACGCTGGAGGCTACCGCCCGACAACAACAAGATTTCCATTTGGTTTTGACATTTGGACGGCAATTTAACAAAATGAAATATAATTCTATACTTGTGTAACAACATAATATTAACATCGGCCAATTGTAATAGGTGTCAAAAAAAAACACAGAAGGATCAATCGATTCGGCATATAAAATTGTTGTCACTTTGTACGGGGTAGCCATTCCAGCGTACTAGTACTATAGAGGTCAGTGGTTCGTCACCTTAAAGTCTTCTTTTGCTTGAACCGAATCACATATCAATGACCCCAAACGAATAAGAGGTATCATAGCTTAAATAATCATAATATTGGCGGCAAGGAATATTGGTGTAAATGAATTGTCTGTTGTGTTGTCATACAGTACGAGATCCGGTCCAAGAAATATATATATTTCTCCCGCTTATAGGGAGGGTATACCCTCATCTGTTATTTTATCCTGACAAAGATTATAATTATTAGATGTTGTCTAGCTTGATTGATAAATCTCAAATAGGTTCCTAGCTAAATCACGTGCCAATAAGGTGAATCAAGACTTATGCACAAATAAAGGAAAACACTAAAAACCACAATATTGTAGTTATAGGTGTACCAGAATCTGGTGAAAAATGAGGAAATTATAATTTAGAGGTGGTAACACAAGGTTAAGGTAAGTGGGTCCTAAGCCGAACAAGTCTTGATCGTTGTATTTTTTCATTGAATAAGTTTCATTTTATGTAACGGTTCGTTATTAATTTCTGCTTCAATAGAACTAAATATCATCACTGGTAGAACAAAATATTAAATAAATATTCTATACAGCAGCACCGGCCGCGTGAATGATTTACATTGAATAATAAAAATTGAAACACGACAAACTTTCTTAGTCTTCCCATTCCTATACATTTTTGGCGACTAGAAATGAACTCGACGTAGGTACTGCCACATTTTTATTAGGGTTCCGCTGCCAAAATGGCAAAACGGAACGTTTCGCCATGTTCGTCCATGCGTCCGTCCTTCCGTCCGTCCATCCGTCCGCAGCTTAGCTCAGAGACTGTTAGTGCTAGAAGGCCGTTATTTTAACTATTTTTATAACGTTTATTTTTTGGGTAGTAGTACATAGTGAAATACTGTCACAGCTAAGTAGTCTTTACAAGTGTACGAGTAGGGAGTGATCAGCTGGATCAAATAAGAAGTAACACATTTTTCGTACAAATTCCATTGTAAATTATTATTAAAACATTCTAAGTATGAAACAAAAATAACAAAAAACTGATGGGGGGCTACGGAACCCTACATTTGTGCGTGACCCGACATGCACTTACCCCATTTTTATTATGTTAATTTACGAATACATGTTTCAACAAAAACGTAATATTTAACATTGACATATAAAATCACAAGTCTTTTTTGTTATTTCATTTCATGACATTCTGGTACATTGTATGGTAATCTCGGTGAGCAATTTTGCACTTAACCGGTTTTTTAATTTTGTATTTTTTTTTTACTAATACCAAATTTTCAAATACATAAGTAAAAAATAACCTTGTATTTAATTTCAAATAATAAAATAAATTATAAAAATACTAAAATCCGCTTGCACAAACAAGATGGAAACAAGATCCCCTACATAATTATATAATTTTTTTTGACTGCCTCTGTGGCGCAGTGGGGGTGTGTCCGACTGCTACGCAAGAGGTCGTGGGTTCGATTGCCACACGGGATACTACTTTGTGTGATTCACAAATTGTTGTCCCTGGCACAATTGGGTCTGGGTGTACTTTGTGTCCGTGACTTGTATGTTTGTATAGTCCCCCGCGACACAGGGCTTGTACCCTACTGTGGGGGTCGTCTTTTATAAAAAAAAAAATCATACAGTCGGAGGCATTATTGAATGTCGATGAACTTAGTAAAGTGCCTCCGACTGCATGAAATTATAAACTAACTTTTATTCACAGCTATTGTCAAGTATTGAAGATTGAAAAAAGCATAGCTGTTAACTAACTTTTTTAGTATTACAGTCATAATCAAGTTAAACCTTTTTGAAATGCTTAAGATACGCCCTTTAATTTGATACCCATATTGCAGTATTGAAAACAACTTTTTTTTTTCACACCTTATTTTGACATCTCGCCGCCGCCATGTTTGTTTTTTTCAAACGTCACATACAGTTGGACCAACGTAACTAAGCCTGACTGAAGTAAGCGACAAGTGGTTGCACAGATGAATTTTTTGGAAGTAAATGGTGACAGGAAGCGGGGGGCGGGGGCGGTAACTAAACCAAGAGAATTAGAGATGCGATTACGCATTACATTGTCATATTTAGTATTACTAACTCATGTTTTTGTGATTATTTTAGTAAAGTAAACTTGTTGTTCAAAGTTTCACTGTAACTGTTCTAAATTTAAACTTTTATGAACTCATATATCTCATAGTAGGTATTTTTATATTATTGAATTAAAATTTTGTTAGTATTTTTAATCGATTAAACAATTAATCGTTTTCGTAAGTAATTTTAGGGTCGCATCTCTATGACATGCGCGAAAGTGTTATGAGTCTAACTTCAATCCGGTCAAGTTACGTTGATCCTACTGTATCTAAGAACACTTGGGCAAACAAAACAAATCTAACGACGTCTTAATTGTATAAATCCATTCCGTGGATTGTGAGTTATCAGGTAATAAAGAATATTACATACATACATACATACAAAATACGCGCGAAAAACATAACCCTTCTTTACAGTCGGGTAAAAACAACTAACGTGTGTGTTACGCCAGTTTATATCTTAGGTACCTACACGATTTAGCTAGGCGACCCATTTGGGATTTATTAATCTAGACTATTGTGTACATTGATTCTAACATAATAAGCCTTTGTTTTATTAAATCTGAAATTACATGTAACTTGTCTTTGTTAATTATCAAGATTATGTTCCTTAGTATTTGAATTGAGCCTTTCGATTGGTATTAAGTAGATCAAATTATGACACATTGAATCATTTTAATTATACCAACTTACTTCTAAAGTGTCGACTTTTGAGACTGCCATAGTTATACAATTAGGCTAGTGAGTTTAGCTAGACTAGTCTATTAAAAGTTTGCCTAAGATCGATTCAATGAAAATGTTTGCAATCAAATGGGTCTATATGAAATTTAATTGTAAAAATATTTCAATAAAAAATTATTGAAATATTTTTACAGGAAAACTGGCAAAAGCCAGTTTTCCTAAGCTTCCTTTTATTAAATAAATTACCCTTGCGTGTTTACATAATCAAATAAAGTGATCTGTCAGTATGCATATTAAATATTAAAAAATACGATGAATGAACTAACCGTCTAAAATTAATCAAATAATACAGCTAAAATAATATTACCTTCTCCTGGCCTCTGTGGCGCAGTGGGAGTGTATCCGACTGCTACGCAAGAGGTCGTGGGTTCGATCCCCACCCAGGATAAAACTTTGTGTGATGAGCACGATGGTTTATTCTGTGTCTGGGTGTTATTTATCTATGATATGTAAGTATTTAGAAATATATAAGTATGTTTATCAGTTGTCTGGTTTCCATAATACAAGCTCTGCTTAGTTTGGGATCAGATAGCGTTGTGTGAATTGTCCCAAGATATTATATTATATTATACCTTCTTGTTTTATTTTTGATTCTGGAGTTTGATGTTTGCGTGAATTGAAAGAGTGGTTAGTTTAAGAATGAGCAGGTACCTAAGTACCTATCTCAATAAATAATACATTGTCACACAAATAATACTTGTATCATACTTAGTCGTAGATTAAGGATGTTAAATATCAAGTTAAATCAGTCTCTTTTTATGAAATGTCTAAACGACAAGCTTAATAGAAATGTGTATGGAATGACCTATGACGTCATAAGTTCCTATCGTCAAATCATTATATACTTTTAGTATTCGTTTTCATGCTTTTGAATTCAAAAACATGTTAAATTGTAAAAGCACACTTATTTTCAGAGCATTTTAAGATCTACTATTAACTGATTAGTATAACATAATTTACTTTTATTGTAGTCGACTACCCAATTACACCAGATTACTAATTAATATGAATGAAGGTCTTAAGAGGAAAAAATTAAAGTGTTTAAGGGAGTTGTGAAATGTGGCAGCATGGATTCACTGACCACAAGCATGACAGTAGTATAATCCGATCAAACAATTAATAATATGTATTCAAAGAAAAGTAGACATCAAAACTTTAAGTTGGAATATTGGGGATTAAGTTGGAATATTGGGGATTAAGTTGGAATATTGGGGGTCACCACTATCGTTTACGTGAAACGATAGTGGTGACCTCATATAATTTTATGAAAGACTAAAGGCGTGTATGTCTATCGCAATCCGTCAACGGGACGACATTCACTGTAAACTGGATGATTATTTTGCTTCGACCGTGACGATGACGTGACGTACGGTGGACCCGCGGCTATACAGCAACGTCATGACGTCCCGTTGACGAGCTGCGGTGGACCAACGCCCTTAGGAATACCTAAATGTTAATACTTACAACATGTTGCCCTTCAGAGGTTTCAGGTATTTCGCCAATGAAACCAGCAGGATTATTAAACTCGATATCCACTGTAATTATAATATACATATTTTAGCTATTAGTAGGTAGGTACCTATTTATTATAACTACCCACATAATTAAAGAATAAGACGATATTAGATTGCATGAACAACAAAATCAGTCCGTTCAGAAGTTATAAGTATCTATTCTAGAAACTAATAATAACCCAATCGACAAATTTATTTTTATTCAACAAAAGAGAAATTTATTTTTTTTCAACCTCATTTCGATTTTTACAAAGTACTGTACACTTCTTCTCAAATTGGACAAAGTGGTTATATACATCAACACATCAACACGGTCTAGGGATATTTGATATAACTAAAAAAGTACTAGCCACATTAAAACTTTTTAACACCGATTTGTTCGTCATTTATTTCGAAGTAGTTCCAAATTAAAACGAAACGCATAGTAATCATATCACGCATAGTACGCATAGTAGTAGTTAACAGGATTGCTAGTAAGCAATCCTGTTAACCCCTCTAGCTATAACTAACTAAACAGTTTATATAAATATAGTTATCTACATATATATAAAAAAAGGGAATCATTCATTTCACAGGTAAGTTGTCATTGGCATTTATTAAAAATATATGAAAACCGTCATAGTAAATACACTTTTTAATGAAATCGATATAGTGGCAACGAGACCTAGCACATTTAAAAAGAAAATTGTTGATGTTCTGTGCAGTAGTAATTAATGAACTCACCCTGTATTAGTATTAAGAATTAGATGATAAATTGTTATAGAACTGTGTCTTACCGGAAACTTTATTTTTTATTGTAAAACTAATCATTACACTAAATTTCTCAGCCTCAATACTAATATACGATAATTTCTTTCATTAATATGTGGTAAATGTTGTTGGTGTTGAAATTAGTAAGTGTAGTTATTATTACTCTGTATGTTAATATGTATTTCCACACTGTTTTTTTTACCCTAATAAATGAAAAAAAAACGAAATTCTTATAATGAAATCTTAAACGTTACCTTAAAGGGATAATATAGTAGTAACATTTAAACTTTCGCGTTGAGTGATTACAACAATTTATTATACCTGGTCGAAACGTCAAGTAATTTTAAGGTAAATAATACGTGTTAACTCCCGTTTATTAAATAGTTATATTAGTAAATTCATCAGAAATAGTATTTTTACGAAAATGTTGTTTTGTTATGTTTACAGTAGGGCATTACATATGACTTATCCTTATCGATCATTTCATCCATAAAGAAATAAGACAGCATAAAACAGGACACAATGAGATCATTATGGTTTTTTTCTAATTCTTTTAATTGTAGGCCTGGGATATCAGTACCTATTTGCATCAGTTACCTACAATTTTGTTTTGTTGTACCAACAGATTTACAGTACTGTTACACAAAAATGGATAAGAATATTACTAAACTGGAGCCCGACCAAACTGGAGTTTGGTGTCCACACCAAAAAATACTTCCTCAATATGTATCTGGCATTTTGAAGATTAATTTATACGAAAAAGAAATATGACCACAATTTTGTTCAAAGGAGCGATTTCCACTTTGTACTAGTTAGTTTAGGGTTCCGTAGCCAAAATGGCAAAACCCTTATAGTTTCGTCATGTCCATCTGTCTGTCTGTCCGTATGTCACACGCGTTTCCGTGATTACTCGAAAAACTTAATGAAATTTGCTGAAAAGGTGTCTTGTAGCAGCCGCTACTTAGTTGGATAGCTAAATAATAATAATAAATCTTTTTAGGAGGAGCACTCCATATATATAACAAAAGCAATTTTTTTTTTAGCTTTGTCAACGTGTGGCACATCATGGCGACTGGTCTTTCAAAAACGTTTTAAGGTTTCTAATATCTAAACTTTTTTGATTGAGTAAAAATTTTTGGAAATAATCACTTAGAAAGTTGCATAAATCATGTTAGAGGAAATCTTCTGCTGATGCAATTGTTCAAGGCTGCGGAAAGGGTTCCGCAGCCTTGTGTAATTAGCCAAAGATTGAGGTAAAAAAATAGTTGTTACTAATCAACTTTCTATATTCAACCATTCGACATGTTTAACATCTGTTTTGTATAAATTCTGTGATATACATAAAGTTGGACGTCTCGTCAAAACGAAGCAACCATGTCAGTTCCAGCTTGCTATCTATCATTTTAAAATTTGCTCTAAGGACACTAGACTATAATAATTTAATAACTTTTTAGTTACAAGTGCAATTGAAACATGACGGGTTTGCAACGTCGCCATCGTACGTAAATCGAGGCATTACTCCGCCGCCGTCATCATCTTTAGGCCAAAAAGATGAGGTTCAAGTTGCAGATTAAAACAAATGCAAATACGTAGTTTGGCAGCCAAAAGTAACAGCAGTCTGTTACTTTTAGCTGCCAAACTACGTATTTGCATTTGTTTGCTCACAAATAACCAAACACGTTTCTGAAGCTTAGCCGGCCGCTATCAAAGAGAATAAAAAAAAACTTCGTAATAGCCGCTATCGCGATGTAATTAACAGCATTACGTGTAGGTGTAGTTACATAATTATTTTCACAAAGCTTTTGGGTGTCGAAACCATCAATAAATGGCGCTGAGTATATAACGATCACGTCACCCGTCAGAACTGTTTCCAACATATTTACACAGCAGTTATTTCGGAACATAAATCTCAATTTAAACACGACTTTTACGCGAACGAAGTCGCGGGCACAGCTATTTGTGTATATAATTCTTCTGTATGTGTACGATGTGACGGCTGCAGCTGCGCCATCTGCGGTGGCTGCAGCTACGCCAACTACGGCTGCTGCGGCTACGCCAACTGTGGTAGCTGCAGCTGCGCCATCTGCAGCGGCTGCAGCTGCGCCATCTCCGTTGACTGCAGCTGCGCCTACTGCGGCTGCTGCGGTTACGCCAACTACGACGGCTGAGCCAATGTCTGCAGTTTTTGTCAATCCGCACGCTTTCGGGGCTACCGGCCTCTGTTGGTTGTCTATACAACCCTCCGAATTATCCATTATTTTGTGCGACTCACAAACATTTTACTTACACATTAATACTAATACAATATTGCTAATTCTGGTTCTATTCGTAAATTTGACCATAAATGTACCTTTTGTATAATAAAATTAATCGACATGATCAGAATCAACAATCCTAATAACAGGATATTATTATTTATATTCGCATGTGCAAAGAACAAAAAAATATTAGGTATAGGAGTACTGAGTACCAACATAATGATCTTTAGTATGTAGGTACCTTACAGACTTCATACATACATAAGTATTTTTTTTTCGGAACCTTGAACCCCTAACCCTAATGAACACCTACAATTTTAATATCATTATTAGGTCTAACTAAGTATGTTATACATACATACTTACGCAGTTTGCAAACTCCATCTCACTTCTGGACTGAAAGCAGCTCCACAAATAATACACTCACTACAATGTAACACTTGACTTGGCCACCATTTTTTCTGCCCGAACCTTTTGCCTTTTATTATTATTTATTTTTATCCGGATGATGACTTTTTAAATTCATAAATAGAATGTGAAATTATTGTTAAAAATTGATTCGAACGTTACACACAATTTATTGTCATTTATAATTATTAATAAGTAATACATATTTTTTTAAATACCTTGACCGTGTTGATGTGCTTAGTTGAAATCTAAAAATCCAGGAGTATAGGGTAATATCACTGACCTCTTTAAATTAGTACGCAGAGGACAGTAGATAATACTTACACAAAGTAGCAACCCCGCCTATTTGTCCCGCCCCCATTTTAAAGTTTCATTATTTTATTTTCCGTTGATACAATTTTACATTAATATCAAACCTACTGCGTATTTCTTGAAATAATGAAGGTAAATTAATTATGAACAATTCTAATATTATTTTCATAACAAAATTATTGGAACGTAACAGTTTTAATTAATCGTCTTATGTTACATCATTGTTTACACTCAGTGGCGGACTTACACATTTGCCGCCAGCCGACTATTCAAATTTAGCCGCCCCTCCCGGTTTCGGCAATTCGATACCATAGTTTACAACAACATTAATAATAATTACATTGTTGTTGTCAATGATATTGCAACATGAGTTCTCTATAGTTCTCATCAGCTTATTACCCGACTACACAGGAGGGTTATGTGTTTGACATGTTTGTATGTAAGCATCCTTCTAATATTCCTATTGTCTGCTCATAACTCCTCAACGGCTCAATCAATTTTAATAAATATATGTTAGTAAACTTTCGCGATTTTTACACTTTATAGAATTTTATAAGCTACGGGTTATCCGTCATTAGATTCATCTTGACGATGCAAGTGTCACTGAGTAGGTACTACATAAAATTCTTATAATCACAAAGTGGCACATTAATGAATTTGAGCTTAATATTGTGCCTCTGACTGCATGATCTTAAATATGAAGGGTCTTTTTTCTGTCTCTCTGCAGGCGGGCTTTTTTATATATGGCACTTCCAGCATTGACTGCTGTTTTATAATTGACATTCCATCATAATTAATATCCTTTAGTAACTCCACGCTACGATCTGTCGCAAAGAATATAATCGGATGTTTCGGAATTAAATTAACCCTTTAAAAGGTTAACAAACATATGTTAACAAATATATGTATGAAAGTACTTTTTTTTAAAGTTTTACAAGTGTACACAGTAAGACTATTGATTTTTGATTAATCGGTATAGATATCGATATCCGAGAAAATCCTATAAGACGAAATATAAAAACTGTATGAAGCTGCCCCTCCTTCCCATAAAGGAGCATCAAATTGAGCTCCTTAAAGACCATAATGTAACCACGAGTCGAAGCGCGAATCCAGCCTACAAATAAAATTGTGGATACGAAAGCCAAAAATCATGATTTCGATGAATCAATCTTTATTAGTTTGAAAACGTATTGCACCTGCAATCTACTCTTATGTAGTGCGTACCAATTCATACACGGTTATTTTTCAAATTCTTTAAAAAATAAACATTATTGATTTGAAAATAATTCTCTTAGCATTAGCAATTAACCCACTTGGGGTTGTGAGCATGGCCACTGTGCCCACTACGCTGAATCCATGCCTGGCTCAGCCTTGTACAAGTAAGCCATCTGAGGACAGAGTGGTGTGTATCAAGGTTCAACTCTGAGTCCTCCATTATTCTTCTGGGGATAAACTATATCACGGCAGACATGCAAAAACCAGCACCGTGGTCATTAGTGTATGCTGACGATGTGGTTTCTGTGGCTAAATCATTAATAGAAGTCCTGTCAGACCTGAAAGTGCGGCAGGAGTCCTCGAAGAGGGTTGAGAGTCAGTAGACAAAGGACTGGGTACATGTTTTGCGATTTCTCTGGGCAATAACGGATGTCATTCCAAGTGAATCCATTGACAATAGATCTCTCAACATAGTTGAAGAACTTAAGTACCTTGGATCCATCATAGCACCTAAAACCTGTGCAGAGATATATATACAAAAGGAGGTACAGATAGTCTGGCTAAAGTGGAAATCCCTGACTGACTAAAACCAAAGGCAAGCAGTAATACTGTATGGATCTGAGTTCTGAAAAGTCAGACGAACAAAAAGTTTATGTCACATTAATGAAGATGCTACGCTGAGCAGGTGGAGTCTCTAGAGAGGATAAAAAAGGAATGAATATCTGGGGCACTTAAAAGTTGCCTAGATACAAGAAACGCTTAGAGAAAACCACCTGCGCTGGGACGGATACGGATATGTGATGAGACAAGTTGACGACCAGAATTCGACGGACAGATAAAACATAAAAAAGCCATTTTTCAGTACGGCCAAAAAATTAAAATGGTAAAGTGTATTTCGTGTATATCTTTAGATATAAAAAATCTATAATCAACTACTATTTATGCTAAGGTTTTCGAGTTGTTTACTGAATAGAAACTCAAAACGTATATTAATTAGTTCCAAAAATGGAAGGTATTTGAAGGTTCCATTATTATAGTTTTTAATCTGAGTAAAACCTTATTAATATTTTGACAACATTGACATGTTGACGTTACTGTTTCATCATTTTCATTCCGTGACTGTACAAATAGTACTTTGCAGCAGTGGTGTAGCGTAATGAGTAAGCACTTTTTAGCAAAATTTCACAATAATTAATTAAAATATTTTGTAAATATTTGAACCATTTTAAATTTTTATCGCGACTACGAATTCGAATTATCCCTTTTCATTGAATGGTTTTTGGACCGACTGGCAACAACCACTATACTTGTGGGAATTTCCCGTTTATGACTAATAAGCAGCGATAACGACTTCTATTAAGTTTAATATAGTTTATTACGAGTACAGGGAAGTTTGCTATTTGGAAGTGGCTTATTCTCCATCCAAAGCATCATTATTTAGATTTTCTTGTCGATTATTTGAGAACGTAGATACACCGAATGGATCAAAATTTTGCTCATCTGATGACTTTAATACTTGGTGGAAATTCAATCCTAAGGTTTTAAGTCACGAATCAAGTGCACTACACAACCAAAATTATTGCAAATGGAAGAAATTGGAGAGCAGACTTCAAAAAGGACGGACTATTGATAAAAAAGAGTAAGACATAGTGGCAAAAAGAAATGGAAGGAAATTCTTATCAGAATGTCTGATATTACAAGATTTCTTGCCAAACAAAATTTGGCCTTACGTGGACATATAGAAAGCGAGACCAATACCAATAGAGAAAACTTTTTAGAGTTGGTTCATTTAATTGCAAAATACGATCCTGTGCTGTAAAAAATTCAATCACTTATATGTCACCACAAATACTAAACGAATTTATTGCCATTTTGGGAAATAATGTTCGCCAACTCATCATCGGATAAATAAAAACGGCTAAGTATTATTCGATTATATTCGATAGCACTCCAGACCTTTCTCATAAAGATCAAACAAGTTAGTTATTAGGATATATACGTAGTAGAAGTAAGAGTAGTGGAATATTTTATTAATTTCATTGAAACTAAAGACAAAACTGCTGAAGGAACTTCAAAGATGATTTTGGACAAGATTTAAGCTGATGGCCTAGATATAAGCAGCTGTAGAGGCCAAGCATATGATAATGGTGCTGTAATGGCTGGAAAGTATTCAGGAGTTCAGCAAAGAATTCAAGAAATAAACCTTGCTCAAATAATTAATTAAACCTAGTTTGTTTACACGCTGCCTCAGTTGAGGTGGATTCAGTTCAACTTCTATTTTTTTCGGCACTTTAGAACGTTGCTATTATTTTTTTTCCACATCGATACATCGTTGGGAAGCTACAGGCAAAAGCTTAAAAAGAGTTCAAGAGTAGATGCCGCAAATGTGACATGGCATCATTACAAAGATATTCTCATCACTTTTAACACTAGGACAGATGCAGATGCTTTACTAATTACGATGCAGTCATTTTCCTTTATTTTGGGCCTTTGGCAACCGGTGCTACACGAATTGAATGATGCACAAAAATGTTTACAAACAAAGGGACTTGACCTATGATTGTGCGCTTAGAAAGTAAATTCTTTGCAAATGATATTGACAGAGAAACGAGAACTTTTCTCGTTTCTCTGTCAATATCAGGGCAGATGAAGAAAAAGAATGGGTTATGCAAAAAATATGTGTGAAGAACTCGGATTTCCAAAAACCTCGGAGGCGCATAACAAGAAAGCATATTTTTGATGAAGGAACTAGAGATGCTAACTTGCCTTGTAAGAATGAGTTAGACGAAAGCTGTTTTCACTTGTTAGATAGAATTTTACAGATAAGTTTGCTTATCTAACGCTCTTTAAAAAAGTAGACATACATTTTTAATTAAAACGAAGGTTTTGTTTTTATTTCTAACAAATACTTATTACTTTTAAATAAAAATATAAATATTACAATAAAGTATCGTTCTAGTTCTAATTTAAAACTGATTTACGTTTTATATTCAATTTGCTAATTATTCAATTTTGTCGATCGTCAAGGTGTACCTAATCTTAAGTGGTAGGTACCTAATTTATATCAATGTATCTAAGTGGTTGAAGTATAAGAATTTTTGTATTCATAATCATAATCATAAATCCTTTATTTGCATAAAATGTGGTTTACATAAGGATGGTATTAAATAAAATAATTGAACGAGACACATTTCGCCATAAAAAATAGCATGCAAATTGAAAATAAAAAAAAATGCAGTTTTAAACTTACAATAAAAAAAACAATATTAAACTTATGAGCACTCACAAAATTATATTAAATCTAAGCCCTTAATAAACATCTTTATCATTCAACTTACAATGCGTTTCTAAAATGATATGAACGAGAGCAGAATTTCTTTAAGAAATCGTTTACTGAATATAAACTCTCATCTATTAACATTTTTTTCAAGGCAGAGCAGAAGTTTAGATATGGCAATTCAATAATATTTTCTGGTAAGGAGCTGTAAATGAGAGGTGCCATATAAAAACAGCTTCGTCTAATCATTTCAAGGCGAGGTACTGGCATTTTTAAACGATAATGATTGTGTTTCCTTTTGTTTGTGTTGTCTTGAACTTCGAAAAATTGTATATTACACTTTACAAATTTTGCTATCTCATAAATATATATCGACGGAACAGTTAGAATATTTTGAGATTTACAAATCGGCCTACATGATTCTGACAAGTGCAAATTATAAATTGCACGTAGGCATTTTTTTTGTACCATAAATATTTTCATAAGTTCTGATTAATAACCCCATACGACTATCGAATATCGAGTATTTAATAAATATGATTGTAAAACTTAGATAAACTTTTTTTTATTTAAAATCTAACCTGTACAATACAATAATGATGACTCTTCTTGCCGAAAAGTTCTCTATAATTAATGTATGTAATGTATTGTATACATTAAATTGAAAAACCTAAATAAGAGGGCGGCAAAATTTTCTTCCGCCCCGGGCAGTATACACCCACGCTACGCCACTGCTTTGCAGGCCTCTTTTAGTTAACATTATTAAGACTCCTAGTTTAAACTAGTAAGTCAGACAATGTGCAAGCCCACAGTTGGTCTAACCGTAGTACCTACACCAAAATACTCAAGGCTTATCGAGCAAAATAGAGGAACTCGAATTAAGTATTTCTTAAAAAGCACAGTGTTGACATATGTTGCATATTTTTTATTTTATTTATTGCCTATGGTTGGCAGACGAGCCAGCGGCCCACCTGATGGTAAGCGGTAACCGCCGCTCATGGACTACAGGAATGTCAGGGACACACCTAAGCCGCTGCCTACCGTGAAGTGAAAACTCTCTTTAAACCTCGTTTGAAAAAAAGACATGTCGTAGCGCTCGGGAAACACCGCAGCAGGTAGTTCGTTCCAGAGTCTACACGTACGTGGAAGAAAAGAACGCCGGAATCGATCCGTACATGACCGTATTGTTTCCAGGTGGAATGGATGAACCCTACTACGATGTCGAGTGGTGCGGTGGTAGAAAGGTGACGGTGGCACCATGTCAAACAGTTCCTCAGAGCACTCCCCGTTGAACAGACGGTAGAGTACGCAAAGTGCACCAAAGTCACGCCTCTGCTGTAAAGACTCCAGTCTATCCGTGAGAGGGGTCATCAACGCTCCGAACAGCTCGCCTTTGGAGGGAGTCAAATGGATCGAGCAAGTATTTGGGGGCACCCGCCCAGAGATGAGAGCAGTACTCCACGTGCGGTCGAACCTGCGCTTTATAGAGCACAAGTCGCTGTGCCGGCGAGAAGTAACACTTCGTTCTGTTGAGGACACCCACCTTTTTGCTCGCCAATTTGGCTTTATTTTCCAAATTACTCCCAAACTGGACTTTGCTAGAGATTTCGACACCGAGTATCCCAATACTCTCGGTGACTCGCAGTGTAACTCTTGGAACTGTGGCACTAGGACAAATGGGTCTTTCTTCACAGTGAACGCGCTTAACTGAACATTGGTTGAAAACTAATGAACTGATATTTTTTAATAGTTATTATTATATGGCTATACATGGTGGGTCTATGATAATTGTATGCAACAGTGTCAAATGTAAGGAACGCAAGGATATAGTGCAACTGTCTGTCGAGCGTATTATAGAGTTATCATGTGTGGAACTGGTGAGATATATTAGTTTGTGCATATCGACCACCACTGAGTGATTTTAACTTATTTGAATCTGTAATGGAAGATGTGCTTATAAGTTACGGTAATAAGCATATAGTAGTATGTGGCAACTTCAATGTAAATTTACTTGAGCAATCATTTTGACCACCAGATTAGTTAACCTATTTAATTCGTTTAATCTACAGTACAACCAACAAGAATTACATTACATTCTGCTACTTGTTTAGATAATATATTCTGCAACTGTAGTTATTTTATTGCGGTAATATTGAATGATTTAACATCTGATCACTGTGGGCAGAAAGTAACTTTTCCCACACACAGTGGCCAAAACAAATAAGATCACAAGTAACTATAGTTCGTAAAATATAGCTTGATACCTGTGACGTTTGTCAGAATGACATGTAATAGGTATGGGACGTCTTTCGTATTTTATCGATATTTATATGGAATGAGTTTATTAAAAAAAATACATTTTAACGATATTGAAAGAAAGAAAAAAGGAAATGAAAGATGAATTTGAAGGTATTTAAAAGTTTAATTGTCAAATGGTGTACAGCCGAGATCAACTTCCAAATCGAATTCTGATTCATCACTGGAGCAGTCCTGTAGATTAATAATTAATTCTTGATCGCATATGTTGTCAAATTGAATATCGCGCTCCCAATCTTTTTGAATCACATTTTTTGTCTTCTCAACTACCTTTTTCCAATCATCAGCATTTACATGTACACAAGCTTCATGTAGTAATGTCAACATTTTGTTCGCTGTGAAAGGCGGTGCTACATTATGTCTGGCAGCGTAACCTAGAAAAAAAAGGTATTCGATCAAACAAAAAACCTACTACATTCTTTGTAAGCTTTTTATATATGTTTTTTTAGATTATACGAACCTTTGACTTGAGCCCAGATTAGTTCTATTGCATTGTAATGGCAATGATATGGTGGTAAACGGATGACGGTGTGGCCCATTTCCTTTGCAATTTCGTCTATAATATATCTTGGAGTGGGGGGCTTATGAATGCTTACTAATCTTAGCAATTCTTTCTTGAGCATGCTGTTGTCGGCTTTTACTCCTTTGTTTTGCAGCCAAGTAATAATTTCAATTTTACGATTGCTTGTCGTAGGCGCCTTATCTTTTTGTACTGAATGATACGGAGCGTTGTTCATCAGAATAAAATGTGGTTCACTCAAATTATTTAGAAGAGTTAGAAACCACTCCTTAAATTTTGTAAAATCCATTTCTTCATGGTACTCTGTTGTTTTTACTGATTTAAACGCCAGTAAACAATTGGGCACAAAACCAGACGATGTCCCCGCATGAGTAATTATTAATCTTTGTCCTTTGCCTTCGGGCACCTTGGTGGTAGACTCCGCTTTATCGTCTGTCCACGATCTTGAAACAGTGTGGTTTGCGTTGAGCCATGTTTCATCAAGAAAAACCACTTTATTCCAATCTGTTATATTTTTGACTTTGCGCAAAAAGTCAATTCGGGTCAAAGCAATGTCTGTTCGCTCCATTAAAATTTTTCTTTTATCGCTTTTCTTATAAGCAAAGCCGATTTTTTTCAATATTTTGGACAACGATGGTGGACTTCCTTTAAATAAATCCGCGTCTTTAAGCGAAACGGATACTTTTTTTAACGTGGGAAATTCACCACGTGCGTAATACGCATATATATGATTTCGAATTGCGGCAGCATCAAAGTCGTCAATTTCGGTGACTGGCGAAACTCTCTTCCTTTTTTTATTAGGAGTCGATAATATTTTACCTCCCTCATCTTCGGCCACCATCTCCTTTGACGATTTGAAAAAACGATTAGATATAATCATTTATACAATTTATATTAATGAAATTGTCATACATTTATTTTATCGATATTCGCTGGCCAGTCGATTACACATAGCCTACCAGGCTGCGAAAAGAGTTTACGAAGTAAGCTAACAAAAAAATATAAATAATAAAATATAATAAATATTTTAAATTACCTTTGTTTATACTAGTATCTCCTTGATAACAAGTTCTATTTGAAAAAAGTGTTCTAGATTTCTATACAAATGTCTTATTAATATTTAAAAAATTAAAACTTTTCCAACAACAAATTTATTGTAGCAGTCTTTTAAACGTAGTCTCTAAAGTCACAGGTATCAAGCTATATTTTACGAACTTTAACACTAATGTTTCTGCTAATATTACCAGTATATATTTCAGCCACTCTGATCCTAACTATCTTTACTCCTCATTGTATTATATTAATAAAATCTGAATACAAAAATATATTTAAATATTTAAATCAAAAACGTTCTATAAGAATTCAAAACTTAACTTTTATGATTGATTAACAACCGGCATTTACAAAAGTAGAGCTAAGTTATACAAGTTATATTGTGTGAAACAATTTAATTTAGATTAAAACTTTATTATAACTACAGTGAAATTAGTCTCGAGAAATTTTTGCATATGTAGTGGTGTGTATGTTACTTAGATATTAGAGCGCGTTTCCACTATATCGTTCTGGCCCTTACAAAAATGTTTCAATATCCTAACATTACTATTTAATTTAATACTTATCCCTAGCAACACTCTGATTTTTGTTTTCAATAAAAACAAGTTTTTATTTTAAAGAAAAAGGTTTTGACTTTATTAAAAAATATATGTCATTCAATTTCACGTCCTTGAGCAAACGACAAGGCGACTACCGTGAAACAATAAAATATCGTGTCGTTCTTTAGATGATAGTAGTTTAGCTATAGGTAAAAAGTTTTGACCATAATAATTACGAAACAAAACAAATAAATAAATCGTCACTTGATAGTGGAAAGTGGAAACACGCACAAAACCAGAATAAACCAGTTTACTCTGTCCGCAGGTGCCACGTGCAGTCTGACGTCAGTCGCTTGATACCGTTAGAACATAAAGCACGCATTTCATTAAAAAATTATAATTATTAGATACGTAGTAGTTTCATTGTGAAATTTTGTATTTGTTGATTGTTGTTATTGTTTGTTATTATTGTTAAAATATTTGTTGAAGTGTTTAATTTCAAGTGTGTAAGTGTTGTAACTTTATATTGATAATTCAAAATGGCTCCAGTGTTAAAACATGGTCGAGGCAAGCCTTTGACTTCTCAAACTAAGGAAGTTTTGTACTGTTTGTACAAATATTTCGAAAATGAGTGTAATAACAACCCGAGCAGTATTATGACCCCCACTCAATTAGTTGCTAAATCAACAGGAATTTCAATAGCATCCGTCAGAAAGGTAGTATCAGAAAGCAAATGTCGTCCTTCAGATCAGGAAGTAACATTTAAATCTCCTAAAAAGAAACCGAATCGTAAACCTACAATAGTAATCGATAACTTTAATCAGCAAGTTATCAGAAGAACAATTCATGACTTCCACATCACAAATAAAGAAGTTCCCACTTTAAAAACTTTGCACTCAAAATTGAAAGAAGATATCGATTATAAAGGTTGTGTCAGCACGTTACGAAAACACGTCATGTCATTAGGTTTTAATTGGAAGCAAACAGAAGATAACCGGAAACTTCTTATGGAAAAACACGAAATTAGATACTTGCGAATTAATTATTTGATGAAAATTGCTGAATATCGTGAACAACGCCGACCAATTGTTTACACCGACGAAACATATATACATACATCACATACCCTCTCGAAATCTTGGTCAGATGGAAGCACTTCAGGTTTGAAGCAACATATATCGAAAGGCAACCGCTTAATCATTGTTCATGCCGGTGGTATCGATGGCTTTATACCAAATGCATTGCTTATGTTTAAAGCCGACCAAAAAAGTGGAGATTACCACAACAATATGAACTATGACAACTATTCAAGGTGGATTCAAACTCAATTAATACCCAACTTACAACCAAATAGTGTTGTTGTTGTTGACAACGCACCATATCATAACTCAATACAAAATCCTGCACCGAATAGTAATTCTAGAAAACAGCAAATGATAGACTGCCTGACATTTCGAAACATTGAGCATTCATCCACGTTGCTTAAGCCTCAATTATATGAACTGATTCTGCAAAACAAGGCGAGATTTATAGAGTACAAGATAGACGAAATATTACGACAGCACGGTCATACTGTGCTGCGTTTACCACCATACCATCCGGAGTTTAATCCTATAGAAAATATATGGGGGATAGTGAAAACATATGTCGCAAAAAAGAATGTCGCAATGAATATGAAGGTTATAATGTCATTAGCTGAAGAAAAAATGAACGCCATAACTGTAGAGGAATGGAGAAAAGTTTGTTTGCATGCTATTGAGGAGGAAAGCAAATATCAGGGTAGAGACGCAGCTTTAGACACAATATCAGAACGAATCATAATTAATTTAAATAATTCATCTGATGAAAGCGAGGATGGGGATGATTGTGATATGCCTGGGGTTGATGAATTATTAGAATAAAACATTTATGGCCGGAGAACACCTAATTCATACACGTCTTCACTGAAGTGAAAACCGGCATTCAATGCTTGTAATGTTTGGAACTGGCTTGTCTGCCTCATACAGTTCCATAGATTACAATGCGGTGGATACACATTTTCACGACCGTATTAGTACGTAGTGCGTATGCGTAGACGTGCACGCATTTGGTGTGCTCCAGCCACAAACGTATATTACCTTTAAAACAATAAAAACTAAAAATAAAATGTTGTTTTTTTTATTTGCTGACCATACACTACTACAAACGCAAAAATTTCTTCAAGCTAATTTACCTGTAACTTATTATTTCGCAAAGCGGACGGGCAAATCCTCGTGATAAAAGCGTTGAATTATTAATTTAAACTAATATCATAAAGCTGAAGAGTTTGTTTGTTTGAACGCGGTAATCTCAGGAACTCGAGATCCGACTTAAAAAATCTTTTACTTGGCTCTTGGCTATATGACATCACGCTACGATCAGTAGGAGCGGAGCAGCAATGATAAACTTTACAAGAACGGGGGAATATTACACAGACGAAGTTGCGCGGGACAGCTAGTTAACAATGACTGTTAGGTACTGATAATTTAGACCTAGCACAAACCTTCAATGATTTTATTTGCTGACATACCACTAACCACAACCAGCTCCTTTAACATACGCCCAGATAAAGCCGAATCACTCTTGAGAGATAGGTAATGTGGATGAATGAATGTACCATTTACTTTTAAATATGTACGCCCCAGTGAAATAATTAAAATGCCCAAGTCCATTATTATTTTTTTAAATTAGCTGATTTATGGGGTATTTCAGTCAAATTAATTCACAGTATAATTACTAGCATAGCACCACAGCTATCTACAATTTTTGATGTGTTTATACGTTTCCATCTGATGTAACTTATTAAAGTAATACCATTATTTAAAGCTGGATCAAAATACGGCCCTAGTAATTTTAGACCAATATCCATCTTTATTATTAAACAGAAACATATTTTTAGTGCCTGGGAAAATTCGCAGGATGTCATTGGTGTGTTCTGTGATCTTTCTAAAGCTTTTGATTGTGTGGCACATAGGACACTTCTGCTGAAACTTAGGCATTATGGTAATAAAGGTACATCGCTTGATCTACTAGCCTCTTACCTGAGTAAAAGAATTCAATATGTTGATATAGATGGATTAAAGTCATCTGGATCACCAATTAGTATGGGCGTGCCTCATGGATACTCGGTCCCTTCTTATTCTTGGTATAAATTAATGATTTACATTTTTATATTAACAGCTTCTGTGACATCGTTCTATACCCGTTATCGAATGTTATTATTATTGTTAAGGGATGGAGATATTGACAAGGACATTAGGCATTAGACATGAGATTGTAAAGTGGATGTGTGGAGGAACTAGAATGGATAGCTTAAGAAATTATATATTAGAGGAAGCATGAAAGTGCCCCTTTCAAGCACGCGTTCTGACAGTCAACGATAAAAAGAACCTTTAAAGATCTTGGTATACTTATATGAGAAAAGATGACAGGCACGTAATAGAAAGGTTAATGAAAATTAAAGTTAGTGATGAGAGAGACAAGAGGCGACAGGCGACTAAAGAAGACATGGATAAATTGTGCGAAATAATCATATCAATAAAATAGGAGAGTGTAACTGGCTAACAACTTACAGATATGAATGGAAGAAAGGAATAAATATTGCGCCGAGTCCAGAAAACTTGAAAACAGGGTCGATAGGTGATGATAATAGTACATGTACCAATAACTTTTAATGTGAGGTTTAGGCATTTTACCTGACTAAGAAACATCGATCTCAGATGTGTGGTAAATGGTTGTGAGACAAAAGTAGGTGATAGATGGTAATAATATAATAATAATAATATCTACATCTTGGGACAACTCACAGCGCCATCTGATCCCAAACTAAGCAGAGCTTGTAGGTACTATGGAAACCAGACAACTGATAAATAAACTTGAATATTTCTAAATAATCACAATGGTTTATTCTGTGTCTGGGTGTTATGTATCTATAATATGTATAAGATACATAACACCCAGACACAGAATAAACCATGTGCTCATCACACAAAGTTTTATCCTGGGTGGGGCCCAGATGAGCTTAGAACCGACGACCTCCAGCTTAGCAGTCAGGGTCACTAACCACTAGACCAACAAGCCGGCAGAAGAAGGTAGTGGTGAATTACGAAGTTATTTGCTATAATGTCAAGAAGCTAAGAGGTTGGAGGTTAATAATATATTAAAATCATTCTGTATATCCGGAGAAGTATTGGTTAGGTTTTAAGCTTGCCCCGAATACAGGGTCGTAGCCTTGTAGCTTGCCTAAGAGGCCCCATATCAACATTTGTTGGGGGGGCCTTAGTGTCCGAAGGCCCAAGGCATTAATTCGAGTCGGCGGCACATATGTACAATTGACTCTTCAATGTTTTTGCTGACACGGGGGGAGCAATAGGTAACCCCTGTAGCCTGGGGCCCCCGTATCATTGATACGGCGGTAGCTACGCCCCTGCCAAATACTTTCCTAAAAATGTCTACCAGCTCGCGGAATATACGTATTAAACTTTATATCTAACCTATATTAAAGATTCTAGAAGTTCTCCCTAGAAAATCATTGTCGTCTTATTGAATCGTTATTGTTCGCGTCTTGCGTCATTGTCTTTTTATTCTATTAAGCTAACAATAGGGTATTCGACTAAAGTCAAATCAGCCTCTTTTTAAGAAACGTTAAAAACGATTCACTCCGTACAAATTTGTATGAAATGCTAACAAATGACGTCATTTTTTTTATGGCCAAATCATTTACTTTTAGTGCTTCTTTTTATGATTAAAAATTAATAAATACGTTAAATTAAAGATGAACACATTTTTCAAAACACTTATTGACATGTTTTTACATGGTTAATATAAAATATTTTATTTTGATAGCAGTCAAATACCCAATTACGATGCCAATAAATGATATATTTACAAAAATAGTACAAAGAACCCAGTCCTAAAAAGTACGGTCAAAGAAATAACGCACTACTTAAAGTTATGGTTAAAAATACGAATGACTATTTTGAGGACAAAAGTAGGAAAATCTTTTTCTAGACTCACTTCAAAATCCAACACGTGTAATCTTTCTTACGCCAGCAAGTCGAATGTTAGTTAAATTAAATAAACTTAACACTGGCGAATGCACAGAATGTGCCATAATCCTCAAGTAATACGGGCGGGAAGAGAAAAAAAAATGTAGGTACCTATTCTATTAGATAAAATGTTTTCATTTTTAATATGTTTAGGAGGACAATATTTGCAAACTTTTGTGGTTAAAACTGGAATATATATATATATAACAAGGTATTTTACCTTCAATTATTCACGCGATTAAGACCCGTAATATATATATTTTCATAATGTGTACAAATCGCGAAAGTTTATCAACAGTAAAAATATTAATAAAATTTTCATTATTTCACTTCACTACCCTGTTGCCGTTCCGTACCTAAATCTGTCAAAGTCGTATTATGTCATCTGTCATTCATTGATGATGAAGATTTCGATTGCAATGTTTTTAACTTATCAAATTTATAAAACACAATATTAGTAAAACCTTTATCGCTACTCCCACGCAAGTATATTTTCAACGCTTAGGTTCCTGTAATTGTGATAACTAAAATCGTTTCTGTTAATAGAGCGAAACAGACAGTGCGACGAATCGAAGTACATATACCCAGATTTTTAGTAATTGCGTCCAAAATGAACAATGTTACTACCATATGTCTTAGTTTATTTATTTTAGTGTTTACAGTGAATATTAGATTATGTTTAGGGCTATATAACAAACCATGGACCGATAAATACGAAAATAAATGCTCCAAGCTATATCCAAAGAATTTTTTAAATTACATGCCAGTTGGTAAGTTATACATTGTTTATATATATTTTGTTACAAATAAACTATAGTTTAAACCATATCAGAGTTTATCCCAGACTCAAAATAACGGCAAATACACTGTTTAGTTTGATTCTACCTCATTTCACCAGGCACCAGGCCTTCACTAGCAGAGAAGTGCTTAATAATAATTTCAATATTATTATATATTTTTCTTTATATATGTATCAGTTTTAATTTAATTTAATTTAATAATAATGTATTGATAAGTGGAAATACTTCTTTTACAAAATAGTATTCGGGGTCCTCTTTTAAGCAATTAATGCCTGTGTTACAGGACATACAGTAAATTCATATTAAATTTTATTAGGGAAATAAATGTGTTTGTTCCATTATAACCTTAATCAATGTTATGTGGTTAAGGTATATCACATGTACTCAATTTTGTATGAAGACCTACAAATTACTTTAGTTCTATAAAGAAAGTTCAGTGTTATTCCATGTTTCATGTCAAGCTTTGTGTTCAGCCATTTTTGAGTCAAAATTTATATTTAAATATAAGGTTTTGTATGTATAAACCCTTATAATATTAAAATATAAATTTTCATGGCTATACAAAGTCACTGCAATTTATTTTAAACACTTTGAAAAGGTGTTGAATACCATATTGTATTGCATCATTCCATTACAATATGATGAAAATGGAGTGCTTTTTATAATCAAATAAGTATATGCAATCTGATTATGGTACACTTTTTACACTAAAGGTGTAATTCCATTAGGCAAGTTACTTGTATGCAGGGACGGGATGGGTGTATAATTTTCTATTAACTAATTAACCAACTGAAAGATTCGGTTGTAATTCTAGAATGGAATTTTTTCAGAAAATTAGTTACTTGAAGGGTTTAAAGGTTGAGCCTTAAGTCTTTTTGACATAAGGCAAATTATTTGAAATTAAATTAATCAGAATGCAGAGACACACAAATAAAACTGTGTTTTTTGTTATAAGTACCATAATATATACATACCTACTAACACACATAACATACTGTATACTTATATATGCATTTAGTAATAAACTAGTATTTTGACATAACAAACAGACACTTAAATTTTGTATGTAGACCTAAATAATTAAAATAAAATATAAATTTGTAACATGCCATCAGCACCCCAATGGTATTATACATTTCAAGCCTTTTTTAAGGTTCCGTAGCCAACATTTGCAAAACGGAACCCTTATAGTTTCGTCATATCCGTCCGTCCGCACCTTTGCTCAGAGCCTGTTAGTGCTAGGAGGCTGTAATTTTGCATGGATACACATATTACTTACGCCGACAAAGTGAAATAATAAAATCTTGAAAAACACCACCCACATTATTTGGATGGGGGGAGGGGAGAGACTATGGAACCCTACTTTGAGCGTGGCCCAACATGCACTTGCCCCATTATTTTTTGTTAGATGATGTTTAGAAAGACTTTGATTACATTATTTTGAAAATAACTTAAGGTAATGGTATAGGTAATTTTTTTAAATATCCTATATTTACATATGTTTGAAGAATTTGCAATGTTTACTTTTCAGTGCTGTACATATGTTATTTAAATTATATTTTTTATTATTTTCTTAGGTAATTTGACTGCTGGTAACTATACTGAAAAGACTGAGCTGAAAGGTTTAAAGCAATGTGTAATGGAATGTTGTTTGGCTGAATCCTGCAACATAGTCTTCATATATGACGCTAGATGTTTCCATGTGGAGTGTGTCAGCGATGAGCTGTGCTTGCCACTGCAGAGGAGCAGGAAGTGGGAGTCTACACATGTCTCCATGATATTGGTCAAACCAGTCCTTCCTAATGGTAACATCTCAAAATATACTTATTTTCAATTACATAGCACATGTTGTACTTGTGATAAATGGCTGTCAAGTATATTCTGTAATAAAAATCTATTTATTGTCTATATAGCAATGCATCACATAAATTATCTGAACATGTAAAATGATTTTAAAAGTTTAGATAGTAATCATGATAACAACAAAAATCAATATCTCCAGCTATGTAGGCATAATCTGTTTATATTTGCTTGTACTGTAATTGTTACAACAACAACTCTTTAATTAATACTTCATCTGCTAGTCTTCAGAGCAACTAAAACATCAAACATGATATTAATAATATAATGTACCCACTAAGCTTCTCCCTGCGGCATCGTCTGCACATTCATCCATCCACACGAACTTTCGCATTTATAATAATGAATTATGGCATCATTTAAGAATATACCTATTGTTACAGAAAATTGGTCAGATATTCTGGACCAGTCCAGTTACAGACAAGTAAATAACAATTTCTCACCAGAGGAAGAATCACTGTATTCTCCATACACTAGTCGCCGTAATGATCTCCTTAATGATGACGATGACTCAGCATTTTTGTCTCGTTTCATCAACAACTTGCCAACAATGGATGATGATGATAGATCATTTGATAAATACAGAGACACTCCAGACAGTGATATGATCATGGATCCAACAAGCTTTTTAGAAAAAATATCATGTGAAGTAACAGAAGATTGTCCATTGAATGCTGCTTGCATACCATTAGGTTTGAAAATGCGCAATGGCATATGCAAATGTGTGCCTGGTACTGAGGAAACTGCTCAAGGTGCATGTGTACAGATAAATAGGCCATTCTCGAAAGGCCCAACATCACCTGTTGATTCTATAAAAAAAAACGACGATCCAGATGGAAAAAGTGATGCCTTGAAAACTGAAACTTCTTCACAGAAAACTGTCCAGACTTTGACGGTTTCAATATTATCGAAAAAGGTAATTTAAAAGCTTTT
Organism: Herminia tarsipennalis; assembly: GCA_945859575.2. Lineage (NCBI taxonomy): Eukaryota > Metazoa > Arthropoda > Insecta > Lepidoptera > Erebidae > Herminia > Herminia tarsipennalis. The sequence continues at coordinate 12,784,155 of OX243846.2, read as the reverse complement.
AGATGTTAACTATTATTCCAAGCTGCATTGCAAGCATGCGTGATTAAAATTAAGTAAATACATCAAACAGGAAATTTTGAGATTTAATATGGGTATTTTAAAGAGCATAGAATTGCTCTTTAAAATACCCATATTAAATCGCGTAGGTCGCGGAGAGCTGTATCATATGCAAAGAGTTCTTATTTTAGAAGTGTTTGTTTACAATAAACACAATCACTAATGAAGAATATACCTTTGACTCTAACCTTCTCGCAAACAATTTTGTTTATAAGGATTTAGTTCCTAAAACTTTCCACAACTCTCTACATTGATGGTTTTCTTGAATAATACACATTGAAAAAATATTTTTACATTAATTTCTTCAAAAAAACACATAGAAAACATATTTTGACGATACCTACCTTACAGATAATTGCACAGATTTCCTGTAACTTTAAAAACACTGAATGATGCTACCATGTCAACCCATCTAGTATTTTGGTCTATTTAATTGTAATTTAAAAGATATAAAATAAAGGTTGGTAGATGGCCCTAATGTTTATTTGGCCAACTAATTGACAACTTTTACGTACAGCCTTAAAACGAGATACAACAAATTATTGATTATTTATTTTTCAAGGTGCAACTGCCAGAGAATGAAGTAACCTTGGCAGCATACACAATTCCTGATGAGAAGGCAACAATGAGTCATTATAACTATGTATGGACATTAGTTGACCAACCTAAAGGCGGGTTTACAGGTAATATTATTTCTGGTTACTCTCAAAAATCTTATACTATTATAGCATACATAATGGTATAATTAAGATTGTCATAAGAAAATCTATGGCGCGCATACGACGGCTATAATCATTATTCTGATTACTTCCTATATATATTTGATAATTGAAAACTTAAAAACTTATGATATTCAGCATTTTTTAGATTTTCAATATTCTTCCCTCGTTCTCCATGTATTTTCCAACACGTAAATGTTTTGACGTGATAATGTCTTATAAATCGATGAGCTCACAAAAAAGTGTCTCACGTTATTTACTGGTTGCTAAGCAACGCGAATGGCGATCCGCCTGCTGATAGGCTGAAGTATTGTGGCCGACGGGCGTATGCACCCGGGTCCACTTAAAGCTGTCACAGGCATGGTTGTTTAATACAATGTCATCAATGTTTTGGCGATTGCTGCGACATGCGATAGAATTGTAAATAACAAAACCTGCTTTTCAAACGTCTGCTATTTATTTGTTTATTATATTATGATTATGGCGCATGCGCCCGGGTCCACTAAAGCTGTCATAGGCATGGTTGTTTAATACAATGTCATCAATGTTTTGGCGATTGCTGCGACATACGATACAAATCTGAATAAAAAAAGCTTCTCTTAAAACGTCTGCTATTTATTTGTTTAATATGAATAAGGGTGTAATATAAGCCTATTTTTAATTATATTTGTTCAACACAAGGTAACATGAATCAGAACGGAGCAAAAGTGACGCTAACCGATCTAACGGAAGGCCAGTATAGTTTCAAAGTGACTGTGAACGGCACAAACTCTTACGGTGAAGGATACGCGAACGTGACAGTGTTGCCGCCACAACGCATCAACACGCCGCCTCAAGTCGTTATAACACCGCAAGCTCAGACCGTGAAGTTGCCTAATATCGTTGCTGTTCTTGATGGCAGTGCTAGTAAGGTATGGAACTTAAAAATGTTACATTGTTATAAGCTGCATCCCTATGTCGTATCTCTATATATGGTACAGATAGCACATGCTACTGATAGCTTGTAAAAATTATAATGATTTTAAATATACTAATATCTTGGTTTCTTTACATTACCCCAAATAATTTCGTAATATAATTAAAAATACAAATTAATCTTTCACCACCTACTTTTGTTATACAACGATTTACCACACACCTGAGAGTACCACCCTGGAGTAAAATCGATAGTTGTTTGTGAAATTAAGAGCCTAAACGTCACAATACACAATGATTTGACTCCAGTGGAATAGTCTGTAATTGTAACCTTAATGTGGTTAAGATCATAACTCGACTGGTAGATGATTAAGGGTTAATTTATTAAATATTTTCCAAAACTGATATAGCAAAGTTAGTATATCCTCTCGTCAGTGTAAGTTCGAAAACATGCGTATAGAAGTGGTATGTAAAGAAGTCACGAGCGGGAGGTTATTAGTATATTAAAAATCACTCTGTATACTACGGGTCTTAATCGCATTACTGTAGATTGGGCAGTCTACCCGAGACCACGGTCATTGCAATACGGTCGAAAATACCGAAGTACCTACCTTTTTGCAAATTCAGGGCCAATTAACCTGCAAATCCTTACACAGCGTACGCCCACACTGCCAAGATCAGTTATCAAATATCTTTGTAATACTCTAGAAGTTGCTCGCGACTATGTTCACGTAGAAATCTTGAAAAACATCTATCCCACAGGAACCGTACATTTTTCCGGGATAAATTGAATCCAAATCCGTTTAACTGTGTAAAAGAGTAACATTTATAATATTATTATGGACAATTCACGCACTCACACACACACACACATGACCTAGACAGTTACTGTGTTCAAATGTACTTTTTATTGCAATCGTTGCTTTGATCACAGCAAGTATGCAATCTCTTCAATTAATTTTAAACATCTATTGATTGGCGAAAGCACATTCAATACCTATTATTTCTAGGGTTTTCTAATGCGAACAAATGTTGACTTTGTATCTTTTAAATACCAACATAATATGCATTATGATGGTTGTTAATAGTCATGTTTTAACTTTGTCTTCAGGATGACGACGCGATAATATCATGGCACTGGGACCTAACCGTAGGCCCTCTCGGATACCAACCACCCTTGCAAGATGGACCTACGTTAGTTCTTAACGATCTCAAGCAGCCCGGCAACTATACCTTCAAATTAACAGTGGAAGACTCTGACCATGTGAAGAATTCGACTACCGCAAATATAACTGTGCTAAACCATACAGATTATCCGCCTGAAGCTAACGCAGGTCTGTAAACTTCTACATTATTATTTTAGGCAATGATTCGAATGTCTACTTAATACTTGTTATGTTTGTATAAATTGGAAGATCTAATCTTTGTGCACTAAAAATGTACTTACACAGTACTGGTAGAAATAATCTAAAAACGGCACTCAACTACAAAACTCTTACTAAAAAAAAAATGCACTACATATAAATACGATTTGAAAAAAAATTACAAACCAACAAACTTTCGAGTCGATTATTTCCGAAAATATTCACTTATACAAAAAAGTTTCTTAGAAACCTTAAAAAGCCGGTCGAATGATCACACGTAGATGTATACTGAAAAAAAAATCTTTTAGCTTCTATTAACATGTATGTGTCCCCCTAGAAATATTTATTTTTGTTATTTAACCATCGAACTAAGTAGCGGCTTATACAAGACACCTATACACCATATAAATTGTGTAATTTTTGAATAAATAGTCTGTGATATACGGACGGACACGACAAAACTATAAGGGTTCCGTTTTTGTCATTTTGGCAACGGAAGCCTAAAAATTGCTATTGAATAATGAGATTGGGCCGATAGTAAGACGTTTTATATTGACTATCACTGTTTGCTGTGTGTAATCTATTATCGTCCTTATTCCATTCAAATAAACTTACAACTTTATTTGAACGGAATAAGTAATAGAATAAATATAGAAAAGACAGCAGCGTGTGTTCAATGTAAATGTTACAGTAAATTATTAAAAACGCATTTTAGGAAATGCGTTTTTATTTAGTCAGTCGCGGGCATTGCTAGTGAGTCGACGCGCGCGCGGTCTTAGAGGTCATTGACCTCCGCTAGCGAAAATGACTTCGAGTACAGTAAAGTGTGTGAGTTGCAATGTTGTTATTGACGAACTATTGTCTTTTATAATGAACAAAATTGATGTGATGGACCAAGAAAGTTTAGTGAGGATATGTGCATCGACTTATAGTGTTGAGGAGGTCGAAAATTCAAAGAAACTATTATTTGAGTCTATTTCTACGGACATGAGAAACGTAAAACGCAAGAAGAAAAATGACGGTAAAATACAAAGAGATTTAGAGGATATTTTAACCGTTATTAAAGGTACAGATCCAGAGAAAATTCCTATTTTTGTGGCGAGAGAACTACACAAGTTACCTCCTATTACATTTGACCATGTTGATGTAAGTTGTTTATTAAAAGACATCCTGTTACTCAAAACACAATTAGAAAACATAAAGAATAACTATGTTACAAATGAGCAACTAAATGAATTAAGGTCAAAATTTGGTAGTAACGACAAAAACGATTCGTTTTTATTCTGTACACCAAATCATACACCCTCTTTTGTAAATAAAAAAGCGCGCCGCGCCAAAATCATGCAAAATGAGTCATCGCCCGCGCCACAGGTGCCGGTAACAAGTGCAACGAGAGAGGGGTCAACGACCGCGAGACAGAGTGCGGGGGATTGTCCATCTCGCTCACACCGGAGCGCGGTAACGAATGCGCCTGAGTCGGTAGCGGCAACATTGAGCGATCAAGAACACAATAACTTTGTTTTGAATGATAGTACGGGAGATAAGTTGGCGCCTTATGAAAACGAGAAGGCACCGCCCCACAATAAAAATGTGGAGCGTTGTCTGAATAGTAAATGCACTAATGAAACGCAATTAAATGAGGATAGATGTACTTTTGCGGCAGTAACGAGAGTTGAAAAATCAAACCAACAATCTGATGAGGGAAAGTGGACGTTAGTGAAGAATAAACGACAGGTAAAGAATAAGTTTATGACATCTAAGGGTAAAGCGCTCATTGACTATAATAGCAAGTTAAAACCAGCCGACTCAAAGGTACCCTTGTTCATAACAAATGTCCACAAAGATGTGACGAAGGAGGATGTAGCGGAGTATATCTTCACAAAAACCCAAGAGGTAGTGGTACCTATTAAAATTAAAATGACTAGGGAAAGAAGCTATAGCGCCTTTAAGATATTTGTGAGCAAAATTAACTTGGACACATTTCTTGATGACAGTATGTGGCCTATAGGTATTTCGTTCAGGCGTTTTGTACATAAGATGGCAGGCAGAAATGAAAATCGCTCACAACATGCGGTTGAGAGGCTTGAATCTATAAACCGAAATGGATAATCAAAGCTACGCTAGGCTTATTTCATTCAATTGTAAATCCCTGAAAAGGTCCATAGAAGGTATTGGACAGTTATTTAAAAAAGCAGATATTGTTGCCCTTCAAGAGACTTGGTTGCTGCCTCATGAACTATCATCGTTAGACGCCATTAGTGATGACTTTGGTGGCACCGGAACATCAGCGGTAGACACCTCAGAGGGCCTCCTGAGAGGCAGGCCGTATGGAGGTGTCGCCATACTGTGGAGAAAAAGTGTTTTTAACTCGGTCTCGGTTATTAAATGTGAGAATAGTCGTTTATGTGCAGTGAAGATAGGAGTGAATGGTTCTTACATATTAGTATTTAGTGTCTATATGCCAACTGATTGTGCTGAAAATCTGCCTACTTTCACTCAGTGTCTAAGTACAATTAGTGCCGTTATTGAAGAAAATCATGACAGTTCTATGGTTTACATACTGGGTGATTTCAACGCACATCCACATGAACCATTTTGTGACCATTTATTAGATTTTTGTGAGGACCAGCAGTGGACATGTGTGGACCTTAATTATTTGAATGCATCTGACGCTTATACGTTTATCAGTGATGCTCATGGCAGTGTGAGGTGGTTGGATCATTGCATAGTCACGAATGCAGCGCTATCTACTGTAATAAACGTACAAGTAGAGCATGATGTGCAATGGTCCGACCATTTCCCACTGGTCATCACTTGTAATTGGGGTTTAGTGTCGTGTGAGCAGATACAAAATACTCCGGTTCACAGTAATATTATATGGGGCAAACGTTCAGTAGAACAAATCAATTATTATAGTAAGATCTGTCACACTCGACTACGGGAAATTGATTTTCCCGAGGAAATGGATAAATGTTGTGATGGCTTGTGTTCAAATGTGAAGCATAAGTCATTACTGGACAATATGTACATGAGAGTGGTTGCTATACTGTCTGAAGCAGCGACTGTCACTCGCAGACGTAAGGCGATAGGGAGGAGAGGCGGTCACATTGCGGGTTGGTCCAGGTATGTTGCAAGGTACCACAGGGAAGCCAGGTTAAGGTTTCTGACCTGGGTTGAAGATGGTAAACCTAATAATGGTCAGTCATATGATGCCATGAAGGAGAGTAGGAAATTGTTCAAGCAAAAGCTAAAATGGTGCCAGGACAGGCAAGATCAAATTAAAATGGATGCTCTTGCATCCCATCATTCTGCAAACAATTTCCCACTATTTTGGAAAGAAACTCAAAATATGAGCCAAAAACCTGGCTTTCCTGTGTGTATAGATGGCGTTAGTGATCGCCGCGATATTGCTAACTTGTTTAGTGGTCACTTTACAGCCAAGCCGAGATGTGAAACAGATACATTGTGGACGCAAGATACTGAGATCATCACCCAGGAAAGATCTGTTAAATTTACATCGAAAGATGTTATTAAAATAATACGGGGCATGAAGAGAGGCAAGTCGCCTGGGCATGATGGTCTCAGTATTGAGCATCTTAGGTATGCTGGTGTTCATTTACCGCGCGTACTCTCCTTGTTCTACAACCTCTGCCTTTGTCATGGGTACCTACCGCAAGAACTTACGAGAACTATAGTAGTTCCTGTTATTAAAAACAGAACTGGAGATTGCTCGGACAGGGAGAACTACCGGCCCATCTCCCTTGCTATTATAATGGCAAAGGTGCTTGACAGCTTGCTTAATAACACTCTTATTGCACACATAAAAATACACGATGCTCAGTTCGGTTTCAGGAGCGGGCTCTCCACTGAAAGTGCGATATTGTGTCTTAAGCAGGCTGTCAGGTACTATACTGACAGGAAAACACCGGTATACGCGTGTTTCCTAGATCTGTCAAAAGCATTTGACAGTGTCTTATATGAGAAGCTTTGGGGCAAACTGGGCAATGCGGGTGTACCGGAAGAGGTCATACAACTCCTTAAGGAATGGTATCGCGGCCAGCGGAACCAGGTGAGATGGGCAGGTGAATTATCCGATCCGTATGACGTCAAATGTGGTGTTAGACAGGGTGGACTGACCTCTCCTCTTTTGTTTAACCTATATATTAATGACCTTATCGGTGAACTCAGCAGCACACATACCGGTTGTCATATAGATAATGTGTGTGTTAATAATATCAGCTACGCGGACGATATGGTACTGCTGGGTCCGTCGGTGGGTGCAATTCGAAAACTGCTGACGATTTGCGAGGCATACGCGGTGGAACATGGACTCTTGTATAACACATCCAAAAGCAAAATTCTCCTTTTTAAAGGCAAATGTAACGAGCCCGTCGGTGTTCCACCGATTATGTTATATGGTGAGCAATTGCAGAGAGTAACCAATTTCAAATATCTAGGTCATATCGTCACGAGTAATTTATCAGACGGTATTGATATAGAACGTGAGCGCAGGGCATTGGCGGTCCGGGGGAATATGATAGCGCGTAGATTTGCTCGTTGCTCCACTGATGTAAAAATCACTTTGTTCAAGGCATACTGCCAATCGTTTTACACGAGCAGTCTATGGGTATGTCATACCCGTCGGGCCGCTAATGTCTTGCGTGTTCAGTATAACAACATTTTCAGGATGTTGTTGCGATTACCTCCCTACTGCAGCGCATCTCTCATGTTTGCAGAAGCACATACGGATGGCTACCAAGCGGTTATTCGCAAAAAAGTAGCATCCTTATTAAGACGCCTAAGAGATAGCAGCAACGGCATCCTGAAAATGATTGCCTCTCGAGCAGACTGTCCTATACAACATAGATGGATGTGTGTTGCTATGGGACAGGACTGAAATTATCAATGAATGACCTATTTATTTTATTTTAAATTATGTTTTTTGACTTATTTTAATTTTAGCTGACTATCGAATTTATTATGTAATTATTGATTGATGTTTTGATTTTTAATTTATGTTTTGTTGTTTTGTGTTGACATTAATTTATAATTTGACGCTGACTCTTTGTATTTTATCATTTTATGTATGGATTTTTTCTGAAATAAAAACAATTATTATTATTATTATTATTCTCTTTATTAAAATTAAATACATATAAATTACATTTTTAAATATAGCTAACAAAAATTAAATATATTTAAAAATATAAAAAATAGTGCCCCACCGGCATCGGGTACAGGGACCAAGCTACCGGTGGTTACGGTTCCAAAGAAAGGAACCTCCTCACTATGCGAGCCGTGTCCAGAAGTACTGCCTTCTGTATCAAGCGCTTGATCCAACCGTCTAACGCGAGCCTCTCAAGGTGTTGGTCGAGGCTCTTGGCAATCAAACCATTAACGGAGACGACTATCGGTACAATGATCGCCGAATCAACATCCCACATGTCGACAATCTCGTGCGCCAGATCCAGATATTTTATTTGTTTATCCTTTTCGGCTTTCACGAGATTTTCGTCATGTGGAATGGTGATGTCGACGATCATTGCACGACGCTCTGATCGGTCTATCAGCACAATATCAGGTTTGTTTGCGACAACAGTCCTGTCTGTGATGATAGAGCGATCCCAGTACAACGTGATACGACTATTCTCGAGAACTGGCTCAGCAACGTACCTGTAGTATGGTACCTCAACGTCCACAAGGTGGTATTTCAGAGCAAGCTGCTGGTGGATTATCCTGGCTACTTGATTGTGTCTGTGCAAGTACTCGCCGTTAGCAAGACGTGAACAGCCGGAAACAATATGTCTGAGGGACTCACCGGGTCGGTGACAGGCACGACAGATGTCAACAGTGCCATCCCTCAGGATATATTTCCGGTAGTTATTCGTCATGATAACTTCGTCAGCAATTGCACAGACAAAACCCTCGGTTTCACCAAAAAGGTCACCGAACCGTAGCCAGGCCACGGACGCTAGTAGGTCCACATCGGGCCCATGAAGAGCCCGAAAGAACCTGCCGTGAAGCTCCTTGCTCTGCCATACCTCCCTGCGCTCGTTGACACCAAGCACTACAGGCCTGCGCCAGTTCTCTTTCGCCAAGGAGAGCGGGGTTAGCCCGGTATCCACCGCGACGACATCCCGATGCACACCCGCGTCCACATGGAGAAAATATTCTCTTAGATTGTATACCTCGCGGTTATGAAGGGACTTAAGGTTTAGCAAACCCCGGCCCCCACACTTCCGCGGGATATACAATCTCATTACAGATGAACGCGGGTGATGCATTCGGTATGACGTCATCAGTGTACGGACTTTTCGATCCAAGGTGTCTAATTCAGTCTGAGTCCACTTGAGTATGCCGAAGGAGTACATAAGAAGTGGCATAACCCAGCTGTTGCAGGCCCGGATCTTGTTGCCACCTGACAAAAGGCTATTAAGCACTTTTTTCAGGCGGCCCAGGAAACGTTCCCGCAGCAGCTGTTTCATGTCAACCTCATTTATGCACAGCGCCTGCGACATACCCAAGTACTTATAGGTCTCAGTTGCGAGTAGTGATCTTAGGTGAATGGCATCCGAGAGTTGAGTCCCTTCGGATTCCACTATCCGCCCTCGCTTTATATGAACGACTGCACATTTGTCCACACCAAACTCCATTCTAATAGAATTACTAAAGGTTTCAGTCACCTTCAGTAGCGCTATTAGCTGTGAGCTGGTGGGAGCAAAGAGCTTCAAGTCATCCATATAAAGCAAATGAGATATAACCTGACCACCACGTCGCAACCTGCAACCTAGCCCTGAACCTACTAGTAAGGTACTAAGTGGGTTCAGTGCTAGGCAGAACCAAAGGGGACTCAGTGTATCACCCTGGAATATACCCCGCTCAATCCTTATAGGTACGCCGCCACTTTCTTGGGTCCCTCGGCACCCTGGATAGGTAAGAAGCGTATTCCATTGCCCCATACACGACTTCAAGAAGGAACGTAGAGTTGTATTAACTTTATACAACTCCAGCACCCTCAGAAGCCATGTATGTGGCACGGAGTCATACGCCTTCTTATAATCTATCCAACATGCCGATAGATCCTTTCGGTTGCGACGAACCTGCTGGCTTATAGTCGTATCAATGAGGAGGAGCTCCTTAGTACCCCGGGCCCCACTTCTACATCCATTCTGAGAGGTACACATGATGGAGTTTGTGTGTATATGTTTGTTTATTTTAGCTCTCAGAATGGATGTAAGAAGTTTATAGATCGATGGTAAACAAGTTATCGGTCTATAATTACTGGGGTCCGAGGTACTACCGGTCTTATGGAGCAGGTGGGTCACTCCTTTAGTCATAAAGGCTGGGAGCGACGCAGATTCTAGGGCTGACTGGAATTGTGATGCCAAACAAGCGTGCGAACTGCGTAGCCATTTTAGCCAAAAGTTGTGCAGTCCGTCTGGGCCTGGAGATTTCCAATTAGACAAAGGACGGACTGCACTGGCTACGTCTGTGCTATTAATGATGGTATCTTCCATTTCTGGAATAAGTTCGCACGCTCGTTCAACGTCACGCATCCATTCCCCCTCTGTGTGTATGACAGGCACCGACCAAATGTTGCGCCAAAACAAGCTTGTCGCTTCAGCATTCGGTAAATGCCCGTCATCCACACCTTGGTCCGTTCGCTGCCAGTCTCTATACACCCACCTTTGGTCCCTTTGGAACATGCGGTTCACGTTATACCTGTCCACGCGTTTTTTATACCTGCGTATTCGGTTTGCCCATGCATAAATTTTTTGCTTCAGGAAGTCGATGCGCTCTGTGACACGTGACATATAATCTTGAGGGCTGATTCCAGTCCCCAAGAAAGCCCGTTTCACAAAGCGCATCACTCTCGGACGAGTGTTCCCGGTCCTGAAGCAGGACAACTTGCCAATGAGTACCCTTGCCTCGGTAATACGGCGTTCAATCCTGTATTGCCAAGCCGGTACGGCGTACCTTGGTCGTATAGTAGGGGCTTCAGCTAAAAGCTTAATACCTGCTATACGACACGCCGCAACAGCCGTACAATACAGGATCGAATGGGTATCACCGAGGTCTTCGCTATTGTCTAGGTAAGTAGGCAATAGCGAATCAAGAGCACACACCAGCGCAATGTTCCGTCTATGCATAGGCAACCGAGGCAGGCGTGGCCTAATATTGTGGGGCGTGGACCGATACTCGTGAAGCGCACATTCCAAAGCGGCCTTAACCTCCTCTTTGTACTGAGTACTTACCATTATAGTCGCGGCATCCGGCCCCGTAGATTCACAGTCAACTACATTTGTAGAAACCTGGACCGGGGCAGGGATATCGCGGCTAGTTTGGGGGTACTCCGAGCGTAGTCTCTCAAGTGCAGCCTCATTCAGCAGATGACAGCGCTGAATGGCCCGCACTTGGTCCGATAGTCGTTGTGCCGTAACGTTAACAGTCGGCTCAAGCACCTGAAACAGAGGCAGCATCCGTTCACGGTACACAGTAAGGTTGGCTCCCCCCTCTGTAGCCGCATAATATGCCCGCATGACGTTCTCATTAATGGATTGAGTCCATCTCATGCGGCGCACGTTACCACCGGCAGCGGGGGCCCTGCTTGAGGCCGGTGGGCCTCTGGGTCCCAAGCTTGTAGGTGGCCGGCCTCTCCCTCGGCGGCGTGCAGGTGGTGGTGACGTCGGCGGGGAGAAGTACTCGTCGCTCGACGAGCTCGACGCCTCAGCAACGGTTGGTGTCGACGTAGCGTTCGGTTCCCGTGTTTGCGAGGCGGAGCGGAGCGACGAGTCCGGGGGTGGAGTTTGTTATTATTATTATTATTAATTTAACAATTTTGTAACATTTTATTTAATTGTAATTATAAGGTCCAAATTAATCACTTTGCCTAGTTATTATATATAATATCTAGCAAAGCAATGAAATGGGTATATTTCAATCGAAACAAGTAGTAGGTATTTGGATGTAGTAAATAGAGTTCAAACTATGACAAAACTACATCATCATGTGGTACTTGTTTGTGACACCCTGAGGGTGTTATTTGTGTGGTGTATTTGTCTTTTCCATACTATTTACTACTCTGTTTATATTGAATCCTTATTCAATATAAACAGAGTAGTAAATACGATACGATATTTGAAAGTAAGATAACATGATATTTTACAGGCCAGGATGTGATAATATATTTGCCAAACAATAACCTGACATTAAACGGGAGCCTTTCCACGGATGACCACGAGATCACCTCATGGGAGTGGACGAAATCTGCAGAAGATGAAAATAAAGCTGTTGACATGCAAAACACACATTCTCCTTATTTACAAGTGAGTGGAACTGTGTAATAAAATTATAATTGTTTTTTCTGGAATTAATTACGGCCAGCAGATCATGTTAATTATGACACTCCTTGACAGTATTCGGAGCTATTTTTGTACAAATCGCAGAATGAGAAAACCAAACATAAGCACCACACTCAAAATATACAAAAAGAATCTGAGGTCTCATTCACTGGTTTTTAACGAAACTATACCCTTATAGTTTCGTTAAAAACCAGTGAATGAGGCCTTCCTTGTTTACTACGGAAACCTTTTCATAGTAAACAAGGAACCCTTATAGTTTCGTTATGTCCGTCCGACCGTCTGTCTCCAGGTTAGCTTCGAGACCCTAGTACTAGAAAGCAGCAATTGAGCATGGGTGGGTGGTATTTATAGTAGTTACACTGGTAAAATAAAATCATTAAAAAAAAATTAAGGATACCTATCCTACACATAAAGTGGGGATGTGATTTTATTTTTTGGCTTGAACTTGCCGAGAAACTCGAAGATTTTGGTTTGAGACACGAGTGTGTCCCTTTGTGTAACTACTAAATATGCTGCTTCAATTATTAAAGTAATACTCATTTCAATTTCTCTGGTAGGCTCAGCCCTATTGATTATCCTGCCCTATTAATTGATATTAAATGATCAGAGCAAGACACTATGGTATTTGTCAACTTAGTAATTTTAAGAGAAAAGGATCAATTGATCCTGTTCTCATAAAATAGCGAATCCAGTAGAATTCGCTACATCTTCTGTTTTATTAAGCGCCTGCTATCTGGTCTCAGAAAATTCAATTCAAAAGATCTAATCACATAGAATTCCTACATTTTAATGACTACATATCATTTATTTAAATGCCAAACGTTCGGACATTATCAACATTCAATATTTCAAACATCAAATGAATTCATAGATAACGGCTGATGGAAAAACGGAGTTTATAATCATATCCCCCATGTTATCTGCACTTATCAATCTGGCACATAGTGGTATTATATTATTTCCTCCTATATTATCGTCCTACCATTGTTTGCGCAATAAGAAAAATATTTGCACTGCTTGAAATAATTATTTATTAATTAAAATTGAGAAAAAAATACTGTGACCTGAATAATGTGTTTCGAGCATAATGTATGTATATTTAGGCATGCTCTGCAGCCCAAACTGCTGGACCTATGTCGTCATTAGAGGTGTCATTAGATTCGCCCCAATATGGGCGTAACATAGGCTATATAGGTTTTCAGTTGATTATTTTTAAACAGTCAGGTTTGTGCCTAAACCAACTAGCTAGTAACTTGCAACAAAATATTTTCTCTTTATAATAATGATCTCCTAACATCGGTTACGGCAGCCAATCTCATCAGCGACCATAATAGTACTCCCAAACTTTTTATACAGTGGAACACCCATAAAATACCTCTTATTTGATGGAAGGGGTTGAAATTAACTAAATGATCAGTTATAAAAGTTATTTTTCATTTGGAAATGAAATGAGCACTGTCATAACTGGATACATTACAATTATCCAACGTATTCTAGTTTTGTCCTTGTTGTTCTTTCTAAGCAGACAATCACGACTTTTTTTCTAAATCTTTCTCGCAGACTCCGTTTTGGGAAACCCTGTTAAAACGCATAAGTGTATGTGTAGACAAAAGTGCACTCTCAGTCCCCTCACATTCATAACCCAATGGTAGGAAAAGAGAGGGAGAGAGATTGGGCGTAGGACCAACGGCTTAACGTGCCCTCCGAGGCACGGAGGGGTGTGTCATATTTCGTAAACGGTCACACATCTATGGACTGACAGTTGCTTAACCTCGCATATATCCCGATATGTGCGGTTGCCAATGAGTCATTGACCTCTTTTTATAATGTACTAGCGGACTCCCCGCGGTGTCACCCTCGCAGGTCCCGTTCCCGTGGGAATACAGGGATAAAAATAGCCTATGTCACACGGGGTTAGTGTAGCTTCACAACGATAAAAGAATTTTTCAAATCCGGCCAGTAGTTTCGGAGCCTATTCAATACAAACAAACAATGAAATCTTTCCTCTTTATAATATTAGTATAGACTATTTAAATGTATGTCATCGACTGTTTCAGCTATCAAACCTATCAGAGGGTGTATATACATTCGTACTCAAAGTAACGGACTCTTCCGGACAGTCTTCCACCGCGGATGTCCACGTATTCGTGAAACCTCCTACGAACACACCACCCGTAGCAGACGCGGGATCGGATGAGGTAAGTTATAAGCATAGAATTTTATATAAACTTGACTAAAATATTAGAGAATCAAAAAAAACAATAGGATATGATTACGAGGCTATTTAATATTATTATTTGTCAATATATGAAATAAAATGTCAATATATAAATAGGCTCTATAATAACACTTCTATTTTTGAAGATTAATTGCAAATACTTTGTAAGTTTGTACTAACAGCTAAGGTGAAAATATTCTGTAAATGATTTGTTTTAAAGAAAGCATGCTTGTATACTATTCTCATAAAGGATGTTGATATAATTGAGTATTTGAATGTCAAGTCAAATTAGTATCTTTTTTATAAAATGTCAAAACGAATCGTTCTGTAGAGATTTGTATGCCATTTAACATTGTGACGTCATTATGTTCTGGCTTCAAATCATTTACTTTTAGTATTTATTCTGATGATTATAAATACTAAAACATATTAAATTATGCTCGAATATATATTTTTAAGATCATTTAAAGGCATATTATTATTTGGTAAGTGTAAAATAATTTATTGTTATTGATTGATTTGACATTCAAATACCTAATTGGTGACGATCATTCACATAGAGATTAGACTGTGCCTTTCCTTCTAGGTAAGAAGTAAATACAGACTACATAGTGTGAGAGAGACAGAACAGTCGTCCGCTCGGTAGTTGTCTCTTTCTAGAAATCTGATTGGTCTACGTCACAGGCGTATGTCTATGTTATGTCACTTTGACATTACAGAAAAGTCGCACAGTCAGTCACGCGACGCAGGCTAGTCTCTATGTGACATAATATGGTAGGGCGTTTTCTCTGGTGGCCGGAACTAATGTAAGATAAATGTACCTTGATTGTATTCCCTTATTATCCGATTTAAAAAAAACTGTCAGTCCGCTATATTTTATCTGCCCATAGAAATAGAGTTATCTGCCTTATGTTAGTTCTGCGAGTTGCCGTGGGAGAATCTGCTTTCACCAATATCGTTGGGTGTACATAGGTGATGGTTATCGCATTATTTACGGCGGGTCTTAATAGCTTATCTACGGTTAACCGTCTGTTACACCTAGCTAATTCTAGTAGCCAATCCGACATTAGTACTTTTGAGTTTTCTATATATCGAGGGTTATCAAAACGCAAAAATGTCATCATGACATTATTGCGTTTCGATTTGCTATAAATAAATTATTAAGACCGACCGTTAATAAATAAACTGTATAATAAATAATAATAAAGGTAAAATTTCATGGATATAATTTAGCAATAGTTCTTTACCAAGAAAATTACGATTCAATGTGTCGAATATCGATTCTGTTAAAGTCGCCCTAGTATTCGATTTTTTATAATATCGACCTATCCGAAAAACAAAGTTATATTTGCAAAATCTGTACAGGAGAGCGATTTGAAGTTCTTACCACATTTGTACAAACAATATTATCTAATATATAAAAATCTTGTACAAAACGGCTCGACCGATTTTAATGATTTATTTTTTGTATATTTGGTAGGTATTAAAGTATACATTTATAATATTGGTCATAAAGTATATATTTTTTAATTACGAAGGAAAATTACGCAGACAATGTTGCATGGGTAAGTTAGTAGTGTAAAAATGAGTTATAGGTCGATATTGATTATTCATTATTCAATAAGTTAAACTCCAGGGTTTATAAATCCATGTTAACATGACATTTGAGGTCATTAAACCCGGCTAGCGATACTTCAGTATAAGGAATATTCGACAAATAGCGATATAATAACTCGAACGAAAATTTCTTAAATTAGATTATACAAACTTCTTGTATTATAATTTATTTTCATATAAACAAGGACATACTATTTTAGACATACTTAGTTGTCATTGAAACCTAGGAAATTTCGTTTTAAAGTAAGGGGTAGACCTACTGAACTTGTTATTACATCCATGAAATTAGAATGCATGGTTTGTTGACTGGCATGCTGATCTAGTGGTTAGTGACCCTTACTGCTAACCCAGAGGTCATGAGATCGAACGAGAAGAATATTATATTGTATTTATATAATAAATAGATACATTACTTTGGCAACCAGACAACATATAAATATATTTATCAGTTGTCTGGTTGCCAAAGTACAGGCTCTAGTTTGGGATCAGACGAATCATAGCAACCAGCGATAGAATATGATGATATAATTCCAGTTCATATCGCTACCCCAAACGTGGATAATCCTGAATGGTTCAGCATCGCACGATGACCACAGAATAGTCGCGTACACCTGGCGTTGCCTCTCCGGTCCTACTAACTCTAACATAATCAATTTTAACGAATCCATCGCCAACGCCACCGCACTTACTAAGGGCCAGTACGTCTTCTCATTGACTGTCCTTGATGATAACGGGAACTCTGCATCCGATAATGTCACCATCACCGTCACTCAAAGTAAGTGTGTACATAATACTCTTGTAAAAAATCATTTTATTTTTAACTTTACGAAAATTGGGCGCTTCTCCAATTATGTTCGTTCGAATAACTCTTGGGTGCGGCGTGGTAGGAATCAATTATTTTTCCGAAGAAACACCTATATAGTTCGTAAAATATAGCTTGATACCTGTGACTTTAGAGACTACGTTTAAAAGACTGCTACAATAAATTTGTTGTTGGAAAAGTTTTAATTTTTTAAATATTAATAAGACATTTGTATAGAAATCTAGAACACTTTTTTCAAATAGAACTTGTTATCAAGGAGATACTAGTATAAACAAAGGTAATTTAAAATATTTATTATATTTTATTATTTATATTTTTTTGTTAGCTTACTTCGTAAACTCTTTTCGCAGCCTGGTAGGGATGTGTAATCGACTGGCCAGCGAATATCGATAAAATAAATGTATGACAATTTCATTAATATAAATTGTATAAATGATTATATCTAATCGTTTTTTCACAACGAATTCGTATTTTTTTAGTCTTGCAATACCTACTGCTTTCGCATGCAGCGATCAAGCGGGCGCCATCTTTTTTGAGTCAGTACGAGTGCCCACGCCTTGTATACGCTACCGCTACGTGATTAATATTGTTTTGTCGTTATTACTGTTGCTTTGTTAAGTTTTGTTGTTATTTCTAGTTATTTGTTTTTTTTTGCACCACAATGCCGAAAAGAACAAAAAAAACTGTTTTGAATAGCGAAAGTCGCGAGTTTGTGATTCGTTTGCGTGAGTATTTTGAGCGCGAGAATCAAAATGGCGGACCGCTACTACCGTTGGAGCAAGTGTGCAATAGAGTTGCTGACGCTCTTGGTATCGGACGAGCTACAGTGTCTCGAATTAGCAAAGAAAAGTATGGAGAATCGTCAAAGGAGATGGTGGCCGATGATGAGGGAGGTAAAATATTATCGACTCCTAATAAAAAAAGGAAGAGAGTTTCGCCAGTCACCGAAATTGACGACTTTGATGCTGCCGCAATTCGAAATCATATATATGCGTATTACGCACGTGGTGAATTTCCCACGTTAAAAAAAGTATCCGTTTCGCTTAAAGACGCGGATTTATTTAAAGGAAGTCCACCATCGTTGTCCAAAATATTGAAAAAAATCGGCTTTGCTTATAAGAAAAGCGATAAAAGAAAAATTTTAATGGAGCGAACAGACATTGCTTTGACCCGAATTGACTTTTTGCGCAAAGTCAAAAATATAACAGATTGGAATAAAGTGGTTTTTCTTGATGAAACATGGCTCAACGCAAACCACACTGTTTCAAGATCGTGGACAGACGATAAAGCGGAGTCTACCACCAAGGTGCCCGAAGGCAAAGGACAAAGATTAATAATTACTCATGCGGGGACATCGTCTGGTTTTGTGCCCAATTGTTTACTGGCGTTTAAATCAGTAAAAACAACAGAGTACCATGAAGAAATGGATTTTACAAAATTTAAGGAGTGGTTTCTAACTCTTCTAAATAATTTGAGTGAACCACATTTTATTCTGATGGACAACGCTCCGTATCATTCAGTACAAAAAGATAAGGCGCCTACGACAAGCAATCGTAAAATTGAAATTATTACTTGGCTGCAAAACAAAGGAGTAAAAGCCGACAACAGCATGCTCAAGAAAGAATTGCTAAGATTAGTAAGCATTCATAAGCCCCCCACTCCAAGATATATTATAGACGAAATTGCAAAGGAAATGGGCCTCACCGTCATCCGTTTACCACCATATCATTGCCATTACAATGCAATAGAACTAATCTGGGCTCAAGTCAAAGGTTCGTATAATCTAAAAAAACATATATAAAAAGCTTACAAAGAATGTAGTAGGTTTTTTGTTTGATCGAATACCTTTTTTTTCTTGGTTACGCTGCCAGACATAATGTAGCACCGCCTTTCACAGCGAACAAAATGTTGACATTACTACATGAAGCTTGTGTACATGTAAATGCTGATGATTGGAAAAAGGTAGTTGAGAAGACAAAAAATGTGATTCAAAAAGATTGGGAGCGCGATATTCAATTTGACAACATATGCGATCAAGAATTAATTATTAATCAACAGGACTGCTCCAGTGATGAATCAGAATTCGACTTGGAAGTTGATCTCGGCTGTACACCATTTGACAATTAAACTTTTAAATACCTTCAAATTCATCTTTCATTTCCTTTTTTCTTTCTTTCAATATCGTTAAAATGTATTTTTTTTAATAAACTCATTCCATATAAATATCGATAAAATACGAAAGACGTCCCATACCTATTACATGTCATTCTGACAAACGTCACAGGTATCAAGCTATATTTTACGAACTATAGGTATTGATTGAATCAGTCTATCATGGAATGTTAAAGATGCCCTAAGTTGCCTATACAGTTGCCTGTACAGTGATAAATGAACTTAGGACGTTCATTAACACAGCACATTATGGCATTATAAAACTTTTTTTATCAAAGATTTTTTCATATTATTTTATTTTTTAATCAAGTACCTAAAAATATTTTAATGTAAGTAAAAATATTTTCTTCACTAAACATGTGGTCTCAAATAAGAACAAAGAAACAAACATCTCTTCGATTAGACCAATGATTCCCAGTCTTTTTGATCTCCTTCCGCCTTTTGAGTACCTACATACTTTAAAAGGCATTTTTGTGAGTCGCTCGCACAGCGGGGTGCACATTTACAACTTTGCGCTCAGTGTCAATATCTCGCACGAGGGGAGGGATATAGACCCCTGCGGGGGTAAATCCACGGATTGGGAATCCAAGGATTAGACCATCATTGGTCGGTACCAATAATGGTCAACACAGTGGGCTCTATTTTTTGGAGAAAATGAATGTACACAGTATGATTCAACTCGAACACTATTGGACAGGTGCCCAATTTTGCAATTGACTTGAATATTTTATTATAGATGTCTACTTAATTTTTTTACTATAATAATATTGCATTTGCATGTGTGTTCATTCTTTTATGGTGTTTACTTACTAATTTTAAACTTCATGAAACGGTACTAATGATTACAAAATATTGTGAAGTATGTAGGTATGTTGTCTACCTAAAAATCTATCTTTTAGCTGTTGCTAAAAAATGTAGTAAGTAGATCAACATTATAAGGTACTTATATATTTTTTGTAGTTTATTGGGTTCATCAAGACATTTACTTTTAATAAAACTAAGTAATAGATCCAGAAAAGGTATATTTATTTAGTCAAAAATGAATCAAAATATCAATTACAATAATTCCATAGGCTGACTTCACACATTGGCCTCAATGTTGACTCCAAGGCCAGTTGGCCAACGTTTGGATCTAGAAAATTGCACTAGCCCTAATGTTAATCCGAGTGAAGCTCGGGATAATAAAACGAGTAACAAAAAAGTAAAAAGTGCGGTCAAATTCAAAGCTCAAGTAATGTACATTCGACCTAAAAAGTGATCTGCCAGTTTTGACAAAGCTTCCTTTGTGACGTTTGTGTTGCGTTAAGGTTGAAATTATTTTCAGAATATTATTGCAAGGGAAAATCAACCTTGTTGTTTATAACGTGCAAATGAATTTCAAACGTAGGGCGATTGACCATATATATTGTATACCCGTCATACTACCTAAGTGCTTATATCTAATTTTATCAAAATCAAAGTATCCAAAATTCCGCAATATTTTTAACCATTCTACGAGTATTTATTTATCAATGATTAAAGGCTACTAATTAAACAATTCTATGCAATAAAGATGCTAAAGATTTAGCACCATGGAAAGTGCAATACTTATGCCGTAAACTATTCGCTTCTGAAATTTGGCTACACATTGCAAGGCTTGTACTATTACTACAGGATACTCATAGCACAGAACGCAAGTTTCATAAACGCTCTCGACGAATGCACATATTGAATTAACATAGTTAACGGACATTGAATCGCGAAGCATTCGCTCTGTCACTGGTGTTCCTTGATACCGTGTCTGCTGGGTGATGTCTGTGTGCATGCGTCAAGAGCGTTTTCTATGAAAATTGCTTTTTATACTCTCCGGTATTATGTGCTCCTATTGTACTATGTCAATTCTGTTTTTATAACATCTCAACTTTCAACAGATAAAAACAGTCCGCCTAAAGCAGACGCAGGTGGCGACCAAGTGTTGAATCTGCCTATGTCGGTGTTAATACTGAATGGGTCTAAATCTTCCGATGATTTCCGTATTGTATCTTGGAAATGGACAAGAATGGGCCCAGGCTTGGCCGCTGGACATGTCATACTTAATTCCGATACGAAACCAGTACTTTTGGTTAGTATATTTATACTTACATTCTTTTTTCTAAGTGTTTTTTTATAGCATTGAAATTTTTGCTATTTACTATTTTACGAAAGAATGACAACTGTAACTGACAATGTGGTGGTACTCACCAAAACAGTCTATAGATTAGTCCTACCACCCCAGTAACTAAGTCCCACACTTCCGCTTCTGTTATGGTGATATGGAAGTACCCCTACATATTTCCTGATTTTCATGTTGTTTTTTGCTTTTAACTTTTGGTACCTGTCACATTAAGAAGTTTTAGGATTTCACAATTATTTATAATTAATGAAATTAGTGGTTTTATTAGGGATTATCTTTATGGACCACTGGCGCCACTTTTAAACTTCTTCTAAAATACTCGTTTTTAGGGTTCCGTGCCTCAAAAGGAAAAAAACTGAACCATTATAGGATCACTTTGTTGTCCGTCCGTCCGTCTGTCTATCTGTCAAGACCCTTTATCTCGGGAGCACGTAGAGATATCAAGTAGAAATTAAAACCATATACTCAGGTTTACACTCCCTTGAAGCTGTGAAAAATCAAACTTCTAAATTAGCGTAAAAAATGTACGGTGTTTACTTTAAAAACGGCTAAGACTCGATTCCCGAACTATAATATGTACCTACACGGAACCCTCAGTAGCCGAGTCCCACTCGCACTTGTCCGGTTATTTCACTTTAATCGTTCTTGTCACACAACACAACCATCTCGACATGTAATCGTCTTTCATTCCTCGTGTGGTTGTGTGGCATAAAATATAAGATCGGTTAAAATCCTTATAGCCTATTCTTACACTACTTATCCGCTACCCAGTCCCATCAAAATGGCGCTAATACCATGGCCGTCACCGTACATCTGTCAAATTGACGTCAAACGTCGGCCGGGAAGGATACGAACGATATATCTTTAGAATTATGTATTAAACCTATTTAAATATATATATATAATTGTTTGTTGATAAATAAGCTATGAGAAAAAATATAACTTTGCACATACCACCTTGTAGAATTTTATCAATTGGAAGTTAAAGGCGCGTCACGTGATTTTTTCTCCTTTTATTTATAAAAAAAATCATAAATAATAATAAAAGCCATTAATTCAAATACTAAATAATTTATACGCAATAATATAAACCACTAAACAATAATCAATCATAAAAACAACCCACTTCATACATTTTTTTTACACCACCAGCCCACTTAAGACCGGCACTTAAGTACCTGATAAGAACGACCCGAAACGTAAACAAAAAAAATATTGTTTACTTTAAACTTCAATTGTAGCGTGCCTCGAGGTTCGAGTGGCTATAAATCTTATCTTAATAGCTTCAGTCGGTCTTTGTTCGTAACATAAACAGTTCCAAGTGCTATAATATTTATTATGTAAACAAACGAGTTCCAGCTAACTCGATATAGCGATAAGAGTCTTGTAATATGATACCAAAATGGAGGGTCTCATACTATTGCGTATTTATCGTAATTTATACAATTTTATTTTGCATGTTAATGTGTATTCTTTAATTAAATGTTATTTACTAATTAAAAAATACAAAAATAGAGATGTTTTATACGAAAATATTAGAAAAATCACTGGTATTGCCTCGGCCCCTCGGACCCCCGGGGGTCCCTGAATTTCGTTTTTTTTTTTTTTTTACGAGTTTAAGTTTACGAAATATCTAATCAGAGTAATTCAAATGAAATGAGTGATAAGTCTATAGATATGTATGTTATCGGTAATAGTAACAACAGTTTCCAGCCACAAGAATGTTTTTGTTATAAAAACAATAAAACAATACGATTTTTTTTTTTTATTCAAAATGGCGGCCAATTTACTATAAAATGTAAAATTTGTATCCAAATCGTTATTTGAGACGTTGTGTTTGTATTAAAAAGTGTTTATGACTTACCTGTCGATGTTTTTATCACAATATAACACTAAAACAACACAGTTTCACACTGACTACACCCTTCACAAACAACACAACAACACACAATACCATGTATAAAAGCGCGCCAACGGCAACTAAATACAGACGAAATAAACAGGTTTAACTGTGGTATTATTATGCATCTTTATCCAACGATCTAACATTCTGCCAAGTTTGAAAAGGATAGGTGCAGGTTTAGCAGGTTTGTTTGAACTTTAAAATATAGTCGTACCGCGACCTCCAGGAGGTCGCGGACAGTCATGGGTATTTTAGTCGCGACCTCCTGGAGGTCGCGGACAGTCGTGGGGGTACAGGTTAGACCAAACCAATGCCCCCTGGAGGGAAAGTACCTTAAATATTTGAATTATCTAGTTTTACTCAAAAGAAACATTATTTCATTGTTAGAAATAAAAATAACTGCATTCAAACATTTACTTAAAAGTGACTTGCCAGAGCTGGAATCTAGGTAATTTCCCACCAATGCCCCCTTGGTTTGGTCTACCCTATATATACAAGTTCCCAACATCAAACATTGTGCCGCCCACAAGGCACAATCACCTCATCTGGTCGGAGGATCTTCTCTTTATGTTTTAGGGACATAACACCTTGCCCTCCACAATCGCTTTCGTAAGCTAATGACTATATTTTACATTCCTCAGCTATCAAACATCGAAGTAGGACGATACGTCTTCGAACTAACAGTAACAGACGACCAAGGGGAATCAGATCGTGATACAGTGAGCGTCCAAGTTAAACCGGACCCGTTAGAAATGAACCTCATGGAGCTGACCCTTAACATGCCCATAACGTCGTTTACACAAGGACAGCTGGATTCCCTCGTACAAAAAATGACATTGCTGTTGAAAGAAGACATTAGAGTTAATGTGACTGAAGTAAGAGGGCAACTGGACTCTGGGAATACGCAGTTAATATTTTTCTTGTCAGAACAGGTGAGTAGATCCATTCAAAAATATTTATTAATATTTTAACTATAACATTTCATATACGTGGGTCGATTAACGATAATACGTTTACATAGTATATCTACATAGTTCCCCCCACAAAATTGATCACTCGCTAAAAAGAGACAACGCGACTGTGCGGCCAATTCATAAGCTAGTGACGTGAACCAATTAGATTTCTAGAAGGAGACGTAGGAGTGTTTGGTCTCTCACGCGCCCAGGCAAAAAAATCCAAAACTCTAATTAGTAAATAAAAGTAGCATTTAAATAACCAACTATTAAGTCCCGATTAAATTGTGAGTTAAATAGGATTTTTTATCATTAATCTTATCGTAAGAAGAAGTGATTTCACTAGAAATCATCTGCATATAAAATCTGTGTTTTAACATTTCTTATAGAGTTGTTGTTTTGAGTAGTTGGGAGCTTACCTATTGTAATTAGTAAACAAACTGTGTTCAGAACAAGGCAGTGGAAGGTCTCCGTGCACTGTCGCTGGTGCGCGGCGCGGGGGGCGCGTGGGCCGCGTGGGGGCACGCGCGCCTGCGCTCGCTGCGCTGTCTGAGCACGTGCTCGGGCCGCGGCGTGTGCGACCACGCCACGCGCACGTGCCGCTGCGACGCCTTCTGGATGCAGAGCCTGCTGGCGCAGCTGGATCCTGACGCTATGCCAGACTGCGGTAAATATATTTACCATTCAAGAACTCCTCCAACAAGTGGACAAGTGGCATTAACGCTAATCTAGAATGACATCGTTGCGCGTGCAAAACCGCGATTTTTTTTATACTCGGTTTTGAACACGCGACGACGTCATTCTAGATTAACGTTAATGCCACTTGTCCACTTGTTCTCACATTCTGTTTTTGTTTTTATTTCACTTGTCTAGAGGTTCCACTGGAAAATGAACGAGACGAATTAAAATACTATTCTTTCGGCACTTAAAATAACCAAAATAAAGTTTGATAACGTAGCATCTATAGAAACAAATATAAATTGAGAACATAGTAAATATAGAACAGTTGAATATAATAAATTGAAAGTAGTAGTGCAAAATTTCATGCAATACCTGTTTTCAGAACCGATGAGTATAGTAATTCATTATTCGTTAAATTTAGTCGCAATATATCCAGAAATCATCCAAATTTTGTAGTTATAATTTAGTGTCCGACCGAAGGTCGATTTCTGGCCGAAGCCGATTAATCGGCTATCGCCACAACCGTTGGCCGAAGCCGGAGCCGAAGGTTTGAAATCTCTAAGAAATTTTGTTCAAGATTGGCTACTAGTTACAATTATGTGATAATACAAGGTTTGATGGCTGATTTTAGCTCCTTATTTTGGGTTGATATTCCAGAAAATGTTGAAACATCATCCTATCACAGTCCTCTGCTGGACATATCCAATTGCACGCCACTTTGTTCTATCTTCGGCTTCTCGCATCCAGCTTCTGCCAGCCGTTTTGCGCAAAATATCACTCCACCTGGCCTGAGGGCGTCCTACACTACCTTTGCCGTGCCGCGGTATCCACTCAAGAACTCGTTTGCTCCCAACGGTTGTCGGTTCTTCGGCTAATATGACCAGCCCACTGCCACTTCAGCTTGCTAATTCGGTAGGCTATGTCGATAACTTTGGTTCTCTGTCGTATCACCTCATTTCTGATTTTGTCCCTAAGAGAAACTCCGAGCATAGCAATTTCCATAGCCCGCTGAGCGACTTTGAGCACAAGCTCAAAGTCGCTCAGCGGGCTATGGAAACCGTGCGCGCGGGCCCGAAACGTGGACACTGACGGTACGGCTGGTCCACAAGGACCAGCCGTACCGTCAGTGTCCACGTTTCGGGTCCGTATGTCATGACGGGTAGGACGCACTGATTGAAGACTTTAGTCTTAAGGCATTGTGGGATCGACGATGAGAAAACTTGACGTAACTTCCCAGACGCTACCCAACCCAACCGAATTCTCCTGTTCACCTCGTCCTCGAAGTTGTTTCTACCTAACTGCAATGACTGCCCGAGGTACACATATTTTTGAACAACTTCGAGAACGACGCCGTGCACCGCTGTCGGTTCCGGTAGTACATGTTCATTGAATATGACTTGGTTTTATCAAGTTCATCCATATTCCGATGCGTACAGAGGAGTCAGCTAGGTCATTCAGCATCTGTTGTAGGTCCTGCAGCGTTTCTGCCATAATGACGATGTCATCTGTAAATCGTAAGTGAGAGATGTATTCACCATTGATGTTGATGCCCCGCCCCTTCCAGTGCAGCATCTTGAACATATCCTCCATTGCATTTGTAGAAAGTTTCGGGGAAATAACGTCCCCTTGCCTCACTCCTCGATGCAATGGTATAGATTTTGTTTGCTGATTCTGTACTTGGACGGACATGGTTGCGGCTTCGTAGAGACATCTCATCACTTGGATATATCGCCAATCTACTTGGCATCGCTGCAGGGACTCCAGATCGGACCTGATTTTAATCGAGTCAAATGCCTTTGAACACGGCCGAAGCCAAAATTGAACGAACAATTATAAACGAATGTGCGATGTGAGGCCGGGAGGCAAGACCAAATCGTACGCGATTTAAATACCTACTTTGCATATTGTTTTTTATTTTTTGTTTCATGTTGTTTTTTGATAGTTATGATTGAGAAGTAGAGAAGATTTAGCTAGTGAAAACACACTAACATTTTTAAAACTTTGTATTTAATTGACCAACATTTATTAAGAACGTAAAGTTATATTTATTAATAAGTCTAGTTTCGCACTAGTCAAGATAAACAAATCGACCTATCCGAAGAACAAAGTTATATAACTTTGTTCTTCGGATAGGTCGATTTGTTCTCTCTAGATCTCTAATCTTCTTGTCTGCAGAATCTCTACTTTACTGAGGTGCAACTTAAAG
This sequence comes from Herminia tarsipennalis, assembly GCA_945859575.2. Lineage (NCBI taxonomy): Eukaryota > Metazoa > Arthropoda > Insecta > Lepidoptera > Erebidae > Herminia > Herminia tarsipennalis. The sequence goes on along the minus strand of OX243846.2, from coordinate 12,757,013 downwards.
CTCGTCTTGCAACTTAAACTTCCTTGCTCTTGATACATTTGTACAGACTATAATATTGTTTATTCAAATACATTAAGTTGCTTCCCCATGAAATAGAGATTAGTTATTATGACGCAGGCATCCGCTAAAGAAGAAGGGTAAAATAGAGGTTGCAAGTTCAAAGTCCGTCAGTTTTAAAGTTATATCTGGGAAATTTGGTATTTGGCGTTTTGATTTTAAATAAAGAAACATGTATTTCAGCATTTTTGGAAAATCAACCCTTCAGGAGGGTAGTCAATCACCCTTCATCAAACACACGGGTGAAGTCGCGAGCCACTAAGATGTTTTGTATGGAATTCCGACAGTTTAGAAGTTAAATCTAAGGAAATACTAGCTGTGGCCCGCGGTGTTACCCGCGGTTTATTAGCCTATGTGTTAATCCAGGGTGTAAGCTAACTCCATACCAAATTTTATTAAAATCGCTCCAGCCATTTAGACGTGAAGAAGTAACAAACATACACACTCACAAACTTTCACTTTATAATATTAGTGTGATTGTATTTGGCTTTTTAGAATCGACGCTTACGGGGGTAAAGTAAGGGTTGCAAGTTTGTATGGCGCTACGTCAACTACGAAGCTAGTTCGGTGAAATTTCGTATTTGGCTTTAAGGTTATAAATATATATATAAAAAAAAACCACCTGCACAAAAAAAACAGTCGGAGGCGTTAATAAATCTCGATGAACTTAGTACCTAAAGTGCCTCCGACTGCATGAAATTATATTATTATGTAGCTTGTTTCTATTTTTTTTTGTGCAGGCGGGTTTTTTATTTTTATAATTTATTTTTTTAATGAATACTTTTTAGTGGTTATAGGATGTAACCGATGTACCAACTAACTACAATTCCAACTAACTAGCTATTGTCAAGTATTGAAAATTGAAAAAAGAATGGTTGCTAACTAACTTTTTAGTATTACAGTCATAATCATGTTATACCTTTTTGAAATGCTTAAGATCAGCCCTTTAATTTGATACCCGCATTGCAGTGAATACTGCAACAACTTTTTTTTTCACACCACTTTATTTTGACATCTCACAGCCGCCATGTTTGTTTTTTTCAAACGTCACATATCTATGATCACTTGGGCGATCAAGACGAATCTAACGACGTATAATTGTATAAATCCGTTCAGTGGATTGTGAGATATCAGGTAATAAAGAATATTACATATATATATACAAGATACGCGCGAAAAACACACACACACACAGTCAAAGCTTTCGGAAAAGACTTTAGGGCTAATGAAGAAACGACGTTAAAATCCCCCCGTCATTTCGTCGGAAAAGCGCGCTCTAAAATCAATTACGATCTTCAGCGCTCCAACACTCTTGGTTAAAAGAGCGATCGAGCAGAACCGGGGGTCAAAAGTGTTCGTACAATCTCTTGGAAGAAGCCGCCTGACGAAATTGACCACAGCAAGTGGAGAAGTCGTTTCTTCGAAGCCGGCAGTCCTCTCCGAAGTGGAAGGCTTCTATGGCAGGTTATACGCTTCGCATGCATCTCGACCTGATCCCGAAGATGAGGGTCCTAGAGCCACTCTAACACGCCACTACACCGAAGACCTGCCAGAAGTCAACATTGACGAAATCGTGCAGGCTCTTAAACAGCTGAAAAATGGAAAAGCCCCTGGAGAGGATGGCGTTCCAACAGAGCTGCTAAAGGCTGGAGGTAAACCCGTACTTAGGGAGCTCCAAAAGCTCTTTAATGCTGTCCTGTTCGAAGGGAGAACTCCGGAGGCGTGGAGTAGAAGTAGTCGTCTTGTCTTTCAAACAGGGAGATAAGACCCGGCTAAAGAACTACCGACCTATTTCCCTTCTATGCCACGTCTATAAGCTGTTCTCAAGAGTCGTCACGAACCGTCTTGCACGAAGACTTGACGAATTCCAACCAACGGAACAGGCTGGATTTCGAAGCGGATATGGCACCGTAGACCACATCCACACAGTGCGGCAGACTATACAAAAGACCCACGAATGCTAGACACAGGGGCTGATTATACAATCAGCCCCTGTGTCTAGTATTCGTGGACTATGAGAAGGCCTTTGACTCGATTAAAATCAGGTCCGATCTGGAGTCCCTGCAGCGATGCCAAGTAGATTGGCGATATATCCAAGTGATGAGATGTCTCTACGAAGCCGCAACCATGTCCGTCCAAGTACAGAATCAGCAAACAAAATCTATACCATTGCATCGAGGAGTGAGGCAAGGGGACGTTATTTCCCCGAAACTTTCTACAAATGCAATGGAGGATATGTTCAAGATGCTGCACTGGAAGGGGCGGGGCATCAACATCAATGGTGAATACATCTCTCACTTACGATTTACAGATGACATCGTCATTATGGCAGAAACGCTGCAGGACCTACAACAGATGCTGAATGACCTAGCTGACTCCTCTGTACGCATCGGAATATGGATGAACTTGATAAAACCAAGTCATATTCAATGAACATGTACTACCGGAACCGACAGCGGTGCACGGCGTCGTTCTCGAAGTTGTTCAAAAATATGTGTACCTCGGGCAGTCATTGCAGTTAGGTAGAAACAACTTCGAGGACGAGGTGAACAGGAGAATTCGGTTGGGTTGGGTAGCGTCTGGGAAGTTACGTCAAGTTTTCTCATCGTCGATCCCACAATGCCTTTGTCCACGTTTCGGGTCCGTATGTCATGACGGGTAGGACGCACTGATTGAAGACTTTAGTCTTAAGGCATTGTGGGATCGACGATGAGAAAACTTGACGTAACTTCCCAGACGCTACCCAACCCAACCGAATTCTCCTGTTCACCTCGTCCTCGAAGTTGTTTCTACCTAACTGCAATGACTGCCCGAGGTACACATATTTTTGAACAACTTCGAGAACGACGCCGTGCACCGCTGTCGGTTCCGGTAGTACATGTTCATTGAATATGACTTGGTTTTATCAAGTTCATCCATATTCCGATGCGTACAGAGGAGTCAGCTAGGTCATTCAGCATCTGTTGTAGGTCCTGCAGCGTTTCTGCCATAATGACTATGTCATCTGTAAATCGTAAGTGAGAGATGTATTCACCATTGATGTTGATGCCCCGCCCCTTCCAGTGCAGCATCTTGAACATATCCTCCATTGCATTTGTAGAAAGTTTCGGGGAAATAACGTCCCCTTGCCTCACTCCTCGATGCAATGGTATAGATTTTGTTTGCTGATTCTGTACTTGGACGGACATGGTTGCGGCTTCGTAGAGACATCTCATCACTTGGATATATCGCCAATCTACTTGGCATCGCTGCAGGGACTCCAGATCGGACCTGATTTTAATCGAGCCAAAGGCCTTCTCATAGTCCACGAATACTAGACACAGGGGCTGATTGTATAATCAGCCCCTGTGTCTAGCATTCGTGGGTCTTTTGTATAGTCTGCCGCACTGTGTGGATGTGGTCTACGGTGCCATATCCGCTTCGAAATCCAGCCTGTTCCGTTGGTTGGAATTCGTCAAGTCTTCGTGCAAGACGGTTCGTGACGACTCTTGAGAACAGCTTATAGACGTGGCTTAGAAGGGAAATAGGTCGGTAGTTCTTTAGCCGGGTCTTATCTCCCTGTTTGAAAGACAAGACGACTACTTCTACTCCACGCCTCCGGAGTTCTCCCTTCGAACAGGACAGCATTAAAGAGCTTTTGGAGCTCCCTAAGTACGGGTTTACCTCCAGCCTTTAGCAGCTCTGTTGGAACGCCATCCTCTCCAGGGGCTTTTCCATTTTTCAGCTGTTTAAGAGCCTGCACGATTTCGTCAATGTTGACTTCTGGCAGGTCTTCGGTGTAGTGGCGTGTTAGAGTGGCTCTAGGACCCTCATCTTCGGGATCAGGTCGAGATGCATGCGAAGCGTATAACCTGCCATAGAAGCCTTCCACTTCGGAGAGGACTGCCGGCTTCGAAGAAACGACTTCTCCACTTGCTGTGGTCAATTTCGTCAGGCGGCTTCTTCCAAGAGATTGTACGAACACTTTTGACCCCCGGTTCTGCTCGATCGCTCTTTTAACCAAGAGTGTTGGAGCGCTGAAGATCGTAATTGATTTTAGAGCGCGCTTTTCCGACGAAATGACGGGGGGATTTTAACGTCGTTTCTTCATTAGCCCTAAAGTCTTTTCCGAAAGCTTTGACTGTGTGTGTGTGTGTTTTTCGCGCGTATCTTGTATATATATATGTAATATTCTTTATTACCTGATATCTCACAATCCACTGAACGGATTTATACAATTATACGTCGTTAGATTCGTCTTGATCGCCCAAGTGATCATAGATATGTGACGTTTGAAAAAAACAAACATGGCGGCTGTGAGATGTCAAAATAAAGTGGTGTGAAAAAAAAAGTTGTTGCAGTATTCACTGCAATGCGGGTATCAAATTAAAGGGCTGATCTTAAGCATTTCAAAAAGGTATAACATGATTATGACTGTAATACTAAAAAGTTAGTTAGCAACCATTCTTTTTTCAATTTTCAATACTTGACAATAGCTAGTTAGTTGGAATTGTAGTTAGTTGGTACATCGGTTACATCCTATAACCACTAAAAAGTATTCATTAAAAAAATAAATTATAAAAATAAAAAACCCGCCTGCACAAAAAAAAATAGAAACAAGCTACATAATAATATAATTTCATGCAGTCGGAGGCACTTTAGGTACTAAGTTCATCGAGATTTATTAACGCCTCCGACTGTTTTTTTTGTGCAGGTGGTTTTTTTTTATATATATATTTATAACCTTAAAGCCAAATACGAAATTTCACCGAACTAGCTTCGTAGTTGACGTAGCGCCATACAAACTTGCAACCCTTACTTTACCCCCGTAAGCGTCGATTCTAAAAAGCCAAATACAATCACACTAATATTATAAAGTGAAAGTTTGTGAGTGTGTATGTTTGTTACTTCTTCACGTCTAAATGGCTGGAGCGATTTTAATAAAATTTGGTATGGAGTTAGCTTACACCCTGGATTAACACATAGGCTAATAAACCGCGGGTAACACCGCGGGGCACAGCTAGTATTTCTTAGATTTAACTTCTAAACTGTCGGAATTCCATACAAAACATCTTAGTGGCTCGCGACTTCACCCGTGTGTTTGATGAAGGGTGATTGACTACCCTCCTGAAGGCTTGATTTTCCAAAAATGCTGAAATACATGTTTCTTTATTTAAAACCAAAACGCCAAATACCAAATTTCCCAGATATAACTTTAAAACTGACGGACTTTGAACTTGCAACCTCTATTTTACCCTTCTTCTTTAGCGGATGCCTGCGTCATAATAACTAATCTCTATTTCATGGGGAAGCAACTTAATGTATTTGAATAAACAATATTATAGTCTGTACAAATGTATCAAGAGCAAGGAAGTTTAAGTTGCAAGACGAGCTTTAAGTTGCACCTCAGTAAAGTAGAGATTCTGCAGATATAACTTTGTTCTTCGGATAGGTCGATTTGTTTTTCTTGACTAGTGCGAAACTAGACTTATTAATAAACATAACTTCACTTTCTTAATAAATGTTGGTCAATTAAATACAAAGTTTTAAAAATGTTAGTGTGTTTTCACTAGCTAAATCTTCTCTACTTCTCAATCATAACTATCAAAAAACAATATGAAACAAAAAATAAAAAACAATATGCAAAGTAGGTATTTAAATCGCGTACGATTTTGTCTTGCCTCCCGGCCTCACATCGCACATTCGTTTATAATAGTTCGTTCAATTTCGGCTTCGGCCGTGTTTTTGGGCCAAAGCCGAAAGTTTCGCCAAAGGTGGTATTTTTGACCGAAGGCGGCCGAAGCCAAAGGTTCGGTTGGACACTATTATAATTTAATACAACTTTCGACAACTACATACTAATAATACGAAACGCTCAACAGACTGGTCAATAGTCTACGCAAGCCTGGGCGGCGTGGCGGCTCTGTGCGCACTGGGTGCGTGCTGCTTCGCGTGCGCGCGCGCCGTGCGCAGGGCGTGTGCGCCGCGCAAACCGCGCGCGCGCCCCAAGTACAGGCTGCTGCCGCTCGCTGAACATGAGGAGAAACCTTGTGAGTTACATTACATACTACAACTTGTATTGTATGTGTGTATTCACTTGCCGTTCATTTGATGATTTATCAATGATCACAAATTCTCCCATTACAGTCACGAGTAAAGACGTATCAGAAACAGAGACAGATTCAGACGTCTTATTCGAAACTAAAAGCAAGACAACATCGTTCGGGACGCGAGCGATGAACGGCGAAGCGTCTCAGGGCAACGGATGGAAGAAGAACGGACATTACAAGAGTTCACGTAAAGTGAAGACGTAGCTCATTGCAATGCGGCTCAGCTGCTTACGAATACAGTCGGCTCTCGGTAAATATAATTTCATTAGTTAGTAGGTATGTGACATCCTGAAAGCGTGTCTGTAACTTTGATGTTAAGATAAATATTCCTATTTAATTTAAACTAAAACATTCTAATTATAAAATCATCGAGATGATTACTACCCTCTATTCCATGTCTCCCTACCGATATATCCCCATTGGTTTTATTATAACATTAATTTATCCCTACCGGTAGGGATTACTGGAAATTTTATGTCTAAGAAAAAATCGGTTGTCTGTAAAGTCGGTTTACTGACGATAGTTGAACGTGACAACGTCATAAGAAAATACTGATGGAATGGTTTCCTGCCGAACGCGGAGGCCGATTGTGCCTCTTTGTCGCTCGTTCCGCGCTCTCGCTTGCACTTAAATGGAACGCCTCAGAGCGAGGTAACGCCTCATGAGTCATGTTTTTTCGTGCGTTCAGCCGGCTCCTTCGAATTATAAGACGTTGTCACGTCAGAAAGTACCATTGTTAAATATTTTTGGCAGTTTTTAATTAATTACCAACAAAACTTAATATTAGACAAAGTAAAACATAAAATTCGTTTTCCTACTAGTGGGGATATAATATATCAGTAGGAAAACATGTAATAGAGGATTACTACTGGGTATAGAGAAGACACCGCGAAATAATTTCTTCGGCCAAAAAAATGCGCCGGTTGTAAATAACGTATTTAGTCTGTGCCTTGTACAAAACGCATAAGCGCCTCGATATTCATGGCGCTTTGGACCTTTTGGCCGCGAGAAAATTATCCCTTTATTTGTTTAGACGACATATTTTTCTTTAACCTTTAATTTATGAAAATATGATTTTTGTTAAAGATAGCTTCTCTAGTACGTTAGTACATCTTATCTCGATAGGTAATATAAAGATAGGTATCAGATCTTTTATTGTTAAAATAGTTCAATGGAATCATTATTTCTCTTTAAAGTGTACACAACTTACAATTTCCAAATTGTTAGTAATCTAGGTACCTACATTTTAGTATAAAATGTATTCGGTGATGAGCGTTATTGCGTATGTATATTTGAGCCCAAATATGATACAATACATGATTTTTAAAGACTCATTGCCATTTATTAAAAAGTGTACAAATAATTTACTCGTAGACAACGAACTTAAAATTGTGCCTATGGTCTTAATGCCGACTAATTTTAAGTTTGTTGTCGTATAAACTAGTAAAAAAGCTAGAACAAAATATAATCGACGTGTAGAATAAACATAAGTAATTGAGTCAATGGTCGTCTTAAAATGTAAGTATAAAAATATCATAGTAGAAAAATATTTTATAGCTAAAGTTATCTTACTGTAAAAGATTTAAAAAAAATATACCCCGCTATTATTAACATTGCTAATACTTGCAAATGGAAAGTAGACAAAAGAAGTAACATCACTATGGAAAAATATCCGTCGAAATCACAAAGTTATTGGATAGAGTAGGCCAGAAACTGAAATGACTGCGTGGTAGTGGAAATGCCTTACGAATAGAAAGAGATAGAGAAAACCACAGTACCGCATAAAAAATATAACAGGAATCAAACAATCTGTCAATCAAAACAAGCTATTAAATGCATTGTTGCTGCGCTTATTGCGCATGCGTAAGTAAAAAGAAATAAATAAGGTACTGCGGATCTATTTCTCTTTCTAGTCAAGAGACAACTAGCTGGCTCTCTCTCTCTCCTACTCTATGGTTGAAATGTCTTAAATAAAGGTGGCGCTGCCGTAGCGTAAAAATCTCCAATCAGACACATCAATCCATCTACAACTCATTCATTCACCTTTTGTCTACGCTAGCGCCACGTTGAAAGGATCTACAGCTTACAACTGGACACAATAATTAGTCTCCCATATAATATATTACTCTATCTTGCATTTCACCAATACCAATCAAATTCTTCCTAATTTAACAAATAGATTAATCCAGAAAATAGATTCTTCTCATATATTTTCATTTTAATTTATTTTAGTTTCATATTATGTAGATATACATAAAAGCTTACTTACACTGAGACGATTCCCTCGAAGGCATTTAATTGCTACCATTGTCTTACTAGTCATGGAAAGCAAGGACAGCATGATTCACTTTGCTATGTATGTATGCGATTTGTGTAAGTAAGCCTTGATAAATTATGGCTATGAATATACTGTATACTTAGTAGTATGTAGAATCTAGATTAGAAATAGGTTTTTTACTTATTAAACTTTATATTGTAGGTTTACTATATATGTTGTTGGAAAACAGACCATAAAGACCATCCAAAAATTACGTCACACGTTAAAAGGGGAGTCTTATGATTCCCTCCCTACAAAAGAGGAGTTTACAATACTTCTGTCTTCCTCTCTCTTTTATTCCGAGCAAAATTTTAAAAGTATTACATACTAACTTCATCAATACAACCGGGATTGATTATCTTCGTAGTGCTTTTTACCCGACTGTAAGGAAGGGTTATGGTTTTCGCGCGTATCTTGTACTAGTTGTTCCGCGCAACTTCGTCTGCGTATTTTTTTCCCGTTTTTGCAACATTTCTCATTGCTGCTCCGTTCCTATTGGTCGTAGCGTGATATTATATAACCTATAGCCTTCTTCGATAAATGGCCTATCCAACATTGAAATAATTTTTCAATTCGGATCAGTAGTGCCTGAGATGACCTGAACTCTTCAGCTTTATAATATTAGTATAGATGTATGTATGTAATATTCTTTATTACATCATATCTCACAATCCACTGAACGGATTTATACAATTAAGACGTCGTTAGATTCGTCTTGTTCGCCCAAGTGTTCTCAATATGTGACGTTTGAAAAAACCAAACATGGCGGCTGTGAGATGCCAAAATAAACATGTGTGAAAAAAAAGTTATTTTGAATACTGCAATTTGGGTATCAAATTAAAGGGCTCATCCTAAGCTTTCAAAAATGTATAACATGATTATTACTGTAATACTAAAAAAAAATAGTTAGCAACCATTCTTTTTTTCAATTTTCAATACTAGACAATAGCTGTGATAAAAGTTAGTTGTATTAAATAAAAAAATGTTGTTGTTTCCATCTTGTTTGTGCAGACGGGTTTTTTTATTTTTGTTTGTTATTTTTTATTTAACTTATTAATTTCTAAATTCAAAATTGTAAAATATGTGACATCACACTACTAGGGATAATGGTGGGCTTCAAAGATCATTGAAACCATGTGATGTATTTTTGGATGGCCTCTAATATGGGATTTGTCGTGACTGCTTAATCGGCACAGCACATGTCAAGCACAAAATGAAGTTCATCAATTGAAGTAGATAAACTCTTTCAATGCCTTAGGGACTAATTGCACTTGTCAGCATTCAATTAATTTATTAGTATGACCATTTCGCGGCATTCGTCAACCGTGGCGTCAACACAACGTGGACATACCACCTCATCTCAAAAATCCTGGGATTTTAAGATACATCTTCATCTAATGTTACCAATATATGATTAACAAACTCGTACCCTAAAAGTCTTCATACAGCAAGAGATTTTTAGCTATTCGTCTTTGTTATTGACAATTCAATAATTTAAAAATCCTGGGGCAAGTCCATGTTAACTTAGCATTTGAGTTCATTGATCCTAAATCATATCATTATTTATTACATACATGTGATGGTTATACAAATTTTTGAAAATTTATTTTTTTCAATTCGAACCAGTACTTCCTGAGATTATCGCGTTCAAACAAACAAACTCTTCAGCTTTATATTATTAGGTATAGATACATGGTTGATATTTAACAACTCAGCTGTACTGGTAGGTATATGATGCTGGTATCTAATAGTACTACCAATATTTAATTTATGTTAAAAAAACATAACCATGCTAAATTAAAGACTTGGAAGAAAATTGGTTGAATTTTTATTTTATTCGAATCATTGTTCGATTTTTATTCAGTTGTAATGAGAGTCTAGGTATATACCTATAGTATCTCGTTATCTATTCGAATTGTATGTATAATATAATATGTAATAAAATAAATAAATAAAACAACGCTGGCAAATGTAATAAGTCCCTCAATATATTTATTTTACATTATTAGTAAAGGAAGTGTCTAAATATTATTAGATAGTTTCTCCAATCCATTTTGTAAATTGAATAGTAGTAACGTACATATTATATAGAATGTATGTAAAAATATTATCTAGGATTAAGCATATCGAAATTTTATTTTTAGTATTTAAACTGCTATCAATCTCAAGAATTCCAGACTTATTTAATGTGTATTGAATTTATATAATAATTCGAAATAATTTATTTACATCAGATTTGAAATCTTTACAATTAATAATTTTAAATTTTTCATTTTTTGCGCTTTTGTTTATAATTTAATTATTATTTTAATATTGTTATAAAATACATATATTATAATTATAGTGATTATGCTAAAAAACGTTATAAAAGAGACCACTTTTAGTTAATTAATCATAATTAATTGAATAATCTAGTCGTGATAAGTGATAAATATTATAAAATGTCTATTGCGTATTGTGTATGTATAATATATTTTTACTGTGATTTTGATGAGTATTTTATAATTTGAGTGTACTTACTTAAGTTGTACGTAAATAAAGTTGCATTTATGCTTTAAACATGTTTCTTGTATTATTGTCGTCGCAAAGAGCAAGAGCCCTCGACACCCAGACCAAACTTATTTTTTATAAAAGCTAGACTATTCTCTTATCATCTTTTGATGTTACATCTATGTTTGTTAGAGAGATTTGTTCGTTATGATTTACCCTTTCGATCGGTATCATAAAGAACATAAGGGTTATGTTCTACATTTGGCGGGAGCAACCACCGCAGTGAGACGTGTTGTGCTAGAGATAGCCCCTGGGTGTAATTCATATACGCACGCACATTTGTGATATCCATGTACTCGAGTCGCCGGGTATACCTTTTGACAGTTGAGTACACGCTATAATATCCCCCGCGACACGTAGGCAGCTTAAATAACGGGAAATGGCATGAGAGTTATTAAGGGTAAATTAAGTAAAACTTTTCAGGTAAAAACAATTTATTTAATATAAAATTTATTGCATACTTATAGGTAGTGATCGATGGATATAATCATTCATACACAGATTTGAACACTTCATTGACGCGTTTAGGCAATAATAGGCACTCCACCGCACAATAGGCACCGACAAACAAACTACTCATTACGTAAGATAGGGCAAAAACACAATCGCCGCTCAATTATATACTAATTAATGTTCATTTCTCATCGTTTTTTTACTTAACTGCATTGTGTGTGTCTCTAAACATAAACATTGACATATATGCAGATGTCTTGATCGTTGTTTTATTCGATAACCCCCTTATTCATATTTTTTAGCAACAGCATTTTAACTAGTGAACGTTGTCATTTTCTATCATATTTTGAAAATGGAATGAAAAACAAAGACAAAACATCTGCCAGTCAAAATGCTGTTGGGGGTTAAAAAAAACAATAAGTATTAAAAAAAAAGCTCTTTCATTTTTGTGACCAAATGCTTATTAGCTTTACTCAGAACGCCTTACAATAAAAGAGTGACAAAATTGCCGGAAAACGGCCCTCTGCTGCACAAAATACATAGATATAAGACAGCGGCTCACAAGGCAACAAAAAGCCCACGCACACAGACGATCTCAAAGTGCCCATTCTCGGTTGGCATTCGACCGAGATCTCTGATCGTACGCATCTATGTATGTGTGTGTGTACTTGTTTTCGCTCATAGCAACCTATGAGCAAAGCCGGCTTTCTGTATCTGTATTTTGTGGTAAGGCTTGTAATTTCTCGGTCTACTGAACGACAGGCAGAAATGGAGGAGGTACAAGAAACTTGAATTGAATGATATATTTTGAAATTTAAATTTGATGCTACAGTGACAAAGACTAGTTTACACATGGCCCAATACAACAGACAATTTGAATTTCGATCAACAATAACAATCGTCATTTTATTTACTACTCTCTCTTGGTTACCAATCTATGTTTAGTGTCAATGGAATATATTCGTACAGGCGTCTCGTTATATGAATATTTTTTATGAAATATGACGCCTACATTAATAAAGTTAATGTACCTAATCTATCACTAGCGGAAGCTAAAAGAGAGCTAATAATCTCTAAACAAAGTTTCCATCAAAATAATGCTTAATGAGTTATTTACGAATCATAATTCGCCATACAGTATATAAATAAATAAATTTTAATATACACAGATCCGTAAAACTGCCTTCTAACACGCTTTCGTATTATATATTTTTCATCACATGTAACATAATGTATTAATAACAGAAATAAAATAAAGTCAAAAAAATCATGGAATGTACTATTTTAAGAATGATGACTACAAATCTTTGGATTTTTCACTTAAAAGTAATATAAATATTTTATCTATATTAAGATAAAAAACAGAATAATTTAAAGGAATGACTTAATAAGCATTAAAATGATTTTCATAATAAAAGTTTTAAATCATTAAATGGTGTACAATTTAAATTATTTAAGTACCTTCTTAATTAGGTACACACATCAGACTTCAAGCTTACAAGAATTCTTATATAATGAAGCAATATTTACTAATTTGTAGCATATTTCAGAAGTTATAAATATAGCTATACAGGTATGTCACTGATCAAAGTTAGATCAGCAATATTACCGTTTTTTTTCTATCTGAAGTAAAATACATTATTCTAGTTGATAATGTTACTAAAGTTATAAAACACCAGATATGCTACTTTAATAACTATAATGTTATTGCTGAATCCAATCACAACCAACATCCTATAGATATCAGCTATCAATATGTATTGTGTGTAGGTAATTACATTATTTATCAAGAACAGGCATAAGCTGGGACTACATTACACACACAAACCTGAGCCACATTTTATTTATCCATATATCTGCTAACTTGTACCCTTCTACTAAACTACGCAAGGGATTTCAACATCGTTTTTACTATCAATTGGATTTGTACGAAAGAATATGTTTGAAATCTAGTATGGAAAAAAAAAACATGGGATTATGATCATATTATATGGTCTCTTTTCACGACTAGACAACCAGGCAAGCAGCTACTATTTAATAATGAACACAGATTCATCACAACAAAATGGCATCTACATTTTAAAACAGTGGTAATTATACTAAAATTATATTTATAAATTTAGCTACATAAAGTAAAATCAATTTTCATGTTCATTTGCATGTAATGTAGTTCTAGCTTTATACATAATAACTGAATATTAATTTTTGTACACAATGAAGGCCAGCATAATGACGAAGCATAATTATTTTAATTATATCAGTTTATAACACTGAGATAAAATTGAAGAATTATATTTAATTATATACTATTATAAACATCTGAAGTATACAATAATTCAATGATAGTACATTGTTTAGAGTATAATGGCCATCAGTAGTAATAATACTACATTAAATAATTTGTTATCTGGGGTTAATCATTATCACTGATCATTTTTACCAATTTAAGTAAAAGTTTAATACATATAGAATTTCTAGTGGGTATCTTAGACCTCTACTTTTACGAGTTTGTTATATACTAAGTAAACTTAGCCAGAATGATTAAATAGCTGCAATGATATCTTCTAAATCTATTCAGATAACTATAAGCCTATAACATACAACCTACCCTATAACCATTTTACTGTAATGAACAATTTAAACAATAAACCTCAACAGTAAGCAAGGTTACAACTAGACTCTTAACTAAGGTATCTATTTCCATTATTTGGCTTTTTTCTTGCCAGATCTGACAGTCTTCTCAACTTCAGCAGACCAAACTGATTTGTTAATTTTCTCGCCCACAGTATACGCAAAACATGCTAGACTGAGACAGAATACATAGAAAACAACTCTTACAGGCCAATTAAGAACATTCAGTATAGGGTATACCCAACTTCCGGTATTAAAGTATATAATATGTACCCAAACTAAATAACATAACATGAACAAAGTTAAAATAGAGTAACCAACTTTCCTAGGTGGATACATTCTGAAAGAAGTAAGGAGATCGATCAGAATGAACACAACTATATTGGTATGCATCACATGATTTAGCCATGTTGGAAAGTATGGATCTATGCTCCTCGGCAAGATTAATTCTCTATCAACAGCATAAATACCCCAGAATGTGACTCCAACAAAAATTGCCAGAGGAAAAGCTAGAGAACTGAATACAGTGTCTTTAACTTTTCTTATTAAAGGTTTGTAGGATGGTGATGGTTGATTTGTGCCAAACAGATCATTGAGCAGTGCCAGTGTGAAGTATGCTGTTTGTATCATCTGTAAAAGATATTATTGTGTAAATAATCTGGACTGTCAATAAGAAATCCCTGCATGTGATGCCATTTTTAACCCACAAATTGTAGCTTAGAATCTTTATTTTAAAATACAAACAAACAAAACATAGTTTGTTTTGTTTGTATTTTGTATAGACTACCATGACACGGATCATTTTACTAAGGCCTCAATTGTTTTAAGAAAATTAAACGATTGCGCCTTTCTCCACTGTGGTGGATGCTAAGCAATATAAAGAGGAAGTTTTAATTAAACTACGATAAAAAACTTACCGCGTCTAAATAAGTCAAATATTTAAATTTCCCTCCATACGGGGTCACAGAGGTTGAAGTGCTGGGTATATTGACATAGTTGTAGTCGTAATAACATCCATAAAAAAATTGGACTGCTCCAAAAAGATGAAACGCTATCCTTAACATTCTTGTAGTTTCTGTAAATGGAACAATGTCTCAACAATGCTTAGATTTAATTTATTGTATAGGTAACGTTGATTGATAAATTAATTCTGACTGGAAAGTAATCTTACAAACTGTAACAAAATTGCTAGAAGACTAATGCACACGAAGCAAGTTTGTATCACGGTCACCGTTCGATAAATGATTTAAACAAATATGGAGTTCACAATAGATATTAATGACTATTTGAATAAATACCTATTTATCGAGTTATCAATTTACTTCGGCCGCTTACTGAAAATAGCGACTGATTAATGAACAAAACCAAAGTGAATGTGAATTGAACTGAAGTCCACCAATCTGAATAGAAATTGACATTTATGACAAATAGTGTTGGTACCTATTTGTCAAAGAGCATGTAAAATTGTATTTGTTACTAAGGTAACGTTACTGATTAGTTTTGAACCGACGAATTATTTTAATCGTTAACTACATAAATTATTACATAATTTTAGTTAAATATTTTTTTTTTATGTGTATTTTATACCTGCCATCAGTCGCTTAAACTATATTGAGGTAAGTTGCAAGAGGTTGTGGAGGCAGAGCCACACTGCTCCATCTCCCCATATTAAAGTAGCACATCGGCTCTCTTGAGTCTTCTGATCGAATTTAGTTGCAAGAGTATACCTACTGATTAACGGGTTTGGGTGAATTATTAAGCGGTCCTTGTAGCGGGCTGAATATTGTTTTACTTTGTCCAAGATAGTTAAAATTTCCAGGTGGATCTCATGGATTTCTGAAACCAAATTGGTGGTCAGGTATTACATTGATAATATAGGCATGGAGATATATCTTGCGAGGATGATCCACACGGTTCATATTTGTGATATAGAGACACGCGTCGTCAACTTCCTTCTTGGTTTTAAGTGGGACATTAAGGTTGACGTTTGATTCCATGTAAGTAGGGTAATTTGTAAGGTGGTTCTCTATTTGTCCCTGGTATGTACCTATGTATGTTCGAGATTTTCTCGAAAGCTGGTGTTAATGATGTATTATTTTCAAAAAAAAATTTGACCAAAAGAGTTCTTAGAAACGTTAAAATATTTTGAAGGCCCTGTCGAATAATGTGCCACACGTAGATGGTTGCTGATTTTTTTTTCTGCTTCTGTTACAAGTATCGAGTGCACCACTGGAAATATTTATTTTTGTAATCGAACTAAGTAGCGGAGAATGACTCCACATACTCACTCCACTCCACATTTCATCCAAATACCTTGTGCAGATTTTGAGTAAACTGCCTGTGACATACGGACAAACATGAGGAAACTATAAGGGTTCCGTTAGGCTTCTGGCTAGAGAACCCTAAAAATGCAATGTGCGAAAAATGATCTATATAAAACTTGGTGCGACGGCTGTTCAGCCAATGGCATCCTTGCTTCGCTAGTCGCTCAGCATTGTGCCGCTAAATTCAAACGTAGTCTAGCCTAGTACCTATGTTGTGTATTTAAAACTAATTAGAATGTACTGTCATCATCAGCCTATCGCAGTCCACTGCTGGACATAGGTCTCTCCAATTGCACGCCACTTTGTTCTATCTTCGGCTTCTCGCATCCAGCTCCTGCCAGCCGTTTTGCGTATATCATCACTCCACCTGGCTTGAGGGCGTCCTACACTACGTTTGCCAAGCCGCGGTCTCCACTCAAGAACTCGTTTACCCCAACGGTTGTCGGTTCTTCGGCTAATATGGCCAGCCCACTGCCACTTCAACTTGCTAATCCGGTGGGCTATGTCGATAACTTTGGTTCTCTGCCGGATCACCTCATTTCTGATTTTGTCCCTAAGAGAAACTCCGAGCATAGCCCGTTCCATAGCCCGCTGAGCGACTTTGAACTTGTGGACCAGCCGTACCGTCAGTGTCCACGTTTCGGCTCCGTATGTCATGACGGGTAGGACGCACTGATTAAAGACTTTAGTCTTTAGACATTGTGGGATCGACGATGAGAAGACTTGACGTAGCTTACCAAACGCTGCCCAACCCAACCGAATTCTCCTGTTCACCTCGTCCTGGAAGTTGTTTCTACCTAACTGCAATGACTGCCCGAGGTACACATATTTTTGAACAACTTCTAGAACGGCGCCGTGCACCGCTGTCGGTTCCGGTAGTACATGTTTATTGAACATGACCTTGGTTTTATCCAAGTTCATCCGTAGGCCGATGCGTACAGAGGAGTCAGCTAGGTCATTCAGCATCCGTTGCAGGTCCTGCAGCGTTTCCGCCATGATGACAATGTCATCTGCAAATCGCAAGTGAGAAATGTATTCACCATTGACGTTGATGCCCCGCCCTTTCCAGTGCTGCGTCTTGAACATATCCTCCATTGCATTTGTGAACAGTTTCGGGGAAATAACGTCCCCTTGCCTCACTCCTCAATGCACTGGTATAGGTTTTGTTTGCTGATTCTGTACTTGGACGGACATGGTGGCGGCTTCGTAGAGACATCTCATCACTTGGATATATCGCCAATCTACTTGGCATCGCTGCAGAGACTCCAGAACGGACCAGACTTCAATCGAGTCAAAGGCCTTCTCATAGTCCACGAATGCTAGATACAGGGGCTGATAATACTCCTGGGTCTTTTGTATAATCTGCCGCACTGTGTGGATGTGGTCTATGGTGCCATATCCGCTCCGAAATCCAGCCTGTTTCGGTGGTTGGAATTCGTCAAGTCTTCGCGCAAGGCGGTTCGTGATGACTCTTGAAAACAGCTTATAGACGTGGCTTAGAAGAGAAATAGGTCGGTAGTTCTTCAGCCGGGTCTTATCTCCTTTTTTGAAGAACAAGACGACTACACTTCTACTCCACGCCTCCGGAGTTCTCCCTTCAAACAGGACAGCATTACAAAGCTTTTGGAGCTCCCTCAGTACGGGTTTATCTCCAGCTTTTAACAGCTCTGTTGTAACGCCATCCTCTCCAGGGGCTTTTCCATTTTTCGGCTGTTTAAGAGCCAGCACGATTTCGTCAATGTTGACTTCTGGCAGGTCTTCGGTGTAGTGGCGTGTTAGAGTGGCTCTAGGACCCTCATCTTCAGGATCAGGCCGAGATGCATGCGAAGCGTATAACCGGCCATAGAAGCCTTCCACTTCGGAGAGGACTGCCGGCTTCGAAGAAACGACTTCTCCACTTGCTGTAGTCAACTTCGTCAGGTGGCTTCTTCCAAGAGATTGTACGAACACTTTTGACCCCCGGTTCTGCTCGATCGCTCTTTTAATCAAAAGAGTGTTGGAGCTCCGAAGGTCGTGTCGTATAAGCTTGTTGATCTCTTGGTTTAGAGCGCGCTTTTCCGACGAAGTGACGGGTAGGTTTTCACGTCGTTCCTTCATTAGCCCTAAAGTCTTTTCCGAAAGCTTTGACTTCTTGCCCTTATGCTGCATTTCACAAAATCTCGTACCTTCTTCCCTGAGTATCCGAACCACATTTACGAACTTCTGGTTTACGTCTGTTGTGGTTTCCATGGCAGCTAATCGGTTATCCAGGTTTGACTGGAACGCTTCGGATCCTATCATGGTTTGGAGCAAAGTAGGTCGAAGCCAGGACCTCATCAGACGGGCACGTTCCGCCTTGAAGTCGATATTCAGAGAGCCTCGGACAAGTCGGTGATTACTACCGGTATTAAACCTGTTGATCACGGTGACGTCTCTGAATATATGCTTTTTGTCCGTCATGATGAAGTCGATCTCGTTTTTCGTCATAGTGTCGGGGCTTTGCCACGTCCACTTCCTTTGGGGCCGTTTCTTGAAAAAGGAGTTCATCAAGAAGAGCCCCTCCCGTTCGAGGAAGTTGACTAGCATTTGCCCCCTATGATTTCTGCTTCCAAATCCATGGGATCCTACTACCAATTCGCTGCAATTTTGTACTCCCACTTTAGCGTTGAAGTCCCCCATAACAACGTTGTAGTGGGTCTTAGTGGTGGAGTGGAGGGCCCTCGATATGTCATCGAACATATCCTCCACTTCGTCGTCTGGATGTGCCGAGGTCGGTGCGTACACTTGCACTACCTTGAGGCTATACCTCTCGGTGAGCTTGATAATGAGGTACGCTACCCTGTTCGACACGCTAGACATTTCGACAACGTTGTCAGAAAGGGACTTATTTACCAGAAACCCAACACCACCTTGGGATTTTTGGTCTCCCTCGCGGAAGTACATAAGGTGGCCTGACTCGAGGGTTATGGTGTCCTCTCCCTCTCTTCGGACTTCACTTAACCCGAGGATATGCCACATAATCTTCCCAAGTTCCACCTCAAGTTGTGCCAGATGCGAGTCTAGCCGTAGCGTGCGTCCGTTATACGTCGCCAGGGTCAGTCGGTTGTGGTGGCCTTCCGTAGCCCGGAGATTCTTAGCACCCCCCGCAACGCCGTTACTGTGGACGCCACCATGTCCAGGAATAGCGTGACTGCCGGGAACTGGGGGCCGTGGCCTTAGTGCTTTGTGCATTTGGGGTAATGCCCATAATCGCCACGCTGGGGCAGGCGGGTTGGCGATCGCAGGGCGTAGCTCTCGCATCAGTGACGCTGCTGCCCGTGACTGACCTATTACTTTAGCTACGCCTTAAATTGGGATGGTTATACCGCCACCAGCCGGTCGCCAGAGCCTCGTTCGTTGTACAGCAGGATGTACCGCGTGCAGGTGAGGTTGGCTTGGAGCGAAATATGGTGATGCGCCCCCTTACACCCCTGCGCCCCCTTACACCCCTGCGCCCCCTTACACCCCGAAAGAAAGAATGTACTGTGTTTGTATGTAATGTAATAAGTAAGTATGTAGATTTCTTTACGCAAAACGGCTGGCAGGAGCTGGATGCGAGAAACCGAAGATAGAACAAAGTGGCGTGCAATTGGAGAGGCCTATGTCCAGCAGTGGACTGCGATAGGCTGATGATGATGATGATGATGATGTAGATTTCTCGACTTTAAACAATATTATGTCTTAGGTGTCATAATCCAACACCCTGGGGTGGGCACCTGACCATTCTGGGGTGGGCACGGGTTTTGGTAAAAAAATCGCATTTACGTGGTGCAAATTTCAATGTCAAAACCGAATTTCGGCTTTTACACAGACCAGGGGTTAATTTTCTTTTCACAAATGTGCCCTTTTCGTCGAATTTGCTCTTTTAAACGCCGCATAATCCGCCTTTGATCGATTTTGGTGTGATTTTTTCGGTTTCGGTTCAGTTGGAAGGCGCCACTGTGAAGTTTTTTGGCTAGTTGGTGTGTCAAACTCGCAAACCCATGTCTCGTCACCAGTAACAGTGCGTTTCAAGAATGTTGGGTCGGAATTGACTCGTTCTAACTTGTCCTTAGCGACAAAATACAGGTCTTTTGGGAACATGTTTCATAACCAATTTATTATTTAAAATGATATGGATCGACTCGTGAGACACAGAAAGTTCAGCAGCTATCTCTTTCAAGCTTGAATGAGGATTCAAGCTTGAGAGAGACTAAGTTCAGTCACTATTTCTTTCACTTTTGCGATGTTGTTAACACGTTGACTGGTGAAAACACACACGGTTGTGTTTTTACGTGCGCAACGCGCATGCTATGTGAAGCATGCGCCAACACGCACCTAGTGTGTTTTTCTTGGCGCTACACGAAGGCAGGCAAACCCAACGTGTGTGTTTTTTTATTCCAACGCCGTGCGGACTTTATGCAAGCCGTGTGGTTTAGTTTTTGAACGAAGTACCTAACTCAACTAAGTCAAAACAATAAAAAATAGAGTGACTAATGTAGTTATTTAATCATTCTAACACGCAAGGTACGTGGGCTCGCACAGACGTCGCGCCTGAATCACACACCCTCTACAGTACGATCAACGTAACTTGACCGGATTGAAGTTAGGTTTTTATCACTTTCGCGCATGTCATAGAGATGCGACCCTAAAATTACTTAAAAACGATTAATTAAGTTTAATCGATTAAAAATACTAACAACATTTTAATTCAACAATATATAAACACTATTTAAATGAGTTTGTTAGATATGGGGCTATATGGCTATGTAAATAGCCATATATATTCCCTACAAGCTTCTAACAAGTTCATAAAAGTTTAAATTTAGAACAGTTTAAGTAAATACTAAAGAATCTTTGAAAAACAATTTCTTTACGAAAATAATCACAAAAAAACATGAGTTAGTAATACTAATTATGACAATGTAATGCGTAGTCGTATCTCTAATTCTCTTGGTTTAGTTACCGCCCCCGCCCCCCGCTTCCGGTCACCATTTACTTCCAAAAAATGTATCTGCGCAACCACTTGTCACCTACTTCAGTCTGGCCTAGTTACGTTGATCCAACTGTACAGTACGATCAACGTATCTTGACCGGATTGAAGTTAGGTTTTTATCACTTTCGCGCATGTCATAGAGATGCGACCCTAAAATTACTTACGAAAACGACTAAATATGTTTAATCGATTAAAAATACTAACAACATTTTTATTCAATAATATAAAAACACTATTTAAATCAGTTCATAAAAGTTTAAATTTAGAACAGTTACAGCAAATACTAAAGAATCTTTGAAAAACAATTTCTTTACAAAAATAATCACAAAAAAACATGAGTTAGTAATACTAATTATGACAATGTAATGCGTAATTGCATCTGTGCAATTGCAATTCTCTTGGTTTAGTTTCCGTCCCCGCCCCCCGCTTCCTGTCACCATTTACTTCCAAAAAATGCATCTGCGCAACCACTTGTCGCCTACTTCAGTCCGGCCTAGTTACGTTGATCGTACTGTACGTGTTTTTTCGCAATCGCGTTACATTACTCTACGAGTGCGCAAAACACGCGCGGCGTGTTTGCGGTCAGCACTGGAGTATTATCTCATAAGGCAGCAGTTGATGTGTGTATTATATAAAAAATACAAATGTTTAATTTGTATTTTTTTATATAAAAAACATTAAGCACTTGCCATCTTTTTTCTTCACCACCCAAAGGTTGACTGGTAGAGAATGCCTTTGGCATTAGGTAAGTGTGCCTTTTGCAATGTTATTGTAGGAAGCTTTAAATAAAAAAAAAAAAAAAAAAATCTTCGGGACCTGGACTGCGCCATAACGTCATAAAATTATTATATATCTATACTAATATTATAAAGCGGAAGAGTTTGTTTGTTTGTTTAAACGCGCTAATCTCAGGATCTACTAGTCCGATTTGAAAAAATCTTTTTTTGTTAGATAGCCCATTTATCGAGGAAGGCTATAGGCTATACAACATCGCGCTATGACTAATAGGAGCGGAGAAGCGACGAGAAATGTTTCAAAAACGGGAAAAAATTACGCATACGAAGTTGCGCGGGACAGCTAGTTTATTATATAAATTGACCACTTCTCTTTTTCTCTTTCACGATTTGCAGTCAATATTCACTTTTTAATTGAAAGGGATTGTGGTCCAGGTCTATACGTCAATGGGTTATCACAAGAGTGAGGGCTAAAAAGATTAAAAAAATAGCCATGAACACTTTTCGTTAGGCAAGCTATTAAAGGCGTGAAATTTGTCCCATTAAAGTTATCAGATGGGTGAAAGTCGATGTTCCACGTCTCTTAGGCCATAATGTGAATGTTGGTAATTTAAGAAGGTAGGTACATAATATGATTTAATTAAATAAAACACAATAGGTATGTAAGTATAGTGACTCAGATATCTATATTTGTCAGTAAATAATTCTAATGTAGAATTTAACATGATTTAGTTTAAAAACTACAACATTTTCACAATTTCATTAAATTAGTTTTAAATAGGTGGAAGTTTAGCGTGGTCTTCAGTTGTGCAAGTGAAGGCCTTCGGGTAGGGGCGCGCGTAGCGTGGCACCGGTGGGGGTATCTCTGGCAGCGCCCCGCGCACTAATTTACGGAGAGCAGCATTCCGACGCCTAAGTTGGGCAACTTCTTCGTGTACTATCTCACGCTCTGTCAAGTTATTTAATTAATTAAAATACAGCCTGACCAGAAAAATAATAAACCTGGTTTTCAGGTTTTGAGTTATAAACATTTGGAATTTTACTTGCAACACTTGTAGTTAAACACTTTAGCCTAACTATACTATTTATAATGGGGCTTCTAAACGGGCCATTTTTTGCGGCAATTTGTGGCGGCACTATTGGCAACTAATTGCTCGGCCAAGTATGACGCAGGATCCAGTCTCCACAACCCAATAAAATAGAGGGCGACTGAAACAACAACAAAATTGGCCGGGCAAGATTGCGGCAAATAGATCGCTCAGCGATCGTCCGGCAAGCATCAAATCAAAATTATAAATCAATATCTATAGGTGGAAACTTTAAGAGGCTTATGTTGTAAATATTGTAATTTCGCCTAACAGTAAACGTACAAGCTGTTTGTTTCCCAACATATAAATAAATAAATATTGGAGAGTACTGCCATGTTGCCGGCCACAGCATTGCCGCCACAAATTGCCGTAAAAAATGGCCCGTTTAGACGGCCCATGAAGATAGAGCAGGTAAAGACAACCAATTGCGATTGTCTCTCTCTTTCTATTCGTAAAATATTTCCACAATATACACGCAGTCAACGACCATACATGGTCGTAGCACGCAGTGATACGTTCCCCCTTATTCTATGGCACATGTTTCGATGTTACAGTTGCCAGTTAAAGAAATTAGCTTCATTAATTTCCGCAACATGGTGAAGTTAAACACTTTTCTGGTCGGGCTATACCTATATTTTTAAGCAATTGATACATTTTCGAACAATAATGTAGTTAAGTAGGTTCCTTCATATAAAAAAAAAGATACTTTGTGTAATAGACAGAGCAGGACAGGCAGGAGACAAGCCCCGTGTCGTGGAGGACTTTACCAACATAGCTAGGTAACTACTCCAAACAAATGTTCAAAGTTTTTGTTGTGTGGGAATCACACCCACGATATCTGTCAGCGTCAGAATGGCTGGTCGCCTATGGCAAGTGGCTCCAATAGTATATTCAAGAATTGTTACCCAATTGCTTAATTTCTCCAATAATTGCTACATGATATTTTCAGAGAAATTTAAGTAATTTTTGACCAGCCAGCTTCCGTGTTCAACATGAAGGATGCCAAAGGCGATTGTTCAAGTGACTATGGAATTTAGTATCGCTACAAATTTTGTTGTGCCAAGATGAAAACTACTGATTTATGTAGACATTAATATATACTTTCAGAAAAACCAACAATGATTTACCTAATTTGCCGGGTTTAATTGATATGGGTGGATGAACTTCGAAAATCGAAATATTTATATACATTTTTTTTTTTTTAAATAGGACTTAACTATGATATTGCGTATTAATTATGTATTACACATGATGTGTAACACTAGTTTATGGCTATGAATTCGGCTTTGCAGTGATATTTAATCCGAATCTCTATCTCACAAACACTTCACAATTGTCAAAATATTGGTACGAGTCTCTATCTCAAACTCACGTAATGTAACCACAATATCATACACAACACGAGAAATAACAAAAGCTATTTGTTATTAATACTTTAAACTGTTTTCATAATGGACCGGCGCCAAACAAGCTTTATACACAGATAAACAAGACATGACATTACATTTCAGTGTTGCCATAACTTTTGTCATATCCTATACAAATCGATTTTTTTTATTAAACTTCATTACTATGTTCTTAAAAAGTTATCAAAGAATATGCTTATTAAAAAGTATAGTGTATTTAGATTATCGTTCTTTACATTCAAACGGTGCAACAATTAATAGAGTATTTATATTAATTATTTAATAAAAATCGATAAAAACCATAATCGATATTACGATTTTATTTTTGTAATAGTGTTACCACCGTTAAAAATAACTTCATACGAAAAAAAGGAAATAAATAAACTGAAAGACTAATATTTGCATCTCAATATTCCGGCAAATGTGAGACTCCATATCATTATATAATAACGTTATATTTAGAAACAAGAATTATACATTTAATAAACTTGTGGCACAACGTAAATACTAGCGATACTGCTGGTGGGCATACCCCTTTCTAAAAGTTTGTTGTATCAATAACTGCTTACTAATTGCTACTTTCACGAATTAAAGTTTGAGTTTCGTACATACGATATGTAATAATTTTGTAAGGCAATAGATGGTTTTGCTACAGCGTGCTATTCAAACCTTGCAGGCGTTACTATTTTACTACATTTATTAATAGATATATTTTTTTTCACCTATTGTTTATCAATTCCATTCTGACCAGCCATTCTGACGCTGACCGATATCTTGCGCTATATCAAAACGAAAATACATACCGAAGAACTTAAGTTGTAGATAAAAAGTACTGAGAGTTGATAATAATTTCACCTTGTAATATACTCAGATAGTCATGAAGTCCAAACAGCACTCCATCCCAAAATTTGTCTTTATCTGGTGGAAACACGTTTTTCCACTGTGCCCAGTATTGTTCTATTTCCTCCGTTGTTAGTCTACGCGACGGGGTATCGAAACTTGGAGGTTTTAAGCTGTCTCTGAAATAAATAATCTCGTTGTTAAGGAATCTGTTCGTTTTCTAAATCTTGAAAATAATTTAGTATTGTAATTAAGTTTCTAGTATTTGACTGGTTAGTTAGTTACGCTACTTAGTCCAACATGGGTGGGAACCTAGGCCCGTGGCTAGACTCAAATTAGGACACTACTAATTTAATCTTGAGCATTACACCTACAATGCTCTCCTCCTAGCTACGTCCGTGGGATTCCAAAATCAAAACTTTATCTCCAGTACGGCAGCACCTAACTGTATTAGCGTATTAATAAAAAGTACAAAATACTAACAATATATCATTGAGTTTCTTTTTCTCGGGTGGCACAAACACTGCTACAAAGTCGCTCAAAGCTGTCAATACCTGCATTGGCTCGATTTCCAAAACGTGTCCCACTGTAAAAAAAGAACAATGCTTAAAAGCTATACTTCTTTAGTACAAGTACAGGGTTCCCATATAAAAATAAGTTTAAAGCGGTTTTCACGAAGAAATAGTATGTGATAGAAACAATATAGACAATGGACAGAGCGTTCATGAAACAATATAGACAATGGCACATGTCCAGGGATGAAGTAAAACAGGTTGCAAAGTGTGAAAGGGACAAAACAATCGTGTCATCGTGTGATTATCGTGAGTGTGAGTGTCTCGTAGAGAGTGGTTTTGGCAGTTGAGTGGTGGTGGCAATTTTCTGAGGCCATTGCTTAGTCAATTCTCTATGTCTATGTTAGTAGGTAGGTACTGAAACAAAACCTTACTAAAACTTGAATGGTATTGAAACTATAAATACTGACGTGCACAAACATATGGGCTGCTCGGCTTCATTATGGTAGTAACGACTGGTTTAGCGGAGACCGTGACACCTCGTGCGCCTGGTCTTCTCCCGACCAAAGAACCCGCGTCCGGCGTGCCCGCAGTCACCAAAACATTTGACGCTGAAAATAGTTAAGTTAAAAGACGCGAGCAATTAAAATTAATATTAGAGATCCTAAGACAAAATCACGTTGCAAAGGGATAGTTAAGCTGTTTTTTAGACAATGCTAGCAACGCTAGGCTGCTCTTCTTCGTGGATGCACCGGTTTTAGCCTAGTTAAATCAATCTTTAGTCACTAGAAGCGATAAAATGTATTAGTTTTGATATATCTAAATAAATGTATAAAATACATCACTTGTTACTATTATAATGGCGAAGTTTTACTTAATTCCTTACCTAGGTACCTACATGTAGGGATATCAACATTGGTAGGTATAGCAGTAATGGCTGACACAATTGACAAAATCAAGCTTTCAACCTGATAAAAAATACCTAAAAAGTTACAGAAATCAAACTCACCCTGTGGGTCACCACATTTTTGAATAATTTCATCTGCTTCACTCATTAGCAGTTGGTCTGCCGGAGATAATTCATGGCTCCTGTTATGAATACAATGATTTATTACATAGGAGCGCTTAAAAACAAATATACTTGTACATGGGCGTACCCAGGGGACTTTAACTGCGGGACATATACTGGCCTGACCTTAACTGGGTAGGTATAAACTTTATCGACAACGTTTAGTAGCCCCCCCTCCCCTACTGGGCAGCTTTTTTAAAAACGCTGTAACTTTTGTAGGCAAGATGAAAAATAAAGAAAGTATCTGAACTTGAATCCGATGTGAACGGAGCGCGACGTGCTTGCCGAAATACTTCTTGCTTGCATGCTGGGACGACCACGTAACGATTGCCTACCTGCAGAAAATAAAATAAAAAACTTTAGATTGTGTCAAGGGACACCGGGATGGAAGTTCTTATTCTATTTTTATTTTTAATCTTCGCAACACCACACTGTTCAATGCGAAATAGAAAGACGAAACGAAAATAACTTACAAAAAGACGATTGTATACCGAAGGCTCGAACCCACAACTACACAATTGTCACCAATACTGTGTACCGAATTTATGCCTCTAGACCAAATAGACAATCGTTCATAAACTTACGCGCACGCCGCACGGCTTGTCTGTGTCAAAAATGTCGTTACAACTTTTCGTATTTTTTTTTTCCATCTAGCCCCCTTTCGCAACGCGCGATAAGGAACTTCGTTCCAATTAATATGTAAATCGTAATAAGTCAATCGAAGAAAATTGTGGACTTGAAATATGTGTTCAAGAAAACAACCTAAATGAAATATCTCGTCATTGCAATTTAAGAAACGAATCGAATTTGAGTTCCGCTACAATAAGATGAATTGGAAATATGGCAAGCATTCGGCATTGTCAGTTTCAAACAAAATTACTCTATTTAAAGGGGCGTCTAAACGGGCCATTTCTTACGGCAATTGGTGGCGGCACTATTGGCAACTAATTGCTCGGTCAATAATAAATGACAAATATGTCTACAATTGTATGGCGCATGATCCAGTCTCCTAAACGGGCTGCACAACCCGGCAACAATAAAATAGAGGGCGACTGAAACAACACCAAAATTGGCCGGGTAACATTACGGATAATAGATCGCTCAACGATCGTCCGGCAACCATCAAGTCAATATTGGAGAGTACTGCCATGTTGCCGGCCACAGCATTGCCGTAAAAAATGGCCCGTTTAGCGCCCCTTATACAAGTCTAAAAAGTAATATTGAAATAATGCAACGATTTCAAAACAAAGTACTTCGGGTTAGAAACTGCCAGACAGATTGCAGCACCGATTTTGATTTGATTTGACTTTTACGACATTCGTGAAGAAAAAAAAGGAATTTTGTGCAGAATAATCACAGTAACACACAAACCCTTGGTAGATTCTACCCCGATAGACACCACCTCTGGTGCAGATCCTTCGGATGGTGGTGCTGTCATTTCAGAAGCACCTTCCAGGCCAATGCAGATTGGACAAAACGAATAATTTAAAAATGTCTTTGCCAATAAATTTATATCCTCTTCAGCTTGAATTTCTAGTGCCTGCAGTGAAAAATAGTATATATATTTACAAAGAAAAACATTACTAGGCATAGGGGTACCAAAATATCATTAAAATGAGGAAATTATAATTTAGAGACGGTAACACAAGGTTAACGTAAGAATGTCCTAGACCTATTAGGACGAACAAATCTTGATAGTTGTATTTTTTTGGTACGTTTGAGAGTAAATGCACGAACCACTATATAATAATAGGTGTGCCTATAATATTTTAAGAGTTCCTTCATTTTTTCCAGGATTCCGTCATCAGTTCCTGATCTGATGACAATGGGACCAACTTGGAAATATACCCTACCAATCACAAAAAACATTTTTCACAATTATCATAAAAAATAACATACACACAGGGCAAGTTAAATAAAAGCTTGTAAAAAGTCTTACCATGAAAATAGCATCGAGCGTGCACAAATTTCTGGAACCCAATTCGTACTTTTCAATTAGTTTTATTAGACGATCTTCAACCAAAAACCCAGTGTTGTCCGCCACCAATTGCAGTATATGTCGAATCTAAACATACGGACTTCTGTAAAATTCATTAAGTAGGTACCCAACGAATAGGTAAATAGGTACGTTACGTTACATAGCTATATTATTCAACATGTTCATAACATTATTTACAAAACAAACACCTATTGTTTCTAAATATATATAAGATGTGAGAGAAATTAATAAATGATGATATTCCTAGAATATTATTTTATTTACCAATCTAATTTTAGCGTCTGCTTTGCTTGGTGAATTCTCATCGTCCAAAAGTTCCTTGGCCACTTCACCTTTTACTTCACTTTTTTCTGATTCTTTGCTAGCCGCATAATCGTGTTCTGGTTAAAGGAATTCATAAATAAGTTACAATATTATGTATTATTATTTAGGTTATAGATTAATTTTCTTCAATAAAAATGTGTAGCCAAAGGGGCGGTAAAAATAAGATAGTTAAAGATTATTTTATATTGAAATCAGTAAAATTACCTAGGTAAGTACATTTTGTCATATGAGACAAGCATTAGATATATCTGATATGAGACAAGCATTAGATACCTAAATAAAAATAGTGTTAACATAAGAATAGCATACAAAAAAGATTATTATATTTAATAACTGTTACAAAAAGTGAAACATTACCATGTTTAGACAAAGGACTTCTTGGTGGTGGCGCTGGCGGGGGTGGAGGTGGCTCAGCCAAAATATGAGCATGAAGAGCGACTTCCCCCGACCTCAACTGTTTGGCCATTTCCATACAACGTGATGCAGACATACGCCACACTTGTGAGAACTTGTAATAATTTGTGTAAGAAAACTGATTCGATTTTTTCTCTAAATCGTCCATAGTCTGCATCAGTTTCTGAATTTCGGCATCAGCTTTTATTTCCTCTATGGCACCATCTTCAGCTGCCTTACGTATTTTCGCCCTTAAAGAGTTAGCTACATCGGACATTTTATTTAATTTTCGCTTTTGTTGAGACCTTACAAATACATTTTCTTCTTCACGTTTTTTAAGAACCTATAAAGATTTATTTAAAGAATCAGTTACGGACTAATAATAATTAAATCGGTTTATACCAGTACGTAACTAGCCTTTTATGCGCACGGTGCGGTTTACATAACTGTAGATATTGCTCCTTATGGTCATTTTTGCGCCAGTTACGGCACTGGATCATACTTATTTTAATAACAGTAGGTATATTTCGGAAAGACCAAGATTGTTTTTCTTTGTCGAGTAAAGGGAGTTTCCATTTAGTAGGTAAGTATAACCGGAGAATGCCCTTTGTAGCCCGTAGATAAAAGTAGGTAGGTCCATAACTAAAACAAACCTGGTAAGTGTATCCAATCTTCTCTGTATTAATAATGCATGTAGCCTTTAGTTTCTCCAGTTCTCTTTGGAGGTCTTGAATTAGAGATTCCAATTCTATTTTAGCGACCCGGTATTTTTCGTGGTGGTCCCACATTATGGCTTCTATTGCTTGTTTTTGTACTTCTAGCTGTAAATAGTTGTTTATGTCAATTTCTGTCTAAATTCGAAGGAACAGATTGTTGTTCCTATTGCTGGTCGCGTTCCAAATAACGCAATACTTACCTAGTAAAAAAAACTCAAATAGCGTAGTGAGATTCAGAGTCCTTTTAGGTTTTTTTATTGTAGAATTGCAACAGTAGCGTGCAGGAGAGTGAAATGGTGAAGTGCTAATAAAAAGGTTGCACGGCAACTTGATTGCGGTTAACTATGACAAAACAGTAGGTACCTACATTTGAGCCTCAGTGGACCAAAATAGTATTAAATGGTTCTTCATTGTAAAGCATACCTACTGCCTTTGAAACATAATTATCATAAAGATAGTAACAGGACAGGACTTACGTGTTCAAATTTATATTCCATGTGAGCAACTTCTTCCTTGTCTCGCTGTTTATACAGTCCTTCCCATCGCTTGTTATTATGATCTATCATTACTTCTCTTTCAATATTGATAGCCGTTTCTATTAAATAAAGCTGTTTTTCATAGGCTCTTTGCATAATCGTCACTTGCTTTTCTATTCTCTCAGACAACTCCTTGATATCTTTATCCTGGAATATAGTTTGATTATGTTTATCACACCATGTAGATCTCCATAGCCATGGGCGTACCCAGCTTTTGACCGAGAGGGGGACAACCAGATTTTTGAGCTGGGTCCTTCCCAATTTGGTCCCCATTTTCAGTTTGCATGCCTACCATTTTTAGAACTATTTTTACATAAATTACATTTAAAAGTGCCATTAACGCTCGCCAGCATGCAGCATTACAAGGCATTGTAAGAGTCGAGCTGGCGAGCGCAGCGCGACCTTAGAAGCCATTGAATAAGCTAGGGAACGCAGCGCAATCTTATAGCGTTATGTCATTGCGCGATGGGAGACTCAGGTTTATAATTTAACCACAAACACACAACGGAAAATACCCTATAAATTTTGATTCTCTTAAAAGTGTCAAAATGTACCTATAATTTTTGCGCCATAAACGGCTGTATCTTTTTTTCACGTTAACTTAGAAGTTAGATTTTCTTACAGCTTCACAATTATAAGTCACGGCGAGCAGAAGGCTCATCGTGAATTAAAAGTGACTATTATAAGATTACGCTCGTCTTATGCAGTCATGCATAAGACGAGCACAATCTTAATAGTCACTTGGTAAACAGAGGGGCGCAGCGCGAAGGTGGAATTCACTGAGCGAGCTGATGAGCATAGCGTGAAATTATCATTGTTTATAAGTTCATGCTGTGCTCTTATCCGAATGAACTGGAACCTGCAGCCCGATCCTAAAAGTCACTGCAAGTGAAAAGAAGCGCAGCGTGCATTTAGAATCCACTCCGCGAGTAGGTGAAGCAGCAACGTTTTAAAAGTCACTGCGCAAACATGGCGTAACCCTAACTTTAAAGTCACGGTGCGACCTGGCTTGCACAGCGCTTTCTTGGAACCATTGAGCAAACTGCGGGCAGAGCGATTTGAACGAGGAGAGGGGCACAGTGTAGTCACTGTGTCCTGAAAACCGGGCAAGTACAAAACGACTACAAAAAATGGGCAACTACGGAACCCTGGCCCGCCACAGTTCCGTAGTTGCCCAAATAATGTAGTCTAAGAAATGGGTTTTATGTTCTTTTTGTGTTATACTTACTAACAACGTTATAATCCGTTATAAACCTACTTATAAGTTAATTAATTTTTAATCGAATTTGTACGAAAATTATTGCTATTTCTCACTTGGTCGGCTATTACTCGTAAACTTGTGAAGCATTAGCTGTGATAGTTTTCCTTTTAATTTCGTTTATGTACTACTATTCAGATTCAAAAACAACCATTTAGTTAGCAGGGGTTGGGACACTAGAGACTAACAAAACTTTGTACTTTAAAACTTAATATTTCATAAACGAATCCTTGAATCTTAAAATTGTCTTATCAACCACTAAATATTTTTTTAAACACCTATTTAACAATACCCCACACGATGACCCCATCGTGTGGGGTATCGTTGGATAGATTTTTTAGCTGAGAAATAACACATCCCCACATAACGTGTAGATGAGGTACCCTAATCTTTTTTAAGATTTTATTTTACTATTTTACCACATTTTCACCGTAACTAATATGTATGATTTATAGTAGGTACCTACTAAGGGTCTCGGAGCTAACCTGGGGACAGACGGACAGACGGACGGACGGACATAGCGAAACTATAAAGATTCCTTTTTTACTAAGGAATCCTAAAAAGGTACAATAAAGCCATTGAGCGAGCTGGAACCGCAGCGCTGTCGTAGAAGTCACGAAAAGGGCACATTTAAGACGTCCGCTAGCGCAGATACCTTCTTCTAAAACTAATCTCCTAAAAGGGGGCAATTGATTTGGTGTAGCCCCAAGTCAATTACCCCCTTTTTACGCCTGTCTTTCCTGCCGTTTTGAGTCTTGCAGTTGGAATCGTACCCGAATTAAATTAATAATAGTCCCTATTCTACCTGACCTTAACAAAGTTGTAGCAGGACAGCGTAGAGAGCGTTGTGCCAACTTATCTAACATTGAGCGAGCTGTGGACCGCAGCGCGATCTTAACAGTCACTTTGCAAGCAGAGGCACGTAGCCCGAAGGCAGACAGCATGAATAGGGATTGCTATCCGGTGGTATTTCCAATCCGGCCGGATTTTCACCAATCCGGTCGGATACAGCCGGATTGATTAAATTAGTACACAATAGTGTTATAAACTGACATACCTACTTAAATGAGGGTATGTAGTTTATAACAGTCTTATACAGCCGTTTATATTTTTAAAACTAGTAGACTCGATTCCTTAACTATTTATATGTAAGTACGGATAATACGGAACCCTCGGTGAGCAAGTTCGACTAGCACTTGTCAAAATTGTTGAAAATGAAGGCGGTTGGCACACTGCGTAGCGTAGAGCGGGATTGCATGTTCTTACGTTGTTTATATCTCTTTGTATTGAAAACACGTAGGTACAGTGCAACCACAAACACGCTTTTTTGTAATAAAACTTTAAAATGTACCTACCGAATTTCTTCATCACATACGTTCATTTTGCTTGCTAGAAAAACAATTGAAAAATGACGGGAACTAGGTACTATTTTTATTTATTTATTGCATCTTCAGAATGTCAACATTTAATGGTATTAAAACCAGACAATTTTATTCAGTACACGCAAAGAAGTTTGATTATTAACAATACATTCAAAACACGAAAATACTTATATATATTGCCTAAATAATTTTTATGTAATATTAAATAAATTTTTGACTAAATAATGACTAAACGCCGATTATGCCGATCCACCGAACAAAAAGACGTAAGAGCCATGAAGTGCCATGATTTATAAATTAAATTTATAGAATAAAATAATAGGTAGGTAGGTACCTGTTTGTTCAAGTCTTCGTAATAATCTTCATCCATCTTTTTGAGGTCATTTTTAAGATGGGTAATCAAGTCATTCTTTTGCATTAGCAGTCGATCACACTTTGCTTTCTGTTCTTTCATTTCAGCCTCAATATCTAAGGGATCTTTTACAGCTAGCATTTTTTCCCAATGATCTGAGATTAAGTCATATTGTAATTGGGCTTCGGCCGCTTCCTCTTCTATTTTCTTCGAGGATTCTGATAATAAAATGAGCAGTTATATTATCTACCTATCATTAAATAATTACTTACATAGTTAGATACTATAAGTACCTACCTACTTCAAAATTTTTAATCCCATACCTATATGCAAAATGTAAGGGTAGACCATTGAGGTATTAATGTACTATAGTACATATTATCTGATTGGGGTAGACTGCGAAAGCCTGTCTGTCACTAACTTTACGAAAATCCACTAGCTAGGGTTTGTCATTTCAGCTAGAAAAAATATATTTATATCATTGTCACAGTCAGGTTGACTCTTTTTGATTGTGATTGGTTAGTGTCCAGCTTAGGAAAGTGACCAGCTGTACGGTCCTGGGTCGTCATAGATACACAACACAACCTACGGTCCCGGTACAGTATCTCGTTGTGAAGACTAAAAAAACCCTAAAAACTGATACGCGAACCTATTTGGGTGATTAAAGCGGCCCCTTTAATGTAGGTAAGAATGGTCAAGAAAACATTCCGGCGAGTCACTTTTTACAAGACCATCTGTATTAGGCACCTGTCCGACCAACGGCCAGAAAGCGAGTAGCGATTTTATCGCTCAAGAAATGTACTTACATACTTATGTAGATCACGTATAAACAAAAGAGATACAGATATTTATTAATAGTAGATCGTTAAGTGTTCCCACTGCCAGCGAGAACTCGCTCTCTCGCTGCGATGAGAGCTATTAAAGAGAGATCGCTTAGCATTATGCGACGCGGTCAGAACATGCGCCGAGAGAATACAGATGGGCCGTTGACAAGTTTTACGTTAACGAAACGATTTGTTACTAAGAAACACGCCTTTGTAGTTAGGGGAACTAAGATGTAGAAAATGTTTTTTGTTGTAGTGGCTCGTGGCTTCTTTACATTGCATCAAATGACTTCGTAATAAAAAAAATTAAAAATAAATACAAATGAACCCCTCACTACCTACTACCTACTTTTGTCACACAACCATCTACTACACATCAGTGAGACCTCGAAGTAAAATTGATGGTTTGTTGTCAGGTTTAGGGCCTAAACTTTACAATAAACAATGATTTTACTCCAATAAATTAGTCTGTAATTGGTTAAAGTCGTAACTCCATAAACAAGTGGTAGGTGATTAATTGTTAATTTATTAAATATTGTCCCAAACTGATATTTTAAAGTTATTTAGTGTTATGTAAAGAAGCCACGACCGTGGCTTCTTTACATAATAATCTTCTTCGAGGTTAATAGTATTTTAAAAACGTCCTATATAATATGGTATCTACCTACTTATAACTAAAACACAATTTTTAATGTTTTTTCAGTTTGAAGTATTTGTTTTTGGACGTCTTTTGAAGTTGACAGCCCTAGCGCGAACGCTGAGTGTAGGCATAAAAGTCGTGGTGAGCTTGCTTTTTGTGCTTTCTTTATTTTGTGCTAAAGTACAAACGAAATTTGGTTATAAATTTAAATACAACGAACTTTTTCAAGTGCTTTTCGTTTAAACGCTAATCTCTGCTCAGTAGCCCCAAGCGAAGTACGAGTTAACGCCCGTCGCACTTGCTCACTTGCTTATAGCCCAGCGACAAACCTATCAGAACTACACATCCTTCTTGCTGCCAACTTGTTTGTAGTTTATAATTTACTCACTTCTCGCTCATCGTCGTTGGTGGGACATGTGCCTTAGGTAGGTAGATCTATATCGTCCACGCTGCGCCTGTTTCATTGGCAATTGTAACAAAACAAACCTTACCTTTCAATTTACGAAAATACTGATTGCGGCGGGCTACTTCACGTTCATCAGTAGTTACTTTGACATTAGTAACTTTGGCTGCGCCATCCAGTGATAAGCGTTGAAGCTCTTCGGCTGCTGCCGCCGTCGCTTGCTCTATAGGACCAGCACTCTCTTCATCTACAGCCGATTCCTCGGTAGCCTGTTCAGCTCTAAGAAGTGATAAGAAAGCTCAGATTCCCAATTCCAATATTAAAAAATAACTAGTTTTTTACCACGACGCACTATAAGACCAAACCGTTCAGAACGTGTCAAAAATGCTTTTTTTTATAAGTGAATTATACAATATTTAAAAAAAATATGCATAGTTAATAGAATAATGAAAGCATTTTATAGTGTATAAAATACATACGCACTGAAAACATGGGTTAACTAAAGTGTTAAGCTGTTTGGCCTATAGTGTTTAGTGACCCTGACTGCTAAGCCGGAGGTCATGGGTTCGATCCCCACGCAGAATAAAACTTTCTGTTATGATCACGATGGTTTATTCTGTGCCTGGGTGTCATTTATCTATGATTTAAATGTATTTAGAATATACATATAAATCGTTCGTGCAATTGGCTGGCAGATGGTATCACCAACCGATCTACCTACTATGATTTGTTTAGCTGAAAGTCTTCCATATTAATTAAATAAATAAAATACCTAACAAAATTTTGATTTAAGTAGATTTTTTTTTACTATAGGTACTTATTCTAAAAATCGTACATTTTGCATGACGTATTTCATTTTTTTAACAAATTGTACTAGCAATGTGGGTCGTGCATTGCCGTGGTCTGAAATGCTTTGGGTACAAACGGCTGGTGAGTGAACACTTTGCAACCTGGTTGACACCGTGCGGTGTATTTACCTAAGTATATAGATTCCCGAACGAAGTTTGTACGGAACCCTCAGTGCGCCTGTCGCACTTGCACTTGGTCGATTTTTTACTCGTGTGGTACCAGCTTAAAACCTACACCACCCCATCTCTTCCCGTGGCTGTCGTCAAGACGACTAAGTGCGTTTTCCCACGAGGCACGACACGACACGGCAAAACGCGGTGACGACTCCGGGCGTCATACATTTCTATAAACCATTTACTCACCCAACATCGCACAGCACGACACACGTTTTTCAAACGACAATTCGCTATGTCGTTAGATGCTACTATTATTAAACTATATATATTACGGGTCTTAATCGCGTGAATAATTTAAGGTAAAATACCTTGTTTAATGCCCGACGTTTCGACCGTATTGCAACGTCGGGCATTAAACAAGGTATTTTACTTTAAATTATTCACGCGATTAAGACCCGTAATATATATAGTTTTTATAATGTGTACAAATCGCAAAGGTTTATCAACATTTTTAGATGCTACTATGTTGTTACGTTTTTTTTGCAGTGACTATATAGCCACTATCCAGAATCTGTATGAACTTGTACACGACGCGACTGCTGCGTCGCTGCTGAAATGCTCGTGGAAAAATGTCCAAACGACAGGTCGTGTGTCGGGCGTTTCGTAAATCGTGTCGTGTCATATCTCGTGCGAAAATGCCCTATGGGATTTACACGAGAGGACGGGCAGCAGCGTACTATAAAGCCTTACTGCGATCGCCAACCCGCTCGCCAAAGGTGGCGATAATGTCAAATACCTAAGATCTATAATAAGTAGATTCTACTGGGGAGACCTGTGCTCAGCAATGGGACATCATATGGGTTGATATGATATGATCCGAACCTAAATAAATATGATTGATACATGTATTTTTTTTTTTGAACATTTTTATCAATAAACTGTTACTATTTTATAGCATACTAGCTGAACCAGGCCACGCTTCGCTATGGGCTGGGAACCCTCGTGGGTGCCTCCAGACCACCCTACCAAAGTTTCATCCCAATCTGATCAATGGTTTCGAAACGCATAGAGGACATACAGACAAACATTCATTTTTATATGTAATATAATATATATTAAAGATTATGTATAAAAAAATTGAAAGTAAGTATAAAAGTATCAATTAATAAAAATATTACAGATTTTTAAAACGCTATGCCCCGTTTTGTCTCATAGTGCGACGCGGCCAGTGAACTGTAATTCCAGAGGTTTAGCCTAAAAAACCTGACAGTTACCTCCTTTGGCATCTCGGATCGCCAACGACCATCTGTATGGTCGTTGCGGATCGCGGATCCACAGACTACTACTTAATAGTAAGGTCCTTGTCACACGATCCGGTTTCACAAGGATCTTACGATGTCCGTCCGTTCCGGTCGCTATACATTACATTCGCCGCCGGGTACCCGGCGACACAGAGTAAGTAATCACTTCGTTTTAGCCGGCGACCGGGTGGCCGGCGCCGGATTGAACCCGGAACATGTGAAAAGGGTGTAGGTACTTACTTTTTAAGAGCTTCCTGCCTTCGCTTGATACGCAAAAACCTAGCCGCCTTCCGTTCCTCTGGAAGATGAGATGTGACCTGTGGTTCCTTAGGTGTAAGATAATCATCCTCTTCCTCGGCTCCGAACATCGCAGTTATATTTATGCTATATTTCTATAAATAATAAAAAAAACAACACAACTAACGAAATAATAAAATCATATCTTTAAAGAGAATTATTGACTTGTCAGGTTACCACAGTACACAACATAATAAATGTTTCCATGGCAACGGATATAGGTATGTAATAGATATTTTTGAAGTAGGTACCTAGGTGATTGATACGCTTTGATCAACAAGATTGTCTCACCCATGCATGAAGATAATCTAATATAATACCAGTAGTTATGTACGAACATGAATGTTGTGATAATTAGATAAAGGTGTAAAGTAGCAGGGGTTTGCATAGACGGGCCTTGTATCAAAATATCTTGGGTGGCCAGGTGCCCAAAAGCCCAAACGTTTAATGTGAGTCACTCGCAAATTGTTTTTTTTTATTTTATTTTTTTATTTATAGATAAGCAATGACTCCATTCCACCTGATGTTAAGTGGAAATAGAGTCCAAACGCAAAATCAGACAGTACAGCACTATGTGCAGCACTGACTGTCTTTACCTTGCTCATCTGCAAGGTGCTTCTTTACGCCTCTTTTGAAAAACCCCATGACGTAGGTAGGAGAGAACACTTATAGGCCCCGTACCATTGATACAACCATAGATACCTAGTTACGCCCTATAGTAGGTATCAATGTTATGCGGTTACGCCTGTTTATAGTAGATAGGTACCATCACTCCACTATTCCACCACTACGGAACCCTACATTTTGCGTGGCCCGATATGCACTTGCGCGGTTTTTAATGATTCAGATTCAAATAGTAGAATGGAAAAAGATAAAGGCATAATGTCTGAAGCTAGTATACATTTTATATCTAACAACAGTCAGGCTTCAAACGAGACGCGGTACGGCTACTGCACTACTCGATGTGACTGACAACATTTTAAACGCACAAGATAAGGGCATGTGCACACTGCTCGTGTTGCTGGACTATTCACGAGCATTCGATACAATACACACAGGTGTACTACTGTCCAAGCTTAGGTATTATGGTTTGGATCATAACAATCATAAGTCAATAATATGGTTTCACAGTTACCTGCAGGATCGAAAACAGTTTGTGGAACTGAGGCTTAGCAACGGTTCGCATGTTAGACCAGCTCCTACTCTACTTAAAAGTGGTGTACCACAGGGCTAATATTAGGTCCAATTTTGTTTATAATAAACTGTGCCGATGTTATTAAGTGCTTAAGAAACACACAGTATCATATATATGCTGACGATGTCCAACTGTACATCTCCTTTAAACCGAGTGAGTACCAAAAGGCTATAACAGAAAATTAATGATGATCTCAACCGCATAGCCGAGTGGTCAAGAACAAATTGTTTGGTTTTAAAACGAACAAGAGGTCAGTAGTCTACCGACAACGCTAAATGTCACCCGACAACGCTAAATGTCACCCTTATTGGAGAGCCCATTGTCCGAGTTAACGAAGCCCGCAACTTAGGCTTGTATGTAGATTCAAGCTTAAGGTTCGAGAAGCAGGTGGCAAAGTCGGTCCAAAACTCCTTTTATCGACTAAAATTATTATACAGAATGCGACCGTACCTGTCTGAGGAGCTCAGAGTACGACTGGTCGATACTTTAATATTATCAAAGTTAAATTACGCAGATGTGGTGTACGGGCCGCGACTGCTTGCACGAGCTGAGCGTGTCATTCAAAGGGTACATAACGCCTGTGCACGGTTCTGTTTCTCCATTCAACCAAGAAGCCATGTCACTCCATTTTTCAACAAGCATTTCATTCTTTAAATGAAAAATGGACGCAAATTACATCTGGCGTGCCTACTATTTGGCGTCATCAAGGGTAGGGAATCGTCATACCTGCACAGCAAGCTTAATTGGGTGACTAGCAGAAGAGAATGTGAGAGTCGACAATGTTCACAACAATTAGCAATACCATCACACAAGTCAGCATCGTTTAAGGGCAGCTTTCGTTACGCCGCATCCAAAATTTGGAATAATATCACACCACCCACCGGCACCGTTGAGAGCATTTAACTCTGTGGCAATTTTCAGAACTCGTTTACGGTCCTATCTTTTTGATGCGCAACGAGAGCTGGCTGATGTAAATGCTTACATCTCCATTATAAAGATATACTTACTGGGTTAAATATAAATTTACTTATATTTATTATTTTACATGTACCTATGTATATAACTATAATATATATTATGTATGTATGTATGTATACATAAATATATCTGCCACATACACACACGTACTGGGTTCCAGTTGAAAACCAGCGCCAGGCTCTTAAGTCTAGCTTATGCTGAACTGGACACCCATTCGTTGCAACCGCGAGGCACAACATTTTATGCAACTTGTCATGCAACGAATAAATGTATCTTTTCTTTTTTAATCTATAGACTTAGGTTAAACATTCTATCCGCTGTCAGAACAAATAGCAATAGGGAATTTGACCATTGACGTATAGACCTGGACCGCACCATCCTTTTCAATTAATTTCCTATCCTCACAAAATTGACCACCTGTAGAAAGAGACAACGCTACTTTGTGAACAATACCTATCATCAAAGGCCGTGCGGCCTTTGACTCTTTCACGCCTTTGCAGTCAATATTTTACTTTTCAACCGACTTCAAAAAGGAGGAGGTTCTCAATTCGTCTGTTTTTTTTTTTTTTTTTTTTGTATGTTTGTTCACCGATTACGCAAAGACGGCTGGACCGGTTTGAAAAATTGTTATTGTGTTTGAAAGGGTATACTTCCAAGTTGGTCCCATTGTCATCAGATCACGATCTGATGATGGGATCTTGGAGAAATCGAGGGAACTCTTAAAATATTAAAGGCACACCTACAGTGATTTAGGTATATTTCATAGTGATTCGTGCATTTACTCTTAAAAAATACCAATTGGTGAAGTGGAACTGATGATGAAGACCACAAATGACGAGCAGACCTATTCAATATTTCACAGTTTGCGATTCAGTTACTTTAATATGGTATTCAGTAGCACTTTATTCTCGTTATACTACTATTTCACAATGTAATAGAGCTGATAGTGAACTCCTCAACAATTAACAGCCCTGCATCGGGGTAAGCAATATTTTGTAAAAGGATTTCAGCAGTTGACATAAGCCTATTGTAACTTAAGTGAATTACAAACCAACCCACTAAAAAGTGAGAAATAAAAACTTTTTTACAAAAAAATATCTGACCGACTTCTAAAATAAATACAAGGCAACTAAAAAGCAATAAATAATGTACTTACCTAGAATAACAAAAACAAATTAAACATTTTGAAGTTGGTGCCAGGAAATAGTAGTCTTTATGTTTTATTCGGCATCAACTTCAAAATGTTTAATTTGTTTTTGTTATTCTAGGTACTTACATTATTTATTGCTTTTTAGTTGCCTTGTATTTATTTTAGAAGTCGGTGATATTTTTTTGTAAAAAAGTTTTTATTAATTGAAAGGGATGGCACGATCCGGGTCTATTGTGGTTTTTGGGTTTTTAAGTTCCTGCGAGAGCTAGCTAGCACAGCGCAGTGTTTCTAAATTCACCACTCCATAGGCGGTTTGGAGTTATTTGTGGAGAACTTTAAGATTGACCTGGTTTCGTTTATTCGTGATAAGCCGCAGTGGATCGCAAATAATTGAAGTCCGGAGTCCAGACCCACGAACCAAATAACTGGAATAACTTTTCCCTATGCGCTGCTTGCGTAGCGAAGTTCAAGAAGAACTTCTCTGCGCAGTAACTAAGGCTTGCGCACCCACACCCCGCCTGCTTAAAGAACAGAATACAAAATAACCTTAAATCATCTAGTTCAGTGAA
Source organism: Herminia tarsipennalis (assembly GCA_945859575.2). Taxonomy (NCBI): domain Eukaryota; kingdom Metazoa; phylum Arthropoda; class Insecta; order Lepidoptera; family Erebidae; genus Herminia; species Herminia tarsipennalis. Next base: position 12,714,668 of record OX243846.2, on the reverse strand, counting down.
CTTAATAAAGTTTTTTTTATTTTTTACCCTGATAACGAGATCCACAAAGTTGGGAACTAATCTAAGTTGGGAATCTAGTGTTGTTTCTCAATATTTCTATCAAAAACAGACTATATACTTTTACGGGGAAGGTTTGGGCAGGTGAGTCCTTGCTACCCGGTCAAACCTACACTTCCACACCAAGAATACCAGTGTTTACCCGTGGTCCCGGCGTGTCGACCCATTACCGGGTCCATGGGTAATTTTAATTACCCGTGGTTCCATTAAGGATTGTTTCCGGAATTCTGAATATATCGATGAAAATTAAAACATCGATAGAATATGAACACTGCTGTATCAGTTAGAGTTTACTAATTAAAATAAATTCCCATTCTTAGGAACAAAAACATTGGGTATGTAATAAAACAAAATATTGATATTAATATGAAGAATTAATAACCAAATATAATGATAACTAATGACTCTAAACTATCTTAACATTTCTAGTGCGTATCCAACCGATATTTCACCAGTAACTAATTCCATCAGTGTATCGGTTATGAATTCATCATTTTCAATTGCTATTTTTGTTCTGGTTCTGACAGGGGTATGCGTTTTAATTTTTGATAATTTGATCAAAACGTTCAGGAGACGCATAATATTCGTGAAATTTTTTTTCAATTTAATTTTGCTATGCCAGGACTCGGTCACGTTGTTATTGGTTCGGTGCCTTTCTCCGAAGGCACTGAGAGTTTTAAGAATATCGTTCTTCAGCCAAACACGTTGCAAGTGATTTAAAAATTTCTGAATTTTAATATTTTTGGTGTTGCACTGTAATACTGATGCTATAGTATGATGCTATAGTACTGATGCTGTAGTATGCTTGTAATACTGATGATTTTTGAATAGTAAAACACTACCCTTCTTTCTTTTAATTATTTTTACGTTATTTTCCATGTTCAGCAAATTAATTTAAATTCAGTTAAAATATTCAATCAATTTCAAGATTTCAATCCGTAACCATAAATGATTATGTCAAAATTACGAAAGAGGAAAAATTAATAGAGATCCTACTTAGATCCTACTAGTAATGACAATATAAACAGGAAAAATGTAATTGTCTTTGTAATATGCGATCTCTTTTAACGTACCTATTAGTTAGGTACCTACCTACCTATGCTGTTATATGGATTTTTATTTAACCTCAAGTTTATGCTTGACCCAGTGTGTATAATTTTCTATCGATACAATCAGAAGTACAGGCAGCTATCCCTAATGCCATGGGACCACGGGTAATTAAAATTACCCATGGACCCGGTAATGGGTCGACACGCCGGGACCACGGGTAAACACTGAAGAATACACCGGGCAATGTGCTTACGTTTCTAATAAATAAAATACTACCTACATATCTACATCATGAACAAATATGACTGTAGGGTAACCCTATTAATTGGCTAAAACCATTAACTTACGATGAAACTGAAGCACTTTTGACAATATTATTGTAATTAAGGTTCAAATTACAGAATATAACACACGCACGCGCGCACAAACACTTTTTTTATATAACTATTAAGATTAATTATTGCTTTAGGTATTGACAACGATTACAAGTAAAATTAAATCGTTGGTGGTGCAATACTTCTCATTGGAAACACTATCCGAAAGGCCGCCGTGTCATCAGTGAAAGCAACCCGCAAAGAAAGACTGAAGAAAATAAATAAAACACAGACACCTTTTATAAATTGTTTACTTAAGTTTACTTTTTGCTGTTAAGGATGATACCATCGTATTTCTGTTGGAACCACTTCATAGCATCCTCCTTTGTCAAACGATGGGGGAATCCAACTTTGCCAGTCTTGCGTCTTCTGTGTGCTACATTGAATCCTGAAACAATAGATTAGTTATTTGAAAAGCCGAGCAAAAAAAATCGACAATTTAGGAGCGGGTACGCATATAGTGGTTTACAGTGAAACGGATAGTAGGGATTCTTCTATTTGGTACTTTTACTCGGATATCACTCTAGAATAAAGTGCCCTGTGTATGGCCGAAATAAATCACGAACCCAATGTTTGAATTCAATGATTTTTGCAGCGATGCAAACGCACAATAAAAGCGAGACGATTGCTATGCTGTTAAGTCTTTATTATAATCTCGCCTAAGTAATTACGATTCTGTATCGCAACTAACGCAATACAGTATCAATACCATAGACAAAAACTGAACTGCGCGTTCACTTTCAGGTATGAAGAAAATACAGGCTGCGAAGCGTGAGAGACAAAACACGCAAGCGGCCAGAATTTGTCTCTTTCTAGAAATCTGATTGGTTCGCGTCACAGGTTTATGTCATGTCCCTTTAACATTACAGAGTGACAGGAAATGATGCATACAGAGTGTTTAATTTAGTGAGATTGTGGCGCAGTGTAGGCTCCATGTCTATGATCGATACAGATGTATATTCATGCCCCTAAGAGCCAAAAATAGCAGGGAATAGAAATGCGCGTGTCTGCATCGCAAATAAAAAAGATTGGTTTACCGGTTTTGCAAAAACCGGTAAACTAGACGACAAATACCTAAACGGGGATGGCGTTTGGGTATTTGGCGTGATAGTTTCAAGACGCCGTTAACTCTCGTGCTGTCCATTGTCACTAAAAGTCAATGAATAGTAGACAAATACTTTAGCGCGACCCAAATTTTGTTTTTTAATATAAAGTAATAAATTGTGCACCATTTTATACACGAAAATAGAATAACAATCTAAATTCGATAAAAAATGATATTTATTTTGGCACATATTTTACAGAGTGAGGCTTTATTATTTCATCACTCTTGAACAGATGTGCATAGTTATAGTAAAGAAAAAGAATAAATATCTCGTGACTAATGGAAATAGGGATAATGGAGTAGTTTTTGGACCATGTTATATTTCCAAATTAATTTTTCATTGTAACAGTCCAAATCCAAATCAAATTTTGTAATTTGTAACCTTATTGAGAGAAATAAAATATCTTATTATTATTAAATCCTGTTCACTACATGATGTGAAATGTAATCATCACTTATTTTTCAATAATAACCATTAATTACGTACTGAGCACGATAGCGTGAAGAACACACAATTATAATGGCTTAGTTATAACACGTTTTCAATATTTTTATTTTCTTTTTGTAATATGATTTCATAAAGTAAACATTTTATTGGAGTGTCCGAGCTTTGCACTATACCAAAAATAACCTTGTATATATAAATATAACAGAAATAGATCAGGATAAGTAACAACACAATCTTTCAGCTGAAGTTTTTCAAAAGATATTTTTTATAACAAAATTGTCTTACCTGGGCGACCAAGGACGACGTAGAAGTCGAGACCATAGATACCAATGGAGGGATCGTATTTGATACCCAAGTCAATGTGTTCTTGAATACCAAAGCCAAAGTTTCCTGTGGCTGAGAAGTTGTCACGCCTCAACTCGTATTCTCTGACCTGGAAGAAATAATTAATTTTAAGATCCAACAATATAAGGCCAGGCACGCATCCTACCTCATAAAGGACACAACAAAGGTTGTTATATCGAATTCGAACTGAGTTGAGCCATGGCTGCTGGTGCCCTTTGCAATATATTTCTGTCACTTCCAGAGAAAGTACCTACCTTTTCCCGACTGTCTCGGTGTCTCAACATTTTTCTTTGATGTTTTGCTCCTACTGGTCATAGCGTGATGTTATATGGCCTTCCTTGATTGATATATAGATCTATTTAGATTATCATAAGAATAAATTAGATATTAAATATCAAATGTACGTCCGCCATTAGGACAGAAAGTCATTCAGTGGGACCCTTTATAATTTTAGTAATTGAAATTGTGAGATCAGATGGATCTGTGTTGTTTAGACAGTGGATCAAACTGTCCGCTAATTACGATTATTAATGTGTTCACAATTTGGAAATATAGTAAAGAAAAAGGAATTTGGTAGGACTGGCACATGTAACATCATAAATATGATAAGTATTTCCTAGTATCTTCATCTCATCTCATACAGTGAAATTAGTCTCGAGAAATTTTTGCATATGTAGTGGTGTGTATGTTACTTAGATATTAGAGCGCGTTTCCACTATATCGTTCTGGCCCTTACAAAAATGTTTCAATATCCTAACATTACTATTTAATTTAATACTTATCCCTAGCAACACTCTGATTTTTGTTTTCAATAAAAACAAGTTTTTATTTTAAAGAAAAAGGTTTTGACTTTATTAAAAAAAATATGTCATTCAATTTCACGTCCTTGAGCAAACGACAAGGCGACTACCGTGAAACAATAAAATATCGTGTCGTTCTTTAGATGATAGTAGTTTAGCTATAGGTAAAAAGTTTTGACCATAATAATTACGAAACAAAACAAATAAATAAATCGTCACTTGATAGTGGAAAGTGGAAACACGCACAAAACCAGAATAAACCAGTTTACTCTGTCCGCAGGTGCCACGTGCAGTCTGACGTCAGTCGCTTGATACCGTTAGAACATAAAGCACGCATTTCATTAAAAAATTATAATTATTAGATACGTAGTAGTTTCATTGTGAAATTTTGTATTTGTTGATTGTTGTTATTGTTTGTTATTATTGTTAAAATATTTGTTGAAGTGTTTAATTTCAAGTGTGTAAGTGTTGTAACTTTATATTGATAATTCAAAATGGCTCCAGTGTTAAAACATGGTCGAGGCAAGCCTTTGACTTCTCAAACTAAGGAAGTTTTGTACTGTTTGTACAAATATTTCGAAAATGAGTGTAATAACAACCCGAGCAGTATTATGACCCCCACTCAATTAGTTGCTAAATCAACAGGAATTTCAATAGCATCCGTCAGAAAGGTAGTATCAGAAAGCAAATGTCGTCCTTCAGATCAGGAAGTAACATTTAAATCTCCTAAAAAGAAACCGAATCGTAAACCTACAATAGTAATCGATAACTTTGATCAGCAAGTTATCAGAAGAACAATTCATGACTTCCACATCACAAATAAAGAAGTTCCCACTTTAAAAACTTTGCACTCAAAATTGAAAGAAGATATCGATTATAAAGGTTGTGTCAGCACGTTACGAAAACACGTCATGTCATTAGGTTTTAATTGGAAGCAAACAGAAGATAACCGGAAACTTCTTATGGAAAAACACGAAATTAGATACTTGCGAATTAATTATTTGATGAAAATTGCTGAATATCGTGAACAACGCCGACCAATTGTTTACACCGACGAAACATATATACATACATCACATACCCTCTCGAAATCTTGGTCAGATGGAAGCACTTCAGGTTTGAGCAACATATATCGAAAGGCAACCGCTTAATCATTGTTCATGCCGGTGGTATCGATGGCTTTATACCAAATGCATTGCTTATGTTTAAAGCCGACCAAAAAAGTGGAGATTACCACAACAATATGAACTATGACAACTATTCAAGGTGGATTCAAACTCAATTAATACCCAACTTACAACCAAATAGTGTTGTTGTTGTTGACAACGCACCATATCATAACTCAATACAAAATCCTGCACCGAATAGTAATTCTAGAAAACAGCAAATGATAGACTGGCTGACATTTCGAAACATTGAGCATTCATCCACGTTGCTTAAGCCTCAATTATATGAACTGATTCTGCAAAACAAGGCGAGATTTATAGAGTACAAGATAGACGAAATATTACGACAGCACGGTCATACTGTGCTGCGTTTACCACCATACCATCCGGAGTTTAATCCTATAGAAAATATATGGGGGATAGTGAAAACATATGTCGCAAAAAAGAATGTCGCAATGAATATGAAGGTTATAATGTCATTAGCTGAAGAAAAAATGAACGCCATAACTGTAGAGGAATGGAGAAAAGTTTGTTTGCATGCTATTGAGGAGGAAAGCAAATATCAGGGTAGAGACGCAGCTTTAGACACAATATCAGAACGAATCATAATTAATTTAAATAATTCATCTGATGAAAGCGAGGATGGGGATGATTGTGATATGCCTGGGGTTGATGAATTATTAGAATAAAACATTTATGGCCGGAGAACACCTAATTCATACACGTCTTCACTGAAGTGAAAACCGGCATTCAATGCTTGTAATGTTTGGAACTGGCTTGTCTGCCTCATACAGTTCCATAGATTACAATGCGGTGGATACACATTTTCACGACCGTATTAGTACGTAGTGCGTATGCGTAGACGTGCACGCATTTGGTGTGCTCCAGCCACAAACGTATATTACCTTTAAAACAATAAAAACTAAAAATAAAATGTTGTTTTTTTTATTTGCTGACCATACACTACTACAAACGCAAAAATTTCTTCAAGCTAATTTACCTGCATGCCTCTATAGAGCAGTGGGAGTGTATCCGACTGCTATGCAAGAGGTTGTGGCCCCACCCAGGATAAAGCTTATTCTGTGCCTGGGTGTTATTTATCTATAATATGTATGTATTTAGAAATATATTATTAGTTCTCTGGTTTCTATAGTACAAGCTCTGCTTAGTTTGGGATCAGATAGCATTGTGTGAATTGTCCCATGATACCACATTTAATAGAGATGGAACAGGGCGTGCTGAACAGGGAATGTTATGTGCAGAGGGCACTTACTCCATCTGATTCATGGGAGCGAAGACATGGACAAAAGGTTCCAAAATAATATGATTGTAAGTCCTTTGCAAAAGAGTTATGAAGTGCAAGCATAGTAGTTATAAAAAATCAGTCTCACCTTGAGCCCCCTCTCGAGGATCTCTTCAGCCTTGGCACCTCGGACTGTGCAGTGGACAGCGATCTTTTCATTACGACGAATACCAAAGGAACGTACAGTGTACCTAGCCTTTGAGAACACTGGCTGTTGTCCAGTAAGTTGTTCCAACACCTGGAATGATAAATTGATATAATCATATTAATGAGCAACTTGATTTAGTTAACACATGGACATAGTACTACTTGCAATTATAACCATGTACAGAAAGATCTTGCACAAAAAATTATGCATCATATGATAGGATGCATCATTTTTTGTGATTTCCTGTTCTTGATAGGAGCCCTATCAGGTTCTACAAAGCAATGTAACAAGAAACAACAGGATTTGCAAAATAAGCCCTTTGAGAAAGAGGTGTATATTTGTTGAATGCACTAGTCTACAAGGATACTGGGCTGACTAAGATGAAACTAGTTGGCTAATTTAAAGCAGTACTCCCTGAGATTATCATATTCTACCAAACAAACTTTTCAGCAATATTAGTATAAATTTGGTAAAGTTGCTAGCAGTTGGATAGGCTATTGACTTTTTACCTGACTGCGCAATGAGGGTTATGTTTTTTGAGTGTATCTATGTATGTTCTTTGATATGACCTAGAGCCTAAACGGCTTGATGGTTTTAGCTTGAGAGGTGTTGTTAAATTCATCTAAGTGTGAAAGGGACACTGGGTACTTCACAATTTAAAAAAAAAACAAAAAAGCGTAACTGTGGCACCAATATTTACTTAAGTTTAACCTTACCAGTGGGGTATCAAAATGAAGAAATTTAAAGGCTGATTACAAATATAAATATTTTAATATTATTTATTATGGATTAAGATACAAAAAAATAAATTTAAGAAACCCACCTGCAAAAAGATGGAAATAAGATACCCTGCACATTTAAGAACATACAGTTTGAGGCATAATTTTTGAGTTCAACAGGATTTATTAATGCCTCTGACTGCATGATGTTAATGAGAAGGGTATTTTTTTGCAGGTATGTTTTTTGAATATTAAATTTATTTATTTTATTTAAATGGGGCCAAGTAAATGTTATAATCATAAATGAAACTTAGCTCTACTATGCAAGATCCTACTGTACATAGGGAGATTATTGATAAATTGTCATTTCCGTAAGTATTCTGAACAGTAAAGTAATAGTGCTCAGAAGTTGCAAATTGGAAATGTTACTATTGCATGAATTTACAAAGAATAACACAAGTTATGTTACTCTTGAACAAGTTCATGCTAATTCAGAAAAAAATTATTTTGTCTGTAACTCCTTATTACATAGGTTGACTACCTATCAATAACCTTATAGACAAAGCATTACATGGTACTGAGCACATTAGCAATTAAAAAGTACTAAATTATTTTTGAAAACGTACATACAATGAGTGCCATACAAAATGATAAAATTCATCATACATCAGAAACAAATTGTCATAGTGTGGCACAAATGTGAGATATTATTTTGAGGGTTATGTTAGAAAAGTAATCAATAAATTGATAACATGGAAGTGTGTATACAACATTGTAACTAACCTTAGCAGCACGAGTCAGCCTATCACCAGACTCTCCTACACAGATGTTCAAGCAGAGTTTCCTGATGTGAAGATTTCGCATAACATTTTTAGAATTATCTTTAGGAGGCTTCTTCTCCTTCTTATCTTTCTTCAACGCAGGCGGTGGTACGCGCTGAAATATAGATTCTAGGTTTACGAAATGCACTCCAGATACACAGTACCTTAAAAATTACAAATCCTTGTGATTAAACACTGGTTTAGGTTATGCCGAAATAGTTTAATTTGATCGTAAGATCAAAAATATTATGACACGAATACATTAAACACAGTAACAGACATTTCAGAATAATTGATCACATTTAAGATATTACAATTTTAATGATTCAAACGGATAATATAACATGAAAATTAAAAACACCCACCGCCATGGTTACAACTTATCAAAAAGAACCATAAACAATTTTACCGTAAACGTCAATGTCAAACATGAGCAGTGACAAGGAGTAAAGTTTTTGCTCTAGGTTTCAAGTTTGAAAACTCGTCTTTTTACTTATTTAATACACAATGTTATGAGAAAACTGAATAAAATATTTTTTTAATCAAGTCATAAAAAAACATAGATTTTATTCTCTTGAATTGTAGCATGTGCATTTATCGATCATTTTTCTATCATTAAGTTCACATTTGTAATGCATGTATACATTGCCGCATGCCGGTGGAAAAACATTTAAATTAGCTTGGGCGCAATCACATCACACCAATCACACTTTAACACACTAATATTATAAAGGCGAAAGTTTGTGAGTCTAAACGACTGGAGCGATTTTAATAAAATTTGGTATAGAGTTAGCTGACACCTTGGATTAACACATAGGCTAATAAAACGCGGGTAACACCGCGGGGCACAGCTTGTCACACTAATATTATAAAGGCGAAAGTTTGTGAGTATGTGAGTGTGTATGTTTGTTACTTCTTCACGTCTAAACGGCTGGAGCGATTTTAATAAAATTTGGTATGGAGTTAGCTGATACCCTAAATTAACACATGGGCTAATAAACCATGGGTAACACCGCGGGGCGCACCTAGTCCATAATAATAACACCAACAAAAATAATATGGGTTAAGACTGGAGACTAAACTCTAACAGCTCTAACAGCATCCTGAAAACTATTGTGGATAGGCCTGACTGTCCGTTCATGTGGCATTGGACCTGTACGCATACATGTATACCTGGTAGGCAGAATGGCGGCAGGTATATGAATTGAAATAATTGATATAAAATAATGTTACTAACATAGTTTTTAAGTCTTATGTAATATTAACCATTATGGATGTAAAAATCTGAAATAAATGCAATTATTATTATTATTATTATATTATAATTATAAACTCAAAATATGTAAGTGTGCCTAAGATTTTCGTGTCGTCTGTTCTGTAGAACGATAATGTGGGGGTGCCTACACCTATCTTTCTAAATAAAGTAGTGGGTTGTAGGTGCGAAAGAGAACGGCAGCTCCTCAAAAGGTCAAAGTTTTCGGTAGTGCTGATTGCATTTTGGTTATAACATTCTTTGGGGAATGAGAAAAATATGTTTTTGTTTCGACATTTGATGGCTCGTTAAAACGCTGGTATGGAATCCTCCACCTACGAGTCCGACTATATAATACTTTCTCCTCCTACTCGGTAGGAATTACTAAAAGTTCATTTTTTAAATCTTACTTAAGACTTTATGTAAATTATGAAATTTTAATAAAGTCTAAACCCCTTGTTGAGCTTTGATCCAGTAGATTGGATCGCAAAAAAGATATACCCTTCCACAAGAGATCTCAATTATTATGCCACCTGCATAGCAATTTTAATACAAACCAACCCAGGATTTTCGGAGATTAACCAACAAACTCTTTACTTTTACTACGTTAGTTAGTGTAACTTTGGAATTATGACCAATAAAACGGGTTAGAATTCAACCACCCTTTCAATCATTAGTAAAGCGAGATGACCAACAAGTAGTATTCAGAATGAGGTTAGAAGAAACACATTTTAGTTCGTCCCTCTCACAATATTTAGCTTATGTGCTTTGCAGTTGAACTAGGTACATGATAAATTAAATGCGTGGTCTATTGTATAAAGTCTATGACACAGTACGAAAAATAATTTAACAACATTGTGAAATTATTTAATAACGAAGTTTTTTATCTTCTTGGGCTAACCAGCTGTTAGATAGCAGACAGGACAGGTTAGGAATTGGGTGGTTAGAGCAGTTGTCATCATTCCGACATCGTAACCGATCTTGCACTATGCGCTATGAGTAAATAAGGTTCATATTTGAACGATGCTTCAAAATATTCCGCAAATAGGTTTAGCGTTATGGCTCGCTATTGGAATAATAATGAGTTGTTATTATTGAAAACTATAATTAACGCAAGAAGTACATTTATCTTATAAATTACTATTATTTAATACGCGCACAAACAGATAATATTATACACGCAAGGGTTACATAAATAATAAAAGGTAGCTTTACAAAAATAGGCCACGTGGGTACATTAAAGATAATGAAATATTCGATTATGTATTTACAAATAAATTTCCTACCTGCATTTGATCGCAAAACATTTCTATCGAGTCGGTCACAAGCTATCTACTTCTGAAGAAATATAGCTAAAATCACTAGCATAATTATAATAATAATTAATTTAATAGTCACGTTAAATTATGGCAGAGTCCCGAAAAGCCAAAATTTTACCCAATAAGAAATATAAGAAGTATTATTGTTCAAGGTGTCATATATTCACCAACTCAGATAATCAATTAAATCAGCACCTGGAAGGCTATCGTCATAAACATAGAACATTGTTCTATAATCCGCCAAACGACGCTGTTATTTCTGATGAATGGGAATACAATCTTCGGGTATATGTTCCCGTTTTCATCGTTATTGCTATAACGATGTTTATTTTTTGGTACACAATTGTTGCTTATACTATTTTGTAGTTATTGACACCTATTTATAATAATTACCATCAATAAAACATTAAATTGTAGTTAACGACGCCTTAAATTTCGCGCCATAATTTTAATTGGCGGAGAAGTCGTCCCCAAGCGTTCACGGCTTCTATGCGCACGAACGAACGCGCAGAACAATGAGGTAGCAGCCATTTTATGTCGGTGTCTAAGAAAAACATAATTCGAATGGCCAATCTTAACGAAATTGTGTAATTAGTGATATAATTTATGTGATTCTGTATACACTACTATATTTAGGTGTTTCTTTACTTATGTGAGTAGAATATAACTTTTGCTATACATATTTATCGATATAATATCTTAAGCGCGATGAAACCTAACATTTTGCATAAAAAAGGAATAATAATAAATTTGTATCTCATTCCCCCCATACATTATGAAAGGTCGTTGTATTTGCAATAGTTACAGGTCTTTCGTTTTCTAACGATGTTTATGTTTACAGATATAATTGTAAAGACTATTAACACAAAGTACTTTCCGCTTGTAGATTTAGCTCGGGATAATATGACATAACTTTCACCAAAACGTTGAATAAAGTAATATAAACCAGTTTTGTTTACATTACACTTGTATTGGTTACTAAATTACTTGTCGTGTGACAACCGGCGTCGCGCAGCCTCGACTTGAAAGTTGGGGACAAAATTCAATAACGAATTGGCCATTTTATTGATGGCCGGGGGGGAGGCTGGGTGGAGACAGTCGGTCGGTGAGCTTCCGCCATTTATATTTTGTCAGAGATTTTAGTTATTTTGATTATGTTTTGAAATTTTGTTTACGCTTCCTTGTACCTATCTACCGATTACTCAGTTAACATTATTATGTAGATATAGAGCAAGTTTATACGTACATATTATATGCTACACAAATATGCAAAAGATAAGCGCGCTTGTGTGAGTGTATGCTATTATAATATTTTAATCGTATGGATATGTATTCTGTAAAACTATCTATTACCTACCTACGTTACGTGCATTTACATTTAATTATATCTTTGGCTTTTTATGCACATATGCCTACATAGTGTTCAGTCAACGGCCTAACAATATAAACAAAACGCTATGTACTGTATGTACCTATGTAATGCAGCTATAGGTAAATGTATTTTCTGATATTTTGTTAAATTTCATTATGTACCTAAGCAGGTACCGAATTAATTGTAAGTGAATAATTAGTTATACCTACACTTTTTGTTAAATATATGTACTTATTTTCAACCTGGGGTACTTTTACCCTATCAAATTTTGTTACAACATAAACGAAAATTAATTTGTTTTTTTTTGTTAATACCTACTTATTTTTATGATTGGATTTTATTTTTGTAGTGTAAATCTCTTTTTCATTTTGTAATAAATTTGTTTTGTTTCAATTATATATATTACACGCACTATTAAGCTTTTTATTTAATTTAAATTAAGTTTTTCCAAATTTAAACTGCTGGCACTGGTCAACAGGGCGTAAGTGTCTTATAATTGTTTTTTCAATGGGTTTTTTCAATTTCCATTACCTTTGCTATTTTTTCTTGGCTTATTGTTTTTTCAATGTTTTAATTTTTTTAATTTACATTACGTTTGCTAGTTTTTTTGTGTCAATATTTTGACACAAAAATAATTTAATAAAATTACGAAATTATGTTAGTGAACTTAACTTAAAAATCAAGCCTGACCAATAATTACAGCATTATTAAAATAATAAGAATGATTACGACTGATTTAAGTGATTAAACGCTAATAGATAGGTAGTGAATTGTCTTGAATTAATTTTGATGTTAAATTTAAATCATCAATGCCACAATTCTTCAATAGAATACCTATTTTAGACAAAAGGTCACCTCAAATGTGAAGTTTTATTATATTCAAATTAAGTTCTTTTCAGGTGCAGAAGTTAAAAATGGGGGAGCAAAGAGGTCGCCATTAGTTTCCCGGCACACTGGGGCGTAGGCGTCGGGGGTGTGGCACGGGGCGTGGGGGTCCCCGTGCCACCCCCTGGCGACCTACTCGCCACTATATCCATGTTCGAACAGCAGATCAAGGCTGAACCTATGAGGTAAGCCCTGACACCTCGATTAACAGCGAAGAAAAATCCACCGAAAAAACAGAAAATAAAGCGTTCCAAAACACCACTTAGCCGTACCAGCACTTTTCTGAATATGGTCATTAATTGCCATCATAACAGCCGTAGGCATGTCGGCGCTTATCCTGTTATAAAATGTAATAAATGCAGGTAGCGTGCTGTCAAAAGGGGTGTTTAAAAACGGAATTCATTGATAACCATTCACTTGCATTTTAAGTGCAGGTAACTCGACCTATTGTATGTCCGAGCAGACTTGAAAAAAATCTACAAAGATTGTGAAAGAAATGTCTTTTTATTACGGTTATTTGTATTTGTGATAAAAGATAGATGCTCTTACACATACTTTTATTACTAAGTGACTACCTAACAGATAAGATGAGACAAAATAATATTTTCTTGACCATGGGCATCTTCTTTTTCAAGCCACTTTCCTGGCCCATGCAGTCCTCATCCACTGCTTTCCCGCAACACCGAGTAAGTACAAATTCATAGAGCGGGGTCAACATACTAAGTTCTTACTAAACCTGTCGTCATAATTGATGTACTGCCTACCAATGGAAGTGGACAAAGGAAGTGAGCTTGGTGTCTTGGCCTCAGGTCAGACGCTATAAACCCATATTCGAAATATTAATTAGTATCGATTCGAATATTGTAGATATTCGAACTATTATAGGTCGAAATGTACCTATTGACAAAATTGTCAATATTATTTCCGCTTGTGTACCGTTTTGTAATTAAATCCCCATTTAGAAAAGTAGATTAAATGCCTCGTAAATTCAAGAGTTTACTATTAAATGGAAATATATTTACTTTGCAGTTTTTACACAAATCATCCCCACGTTCACGCTGGTCCCCCCACAATAGTCCGATCAGATTCAAATCATGCAAGCATCATCAACATGAATCAGCATCATCAGACACATCAAGAGGATTCAAAAGACAGCCTCATAGTACAACAACAAGTACAACATCAACAAGATCTCATGGAACAACATCAGCAGCAACAAGAAATGCAACAAGACGATGAGGTACGAAAATGTTTATTTTAGTTTTGTCTAATAAGTCTATTAAGATAATAATAATAACTTTTTAAAATAATTGATAAATTCACTAGAAACCTTAGAATTGTTATTTTCGAATATTCTTTTTTCTCTGTTTATCATTGGTATTTTCCATTGACGTATAGACCTGGACTGTGCCATAACCTCACAAAATTGACCAATCTCTAGAAAGAAACAACACTACTTTGTGTACATCTGTCAAAGGGCACACGAGTTTTTTTCTCTCTTTCACGCTTTGCAGTCAATATTTACTTTTTGAAAGGTATGGCGCGGTCCAGATCTATACGTCAATGTTATTATTTCTAAAAAAAAAAACATTCGTGTTAGTGGTTTTACTAGAAAAAATATTTCGGAATTCGTGACTTATGAGGTCCAAGCGATAAGGTCATTAAAATAAAAAAAAATGAGGATTAATGGATTATTGCAGTTTGTTCATTGGCGCGAAAACAAATGTCACTCAATAACTTGTTTGTTGATATTTTTAAAACGAAGTGATTACTTACTCTGTGGATATTTTGACTATAGAGAAATTTCGCGATTTATTGATGTATGTATTGTGTACAACAAATAAACCTATACAACAATTACGTTTTACTCGCAGTTAAGCTTCAAGGGTATGGAAGACGAAGGTGTTGAAATGGACATGGACGGTCGACAATGTTCTCAGGTAAATTGGTAAACATGATAATTATGGCACATTACATTATTTCCTAGTTAAAAATTGGTGACTTACATGGTCCAGTGCGCATGCCTACTAACACAATCGGGTCTTCAAGTCCGGCAATTATTTAGTCAAACTGCCAATACTGATGTGATGTTTAGAAATAAAGACCTTTTGATTAGACGATGGCTTTACCATATTCGATTCGATAAAAGTCAAAATCAAAAAGTGCACGAAGTATGTCTGTTTGTTTGTTGTCAATTTGGTTTTGTTTGTCAACATTTCATCAAAGAGTAGACGAGGGATGTCCGAAACGATGTGATGTATTTATTAGTAATATCGATGCAACAAAATTATGATATACCTACTTATCGATATTTAATGAGATAACGATGTTTTCTTGTTCAAGATCGTAGCAAAAGGTGATTAATGAATGCCACACGAAAAAAAATATCTTTGACAACAATAGTACCTTGTCACTTTTAGTCTATAAACGCGGGGAAAAGTTAAAAAGTTACTTTTCACGATGTTTCCCTTTTTCAGAAATACTTTACAATACATTTTCCTATCCAATGAAATCCTGACGATGCGGTTACGACGCGATATTACCAGATGGTCGGAAATCACCTAGATTCTCCCGACATTTTGTGTGATGTACAGAATCCCGACAAACAACATAACCTCTCAACAAACTGCTCATCGTCATTTTCTAAGGATTTTTACGCTAAATTTATTTGCACTGCCGCGCGCGGGGCACTTAGGCGGTATCGGGTGAAATTATTTGCACGAACACCCCCGTCGCGCGATGTACAATCAAGGCCTCGCGTCTCTGACCCCCCATAAAGACAAAAATCGCTTGACGAACGTTTCTCATCTCGCAGGCGGGGCGGGGCCGCCTCGTTCGCAAGCAGAGATGAGCGTTTAAACGCATAGCTCTATAAAAAAACGTATTTCAATAAAAAGAACCAATTACAATTTAAAATACAAACAAATTAGTGTTTTACTTATTGCCTACACTTATGTTTGAACAATCTTATTTCTTTATATAATCACAAAATGACATTGACATCAGAGATTTAAAAAAAGTACTTCAAAGTTCAAAAGTACTACGTATTTCATATACATATAGCTTAACATTGTTGTCAAAGCAGCACTTTCGTTTTATTTTTTACGTACTTGAAATTTAACGCTTTTATAAGTAATCAGTGCAATGCAAAGTTTTGTTTAGTTCGCCTTTCGTTGTCCTCGAATTGACGATCTCGTCTTTTTGTGTAATCAAATAGATACGTGTTTGTTTTAGTTACTTATTGTGATTTTGTGAGTTGGACACAGTTTTAATATAAAAATCAAACTCTTTGTAAATCTTTAAATAATTGTTTTTGACTATTACCAAATTAGATTAAGTGTATAGTTTTAGTGTCAATAATATATTACTGTAGGTACTTCATGAACAATGTCGTGAGCCGGGAACTTTTTCATTTGGGACTATTTTTAAAGACATTTATCAATATACTTCCTTTGCATCCAATCAAATGTTGGGGAAACATAAGGATTATTGAAATCCAATAAGATTCTGATAAGAACCAACCACGTACATATTGACTTGACGGACCTATTATTAAAAAGCGTTTTAGGTGAAAAGCGGGTTTTAAGCGGTCTTTTAAAAATAATTACAACGATTAAACGTTTAAAAAAAACAAGTCGTTTATCACATCTCTATTTGCAAGTAGCTCACTATATTTCAGGGAAGATGCACCTCACTCCGTACAATGTTTTTAGAGACGGTTTAGTGTAATAATTTTAAACCTTACTTTGTAATATTTGAGTCTCATTATTCATTAAATAAGAGGATAACGGGTGGGATCTTTTGTCTTCTATATATCGAATCATATTGCTGCTCAGATTTCAAGTAAACAATATGAATCTTAATTTTATGGTAGTAAGGTTTAAAGATATGTGAAAATCACAGAAATTTTAAACATTATTTCTTGATGATAAAACCAAGAAATATAGTTTAAGAGAATTCGTTATTCGTGTTGTTTTCACAACGGACCTTTATACGTTAGGAAATTAACAACAGTGGGTCGAACGGGTGGAGCTTCTCACGGCGCTTGCGGTCGCAAGCTCATAGGAATATTTCGTCAAAAGGGTCAGTCGTAGAGGGCCCTGATTGTACATACGCGGTATCGGATTACATTTTATTTTCTCCAATCAAAAACCCTAAAATCCCGACATTTAGAAATGTTATCCACTCAGACCAAATACTACCGGGCGTGCCCAGGGTCATATGCGCGGTGGACATAGCGATTTGAGCGCACCGCGCATACGCCAGTTCGCACGGGCTTGTCACGACAACAAAATAAAGATAGTGGTTATGGACCCAGCTATGTTTTTCTCGCTTCCACTTTTAGTGTTGCCAGAAAAAAGTCATTACCTGTTATTTAGGGTAATTTTGTGAGACGTCAGTGATTTCAGCGTGCCGCGAGCTGACTCTTTCGCAGAAGTCTCTTTCGCAAAATGTCTCTTTCGCAAAGTATCTCTTCGTTTTGTAACTTAGAATAAAATACAAAACTTATGTAAAAATCATATTTTTTTTCAGTATTACGACATTATTTACAAACCTTAAAAATAATGTCTTAATATTACGTATAATGTTGTTTTATAAATTTCATAAAAAATATTAACACATTTTTTTCTTTCTGGATAAAAAGGGAACCTAAAAGGAAAAACAGGTTTATTAACAGTGATTGCCAATATTTAAAGTATAACTCAGTTTTTGAAGTGCATGTAGGCATAGTGAATGATACAGTTTCACTGAGTTTTAAATTAGACAAAAGTTTCAATGGTCGGTTCACTCATGTTTAAGCTCAAGAAATTCCAGTGTGTGAGTGAGACCTAATTTCCCATTTCAAGTATAGAACAAAGAAGAGAGTTTATCAATTGTCTATCTACAAAGTAATCCTTAATATTATGTAGGTATAGCTTTCAGTAAAAAAATCTTAGTAAGCTCCACTATATGAAATCAATTATAAAGATATTAATTTAAATCGAAATTCATGCAGGCGCTCATTAAAGACTTAAGAATTAAAACTTATGAGACTTTAGGATAGGAAAAATTAAACCCGAAAGTTGGATTATAACCTCAAAGTAAAACATTGTAGCGATACAATGTTTGACTTTGAGGTTATAATCGCAATATCATCTTAATAATTCCATCGGAGGACCACTTCAAAGCATAATACTCTATGTATTTTGTTGCAATGTGATATTTTTAACACATTGTAATACTTATGAATGAAAAAAAAAATGAAAGCAAAACCAAAGGAATCACATTTCATTCGTAAGTATTACAATCTAGAGCTTATTTTACATTGCGCTGAGTTAAAAATATTATATTGCAACAGAATACATCGAGTATTATGCTTTGAAGTGGTCCTCTGATTGAATTAAGATAATATTGCATTGCAATTATAACCTGAAAGTAAAACATTGTAGTGATGCCTACTTTTCGGGTTCAATTTTCCCCAATCCTAGTCTCTAATGTTTTAATTTTAAATTCTAGTCTGTAATGAGCGTAATCCTGAATTTCGATTCGATTAAATATCTTTCAAGAAGGATATATTACGATTTTAAAAGCTTTAGTGGAGCTTAATACTTACATAATAAGATTTTTTACTGAAAACTATACCTACATAATTTCGAGGATTACATTGTAGTTAGATAATTGACAATTTTTTTCATTGTCCTTGTACCTGTAATGGGAAATTAGGAGGTCTTACTCACTGGAATTTCTTGAGCCTATATATGAATGAACCGATCACGGGAACTTTTATCTAAGATAAAGTTTAAATTAAATATTTGGTAATAAACCTGATTTTCCTTTTAGGTTCCCTTTTAATTCAGAAAGAAAAAAATAGTGTTATTATTAATTATGAAATTTATAAAACAAACTGATTGACTGCCTCTGCGGCGCGGTGGGAGTGTGTCCGATTGCTACGCGAGAGGTCGTGGGTTCGATTCCCACACGGGGCATCACTTTGTGTGATCCACAAATTGTTGTTCCGAGTTTTTGTGTCCGTGACTTGTATGTTTGTAAAGTTCCCCGCGACACAGGGCTTGAACAATACTGCAGGAGCCGTCTAAAAAAAAAAACTTGACGCGCGTTAAAAAAACCTTAGATATGGTTCAAGGTGTTCACAAGCGCGTTCGAAGCATAGAATTATAAAAGCGCGATAACAAAACGCAGTCGTCATATGAACATAGGCTTTAATATGTTAACAGTAATAAGTTTTTACTGCTTTCCTGAAATACTCTTCGCGTTAGTATACGGGATTTTACCTAATCTATTGAAACCAGTTCAAACCCCTTGCGATACAGTTATGATGCGATATATTGATACAAAGGAATACGTTATTGATACAATCGCATATCGTTATACGGTTACTATACAATACATCGATACAATAAACTTTGGACATCCCTATCGTTAGTGCCTTACTTAACTTCGACTTTGGTTTAAAGTTTTTTTTCTCTTGCACCTCCGTTTCTCTCGCAAACTTGCGCATTTTGCGTGCTTTTTCAAATAAAAATCTTAACTTTGTGCATTTGTGATCTTATGCAAGAACTGTCTGTCCCACCCCCTTGTGAGAAAAAATAAGACGTGGTCAATTCTCTTTCTCCTCCATAAATCGTTAAGGCTCGGAAACCTGGAGGCTTACTCTAATTCAACGAAAAACATTCGACATCTGAAAATTAATTATGTAAATTTAATATAAGTATGTACATAAACAGAGGTTTTGGTAAGAATGTTCTATCATCGGAATGGACAATCATATAACATACAATCGACTAAATGCAGTCAAGAAAAAATCACAATACTTTTTTTTTTTTTTTTTTTTTTTATTATGATAGTTATATTATTATTATTGTGATAGTTGCTGTTATTCGAGATAGTTGCTGATCAAAGATGCAACTCTTGTATTTTGAACTAGGTCGTGATATCATATAGTTAAGCAGTAGTATGGTCATGAGTATATTGCCGTTTACACAGAAGCACGGTAACGACAGTGGCTTTGAATTTATATAAGTACCCATGGCAATGGCTCAACTTTTTTCGACTGGAAAATAATAAACTCTTTGCTAGAATCCAAAGAAACATAGACAAGTTTGATTGGTTTGAAGATTGTTTTTGTCAATGTGATAACGTTAAGGGACGTTCCGTTTCTCCTATGCAATTGATCGTATACAAATTTTTGTTTTTTTTAAATTTCTAATGTTGTTAATAGGCCAAATAAAATTAAAATCTAAATAATATTCAAATGTCTTTTATAAATATCCCAAAAAACACATTTTTTAATACGAAAGTACAGTAACCGTATTTCTTATGTAAAACAGAACGTAAAAAGCTAATATTTTTGAGTACTGATTACTTTTTTCTGGACTAACAATCTTTACCGTGTTAACGTAGTATATGAAGAAATAAATACCTTTTTTTTTTTAAATCGATTATTTTTAGGGCACTTAGAGCTCTTAAAATACTTGTGTTGCATTTTTAAGAACAAAATAAAAGAAACGGTTAAATATTGAGCCAGCAACAATAATCCAATCACGAAATGTTTCTGTTTAATCGAAAAAGAATTATAGGGTCACGAACCTTCGTTTAAATTTTGTTCGAAAACGAAAGTTTTCAGAGAAAGAGAGTACCTAAGGCTCCTGGTTAAAATGTGCGAATCGTTCGAAAAATGCCCATACATTTTAAGAAGAACGTTTTCATTTCTATTCTTGCTCAAACCGAAACGAAATAAGTTTAAACGGGTTGCGATCTGGAAGCAAAAATATAAGTTTTTTTTTCTTGCTCGAATTACCGGTTAGAACCATTCGCGCATTTCTGTTCTGCACACGTGAGTTCTAAGGTACTACGTGTGTACGTGCACGACGCAAGCAGTTGCGCAAGTGGATGGAATGGGCTTTGTACGTGCGAGCATGCTCGCACCCCCTACCCCCTGTAATTAAGCAGGTTAATTTGAGCGTAATACCGCTCGCATATCGGTTACCGCTCCGAACGAGCGTCTCGCAAATAACCAGGTTTAAAGCCTTATTTGATTGGCATTTTTTTAAACATTCTCTGAATCTTTGTCTCATACCCCGTTCCCACTTGTCGGGTATCGGATTCGCATAAAAATCGGGTGCTTTCTTTATTTATTTAATATTCTCTATTAGCTATTTTGCTATTATTTAGCTATTTTTGTGTTAAATAAGATTAATATTAAGTTTTTCAATAACAATTAGGTTACTACACCTACACATTCCATTTCTACATCACCCCAAGGTAGACTGGCAGAGAATGCTTTTTTGCATTAAGTCTACCTTTGTACAACTTTGTGCTTATAGTTTTAAATAAATAAATAGGTATTTGGATAGTTTTGAATCATAAACGGTTCATGAACGGCACGCCATTGGTTGAATGTCTGGTCGAAATGGTGAGCTCCGAATATCTGACTAAAGAATGGATACCTATCTTTATGTATTTCAGTAATGAAAGTACACAAATGTGTTTAGAACACATGTCAGTAGTTAATATATATTTTTTAAAATGAATGAAAAGATTAGCATCTTTCGGTGTCGAGCCTGATAGCAAGCGTCATGCACGCCAGCTCATAGCATACTCAAATCCTTGTTTCGTATAGATCCGAGCGTTATTGCCTGCACCGAGCTCATCACTAAAATAAACTTATATTTTAACAGGGTATGGGAGTGGACATGGGATCAGTTCAAACTAAAATGGAAGTGTCGAATGGGGGGCAATCGGCACCTCGTTCTAAGCCTCAAGCCTGCAAGGTGAGCCAGATAATAACTGACTAATATTAATTTAACTTGCATGATATAATAATTATATTTTACATAAGGAAATAGGGGTTGCCAATTTTTTTGTTGTTGTATATTATTAATCTACACATACCTACTTTTCAAAATTATAAACTAAAATCATAATATTATGACTTTTATAATAAAAAACCGAGCAAGAGCATGGCGGACAATGCACAGTTTAAGGTTCCACAGCCGTTATTATAAATAAATGCACTGCCTTAGAAAAAAATCCGATTTGAATAATTACACCAGCAGAAAAGCGTACGTTCATGGCAATGCCCAGTATTTATTTTTATTATTTACCAAACTAAGTAGCGGCTTTTACAAAACACACGCACCAAATTTCATCAGTAGTCTTTGAGAAAAATGCCTGTGACATACGGACTGACAGACAGACAGACGGACATGACGAAAGTATAAGAGTTCCGTTTTTGCGATTTTGGCTACGAAACCCTAATAAATACTGACAGGTCTGCGGTATCGCGTATGTAGGGTAGATTATCGTATCTATGTTCGCAGTATGTTAATGTTGTGTTAAAAAAAGTTATAAAACAGTATTGTTATTTTCAGGTTTGTGGTAAAGTCTTATCGTCCGCTTCTTCTTACTACGTCCACATGAAGCTTCACTCAGGAAACAAACCCTTCCAATGCACTGTAAGTTATTAAGTTTGACCTTAGAATTATCCCCCTGCTAGCTCAGTCCACCTTTCTAAGAGAGTATAGTCTCTTAGAAAGTGCATATTGGTGAATGCATGGGCGTACCCAGGGGGGAATTTGGAGAAGTGTAAAAAGTAGGTAAGTACATGGTTCACATTTGGCCAATGTTTGGACAATTGTACCACGCAAAACGACCCCGAATTTACCAAAACTCCCCTCGAAAAAGGTTCCGGAGTACGCCCGTGGGTGGATAATTGAGATAAAGGCCAAGGTGACACATTGCTTATGCCTAATACATTTAGGCAGGCGTCTCCTTTATGCAAATGTATGTCTGTGCCGGGAGACGCAATTTCTCATACAATGAAATAAAATCGTATCATTTAAAACAGAATACGACTGTTCTTCAGAATTCTAGTTAGTATTAGCTGTGCCGTAGCTAGAGGGGGTCATGGAGGGGGGTTACCTGTAGGGGTAATGCCCTAGCAAAATTAGTAATGCCCTACCTTATACTCAACTCTATCTACGGCTTTGACTAGTCGCCTGCTTTCTCGAGGTAATTCTTCGAAATGGTCAGGGCGTACCAATTACAGCTCGTGGCTTATAGTCAGTTACCGACACAAAAACAGTATGACTTGCCTCAGAATGTATGTAGTAGAATGATATAAAAAACGGCATCGACAATTTATTATGTACAGCGTTTTATTTTTCTCTAATGCTTAATCGGTTTGCACCTGAACTAACCGGCCTCGAAATATAATCTTGTGTATATCCGTACGATTATAGTCATAGAGACTGGACTGCGCCTTCCCTTTCAGATATGAAGAAAATAGGTATAGGCTACAAAGCGTAAGGTTATGGCGCAGTCCGGTCTCTATGTCTATAATACCATTTTTCTTCTCGTAGGTTTGCGACGCAGCTTTTTGCCGTAAACCTTATCTGGAAGTCCACATGCGTACACACACGGGAGAACGTCCCTTTCAATGTGATCTCTGCCTCAAACGATTTACACAGAAATCAAGTCTGAACACGCACAAACGTGTCCATACAGGTCAGTCTTAAACATAACACGATCCTGTTGCACATAATAGCATCTCGGTGTTGTAAAAGGCATTCAAAAAACAGACTATGAAAAAAAAACAACTTTAAGCACATAGCTACTGGGTCTGTTTTTCGTTGGCCTACATAAATAATATTTTTCAAACATTAAATGTTTTGTGTAAAAGGCCTTTCAGCTAGCATTATTAAATTTCGTCGCATTTGTTCAATGTTTAAGCCATACGCTTGAAAAATATTGATTTATTTATTAACCGTTGCGATTATTTTGTACCGATAGATCATTGCATCGTTGATGTTGAATGCAATTAATGTAATTTCCATATCTTATTCTGTCAGTTTCAAAAAAATCAAAAGAATATTGTTAATTTGGTTATAGAATGTCCCGATTACTGCTAGTACTGTTTATGAATTCTTAGGAATGTGGAAAGCACTGAAATTAGGATGGAGGCATAGGAATCATATGGAAGTTACATTTGACCTACACTGGACTGCAATATGTCAGTACCTACCTCAAACAATTCCCATATTTTAAGAATGTACCATGAGGGGATTGTTTCAACATTAATAATTGGATTCTTATAATTTTAATCAAGTTGACCTCCTCCTGTTTCCGCGAAACCAAAAAGGTTGAAAGATTATTTTGTTTTAAATGTTTTTCTTTTTTAAATTTTACACCGATTGGCTACCTGTTATTGATTATCGCTTATATCCTGTTTTGACGCCCTGATGAGTGAGCTATTTTGTATTTTATATGTATTGTCTTATTATCTATATTCATACCTTCGATTATTTTGTATACTAGCTGTGCTATATATCTATATATGTATGTATTTCATTTTGCGAGGGTAGGTTGTATAAAATATTTAATGCACTCTTTTATTCTTACAATATTACTTTATGTAGTGAGTAGACTTTTATTCAGCTTAAGTTTATATTTTCCAAAATCCTCTTTAAACTATAGACTATAAATCTTTTTCTTTTTTTATACTCATTACTGTAATGAGATTATATTTTCGTTTTTATTTCTATAGTGCTTAATTATTCATAAGTAAGCACGCGGCCTCTGGACGGAGCTTTTTACGACTTTATTCAAACACCTATATACTATTGTTTATACCATCCATTATACTTATCGTATTTTCGTATGGACTACCACTAGCCTAGTAGGACACTGGTGCGACACACAATTCGCTATAATAGTTGACAATACATATGCTTAACATCGACATGTGAATAGTTTTTGAGTTGTGCCAATAGTTATGTCGTTTCGCAAACGATCAGGGCGTGAGGAAGGCTTCGTTGATGTCAGGTAAACAGGGGGAGGTAAAGAACTCACAATGGATACCTCCCTATATAGTTAGAACCAGTGGCGTAGCTAGCCTTACACGGGCTCGGTATCTAAATTTTTTGGGGGGCCAGGTGCCCAAACACAAGGCTGAATCGTACAAATTTGTAAATTTTCGCTGTCACGGGCGGGGTTGCAATTTCTAACGCACGTTCGGGTTCACCGATACGGCGGTAGCTACGCCCCTGGTTAGAACGTTAACAAATCTATTGTGTGTTCTTGTATATGGTGGTTAGTTGTGAGAGCGTGTGTTGTTGGACTGTGGCCTGGGTTCTAGATGAGCACATGCGCGCGTTGATGGTGAAGGAGCGGCCCTACAAGTGTGAACTCTGTCAGATGCGGTTCACGCAGAGCTCCAGCCTCAACCGACACAAGAAAATTCACACGGGTGGGTTGATGACGTCATCATGTGATGTGTCACTCTCGATGCCAGATTACTCTTTCTCTCTCGGCTCCTCAAGCCACTTAACTCTTAAGCCGTATTCTGACTCATGCGATGGTTTCGTTCAGAGGAACACAAACGTGCGCTGCTGGCTAAACAACGGCCCTACCAGTGCGGCATCTGCTTTGTGAGATTCACCCAGAAATCAAGTTTGGGCCGGCACGGAAAAATACATACCGGTGGGTCCCTATCTCCTGCCTACTTATGCGTGACGATGTCCTTGAGGCAGAACGGTACTAACGTGTATTTGTTATAGATAGCCTACCTCCCCCTGAATGTGTGTGAATGGTTTCATAATTTAACATTAGGTAATAATGAAATACATATTGTTTGAGAGGGTGCTGAGATGCTATATCGTACTCGTATAACTTATAGAGGAGCACAGACGAGCCCTGTTAGAGAAAGTGCGGCCGTACCAGTGCCACATCTGTTTTATGCGCTTCACTCAGAAGTCCAGCCTGGGACGACATGGGAAAATACACACTGGTAGGCATTTTCCCCTAAAATCCTTAAGTAGACAATGAATTTATTAATTTCGTTAGCTCACGTTACTAGGCAGTAACATTTGTTCGTGCGCGAGCTGGACTCTTGTTTTAGCTGAATTTTGTTGGTATTTCTAGAGGAGCACATCCAATCGCTGATCAACAAAGTGCGCCCCTATCAATGCGACATCTGTGACAAGCGGTTCACTCAGAAGTCCAGCCTTGGCACTCATAAACGCATACACACCGGTGGGTCCCTTGATATTTCCTTTATTTTCGTTCCGGTCTCTAAGCCACAATGCCCAGTTAGACGACTATTAACTAACGCTAACTTGCAGTGTGGCTTTGACACCTATGTTTTGTGAATAGTTTTAAGGGCTCCCTGACCTAAACATCGATTACTTTTATTTTGATTAGCGGTTTGGAAGTGATACATTTTCTCGTTTCAGTACATAATAAAACGTATCTACATTACAATTAGGTGACACACGCTCAAAAACTATTCACAAACAGTAAAGTAAAGCATGTGTACGTTGTGATGATTTCCGTTAAGTTATAGGAGAGAGAATGTCTGATGGACAAATAAGTGGTATAAATTCCCTCATGGTAGTGGTCAGTGAAGTATCGGTTGTTGGTGCTGGCAGTAGAATTATTTGTCCATCGTGGTTTTGTTTTGTTTCTCTGTCCCCCCGTCCCGTGTTCCGTGCGTGGGAGCGCAGGGGAGCGGCCGTTCCAGTGCACCGTCTGCCTCAAGTCCTTCACGCAGAAGTGCGCGCTCAATTTGCACGAAAAAATACATACGGGTTAGTAGCCCACATATATTAATAATCCGCAGTATTCCTTCGGTACGATTAGCGTTAACTTACGACTCGTCATGCAGTCATTTCATTAGCGTCACGCTTCGTTCCTATTTTTCCGTTGCCCGCCTAACCCGTTGTTTTACTCTCCCTGTTTATGATAGCTTCCATCTCGTTGCTTTCGACTAACATCTCGACTTCTTTAACTCATTCGAACGCGCGCTTTACGTACTTCTGCATTCACTGATAATTTCCCGCCTATCATGTTATTAATATAATCTGCCGGTCATCCTCCTGTTACCCCTGTCATTCCGCATACGACTCGGTATTAAAGCATTTATCATTTTTATCATTTCTTCATGGATATTAATTCATTCACAAAAGCGGTAATGCAATCGCCGCAATGACGCACTATTGGCGCCTCGGCACCTATCGGGTGCTATCGAAATTGGGTGAACAAAATTGGGTAGAATGGTCGCCTCGCGCGACGGCATCGGTCGGATCGGCGGGGAGGGCGGGCGGCCAAGCGTCGGCGACGTGCCTTACTCGCTTTTGTGTGTGCACTGGGCGCAGTGCAAGGGCGACCTTACGCGTGCGGGCAATGCCCGGCGGCGTTCGCCCGCCGCCCCTACCTGGACATTCACATGCGCACGCATACAGGCGAGCGGCCCTATCAGTGCGACGCGTGTCTCAAGCGCTTCACGCAGAAGTCCAGCCTCAATATACATAAGAGGACGCACACAGGTGGGTGACAGCCGCGGGCCGGACTGGCCGCCCGCCCGCCCCACCGTCGCACTCCGCCTCCTTCCGAATCTCTCCCTAGAACGCGCCTCTCGCGCCTCGCGAACGATCGTAGCGAAAGATTTGGAGCGGAGTTCCGCCTCCCGGCGAGCGGCGACCGGCGACCGGTCCGCGCCGCGACCTGCGTAGTGCGAGGGCGTCTAGCGTCCTTGCGGTCTCGCCGCCGCTATAATGTATCTGTTGGGCACCAGTCCAGGGCAGACCGTTCCAGTGCCTGTCGTGCCCCGCCGCCTTCACCTGCAAGCAATACCTGGAGATACACACGCGCACCCACACCGGCGAGCGGCCGTATCAGTGCGACATCTGCCTGAAGCGCTTCACGCAGAAGTCCAGTCTCAACATTCACAAGCGGACCCACTCAGGTACGTGCGCGGCCGGCCGCCGCCGCTAGGGACTACTCAGTATGTCGTACAGTGTGGGCTACTAGCGCGCCGGGCCGGGCCGCCGTGTAACGCTCGTGTCGTCCACAGTGCAGGGCCGCCCGTTCCAGTGCCTGCAGTGCCCCGCCGCCTTCACCTGCAAGCAGTACCTCGAGATACACAACCGCACGCACACCGGCGAGCGGCCCTACCAGTGTGACGTATGCCTCAAGAGATTCGCGCAAAAATCTACACTCAATATACACAAAAGAACGCACACAGGTCAGTCGACAACGCTCTGAGCACGCTTCTGTTTTTATTTCATTCGATTTCAACATTCATGATCACTGGCTAAAATTGTTTCATTTAATCTTAATGTGTCTGTTTGTATTTTTGACTTCAAAGTTGTCGGTGCCACATAACGATATTAAAGGTAGTCGTGAGTATAATGATATGTGTAGATGTATAATATGAATGAATGTACACTAATGATGTGGGGATGGCAGTGCAAGGACGGCCGTACCAATGTATGGAGTGCCCGGCGGCGTTCACTTGCAAGCCGTACCTGGAGATTCACATGCGCACACACACGGGTGAACGTCCGTTCGAGTGCGATGTCTGTTACAAACGCTTCACGCAGAAATCCACGCTCAACATTCACAAGCGAATTCATACCGGTATGACAATATACACTCGCGTTCCCTACGTTACAGTTCCTCTTTAATAACTATCTGAATCATTACCGTGATTCGCTGTAGGAGCTTGGAAGACGAAAAACATATTAACTAGAGATGTTCTGGCTACTGTAGCTGATTAGTCGGAAAAGTCGATTAACGGGCCATATTTAAAGTCGGCGACTACTCGGCCTATATTCATATTTTTATGCTTTTATGGTAATTAAAAATAAAACCATCACAAACTTTTTTTTTATGATTTTTGGTACCTAATGTAAGTTTATTATTTAATTGTTTGACGTTTCGATCGGGTTGTACCGATCTTGGTCACAAGATGTCTATACTTGCGCTTTCCAGTCGAAACGACAAGCAATTCACAAAGTACCTACCTAAATATGTACTTGGCATAATAATTTAGTTTTAACAATAAATACTCGACTTGATCAACTAATAGGCCATATCTCGTACTGTATAGACAAAGTTTAGGCAGGCTTTTTGTAGTCTTGGAAACATTTGTTTACTACTATTAGTAGATAGGTAAAATTACTTAATATTAGTAGATGAAACCATAAATAATGGTATTTATTATTTATTTGCAAGATAGCATCTGGTCTACTATGTCAATTACCTATATTTAAATAGATTTGTGTGTTCGTCAGTTAACAAAATAAAACCGTCAATCATGTAAGCCATTATTTCCCCGATAATTTATAATAATATTTAAATAGATTTGTGTGTTCGTCAGTTAACAAAATAAAACCGTCAATCATGTAAGCCATTATTTCCCCGATAATTTATAATAAGTACCTATAATATGTTTTTCGGCTGGACCACGCAGGAGAGTAGTGGAAGCACTGATGAGAAGATTGTATAGTTAAGAAGACGGCAAATTGCTATACGCGTAGAAACATTGTCATTCTGAACTTAATGATGTGGCACCGACAACGTGAATTACTTTATCATCCACTACATCATCACTTGATTTTCAATACTGTATTATTTATTATAATTTCTTGGCTTACATTCATTAATTTCAGACTGCGTCAGGTACTTCTAATTGCATCTTGCCGTCTTTCTAACATCATTTGCAACTTTTTCGCTTTTCATTCGTTGTTTTTAAGTGAAACACTTCATTGCTTTTTTATTTTTTTTAAATTATGTTTGTAACTCCATGGCGAGGAATACAGAAAGACGTGTGGTTTCAGGTGAACGCCCATATGCTTGTGATATTTGTCAAAAAAGATTCGCTGTGAAAAGCTATGTAACAGCACACAGGTTAGTTTGAAGTTTAGAATAATTATTCTTATGAAGATAGTGATAGATTGAGTATTCACTATGAACAACTTGGAGAGAGAAAGGGATTCGGAAAAACCCCGAAAAAAAAGGGCAAAAATGGCAAAATAAAACATGGGATTTATGGACGACTTATTGAAGTCAAAATATTTCACGTTGATGGCTTAACTATCTTTTTTGTCTGAACGGATGTCAAGACATCCAAAGTACGCACAGCTTGAACTCCATATTGATTTATCTTCATGTTCATCTTTTAAATTTACGTTCTAATTTGGGAGAAACATAGAATTAATAAGTATATTAGTATACCCATAATGAAAGTCAGCCACAAAATGGATCGATCGGAGCAATAGTTATCTGGAGAAGTTAAAACATACGCACCAATTTCGGCAATATAAAAACCTCGAAGAAGTCAACGAAATTTAACATAAAAAATCGGGCAAGTGCATGTCGGGCCATAATATTTTACAAACGGACTAACATGGCAAAACTAGAAGGGGAACCCTTCTAGTTTTGCCATGTTAGTCTGTTTTGGCTACGGAACCCTAAAATGAAAAGGCTTACCGCCCATTGGTGTGAAAGTAAAAAGTCATGAAAACTTTATTTCAATGAATTTTCAACAAAGATCTGAGTGTATCTCACTAATAACGCGTCGAATCTCGGCACTAAGCTCAGGACTTGTTTCTGGTTTATTCGCATAAACCCGAGATTTAACAAAAACCCCAAAGAAAATAAATACACCATATTTAAAAAGTGCACTCTTAATGAGACACCCTATATTAAATAGAGTAGACGACAACGTGTAAATGTCTTACGAATAGAATGAGAGAGAAAACGGCAGCTGGCTGTCTCCCTTACACTATCTAAGACGACGACGACTACGACTACACTTGAGTGTTGCAAGTAAAATTACAAATGTTTTCTATTTTATTGGACACGCTATACATAGTATGTTGTGTTGTGTCAGATGGTCGCACGTGGCGGACAAGCCGCTGAACTGCGACCGCTGCTCGCTGACGTTCACGTCCAAGTCGCAGTTCGCGCTGCACATCCGCACGCACTCCACCGGCTCCTGCTACGAGTGCAGCGTGTGCGGACGATCCTTCGTCAGGGACAGCTATCTTATAAGGTAACCATATACCTACTAGCTGCCGTGTGCTACTGCGCTTGTTTATTGATTAACTTAACTTTCTTCCCATTATTTCCTTATAATTTTTTTTTAAAAACACAAAAAATGATTCTATGGCCGTTATAGACTTACTATAACGAGTATATCTATCTATCTAAACTGTAGGCTTACTCTATTTCTCTAAAACGAAATTCATGAATTTTCGTTTTCCTAATTTTATTGAGATTACGGGGACTATTCTAATGATTTTTTAGATAAGCACATTAAGTCCGAACCCATAGACGATTTACAGACACGAGCGGATTGAATAGATGTTAAGTAGATTATAAGGGAGGGATCCCACCACCCACCCTCGATCTGTGAATCACCACGATTGAAGTAGTAAGGAAATGCCCTTAATACAACAATCGAAATAGATTGACAGACCGCACTCAAAAAGAGAGACCTGTAACAAAGAAAATTAGTGACAGGTACTCTCACCAAGTCGAGTGGTAGGCACCTCCGGACCCTTGACTTGCAATATTCCGCTTCCACGAAGTGAAACTTCGACACGTGTTTCGCCTCTACACGAGGCATCCTCAGGACAGTTTGGCACCGACTGAGAAGAAGTTTCACTTCGTGGAAGCGGAATATTGCAAGTCAAGGGTCCGGAGGTGCCTACCACTCGACTTGGTGAGAGTACCTGTCACTAATTTTCTTTGTTACAGGTCTCTCTTTTTGAGTGCGGTCTGTCAATCTATTTCGATTGTTGTATTAAGGGCATTTCCTTACTACTTCAATCGTGGTGATTCACAGATCGAGGGTGGGTGGTGGGATCCCTCCCTTATAATCTACTTAAGATGGATTTCCGCCATGTAACGCCTGATTCAATCGTTTATCTGAATAGATGTTGCTGATTTTGTATATCACCACCTCAGTTTTAATCGAAACTTCGTTTTCATTGAATTAGAGTAGGTCTCCTGAATCATTTTCCGCATGAGGGTAGTTTTGCACGTTTTGTTTACTAAGTAACATTCATTCGATTCTATTTGTTCGACAGGCACCACAACCGCGTGCACCGCGAGAACCACAGCAACATGTCAGCGAACAGCATGGGGACATCGCTTGCTACCAACACCAATAACTCGAATAACGGCAACTATGACTCCCCTGGCGTTTGTGACTTAAGGTAAATATATTAAAACTAACCTCCATATCTATCTTCTATATATAATACGGAACCCTAAAAACGAATCACTCTTTCTCCCGATCACGCCGTATAGAGGTTCTTACGAAGAGAAAAAATAAAACCCTATTTTCATAATTCATAGCTAAACCAGGACAACGTCTGTCGAATCAGATAGTTCATAATTAATACAATAATTGCATTTGTCTACTATCGCCTTACTCAAACTATCGGCTATATGGCGCAAGCGAGGGCTATGTGGCGCAAGCAAGGGCAATATGGCGCAAGCGAAGGCTTGAGTCGCGTGCAAGAAGGATAGAAGAGTTTGAGGTTTAGTAACATAATCCCGGTTACATGGTTCGATTTTAGCCCCGGTTTGGCATATGGAAGTCTCGGGTTCAGGAATCAAATTGGGTCTGGACTTCAAATTTTTCTATCTTTAAAAATGCAATATTGTATTAATACAGTAATTGGCAAGAAATGCCTATAAAATTACTATAATAATTCATAATTAATCAGTAGGCGTTTTCAATATAGAATAGACAAAGACAAAACATGTCTTCGTTTTTCTTTCCATTTTCAAAATAGGATAGAAGACAAAACATGTTTATTCAGATAGACCCCCCTGTCTGCAGACTTCAGAGTCTGCAGACAGGGCACACACAATAACCCTTGACTCAGGCGACCTGTTCTACTATTGAGAAGGCGATCGCACCTCCAAGGGTGGTGTCGGTTTCCCGGTCAACGAAGTCTCGCTAACAACGTAGTGGAAATCAGCAGTGTCGACAAGGGTTGCGTACCTAGTACCAACAAGTATTCTCTGAAGGTGGTACAAGTATATGCGCCGACCTAGACATACTCTGACGAGATAGCCGAAACCATGACGAACATCGCCAAGGTATAACATCGTACCAGTGAAAGTCAACGTTGTAATGGGAGACTTATTAAAGTATCTCATAAGAACTCCCACTTTTGCATAGAATCGGCGAAACGGAAAATCGGGCCAATTGGTGTGGGGCGCAGAAATCAAAGGAGCCGTTTAGCCCCCTTGATTTCTGCGTCCACACTTCACACATTTGCTCATGGATTTTCTACGTCCCCCCAGATAGCCTTAAGATCCAGTTGGGACGTTTTGCATCGCTGGAAACCAATGGCACAGTTGATGAGAAAACCGACATTGATCAAAACGCTACAAAATGTATCTCAGAGGTTAATTCCCGGAAAACGCAAAAATAGGAATCGAAGCAGTCGCTGGAGCAGCTTAGCGAGATGCTGCATAGCTTAAGCGGAGCCTCTAAACGGCTCGGCATAAATTTGGAAAAATCCAAAATCGTGTTGTTTGTCACGCTAAGACCTATGAGAAGGGTCGATACTTGAAGTTGTTAAAGAGTGTATCTACATATGGCAGATTATTCTGGCTTTAACCGGTGCGTCCTGCTTGTTATGACCTACGGCGCGGCGCCGAGACGTAGATATTTACGGTTGGACATTTATTTATTAAAGCTATGCTTGGAGTTTCTTTAAAGGATAAAATAGACAACATAGACAATATAGCAACGATAGACAGAAAGACAGACGCACTTTCGTAGTCATAATATTAGTATGGATACGAGTGCTGGAATAAATCTCTTTTCAGAATCACAATCCTTGTAATCCTTTACGGAATCGTTTCGGTACTCAAATTACGAAACTTCAGTGTGTGAACATCTTAAGACAGAGATTGGACTGCGATTTAGGTATGAAGTAAATACAACCTGCAAAGCGTGAGAGAGAGACAAAACACTCGTACAGCCAGTAGTAGTCAAAACATTGACTTAAATAAAATTGACATTAGAAAAGAAACAGGTATTGGCCGTTCTTTCTAGACTCTATTACTGATATAGTCTAAAGTGTGGTCAATTTTACGAGGTTATGGCACAGTCCAGTCTCTAATAAAAACAAAAAAGATGACAATTTAAATTCTTTTTCAGCTTCGTACCAATGGTGAATCGCTACATGACATCCCAAGGAACGCAGGTGTCCATGCAAGATACCAAAATGTCAGCGATGTCGCCGCAGTCTATCGCGTCTATTTGTAAGTATAACTGTAGATTCAAAGGCATATCGTCGTTGCGCCTGCAAAACCGCAAATAAAAAAAAATGCTAAAAATCAACTCACATTCTGTACTTGAGAAGCATGAAACTGTAACTCGCCGATTAAAGGTTAAAATGCCCTATTTAACTTCCAATTTTTTAAATATGATGAGTTCCCTACTCAGGACTCCCCCGGCTCAAGCCAGGTATTTGCACATTAAAGACTGTAAGTGATCCAAAGAGAAAATTTGATTAGAATGGATTATATTGTATGTAGGGCAAGTTTTTTTTATATTAGTTATATTTCGGGACTTAATCGCGTGAATTATTTAAAGGTACGAACCTTTTATTTACCCGACGTTTCGATCGAATTGCACCGATCGTGGTCACGGGTCGACTGAAAACAAGTTTTTTTTATTTAGATTTATTTTTAACTTCTACCTAAGACTGAGCTATAAAATTAAGCGGTCCCAAATGCGCGCTGAATATCATCTAAAAGGGTGTAGATGTAGATATTCAGCACGTTGACACTGCTTTGGTTAGATCGGTCTTGGTTAGTTCGGTGGGAGCCAGCGGCTTCGTATTGGGAATGGCGATATGGCGTCTTGATATAGAAGTTTCCCTACTCGTTCACTGCTGGGACAGTGCCAGGCCGGGTGCTTGGCCTTTAGATATCCAGCTATTATAGACGCTATTTGTGGTCGGAGGAGATCCCTCACCTCCTTCACTGCGAACGATCAAGTTCCCTCTAGGGAGGCGGTGACTTACTTGACTTATTTCCTGTGACCCCTAGATGGGGCAGAAGGCGTCCACAGTACGCCACCATCCCGTTCGGTCTTAAGCTTCGCTCTTCATATCGCTCCAAGTCTTTACGATGTTCTTCGTATCTGCGATAACCGTCCGCCGCCAGGTCTACTTAGGGCGGCCACGTTTACGCTTTCCTTGGGTATTCCAGTCTAGAACTTGCCTCGGTATGTGTTCAGAGTCCCTACGAAGCGTGTGGCCGATCCAGTCCCACTTGTAACGTTTGATCTGCTGGTCGATCGAAGTCTCACTGAAGTGTTTCCATAGGTCTACGAGTTGGATAATTTCTTGGACCAGTAAACATCGAGGATACGACGAAGACAGCGGTTGATAACGACCGTTGACCGAGATGTCCTTTGTGAACTTCCACGTTTCGCACCCGTACAGGCATAAATGGAGTTAGATGTTTGATGATCAGCATCACGTCCACTCGTTGGCTGATGAAGAGGTGAAGTAGGTACTCTTATTTCCCCCCTGATTGAATGGGTGTTCCAGTGGACAATCCATAACGCCTTGAGCCGACTATCCACTTTGAGTTGACGGGCCTAGTAGGTAATCCTGTAATATCAATTTCACCAGACTTCACACACGATCAGTGTGAGGAGTCTGACGAGTTCGTCCTTATCGGTGCTAGCAGCCCCGTCACGGCAACCAGTTGATATTTTTTGATGGTTCGATTGCCTCGATGGTTAGGGCGACCTCCATTTCGACCTTCATCTAGTTTTTCTTCTAAGCCTCCTGCATTGGACCTTTTTTTGCTGGGGCATTCGCCTTGGCCATGAATGAAGTCGATTCCGACTCACCCATGACGTTTGGTTATGCGATCAGTTGGGTGGGTCCTGACCGTGGTGCGGGGCCTATCTTACAGCTTTTTAAATTTAAAGACTGCTACATGTTGTAACTCGCACCCCGTATCGGTAGTCTGTGCGGTGTGGGATGAATCGAAACCTTTACGCCAGAATACGGTAACTTAGTAGTAACGGTAAAATGCATTTGTTTGGTCTAAGAACAATTTCAATGTAAGGGCTAATAGCCTAGTTTTCTAAGATTAATTAGAATATAAACCTGACATTTAAACTGCCAACAATTAAGACCCGATGAAATTTTGTGTTAATTTTTTTTTTTTTTATCATTGATCGTATCATAAAACGAAGTGATTTGACGAGAAAAAATAGTGACGTCATAGACCGCTATGAGATTTCCATATAAAATCTGCGTTTTGACATATCTTCAAAAGTTGTTGTTTTGACTAGTTGGAAACTAGCCCATTATATTCTATCTTTTTTTTTAATTTAGAATATCGTAATTAGGGTTTGCTTCGAAAGAGTTTTCGCAAGCTTTAAAATAAACACATAATCGAACATACAGAAAAATTTAACATACAGTTTATGCTTCTTACACCGAATCCACACGTTGGCCCCAACATCGGTCCCAATGTGGATCTAGAAAATAGCATTGGCGTTGGGGCCAACGTATGGAGCCGGCTTTAGGTACAGATTTGTACTGTCAACACGGTCCTTCGGGGCAATATTAATATATTACCCGATTTTTCGTTAATTTTCTTATTCGCGGTTTAGCACGCGCTATGTAAAGACATATTAAGGCATCCACTAAATCTAGTGAGTTCATTAGGATCCCCTGAGATATCAGAGTTGCTACACAGGCTACACACATGAGCGGCGACAAATATATATATAGGCACTTCATAATGAAGCCCAACATGTATAGAAGATTTTTGCGAGTCGGCTTTGTTGTTCGGCAAATACCGCCGAACCGACATGACAGTACCGACCCGCTTATGTATGTTGCAACCTTAAGGCTAGGGTATCCTAGTGGCCGAACTGAAAAATGATCATAATGATCGTAACAAAACGTTTATTCCAGCGTCGCCCCCTCCCTCGCATACTCCTACGCCCCAACCCCAGATGTCTGGTCAGCTACATCTTGCAGACTGATCGCCAGAATAGGTAAGCAACCTTATTTTCAACCCACTGCGCAAGCAGGGTTATTATAGTATTTTTACAGGCACATCTGGCCAATTACTTTTGTATTATATTAATAAAGTAATTGGCAAGAAATGCCTAAAAAAATTACTATAGTATTCGGCCTGCGAAATCATAATTTGTTTAAATGCTCTCTGTAACGAAGTAATAACAAAAGCCGTGATAGTTCTTAAACTAGCGGACAGATGGCACAAGCTAGAGCCCGACTCGCATGGAACTCGCCCGACTCGCGAAATATCGTTGTTCTGTTTTAAACATTATACCCTAAGAAAGACAAAGACAACCGCAGTACCTTATCTATCACTTCTATCTTAGGCATGGTTAATAAGTGCAAAAAGTAACAGCTTGTTTTGATTGACATATTGTTTGATTATTGTTACGTATGATACTGTAATAAAAGATAAAACTTTTATGTCTATTGCGCATGCGCCAAGATATAAATAGATAGGGTCAGGCGCGGATCCAGAACTTTGTTAAGGGGGGGGGGGGGGGAACATGTGTCTCATCCAGCCAAGTGTGAGTCACTACGACTGACAGGTGTTTCAACATTAGTCTGTACACTAGTCACCACTGCCAAGGAGTGGGGGGGGGGGAATGCCTGTCAAAACACACCGGTACAATGTCAAAATTCCCCAAAAAGATCTTTCAATCAACTCTAGGTGAGGCAATTGTCCCTGTTTCCCCCTTCTGTATCCGCGCCTGGAAAGGAGACTGCGGTTTTATATCTCTTTCTATCCGTAAGACATCCACTAACAAGCAGTGATGCGTCTCCCATACTCTATCTATAATAACTGTATGGTTGTAACTGAATGTTTTTGTTCCAGCTCTTGGTTGACTAGTGAGCAGCCAGAGTGCAATATTAAATATTTGGCAGCCATCAACAAGAGCAGCTATGATTGATGATATGTAACAAGAAGCAGAGAGGAGCCGGCAGCTCCTGACCTAGGATCGTCAGCATGGACTCATGCGTTTTATTTGTTTATTTGACGTCGAGTTTTTTTTTATCCACTGTTGATTTCGTCGGCCGTGATGTAGCTGTGGGCTGGGAGCTGGGAGCTGGGAGCTCGGAGCAGGCTGGACCTGGTAGTCAGTCGGTTTCGTTACGCTTGTGGAATCCCTCGACAACACCGTGTGGACATCACAATAGAGACGAGGACGTAGTTAGTAGTCATGTAGCGATACCGCCTATGATAATATGCATTGTGATTTATACCTACAACTGTGATTTATCTATACCATCACATGATTATATTAATTTTCGTGGTGGCGTTCATAAATCGATACTTAAAAGTCTCATCATGATAGATTGTAGGCCTAAAATTTTTGATCTCATATTCTAATTTGCTTAGTGATAAATTTTGGAATCGTAAATGGTAAATCTCCAACTTTAAAATTCTAAATTTTAATGTTCGTCATTCGCTTGTCATCGTCATACCCATCCTTCATTAGTCGTAGTGAAATGTAACAATATCTTATTGCGATGCTTTAACTTAGAACGTGTCAGTGTATATGGAAGTTCAGTAATTTTATATAGAGCTGTTACCGACGAGAGGTAATGTATTTTGATCGCCGAGAATATAAAGGACTCTAGATGATACTCCTCAATATTAATCCGTAAGAAAATAAAAGTCAGGTGTCATATAATAATAATAGTAAATAAGAAGTACAAATAATTCCATAAACTAGCAGAGTCCTGAGAGGCAATATTGAAAGCTTCACAAAATTAATAACTTTTAATATGATGTTTATTGGAGAAATCCAGAGAAGTGCCTGTTGCAACATAAAATTGGCAATATTTTTTAAACGTATTACGTTCAGAATAAAATTATGTTCAGTGTTCAATGTGTGTGGATAATGGACATCGCCCGTTCGTCTTGTGTCACGGTCACAGGTAATAAGTGAGCGCTGAGCGTCGTGCGTTGTGTTGTTGAGTCTGCGGGCGTTGCTCCTACGGAGACCGTCATTTGTGAAGCTTCTTACTAAACTTTGTGTGCCTTCTAGCGGATAGCGACATTAGGCAATATCAATCATAACACCATTGATAAACTTCATTATATTTTCAAATTTCTGACGATATTTAATATTCATAGTAAGGTAGAGTCATAAAACATCGTACATATTTATTTACCCATTTAGGATTACCGCCGTATCTATTTTAACAGAGATATTTAGGCGAAAAGCAGAACTTTATTTCCAGTACTGTTTTCGAGTAATAGTTATTATGAATAGATATAGTGTGCAGTAGTCTTCCAATACCTTGAGACAGTTCTTTTGCACTGTGTAGTGCAGCTAAAGTGTCCGCTGCGGGGGTTCCTTATGGTTTGCCATTATTGATATCAAAGATAGATTGGTGCCATTTCTATGTAAATGATGTGGTAGTGTAAGTTTAGTTAAGTCTGCAGGTCAGGGTAGAACTGGAAATAAAATATTGTAAGTTCTTGTAATATCGTAATAGAGTTAAACCGACATTTGTGCCCATTGTTTTACAACGTCCCGTCTTAACAACAGTTCATTTACTTATATACATTATTTTATTTCCACAATGTGTGTGTCCATGTGCTGGTTCAGCAAATGTAAATAAATATCGATAGGGTTTATTTATTCAAGTATATCGAAGAGAAAACCATTCAAAATTATAAATAAGAGTGTATGATTTGTAGGAATGTTTCATTCTACAATCATAACAAATATCGAACTGAGAACATAATTGGAATTAATGTTAGATTTAGCGCAGAACTATACTTTGGTACTATGAAGATCAAAATTTCTTGTAGATGTACATAAGTATACATATAATAATAATATATACATATGAATGTTGTTTGATAGTCCTCAATATTTTTTTATATTTTGATAGTTCTGTATTTGAAAGAAACACGAAAAAAATAGGCCAATATCTCATTATCATTTTAAATAAAGTATGTACACCGTATGTTAAGATAAAGTAATATGAGGATGCATTTAGTTGCCCGCAAATTTGAAGAGTAACATCTGAACTTTTCCGTATACTATAAATTTAAACGTTTTAGTAAGTTTCTTACCAAGCCATTGATAACAGTATTATTTAGACAAACTAGAACTTGGGTTTAACAAGTAGTATAAACTTTCAGCTACCATTATAAAATGATCGCCATTGAAATTTTTTAAAACCATAGTTATCAATAGTTTGTATGTAACAGCATTGGTAGGGACGACTCGTATTATGTGCCTTCCAATGCTGATTACCTTATATAATTATTATTATCCATAGATATTATGAATGGAAATAGAAACACCAACATAGTGACCTAGGTACATAAATACATATACATTATATAAATATATCGTAGACCCTCAGTTGTCCAATCCCTCGCCCTGGGTGATTGTTTCTATTTGAATTCTAGGATTAGTAATAATATATTTTTGTTATTATTATATTATGTTCACTGTCTTTATGATTGTTTTATCTTTTATTATTATATTAACATTTACTATCGTTGCTTCATCCGGGCCGAGTGAATCGGAGATCTGAAGGCGAGCGGTTCTCCTTCATTACGAGATGTACTCTGCTTTCTCAATCCCTAAAACAGAGTATAATTCATTATATTTATATTGAATAGGAGAAATGTTTTCTCAATGGATATGTTTCGTAATGGCAGAGAACCCTATAATAAAACAGAGAGGAGCGCAGGTCGCACCTTGATTTCTAAGAGCTGCTAAGTATACGTTGGTACTGCGACTTGCGCAGCTTTACTGTTCAACTATTTTACATACCGATGTTAGTTAAACTATGTTAAGAAGTGAATATTGAAAAAAACCTTTGTATTTACGTAATCACAAAAAGAATTATGAGTTTTTCTCTTTGTCTACTTATTTTTTGAACCGTAGGAAAGACTGAGGAATTCACAACGTTAAAAGAATACTCACAGGAAATATTTGGCAGTGTTAGATTGTGTTTGTTGTTATTTTATTGTTAACATCTGAGTGGTTGTGGTTGACGGACCAACCAGTTTCTTTGTAAGCCGTTTGGAATTTGTTTTGTTAAGAAATCGTACATATCCTTACCCGTGAATGTAAAACGTATACTTCCCTTGTCGAGGCAGATACTAGTCTAGGAGGCCGCGAGCCGCGTGCCGCCGACCAGTTACAATAAACTTGATCGTGGTAGTTTTATGAAATAACAGTGAGCCTTGTGTAATCATAATGTCTAAGGTACATAAATATTTAGTTCTATTGTATCGTTAGATTTACGTGAACTTCCGCTTTGCCAACATATTGCGTTGCTTACATTATAATCATACGAGAGTACAGCCTAAGGATTTTAACTTTTTTTATATACTGAGAGCTATTTCTAAGTCACTGATTTTATACTATTTCTAATTATACGCTAAAAAAACTTGGCTATAAGCCACACTTTACCAAATTTTGGAGTAATTTACATCCCTTTGAGTGCAATTTTTTATTAAAAATTCAATACAAACATCATGGCATGATGTATTATTTATACGGTCATTTAGTTATAGCTCTTCAGAGTTTTGATGACCAATATTTTAACTACAACCGTTTTATTTTTCTTTTATTGTTAAAATTTTTAGGCTAGTTTATATTTTAAATAAGTTAGATTTGTTAATTGTGGTGTATTACATTTACATTGCACGTGATTATAGCTCTCACAGCCTCCTTTACAGGTGATTTATTTAGTTATTTTTGTAGTCTGAAATGATTGTGATAAATTTATTATTATAATTATATTGGTTTGTTTAGTAGAACTGGAGTTTCATATTGTTTATTGTTGATACTTTGAGTATACAATCTGCAACGTGAGGTAGTACTAGCGTAGCGGTAGGGAGAGGCTGTCAGAGCATTTATGTAGTCAGCATTATATATATGCTTTAATGTGATTTTTTAAATGTACTCTTTATTATAGTCTCATCAATCAATATTATAATTAGCGAACTAACAAAACCTTTAATTTTTTTCAGTTCATAGTGATTTATATTGAGATCAAAATAAATACAGAGTTTATATTTTAATTTTATGGAAAAATATACATTGTAAAATTATTCTTTAGTGCTCATTTTGCAGAGCTCTATTAAAAAAAGAAACTATATGAATGCAAAATAACAAGTCACGATTCTTTTAGAAGTCGCCATGTAGTGGAAAAAAATAAACGTGCCATGATATTTGTGGCTATTTATTTTGTTTTTTTACATCCCTTTATTTTCAGTTATCCTGTATGTTAAGAGATCGATAAAAAAAAATATAAGGCGCGGTGTGCTCCGCGGCCAGCGGTCTAGAATTCTGGGTTCTGCGGTCACTGGCTTACAATCCTGTACACGCAAAAGCAGTTGGACCACGATGGTCATCTTTAGATGGCTATCGCGGTCCGACTGCTTTTGTGATGCGACTGATGTAGGCCGCGGTCACTGACGCGACTGAGGTTTCCCTTAGGGCCAACTCAAACCAAAAGAGCATCGAAGCGCAGCGAAGCGGAGCGCAGTTTCAGTGTCATGAGAATTTTAACTTAATTTTTATTAT
The DNA here is from genome assembly GCA_945859575.2 of Herminia tarsipennalis. Taxonomy (NCBI): domain Eukaryota; kingdom Metazoa; phylum Arthropoda; class Insecta; order Lepidoptera; family Erebidae; genus Herminia; species Herminia tarsipennalis. The sequence goes on along the minus strand of OX243846.2, from coordinate 12,672,106 downwards.
TATAAATACTATTATCGCATGAGAAACTCGAACGAGGCGCGCGGATGCCCGCGGAGCCGCCGGAATTCCGGCGAATTCCATAAACGGAGCCGTGCGCCTGCGCGAGCATTCTCGGGAATTCCCCAGAAAGCTCGAGCAGTCACGAGCGGCCGCTGGCAATATCCCGCCCCTCGCCCCGACGCCCGCCGCGTGCGTCTGTTGTGCGCGGGCATTCGCTATTTCGCATTCATTCCTTGCAGTGCAACGAATACAGAAGTAATGGAAATGGATGAAGAAAAGCTTATTTATTTGGTACAAATGTACGACTGCCTGTACAATATAAAATCAAGGCATTACAGCGATAAACATATGAAAAATAACGCTTGGCAAAAAGTGGGCGCTGAAATGAATATGTCTGGTATGTATTAGTTTAATTATTTTTATTTGGGTGGTAGGTATTTAAACGTACATCAAAAAAAGTAATTTTTGTATGCAAAAGTCATATATTATTTGTCTCGCAATAGAGGAAAAAAAAGTAATGTAGTATTGACGTACATTTTCGAATTATCTGCAATACTAGTTTTGCTAAACATTTAGTTTATTTGTGGTGAAGTAATTTATTTGATATATATTTATATATTATACATATTTGAAAATAAATTGATGTGAGATTATTTTCATTTGATGTGCAATTAATAATATCCCATTTATTTGATTCACTGCTGAGCTGGGAGCAAAAGAAAAACGTATATAAATAGGTATGTATTTTTATTTGAAAATTAAAATAAATATTTTTTTTATATTTTAATTAAAATTAAAAATAACTTTAAATTGTTGCGATGTCGTCAGCAAATTGTAGAACTCGTTAGTTTACATACGGCACAGTCTTTTGTAAATCTTGACACCATTTAATGTTACCATGTTAAATCTATTTAACTACGGGAAATCATTTCGTTTTGCCAAGAAACTGCACCACAAGAATTAAAATAAGTCTTAAATTTATCTCTTATACACATAGCATTTTCTTGGGAAACTGAACCCTCTTGAATATTTTGTAATATACTATTTATTGGCACTGTTTCATTTATGTTTTCAAATATTTCATCATTTCTTAGGTAATTATGTAAACAAGTGCACGCTAATATCAAAATGTCTAGGTATTTGGGTTGCATTCTAATTCTCTTTTGAAAAACCTCAAACTTTTGTGTTAGTATTCCGAAACTGCTCTCTACAATACGTCTTGCACGGCTCAGGCGATAATTAAATATTTTCTTCTCGACGTCTGTCGACACTTGGTTTCCAGGAAAAGGTCTCATTATGTGTTTGTGTAACGGAAAAGCCTCATCTCCAACAAAAACATGTGGCAATGCTTCTGTCGTACCTGGCAAACATTTATTAGGTGGTATATCCAGTGTATTATTATTCAATGATTGTCCTAATCTGGAGCTGCTTAAAATGCCACTATCACTATTGCGACCATATGCTCCAATGTCGACTACAACGAATCGATAATTTGCATCGGCAATGGCTAGCAAAACTACACTGAAAAAATTTTTATAGTTATAAAATTGACTGCCGCTGTTCCAAGGTGCTCTTTTAATAACATGTTTGCCATCTATGGCTCCTATACAGTTAGGAAAATTCCATTGAGTTTCAAATTCTTTTGCTAGTTTGGTCCATAACTCAGCTGTTGGTTTTGGCATAACACGCGGCCGTAAATACTTCCATATCGCGGAGCAAGTTTCGTGAACAATTAGAAGTACAGTACTATATCCCATATGATACTCGTGAGCTAGCGCTTTGAAACTGATAGCAGTAGTTAGAAATCTGAAACAAAATTTAATTATTATCACCAGTATAAGTTACACATATCGACAAATTAAGTTTGTCTACTTTTGTCCGTGTGTGTATATTATTATGTTACCATCATAAAAATTAAAAACCATAAAACATAACAAGATTGTTATATTAATAAGTATATTACTACTATTTTCAGTGGATGATTGCTAAAAGTCTTGGAAGAAATTACGAGATAGTTATAGAAAGGGCATTTCATTAAGAGAGAGTAGAAGTGGGTCAGCTAGAAAAGTAGAACGCCCATTAAAATTTGAAAAAGAATTAGAATTCATAAAACCCTTCATGAAAAGCAGGAAACAAATTTCAAATTTAACGAGTTCGCCAGAAGATACAGATATTACCACAGATGGCGAATATCAGTCTATGTCCCCAAGACCGCAGTCGCAGCTTCTACCCTCACCACGGCCACATTCGCAGTTATCATCGTCACCACGGCCACAGTCGCAGCTATCAAACCGGACCTCTTTATCCAACGAACAGCCTCTCAAAATGTCAAATTTATTGTTCAAACAATATATTGAAGAAAAGAAAATGGAAGATGACCCAACTATTAGCTTTTTCTTAACCATGGGCCGAACTGTGAAAACAATGCCTAAAAATATTCAAGCCAAATTAAAAGGAGAAATTTTTCGCCTCATAAATGAAACGGAAATAAGACTTGCCGATGACACCGGTGGTAACATGACACGAGATACAGCTGAATTCGACTTATCTGCCACAGGAAATAATACAACCATATCACCTTCTTCAAAGTATCCACTGGAAACAATCAGTATCAGTCCTAGATCTGTGACAGAAAATTACAATGAAACAAACATTCCAACCACATCCTTTTCATACACACCATCAATAATACCGGCTGCAGAAAACAAAACTATTACATCTTTTTCATACAAACCATCCAAAATACCGTCGACTTCAACAAGTTATCAAGAAACGAACACAGAAAATATCTACGAGACAAACTCCTCACTAAGCTCATTCGACCCACCTCCGTCGCCTTATATACCACACGCTGTGTCGAAATCACAACAAAGATCCTCTGAAGAGGATTATGAAACCAATTTTATCAATACGACATTTGACTAATAAAGAACTGTTGCCTAAATTTTCTTTCAAACAATGTTTTTTTTGGAGTGTTGTTGATTGGAGTAAATGTTGAACAATAAATAACAATACAATTGAATATAAATATACTTTTTACTTATTTACTCACCTGAGGCAGACCGATAGTCTTTCTTCAGCGGAAATAGCCAATCTATAATTGGTATTTTGTTTTTGAATATGTGGCCTGAGAATTTCCAACAAACTTTCAAATTTGTTATAGTTCATTTTATAATAGTCATAATGAATGCTAGGATACAGATGTAAATTTGTGCAAAATGTACGAAATTGGCCAAACAAATGTCTTTTCTTCCACACGTCGTGTACCCAAAAGATTCTTTTTCTTTTAAATCTTTCCCTCCTTATGTCTTCGGCCTCTTCCTCTTCTTTTATATGTGCAATAATAATTAAATCCAAAATACCCATTTTCACTGCATAAACACAAGTTTCCTCGAGTTTTATTGAAAGTGAACTGCGCATAGAACGACCCGTGAATTCATCGCGTGCGGGCTCGAGATGGCGCGCGGAGTCCCGCGACTTCTCGCGCATTCCAGCGACTTCTCGAGCAGTCGCGGGAATCCTCGCGCCTTCTCTACCGAGCGGGTCGCTGCGCTCCGCTGCCCTTCGCCGCTCTTTCGGTGTGAGTTGGCCCTTAGTCGTGCCAGTGACCGCTCGGCGCCTTATACAAATAGTGTTATGTACACATTATTATATTTAGATATTGATACGTTTTGAGTCAAGAAAAACTATACAAGATATTAACAATATTTGTTTATTATATAGATATTAAAAATATCATTATCTTTGCAAAGTACCTATTGCCTACACCAACTATTAACACATTTACCAGTCTTGATCATATAGGTCCGAAATTGCGGCTTCGTAGGGTGCAATTTCAATCACTTTTATTTTTTGATTATCGGGAACAAAAAGAAATCATGGAACTAAATCAGGACCGCCGTGTGGTGCCGGCTTAAGAATAGTACCACCCCATCTCTTCCCGTGGGTGTCGTCAAGGCGACTAAGGGATTTCACTCCGGAGGACGGGCAGCAGCGTCCTCTGCGTACTTAAAGCCTTACTGCGATCGCCAACCCGCTCGCCAAGCGTGGTGATTATGGCAATTACCCCCAGGATCTACATACTAGTAGGTTCTACTGGGGAGACCCGTGCCCAGCAGTGGGCCATCATATGGGTTGTTATGTAAATCAGGACAGGACTGTACGGTGATGGGGCAAGGTTTCCACACCGGATTCCTCAATAAAACAAGATAAACCATTCCGATTGCTTTTAAAAAATATATACCTACCTAATACACATGCGTTCCATTTTTAAATAATGAGCATCTCAAAACTTATCGAGTGACCTACGTAAGTCAGTTGGCTGTATCTAAATGGCACATAAAAGAAAGGAGTTGTGAAAATGGCGACAAGTTTTGTCACGACGTGTGAAAAGGCTACTTCTCTGAACAATTAAGAGAGAATTTTTCTCTCTCTTAAATTGTTCTCTAATAATTTCTAATTTTGAGTGATTTTTAACAGGCAACTTCAAGAAAAATGGTTGTTTAGCAAATAAAAATAATAAAAACCGGGCAAGAGCATGTTGGACCATGCTCAGTGTAGGGTCCCGCAGCCTTGAATGCATTGATGCATGAAATGATATTGGAATGCCGTCAGACAAATCCTGCAAGGCATCCCTAATTAACTACTACTGCAAAGTACAGAGCGAAGAGAGTTTGAGCAAGTACGCAGGCTTGTTTTACGCCGCTACTCACTGAGAAGAACTCCGAATCTTCACTATGCATTGACACAGCATCACATGTCATCGTGCAGAAGTTGGATCATAACCGTCCAGAGGGCTTCCCGAGACACTACCTATCAAAAGCTTTCTCCAGGTCAACAAAACATAGACAGAGCGGTTGAGCCTGTTCTCGACTCTTCTCTTGTAGGTTACGAACCGAACAGAGAAAAAAAAATATAACTTGTGCCTCGGTTCGGTCGGAAGCCAAATTGGGTTTCAGGCAGTCTTTGCATCCTACTGAACCGCTTAATTCTTCGGATAAGAGAATTAAGCGATTCAGTAGGATGCAAAGACTTTCATCGGCGAAATTAGAAGAGTAACGTTGCCTGCTTCGTGATTTATTTTTATTATTAGTTATTTATGTGATTTGTTGTTTAAGTGACTTGTGAGCAATTACAACGAATTGCGTTGACGAGAAAAATTGACTTGATACGGTAATTTTAATTTTGTGTTGTGTTTAGATAGCAGTTAGGTTTAGTTAGTTTAGCGAGTGACACTGGCTGAAGTGCCTACCTGCCTAAGTTTGTTTTACTTATTAATACACTTGTCATTAAAAAAACAGTCAGACACTCCTAAGCCAGTTAATAGTACGAAGGAAAGTTCAATGAGTTTATTTAAATAAATATTATCGTTAATCGCAAAATTTACATGATAATGCGTAACATACTAAATAACTTAATTATGTAACAAAACGATTCGGTTATCGCTAACAAAATGCGATGTTCCTCAGTCTCGTTACTTGCTCTTGCTACGTGTCGTTTGTTATTCGCTAGTAGGTATACTAATAACGATAATGATAGCATTAAAAATAACATGCGATTTAACAGTAGCAATAACGTAATTTAATAAATAGCCGTTGCGAACACTTCTGTCTTGTATAGAGAACAAATACGAGAGACTCGAAAGTCGTCAGACACTTCTCCGCATCCCACATTTTTACAAACAGCCTTCGTGCAATTCCTTGCCCTAATATTTAAGTAGTTCTCCAGGTATATTGTCAAAGCCGCTCTTTTCTTCTGCTGTTGTTGGACGGCAATAGCTAAATCGCGCAGAATCAGTGCGTTATCCAGCTTGTTGATCGTGGGGAGTGTAGATATCGAGTTAATGTGGGTAAAGCCCGCAGATCGATTATAGTGCTCTCCATCTGCCGAGTACATCTTTTTTTCTGGTGTGCCATCGAGGGATCTCAGGGGCAATCTGGTCCGATTTGCAGTACCAAAAAGTTTGCGACTTTTATCATACAAAGCACCCAGCTGTTTGGTGTCAGCAAAGAGCAAGCCACTGTATATGCTCGGCTTCGTCTTGCTACCTCTTGTCCTTTAATTTCCGTACATATTGCCGTAGCACGGCCCACGCTTGACTTGTTCTGCCTGGTCACGGCGCTGACGTAAGAGAGTGCGATTGCCATTAAACCACAGCATCACCATTTTCAACGTCTAAATTTTGAACTCCATCACTAACTGCTTGGGCGTATGTGTTACACATATCTAGACTTTGTGGTTTCCCTATGATTAGACGTTTTAGACCTTATTCCTTGTGATCTACAAGGAGGACGCAATCGGAGACTCATATGCGAAGACAAGCCGATGGTCCAAGGAGCAGATGGTATTGGCATCACGTATAACGCAAATGATCTGGCCTTGGGAAATATTAGCTTGCCTGACGATTACATAGTCAATCAAGTGCCAGTGTTTTGACCTTAGATGCATCCATGTGGTCTTACAATAAACTAGTGTTTATTCCCGTCCCGACCCTTTTTCTTTTTAATAGATAACTAACAATGTGGGATTGGATCCCACATTACTCTGCTGCTAAAAATCGGTTAGATTGCCACACTACCAATTCAAAAATACAAAGAAGTTCGAGTTCCAAATGGAAATGGTATGGAACAGTTTTTCGTGCAATGACAAAATGCAAATATTTATAATATGGTTTATTGGTTACCTTAAATCTAGCAATCGACGACAATTTCCTCTTTCACAACATTAGCATCCACCGAAGGTGCCAGCGTATTATCCACAATCGGAGCAGGGCTCTTATAATATTTGTTACTTGCGTAATGTTCTTTCAGATATTCAGCTCCCATTTCGTAGTACTCTTCTTTTGAAATGCACCATGATTCGAACGCGTTGCTGCCAGCAAAATCTCTTGCGCCGTACCAGGCATCTAAACTAGGATTTTTCGCCATCACAACCCTATGAGTTGATTGGAATGGTCGCATTTCGAGTAGTTCCCTCTCCAGTCGTTCTTTCAATCCTAAAATATGCAAAGTAAACATTTAAGAAGTGCCGAAATATAATTTCAGCATGTATGAATGTATAATTTCAACATTATAATAATAATGACTGGCGGTCGTCGTCGTCAGTGATTCGCACCCATAAAGAAGAAATTTTTCCGTGATGAGCACATAATAATGTATGTATTATCATCATAATGTATATATTATGTATTGTTGTTGACTGGTTACCAAATTGCCGAGTGCATATATATATATCAACCCATAAGATGGCCCACTGCTGGGCACGGGTCTCCCCAGTAGAACCTACTAGTATGTAGATCCTGGGGGTAATTGCCATAATCGCCACGCTTGGCGAGCGGGTTGGCGATCGCAGTAAGGCTTTAAGTACGCAGAGGACGCTGCTGCCCGTCCTCCGGGGTGAAATCCCTTAGTCGCCTTGACGACACCCACGGGTAGAGATGGGGTGGTACTATTCTTAAGCCGGCACCACACGGCAAATTGCCGAGTGCGAGGTGTCAAAAAAATAAATCCTTAAATTTACTCAATTCTCCATTAATGATAGTATTGTACTGTACACACACCTGGAAATTGAGAACAGCCGCCAGTAAGAAACACATTGTTGGCCAACAGCAACTGATCTTCTGGGCTGAAGTGTTTGAACACGTATTCCATAGTTTCAGTCAAGCCAGCTTCTAAGTTTCCCATCATCGATGGCTGGAACATTAGTTCCGGTGCTCTATAATACAATTAAATTTAATATAATTACTTCATAGGTATTAAATCAGGCTATGGTATATCTTAAAATAAAATGATCTAAAGATAAGTGTTATTTCATATTTTATATATTTACTTTAAATTTATAATAAGAAAAGACAAAAAAACATCAGCCTATCGCAGTCCACTGCTGGACATAGGCCTCTCCAATTGCACGCCACTTTGTTCTATCTTCGGCTTCTCGCATCCAGCTCCTGCCAGCCGTTTTGCGTAAATCATCACTCCACCTGGCCTGAGGGCGTCCCACACTACGTCTGCCAAGCCGCGGTCTCCACTCAAGAACTCGTTTACCCCAACGGTTGTCGGTTCTTCGGCTAATATGGCCAGCCCACTGCCACTTCAACTTGCTAATCCGGTGGGCTATGTCGATTACTTTGGTTCTCTGCCGGATCACCTCATTTCTGATTTTGTCCCTAAGAGAAACTCCGAGCATAGCCCGTTCCATAGCCCGCTGAGCGACTTTGAACTTGTGGACTAGCCGTACCGTCAGTGTCCACGTTTCGGCTCCGTATGTCATGACGGGTAGGACGCACTGATTAAAGACTTTAGTCTTTAGACATTGTGAGATCGACGATGAGAAGACTTGACGTAGCTTACCAAACGCTGCCCAACCCAACCGAATTCTCCTGCTCACCTTGTCCTCGAAGTTGTTTCTACCTAACTGCAATGACTGCCCGAGGTACACATATTTTTGAACCACAGGTCCTGCAGCGTTTCCGCCATGATGACACTGTCATCTGTAAATCGCAAGTGAGAGATGTATTCACCATTGACGTTGATGCCCCGCCCTTTCCAGTGCAGCGTCTTGAACATATCCTCCATTGCATTTGTGAATAGTTTCGGGGAAATAACGTCCCCTTGCCTCACTCCTCGATGCAATGGTATAGGCTTTGTTTGCTGATTCTGTACTTGGACGGACATGGTGGCGGCTTCGTAGAGACATCTCTTCACTTGGATATATCGCCAATCTACTTGGAATCGCTGCAGAGACTCCAGAACGGACCAGATTTCAATCGAGTCAAAGGCCTTCTCATAGTCGACGAATGCTAGACACAAGGGCTGATTATACTCCTGGGTCTTTTGTATAATCTGCCGCACTGTGTGGATGTGGTCTATGGTGCCATATCCGCTCCGAAATCCAGCCTATTCCGGTGGTTGGAATTCGTCAAGTCTTCGCGCAAGGCGGTTCGTGATGACTCTTGAAAACAGCTTATAAACGTGGCTTAGAAGAGAAATAGGTCGGTAGTTCTTCAGCCGGATCTTATCTCCTTATTTGAAGAACAAGACCACTACACTTCTACTCCACGCCTCCGGAGTTCTCCCTTCAAACAGGACAGCATTAAAGAGCTTTTGGTGCTCCCTCAGTACGGGTTTACCTCCAGCTTTTAACAGCTCTGTTGTAACGCCATCCTCTCCAGGGGCTTTTCCATTTTTCAGCTGTTTAAGAGCCAGCACGATATCGTCAATGTTGACTTCTGGCAGGTCTTCGGTGTAGTGGCGTGTTAGAGTGGCTCTAGGACCCTCATTTTCAGGATCAGGTCGAGATGCATGCGAAGCGTATAACCGGCCATAGAAGCTTTCCACTTCGGAGGGGACTGCCGGCTTCGAAGAAACGACTTCTCCACTTGCTGTGGTCAACTTCGTCAGGTGGCTTCTTCCAAGAGATTGTACGAACACTTTTGACCCCCGGTTCTGCTCGATCGCTCTTTTAATCAAAAGAGTGTTGGAGCACCGAAGGTCGTGTCGTATAAGCTTGTTGATCTCTTGGTTTAGGGCGCGCTTTTCCGACGAAGTGACGAGTGGGTTTTCACGTCGTTCCTTCATTAGCCCTAAAGTATTTTCCGAAAGCTTTGACTTCTTGCCCTTACGCTGCATTTCACAAAATCTCGTACTTTCTTCCCTGAGTATCCGAACCACATTTACGAGCTTCTGGTTTACGTCTGTTGTGGTTTCCATGGCAGCAAATCGGTTATCTAGGTTTGACTGGAACGCTTCGGATCCTATCATGGTTTGGAGCAAAGTAGGTCGAAGCCTGGACCTCATCGGACGGGCACGTTCCGCCTTGAAGTCGATATTCAGAGAGCCTCGGACAAGTCGGTGATCACTACCGGTATTAAACCTGTTGATCACGGTGACGTCTCTGAATATATGCTTTTTGTCCGTCATGATGAAGTCGATCTCGTTTTTCGTCATAGTGTCGGGGCTTTGCCACGTCCACTTCCTTTGGGGCCGTTTCTTGAAAAAGGAGTTCATCAAGAAGAGCCCTTCCCGTTCGAGGAAGTTGACTAGCATTTGCCCCCTATGATTTCTGCTTCCAAATCCATGGGATCCTACTACCAATTCGCTGCAATTTTGTACTCCCACTTTAGCGTTGAAGTCCCCCATAACAACGTGGTAGTGGGTCTTAGTGGTGGAGTGGAGGGCCCTCGATATGTCATCGAACATATCCTCCACTTCGTCGTCTGGATGTGCCGAGGTCGGTGCGTATACTTGCACTACCTTGAGACTATACCTCTCGGTGAGCTTGATAATGAGGTACGCTACCCTGTTCGACACGCTAGACATTTCCACAACGTTGTCAGAAAGGGACTTATTTACCAGAAACCCAACTCCACCTTGGGATTTTTGGTCTCCCTCGCGGAAGTACATAAGGTGACCTGACTCGAGGGTTATGGTGTCCTCTCCCTTTCTTTGGACTTCACTTACCCGAGGATATGCCACCTAATCTTCCCAAGTTCCACCTCAAGTTGTGCCAGATGCGAGTCTAGCCGTAGCGTGCGTCCGTTATACGTCGCCAGGGTCAGTCGGTTGTGGTGGCCTTCCGTAGCCCGGAGATTCTTAGCACCCCCCGCCACGCCGTTCCCGTGGACGCCACCATGTCCAGGAATAGCGTGACTGCCGGGAACTGGGGGCCGTGGCCTTAGTGCTTCGTGCATTTGGGGTAATGCCCATAATCGCCACGCTGGGCAGGCGGGTTGGCGATCGCAGGGCGTAGCTCTCGCATCAGTGACGCTGCTCCCCGTCATTGACCTATTACTTTAGCTACGCCTTAAATTGGGATGGTTATACCGCCACCAGCCGGTCGCCAGAGCCTCGTTCGTTGTACAGCAGGATGTACCGCGTGCAGGTGAGGTTGGCTTGGAGCGAAAGATGGTGATGCGCCCCCTTACACCCCTTAATTTATAATCATGAAAACTAATAATAAAGGAAATAAAACTAAAAAAAAAATATATGAATTTTCTAAAGAGACTATCTTTTGACATTAAAAACTGATTTTACTTGATACCTATAATAATATCGGTAATCGTGGAAAAACATACCTAAAAGGCTCTATAGCAAGATGCAGTTGATGGTGTTGGCTAGAATTAGCTGGAGGTGGCTCGTACTCGCGAAGTGCTTCTTCTAATTCCAATAGACGTTCTCCGTCCGCCTCTGAATCGGAATCTGCTTCCCGGCTTATACTGGAATTTTGAAATAAATAAATTAAGCTCAGAAAACAATGGATAGTTATGAATTTTTTGCAACACGAAACGAGTTAGGTTATGTTGTAACAGTTAGTTTATTATCATTACAATACCTATAACATATACAGATTATTTTTCAAAGACACGTACAGTACTCCAAAAGTAATAATGCGCATAGAAATCTTCGGAAATCTTCGTCATTGTTCGGCAACGGTCGTATTACCCGAGCGTCGAAAGACGATATTTATATAGAGTGGTTAAGAGCAATTTCTCTATGCCTAATTTTATATATTATGTGTTTTGTGCTAAAACAGATTTGATTTACCTGTAACGAAATTTGATTCGATAATTCCATGTAAGTAAATAGCGAAAACGCTACAATCATTGTTGGAGTGATTAGTTTTCAAGTGTCTTACCGAAGTTGGTGTAATTATGGAGGAAAAGGTTTAAATAACATAAGGTTTTATTAGAAGGAGAAAAAAACGTTTTCAAATAGAGGTTTACATAAAATATAATCAAAATCTCAGTTCAAATTTGTTTACAGCACTAATCATTCCAGAAAAATAATACAATTATAAAAAAATTAATCAGAATCGAGGAAGACCTCTATTCCCGACATCGCAGATTCATCAGAAGTTTCATTATGCTCTTGTTCATTTACACTTTCCTCACTGCTATCACCTGTGTAAATAATCAGTTTATCGGAATAACTATCGATTCTTGGCTCAAATTTTCTATATTCATCTTCGCATTGAACCGCATGATCAGAAACTTTTTTCCATTCTTCTGGTCCTATTTTATTGATTTTTTCTAATATAGCATCTTTAACTGACGTCACAGTCATTGCAATATTTCTCTTGGCCACGTGTTGCTTTATTTGGGACCAAATATTTTCAATAGGGTTAAAATCGGGATGATATGGTGGCAATCGTATAATTTTATGCCCATGTTCCTCCATTATACGGTCAATGGCAAATTCTGTGTAATTTTCTTTGTATCTTTGTATAATTTTATACAAATCGGGTTTCAGTTTCTTTGGGTCATGCGGAATGTTGTGTTGTTGTAACCAAGCTGTCATTTGTGGTTTAGATGTGTTTGAGTTTGGTGGTTTCACAGACAGCTTATTATGATATGGGGCGTTGTCTATTACCAACACACTATTAGGAGGCAAGTTGGGAATCAATTGATTGCGTAGCCAAGTTTGATAACGTTCCGCGTTTATTTCTTTATGATAGTCACCTTCTGAGTCGACACATTTATGTAACATTAGAGCCCCTGGGACGAAGCCTTTTTCATTGCCTGCGTGTACAATAATTATTCGCTCTCCTTTGGAAATGGGTTGTTTGATACCTTTTTTGTTGCTATCTTGCCAAGTTTTACCCTTAGTATGTGATGTGTGCACATACGACTCGTCCATAAATACTATGTTTCTACCAGAACTCCTCAGCTGTTGTATTTCTCTGAGATATTTGATCCTTTTTAGGCGTATATCATGTTTTTCCATAAGTAATTGTCTGTTATTATCAGTTTTCAGAAACCTAAACCCCATGTCTTTCAAGATCAACCTTAAAGTCTCGGCACAGCCTTTGAAATTAATAGCTTCGATCAACTTTATTCTTAAATTATTTACAGTTGGGAGTTCTTTCAGCGTCAATTGAAAATTGTATATCATATTACGAATAACACAGTAGTCGAAATCATCAAGTACCAGCCGAAATCTACTTTTAGGTCTTCCTTTTTTCGGTGTAGAAAATTTCTTTGATTGATTATGTTTTTTTTCGTTTAAGATATTACTCAAAGTTCGTCGCGAAATTCCTGTAGCTTTTGTAACACGGTCTTGAATTTTTTTAAAATAACCATCATGGTCTCTGTTGAAAACATTGGCTTCATTTAAGAAATAAAGGTACACATTAAATACCATTTGCCGTGCTTGTGAATTAAGCGGTTTTCCACGTTTAAATTTATCCATTTTGGAAGAATTCGTCTGAAAGAAAATGGCATGGGCAGAGTTAGGTATATATTTTTTATGCATGTTTATCTATTTATTTAATTTAAATAAATCTCATTTTTTAAATGTTTTTCTAGTACTTAATATGTATTTAATGTAGGTATTTTATTTTTTTAATATTAAAAAAACGTGAAATATGTTATTTATTTTCCTTTTTTCAAAATATACTATTTAAATCTGAATAAGCTAATTAATGTTGAAATTATATTTACCAAGAAGGGTGTGTAATAGCAGCTCTATATATTTCCACAAATAGAGAACACGTGCAGTCACTACCAATATATAAAGACGACTGACAGACATTTCGCTGACCGGCGACAGCTGCCGAACGCCCGATTTGTTTTCGATTGTGCACACATGATATTGACTCCTATCTCTTTTAAACAAGGTGCAAAATGCAAATGCCTTGTTTAGGGCTCTTACGATTCCATGATTCGAGTGTTTCCGGGAATACGACAATTAGCGAAGATCTGCATGTGCATTATTAATTTGGGAGTACTGTATATATTATCAAATTATATATACTACGGGTCTTAATTGCGTGAATAATTTAAGGTAAAATACCTTGTTTATTGCCCGACGTTTCCACCGTAAATTGCCTATTGTTTAAAGAGACAAGGCGACTGCAGGGCCAATAGGTACCTGTCTCTGACGTAGGTAATCAATTTGATGTAGACCAATTAGATTTCTAAATAAAAACCGGCCAAGTGGGACTCGCGCACTGAGGGTTCCGTACAAACGTATAGGTGTGTAAATAGTTCGGGAATCTATATAAACACATCGCACTGTGTCAATCAGGTTGCAAAGTGGTGACTCACAAGGTATGGTTACCCAAAGCATTTCAGGTCACAGTAATGTACGACCCACATTGCTAGTACTGATTAGAATACGTCATGTATGATAGGAGCTATGGACGAGTATTAAAACTTAGAAAAAAAATATTTCCAGTTAAATATAATTTTTGTTATTAGCGCCTAACCTATAAGGGACTTGACATATTTTCACATTTTTGTTATTAACGGGATCTCTGTAACGAAGACCAAGCCCCAGTACAACCAGACAAACAACACAGCATAGTTATAATAGGTAGGGGCAAAAGTATTTTCGTATTTGGAATGTATTGTTAGTAATCAAACCTCTTGTTGTACAGAATGTAACTGGCTGGTTTTAATACCATTAAATGTTGACATTCTGAAGATGCAATAAATAAAATAAAAAACTAGCTCCCGCCATTTTTCTATCGTTTTTCAAGCAAGCAAAATGAACGTATGTGACGAAGAAATTCGGTACATTTTAAAGTAATATTATATTATTATTAAACGATCGACATATAAGTAGTTACGATATTGCTGAAGAACTGGATGTTGATCACAAAACAGTTTTAAGTCATTTACAAAAGTCCGGGAACTTGATATTTGGGTACCACATGATCTCACTGAGAGAAATTAATGCAACGTATTTCCATTTACGATTATTTGTTCAAACGTAACAATTCCGACCCATTTCTTAAACTGTTTATTACGGGTGATGAAAAATGTGTCACTTATGATAAGAATGTTCGAAAAAGATTGTGGTCGAACATGGACAAGCCCCACAGACCGTGGCAAAGCCCGGCCTGACTCGGAACAAAGTGATGCTGTGTGTATGGTGGAATTGGAAAGGAATCGTCTACTATGAGCTTTTGCCGCCGGGTAAAACCATCGATGACCTCTACTGTCAGCAACTGATGAGATTAAAAGAAGCTATTGAGAAAAACCAGTCGGAGCTGGTGAACAGGAAGGGCGTGGTGTTCCATCATTACAACGCCAGACCGCACTCATATATAGCCACTCAGCAAAAATTGAGAGAGCTTGGCTAGCTTGGCTGGGTTGTGTTGATGCATTCTCCGTACCGCCCTGATCTTGCTCCATCAGATTTCCACCTGTTACAGTCACTTCAGAACTTTTTAGGAAGTATAAAGTTAACCTCAAAAGAACACTGTGAAAAACTACTTGTCAGATTTATGTGATCAAAAATCTAAAATATTTTACAGCAATGGGATCGTAGCACTACCCACAAGACGGCAACAACTCATCGATCAAAACGGACAAAAACATACATATTATAAATAAATAAAAAAAATTGTACCTACCTAAAAATATTTTTTTCTTTGTATGAAAAATACGAAAATACTTTGGCCCCGACCTAATTTAAAAAAAAAAAATACATGGGTCTGCCATACCTCTTGTAAGTATCCCAATCTGAATAAGAACCACAATTTGTATTGTTAAAAAGAAAACTAGAAATAAAATAATCCTTCCGAATAAAACGAACGAAAGAAAGAGAAAAAAGAAAATTAAATAAACGGGTCTGCCATACCTCTTGTAAGCATCCCAATCTGAATCTTGATTCCCAAAATCATCTCCGGCCGCAGCCAATCTAGAAATAACTCTCATCCGTTCAGCGGCGGCCGCCGTCCGGCGCTTGACCATCGCCGCGCGACGAGCGCGGCGGGCTTCACGACGAGTTACTAGCTCTCTGTACTGTAACAATGTACACGATATTAGTTCACGTTCACACGGTTCCGGACCTGTGGATATTGATCCCCTAGGGGGTAAAATGGCTATTTTTTATAAAGTACTGTTTCTAAAAGATCAGCGCCATAATTCAATTAAAAAAATTGTTACTACTTGTGGTGGTTTAAAGAGAATTAAAACATTTTTAATTCACAACTCTTCCCTCATGATCTTTCGTATGAAATACTTGTTGCGCAAACGGGATCAAAAAGATTAGGAATCACTGTATAAGTACAAAAAGATGCATGTTAGTATATAAACCAAAATATGATATCTTGAGGTTTCCAACAGTGATATTATGTAAGCGTACGAACCTTAGTTCTGGTATCATTGAGCCAAGCTTGAAATGCCTCAGGTTCGGTAGGTGGGTTCATTCTCCCTGTAGGTCGCGTTTCCAAGTTCTCCTCAGCTGTCGCAGCAGCGGCTATACGTTGTTTATTCTTTTCTATACGCATGTTTATATTCGTTATTTGTCTCTGGAAACATCAACTTGTATCTTAAGAAACGCTTAACATCGATCTTCACCCATATGATCCTTCACAAATTTGTTAAAAAAGAATGATTTATAACCACAACTATGATATCTTGCCTATCGAGTTCATGGTCTCAATATTCATGGTTATTTTTTTATATTTTTAATAACCCTCACTCTTTTGATAACCGAACATTCGACTGGCAAGTTATCATAGTCGTGTTTATAAATCAATAAAATGTTTAAAAAACAATGTCACATCTAGTTATCAGATGGGAGAAAGTCGATGTTCCACGTCTTCCCTATCATTATATTATTACAAAAAATATCTATAAGATTAGGAGCATAGTATAGCAGTAATATATATGACTATAAAGTAAAATCCCATTTGCCGTAGACAAGGGGTCGTCCATTAATCACGTGATATTTCTAAGCCAGGATTTGACCCTCAGTCCCCACAGGTTATATGTGGTGAAATTTTTAACTAAACCAACCCAACATCTACAAACTTTGAAGAACATGTTTGTGTATTTTTTTTATTCATTTTGTAATAAATTATAAAAAAAAATCATGTGAGAATGTGCAATTGTAGGTCCCACATTACTAGCCC
Organism: Herminia tarsipennalis; assembly: GCA_945859575.2. Classification (NCBI taxonomy): domain Eukaryota; kingdom Metazoa; phylum Arthropoda; class Insecta; order Lepidoptera; family Erebidae; genus Herminia; species Herminia tarsipennalis. The sequence continues at coordinate 12,655,246 of OX243846.2, read as the reverse complement.
CCTCCAGCTTAATTAAATTGCTTGTGTTAGGAGTGTCGTAATAGGTATGGGACTTTGATACCCTTTAAGGAGGAATTTTCAAAAATCCATTCTTATTGGATGCCTACATCATATAAGGAATTTGTCCTCAAAACATTACGTCTCTACGATCAGCGGTTTAGTTGAGCCATCAGTCAGTCAGATTTTTATATACATATAAAACAGGTTACTACCTGAAGATCCTCATAACTTTTGATATCAAATCCTTTAATTGCTTCGTTGAATTCATCTGTATCTCCGTCTTCAATCATGTCCTGCAAACAACACAAGCAGTATAGTAAATAGGTAGTTATAGTTGTTGATCATGTAGGCCCAGGCTTGGTAAATGTTGCAGAACATCGTTCGCGTAGAAATTTTGAAGAACAAATGTATCACATGGGAACCATTTTCACCCACAATTTCACATTACTAATATTTTATTTAATAGGATTGAAAGTCGACTTAGGTAGATCATAAGATCTGCCAAAGTCGAAATTCGTTAATATTATGAACTGTAAGAAGCTCGAATCGAAAAACGCCTTCTACATATTGTAAATATAATATGATAACTAATAATTCTTTACCTTTATTGCAAGGAGTTGATTCAACTGTTCCTCATCTTCTGCCAGTCTCTCCTCGCGTTTTCTTGCATTTATTTCCAACAATCGACGCGCCATTTCTTTTTTACGTTCCTTTTGTTGTTCAGCTAAAATATTTTAACAGTTCAGCGTGACATAGATAGATGTTTCTATCACTAATGTAGCAAACGCAAAATTAAAAATAATGGTAACTAGAGGAAATGTTAAAGACCCTCTATTCTCATTCTTACCGTCAGTTTATTAGTTAAACATCTTTTATAAAATTTAATTTTGTATGGTGATGGTAGATAATCTTCGGAACTACCAATGCCCATGGTATTGGTAGTATACCGTCGCATAAACCGCCATACCTTTAGAGGTGGAGTTATAGTGTGGCCATTAGTGCTGTGCACTCCCTGAGGTATGCACGGCGAGGTGGGGGGCGAAGAAAAAAGTGCATGAGTTCACATGAGGTCGATACATGTCGGACAGATCTTACGATATCAGTTTGCATTTCTAAGGCAAGACTTGTGGCGGGACGTTGCGTTGGTCGGAGGCTATCTATCTGTAATATATACTTACTTTGTTGATTAAAATGTAACCCAAATATACTCATATTTTATTAAAAATATGCAGGTGATAAATAAGAATTGAAAGTTATAATTCACAACAGGACTTGTTTTATTAAACATTTTTTATATTTACAAACAATTATATATTCTAACGAAAGTTATTCTGACATAGATTCTGTTTCAACTTCATCTTCCATTTCGTCATCATCTTCATCTTCCTCTTCGCCACCGGAACTTGAATCAGAGTCTTGCAAATTTATTATGAATGAATCGATAACATTATCGAACCTACTATCGCGACTCCAGTAATCATTTTCATTTTTCTGGACATGATCGTCGCATTTCTGCCATTTTTCCGCCGTGAATTCCGAAAACAATTTATCCAATAAGATTATCTTTTCGTCTAGAGAAGAATTAATATAGTTTTGGGCTATGTTGTTTTTAATATCAGCCCAGACCAACTCGATTGGATTTAAATCTGGATGGTACGGAGGTAAACGCAGAACAGTGTGTCCACTGGCTTTCAGGAGTTCGTCAATTCTATACACGGGTTCTTTTTGTGTATTTTTGATAAGAAGTAGCAGTTGAGCCTTTGACATGGTTCCTGAAAATTCTACATTATGGCGTAGCAACCAGTTCTGCATTTCACTTTTGAGGCTTGATATAGTTGGTTTCTTCTCAATCTGAACGCTGTGGTAAGACGCGTTGTCCATTACAACCACAGAATTCGGCAGCAACTTATCTTTTAACTTTTCATCTACCCACTTATAAAAAGTAGGTCCGCTCATATCTCCATGATAGTCACCGGTTCTAGCATCGGATTTGAATATAGTCAATGTATCATCCACTAAGCCATTTCGACACCCAGCGTGGAGTATTACTAGTCGCCGTCCTTTCCCAATATCAGCATGAATACCGGGTTCTGACGATGATTGCCAACATTTGCTGGCATGGTGACTGGCGTTGATGTATGTTTCATCAAGAAAATATATGTTTCGGTTTTCCGTTCTGTAATTTCTGATTTGTGTAAGATATTTTTTCCGCCACACTGTAATATTAGGCTGCTCTATAAGGAGATGTCTCTTTGATTTGCATTTTTTGTAACGGTAGCCCATTTTGTGTAAAAGCTGTCTTAAATATTGCCGTCCACAATTCAATATGCCATCCTGTCTCAAACTTGATAGTAACTTACGGACACTTGGTATTTTTTTTTCAACTTCGTAAAACTGATGAATTTTTCTTCTGATAACTCCAAGGTCAAAATCATCCACAACGTGTTTTTTCTTTAGAACTTTTGGTTTTTTTGGCGATTGAAATTTTAATTGGCTTGAATTTTCAATTGATAAATAGCCCGCAGAAATCACATTATGTACGGTTCTTTTGCTGTATCCCGTAGCCTCCGCAACGATTTTAGCAATATTCACGTCATTTTTAAATTCAAAGCTTTCTTTGTCTGCTTTTCTTTTCTTAAAATATTCAGCCACCTTAAAAATGACAGTCTTCATATCACGAGATAACGCACGACCCATCTTTGAATATTTATCTCGTGTGCGTCTGACATAGACAGTCCGATACAAATAACACTACCTGCCGTCACAAGCGTTGACGGCGCACTGACAGCGCAGCAGCCGATTCTAACCCCCCCGTCTCACCGCGCGCATACCTCAGGGAGTGCACAGCACTAATGGTCATACTATAGCTGGAAGCTTAAGAAAGGGCACTGCACTGGGCTGGGCACCAGCAGTGTTTCATCTTGATAACCAACATCCAGAAAGTGGAGCAAGGTACCTATTGTATAAAATGTTAACACAATATATACTTCCACAAATTCTTACCTGTTAGTCCTGAAGGAGTTGCAGCCTGCACATAAGGAAGCTGTACTCTCATCACATTGGCTTCATAGTAATCAGGGTTAGTCCATTTCCTGATCTCTTCTTGATAGTCCAGTGCTATTGAGCTGTGCTCCTGAAGTATTTCCTCCACTCTAGACATAGTGATGGCATTCACATGGACAGGGTACTTCAGTTGGAGGAGTTTATGTAAGTAGAATATCATTTCACTGCCACCTGCAAGTATGATTTGAAACCAAAAATACCTTAATACCAAATTAAAATGTCTTCCTTATCCTTACATAGTACTAATTGAAGACACTTTCAGCATCTGTTCTAAATTATGCAATGGATTGAACTGAAGAAATGATCAACTGGTGATTACATACCAATTATGTGCATAGATAGTGAAGAAAGAAGCCAGGTTATGTTTCACTTGGGGCCCCAAGTGAAACATAAAAGTCATTTACTCATTGAAATTGACTAAATCTCGAAAATTCCTACTTCCCTTGGCCTAAGATGCTAATATTTGCTATGTACAACATTTATAGGTCAAAGACACCAACCGGGGCGGCCGACCAAGGGCCTAATAGTTTTAAAGTCCATGTATGTGTTCTTTTCCTTGACAAAACATAGTCCCTCTCAAACAAAATTGATTACATATTTTTTACATAACGTTAGAAGTACTATGCTGCTATGAATTCTTAAATTGCCCAGTTTACTTTACCAACATCTTTGAAATTGTATGACTGTATTATTTTACCCAGGAGTACATACATCATTGAGTCTTACCTAAATTTATTCTCCGAGCATGCTCCTCTATAATCTGTCCTCTGATCACAGGTATTATATGAATAGTATGGTAGCCACAGTTCACAATTAGTGCTGTATCACCAATATCATTCTTGTACATGCTAAATAAAGAGTCCACTCCATAACTTACTCCAGGAACTCCGTAACCCTCAAACAATAGTTCTGACATTACTAGAAAAAATAAAGTATTTAGTATGGAATGGATAAGATGTATGAATTATGTGACCTTAGCCACCAGAGGTGAACAAAAAGGTAATAGCAAGGCATAGGCCATTTGCTCCTCTATTATATTTGACTTGATTTGATTCTGGCACTAGACAGATCATGTTTTTATGTATTATTTTTTTTATATATCAAAAAGTTGGCACACTAAACACATTAAAAATTTGCCCAGGAGGGAATTTGATGGTTGAAACCCCCTGGAAATTGTAAAAAGGTAGGTACTGACTGTTACAGGTAGGACTGTATCCTTGGGGTTTCAAGTAGAACAAGAAAAAGATAAGTTTATCAGCGGATTGATATGGACAAAATAATAATACTTACACTGTCTACTATAGTTTGGTGTGACAAAAGCTTCAGTCAAGGCAATAGGATGTGGAACATTGCCCTCACAGTCAATACCCAGATGGGAGAATATATAGTCAAATACCTGCTCTTGGGCTTCAAAATGTGTCACTACATTCTTATCAAACTGAGTCTTCAGTTGGAATCTGAAAAGCATTATTGTTTTAATGATTTAAGTTCCTACACTAATACACAGCCTCACTACACACAGTAATGAGATGCTATTAAAAACTGGAGGTTCGGATTAGTGGAAGATTCAGATTACAGAATTGAATAGAAAAAAAAATAAAAAAATAACACCATTTTATAAAGGGAATACATATCTGCGTCCATGTATCATTTTATACTAGTGCCTTATGCTTATGCCATTTACTTGACATTTTTAATATTTTTTTTTATTACAGCTTCACTTGAAAACAATAATAAAAAGTAAACTGGAATGTGCTGTGTCATGTGGTAAACAGATGCTATTTGTGAAGTTTTGATTGTACATGCAGTATATGCTGGTGCGCAAGTGTTGAGTGCAAGTAGGCAGGGTGTCAGATTAGTGAGACCACTGTATTATAGTGCTGACTGCAGCAACAGAAATTGAATGGTGTGCATGTGGGAAGACCTGCTGCCTACACACAGTACAGTTTATATTTTTTCAGATTCATAGTCATCTCCTGCTAAGTGGAAGCACTAAGTGAAGGAAGTGCCTAACTTGTTCATATTACATACTTATCTAGTAAATTTAATGAAGTTGAAGTGTCTAATTAATTGTGGCAAAATCTTAGTGGTTCCTAACCTTCTATAAGAAATAAATATAAAAATATAAATATGTACAAAAATATACATAATTAAGAATAATAGCTTACCTAACTGCCTCTATATTCACAATATCATTACCAATCTGTATCGGCGGCGTTACTGGAGGTTCAGCGTCCTTCTTACATCTATCCTTCCTTGGTCTAGCAATCAAGTTTTTAAAGATTAAATTTGGCTCATCGTAAATAGACCAGCCAACTCTACATTGGTACGAACCTATGAGCAAAGTTTATAATTCATTAATATCCACAAGAATTTGTGAAGAGTACACAAATTAAGTAATCAATAGTTACAAATCTAACCATTATCTATCACTAAAGGTATGTGTCCAAATTTTATTGTAGGACTATATTCGTGAACAACATCTTGAACAGTTTTGTAATCCTTTAGAACTAACACATTTTCCATAACATTCACATCCATTTTAAAATTATTACAAAATTTCTAAAGCTGCAATGAGATGTAAGTAAACAAACATTTTTATTAGTGTTGGCTATCGATAGTCCACTATCGATTAACTATCGATATTCTATCGATAGTTAAGGTAAACACAATAGTATCGATAGTCTATCGAAAGTATTACCACGTGTCAATACTATCGATACTATCGATAATACCGATAGCGCCTTAAGAGCAATAATATTGATAATGGCAATACTATCGATACTATCGATAGGTTTACATCCAATAGTATCGATAGTATCGATAATATTACAAAATGTTACAGTATCGTCCAAAAATAATCGATACTATCGATAGTATCGATAGTTTTGCTCTATCGATAGTCAGCCATATTTCGATAGTATTGCTATGTAATAAAATGTGTTGTAACTGACAATGAAAGTATGTTTTGACTAATTGACTAATATAAATTGTTTATTTGAATTAGTGCGTGCGCATCAATAGAATTAAAATAGCAACACTGGTTAATGTCAAAACTTTTTAGCTTTACCCTACAGTTTAAAATAGTTATTTGTGTTCAGTATAGTTTGTGTTAAATTTAATACGTTTAATTAGTTAATTAGGTAAATACTATAATACCATGGCTAGTTTTAGCCCACCCGAGACTCCTAATAGACAGAAAAAAACATCGAAGATGTGGGAATTTTTTGAAAAGAAGTCTGATAGACTTGTATTGTGCAAGCTATGTTTGAAAAATTTTAAATATAGTAATAATACTTCAAACATGAAGGACCACATGGTGCGTAAACATCCAGACTATTTACTACAACCCTGTTCCTCAGAAAATTTGGACGAAATCAATCCAGAACTCACAAGTCCTCAGAATGTGCCTGTATCCCCTGCACAATTTTACAGTGCCAATTCCTCTAGAAAAAAATATTTAGATTCTATGTTTGTCAAATTGATAGCTATAGACATGCAACCACTGCGATTAGCTGAGCATGAAGGAATGAGGGAATTTATAAAAGCATTAGACTCTAAATACCAATTACCATCAAGAAGTGTCATCTCAAATAACCTACTCCCTAAACTATACACAAATCTTAAATTACAGTTATTTGAACTGTTAAAAGATGTCAAAGAAATAGCAGTAACCACTGATATGTGGACATCCAGTAGTAATCAAGGCGTGTGTGCAATAACTATTCATTTTATTAATAAACAAAAGTTGCAAACAGCACTGCTAGCAGCTACTGTACTAGAAGGAAGTCACAACGCAGATAAAATTGCCTCGGTGAGTAGATATATTTACATATTTATTGCATTATATTTGAAGCATTATTATGTTAAGAGCAGGCACTATGACTTGTGTTTCACGTCGTAAGCGCCGTCTGTGCGATCGAACCTTATGCAGTAAACAATAAAGTTGAATATCGCGTGAGTGGTTTTACCGAAACCTAGCACTAAAAATTTCGAAAATTCATATTTTCGTTGATATCTAAAGGACTAATTATCTTAGGTAAAAAAGCGTTTGACATACGATAGTAAATAGCTTTCTTTCGTGGCTAGTGATTATTTAAGAATGAATAACGAAATATTTTGCAAGATATTTTTAAAATATTTTCAAATGAAAATGTTATCGAGGAAATATTTTCCAATCGTGTTTCTCTCTTTGTCGGTCGACAGAAGTCTAAATAATTGTGTACTCAAGTTTCACTTTACTAGCATTTATGGTTGTTTCACTATATTTATTCAAAATAGTATATAATTCGTAGTGCCTGCTCTTAAGCTTTCAACAGTATTTAAATCTTACGCAAGTCTAGCCTTAGGAATAGTAGTGGCAAAAACGGCTATTTTAAAATGAATTGACAATTGATAATTGACTATTGTAAAATAGTCGTTTTTGCCACTACTACTTAGGAGTAAGACTTTTCCTGTGGTTAAAGGTATCTTACCCATTAGGTTATTGTTGTAAATATTATGGGTTGCATTTACATTAGTAAATACAAGCCATAATATTGTACAGCTTTATTATAATCCATTCAGTAGTTTTTGCGTAAAGTAGTGACAGACTTTCATATAGTTGCCGCAAAATCAAATGAGATGAAATGAAAAATAACCTCGTTGATTTTGATTCCTAAGTTTGTGATCAGGGTTCTTGAATAAATGGAATGAAAACTTAATGGGCTCTGGCTCGACCGGAGTGATACCACGGCCTTACAGAAGACCAGGGTGAAGTAATGATTGCGTTGCGTTTCCCTGCGTGAGTGAGGATACTGGAGGCCACCCTCCCCCCCTTCCTTTAAAACCCTCCCTCCCTCCCTCGCTCCTTCCGTCCCTCCCTCCCTCGCTCCTTCCGTCCCTCCTTCCCTCGCTCCTTTCGTCCCTCAATCCTTTCCTCCCTCCTTCCGTCTCTCCCTCCCGGTAATCGCTTAGGGTTTGACGCAGAATGCGCACTTCGCAAAATGAGCACTCGACGCAAAATGTGCATTACGCAAGGAGCACTTCTCACAAGGGGCATTTCTCATAATGTGCATTTCGCATAATGAGCACTTCGCAAAATGTGCACTTCGGCAAAAAAATCAAAACTTAGCAGATTACTGTCGTTTGTTGACAACCAACATGAAAATAACGCTACTTCTGTTACTGCGGATGCTATAATAGACATGAGACAATATTTAGAAAAACCCACATTGCCATTTTCTGAATATCCTATTGAATATTGGTACCATCAAGAAAACCAATTGAAACACATAGCATTGAAATATTTATGCATACCCGGAAGTTCTGTTCCTTCTGAACGTGTTTTTTCCAAAGCTGGTCTTTTAATTACCGATCGCCGAAACCGTCTTAGTGCCAAGCACATCAACGAGCTGCTATTCATAAATATGAACCAAAAGTTGTTCTAATATCACAGCTCTTTATTTTATTATGATTAGATAACGTAATTGAAATTAAAAATTAGTCTTAATGTGATTGTATAGTGTGTTAACATAAGAATAATTATTAAAAATACAATCGGCCACGCAGTTATTTTTTTGTTGAGATAATCTCAAATTAAAGACCATTTTCTCTTTATTTTTATTCGTTAAATCATACCGAACTATGGATGGGTAGCTAAATGGCAATTTGTTGACTTCTTTGATAATAAAAGAATTGATTAGTTAATGTGTTTTATTCGTTATTACCACCTTTTAATTACTTCTTAAAACTAATAAATAATACTTAAGGCTTTATATGACAGAAAATCTATTTGTTTGGGAAATACTTTAACTAGAAAAACACTGTCTTAATTACGGCTGAATTTTCTCTGATTTTTCACCACAATTTTGTAACACCTCCAGAATTTTCTGCATTACCATATATCTTTGATTTATATTAAATCTCAACAGTTCATTTGATACTAATTGCCCGAAATAGTTACATCCATGTAAATCTATTACGGTAGGTTCGGGGTGCATTTTTTTATATATCACATCAGTACATGTACCGCTATCCTTAAATTTCTTATTAGCTTGAAAGTTTTCTTCTGAGCGCGTTTGTGAGTAAACTTGTGAATTTTGAAATACTTCGTCATCTTCGTCCCGACATTGAGTTAAATCGTCATCAATTTCTGTTTCAGAAATATATTTGCATTTTCTATTTACTCCTAAAATATGAAAAACCAAAACTGTATTACTCGTACATATGATAGTAAAAATAAAATTAATTAACTTTTGAAATACCTTTAAATCATACACTATGTTTTACCAATTATGATTATTTTTTTAAATTTACAGACGGTATTATTCACTGAAAATTTAATGTGATCAATACCAAGGATTTTAAGATGATTTTTATTTATCTTTGTATCAACAAAGATAAATAAAAAGAAAACAATAGGTTTGTAACATCTGCATAAAAACATCACTTACCCTCCATTTTTACAAAAATCGAAGAAAATCACGTATTTAACCACTAAAAACAACGTAATCGTCCATTCACTGCCAATGTTTGACGTCAACTAAACCTAATTGTCTCTAAACATACAAGTAAAACAACACAAAAACTGGCTGATGGCAGGTTGCATCGGCTCTGGAACTCGTAGGCAAATAGCTTTCAATTAACTGACAATAGTATTGAAAAATCTCCTACAATCGATAGTACAAAACTATCGATACTATCGATAAAATCGATTGTTTATGGTTGTGTCTGCAAGAATTTACAATACTGTCGATAGTATCGATTCTATTGGACGTCAATCTATCGATAGTATCGATAGTATTATCGTTGTTAATTATATTGGACAAAAAAAGCTATCGAAAGTATCGATAGTATCGATTTTATTGTGACGTGATGATACTATCGAGAGCAGAATCGATATCCTGAATAGTTTTAGAGGTCAACTATCGATAGTCAAACTATCGATAGTTCTGCAACACTAATTTTTATTTGACATTAGCACAATGTTGAAAATGACAATAAATGATTCTTCTTCTTTGTTTTTATTTATGGCAGCCCGAAATATTTTATTCAGGAGTGTCCGCAATAATTTCAAATCGCCTATTATTTGTCAAACTAAAGTTCTGAAATTAGCCAAAGGCGATTGCAGGTTTAATTGTAATGTAGTTTAGTAACCATTGCTTAATGGAATCAACTACATAATGTACACATGTAGTTGATTCATTATGCTTTTCAAGATACATTGCCCTATCACCGATTGCCGCTGAATTCAAATTAAATTAACAATTTACTTCTTGATTTTCTTTATGTTAGTGAAAAACACAGTAACATATTCTAAGCTGCGTATTTTTAACTAAAGTGTATCTAGAAAGTGATATTGATGATGGTCTTTGTTTATTTGTTAGTCTAGTTTCGCACTTAGTAGAGAAAACAAAGACTGATTTGATCAAATCGTGATTATTATACGACTTTATTATGTACATTATTTCGAGGTGTTATTATTTTTGACAAATATTTTTTATCATCTCTGGATCAACTTACCTTGAACATTTTGCCCCCGATAGGATTGATTTTGCTCTCGATCAAAATGCATGTCGTGTATCTATGTAGTGTTTCCAAGTCTTCCGTAGTTTCATCCTTCTCATTCTTTATTTTAACAAACAAGGCAAATACGAAATTGCCGGATCTAACTTCAAAACTGACGCCGCCTTATTCCAAAAGCTGGACTAAACCTGGTTTGACGAAAATCCTAGTTTAAACCATTGATCTACGAAAATCTTTATTACAAAACGAGGTTTCCGATTCGCTTAATCGATGATCTTCTTTGGTCTATAGATTAGTCTTTCGATCACCCTAGTTTAACTATGGTAATAACCTTAAAATGTCAAAAACTTGACAATTTGAAAGTTAGACCATTTACTATTTTGCGTATTTTAGTTTCAATTATTAATGACGAATAATGCGTGTTTAGTGACTTTAAATTATTAACTAACTAAATATGGTGTGGCAACAAAATAAACGCAAAAATCGAGTGAAATGCGATGTAACCAAAGATTTAATAATACATGCTTATTATTGTTTTTCAAAACATTTATCACAGCTTGGAATTGAGAGAGAAGATTTAATATACAGAACTCAGAGATGTCCTAAAATTAAAGTGGTCTGTGCAATGTTTGGGTCAACCAGACTCGACGTGAAGTGTACCTATGCAGTGTGGAAAGTTGAAGATCAACACAGATTATTTTTGTTCGACAATAGTATCATTAACTAGTGCTCTATGTAAAACAATCTGATGCATTCCACTTATAATATGTCACATTATTTATATTGAAGTTAGAAAATCACATTTGGAATGTCTGATAGGTGGTCTGGAGTAGTGCGGAAAAAACCAATGTTGAATTTACTCAAAATGCACAAAACAAAGTAATAGAAACATCATTATGACAAAATTTCTTACCTAAGACTTACTACTGAACTATACATATAGTGGAACTAAATAAACATTGATCAATTTAAAATTTAGTTGGTAAAGTGTAACCATGGGTATACCTATCACTAGAAACATATGTAAACTTAGGTTATAGGTAGGTACCAAGAACTGAATATTATGTTTATAAGAGCTCAGCTAGTTTTTTACATTGCTACAATGTTCCTTTAAACATAGTTTAAACACTAAACAGAGAGTATAGATTAGTTACAGGTTATTGAAATTGTGATGTAATAACTATTATGCACTACTTAACAGTTTAGATAATTATGTTTAAGATTCTCTGATAGATGAACTATGTTTTTAGGGAGAATAAATGGTATCTAATAAATAATGATTCTATGTATAATGTACCTAAAACTTACTAGTGAACTATATAGTGGATCTAAATAAACATTGATCAATTATTGATTGATTACTGTTTATATATTTATACATAAAATGCCTAAATACACATACCCTATTACTAGTGAACTATAAGGTGGATCTAAATACAGAATTATCAATTTTATTATATAAATATATTATTGATCACTGTTTATATATTATACAAAAAATGCATACAATTTATAATTTATTGTAAAATAAATATCTATACTAATATTATAAAGCTGAAAAGTTTGTTTGAACGCGGTAATTTTTTTGAACTTTTTACTGTTGGATAGCCCATTTGTCGAGGAAGGCTATAGGCTATATAATATCACACTACAACCAATAGGAATGGAGCAGCATTGAGAAATGTTGCGTAAACAGGGAAGATTTATGCAGACTAAGTTGTGCGGGAAAGCTAGTCATCTAAATAGAAATAAGGGATATCAACTCAATATTCCTTTTCAAACATAGTTTGAACAGGGAATACAGAATGGTTACAGGTTATTGAAATTGTTAACATCCATTTTGTTGTCAAATGGAATAACTATTAAGTGCTACCTAACAGTTTAGATAATTATATTTATGATTCTCATGAAAATGAACTCTGTTCTTAGGGAGAATAAATGGTATCTAATAAATATTGATTCTATGTAGTTATTTGAGAATTTCATTTCATAGCAAGCTCACTGATATTAAATAATAAATATATTCATAAAATTTGTTTCAATTGTTTGTGCTTCAGCCGAAGCTTCAGTACCTATGTTGAATCTAGGCATACTTTCCCCCAATACATTCAGAACAACGAGTGCAACAAAGAAAACAGTAAGTATATCAAAAATGGATTATCTTATTCAGTAAGTATCCTTCCATGCTAAGACCTGTTCCAATGAAACTAGCTTTGTAATAAAAACTCGCATCCAAGTTCCTCAAGTGTTTGGGCGCTATAGTTACTCAGATTAAACTTATAACATCCCGAATAATGTCTGAGTTAATTAAATTTAGGTTATCATCATTTGTTTACATTTTTAGTACTAATGACAACTACTTATGTAACGTTCCGATCCTGACAGAATTTATTTGATTTTTCGTAAATTGCAGGCCGAGGGCTTTTATGTCAGGTTAATATTTTGAAAATTACGTGGTGCTGGCGAATAATTTAGCTACATAGAACGTCTAAATATTTTATTCTCAATGAAAACTATACTTTCAAATTATATTGGTATAAAACGGAACGTTATTTTTGAATGATAAGAACAATGAATGAACTAAATTGATTATAATCTGTGGCTGATTGCTAGATCCTTTGGTATCAGCTGGTCCACGGATTATCTAAGCTTTGTAATAAGACCAATAGTACTGTACTATATCCTGGACTTGAAAGTCTTGATTTAAACCTTGATTTGATCTTTTCTTTGGAATAAGGCGGAAAGAGTTTCAAACAAAGTTGAAACTTCTATTTTAGCCCCTTATGGCATTTCCAAAGATCATTTCTCAGTGGATATGGCCTACAACATAAAAGTCATCAACTGCCGATTTAAGTTCCGTAACTTAAGTTTAGGCTTAACGTTGGTAAATCAGTCAGTCAATCGGACAGGACAAGTGATTATGCGTCCACTAACCGCCTTATTCCAAAGAAAAGATCAAATCAAGGTTTAATCCGAGACTTTCAAGTCCAGGATATAGTACTGTACTATTGGTCTTATTACAAAGCTTAGATAATCCGTGGACCAGCTGATACCAAAGGATCTAGCAATCAGCCACAGATTATAATCAATTTAGTTCATTCATTGTTCTTATCATTCAAAAATAACGTTCCGTTTTATACCAATATAATTTGAAAGTATAGTTTTCATTGAGAATAAAATATTTAGACGTTCTATGTAGCTAAATTATTCGCCAGCACTACGTAATTTTCAAAATATTAACCTGACATAAAAGCCCTCGGCCTGCAATTTACGAAAAATCAAATAAATTCTGTCAGGATCGGAACGTTACATAAGTAGTTGTCATTAGTACTAAAAATGTAAACAAATGATAATAACCTAAATTTATTTAACTCGGACATTATTAGGGATGTTATAAGTTTAATCTGAGTAATTATAGCGCCCAAACACTTAGAGGAACTTGGATGCGAGTTTTTATTACAAAGCTAGTTTCATTGGAACAGGTCTTAGCATGGAAGGATACTTACTCAATAATATTTATTACTTACTGTTTTCTTTGTTGCACTCGTTGTTCTGAATGTATTGGGGGAAAGTATGCCTAGATTCAACATAGGTACTGAAGCTTCGGCTGAAGCACAACAAACGATTGAAACAAATTTTATGAATATATTTATTATTTAATATCAGTGAGCTTGCTATGAAATGAAATTCTCAAATCACTACATAGAATCAATATTTATTAGATACCATTTATTCTCCCTAAGAACAGATTTCATTTTCATGAGAATCATAAATATAATTATCTAAACTGTTAGGTAGCACTTAATAGTTATTCCATTTGACAACAAAATGGATGTTAACAATTTCAATAACCTGTAACCATTCTGTATTCCCTGTTCAAACTATATTTGAAAAGGAATATTGAGTTGATATCCCTTATTTCTATTTAGATGACTAGCTTTCCCGCTCAACTTAGTCTGCATAAATCTTCCCTGTTTTTGCAACATTTCTCAATGCTGCTCCATTCCTATTGGTTGTAATGTGGTATTATATAGCCTATAGCCTTCCTCGACAAATGGGCTATCCAACAGTAAAAAGTTTTAAAAGAATTACCGCGTTCAAACAAACTTTTCAGCTTTATAATATTAGTATAGATATTTATTTTACAATAAATTTTAAATTGTATGCATTTTTTGTATAATATATAAACAGTGATCAATAATATATTTATATAATAAAATTGATAATTCTATATTTAGATCCACCTTATAGTTCACTAGTAATAGGGTATGTGTATTTTTAATTAGGCATTTTATGTATAAATACATAAACAGTAATCAATCAATAATTGATCAATGTTTATTTAGATCCACTATACATATAGTTCACTAGTAAGTTTTAGGTACATTATACATAGAATCATTATTTATTAGATACCATTTATTCTCCCTAAGAACATAGTTCATTTTCATGAGAATCTTAAATATAATTATCTAAACTGTTATGTAGTGCATAATAGTTATTACATCACAATTTCAATAACCTGTAACCAATCTGTACTCTCTGTTTAGTGTTTAAACTATGTTTTAAGGAACATTGTAGCAATGTATTAACTAGCTGAGCTCTATTAAACATAATATTCAGTTCTTGGTACCTACCTATAACCTAAGTTTACATCTGTTTCTAGTGATAGGTATACCCATGGTTACACTTTAACTAAATTTTAAATTGATCAATGTTTATTTAGTTCCACTATATGTATAGTTCAGTAGTAAGTTTTAGGTAAGAAATTTTGTCTTAATCATGTTTCTATTACTTTGTTTTGTGCATTTTGAGTATATTCAACATTGGTTTTTGCCGCACTACTCCAGACCACCTATCAGACATTCCAAATGTGATTTTCCAACTTCAATATAAATAATGAGACATATTATAAGTGGAATGCATCAGATTGTTTTACATAGAACACTAGTTAATGATACTATTGTCGAACAAAAATAATCTGTGTTGATCTTCAACTTTCCACACTGCGTAGGTACACTTCACGTCGAGTCTGGTTGACCCAAACATTGCACAGACCACTTTAATTTTAGGACATCTCTGAGTTCTGTATATTAAATCTTCTCTCTCAATTCCAAGCTGTGATAAATGTTTTGAAAAACAATAATAAGCATGTATTATTAAATCTTTGGTCACACATCGCATTTCACTCGATTTTTGCGTTTATTTTGTTGCCACACCATATTTAGTTAGTTAATAATTTAAAGTCACTAAACACGCATTATTCGTCATTAATAATTGAAACTAAAATACGCAAAATAGTAAATGGTCTAACTTTCAAATTGTCAAGTTTTTGACATTTTAAGGTTATTACCATAGTTAAACTAGGGTGATCGAAAGACTAATTTATAGACCAAAGAAGATCATCGATTAAGCGATGAACCTCGTTTTGTAATAAAGATTTTCGTAGATCCATGGTTTAAACTAGGATTTTCGTCAAACCAGGTTTAGTCCAGCTTTTGGAATAAGGCGGTAAGAAAGCATTCTTCAAAATTAGTCCCAGGGGACTAACGGGGACTTTTTATGAAGCTCTGTCAATTTTGGAATTCTTTTAAAATTTGTATTTGGCTTTTTGGTTAAAAATAAAGAAATAAATACATTAGATTTTAAACTTTTTTGAATAATTACGGGAGTGAAATAGGGGTTGCAAGTTTGTAAGAAACTCCGTCAGTTTTGAAGTTAGAATTGTAAAATTTCGTTTATCTCTTTATGGTCGTAAATAAAGAAACATTTGTTTCAGCGTTTTTGGTAAATCAATGCTTCGGCTTAGCATCGGCCTGAAATCGACCTTCGATCGGACACATAAAATAAGTCAAGTAATCTTTTTTTGGATGCTTAAACTTGATTATCAGTAGTCAAATGATTAGACCACTGACTTCTTAACGATTAATCTATTTCATCGATATAAGGTTAGTGATCTAACCACTTGAGATGCTGCCATTAGATTATACACCGCATTTTTATGAGGTAAGTGGTCCTCTGTCGCGCCAAGGAGAGGGCGAGAGAGGAGATGCTGGAGGGTCTCGACCGTGACCCCTAGGGTCGCCATCATATCAAGCGGTGCTGAACAAGCACCGGTCGCCCCCCCCCCCTTACCGAGACTCCAGCCCAGCTTCTTTGCGGACGTGGTCGAGGGCTTATTCCCCCTGCAGGCAGAGCACACACCCCCGGCGCACATCTCCGAGGATGAGACCGATGACCGGGAGGCCGACACAACTGTGCCGCCTGTCACCGAAGCGGAGGTGGGCGCGGCTGTTCTTCGAATGCGTTCGAAGAACACCGCCCCCAGACAGGATGGGATTCCCGCCCGGGTGTTGGCCCTGACCCAGGGGGCTGTTCGACGTGTGCCTGGCGTCCGGACTGGTTCTCCTTCCGAAGTCGGGACGGCCTCCCGACTCAATTGCGGCCTACATGCCTATCGTGTTGCTGGACGAGGCGGGGAAGTTGCTGGAGAGAATTCTCGCTACCCGCATCGTTAGGAATTTGAACGAGGTCAGCCCCGATATGTTGGACGCTCAGTACGGCTTTCGTGCTGGGCGCTCGACAGTTGGGGCCATTTTGCGCCTGAGGGCCGCATCGGAGGAGGCCATCGCCGGTGAAGGAGTGATGTTGGCAATATCTCTCGATATCGCCAACGCCAGGCCATTCACCTCAGAAAGGCACTCCGGTATCATGCAGTGCCCACGTACCTGAGGCAGATAGTGGCAGACTATCTCGAAGGCAGGAGGATCCTGATCGATAGGTTTCATCTGCTATGCGGATGACACCCACATCCCCACCCGGGTTGGGAATTTTGAGGAGGCGGTGCGCCTGGCCAACCTAGGGATTTCCCAGATGGCCGAGCGTATCAAAGCGTTGGGGCTTAGGGTGGCCCTTTCCAAGACGGAGGCCCTACTATTCCATGGGCCCCGTCGCGGTCCACCTGCTGGCGCCTCGATTGCCGTCAGCTCGATCCTCGTACAGGTCCGGGTCCATATGAAGTATTTGGGCCTGTGATAGTAGTAGACTAGCAGTTCGATGAGCACTTCCGCATTTTGGCGCCAAAGCTCGAGGCTACTGCGACTTTTTCGATCAATATTTTAGCTTATGTATTATGTTTTGCTCCATAAATTTATTAGGCGTTCTAGCCATTTAAATAATGTAGGCATCTAGCATAGCATAATGTAGGCAGGTAGGTAGGAATGGCAATCACTTGCCATTGAGCCGTAGCCCGAGTAACAATGTAACATCATTAATTATGGGTAATCATTAGTTTTGGGTATAGCAATTAAAAATCTGCAAGTAATTTTATTTTGGACTCTCTTGTGTCCCGTATACTCTACGGAACAGTAGGTTAACCACTTTCACTACCTACAAGAATAGATGTTTTACTCTGCGGCGGTAATTAGATTAAGTATTAGTTATTAATCTGAGAAATACCCACAGAGACAACGATTTTTATTTCAAGGTAGTATATGTATTAACTTTGATTATTTAATGATTTAACAAAAACGTTAAAAATGAAGATGTTAAAACTTATCTATACTAATATTATAAAGTAAATTAGGTTGCTTTGGTTTATTTTTCATGCATAATAAATGTGGTATAGGGCCAGCTAAGTACCTGCTAAAAATTATTAGGCCGCGGGGAACAGCTAGCATAAAAATAAAAATAAATAGGTAACATATGATGAACTTTATTCACAATACTGATGTAGCCAGTTATCACATCACAAACCGCTAATATTCTATTAATTTCAAAATTATTGAATATACATTTTTTTTTATAATCACATCTATATTTTATTCTGTAATATATATATTAAACCTTTAAAGGAATGTGTACACTAAATGTAGTGTTATTTTGGCTCCTTTTTGTGTGTAGGTCATCATAATAAATTGTATATAATTGTCGCGTTTTTAAACAGTTATAATATAATACATTATTTATGTGTGTCAGAATGGAACGGAGGCACATTATTTACATTTATTACACACTATTTTATTGCTAATGCATTTCAAAGCCCGGTATCATTCAAGACAACGATAATAACAACGAATTAAATATTTCATTTAAATATATAACATGGCTTAGGCCTTAGCCCCGACAACGGTGCCTGCCTGCTTGTCGATTTGTTCCTTCTCCAGTTGCTTGCCAAGGTATTCCCTGAAAATGAATAAATAAAACAATATTAGGTAATTATATTTTTAAAGCTCCTTGTTATAGTTGCTTCATACAGACGAAGTTGCGAGGGTCAGCTAGTTTTATCTATTACCAAATAATAGATAATATAATATGTAGGCGACATCCTACTAATATTATAAATACAATTTTTTTTTACAGAACGGATTTTGTTTACATTTTAAAGTGTAGTTTATACATCAGGGGGTCAATTCACGTATTTACAGCAGTGCAGATAAGTTTCTATTAAAACGGGCATTTTCGTATTCTTGTAACTTTGGGATCGATCTTAAAAGCGCTTGCGCACCATTCTAACATGTCGTTATTGCACTCTCAAGACGCATACTTGACGCAAGCGTATTTGAGATAGATCCCAAAGTTACAAGAAAACAAAAATGGCCGTTTTAATCGAAACTTTACTGCAACTGCACTGCTTTAAATACGCGAATTGACCTGCAGAACGGCATATACCTGTTTAATATCTATGCCATACATATGTCCCGAAACCATTATCCAGGTGATGTAACTACAATAGTTATTTTTGGATACGGCCGAGAGGGCAAAAAACATACATATATAAATACATTAAAAAATAAATAAGGTGGGCGAAGCCGATGAATAAATGTTTAGTGCACTCACCAGTTGTGAACCATAAGTTTCTGTACAGCCAATAGAGCTTCATATCGCACGTTGGGGTCTTCGTGGCTCAAAAGGTACATAACGCGCTGCTTACCGCCCAATTGTTCGATAATACTGTTGGCAAATCATATTATTGAAGCGGCGGTAGCCTAATGGGTAAAGCATCGGACTCGCTATTGTGAGGTCGCGGGTTCGAATCCTGCCCATTATACTACCGACGTGAACTCACTTGTGTTAGGCACAAGGGATTGTGCTTAGCTGGAGGGGTGAGCAGGATTGCTAGTAATGTGGGACTGACCCACAATCCCACATTGCTGCATTCAATTAGTAATATAAGGCAGTAATTATTACTATTACATAATTGCTTAGCAACCATTCCAGGTTTTTTAGCAACTATTAAACATTTCACATCCATTTCGGCTTTAGTATGAACACCGGCCAAATGAATACTATGTTCCTATTTTTTTGCAATTTCAAGGGGAGGGGGGAGGACCAAAGTAGTGCAAAGGCCTTCCAACTCTCCACTTTTCTCTAAAATAGGTTGTAACGTGAATTATGCCTATTTTACTCATAAAATAGGCATAATTCAAGTTACAACCTACTTTATGCATAATATTCTATTTTAAAAAAGTAGGGTAGACTGGGTACGGTTGTGACAATTTAGGTTTGACTGTCAATAATTTTGTTAATTTATTACACTGACGGACTCATAAACTGCATCAAAGTTCAGGTTTACTCTAAAAGGATTTTTTTATAATAAGTATGCAAACTTTTTAGATTAAATTATATAAATATGGAAAGACTGGCTCTTAATCTTAAAAAAAAATTAAATTTAAAAATAGAACTGCGGTAAAACAAATGAATATAGCCGGGAAAAGAAAATTTACTCGTAGTATCAGATTTGCGTGTTATTTATAGCAAAGTTTTAAATTAATTCTCATTGATTTTTTTTGTTTGGTCAATTGAATTATTGTTACCAGCATAATTCTAGGGTTGGCAGACTAAAGCACATAAGTCATAAAGTCGTACTTTTCAGGAGCAACAAAAAACAAAATAAAATAAAAAATGTATGTTTCTTTTTTGTTTTTATTGATTAATTGGGATGTATGTAATAAAGACTAACATTTGGTTACACATCAGTTTTCACAATAATAATAATAAGCTACTTTATTGACTTATGTCCAAAGGAATATTATGGTAAGTCTTACATCTAAAACCGTTTTGGTGACTTAAGTGAAAAGGTTTTACATACTAACTATTAGAAATGTATTATAAATGAATCACTTAGACATAACTTCTTAAAATATAAAGATAATACTAAACTTCACTCTTCTTCTTCACTATCTATAATATCGGGGTCAGTATTACGTAAATCGTTTGCCGTTGGTAAATCCATATAAAATTTATGAAAAACATCTGGTATTAGAGAGAGTAATGAAAGCAAATCTTCCTTTTTTTCTTTGGATATCGGTAAAGGCTGTATAGATATCACTGGTATGCTATCAGGTGGGGCCGTACCCCTTCGTTTCAAATTTAGTTTAAAAAATGGTGGTTCTTCTTCTAAGGTATCTTTGTAAGATATAACGCCAAAATCAGTGTCGTAAAGCAACCACCTTTTTTCAAGCCATTTAAAATTTCGACCATCAACATCTTTGTGTCTTAGCACTAATGACCCTTTCAGCAATGAAGAGAAGTCAAAAAAATCAGTACTGCGCATTTCAAACACTTGAAATTTTTTGCTGCTTGATTTTATCAGCTGTATCCAGTCGTGTGGGTGATAGATTTGTAGTTCGGTTTTCTTTTTCTTTTTTTCAATAATGCCATGGTCAGTGTCAACTTCCAAGTGACTGTGGCCGGGAACCATAAACTTGTGTTCAATAGTTTCTAAGTTTAACTTTTGTAGAGCCCAGGTAAACATTGAACTTACGTGAGAATTCCTATTCTGACCCCCGCATGTGTCAGAATAAAATATTACGTGTTTAGTTGTGTCAGGTAAATAAGTTTGGAGGTGCTTGAACAGGCAAGATGCAATTTGATTAGCTCCTCTTGCAGCTATAGTTTCGTACCATATGTAGCACACTGCTTTGCTAGTTTTGTTGTCATGAACAGTTAGGTTAAACGTCCATAGCTGTCGCTTGTAAAATGCTACAGAAGAGCTTAATGCAGGAGTAGGTAGGCATTGCTGCAAATCGAAAGTGTATACTTGTACTGTGTTGTCATTGATAAACATCCGCGAGTCACTTTTTTTCTTTTCATAGGCTTGATCTGCAGTAGCCTTATGCTGATTATGTTGAAAAATCAATGCAGCTTTATCTTCATTTTCCTGACAAAGTTGAATTTGCATTTTAAACTTGTCACATGTATAACATGTGTCTACACGGGGTTTTTTGAATGATAACTTTAATTTATGAAACTCTTGGCTGTAAATTTTCATAGATGGTGGACTATCGCAATTTTCGCAAAATAAGTTGTACATTTGTGTGATGGTTAGATGAGAAGGCAAATATTTCTTTGACGTACTTTTTCTCGTGTAATGGCTTTCATAGGATGGAAATGATAAAATATGTTCTTTTATTTGCTGCCTTTTTTCATCCGAAATTTTGTGTTTGGGTATACTCTTCCCACGGCCATCATCAACTTGAGTGCCACCAATCGAGGACCTTTTCTTCAAAGCCACAGTTTTTATGAAGTTATCAGTTTCGCCTAACGTTTTTAGTAAACATCCCCGACAAATAGGTTCACGTTTTCCACGAATTAATAAAAAATACTTATATGTCTTTGTCCGGCATTTCTGACGGTCAGGATCTAATGTTCTTTGCCTCTGAGTGGCTTTATCTTGGATCTCTATTAAAGACGCTACATAGGCAGATCGTTTTAGGTATGACCCCATCTCCCAATATTCTTTGAAAATAGCTTCTCTGTCGGATAACGATATACGTTCCTTGCATTTCATTCGACATGCTATAAGATCTGTCAATTTTCTACTGGCAATTACTTTTCCCTTTAATGTCTTATAGGACTGACCAGTGTTTCGTTTTACCTTCTTTTCGTTTTTCTTAATGCGGATACTTTTTTTTGGAGATGCAGGGGTAGACGTTATTTCAGGCCCTTGGGGAATGTGTTCTTGTGCAGATTCATCACTTAAGCTTGATGAACTTGCTGCATTCTCAGCTAATACAAAATTTGGATCTTGAACTGAGTCATCACTTGAAAAGTCAATTTCCTGGCGCACTAAGATGTTACCGGTATAACCTGATGATGTGGAAGGCATGGGCTCATCTTCCATTGGTTCGTTTTCAATGGGCTGGTCACTGCGTTCTTCTAAAATAAAACAATCTACTTTAAACAAATCCATATTGATAAAAACTACCAAGTACGGCATTAAAACAAAAATTACTATTTTCTTCATATTTTTTATTAAGAAAGTATATTTTTTAATTTGAAAACTTACCTTCAGTAGTTAAAGGTTGTAATACCATATCCACTAATCTCTTTCCACGCCGAGACATTATTATTAAATAATTTTGTTTATTTTACAATAGTTTTAAAACTAAAATAACACACAACTCTTAAACGATCAAAGCAAGACTAACTTTACGCCACTCAATATTAATTTCAAACTGTCACCCGCTGTTAATCATCACCCACTTAACTCAGTTTTTGTTCAAAAGTTTACCTCATTTGAAAAAAAAAACGTTAATAAGTAAACATACTCAAGTGTACCTGATGACATAAGTCCTTCATAAGTCTATCCAATATTATAAAGAATATATGATCCTTTTAACATAAGTCGACTTATGTTGTTAATAGCGTCACGGAATTTTAAGAGAACGATAAGGTTTAAAAGGTGCGCAATAGAGTTCAAATTGAACCGAACCACATTGACTTATGTGGTTTAGTCAGATGACGTATATGTTGAAATGAATGTGATTGGTGTAAAAAAACAAAATACGATTTTTTTGACTTATGTGCTTTAGTCTGCCAACCCTAGAATTGTTGGGTTAGTTTTTTAACACATCGAGAGTTTTTGGACCATAATATGGATACTTCGTCCGAACAAGCGGCACAAATTGTAGCATTGGTGCGGGAGGGCTTGGATCAACGAACGATTGGTAGAAATTTAAATTTAAACCAGTCTACGGTTTGTAGAATATACAGAAGGTTTGTAGAGACAGGTTCTTACAGGAGGAGACGTGGTACAGGCAGAACTCGAGCAACCACAGGTCGTGATGACCGATTTATTGTTACAACTTCCCTGCGAAATCGTTTCCTCACGTCAGTTAACATCAAAACCGAGCTTAATGAAGTGCGTGGAAAAAACGTGTGTGCACGAACAATAAGAAGAAGGTTAAAGGAAGCGGCTATCACCCCTTTTAGACCAGCAAATGGTCCAAAGTTGTCTGCAGCTCACAGACAAGCTCGCTTAAGATTTGCGCGTCATCACCTGAATTGGACAGAAGAGCAGTGGGCCTCTGTATTGTTCACGGACGAGTGTAGGACATGTTTATATGGTGCAGATGGTCGCAGAAGAGTCTATCGTCGACGTGGGGAGCGATATGCTCAAAGTTGCATTGAGGAGCGTGTTCCTTTTGGAGGCGGTTCATGTATGGTCTGGGGTGGCATATCGATGAACGGGCGAACAGAACTTGTGTTCATAGACATGGTCCGTCAAAACGGTAATAGAGGGGGTTTGACAGCACATCGCTACATAACAGAGATATTAGAAGATCACGTGGTGCCTTACATGGGATTCATAGGCGAAAATTTTACTTTAATGCAGGATAATGCCCGGCCGCATGCAGCTGCACAAGTTCAACATTATTGCGAAGAGGTTGGGATACGTACAATGAATTGGCCAGCACGCAGCCCGGATCTTAATCCCATCGAGCATGTTTGGGACAATTTAAAAAGAGCTGTATATGCGAGAAACCCTTCGCCTACGACAGTGGCAGCACTAAGAACAGCACTTTCAGAAGAATGGGACAATATTCCGCAAGATCTTTTAAAAACCCTTATAAAATCTATGCGGAACCGATTAGAATCCGTAATAAGGGCACGTGGGGGTAATACACCTTATTAAAACACAAATAAACCCTTGCATAAAGTTTGTGTCTATTGTTAAAACCAATTTTTTAATTAAACAATTTTTCCTTAAACTTCTGTTTTTTCTTCAAAAAAGGTCTTAAGGTCCTTTCCAGTACATAAACTTAAACTTAAAGATATGATCCTACGCTGTTTTAAAGTTCACGAACCAATCTAGAGGTTTCAATTTAAATCTGTATAGAAAGTTTGCATACTTGGTTAAAATATTTATTTCAAAGTCGTCTATTACTTTGATGCAGTTTATAAGTCCGTCAGTGTAGTTAGTTGAGACAAAAAATACTTATATCGTAGCTTGAAAAATACTGAAATTTTGTCTCAAAATACGCTGTATTAGTTATAGCATAAAATTTAAAAAAAAAAAAATGTCACAACCGACCCCACCCTAAGGACGGTTGTGACAGTGGTTGGGGTCAGTAGTGACAGGTATATAATCTGCATAGTGAAGTATATGTTTTTCGGCGAGTAACTTTTCTAAAAACCGTGAGGTGTAGAGAATCTTCTTTGAAAATCTACTTTGCTTTTCCTTTCAAAAGATTTTTTCTGTTGATCTTTCTAAAGTACATACAACGTGTAACAGAAAGGTGTGGTCAAATTTCATACTGTCTGTTCCTTATGTAGATGGGACTAGATCTTCTAAAATACGCAACGAATATTGATGTGGTTTTCACTATCATTCAGATTTTTTTTTAGGATGGTTTATATCTAATATCATAAAGCTGAAGAGTCTGTGTGTTTGTTTGTTCAGTGTACCTAAGAGTAGAGTAGAGTGAGTATATGGGCCTACTCAACTCTTAGGTCACTTTTATTAGTCCGTTGTTTTTACGTCATTCGAAGGTTTATCGCCGGACCGGTGTCGGTGTCGTTAGCCATACAACACTGAAAGTCCTGCGATAAATTCCATCCGGAATCCAGTACGGACGTTTTCCTCTACCTCTACTAAACCTTAAGCCTTCGTTTAAACCTTAGCCGAGCCTTACTCTACCTCTACTCATCCCCTTAAGCTTATGGGCGTGCATTAAAATTACTTCTTTGCATCGAATCTAAAAAACCTAAAAAAAAAAACGAAACGTTTACTATCGTATGTAAAAGCGTCCTGCGGGAAAGGTAGAAGTGTGTGATTTTGTTGTTTTTTTTTTTAACTCTCAGTAGAGGACATAGTAGTAGTAGTTAAGTTTTAAAAAAAAACAACAAAATAACTCATTAAATCGCTTTCCCGCAAGATGGATTTTAAAACATACGATAGTATACGTACTCGCTATGATATGACGATATGACGTATACGTACTGTTTCCCGCGCGGGTAGTGTCGCACGTACTCGCCCACGTCGTAGCAGGCGACGGCGAGCACGACGGGGTCGCGGCTCTTCTCCAGCAGGTGCACGAGCGTGCGCAGCAGCTCCTGCCCGCGCTCGTTGAGGCGCGCCGCGTTCTCGCGCCAGAACTTGGCCGACTTGTGCACCGGGGACCATTCCAGGCTGATATCACACAAGTAGGGCCATTTATACTACGTTGAGAATTACCTATGCCGCTATGCATGGGAAAATATACGGGTCTGGAATTACAGCGGCCACGAGCAGCCACGAACGGCTGGTAGAGCAGCACGCGGCGGCGAGCTCCACACGACACCTTTTTGAGCTTTTCAAACGATACTAGTCTTTTAAATATGTAGATAGAGTTTAAAATTCTTTCACACTGATGGTGCTCGCCGTACGATGTGAATGAGCAAAATTTACATGACAGGCGCGTTTAGTGCGAGGCAGATGCACGTTGATTCTTTAAAACCAATTTGTAGGAAATCTACATAGCACTGTTAGATTCTTAACTGAACAGTTATAGTCTATAGCAAATCACAACAGAGATAATTTGTTTACTTCAGGGTCGTGTTTTAAGAATTGAATTGACTATTTAAAATGTAACTTTCGACTACAGACCAAATTAGATTAACTGTAAAATAGAATAAAAAAATCAAAGTTTCTACTGAAATTATACAATCAACAAAAGCATTGGTAATTTAAATAATTAAAATTACATATCTAATTTAAATTAAATATCTTCAATACTGTGCCATATTAATTTTAATTTTAAAATGTTAGCAGATGTAACGTACCGTCCACTTTTAACTTCGGTGGCATACTGGTCGAAGGAGCTGAGGTCCTGTACGGAGGCCTGGAGGCGCTCGTTGAGGAACTCGATGTCGTTCATTATGTCCTCGTCGTCTGAGCGCTTCTGCTCCAAGATGGACAGCTGCTTCAGAACCTTGCACTGTACCATCGCGATGCAGTGTTCTTTGGCGACCTAGTGGGAATTAAGACAATATACACTGCTTAATTTCACACATCAGAAGTGTCATGTTGAATTTTTTTTTTATACTACTAAACGGCGGCAAACAGGCATACGGCCTACCCAATGTTTAACGGTTACCGTAGCCTATGGACGCCTGCAACTCCTACCCCGCCCTCCCCCTATAGGGAAGATGCAAATATTTTATTTACAAATAGAGATACTCGAGCGCATTCGATTATCATATCATATAGTGGTTCAGCTTGTTATCATATCCCTTCCACATAATTTCTTAATCTGACGATGTTTTCGTTTTTTTTTTTCAGTTGAATGGTAGCTTCTTGTTGAATGGTAGGTTCATTTAACATCCCCGTTTCATGCGAAAGATTTTTTTAAGACAACAAATATAACAAAAAGATTTTATTTCTCGCTTTTTAGCGTGTCTGCTGACAATTTGTCTAAATTACTATAGCCTCAATACTCAATATTGCTTTATTCTTTTTTTTTGCAGATCCGTTGATTGTTAAAGAAATCGCCTTTTACTTCACCATAAGCCTTAAAACCGGTCGCGATGGTCCATCGATTAGTTGTATAGTTTTTTGACAATTTATTATCAATGTTGCTAAGGATGTAACTAATGCATTCAATAACCAAAAAGAACCGATTTTACCTAGAAATCGAATCAAATGTATGTACAATTGTAATCGTTTTAAATATTAAATTCTTAGAAATGTTTACCAAAAAGTTAGTGTTAAAGTTTTTAAGGACTACAGTTAACAGTTTCATAGTAAAAAAACCGATTTTGATTTTTTTACTATAAAATATTAAAAAATATAAATAACAAGTGTGTATGTATGTTTACTGCATATCTACGTACACAGGTACGTAGATATGTAGAATGCAAAAATCTATTATAAATAATAATATTATTGTTTATAAACTACTACTGGAATCCATTTTCGATTATTTATTGTTAATATTTTTTTTTGGTTTAGCACTTGAACGGTTTCAATATAGTAAACGCTTATATTTATGCAAAATTTTACCGTAACTCTATTGGATTGTTTCTTTAGTATGAATTGCTGTTTTTTGGTCAGTTTTTAACTAAATAATATTATTCAAATTATATTGATTGCTCGGGGTTTACTCATATGATGTAACACTTGCTGGGCATAGATCTCCGACTTATACTGGAGGTAATTGTTATAATCGCCAAGCTTAGCCAGCGGGTTGGCGATCGTAGTAATGCTCTAAATCATGCAGAGGACGCTGTTGCATGTCATACGCTGTGAAATGCCATAGTCGCCTTGACGACACCCACGAGAAGAAATGAAGGTGGTACTATACTTAAGCCGGTACCATACCGCATGTGGTAAAATAAATCCAACATACCTGTTGGTCTTCAGGCTTTTCAATCAGGTTTCTGAAGACGGCAAGCACAATACGGGTCACCTTCTCCTTAACAGAGTCACTGAGGATATCAGCCAAGATGGGGATGGCGTTGAACTTGTTCATCTTTTCAGCCAGTAGCGGGTTGAATGTTAGCACCCACAGGCAGAACACCAGTTGGTATTGCACCTAGGTAATAATAAATAACAATATGTTGTTACCATGTATGTTCTTGGAACAAGACTTCTGCATCGGTAACATGATTATCCCCGTATCCCAAACTGATTGTAACAGAGGTCATGCATGAATTTCTTTATTTTGACCTAGGCTAAATCTCTAAAAAGTTTAGAGATTTTAAGCCCAATATATATGAAATTCGAAAGTTTAACGTTTTAAAAAAAAAGGAGGTCACATGCCTTGCCCAATTCACCCTTTTTGGACCAAGGTTTCAAGTGTCAAGTGAATAGGAAAAGTCTACCCGAGACCACGGCCGTTGCAATACGGTCGAAACGTTGGGCAATAAACAAGGTATTTTACCTTAAATTACTCACGCGATTTAGACCGGTAGTATATATAACTTTATAATGAATAGGTAGGAGTTATTTTGATTTGACCTTATTATAATGTCGTTTTTAGGGTTCCGTAGCCAAAATGGCAAAACGGAACCCTTATACTTTCGCCATGTTCGTCCGTCCGTCCGTTCTTGTGCTCAGACACTGTTAGTGCTAGGAGGCTGTAATTTTGAATGGATACACATATTACTTACGCCGACAAAGGGAAAGAATAAAATCTTAACAAAAAAAAAAAATAGGATTCCTCCCCCATATGTAAAGTGGGGGTTAAAAACGGTTTAAAAACGTTAAGGTGTTGGGAAGATAATTTTTAGATTGAGGGATCCGTTTGTAAAATATTAAGCTTTAAAGTGCAAATATTTGTTAGAGTCAAGTGTCCCCCCCCCCCCCTCCCCTGCCAGCTAAATGGTTGATGTTGGTTATGTAAAAAAAAATCACGGTACTAGTATATACAGTGAAATTAAAAGGAAAGCTATCACAGCTAAGTAGGCTTTACAAGTTTACGAGTAATAGCTGATCAAATGAGAAGTAACAAAATTTTCGTACAAATTCCATTGAAAAATATTATTAAGTAGTTTTTCTTTTTATTTTATTTTTTCATAAAATAATAATACCTATATCGTTGTAAGTATGAAACAAAAAGAACAGAAAACCTACTTCTTAAGCCACATTATTCGGATGGGGGGGGGGGACTACGGAACCTAACATTGTGCGTGGCCCGACATGCACTTGCCCAGTTTTAACTTCTAATATCTCACCTGGAAGTTGACCCTGGAGGCCAGAATGGACAGCAGGGTCGAGATACCATCGACCGACAAGAAAGCGAAGCGGTATTCGTCGACGCGGAGCATCATTTGCAAGCAGCGAGCCACTGACTGGATATAATCGTTGTTCTGTGTACAAAAAACAATATTAGTCATTAAAAAAAACCCGACTTTAAAAATCATTAAAAGACGTTGATTTCAACAGCGATGCTGAATAGCAACTTAAAATATTATAATACCAAAGCTTTTCGATTAAATAAACAGGTTCCCACACTGTAAAAGACTCGTAAGTTCATAACAAAATGGCTTTAAACAGAAATATATGGCATCCTAGAAATAATAAATAGATATAATACTAGAAAAAATAAAAATATATTTGGCTGCAGCATAACATAGATCAAGTATATACTTACAAATACATCAGAGCTAAAAGTTTGGTGGAAATATTACATAATTAGATAGACTTCAAATCAAAAAGTACAATCAATAAATTAGGCTGTAGTACATAATGGACTATGTTTTAGTGATAGTAATGTATTTGCTTGATACATTAGTTTATTATAGATACTTTCTTATTGATAGTATGTACCACACACTCAAGTAGGTTTATAGCAGTATAATTTAGACTTTATAGCATGAGGTAAGTTAAAAATATTTATCATGTGTAGTGTGGTGACCACAAAACCACTAAGAATAAGGAATAGATTCAGAAAAATGGCTCGTAACAAATCTTTAAGCTTTACTAAATAGAAAAAAATATAAATTATGCAGTTCCGAAACAGCAATAATAATAAACACCTTCAGTGAAAAAATCTAGTAATCAAGCTTTTTATGATAACAGTGGACATTAATAAAAATCTACAAAAGAGGAAGAGAATAATTAAATATAATCTTATATTAAATAACCATTAAAAAATCCATGTCGTAGGTATGAAATAAGTGCACCTAGTATTTGAGCTGTTTATATATCTCAGAAAATAAATTACTTAGCAAAAATGCGATTTTACTCTAAATCAATACTTGTAACAATGTTTAACCAGGTTTCTTGGGTTCAATATGTTTAAAACAGCTCAAAAATAAGCACGTAAAAATAATTTAAAAGCACTTTATTAAACTATACTAAAACAATTTTATTCACATTATACAAATAAGCAATTTATAATTTAATCATAAATTTAAGCTAGCATGCATAGTACCTTCACGTCCTCCTATTGCGTGTAAGTGTAATGAATAATATTAGTGTAAGCATGCAATCATTTCAATGATTAAAATGCACATTCTATTAGAAAAATACACAAATTGTTAGGGACGCCTATATACTTACACATGAAGTTAGTCATCATTTTGTTATATTACAATACTTTTGTTTAACACTCATTTTCGTGTCGACATCTACACAGTACAGGAATACCTTATGCAGGCCGGGGGGCAAGTCATCATGAGGTTTCAGCTCATCAAAAGAGCTGTAAAGGCTCGAGTACTTCTCCTGGGACGAGTCGGTATGCTCTTTTTCTTTGTGGTGTTGATGTTTCGGCGGTTTATCAGGCGCGAAATTCTGTTTCTCGTGCACCAACATAACCTGCTCAGCATGCTCTAACTCGGCAGACATTTTCTCCGCCTTACCAGAAAACAAACCTCTCAATGATAATTCAGCAGCGTCATCAAAGCCCCGATGCGTGATGCTTGCACGTGATACTCACAACATTTTGTTATATTTCAGTCAGTTTAGACACATTGATGATGTAGTTATATAAATCTGGTGTATGGCAGGAAGCATTGCCACAAATAACTATTGAATTGTTAAGCAAAGTCTGTTTTGAAATATATTGGTTGGTTTAGTGATTCTAGTGATTCAATTATTACTAGTGTAAGTGTAAGTATGTGTCTGCTCTTTGAAAACGGATGACAAGAGAATGAAATGATTGAGATAAGAAAAATGAAGCGATAGTCACAGTAGATCATACAATTTTTAATGATTAATATAATGGTAAATTTTGATATTCAATTTTATTTTAAAGAATATTAACACATTTGACTAGTATTATTTTGTAATTGTTCAAATAAGCTAAATTTTGTGTTAATAGTTAGTTCATGTTTGTAGTGGAGACCTATTAGTGTTTAGTAACCCTAACTGCCAAATCCTTGGGTTCAATTCCAAAAATTGTGATGAACAATATTGTTTATTTTTTCATCTATAATATTGTATTCATTTAAAGTTCAATGAATGCACTTAATATAGTTGTATTTGGCACATATAACATTCTAGCTGACTCGCGCAACTTTGTCTGCGTAATAAATTTTTCCGCGTTTTTGGAACATTTTTCAATAACCTTCCTCAATAAATAGGCTATCCAACAGTAAAATATTTTTTCGATTCGGACCAGTAGTTCCTGAGATATGCGCGTTCAAACAAACAAACTCTTCAGCTTTATAATATTAGTTTAGATGTAAACAAAGTGTAACTATTGTGTCACAGATTTTTTGACATGAGTGATCATCAACATGGTAATTTTTGATGATTCTGAGTGAATAAATTCAGTGTTTCAAAAAAATCTGATATTTCTTCTACTCAATGCAATAGTTACTTGTTTAAAAATATAGTTCAGAATCCAAATGATTGTTAGTATTATAAACATTAGTAATTTATTTAATAAGCAAAAGGATGATTTTTATAGTACCTAAAAAATATGTAAATATGATTTAATGGCATCTACCAGCAAAGCTTAATGATGCATGCTATAAGTGATATAATATCAATAATTTCAATTATGTAAAAATAGTCTATAACATCAACAAAATATTCATATATCATATTGAACACATGCATAAAATAAACCAAATAAAAAACTGCATGCAAGTAATAAATATGCACTGTACATGGTATTCATACCTATACAATTAGACGAAATTACCCTTTATTCATAAAATATTACTAGTATTACTATAGCTATAGAATATCTTGTCACTGTCTATCATATTTAAAATGGGATAAAGTGGAATGAGTTAGAGAGAAAACAAAACATTCAATAGCTAAACTATCGTAATAAAATTATATGAATAGGGTTGTAATAGTATAGACACGGTTGTAAACTCACATTCATTTTAAGTTGGTCCTTTAGCCAGGAGAGATAGAAGTGCAAATCACTCTTCTCCATCAGCTGTGGGTGCCAGCAAGCCAGCTTAGCAATGATACGGGCAGTCATGTGCTGCACGAACTCATCCTGACGATTCAACAGGTTCAGGAATGGCTGCCAAACATTTCCTGACTTGGATTCACGGAAAATCTTCACCCTAGCCTTATCTTCCTGTAAAATGCATAGTATTATTTATATTTGTGTGTGATTTCAAAATGATCATGCATCACATATAAGACACAACTCCCCATAAAAAAAATCCATGAAATGCAGATAGCAAACTGCACTTTCTATAAAACATTTGTAAAAGAATCATTTTCAAATTTGTACCTATTTAATTAGTGCTAATAAAATAAATAATTTTATCACATTCATTTAACAGTTTATTTACTATTCATCATATTTTATCAAATTCATTTAACAGTTTATTTAAAGGGTATTTGACAGCATGTACATTATAGGATCTATTGAAGGCATCCATCATTTAGTCAAGAAAACTAAGATATATTTTAAGAGAAAAAAGACAAAGAAAACGTTTTTTGTCTACTTTAGTCACATGATCGTAAACAGCTGTGATTGGCCAAATGGTTAATGATGTCAACTACTTGTAAACAGTTGGATGTAAAGTGTAAGTTTCGTACATAAATACTCTGTTCATAAACTTTCGCAATTTGTATATTAAATAGCGTAAATATTTTATTTTATGGCTAATCTTTCAAAAATGCAATTATTGTATACAGGGGTGTCTAAACGGGACACTTTTTACGGCAATTTGTGGCGGCACTATTGGCAACTAATTGCTCGGCCCATAATGGCAATATGTCTTCAATTCATGCATGATCCAGTCTCCTAAACGGGGTACACAACCCGGCAACAATAAAATAGAGGGCGACTGAAACAATAACAAAATTGGCCGGCAACATTGCGGAAAATAGAACGCTCAGCGATCGTCCGACAACCATCAAATCAATATTGGAGAGTACTGCCATGTTGCCGGCCACAGCATTGCCGCCACAAATTGCCGTAAAAAATGGCCCGTTTAGAAATTGATTGGCAAGAAATGCCTATAAAAATTACTTTAAAATAAAATATTTAGGCGATTAGACCCGTAGCTTATAAAATTCTATAATAAATACTCTGTCTTATTAAATTTGGGGTTTTATTGTAGTGTTCTTGTACTCGGGCACTGCACCACCTGTAACCCATTTTTTTGCACAAAAATACGATTGCTACATAAAACTCTTAATTAATTTCTCTGGTTGTTCTGTGAGAGCTTTTAACAAGATACCAGCTAGTATTATGAGTTTGTCAGTGATTAAGTTCAAAATGTAGTAAAAAATCATCTTATACATAGAGATTCATCCACTGTATAATAACTATACAGTGAATGAATATTTAAATGATAAAGAAAAATGGATCTAGTTGCTTGCTCCTTGTTACTTTATTATGCTTGGGTGTATTATTATATTACCCAATCGCCTTAATTTTAAATGGAAGGTACGCACTTTATTCCTTGATGGATCAGCTGAATCATCACAACATTAGTAACATAAATATTAGTCTGTATGTATGTATTTATTTATGTATGTATGTATTGCTGTAAGTATGTATACTATTGTATAGTTATGTATGTAGGTATATATGTATATATGTATTTTTGTAAGTATGTATAGTATTGTATAGTTATATTGTTTTATTTGTGTATTATGTAAGAATAATAAGGAAGTTCTTACAATTAGGTTACTGCACCTTTCACACATTCCATTTCTACACCACCCTAAGGTAGACTGGCAGAGAATGCTTTTAGCATTAAGTCCACCTTTGTACAACTTTGTGCATAAAGTTTTAAATAAATAAATAAATATTATGGTGGGTGTTGTCACTTTGTTTTAATTGTCACATTGATTATGAGCATGATTTGACTGTTGTAAGTAAAAATTCTGTGTGAAAACAACAACAAGGCAATGGCCATTTCTTCCTTTTGATATCAGAATTAATATTTTATATTTAATCATTTGTTACAAGTCATTTCGATAAACTAAAATCGGCCTATGTTGTACCCACTAAGGCTGATTTTAGTTTATCTCATGTTTCAACTTTTTAATAATATAATTTTCATCAGTCCTTTATCATGGTGTATAGTATATTTGTCGCAGCACCTTATCCCCATATCAAGTTTATATACATTGAAATATTGTAAAATTGGCAATTTGAAAAAAGTGGCCATGAGTTTTTATTGCTAGGTTCTTTTCTCCAGCTTTACCTATTGTTTGCGAACTTGGCATTACATGTAAAATCCTGATGTATCAGAAGTGTTGTTTTGCATCCTAAGTGAATTAAGAATTGTTTTTTTTTAAAGTTTACAAGCAGGTGACATCACAGTAACATACATCACACCATATTGTCAGGAAAAGCATTTTCACAGGATATTTAATTAAAATTTTTTGTTTTAGTTTTTTCCTTGCACTATATGTAATGAAATGTAAAATTTATTTTGAGTCCTTATACATCAGTGAATAATATAGAGTAGTTTTTAAAAACCTGTCAAATACCCTATTACCAGACAAATAGCATGTAATATTATTTGACAAATTTATAAAATAAAAATGTTCAGAGTAAAGTTTGCTAGACAATTTTAATAAAAATACAAAATAATAATAGCAATTCAATTTGAAGGCAGGTAATGGGTTTGGATTTTTTTGCCTGTTTATTATTTTATCTTGTAAAATATAATAAAACACTGTAATATGACTGTGTATGATAATACTGATATATTAAGTGATTTGAAAACAAGTGAATGCTAATGAAGGGGTACTAAAAATTAATAGTTAATTAAAACAACATCATTCCTGACAGATGATTGATTATAAAGCTATAATTTAATGAAAATTATCTTACATACCAGTTTGTAAGTTATCATCACTGTTATCCATAATCCAATAATAATCTAAACATACAATTCAGATACTCTCTTACTCTTCAGAGATTTAATATTTTTTTTACAAACAATAAATAAAAAAAGATTGTGTTTTTGGTTTGTACTCACCGAAAGGATGTCATCAATCAAAACAAGCAGGTATTGGATGGTATGGTCCTTGCTGATGTGAGTAAGCAGATTGAGAAAGACATCAGCACATGCCTCTGGATTTTTATCAGGCAAGTCTTTTTGACCGCGCTGGTCCAAATTCACAATGAAATCATGGTCACGCTGCGTGATCATTTGAGACCTGATAGACAATAATATGTCAGAATTAGGACACAAAAACCACTGTAACATTAATTAAGTAACTTGGGACATTAGAATCAATACTTACTGCAGATATGACTGCCAGTTGATTTGGGTCTGGCGGATTTCACTGGCACGGATTTGCAAGACGCTGGTGGCCGCAATCATATCTGGAATTATACATTATGACCCGATATACTCTCTGGCGCAAGAGACACCTTTTCATCCTAATTTTGTATGTGTTATGGGAGTACTTACCGATTTTTTCGTCACCCAGCGACGGCATAAGCTGTCTTACATTTTCATCTCCAAAGTTAGCCATCTTGGCTAATGATTTTATTAGTCAAGCCTGTTATTTCCAAAGTAGAATCGAAAAACTTTATATTTGGGAAAAACAGAAAAATGAAGACAGCCTCAGCTGAGAGGTCTTGTGACTATGAGAATGACGTTAGTTTTACTTACTGCGATAATTATTTTCTTACCTTCTCTGATAAACACATCTCGCGCTAGAAAGAAAGAGATGGAAATATGAATAAAACGGTTGTCATCACTGTCTTTACAGACAAGTTTGCATAATTCAGGAAAAACGGAATGTGTCAATTTATTTTTTTAAACTAGCAATTGATTTTAATGTAGCAAAAATCCTACAAAAAAATCGAAGGATGCAGATAGACCTCAGTAAATAGAACGCGAAGATGATAATCATTCAAGCCTTTCTCACAGAAGATTTACCATAGCTTTTCGCCGTCGGAAAATCCGTAAGGTTTCCGTTTTTACCCGACTGTAAGGAAGGGTTATGTTTTTCGCGCGTATCCTATATGTATGTATCTAAGTATGCAATATTCTTTATTACCAATAACTCACAAACCACTGGACAGATTTTTACAAATGAATAAAGACGTCGTTAGATTCTTCTTGTCTTCAGTCAGTCTTGAGTCTTGACTGCCCAAATGTTCATAATTATATGACGTTTGAAAAAAAATATATAAAAATAAAAAAAAACCGCCTGCACATTAAATATGTATTTATATTAATAAGTACGGGATCTTGTTTCCATCTTTATTGTGCAGGCAGGTTTTTTATTTTTATAATTTATTTTTTTATTTAATACTTTTTAGTGGTGTAATATGTAACCGATGTAAAAACTAACTTTTATCATAGCTATTGTCCTGCTTGTACATACAAGATACGCGCGAAAAACAAAACCCTTCTTTACAGTCGGGTAAAAACAAACATGGCGGCTTTGAGATGTCAAATTATGGAGGTGTAAAAATAAAAGTATGGGGTCAATTTGTGTGGCCTTTAAATGTCTGTAGTCTTTTAAAATTAAAATGTAGGCATATATTATTATTATTTAGGTATTTATGTGGTGTGCTTTGGATTTTGAAGTAACATAAAATAATACATTTTTGTTATTTTACTATAAAAAAACAAACTTTTTTATTTTACAAGTAATATGATTTCTGATGTACGAGGTTATGTGGGCACCGTACCAAGTCCGGCCGGTAGCTCTGCAAGGCAAGCCGCGGCATGCTTCCGGTTGTGTTCAGCAAACTATTTTTTAAATGTGTTTTTGCGATACAGCATAATAATAATTTTTATTTACTGTCTCTGTGGCACGGTGGGAGTGTGTCCGACTGCTACGCAAGAGGTCGTGGGTTCGATTCCCACACGGGACACCATTTTGTGTGATCCACAAATTGTTGTTCCGAATCTGGGTGTATTAAGTGTCTGTGACTTGTATGTTTGTAAAAGTCCCCTGCGACACAGGGCTTGTACCCTAATGCGGGAGTCGTCTTTAACAAAAAAAAAGTTTGTTTTTTATTTAAAAAAATTAAATGTATTAATTATTATTTTATATTATATAATTATTATATTACTTTAAAATACAAAGTACGCTACACCAATACCTATTATATATTATTATATGCCCACATTTTAATTGCATAGCATCGTAGCCGCCCAGCGTTCCTCTATTAATCCTGTTTCACTCTTACCGATCATTTGATATATACTTTTTAACGTTAATAATAAAAAAAATATTATCCATTACAGACATACAAGGACTGGCCTGTTGGTCTAGTGGTTAGTAACCCTGACTGTAAAGCCGTAGGTCGTGGGTTCGATCTCCAGCCAGGATAAAACTTTGTGTGATGAGCACGATGGTTTATTCTGTGTCTGGGTGTTATTTATCGATAATAATATGTATGTATTTAAAAATATTTATGTATATTTATCAGTTATCTGGTTTCCATAGTACAAGCTCTGCTCAGTTTGGGATCAGATGGCGTTGTGTGAGTTGTCCCAAAACATTATTATACAAACACTGTTTTCGCTCCTTTCTTCCGCGTGATTTTAAATTAGCATTGTAGTTACCAAATTTTATTAATTTTTTTTCAATTGTTCTCAAGTGGTTCATGGGTAAACAAAGAAAGTTTCAGATCCTTTAGACTGATTGTAGGTGCCCACTCTCTCTAGCCCTCTCCTGCGACGCGGACGAAGTTGCGAGGATCATCTATCTGCATATTTAAGAGTTATAAGAGGAAACTGTGATTGACTGATATATCAACACACAGCTCACACTTCTCAATTAATTGGGTTGAAATTTGATACACAGATAGTTGTTATGGTGTAAGCATTCACTACAACGCCTAAAGCAAATCTTTAAAGGAGTGTAATGGGAGTTCAAACTTAAGGAGGGTGAAGCTGCGGTTGGAAGCTAGTTCCAATATTAAAAAATAATGTAATTAACGCAGTCTAATGGGTACAATATTTTTATTAGTTAGAACTTGTTTTTAAGTGAAAGTTTTTGAATTTTAGGATGGTCTGCTGCCAAACATGCGCTAGTGCCCTCTTTCGTATGCCGACCGGGGCAATGGCTCCCCCCACACGACGCTAGTACCCCGTGATCACATTTTGATGCAGTGTTTATCGAAATACAAGTAATTTAGGAAAATGGCACACTGGCGGATCCTGAGTTGCAGAGGGGAAAATAAGGGATTCAACCCCTCCCCCCTCTACCTCACACACACACGCACACTAGTCGCAAACCCACTCCAAAAATAATCTCCTTTAATGGTCCGGAAAAGTAGTAAAAAAAGTAATCATGGAAT
The DNA here is from genome assembly GCA_945859575.2 of Herminia tarsipennalis. NCBI lineage: Eukaryota > Metazoa > Arthropoda > Insecta > Lepidoptera > Erebidae > Herminia > Herminia tarsipennalis. Next base: position 12,616,259 of record OX243846.2, on the reverse strand, counting down.
CATATAAAGTAATCATCATTGAAAGAAATCAGATTTTTTATTAGATTGTCGCGGTCCACCTGCTGGTGCCTCGATTGCCGTCGGTTCGATCCTCGTACTCCTCGTATAGGTCCGGGCCCAGATGAAGTATCTGGACCTAGTGGTAGACGCCCGTCTACCATAGTGGCTCTTCGACGAGCACTTCCGCATTTTGGCACCTAAACTCCAGGCTACTGCGTCCGCACTGGGGTGGCTGTTGCCGAACCTGGGCGGGCCTAATGCCTCGAGGTTGTATACAGGGGTGGTGCGGTCAATGGCCCTGTACGGCGCACCCGTGTGGGCGGCTCTACGGGTAGGTGTTCAATCCGTGGAGGCACTCCGGCCGGTCCTGGAGGAGTGGGCAGGGCAGCAACAATAAGATCCTTTCCTTCCGGCTGGTGCAGGTCCTTTCCGGGTGTTTCAGGAAGATCTTGCAAACAGTTGCTAGGAGTAGGAGGGAATCAAGTACCGCCTGCCACCACTGCGACTGCGGTGCGGACTCGGCGCAGCACATCCTCCAGCATTGTCGAGCTTGGGAGGAGCAACGTTGAGTTCTCGCCGTGGTTCTGTCCATAGTTCGGGGTGAGGAGTCGTGGAATGCGGTCGCATCCTTCTGCGAGGACGTCATCGCGCTGAAAGAGGCGGCAGAGTGCGTCAGAGAAGAGAACTCCCTGGCGGATCCACTCCGTCGCCAGCGAACCGGGTGGCATCGGCACGCACATCTGCGCTTGATGCCGCCTTAAGTGGGGCTGCGGGTGGACGTACGGGGTAATCTGCCCCGCCCGCGACCGTCCGAGGAGGCACAGTGGAGGCACAGAGCGGAACAATTGCATTGCCACTGGACTGGCTAGGCTTCTAGTTTGGAAACCAGAAGTTAATTTCCTTTTTAAAAATGTGTTTCATAAAACTAGTAAACGCTGTAACTTTAAAGAAAAGAAGCAAGTCCTTTATAGAGCACAAATTAACAACTAATCATGATAAAAAAAATATATTTAATTTTTTATTTTTATTTTATTGACCTGGTCGCTTGGACCTATAAGTCACAAATATTTCATCCATGTAGTTTGAGAGATCAGCAAAATGTTACCCCAGCAAAAACACAATTTATCATGAAAACCATACGTACCCCAAATTTAGCTTTTGCATGCACATTTAAAAACTATCTTGCTAACTATTTTATATCCAGATAGGTCTATTGCGAAAAAAAATCTATCCAGCAGAATAGATTAGGATATTTTTTTCTTGGATAACTCAAAAACGATTGCATGAACAAATTTGAAAAGTTGCGCACATTCAACAGCATGTTGCACTGAAAATCTGTATCATTCATAGCCTGAAACGTAAAACTATAACAACCAATGGTAGCGGGCAACCCTAACCCAGCAGCATAGCCAATAGCCATAGCTATTTTACATGCTCTTTGGCCATGGCCAATTGGCCATAGCAATCATTCACAGCACAACACTTGCCTTGCAGCATTATTTTTGTTTGTCAATTCAATTTTGAATTCAGCATAACAAGGTAGGGTACGTCTGTAATTATTTGTTGAAATAACAACATAAATTTCATTTACTTACACTGTTTCAGTAAGTACTAAGAATATTGCTTTTTTAATAATTTCATAGATTTTAAATGTCAAATCTTTTGTACGTATTAAAAACAAATTGTTAAAACGATGCGAATAAAACAATTTGTATTGTGTTAAATTAACAGTAAAGTAGGTAAATAAAGGTTTTTATAGTACTCACCATCATATTCCTCGAGCTTACTCTCATGTTTATCCATATTGAAAAACGAATACTTCAGAAATATTACCGAATCTTAAAAAAATCGTAGAAATTAATACGTTTCATAATAAAATAAATTGTATATTATAAACGAATAAATGTTTGATTTTTATATTGCAGAATCATAATTTGCGCTCTTCAATAGTCTTCGCTGAACTGACATATTCGGCTGTAAATAAATTTGGGAACTGGCCAGTTCTTTTGTCATCATGACTACTTTGCAATCAGAAGATTGTCAAACTAATGACCTAAATGACTCATTTCCGATGGCTATTGAATCGTTGCGTTTGCGTTTTCCATTAGATAATTCAATGCGAATTATATTTACCGGCTACTTCAATGGATATAACGTGGAAATCAGGTCCATGGAGGAGATAGCACTTCTTTATCACATGGGATGTTTCGGCAAAGGATCTGCATCACGATCGCAACCAAAAGCTGCAGAAAATGATAATAGTCCGCGTATTATGCGTAAAAGACAGTTCTTGAAGAGAAACTACTGGTTTAAAAAATTTGTCAGCTCCCATAGGTCAGGTGATGCTGATACGTTCATGAAGGATATTGACGAAATTACCGCCAAAATCGTTAGCGACAGTGAAAAGAGATCAAAGAAGGATGTTATAGACTTGGTATCTAGTGATGAAGAGAATGGAGGGCAATCAAATATGCCTCAGGAATTGAGAGGGTGCAGTGAACAATTTCATAGTGCGAACAAGGAGGATATTGTTGTTATAGTGCCAAATAGTGATTCAGAAGAAGAAAATTATTTTGCAAATATGAAGCCAAAATGTTGCCTCAATAAAATTAAGATACAAGAGAAATTGATGCTGTCACCGCAAGAGGCATTTTTCCTTTTGTATGGACTTGGGTGTTTACAGATAGTGAACCTTGACAATACTCTGCTAAATATAGAAAGATGTTGGGATTTGTTTACAATGGCTGATAGAACTTTTGTTTATAAATATGTGGTCTTCCATTATTATAGATCCAAGGGTTATATTGTGAAACCAGGAGTTAAATTTGGTGGAGATTTCTGTAAGAAGTTTACTATTTATCCTGTTATTTTCTTCTATCTCAAAGCGCAATAATTTTAAGGAATACTAGCTTTTTCCCTGCATAGTTTGATTTTTACAGCCTACATTGCACTTGAAATTCTAAATATCCATGATTGCTTGGCACCAAGCTAGTTTCACTAGCATGTCTCTTTTCAATATGATGATTATTTATGGCCATTAATAAAATTATCTTCTTTCCAGTGTTGTACAAAGAAGGTCCTGCAATATCTCATTCTGATTACATAGTGGTTATAAAATATAATAAAAAACCTGTCGACTGGATTGAAATGATTGGCCATGTGCGAATGGCAAATACTACAGTTAAGGTACATTTTTAACTTACTAAAGAACCAACCTTTTTTCCACTTTCTTCTGGAAGCAATTCTTTGAATATACACTGACGGACTCATAAACTGCATCAAAGTTCAGGTTTACTCTAAAAGGATTTTTTTATAATAAGTATGCAAACTTTTTAGATTAAATTATATAAATATGGAAAGACTGGCTCTTAATCTTAAAAAAAAATTAAATTTACAAATAGAACTGCGGTAAAACAAATGAATATAGCCGGGAAAAGAAAATTTACTCGTAGTATCAGATTTGCGTGTTATTTATAGCAAAGTTTTAAATTAATTCTCATTGATTTTTTTTGTTTGGTCAATTGAATTATTGTTACCAGCATAATTGTTGGGTTAGTTTTTTAACACATCGAGAGTTTTTGAACCATAATATGGATACTTCGTCCGAACAAGCGGCACAAATTGTAGCATTGGTGCGGGAGGGCTTGGATCAACGAACGATTGGTAGAAATTTAAATTTAAACCAGTCTACGGTTTGTAGAATATACAGAAGGTTTGTAGAGACAGGTTCTTACAGGAGGAGACGTGGTACAGGCAGAACTCGAGCAACCACAGGTCGTGATGACCGATTTATTGTTACAACTTCCCTGCGAAATCGTTTCCTCACGTCAGTTAACATCAAAACCGAGCTTAATGAAGTGCGTGGAAAAAACGTGTGTGCACGAACAATAAGAAGAAGGTTAAAGGAAGCGGCTATCACCCCTTTTAGACCAGCAAATGGTCCAAAGTTGTCTGCAGCTCACAGACAAGCTCGCTTAAGATTTGCGCGTCATCACCTGAATTGGACAGAAGAGCAGTGGGCCTCTGTATTGTTCACGGACGAGTGTAGGACATGTTTATATGGTGCAGATGGTCGCAGAAGAGTCTATCGTCGACGTGGGGAGCGATATGCTCGAAAGTTGCATTGAGGAGCGTGTTCCTTTTGGAGGCGGTTCATGTATGGTCTGGGGTGGCATATCGATGAACGGGCGAACAGAACTTGTGTTCATAGACATGGTCCGTCAAAACGGTAATAGAGGGGGTTTGACAGCACATCGCTACATAACAGAGATATTAGAAGATCACGTGGTGCCTTACATGGGATTCATAGGCGAAAATTTTACTTTAATGCAGGATAATGCCCGGCCGCATGCAGCTGCACAAGTTCAACATTATTGCGAAGAGGTTGGGATACGTACAATGAATTGGCCAGCACGCAGCCCGGATCTTAATCCCATCGAGCATGTTTGGGACAATTTAAAAAGAGCTGTATATGCGAGAAACCCTTCGCCTACGACAGTGGCAGCACTAAGAACAGCACTTTCAGAAGAATGGGACAATATTCCGCAAGATCTTTTAAAAACCCTTATAAAATCTATGCGGAACCGATTAGAATCCGTAATAAGGGCACGTGGGGGTAATACACCTTATTAAAACACAAATAAACCCTTGCATAAAGTTTGTGTCTATTGTTAAAACCAATTTTTTAATTAAACAATTTTTCCTTAAACTTCTGTTTTTTCTTCAAAAAAGGTCTTAAGGTCCTTTCCAGTACATAAACTTAAACTTAAAGATATGATCCTACGCTGTTTTAAAGTTCACGAACCAATCTAGAGGTTTCAATTTAAATCTGTATAGAAAGTTTGCATACTTGGTTAAAATATTTATTTCAAAGTCGTCTATTACTTTGATGCAGTTTATAAGTCCGTCAGTGTATAATAATCTATTCTATGATTGAAATAATGTAAGTGCACAAACAAATGCTACAGGTTTCAGTCAACTTGGAGTGATGCAAAACAATTGAAAGAATTTTATTTAAATGTGTATGCTGTATTGATTAAGCCCTGATTATGTCAAATGCCCAAATAGTCAAATCCTCATCAATCGGACGTATTTCCATGAAAAGGATCCAATCCACACGCACTATGCGTGTGGATTGGATCCTTTTCATGGAAATATGTCCAATCTAGCTACCATTTAGTCCATGCATGTTATAGTCCTAATCCTAACAACATATAATTTATATTTTAAAAGTGAAAGTTTGGATGGCACAACAGGTAAACAGATCTGGACATAATTTGGAACAGATATAGTTTTAGTCTGAAATAGCACATAGGCTACTTTTAATCCTGAAAAAACTTCCAATGTTATAAATTTGTTTTTTGAATTTTCATGCGATGATAGTCGCGGGCAACAGCTAGTAACACATAATTTCTATTTAAATGATAATACTTACTACTATTACTATTCTAAATCCAGCACTACACATGCTGGATTTAGAATACAATTGGATGTAAAGGAAACTTAGACACATTAAAAGTACTTGGATTATAATGAAGATAGCTAAAACTTTATTGGTAATTAGAAATAATGGACTGGAGTATTCTGAATTTAATATTTTACATGCACCTTAACAAAAAGCACAGAAGTGGAAGTATTTGTTAATGCTTATGGTGTTTCTATTCTTTCAGGAAATATTGATTGCAGAAGTCATAGAGCCTAGAGAGAACAATAGCAGATCTCCTGATAGCCTAAAAGGTTATAGTATTAGGGAAGTGTTATTAAACAGGAATATACCAGTTACAATAAATGAAGATGACTAAAAAGCTTTTTATTACATTTACACTATGTATACTAGAAATTACAATTAAGACATTATCTTAAGCTCTCTTGATTGGTTTCTTTATGCCGGTTCTTCTATATTCACTTCTTTGGTCTAAGTATTGTTCTGTGCATGACTTTTTGAATTCTTCATTTTGATACCAATTACCTAGGCAATCTTTCAATATAGAGTTCTGGGTCCTACATTTCACAACCATTAAAAGAGAAGAATCCTTGCAGCATTTCTCAAATTCAGCCACTTCTTTGATACACTTTTCTACTTTTGCCTTCTCCCTTATTAGTTTTGGAATCATTACATCTACCTCCACTTTTCTAAGAGTTCTGTCATCAGGATCCCCTAAAATATAGGTAAAATTTTTACAAGGCTATATTTTTGCCCAACTGAACATGAAAGAGGGTTATGTTTTTTGAGTGTATGTATGTGTATTTCTTTGGCACAGGCACAGAGCCTAAGGGGCTTGATGGATTTTAGCTTGAGAGGTGTTGTTACATTAGGTGTTACACAGGGTACTTTAAAATTTTAAAAAAAATCAAATGGCGTTATTTTGGCGTCAATATAACTTAACGAGGGGGGTATCAAAATAAAGGATTTTAAAAGATAATATATAACTTATATTTAAATGTAATTTGGAATAATAAATGATAAAAAAGCGTAAATAAAATATTACATTTAAAAAACCCGCCTGCAAAATGACAGCAGAATGGCGAAGGTACAATTTGCTGCATGAAATTAAATGTGAAGTGAATCTTGTCTCCGTCATTTTGCAGGCGGGTTTTTTTAATCACAAGAGATAAGACTGAAAAATAGAACAGTACCTAGACCCTTAGGTCCTTCTGACAGTTTATTTGGAAGCACAGATTTGGCTGTCGTAGACATTGTTTTACGAAGGGACTAAAATATGCCGGTGGTCTAATTACCAACTTCTTACAATATTAAAAATACAGAATTAATCTATTTTATTTTCTTTACGACTGATATCTTGACATAATATTGTCATTGGTTGTCAAAGTTGTCATTGGCATGTGTTGCCATAAGTCAGGTTCATTCTTGACTTATTAATCGAATACGCATCACAATACATATATCTAAATAAATATTGTGATTCCACTGTCATAATGTCTATAACTTTTTCTAAACTTTTCGAGTGGGGAAACTCGTACTCCTAGTTGATATATTGCTCGCAGTGCATGTTTTTGAAGAATAAAAATAGTTTGCAAATCAGCAGCCTTACCGCAAAGCAATATGCCGTAAGACTTTGCGCTGTGAAAACAACCAAAATAATCTAATCGAGCTGTTTCTACATTCGTAAGCTGTCTAACTTTGCTGAAAGCATTCGCTGCAGAATCAGTCAGACCATGGAGCGAGCTAGGCGCTCGCTATCGCTATGGTTCTCCTTGTCTTTTTGAAGGATAAAATTCTCAACGACGACAAAGAATCAAAGTTACCGCTACGCAGAATAATCACGCTGAAGTGGCAATGAGCTGGTCATATTTGCCGAAGGACGAGGGGCGATGAAGTAAACGAGTGGAGACCGCGACTCGGTAAACGTAAGGTAGAACGACTCCCAGCCTGATGGAACGACGACTTATAGAAGGTTGTTGGAATAATTAGATGCGGAAAGCGGAGGACCGGATGTTGTGGCGTAAATTAGGAGACGTCTATTTCCAGCAATGGACTGATATAGGCTAAATGATTGACAAAATCGGATTTTTCGGAATCTGTTTTCTTTACTAATAGTAAAAAGCTGAAGAGTTTACTGGTTTGAACGCGGTAATCTCAGGAAATACTGATACGAATTGAAAAATTCTTTCGCTGTTGGATAGATGAAATGAAAACATAACGATTTTTACACTAAGTTTTGGAAATTTACGAGTGAGTAGACATAGCTTGATGAGCGAAAAGATATAAAGGGCTGCCTAACCACGCCCTGCCCTAATGTTACTACTCATACTAGTACCACGGGGTCTCATCACGAAGAAACAGAAATGTAGGTCAAATAAATATCAACAGATGGCGTTATAAGTATCGATTTGATATTGAAGTTTTTTAAAACTTGGAATATCAGAAGATAGGTACTAAAAATGTGTATTATTATTTTTTTATTATTAAGCTATACAAGGGGTTGTAAAATAATAGGTTCCTAAATCAAATTTCCATAACTTTACAAAGATTCTGACAAAGTCATAACTCTAGCGGCAATTTATTTGTACTACGTTATGATAGGCACACCTTAAACATTAAACTGGTTCAATCTAACAATAGATAAAATACGGAATTCCGATCCTGACCATACCTACATTTTGTTGATATATTTTACATATTTTTCGACGAGAAGTAAGAGTGACATGAATTTGTAGTAAATTACAACTAGAGATAAAAGAATTGGAGGCTTTTAAACCCCATAAAAGAACTAGACTCCTGTTCCATTGCCCGTCATGTTCTGGGGGGAGGGGGTAACACCGGCCAAGAGTGAGTTAGTTCACGCGATGTGGCGAGGGGGGAGGGAGGGGGTTAATAAGTACATAATCATACACTTCCCCTCAACGCCTTAGGCAGGACCCGCTATTGAATGTGTATTTTTACCCGACTACGGAGGGTAATGTGTTTGACGTGTATGTATGTATGTATGTGATTTTGATCAATTTTGATGATTCATACGTCGATCGATTCGTATTAATCTTGTAAAGACATGACAGCAATCGAAATTCAAAATGGCGACAGCCAGACGCCATATTGTGATAAAGAAAAAAATTAAAGTCAACCAACTACTAAACAAAGACTCAAGACCGACTCGTTGGTCTTGCGCCTAGTCGCTCGTCGGTGGTGTCGGTTTTGATGGGCTTCTGCCCTATGACTCCATTAACTTCTATTGGGCTATAACTAGGGACAAGACTACTCGTCGATCCTGCGCCTTGTCCCACTCAAATTTTATGATTTATTGACACATTTATGACACATTGATCCTGCGTCAAATCCTTCTTCAAATTACCAAAACCAACCGGACAGCCGAAGCCCATGTTTTTGCGAACGAAATAAATTATCCATACTAATATTATAAATGTGAAAGTAACTCTGTCTGTCTGTCTGTCTGTCTGTCTGTTACGCTTTCACGCTCAAACAGCTTAACCGATTTAGATGAAATTTGGTATGGAGATAGTTTGAGTCCCGGGGAAGGACATAGGATAGTTTTTATCGTGATAACCGACATCCACGCGGGCGGAGCCGCGGGCGAAAGCTAGTTTGAAATAAAAATGCATTTTAAAAATAATAATCAAGGTCAGGTTATAAATAGGTACGTACCAGCGGTGTTTTCAAAGACGCCGGCTTCCGATCAAATGTACCGACCGATGTCACAAAATGCCGAGAATAGAGAAAGTTAGCTCATAATAATGTATTTCATTATTTATACCTACGGTAGACGCGCACAGTTAGCGCGACCGCCCGCGCTAAGTCAATAAACTTTGGGTTATACAATAAGTAAAACACACCTTTTTGTAGTTTGTTTTAGATATGGTTGCTAAAGCTAATAATGAATTAATTTATATTGAATGCCATACCTATATTACAAAGTAACCGAAAATAACTTAGACGAATGCACGGTTAGCCAATTATAGGTATAATAATATTCCAAAAAAAAAGCAATGCCCGTGAACGATGTCTATGCAGTCTAAAGTACGTAAAGCATGCATTGTATGAAGCATGCCTTCTGTAGTGTCGTTATTTTATGTCGGTAGGGTATGCAGGTCTTAAACCTGGTAATGCCGACGCATTGCTACACTACCCTAACGGTTATACGACACAACTTAAAATTTGTTTCCTTTTGAATGAGCCTACTAAAAACGTGATTGTTAAGTTATAATGTTGTTTTAATAGACATTATTTTTTTATTATTTTTCGTATTGTTTACCCGAGGAACTAACTTTCGGATCGGTCAAGGTTATCTTACAAATAGTAAATACGTAAATATACTAAATAAAATGGGACTAGACTATATTGTTTTTTATATTTGAGTTGATAGCAATCTACCTAACCTACGAGTTTATGCCATTTTCGGTCCAACAGTGTGGTTCGTTTCCGAGTTATGCGCAAATTTATAAAAAAAGGACATAATGCGAAAAATCGAAAAATACTTGCATCAAAGCTGAACAATGTGTTAACTTTTATTATTTTTTTGATTGAAAGCACTGTTTTCGAGATATGAGCAAATTCATAAAAATACAGTGTCACTTTTTTATAAATTCGCTCAAACAGCGATTTTGTACTTTGTCCCATACATTATCTAGTATTGGTGCAAGTGCAAGTATGTGCATCTAAAAGACAGACAGACTGCGTCTAGTACCACAGTCCTACTCAGCTCGAGACGAAAATCCATCAAAATCGACATGACCGAAGAGGGACTAGGCGCAGGATCGACGAATCGGTCCTGCGCCTAGTCACAGTCCTACAAAACAAAATGCATTACAATCGACATGTCCTGCGCCTAGTCACAGTCCTGCAGTACGAAAATGCATTACAATCGACATGACCGAAGAGGGAATAGGCGCATGATCGACCAATCGGACCTGCGCCTAATCACAGTCCTACAGTACCTACGAAAATGCATTACAATCGACATGACCGAAGAGGGAATAGGCGCAGGATCGCCCCAATTGGTCCTGCGCCTAATCACAGTCCTGCAGAACTCAGGACTAAAATCCATCAAAATCGAAATGACCGAAAAGAATTCGATCGACAGTCGGTCTTGCGCCAAGATAATATTCGATATTTACAAATCAATGCATCAAAGAGGCCCCGCGAGACGTGCAGTACGGTGCTTCGACACGGGATCACGGGGACAAAATAATGTTGAGTTGTGTCATTTTTACCCGACTGTAAAGAAGGGTTATGTTTTTCGCGCGTATCTTGTATGTATGTATGTAATATTCTTTATTACCTGATATCTCACAATCCACTGAACGGATTTATACAATTCACACGTCGTTAGATTCGTAATAATTGCTCAAGTGTTCTTAGATAGATGACGTTTTTAAAAAACAAACATGGCGGCTATGAGATGTCAAAATAAAGAGGAGTGAAAAAAATAATTGTTTCGAATACTGTAATATGCGTATCAAATTAAAGAGCTCATCTTAAGCATTTCAAAAAGGTATAACATGATTATGACTGTAATACTAAAAAAGTTAGTTAGCAACCATTGATTTTTCAATTTTCAATACTTGACAATAGCTGTGATAAAAGTAAGTTGCTACATCAGTTACATCCTACAACAACTAAAAAGTATTAAATAAAAAAATAAATTATAAAAATAAAAAACCCGCCTGCACAAAAAAGATGGAAACAAGATCCCCTACATAATTATACAATTTCATGCAGTCGGAGGCATTAATGAATCTCGACAAACTTAGGAAAGTGCCTCCGATTTTATTTTTTTATTTATTAAACGTTTATATCTTACGAAGTATGGGGCGCAGACCTACCTACCTTTTTGTTCTCAAATTTCTGGTTTCTACAAGATCAATGTGATCACAGGGTCAAAACTTTGAACTCCTATATCACACAAACTATAGGGCATAGACTCACCATGTTTGTACTCAAACTTCTTGTTTTGATTGATGAGATCTATGTGACTATGGGGTTAAAACATTAAACGCCTATATCACACGAACTATGGGGCGCAGATCTACTTGGATTCTCACTCACACTTTGTTACTCGTTCAAACGAGTTTGATTACAAATAAGGTTGGTTTGGTTGGTTGGTACAAATAACCTATAGTTTGTGTGAAATAGGCGTTCAAAGTTTTGGCCCTGCGATCACGTAAATCTCGTCAAAACAAGAAGTTTAAACACAAACAAGGATGATCTGCGCCCAATAGTTAGTAAGATTTAGGCGTTTAAAGTTTTGACACCGTGATCACATAGATCTTATCAAAATAAGAAGTTTGAGTACAAACAAGATGGGGTTACGACTTATAGTTCGTGTGATACAGGCGTTCTAAGTTTTGACCCCGCGATCACGTAGATCTCGTCAAAACAAGAGGTTTAAGAAGAAACAAGATGGGTCTGGGCCCCATAGTTCGTAAAATATAAGCGTTTAAAGTTTTGACCCCGTGATCACATAGATCTCATCAAAACATCAAGTTTGAGTACAAACATGGTGGGTCTACGACCTATAGTTCGTGAGATATAGGCGTTCAAAGTTTTGACCCCGCCATCACGTAGATCACGTCAAAACAAGAAGTTTCAGTACAAACAAGAGGGGTCTGCGCCCCATAGTTCGTAAGATATAAGCGTTTAAAGTTTTGACCCCGTGATCACATAGATCTCATCAAAACATCTAGTTTGAGTACAAACATGGTGGGTCTACGACTTATAGTTCGTGAGATATAGGCGTTCAAAGTTTTGACCCCGCCATCACGTAGATCTCGTCAAAACAAGAAGTTTCAGTAGGTACAAACAAGATGGGTCTGCACCCCATAGTTCGTAAGATATAAACGTTTTAAGTTTTGACCCCGTGATCACATAGATCTCATCAAAACATCAAGTTTGAGTACAAACATGGTGGGTCTACGACTTATAGTTCATGAAATATAGGCGTTAAAAGTTTTGACCCCGCGAATACGTAGATCTCGTCAAAACAAGAAGTTTAAGTAGAAACAAGATGGGTCTGCGCCCCATAGTTCGTAAAATATAGCCGTTTAAAGTTTTGACCCCGTGGTCACGTAGATCTCGTCAAAACAAGAAGTTTAAGTAGAAACAAGATGGATCTGCGCCTTATAATTCGTAATATATAGGCGGTAAAGTTTTGACACAAAGATCTTAACAAACCGGAATGACGAGGAAATCTTAAGAAGGGTTTCTCGTCCTTAGGTAAGTAATTGAAATGAAGTAGAAAATCCCAATTTTCATAAATTTTAGCTAAGAACACTCGATCAAGTCAACTTTCAATCAAAACAACTAAATCAAAATCGGTTCATCCGTTTGGAAGCTACGTTGCTACAGACAGGCACACAGATACATCATTAAGCAGATACGCGTTAAATTTATAACACTCGTCATTTTTGTCGAGGGTTAAAAAAAGAGTTAAATACCTACTCCCGATGTAGTCGTTAATGAATATTTACAATAAAATTATTTAAGGACTCTGACAGTTACATTCTTAAGGCCCGTATTATTAAAACGATCTCAAACGTAAGATCGACCTTGAACACGAGTTCGAGACTCCGTTCTATTTAATAGACAAGTCATAATACAGAAAAATTAAGGCAAAAAAATAATATTTTTGCCATTGATATCGTCACAGATAATATAATACTATATTATCGTCGTTGATTATGTCAATTTTAATCCTAAATTGTGGATTTTGTGAAATTATGCATAATCTTTTCACGATTACATTTAAATAAGTATAAAAAAATGTTCTCTGACAATAAACCAAGACCAAAAAGATGATTGATGTAAGTATAACATTTTAGACGAGGGTCACCCATCTATGCACCGACTGTGGTAAAGTTACTTAACTTACGCAAACATTCTATCATAATAGAAGTAGGTTCAACTTTGAGGTGTACACCGACGAGTTACTTTAGCAATAACAAATTCGTTTAATGTAATTATGTAGTGTCGTCGCCTATTAGGGTCAAATTACAATATTTTTGAGGTCTGCACTCGAATGACGTCATTTAAGGCGATTTTCTGCGTTATTTGTACGGGCGCGATATAAGCTATCAATACATGTTTATTAATTAGTGCCGATCCCAAGACGCTAACCGCACTTAGAAGGGAACTTAGATGATATCGTTCTTTAGAACGAATCTGAGCTTCGTCTATTAATACGGACCTAAGCGCGGCCGATGACCGCGTAGTAGCAAATAGCAACCAACTTTATTTCCAAGTAAACGCACGACCTAGAACAAACCAAGCGGAGGCCTCAATTTTCATCCCTCGATGTTTTTACCGCCATCTTTTGGCGACTTTAGTAAGGAGGGCCATTAAAATCAATCAGCTGTAGCCTGAATCACTAGATGTCGCTTGCTATGCACCACTGCTAATGCCATCTAGCGTCTCCGTAAACAAGCCCGAAAACGAGCCCGAGTTAGGACGATCGCATTTCTTTGTATGGGATGAGGTATCTGTACTAGTATAGTATTATATTATCTGTGCTAGTACTGTCCATACTTTCTAATATGTACCACATTATTGCATGGTTACCGAAGATACGCAAGAATACCAAAATGTGTGTCCAATCGAACGGAAGTGATAATAATTTAACTTCCAAGATAAGAACAAAAAAAAAACATTCAAGTTATATTTATGCTTACAATAGTGCGAAAATCATTAGGTAAGTAAACAAAATTTTACTTACATTTGAAGTTAGTCAAGCTTGTTCATAGAATGTAAAATAAAATTCTATTTTGGTTCGTAACACTATTGAGATCGATTCATCAATCAATCAGCTTGTATTGTCACTCAACAACAAATACACAATCAACTGTTAGACATTATGCTTCACATGGGTGGATACAGAAGGGGGGGGGGGGGGGGGGGATACTGTATTGTATTTCTTAACAAGGGTTATTTTTGGGGCACCCCTGTCACACTTTGCGCATATCGGGTAAAATGAAATGCACCTCAAACACTCATCTCAAAATTATAATTTAGCCGGTTATTTTCTGTTAGGAGGTTAAGGTGGTTTTTTGTTTAAGATTTTTTTCTTTTCTTCAATCTATAGAAATCTTTGTGAGTTTGAGGACTATCTAATTTATAAAATTCTCGTGTCACAGTTTTCGTTGCCATACTCCTCCGAAACGGCTTGACCGATTTTGATGAAATTTTTTGTGCTTATCCGGTATCTATGAGAATCGGCCAACATCTATTTTTCATACCCCTAAGAGTTTGTTTGTTTGTTTGAACGCGATAATCTCAGGAACTACTGAGCCTGCTGAGAAAAATATTTTATTGTTGGATAGCCCATTTATCGAGGAAGGCTATAGGCTATATATATTATAACATCACGCTACGACAAATAGGAGCGGAGCAGCAATGAAAAATGTTGTAAAAAAAAAAAAGGAACAAAAAAGGGAAAATTTACGCAGACGAAGTTGCGCGGGTCAGCTAGTCTTAAATATAAATTGATATTTCCTAACAAAATACGTGACCTGGGTGTTACACAGACTTATAGTTTATTATGTCTGTGGGGTGTAAAGACACAGCTGTTGTTTGTAGGCTTTATGGGCTTTATTGTTATAATATGACAAATATTATAAAAAACACGATATTTGCGAAATCTAACGAGATCTAACACTATCGACGATCAAACTTGAACTTGATTGAACGTCTTTAAATTTAAATTACCGGTGAAAAAAAGTTTTTGCTTATTTTGTTCAAAGTAATCCTACATGCTATGCAATATTTTACAAAATGTTTAGGAAGACATAGCAACACTTCATGAGGTTGCAGTTTCGACGTGGGCTGTCATTTTCGATTGCCGTAAATTGAATTCATTCGTTCCTTGTTTTAAATCCCGTTCATTTTGGATTTTGGCCGGAGATTTTCGGAAATTGTGTAAATGATTACAAGTTCTTTGTGTAAGTTTTCATAATTAAGTTGAACAGATCACTTTTAACGATAGTTAGCATAATATAACTTGTTTGGCGTCCAGTTGTTGATGCTTGTAGATTTGAGGCCTACTTGATGAGTCTGCTTTATTTTAGAGTGTGGGATTAAAAAAGTTAACAATGGATCGTCTTCTACGTCTTGGCGGAGGGATGGCTGGGCTATCACAGGCGCCGCCACCAACCGACGCCCCTGCTGTTGATACTGCCGAACAAGTATACATTTCGTCTTTGGCCCTGTTGAAGATGTTAAAACATGGTCGCGCTGGCGTTCCCATGGAAGTCATGGGGCTTATGTTAGGTTAGTACAAGTATAAATTCATTATAATAATGTCATCAAAAATGCTGTATCATCTTTGTTTTTGTTACATTGTTGTGACCAAGTTACTGAATCGTTGTGATTATTAAGTGCTTTTAAACTCATTTTCCAGGTGAATTTGTGGACGACTACACAGTACGCGTGATAGATGTGTTTGCGATGCCCCAGACGGGTACCGGGGTGTCTGTAGAGGCAGTAGACCCTGTATTCCAAGCTAAAATGTTAGACATGCTCAAGCAGACTGGTCGTCCTGAAATGGTTGTTGGATGGTATGTAGAATGATCTAGTTTTCTCATTGTTTATTGATTTGGTAGAAAGTAGGTATGAATAGCTAGACTTGAAGTTTTAGTAAGATTGTAAATCATTGAGAGAGGTAATGTAAGTTTATTTACATAAAGAACTTTTTGTTAATTCAATCTCTATGATGCCAAATATGGTGAAATCATTAGTACTGAATCAATCTAGTAAACATACCAAGTGGATTTGTACATAATTGATTCTAATAGTTCTTAGTAGGGTACAAAATTATAAACAAAATAGTTTGTGGAGTTGTATGATGTATGTTACTCTTATTCTAATTTATCTATACTAATATTATAAAGCTGAAGAGTTTGTTTGAATGCAATAATCTCAGGAACTACTGTTGGATAGCCCATCAAGAAAGGCTATATAACATCAGGCTAAGACCAATAGGACGGAGCAGCAATGAAAAATGTTGCAAATATGTGGAAAATTTACACAACGTTGAGCAGTATAGCTATTTAATAATACAACTTATGCACTAAAGATCATAGTGCTGTATTTCTATAGTATATTGTGTGAATTGTGGCAAATTAAACATTATATATGACCAAGTCTCAGGAGGCCACTAATTGCTACATTAACTAGCAGTATCCAGGTTGTCTGGTTGTCCTTTGGATTTGTCATACATAATGTATTTTTTGTAAAGCAACAGCTATTATTCCCTAGTTTTTTAAAAAAAATGTCAAATTAGCAATACTTATATTTCAGGTATCACTCTCATCCTGGATTTGGATGCTGGTTATCCGGAGTGGACATAAACACTCAGCAGTCATTTGAAGCTTTATCAGAGAGAGCAGTAGCTGTTGTTGTTGATCCCATCCAATCAGTCAAAGGCAAAGTAGTCATTGATGCATTCCGTCTCATCAACCCTAACATGATGGTTCTCGGACAGGAGCCAAGGCAGACCACATCAAATCTGGGTCATCTCCAAAAACCCTCTGTACAAGCCCTCATCCACGGTCTTAATCGTCACTACTACTCTATCAGTATAAACTACAGGAAGAATGAATTGGAACAGAAAATGCTGCTAAATCTCCACAAAAAGTCCTGGATGGATGGTCTTACTTTATCAGACTATAAGGAACACTGTTCTATCAACGAAACAACAGTTACAGATATGTTGGATCTAGCTAAGAATTACAATAAAGCATTAGAAGATGAAGAAAAGATGACGCCAGAACAGCTAGCTATTAAGAATGTAGGAAAGCAAGATCCCAAGAGGCATTTAGAAGAGAAAGTTGATGTTCTGATGTCTAACAACATAGTGCAATGTTTGGGTGCGATGCTTGATACCATGGTGTTTAAATGATCCCCGTGTGAGACTTTTTATACTATTACATGTTAAGGCTATAGTAAAGTGGTAATAAATGAATCCAGTCTCACAATTTTATCTCTATTGATTGTATGATACTTATAATTTACTTAATTGTACCTAACAATAATAAAACAGTTTTTCGTAATTCTTTATTAATTTAGTAGAACAGTCGTCGAGGAGCTATCTGTTTACGAATGTCATCCAATTTTTGTTGAACTGAAGGGTAGTCATCAAGATTAGGAAAATCAATATCAAACATTGGTTTTAATATACTTTGGCTTTCCACTAGTTTTTGAATGATGTCACGCATTTTTTTGAATGCTTCTTCAGGGTCATCCATACACACCTGGTAAAAAAAGGATAGTATTAGTATAAAGCATAGGCACACAAGGCACTTCTTTAGAGGCGCGAGTCATTCCTATGCCTGGGGGCCACAGTATTAGAATTTGGTAGGCTTGACTATTCTGGCCTTTTTATTTTAAAGTTGTGTTAGGTCGCGATTCTTGTGAGTTGAGTTATTTTAAAAAAGGTTCGCTAGTTCTTCGCTGTTCGCCTGTAGAAGTTCGCGGGCCCGCGGCTCTCCCACTCGCTTAGTCTTTGTGCCCTTACAAAAGAACTTACTGTCTTTTTTTTTTTTTTTTAAGCTATAGTTATGAGGTTTTTATCCTTAGTAGGTACGTTAACCCCATTGTGGCCTTCGTACGAGCTAATCTCTATTAGAGGGAGAGTCATTGCGTGGCGCCATGATCATCCGGCATAAATATCTTGCTGCCTCTGATGTTGGTAGAGAGAGAATGGATTGTACTATTCCTACATCATAAATATTGATCTTCAGTGCCTGTATCAATGCCTCCCTCTCCCCTCGGGTATGGGCACATTCCATCAATATGTGGTGTACATCTTCCACTACTCCACAAATTTCACAATAATTAGGGGAATCTGTTTTCTTCATAAGATATGTGAACTTATTTGATGGAATATGCGCCAACCTAAGTCTGAGTAAAGTTTTTATAACATTTTTATTAGCCTTAGTTCCTATAAACCATGGTAAACTTACTGTGTCCCAAAACAGCCCTGGCGATCTTCGATGTATACTTGCATAATCTTCTCTAACATGTGCTGATGACAATGTTTCCGCACTTTCCAAAGTTTCTTTGGTTTCAAATAGTACCTGATATAAGATTTCAATTTCATTTTTATACAAGGATAAGTTGCGTCAGATAAAAGTTAAAAATAAATAGGCATGAATTGGCCATCTACAGTTTTTTTAAGCAGAAGCACTGTTTTACTGCAGTCTCTTCAGTGGTCCTTAGCGCTGTCTACAGTATCTGTACAGTACAATAATTTCTAAATCAAATGACCTTGCATGCAGAAACAATACTTCGCAATACTACTAGCATAGTAATAAATTATCTGGGACAATACTTAGATGCAGAAACATTTCACTGCGATTTGTGTTGGAGGGGGATACCTCCGCAGTTGCTCTTTTCATATATAAAAATAAAGTTATATTTTTAATACCGTTTGAGGACGAATGTCGCGCATCATAGCCTGCGGTGCCTCATCTACGTTTAAAACGTTGTGTGCTGCTGGGTCCACTGGTAAATAATAACTAGTAAATAAAACTTAAAATAGAAGTGTAGTAATTTTCGAATTAGGTATCTAGCAAGAGTATGTTGATGGCAGACGACTTTCTACAAAATTCACAGGTTGGGTACATAATATTTGTAAGCTGGATGATTGAAGAGTTACAGTACGATCAACGTAACTAGGCCGGACTGAAGTAGGCGACAAGTGGTTGCGCAGATGCATTTTTTGGAAGTTAATGGTGACAGGAAGCGGGGGCGGGGGCGGTAACTAAACCAAGAGGATTAGAGATGCGATTACGCCTTACATTGTCATAATTAGTATAATTCATGTTTATTTGTGATTAGTTTGGTAAAGAAATTGTTTTTCAAAGTTTCTTTATTATTTACTGTAACTGTTCTAAATTTAAACTTTTATGAACTCATTTAAATAGTGTTTTTATATTGTTGAATTAAAATGTTGTTAGTATTTTTAATCGATTAATCGTTTTCGTAAGTATTTTAGGGTCGCATCTCGATGACATACGCGAAAGTGATAAAAACCTAACTTCAATCCGGTCAAGATACGTTGATCGTACTGTACACAATAATAGACACATGTTAACACCAGGAGTCGAAACATTCTTAGAAGGAACTAAACGCGCAAGGCTAATTTAACATAGTTCATGAAACTAATAATCATTCAATTGACATTGGCTGTACAATTGAAGTAATTTTTATAGGCATTTCTTGCCAAAGACTTTACAAATACAATAATTGTATTTTTGAAAGATAGAAAAAATTGAAATTATTGTTAAAATGCTATAATTTGTTAAAATGCTCTCTGCAACGAAGCAATAACAAAAGCCGTGATAGTTCTTTAACTACCGACTAGATGGCGCTGCGGGGGCCTAACCCGCAAGCATTAAAAGATAGAAAGATTTGATATCTAGTAACATAGTCCAGATAAGTGGTTCGCTTCTGGCCCCGGTTAGGCTACGGAAGTTTAGGGTTCGATTCCTGAGTCTGGATTTCAAATTTTTCCATCTTTCAAAAATGCAATTATTGTATTGGCTGTACAAGTTTGCAAAAATGCTACATAACGGCAAAGGTCGCTAATATGGGTTTCTGTGCGGCATTCTACAGTTAGTGGCAGTGGCCTAGTAAATAGGGTTTAAATAGTTTGCTTTACTTTTAGTTGCTCGGTTGACAATCTCACTGGCTTCCATTTGACCCGCTTCTGTGAGAAATGCGAGCCAAAGTTCCGAGTCCACGATCGATAAATGGTCGTATTGTGTGTGGTGTCCGGGCGCTGGCATTGGTCCTCTAGTACTTATGGAATGTATACCTTCATCTGGAAGAAAAACGTTAAAGCTTCGACAAAACTATATACCTACCTACCTACTGCGAAATAAAAAATGGTATCTAGGTACTTATTGTTTTTTTGACAATATAATAAAATAATACTATGTTTTTTTTTATTATCTTTTTCATGATCCTGATGCTTAACTACTTATCATATATTTTTTTCGGAAAAATAAGAAATTGGCATTTTAGGGTTAGAAATGGTAGGTTCTATGGGCCTGCCCACGCTTGACGAAAGATGAGTCGACTCCTGACTAAAAATCGTTGTAGGTACCTAGCATCTACTACCTAAGGAAAAGTAGATACATACCTATTAATATTTAAATCGAGTAGATTACGATTCACGAGTAGTGAGGACATTGAATTTTATTCCATAATGTAATATAATATTTGGGGACAACTCACACAACGTCATCTGATCCCAAACTAAGCAGAGCTTAAAATTTTTTAAATACATAATATATTTTAGATAAATTACATCCAGACACAGAATAAGCCATCGTGCTCATCACACAAAGTTTTATCCTGGGTGGGGATCGAACCCACGGCCTCCGGTTTAGCAGTCAGGTTCATTAACCACTAGACCCACAGGTCAACATCAAAAAATACTTGACACTGCGACGTTAACAATTTGGCTAAACAGGAGTACAATAATAGTGCTGATCATGTATTTTTTTATGAAATTATCTAATTGAAATTGCAAACCGAACCAGTTGCTGCAGGTATATTCTGAGGTTCAATAATCATTCCTGTTGGGTCTATTCCTGTTGGGTCTACTCCAGTTGGATCTATTCCGGTTGGATCTATTCCTGTTGGGTCTGTTCCTGTTATTCCAGTGCTGTTTTTTGATGTAAAAGTCACAGACTTTGTTGATTTGGCGCTATCTAATGGAGCTGCTGACAACCCTGAAAGTTTAGTAAATAATTTGAAATGGTTAAAGTCAAAGTCAAAAATACTTTATTCATTTAGGTTACAAATGCAACGCTTATGAACGTCAAACAAAATTTGGAATAGAATGATTCTACATTTAATGCCAAGTTCGCAAGAGTAAAGCCGTGAGAAAAAAACTTGGCAATAAAAACTCATGGCCACTTTTTTTAAAATGCCAGTTTTAACAATAAATTTGTATAAGTATATGGTTTATAATATAGCAATATTAGTGAAGAAAAAGTTATCTTATAGGATATTACAAAGACGCTAAGCTGCAATAAAGTATTGGTAAAGTGGAACATAACTCACCTTTCCAAGTGGAGGAGGTGTATCTGCTAAAATCTACACCTTGAGATACATTTGACTGGTTAACTCGTCTTGGTCTGTAATAAAACAATTCTGTTGATAAAAACATTTTGCATAAATCAGGCAACATTCCGCTTTAAAATATGAAAAAAGAACATTTTAACCTGTTTTAAAATATATGTAGCATGCAGGGTGGCCGCATGGAATATTAGGGCCAGTATTCGAAATAACGTTGTTGTAATCGGATCTTATTGTTGTATGCGGATACCTCAAGTCCGCTGTTATTCAAATCACTTTGATTACACAATTGCTACTTCATCACTGACACTACGTATAACAACGCTAACGCCCTGCACACCCGACTTTAATAGCGACAGGTCCACCACAGAGGTGTTTTTGCTGCGACCGTTCGATTATGACTGACGAATGAGACTAACTGCCATTGGCGCCAGTTTTTAATATTAAAGGCTGAAATTTACAGGAAATCTAGTTCAATACCTGCTTTTTACGTAAAAAAATATTTTTAGTGGTGTTCTGTAAATAAATAATTTGTTATTGATTTTTTTGACATCGGATCACCACAGATCGATCCGTATTTGAAGTTCTACAACTTTTGTATAAACTTTTTTTTAAATTTTATGCACCTGGACAGAGTAAAGTGAAAAAAGCTTTTGGCCCAATTTATTATGGGTCCCCATGGTGCCAGTTGTTTGTATTTTGGTTCATTGTATTCTAAAAGAAAATAATCCAATTTTTTACATATTTTTGTGTAATGTAGGTATGTAAAAAATTAACATTGGATTGAAAATAGACAGACTGGCCTATACCTCAAAAACAAGACGTGATAGAAACAAAATACTGCCTACTTAATGTAACTAATAGAAAAAAAGAGCAATCAGATTTTCTAATACCGAAATCGTGTAACACAGTGTAATTTTTAATGACATTATGTAGGTTTTTAAATGAAACACAAAAAAAACGATTATTGGAACTGGGCAGAAAGAAGACCTCTTGTCAAAGTGGCGCCAACTAGTGAAGTAAATTTTCGTAAACACCCTCATGTAAATAATAACACCATAATAAATGAGAAAGTTTTAATTGATATTTATTTTATTTGTAACTAGCTGAACTCGGCCACGCTTCGCTGTGGCTTTTAAAGCAAGGAACACTCGCCGGCCTACCCAGAACATTCTGCTAAAGTTTCCTCACAATCTGGGGGTCGATTCACTTATCTAAAGTAGTGCAGTTGCAGTTCAGTTGCAGTTAAGTTTCGATTAAAACGGACATTTTTGTATTCTTGTAACTTTGGGATCGATCACAAATACGCTTGCGTCAAGTATGCATCTCGAGAGCGCAATAATGACATTCTAGTACGATGCGCAAGCGTTTTTAATATCGATCCCAAAGTTACAAGAATACAAAAATGGCCGTTTTAATCGAAACTTAACTGCAACTGCACTGCTTTAAATACGTGAATTGACCCCCTGATCA
Source organism: Herminia tarsipennalis (assembly GCA_945859575.2). Taxonomy (NCBI): domain Eukaryota; kingdom Metazoa; phylum Arthropoda; class Insecta; order Lepidoptera; family Erebidae; genus Herminia; species Herminia tarsipennalis. Next base: position 12,593,233 of record OX243846.2, on the reverse strand, counting down.
ATGGTTTCGGAACGCATAGAGGACATATAGACAAACATTGATTTTTATATATATAGATTTTTAAATTTTTCTTACACTAGAGAGTACCTAAGTGCTCACCGTATTGATGTATAACATTCATATGATCATTTTTGCATGCCAGGTGGTGGGATATGGTAGAACTACCTACTACATTGTACGTGACCTACTGTACCCATATTCGCGAAAATAAATGATATGATTTGATTTGATTTGATTTGACCAGACTGGACCAGCTAGCTAATGAATTAGCTCCCGAACTGCAGGGAATGGGCAGTCCAACATTCTCTCGCCTAAAGAGAAATTGTACACCGAGCAACGAGTTCCGTGACAAAACATGAGGATTGTACTACTGGGTGCATATCACACGAGGAAAAAGAAAAAACAAAAAGATTGCTAGGTAGCAGGATATTTATATATAAAATAAACAAAACAAGACCTAGATAGGTACTTAACTAGCGACTATGAAGTGATGTTTCCATAAATAACTGTATTATCTCCATATCTAGGTAAAAGTATTATTTAGGTAGGTATTTTGGTACATCCTTACTTTTTTAAAGTTTCTTGTCCATATCCAAGAAAACTATTGTACTCTTCCGTAGTTTGGGATTCTTTGAATAAGGAGCATAAACTTGGTTCTCCTTCTTTCGAGGTACCTGGAGGGTGTTTATTCTCATCTTGTAGAGACAGATCACTCTAAAAATATAAAATAATCTTTTAAACAAAATCTATACTAATATTATAAAGCTGAAGAGTTTGTTTATTTGTTTGAACGCGGTAATCTCAAAAACTACTGATTCGAATTAAAAAAAATCTTTCACTGTTAGATAGCCCATTTATCGAGGAAGGCTATAAGCTATATAACATCACGCTGCGACCAATAGGAGTGGAGCAGCAATGAGAAATGTTGCTAAAACGGGGAAAATTTATGCATACGAAGTTGCGCGGGACAGCTGGTATTAAATAAATTAGGTATTAAGCGCTATCCACCAAACCCACATAAATAGACCAGGTGATAAGAGGGTTCGGCGATCATTGTTTCAATAGTCGCTTCGATTAACATCTAGAGATGCTCGTGTTAGGCAGCAGATCAAGGCCTTGATGCAGCAGGCGGTTCTCTTCGATACGGTTTGTACAGTGTAGCCGTTCTACAGAATAGATGTAGGTACTTTAAAACTAGTTAGTGTATTCGTTCAAGAACTGTTTTGAGTGCCGGTATTTTTAGGCTTTTTATATTTGACCGATAGAAATATTTTACATTAATATCACAAATTTTAATTAATTATTATTCTCAAGGTTTTCTTATGTAGGTCGGCATTTCCGCGAGCTTCTAATCTAATCAGCTAGCCAGACTAACTTATACTTACGTATTTGGTGATTTTTTAATTTAATTGTTTTATGAGACCTATTGGTAGTACCTATCATTAGTATCAGTAAATAGGTAATATTTTAAGGTTATGTAAGACATAAAAAAAATAGCATAACTAACATAATACGCATGAAATATAGTGTTCAAACACCGTTTCACCTCATAAACTAAGAGTTTATAGAAAAACTAAAAAGCATTCCGGCTATAAAAGAGCAATTTTAGAATAAATACATATTATATATAATCGACTATAACATTATATTATAGTATAATATAATATAATATAATATAATATATAGGCTATATAACATCGCGTTACGACGTTATAGTATTAGTATAGTATAGTATAGTATAGTATAGTATAGTATAATATAATATAGTATAGCATAATATAGTACAGTATAATATAATATAAATATAATATATAATATCAAAATCAAATAATAGACTATAAATAATAGACTACTAGATTTATGTTTAACTGACTGCGCTGATTGCATAGCAATACAACCACCCGTAGCACTTGTACCATCGGATGATTACCATCCGCCTTTTTACATACTATTTCCAATGGGAAATAATTCCCTAAAAAAAATAAACCAAACAAAATATACACAGTTTCAGTTCAATAAAGCCAATTACTCTGTAATAAATGAAGATATTGCTAACATTAACTGGAAACAGTTATTATTAAATAAAAATGCAGAATTAATGGTAACGACATTTTATGAGCAAGTTTATAGAATCATTAGGCAATATGTACCCAATAAAATTAATCGTCTCGATTTCCTGTCTGGTTTTCACCTGCTCTTATTCATATATATAAAAATAAAAATAACTTGTGGATTAAATGGAAGAAATATGGAAACATATCTGACTATGAGGAATTTTCAGTACTCAGAAAAAGATTTAAACTTAATTCACACAAGTGTTATAAAGAGTATATGACAGCGGTTGAGAACAGCATTCAGAAACATATAAAATAACTACTTCTGGACTTACATCAATAATAAGAAAAATAAGTCAGTTATACCTTCTACGATGTATTACGGAAACCTTGTAGCTAATACACCAGACGAAGTGTTTAATATGTTTTCATCGTTTTTCAAATCAGTATTTGAGCCATCACACGTGACTTACGATTTTGATATTGACGATATACCTGAGCGTAGCCATGTCTCCGACATTTTCTTCAGTAATATTCAATTATCTAAGAGCTCGGTGCTGCAGGAATTGAAAAACATTCAAATCTCGAAGGGAGCCGGACTGGACAATATTCCACCTATTTTTTTGAAGGCCACTGCTGAAGCTATTTGTGTGCCAGTACTTCAAATATATAACGCGTGTCTTAGAGAGGGGGTTCTTTCCGACAGATTTTAAATCTGCTCGAATTGTACCAGTTTTTAAAGGCGGTGATAAGACCAACCTGGAGGATTATCGACCAATATCTATCCTACCCGCTCTAGCAAAGACTTTCGAGAGGCTAGTACACAACTATGTTTATCCATCCTTTCGTAATATTATTATTGACCAACAATATGGTTTTGTTAAAAAACGATCAGCTAACACCAATTTATTATTATATACATCATATTTATTTGAAAGTAAGGATGATAGCAAACAAACAGACAGTATTTATACAGACTTTCGAAAGGCATTTGACTGAGTGGATCACAAAATACTTTTGGAGAAACTGGCCTATAATGGTATTCGAGGTAACTTATGGCGTTCGTTCAAGTCATACATTAGCAATCGCACACAGAAGGTAGTGCTGAACGGACAGGAATCTAATTTTGTTAATGTCACTTCTGGCGTGCCACAAGGCTCGATATTGGGTCCGTTTCTATTTGTTATCTTCATCAATGATATTGGTGCTTGTTTCAAGTTTAGCAACATTTTACTATATGCCGATGATCTTAAAATATTTCATAGGATCGAGCAAACAGATGACCAATTAAAAATTCAACAGGATCTTGACCGGTTCACAGACTATTGTACTCAGAACAAACTTTTACTTAGTATTAACAAATGTAAAACGATTACCTTTACAAAGAAGAAAAACAACAGTAGTTACAATTATAATATTGGAGGGATACAACTTGATAAGGTTGAAGTAATAAGAGATCTTGGAGTAACGTTAGATAGCAAATTGCACCTTGATATACACTTGGACACCATTATTAGTAAGGCATTCAAGATGTATGGATTTGTTATCCGATCTAGTAACGATTTTACTCGACCCTCGACTTATCTTTACTTGTACAATTCTTTGCTACGTTCGCAACTCGAATATGCTGTATCCATCTGGAATCCATTTTATGATAAATACATTAGAGCCATAGAGAATGTACAGAAAAAGATTTTGCGCTGTATGCATTATAAGTGTTATCATATAAGCTACTCATACGAGGATTTGCTTGCAAAATACAAATGTATGACGTTAGAAAACCGACGTATATATTTAGGGGCAGTGTTATTGTATGATCTTTGTCACAACAACTATGATTGTATTCCGCTAACTAATAGAATATGCTACAGAGTACCTAATAGAACCCATAGCCGCAATTTATGTAACGTTTTTGCTACTACTAGATGTCGTACTAATGCTGGTAAACGATCACCGATGTATCGCTTAGTTGAGACGTATAACAAGCATTTTAATTGTATAGATTTAATAGCAACACGTCCTAGTATCTTTAAAAAACTATTGTTTGAAATATTAGAATCTCACACCTGATGTCAATAGCGATTATAAACGATATGAATACTAAATTCATTATATCTATATTAACAATTAGCTTAAGTTCACTTGACTGATCACTGTAAGTAGCACCAGTGGGCATACTAGATTGTATGCTCTTTGGTTGTAAAGAAACATAATTAGTTAATATTGTTTTTTAAGCAAACCTAAACATACTATATATAGGTTAAAATGTGGTAAATGTCGCTGGTGTCACAATGATAACCATGATTTTGTAATACTATTAATTAACTTGTATTGTGTCACTGTTTATTTACCTTAATAAAAAAAAATATATATATAATATATATATTTTAATGATGATAAAAACTGATGATAATTGAATTAAATTCGAATGACTAGCGAATGTGCATAATAACCGGATTAATTACTTTGTATGGATGTGCTCTCTTGCTATAAAAAGCAGCCTAAAAGTAATGAAAACATTGCTGCATTTTACTGAGATACAGTTAATTGAAAAAATATCTATTTATAATATTTCATGGTTTGTCGTATTTATGTTGTTGTTTTGATTATAATTTTAGCGGCCTATTCACGACCTTGCTAAGCGCGAGGCGGCGAGCGGTTAGATCAAAAGTATAAAAATGTTTGAAGCACGCCATGAGACGCCGAATAGCTACTGGGGCGCGCGGTGCGGATAGGGGCAGGAACAAAAGTACAAGCGAATGAGTGCGACGCCACGAAACAGAGCGACGCGGACAGCGGTGTAGGAATGACGTACTCAGCGGCGTAGATAAAAACAAAAAAAATTAGGCGGTAGTGGATACCGAGGCATTTATCACCAAAATTTTAAATCGACCGCCTATAAGGATGTAAAAACACATTCTCAACATAAATTTAAAAACATTAACATAAATCAAAATGCCGAAGACGGTTACTACAGATCAAGTAAAAAGCGGAAGACTATAAATATAAGGAAACAGTATGAACATATAAAACTAAACAATAACGTTAAAGAAAAAGAAGACAAGCAAAAAATACTTAAAAACATAGCAGAAATGACTTTAGAAAGCGCGCGTAGAGTATTACGCATGCGCGCGCTATACTCAGTTACTAGTATAGTATTATATTATCTGTGACTCAGCTATCCCGATTAGTTGTTTTAATTTTTTCAACTATCTAATAATAAAGAATAAATGTAGGTTTTTTAGTATAATTATAAAGATATATAATAAAAATAGACATAATATAACTAATCCAATAACTAAAATACAAGATTATTTTTGCTCCGTGCAAAAATAAAACGTCTGGGAGGGGAAACGATTACTAGAGTGAGGAGACTATAACTATCGTTAGCATAACTTAGCTTTACGTAAACTTTGATATTGAAACGACGGTAACGGTAAAAGTAAATGTTGCATTTAACCTTTGGTGGCTTCTAGAGTTAAACTGTCGGTATGTTATTGAGATCGGCCGTATGAGAAAAGACAGCGATAAGAAAACAATAGAGAACTAATAAATTAATTCAAAAGAATGAAATTCTACACCACTATATATAAATATTGAAGAAACAAATACCGCTAATGATGAAACCTATTGGTTTCATAATTAGTTAAAAAATAGAAAATAATGTAGAATTGTAATACCGAGTGAAATCCTTAAGTTAAAGAGATTACTAGGTATGCTGAAAACGAAAGTAAAATACTATGGGAAGATGTTTCCATTCCTTCAGAGGAAAAACCATGGAAAAACAATAACTTTACAGTTCAAATACACAGATTGAAGAACCAAAGAATAATACACAGATACCTATTAAAAATATTATTAAAGAAGTTCAAAAATATTATGAAGCGGATACTAATAGTTGGCAAAGTGCAAGAAAAATGAGAGTTCATCACAAGAAAGGGAATTAAGAAGTCAAAAAGGTATATCCATGAGCTTAAAAAAATCCCATATTAAATATGTTGCAAGCAGTCTTATGAAAATGTATATAACATAAGGAATAAAAAATAACAACTACCTACTTTACATACTTAATTGTTATATAATTCTCTACTATATATATTTATAAACATTTAAATTACAGTTGTATAAAATACTTAGGACTGAGGAACAGAGTGGGACTTCTAGGGAAGTTTTTCAGGAACATGTCTCGGTTGTTTATTGGGCAGGAAAAAAATATTTGATTCAAATTGTCGAACTGAGCACCGCATGCACTACAAGCTTAGCAAGGTGTCCTATGTGCATTAAAATGAAGGTTATTGTTTTGCTAAGCTTGATGAAAGTGAACTACGGCTTGGTAAGGATCTAGGGATGAATTTTCGTGTAAAATTGACCTAATCTGTATGAGCTAGGGATTGCCGTCCCGCAAAACGGGATCACGCATTCCCTCGGGATCCCGCTGCTTTTATTCATTTGCTATATACCGCACCGTCAAAACGCGGATTCGCGGACCCCGCAAATTATAGAATGTAATATATAATTAATCCAGTATACTGTAAAACTAATGTATCGCAACAGTAATTTTGCCATTTTATATGCTTCAAATGTGGATACTATAACTAAGTTGAAGTCAAGATTAGTTATTGCCGTTGTTTGCTTTTTCAACGAAGATATTTTTATAATTTACAAGTAAAATTAATGTTACACTGTACCAACCTATTCTACTAAATAATTTTATAAGAAACACGTATACAGGGTGATTTTTAATATACTAATAACCTCCCACTCTTGGCTTCTTTGCATTACTCCAATGAACTTCATAACATAATTTTGAAAAAAGTATATGTCTAAAGTCAAGAAATTCAGTAATAGACAAAGAAGAACAAACATAGACGAAGGAATGTGTTTATCTTTCTTCTCCACTATTCGCACTTCCAAGTATAACGTCGGTTGTTTAATAAAAGTTGATTTTTACACAAAAATCTGTAGTTACAATTTGATTTTATAACATAACTAGCTGTCCCGCGCAACTTCGTATGCGTAATTTCTCCCCGTTTTTGAAACTTTTCTCGTCGCTTCTCCGCTCCTATTAGTCGTAGCGCGATGTTATATAGCCTTCCTCGATAAATGGGCTATCCAACAAAAAAAAGAATTTTTCAAATCGGACCAGTAGATCCTGAGATTAGCGCGTTTAAACAAACAAACAAACAAACAAACAAACAAACAAACTCTTCCGCTTTATAATATTAGTATTCAAAGATGGGACAAACCGCGAGATCCTGCGCGGTTTGAAGAATCCCGCATGTCAATCCCGCGGGATTGAATGAGCTGCGGGATTGCAATCCCTAGTAGGAGCTGACCAGAGTTCGTGCCATGATTCGTTCTAAAAGACTTTTGGCAAAGTGGTTACATCATGATAATTATTTTTATATGGAAAACGATCACCACACTCAATCGCATAATTTCCTAATTCGTCGGCTCTTTCATTGCCTTTAATTGCCAAAAAATACGGCATACCATCTCATCGAGCACTTAAATAATAAAAGTTCTCGCATATCTGTTAAAATTGAAGGCTCCCAAGAATATAACGGATACTTGGTGAAAGATTGAAGGACACTCATAGCATCAGTCAAAATAAGCGTGTTCTGTAAGCCCCTATGTAAAATGTATTTAATAGCCCAATGCATTCTCCAATAAAAATGGAAGATTTAGGGGGAAGCTTTATCTTTTATACCACATTGTATTGCGAATGGTATACACCCACTCCCACATAAGTATTACAAGTGTTGCGTTTAGAGGCATCTGTAAAAATGTGATGGTAAGGTTACTACCACATTTTTACAGATGCTTCTAAACGCATTTTTTTATCATGGACAACATGAACTGGGCAGGTGCACATTCCATATTCTTCATACTAAAATTAAAACTGTCATTTTGTAACCGACATACACGCGGGCGGAACCGCGGGCGCAAATTAGTCTATACGTTGTTAATGGAAAACGAAAAACTTACCGAGTTCAAGAAATTAATATCTCTTTTGAATTCTTTGCAATTATTACGCATATCACTGTCCAACATTAGAGAGCAATTTGATCCCATAGTAAAATCATTTTCTAAGTTTTCGTCCGGCAAATCCTTCAACATTCAAACACCATATTAACATTTTCTGGGATTTGTAGATACATGAATTTGTTTGAGCGCACACTTACCAAAATAATTGAATTTAGAATTCCCATGATTATGATTCGACCAGAAACTAAAACTTGTAATGTTGATCGTTCCATAGGCACTTCTAAGCTGCCTGTCTGGTGTTGATGGTACAATTCACGGTATCTAAAAAGATAAACAGAAACATACATTTTAATAGTTAGGGCATGGTGACTTTATTCCTTCAAATGCACATGGAGTGAAATATTTGCGAAAGACGAAGAAGGTAGGATATGTCTCCAGGAAAGCATTTTCGTAAAATAGCTTTGTTTTAACGGCCAGGTAACAAATGTTTCTATTATAAACAAAAAATAGTGAGAAAGTATACTAGTAATCTAAATACAAATATAGTTTTCATACGTCTTTCGAGTATATTGTCTCTTTGCGAGCTCCCGTTGATCTTGCGTCGTCGCTAGAATCAAATATGGCCGGTAACCACGTAATTTTAGCATCAAAGCTCCGACTAAATCCATGCTCACAACCCTCACTCTTCCGTCTTTTATGTCGGCTTCCGAGCGGCCTACAAAGAAATATTTTTCCTTAAAACATATGCGGCCTTGCCCATTTTGTGGCTTACTTTGACCCAGGTTTTAGGTTTCTTTTTATTAAGTCCTGGAGTTTATGTCTTTGGTGAGTCTGAATAAATATTTTTTGGTATGAAATCATGTGATAATAGGGACGGAGACCTTTTTACTTAGAGTACTTTCTTCGTTAACTTCATTGTAGTTGTAGTCAATGATCAAAATAGGTATAACATAAGGTACTATAAAACATAGTAGGTATCACATTGATATATTGCGTAATCTGTAAATATCTTATTACATACCTCCGTATGTATTATTACCTATAATATAAGACTATGACTAGGTATAAATCTCTTAGGTTTTAAATATAGAGGTAAATTATATGTTTATTGTATATTTCCTCATTAGAATCGCGAGGGGTTAAATATAAATAAAATAGGATAAATAGATTTAAAACAACAGTTTCCGTTTAGTCTCGTGGTGGGATCGAAATCGAACATCCTTTGGTCTTGCGACATTCAGTGATGTTAAAAATACATGTAACACACTCAGTCCGTAAGATTCGCCATCCATTTCGGAATAAGTGAGAAACTCCCCAGCCAGGAGCATCTTGTCAAACTTGTTTCGTGTTACTTCAATGAAGTGCTCGGAGAAGTGGCACGTCGCCGTCGTGTGTTGTCGGGCTCGTTGCATGTTTGCTTTGTATTCGGTTGTTAGCCGGCGAACTAGCGATCCTTTGAAATGCCAAATAGGTAAATATGTACTTTAATATTAATCAGTTCCATTTGCACTAATAAAGCACACCAACCTTCACAAATCTTAGTGCTTCAAAAACTTCAAAAACAAATACGGCAAACAGAGTAGAAATGGGCGATCTGCCCGGTATTTTCAACAAATTAGGATTTATACTCCATAGACGCGAAAGACAGACTGAACGAACTCGTATTTATAGGTTGGTTTGACATATTTGCGTTTTTATTGAAAATATGATTTTTACACATATTAGGCATAGGTATGTTTTACATTTCCGACATTTCGATCGAACTGTACCGATCGTGGTCACGGGTCAACTGATGTCAGCCTAGCGATATCTCTGTGAGACGCGGGGCTTTTAAACTACACTCGCCTGGTCTTCATAATTTTAACGGTTCATTCACACACATTACACTTACGATGTCTTTACAAACTTCAACATACCCTTGCCTATGGCTTCAAGACCAACTATTACAACCAGAGGTACATCAGTGGTATCAGCTGGTGGTGCGAAAGGCGAAACCAAAGACCGTGAAAGCTGTTGTATGTAGAGCAAACGGAGTAAGCGTCGTGTGGCGTGCGCGGTTACGTCGGGAAACATCGCCATTTTCAAAGTACGCTGAAATTAGATGTTAGTGTCAGTTCCATTTGTTTTGAAGTCTAATGAAGTGTAATATAGACCATAATATAGAACAGCGAAAGAGGACACTATACTGTCCTAGTTTTAGTAAAATCCGCTACATACTTTAATAGTTGAGTTGACTACTAAAACGCTCCCGTTAACAATTAGGCAATTAATTTTAAAAGCAGTTCGGGTGCCGCCATGAATTGGTTGTTGAGTGATCTTTCTAATGAAGGTGAGCTGTAGATAGACTGTCGTCTGCGTACGTGGTACTATTTTCAGATTTAAGTACCTAGTATTATTTAGGTGTCAGGAAATTAAAATACCTACTTTTAAAATTTTAATATGTATTTTAATTTTAAATCGCATCTATTTTATTCTTATTTACAATTGGAGTACTAGCCAAGGTTATACTACGTGACGTCTTTATACATACTTTCGAAATCAAATGCTTAGATATACCTGTTCAATAGGGTCCAATCCTTCAGCATCTAAACTCAGAAGCAGTGGAAAAGTATTGAGAACCACATCTTTGTACTTTGGCATGGTACAGAGAGGGTTCGCTCGAAGGTCCAGCACGACCAGCCTTCTCATCTGCTTCGTGTATACCGCTAGCTCCAGGAGAACGGTCAAGCGATTATTCCGGAGGTGTAACTCTCGCAAACTGCAGAAGTAATTTTGTTAGCCACGTTTTTTGAGGTATTATTATGCAGTATCTGTGGTAAATCTAATATCTATAATTTAATCTCAGGAACTACTGGTTCGAATTAAAAAATATGTTACTGTTGGATAGCCCATTTTTCGGGGAAGGTTATAGGTTATATAACATCGCGCTGCGACCAATAAGAGCGGAGCAGCAATGAAAAATGTTGCAAAAACGAGGAAAATTTATGCCGACGAAGTTGCGCGGGTCAGCTAGTTGTTGATAAAATCGATGTATTTTTATGTTTATGCCAAGTTTTTTTAAATACTAAAACGGTGGTAAAACGCTATGGTCCGCCTGATGGTAAGCGGTTATCGTATCCTATCCTACATAATAGGTACACATACATACACTTTGAAGAAAATAACATGGAAATAAAAACTCATCCGTTGTGGTACAGACGGTTATGGACGGTTGTCATGTTCTTTTCTTATAAATTGACAATGTTTTACAACGTTTGCTTGTACCACTGCTGTATCTGTAGGTCCTTCTGTATAGTAATCTCTCAAGATAATTTTGGACAATTGTAGGTCACTTAATTTCGACCAAACTGATGTCGACAAAACCGACGAATATCTACCTAGTGCTTAATCACCACTGTTAGTGCTTAATTACAATTGCGTTAGATACTGCATCGTAGCAGTATATATTTTTAAGAAGCTTATGGACCTTTAATATTTAAGTAGGTACGATCAACATTTTATTATTGTAATTATTTTAACAAATTGTCAAGCGTCAACGGAATGAATGACACAATACCAATGTAATTACATAGAAAGACCGCAAAAATTAATAAGTTGACTTTTACTTAAGTTATTGTGTTCGTTCATATGTTGTGTGTATATACAAAGAATGCCGAGAGCACAGAAGACAGACTACATAGAAAACGCTATTAAGGCACTCACACATAGATATTGCACACGGACACGGAATCGGGGCACGCCTTCCGATTAAAGTGCGTTTGAGAACGATCACTATGCGTAAGTACGTCGCTCGAGTAAAGCACAATCGACTAAAAATGTGGTCTATCACCTTGAGATTGAAGTCCATTTGCACTTAATAAAACGACAAGGTTAATTTACCGTTACTTATCTCTTATACGAGGACTGGCAGCAGCGTCCTCTGACTTTAAAGCCTTACTGTGATCACCAACCCGCTCGCCAAGCGTTGCGATTATGGCAATTACCCCCAGGATTTATAATAAGTAGATTCCACCGTGTATTATCAACGACACTACTGACTACCACACCACTAGGGTGTCGTTTACAATATTTAGAAAAAAAAAACTGATAGACCATTTTCTTGGACGACTATACGTAGGTATTATGATTGCCTTCCCTACTCCCGGTATTCTGTGGTATATTTGTGTGTATAAGTTGGCAGTGAGGCGTCGAGTACGTGAAATGAATAAAAGATGTCCGGGATACGGGCCAACCACATGTGGCTCTGTTCGCTCGTGAGATATGCTAGGTTTTATAAACTCTGTATGTTTATTATTCACTCGACATGTTACTTTTACTGCGTTACACAACAATAAACTCACTAGGGGATAGTATATGAAAGGATCTATTAGATTTCTTTACAAAATACTGTATTGTATTATTTGTAATTAGCTGCCCCGGCAAACTTCGTACCTAGCCGTGTATTTTTAGTTATTTTCTTCTATAGAGTATTAGAAAACTTAAAAAAAAGAATGAATGAAATCGGTAAAGTCGTTCTCTAGTTATATCATATTCTAACTGGCCCGCGCAACTGTCTGCGCAAATTTCCCTCTTTTTTGAAACATTTCTCATTGCTGCTCCGCTCCAATAGAACGTAGCGTGACGTTATATAGCCTATAGCCTTCCTCGATAAATGGGCTATCCAACAGTAAAAGATTTTTTTATTCGGTTCAGTAGTTTCTGAGATTACCGCGTTCAAACATATTATATCATATATGTATAAATAAACACAATAGCAAATAATGGTCTCTTAACTGATTTTCATTCACTTTGGGGGTCAATCTCATCAGAGACATCTCATCTACGCAGGAGTTATTACAGAGAACAAGTGTATGTGTAACTCCCTCTGTTACATTTCCACGCTTAACAGCCATTTTGCAAATTTGACATAAAGAAAGACGAAACGTATGGAATGACGATTGTGCATGGTAATTTATTGAAATTACGATTGATAATAATTATGTGTGTAGGTCTGAATGAATGAAATAATCTATACTAATATTATAAAGCTGAAGAGTTTGTTTGAACGTAATAATCTCAGCAACTACGGCTCCGAATTGAAAAATTACTTTACTTTACTGTTGGATAGCCAATTTGTTGAGGAAGACTATAGGCATAACACCACGCTACGATAATAGGAGCGGAGCTGCTAAGAAAAATGTTGAAAAAACGGGGAAAAAATAGGCATACGAAGTTATGCCGGTCAGTTAGTAATAAATAAAATAGCACGATTTCATTACTTGAAGATTAAAGCTTATTTTGTCAATTAATTTTATCTGTAAATGCGTTTTATTTGATTGTAAAATGGCGAAATTTTTCGCAAAAAGACGCCAGTTTTTATTTTTTTACAATTTAATGTAAGTAATTTTTAAAAATGTGGTAGGTATGTGGCAACAAATTTATATATTTGATGTTTTGGTGTTTTTTTACAGTCTATTAAAGAGGTTTAATGCCAGAATTAGTAATTTGAAAATAGCTATACACGTACTTTCCTTAAAACGGGATGTGAGAAATTAATCAATACAAAAGAAACAAAAGAGTATTTGTAAATCTGGTAGATTAACTGTCAATTTTAAAGATTGGTCTATTCTTAACATGTATTCGATAGTGTAAAAGTATTTCATAACAGGTAAATTAAGCGCTTGAAAATGCAGATCATTGACATTGTAAATGCTAAATGCCTCTAAATCATGAACCGATTTAGATAAAATTCAGTATGGAGATAGTTTGTTTACTGGAAAAGGACATAGAATAGCTTTTATAGCGATAATCGAAATCAGTGCGGGCGGAGCCACCGGCGAAAGCTAATTAAGCAACGGTAGCCTAATGGCTAAGGCATCGGTCTCGCAATAGTGGTCGCGGGTTTAAATCCTACCCATTATACTACGGACGTGACCCTACTTCTAACACAAGCCTTTGAGCTTAGCTGGAGGGGTTAACAAGATTGCTAGTAATGTGGGACTTAATCCAACATTTTTAGTTATCTTTAAAAAAACTTACACAGTTTTATAATTTGTTAATCGTCTTTACCCTTTGTCTGTACTGCTTTTGTCTCATTCATTAGCGGAACGGTCCGAATGAGACACAATTGGGCCGGCATTGTGAGACGAACATGATCGCCGTCATTATTGCCACTAATTACTCACCGGTTACAGCCAGACAGCATTCTCAATGAAACCAAGTTGTTTTCATTGAAGTTCAAGTATTCAAGATGTAGAAGGGTCCATAGGCCAACGTCCTCTCCAAATTCACAGTTTGATATGTTGTTGTACGATAAATCTAACCAGACTAGACGCAAGTGATTCAAATTCTCTAAGCGTTGAATGTGATTGAACGATAAATCCAGTCGGCGGAGGTACCTAAAATAAAATAATAATAAAATTTTAGCATAAGTAATTCAAACACAGCCTTCTGATCCCAAACTAGGCAGAGCAAATGGCAACCAGACAACTGATAAATATGCGTAGATATTTCTAAATACACAGTTAAAGTTCTATTAAAATACAGCTGTTTCCGAGATCAGTCGGGCCTAACATTTATTTCAGTACAAGTAACTTGTAAAAGTTCATAAAATACATAAATTAAAAACCTGTTATTTTGACATTAGAACTAAACTATTTAATTGTAGGAACTAGAAACTGATACCATATTCTGTGACAAGCGCTCCAAAAGGCTACGCCGTAGCAATTCGAGCGAAGTCGCCGTAGCTGCTACGAAAGTGAAGACCAGTGGTCAAATGGCTATTTGCTACATTCATTATATTAGTAGGATTTGCACACAGCTTCCCCTCATGAACGCCGATTACCACTATAAAAAGTACCCATATCTCCAGCGTTTATACTGTCTCCACACCAAATATCCATAAAATTGGTCCAGCTCCGTGGCCGTGAAAACGTAACACAAAATTGTTTTTGTATTTATAATTATTACTAGCTTTTGCCCGCGGTTTCGCCCGCGTGGATGTCGTTTATAACGATAAAAACTATCCTATTTTCTTTGCCGGGACCCAAACTATCTTCATATCAAATTTCAAACGTAAAATCATAGTACTCCGTCTGTTACGCTTTCACGCTTAAACCGCAAGTACTACAATACATTTATAATATTAGTTTTGATATAAATATTTAAAGGGGTATTGTGCTCACATCAGTGTATCAAGGCCAGTTATAAACTTGATGTTATTATGCGATAAATCAAGTATAGTAATCGACCAGAACGCGCTTAAGTCATTGATTTTGGAGATCGAATTGAACTTATAGTGCACCTCGGTTAGAAACCATTGAGCTGGAAAGAGATAAAATAAGGTTATCTATAGTTACTAGTTGTCGCCCGCGGCTCCGCACGCGTGGATGTCGGTTATCACGATCACCATCATCAAAAATCTGTGTTTAAATGGTTTCTGCAATGAAACTTACAGAACCGTACAAGTTTCTTATGAACGTGGTGGATGACGTCACGATGGCAATAAATTTCAAGTTCAAGTTCAAGGTTCAAGTCCCGTCTGAGACGAATTCTCCTCCATACATTTAAATTTATATGTATAAAATTAGCATAAAAATGCTTTCAAAAAATTACAAAAAATAGTGGTAAAATTATAAATCATATTCATAATCGTAATCGGTTCAGCGTTACTTTCACATTATAATTTAGTTTCACATTAGACCGAGTTACTTTCACATTTATAAATTAGTTTGAATTAGATTTCGCATTTATATATTAATAGATACGTGAAGCAATATGCAGTCGGAGGCATTAATGAATCTCAATGAACTGTAGTAAAGTGCCTGCGACTGCATGAAATTATGAATATGGAAGGTGAAAGGGATCTTGTTTGTGCAGGCGAGTTTTTTATTTTTTAAATGTATTGTTTTATTTACACTTTTTAGTGGTTGTAGGATGTAACAACTAACTTATATCACAGCTATTGCTAAGTATTGAACATAGAAAAAAAAAGAATGGTTGCTAATTGACTTTCTTAGTATTACAGTCATAATCATGTTATACTTTTTTGAAATGCTTACGATGAGTCCTTTAATTTAATACCCATATTGCGGTACTCGAAAAAACTTTATTTTTCACACCTCTTGTTTTTGCCATCTCACAGCCGCCATGGTCGTTTTTTTCAAACGTCTTTTATCTAAGAACACTTGGGCAGTCAAGATAAATTTAACGACGTCTTAATTGTTTACATTCGTCTTATTGTTTGAAAGATATGAGGTAATAAAGAATATTACATACATACATACAAGATACGCGCCAAAATTATAACCCTTCCTTGCAGTCGGGTAAAAAGATTGTACCTCTTTTAACGAGAATTGTGCGGATAGAGGAGTATGAAATTTCGCAACTTCAAGTTTACTAGCTGACCCGCGCAACTTCGTCTGCGTCAATTTCCCCCGTTTTTGCAACATTTTTCATTGCTGCTCCGCCCCTTTTGTTTGTAGCGTGATGTTAAATAGCCTTTAACTTTCTTCGATAAATGGACTATCTAACGGTGAAAGAAATTTAAATTCGAAGCCGTTGTTTCTGAGATTATCGCATTCAAACAAACAAACTCTTCAACTTTATAATATTAGTATAGATGTGACCACTACTTTAGATAAATATGGGTTGCAAACAGGGGTCTAGTAATTTAGCTTACTTATTGGCGAGGTAAGCTAAATTGCTTATTTAGAAGTAAGTGCACGTCGGTAGTACGTCGTGACCTCTCGACTGAGACTCCGATGCCTTATCTACTAGGCTGGCCCTGCTTCGTGCTTATTTTGACCCTCGACCCAAAGTTACTTTACGGTGTTAGTAGTTTGAAGCATCTCTGTGTTTGTGTTGGCATCGAAGCTCTTAAAACGGAACGGATTTGGAAGTGGCGGTTCTTGGATATTTTTATCGGTTCAGCCGTTTTAAAGCTGCAACACTTGGGCGGTCAAGACAAATCTAACGACGTCTTAATTGTTCAACCGTTTTAAAGATGATTAAGCATTCGTTTTATTAAGACAACTCTCGCAGTAGGGAAAAGCCCTGTGTAAAGTATTCTGCGATACTTTACAAACATACAAATCATGGACGCAAAGTACTATGCGTTTTAAATGAGAAAATAAACGCGACCGCGACAACTTCACTCTGTACTTGTCAAAATTGTACCGCTAGCAACAAAAACTCCCAAGTCGGGTAAAGTACGTATTTGTATTTTTCTTTGAACTATGTACCTAACATTTTTCTTTATTATAATATTATTAGTATTCTTTATTATTTATTAGACACCAAACATAAATAAGTAAATAGGCAAAATATAAGAATATTCTACACTTTTATATTAAATAGTAAAATACAGTGCTTTTGTATAGTTCATTAGAGTACTTTTGTGTAATACTAATGACACCTTTTACAAACAATTTTATTGCTGATCTTACATCATACAATGAAGTTACAGTCGTAATGCGAATCAAAATGTCATCATGACAGTTATCAACTCATTTGAAACGACTCGTAAACGACTCATTTAGACTCGTAAAAATAATTTGTAAATCACAAAGTGGTATCCCGTGTGAGAATCGAAATCCTTGCTCCCTGCAGCAGTTGCCCACACTCCTACCGTGCCACCGAGGCAGTCTACCTTGTGTTTCTATAAAGAGAATACTTACGAGTATCATAATCCAATATACTGCGTAGTTTGTTATAAGCGACGGATAGATATTGAAGGTAAGGTAAATACGAGAGAACAGACAGATCTTGTAGCACGTTTGAAGATAGATCCAAATAAACCAGGTGTTTGTAATGCTTCAGAACGTCTATATTGCTAAGTTGCTGCAAAAAAAATATTTTTTTTCACATTAATTTAATTTGTTAAAAAAAAAAAAAAAATTAAAAGACGACTCCCACTGTAGGGTACTTTACAAACATACAAGTCATGGACACAAAGTACACCCAGACTCGGAACAACAATTTGTGAATCACACAAAGTGGTGTCCCGTGTAGGAATCGAACCAACGACCTCTTGCGTAGCAATCGTTCACACTTCCACCGCGCCACAGAGGCAGTCAATTTATTAAAATCAAATTTTATCCCAACAATCTTATTAAGCCATAATATAGTCTTACAGTTAACATCAACTATGAAAAAATGAAAGCGAAGCCTTGGAAATGTAGAAAAATAATGTAGTAAATGCTGCCCGTAATATCTTTACAGGGAGCATTCCCTCCATTATTTTCCATGGTTATGTTAGCAAGCAGTTATATACTCATAACAACATGTTTAAATAGCCTTCATTTATGTAGCATTTTAGGGTTCCGTAGCTAAATTGGCAAAATGAAACCCTTATAGTTTCGCCATGTCCGTCTGTCCGTCCCTCCGCAGCTTTGCTTAGAGACTGTTAGTGCTAGGAGGCTGTAATTTTGCATGGATACACATATTACTTACGCCGACAATGTGAAAGATTTTTTTTATCACCTACCCTATCGTTTTGGGGTATCATTAGATAGGTCTTTTTAAAACGTTTAGGGGTTGGGAAGACGATTTTTGATTTAGGGATCCGTTTGTAAAATATTAAGCTTTAAAGTGTAAATTTTTGTCAGAGTTAAGTGCCCCCCCCCCCCTGCCAGCTATATGTTTGATGTTGGGTAATGTAGTCAAATTATAAGGGAAAACTATCACAGCTAAGTAGGCTTTACAAGTTTAGATACGAATAACAGCTGTCAAATGAGAAGTAACAAAATTTCGTACAAATTCCATTAAAAAATTATTAAATAGATAAAACGTTGTAAGTATGAAACAAAAACAACAGAAAACCCACTTCTTAAACCACATTATTCGGATGGAGGGGGGGGGGGGGGACTACGAAACCCTTCATTGTGCGTGGCCCGACATGCACTTGCCTGGTTTTTCAGTTTATTCTCCAGCAATTTTATAGCTGTTGAACATTTTCTATGTATAATTTGTTGATTTTGTTGTTTAACTAAATAGTTTTATTTATTCAGTAAACTAGGTTAAGTTGATTCATCACGTCCTGTTAATGTTGCATTATTGTTTGGATGCTGTATGCTCTTTTAATTAAAGGAGTACACACAAAAAGCGATGTATATCTTTTGGAAGTGATCCATAATAATAAAAAATAAATTATGGCTCTTTACTAGGGAGAGTGTAATAATAAGCCCCATAATTGGAGTACCCGATATAAGCTAACGAAAGGTAAATTACTTTTATCATTTTTGTTAACCGTATCGATTGTAATAAGCAAGCGAAGAGAATATTGTCATGCATGTTCTTTACATTATTTAGTGATGAACTTTACTCCAAATCTGTCCAAATATCATTTGAGTTTTCAATATCCTGCTGAGCAAACATTTCGTTCAGAGTTCTTGTAAGCTAGGGATCCACCCTGGCAAGGTATCAAGGCAGAGTTCGTCTCACCAGAATGAATCCCAAATGGGTAGGTTACTTAGCTTCGTTACTTACTTAGCTACAAAGCTATAATAAATACTTATAGACTGAACTAAAATTTCGGGCAAAACCACTTACCCCAGCTCGTAGACGTGTGTTATGACACCGAGGTTATAACATGTTCCGTACCTACAGACCAGGATCCCAGAGAGTAGTGAAGATTCGTACTATACCATAACCAGACCTGCTGTATAGGGCCGGTTTGTCTATTATTATAGCGAACAGTTCTGCTGACATAACATATTAACTTACATATTTGCTCGCCTTGTCATTTACATTTATATTTACTGCGTGAACGATATTTCTCAGAATTAGCTTATTGAAAACCCAATTTAATATACGAGTGTTGTTATGATGCTTAAATTATAATTGCAATTCACAATATAGGTACCTACCTACAGAAAGTAAGTTTCGCAAGCACACACAGACGTAGCTCACGGAATCTTAATATGCCGTCCGAACCAACTGATCCAAATGGTCTATAATTTCATGTAAACGTGTGCGTTTATCGATGTTATATGCGTTACTGGAGCGAGGTACGTATAAAAGTTTAGTTGCAGTGCAGCCATTTACTCACTCATAGACGGATCTAGGGGGTCACGTGCCCCGCTCCTCAGAAGGCTGTTTTGTGTATTGAATTTCTATTCCTATTTCCTAGATCCGCCTATGTACTCACTTAGCATGATCATGTTGATTCCTGCGGCAAAATTAAAGCCTTACCTTAGAAGACAAATTCAATTTAATGTAAGCATAGTCTCCAAGTATGGGTGTACGTCTTAAGTAAGACAGGCACGCAGTGACCAGATCTCTAGTTAACACTCCGTCTTCGATGGGCGGCACGTCATTAGGTTCACGAATGCGAACTACGGGTGAGTAGATGTCTCCGTATATTTCCGGGAAAGGGTAAAAACATCCCCACTTATTTTCCTCATTCATAAGTGGCGTTTTGCTTACAGGAAACTAAAAATATGAAATTATTGAATTAAAATTCCAACTCAAATATTTATTATTACGCAAATCAAAATTGTTTGAAAAAGTTAACAACTTATAATAAAAAAAAAATGGAATCTGTTGATAATGTAGAGCTCACACGAAAAGAAGCTGCTAAGAAACACCCATATCAAATAATCGAATATGTATTATTAATTTCATTATTATGTAAAGTACTTTGCATTTACAGTTGCACGAAAAAAGTTGCTCTTAATACTGTATCTAAGTATTTAATTTCAACATTAATTTGCAAACGCGTTGGCAATCAGGTCGTGGAATCACTTTTCCGACGATTTCCCAAAAGACTAAGGAAATTATAATTTAAGCAATATTCGCTTTAACTTCTTCATTTCAAAGAATAAAATACGACTGCGCAGCTATGATTTTAGAGCTTTAATAAATTCTCAACATAAACACATGTGGTGCATAAACATCTACCTACTTGTAATAGTAGGTATGTTGGTATATCATATACAAAAGGCTCTTTGTGTAAGAATTCGTTTCACGTCCAAGAAATCACAGCAGCTTTTAGCGAACATAAAAATAAAACAGGGGTCCGGTAAAATGTCTTTACCTCCGGGAAATACCAACTGCAGAGGTGTGACGAAATGTGACCCTACTCAAAAGGACGTTATACATCAAACGTGCGGTTGTGGCTATCTCGCTCACCGCAGCTTTTTATCCTTTACATTATTTCGAAAGTGCGTAATGGCCTCATAATACCCGTTTGAAATATTACAAGCTTGATGCGTCTTGATGAAAATATTCATCATACTCGTACTCGCATAAACTTTATATTCATAAATATTTGCACCAAAAGTTATGGAATAACTTCTACTTTATACTTTCGAAGTTAAAAGGAATTTAATAATATTTGTTCAACATTTGGCATTTTGGCAAAAATGTTTAATTATGTTACAAAATTTAACGTGTTTGAGAATCTTGTTAAACATGTAACGACTTAAGTCCAAAACATAATCACCGTTTGTTGTAGAAAAATAACTGATTATATTTTGTGTAAACAAAGATTCTTTGAAACAATTGTCTCATAAATTTATGTAAAATGTAAGCATAGATTTGTATTTACCGCTTCTCTAATTATATCGGATTTCATCTGCGGTTCCCAGGTGTCAAAAACGGATTTTACAGCTTGCGGCAAGCGTCTCACTGTGTGAAATTTGAGAATTAGAATTAAGAATTTTATCTTCAGACAGGGGATACATTTGATCGTCTTTGTTGATTAAGGGATAATATAGGTAACGACACCGGTTTCTAGAATCGTAGACACAAAGATTGTTTTTGTCTTAGTATAAACGAGTTACTTTCTAACATCTACTAAGATAAACTTATATAATTGTTGCAGTTTGATTCATTTTCATACCTACATCAAGTGCAACGTACGAGAGATAGCTATTTCTTTTGTATTTCGGTCATGCATTCCGTGTTATTTATACGTGTGAATGAAGAAATACATCATATCATACCAGGACATCCTCCCCCTCCGCGCCAATGATATACTCGTACACTGGCCGGGATAGTGTTTCTGCAGGAGTCAATTGTAAATTGATGCGAGCGACTCATACGAGACCTTTGACCATTTGGTGCCTTGAGTACCTGGTCCCCTCAACAAATTTTATTTCAGGGCCGGCAGGGCTAAGCCTAGCTACGGCTCTGTATGAAGGTAGTCTATCTTTATTCATTAAATTATAATGTCATACAAGCAGTTATGATCAATCTCTTCAATGATCTTACTTCTGTCATTACAACAATATTTTAGTTTTAAAATTGCACAAACTGTCCGATTGAGAGTTTTGCTACTAAAATGATTAGCTTTAGGAACGTGTTAGCTTCTCAGGTTATAGAATCAGGAGTTAACCTTACAATATTATACCTGAAGCAGAAATTTCCGATTTCTCCGTCAGGTAATTGATCAATGAGACATCAGTCCACCGTTTGAACAGGTCATCCATACTTGGTGCCGCCGCAGTACTCACACTGTACTTTATTTTATATGACATATCTGATGATTGCCGAGGTTGATCATCAGTCTGTGTAGAGCTGACAGTTTTTTCTACTTTTGCCATTTTAGATATTAAAAATATTAAGATATCGAGCAGAATACAGTTTTAACACAAACTTAAGTTTACAATTTAATTCATGAAATCGTAAACGTTGTTGAAGTGTCAAGTGTCAATCAATAAAGTAATCAGTCAACTGAATGTTTCTAATGTAACCTTCATTGTGCATCGTGCACAACCTATATTGACTGTTCAATTCTCTTTGGTATATATATAAAATATCTAAGCAGCTATTTCGCAGCAGTCGCAGCTTGTAGCAGTCGCTTATCATTACATACTGTATCAAGCGATAAAGTATGTAATGATGATCGACTGCTACAGGCTGCGACTGCAAAGTGAACTATATACAATCTTTTATTCATTGGAATGATAGGGAAGTAGTATAACCCGTTGAGCAATCGCCATACCCACCCTAGTCACTATGCAGCCGCAGCTTGAACCAGTCGACTGTAGCTACTTAGGCTGCCCTGCCTATTAAGGCCTTGTTCAGACGAGGCCAATCACACGCGAAAGCATACGCGCGTATACGCACCCGCCTGGGCGAATCACGGCATTTCTACAATCAGAGATTTCACTCGCGCGTAATACCGTGTCATTAGTTGTCAAAAGTTCGTCGCAGTATCATGCTCATTGTGTCGCATAGTACGTAATCTATGGCTATCATTGAAAATAAATAAGCGATTACATTTAGGACTGTTAGAATTATTTAATGAATTTTTGAATAATTTAAATATAACATGGTCCAAAAAGTATACCAATTCATTATAAATAAATAAATATCTTGGGACAACTCACATAACGCTATCTGATCCCAAACTAAGCAGAACTTGTGCTATGGAAACCAGAGAACTGATAAACATACTTATATATTTCTAAATACATACATATTATAGATAAATAACACCCAGACACAGAATAAACCATCGTGCTCATCACACAAAGTTTTATCCTGGGTGGGGATCGAACCCACGACCTCTTGCGTAGCAGTCGGATACACTCCCACCGCGCCACAGAGGCAGTCAAATGTCAAATATGTTACTGATTCTTAGTAAACTACTTTCACATTTGCAATATAATGTTGTACGAGTATAAGGCACTTTTTAATATGAACCTATAATAATAAGTCATCTGTTCGTAATGTCAAAATGACGGTTTTTTTAACAATAACACAATTTTTTATTTTTTTGTCTGTCGGTCTGACTGTCTGTCAGTTTATTCTGGCTAATCTCTAAAACGGCTGGACGGATTTTGACAAGAGTTTCATTGTAAGACAGCTTTTATCACCATGTTAGCGTAGAGAGCAGCATTGCAACTTCATGCGGACGAGCTAGAAAGAGACGTCGCGGGCACAGCTATTAAATATGTCAGCGCGCTTTTATAATTCACACACAAAAACCAACTGAAAAAGTTATACCAAATATCCAACTCGCAACAAAACAACGCATTATGGCAAGAGGTCGATTTATAAAAAAAAATGGATTTTCAAAACTAGTTTTTTATTCCTTAAAGCTTCGATTAATTTCAAACAATTTTCATTTAAACACGGAACTGTTTTATCTCCAGGTTATTTCGTGCCTCTGAATAACATAAAGTTGCGATGCTTTCTCGAGGATGAAATTTGATTTTCATAAAACTCATTTTTATGCTGAGGTGCTTACAATCTCGGTGACACGACGTGAAAATGGATAGAGGCAGTTACATGTCTGATATATTTAGTTTAGGTAGTTTGTACTCATCGTAAAAAATAGTATATATATATAGTAATATGTACTACACTGTGTAGTGTAGTCTATACTACGAGTGAGTCGAGATTCTGACGAATGACACGGTATTACGCGCAAGTGTAATCTCTGCGACAATGATTGAAGGAATGCCGTGATTCGCCCAGGCGGGTGCGTATACGCGCGTATGCTTTCGCGTGTGATTGGCCTCGTCTGAACAAGGCCTTAATAGGCAGGGCAGTCTAAAGTAGCTACAGTCGACTGGTTCAAGCTGCGGCTGCATAGTGACTAGGGTGGGTATGGCGACTGCTCAACGGGTTAAACTACTTCCCTATCATTCCAATTTAGGTAGTTTGTACTCATCGTAGTCTTTTTAGCGTATTTTTTTGTTTTTTTTTGCGCGTATGTGTGTATTTCTTTGGCATGCCCTACAGTCCAAACAGCTTGACGGATTTCATCGTGTGAGGTGTCGTTGGATTCGTCTCAATTGTGAAAGTAAGTATCAGTTTATTATATCGGCAGTCAGGTTTATTGTTTTATTATAAATAAGCTTGTTCCTTTATATAATGTGGATTCAAGGCAGTCTTGTGTCTTTAAAATGTCTCTATAGAACGTATATGGCTTTCTACGGTATTAGTTTGCTGAACTCTTTACAAGTTGCTGGAGAATATTTCCCGCGACGTTTGATCATGTCCTCGACGCTTAAGTGCAAGGAAAACCTTGTGTTTGGTCAAAGGCACTTTGCGATCACGTCGCGTCACACAATGGTGTGACGACGCCTCGTGCGAACGGATCGCTAAGTGCCATCTTAGCAGTTCCGTTTGTCGAGCCTTCATAACGATATCAAACAGTTTCATCAAATATGCAAGGCATGGCCCAACCAGATGATTTTCCACTGACATTTTACTTGTCTCTCCTCCAAGTCTTTAGCGAAGCAATGCGAGAATAAATAAACGATATAGGTCAAAATGCGGCCTCTTAATGAAGTAAGTACCTAAAAGTGTTTGATAAAGATGGTATGATTTATTGGTTGCTGTGAGCTGCAGCTATTTCATGCAATTTTGAGTGTCAATTTTTAGTTCGACAATTTTTCTTTATTCGTCGCACCGTTAAGCTGTTTAAGGCCTAGTCTATTTATCAAACCGGAATAGTTCACTTAAGATGTTCGTTGCTCACTCGAAAGCTTTATATCTATAAAAGTGAAAGGTCATTCACTAAATGACTTAATACGAAATATTGAAAACTACTTGACCTAATAAGCTGTAATTTAGCAGATAGCATAGCGTAGTTTATAAGGTAGGAGACATACCTATTACATAGGTTAAAACGTAATGGTATAAGAACGGATCTTACGAAATTCGCCCATCGAAGGTTCCGTACATATTTGTAGGTTTGTTTACATTTTATACATATTTCAGGAATCGAGTCTTGCAGTTTTTAAAATACGGCCGATTTTTTTTAATTAGCTTAGAAGTTTGATTTGTTCACAGTTTCAAGAGACTGTTAACCTGAGCATATGGTTTCAATTTCAACTCAATACCTCCACGCGTTCCCGAGATAAAGGGTCTTGACAGACAAACGGACGTATGGACAACAAAGTGATCCTATAAGGGTTCAGTGTTTTCTTATTGATATACAAAACCCTAAAAACATAACAAGATGGAATAAAACTTTGGCCAACGTTTGTGTGGTGAATAGGTGGGTGGAGAGGTGGTAAAGGTCACTTAATTTATACTATGAAGTGAGTAGAATATTAGAATATACCCGCATCATATTTATAATAATAATAATAATAATATATATTTATTTAAGGTCCCAATTACATAGCAAGTCATACCTATGATAACCTCACTAGGCGGGGCCTGTGTCGAGGCAATCATGTTTACAATTGGCTAAGCTTAGGACTATTTTTCTTTAACATTAAATTATTTGTTATATAAAAGAAGAACAATATTAGATATTAAATAAATCAAAAGATAATGTTTAAATTAAAATTTAAAACAATAACACCAAAGTCTATATCATAATCGAAATCAATAAAGTATATAATGTATAATAGAAACATTAAAAGTAATAAAAACAAAATTAATTAAATACATTCATAATAATTAAATTAAAATTAATGGCCTTAAAACTAATAAAACAGAAAAAAAAAATTGATGGTACTAAAATTAACTAAATAAAGAAAAAGAAATAAAATAATATAGCAAATTAAAATAACATTTGTAATAGAAATATCTCCTTTGTCAGTTGTTTACCAGTCACTGTCTCTTGCGCGTTGTGTGTGTGTGTGTATGTGTGTGTTCGTGTGTGTGTGTGTGGGTGTGTGTGTGAGAGAGTGTATGACTTTTACAGTCAAATTGTCCTAAGGAGTTGCTCCGTTTCATAATAGTTGAAATTAGATAGCTGATATGCAACATTAGATTTGGCTTCATGAATTGTGTCATATTTTATGTCGCATATTTTAACAATCTTATTGTATATAAAAGGGAACATGTGTTTTTGACATCTTTTAGCAAATGAAGTTTTGCTTCTAGGAATAGGGACTTTAAAAACTCTTCGTTTCAGCATGTTAGTGTAGTCAAGTGAGTTTAATACAGTTTTATGCATAGAGATGGTTGCATGCAAGATGTATAATCGTCTTATGCTTAACAATTCAGCTTCCTTGTATAGATCTGTAGTTGAAAATCTTATAGGTTTTTTAAGCATAACTTTTAATACAGATCTCTGTGCTCTTTCCAAAATTATTAAGTGAGATGTTGCTGTACCACCCCATGTGCCTATGCAATATGTTAGAATAGACTCACAGAGAGATTTATAAACCGTTCTGAGGATGTTTGAGTTGGCAACATCTCTCAGTCGTCCAAAAACATATATGAGTTTTCTGACTCTAGCCGCGAGTGAATTAATGTGATCTTTGAAAGATAATTTGTCATCTATCAGTACCCCAAGATATTTTACGCATCGCGCCCGCTCCACTTTATCACATCCACAGTCATCTTTTGTGCTTGTTTGGACGCGCTCACACTTATGTATAACTAAGTTTGTCATAGCCGGCGATGAGGCCTCTGTTTTATGAAAGGAGAGGAACCTGGTTTTGCTGGTATTTAAGGTTAGTAGATTTTTACTTAACCAATTGGCAACTTTTTGCATACCTTGTTCGGTAGTTTGGAGGCACTTACTCCAGGTATTATCATGAAATATTACAGCAGTATCGTCGGCGTATTTGAATGGATTCTTTTAGATAAAAGATGTAAATTGTAATACGACACCCACAAGTCGAGTCAGTGGTGTCCCACAACGCTGAAGGCGAGATAACGAACAGTGCCTTTTGTTTTGCGCACTGCAGGTTCCTTTTAAATTGCCAAGTATTTTGACTAGCACTTTGCATTGTTCATGTTGCTTTTTATAAGAAATTATAAACAATATAAATTGTATATAATTAAAAAAACTACTACGTAGCGCAAACTTGTTATTTAAAGAGTTGAAGTGTCTTTTCTTCAAAGTCAAAATCCAAAAATAATACACTTGTGAGGTACAATCGTGTAATGTTATATTCTACAAGGTACAGGTAATGCTAAGTTAGCAAAGCAATAGGTCTAGCCAGAGAGAACAAAGCAATAAAAATTGGAGGCCACTCTTTTCAAATTGCCATTGTTTACAATGTTTATTTTTTCAAAAACTGTAGGTACATGCCACTAAATATCTTGCACCGTAGGCGCTAAATACCTATCATACAGCATAATAAGGTGGTGCTCCCAATCAATGCCGATTTCAAAAGTGTGTAAAAATCTTAATTTTGCTCTAAATACTGTTGTTTTATTTGCGTAAAGGCAAGTTTACATAACACTGACGGATATATTTATTAAAGTAAAAGCAGAAAAGGTAAGTAGTCAAAATAAGTTTTACATTTGGAGGTTTAGGGCTGAGAATTGCAGCATATCTTAGTTTTTAGTAGGCCTCAGTCCGTAACCTTGTATCATGTTCTAATATTTCCTCCTTAGACTTTTTAGTATTTTCGGAATACCAGCAAGCAAATAATAATTTATTAGAAGAAAGCAAAAAAAGAAGGTAATGAAAACGAAGTCAGTGAGAAAAAGAAACGTTTACAACTTAAAAAAAAATATTGGACATGGTTGAAAGAATGGGTTAGGTAGTTTTACCTATAAGTAAATTCAATCAATTAAAATAAATTAAGTAAGTTCTTAACGGTGCTTACCCACTCAAATTATAAACTTTAATGAGACAATATCGTGGTAAATTTCGTATCGAGTATTTTCTGACGATTCTATTTTTAATTGATTTGCACAACTAATCCACCTTCGGCGCCTTTGGGTCTACTAACGAGTGTAGCGGTACACGGTAATAATATTAGTGTTTGATGCAACGATGTTATATGTGAAAAGGTAGATAGGTTACTTAAACAACATTCGAACTTTAAAAAAGACAAACTAATGCACATAAATAATAATATTATAAAAAATTGTCGTAAACGTAGGAAAGCATGATTTAATTATCATGAGCAAAAATTAGAAAAATATAATCCGGTGCTTTCATCTATTAACGGTGGCGATGCGGGACTGACATATAAAAACTAAGTCAATTGTATAGATTTTAAGGTGCCGCTTTCTGAGCGCTTGTAACCAATCTACACCTTTTTACCTAAAACATCATCGGTTTGATTGGCAAATTTTACTTATTTATGACAAAAACCGCGGTTGCCGATGGTAATGAGAATTTATTTATGATAAATTTTGATTAAGTGTAAAACTATCCATACCTGATTTAAAATTTATTTATTTATTTAGGCCTTTAAACTGAGTGAGAATTTAATATATATGGTTGTATTGTTTGATTCCTTTAGGTATAGGATATCACTCAACTTAATGTGCCTTTTGGCAAAGGTCTCAGTAGTTTCCAGATCTTGAGCAACTGTCCTCCATTTGGGTCCCGCGGTAAGTTTAAGCTCATCTTCCCAGCGCATTAATTGTCGTCCTCGACGGCTTTTGCTATTTCTTGGATGTCAATTCGTTATAATTTGGCTCCACTTTTCTTGTGTAGATCTCAACATATGGTCGGTCCATCTCCATTTTTGGATGTCATATTTTTCCAGGATCTGATATCCTGTATCCATTAATTTGGTTTTTGCTCATAATTGCACATTGTTAATTCTATCTTGCCTTCTTGTTCCTGTCATGCTTCGTTCCATACCTCTTTGGCACTTTCCTAGTTTGTCTCTATAGTATTTTGTAAGGGACCACGTTTCGCAGCCGTAGGTGATGCATAAAGAATACATCCGTTGAATGCTTTTCTTTTCGTTGCCATATTGTGGTCTTTAGATTTTACAATTTCCTGGAGAGACCAGTATCTTTTCCATCCATTAGCAATCATCTTATTTATTTCTTTGGTTGTTTGGTTTTTAGGGGAAATGATCTGGCCAAAGTTGCAATACTCATCGACATATTCTATTTGTTGCCCATGAATTTCAATGGGTTCCATTTTTGAGTTGGTCATCAGTTTCGTTTTTGTTATGTTCATTTATATCCCACTTAAGAGCTGTCAGTATTTAGAGTTTGGATCATCTTCTCGAGTACCTTGACGACTTGAGACGGAAGAAAACTTAACCACTTAAGATTTGCGGACGATCTGGTTGTACTAGAAGAAAGTTTTGGACTTTCTTCTAGTACAACCAGATCGTCCGCAAATCTTAAGTGGTTCACATCCAGGCATCAATATAGACGGAAGAAAACTTAACCTTAACTTTTGAAGAAAGTCCAAAACTTTCTTCTAGTACAACCAGATCGTCCGCAAATCTTAAGTGGTTAAGTTTTCTTTCGTCTATGTTGATGCCTAGATGTTCACCGTCAATGTTGCGAATAACGTTCTCTAAAACTGCTGAAAACAACTTTGGGGACATTGGATCTCCTTGACTAACTCCTCGCTTGATTCGGAATTCTTTGCCCCAAACTTCTCATTGGATTTTTGGTTTACTGTTTGTATATATAATTTTGATAATGTTAATATATGTTGCAGTTATACATTGCTTTTCTAAGGTCTTCCACATTGCCTTATGACTAATGCAATCGAATGCTTTCGCATAATTTGTTTTGTTGAATTTAACGAATTTAACAAAACAGATTATGCAAAAGTATTTGATATCTACTTCTCAATTATCTGTTTGAGAGTGTGGATGTGGTCTATCGTTAAAAAGTTTCGCCTGAAACCGGCTTGTTCTATTGGTAAGCTTTCGTTTAATTTTGCGCTTACTCTGCCCAAAATGATCTTTGCCAACATTTTGTACACATTCAATATTAGGTCTGTTTAAAAAATATATTATAATTGATACTCAAAAATACTATTTTAAGGTAATGGAAGATATTTTTGTTACAAGTACCAACCATCATTCTGTAAATAAAATACTGGTTAATGTTGCGACGGGACAATGAGATTAACCTATATTATTTGTCTTTTTTATGTTAATACTGAAGTTACATAAAACTTACTTTGTGAACAAAAGCATTAGCATTATGCACGGATTCAGAGAACTACCCATTAGGGTGACTGATGAAAATTATAAGTCGTAAGAAATGAAAAAATAAAATGGAAGTCAAGATAATATTACGTGTTGTACTAGAAATTCTTAATCATTACATTGAATATAACATTACAAAGCGATAGTTGGCGAAATTAATTGCAATGAGTTAGTACGACGGTTATGTGCAATTTGCTTGCAATCTCATTCGTATTCAAGTTGATACGATCAGAGTTAGTTTAACGTTACGTAAATAGTCCATGTGAGCGTGTTAGATACACATAAATGATATAAATGAATTTATTTTGTGTATTATGAAGCGATTTATGATATAATTATGAATTTATTTTGTGTTCTAATTGAATAATGACTAGGTATAACAATGACGTCATAAATGATTCTTAAATTCATAATACGTCAATGTTTTCTTTTCTTCTATTTTGTTTAGAAAATACCAATAATGAAAAACAAAGACAAAGCATTCGTAACTTAAAATGCTGTTAATGAATGACAGAATTTAGTCTCCGGTTTGTAAACAGTGTGATAAAAACTATCTACTTACTAAATCTAAACCAAATCAGTTTAGCGTCTTAAACGTGAAAATGTATAAGACAAAGATAAAATAAATATTCGCTTTTTTTTTTTTTTTTAATGCAGCAGCT
This sequence comes from Herminia tarsipennalis, assembly GCA_945859575.2. Lineage (NCBI taxonomy): Eukaryota > Metazoa > Arthropoda > Insecta > Lepidoptera > Erebidae > Herminia > Herminia tarsipennalis. The sequence continues at coordinate 12,561,757 of OX243846.2, read as the reverse complement.
GTCCAAAGTTATTGTACTTAATTCACTTATACCAGATGTACTTTATACACTTAAAGTATTGTATAATGTGCTCTGAAAGTACATAATAATAATAATAACAATAATATCTTGGGACAACTTACACAACGCTATCTGATCCCAAACTAAGCAGAGCTTGTACTATGGAAACCAGACAACTGATAAACATATTATAGATAAATAACACCCAGACACAGAATAAACCATTGTGCTCATCACACAAAATTTTATCCTGGGTGGGGATCGAACCCACGACCTCTTGCGTAGCAGTCGGATACACTCCCACCGCGCCACAGAGGCAGTCAACAAGTGTACAAAGCATATAATTGCTTATGAGTATATTGCTTATTTATCTATAAGTATAAGTATTTCTAGCAGTGTACTGTTGGCCCAGAAACGCGATCTGTTTGCTGTAGAACGTGACAGTTGTGCTGAGACTGGTATATGAAGAACGCCGCTGGCAAAATTGTACGGCAGTGTTTTCTTTCCCTTTGTACCACCAGAACACTTCAGTATTGCGGTAAATATGTTTGACTCTCTTTGTCAGTCTGTCATTGGGCTATTGTGAATAATGTGTTTGATTACGTAAAATGTATCTGTTCTTTACTTTATTTGAATTAATTGTAAATTGTAATTGTAGTTTAAAGTTAAGTATATTATCATTTTAATTTATACAATACAAATTTTACTGTATATTAATCACAAGCATTATTAATAAAAATAAATACCTACTTAATAAATACTTACAATCTTACAATTTTTTTTGGATTCGGGTAAATACTTGCTTTACTAGGTTTACGTAGGATTCGATTCAAATTATTACCTCTGATTGTTAACCCGATGCTATTGCCCGCTACTTAGTACGTGTATTTTTTTTGGAAAACAAATCTATCCCCTGAGAATCGTTCAGTTTGTATACAAAAATAAGTGCAGTACTAAATTTCATTCAATTTCATTCAATTCCATTCAGCTGTTTTAGTGTATTTAAATAACAACAAACATCATCTAAATATCTAAACTTCCACAGTGACGGGATAGAAGTATTGTGACAATATCTCGATTAAACTAGATTGCAGTTCTGACTAAATCATTTTTTCACAAAATCTCGAGATTAATAACAATGTAACTCATTAATCCTACATCGCATTTTAACATACGATTACGTACATTCAGATAGCTTTTATCTATTTTCAAAGTTCTTATCAGCTTTTTCCATTAAGTGAATCATTAAACAGTAAACTTTATTGCAACGTCTTTACAATTTCAGTTTGACAAGTGCTGTCAATGAACCATTAATCTCTAGACGAAGCTTGTTGTACACGCGCCGTAAATAATAAAGCAGCCTTCCCATTCAGCGGACAATACCTAAGTGTCGCTGTGAAGTTTGATTAATGAACACTCGATAAGGAACAAAGACCTCTTCGAGAATTATATACAAAACCGACTATTATCTTTCAAAAGATTGTGTTAAGAAAATTGCCGTAGAGTATTTTACGATAATCTTTGGTTCACTTATCTGGAAAAAAACAGCAAGTAATCGGGTAAACTCTGTAAGGTGAATACGTTGTTAAGATCCATTATCGACGTCTATTAAAAATATAGTCCCCGAGTGTTTAATGCTCCTACGGTATAAAGTCCTTTAAAATTTAACATCAACCTTTTTCAATCTTATTGGGAAGTATTTTTAACTTCGCGACACAAAACGACTCCCTAGTGAGATACAATAAGCTTATACGAAACAAGGTCATTGAAGGACATTTATTTTAAACATAGATTTTCATGTTTTCTTATGGCTCCGTCTCTCATTTTACTTTTTATTTCTTCTTCCTTCAGAACTAAAGCATGAAGCCTTCTATTGTGGCCTGTATTATCTTTACGTAGCTCTTTATTACAGTGAACACATAATGGAAATCTATCAATTTTAATAAAAGCGTAGGATTCTAAACTAAAACTAAGCAGCAATGAGTATATTGTTTATATAGTTTAAAAAATCTACAGCACTGAAAACTCTTTTAAGTTGTAGTATTTTTTAAAAAGCCTTTCTTATTTAATCTGTAAATCGTCTTTCAGCCAAGTTTTTATCTACAGTAGCTATACTTTTTTGAACTAGTCTAGTCACGAAACAGTTTTAAATACATACAAAGAGAAAACCTCAATTCATTTAAACAGTTGCAGGTACGGAAGCTCTTGAACCACGAACCGGAACTGACTACGACTCACCCTTTGCCCTGTTCCAAGATTTAACTGCAGACCTTTTCTAATTAAGTGACCTTTTAATGTGTGATACGAATTGAGGGTTTAAACCCTCTTGAAATTGTCGACCGACCGACATATTATAGAGTGGGAAGTATCTAGGTTAACGTTTTATACCAGAGGTATGTGGTGAAATAATTACTTTTATGAAAACATTTTTTATGTATTCATAAAAGTAATTATTTCACCAGACAAATACCTATATAATATTATTATATGCCTACATTTTATTTATAAAAGGCCACTGTATCGTATCGTAGCTACCCAGCGTTCCACTATTATTCCTGTTGCACTCTTACCAATCATAGCGTGGTATACCCTAAAATAGCCTATGTTATACTTTTAACGTAATAATAAAAAGAATATTACCCATAACAGACATACAAACAATGTTTCCCCTGGTTTCTTCCTCGTGATTTTAAATAAGCTTTGTAGCTACCAAATTTTATCAAATTTTGTTTAATTGCTATCAAGTGGTTCGTGGATAAAACAAAGAAAGTTTCAGCTCCTTTAGGATTGTATTGTAGGTGCCCAACTGCCTATTCACTCTAGCCCTCTCATGTGACGCGGACGAAGTTGCGAGGATCAGCTATCTGTGTATTTAAGAGGCTTAAGAGGAAACTGTGATTGACTGATACATCAACAAACAGGTCACACTTCTGGATGGATTGGGTTGAAATTTGGTACGCAGATAGTTATTATGATATAGACATCCACTACAAAGCCTAAAGCAAATCTTTAAAGGGGAGAAATGGCAGGCGAAGCGGAAGCTAGCTTCCGCCCAGAATTGTGAAGCTTTCATTCAGAAGTGTGAGCTGTGTGTTGATAGATCAGGCAATCACAGTTGCCTCTAATGCCTCTTAAATACACAAATAGATGATCCTCGCAACTTCATTCCGTAAAGGCTTATGGTACTTGACTCGCCCCCTAGCAGATTCGATTGATGATTTTTGACAATTCTCACGAATTTGATTCGTACGAATCGTACGAGTTGCCTCTTTTTAATTTTAATTATTTTTTAAGTGGCGATTCACACGATTTAATAAATGACTTAATAAATTGAATATAATCAAGCTAAAAGTACAGTAGTAAACAAAAGTGTTACATATCAACCCATAAGATGGCCCACTGCTGGGCACGGGTCTCCCCAGTAGAACCTACTAGTATGTAGATCCTGGGGGGTAATTGCCATAATCGCCACGCTTGGCGAGCGGGTTGGCGATCGCAGTAAGGCTTTAAGTACGCAGAGGACGCTGCTGCCCGTCCTCCGGGGTGAAATCCCTTAGTCGCCTTGACGACACCCACGGGTAGAGATGGGGTGGTACTATTCTTAAGCCGGCACCACACGGCATCAAAAGTGTTAAAAGTCGCAATATTTCTACGGATATTATAAAACCGGGCAAGAGCATGTTAGACCATGCTCAGTGATTTTTCATAGATATGATAAAATACGGTCTAAAAAGTGCACCAGTGCCACCATGCGAATTCCCGCCTAAGCTGATTTTTTATTTATCCAATAAAGACTAACTTCATGTAATGTCTCGGGGCACTTTGTATCTGAAATATTAAGATGATGGATAATACAGCCGGTTCTCAAAAAAATATTAGTTAAGTAGCAGAAGATATTTATAATAAATCAGTGTGTGCGCAAAGAAAAGTGCATTTTCTATCGTTTCACTCTCATAGTTCGATAAAACGGAAATCCAAAACGATCAGGCTAAACGTGCTTAACAAGGCATGACATTTTTATAATATGGCATTTATGATTATTTTTAATCTTTCCGATTATTTTTACACATATTAAAAAACTCGGGAAAAAACGGGTCTTAATTAAAAAAAATAAATATTTAAAGGTAGTTTTACTTACTACCTGACATTTCAATCGAATTGCACCGATTACGATGTCTCCAAATGTCTGTATGAACTTGATAAAATAACATTGCTTATCTTATCATTAAAGTATTAAGTCACATATCCATACTCAGGGGGGTTAGACAAGGTACATTCGTTTCGTGGCGAATTCGTTAACGCCGTACTAAAAAATGTCTATGGTCTCCACCGCAAACGTCAAAATCTATACTATAATTCTTTTCCTCTATCGACTTCGCTTTTCGAATATGACTTTGTTTAGACCCCCAGAACAAATATTTTGTGGATCACACAAATACACTCAAAACGAAAGCAAATATTTAGTTATATTGGTTTTGTAGTCCGCTTGACTCCTCCATACAATGACAATAATTTATGCAATGATTAAGAACTTCATAAAGCATACTTAATACCAACGCCTTACTTCATATTTCAGGAAAAGAATCGTCAGCAGTAAAACAATAGAATATAAAGTAATTTTCATTTTTACGGCACAGCGATAAAATGAAGAATGCTAATTTGTTTGAGTGTTTTCAACTATACACAAAAAAATACTCCTACTTCGCGTTATTTTGAACCTACTCAACATAATTACTTCCGTGCAAACAAAAAAACTACATAATCAAACAATATTACGTAGCTCTCGTACAACATCGTAAAAATGAATTTTGTGACATTTACAAAGTAAAGGTTTTATTAACTTATACTAACAAATATTCGGTAGGTATTTCCAATTGCTTTTCAGCATATAAAAAGCCAAAAAAATACTTCATAAAGTTTTAAGAAAATGCAAAACATAAACCAAACACATCACTAAACACAAACGTAACTCTAACAGAGTTTCTGTTCAAAAATTCATTTCCATTTTAGTCCAACATTTTTCCCCAGTTCGGCACCTCGCCGCGTCAAAGCGACACAATCGCGATAGGTACAGGCCGCTATTTTAAGCGACATTTTTCTTTTCCTCTTTTTTATTCTCATCGCAAACGAACAGCGTCCACAAGACACTTCATCGTATTTTCAAAGCCCCTACAGATAACTTTGAATTATGACACTTTGTTGTTGTTTGACATCTCTACATAAATATTCGCTATAACCTGAATTTCTAAAACTCGCAATTCAATTGTCTTCTTCTGTTTGCCTCGAGAACTGTTCGCGAGTACTTCACACTTCTCTTGCTTTGTCCCGGGCAATTTAATTAACAAAACTTTTTAAGTAATATTACCAATACAAGCTAATTACAGAAAAGTTCCGCTTCTGGATTTCTTTGAAGTTGTAAGTCAGGGGGAAGTAATCGACTTTTTAAGTGTTTGACAAAAAATAATAGCTAAGATGGCGGTTTTACTTATTTTCAACAATGTTATGATGTATTTTTAAATAGGAAAAATCACTCTATCAAACAATTTGTATTTGAAAAATCATTTAAAGTTCGTAAAGGTCGTAAATGTATACTAAATTCGTATAATAATACTTTAAGTGTATTACTTTTAAAATATTAATTTAATTTTAATTATAGCTTTTTTCAAATCATACAGAGGAGTAATCATATATGCGCATTTGTATGGTAGAATCATCGACTAGGACGCCCTTAACTGATGGTTGTGTATGGTTTTAAAGACTGAAGTAATTGTGATTTTGATAAAATACACTTAGTTAAAACACACAGGCATTCTCATTTAACCTCTTAGTACAGGAAATTAGTTAAAAAGTCTTAAGTTAAGAGACTATTCAGGGTATAAACTGAGTTCCATTGATTCCATACATAGTTATAAGTGGAACTTATAATAAACCTGTTAGGAGTTTTGTAACACAAACATTACCTAAATCTATTTTCGTTTATAGCCTGCGTATGTTTCCAAAAAGTTTTATTATTACGTAGGCGTATGTGTAGGAATCGTAGGTGTTTGACAAATCGTTTTAAAGGTCATCGCTCAAGCCGCAGGTAATGTTACAGGAAGTTTCTTACTAAACTATTTATAGCGCCGTAGTTCATAGCTGATTACAAACCGCGTTACAATCTACGGAGATTCCGTTTAGGAATAGCTTCTAGGCTAAATAGCAGAATAGTAAAACATTTGCTTTGTCAGAGACAAACATTACGAAAATAAATAAGTATGTGTAAGTAGCATTAAATATGAGATTATCCGTAGGTTTCACTACGATGGATCGTAGCAGGTTCGTAGACATGACGTGACCTAGTTCAGGCAATAGCTATTTATCAATTGTAATTATCTAGATTTTACTTAAGCTTAAGAAACCATAAAATAATTACATCTTTTTAATGTTTTAGGAATTGAGATTTTCATAATGTATTTACTGTCCAATAATAATAAAAATGTATTAAAAACTTTTACAAAGATATATACAATATCTTTGTAAAAGTTTTTAATACATTTTTATTTATTATTTTATTTTAAATAATACTAGCGGCCGCGCACGGACTTTTCTTTTCTTCACTATATATAAACGCAGTTTAGAATAAATATAGCCTATGTTACTTCCCGATAATGTAGCTTTCACAATCCTAATTCTCCTTCCTATCTACGTGAGCGCTTCAATTTTCTTGTTCCCAGGGGCAAACCCTGTCGTTCCGCCTCCTCTCTTCTATTGAGTACTCCCGCTCACAGCTCCAGCTGTAACGATAGCTCTTTCACCATAAAAGCAGTGAGGCTTTGGAATTCTCTTCCTCACCCTTTACGTGACAGCCTCTCTCTTAACATTTTTAAAAAAAGGACAAAAGAATATTTTCACTCTATCTAATTATGTATGTATTATAATATTTTATTTATGTAATATTAGTATGTAAGTGTATGTATTATCTGGTATGTATATATATAATAAATGTATTTATTTAGGTATATTATATGATTTTGAATTGACATACGTTTATGTATGTAAGTATGTACTTACTGTTTATTTATTTAAATGGTTTAATTTCTATTTTTCTTTTATTGTTACACTTCCGACTACTTTTATAAATATATCTTACTACTCTAGAGCTCAAAGGTTTGCTGGTAGAAAACTCAATTTTGAGTTAAGCTCGCCTTTGTACATAATTACTTTTATTTTGTACTTATTGTCTGTATATTTTTTTCTATGTGTACAATAAAGAATTTGAATTTGAATTAATAAAGATATAGATTAGATTAGCTACGGCACGTAGAAACCTCATATGTCGTTCCGTAGTGTAATTATTTTCTCTAGTGCGACCGGGTACATAAATTGGTCGTTTTCTTGATTTGTTTTCTATTCATCTTTACAAAGTGTAAAACAAAGTAGCTCTACTGTATTAATCGTCTCAAAACATGTCTAAATTGTATTACTATGACTATTTTCGTAATTAATGAATATCATACTACATTTAATTAGTCATTATTTACGCATGTGTCTGTTGTGTTTTCTCTACTAGTTAAACAACAGTAAATCGAAACATCTACCTACAATATTTATTAACGTAATTGGAAAATTTCATTAGTACCTACTGACACGTTTACAAGTAATGATATATTGGAATCCGCTTTTAGGCGTTGGTAACAACTTTCGTTCGCAACGAAATTGTTTCTAAGTACTTACCTACTAACAGAAACTGGCAAAACTATAAGTACTCACTCACGCACTAAGTGAAGCGTGTGGTTATTTCTTCAACTATTGGCGTCAAAGTCTAATCAGATGCGGTGAAGTCTGTTATGAGCTTATATACAAAGTCAATATAGAGATATTATGTTTCAGCTGTTCCTTGGTGTTTTTCGTAATTTTCTTTTTTCCTAAACCTAATAATAATTTTCGAGTGCTAACGTAGGTACAGCAACTATTTTTTTTAATTTAAGGATATAGATTTTGATAAAGCATTTTATTTTTATTTAAAATAAAACACACAAAAGCTCTGTGTTGTGTGTTTTTTTTTTGTTTTTTGTCTGCGTAAAAATACACTCGAAACAAATCTTAAGCGATCACACAAACGAACCCATGACCTTTTGCGCAGCAGTCGTACTCACTACCACCACACCCTGAAAAGCTTTGGCTTCTGGAAGCTTTGTTTGCCTTCAGATTTGACTAACGATAATAGGTAAGCTTTATCGGCCGTATTTGTAGAACATGGAACGATCTTGGTAGTTTATCTTATTTCAGAACAAGAGCTGTTGCTTGTATATCTTCTCAAAACATTGTAGGAGTGTGTACGTGTGTAAGAAATAGCGGAATAAGTAGGATACTTATTCCGCTGTTTCTTTAAGAATTTGGCGCATTGTCTCTTGTTTAGAATAAACATTAAATATATCTACGCGATTTTCTTTTTATATGTAATTGTTGTATTTAATTTTTCTTTGAATTTGAACTTTTTCAACCCCTTACTTACGTTATTATTACAGCGTAGAGTCAAGATAAAAGGAATAAGAAAAACACAACAGGTAGCTTATTTTTCTCTGGCAAACGTTCACGGCAAATGCTAAATCCTATTCGTAATACCTACACAGACTACCTTGTACTTAGGGTACCGCAAATATGTGAAGACTAACATTTTCTCTATTTACCTACAGCTTTCTTAACGAAAGCGGTGACTAATAAGGTACTATTTGCTTGTATGATATACTATTTGTGTGTATTTGTTGTTATATAGTATCTATATAATATACCGTTGCTCTGTTCGTTATCGATTATTAAGTAAATGGCAATTTATATGGTTTTAAAATATACTTTTTAGGGATATTGTCTAAAAATTCTAGTACCTATCTGTTAGAAGAATTCTACACCGCAGTCCTTACGACAACATTGTTGGAAAAATAGTTGGTAATGTAACAATAATACACATCATAGCGTTGCTATATACTATCTAAGGCGTTATCATTAAGAGGTTGTATGATTGTTGCTATGGCCGTCTGGAAGAGTGAACCTTTTAAATGGCAACAGGAATTTCTTCACATATAATAACTCACATAAATCCACCCTATATTTGTATTCTATCTTTAGTAGTATTTTGATGTTAAGGAACCATTTGACTTGAATACTTTTCGCATACGACTCGCATTTTACATTATGGTTTATATTTAATACTAGCTTATAACATAAACTAGCTTATCAGAGTCATAAACACCTCCAGTGGTTATTTTTTATGGCTTATTTGTTTTGTCAAACAAATAAGCCGTATATGAAATACGTTTTGACAGACAAAAAAGTATGTTTGTATGCGAAACGTGGATATATAATACTACTGAATTGCGATATTTTCACATATAATGGTCTATTAGATCTTTAAACAAATTTATGGAAAAAGAAAATGTTTTATAGAATTTTATAAGCTACGGGTCTTAATCGCGTAAATCTTTTATTTTAAGGCTAAATACCTTTGTTTATTGCCCGACGTTTCGACCGTATTGCAACGGCCGTGGTCACGGGAAGAAAATGTTTGTATGTTTGTCCAATAATTTGTCCGAAACTAGAGATCACATTGTGACAATTATTTTTTAAAATTTAATATTTACTCCAACTTAGAGAACAGCATAAGTTTTATGAAAACTGGTTAAGTCGTTTGGAATATGTAATATAATATCTTGTGACAACTCACACAACGTCATCTGATCCCAAACTAACCGTACCTACTACGGCAACCAGACAACTAATAAACAAACTTATATAATTCTTACATATATATTATAAATAAATAAAATAAACCATCGTGCTCAGCACACAATTTTTTATCCTGGGTGGGGATCGAATCCACGACCTGTCGATGGATTTGGCAACTAGAGCTCTGATTTGACATTACCTCCATACAAAATATGTTAAAATTGTACCTCTAGTAGCCAAATCTATCGATAGATAACTGAGACCGGCCGTTAGCAGTCAGGGTCACTAACCGCTAGACCAGGCTAGTCAAACAAAAACGATATGAACGAAAATGTGTAAAATTGAGGCCGTGGTTTACATTTTTACGGAAATTTCAAAGTAAAAACATCTCAAAACGTTGTTCAAAAGTTAACGTAAAATAATGAAATAAAATAAAACCTGTATTTTTTTAGGTCTTTTTGATGTAAGATAACAACTTCTCTTTGACAATTAGTAAACCAACCATCGGAAATTCTAGTTTTTTAAATGAATTATTATGGAATCATTTGTAAACTTCGGGCAATTAGTGTAATTTGAATAACATAATTTAGTTAAAATATGTCCAAAAAAGGGATTGGCTTGAAATCGTAGAAGTGTTAACCCAAACATTCGATCAACGTAATTATCGATTAACAAAAATCTATTCAAATGTAAATATATTTTTTAGTACTTATTACGAAAAAAAATGAATGTCGATTTTTGAAACTTAACTTTTAATTATATTTTAAGAAATTTCTGGATCACATAAAGTGCGATTTCCGATTTTATGAAACTGTCTTTTGTTAAATTAGCTAGCTCTTGAATAGAGCTATCTTCTTGGTTAACTTCAATATTTATGTTCGAAATTAGATTTCAAATAGCGTTGACGCCTGCGTGGATGTATGACTATACGAATGAGGACGATAGCAAATAAAACCTATCCTCCTTCCATCCTTTTACCGGGACTCAAACTATCTCCACACAAAATTTCATCTAAAGCGGTTCAGCGGTTTAAGCGTGATAACGTAACAGACAGATAGAGTTACTTATATCAAATTAGATCTAGTATGGATTCAAAATAAAACTTGAATTAGTATTAAGTTTTATATCTTACTCTGATCATATTATTCTGTTAATTCGATTTTTTTTAGAAAGCTTATTGAAAATCGATGTCGCCCAATAACAACTACAATAGAACTTCACTAGTAATCGAATTAGACATCTGTCATAAAGGGTTTCGTATTTGAAACGGAGTATAGGTACTAGCTATCAAACACAAAGTTTGTCAGCATTTTACCACAAATCTTACATGTCACCGACTTCAATAAAATTATAATAATAATATCATGGGACAACTTACACAAAGCTATCTGATCCCAAACTAAGCAGAGCTTGTACTTGTAAAACAGATAACCGATAAACATACTTATATAGGTATAAATGTAGGTTAAGTTTGTGTATATAAAAGTATAATATTTTCAGTTAACTTTTGAAGTCTATTTCATTTTTTAAAGTTACTTTTTTATTCAAGCGAATATGTATAATGATAATGGAGTTCATACTTATTATACTCGTAGTAGATAGCCTCTAGTTAATTATATCGCAGAGAAGAAAAATGAACCAAGAATTGTTGCACCGTGATCCGTGGTTAAGAAATGCTTTGTAAGAACTTTTTAACTATTAAAATCAGGATATTTCGATGGTTAAAAAGTTATAGAGGCATAACAATTATTGCTAAGTGTTGACTTTATAATTAAGATTAAGTTAAGTTCGTCTTTGTATTTTGTATAAACATTTGTAAATATTTGTGAATTTATTGGGCAAATAAGACTTCATGAAGACATGGTCTCAAATGAGGAGCGCACTGGGGTGACATTCAAACCTTTGCCAAAAAAGGAGTTGGGTGGTACTGACAGTGGGCTATAGTGACGTTTATTATTAGGTGCACTACCTGCTCGACTCTTCATTTTGTGATGTAAAACAATATAAATTGGATGCACATTACCCGCAATCTTATTAAACCGATCAGCTAAGCTCAATTGCTTGTCCTATGTACAATGGGTAAGATTTGAACACTCTATTACTTCGCTATTGCGAATACGATGTCTTAACCAATAATCATATTTTTACGCCAAAATCCCAAGCGAAAAACTTCTTAGTTTCAAAATTACAATCATGCAGTAGTCAATTTAATAAATGGTAACGTTAATAATTATAACCTAGCGTTATGTTTCCGATATCATCGGAAAGTGGCGCAACCCTCGTTTGATGCACATCAATCACAAATCAACGGGCAAAGTGATTGTATTACCTAAATGTATGTGTATACGTTTAATAATATTTTGGGACAACTCACACAACGCTATCTGATCCCAAACTAAGCAGAGCTTGTACTATGGAAACCAGACAACTGATAAACATACTTATATATTTCTAAATACATACATATTAAAGATAAATAACACCCAGACACAGAATAAACCATCGTGTTCATCACACAAAGTTTTGTCCTGGGTGGGGATCGAACCCACGACCTCTTGCGTAGCAGTCGGATACACTCCCACCGCGCCACAAAGGCAGTCAGTTGTACAAACGAGCGTAAATACTGCGTCCTTATTACCAGATTTATTTATATACAATGTTTGTTAACGTAATTCACTTTGGTGGTTTGGTTTGATTTTCAACACCCGAAGCAAATAAAGGAGTTAAGTAAGGTTAAAAGTTTGACGTGTACTTATGTCTTTGCGTCTGAGTAACAGATCGTAGCACCTAATTGAATGAACAATGAATATATATTTTTTACTAGCTGAACAAAACAAACTCTTCAGCTTTATAATATTAGTAAAGATACTACGAAATAAAGAGACGAGCAGGCATGCTCATGCTAGCCCATAACAGCATCGGTGCCAATCATGATCCATCACCATCATCAAAGATCGGAATATCACTGTACCGTGCTCTTCATTTGAGACATTACATCATAAGTCTCATTTGTCCAATTACACATGCTACAATGCCCTTCAACCGAAACACAGTGATGTCTTAACATCACTATTTCACGTAAGAATAACTGACACTGTTCTAGTACCCACCAAGATATCCTATCGCAAAATTTAAACTTCGCGACAATGAATTATGGCAGGTGATGGTAGTGATTTCTTAGAGGACAAACGGGCACATGTACATACATGCACGAAATATAGGTCTTTAGGTGCTATACCGTATCTATACTAATATTCTAAAGCTGAAGAGTTTGTTTGTTTGAACGCAGTTATATCAGAAATTACTGATCCGAGTTGAAACATTCTTTCACTGTTAGATAGCCCATTTATCGAGAAAGGCTATAGGCTATATAACATCACGGTACGAGCAATAGGAGCGGAGCAGCAATGAGAAATGTTACAAAAACGCAAATTTAAGCATACGAAGTTGCGCGGGACAGCTAGTAACTATATATAGGCACTTTTAAATAGGAACCTTTAATATAGTTCAACTAGGCTATAGTTCAAACAACTGTGACCGCATTATGCCAAGAGATTGATATAAATAAAAATTGGGTTTTCAAAACCAGTGCCTCTGTAGCGCGGTGGGAGAGTGTCAGACTGACACGCAAGAGGTCGTGGGTTCGATTCCCACACGGGACACTACTTTGTGTGATCAACAAATTGTTGTTCCGAGTCTGGGTGTACTGTGTATCCGTGACTTGTATGTTTGTAAAGTCCCCCGCGATACCGGGCTTGTATCCTACTGCGGGCGGGAGACGCCTTTAAGAAAAAAAAAATATATACACCGTGAATTTGTAGTCGTTTCGGAGCCGAAAATTTTGAACTCCACATCAATAACCCAATCCATAAAAATTATCAGTTTGAAAAAAATATATCGTTTGCAGAAAATAATTGAGAACTTGTGGTAATGCTACTAGATTTCACGTAATAAAAATACTACGCGAGTAGGTAATGAATGACAAGAAAGCCGCGGGCACCGGGCGGTCAACAACTCTGTAGGTAGTGGCACGAGGCGAGGCGGAAGCAGGCGAACACTTCCGAAACACGCCAAATCGAACGCACCCTCCCTCCGACCTCCTTACCCCGCGTGACGAGCGAACGCCCGCCAACTCTGGCGCATCCCTGCATATCCTACAGGCACAGTATAGCGGTGACCTGCGCGCGAAAAGGTTATTTAATTGCATTGTTTACGTTGCTGTTCTAAATCATACGCAAGTGCAGTGCGTGCGTACCTAGACACTCACTACTCCTTGAAGCTTCGATTAATTTCAAATTGCATCGCGCATGCGCCAGTTCGCGCGGGCTTGTCACGAAAACGAAAAAAAACATAGTGAATAAGGACCCAGGTTATTTCGTGGCTCTGAATAACATAAAGTTGCGATGCTTTCTCAAGGATGAAATTTGATTTTCATGAAACTCATTTTTATACTGAGGTGCTTACAATTTCCGTGACACGACGTGAAAATGGATATAGGCAGTTACATGTTTGTTAATAGGTAGTTTTAGTTTAGGTAGTTTGAAGGTACTGTGTCAGAAAGAAGGTTATGGTTTTCCGTTTAAAAAGCTCAATTGTAATTGCCATTACAAATTTTTCAGTTAAGTTACTTTAAGCACTTAGGTTTTTTGTTTGTGATATTGATTATTTAGTTTGTTATTTGTATTCGTGTTTTACGTGTTTTATACACTTAGATTACAGTTGTGTTTTATACACATTATATTTTATAAACTAAACATTATATGTTTAGTTTGTTATTTGTGTTAGTGTTTTACGTGTTACATAGGTTTTACTTTGATATCTCTATAGAACGAATATGGCCTACAGTATTAGTTTACCGACCTCTTTACAAGTTACTGGAGAATATTTTCCGTGACGTTTGATCACGTCCTCGATGCTTGAGTGCAAGGAAAACCTTGTCTTTGGTCAAAGGCACTTTGCGATCACGTCGCGTCACACAATGGTACGACGCCTCCGGCGAACGGATCGCTAAGTGCCATCTTAGCAGTTCCGTCCGTTTGTCGAGCTTTCATACCGATATCAAACAGTTTCATCAAGAAATGAATCACCAAGATTTTCTGGCATTGCAAAGCGAGAATTAAAAAAAATTGATGGGTAAATATTGCGGCCTCTTAATTGAGTACATCATGGTGAAACACAATAACAATGTAACAACTATATTTAAGACCCATGTATCGCAAGAATAAATGATTATGATTATGATTAAGATTCATTCCCTATGCAAAGTTCCATTCGCCTAAACCTACTATTAAAACACTTTTGTCAGTCTTGATCCGATAGGTCCGAAATTGCGACTTCGTAGGTGGCCACGACCTCTACACACGAAAATAAATACCCTTTTATTTTTTCCTTCATTATCGGGAATAAAAAGAAATCACAGGGAGCTAAATCAGGACGGTACAGTGGATGGTACAAGGTTTCAACACCGGATTCCTCAAAAAACGCATTTGTTCTGAGGGACGTATATGACGAAGCGTGTCGTGACGCAGCATGATTCCCCGAAGACTGGGCAGTCTTCGGTTTTCTCTGTCACAGAGCTTGGAAAACTTTCAACAATGCTACTGTTGTATACCATTCCTAGTTAACAGATCTATGATTTCCCAATATTGTTGTCGATACATGCCGCTGCGAGAAAAAAACTAGCCACCATTTTTTTACCAACGTTACGATCTCGGCACCATTTCACACCAGTCTGTTTTTCAGTGGCTGAGAGCAAACGCGGGATCCAACGACAACAAAGCTTCCTCACTCCGAGATGCTGATGCAAAATAATGTTAACGCTCCCCGAACTAACCCCAAGAATCTTCTCGATATCCCAGTAAGTAATTTCTTCTCGCACTATCTTTTCAGAAGTCCACACATTTTCTGCAGTTACTGCCGTTTGTGGGCGACCACTTCTTTACGTATGTGCATCTTCGACGTTTGTTTTACCCCTTTTAAATGCACTGAACCATCTAAAACCTGTTGTTCGAGATGGGGTTGAAGGCTAAGTTTGTCAGTTAAACCAAATTTAAAATCATAAAATATCGTAGTACGCAAATGTTCGCGGTTATGGCTCATCGTAGTAAAGAAAAACGTGGGAACCGTCGTAGTAAAATGACTAGAACATAATTTTCTTTTAAACCAGCAACTTGGCTACTTGCGGTCTATAAAAAAAAAAAAAACCTGCCTGCTAAAATACAGAAACAAGATGTAATTTAATATCATGCAGTCGGAGGCACCAAGGCAACAAGGCTTGAGCATCCAAGCGCTGGGCATGCTACAATAGCGGCAGTAAGACACATTATGAAGGATTGGCTGAACAGAAGACATGACTGCTATCTGATTCCAAACTAAGCAGAGCTTGTACTATGGTAATCAGACAACTAATAAATATACTTATATATTTCTAAATACGTACATATTATAGATAAATAACACCCACACACAGAATAATCGTGCTCATCACACAAAGTTTTATTCTGGATGGGGATAGAACCCATGATGTCTTGCGTAGCAGTCGGATACACTCCCACCGCGCCACAGTCAGTAATTTTGCATTGTTCATGTTGTTTTTTATATAAAACTAGCTGTCCCGCACAACTTCGTCTGCTTAAATTTCCCCCGTTTTTGCAATATTTTTCATTGCTGCTCCGCTTCTATTGGTCATAGCGTAATGTTATATAGCCCATAGCCTTTCTCGATAAATGGTCTATCTAACAGTGAAATAATTTTTCAATTCGGACCAGTAATTCCTGAGATTACCGCGTTCAAACAAACAAACTCTTCAGCTTTATTATGAGAGTTAGTATAGATAATTAACAATACAAATTGTATTTATATAAAAGGTTTACTGTGTAGCGCAAACTTGGTATTTATGCAGTTTAATTTAATCTATGACTGTGGTCTTCAAAGTCAAAATCCAAAAATACTGCATACTGAGTTTTTATTTGCCTAAAGGCAAGTGCAGACGGTACACAACACTGACTTAAATATTTATTAAATTAAATCGTACTTTTTCCGTAACCTATCCTGTACTAACATAAAATAAGTAATTTTTAAATGCTACTTACCCACTATAATTATAAACTTTAATCAGACAATATCATTGGTAAATTTCGTATCAAGTGTTTTCTGACGATAATATTTTTAATTGATTTGCACAACCAATCCACCTTCGGCGTCTTTAGGTCGACTAACGAGAGTAGCGGTACACGGTAATAATATTAGTGTTTGATGCAACGATGTTTCAAGTGAAAAGGTGTTTAAAGGTTACGCCTTTTTACTTAAAACATCCTTGGTTTGATTCAAATTTGACTTCTTAATTATAATTTACACTCAAAAAATATCTATTTTAAGGCAATGGAAGTACATCTAGATTATTTAGTACAAATATCAGCCATTATTCTATAAAATAAAATACACTTAGGGTGAGATTATGCTATGTTATTTGTCTTATTAGGGTTCCGTAGCCAAAATGGCAAAAAACGGAACCCTTATAGTTTCGCCATGTCTGTCTGTCTGCCTGTCTGTCTGTCCGTCCGTATGTCACAGGCATTTTACTCAAGGACTTTTCAATGAATATTGATGAAATTTAGTGAAAAGGTGTCTGACAGTGGCCGCTACTTAGTTTTGAAGCTAACTAATAAAAATAAATATTTTTAGGTGGGGGGGGGAGGGGGCATTCCATACATGTAACAGAAGTTAAAATATATTTTTTCCGGCTAACATCAACGTTTGGCACATCATTCGACAGGTCTTTTCAAAACATTTTAAGGTTTCTAATAAACTTTTTTGATTGAGTAAATATTTTTGGAAATAATGGGTCCGAAAGTTGCATAAATTGTGTCCCAACCCCTTAACTTTTGAACCGTGTGACCAAAAAATATGAAAAAAAATCACAAAGGTAGCGATTAACAAATACTTTAAACTAAAATATACGCTCTTCTGCTGATGTAATTATTTAAGGCTGCGGAACCCTACACTGAGCATGGTCCGACATGCTCTTGCCCGCTTTTTTTAATGTAAATACTGAAGTTACGTAAGACTTACTTTATGAACAAAAGCATTAGACTATATCAAACGGTGCATACATGGACATACTAGCGGGACTTGTGATATGCACGGATTCGGAGAACTACCCATTAGAGGACCGATGAGACTTCTAGGTCGTAAAAAATTAATAGTGGAAATGGAATCAATATTTAATTACGTGTGGTACAGCTACCTACTTTCCAGAAATTCTCAATCATTACATTGAATATAACCTTACAAACCGATAGTTGTCGAAATTAATTGCAATGAGTTAGTACGACGGTTATGGGCAATTTGCTTGCAATCTCATTCGTATTCAAGTTGATACGATCAGAGAGTTAACGTTACGTAAATAGTCCATGTGAGTATCTAACACATAAATGATTTATGATATAATTATGAATTTATGTTGTTCATTAATGAACTCATAAATGATTCTAAAATTCATAATACGTTAATGTGTTTTTCTTCTTCTATTCAGTACTGAAAATACCAATAATGAAAAACAAAGACAAAACATTCGTTACTTAAAATACTTTTATTGAATAACAGGGTTTAGTCTCCGGTTTGTAAACAGTGTGCCCCGCAGTGCAGTGCAGTGCCTACTTATAAGAAAATCTTAGAAACAGCCTTTTATTAAATACTCGGAAAAGGACCGCCATACATACAACCCTTAAAGTTTAATGTTTACATGATTTAATGAAAACATGACTACACTTTATTTAAAATGATTCTGTTCGGACAACAGGAGATTATATAGATAATTATATTTTTTAATATATTGTAATATATTTTTTAATATACCTAGTCTGGCCATAAATACTGTTACAATTAAAAATAAGAAAGATATTACATTTGAATTTGGAATCTGTCATTTTTATACGATTGTTCATTGTATTTTCTAATTTTGGCGCCAATACATTGTACAATATTTTGCTATATTAAAATGGAGTGGGGTGATAAAGAAAACCGAATCGCTGTGATTGCATTACACAAAGTTGGTATGGAGCCGAATGTAATTTTTAAAACTCTCCATACGCTTGGTATTAGTCAAATGTTTGTGTACCGGGCTATTAATAGGTACAATGAGACCTTCTCTGTTTGTGACAGAAAAAGATCTGGCCGTCCACGTAGTGTTCGTACGAAAATGGTGGTCAAAGCAGTAAGGGAAAGAATTCGAAGAAATCCTGTCCGAAAGCAAAAGATTTTATCTCGGGAGATGAAGATAGCACCCAGAACCATGTCACGCATTTTAAAAGATGACTTAGGACTTGCAGCCTATAAGAGACGCACTGGTCATTTTTTAACTGATAATTTAAAAAAGAATAGGGTGGTAAAATCGAAGCAACTACTGAAGCGGTACGCAAAGGGAGGTCACAGAAAAATTTTGTTTACGGATGAGAAAATCTTTACAGTTGAGCAACATTTTAACAAACAAAATGACCGTATTTATGCTCAAAGCTCTAAGGAAGCTTCCCAATTAGTCGACAGAGTGCAACGTGGGCATTATCCGACTTCAGTGATGGTTTGGTGGGGTGTTAGCTATGAAGGAGTGACTGAGCCATATTTTTGTGAAAAAGGTATCAAAACATCGGCACAAGTGTATCAAGATACCATTCTTGAGAAGGTAGTTAAACCCCTTAACAACACCATGTTCAATAACCAAGTATGGTCCTTCCAACAAGACTCAGCGCCGGGTCATAAAGCTCGGTCCACGCAGTCTTGGTTGGAAGTGAACGTTTCGGACTTCATCAGAGCTGAAGACTGGCCGTCGTCTAGTCCCGATCTTAATCCGCTGGATTATGATTTATGGTCAGTTTTAGAGAGTATGGCTTGCTCTAAACGCCATGATAATTTGGAGTCCCTAAAACAATTCATACGATTGGCAGTGAAGAATTTTCCCATGGAAAGAGTGCGTGCTTCTATTGATAACTGGCCTCAACGTTTAAAGGACTGTGTTGCAGCCAATGGAGACCACTTCGAATAAGCTTTTTATATTTTGAATTGTTTTTTATTTATGTATTAAACTAACACACTGTAAAAGTAATAAATATTATTTGCAATAAAAAAAAATGTTTTTTCTTCGTAACAATATTTATGGCTAGACTAGGTATATATATGTATAATTATTGTAATCTAGCTTTGATTAGATGTCAGTTATCGCGATGAAAACTATCTACTTACCAAATTTCAACTAAATTGGTTCAGTGGTTTAAGCGTGAAAACGTAACAGACAAAGACAATATAAATATTCGCATTAAAATATATATAATGCAGTTGGCATTCGGAGTTGCTTGTAAGGAACTAGTAACTGGCGACTTAAGGCTTTAGGGATTTGTCTAGGAACAACTGTCCAAAGTTATTGTACTTAACTCACTTATACCAGATGTACTTTATCTAGAGTTTGTGCTTTATCTTAACTCCAACACTCAGGTGAATACGAATTTATTACAAGTGTGACAGAACTTTAAGTTCTTCGACTTTTCAAAGACAAATGTTTTACTTATTTTTTCCCATTTAAAAATGAGAGAAAATGAGTAAAACATCCATCTTGGCTATTATTTTGTGTCAAACACTTAAAAACTCGATTACTTCCCCCTAAATTACAACTTCAAAGAAATCCATAAGCTGAAGTTTTATGTAATTAGCTTGTATTGGTAATATTACTTAAAAAGTTTTGTTAATTAAATTGCCCGGGACAAAGAAAGAGAAGTGTGAAGTACTCGCGAACAGTTCTCGAGGCAAACGGAAGAAGACAATTGAATTGTGAATTTTAGAAATTCAAGTTATAGCGAATATTTATGTAGAGATGTCAAACAACAACAAAGTGTCATAATTCAAAGTTATCTGTAGGGGCTTTGAAAATACGATGAAGTGTCTTGTGGACGCTGTTCGTTTGCGATGAGAATAAAAAAGAGGAAAAGAAAAATGTCGCTTAAAATAGCGGCCTGTACCTATCGCGATTGTGTCGCTTTGACGCGGCGAGGTGCCGAACTGGGGAAAAATGTTGGACTAAAATGGAAATGAATTTTTGAACAGAAACTCTGTTAGAGTAACGTTTGTGTTTAGTGACGTGTTTGGTTTATGTTTTGCATTTTCTTAATTCTTTATGAAGTATTTTATGGCTGGCTTCTGAAAATCAATTGGAAATACTACTACCTACGGTTGCTACTAAATATTTGTTATTATAAGCTAATAAAACCTTTACTTTGTAAATGTCTCAAAACTCATTTTTACGATGTTGTACGAGAGTTACGTAATAATGTTTGACTATATAGTTTTTTTCTGTGCACGGAAGTAATTATGTTGAGTAGGTTCGAAATAACACGAAGTAGGCGTATTTTTTCGAGCTAGGGTAAGAGTAGTTGAGAACACTTAAATAAATTAGCATTCTTCTTCATTTTATCGCATTGCCGTAAAAATTAAATTACTTTATATCCTATTGTTTTACTGCTGACGATTATTTTTCTCAATTATGGCGTAGATATTAAGTACCTACACTTTATGAGGTTTTTAATAATTACATAAATTATTTTCATTGTACGCAATAGTCAAGCGGTCTATCAAATCTCTCTCGTTTCCGTGTATTTGTGTGAGTATGGTAGCCGACCAGACCGAAGATAAGTGAAGATAAGCAATTGACCATTTCTAGGTTATAGAGTCAGTTTAATAAAAATCTTACACCTTTTCATACCACTCTACGAGTTGTACTAATTATTTAGCCGTCGGTTCTACGTCTAATATCCCTCTTATCGTGTCAGATCTCCGTCGCATCGGACTATGAGTACAGACTGCTACCTACACCTACACAATAATATCTCCTGTATAGTTAGATAAAAACCGTTTTAGAGAACGGGGCTAGTTAGTCTATGTCCATGAACTTAGTATTTCGCATAATATAAAGTGTCTACACACAGGCATTGAATAAAGCTAGTCTTTATTTGATAAATATAAATGTATTGTATATATAAAAGTAATTATTGCACCACATACCTCGGGTATAAAACGTTAACCTAGATACTTCCCACTCTATAATATGTCGGTCGGTCGACAATTTCAAGAGGGTTTAAACCCTCAATTCGTACCACACATTAAAAGGTCACTTAATTAGGAAAGGTCTGCAGTTAAATCTTGGAACTGGGCAAAGGGTGAATCGTAGTCAGTTCCGGTTCGTGGTTCAAGAGCTTCCGTACCTGCAACTGTTTAAATGAATTGAGGTTTTCTCTTTGTATGTATTTAAAACTGTTTTGTGTCTAGTCACGAAAATGTATAACTACTGTAAATAGAAACTCTGTTGAAAATACTACAACTTTAAAGAGTTTTCAGAGTTAGTAGTGCGTAGTTTTAGATTTCCTTAAATGTTCAATGTATTAAAGAGATGTAGGTAACGTCTTACGGGCCACAGTAGAAGGCTTTATGCTCTCGTTCTGAAGGATGAAGAATAAAAAAGTAAAATGAGAGACGGAGACATAAGAAAACATGGAAATCTATGTTTAAAATAAATGTCCTTCAATGACCTTGTTTCGTATAAGCTTATAGTATCCCACTAGGGAGCCGTTTTGAGTCGCGAAGTTAAAAATACTTATAACTTTTAAACTTACGCGTTGCATTATAAATACAATTTGACACGGGAATAAATTACTTTACCTAGATTAAACGCGTTTATTCCCGTGTCAAATTGTATTTAAAAATACTTACCAATAAGATTGAAAAAGGTTGATGTTAAATTTTAAAGGACTTTATACCGTAGAGGCATTTATACAGTCGGGGGCTATTTTTTTTAATAGACGTCGATAATGGATCTTAACAATGTATTCCCCTTACAGAGTTCACCCGGTTACTTGTTGTTTTTTCCAGATGAGTGAACCAAAGATTATCGTAAAATACTCTACGGCAATTTTCTTAGCACAATCTTTGAAAGATAATATTCGGTTTTGTATATATTTTTCGAAGAGGTCTTTGTTCCTTATTGAGTGTTCATTAATCAAACTTCACAGCGACACTTAGGTATTGTCCGCTGAATGGGAAGGCTGCTTTATTATTTACGGCGCGTGTACAACAAGCTTCGTCTAGAGATTAATGGTTCATTGACAGCATTTGTTAAACTAAAATTGTAAAGACGTTGCAATAAAGTTTACTGTTTAATGATTCACTTAATGGAAATAGCTGATAGCAACTTTGAAAATAGATAAAAGTTGTCTGTTTGAATGTACATAATCGTATTTTAAAATGTGATGTAGGATTAATGACTCACATTGTGTTTTAATCTCGATATTCTGTCAAAAAGCGATCTAGTAAGAACTGCTATCTTGGCTAGTCGAGATATTGTCATAAAGTTTTTATTCCTACAAGGCGAAAGTTTGGGTATTTGGATGATGTTTGTTATTCAATCCAAAACTGCGCTTGCGCTGCTGCTGCATCTGCGAGAATCTCAAAAGGCGCAAATATAGTAATCTAGTTGGAAATTATATATTTGAGCCGTTTGGGGTTGAGACGCTGGGGCCGTGGGGTTCAAGTGCGATATGCACAGCTGAATAGAACTGAATGTTTAGCACTGACACTTTTATTTGAATACAAAATAAACGTTTCACAAATATAAATTATGGTTACGAAGTCGCTGGCATTAGCATCGAGTTAACAATCGAGCTATAACGCTTCAAATCAAATCCTACGGTAAAGAATTCTTTTACCAGATTACAAAAAAAAAGTAAAACTGTTAGTTAGTACTTAGGTACTTGTGTTTATTACAATATACTTAAAATAAATTGAAATGAAAATATAACTAACTTTAAATTGACTTCTTTTAGAATTGATTCAAATAAAGTAACATTCAGATACGTATTTAACGTAATCATACACATTATTTTTTACCACAATAGCTCAATAACGGACTGACAAATAGAGTCTAAACATATTTACCGCAATACCGAAATGCATTGTGGTACGAAGTAAAAGAGAATACTTTTGCTAGCGGCGACGTTGGTTCTTCATATACCGGTCTTAGCACAACTGCCACGTCCTACAGTAAACAGATCGCGTTCCCTACCGAATCGTATTCTGAGCCAACACTACACTGCAAGAAATACCTATACCTATAGCTATATATACTTCTATGCAATTATACGCTTTGATTACTTGTTATGTACTTTCAGAGCACATTGTGGAATTCTTCAACTGATGGTTTTAAGGACTGAAATAATGAACATGATCTTTTCAAATTTTAATAAAACACACGTTAAATAAAAAATACAGGCATTCTCATCCGACCTACTAGTACAGGAAGTTAAAAAGTTTGAATCGATAAGACTATTAGGAGTAGAAATCGAGTTCCATTGATTACATACATAGTTATAGGTGGAGCTAATAATAAACCTGTTTAATATGGAATTTCGTAACACAACCATGACCTAAATCTTTTTTCGTTTGTAGCCTGCGTATGTTTCCAAACAGTTTTACTATTACGCAAGCGTATGTATAGGAACTGGTATTTGTTAAATCGCTTTAAAGATAATTGCTCAAGCCGCAGGTAATATTAGAGAAAGTTTCTTACAAAATTATCTATAGTGACGTAGTTCATAGCTGATTACAGTTACAAGCTTCTCGGTTAAATAGTACAATAATAATGCATTTGAATTGTCAAAGAGTGTAATAATTTGTGTAAATGGTTAAGTACTTGAATGATATAACATTCATGGTCGTAGAAATAATAATGTATTTGTGTTAAATATTAAAATTTTGTTTGTATTCTATTTTCACAGAGTACCTAGTACCTATAATTGAAATTGTTAGTAACGGCAACTAGCGACCGTATTACATTAAATTAGTTTAGGTTATTTTTGTTTCTGTTAGTTGTAATGTCAGGGATCGCCATGCTCACTAAAATGTCATTGCTTGTGGTGGTGCACCTTACTGGCATAACTGTGTATATACAAATATATTGTTATAATTGGCATTAAAAAAAAAGTGGTCGTTATTATTGTAACTGTTATAGGCATTTCTTGCCAATTACTTTACAAATACAATAATTGCAATTAAAGTCCAGACCCAGGAACCGAATCCGAGATTTCTGTATGCCAAACCGGGGCCGGAATCGAACTACCTATCTTGACTATGTTACTAGACCTCAATTTTTTCTATCATTTCATGCTCGCGAGTTGGGCCCTCGCATGCGCCATCTCCCTGGTTAGGCATACGGAAGTCTCGGGTTCGATTCCCGGGTCTGGACTTCAAATTTTTCTATCTTTCAAAAATGCATTTATTGTATTTGTAAAGTGGCCATTAGTTTTTATTGTTAAGTTTTTTGTCACGGCTTTATTCTCGCAAACTTTGCATTAAAGGATCATTCATTCCAAATTTTGTCTGACGTTCATAAGCGTTGCATTCTGTAACCTATGTGAATAAAGTACTTATGACTTTTAACATATGAAAAGAAGGCATGTCACATTAAATTTTAGATTGCACCTTGGCTTGGCTACGATGGATCGTAGCAGTTTCGTAGACATGATACAACCCTAAACAATATTAGATCAGCTACGACACGTAGATGCCTCAAACAACTGGTAGGTCTTTACGTAGTGTAATTATTTGTCCAGTGCGACGCGGTAGATAAAGTGGTCGATTTATTGATTGGTTTTTAATTAATATTATATAAATTTTCTCTATCGATACAATTTACATAGATCGTGATAGCAGTGTTTACGTACTAGTAAAGTTTAAATCGCAGCATAATCGTGTCTTAATAGTATCACTATGTGTAACCATACTACATTTTTATTACACACAACAGTAAACCGAAACATATACACAAAATGTATTAACAAAATTGGAAAACATATGTACATACGTAATAATATTTAATTAGTACCTACTGACACGTTTACAAGTAGTGATACATTGGAGCGGCGGTAGCCTAATGGCTAAAGCATCGGTCTCGCAATCGTGAGGTCGCGGTTTCGAATCCTACCCATTATACTACCGACGTGAACCCACTCCTAACACAAGCCTTTGAGCTTAGCTGGAGGGGTTAACAAGATTGTTAGTAATGTGGAACTCAATCCCACATTGCTAGTTATCTTATATTATTAAAAAATAAAAATAAAATGGAATCCGCTTTTAGACGTTGGAAACAACTTTCCTGCGCAACAAAATTGTTTCTAAGTACTTACCTACTAACAGAAACTGGCAAAACTTTAAGTACTCACTCACGCACTAAGTGAAGCGTGCGGTTATGTCTTCAACTATTGGCGTCAAAGTATAATCAGATGCGATGAAGTGTGTTACTGTATAAGCTTATATACAAAGTTTAACAGATGCACTTTTATACCACCCGGAGAACTTTGTAACGAATTTTTCATTCAAAACAAAATCGTATATTTTCAATTTTTTTGCTGTTCCCTGGGGAAAATCGTTTTCGCGTGCTGCAATCAATAATAAAAAAGCAACTGATTTTTATATATCCTGACCTTATTCACGTTGGTTTGATAGTTCATCTAATCTTTTTACAAGACTGTTATTCAGTACAAGAGCTAACCAATTTTGAGATTTATTATCTGGTATACTAAGTTCTTTATTCATAACTCGTAACAACGGGATTGCTGGGCAAAGCCTTTCTTTACTTATTTATACCAATGAGGTGGCAAACAAGCTTACGGTGGTGAGCAGTTACCGTAGCATATGAACGTCTGCAACACCATAGATGTCGCTTACACGTTGCCGACCCGGTAAAAACCTTTTTACTCCTTTTTTGAAGGACCCCATTCTATTTTTTTTAAAACAACTCCTGTAGTAGTGTACACGTTTTGTGTCGCGGTGGATTTTACAAATATACAAGTCACGGACACAAAGTACACCCAGACTCGGAACCATAATTTGTGGAATGAAAATATGTGTTCTATACTCTTACTACTTCCCTAGATAGCTTCGGGAAGAATAATAGGAGTGTGAGCATCCTACTTATTCCGCTATTTCTTTAAGAATCTGACGCGCTGTCTTTTGTTGAGAATAAACATTAATGATTTTGATATCTTTTGGTTAAAAAAAACCGACCAAATGCATGTCGCACAATGTAAGCAGGTTCCGTAGTTCTCTATTCGAATAATGCGGCTTAAGAAGTGGGTTTTCTGTTGTTTTACAACAATAACATTTTACTTACGAGTATATAAGTAAGTAATATTCAATGAAAATTGTACAAAATATTGTTACTTTTCACTTGATCAGCTGTTACTCGTCGACCTGTAAAGCCTATTTAGGTGTAAGAGTTTTCTATTTACTCTCGCTATTTAAACTACTACCGTGATTTTTTCTATATACCCAATTTATAACCATTTAGCTGGCAGGGGGGACGGAGACTTAAGAGATATTTCTCAAATGGGACTCCAAATAAAAAAAATAGTCTGAAAAGACAAGCAATGTTTTTAAAAGACCTATATAACGATACCCAACCCAATGGGGTAGACAAGAAAAAATAAAACAAATACATAAAGGGGAGGTATCCTATTTTTTTTTTTACTTTTTAAGTAAGTAATATGTATATCCATGCCAAATTACAGCTTTCTAGTACTAAAGGTTCATTTCTGTGCATCGCGGCCGATCGCGAGTCGCGCGCGGCTTACGACAAGCGATGACGCGCGCGGCCGATGCGACAATACTCAGAGTATGAGAATGTACGGCTCCATTTTCGAGGTCTGCGACAGACGGGCGCGGCCGACGACTGTCGTAGGCTGCGCGCGCACTCTGACTATTGTCGCATCGGCCGCGCGCGTCAGTCGCTTGTCGTAAGCCGCGCGCGACTCGCGATCGGCCGCGATGAATGGAAATGAACCTTAAGGGTATCTGAGCTAACCTAGGGACGGACAGACGGACGGTCGTACGGGCGGACATAGCGAAACTATAATGGTTCCTTGTTTATTACGTAACCCTAAAAATGAGCCATTATTCTAAATAAAAAATGTTGTTGATCGAAAGACGTATGTTGTCACATGTCCGCGGTTTCTGTTTGCTGAAAAAATATTTATTTTGTACGACGCGCGACGCCCCGTTATGTTTGGTATAGACGGGTGTCGACATAAAATTTTTTGTTGCGGTTTCCAATTTCCACACTTTGGGATATTTATTTGCCGTTCCAATTTCCTTGGCTCAACGTTGGGTCGGCGTCACTTCGAGCACGGTTTTATAATACCAATATAATTGGACTTCGATTTTTATTAAAGATATTTACGCATTTTTCCTTTTACCTGATTTTGAAGTGTTTACTAACCACGATTGTATTTAATGTTTCTTTGAAAATGGACTTTTTCAACCCTTACTTTCGTTATTATTACAGCGTAGAGTCAAGATAAAAGGAATAATAAAAACACAACAGGTAGCTTATTTTTCTCAGGAAAACGTTCACGGCATTGGCTAAATTTTATTCATAATACCTACACAGACTACCTTGTACTTAGGGTACCGCAAATATGAGGAGACTAATAATATCTATATTTACCTTCCATTTTCTTGAGGAAAGCTGTGAATGAACTGTTCTATTTGTTGTGATCCTTTAAGGACATTATTAAAAAAGTATAGTAAGTATCTAACCATTACCCACCGTACGGCAACAATACTGAAAAAATGGATGGTAATGTTACAATCAGTTGTAATAGTAAATATTATAGCGTTGCTTTCTATATACTTTCCAAAGCTTATACAGGTAAGTTTTGAAAAGTATATATACTAGTATACTTATTCACTATCTTTTTTTTCCGTTTTCGCGGGAGGCCGCGCGTCTTACTGTCAAAATCTTGTCATAATGGTAAATATAGAGCTGCGCTTAGAAATGCATAGCGCATGCGGGCAGACATTTTTGAGCCCTGCACATGCGCCAAATCGCGCGGGATGCCGCGGAAACGAAAAAAACATAGTGAATAAGGACCAAGGTGAGGAGGCGAGGTAGCAACAAGAATACAGATCCTTGTTGCTACCCCACCTTAACATATAGCCATAATATTATTTCTACTAAAAAATCTAATCGATGGCTATCTGGAATAGCGTACCTTTTAAATGGTAACAAGATTGTTTTAATAGGTGCATACTCTCATAATCCGCTTTCTCTTTTACATGTAGTCATGATAAGGAACCTTTTGACTCGAATTCTTCTCAACTATGACCATTTTTCATTGCGGTTTATATTTAATACTTGCTTAAAATATAATTTAGCACTAGCTTATCAGTCTTAAACAGGTTCAGTGTTTACTTTAGGGCTTATTTGTTTAACCTAAAATTACTCAAAATATTAAATACTTTTTGTCTAAGGGAACAAAATGAAAATGAGGCTCACACTTAATATACTAACCTTGGATTTACGCATAGTGGATAGGCTTTAGTAAAGTAAGAAAAAATGTATGAACCAAGAACTTTTGTACCCTGGTCTGTGGTTTCAATGGTTTAAAAGTTCTAAAGGCATATCAATTATTGCACATAATTATTTCTTTCTTTCATTCTATCTATCAATGTATACGAAAATATCACAAACATACTATACCCTTTCTAAAACCTTCAGGCAAAAGGATAGATAAATGTCCAGTTCCTAGAGTAAAAAGTAAATTTGCTCAACAGCTCTATAATAATATTGCACCTAGAATATATAGTAAATTTAATCTAACCTATAAAACCAAACAGCTATCTAATTATCAAATTAAAAATAAAATTAAACTATGGCTAAAGGATTTAGGATACAACGATCTGGAAAAGCTTCTAACAATCGAGACATAATATCAAAGTGATTCACACCTTAACATCATAAACAACACACAAACACACGCAAATACCTATACACACACACATCTGCACATACACACATAAACACACACACTAATATATTTTCTATATACTATCACACTAATCACACTTAATATTATAAAGGCGAAAGTTTGTGAGTATGTGAGTGTGTATGTTTGTTACTTCTTCACGTCTAAACGACTGGAGCGATTTTAATACAATTTGGTATGGAGTTCGCTGACACCTTGGATTAACACATAGGCTAATAAACCGCGAGTAGCACCGCGGGTAGCACCGCGGGGCACAGCTAGTATTATAAATGCGAAAGTTTGTGAGTATGTGAGTGTGTATGTTTGTTACTTCTTCACGTCTAAACGGCTGGAGCGATTTTAATAAAATTTGGTATGGAGTTAGCTGACACTCTGGATTAACACATAGGCTAATAAACCGCGGGTATCACCGCGGGGCACAGCAAGTGGGTCATAATTACTTCAAACTCGGCTGGCCTGTTAGTCTAATGCGATTGCGATTTTTCTTTTGTTTTATTTTCTTATTGTATTTATCTATACTATCACACTAATAAAAGCGAAAGTTTGTGTGTGATTGCGTATGTTTGTTACTTTTTCACGTCTAAATAGCTGGAGCGATTTTAATAAAATTTAGTATGGACTTAGCTGACACCCTGGATTAACACATAGGCTAATAAACCGCGGGGCACAGCTAGTAATATATATTATTGTAAAACGATTGATCTTAACTAAACTAACTGTTCACTTACTTTGGGAAGGAAACCTAGCGTAAGCTGTGTGTCAGGAATCACCTGACATACAGCTTACGCTAGTTTGGAAATCAGGGCTTGCAAACTTATTGTACAAACCTTTTACTACAATAAAGGTTTATTATTATTATGTATGTCGTTTCCATATCACGGGACTATGGAGTCCCGGTCATTTGGGAGGCGTGCGTAGGGCCGAAGCCAACACGTAGAGGCCCGTTAGACACTTTAATCTAAAGGCTATGTGACACAAACCGGCGAATATCGTTGTATACACTATATAAATGTACCCAACGACATTCCCCGGTTAGTGTAAAAACTATAGTCAAAAAGTGGTAGCTAAGAAACTGGGTTATGGAGGTGATGTGTTAGTGGAATGGTTAGCTGTTACTATTGAAGAACTATGGCGCCTGCCCTGCAACACATGGTAAACAAGTATTTGGGTGGTATTGATGGTCAGGGGCTACCGTGACACTTACCATCAGGTGCACGACCTGCTCGTCTCTTTGTTTCGTGGCATAGTTTTTTTTTTGTACTTTCGGAGGCACATTGCCAGTAAGCTTGTTAACCTGTTTAGCTAAGCTCATTTGTTTGTGTTATGTACAATAGGTAGGATTTGAACACACAATCTGGATAGATTGTGTGTTCAAATCCTACCTATTGTAATTTGAGAAGGAATTGTATTGTTGAGAATACGATGTCTTAACCAGTAATCATATTTTTACACGAAAATCCTAAGCGAAATATAATTATATTAATACTAGCTGACCCGGGCAACTTCGTTTCCGTAATTTTCCCCCGTTTTTGAAACTTTTTTCGTCGAAGCGTGTTGACGCCTACCATCGTTGAAATAGCAACGGTGTCAATCAGCGGGCACGGTGCATCCATTTAATTGTAGGCATTATTATACGTGACATTACGTGTGTGTCACAAGCATTCACTCGCCATTAAACCACGTAACACTGCATACAGTCAATTCTTTTATTTTTTTCACCACATTCTCTCACTGGAAAATATACGCCTTTACATGGTCCTATCGAACCGGAGTACTCCAAAGACTCAGGATTATCGTTTGCAACCTTGGATTTAACGTAAAAAGGAGATAATCATCGTATATAGATGCCGGTTGGAGTTAGCACATGGTCGTGCATTGGAATGTGGATGAAAAAGTGGTGTTAAGTCTCAATTTGTTCTATAATCGTTACCCATCACTCTTACAGGTATTGTTAATTAAAATCAACCCATTGTACAAGGTTAGTACGTAAATTTACTTGTTTTTTAAAACCATTAGTACAAGATCCGTAGCACTGTGAATGACTTCTTTACATTATTTGACCCAGAAATAATCATGCGCTAATGAATTCTTATTATAAATAGCTTATAGCTAGTTTATTTCAACTTGATTGTTTGCTGTATACGTAATCAAGTCAATCACATTAATTATTTGTGCACGGGGTGTGATACATAATTACAAAAGTACCATAAATGTAAGAAGGTTATTTAGACAAATACAATAGACATTTACTTTCTTTATATATACATAACAAAGTTTGTTTTAATTAAATATAATTACGTTAGAACTTTGTGAATATTAGCTATATTAATTCATTGCAATAACATCATTAAAACCTTTGCAACATACCTACATTTCATAAATCATTAATTAATTATCTTGTTTTAGTTACATTATAATTATTGTAGTGTTATATAAGTTGCATCTTGCTTAATTGTCGTTTGTTTGGTAACAATCTGTTTTTTATAGAAATATAATATAATAACTATTGAATAATCTGTGTTTGTATTGAACTACAGTTCTGTTATGTACATTTTCAATAGTGAGTAGCATTTTTTATCTCAATAATCTTATTTCAAGTAAAAAGCAGGTAATTTAAGTTTTGATTGTTATTGTTAGATATAAAATTAGTTTCGTATTTACAATTCCAGGTGGTTTCGACCGCTTCCCAGAATGGCCACTGCTGATCAAGTCAAAGAATTAAATAAAAAACGAGGTAGTTTTAAGGGTCAATTAACTAACTTTGTTAATTATTGTATGGAAATAAAAACGCCATTGTCCTCAACGATTGCCAAGGAGTTGCAGTTGCGCTTAGGTAAAATCGAGGCATTATATGACCGGTTTGACGAGGTGCAGTTACAGATTGAGTGTTTAGTTGACGATGCTGACACACAGTATGCCGCTCGCGCGGAATTTGATTCTCAATATTATAAAGCGTTAGCATATGCACAGGAAATGTTAAACACATTTAGTGAACCGCTGTCGTGCGGTAGTAAAAGTGTTGTAAGTAATCGTCAGCTCGTCAAGCTCCCAACCATTCAATTACCGAAATTTAATGGCTCATACGAAAACTGGTTAGAATTTCGCGACACCTTTGATAGCCTTATTAATTCTAATGACGACATGGACGATATAAACAAATATCATTATTTGCGTGCATGTTTAGAGTCTTCAGCTGCTGTAGTAATTCAATCCACGGAATTTTCGGCTAGTAATTATTCTGTGGCATGGAAAATGTTATGCGAACGTTACGACAATAAGCGATTATTAATTCAAAATCATGTTACTGCCTTATTTAATATTGAAATTGTGACCAAGGAGTCTTCTGTAAATTTAAAGCGTTTAATTGATCAGTTAAAGAAAAACTTACGGGCATTAGAAGCCTTGGGTGAACCTGTCGCAAGTTGGGATACTTTGTTGATTTACATGATCACTAAAAAATTGGACCAAAGGACATATAGGGAGTGGAAAGAGTACAAAGGTCGTTTAGATCAAGAGAACTCGAATAATTTTAAAGAGTTTATGAAATTTCTACGTAATCGTGCTGATTTATTGGAAACGTTAGAGCTTACACATTCTTACCCCACAAAACAAATTTCAAAATTTAAGTCTATGGTTTCAATTCAACAAAATACAACGTCTAACGTAAATGCTCCTATTACCGCCAGTTTTAGCTGTCTTAGGTTCACTTCAACAAAAACAGTTATAAGCTGTTATGTCAGGAAAAATGTTATAATTTAAAATTAACCTCAATGATGTATTCTTTGATATTTAGTACTTAAATTCAATGTTAAATAACACAATAGTTATTAAATAATCGTATAATCCAAAAGAGTAGTTGATTCTATTACCGACCCATAGAATGCGGCAAGATTCTATTACCGCTTTTTCTGGTTCTTTTACCGACCACTAAGAAATCCTTCTATGAGATGAAATAAAATGAAAAATAGATTTTTAGGTATTTATTATGTAATAATAATAGTGTTGAGATCAAAATTGTTATATTATAATCATAATTATTTATTGCAACACTTACAAGTAAGTAATATTTTTCGAGCGTATGTATATGTAAGTATGCAGTTTTCTTTGTGTCGTGCTACAGGCCAACGGTTAGGCCGATGTTGATGAGACTATACTAATACTACACTAATACTACAACAATACTACACTATTACAACACCAATACTACACAAAAAAAACTAATACTACACTAATACTACACCAATACAACACCAATACAACACCAATACTACACTAATACTACACCAATACTACACTAATAAAATAATACTACATCAATACTACACTAATACTATCCCAATACTACACTAACGACGTGGACGTAGAGCAGATGGGGGGTAGTAAGAGACTCGCTTAAATAGTAAGTAACTATCTATACACATAAATAAAATTGGAGTGTCTGTTTGTAATATTAAAATAACCGCTTTCTACTACATGCATATGAATCTATATACGGTACACATACCAAAAATAATATTTGAATTTTTTTTGTCTGTCTGTCTGTTTGTTCCGGCTAATCTCTGGAACGGCTGGACCGATTTGAATGGGACTTTCACTGACAGTTAACTTATGTAATAAGGAGTAACTTAGGCTACTTTTTTCGAGATCTTACGCGGGCGGAGCCGCGTGGAAAAACTAGTTATAAATATGTGCAAAAAAGTAGTATGTAC
This sequence comes from Herminia tarsipennalis, assembly GCA_945859575.2. Lineage (NCBI taxonomy): Eukaryota > Metazoa > Arthropoda > Insecta > Lepidoptera > Erebidae > Herminia > Herminia tarsipennalis. Next base: position 12,527,490 of record OX243846.2, on the reverse strand, counting down.
CTAATATCACCGGTCTAGGCCGTGCCAAAGAAATATAATACATTAATTACATATGCTCGAAAAACAACCGTCCTTCTGACACAGTCGGTTAAAATACCGTCACAGCTGTGAGTCGGTAATAGAATTAAGTATGAAGATTACAATATTCTATTAGCGACCTATAAAATTAATATCAAACCGCTAATATATCTACTTTATGGGAATCTGTTCAATTCAATCTCATTGCTTTACCATTTTCTTTTAATATCACGTATTTATTAATCCAAATAATAAAGGTTATTTAAAATATAATAACATATAATAATAGTGATAATGAGTAATGTTTAATCTAGTTTTAACCAATAACTTTAAGAATTTTCCTTGTCGTTAATTGATCTAACGAAGTAAAATAATTGTATGTATTGAATGCGAAAAAAATTTAATTAAAATTAGATAGTTTATAATAGATATTATTTTAAAATACTAAATAATCTCAAATTTCTAACAACGCCATGGATCGTTATTAGAATCAAGTTTTGAATTATTGATTCTATTACCGCCTCACATTAAAACATAAATTTATAACATAAAAACTAATAAAAAGGATAAAATTGAGTGTTAGTTTTGAAAATAAATATGTACATTAGAGTTGTAATGTGATAGCACGAAGACAAATCAATTATTAGTATGCTATTTTCCTTAAGTAATATTGAGGTGTACTTACGTGGCTGGTGGCGCGTTTCTATGAAACGTGCATCTGCTTCGGGCGCGTTCCACTGATTGTCAAATTATTTCATTCACTAGCTACTTAGAGACGCGAAATTTACTCTTTTATTTTCCAACAAAATTACCTAACTAATTTTTAAGACACGATTTTTCTGGAACCTATAGTATGTCTGATCTGAAAGATTTAAATATTAGATCGTTGATAGAATACAAATTTTAAGGGGTCGTTAATAGAAGCTTTTACGTTAATTTATCAAATGCGGATTCGACCAGTAAGACATGTCATAAATGTAAAGGGAACCATACATTGTCTAAATGCCCACAGTTTCTTGCCCTTAGTAATGAAGCACGACTTAAGTTACTACCTACTTTTAAGGTTTGTTTTAACTGCTTTAAGTCAGGTCACTATGCCAATCACTGTAAAAAGACAGGTTGCAACATTTGCAAACGTAGGCATAATAGCCTAATTCACATAGCACAATCGAACACTACAATTAATAATAATGCAGAGGAGAATCACGTCAACTTGCCTGTGAGTCCTGCTAGTATATCTTCCTCACCGTCAACGTCAGAGTTATCAAATTACGTGTCGTTGTCGGCTAACATATCCTCTTCAGAACAATTTGATGTCTTGTTATCCACCGCCTTAGTAAAACTACACGACAACAATAATGGTGAGCATGTAGTAAGGGCAGTTTTGGACAGCGGTAGCATTTCGTGCGTGATAACAGAAAGATTATGTTCACTTTTAAACCTCAGTTCGTATCAGATAGATAGATCGATATTAGGCATAAATAACGTTACTTCACACGTAGGTAAAACTTGTCGGGTAAGCATGAAGTCATTAGATGATCAATTTGCTTTCGACTTTTATTGTTTTGTTTTACCCTCTATAACTACTAACGTACCTAGCCGTGAGATTAACATTAGTAATCTTAAACTACCCTCTGATATTTGTTTAGCAGATCCTGCATTTTATAAGCCTGCTGCTGTTGATATTTTGCTAGGCGCTGATCTCTTTTGGGATTTGTTAGGGTCGCATAGAATCAATTTAGGCGATAAAAAGCCTATGCTATGTGAAACAAAATTAGGGTGGATCATATCGGGTCCGATTTCTAGTAGTCATATTTCTTTAATGTGTAGTGATGTACGGTGTCATTTAGTCAAAACGTCTGACGAGCATGAACATTTAGTATCAACTTGTGGAGTAGATTTAACTCGATTTTGGCAATTAGAGGAAATAGATTCGTCGCCATCATCTCATTACTCGGTGGAGGATAAATTGTGTGAGGAACATTTCGTCAAAAATACGTCTCGTCTTGAGGACGGACGTTTCTGTGTGCGTATTCCACTAAAACAGAATCCTAATCTGTTAGGAGATTCATGGGGAAGGGCTAGTCAGTGTTTTCTTGCTTTAGAGCGTAGGTTGAAAGGTAAATCTGACCTACAAAATATGTATCATAGTTTTATGTCCGAGTACGAGTCATTGGGCCACATGTCTGAATGTCATCAGCAAGATTTAAATCGAATCGGTTGTTTTATACCACATCATGGTGTCTTACGTGAACAAAGTACAACAACAAAATTAAGAGTCGTGTTTAATGCGAGCAGTCCCACAACGTCAGGACTGTCGTTTAATGACATTCAGATGGTCGGCCCGACGGTTCAGGACGACCTGTTATCTATATTACTGCGTTTTCGACAGCACAAATATATTTTATCTGCCGATGTCGAGAAAATGTACAGGCAGATAGTCGTTCATCCGTCTGACAGGTATTTACAGCAAATACTCTGGCGCAATCAAGCCCGTGAACCTATTAAGGTCTTACAGTTGAAAACCGTCACATACGGTACAACTAGTGCTCCATTTCTAGCGACGAGGTGTTTGAAGCAAATCAGTCTGGAATGCAGTCACAAGGACATCGCAGAAATTATCGAGCATGACTTTTATGTAGATGATCTGCTGTCCGGACTTGACGTTTTGAGTGACGCAGTGAGGATTCGTAAGGAAGTAACGGCAGCACTCGCAGCTGCTGGTATGTCACTTAGAAAATGGCAGTCCAACGATCCCCAATTAGTGTCAGATATTTGTCAGACACCTCTCGATTTAAATATAGGTTCTCATGAATCTTGCAAGCTTTTAGGTCTTGGCCCGTTCAGACGAACTTTGTTTTCCGTTAGGCCTGGTGCCAGCTAAATGCTGTACTAAGCGGGATTTATTATCAATTATTGCACAAATCTTTGATCCACTTGGTCTTCTAGCTCCCGGTGTCGTTCGTATGAAGGTTCTATTGCAAAGGTTGTGGTTGCTTAAATTATCATGGGATGAACCGTTAAGCCCCGAGATTCTTAATCGTTGGAATGACATTGTTAAAACCTTACCACTAATTAATCATATCCGAGTGCCTCGACGTGTGCTATGTGACTCATATAAACTTGTTCAGTTACATATTTTTACAGACGCGTCAGAGTTAGCTTATGGAGCGTGCGCGTATATTCGCAGTGTAAACAATAGTGGGGATGTCGTAGTTCGGTTGTTGTCAGCTAAAAGTCGCGTGGCCCCAATAAAGTCTTTATCGGTTCCAAGATTAGAGTTGTGTGGAGCTCTAGTGGGTATTCGTCTTTACGAGAAAATAGTAAACTCGTTGCGACTGGTAATTAAAGAGGTTTGCATCTGGACTGATTCCACCATCGTGTTGGGATGGTTGCAGATGCACCCTTCTAAACTTCAACCATTTGTACGTAACCGTATAGCTGAAGTGTTAGATAAGGCGAGCAGTTGTACATGGCGACACATCCCAACGGACATAAATCCTGCAGACCTACTATCCCGTGGCATGGATATTAGTTCCCTGCAAAATTCAAGTTTATGGTGGAATGGTCCAGAATTTCTCAGTCAGGAACCAATAAGTATTCCTACGCAACCAAAACACGTTCGGGAATTACCAGAGACCAGACCTGAGGTTTCACTAACTTCTGTAGGTAAAATTATCGAACAAGCTAGTTTTATAGATATTAATCGTTTTTCTAATTATTTACGACTAGTTCGTACCGTAGCTTATGTTTTTAGGTGGATAGATTGTTGCAAAAGGCGACAAATATCTTCAATATTTTTAGGTAATAGTGAGTTAAATAGGGCGCTTAATTTATTAATAAGGCAGTGTCAAAGTGAATCATTTGACGAATATAAACTTCTATTGAATCGTCAACCGTTGCCAAAAAAGAGCCCTCTGCTCAAATTTAATGTTTATTTAGATGAGCACAACATTATGCGCGTAGGTGGCCGCATTGATAATTCGGATTATCATCATAATAAAAAACATCCCATTTTAATACAGTCCTCTCATAATTTAAGTAAATTAATATTTGATTACGAGCATCGAAGGTTGATGCATGCTGGCCCTCAATTACTTCTTGCGTCTATTAGAGAGACTTATTGGCCCATAGGTGGTCGAAATTTGGCAAGAGCTTGTTACCGTAACTGTGTCCGGTGTAGCCGAATGGCAGGCAAAATTGTCGTGCCGGTAATGGGAAATTTGCCGCGACAACGCGTTCTTTCTAATGGTTTTCCTTTCGAAAACGTAGGCGTGGATTACGCTGGGCCCATGATGTGTGCAAGTCGTCAAGGTCGTGGTTGCAGAATGACAAAGGTGTACGTCGCGGTTTTCGTATGTTTTAGCACTAAAGCCATTCATTTGGAATTGGTTGGGGACTTGACGAGTAATATGTTTCTTATGGCATTATATAGGTTTATATCACGAAGGGGTAAACCAACATTTACTCTGATAATGGTACCTCGTTTGTCGGTGCTTCTAATGAAATAGCTGGTTTTTTAAAGAAAAACTCCAACTCTTTAGGCGAAAGTGCAGCCAATGGTGGAATTGCTTTCCATTTTATTCCGGCTTCTAGCCCTCATATGGGAGGCCTCTGGGAAGCGGGTGTGAAATCCACCAAATATCATTTACAAAGAGTGTTGGGAAATTGTCACCTTACATACGAAGAACTTAACACCACATTAACACAAATCGAAGCGATTTTAAACTCCCGACCGCTAACTCCGTTGTCTGCTGATCCTGCCGACTGCACTCCGTTAACGCCGGGTCATTTCATCATTGGACGTCCCCTAACTTGTTTGCCGCAGCCAGATTATGCAAATCGTTCTACGACACAGCTCCTACGTTTTCAGCGTGTAGAACAACTTCGCCAGCATTTTTGGGCAAGGTGGAGCAAGGAATATGTTGCGGAGCTCCAGTTAAGAGTGAAGTGGCGTTCGTGCAAGGATAGTCTGCAGCTAAATACATTGGTTGTTGTGAAGGAGGACCATTTGCCTCCGCTAAAATGAAGACTTGGGCGGATTGTGGCATTACATCCAGGACCAGACGGAGTGGTTCGAGTAGCCGATATTCGGACATCGACAGGAGTTATTCGCCGATCTTTTATGAAGATTTGTCCATTACCGGTTTCAGCAGAGTCTGGGTGAAAACAAGTTTTCACCGCCCGGGGGAATGTTGACGCCTACCATCGTTGAAATAGCAACGGTGTCAATCAGCGGGCACGGTGCATCCATTTAATTGTAGGCATTATTATACGTGACATTACGTGTGTGTCACAAGCATTCACTCGCCATTAAACCACGTAACACTGCATACAGTCAATTCTTTTTTTTTTTTCACCACATTCTCTCACTGGAAAATATACGCCTTTACAAAGCGTGATTTTCACAGATAACGTATAAATAATTTTTAAATTGGGTCCGTTGATCCAGAGATTACCCCCTACAAATTCACAAACTCATAAATTTTACCTCTTTATAATATTATTGTAGATTATACAGTAGGTACTCCATTAAATAAATGGTAACGTTATGAATTATAACCCAGTTTTATGTCGCCGATATCATTGGAAAGTGGCACAACCCTCGTTTGATGCACATCAATCACAAATCGACGGGCAAAGTGATTGTATTACCTAAATGTATGTGTATACGTTTGTACAAACGAGCGTAAATACTGCGTCCGTATTACAAGATTTATTTATATACAATGTTTGTTCGCGTAATTCACTTTGTTCGGTTTACAACCCCCGAAGTAAATACAGGAGTTAAGTAAGGTTTGTAGGTTTTGATGTGAGTAGCTGTGTGTATATTTGTGGAATCCTAGCCCTCAAACGAATAGGTTCATTTTGGTGCACCTTTTTAATAGTAGAAAACTAGTTTTAAGGCGGAGGTAGCCAAGGTCAAGGTCTTGGACTCCCAAACCAGAAGACAGTCTGCTCGAATCCCATTCAAGGTAATACCGACGTGAATCCACTCTTAACAGCTAAACTTAACCCTTTGTTGGGTACAAAGCTAAATTGTTGAATTTACCATTGAACCTAATGTGTGATCCACGATTTTTAGTTATCTTTAAATAAATATTGGGACCCATTTTAGTTTTGTTTGATCAAAATCAGTTCAACCGTTTTGAAGATAATTAACTTTCTATCTCTAGGGTCCCAGTTTCTTTTACTCATTAGTTCTTCGCGAAGTATCTTATCCTTAAAGCATATCGATTTAAATGAAAGTAGATAGACTAGCTTTGCTCGGTATTTTTTTAAATGATGTTTTGTAAAAATGAAACCTAGCTAGATCGATTTATCGCCCCGAAACCCCCTGCATACTGCATAGATAGATAGATTACTATAGTACACTTATTCCTTCTACATATTTGTAAAATACCGGTGAAGATGAATAATTAGGAGGAAATAAAATTGAATTGATAGCGACAGGTCATCAATTATTATTCGATTTCATTTTTTAAAGATGGAGAAAATACTCGAACAGCGCATTCTCATTTAAAATAAATGAGTGAATTTTATAATTTATTCAGCATTTTTAAACGTTGTTGTCGTTATTTTTGTTCTACAGTGACAGTTTTGAATTTTATGACTATGCGTTTGATGATGTATATACAGAGTCAGTCTAAATGTTTCCAAATATTAAGCGACTTACGTACTAGTAGCTCACTGTATCTCTTTAGTACACGTATATAGTGTAGTCGTTCGCACTATTTTATACTTAAGAGTGCAGTCTAAGATTGCACGCTCTCAGCCGCACTCTCCATCGACCTACATTTAAACTATAAGAGCAAACTGTACGAACATTTCTTTACTACTAGATTTTTCTAGCGGCATTGCACGCCGTAAAAACCCTTCCTCAGGCTTCAATGAATAATAAACATATCTTCGACAACCCACATAACGTCATCTGATCTCAAACTTAGCAGAGCTTGTACTATGGCAACCAGACAACTGACAAACATACTTATACAACGTTATTCTTGGTATAGTGCAAACCTGAAAGCAGTTTGCTCAGAATCAGTAACACAATCTAATAGAATAGTTTTTGGACATACTATATTTTACAATTATTTAATTATTCAATCATTACTTACGCATTGGAACAATCCAAATCAAGTTCATAATGTGATGAGAAATTAATCGTTTAGTTATTTTTTAAAATAACCATGGATGGCTAACATAACAAAACTTTAATGGCGTATAACTCTGCATGTTTTCAATATTTTCATTTCCTTTTTTTATATGATTTCTTAAAGTAAAAATCTTGTTGGGTTGTCTGAGCATTGCACTAACCAAAAATAACCTTGTATATTTCTAAATACATGTCTATAAAAATAAATTCCTATTTCCTTTGGTCACGAGATGAGTAGAGAAAGACTCTTCGGGTTTCCTTTTCCATTATTTTTTTTTAGTTTTCTAATACTCTGTAGAAGGTTCTTACGTCAAAAAATAAAGAAGCTTATGAAAAATAACGGGGCGGTACGAAGTTCGCTACTTATAGAAAAACACCCAGACACAGAATAAACCATCGTGCTCATCACACAAAGCTTTGTCTTGGGTGGGAATGGAACCTACGACCTCTGGCTTAACGATCAGCGCCACTGACCACTAGACCAGTCTCAATGGTTGAAAATATTGGCAGAAATGGTGCAGACATTCTCTAGTTTTGCATTAACTAAACCATTAGCGATTCTTTTTTATTTACATAGATTAAACCAGGAGACAAGCGGCTTATGGTAAATTGATGATTATATCTAAAAAGTTGTAATTTCAAAAATAATTATTTCAAATCTAAATTCAGACCAATATGAGACTCCTAGGATCAGTAATTAGAAGTGTACTAGTGTACCATCCTAGTAGTACAAAGAAAGTTAAAAACGCATGATAGAATTATCAATAATAACTAGGCTCTTTAATGTAACCGATGAAATAAATGCTTCATTTGTATATATGTTCTTATGTATATAAAGCATTGTTTATACAGGATAAGCTATAGACTCACAAAGATTTATACATTGGGATGTGTGGCGTCGTATGATTGATTGTGGCTGCGGACAGAGGCCCTTGTTTCACGTATCAGCTGATACACGGATAGAGAACGCCAATCTCTTGTAATCACGGTTGCTAACTTAGCGGTTTTCCCCTAAATTTGGGGAAAAATTAGTGAAATGTGGCAGTTTTTTTATAGGTTTAATATCTTTAGGGGGTTTTTAGGGACTTATATTGAGGATAGTAGCATTTAAATCTGGTGTAGAGTCAATTTCTCCGTGAACGTCGTGCGAGTGACGTACACATGACCGGTTTAGAGTCAGTCAATTGCATCATCTTCGCGCTTGGCTAGATTTCTTTTTAGGTTGATTTTCATATTTCTTTAGACTTGTAAGGGGTTTTTGATATCACTTAAGGGGCAAATAAATATGAGTTGGCAACCCTGCTTGTAATGTTTAAATGTATTTCGCTATATCATCATGTTTCGCTTGACTTAAGTGTGTTCCTTTGTTAGGGACGTCTTTGTTTGCTGTAATAGGTTTCTGCTTGGGATTAGTGTTCGATATTGTTTAGGATAGACTGAGCTGTTATCGGATGGCCGTAGTAATAGTCTGACTCTAACGGTCTGTTAGAGTGTAATCACGCGTATAGTTCTAATAAGTATTTAATAATACAAATGTGACATTTTGTAAACTTTAGTATTTAAATGTTTGTTGCCCAATGATGTCGTCGGAACTTTTGATTTGGTTTTGTGTACTCACTACATACACCATGCTTTTTGCTTTTTAAGGGTTCCGTACCCAAAAAGGCAAATCGGAACCCTTATAGTTTCGCCATGTCCGTCCTTTCATCCGTTCCTTTGCTCAGATACTGTAAGTGCTAGAAGGCTGTAATTTTGCATTGACACTCATATTAGTTACGCCCACAAAGTGAAAGAATAAAATCTTGAAAAACATTATTTTTAGGGTACCTACCCTATATGTAAAGTGGGGGTTTGTGTTTTTTTTTTCTCACCTATCCCGTCGTGTGGTATACCATTAGATAGGTATTTTAGAAACGTTTAGAAGTTGTGAAGACTATTTTTAGATTTAAGGATCCGTTTGTAAAATATTAAGCTTTAAAGTGCAAATTTTTGTTAGAGTTTAGTGTCCCCCCCCCTGCCAGCTTAATGGTTAATTATAGGTATATGAATAAAATCACGGTAGTAGTATATATAGTGACATTCAAAAGGAAAACTACCACAGCTAACTAGGCTTCACAAGTTTACGAGTAACAGCTGATCAAATGAGAAGTAACAAAATTTTCAAACAAATTCCATTGAAAAATATTAAAGTAAATTTAACGTTGTAAGTATGAAACAAAAACAACTGAAAACTCACTTCTAAAGTCAGATTATCCAGATGGGGGGGGCGGGGACTACGGAACCCTACATTGTGCGTGTCCGGTTTTTAATGAAATGATTAACTATACACACAAAATTTGAAATAAACACCGTGAATTTGTAATAATTTTGGAGTCGAAAATTTTGAACTTCATATCAATAACCTAGTCTATAAAAAGTATCAGTTTAAGAAAGTATTAAATTAATTATATTTAAATTAATGTCGTTTGAGAAAAATAAATAAGCACTTGTGATAAAGCTACCCAATTTCACGTAATAAGATACCACCACTCAAAAGTGCCCCACGCACCACTTTAGGCAATTTTAAGTATTTTTTAAAAGGGTTAATATTTTATTAAACTAAATTTTTTTATACACTAGGTTTTTGATATGGAGTTTAAAAATTTACGGCTCCAAAACGACTACAAAAACACGGCGTAGTTCGCTACAGGTTATATTTAGAATACAAATGCAAATTAAAATGTTAGCAAAATTATGTAAGCATCGCTATAGATTGAGTCCCTGGGAAGAACAAAGAGTAGTTTTTATCGCGATAACCAGTATCTACGCGGCCAGAGCCCCGGGCGAAAGCTGACTTACATATTATAAATCATTAAAATCCACCACATACTAGCAAGAGTTAAATCTTTATATACAAAATCAATGCTGTACAACACAATAACTCCATAGAAATGCTTTCACGTAACAGTTAATACCGTATAGCTATTGTTTCAGTATAATCAAACATTGACGCGTGTTGATATTTCATCAGGCTGCAGAATCATTAGAACGTATTTTCACTTCGATGTTGAACTCATGCATATTGTATGGTTATATCCGTGTAACTCAATTGACGTGATTCATAATATTATTCCCGGTGTCTGTTTTAGATTTATGCAAACAGCTATTCACGAAACACCAGTTACAAATACAGTACAGAAGGAAATCTAAATACAGCTTTCATGTACGAAGGTTTTCTGAGCTAACCTGGGGATAGACAGACGGACAGACGGACAGACGGACAGACGGACGGACGGATAAACGTAGCGAAATTATAAGGGATCCTTGCTTCTTTTTAATGGTTTAGGGTCCCTGATTAAGTGTAGTGTAATAAGCGCGTAAGGCCTGTTTGACCATAGACATTTTTTATTTTTTGCGAATGATCTTAGGAATCTTGTAGACGTAAAGGGTTCATTTCCGTGCATCGCGGCCGATCGCAAGCCGCGCGCGACTTACGACGACGGCTGACGCGCGCGGCCGATGCGACAATAGTCAGAGTATGAGATGTACGTCTGTCGCTTACCTCGGAAACGGTACCATACATCTCATACTCTGACTATTGTCGCATCGGCCGCGCGCGTCAGCCGTCGTCGTAAGCCGCGCGCAGCTCGCGATCGGCCGCGATGCACAGAAATGAACCTTTAGCGAATTCACAACGGAGCTATTGTACCTTGTCTAAGCCCCAAGGAATCTCAGACCGATCTCTTACCATTTGTTCAGAGAGTATTGCGGGATTCCGTGTCCATGAACTGTATCTATGTGCACGATGCCCGAGTGAAGTAGGTACTTAGGGATGCTACACACATAAGCGGGTCGGCACTTTCGGTTCGGCCGAATCTACTTATGGTCCGAAGCAACTACTACACATGTTCAGCTTCAATAACAAGTGCCGATCGGGTAGTTCATTCGGGCCGGCACATCAATCGATTCGGCAGTAGATATTTGTTGAACGGCGAAGCCGATCGGCATAAGTCAGCAGCTGCCGCGCGACTGGGTTCACTCGTACCTGAGTACTCGTACCACCGTTTTACCGCCCGTCCTGTGCCGATCGATGCCGGCCCGCTTAAGTATGTAGCAGCAACTCGTATGCTGTTCTTCTGTATTTTCTGTGTCTTGTGGCTACGTTTCGGCAGTTTCGAGGTGTAAAAAAATGAGCTGTGAAAAATATTGTGTGCTGCTGTTTAATAAAACCAGACTTCAATTTAGCCACAGCAGCAGTATCTTATGTAAAATATGCAGTGGTTTTCAATCATGTTGTTTGTTACTATAAAGTAAACTAGTGTAAGTTGGACTTTCACTGTATTCCGTCATCTCAAAATTCATATTTACTTTTAATTTGGCTTATTCAGCATCTTGAAAAGTCATAATATTTTATATTTACAAACCTACAACATATACATACATACATATCAACCCATAAGATGGCCCACTGCTGGGCACGGGTCTCCCCAGTAGAACCTACTAGTATGTAGATCCTGGGGGTAATTGCCATAATCGCCACGCTTGGCGAGCGGGTTGGCGATCGCAGTAGGGCTTTAAGTACGCAGAGGACGCTGCTGCCCGCCCTCCGGGGTGAAATCCCTTAGTCGCCTTGACGACACCCACGGGTAGAGATGGGGTGGTACTATTCTTAAGCCGGCACCACACGGCAAAACCTACAAATAAATATTTAAATTTACAACACGGTACAAAGTGCGAAAAAGGTTTCGCAATTTGTACCGTGTTATGTGTTCAAACAAGCAGTATAATTTGTTAACATAATAGGTTTTGAACATATCTGAGTACCTGATATAATTTTAGTGAAAGGATCCTGATAGTACTCTTAGTAACATGACACAGACATTATCTCGATGCCTGATATTTATCAAATTATTGTATTGAAAATGCGGGAAAATCGAATCGCAAAATTTTACTAGTAGGTATTCCCTAAAACGGGTTAATATCAAATTCAAATTGAAAAAAATCTTTATTCACATTTGAACCAAATTACTACACTTGTGAAAAGTCATGATTCTACATGTACCTACATGAAATTCTAATAATCAAAAAAAATTTTTTTAGAAACCTCAAAATGTTTTCAAAAGACCTGTCGAATGATGTGCAACACCAAAAAAAAATATATTTTAACAAACATATATGTTATATATATGTATAACATATTGTATTTATGTTTGTTAAAATCCTTTTTTTTTTGCTTCTGTAGCCCTCCCTAAAAACATTTATTTTTATAATTTAACAATCAAATGAAGTAGCGGCTTATACAAAACACCTATACTCCAAGTTTCATCCATATACATTGTGTAGTTTTTGAGTAAAATGCCCGTCACATACGAACAGACACACAGACGGATGGACGGACATGACGAAACTATAAGTGTTCCTTTTTTGCCATTTTGGCTATAGAACCCTAAAAACAACACACGAGTTTAAGGGAAATCTACTTACACAAACAACAAATAAACTGTTAAGCTAGACTACCCAGGCTCTCAAAGCGTCTGTATTGTGCTGGCAGCTTTGAGCCTGTGTCGCCTGCCAACGATCGCGAAAATCAGCTTGGAAAGCGAAGCCACACTGTTTACAATAACACTATTTTGACCTTTTCCCACCCTGCGTCTATTCGATCCGATAGTTTTAGATTTGCATGTAAAACATATAAATGGGGCTCATCTGTATGTATTCTCTCGCTGAGTGCTCTCGACATAGGTCTGGCCGCTCTCTCATATTTAATTTAAAACTACACGGTTTCCTAGTGCTTCATGGTTCACTGTACCTTGCTTATATGTTACCTACAAACAGTTGTTGGATTTTACTGTCACATCTCAATACTTTAAGTTGTAATTTAGTCTAGAGAGTAATCTATACTAATAATATAAAGCTGAAGAGTTTATTTGTTTGTTTGAACTTAATAACCTCAGGAACTACTGGATCGAATAAAAAAAAATCTCTTATTGTTGGATAGCCCATTTATCGAGGAAGGCTGTAGGCTATAATACTACTAATATGATATATAATACTAATAGGAGCGGAGCAGCAATGAAAAATGTTGCAAAAAAACGGGGAAAATTTACGCATACGCGGGTCAGCAAGTAAGTTATTAAGTACTTAGGTGAGCTTTTAACTTTAAATATATTGACGACGATCAAAAATCTCGATAAAAAAAACTATATGTATATCTTAAAATAGTTAGGTAAGGTAAGTGCCTATAGTCGTTACATAAGTTTAGTCTAGTGGTTAGTGACACTGACTGCTAAGTCGGAGGTCGTGGCTTCGCTCCCCACCCAGCATAAAACTTTGTGTACATAAATAGCACGATGGTTTATTCTGTGTCTGGGCGTAATTTATCTATAATATGTATGTATTTAGAAATATATAAGCATGTTTACGAGTTGTCTGGTTACCATAGTACAATATCTGTTTAGTTTGGGATCAGATGACGTTGTGTGAGTTGTCTGATATAAGTTAAATCTTTCAATATTGTTTCGTTACAGAGATCCCGTTAAAAACAAAAATGTGAAAATATGCCAAAGTCGCTTACCTAAATTTGAAAATATTCACACAGATTCAGCACACATTTTTGAAAACCTTGACACGGTAATTTAAAAAGTTTAATCACCCTTGTTTGTATTATTTGAGCTTTGTTGACTAAGTGATTTTTATCAAATTAATTGCAAGCAAGATTTATATTCGACACGTTTAGGAATAGATATGAAAATTATGTTAGAGTGAGACTTGAAACTAATTAATTTTCAACAATATTTGATAGTGTCGCCTCCTTGGTGGCCACTAGCTTTGTATTATCTGTGGTCGATAGCGGGAAGGCGCCGCTGATGCATTGTGTCTACTTACAGATCAATTTGGTTGTTTTACTAAAATACCGAGATGTTATTTGTCGAACATCACACTCACCAAGTATTACCAAAACATACAAAGCCAATTTATACATTTTTACTCCATAGACATGGGTTCAGGAAAACGGAACTCTTATACATCCGAACTGGCATTCTTTGTTTTTGTATTAAGATAAGATGTTCTTTATGTTATCACTGAATCAAAAGATACTTGTATCAAAGGAAAGACAATTTTCCTTTTCATTATTATAACAAACACCCTCGTTGAAAGGTTCGTAACAGAGTGGAGAGAGACCTTCAGATCAATAGATCCGGGAGAACGCAGTCAGGAATTGAGCTTTGAAACCACGCTATATACTTACGAGTATGTATTATACTTTTTGTTAGAAAGACTAGTCTTGACTAACGGCCAGTATAACCTTATCTGCCTTTAACTCTGTTAAAATAGCTAATTTTAGAAACTGACATTTGTGCCGATAGATAGACATAAAAAACCTTTCAGGTACGGTCAAAACCTATCTATCGATGGTTGTAGATAAGCAAAAATGTCAGCTTCGTTACTAGAGTTGCTCAATTTTATTAACGTGAGATAAGTTTTTTGTTTTTTTTTCTTTATCTTTGTGTAAGATCCTTCTACAGAGTATTAGAAAATTAAAAAAAAAAAAGATTAAATGAAATCGGTAAAATCGTTCTTTAGTTATCTCGTGACCAAGGAAAATAGGGAATTATTTTTATATTTATGATTTAGATTATAAAGCTGAAAAATTTGTTTGTTTGTTTGGTTGAACGGGATAATCTCAGGAATTACTCGTTCGAATGGAAAAATGCATTGCCTATTTATTATTTATCGAGGAAAGCTATAGGCTATATAACATTACGCTACGACCAACAGAAGCGGAGCATGAATGAAAAATGTTTTAAAAACGGGGAAAATTGACGCAGAAGAAGTTGCGCGGGTCAGCTAGTTTTCAATAGATTATAAATTTGTTCCCTCATGTCCGCTAACTGATGAAATTACGGTATAATGAAAACGTGGTTATAAACATCGTAATAACTTTTTGACGGCAACTTGGCAGCAGACGTAACTAACCACGCTATGCAAACAAAGGCTACAAATATTTCGCAGTTAATTTGAAGTAGAGAACAAAGCGTATTGTGTAGTGGATACTCTTTTATTCCTAATTATTATGAGAGCGGGCAGATGAGACACAATATGATATTTTCTATAGAGTGCCCCGCCGTGTAATTAGGTTAGAGTACTTCTATTTTTTAAAATAAAAGAGCACAACGAGATAAAACGAGTACAAACACAACGAGTATTCACATTACGAATAAAAACAGGAAGAAGGAGGTTTTTAAAATGAGGTTTGGCTTGAAAGTTTGTCACTTTCAAGCGCGCTCTAACTACAGGGTAAATGTACATTTGAATTGTAAATATGTTAGCTCACTAACGAAGAGCGAACACTCGTTAAGGCTGATTAAAAAAGGCTATATTGGTTAGAGTTCACCGACAGTGTGCTAATTGTTTCTTCTGTTGACTATACATCCCCATTGGTGTATTAATGAAACCAACTTCTAAGTTTAATAAGGACGCTATATTTTGAAAGTATGACGCTCACGCAATTAAGACGAATGTAATCATACCTCACAATCAGGCTTTGAAATCCGTCTAATCTAACCTTTGTCCTCTGTTGTTTAAAGTAGAGTACGTAGTAATACGCGTTTGGTAGATCTGATTCTGGTACTTGCTAGCACCCTTATGATCCAGTAATCAGAGTATGAACTGCCAGTTGACAGTGAATATCTATGGTTTCCTTATTGTTATTCCTTAGAGTTCGGGTGGCAACACATACGCTAGGCTTACCTACATAACAGTGAGGCTAATTGCTGTATAGTTTCTCGCTTTGGAAACCGAAATTGATGTCTTAAGAAATAAACCTTATCTTAGCACAATCTAGACAGAATACGGGTTGTATTTGATAGGCGAGAAAAGGGTCCAAACATTTTTAGACCCTGCAAAGGAATGCGAAAGAAAAATAGCACCATTACAAATGTGAAATTGCTCTGCGTATATAGCGATACGTATTTCGAGAAATTTATAACTGCTTTATCATATTTATGGGGCAGGTAGAAGATATTTTTTCATGTTTTACACATCGTGATGATGTGTAAGTACAAGAATAAGTAGGTACGAATAAATATAATACTTTTTATGTCTATTTTTGGTTCAAATTTAAGGGAGAGAAAAACCAAATTGCCATAGCATAGTTGTAATTTTATTGCGTAGTTGTATTTATATTTAGTTGCAATTGTCATAGCATAGTTATCATTTATGTAAAATGTTTTCATCAAAACGATCCATCTAAAGATATTACTCAATTCAATTTTTTTAAGAATAAAACGTCTCTCGGAGTAGAGTACAAGCCCTGTGTCGCGGGGGACTTTACAAACATACAAGTTACGGACACAAATTACAACCGTAACAACAATTTGTGGATCACACAAAGTAGTGTCCCATGTGGGAATCGAACCCAAGAACTCTTGCGTACCAGTAGGATATACTCCCACCGCACCCCCGAGGCAGTCATATTATATCTGCCGTTGAGGAAAGATGATTTTTTAAATTATAGCTTCTGGATCAATAATAATCAAGTTTGTATGTTAGTATTGAACAATTTTATGCCCATAGATATTTCAATTTAACTTCACCTTCATTGAAAAATAACCCATGCTCTACAAATTCAATTCCGGGAACCTAAACCAAACATTTCATTAATATTATTCATTTCATTACAAATTGAAGATATGTACGCAGCAAGTGTCAAATTGTGTGCGATAACTTAGGATCTAATTAATCTAATGGCGCACATAGCCTTCGTGCTTGATGTCAGGTACTGATAATATTGTCATTGGAATTAGATTATTAACTGTCACCATTAGGAAATTACTTATCCTCAAGTTTGTCATATATAGGACATTTGGAAGTAGTTTCAGCTGTCGACATGACGGCTCCGACTGTTCTCGTGAATACATATATTCGAGTCAACACCAAACCTAAAGTCGATCGTGTATCAAAAATCTTTATCATTTGCGAGTTGCCTTTTGGTATAGTACGCCTACTATTACTTGGTAATTTCTATCCGATTATTACTATACTGCTTGGGATCATATATTCTTTAGTAGTTGCTGGATTTCTGGTTCATTACCTCCTCACCAATGCAGAACCTTTCATCATTGACATCGCTGTCGGTTCTTCTTTGGCTCAAAGCTTTTTCTTCATTATATTCAACTTAATTTCTATCAAGAGACTTCAGAGGTATTACACTGAGTTGAATGTTTTTGACAGGGCTGTTGGATGTACACCAAAAATCGGCAAGGGAACGATCCGAAATATTATATATACACTTGTAATGATTGTGTATATCACTGCTACGTTTACTCTTCCTTATCTCGTGGACTCTTTAACTAAGTTGGATTTAGAACTAATCCCAGTTACAGCATGCCACATTTTCGAAGTACATTTTAATGGGCACTTGCTTAGTCTTCTCATTCCTCGGTTGCGTCTGATCAACTATTACATGGAAGTGTCGTTGAGTAGTGCAAAGATAAATAGAACCACGTGTGCTGAAGAATTTGGGTTCGGAAGCGGCACTGGGAACAAAGCTCTTTGTAAAATGGAGAAGTTGATGAATCTGTATCACACAGTTATAAAGGCGTATGACTATTTGATTGAAGCTACTAAATGGCAGGTAACTGGCATGGAGACTATTTATTTAATATTATTAAATTGGTGATCACCATATGAATAGGCTATATTTTTTCTTGTAAAAAATTATGTAGCTATATTTTCCTTTGCAGTTACTTGTCACAATAATAGCATCATTTGTCAGTATCTTGTGTTATGGCTACCACGTCTCCAACACTTTGATAAAAAGTGAGGTAAGTGATTTTAATAACAACTAAAACTTACCACAGAAATACACATCAATATGTACTAACGTACTTCCGTGGTGAGTTTTAGCTCAAGATAATTCTCAATGCCATGTAATTACTATCGAAACAGAGTAAAGGAGGTTAAAATAATGCACACGTAAACGTCCTAATAATTGATATACCTAGTCAATTATAAAGTCTAATTTTCTATGAAATTATGAAAGTAAAACAAAGCAGGATAACTATGCAGTAGGTACACCCAGTGGTAGTTTTGCCTTAATTCTGTTAAACTAATAATATTTCTGTGAACAAGTCAGACAATTGTGCGACCTTGCGGAGTTCTCTCGCTGTAGTTGTAATTATGTTATCTTACAGTTACAACTTTCTTATGATTCTTCAGTTCAGTTGTTTGAAGTCTAGACTCAAAACAGTAAACGTTAAATACTTACTTTACGTCTTGAAGTTTTCCAAATATTAAAGTTGTGCTTGTTTACAACTAAAATGGTAGCCGATTTGAGAACTAAATATAATGTGTTTATTTTATTGCATTTATACAAGTTTACAGTTCGTTAGCAATGTACTCATTGCTTGGTAGGTATAATTATATAAGGTAATCGAATTAAAATCTTCTAAAATCAACTTTTCATTTTCTCAATCATATTTAATTCTCGCGTTTGTATTTAATGAAAAATATTTTATCCTCGTGTTGTATCTTGCAGGGTACCATAACATCTACAGCGTCTTGCCTGGCTTTATCAGCGGGGATAATGTTGCCACTGTTTGCACCGTGTACTCTTGGGGATCAAGTTCATAACGAAGTGCGACGACTACGCGAATTGCTGGCTTCACGACTTTATGAGAACCAACTTGGTATAGTAAA
Organism: Herminia tarsipennalis; assembly: GCA_945859575.2. NCBI lineage: Eukaryota > Metazoa > Arthropoda > Insecta > Lepidoptera > Erebidae > Herminia > Herminia tarsipennalis. The sequence continues at coordinate 12,508,637 of OX243846.2, read as the reverse complement.
ATTTAGTTTTTCTTAAACACGTTTGGAGCAGTTTCGTTTTTACGCGATTATTTCGACTGCTGTTGATAAGACAGTACACTTTTGCTTGAGTTACTAGTAAGTAAACTTTTTTTGCTTTTTCATGTATATATGGCCTCGTAAAAGAAGGATGAACTATATATTTTTTTAAAGTCTTATTATTAAGCCCGTCCGATTTTACTAGGTTTTACTTTACTAATGACAATGCTCGCACTAGGGAACAATCCAAGTGTCATGGGGAATCGTATAATAATAATAATATCTTGGGACAACTCACACAACGTTATCTGATCCCAAACTAAGCAGAGCTTGTACTATGAAAACCAGACAACTGATAAACATACTTATATATTTCTAAATATTACAGATAAATAACATATTATAGATAAATAACACCCAGATACAGAATAAACCATAATGCTCATCATACAAAGTTTTATGCTGGGTGGGGATCGAACTTACGACCTCCGGCTTAGCAGTCTAGGTCACTAAACACTAGACCAACAGATCAGTCAAAACATACAATGTACACCCAGATCCGATATAAAATGATGTGGATAACATAAATAGTGTTCAGTTATCAACACTTCGCTTAATAGTAGTTAGTTCGATCTCAATATTTTTCATTCAGGCTAGCGTGTCGGGCTGTTGGACCCGCATCTATACCTACGCGAACTCATTTTGCGCGATTGTCGGCTACATTAAGTGGGGTATCTGTACGTTATAATAAAGAATTTCATTACATCCTTGACATAAAACTATTTATTGGTCGTGTAGAGAATATTAAGTCAATAGATTGTTTATGACTACAGTTTTATTGTGTAATGCTTGCTTTTGCAAGAAATTACGAGATTTACTTGCTCTTGTAATGGGGTCGTAGGCGTATTACGCACGTTATTAAGTGTAGTAATGTATAGGTAGCAAACAATATTATGTATTTACATTTGCTTAATGTTTTTGTATAAATTTATGAATAGTAGAGTACGCATATATATACGCATGTGTTTCTGTAGCTATTGCAAAATGTTTCTGTAATCAATTTATTACATTAAATTGAATCATAGAAAATTGAAATGCTTAAAGTTGGTAGAGTTGGCGAGTTTTGAACCCACGTAATTTCGTTCACAGTATAGTAAGTTACTTGCTTAGATTCTGATTTGGTTATAACAATGATAGAACAGGATTCGGTTTTGATACTGAAATTTTAAATGTTCAGTATCCTGGATGACCATTTTCAATATTTTGCAGTCTATGGAAGGTAGTTGGGGTGAAAAAATTGCTATACCATTAACGACTTAACTGAAACATCTTTTCTTCAGAACAACTTAGAAAATGTTGTAATAAATTCATTTACAGATAAAGTTAGTTGTATTTAAACGAAACAAAGTCAGTCAATTCAATAAAGTAACAATATAGTACAATGTATATATAACTAGCTAACACGCGCAACTGCGTATGCGTAAATTTTTTCACTGTTTTCGCAACATTGGCATTTTATTGGCATTAGCAGTGAATCACCGTGCAGAGGTACTGATGACCATCTGACCGACTTTTAGCTAAATTCTGACAGTGACAAGTATTTACACTTAAAACGTGCAAAGACTCAACGTTGATTTACGCGTATTCCATACATTTTCACACTTTGAACACGGACCAGTGAAAAGGGTAACAACTCAGTTTGCTGCCACTTTCAAAAGTCTCTAAATCAACTTCATAAGCTTCGGATCTCCCTAGTTCACCGGCTAAAACGTCCAGTTCGGTAAGCCTAAGAAATTGAAGCTTCATAGAAAGTTACTATTGAATATTCGTAAATCACTTTCACCCTCAATCGAAAGCCATGGGCAGGAACTATTTTTATTGGACGTAAATCAGTCGATAGTAGCTTAACAAAAGCTAGATAATATAACAATCATTGATCTGAAAGGCGGTATTAGTTGAATATTGGAAGGTGTTACTTTGTAAGTAAGTCTATAGCAACATAACTTACAGGAAATAACACACGCTATAAAAAGCAATATCAATACACTGTTCTTGAGCAATGTAGGTCGCAAAGTTGTTATGTTCAAATACTGTTTACTAATAAAATTGTTTCATGTTAACAGATCGCGAAAATGAAAAGACATAAAAAGGAAATATTTTTTTAATTTTCACGATTGGCGCACTTGTGACAATTTTTATGAGCTACGGGCTCCAATCATGGCTGTAGTCAGAAGTTATATTATATTTAAATATTTTTGTAATAGCGTCGAATTTATATGTTGAAAAACAAACAGCTACCTACATTTTCTGTTAAGCAGAATTACAGTATTCACAATATAAGCCTCTTTAAGTTTCTACCAATAGATACAATAAGTACTTACTTGCCGGAATCCAACAAAGTCAATCCAAGAAGAATGCCTAACATTATTTTTTTTTTAACTGTAACGCAGCCAAACTATAAAAAATTAGGTTCCCATTTGATAATAAAACAATGATAAAAAATAGTTTAAATGACAGGTTATACAGTATAAACTAATTGGCATCATGATCCGATAAAAACATTCACAACAAAGTTTCGAAATTCATGAGGTCCATTATATGTATAGGTCCAGTTGGTTGCTTCTTGCGAATTCATTTGATTTTTTAATAACGCGAGGGAAATAAGCATTCAGTCGATAGTTAGTGTTAACCACAGAGGAGACTAGACATTGAGCATTTTTAAAATGCTTTTTAAGGACGTATAGCTCAATACTGTTCAGAAGGTCGCTACGCAACTGAAGAAGAAGTATGTGTTGTATTTGGCAGCGGTCTATGTAATTTGTATCGTAGCAGTTGGTTATTGTTCTGGGGGGAGGGGGGTGCATTTGATTTGACATAATATCCACCAATATTCTGAGGATGAAACTAAGTGCCCTTTGTTAACAACGATATTATCTATATGTTGGGTAAATAAGAATTATGAATAACTCCTAATTCCTTCGTTTGTTAGACTTTGGAAACCGTTTGACCTTTGAGCGTGTACTTTAAATATGAGTGATTCTAATAAAACTAATAGCAAGGCACTTTGACACTTTGAGATCCAGGTTGTTAACAGTACAATACCCTTCCAGGCCACAGAGATCCTCCTGCACCAGCAAGCAGTCTGTTCCATTACAAACATTTTCCTCTATTATTATTAGTAATAACGGTAAATCGATTATATGATAAGGCAAAAATGTGTAGAAAATAGAAAATACTGTTTTTATATAGTTCATACAAAGAAAAAAAAATAGATATGATATGAGTTGTTGCCATCTTGTGGGTAGTGCAATGATCTCATTGCTGTAAAAATGTTGAGGTTTTTTAAGAAAAAAATCTGACAGGTAGTTTTCAGTGTTCTTTTGAGTTCTGAAGTGACCGAAAAAAGTTGAAATCTGATGGAGCAAGATCAAGGCTATACGAAGGATACATCAACCAATCCCAGACAAGCTTTCTCCATTTTTGCTGAGTGGCTATAGATAAGTGCGGTCTGGCGTCCACGCCCTTCCTGTTCACCAGCTCCAGCTGGTTTTTCTTAATGGCTACTTTTAACCTCAACAGTTGCTGACAGAAGAGGTCAGTATCGATAGTTTTACCCGGCGGCAAAAGCTCATAGTGGACGATTATTTCCGATCTGATCGATCTTTCCAATCCAACTATACACACAGCATCACTTTGTTCCGAGTCAGGCCGGGCTTTGCCACGATCTTTTTGGACATACTTATCGTAAGTGTCCCATTTTTAATCACCCGTAATTAACCGTTTTAGAAATGGGTCGGAATTGTTACGTTTTAACAAAGAATCGCAAATGGAAACATGTTGCATTAAGTTTCTCTCAGTGAGATCATGTGGTACCCAAATATCAAAAGTTTTTTCTTGTACCCAAACTTATGTAATTTTTTTTTCTATTGTGTGTGTATTTACAATCAGTCCTGGACTATAAGCAAATCCGATGAGCGCAGGGTATCATGTCGAGCGTGTCCACTGAGTACAACTGCTCTTAGAATAGACTATTTAGTCAAGTTGCAGAATAGCACGCCGTTTCAAACGCGTTTCGCTCTGGTCTATTATTAACTGGGCTGCTAAGTTTTTGGGGTGATTAGCTAGTCTTGTTTTGTAGCGAATAAAAGAGTTAGGAACCTCCTCTTTAATTGTTTTTATATTTAAATTTTCACGAACTTCGATATTTGTAGTGTACTATGTAGCGTTTGATATGGTTCTAAGAATTTGGTTCCGGAGTCTCTGCAATATATTTATGTTGGAGTCGCTAGAGCTTCCCCAGAGTTGAGCACCATACATGTAGGTCGGCTTTAAAATGCTTTCATATATTAATAGCTTGTTGTCTATGGAGAGTTTGGAATTTATTCCCATTAGGCAATAAAGGTTTCTGTAGCGTATGTTTAGTTCATCCCTTTTACGTTTTATGTGGGTTCTCCAAGTTAATCGTCGATCGAGGTGTATTCCCAGGTATCTGATGCAGTTTACGTGTTGCACAGTGTTACTTCCGAGATTTACTGCAGGACAATTTTCTTGCCTCAGGGTAAATGTTACCTGGACTGATTTACTTGCGCTGGCTTTTATAAGCCATTTGTTCAGCCAAGCTTGTATTTTATCAAGCCTGTTTTGCAGTGTCGCTGATGCTAGTTTGGGATCATCGTTCCTTGCAAGAATTGCTGTGTCGTCAGCATATGTAGCAGTTGTAATTCCTGGGATTATAGGTAAATCTGCAGTATAGATGGTATACAACACAGGACCAAGAATAGACCCCTGGGGTACCCTGCCTTAATTTCATAGAAAGACGATGTATGGCGGCTCTGTTTTATTTAAAAAAGCCGGTCTGATACGTAGGACGCAAGTAGTAAAAAGTAACTGTGGTATATGTTTATTTTGATCTTATAGTGCAATAAAATTAGCCATTGTGCAATACTTTATCAGAGGCTTGATGAATGTATAAGAACGTTGATGAATAGTAGATATTCTTTTTTTTAGTATTTCTGATCACATTGTAAACTTTGTGTACCTGTTCAATTGTTGAGTAATATTTTCGAAAACCAAACTGGTGGTCAGGGATTATATTTTTGTTAGCCAATATAAACATTAATCGTTGTAGTAATAGTATTTCAAAAAAAAAAAAAACTTAGATAGTATTGGAAGAAGGTTGATAGGTCGGTAAGATGAAATCTCATGAGCTGGTTTCCCTGGCATAAGAATCGTAAGGGACAGGCCCTTACGATTCTTATGCCATAGGGAAACCAGCTCATGGTAGGTCAGGTATTTTCCATATTCTTGGAAAGTATTGTATACGCAAGATGCCGTTAAAGAGAACTGTCAAGAATGTTATGGCTTTTTTGGTAGTTGCTTGAGTATTTCCTTTGTAATTAGATCAAAGCTGGGTGCCTTTTTATCTATTAAAGTTTTTATGACTCCCCATACCTCTCCGGTACTTACAGGTTTTGGTGGTAGGTCTAATTGAAAGACCTGATTCAAGCCGTTTTTCACGAGCAAACTTTTGTAAATGACGTAAAACTGTTTTGTGATCAATATCTAGTTCTTCAGCATTATCGTAACTACTAATATGTCGATCTTGCTCCACTTTTTCAAAGATGGTGCTTATTTTTTCCGTAACAGGGCGCCCTGGGCGAGCCTCCTTTACACCAAGATTTCAGACTTGAAACGCTTGAACCACATTTGTCTTTACGGACCTAATGCGTATTGATACCGCATTAGGTTCGTAAACCGCATTAAAAGCATTTTTACCTTTTTTATAATAAAACTTAAAAATCTACCGAATTTCTTTGTCACATACGAAAAAATTTTGCTTGCCGAAAAACAATTGAAAAATGGCGGGAATTAGTTTTTTTGTATTAATTGCATCTTCCGAATGTCAACATTTAATGGTATTAAAACCAGCCAGGTACATTCAGTACAACCAAAGAGGTTTGATTACTAACGATACATTAAAAATAGTAAGTAAATGAGTTGAGACTTTTTATGAAAAGTGGAACGAAAACGTAATTATTACCTACCATCCTGTAACTCATTTTTATGCAGACTGTTTTTTTGGTACCAGTTTTTGTTCATCTATTATTAGAATTAAGTTGTGTTAGCAGTAGTTTTTACCAGCAGCAAATTTGATCATTTTTATCACAGGCAAAAGTCATAATGAAAATATAGTAACACAGAATAGGCATTATATCACATAATACATGTGCAATTACTTTCGCCTCTCGTTAGAACAAGATGTGCACCTCGTACTCAGTTTAAGTAAAGCTTAAACTTATTATTACTAAGTCCTCAAGCGATATTGAGTTTGTTCTATAAAACTTGCACAATATAGCAAGATTATCTCTTAGATACATGAAATTGTGCCGCTGAGTTTAGTACAAGCTACTTCATCACTTTGAGGATGCACCTCTAATCTGTGCTCCAAGCGAAGTGATTATACCTATTTTAACAACCGTTTAACCCATTAGTTTAGAAGTTAAATTACTGCTTCGAAGTTTAAATTTAAGCTAACAACTCACCTGTATTTCCCCCGAAGCCCTAGGCGAAGGAATAAATGCGTAGATACGTTTTAACAGATAAACTTAGCACAAGTACACACCAATTACAAGATCAGATAGGAGATTTAAAATAAAAATAAACTACTTTGGTTTAAAACAGGTTTTATACTAATAAGGGTTGGTTTTCTTTAAAGCAAACTTTTTATTCATGACAATCTACTGAATTAATCTTTGCAATCGTTACAACGGACTGGTTCGTTTAACGTAATTGACGATGTGAATTCTTGGCTTTTATCCACGGAAAAACTCAGCAGAAAGACACAAATTTATAGCTAATAATTATTCTATTCAATTTTGCAGATAAATCAAGTCGTGGCATGGCGAGGGCGCTTCTTGCTTGGACCGAGACGAGGGACCTCTCATTTTCACTCTTACGAATGCTAAACATCGACATATCCCTCCCGTTCAAATTCGTCGGACTTCTGGTCACGTACCTAATTATATTATTACAGTTCCAAAAAGTAATAAACCCTTGAATTCTAATCAGATTGTGTTTTATCAAAGTTTAAGAGTTGGCTTTGTATTTTGGTTTAAAATATCACGCAACTTATTTGCACCACATACGTTTGTAATCTATGTTGTATAATTTAGTTGTTTGTTTAAATAAGTTACATTAAGATTAATGTTTAAAGTCTTTAATATATCGTGTTCCTCTGAACGTATCTTGTTTTCATGTATTAGTAACTAAGTTCGCATATCCTGCATATTTTAGTAAACAACTGAGCGCCATTTTGCTTTTGTAGATACGAAATTCTTCCGCAGTGAAGGAAAACAAGTAACAGTTTTGTTAAAATTAAATGGCCGATAAATCTCGGCTTACGAGTTGCAGACTTGGTTTTTAAGTTTTCTTTTGTTAATTATTAATAGCGCAGCAAGTTACAGACGTAATAAAAGTTGCCTCGTTCATTAATTACACAATAGGGTTTTAGAGTTTGAACGGGACGTGAAACATGAAATAATAATCGGCTGATTGTTAAGTAGCTGCTGCGGATAAAATAATATTTTTGCTACATTTCGCCATTGGAAGTACTATGTTTTGTAACTATGTCTTCTACGTGTTCTATACATAGAAAACCCTTTTGAGGCGTGAATTGATAAGGGCTTATGAAAGAAGCAAATCTATACTAATATTATAAAGCTGAAAAAAAAATGCCCCCCCCCCCTACATGTAAAAGGGGGATGTGATATTTTTGTCGCCTACCCCATCGCGAGGGGTGTTGTTAAATAGGTCTTTTAAAAATATTTAGGGGTTTTAAGGGTTCCGTAGCCAAAATGGCAAAAACGTATCTTTATAGTTTCGTCATGTTTGTCTGTCTGTCTGTCCGCCCGTATGTCACAGGCATTTTACTCAAAGACTACTCAATGAATATTGATGAAATTAGGTGAAAGGTGTCTTGTACTGGGTGGCGCAAAAGTAAAGACCCTATTTGGTTCAGCTATAACATTTTTTCTAAATTAGAAAACTAGATTTAGATTTTTTTAAATGTATATTTGTGCCATTAAATTTCGTACCATTAGGATTTAAAGATGATGTCTTTTAAATGGTGACCTCCAGAATTGATACACATTTGAGCCCTATTTATGACATTTTGCATAACTTGCCGTAACACTTCCTGCGATATGTTCGTTATTTCTTGACGAATGTTTTCTTTTAGAGCTGCGAGAGTCTGTGGCTTGTTCACATACACCCGAGATTTCAAAAAACCCCAAAGAAAGAAGTCTGGACTGGTCAGATCGGGTGATCTTGCAGGCTTGGCCTGCTTGGCAAATCGCCAAAACGAGAGATAACTCGGCCTGGAAAAGCGTCCCTCACTAAGTCCATAGTGTCGCGCGCTGTGTGTGCCGTAGCGCCGTCTTGTTGAAACCAGATGTGCTCCAGCCCCAATTCGTCCAAACTGGGTATCAAAAACTCACGTAACATGGTTCTGTAGCGTTCTCCAGTGACAGTTATCGCATTGCCTCCAGCGTCTTCGAAAAAATAGGATCCGATCACTCTGTCAACACAGATGCCACACCATACAGTAACTTTTAGTGGGTGTAGAGGTGTTTCTTGAATAATGCGCGGATTATCAGTGCCCCAGAACCGAGTATTCTGCTTATTGACATGCCCTGAGAGATGGAAATGCGCTTCGTCACTCATAACCAATTTTGAAGGAAAATCATCCTCTTCAACGTTGAGGTTTATGACGCGCTGGCAGTAATCTAGACGAGCTCGGTGGTCAGCAGGCAGCAGCTGATGAGTCATTTGAGTTTTATACGGGAACATCTTTAAGTCTTTCACCAAAATACGCTGCAGGGTCCGTCTGGAAATGCCCAATTGCGTGGCACGTCGCCTCGTTGATGTTTCTGGACACTCTTCCACATCTTCGCGCACAGCATCGATATTTTCAGCTGAACGGCCTGTTCTTGGTCTCCCAGACTTAGGTCTATCCAATGTTGAGCCAGTTGCTTCAAGGCGTGTGGCAAAGCGTCGAATTGTGCGACCAATCGGTGCCGGACGGTGGGGAAATCGTCGACGAAATTCACGTTGTGTTCTTATCACTGATGAATTATTCCGTAAGAACATTGACACAATTATTCCACGTTCTTGGGGAGTAAAACGGTCCATGTTTATTTTCAGTGTATTTTACATTTGTTCACTACACAATTTTCAACAACAGAATGACAGAAAATGTCATATAAAAAAAAAAAAAGTATTTTCTTTAGTGCCAGTACTTTTGCGCCACCCAGTAGTAGCCGCTACTTAGTTTGATAGCTAAATATTAACAACTAGCTGTCCCGCGCAACTTTGTATGCGTATATTTCCCCCGTTTTTGCAACATTTCTCGTCGCTGCTCCGCTCCTATTATATAGCCTATAGCCTTCCTCGATAAATGGGCTATCCAACAAAAAAAGAGTTATTAAAATCGGTCCAGTACTTTTTGAGTTTATTCGTTACATATAAAAATACAAATCTTTCCTCTTTATAATATTAGTGTAGATGTAGATGTAGATTATAATATTAGTGTAGATAAATATGTTTAGGGGGGGGGCACTCCATACATGTCAGCCAACATCAAAGTTTGGCACATCATTCGAAAGGTCTTTCAAAAACATTATAAGGGTTCTAATACATTTTTTTATTAAGTGATTTTGACGTGACAACGTCTTATAATTCGATGGAGCCGGCTGAACGCACGAAAAAACATGACTCATGAGGCGTTATCTCGCTCTGAGGCGTTCCATTTAAGTGCAGGCGAGAGCCGGAACGAGCGACAAAGAGGCACAATCGGCCACCGCGTTCGGCAGCGTTCGACATCTGTCGCTCTCCTACTTGAGCGATGCGTTCGCGTGGACAGCTGCTATACAATAATACATTTACATGTTTTCGTAAAAACTATGTACATTGTAAAAATAAATAAATAAAAATTGACATAATTGTATTTATGCGTACAAATAAATGTAACTTGATCAATTCAATTGTGATTTCCATTTACCTCCTTCTCTATATCCATACAAAATATCTATCAAACAAATAAAATTAAAATTTTCTTTTGAAAAATGAAACAATTCCATCAGTATTTTCTTATGATGTTGTCACGTTAAACTATCGTCGGTAAACCGACTTCAGACAACCGATGTTTTTATTTTTTAGAAATAATCGCTCTGAAACCGAAACTTGTGTCCCCCTCCCTTAACTGCGTTTGTTTGTTATTAAGAAGTCTCTCTATTTTGGAAGTTTCGAAGTGAAGAAGAAGAAGTTACAAATAATCATAATATTTTAACTTCCGAGTTCTTACAATTAGTAGGTAAGTTATCACAAGTCACAACAAGCACAAAGCTTGTTTCTTGTGTTAATTGTAACTTTGACTGGGAGTCGCTTTGACAATGCAAGTTTCTTAGCACGGAGTATGTTATACTTGTATGTTACACGTATAACATTTGATATTTGTTCAGAACTACACTTCTGTTTTAATTAACGATTTTACGTAGGCACTAGCCTACTAGGTCATATCAATTTTAATTAAAAGTATGCTTCGAAGACTTTCTAATATACTGTTATATGTTAAAGGCAAGTTGAAAGGCGTAAAATTATACAGTCTTTACATTGTTTTATTTTACAAGCTTTTTTAAATTGGGAGCAGAAAATTGTGATTGTGTACCCATTATTCAATATTTTCACCATTTTTTATTTGAAGCGGGACGAAAACGAAATTGTATTAAACTAGCTATTTATACAAGTTCACATCGTCAGCCGCAAAAATTCAGGTCCCAAAGTCAGGGCCGCAACCTGACAGGCACGATCACCTCATCAGCTCGATTGATCGAGGATGTTGGAGGGATGTACCAACTTGCCCTCCGCAAGCGTAAGGAAAGCGTGAGCGGTTGTGAAATTAGCGTGGCGTTTTGATGTGGTACTTGTCTACCGTTTCTGTCACGCTAACACAAATGCGTTTGCGTGTACGGCATGACCCTCAGACGAGAGAGATAGACAGGTATACGACCTATCAATGTAATTTTTTTTCACTTTAATCTATACTAATATTATAAAGCTGAAGAGTTTGTTTGTTTGTTTGAACGCGGTAATCTCAGGAACTACTCATTCGATTGAAAAATTCTTTCACCTTTGGATAGCCCATTTATCGCTACGATTAAAGCTATATAACATTACGCTACGACCAATAGGAGCGGAGCTGTTAGGCACGTGCATGACCTCTTTATAATTCTGTTTATGAAAATAAGTGAAATTGTATCTTGTCATGTGCACTTGTCCATGATAATATTTTTGGACGATTAGCACTAAAATCAGTAAACTAAAACAGTAACTAACACCTCTGCACGTTGGATAAGTTCACTTTAATTTGTTTTCTCACTTTTATCATCACAAAGTATATGCTGTTGAAATTAGTTGTGTGTGTTCCAAAACTTTGTCTGCATCGCCGAGACGCAGAGATTAGTCGTGTGAGTTTATGCACTAAGTTTTCAATTTAGTAGTTCGAATTTATTCCTTGGTATACTAATACTTCGTCTATTGAATTTTTATTAAACTAAGTTGTAACAGGTATTAGAAGTAAATACATTATAAGATAGATATGTGTTGTCATTACGTCTTTTTTTGACGTGAAAACGGTCACGTTATTGATTGGTTGCTAAGCAATCACGTTGTTGACTGGTTGCTAAGCAACGCGAATGGCGATGCGGAGTGTTGTGGCTGTCAGGCACATGCATGGCACAGGGATGGTTGTTTATTACAATGTCATCAATATTTTGGCGATTGCAGACACAATTAAAAAAAAAACAAAAAAATAATAATAAAAAATTGTTTGTGAAAAAATTGTGTTTTTTTGTTTTGTTGTGTTTGTTACCCGATTACTCGAAGACAGCTGGATCGATTTGAAAAAATAATTTTATGTTTGAGATTGGTTATCATCAGATCCTAACTGCGATGACAATGATTGTCATCGCAGTTAAGATTGGAGATATCGAGGGAACTCACATAAAGTAATTTGAGTATATTTGGTTGTATTTTGTGCGTTTACTCTCAAAAAGTGAAACTGTTGATACTGACCATAGATGTCTAGCGGAACTACTCAATAATAAGAATTTGGGGAAACGATTCGATTACTTTAATATGGTTCGTCATAATACACCTGATCCAACCTGACCAAGCGTCAGGTGAACTTTCATAATTTAGCGGCCCTGCATCGGATAAAGCAATATTTTATAAAAGGAAATGAGCAGTTTTGATTAGGCTATTGTAACTAAGATAAATAACAAACCAACACACTAAAAAGTGAGAAATAAAAACTTCATTACAAAAAAATATTAAACCGACTACACGAACCGAACGTTTTTTGAAACCGAAAAACGTTCGACAAACGAATACCACTGGGTACCAAGGTAACTAAAAAGCATTTACCATAATTTATCATTAATACATATTTTGAAGTTGGTGCCTTATACATAAAAGCTACATTTCCTGGCACCTACTTCAAAATGTTTATTTTTGTAGTTGCATCTATAATAATTTCTGTAAAAAAGTCAAAGGTATCTCAGAGTTTCGGATAATTATTTGAAGTTGATTTAATTCTAAAATAGAAAGGTTAGGTTATTAATAACCAGCACATTTTCTCTGATTAAAATTAAATCTCTAGTACCAAAATGTTATTCTTCTTTCTCAGTTATCAAATTTTAAAATTATTTAAATTATGTCTGAACTCCTAGCACTGGCAAAACCTGTCGTAATAAGGATAATTAACGGTATATGTAAGTACCGATAGGTACTGATGTAATAACATACTATATTACACAAGAAATTAAATACAATTCTAGGGGGAGATGGCGTCTTGGGCTCTTTAGCCCCTTGAATCCAGTGTTCTAAAGGAAGGTATTAACAAAACCTAATTGGGCATGCGAACATTATCGTTATTAAATCAGTATTACGTCTAGTAAATTGATAATAATCCAACCATCAATTGCACCTTGGTGTAAGCAAATAAATGTGTAAACAAAATTTGTAAGCCCTTGCCATCCATTCGAAAGTAATTTAAATTATCTTCGATCTAAGCCTTTAGTCCCCTCTTTGATACTCTTTAGCGTACAAACAGTAATTAAGTTGTAAACATTAAGTAAAGCAAAATAAATAGAGTTGAAACGAAAATTGGAAAACTTAAATCACAAAGTTTAAACATTTAGCAATGTACTCGAAAACATCAAAACTAATTTGAAAAACGGATTGGAGTGAAACTTTGTACAGCAGGTAAGTATTCAATGTTAACTAAAAACTGTCCGGTACAGGGACAGGCTATTTCGTCTTAAGATTTTTACGACAAAAGATATTTTCAGGAGCCAAGAGCGATATCTATTGTTAACGAAGAAAGCCCGAAGGCTTCGTCCTTTATGTTTTGTTAAAAACATTTCAACAATTTCCCTTTTTTTCGTTTCGGTCACGATTTTTACAATGACGGACGAGGGCATTCCGCAACAAATTTATTGCTACACAAATTTGGGAAGTGGTTACGCCTATTGTTTGGTATGCCATGTATTTCTTTATGGTTTTATTTTTCAAGTGTTCTTAAGTTACGATAAATGCTAGCATCAGAACAGGGAGGAAAATTTATTTGCCTTACTTGTAGCATTGACCGAGCAGATTGACAGATCAGAGAAAGGTCGTTGGAAAAAGAAAAAGAAAAGGATGATCATTTCCCAAAAAAGCTTTCAATCCGTGCCTCGGAACCCACGTTAAGACGTCGGCCTGCGGGCTCAGAATCTTTCTTCGGTCATGTTGAGAGGAAGTGGACTTGTGTCTGCGCATACTTCTGTGCACAATATTAAGCTCAATACTATAGACATTTTGCGTATTTCACTAAGCTCTCATAAGATTGGATGCTTTGATGGTAAATAGTAAATAGAGTTATTAATAATTTTACTCGGTTTAATTAAATGTGACAATTTTAAAGTAGAAATATACCTACGTGAAACAGAGATTTTGTAAATTCACATTTATTTTGTAAACCACGTTTTTCCCAGCCAATGTTATACGTGAAATTATATTCAATTAATTATTCCCTTGTGCCAGTTTGCCAGTATTTAATGAAATGCAGATTTTGTGGTTGTTACATAAAATTATGTGGGGAATGCGGACGGTCCGGGTCCTCGGCCAGTGTCAATTATGCCAGATCCAATTATAACCCTTGCGATTTCGGAATCCTCTTGAGAAATTGCGATACGATGTCCGCATTTGTGACAACTAATTGATTGTGTTATAGATATACAGTTATGTGAACCTTTAAAGTTTAGCAATAAATTCTCCCAACAGACTGTTGCGGTGGTCCCAAGTTAAGACTTTGGTGGCTTTGTATCAATTTCGGCTATTTTGATTTATGAAAGTAACAAAGTGGTATAAACGAGTGTAATCTTTTATGTGATCTTATAAACTGGAAAGTTATGATTTTGTTTGTATTTTGTAATACTCAGGTAATTGAGCTTTTTTTTTTACTTTCAATTATGTATATCGTCACTTGCAAAATACATATCACCGAAGAAATTTTCATGACGTATAAATAATTTATTTATATATGTATCTATTTGAATGTGTATACAAAATTCAAATTGGTACCGTCTGCAAAGGACACTCAAAAGTCATAAAACAATGTTGAAATGGATATTTTTTTTACAACATGAACATTCTTTTGTCCTGGGTGGGGTTTTAACATATATACTTTGGGCACAAAGCACCTATTATAGTTTAATTTATCTTTTAACGAAGTGTCTTCATGCTTTTACGCTTACTGGGACGAGTGGATTAACATCTAACTAATATCAATTCCATCATAACATCTAATTAACATCTAACACCTAATTCAATTTACTGCCATCGAGACTACAATGTGGTTAAACTCATTTTTACTTTTATCACCTATCTATACTATCTTTGAATCAAATAACGTTAGGTAATTACATTTACCCGGGAAATACACGATGAAACGAATCCAGAGAAAATTACTGGAAAATTCATGCTTTCTTTGGTTTTATTTTACCAGTGTAGTTCGTTTCAAAGATTTCATTTCAGTAGAATTATAAAATGGAAATGAGAGATATCGTAGATTACTTCTACTTGGTCGGATGTTTATATTAGATTTTTTTTTAATTTTTTGACAGGCCGTTAAGGGACCTGTTTGAAAAAGTAGTGTAGAAGTGAATTGAGGTATGGCATGAAATGACAAGCCTTATATGCATTGGAATCAACCTTTTTTTAGAATTATACGTTAACCATATAATGTTTGAACTTAGAGCATTATCTACCAGACCATGGGATTACGCCAGATAATAACCACAAATAATCGTGGTACATCTTCGGCACAGGGCAATACAATATATCTATTTGGTCAAAGTTGAGGGTTAGCTAAATAAATATGTTCCACAGCTACACAAAAACTGAGTTTGTGTGAAAGAAAGAAAAAGAAAGAAAGAAAATAATTTTTATTTGTCACATTACACAGAACCATACAGAACAACAAATAAACAAAATAGAGGGATTTTGTGCCGGACAAATAGGACCTACGTCAGCTATATAGATGAATTGAGTTTCATCTTTTCTAATATTACAAAGTTTGGATAAATGGATGGATGATTACTTTTCAATCAAGCCACAATAGTTAAACGGATCTGAAGAAAAATTTAAACAGAGATATATTACAGTCTGGCATAGCACATAGGCATAAATATCGGAAAATTATTCCCGTGGTATACATTTCTTTTCTTTTAATTTCACGCGAACGAAGTTGCGGGCAACAGCTTGTTTGACATTGATAAGAACCAGAATTAATCCGATTTAACTAGCGTTCTAGTAAATAAAAACCATTCGTTTAGGCGGCGCTACGATGCCATAAATACCGACCTTAAAACTAAATTAAAAAAAAATCAATTCCTAATGTCTCATCAGTGCCTCCCTTGACCAGAAGGCTGGCTTTTTCTTTGCACAAAGAATTAGCATTGCCATCCAATGTGGCAAAAACCAATCATTCCGAGATTACCGCCGTCATCTATGTGAACTAACCTTGGGTAATTACCGTGTGTAATTACCTTGGGTATGTACCCTAAAGTACATACCCAAGGAAATTAAATAATACATACCAGAAATAAATCGTCTGTCAAAACACCTTTGTTTGCATAAGAGATAAAAATATAACACGCGTCCCTTAGCACACCAAGTTCAAAATAGCGTTCCTATCTATACATAGAATAATTTTTCATAGTGTCAGTGTTGGTAAAATTACGGAATAACAATTTTCCCTTGATGAATGCCGACAGCGAGGAAGATTCGAGGCTGTACTTAACGAAGACGGATCGTGTCTTGTGGTGACCGATGCGCAGGTAACGGGAAAAAATAACAGACTTTTTGTACAAATTAGTTTCTGTTTTGTTCATTTGTATAACAAAGGTTTGACTGTGATCTTTCTCTCGACAGTTTTACTAATTGTTGGAAAGACGATAGCTATGAGGTTATATGTACTTATTTTAGTACACAACGTGCACTAAAATAACTAGTTGAGGGGTCTACTACACAGTAGTGACGGAGGAGATCAAGAAATCTGCGAGGTTATAATATAACATTTTTTTTTTAAAGACGACTCCCGCAATTGGGTACAAGTCCTGTGTCGCGGAGGATTTTACAAACATACAAGTCACGGACACAAAGTATACCCATACTCGGAACGACCCGTGTGGGAATCGAACCCATGACCTCTTGCATAGCAGTCGGACACACTCCCACCGCGCTACAGAGGTATTACCACTCGATAAAACTTGGCGCCTCATCTCTCAATACATCATACTATGAGAGTAAGGGAAAAGAGTCGCCCTATAATATCTCATTAGTAGTTAGCTAGTCTCAGTTCTGATGAGATTGGTTAACGTAACCGACATTAGTACCCCAATAAAATAACTAACAAAATATCAAAAATGAGAAATGTTAAGTGTTCCCCGGTGTAAAAACATACCTATAAGATTGTAAAAGGAATCACGTATGAGGCCCTTCGTAGCATCGTAGATGTCTACGACGTAGTCGCTACGTTGCATAAGAAATAAGGTAGAACTGTAGTCCCAACTTTCAATTACACAAAAGCCACTAAAATAAAAAATATGAAACAAACTATGACATGTCATACGCATGTCGGATTTATATAAAATTCTAAACTGAAAACTGTAGGTCCATAAATTACAGCTCGCATGCGCCAGTTGACAGGACTGTTAGTGTTCAGTTTAGATAATATTTCCAATATAATCCTGTTCTACTAATATTTATTTAATGTACAAGTTTTGCTACATATAAAGCAAAAGTCTTCCTATATATTGATCGTAGTTTTAGTCTTCAACCACGTTGAGTTTGATTTAAAAAAAAATAGTACTTTATCCTTTTAGAGATAAAGTTTTCAAAAATCTCGTAATAACTATTCGTGTGTCAAATTGCAATTCAGCCCGTATAGTAGGTTGAGCTATGCGTTAATATATCAGTCAGTCATTAATTTTATATACAGACTAGCTTTCGCCTGCGGCTCCGCCCGCGTTGATGTCGGTTACCGCGATAAAAACTTGTGTCCTTTCTCAGGACTTAAACTATCTCCATACCAAAAAGTTTTGAGTAACTTTGTGTGGACTAGTAGTTAATAATAATAATAATTATACATAAGATTTTTATTATTTTTTTCTTATTTTTTAACGTCTTACCAACGAATTACTTACTAACATTAGATATAAGCATTTTACTAACACTATGGATCTCTGTTATCTGCCAATAAACAAATTGAATTGAATTATAACTTTATGATATGTTGAAAGTTGACAGCCGTACTAGTATGAACCATAAACTTAGGGTATGAACTGTATAATAGATGTCAGCGCCTTCCATGCGTTCATCGACGATGCATGCGTGGTACAAATTGTTGACACTGAATTGTAAAGCTGTAATTTTGAGATTTGTGAAGATTACTGTTGATATGAAGAACAATAACAATAGGTAAAAATGAAAATAAAATTTTATAAAAATACAATCAAAATATTTAAAATGAAATAAAATTATAATACTGTTTAATTTTTAGCGGCCACGAATTACTTTAATACTACGTAGTTTTATAATATCTAAGTTTCATAACTAGCCGCCCATCTTCAAAACGACGCCAACTTAACTCAAACTCCTTTAATCTAAACCTGTTCAACAGTTTAAGAGTAAAAACGTAACAGACAGACAGAAAGAGTAATTTTCACATTTATAATATTGGTTTGGATTATTCAGTGGAAGAGTTACAATATGACATGTGAAATTAGTAGTATGTATGGAATGCTAGCGATCAAACCGAAGTACAATACTTCAGCTTTTCATATTATACGAAATACCTGGGAGCTTTGCCCATTTATTTTTTAACGACGTTTTCTAAAAATGAAACCTAGCTAGATCGATTTACCGCTCCCGATACCCCCTGTTTTCTAAATTTTATGAAAATTGCTGGAGTCCTTGCCGAGATTCACAGATGCCACACAGCCAGGGATGTTGACTGTTAAGTCAATACAGTCTCTTTTTATGAAATGTCAAAACAACAAGCTCTAAAGAAATGTGTATGGATTAACAACGTTCCTATCGTCAAATCATTACTTTTAGTAATCGTTTTCATGCTTTTAAATTAATAACAAATCACATATCACATGTTACATGTAAAAGAACAGTTATTTTCTGAACATTTTAAGATCTACTATTACCTGATTTGTTTAAAATAATAATAATATCTTGGGACAACTCACACAACGTCATCTGATCCGAAACTAAGCAGAGCTTGTACTATGGCAACCGGACAACTGATAAATATACTTATATATTTCTAAATACATACATATTATAGATATTACACCCAGACAAGAATAAACCATCGTGCTCATCACACAAAGTTTTATCCTGGGTGGGGATCGAACCCAGGATAAAACTTTGTGTGATGTAAAAATAATTTACTTTTATTGTAGTGAACTATCCAATTGCATGTTTAATATATATGGTATAATAATAAGAATAGTAAATTATATGTAATTAAGTTTAAATAAAGAGAATAATAATAATAATTATACCGTTTGTTTCAGGCATCAATGGCCTATACATTACAGACTAACATACATAGAAGATAAAGGTATAAGATATACAGATTCTATAACCGACGAGTGCGAGTCAAGACTTAGTGCCAAGTCTTGACTCGCACATGAGATAGTTGGAAATTCGTAACCTGTCTTCGACATTCAATTACCTCCATAGCAGGTGGTGCGTACACTTGCGAACGCTAGCGCATTGTGCACCGAGCCGTATACACCCAGTCATGTAATCACCCTATGACATATACTAGTTGCTTCTGTCTGTACTACGGTTTACTGTGACATCTAATGGGATGATGGCTGTGATTTCATGCCGTGAAATTGGGGTTTGTTATATACGAATAAACATTATATTAAATAACGACCAGAGCCCCTAGACAATCTAATAGAATGGCGATCTTTAAAATTGATGAAATTTGATAAAAACTTGCACCCTATATAACCTATTTAACGGCTTTAAGGGTTGATTTTACAAATATTCTAAAACCCGTTATTGTTTATATTAAAGAAGCCAAATACGAAATTTTACAAATTTAACTTTATAACTGACGGCGTTTCATACAAAGTTATAATCACTATTTTACTCCCTTAGGGGAAGAATTTCCAAAAAATATTTCTTATCGGATGCCTACATTATATAAAAAATACATCCTCGAAATTTCACGTCTCTACAATCAGAGGCTTAGGCTGTGCTGTGTTAGTATACATCAGTCAGTCAGGACAAAGAAATTTAAATATATATATATAATTCTGTATATGTTCGTATAATATATGTTCGCATGCACGTACGCACGCATGCACACAAGCACACACGCACACAAGCACACGCGCACACAATCTATACACGCATATATGCATACGCAAATTTAAGATCTGTTACTATAATAAGACCTCTTGTTTCTACTACTCAACTTATCATGCATTGTATGAACTTTGTGAGAAGAAATAAATACACCAGTCGAATATTAGACAGCAGGTATCTCTGTCCGATATTCTACTGGTGTTTAAAACCATTAGTTTGCTTTAGTACACTATCTTAAACACGGTTAATTTATCAGATAAGCTTAGCACACAAAGAGTGCTGGTATTTCTTTACCCGATGTAATAATACGAGGAAATTAATATACCTTACCATATCCATTATGCTGCCGCACTACTTATACGCGTAACGGTTATGGTATCGGACTCGCAATCGTCAGGTCGCAGGTTCGAAATTTAACTATCATGCTACTGACGTGAACGCACTCCTAACGCATGAAATTAAGCTTAACTGACGGGGTTAACAGGATTACTAGTATTAAGGGACCTACAATTCCACACTGCTAGCTATCTTTATAAACAAAACAAAAAAAAAACTTTAATCAGGCAACAACAGAAAAGAAACAATATATTTTGTGGGGATGTCTCTACGATTTAGTTTACTTTGTGTGAAGAAATTGTTTTCTTCTTGATAGTTTACTAACTGCGTGCTTAGGAAGTTGGTTGCGAGTTGAAGATTTAAAAATGCGGTCCGTACGTTAGAATGAAGCGTCTAGCTTTCCCGTATTTATTTAAACTGCAGGCAATGTTATGTTGACGGTAAGCGGTTGGTGGAAAATTTACGATTCGCTGTGCGCCTCGTTCGGAGTCTGCGTTTCACCGAGAAATACATAACGACGTGATTTTTTTATGACTAGGTGAATAGTCATAACAATAAAGCATTTTCTTACTGTCGTTTCACGATTCTAACAGATCTCCCATCTGGAGTCCAAACTAAGCCTTGGCCTGTATTTCGAAGCTCCAGGACAGGATTTAGATTTAGTTCTAAAAATATTATATATATATATACAGGGTGTAACAGACAGGTGTGGTCATATTCATAGTTTGGTATGTGCCCATGATACTGAGGGCACATACCTAATTTTATCAAAATCGGAGTAATATTTATAATTTTTTCATTCGTTTATTTATGAATAAAAAAGTTATTAATAAAAAAAGTATGACTTAAAAAGTTCTATGCCATAATAATCCCATCGAATTTTGTACCAGGGAAGGTATCATTTTTATGCCATACACCTTTCACTACTGAATTTTGACAAAAAGAATATGCTATAACTATGTAATAATAATGTAACCAGCTATGACGCTATGATAGGTGCAATACTGACAACATACCCTATCCGCTACTGATATTTGACCACACCTTTATGTTAGACCCTGTGTATATATATATATATATATATATATATATATATATATATATATATAAACATAGAAAGAAAAATTACAAAAAACATTATACTAATTTTTTGGGGAAATACTTTGAAATAGATACTGAAAAAATATTTGCAGCCTTGATTGTTCGGTGCAAATGTTTCTAAGAATAATAAAGCTATTAAACTAGAAAGTACAAAGATCCCTCAATCTACTAGCATATACTAAACAGATCCGCAAACTTCATTATTAACTTATCGGGATTCCAGTACGGGTGCGGGTTTTCATCCAAATTACAGGTAGTTTAATCAAGAAGACGTTCTAAAACTCCAGTCAAGTCTGGTTTTCAAGAGTTCACATAGTCTTACACATAAACTTTCCAATTTTATAGATGTTATTAAAGTGATTTTTACAAGATTTTCAGTTTTATACTTTTCGGATGTATTTGTATAGGGTATGTAGTGTTTTTATTTATTAGATCCACTTCATTATGTTGCTCGGCGATGCAGTGCCAAATGATAAAACCTTGGCACTTAAACAAGTTTTTTTTTCTTAAAAAGATAACTAGCAACGTGGGTCGCACATTACTGTCAATCTTGTTAATTCACTCGCTTTATTTCATTCAGAGGTCCTTGATGGAAAGGTGACCATCAGATCAATGGTGCTGTGAGACACTGTAATTTAGTTAAAATAGTCTTCCCATCGATTTATGAAAGAAGCATATAAGCATATAGTGGAATAAAATGCCTTAATATAATACAGTTTTTGTTGGTTATATTTTTAAACAGGTTATTTGTTCAAAGCGTAATAGTCTCTTCTTACTGTTAGATTATGATAGTGATGCATCGCATTGTTCCTATCCGTTTTATTGTTCCAAAAGTGGATACAAACTGACTGTCGATAGATTACTCAAACAGAATCGTCAATCAATATAGACGGTTGTCATTGAAATGGTAGCTTTAGAAACAATAAGCTGCTGTTTCGATAGCCCGCATAGCATATGCAATGATGTGTGCGACAGTATATCTCGTATTTGTTATGCTGTTAGGATATTTCAAACGGAATTGTTAAGTCTATAAGCTTAGAAGTCTAAAGTAAATTCTAAATAATAAGGCAAAAGAATAGGTATACCTTTCAAAATTCAAAATTCTTTAGGATGCAAAACAACACTTGTGATTCGTTGGGATTCTACATGTACGTGTAATGCCAAGTTCGCAAACAATAGCCGGAGAAAAGAACCCGGCCATTCTTTTCAAATTACCAATTTTACAAAGTTTGAATGTTTATAAACTTGACATGGGGGTAAGGTGCTGCTACTAATATACTATACACCATGTTAAAGGACTGATGCAAATGATATTATTAAAAAGTTAGAACATGAGATAAACTAAAATCAGTCTCAGTGGGCACAACATAGTAGGACTGAGCATCTACTTACAACAAAGATAAAAACGATATGTGCTTAAATATTAACCAAAGTACTTGTAACGAATTATTAAATATAAAATACTAGCTTTCGCCCACGGCTCCGCCCGCGTGGATGTCGGTTATCGCGATAAAAACTATCCTATGTCCTTCCGTCATCTGAATCGGTTTAGCTGTTTGAGCGTGAAAGCGTAACAGACAGACAGACAGACTTACTTTCACATTTATAATATTAGTATGGATTAATTCTGATATCAAAAGGAAGAAAATAATGTCCTTTATTCGTCACGCAGAATAAAATCTTCTTGAGTTTGTCGGATATATTAAAATAAAATATTACTATCGGAAAAGCCAAGGTAATTGATGTATGTAATTTACGTATGTAGGTTCAATCTATTTCTATGTAGGTATGTAGGTTCAATTTATTTCTATACCAAAATTATGTTAACATAATTTTGGTATAGAAATAGATTGAATCTATGAATAGGACATAGGCCATCTTCTGACCTAAATTACTAAAAGTAAAATACGACTTCACAGGTAAGGTAGTGCCTATAGGTAAAGCGCTACCACTAATATATCATACACCATGTAAGAGTCCAATATATCATTAGACTGCATTAGTGTCTTTTCCTAATATCTAGGTATGCTGCGTTTGGAGTTTGCATACCTTAATATATATTCTATTAAAAAAAAGTTAAAAAGCGAAATAATTAGTACCCCGCGTGCGCCGCAGCGATGCCGCTGCGGGCGATGCAGCGATAGCTGCCGCGTGCTTTGCTTCACGCTTGAGGATACGCCGCGCACACTCCCCGCCACGCATATAAACAACATCATATTTTGTCGTATGTTTGAGTTAACGCGTGCGATGACAAGTGTCGCTTCACGCGCCGCCTCTCCGTGAACAGAAAAAACGTCCAACGCGACGCGAGAGGCCACGCGTCTCCATAAACAAGGCCTCACATGTTCAAGAGCGTGGCTATTCTAATTAAAGTCAAATCAGTCTAGTCCAAAGGACATCTCCGGTCAAACCTGAGTAAATGTTCACACTTATACAACAAAATACTTTGTAAGGCAATTACAAGATCGTCCAGAACTTAATTACATTAAGATCCAGAGCCAATTAAATGAAGCAAAATGTAGTACAAAGTATTCGACAAGGAACATTGTCCATGCTTGCTAAACAATTTGTCTGAGATATTTCCTTTGGTATTTGTACTGTCTCTTGTCATCTGAGAATAATTTAACGATTGTATTCATTAAATTGTTTCCATGAGAATTCCCTGCAGTTCTGTTCTGTAACCGTTCCACCTCGAATGTCCTTATTAATTAGCAGTTTATATGCTGACCAATGAATTCATTTACCTTTTGAATGGGAGAGAGTTTTAAAATATTCTATCTTTTATTGGTGGCTTTGCCCACGTGCATATCGACTATATGAATAAAAACTATCCTGTGTCCTTTCTTGGGACTCACACTGTCTCCATATTAATCGAAACCGGTTCAGCGGTTTAACGGTGAAAATGTAATACACAAAGCTACTTTTTATTAATAATAATATCTTGGGACAACTCACACTACGCTATCTGATCCGAAACTAAGCAGAGCTTATAGTATGGAAACCAGATAACTGATAAACATACTTATATATTTCTAAATACATATTATAGATAAATAACACCCAGACACAGAATAAACCAAGTTTTATCCTGGATGTAGATCGAACCCACGACCTCCGGCTTAAAAGTCAGAGACATTAACCACTAGGCCCGTCCAAGTCAATTTTATAATATTAGTTTAAATAAATACATTCATTTTTGGTAAAGTCAGCTACATAAGTCGATATAATAATCCCAATTTCAAGGTATAAACCATAAGAAAGTTACTTTGTTTCTTAAGTGACTATCTAGGTTTAATTTAATTTTAAAGACGGTGCGGGTAGAGAAATTTGCGTAAAATATTTTAAAGTATTTGTAAATGTAGTTGACTGTACGTAAAGTGGTTAAACGAAAACCGTAATAAAATGGTTGAATTGAGAGCTGAGAGCGATTGACTATCGAGTAGTCATTTATCTTCTTCGCAAATGATCAAGTTAAGAGCACGCTAATAAGTTTTTGCTTAATAAACCTATATTTTAAGTTCACATTTTAAGCAAACATTTTGACAACATCAGATAAACGATGCTTCTAAATTCTCATTGATTGATTGATCTTGCAAGGTCATTACTAAAATATTTTTTCAAATCTTTTCTTTCTAAGCTTTTTACCATATTAGCCGATCAAAGTCAAGGTGAAAGTACTTTTGAAGTCAAAGTATTTTATTAGGTTACAGAATGGAACTCATAAGAAAGTAATTTCGATCAATAAAATCGGTGAACTCCAAAGCCCCTAGACCAGTGACATAAACGCTAATCGAATAGAATGACATTATTGCACTTACAAGACCGCGAATGTTAAATTTCGACGTCATGTTTGATAGTGGCATGGGGCAGGTGCAGATTAAGTTATTTCTCAAGCTCTCAATCCGGCAAAGTGTCAGTCGCTCGGACGATGATGGGGGTTTTTTTTTTTAAAAGACGACTCCCGCTGTAGGGTGCAAGCCCTGTGTCGCGGGGGACTTTACAAACATACAAGTCACATACACAAAGTACACCCAGACTCGGAACAACAATTTGTGGATCACACAAAGTGGTGTCCCGTGTGGGAATCGAACTCACGACCTCTTGCGTAGCATTCGGACACACTCCCACTGCGCCACCGAGGCAGTCGATTTGTCAGAATAATTATGTTTAAGTCGTTAGTGTTTATTTTGTCCCATGGCCACCCCCGCCTTGGTCAGTGTATTCACGCATAGGTCAGTTTTTTCAGTTGAATGAGATAAATGGACGTCGAACGACATTACCACAATGAGCGACATCAATCGATGGCACCAACCGGCGATCGCTTGATTGGTGTAGTCCTGGGTCTACAATCATCCTTTTACTTCTTAATAATAATAATATCTTGGGACAACTCACACAACGCTATCTGATCCCAAACTAAGCAGAGTTTGTACTATGGAAACCAGACAACTGATAAAATTACTTATATAATTCTAAATACATAGAATTCATAACCCAAACACAGAATAAACCATCATGCTCATCACACAAAGTTTTATCCTGGGTGGGGATCGAACCAACCTCTTGCAGCAGTCGGATACACTCCCACCGCGCCACAGAGGTAGTCTATTTATCCCTATTTCGTGCGTCATCTTTACGGTAATCCATTTTTTTTAATACTTTGAAATGAAGAGACGAGCTGGTCGTTCGCCTAATGGTAAGCGTCACATTAGCCCATAACAGTTCAGTATCAGAGCCACCCAAATCCTTGTTTGGCAAACATCTCAATGTCACCACACTCAAATGAAATGGAATGATTATTTATTCGCAAGAGATGTGGTTTTGCAAAAGGTGTTTAAATTATAATTACAGAGCTTAGACACAACTCACCTTCAGTAGGCACGCGAAAATTAAATAAATAAGAAATTACGTAATTATACCGAAGTATTTTAGAATCAATTTAATTAATTTAGTAATATAATGGATAATTAATAAATAATCGTGTGAATGTTAAACGCGACGTACTTAAAATTCATTTTGATATCATAAAACATAATTTAAATAATAGAATAAAAATGTAATGATTACAAAAAAGTAGAATATTAGTTAATAAGTATAAAATTTCAACGTTACAATACCACAATAATAATAATTGATACCAAATTTTACATACTTTCAATAACTCAAAAATTCTTTCATGGTGTAAAAGCAGGTCACTGCGCTCTTCATTTGAGACAGTAGTTTATAAGTCGCATTTGCCCAGTATTTGCACTTGCTACAATAAAAAAAAAGCCTTTCAACGAAACATTGTGATGCATTAACATCATTATTTACTGGACGGAAAAGTAACTGACACTGTTGTGATACATTATTTATATTGATTTATTTTAATTAAAGAATAGAGTCATTACAACCTCATCATCATTGGCCGATATCATCTTTGCGTGACCCTCTCGAATTAACTGACAGAACCCACAGGAATGACTAGTCAATACGTGCGGCGTCATGTCTTACGGGAGGTACCATACCGGGTTTTGTTTCGAGTTTCCCTCTCTTCGCACTTACGACACCCTTAGGATAAGATGGGGTGATGACACTTTGTATTCTTACTCCATCACTTAATCATTATACCTATATATTTTGAAATCTACCAGAATCTGATGAAAAATTAGGAAATTTTAATTTAGAGATGGTAATACAAGGAGAAGGTAAGTAGGTCCTAAACCTACTTGGACGGACCAGTTTGATCATTGTATTTTTTTATTGATTTACTTTAGTTTTACATAACGGTTCATTATGAATTTCTGCTTTAATAGAGCTAAGTATCATCAGTGGTGGAACAAAATAAATATTCTGCAGAAATGCAGCAGCTCTGGCTTCGTGAATGTCAGTTTTTGCATTGAATAATAAAAAATCAAACACAACTAACTTTGAAACTTTATTCTGCTTCATGTTCCTATACACTTTTGGCGGTTAGAAATCAACCGCATTTTTATTATGTAAACTTGAGAAAACATGTTTCCACGAAAAAGTATCAAAGGTCATAATCATAGTAGGAGTCACTGTCAGTTAACATTGCCTTAAAAATATCAAGCTTTTGTTTAAATTTCGTTTCATGAGATTCTGGAACAACTCTCGCATGTATTTTTATTTACAAAGAAACAACATTTTGGAATCATTTTTGTAAAACATAAATGACTTTGGTTTTATTTTAAAGATTGTTTTACAGAGACCTACTTAGTAAAAAAAACATACTTGAACACTTTGACACAATGTGACGAAAAAATATATGAAGCCTTTTATATATCAACTTCTGTTCACGGGCGGAATAACATTTTTTTGTAATCAGTAACAGCCAAATTATCGATGTCAAGAAAGCACTCCATACTTTCCATTACTCGTATTTTAATCAAGGCCAGCGATGAAATCGAAAAGGTTCTCTAATGATCTTTACTTCGAGAACTTTTAAGAGAACTGGTAGCGGCCGTAGCTTTACGATGCGCGTGTATTACCCACCCGAGTCCAAATGCGCACGACCTGAGCCTTGCTTTAGAAGATTCGCACATTTTACGAGCTCAACGAGGTAATGCCATTTTCAAGCTTCGTTTCCCTCTATTATCTTAGCGAACAGACTCTAAATCTTAAGACGTACTTACTCTCAACCTTATCACGTACTAGATGCGTAATTTATATTTTTTTATCTGCCCTTATTCAGCAGATCTAAGCGCCTTTGATTTAGTATCCCACTTAATTCTCAATTTAGGCATGAATAAGTTACTGGCCTTTTTAGTGAAGTAGGCTGCCTTATTTCGAGAGCATCATAAAGTTGAAGTACCCACCTATAACGATGCTATAGCGTGTTGTATTAAATGGACTATTTTAAGAGCAATATAAAGGGCACAAAACCTAAGTTTTAGGTTGCGTGTAGGATATACTTAAACCTTTAATAGACTGAGAACAATTTGCTGTAAAAACATCTGCTAGCATTAATCTTTACCTAAAACAAATTATCGTAGACATTTTCCGATACGCACGCACTATCGTTTAAGGTTATAATCAATTAGACAGTGCTTTCATTCAAGCTAAATTGTTAATTTAGTTAATAGACACAATTTGGAGACGATCGGAACCCTCACGAAAATAAATGGAATGGCACCACCTGAATTGTTAATATAATAAGGGCTTCGAAGGCTGAGATGTTGCAATCAATAGAAAGGATCGCACCATAGCTTTATAGCATACGTCCATTTTATATTAGGGTAGATTTGTACGCAGTTTCGTGAAAATGATGGCTACATTCTCTAATGTATTTATCGTTGTACAAGCTTTTTAACATGAATGATATGGAGTGGTACAATTTAATTGAGTGCTAGCTTCAAGACAATGTATTGATCTTCAAGAACGTAATAACACTAATATTATTGTAAGTAGGTAGGTAGGTAATAGTATATAAAATGGATATAGAATAGTAAGTATAGGTTTACTCGTAGATATATTTATCTATTTATGTTAAGCTACGGCGCGGCGACGTAATATTAATTGTTTTCTGAGTAAGTACTTCATTACTTTGATCATATATTGTTTATCTGCGAGTATTTTTGGTTTTATAAGGGTTAAAATAATTGTAGCACATGACTTTCTGAAAATCTACTTTTATCATTTGTTAACGTATACCTAAACCAGTCTCCTCTCTGTGAGAGTCCGTAATAGACGTTGAACTTGACCTTGACTCACTGGGGATTTTCCTCAGGACGGACATTTTCCTTTACCGATTTTGATCCATTCATGGATCACCTCTTGTAAACATTGTACTATTATTATTACACGATATTATTCTCTGTGGTTCCGACACAACTTTGAATAATTGACAGTTAATCACGGAACAGTCTACTTCGAAAACCGCAACGAAACTCTGGAATTTATTCTACAAATTAGAAGGGTAATTACATTCCAAAATTTTAACGAGCTTAGTATTCTAAGCAAAGTTCACAAATTCGACTAGACATAGTTTAGAAACGAACGAAACTAATACAACAGTTTAATTTGCGAGTTAATGAAACGAAACTCGGTTTAAACCAGTTTAGGATTTGTCCTCTTTGAGGCGATCCTTTAAATTTTGCACAAAAGGTCGTCAATCAAAAAGTAAATAATTTAGTTGACGAGATCAAAGCGATATCTTACCGTGTAATTGTTTAGGGGACTTTGAGGCCGGGCCAAAGTTTGCGAATGGACCGCAGAGCGGGTTGATTGTGCGTTCGACAACAACTTCATTACCCTACACGCTTCGGATGCCAAAACCCACGGTTTTTCAGCTTCGTTAAGCTGGGTAATGTATTTCGTGTCTAGATATAAAGTAGGTTATATTTCAACAATATTTGTCTGTCTTGAAACTAATTTTTTACGAAAATAATCCAACTTTATAGGGTACATACGCGAAAAAGGGTTCGGCATGGTCAAACATTTTTATAGAAAACTGAAATATACCTAACTAGTACCTACATGATGAAAATAAATTTAAGGATATGTCTTATTATTAACCCGTAAAAATCTTGAAGTTACAGAAATATGAAAAACGTGGATTTTCGTATTGTCATAGTTATGGCGTTCGTAATCTAACACGTGTACAAATAATTAACTTTATTTAATCGTGCGCTCCTGTGCACTGTGAAGTAATGGTTATATTGTAGTTGTATATGTAGGCGGGCGGCCGTGTCTCTGTGTGCGTAGCCGTAAATTAATAATTCACTCGGCATAATGCCCCCTTAAGTTCCAGATGGTAAAAAGTTAGTTTTAAATTCATATTGAAATAAAATAAAAAAATCTTTTTCGTCTAGAAGTTTGTACAAAAAGTTGGTTAGCGTTGAGATATAATGGACTGTGGTATTAGTTAGTAATGTTCCGAATATAATATGTCTCGTAATTTAAGCTATTTTTCAAAAAGATTAAGTTACTGTCAACGGCAAGAAATGCAGAGAATTACCTACTTCTTAGTAAATTCAAATTCACTACTAGATCTGCACTTAATAGGTATACGTACCTATATATTTAGATATATGTAGCATTGAGTTTGATTACCTTTTAAGAGACCAAAGTGTTAGACAATTATTTCAGTAACTTAGTCCCTACATTATGTTGAATAATGAACGCCACCGAGACGATCTCTGAGAGTGAAGTTGGACAAGTTGATAATTATGAAAATTTTAATTACGAATTTATGGTAATTTTGACGGAGTAAAAGAGCGCTGCCCGTATAGAAGCTCGTTCACAAAGGTAAAGATTGACTGAATGAAATTAGTTGGCTCAGTAAAACGATTAAGAAAATGTTACGAGAAATTCTCAACGGATCTCCGGCTAAAAAGATTGTTAATTCTTGTGCTCTAGAGTTACTAGATCTGTCACTTATTACCTTCATCATCAAAAGACTAGATATTATGACGGTTGATCTGAATTTAGTAAAAAGAACATCGAGGCTGCCTGACGTCGAAAGAGTGTTGACCATGTTTATTATTTATTATTAATAGAGGTTATGAATCTTTTTTTAAGGTAGGTTCAAAATATGAGATGCACGTTTTGGTAATCTCATCTTAATTGATAATTATAAGAAACTAAATATTTCACTTTGTACGTACTTTATTGAGGTTCGTATTTAATGTCTGTGAATAAATTTAAACAGGGAGTGTTGAAGAATCACGCTCATATGTCAGGAGCTCGTTTCAAATTCTGCTAAAATTGACTTCATAATATGCCTATTTTAATTTGAATAACGCGGTATTTACGTGACGCGTTGCGGGGAACCTCGGGAGAGTAATCCTAATCTGTTTAATTTGGTTAGGCTTACAGACGGCCCACATCTGTGAGTTCGTAACGTGTTCTCAACTTACGTAGTCTTGTATATATTCGGTTCAGCGAGAGAGAGAGAGAGAGAGAGAGAGAGAAAAAGAAAAAGTCGCAACCTTTAGCATTGCTGTTTTACGTGAAATTTCAAATAATAAACGTCTTAAAAATTATACAAATTGACGTTGCGAGTTATAATATGAGTAGTTTTGTTAACACGTATTAGATATGTATCGTTAATTAGTCACTTGAATTATTTAACTCGGTTAATTCCTGATAAATATCAATCTCGGCAACCACCTTTTCCCCATCGCGCGGATAACTTAAACTTGGCCAGCGTTGGGTCAAACTGCCCCCCCCCCCTCAGAACATGATCCTGGACCCGAGCCTACTCCACCATCTTTGAACTCAATAAATGCAATCGTCGCCATAAAGATACTGCGCCTCAGTGCAAAGACGTCGTAAGTGTAGTGTGTAGAAGTACCTATTGACAGTAAAAATAATCAAAATTATCAAGACTAGGCAGTTGTTGAAAAGCTTCGCGACTAATGGAGACATCGCCAAGCTGCCATAAGTTGACCCGTCACCACGATCTTTGTGCTTGTGTTGCTTGGGTAAATAATAGGTTCGTACCTTTAAAAAATTCATTCAAATTTTCAGAGAAGCTGGGATGATGTTTTGGGCCATCTATGTTATAACACTCTGCTGGACGGTAGCTTTGCTCCTGAGCGCGCTAGACTGAAGGCTTCTGGCTCCAAAGAATCCGGTGAATGGCTTGGTGTTTACCCCTTGCCAAACACTGGCACATTTTTGGAGCCTGACCCCCTCCGGATTGCTATCAGCCTGCGCTTAGGGCGGCGCGTATGTTCTCTGCACCGTTGCCCCTGTGGCAGCGAAGTCGACTAACTGAGATACTATGGGCTTTCTTGCCAAAAGAGTGCCGGCTGCTTTTTTAGATGTAAATGATATAAATCGTCGGTCTCTTGCTTCGGTAAACGTACTAGCTCTACTGGAACCTATCGGCTTAGCCGGGGACGATGGCAAGAGACCTAATGGGATGTCACTGAATCCTTGGAGTATGGGAAGGGTCCCACCTCCACAGAACCAGCGTTCAAGCTGGGGCGGCAGCTAAGAAGATCTTAGCAGTGAATATATATTTGTGCCATTCGACGTCGAGACTCTTGGCCCGTGGGGTTCCAGTGAGAACAAATTCTTCAAAGAAATTTCCAAAAAATTGGTCGACTCCACTGGTGACCGTAGAGCTGGCAGCTTCCTCGCACAAACGCATAAATTTAAATTAAGTATTATTACTTAATTAGTTATTGTATAGTATGTACTATATCTGTTATAAAATAAATCTGAAATTAAGAATTCACGCGATAAATCCCGATATTTATAAAGTTTAAAAAAAATAATTTGTTAACACGTTTTATGACGATCGGAAAAACATGAAGATACGACAGTAAAATAGTTTAGTGAATAGCATATTTTAGGTACATTTTTTACTGGTGAATAACGGTTATAGGCAATTTCGATTAGAAGCGTTACCATCTGTAGGCGATGTACTAAAATACTGTAATTAGCCTAAAAGCTTCGTCCACAGACTTCGAAAATAGTTAGATAATAGAGTGTGTGACTAAAGAAAGGGTCTCTAAACGGTGGGTGTTAATTCTGCTAAGAAATTAATTAGCATAGATCGACACTGTATCACGTGGGTCCTTCGAACATAATGGAACAGGTCGACTGTCTATGGTTGCCAGTTTCTGTGTCATAAAGTCGAAATTATTTATTTATTAATTTAAACGATTTTGACGCGATAACGTCTTATAAATCGATGACCGGATGCACGCACGAAAGGGTGTCACAGTCTGTCACGTTCCGCCTGCTGATAAGCTGAAGTATTGTGGCCGTCGGGCATACGCCCGGGTCCACTAAAGCTGTCACAGACGTGGTTGTTTATTACAATGTCATCAATGTTTTTTATGACTTTATCACGTAAAATAACGTCCATAAACCTACTTTACAGACAACCATTTTTTTTTATGTTCTTTTGTGTTCTAAATTATGGTTGTATTCGGTAACCCATCGTATACAAATAACAAAGAACCGCTTTTAAAAGGCGGTGTTGTTAGCAGACAAACAAATGACACACTCTTCTTTCTTTTAGTTTAGCATTTATTAAGAAACTTGTACATTTTGCCTTATCCATGAGCAATAGACATCTACCTATTCGCTACTTGTACGTATGTATAAGCAATCGCAGCGATTTTGATTCTTTAATGTTAATCCGTTTCTTTTGGTTTAGCACTCGCAAATGGTTTCAAGGCATCCTGTATCTATTCCTCGTTGTCATAGTTACTTTTTCTTTTACTTCTCTCTTATTTCAGACTAGTCTCTTATTTCTGCAAAATTAGAGCGATGCTCTACTGGATTAATTATTTAAGTATGAATTCCTTTTTTTGGACAGATTTAAACAAATTATGTTATTCAACCTACATTCATTGACCAGGGTTTTAAAATTATTTCATATTAATTCATTCAACATTTACTCATAGTCAACAAGAAGTTGTCATTAACAAAAAAGAGAAACTTCGCTTTTGACAACTTCTCGCTGACCTGTTGTATTAAGAACTATTGCTATTGAATTGAAATATATTACTTTGAAATTATCTCAATAGATTCCTTTTGTTGTATTTTAACGTTCAATTACTTTAAATAATAGAAAATTATAAAACAATGTGTGTCGGACTTGGCTTATCCAAAGTAATTGTGCAGGCTAAGTAACTTTGGGGCACACTTCAAATAGCTCTTAACAGGTCGACATGGTTCAGGATACAAGATTATACAGGGAAAACTAAAGCGGCACGAGACCCAAACTCGCCTAGGGCCCGTGCCATTATAGTCCATACCAGTTTCATAGGATGTATTTTTAATTTCTCTTACGTTTTTGCCTACAATAGTGTACTAAAAACAAAAACAAAAGAATTTGAAAAATTCGATGACTATCTAGATAGATTTCGTTGGATTAAAATAGAGATAAGTTGTTTTTTTGTCGAGTTTAAGTTTTTCCGTACAAAATTCTATAAAGCCAACATTTTATTTTTAATCTACGTTACTGTTGGTGTGTCATCTCCCTCGGGAGAAATTCCGAACATCGATAACTCCGTGGACTGTGAACTTTAAGAAGGGTATCTATAACTTCCATTTACTCTGTTGGACGTTTACCGAATACTAATGTGTTGCATTATGCTGGCATCAGAAGGAAAGTGAAAGAAAAACAAAGCTTAGTTTTGTTCGAGCAGCTGGTTATAAGAGATTTTTTCCTTGCTAATTAAAACTCTTCGAATCTGGAACGATGGAATTGGTTCTTTCATTTCTTGTTAGATTTTGTACAAATTGAGAACAGTTTGCTTTTAGGCTTTGTATTCACCAAAAGCAAAGTGTTGAGAAATTGTTACGTAATTTAATCATTTCCTTTGCCAATAACTGCCTCGATGGTAATCTGCTCAGAGGTAGGCTACTGCTCAAGAGGCACTAAACTTGTATATTATGTGACTCTTGAAACTTGTATGTATAAATATTTGTCCTAGGTCTGGGTATATTTTGTGTAATTGAATTTTATGTTTGTAAAATCCTTTGTAGCACAGGACTACCCTAGTGCAGTAGATGTTAATTAAAAAAACCGGTTAAGAGTATGTCGGACCATGTTCAGTATAGGGTTCTGCGCCTTGAATAATTGCATCAGCAGAAGAGCGTATATTCCTATGAATATCCGGTCTTCTGCTGACTTACGCCCTTTTGTTGAGAAACGCAGCTTTTCGGCTATAACTCAATGACGGTATACCCGATTATGTCTGAAATATTTTTTGGTTAAAGTGTTTGTTAAGCGCTACATTTGTGATTTTTCAACTTTCGGAGCTATTGTTTACAAAAATATTCACTCAATAAATCAAGTTTATTTGAAACCATTTTAAAAGACCTGTCGAGTGATGTGCCACACGTTGACGTTTGCTGAAAAAAAAAACAGCTTCTGTTACATGTATGGAGTGTAAAATATTTATTTCTGTTAATCAGCTATCAAACTAAGTAGCGGCTACTACAAGACACTTCTTCGTTAAATTTAATCAATATTCATTGAGTAGTCTTTGAGTAAAATGCATACGGACGGACAGACAGAAACTCCAAGTATTATTTACCTACCTAATTGTGTCGGTCTTTGGGTCGCGTGTGTAATAATAATATGTAAGTAGTTAATACGTGAATTTATTAATATAATAGTTATCAAAATGAAGGTTTCTGTATACTCAAAAACATTCAACAGTTATCCAAATACAAGATAAATACGGCATTAATGTCGACTAATGCTAAATGCTAATATTATGTTGATTTGGTTCCGCCATTCGTCATAAATGCACTGAATTCGCAATTTGTGGAAATCGTCATAAATATTCTGACGTTGTTTTTTGTTTGTCCTTCGTATTTTTGTCGCAGAATGATTAGATTTGTTACGTTCGGGTTACTTTGCCGTTTTTCTATATCTAAACATAAATACTGTATTACCACAAGCTCGTATGAAGCAAGCTTAATGAGAGTTTTATTTCTGACATAAAATAACATGTAGGCATAAAACATGATGTCATTTGTCATCAAAACCAAAGCAAAATTAAACTGGAACAGTGGAATGTTCCTATTGTGTATCTAAGTGGTTGAAGATGTTTCAGAAAGAAAATAGGGTGACGTAAGACTGGAAAGATAGGTCACAGCGAATTTGTGGCTCATTTATGCAGCCTTCTTAGGTCTTAGGGAAATCAAGTTGATAATATTCTAAGGTATTAGAATTCTAAGCAGAGCTTTTCCGCAGACGTGGGAAAAGAAGAGATCCAACTTCACTTAAGGCTATTCTTATTATATATTCTTTCCTACACAAATTTTTTGATAAGAAATGAATCCTTAATATTTTTTTTTTTCGATTCTGGTGGAAGATAAACTCCTTCTTTAACAATATTAACTAACTAAATTATGACCAAACAAAAACTCGAATACTTAAAATGAATAACGGAAATATTTTGACGCCAAAAATACTCAATTTATTTTTTTCTTTTTTGCCAAACTTCTTGGCAGTATATGATTAGGTATAAATGAGACAAAAGATGTAGTATAGTCTGGTTATAATTATCCAAAGGTGCATCTTATATACTAACGACTTCGTGTTGATAACAGATAGTAGAAACATTTAATAGATACTGAACGTGCGATAAGGAACATAAGATTGTGATGTAGATTGTAGATACAGCACAAAGATATTGTACTGTAACAGTACACCCCCCTTTAAAAAAAATTATGGTAATAGTGTTTACAATATAAATTTGACCTAGACCTTACTAGTTATTTGCTGATGTATATAAATAATAATGCTATTGTACGCGGTGGAATTTGATGACGCCTGTTGTGGTGTGATTTGCTGACGTCTGTAATTTTGACTTAGCTGTTGCACGAGTGTTTATTATTTTTTTTCGTTAAACTCTTCATTCTTCTGTCCAGTGTTTTCATTATGCCGTAAATTAGGATCACGCCGATTGTTAAAATAATCTGTCCCATTGCAACATTTCTTGTCCACCGTAAGTCCTCCTGGATCAGGTTACGGAGTTGGTCCGCTTCGTTTTGATTGAGGCAATTGTCCGTATTGTATGTTATCTGGTCCTTAGAACTTTGATTTCCCATTTTAGATGTCTTGTTGTTACGAGTAGTTGTGAATTAATGGTATATGTTAAGATCTATGTTAATATATATACGAATAGCTTGCTTATATCAGCGATTTTTTATAGACGTACTACTGGCTTTACTTTACGTCCCGATCGTGTAGTGTACGTGTGTGAATGCCTGTCGCAATCCTTTGAATCTGGCACGTAGTTTGATTCGTCATTGATCATGAAAGCTGGTTTCAATCTATCAATTGATATCACTGTCTCTTTATCCCTAATTCTAATGCAAAATGTTTTATCTGTTTTACTAATTACTGGGTAGGGTCCTTCATACGGCGGTGTCAGGGCTTTCTTAATTCTATCACACCGAACAAATACGTGTGAGCATTCTTTGAGTTCGAGATGCACAAATATAGCTTGATTGTGTTTTTTTCTTTTCGGAATTGATGTCATTTGTGTGATGTCCTTTTGAATTTGTTTTACAAACTCTTCGTACGTTGATAACTGTGCTGCTGATGACTCAAAAAATCCTCCAGGGAGTCGTATTGGCGTTCCATATGTCATCTCTGCTGAACTATAACCTGTGTCTTCTCGCAAGCTACTCCGCAACCCGAGTAAAACTGTTGGAATTTCTTTTAACCAATTTTCGTTGGATTCTCTTGTCATTAACGCCGCCTTTAAAGTTCTATGAAATCTCTCTATCATTCCATTGGATTGTGGATGATAAGGTGTTGTCCTAATTTTATGTATTCCCAAAAATTGTGAGAGTGACTCAAATATTCTTGATTCAAACTGTCGGCCTTGATCCGTAGTAATGCGCAATGGACATCCAAAACGAGTAATCCATCCTTCGAAAAGTGTCTTGGCTACTGTTTCTGCAGTTATATCTTCTACCGGAAATATTTCGGGCCATGACGTACAACGATCTATGATTGTGATTAAATATCTCTTCCCTTGTGAAATCGGAAGTGGTCCGACGATGTCAATATGTAAATGTTCAAAACGTTGCGCTGTCATAAATGTACCAGGAGGTGATATCGTATGTCGTTGTATTTTTGATTTTTGGCAGGCTATACATGATCTACACCAATTATTGATATCTTTGTTCATATACGGCCATAAATACCTTTGGGTTATCATTTTTCTCGTAGTTCTTTTTCCTGGATGGCTCATACCATGAATGGTATCGAAAATTTGTTTGCGAAAATGCTTTGGTAAGTAGGGGCGGCTTTTTCCAGTAGACGTGTCGCAGGTGATGTTTATTGTGGAACCCGGAAGCGTAATGTTTTTGAATTTTTAATCTTTTATTGTCATGTAATTTACTTAGTTCATTATCTGTTGATTGACATTTTTCCAATTCAGCGTAATCGATAGGTGATGGCACGTATATTTCCTCTATTCGAGATAAGGCATCGGCGGTAATATTGTCACGTCCGCTTATGTGTTGAATGTTGGTACTGTATTGTGAAATGAAATCTAACTCCTGGACCCGTCGCGGTGTATCGTTTGATGATGGTTTTTGGGAGAATGCGTATGTCAAAGGTCGGTGATCCGTAAATATTGTAAATTCTCTTCCCTCGATTAATCTGTGAAAATGTTTGACGGCCATGTATATTCCTAACAGCTCTCTGTCAAACGTAGAATATTTTTGTTGAGTTTCGCTCAATTTTTGTGAAAAAAATTCTAATGGTTCCCAATTGCGTCCGGATTTTTGTTGTAAAACTCCACCAACGCAAGTAGCACTAGCGTCGGTCATGAGCGCTAGTGATGCGTTGCGGGAAGGATGCGCTGTTAACACTGCGTTTTTCATGCTTTCCTTGCATTTTTCGTAAGCTTTGTCTGCTTCCGTTGTCCAAGGAACAGGTGAATTATCGTTCTTTTTTGAACCATGTAGATATTCGTTTAAAATTCTTTGATTTTCCGCTGCGCGTGGAATATTACTTCTGTAGAAATTGACCATGCCCAAAAATCTTCTTAATTCTTGAATTGTTTTCGGTTTGGGAAATTCCATGATTGCTTTGTAATTTTCTTCGGTAGGGTGTATTCCTTGGCTCGTTATATGATAACCTAAGAAATCTATTACCCTTCTGAGAAATTCGCATTTTTCGAGATTAATGGTTATTCCACTCTCGTGTAAACGTTTGAAAACCGTTTCTAAATGCTGATAACGCAAATCTTCGTTGTCCGATGCGATGAGACAGTCGTCTACAAATATAAATACGAAGTTTAAATCTCTAAATAAGGAATCCATGAATCGTTGAAATGTTTGTGCCGCATTGCGTAATCCGAAAGGCATTCTTAAGTACTCAAAAAGTCCAAAAGGTGTGATGATGGCTGTTTTTTCTATATCTTTAACAGGAATACAATGGTATGCTTTACGTATATCTATCTTGCTTAGTATCTTCTTATTTTCTAATATGTATGTAAAGTCAGTTAATCTTGGTAGTGGGTATTTGTCCGGTACTGTCGTGCTATTGAGCATTCGATAGTCTCCGCACGGTCTCCATTCGCCATTTTTCTTTTTTACCATATGTAATGGGCTTGCCCATGGGCTATCTGACGGTCGGCAAATTCCGAGTTCTATCATATTTTGAAATTCCTTTTTGGCTATGTCGTATTTTTCTGGAGGTAATGGTCTTGCCCGAGCTGCGACGGGTGGTCCTGTAGTGATAATGTGATGTTCAATCTTATGTTTGGGCGCATTGCGGAGAGAAGACCCTTTCGTGATGTCTTCGTATTTGTTTAAAAGTTGCGTAATACGTGGATTCGTTCCCACTGCGATAGTACGAATTGTTTGTTGTGTCGCTTTTTCCGAAGTTACATGCGTTGTCAGCTCTGTAACTTTGTCGATAAGTTTGCGACCTGCTATGTCGACTAATAGTTTATAGTGCTCTAGAAAATCTGCTCCAATTATTGGTTGTGTAACATCGGCGATTACAAAATTCCATTTATAACATCGTTGTAGTCCTAAATTCAAGGTAAGCGTCTTCTCGCCGTAAGTCCTAATTTTAGTCCCATTTGCAGCGTATAGTGTGTATTGTTCATTTTGTAAAATTGAATGTCTCTGTTGCTTGCTAATGACTGAAATATTTGCGCCCGTGTCAATCAAAAACTTCATACCACTTTTTCGGTCGGTAATGGTGAGGCGGTTGGATGGGTGGATTGCACAGAGTTTCGCCGTTGTCTGTGCTCTTATTCGTTTCCCTGGTTCCGTACGTAAGTCATTGGTTTCCAACCGCATGGTTTAATGCAGTTCTTTGCATATTTTCCGAATCTTTCGTGGTAGTAACAAAATCGATTTGCTCCTCTATAGTTTGTTCTCGGCCTCATAATCGGGAATTGTTGACGTTTCTTGAAATGATTGTGCGTGTTGGGTCGATAGCCATATTGACCTTGCTGAATTGCGTCAATATCTATCTGTAATTTTGCTAGCTGGGCTAAAATGCATGCTGTATTGTTGTCGTTTGAAGTGTCGTTGCTAACAGCTGATATTTCGGTTACTTTTGAATTCATTATTATTTTGTCTGCAATTTGGCTCAGTTTGTCAATTTCCATGTCTTCCGTAACTGCTAGAACCGTAGTAACTGATGTTGGTAAAAGCCTGAACCATAGTAGTTTAATTGTTTCGTCACTGATTTTTCCTCTCCCGAGGACTCGCATTTGTTACAGTATTTGTATTCGTCTCCTTGCTTCTGTGGTGCTAATATGGCTTCTAGTTGCGTGAACCATAATCTTGGTTGGTCTTTCCAAAATTCCGGAATGCGGGATAAAACCGAGGTGCCAGCAGCGACTTCAAGTGTTCCTTGCTGATTTATGTTCGCCTTGCACGGTGATTGTGCCATGTTTCTTGCTGCGTATTCGTTCGTCGGGGTCACCAATTTGCCAAACTTCTTGGCAGTATATGATTAGGTATAAATGAGACAAAAGATGTAGTATAGTCTGGTTATAATTATCCAAAGGTGCATCTTATATACTAACGACTTCGTGTTGATAACAGATAGTAGAAACATTTAATAGATACTGAACGTGCGATAAGGAACATAAGATTGTGATGTAGATTGTAGATACAGCACAAAGATATTGTACTGTAACACACTGAATTCGCAATTTGTGGAAATCGTTATAAATATTCTGACGTTGTTTTTTGTTTGTCCTTCGTATTTTTGTCGCAGAATGATTAGATTTGTTACGTTCGGGTTACTTTGCCGTTTTTCTATATCTAAACATAAATACTGTATTACCACAAGCTATTATGAAGCAAGCTTAATGAGAGTTTTATTTCTGACATAAAATAACATGTAGGCATAAAACATGATGTCATTTGTCATCAAAACCAAAGCAAAATTAAACTGGAACAGTGGAATGTTCCTATTGTGTATCTAAGTGGTTGAAGATGTTTCAGAAAGAAAATAGGGTGACGTAAGACTGGAAAGATAGGTCACAGCGAATTTGTGGCTCATTTATGCAGCCTTCTTAGGTCTTAGGGAAATCAAGTTGATAATATTCTAAGGTATTAGAATTCTAAGCAGAGCTTTTCCGCAGACGTGGGAAAAGAAGAGATCCAACTTCACTTAAGGCTATTCTTATTATATATTCTTTCCTACACAAATTTTTTGATAAGAAATGAATCCTTAATATTTTTTTTTTTCGATTCTGGTGGAAGATAAACTCCTTCTTTAACAATATTAACTAACTAAATTATGACCAAACAAAAACTCGAATACTTAAAATGAATAACGGAAATATTTTGACGCCAAAAATACTCAATTTATTTTTTTCTCATTTTGATGTACCCATTGTCCTACTCACAATTGAGACAAAAATCCATCTTATATCTCAAGCTAAAATCCATTAAAATATTTAAGATTTTGAGCGTACCAAAGAAATATACATAGGTAGTATAATATAATAAGTAGTACACTCGAAAAACGTAACGCTTTTTCTTGCGCAGGTTTGTGTTTGTGGCATCGTATTTAGCTGCCAAAGAATGACCCGATTTTGATGTGGATTTGTTTATTATTTTTTAAAAAATAAAACGACTCCCGCAGTACGGTACAAGCCTTGTGTCGCATGGGGCTGATATTATACCGAAGGATAGTATACCTCTGCAGTCTCCAGGTGTCTACAAAATTGATTGCAGCTGCGGTAGTTCGTACATTGGCCAAACAAAGCGGACTATAGCGGAAAGGCTAAAAGAACCCATCGCAGCAGTGAAAAACCGGCAAACGAACAAATCCGCATTTGCAGAACACATACTGCAATCGAACACCAATCACTTGATTGAGTTTCATCGGCCACAAACCCTCTCCACAGACCGCCATTTTTATTCACGAATTGTGCGTGAAGCGATTGAAATTAGAATACATTAAATTTTCAATCGGGAAGAGGGCTTCAAACTATCCGTGACGTGGAATCCAGTGATTCGTAAAACACAACCTCGTATTGGTTCGCAGTCGGTTAACATGTACAAAATCAGTGTAGTGTGCAGTGACCCTAACTTTTCGAGAAATAAAAAAGTGAGTGTGGATGAAGATTCATCGGCCTGACGTAGTCTTAACATCGCTGCGACAGTCCGCTTGTGACCACGGCCGGTGCAACCTGGTCGAAACGTCAAGCAATTTTAAGGTAAACAATGTGCGTTAATTCCCGTATAATAAATAGTTATAATCATGCAACGCGAAAGTTTAAATGTTAGTATAC
The DNA here is from genome assembly GCA_945859575.2 of Herminia tarsipennalis. Taxonomy (NCBI): domain Eukaryota; kingdom Metazoa; phylum Arthropoda; class Insecta; order Lepidoptera; family Erebidae; genus Herminia; species Herminia tarsipennalis. Next base: position 12,465,993 of record OX243846.2, on the reverse strand, counting down.
AAGTGATGGTCACAAATTACACCCAGACTCGGAACAACAAGTTAGAAAGTGGTGTCCCGTGTGGGAATCGAACCCACGACCTCTTGCGTAGTTGAATACACTCCCACCGCGCCACCGAGGCAGTCAGAATTTTAGAATTAAAATAGATTAGAATGTTAGTTTAATCCGAATGTTCTTTATTTTGTTTGATGTGAATCCGTTACGATATTGAAGATGACTGGATTTTTATCTCACATACAGAATTTTTAATATGCGCACATCAACTTGTTTTATATCTTCTCTATCTTTCTTGATTCATCACCATATTTCATAAGTAGTTTACCTTCATAGTAAAGAAGATTCTAGGTACTGGGTACATTGTATTTCATGACCGCACAAAGTAGGTGGGTTGTTAAAAACTTTGAACCATGCCGGGATTATACATCCTCAATAAGTTTTAACTTATCTCATCACTCGACCGTCACGTCGGGAACTCGTGCTCGAACATTGCACAAAATGTGTAGTTTCTAGTAGACTGTTCATACATCGTTAATTCTTTTTTTTACTCACCACGGATGTAATCCCTTCAAGGATTTAGTAGCTGTTGGTTTATTAAGCGTTTGCTCTAATCCTTCGTTGGTTCTTTTAGTCCGTTTATTAAGGATTTTGTAAAAATATTATACTTTTAGAAACAGAATTTATTTTAGGATTTATGTAGTAGAATAAGCTCAGCTAATATAACACACTAGCTGTCCCGCGCAACTTCGTATGCGTAAATTTTCCCCGTTTTTACAAGATTTCTCATTGCTAACAATGTAAGAATTTTTCAATTCGGATCAGTATTTCCTGAGATTACCACGTTCAAACAAACAAACAAAGAAACTCTTCAGCTTTATAATATTAGTACATATACCTATAGATAGGCATTTGTTACACGCTCCATCCAGATCATGATCTGATCAATGTCGCGGATCGCAATAAATTGATACATCTTACGTTCAGATGCATCGGTCGATTCGTCTCAGTCTTGAGTGTGACAATGGTTACATCATTTCGATTTAGAATTTAGAAATTGTGAAATTATTGTAAATTTACCATTACATATGTAATGGTAAATAACCTTCACACAAAAAATAAAATAAATTAGCGCTGAATCGTATATAAATTTTCATAACACTTACTAAAGCCTTATTGGTCTTTTGGATACGCTAATGTCAATATACATTTGGCTGTCAGCCAATTCGCTGCTATAAAAACTTCATTAATCATGCCCTCATGAGGGCCTAAATATAATTGATTCAAAATACCTACCACACTGCAGAGTATACTCGTTGGGTAATGGATTATGGAATTAAGTGTATCTTTTAGCTTAATGATATGAATGTAATTTAAATTCAGATCGATATGACGTTGTTCAAAATAAATAAAAACACACTAGAGAATGAAGAATATCACCATTTTTTCATATCTTATAAGCTTAGTTAGTATAGTCTTTTAAAAACAAAACAAATAGGTATTTTTTTTGGATATAATAATAATGATAATAAGCATTTATTTGTCCTTTAAATACAATTAAATTTGACATATTGTACACAAACAATAAATAAAAATAAAAGACAAAAAGGTCCTGGACTCAGCAAATAGTCAGCAGCACAAAACATGCCGACCGCTGATATTCTGTCCAAGCCTGGTGTAAATGGAGCACTATTTATACATACGTTTTCGGTTATTTTTTCAAATATTTGGCAGTAAAAAATAAAACTTATTGAGTTAATACCATTAGGTACATACGAGTGCATTTCCTCCCTATGAGACATTAGCTGTTGTAATTGTAAACATTTTCTTCTTTATTAGTTACTAGCTGTGCCCGCGACTTCGTTCGCGTGGATGTTGGGTTTATATTAAGGTAGTTTATGTTACAATTTAACTTCTGTGTAAAACATATTGGAAACATGCTCCGCAATGCTCTGTGGCAGGTGGCAGGGCCCGACCTATGGCAGGGCAAGCCAAGCAAATGCCTAGTGCACCATAATGAAGGGCGACAAAGTTTATGGCGCCAGACGGTTAGAAGATAAATTATAAAAATTACCATGCTTTAGCACCTCGACAAATTTTTTTTTTACCAAAATGATTTGCATCACATCAAATATTAATATTGAAAAATTCCCCCCCTCCCCCGTCACGCGAGTACCTGGGCGGTTTCGGGCGAAATTTTGTGTTAAGGAGCTTCGATTCTGACTCCGAAAGGTCGAAAATTCCGATTGATTTTAAACCTCCGACTCCAACTTCGGCTCCGACACTTTTAAATCGGACGTTTTAATCGAAGGTACCTAGCCGCTCCTTCAAGTTATTTTATACATAGGTAATAAATGTATGATGGAAAAAACTCTCACAGATTCCCTATGATCGCGGGTTTGAGTCCTGCCCGAGCGATCTTTTTCGAGTCTAAAGTACACCCACTTTGTGTCCGTGTTTGTAAAGTCCCCCGCGAAATAGGGCTAGTGTGAGTTGTTTTTAAATAATATCCTGTTTTTAAAACATTGCATTCCCGCGGTACTGTGATGCGTGTTCAAACAAACAGACAACATTCAATCGTTTCTGAAAGATATAAGTACTCAGATATCTTTTTTTTGTGTTTAAACTTAATTAAATGTTTTTTTTTCACTCACTATAGAAGATTTAAATATTATTTTATAATGCGTGTCAACCTGTCGCAAATTAAGATCATCATATATTCATATCCCCCTACGTAAGAGTTTCAGATTTTTTTTTATAATTAATTTTCCTGATTCTTTTTAATTTGTATTTAAACGCCATCTATTTTCAAAACTGGATAAGTTTATTTTAATACTTTATGATTTTATATTAAAATATACTTATACTATCATGCATATTAAACATAGGTAAGCAAGGTATTTAACCTTAAATTATTCACGCAATTAAGACCCGTAATATCTATATTTTCTTAATGTGTACAAATCGCGAAAGTTTATCAACATTTGTAGGTAAGCAATTTTGACACTCAGAAGAAATCGAATCACAGAAGGCGCCACGTGTTTTATTTTGATATAACACGGACTTAATCTTTAATTTTTTTAAAGCAACTAACATACATAAATTCTAGAAAATATCAAGTAGTTTATTTGTAATGTAATACTGTTTTTCATTTCTACATTCATAACATAATCACGATTCATACAAAACAATGATAAAGGTGCCTATTGAAAGTGATTGATTAATATGAAAATTTGTTTAACAAAGCAAATATGTTAAAGTCGAAAATAAAAGCTTGTTTAATAATTATACATTTAGAAAAATACTTTAAAAAAGAATAAAAAGAAACACAAAAAGAGACTCGCATACTTGAGACTCGATCCTCCGCTCTTGTTCGTTGAAGAAGAATAAGTTCGTTCACTACTTGTGCCATTAGACCACTTCAACCGATACAAAAGCTTTTAAAATAGCTGATCTTAAGAAAATTTAAAATGTTGTGTTTAGCTCCTTATAGTTTTAGCGTGAAGTTATTGTTTCCATGGGTTACAATTGTAAATAATGTCTCATTGGGGAAAAAATTGTGAAAAACCATAATGGTTCAATAAAACATACGTTGCTGCTCGCTCCCCATAGTCGATAGCGTAATGATTCATAGTGTAAATAATGACCTACAGTATTTACAATAAAACTGCAAATTTTTATAAAGATCCGTCAAGTAGTTATTGTTTTATAACGATAAATAGCTACAGACATTATCCGTTATTGCTTAGCTCCTATGGGAAATAGCGTGATAAATTATAGCATATATGTTAATCCAGACTTATTGGAATACACATGCAAAATTTCAACCGAATCTGTCTGGTAGTTTTTGCGTGACGCGTGTTCAAACAAACAGACAGACAGACAGACAGACATTTCTAAAAATGTAGGAATGTGTTTAAATACTCTTTTCGAACATTTCCCAATATTTTTTTTCACTATGTTCGGCCATGTACAGACACGTGAAATTTTCAATTTTATTATATGTATCCGACGTTTCGATCGAATTATTCAAAGGTTCGTACCTTTAAATAATTCACGCGATTAAGTCCCGAAATATAACTAATATGTATAAAAATCGCGAAAGTTTAAAAACAATAATTTTCTTCTTTGTTTTAATTTCCTAGGATATAATATTCTAAGCAATTACAAATGGACATATTCTGATTCTTATTATTATGGATAAATAATTGTCAAAAGGGAATCCCTGATATGTCTCATAGTTACTTTTATTATATTGTCCTGTTTTAAAAACCGTCCTGCTCGTGGCTTCTTTACATTACAAAGTAACTTTCTTAAAAAAATTGTTTAAATACAAATTACAAATGAACCCTTCACTACCTACTACCTACTTTTGTCACATAACCGTCTACCCCACATCTGTGAGACTCCGGAGTAAAATCGATGATTTTTGTCAGGTTTAGAGCATAAACCTCACAATAAACAACGATTTTAGTCAGTAAAATAGTCTCTTGGTGGTTAAGGGCATAACTCCAAAAACAAGTGGTAGGTGATTAAGGGTTTTAGTGTTATGTAAAGAAGCCACGACCGGGAGGCTTATACTATTTATTTTAAAAATCAGCCTGAATAGGTACAGCGGGAAGTGATTTTTTTATACTGTAAAGAATAAATCGTGATAAAAAGATATTAAATGCTGAGCTTAGATATAATTCTATATCATTTTATCCTTTGACAGAATACTGCCATATCTAAAGGTGTCATTAGTGACGTAGTTGCGGTACAAAACACAGGCTGAGTAATTGCTTCAAGAACTATCGCGGCGACACTCGACACTTACAAATTTGCGGGATTTCGGCATCCTGAGGAAATTGCGTATCGTGCGAGTTTTGAAATTAGTTATAATTTTGGGGTCGAGGAAACTGCCTGCCTAGATTTTGGACTTGTTTTCTCGATATTTATTATAAAATCAATTTAGGTATTATATTATAAGCCTATGCCGCCTCGCATGGACTTAAATATAATAAAAATAAGTACATGATCTTTAGAGTCGCGGGAAAAACCCAAGGAGATAGACCTAAGATACTCCTAAACGGGTCAACAGGGGTCAACAATAGGTAGGGTGTCCAGTTTTTAATACCTAGGGCATTTCCTAACAGACGACCTCAAGGACAATGTTGATATTGAGTGTGAACGTAGAGCTCTGGCGGTCCGGAGTAATATGTTGACCTGAAGATTTGCTCGGTGTACAGATGAAGTTACAATAACTTCATTTCGAGCTTATTGTCAAAGTCTTTACACGAGGAATCTTTGGGTCAGTTACAGCAAAAGATCGCTAGATGCTCTGCGTGCGTGCTCTGTAGTTGGGACTGCCTCGTTATTGTAGTGCATCGGGCATGTTTGCGGAAGCTCGTACGGACAGTTTTCAGGCGATCTTGCGCAAGAAAACTGTCTCTATGCTGAGGAGGGTAAGAGACAGTCACAACACTATTCTAAAAACTGTAGCGGAGAGCTTAAGCTCTCCGATTATAAAACATTGTGTACAAAGCGTGATTGGTTCTAACACTAGATAATAAGCAAACTTACTAACACTATATGGATTGTACTATGTCCGAAATAAAGATTTATTATCATTATTATTTACCTTAAAACGATCAGGCACTATTTGCCATTAGGCCATTTAGGCTATTTAGGCATTATTTTGAGCCTAGAGAAAATACGTTTGACCGAACCTAAATTCTTTAAGAGAGCCGACAACTTGTAGCCTAAGTCCAAGGGTTGGTAACAATACCTTCTTATTATCACTTTCCTAGTAGAATAGTGGAAGGTTTTTGCAGATTAAATAGTGAAAGGCTAATATAATTAATATTTTAACCACATATCGGGTGTTTTAACTACAAAGCTTTACAATTTATACCTTTTACAATTAAAGACAATTAAATTAAGTAAATAATACCTTTATATATATAAAACTAAAATAGAAAGAAAGAAGAAGAAAGAAAGAAAGAAAAATCGTTTATTTGCCACAGATACAATAAGCTTCATAAAAACGAATAAAATTACAACTGAGCACCTCGTATCTGCGACAAACGAGGTTTCCACTCAGCTTAAATGCCATGTTGTGGCATGAGCCACAACACAGCGCTGGTTTTCAGTGTGAACCCTAAGTGACATCCGAAACCATTAAGGTATATCCTTAATTAAATAAATAATATGTAGGTATAATACATAGCAATAAATATGTTAGTAAATTTTATCAAATATTTTTTGTTATAATTGTATATAGATGATAAACATATAAAGGCACAGAACATAAAATGATATTACATTAGAATATATAAATACATGACTGCAGTCTTTGTACTCATCTCCTACGGAACGAAAACTAGGCATCCGTAGTGGCTTTCGACTATCAATGATACAATGCCGTGCGTGACCTACTTACGTGCGAAATAGCGCTCTGTCTCACTCCCACACGGGGTTCACAATGCGCTTGCACAGGTTGCGTCGTATTAATAATAAATTAGTGTCGAGATCGATAAATGGGGGACTGTGCTGTGCTAGTCGCGTTACAAAAACAAACACCAAAAACAATGAAGAAACGGGCTAAAATAGAAACATGGAAACTGTTTGGATAAGCAATCAAATAGTAGTTAGTAAGTTTAACGTTGCACGCTGTTAGTTGCATCTCGAGAGCAACTCTCAAGGGATCATGTGCAACTAAATAGTAACTTAATTTAACATCTTGTCATGGAACAAATATATTATATTATTGTTAGTTATAACAATAATTAGCATAATAGCTATTTATACATAGATTTGAATAGCTAATAAGTGCAAGTTATTGGTAGCACAGGTGAACTGCTAGGACGAATTTTCATTGAATTGATAATTAAATTAAAATTTTAAGTGTTAGAGTGTTAAAAGGAAGACAATTTTTATTTTTCTTATCCAAATTATGCCATAGTTGTAGCGTTTATTTACCACAGCATCGGACATTGTATAGCATCAGGATTTACCTGTAAAATCAGATTAAATTGTTATGGTTTAGATAGTTTTATCTGATTTTTGAAACTTAAAATATTTAATAAGTACATTAAATAATAATATATCGCTAATTTTTTGCGGTTTTAGATAAAATTAGGTACAAGCACTAACTATGGTGTGTATTTAAGGACCGAATTTTAACATACCTACCATTCCATTATGCCGTATCCACACGCTTGCCAAGTTGCCACTTGTCGCAAGCTCCAAACATGTGGACACGTCACAAACGCTTCTCGCAAACTTTCTTTGATTTGCAAAAACCGACACCAGACAGATCGGCAGCAAGCGCTTGCAAACCTTTGCAAGCCAAGCCAAACTTCATATCTACACGTTTGGATTTGTTGATGCTTGGCGAGGTTTGCCAAACGTGCGGACCCCGCATTACAAGTTACATGTGTATGACCCACTCAGTGGATTTCAATGAAATGCTAAGCATTAAAACACATTTATTGGCACACCATATCCTGTATTAACAAACGTATGCGCACGTGGGAATCGCTAGTCTGAATTACACTGTCCCTGCCTATATCGTGACGTCCCAGATTAATTTATCGGTGTCGATAACCCTTGCAAACTAGATCGTGATCTTAGATTCCTAGCTTCCGAGATATCGATGTCATACATAGCATCATATTCGATTCTCGATGGACATTCTAGTATGACGGTTTACCGTTCTATGAATAACAAGTACTTGCTTAAGGCCTCACGTCTGATGTCGTTTCAACTTATCGATTTGATGGAAATATTTGTTTATTTGACATGGGTAGCCTTTTATAATAATAAATTTGGTATAGAGCTTAAAGTTTGGCGAAGACATAGACTGCATCTTATTTCGATAAACATTAAAACAATATACCCAGAGAAGAAAACTAATATTATGTATAAATAAACCTGCCACAGTCTGTGTAGACTGCTGGCGTTCTGGAAGTGCCTGGGTTGGCTAGAGTGGCGGACCGAATAATCACCTACACACGCTCAATAGCTTAATCAGCAAGGTAAATGCGGTTTTCTTATACGAGTAGGTAAAACTGACTAATAAACATATATAGGAATATAATAAACTAGCGGACGCCTCGCGGTTTCACCCGCGTAGTTCCCGTTCCCGTGGGAATACAGGTATAAAAAATAGCCTATGTCACCCGGGGTTAGTGTAGCTTCACAACGATGAAAGAATTTTTCAAATCCGTCCAGTAGTTTCGGTGCCTATTGAATACTAACAAAAAATCAAACAAACAATCAAACCTTTCCTTTTTATAATATTAGTATAGATATAAGAAATATCACGTGACTTCTATAAAAGGAGTAAGAAATTTCTCTGTCTGTCATAATAATTCAGAATTATACACCCTTTAACATGACAGACATATTCAAATGGTAAAATATATATTTCAATGGCAGAATAATGACTTAAAGAGTCGTCTTCTATTGTAGGTTTAGATTTAGTGCTGCCATATACCGGGCCGTGAGTGCATTTGCAATATGAATAGGCCCACAACCGATAGGTGCAATAATTACGCTGCAATCCGTACAGTGGGCTTAGGTACCAACTAATTATTCACAATACTAGGATTTGGGTTTCACTGCGTAATTTATGTTTCGTATAAGTGGTTATCTTGCGTACATGTAAAATAAATTGTGCATTGTGGAATGCACAGAGGGTAATGAGTAAGTACGAATAGTGTTAAAAGTATAAAGAGTTCGATCTACACGAAAGTAAAAAGAACATATTGATCTACAAATTGATGCTATGTTTGCATTAGTACCTAGAAGTATTTCGAGTCTAATTCTTTGTTCTTTTTTTCTTATACATCTTGTCCAGTTGGGAATCTGCCCAGATGCGCCGCTTGAGATATTTGACTTGCGTCAGTGATTTCAATATTTGTGAAGTAGTAGATTCTTATTATAATATTAATTTAGTAAGGGTTTAAAATTTTACTAAAATTGTGCAATTAACTCGTTTTATAATCTTTATGGCGTGGTTACGTAAAAATACAAAAACGTGTTATGATTGAAATGGGTATGGGGATGAGTGAAGACTTAAACGTGCAGAAAATCGCGGTCAACTATTTAATAAAAAATAAATAATGAAACATCAGCATTCTGAAAACGTCCAATAAATTCATTCAATTCGTTATTTCTGTCACAATAACTGTTTGAATTTAGAATGATGCGTAAAAAAATAGAAGCTTGGTTTCGTAATTTAAAACAATTAAGCAGAAAAGATCAAGGCAAATAATAGAGCGGCATGGCTAATAGAACTTTGAATGAGTGTCCGTCGCACTGGAATGTGACAACGACAAGACCGACTCTCATATCTTGTAAAGAAGTACTCTTTGCTTTTTTTCCTTATTCTAGTGATGCCATCTTCAGTTACAAGTTTCCCTGATGACCATGAAGATCTAAACGGAGTCTGTAGTATGTACTTATATATCAACCCATATGATGGCCCACTGCTGGGCACGGGTCTCCCCAGTAGAACCTACTAGTATGTAGATCCTGGGGGTAATTGCCATAATCGCCACGCTTGGCGAGCGGGTTGGCGATCGCAGTAAGGCTTTAAGTACGCAGAGGACGCTGCTGCCCGTCCTCCGGTGTGAAATCCCTTAGTCGCCTTGACGACACCCACGGGTAGAGATGGGGTGGTACTATTCTTAAGCCGGCACCACACGGCAAGTATGTACTTACGTATGTACTTACTTTAAGTCAAAATATGTAACATTTATAGGTACCTATCTATCTCCCTTTATCGTCGTAGAAAGAGATATGTATCCAAAGATAATTAATAATAAAGCTAATTAGTAATAAAATCCAATATCGAACTAAATGTTGCGAAAAAAGTGATTAATGAAAATAAATGTGAAAAATACAGGAAATAGGTAGGTATGTCTTATCGATAAACCCGGGTGTTTGCAGTACCCAAGTGTGTAATTTTAAAATCTTACAATTAAAAAAAATGGTTATCTATCGGTTTACGGACGATAAATTTATGTGATAACGTCATAAGAAAACATTGATGAAATATCGCCATTTGCGTTGCTTAGCAACCTTTTAACTTTATCGTGAATGTAGCTGGTCATCGATTTATAACACGTTATCACGTCAAAAAAGACGTCCAATTTGATATATTTTGTTATAAACTGCAGAAATTGCAAACATTTTTAACTTCGATTTTATAAAATAACCTTTTGGGTGAGTCAAAAGGTTATTTTATAAAATCGAAGTTTAAAATTTGGTGAAAGCGAAAGGCACGCATAAGTGCCAATTTATTAGCTCATCTGTATACCAAATTACAAATCAATTCGTTCCGGGAACATATCCAAAAATATTTACCAAACACTTTTATACGTGAAAAGTACCCATGATTCAGGGAAAATGGCAAAGGTGGGAAATAAAATTGTTTCGTACATTCAGTAAGAATATTTTTGGGAGAAGTTAATTAAAATCGCTTTGGACGTTGACAAGGCGTCTTCCCGCCACACAACTGTTGTTTCAAATGGCCACTGTATAATTTAATTAAAATGCCTGATGAAAGATTATAACGCGGAATTATTTGATCTTTGTTGAGGAAACATATTTATCGGTTGGCGCGCTTTCTTTGTCGTGACAGATTTATTAAGTTAATTTTGCAACAAAGTTGTAAGTTTGGCGCTGTATTATACTTTAAGCCACTGGTTCCTAACCTTTTCGATCTTGGTCCTTTATATAACTATTTTAAAACCTTTTTTAATCCCAACAGCGGCAATAGTATAAGTAGCTTGTTCAACGGGCTAAGCGTAAGTAGTTCGCACTACGGCCTTATATATACATACTAGCTGACACGCGCCACTCTGTCTGCGTATTTTTTTTCCCGTTTTTGCAACATTTCTCATTGCTGCTCCGCTCCTGTTGGTTGCGTAGCCTATAGCCTACCTCGATAAATGGGCTATTCAACAGTAAAATATTTTTTCAATTCGGACTCGTAGTCCTGAGGTTCGCGTTAAAACAAACAAACTCTTCAGCTTTATAATATTAGTATAGTATAGTTAAATAAACTATAGCTGTTGTACCCTCGCGAGGGCAAATACCCACAGATTGGAAACCCCGGCTTTAAGCGTTCTGTAAGTAAAGGCGAAGAGATCATGTCGTTGGGATGGAAATTCGACACGACAGGAGAAAGATTAGCCGTAGGATTGATGGCTTAACGTGCTCTACGAGACACATAAGGTTGCAACATTTTTGAAAACGGTCACCCATCTATAGAGCAACAATACGTTACTTAACCTCGCTTAGCTCTCGATTTACTTTGTAAAACTAATATTCATTAAAATCTGGTTAAACAAGAAGCCCTATAATTGTTGGAAATAATAAGGCTAGGCATAAGATTAATAGAGTCATTAGTCCACGGTATTCTGAGCCGAGACTAAGTTAGGGAGGTTAACAAAGTTAAATTGGATAACATCTTTCAGGTTTGGGTTAACCGACGCAATAAGGGATGTGTGGTGTACGACATATTTATGCTACAACACACTCGTACATCTCCCGCCTGATTTGTTAACCTCCAACTGTTTATTTTAGTCGTATTTCTTAATTATGGGTTGTTGTCGTGATGAAGGACGGCAATGTGTCTTTCGTTTTGTTTTTGCGCGAGTTGGGAGAAGAGATATGGGTATAATATCAGCAATTAGTATGAAGTATTTTTTTTGGAAGTTACACGTGGCTTTTATTGATTTCAATGCAAGTTTGTTTGAAGTTTAGTTCGTCATCGTAAACTTAATAGATCTCAAACTCAGTAAATGTAAACAGAATACCATGAACGATTTTTTTTTTTTTAAATGTAATATTGCTGCTAGTTATCATCACCATGTTTCCAGTTAATATCGGTAGGAAGGAGTTTTTCTACGCTTGTCCTTATTTGCGTTCTTTTTCTCATGCCTGAGCGAACTGGCGCATGCGCGGTGCGTTCAAAGAAGTCCGTTGCGCATGCGCGTTCATGCATGTCTAAGCGCAGCTCTCTATTTACCATTATTAAAAGATTTTGACAGCACGGGCTTGCCGCGGAAATGAAAAAAAAAACGTGAATAAGAAACCTGTATAGTTAACAACTATCTTTTTTGGTGTTTTGCTAACCGTGAGCAATTTCTTCAAAGCTCTTTGAGAAGTTATGGTAGTCTAGACCTAGTAAATGTCAATGCTCTATTGTCTAGTACATAGTGTTGGCCATCAGGGGGAATGATAACCGTTTTCATGACTCAGTGGCGACGTATCAAATCGAGTGAGTGCTGGAATAGAAGAGATACTTGCGGCTGTCTGTGCACACTACACACTTGTGCATTATAATATGCCCGCGTATAACATATTTTACGTGACCAAAATAGGTTAGAAGTAGAAGCACACTCCATTATTTACAAATTTTGAAACATCTTTACCAGCGCCATTAATTCAATAAAGCTAAGTAGGTACCAGTAGCGAAGGGTTAAAAAAAATCTTAGGTAACACGACACCATATATCTATCTTGGTGGACACGGTTCTTAGTACCTAAAATATAAAGTAACTACAATTCAAAAGGAATCCGATAAGAATGGTGTTCTAACGACCCCCGCCACTGGTAAGTACAAAGCTAATGTAAGAAAGTAACAAACAAATCTGACGTTCCATTTATACGTTAAGTAAATAATAAAGTGAAACGATAATCTCTTTATTAAACTCAGTGTTGCTTAAAGGCACCTCGTAAATAGAATTACAGCCTACAAAATAATAATAAACAAAAGATACAGCGATTCTGCACTTTCTTTATCAGGTAATATAATATCTGTTTTATATACGATAGGACGACCCTTTTCTGATTTTTATAAGTAAAACGAGTTACAGCAAATTGTAGGGATCGTTGTGTTCATATAATATTAGGAGGTCGATGAAGATTATTTGATGTTTCAATAACTGTATAATATAGGGTTGTTATTATATATTAAATACGAGCTTTTCCCTGCGGTTCGCCCGTGTTTTATTTGATTTGGTACATAAGTGCTATTCTGATGTATAAACTACGTTACTGTAATTCCCACTTCTAAAACAGCTCTTTTCGAAAAAAGTATTCTTAGAATGGCACCATATATTTACAATAAAATGCCAGACGAATTTAAAGATCTCCATTTTAAACTATTAAAAAAACTTTTTTTTTTATAGATGGAAAATCTTGACTTGAAATCTCTCGTTGACTTCTCCCGCTGTGGGCATGAGCGGGAGGGCGTGTCAGACTCTTACTGATTAAAACCTATCTGTGTTCCTTCTTTCGCCCTGGTGTTCCTAAAAAAAAACTGAGATCATATTTGGTCGACAAATGTTTTTATCATGTTAATGATTTTATAAATATTTGACATTTTATTTATTCCTATTTTTTAACAATTAACTACAATGATTATAGCCATTTATTCACTATTTTTAATAAATTTAGTGTTATTGTTATTATCACATGATTTAAATTATTATTTGTCTTATCAATGTCTGATCAATTTTATTATGTTTTATGAAGCACACTGTAATAATTAAAATTAAAATTTTTGTATACCTGTAAGGTGAAACATAGTGATATTTTACTATTTATAACAACTTTTTTGTACTACCTATGTTTAAACAAATAAATATGATTATGATTATGATTATGTAAAGGTTCATAAGAATCCGCTCAGTAGTTTTTGCGTGACAGTGCAATAAACATCAAAACCTCTCAAACTTTTGGATTTATAACAGCCAGCTCCGGCTTGTCACATACTTTTTTTTAACACCCACACATAAACAAAACATAGAAACTTTCCGTAAGAAATTATCTGAATGATAATGAAAACCGTGTCAAAATCCGTTCTGTAGCGTTAGTAATCTAAGCGTACAAACGGCGGGAAACTACTTTTTCTTATCTTTACTAATATTATAAAGCTCAAGAGTTTGTTAGTTTGTTTTTTTGAACGCGGTAATCTCAGGTGCTACTGGTCCGAATTGAAAACTTATTTTTCTGTGGAGTAGTCCATTTATCGAGGAAGGGTATAGGCTATATAACATCACGCTACGACCAATAGGAGCGGAGCAGCAAAGATAAATGTTGTAAAAACGGGGAAAATTGACGCATATGAAGTTGCGCGGGACAGCTAGTACAATATAAATAAGAAGAACGTCGCCATTTTTAATGTGTCACAACAATACATCACACCTAACCGATTGATTTATTACAAAGTAAACAATAAAGTAGCCACAATTAAATAATATTATTGGTATAAATATCCGTATTGTTTGCTAAGTGTCAAACACATTGTTACCTTTATCAAGACAAAACAATCAGTTCCAACGTAGGCACAACATTCATAGGCCGGCTCTCTACAATGAACGAAAACAGGCACATATACATAGATCTCGGTCGATCTCAGGCGAATGACAATTGATATTGCGCACGTTAGTGATGCACTATCGAACCACTTGATTATTGACCAGATTTGACAGATAATTCGTTTAAAACCGTCAAAAAAGATTTTCTTTTTAACAAATTAAGAAAACTCCGTCAATACTTGTCAAAGATTTATACAATTTTGACCTTTGTTACTTTTGTAGTAAATATGGTTTACTTTAGGATTTCTGTAAATAAAAGAAGAGCGATTATTGATTATTGCCTTTAAATTGCTGTAGATAAGTCTGTCCCGGGTCATGATTCAAATTTGTTGAGAGTAAATATGTGCTCATCAATATGTGCGTGGAGTTTTGTTAACCTGTGAGCTGGCTTCCTGTACTTATAGGTATATTTTGTGACTCAGGCGTATATTGTTTCACATTTCAGTAGGTACATTTACTTTATGTTCATATACGTATAGATATCTAGGTACTTATAGTATCACTCAACGACTACGTTAGTGAGGTTAATGGGTACTTAGTTAAGAGTTCTAAGGTTGTCAAGTAAAAGAGCTGGCTCTCTACTAGGAGAATAAATCTTTTGAAATTTGTGTGATGATTATAAGTTAAAGCTAGCTTTTCCCGTGTCTTTGAGTTTCCGGATCAATAGCATCATGTGCAAGTCGTAAAATGAGCACGAGTCTAAGTCGCAGAATGTGCAGGTAGTAAAACGAGCAGATCGTGAAACATGTAGATCGTGGAAAGTGCAGATCGCAAAAAGTTCATCGCCAAAATACCTAGTCTAGCCATAAATATTGTTACGAAGAAAAAACATTTTTTTTTATTGCAAATAATATTTATTACTTTTACAGTGTGTTAGTTTAATACATAAATAAAAAACAATTCAAAATATAAAAAGCTTATTCGAAGTGGTCTCCATTGGCTGCAACACAGTCCTTTAAACGTTGAGGCCAGTTATCAATAGAAGCACGCACTCTTTCCATGGGAAAATTCTTCACTGCCAATCGTATGGATTGTTTTAGGGACTCCAAATTATCATGGCGTTTAGAGCAAGCCATACTCTCTAAAACTGACCAAAAATCATAATCCAGCGGATTAAGATCGGGACTTGACGTCGGCCAGTCTTCAGCTCTGATGAAGTCCGAAACGTTCACTTCCAACCAAGACTGCGTGGACCGAGCTTTATGACCCGGCGCTGAGTCTTGTTGGAAGGACCATACTTGGTTATTGAACATGGTGTTGTTAAGGGGTTTAACTACCTTCTCAAGAATGGTATCTTGATACACTTGTGCCGATGTTTTGATACCTTTTTCACAAAAATATGGCTCAGTCACTCCTTCATAGCTAACACCCTACCAAACCATCACTGAAGTCGGATAATGCCCACGTTGCACTCTGTCGACTAATTGGGAAGCTTCCTTAGAGCTTTGAGCATAAATACGGTCATTTTGTTTGTTAAAATGTTGCTCAACTGTAAAGATTTTCTCATCCGTAAACAAAATTTTTCTGTGACCTCCCTTTGCGTACCGCTTCAGTAGTTGCTTCGATTTTACCACCCTATTCTTTTTTAAATTATCAGTTAAAAAATGACCAGTGCGTCTCTTATAGGCTGCAAGTCCTAAGTCATCTTTTAAAATGCGTGACATGGTTCTGGGTGCTATCTTCATCTCCCGAGATAAAATCTTTTGCTTTCGGACAGGATTTCTTCGAATTCTTTCCCTTACTGCTTTGACCACCATTTTCGTACGAACACTACGTGGACGGCCAGATCTTTTTCTGTCACAAACAGAGAAGGTCTCATTGTACCTATTAATAGCCCGGTACACAAACATTTGACTAATACCAAGCGTATGGAGAGTTTTAAAAATTACATTCGGCTCCATACCAACTTTGTGTAATGCAATCACAGCGATTCGGTTTTCTTTATCACCCCACTCCATTTTAATATAGCAAAATATTGTACAGTACTCCCAAATTAATAATGCACATGCAGATCTTCGCTAATTGTCGTATTCCCGGAAACACTCGAATCATGGAATCGTAAGAGCCCTAAACAAGGCATTTGCATTTTGCACCTTGTTTAAAAGAGATAGGAGTCAATATCATGTGTGCACAATCGAAAACAAATCGGGCGTTCGGCAGCTGTCGCCGGTCAGCGAAATGTCTGTCAGTCGTCTTTATATATTGGTAGTGACTGCACGTGTTCTCTATTTGTGGAAATATATAGAGCTGCTATTACACACCCTTCTTGGTAAATATAATTTCAACATTAATTAGCTTATTCAGATTTAAATAGTATATTTTGAAAAAAGGAAAATAAATAACATATTTCACGTTTTTTTAATATTAAAAAAATAAAATACCTACATTAAATACATATTAAGTACTAGAAAAACATTTAAAAAATGAGATTTATTTAAATTAAATAAATAGATAAACATGCATAAAAAATATATACCTAACTCTGCCCATGCCATTTTCTTTCAGACGAATTCTTCCAAAATGGATAAATTTAAACGTGGAAAACCGCTTAATTCACAAGCACGGCAAATGGTATTTAATGTGTACCTTTATTTCTTAAATGAAGCCAATGTTTTCAACAGAGACCATGATGGTTATTTTAAAAAAATTCAAGACCGTGTTACAAAAGCTACAGGAATTTCGCGACGAACTTTGAGTAATATCTTAAACGAAAAAAAACATAATCAATCAAAGAAATTTTCTACACCGAAAAAAGGAAGACCTAAAAGTAGATTTCGGCTGGTACTTGATGATTTCGACTACTGTGTTATTCGTAATATGATATACAATTTTCAATTGACGCTGAAAGAACTCCCAACTGTAAATAATTTAAGAATAAAGTTGATCGAAGCTATTAATTTCAAAGGCTGTGCCGAGACTTTAAGGTTGATCTTGAAAGACATGGGGTTTAGGTTTCTGAAAACTGATAATAACAGACAATTACTTATGGAAAAACATGATATACGCCTAAAAAGGATCAAATATCTCAGAGAAATACAACAGCTGAGGAGTTCTGGTAGAAACATAGTATTTATGGACGAGTCGTATGTGCACACATCACATACTAAGGGTAAAACTTGGCAAGATAGCAACAAAAAAGGTATCAAACAACCCATTTCCAAAGGAGAGCGAATAATTATTGTACACGCAGGCAATGAAAAAGGCTTCGTCCCAGGGGCTCTAATGTTACATAAATGTGTCGACTCAGAAGGTGACTATCATAAAGAAATAAACGCGGAACGTTATCAAACTTGGCTACGCAATCAATTGATTCCCAACTTGCCTCCTAATAGTGTGTTGGTAATAGACAACGCCCCATATCATAATAAGCTGTCTGTGAAACCACCAAACTCAAACACATCTAAACCACAAATGACAGCTTGGTTACAACAACACAACATTCCGCATGACCCAAAGAAACTGAAACCCGATTTGTATAAAATTATACAAAGATACAAAGAAAATTACACAGAATTTGCCATTGACCGTATAATGGAGGAACATGGGCATAAAATTATACGATTGCCACCATATCATCCCGATTTTAACCCTATTGAAAATATTTGGTCCCAAATAAAGCAACACGTGGCCAAGAGAAATATTGCAATGACTGTGACGTCAGTTAAAGATGCTATATTAGAAAAAATCAATAAAATAGGACCAGAAGAATGGAAAAAAGTTTCTGATCATGCGGTTCAATGCGAAGATGAATATAGAAAATTTGAGCCAAGAATCGATAGTTATTCCGATAAACTGATTATTTACACAGGTGATAGCAGTGAGGAAAGTGTAAATGAACAAGAGCATAATGAAACTTCTGATGAATCTGCGATGTCGGGAATAGAGGTCTTCCTCGATTCTGATTAATTTTTTTATAATTGTATTATTTTTCTGGAATGATTAGTGCTGTAAACAAATTTGAACTGAGATTTTGATTATATTTTATGTAAACCTCTATTTGAAAACGTTTTTTTCTCCTTCTAATAAAACCTTATGTTATTTAAACCTTTTCCTCCATAATTACACCAACTTCGGTAAGACACTTGAAAACTAATCACTCCAACAATGATTGTAGCGTTTTCGCTATTTACTTACATGGAATTATCGAATCAAATTTCGTTACAGGTAAATCAAATCTGTTTTAGCACAAAACACATAATATATAAAATTAGGCATAGAGAAATTGCTCTTAACCACTCTATATAAATATCGTCTTTCGACGCTCGGGTAATACGACCGTTGCCGAACAATGACGAAGATTTCCGAAGATTTCTATGCGCATTATTACTTTTGGAGTACTGTACAATGTATTGGCGCCAAAATTAGAAAATACAATGAACAATCGTATAAAAATGACAGATTCCAAATTCAAATGTAATATCTTTCTTATTTTTAATTGTAACAGTATTTATGGCCAGACTAGGTATACATTAAGGGAAGTAGTCATTTCGGGAAATAGACATTCAGGGATATTGACGTACAGGTACAAAGACGTAACAGACCGAGTGGACGTTCAGGGAGAATAGAATAGCTTGTTATTTTTTTTTTTAAAGACCCGTATTTGGGCACAGGCCCTGAGTCGTGGGGGACTTTGCAAACATTCAATTTACGGACACAAAGTACACCCAGACTCGAAACAACAATTTGTGGGTCACACAAAGTGGTGTCCCGTGTGGGAATCGAACACACGAGCTCTTGCGTAGCAGTGGTACATACTCCCACCGCGCCACAGAGGCCGGAGTAAGACGTAACGGACCTGAGGTATCACTGGTTTATTGGATAGAACGTGCAGATGGATCGATTTTTAAGCTCTGTACCTTGTGTCTCTCTCTAAATCTTTATTTACTCACTTTTAAGAACAAAGTATAAAAATAACAGTCCCATCCAATATCTCTTTCTCATCCCGACAATTTATACCACATGGTAGCGGGGTATTTTTCCTCCACTTCGCCCTGTCCCTGACATTATCATCAGAAACCTGGTATGTTTTCATGTCCTTACGACTATTTCTGTCCAGGTGATCTTGGGTCTTTCCCTGGGTCTTGGTCCGGGGGCAGACAACGGTGGTCAGATGATCTTCTTTAGACATGTCTATTCTGCTTTCAATCTACAGTCTAATTCTGCTCTCTTGTAGCTTCACCGCTATACCGCAGACTCTCAGGTTTCTTTTTATCAAGCGGTTGGCACATCTATCTTAGCATTTTCATTTCAGCAACAAAAACAGCACTCATAAACCTTAACACATGACACTAACCTTACCAATAAGTTAATGAAATCAAACTTATAAATAGCAGGTGTTCTTTTCCGAAAATATTTATTGATCAGAACAGAAGTTGGATGTCAATGCTTGCGCCCTGTGAACTGTGTAAACGGATTTGCATATTATGAAAAATAATATACACATTAAGCGACCTGTTCTTTACAAGATCTCCTTACGACTATTTCTGTCCAGGTGGTCTTGGGTCTTGGGCCGGGGACAGACGATGGTGGTCAGGTGGTCTTCTTTAGACCTGTCATTCTGCTCTTAATCTACAATTTCATTCTGCTCTCTTGTAGCTTCACCGCTATATTGCAGACTCTCGGGCTTCTTTTTATCAAGCGGTTGGTACATCCATCTTAGCATTTTCATTTCAGCAACAAAAACTGCATTCACAAACGTCAACACATGACACTAACCTTACCAATAAGTTAATCAAATCCAACTTATAAATAGTAGGTGCTCTTTTCCGAAAATATTTAATGTTTCAAACAATGCTTACACCCTGTGAACTGTGAAAACGGCTTTGCATATTATGAAAAATAATATACACATTAAGCGACCTGTACTTTACAAGATCTCCACATTTAGCAACTTGCACATTTGGCGATTTGTACATTTTGCGACTAGTACATTATGCTATTTATCTCCATTTCCTTGTGGTTACATGAAATTGTAATTAAAGTCGGTCTAATTTGAGTTCTCCACATTAATAATGCCATGTTTAGCATAATATGAAGTAAATTCAGAGATTTCTAATTAAGTGGATATTATTACTGTGTGTGTTGAGATGCAATGTATTTGGATTTGATCGAATATTAATTACCTAATAAATTATTCTCAAAGCAAGCTGTGAACTAAATTTGACATACAAGTGATTGTGCTTACAGTTATACTATCTAGCTAAATACTGTTTACCATAATATTGGGACTTAACCGATAATTCGGATTGTACCGGTTGTGGATCGCGGTTTTTCAACTACCCACGCGCTTCGCGGAGACATCGCTAAGCTGCCATCAGTTGACTCGTGATCACCATCGGTGGAATTCGATCGAAACATCGGGTAAATATAATGTTCGTACCTCTAAATAATTAAAGCGATACAATTCCGACAATATTCTTCACGAGTAAAAACTTTACAGTTTAAAAAAACAATTATACACTGTTTGTTTGAAATTCACATTCCATATTGCAATTTCGGAACGTAGTTTTTTAAATGTATAAAAAAGCAATGTGTCAAACGTGTTCGTTCGTTACGTTTAAAAAAAAACTAACGCTTCATACTATGTAATATCGGATAACATGAGAATAGTGCAGCCCGGCAGATCACGGGTAACGTGCAACAGCTAAAAAATAGTTTTATCTAGTAGCGTGCAATGGCTTTGAAACCGTCAGAGCCAAAAGGTACAACTACATTAGCTAGTTTTATGTCCCGTAATGTCGATCATGGTGACTAATCTCATCAGACACTAGCCATCTACGCAAGAAATATGATGAGGTAGAAGTGTGTGCGCACCAACAAAAGTGCACTCTCTGTTCCCTCAATCTCATATTCCGATGGAATGGAATGGAAGTTCGACACCATCGAGAAGCGAAAGAGAGAATCGCCGTAGGCTTTAATCAGCTCCTTTACTCGAACAGCTTAAGTCGAAAGTGAGTAAAAATAAATCAACCTGTGAGCCGTGAATTTCGCTTAAGGCCGGTTCCATACGTTGGCCCCAACGTCGGTCGTCCAACGTGTGGATCTAGAAAATAACATTGGCGCCAACGTTGGGATGAGCGTTTTGTCTAGATCCACACGTTGGACGAGTAGTACGAGTAGCGTTGGGACCGTCGTTGGGGCCAACGTGTGGAGCAGGTGATAGACTACCTAATACTTTAGGTGCGTACGGTGCATAACATATTGTTGAAACTGGGTTGGTTATTAGATATATTTCGGGACTTAATCGCGTGAATTATTTAAAGGTACGAACCTTCCTGAGTTAGTAAGATTTGACAATTCACTATTTGTTCTAAAATGTAGTCGCCTAGCAACCCTAGGGCTAGAGTCGAGACTCTTGACGATGTCGACGGGCCGAGAGTGGACGAGCGAAGTCAGCATCTCCGCGCTGACTAGGACCACTTTACTCACATGTAATCTCTTAACGACATTCTGAATCTACATAATCGATAACCCTATAACAAACTTAGTAAATCCATTCTCGAAACAAGAAAAGTAAAGGCAAAAGTTACAAAGCCAGTTGAATGGAAAAACTGTTGTTTTCCAATGTTTTACCCAAGCATTTATTACAATCTGTTTAAAAGTTTCTAATGTTTTTATTTCTGAATTGGTTTGATAGATTTACTTGCTGACCCACGCAACTTTCAGATCAACACCAATTTTCCCCGTTTTGCAACATTTTTCATTAGTGCTCCGCTTCTATTGGTCGTCGCGTGATGTTATATAGCCTATAGCCTTCCTCGATAAATGGGTTATCTGACACAAAAATATTTTTTCGATTTGAACCAGTACTTCCTGAGATTACTGCGTTCAATCAGACAAACAAACAAATTATTATTAAAATATAGATTTTGCGACTTGAACAGAGAAAGACAACATGTTCTCAAACGCTAATACAATTACTAAGGTAAAATAAGATGATTCTGTATTGAGACGCAGATAATAATTTGATCCACAATATTTTCATGCAAATGAAATTTTCGTATTAATTTTTTATTAGTAATAATACAACTGCAGACAAAATCGTAAGCGAGATAAGCATTTATAAAAATGCATCGGTTGTGAACTGGTGCACACTGTTATGGCGTGAATACTGCATGTGTTGGATGCATACTGTCTTGGTCTTCCCCGTCTAACGTCACAAATTCACGGTCCGCTCCGGTCCATTCCGCTCCATTTGTCGTCTGTGGAAACGCAGCCTAGGTTTAGGATTCATACAAATCCTTCGCAAAACGTATTCGTTTTGAGCAGTTAAGATCTATCTATACATACTTATAGAATGTATAATCAGAGAACGGTTCATGAAGGTCGCAGTAAAAAGAAATCATACAAATTATATTTCATAAAAGGAATGTTGAGGTCCAATGTCAATCTTTACGAATTTAGTTTTTTACTTCGCCTAATTGAAAATAAAAAACCGGGTAAGAGGATGTCGGAACATGCCAAGTGTAGGGTTCCGGAGCCGTTGCCGTATGAAAAAATCTGATTTGAGTAATTGATCCAACAAAAGAGCGTATGTTCATGGTACTTAAGCCCTTTTGTTGAGAAAATCAGTTTTTCGGCAATAACTCAATGACGGTAAATCAGATCATGTCCAAAATAATTTTAGTTTTGATTTTTTCATATTTTTTTGATCACACGGTTCAAAAGATAAGGGGCCCCCCCCTTATCAATTTATGCAACTTTCGGAACAATTATTTCGAAAAAAAAAAAATAAGTCCCTAAAATATCTTTTTAAGAGTTGTCAAATGAAATGCCAAATGCGTCGTTTGCTCAAGATTATTTTTATTCAGTTTCTGTTACATGTATGAAGTGGAAATGATCTCTCACGACTCCAAAATGACTGTACCGTGAACAAATTTTATTTGAGTGTACCAAAGTGCAAGATCATTACTATCACTAAAAATATAAACAATGTTAACTACACTTATTCACTTTAGGGATTCAGGAATTCTCATTGATCAAAATTTACATTTTAATGACCACATCTCTGAAATATGTAATAAATCTTACCAGTTGTATGGCTTTCTTATGCAAACTTGTTCTAATTTTAGAAAGCCCGTGTCATACATAAGTTTGTACAAATCTTTTCTTAGATGCCAACTACAGGCTCACATGCCAGTGCTATCTCGAATCCATTCTTTGCTAAATATAAAGATGCCATATAATTGGTGCAACGTAAATTCTTGAGGTCTTTAAACTATAACCGCCTTATTACAAAGAGAAGACTAAATCAAGGTTTAGGCCAAGACTTTCAAGTCCAGGATTTAGTACTGTACTATTGGTCTTATTACAAAGCTTAGATAATCCGTGGACCAGCTGATACCAAAGGATCTTGCAATCAGCCACAGATTATAATCAATTTAGTTCATTCATTTTTCTTATCATTCAAAAATAACGTTCCGTTTTAAGCCAATATAATTTGAAAGTATAGTTTTCATTGAGAAAAAAATATTTAGACGTTCTATTAGCTAAATTATTCGCCAGGACTACGTAATTTTCAAAATATAAACCTGACATAAAAGTCCTCGGCCTGCAATTTACGAATAATAAAATAGATTCTGTCAGGATCGGAACGTTACATATATAGCTGTCAGTAGTACTAAAAATGTAAACAAATGATCATAACCTAAATTTTATTAACTCACGACATTATTATGGATGTTATAAGTTTAATCTGAGTAATTATAGCGCCCAAACACTTATAGGAACTTGGATGCGAGTTTTTATTACAAAGCTAGTTTCATTGGAACAGTTCTTAGCATGGTTGGATGAAAATTCGTTCAATAGTTTAAGGATACTTACTCAATAAGATAATGCATTTTTAATATACTTACTGTTTTCTTTGTTGCACTCGTTGTTCTGAATGTATTGGGGGAAAGTATGCCTAGATTCAACATAGGTACTGAAGCTTCGGCTGAAGCACAACAAACAATTGAAACAAATTTTATGAATATATTTATTATTTAATATCAGTGAGCTTGCTATGAAATGAAATTCTCAAATAACTACATAGAATCATTATTTATTAGATACCATTTATTCTTCCTAAGAACAGAGTACATTTTCATGAGAATCATAAATATTATTATCTAAACTGTTAGGTAGCACTTATTAGTTATTCCATTTGACAACAAAATGGATGTTAACAATTTCAATATCTGTAACCAATCTGTACTCCCTGTTCAAACTATGTTTGAAAAGGAATATTGAGTTTATATCCCTATTTCTTTATACATAACTAGCTTTCCCGCACATCTTAGTCTGCATAAATTTTCCCTGTTTTTGCAACATTTCTCATTGCTGCTCCGTTCCTATTGGTTGTAGAGTGATATTATATAGACTTCCTTGACAAATGGGCTATCCAACAGTAAAAAGTTCAAAAGAATTAGTCGTTCATGAGATTACCGCGTTCAAACAAACTCTTCAGCTTTATGATATTAGTATAGTTATTTATTTTACAATAAATTTTAAATTGTATGCATTTTTTGTTTATTATATAAACAGTGTTAGTTCATTTTCATGAGAATCTTAAATATCATTATCTAAACTGTTAAGTAGTGCATAATAGTTATTACATCACAATTTCAATAACCTGTAACCAATCTGTACTCTCTGTCTATGTTTAAAGGAACATTGTAGCAAAGTATTAACTAGCTGAGCTCCTATAAACATAATATTCAGTTCTTGGTACCTACTTATAATCTAAGTTTAAATCTGTTTCTAGTGACAGGTATACCCATGGTTACACTTTACCAACTAAATTTTAAATTGATCAATGTTTATTTAGTTCCACTATATAGTTCACTAGTAAGTTTTGGGTAAGATGATGTTTCTATTACTTTGTTTTGTGCATTTTGAGTATATTCAACATTGGTTTTTGCCGCACTACTCCAGACCACCTATCAGACATTCCAAATGTGATTTTCCAACTTCAATCTAATAATGTGACATATAAGTGGAATGCATCAGTTTGTTTTACATAGAGCACCAGTTAATGATACTATTGTCGAACAAAAATAATCTGTGTGGACCTTCAACTTTCCACACTGCGTAGGTACACTTCACGTCGAGTCTGGTTGACCCAAACATTGCACAGACCACTTTAATTTTAGGACATATCTGAGTTCTGTATATTAAATCTTCTCTCTCAATTCCAAGCTGTGATAAATGTTTTGAAAAACAATAATAAGCATGTATTATTAAATCTTTTGTCACACATCGCATTTCACTCGATTTTTGCGTTTATTTTGTTGCCACACCATATTTAGTTAGTTAATAATTTAAAGTCACTAAACACGCATTATTCGTCATTAATAATTGAAACTAAAATACGCAACATTGTAAATGGTCGAACTTTCAAATTGTCAAGTTTTTGAGATTTTAAGGTTATTACCATAGTTAAACTAGGGTGATCGAAAGACTAATCTATAGACCAAAGAAGATCATCGATTAAGCGATGAACCTCGTTTTGTAATAAAGATTTTCGTAGATCCATGGTTTAAACTAGGATTTTTGTCAAACCAGGTTTAGTCCAGCTTTTGGAATAAGGCGGTAAATGTTCTCATTCTAGGGTTTCATATGATACCCTTTTAAATAAATGTTCTCTGCCTACACTCAATGAGAGAAGACTAATTCTTGATCAAATGTTGCTGTATAATATCTGTGATAATTATGTAACGATCTCGTCAACCAAAAATATATTCAAATACCGAGTCGAGAACCTACGTATTTGTGAAACACATAGCAGCGCCTTTTTGCACCTAAATTTTGTCGTACTGTAGCTGAAGAACGCGTGCCTCTGCGTCGTGTCATAAAATCACTCAAACTTTGTAAACATAGATTTTTTCAACTTGTCTAAGAACGTATTAAAAAAGCAAATACCTTTGGAAAAAATCGGGGCTTAGAGGCGTGCACAATAAAAAATAGTACATGCATTCTTAGTAATATGTATCCTAAAATTATCTTAGTTTGGTTTGTAGTGTATCCGTTTTCTTTTAGGATAAAAACATGGTTCATGTTGTATTCAATCTAGTCGTATATAGGAGAAGCTGACTGACTGACTGACTGACATATCTCGTTAGGAACTTGAAATTTTGCACAGGGGTTCCTTGTATAACGTAGGGAGCACTAAGATAGGGGGGGGGTGTAAAACAGGGGTGCAAAGTTTCTACGAAACTTTGCCTTTTAAATATTTTGGTAAAAATCTGGCATCATAATCATATTCTAGTCTAACTTTTTCATTGTTGTGCACTAGTTTACCTACATTTAATTTGCGGGTCACGGTACTGGGTGTACAATTACTTAATATCTATATACTAATATTAACAACCTATGTATACCTCATTGTAACCTAGAAGAATAAATACATAAAATAAATAAAAAGTAGATTTTCTCAACCTAAAGTGACCTGTGCGGTTTACGCCCATTTTGAAGACAAAACTTCCGAGTATTTTCACAAGGGGATAGTAATGCTTATTATAATAATAATAATAACTTTTTATTTCGGACCAGTGCATCCATATTTTGTTAGTAACAAGATAAAACTTAAAATGAAGAAATCTGAAAAGTGCATTTTAATGGAAGAAGAATACACTGAAAAAAAAAATGAAAATATATGTATGCCGGAGAATTATTAAAACGCTAATTGATTTCCGTTGACCTAGTATCTGTTTTGATTAAAAAGAAAGTTTATTGACTCATTTAATAATAATAATAATAATAATAAAAATGATTTATTCACTTAGGAAGCAAAATACTACACTTGTGAAAAGTCGATTCTACATTTACTGGTAATGCCTGTTCGCAAACAATAGGTAAAGCCCGAGAAAAGAACAGGCAATAAAAACTCGTGGCCACTCTTTTCAAATTGCCAATGTTTACAATGTTTCTCTGTTTATAAACTGTATATGCAGGTAAGGTGCTGCCACCATTATATTATACACCATATTAGATGACTGATGCAAAAAAAAAGAGGTCATATTAGAAGAGTACACGAGATCGGATACATCAGCCTCAATGGGCACAACATAGTAGAAGCATCCACTTACGATGTAAAAACTTTATGTGCTTAAATATTGGCCAATTTACTGCTACTTAATGAATAAGTATACATGTTTTTCAAAGGAAAGAAAAGAATGGCCGTAATTTATCACGCAGAATCTTTACTTACAAAAGTAAATCGTTTTCTTAACTAGTACCTAAGTAACATCATCAAACTATGACAACAATATTCACCTAGTAAAATGCAATAAACTATACAACACAATACATTAATAGGGAGCAACGAACTACATCCATTTATCTTTATCAGTTAAATAATCATCGATACAATAGTAAGCTCTTTGTATAAGCTGTCTCTTGACTACATTCTTAAATTTATTTACTGGTAGACTCGATATGCTGACTGGGATTTTATTGAAAAATTTAACACCTAGTCCCATGAATGAGTTATGAGTTTTATGAAGCCTATGATAATGACCTACCAATTTGTGCTTATTTTTTGTATTCACAGAGTGAATATCACTATTTTTGTTATATAAATGTAAGTTTTGTTTTACAAACATAACGTTTGCATATATATATTGTGACGCAACTGTCATAATGCCTATCTCTTTAAACTTTTCTCTAAGGGAAACTCGTGCTCCTAATTGATATATCGCACGCACTGCACGTTTTTGAAGAATAAAAATAGTTTGTATATCAGCCGCCTTGCCCCAAAGCAATATGCCGTAGGACATGACGCTGTGAAAATAACCAAAATATACTAGTCGAGCTGTTTCTACGTTCGTAAGCTGTCTAACTTTGCTGACAGCATATGCTGCAGAACTTAGTTTCCCTGCGAGACATGATATTTGGGCGCCCCACTGTAACTTACTATCTAAAGTAATTCCCAAAAAACCGTTGAATCAACAAAATGAATAACTTCATTGTTTAAAACAAGATTTGGACTGATATTTCTTACATTTGGTAAGCTAAATTTAATACATTTGGTTTTTTTAGAATTTAAAAGCAAGTTATTTGATGTAAACCAGTCAAGAACTAATGCGAGGGACCTGTTTACTTCGTCAGAGTAATCATTTTTACGATTGGTTTTGAATATAAGAGAAGTGTCATCTGCAAATAGGACAATATCGCATAAGTTACTGGTAAAAAATGGCAGATCGTTTATATACACCAAAAATAGAAAAAGACCCAGAATTGGTTCTTGTGGCACGCCCATACTCACTGTTGATCCGGATGACCTTATTCTGTAAAGGTTCATTTCCGAGCATCGCGGCCGATCGCGAGTTGCTCGCGGCTTACGACAAGCGGCTGACGCTCGCGGCCGATGCGACAATATTCACAGTGTGCCGCGCGCGTCTGTCACTTACCTCAGCCGCTTGTCGTAAGCCGCGAGCGGCTCGCGATCGATCGCGATGCACGGAAATGAACCTTTAATGTCTACATACTGCATTCGCTCACTAAGATAAGAAGCAACAAGATTAAGCGCTGTACCCGTAATGCCGTAATGCCTAAGTTTCAGCAGAAGTGTACTATGTACCACACAATCAAATGCTTTTGAGAGGTCGCAGAAAACACCAATGGCGTCCTGCGAGTTTTCCCAGGCACTATATATGTGTTTTAGTAGTTTAGAGCCTGCATCTACTGTCGAACGACCCTTTGTGAATCCATATTGTTCGCTATGCAGTAGATTATCTAAGCTCTCAGCAGTGAGTCTAATTCAGTCAGTCATAATCGTGCGGTCGTAGCGACAATTTTTATAGTCGTGTGTGCAAAGTGTTAGTGTGGTTATAGGATAGGGATAGTGATGCAGTGGCATTTGTGTAATCAAATTGATTAGAACAGTAGGCGGACTTTACCTTGCTCGAGGTATCCGCGTTCAAATGATCGATTACCATTTTCCATAATGTTAATTCGAATATTGAGCCGCTAATAACTCACAAGGCCACCCTGACGCTTCGACATGTACTTATTTTCTTTGTTAGGCCGGAAACCTCGTACGTGGATTGAAATCCCATTCCGAGTTAACATTATTACTTTATATACGTATATAAGAAAATATACTTGGAAGATTTTAGCTGGACTGTGGAACCCTACAAAGAAAATTATTCCACGAAAGAAAGAAAATAGATTACCGTCGCACCGTCTGATATTGGATCTTAGATCCAGGGTTCGATCTAGTTTTAGAGAAAAGAATGATTGACTCATTTCTATTCGGAGAAATCTGATTAATGGGATTACTTTTGTGACGAAATATCGGCTCAAGATCCTAAACAGATAATGTTATGTTATTAAGACCCTTTTTTGTTGTCTTTGTTTTTTACCCCACTACGGTGAAGCCAAAAAGGAAGGGTTATGTTTTTTGCAGACCATATATGGCCCCAAACGTCAAATTTGTCCTAGAATGGTTAGCGCTAGGCTCGAATTTAGCGCGAATCGCAAGTTTAGTGCGCGTCAGCAATCAAACGCTGATATATCCATAAAATAATATTACTATACCCTTTAGAATAGTTATTTGGTCTATTGAAAAGATAAAAGAAATTGATTTTATTAAATATTACTTTGTTCTTAATATTAAATGGAAATATTAATGCCATTAAAAAGTTTGTTAAAATCAAAATAAAACATTATCAGCTCCTTTCGGGTGCAATTGACGGATAAAAAAATCAAGCATCTACGCTATTGAAATTTACATTATTAGGTAGTAGGAAGTACGATGATAAGATTAGTAGGATCGAGACCTTTCGAAGATCTTTTGTGAATATTATATTGTATTATTCTTTATAAAGATGTACTTAATGGAGTGTCAGTTATTGTGACGAGGGGCACGCTCCATAGCAAATCCACTTGATACATGCATACGTTAATATTATACGTCAAATGTTAGATGCGGATGTTTACACTGGTTGATGTTTGTAGATACACTATTAGTGGCATATTTGATGGAGTCTGGTTACGACTCTTTCACGTTTTTTTTACTGTGATCGTGAGATATATTTGTACACAAGTAAATATTGTTATGTATTGGTATTGTATATGTAAGGATTATGTACTTAGGTATATTTTGTTTATTTTATAATGATAGACATGGCTGTGCCAATGCCATGCCTGTGTGTAATCTTGTAGATATGTTATTATAATGATGACTGCACCATTATAAACAAAGAAACATTGTAAACATTGAAAAATTTGAAAAGAGCGGCCGCGAGTGTTTATTTACTGTTCTTTTCACATAGATTAAAATAGCACAATTCCACTTATGTGTTAAATTATATTATAGGTTAAAAGTATATTAAGTAATAATATTGGGAATGTATTTGTAACGATATTTATTCACACCATCTTCTGATGGGACTGGTACGATCTTATAAAGTTGCTTAATTATGAAACTGCTGTAATATTAAGAAAGGGTAAAACGAAATGACCTGTAATTGAAGTTCGATCCTCCATATCCTTCATATCCATATGGCTCTTGTCCAAATCTTATGAAGACACAGAAATTTTTATTAAACTAAGTATACTATAACACAAATACATTCCACACACATATAAACACACACACACACACACACACACACACACACACAAACACACGCGCACACGCACACACGCACACACACACACACACACACACACACACACACACACACACACACCCACACACCCACACCCACACACCCTATAATAATATAAGTATATAATTATAATTTTAATATGTATGTATTGGTTATTAATACGATACACTACGCTCTCACAAACTACGAGTACATGTTACAAATAAGTACGAGAGTCCTGGTACCCATACCACAAGTTAAATCTTACTTTTGGGGGTACCAGTGGTCAACAAAATTGTATTTTTCATCTTATTATTGTCTTAACTCATGTGTTATTCCTTTGTAAGGATCTTTTTGAGACAATAAATTATCTGAGGTATGTTAACGATGTAGTTTCATTCCGTCGTCTCTTTCTGCTCGATGTTTATAGTTGTGACACAAATATTTAAAAAAAAATAACTTTTCGGTTGGCAATGTTCGATACGTCATTTCGTTCAGAGCAATAGATGACGTTATCCATTGGGTGGATAGCTGGTCACTGCTATCCTAGGGAGGGTAAAAGTATCCATATCACGGACTAAGTACTTCATCGGACCTAAAATTGAATCTCACTTACGGCTTCCACGACACTTACAACCGTATCCCGAGTTTGTAACTCGGGGCCTTATCTTAATCCCACAGTACTTCTTAATTTTTGTAACCATACAGACAGTTTTGACAGCTTTTAACATCAGTGTTTGAAAATACAAGCTACTTATTTTATCTTAAACTTCTATTTTATCAAGTAGAGTTTCCTCTCCTATTTTACTTGAGTACTCTAGTTTTATGATGTCAGCCCTATTTATCGAAACATTTTTCCGAATTGATATCACGGACAGCAAAATTAATTCTGAGGAAGGCAAGCTTAGTTTCACGAACTTTTCAAATATCAACTCATTAAAATGCTGGCTGTATGGTCAGGCGTTCTACTCTCTCGGAATAAGAATGTGCGTTGCGAAGAAAAGCTGTTTGAAAATACGTGGACTATGCGACTGCCGTATACGTGCCTTTCTGTAAAACAAAATATTCAATAGTAGTTATGAGTTTTGGAACATATTCGAATTGTAAACTACGGAAAACTCTTCGTATTATCACGTTAGTAGTGAAATAACTGAAGCTATGTGCCAAGTGAAGATTATATTAGCCCATTACATTAACATAAATATAAGAATTCGTCGTGTAGTAACTAGGTGTAATTTGGGATAAAGTCGTTCATACAGTTACAAAATTGCCGTTGGCTTGTGTTGGTATTGACATACAGACTCAAATATTCCTTGAGATCATTCGAAGGAATATAAAAGGAAAAGAAGATTTTTAAAGAAGAATAGCAATGAAACAAGCGTCCTTGCTGCTAAAATGCTCATTATGTCTAGTCATTCATTCCATTACACGCATTACTGAAAACAAAATGGAAATGCGGTATCTGATGCGACGAACACTTGGCCAACGATTATTAAAAGCACTTGAATATTCCATTGTGTTCCCATTTAAACGCGACTGACTGCAAAAGAATGTAATTTAAAAATTCGAGACAGCTTCGTCGGGATAGGGAAATTGCTTGTATGTACTTGAAAACTCACTATTCGTTTCGATTGACGACAGAGCGATTTGTCTTATTAAGTGATTTAACCATCCGCCCGTCGCGACTTTTCCGTGACGCGAGTCGTCGCGCGGGGTCTCTAGAGACCCCAAAACGAAATAAGGTTTAAATTGAGTTATAAAAAAATGAAATTACTGTATTAATAAAGTAATTGGCTAGAATTACCTATAAAAATACTATAATATTCGGCCTGCGACATCATAATATGTTAAAATGCGCTCTGTAACGAAGCAATAACAAAAGCCATGATAGTTCTTTAACTAGCGGCTAGATGCCCAATTCGCGTGCAGAAACGACGTCTTTATGTCCAGATAGGTGGTTCGATTCCGGCCTCGGTTTGGCATACGGAAGTCTTGGGTTCGATTCCGGGGTTTAAACTTCAAATGTTTTATCTTTCAAAAATGCAATTATTGTATTAATAAAGTGATTGGCTTGAAATGCCTACAAACATTCCTACGTTGTGCGTTGCCCGACATTCACTTGCACGTATTTTTTTCAAAATATTGACAGCCAGTGTATTAGATATGTACATTAATTAAATATTTTTCAATTATTTGAGATTAACATAGACACAACATTTTATAAGTCATAAAATTAGGTCACTTTCATGATTTAAGTGACACTGCTTTCTAGTTGGACAAGTAAATAAATATTACCCTTGCAAAAGTGCCAATAACGCTTGAATTATCCGTCTGCCGGATAATCTACACTTTCATCTCTTCACTATCAATAACTTGATCACCATTCTCTTAGAACCATTTTAGAATTTGTTGATCCTACCTACGGTCTGAAACAAAAAGGAACAGTTACAAGTTAAAAGAGTAAACAAAATTAATGTAAATAACGTTGAAAGTACACAATAATAATGTAATAATGTAAAAATAAAAAATGTCAAAGTATATGGTAAAAATAAACAATCACTCTCTCAGAGCCTCGCTCAAATCCACACATCTAATGGCACATACGCTCAAACTAATCTTTGGCAGTATGAACGTCTAGTATATTTTTATCAAGCTACCTAGTATTGGATCTAAAGCTTTGTATTTAAAAAAAAACCTTTCTTTTAAAGACCCCACGCGACGGGCCGAGGGTTAAGTAATATTTCAATTCAAGAGCTTGATTTAAAACACACTAAATTATTTTTTTGTAGTAGATATTCTTTAAACCAGGCAACATTAAAGCCAGTAGCATATTATGTATTTACTTTTGATTTAAGAAAGTAGCAAGAAAGTCTTGATACTACCATCGCAGTACTGTTTAAAAATAAAGAAATAGGAAAAACAAGACCAAAATCTCACTCTGTGGTAGCTAGTAATATTTGCAAATGATTTCTACGAGTATGCAAAGAGTTTTGAAGCACTCTCAACTTGCAAAGTTCCATTTCTCAAATGCATTCACCCTCAAATGTAAATCTTTGCATACAGTCTGCTTCTCGCTACGGGCGAGTGTGCCATTTCGTCAATCTTTCGGATTATAAACGACGTGAAAACGTAAAAATTGAAAAATACGAATTGCCATTCCCGTTTTAGTATTCGACACGTTAAAATGAAATGTTTGCCCTAAACGTAGTTTTCCATGAGGGTGTTAGGTATTCGGATAAAAGAGTTTTGGGACTACCTACTTTTAGTGTTACTGATGAATAAATTATCAACATTTGTCCAGCACAGTGGATTGTATGTAATATACCTAATAATTAAGACTCCGTTGCGAGAGCCCTGACTCAGTTGCGACCAAGCAGATCGAGATATAGGCGAGGTTAAGGAACGTTATCGGTCCACGATAGGTGACCGTTTTCGCACTATGCCTTAGAGTATGAGAGTGAGGGAATAGAGAGTACACTTGTGTTTGCGCATACACGCGTGTGTTAGAAAATAGACGTAGTATCTGTGGATATTGTAGCGAGTTCATAAAGATACTTTGTAACATATTCCAATACACAAAAACACTAATACTATAATGCTGTACACAATAGTACCACACAGCACTACAATAGTACCACAAGGTACTATAAGAAACTCGGTAATATATTCAGAACTACGTTAGGTATAATTAATATATACTATAAAGATACTTCGCACGCTTTGCTTTCACAATTAAGCAACTTTATAAGATTGTACCTGTCCCGTTAGGAGATGGTGTCAGAATATCTCTCGATCAAAGTCCTTTTATAAGACAAATTCGCCAAATATTATAAATAGGTGGGTATTATGAAAATATTTTAATTCCTATATTTTAACCCATAATATAATTCAACACATAGAACTGTGTTAATCAAATCATTTATTATTGGAATGGTTTTACCAACAATACACACCACGGCTGTAATTAATTTCGATTTAAGAAGTAACTAACCACAACAACATTACGTATTTGACATCTCAATTAGTATAAACTGATGTGATTAATGTTTTAATTAATTATCAAACTATATGGTGCTTCTGTAATGTGTTTTAATATCCTAAGTCCATGGTTTTAATCATCTCAAGTCATTTACGCGTCAACTACAACATAACCTGTAAGTACTTTTACTTTGTCATAACCTATTTCGTGATACAATTATTGTTCACATTACTTAGAACACAATTGACATATAGACTGATGTCTGCTATTATAATATAAACAAACTGTACCCAAGTACCTACTTCTATAATATCAATTTATTCTGTCGTTAACCATTTTGTGTTACAAACATTGTTCGCGTTAAATATGACACAATTATTACTTAAAGATATGTCTACTTATGTAGCCATATCTCTCACTTGCACTATAATAACTCCTACGTAGTTGGCTAGTCCCTAATTAGATTGGCCGCCCGTAGCCGACATCGGTTAGGAGACTATTATTATTCTAAAAAAAATCATTAAAAATAAGTACTTGTCTGGCTACGCACAATGTAGCGTTCCGTAGTCCCCATCCGAATAATGCGGCTTAAGTGGGGTTTCTGTTGTTTTGTTTATACTTACAACGTTATACCTACATAATATATATTATATATACCTACATATGTTATATAACTATTTTCAATGAAGTTCTCAAATCTCTGTTGTGTTTTTCCTTCTTCGTTTAAAAATACCATACTCATAAAAACATAATATCAGGAATCTTCACAACTGTTCAAAGAAAGCAAAAAGTTGAATCTGCTTGAAAATCCTAAGGGCAAAAAGTCCGAAATGTAATTAGTTTATTAAAGTTCTCAAAATAGCGGCCTACTTCGCAGACCTGTCAATTTGGCGGAGATGCGCCTACAATTGGCTTATCCCTGTCATATCCGATTCAAAGCCCAACTTGTACAGACTCGGCAAAAACGTGACCCGAATATGGACTTTTTTATTGTTGAGTCCATAGGTTTTCAGATTATAATATTTATTTTGTTAGGCTACGATTTCCCTTGGCAATCAAAATCCTTCAGAAAAACGTCGGCTTTGACGACTGCGGTAGAATTAAATTTGTAAGTGTCCTGTTAAAGGTATGACCAAAATAAGGATTAGTTTTAGGTACCTACCTAAAAGTTCTATAAAATGAATGAAAATAAACAGTAGGTACTTACAGTATATAGGTAGTAATCACAAAGAAGGGACAGAGAGAACACCAAAATGACGACATGTGCGCACAGATGGCCTCTTGTCCCCTTATTCATATTACCTATGTTTATAACAGTGTTTTAACTATCCAATCTTGTTATTTTCCATTTTATGTATAAATTGGATGAAAAGACAGAAGCAGAAGTGGTACCTAGTTAAGACATTGGACTCACAATTCCCGATTGTGAGTCGAATGTCTAAAATACCACTTCTGCTTTTGACTGTGGGTTCAATTCTTATCCCTCATTGGAACCTATTACCGACCTAAATCGTCTCTTAATACAATCAATTGAACCTAGCTGGAGGGGTTAACAAAATTGCTAGTACTGTAAACAAACTAAAAAACACATGAACGTTAACATATTGTATGTACAAGAAGAAACGGTGTGAATTTTAGGAAAACACTCAAAGGTTTATGCGCCTACCATTGACATGATTAGTCAAGTCACTTAAAGAATAATGTTTGTGAATTTTGTTTCCACTATTACACGTTGAAACTTTAGAATACCACCAAACAATGTTACCTATACGATAAACTATTTCAAAACTCATTTTGAGGAGAAACTATAAAAACTTTCCTATGACATAAGTACCCTAGTTGGTAATCCGCGAATAATGATGCTGCACTTTAAAAGGGATTAAACAAATTGAAAAATATAAAATTCAGTCTTAGATAAGACAAGTGAACGCTGCGCATAAAACGAAATAACCAAAAGAAATGGCTCCTTTTACGGTCCTGCCCAATCACGGTTTCAAATCGATATCGTTTTACGAATATTATATGCCTACTTGGTATTTTCCCCACACGGACGTTATTGGGGTCCAATATTTAGCTATTGTATAGCCAAATCGCATATAATACTAACGAGGTATGCAAGAGAAGAATCAAACGGCCGGAATTTCCTGAAGGATCTCATTCTAATAAACCTGGTTAGATTCTCAAAACTGCTATTCAAACTAAGAACCGTTGATATGAAGCTAGCATAGAAATATGGTACAAAAAACGTATTTGTTATTGTGAAACCGATGACAAAAAAATAAGATATATAAAAATGTTTTTAAAACACGCATATAATCTGTTTACATTAGAAATGAATCAACATAAAATGTATTCTCCGTAGGATAAGAGGATGTGGTTAAAAATTCAGCTGCTGGAGTTGTACTAAACATAATATTGCCAAATAATATAGGTTTTAGAATTGGATAGGTAGGTACCTATCCAATTCAAAGTACCTACTACTTACTTTGAATTGGACAGGTATGTTATTTGGCAGCAGAAGCACAAGTTGCTGTATCCAGTTTTAATTGAATTGCCTTTTATAAAATATTAAATCGTTTTGCATTCAGGCTTTTAAAAAGATATTTCCATTTTATTTGTTTTAAGTGCCAATTATCAAGTCAAATACTCGTATTAAATAGAGTCAATAGGTTAGTACTTTAATAAAACAATGTTTATGTTGATAAAAGAGTAAGTTATGGTAAAAGCCTTCGTTTCGAGCGATCCCCACGGGATTAGAACTCATTCACCTGACCCGATGGGCTCAGATACATGCCGTTCTATTTTATTTTTTCCCCTAACACCTATTGGTGCTTTGATGTTCTGAATCGTTTATGTTATTGAGGCAATCTCGATTTCTCGATACGTCATCATAAATATTAATATTTGATGTAAACGATGTTTTGGTTTACGAATTGTGCTAACAACAGTCATGATATAATATGCTATTACTAGTAACATTTGTAGTTGAAATTTCAGGAGGTATTCATTTTTTCAGACCAAATCGTTTTTAAGTTTTATAATAGTTAACGAAACTCTGAATTCCACTAAAATACCACACATTTAAAAAAAAAAGGAACCAACTTGGAAGTATACTCGCTCACACCAGAACAAGTTTTTTAAATCGGCCCAGCCGTCTTCGCGTAATCGGTAGACATAAATTAAAGTAAAAAAACATACATGCAGACAAACACAGAACCTCTTTCTTTTTGAAGTTGGTTTAAAACCAAATTGCAGGCTTTCTATTCTCATATATTTAAGTACGTACATATCTAAGTGCATCATCATCTTCATCTTCATTAGCCAGAAAGGGTCGCGTAATTCAAAAGTCAGTCTATTTTAGTAGTCTAGTACAAGCAGATATAAAAGAAATAAGAAAAGTCATAGAAGTAGATAGGTCGCCCATCCCACGACGGAGAATAATATACCTAAGTGCGTTCATATTGTCTGAAACAAATTGCTATGTAATTACATTTTGCTGTTGAATTCTAGGGACAGATCAGTATTATTTTACAAAGAGAATAATAAAGTTTTACACCACGGCCATTACGAACACATTTCACATAAATTGTAATGGACGTGATATCTGCAAATAGAATTTGCTTTTATTAATTTTGTTTAATAAAATGGTGGTTTAATATCCACTCCATAACCGCCGTAGTCGCTAAAAGGTGCTTATCACAAATATGCGAATGTTGACAAAAGTTATGATGTTGCTAGGATTGATATTCTCAAATAATATTTTTATGCGTCGGTAAATTAACCATTTAAGATAGGGTAATGAAATTTAATGAAACTTGTATAATTATTGCCCAATAGATATATAATGAAATATTGTTCTCAGTCATTTGCGAACTTATTTACGAATTACTTTTTTACAGCTTTGAGATAATTTACGAATATGTGGTAGACTGACTACGAAGGCTCGGTTCGTTCGGAATGAGTAAAAACTGACACTATTTCGTAAACCGCAAATGTGTTAAAAAATTACACATTTGTTCGCAAATACTGTCATGCATTTGTGGGTTCGTGTACTTATTTGTGTGAATCTGAGGGAACGGCTTATAGCCAATTTTCTGTTTAAAAGTTTGCA
The DNA here is from genome assembly GCA_945859575.2 of Herminia tarsipennalis. Classification (NCBI taxonomy): domain Eukaryota; kingdom Metazoa; phylum Arthropoda; class Insecta; order Lepidoptera; family Erebidae; genus Herminia; species Herminia tarsipennalis. Next base: position 12,426,958 of record OX243846.2, on the reverse strand, counting down.
ATATACTTTCTATTCTCATTTTCTCATTTCTATTCTATTTCTGGGATTAGCAAAGACTTTTGTCACTCGGTCGTAAACTTAGTAAGTCCATTTCTGTTACGATTGGTTTCAATAAAATAGCGTAGAAAATCAGAACGTTTGGCAAACACTAGCAGCCGCGTAATAAAACGTTTGGAGCGCTATCAGCGGACAAAAGTCCTAGTTTACGAGCTGCGAGGACACGGGGACCCGAGCGCGTCCGTCCGCCGGAAGACGACCAACAGGAAAGTCACGGACGAATGTGATATCGCGCGAGATACTCTCATTCTCTAACACTCCACGTATTTTCGTTATCATATATTTCACATATTAATTTTGAGCGTATTTTAATAAAAACTGTAGCTTTGATACCTGACTGCGCCAGAAGGAAGATAATGTTTTTTGAGCGTACGAGTATGTATTTATGTCTATTTCTTTGGCAGTCTCTACAGCTCAAACGCCTTGACGAAACGTACCTAGTGTTGTGTGGGAGTAGCATATAGGCTCTATCTATAATGTTTCAGTTAATTTATTTTAGCCGTCGTCAGTTTTTGGTTTTTGTAATAATTTTTACTGGCTAGCTTTGGCAATAAGAATAGAATATTGCAGTTATGAGTAAATTTCGTGTAAGAATTTCTCTTTTATACAAATGTATTTATAAGCAAATATTTTCCCTTTGCTACCACAAATATAATACATATACCTACAGACATTTAATACCCATTTGACGAGTTTGAGCAAATATTTGTTGTATTCAACAGCGTCGGAGCTTAAACTGTTATCCTATAATAAATCGTGTTATAAAATTTCAACGAGTATTTAGGCCTTTTACACACCGCCAGTATCGCTATCATGGCTTCCTATCGTAGGCGATAGCATCTGTAGTCCAGTGATAAAATTATTTTCCTCCTACTGCAGAAATTAAATTATAACTGTCTGAAGTGAATTATTGCTAGCTTTATCAGTAACGGTGAAAATACACAAGCCTGTTGCTGGCACACTTGCTTAAGAGTGAAAATACTCATGCCAGTAAAGTACAAGAGTGGTAGGTATGTATGCTGGTTCCCCGCCAGGAAATAAAGACCATGCCAGTTGTGAAACAGCTTTGCCAAAAAATGTTAACGACTTCATTAATAAATACAAGGTAACCCAAAAAGGTAACTAAAAAGCAAAAAATAATAGATATACCTATAGCAATCAAAAGTTTTAAACATTTTTAATTAGACCCCATTATATAGTGGTTATACCGTTTTATTTGGCACTTTAACTTTAAAAAGTTTATTTTTATTATTTTCAGTTATAGTCGTATTCAGCACCACGCGATTTTAAATTTCACCATATGCTTTTTTTGAAGTCAGGCATAACAGCTTCTTGCACGAACTTCATGGGTACTCAATGAAGTTCGTGCAAGAAGATGTTATGCAAGTGTACCAGCTACAGGCAAATATATTTTTACCCTACAGCTACCTATTTGTCTTGTGCATACGGTAACCGGCATACGTGTATCTGATTTTGATTTATTGCCGTGCACCTAGCATGGGCGCCACTGTTAGTTTTACCGGCATGTGCATCCGCCATAAGGGCGTCCTAGTTGATGATTCTACCATACAAACGCGCTTAAGTGATTACTCCGCTGTTTATGGTCATAAGATAAAGCCAAAAATTAATATCAATTCGCTTTACCATATACTAGGCTTGTAGGCAGCCATAGTTGAAAATAAATTAATATTTTAAAAGCCTTAAAACATTGGAATTTTAAAATTGTTATTATTTAAATGTTTATTATTTAAGCCTTGCTTTTAAGGTTTTAAAACTTTTAAAATATTAATTTATTTTCAATTATGACTACTTACAGGCCTAGATTATGATAAAGCGAACTGATATTAATTTTAAGATTTGACTTACGACTTTGTACAGAGGAGTAATCACTTATGCGTGTTTGTGTGTTAGAATCGTCGACTAGGGCGCTAAAGATTTTGACTGCACCATACTATTATGTACAGATCCTTAATTATTTCAAGCTTCAGTAAGTAGGTAAACTGTAATAAACTTGCCTTTAACTTTGTTTAAATTCGCTAGCGCTATTCTCTCTTAATCGGCACTCTAAGTTTGTTCAGAGCGATAAAACACGTTTAAATTGGAACATCGATTAAGTTGATCGTTGATGTTTCCTTCCCGTCAATGTTCTATTTATAACTTGGTGTGAATAAGTACGCTTGTTCTAGATTCTATGACACAGTTTATTTATTGATGGTTTCTGTTAGCAGCTTCTTTTGTTTTTTCACGTCACGTCTAGGTTGTTAAATAGTGCTGCGAGGACTTCACTCAAACGACACATGTACATAATTCATCATAGAGATGAAATCTCAGACCACTTTGAGTCACTCTGGTGTACGGTATCCTATGACCTTTTTAAGCTTCAAGCTATACCAAAATTTATCTAAATTGGCTAGTCAAAGATTAGCGCGTTCAAACAAACAAACAAACTCATCAGCTTTATTATATTCTTAGATATACAAATACGTAAATATATATATTTACATAAATCGTCGCCAACAATAATTTATTTACTTCTGTTACCAAATGGATCTATTTAATCCAATTCCAGAGCTATTAATGTCTGGTCGGTAAATTCAATAAATTATTATCATCTATTTGGGTAGGTGTGACGTCTTTGTGGTCTGGATCATATTGGGAAGGCGTATAATAATATCCCATATCTAATAGATACTTATTCAACTGTTGAATGTTTCGAATGATTTTTCTACAGGCGTGAGCAACCGACAAAAGACTCAAGGTAATCTATTGATGTGAGTAAGAATAGAACGTTGGCTTTTGATACAGTTTTATAGACTATCGACATTATCGACATTGATCAATATATTGTACGTGTAAGGAGTACCTAGTATATTTGAACAATAATATTGATAGCAATGTTATTGAAGAAAATTAAATCGATTCGATTTTTATTCAAGACCAGACAATATTTTGAGGCGGCGTCAATAATATTGACACCTGTGAAGAAGAAGAAAATGGCGGGAAAACCGTCCTTTCATTATTTCAGCGTGTTAAAAATACTTGAAATACAGTTGGGTCAACGTAACTAGGCCGGACTGAAGTAGGCGACAAGCGGTTGCGCAGATGCATTTTTTGGAAGTAAATGGTGACAGGAAGCGGGGGGCGGTGGCGGTAACTAAACCAAGAGAATTAGAGATGCGATTATGCATTACATTGTCATAATTAGTATTGCTAACTCATGTTTTTTTGTGATTATTTTCGTAAAGAAATTGTTTTTCAAAGTTTTTTGGTATTTACTGTAACTTCTCTAAATTAAAACTTTTATGAACTCCTTTAAAATAGTGTTTTTATATTGTTGTTAGTATTTTTAATCGATTAAACATAATTAATCGTTTTCGTAAGTAATTTTAGGGTCGCATATCTATGACATGCGCGAAAGTGATAAAAACCTAACTTCAATCCGGTCAAGTTACGTTGATCGTACTGTACATGATAAATCGATAAGAACGAGAATTAAATACTTGACACTGACAGAAATTAGCTAATAAAAGTCAGCTAAATTGTCTTAAATTCATAAAAGAAGAAGTGTTTGTTTGAGCTGCTTCCCTTGAGAAACTAAAAAAAAGTGTAGGTGATGAAAAGGGAATGGGAAAACAATTGCTTGCGAACTGGTAGCTCTATCCTCCCTGACTGCACAATTGAAACTGACATTTTATTGATCACTTTTACTGAGTCATGTGAGGGTAGCCCTATAATGGGTATTGCTTTAATGATATTGACCGTGTAAGGCCCGCTTGGTGCCGTGTGGTGCCGGCTTAAGAATAGTACCACCCCATCTCTTCCCGTGGGTGTCGTCAAGGCGACTAAGGGATTTCACTCCGGAGGACGGGCAGCAGTGTCCTCTGCGTACTTAAAGCCTTACTGCGATCGCCAACCCGCTCGCCAAGCGTGGCGATTATGGCAATTACCCCCAGGATCTACTGGGGAGACCCGTGCCCAGCAGTGGGCCATCATATGGGTTGATATGAAGGCCCGCTTTACACGTGTCCACTTTCATAGAGGTGGCCATAAGCGGATCTCACACTGTCAATTTTATTGATGCAATACTATTGACTTAATATAATATACTCAAACGACCTAATAATACTGTTTGTTTGTTTGTTTGTTTTAACGGGGCCGTAAAGTCGCACTTAGCCTCTTGATTGGGCCATTGTGCGTACGTTGTAATGTGTCAGTTATTTCGCTCCAGCCAGCCCAAACACTCCCAGAAGCTCAGCATTCCCCGCAGTTTGCTGCAGGCTTAAGGGAGGGATGACGGTGTTTTTAGGAACTGTGCCCGGTGCTCGGCCACACTGATACATTCCATGATTACATGCTTGGGCGTTTCCTCATGTTCCATGCACCCTCTACACAGTGGGCATTGTCGCCTAAACAAGCACCTGCTTGTTTAGGGACAATGGCCTAATGATACTGATCAATATACACGTACAAAATATTGAGAAATATCGATATTCATAAAATAATAATAACCGTGTAGGGTAGGCTTAATATTAACCGTATTAGGCAGGCCTTAGGCCCAATTGTAGAAATGTCCCTATTTAGTATTCCTGCGTTTCATCGCGGCATCACGGCGCTGATTTTGTGAGGTGACTCCAGCTGCAAATGAAGCAGCAGTAGCCTAGTGGTTAAGGCATCGGATTGGCAATGGAAGTAGTGGGTTCGAATCCTACACATTACAATACCGACGTAAACCCACTCCTAATCCAAGCAATTTAGCTTAGCAGGAGGGGGTTAACCAGATTGCCAGTAATGTGCGAAACATAACTAGCAATTAGATATGTTTATATTTACAAAAATGGCCTTATCTATGCAATTAAGATCTGTGTTATCCATAATCATACCAATACGCAGCTCAGCTCAAAACACAAAACAGATAAGCCTAAATGGCAAAAACGGAACCCTTAGTTCCGCCATGTCCGTCTGAATATCTGTCTGTATGCCCATCAGTATGTCACAGGCATTTCATTCAAAAACTCTCCAATGTATACCTATTGCTGAAATTTGGAGTATACTTAAGTGTTTTGTGAAGCCGCTACTTATTTTAGTAGTCAAAAACAAAAATAAATATTGGTACGGATGGCGCTCCATGCATGTAACAAAAGTATTTTTTTTTAGCAATATTCAAGTTCGACAGATCTTTTAAAAATACTTTAATGTTTCTGTGTGATGTGAATATTTTTGGAAAATTTCGCTGTTCAAGTTACATATATGTGTTACATAAATTAAAAACTACATAAAGGTAAATACTTTCAACTAAAAATTATTTACAATATGATCTATTATGATACCGTTTTTGAGTTATTGCCGAAAAACCGTGCTTTTGTAGAAAAGGAAGTAAGTGCACTTTTTCATATCGTGTTTTTTCATATGTAGTCCGTTTCTTTGTAGTAACAGCTATGAGAATGAAGCTGAGCATAGTCCGACATGCTCTTAGCCGGTTTTTGACGTGACAATGTCTTATAAATCGATTACCGGGTACAAGCTCGAAAAAGTGTCACGGTCCGTCACGTTCCGCCTACTGATAGGTTGAAGTATTGTAGTCGACGCGCCGGGCTTTTATGCGCGATGCTCCCTGGTCCACTAAAGCTGTCACAGGCATGGTCGTTTATTACAATGCCATCAATGTTTTCATATGCACTTATCACGTAAAATTATCGTCCGTGAACCGACTTTACAGACAACAATATTTTGAGGAAATTAAGGCCCTAAAACAGTTAAAATGTGGTTTTAAAGATTTGCATGCTATAAAAATATGTCTTGCGTGTCATCCTTTATTACCACCATTATTTTAAATTGAACATTATTGTAAGTCGAAGGTCGATGTCGGGCGAAGCCCTGTTCTCACGGATTTACCGTTTCGCTATATAGGCACAAGTCGTGAAAGTATACGGTCATCATACAGGGTATATCAAAAATATTACGGGCATTTGTTACATTTGACACGTGTCCCATTTTGGTGAAGTGTAGTCGAGCACGAGTTGATCAATCGTCTACATACAAAGTACTACGTGATGTTCCTCCAAACGGCGTTACAATAAATATCAATCAAAATTCCCGTTGGGATGCTACGTTCGCTGATTTTAAATTACACTTAAATGTCCGTTGTTATAAGAATTTTTGAGACTTTTGGGCATTATAACGGATATAAAGACATTTATTGAAATCGTTCCACATTTTCTTACGTACGTTGGGGACAAAATTATCTTTTTTGTTTTATGTTGAAGTATTTTTTACGTGGGACTTCGATTAACCCATATTTTACGATTTAATATATGTATAGGTTGGCAAAGGAAATGGCATAGTTTGAATTGGCTACCATTTTGTTATAATGAAAAAAAAAGAGTTTTATTTTCATGGAAAGTTTATTTGACCATGTAAAATGTATAATGTAAATGTATACAATAGCCAATAGGACGGAGAACTCCTCACGTAGCTCAAGACACGACTCTTTCGTACTGGATATTTTAACTGGTCGTCCAGAAACTAGGAAGACATCTTTCTCTGGAGATTTTGAGATTCGTTCACCGCAATAAACTAAATCCTTGTAAGCTGTCCTGACCTTGCTAACATTGATGAATATATAGAGATTTGCTAAAACAATTCGAAATGTCGTAAAACTACATTTTTCATTAACCAGGAAGGATTCTTTTGTCACTGTTTATTTTGTACGTGTTTGACTCATAGTTTTTTATCGGCACAGCGAGACCAAGAACCTGTGGTGTGTTTAGGATTAGCAGGGCCTCGATTGATAGGGAGACAAGATTAACCAAAGAGAACAAAAAGACATGAAGAAGTGAGACCAAAATACCGAGAGTATTTACGGTACCGTACTACTAGTACTATGTACTATTTAATCTTGGTATTCAGTGTCACCAGTTGGTCAATCAGGGTCTTTATTCACTTTGTTTTTTTTCGTTTACGTGACAAGCCCGCGCGAAATGGCGCATGCGCGGTGCGCTCTAAGATGTCTGCGTGAATGCGCGATGCATTTCTAAGCGCAGCTCTCTATATTATACCATTATGACAAGATTAGTTAAAACAGCGGATGACGCAAAAACGAAAAAAAAAGATAGTGAATAAGGACCCAGTTCTTTTTTAAGAAATAAAAAGTCTATGGCCTGACCTGGCCAGGATAGAAATAAATAATAAAAAAGTGTTTATTGTAGCTAGCTTACATTTTTCTTTTATCTTGAGCACTATTTACGTACAAATATATGGTGCAAGAGATACAGTTACTGATTCGCAAACTAAGCAAAAGCTTGTATCTCGGGAAACAATGGTTTGATCATGATCATGATCATCACTTTGGCTAAAGTTTTCACTCCTTTCTCACAAAAATGTAGCTTTGTGACGCCTTGATAAGACACGCGCCACCAAACCATCACTGACGCAGGATGATGACCACGCTGCACCTTTCCGACCATTTGAGCAGCTTCTTTAGAACTGTGAACGTACATTTTATCATTTTGCTTATGTGTGTGCATTGTGCTGTTCCATCGTGAATTTTTTTTCATCGTTAAAAAAGATATTTCTGTGCCCTTTACCTGCGTATTGCGACAGAAGGCGTTTTGATCGATCCACTCTCTTTAATTGTAAAGATTGATTTAGAGCATGTCCTGTATATCGACGATAGGCACCGAGCTTCAGATCTTGTTTTATAATACGCAACAGAGTCCTAGCGGGAATCTTCATTTCTCGCGATAAGATTGTTTGTTTCCTAATGGGATTTCGACGAATTCTGGCTTTAACAGCATTAACAGTCTTTGTAGTTCTAACAGTACTCGGTAGAATCGATCTTTTATGGTCTTCGATAGAGGAAGTGTTGTAGTATCTGTTGATAGTACGATATACGGCTGAATCAAGCTTTTGAAGTGTCTGGAATATGACCGACGGTTCCATACCCACTTTGTGCAAGGCGATCACCGCAATCCTTTTTTCTTTAACACCCCAATCCCATTTTGTATATTAATAATGAACACGAAAAAATATCTGAAATGGCGCAAAATCAAAAAAACTTTTAAAAATAATAAACTAATTAATTAAAAAGTTGAAAAAAAATTCAAAGTAATTAAAAAGTTGAAAAAAAGAAAAGTTTTTGTGTAACAGTTATATATGTTTAATCATTTTCTTTCAAAACCATTTGATGTTTAATACCTATAATATTATATAAAATACGTGACATGTACATCTTTTTACGACGAAGCCAAAATAATATATGTTCATACACATTCGCGATTTGTACATATTATTTAATTTTATAGGCTACGGGTCTTAATCGTAAATATTTATGCGGTTAAGACAATCCAATGTACATTTACATTGGATGACAATATGATATTTTATCAATCCACCAGCCTCTATCGGTCCACGGCTGGGCATAGGCCTCTTCTAATTTACGCCAAAACATATATACTTTATACTTTTATTATTTTTTTATTTTCATCTTTGTACTTGTAATAAAACCCTTTATATAATCCTTGTTAATATAATGCAAGACGTGTAGACGTAGGTACAATTTTAGATAAGCGAAGAGAATTTGTGTTACATTTTGTTTGTGATTTCAAGCGCATTATTGTCAGCTGTCGCGCAAGACAAACATCGCCTCTGGGGCGGCACTTGTATGTATTTTGTTAAGTTTAAAACGTCATTTTAATATTACATGGACTTTGTTGCAATAGAATAGGAAAGCCGTATGCAGGGGCTTTCTACCTTAAGTTGATGAGATCCAAGATTTTTGCAAGACTGTTTCGATTACCACACGGGTCACCACTATGGGTTATTCCCGAATAGTTGTTCCGTGTCTAGGTGCACTTCATATAATTTTATAAGTGACGGGTCTTAACCGCATAAATATTTACGATTAAGACCCGTAGCCTATAAAATTAAATAATATGTACAAATCGCGAATGTGTATGAACATATATTATTTTGGCTTCGTCGTAAAAAGATGTTCGTAACCTAACCAAATATCTTTAATAGATAGATATTTGGTTAGGTTGACTCACTCAGGATTATCACTTTGGATAGTTACCGTTTAGTCAAAAATCCAGAGTAATCTAAATAAACTCGTACCACATCCCTAGAGGTAACTACCAACGAAAAATAAATGGTTCTACAGGTGAAAATTGAAGGAAAAGGAAAATTGGATAATCACGTTCGTACATCAAGGACATTCTTCAAAAGAAAGAGATCGAAAAACCTTTTCTACTTAATTAATTTCCGTACTGTAAGTCACACTCAATGACTTCCTACTCTGGTGTGCAAATTTTATCGTACAGTGACAATGGATTAATTGAAAAGCGTTTTAATTACGAACAAACAAATTATGTTGTTCGTAAAATATTCATTTTGCTTCACTGGCTGTTAATTTCAAGTGCGACAAATTGTATTGAAATAGTCCGCTTGCAATCGTTTCTGTTTATACTCATATAATGTGCAAATAATCGTCAAATAGCTCTCTGGGAGTAAGTATCAGTATACGCATAGTAAATGGTTCACAATATAGGTTAGAAAAACTAAAATCCAAGCTGGCTAAAGCTATCCTAGTGGAATTCACTGCAAACGAATTTTGAAACAGTTCTAGTTTACGATTGTTTCGTGGCGGGCAAAAACTTGATAATGCCGTAAAACGTGTTTAGGACTGGGTGAGAGGGGCTTGACTAAACCCCGGGCTAGTGTGAGTCACTCCACTATGAGGGTTGCCCCTCTCCCCTTCTCTTTGCACATTATTATCATCATCAGCCAGTATCGGTCTACTGCTAAGCATAGGCCTCTTTTAATTTCCGCTACAGTTTCAGTCGTCTGCCTTCCGCATCCAGCGATCGCTATCCCAGCGATCTTCTTAAGGTCATCGGTCCATCTGACTGGAGGTCGTCCTACAATTCCTTTACCGAGCCGCGGTTTCCACTCTAGGACTCGTTCTCTCGATCGGCTATCTGTCTTACAACAAATATGGCCCGCTTATTGCCACTTCAGCGTACTCAACCTGCGAGCTACGTCGGTAACTTTACTTCTTTGTCGGATGACCTCATTGCGAATTTTATCCTTCAAAGAAACCCCAATTATAGCAACTGCTGTGCAACTTTCGATTTGTGGACTAGCCCAACCGTAATTGTCCACGACTCGCCACCGTAGATGCACGTGGTTGAGTAATAAACTTCCTAATTTGAAACAATTGCTAGTATTTGCTAACTGGTACTGTGTGAACTGCCCACAGGAACTATAGAACTTTTTTCAGCCAATGTCACTATCTAAGAATTATCTTGCGTAATATTGATGCTTTCAGAAAGAAAGACAAAACGAATTAACAAAATTACCGAATAATTTTCATGTAGGTGTTGTAAATGAATAGGTATGTCATTTGGTTTCACCCGTGTTAAGTTCGATGGGAAAAGAAGAATGAGGTCTTTAGGTATACATTTTCAGGAAATTTATTCTCGAATTTTGAGTTTAGCAAATTTTTTGTCTAATAACTTTTATTTAAACCTATGTATAGATTAGTGATGAAGTAAGGATCGTTTGAGAAATAATTTTCGTTGTTGAAATACATTAACACTCGGTAGAAGACTTATGTACCGGGGCGAGATGTTTAAGTCTAAATCTTAAAGTTTCGTCACGCACTCTTGTCACAGGAAGGCCGCTCCTTCAATTTGTCACTGATTATGGTGAAATTTTACAGGGGAACGCTTTTCCTGTATTTGTTAGAAGCAAACTTTACACGCGTGACATGTTTTTATAAAAGCTTATGGGTTATTTAGGATTTTTCTTATTGTACCTCCATGAGGATAAGGATATGTTGTACCTATTTTAAACAAAGCTATTTATGGGCCTATTCCCCAAATATTCTTAATTTATGACACTGTGACAATATCACAGTGTGTGTCGTTACTATGATAACCACCAATGTGGGGTTGGGGTTCCACATTACTAGCAAACCCCTTCAGCTAAGCTCAGTGGTTTGTGTTAAGAGTGGGTTCATGTCGGTAGTATAATGGGTAGGTTTACCTTTAAGTGACAGTAACAACAAGTAAAATTTGATTTTTGTAGTTGTTCAAATCTGACTGCAATTCAAATTTATGTTCATCTGTCAACTTAAATTAATTTCAGACAAAGTTTTAATTCTTTTTTAATATTGCCTATTAATTTATTTACTTTAGAGTATTTTCTCCATTATTGTGGCGAAGTTTGAAGTGCGACACCCACGTTACACATAATATAATATCTTGGAACAACTCACACAGCTTACTTGGACGCCTTAAGATGTTACGTCGCGAGGATGTCCAGCGAGCGCACGCTGCCTGCCGGCCAAACGCTCCATGGGGCCTGATGGTATACCGCCGTTCGTATTGAAAAACTGTCGTGAGATGCTGGTAGAACCGTTATTATATTTAATCAAAATCTGCAACGTTTCCTGAGAGATGGAAACTAACTCGAGTGGTGCCGGTGCCAAGAGGCATCGGAGTTTCAGAATCTAGCTATTACAGACCAGTAGCTATATATATAGCTAAGCACGCCGTTTAAGGTATTTGAAACAATGATCCATAAGGATCTATACGTACAAATAGGTAGCCAGTTATCGGACGCTCAACATGGATTCTATCCGTTCGACTCGGTGGATAATGACGTCTTATTAGCGAAGCTCGCATGTATGGGCTGTACGACACATACGCTGACTTTCTTCGACAGCTGCTTACGAGACAGGCGTCAATACATAGACTGTGGAGGGTACCATTCTGAGCCTTATTAAACGAGATCTCGTGTAAATCTAGGTAACAATTAGGTCCCTCTCCTCTTTATAGTATTGATAAATTACTTACCTCAAGTAGTCACAAATCCACGCCACTATTGTTTGCAGATGATTTGAAACTGGTTTTAGAAACGAAACAAAATACTGCTCACGAGCAGCTGCAGATGGACATTGATAAGGTAGTAAATTGGAGTATAGAGAATAAATTATTATTCAATGTAGAAAAATGTTCTGTATTATCATTTAGTCGCCCGCGAAAGCCACAGCATCACCTGTACCACTTGAAAGCCGTGCCTATGCAGCGTGTAACGGAGGTGAAAGACTTGGGGGTGTTTGTTTTGAGACAGGCCAATCAGTTCACAAATATTAAGGCTTTAAAAGCATTGTTTGAGGCTCTTGTTAAAAGCCACTTAGAATGCAAAGCAGTTATTTGGTGTCCACGTGAAACAAAATATAATTAATGCTGGAACGAATACAAAATAAATTTATTAGGTTTTTATACCTAAAACAGGTCAAGGTGTATCCGGGATATCCATTACTATATCCGACGCTGTTTATATTAGGTATGGTAGGTTTTTACAAGCTTAAAGTAAGACGAGAAGTAGCCTAGCTCTATACATTGTAAAGGTAGCTCGAGGGACTGTACAAAACCCTGGTATACTTCAGGAAATAAATCTATTAGTTTCGATTGGTTCTCACAGGCGACAACCGCCGCTGCTGCTAGTGCCGCGCGCACACACCATCCTGCTACAATTTGCGCCCATGATTAGGACGTTGCATACGCTTAACACGGTTGCATTAATAACCGATTTGTTCTCGTGCTCACTGAATGAGTTTACAAAGATAGTATACGATGTTGGTAGAAGATCTTAGATGTAAGGTAGATGGTTTAATAACCTTCTTAATCGTAGTTAATAAAGTATTAGACCTATCAAGTAAATTGTAAATCATGTAAATTGAGAAAAAAAGAACTGTATTTTGTTGTGCTGACAAATTGATGATCTGAGTAAGAGCCTGGCGGGTCATCGTTAACAACAGGGCGAATTTCAAATCTCAGCAATTAAACCCGGGGAGTATATATATAATTAACACTCTACAACCATCTAAATACTTGACTCATTATCATAAGCCTCGTATAGCCACACATCGGCATAGTACTTTGCGTTTTTTTGCTTGATAAGTAGTGGAAATAGAATTGTAGACAAAACAATTTGCCTCATAATCATAATTACACACAAAACTACTGTACAATTAGGATACTAACTACATTATTCTTGTTAATGAGTGTATTTCGTATCAAATTCAAGTACAACTTGCATACTTATTTATTGCAATTTTCACTAGATTTACCTACTCATAAAAATATTTTTTTCTCACTTTTGTAATTGAGCATTCTTATAGATATTTCTTGCTATTTTTGGAATTGTTTATGTATTCTGTGATTTTAATCTTAGCTGTTTTAATTTTCAATCACTTTTCAACTAACTGTATAAACCACTTACCCCCTTATAACTTCTTTTTTTTTCTAACATTTCTGTTCTCGTATTAAACTATTCTTATTTTAGGAGCCTAATGGACTATCCTGAGCTGACAATGAGTACACACATGATGACTCGCAGGACAACAGCAAAGAGGACAACGCCCAACTGCTGTCAGAACGCAGTGACTGCGAGGTAGAAATAGTTAGAATAAATGAGAAGGTAATTGAAATGAAGAAACAACTTACAGAACTGGACATACAAAACCTTGATTTTGGAAAACGATGTGGCCGGTTTCAACAGGGAATTGACTCTTATAGTGACTGTAATGAAATGTTTTCAGTGTGTCAGAGCTCATAAGACTATAGTTTCCCTAAATCAAACAATATAGGCAATTAACAGTAATGTGCCTCAGAATCTGTATAGATAATTAACAGGTGTGATGTGGGTATCGCACTTAAAATTTTCTTTTCTCCGTTTCTTGTGGCTAAGTAATTTAAATTACTTAGCCACAAGAAACGGAGAAAATACTCAAAATTAATAAATTAATCGGCAATAATAAAAAAGAATGTCAAAGTTAGGAAAAGTTAAAATTTTATCTAAAATTAACTGTAAATTGACAGATCAGACAGAACAGATTTGGAGAACTGCAAAGATCAAATTATTGCCAGCAGGTTAATGTATGACCACAACACACCCAACCTTATCACACAAATCACAAACTTGCAAAATCTAACAACTCTCATGCTTGAACACCAATTAGAAACTCAAGTATACATTAACAAGTTTGAGGAGGTAACTAAAGTAGCAAAAGAGAATACAGAACAATTAACCTCTCTTATTAAAGACAACCTATGTTGCAATTACTCACTACCACAGTCTGTCGTTCGCAGTTGGTTTATGTTTATTTGTATATAGGTAATGTATTTGAGTTTAGTTATGTATATTTGTATGTATGTAATGTATTTAAGTATATGTATGTGTGTATATAAATATATATATTTATAATCGATTGTATTCATCATATATAACCAGCATTGGCTGTCAACAATCTGCACCTATCTATTTTATGTTACATCACCCAAAGGTAGATAGATATGTAGGATAGGTAGATAATGCTTTTAGCATTAAGTCCGCCTTTGTACATTATTTTTGTGCATAACGTTAATAAATAAATAAATAACTCAAAAAACAAGTGCAAATCTGCTTGGAATGTAATAAATATAATTTTTATTTCAGAAAGCGTCACTAAAGATATTAAACATTTAATAAACCTCAAAAGATAGCGGAGCAATTTAATTACCATTTTATAAACACAATGCAAAGCGCGAGACATGCGAAACCGATACACCAAATTTTAGAAAAAAAATCGTGCAACCCAAATACAATTTTCTTAAATCTCGTTGACAGTAAAAAAAACAATCGACTAGTCTAACTTGCTTTACCCTAATAAAATTAGTAACAGAACATTTAGATAATAAAAACTCCAATGATTTCCATCTTCCTAGATATGTCAAAAGCTTTTGACTTTATGGCACACGAATTGGTGCTATTAAAACTCGAGAGATACGGTATTAGAGGTAACGGCCTCAACTGGATCAACAGTTATCTTTCAAATCACTTCTAATGTACTGTAATATAGTTTCTAACAGGCTTATATAGACTTCCAGAAAGGTCACAATATCGTTTAAATGACTGCCGCGTACCTCAAGGTAGTATCTTAGGCCCACTTGTTTTCTTGGTCTACATGAATGACCTGCCTGATTCTACGACCCAGAATTTGTTTTCTATATGTCCAAGATACAACACTGTCGATACCCGGTCACAATAAAAATATGTACCTACCAAGAAGACATAAATAAAACACTAACAAGTGTCACCGAGTAATAACAATATGAGTATAAATGTAAATAAGACTAAAATTATACGATTTCAGATCTACAATAGTATTTCTACACCAATAAGTATTACTCAGAATAATAAAAACCTAGAAAAAGTTGAATCTACTTCTTTTCTAGGTATCGTTATCGATAAAACTGTAACTGGATGCAACACACAGGTGAAATTTGTTCTAAGCGGGATAGTTTTGTGTACACACTAAACAGAATTAGACAAGTAGCCACAACCGAAGCCACTTTTAGCGCATATCATGGTCACGTCTCTTCAGTTTTGCGTTATGGAATAGTATTATGGGGTAATTCAGTCAAACTGATAAGAGCTTACACAGCACAAAAAAAATGTGTAAGGCCTATACAAGGCGCAGAATATATGGATACCCTTACCAAGTCTATATATTTATGAAATCTGTATATTTGTATATAAACACCCCGATCTCTTTGTAAGACAAAATGTCAACAGAGATGGGACATATTCTTATAAATTACATGTTTTTCTAACAACGTGCAGCACTACATAGTAAAAACTCCTTTTGTATGGCAATACGAATTTATAATAAACTACCGAATGAGCTAAAACGAGTCTGAATATCGTTTTGTTTAAAAAAACTAAATAAATGTTACTATAATATAAATGAGTACATAAATGGTAGAATTGTTAAAAAAAAATATGTGCCTACGATTTTGTGATGATAATGCTCTGTATATTTCTATTTTCAGTGGGGCGGTGGGAGTGTATCCGACACGTTACGCAAGAGGTCGTGGGTTCGATCCCCACCCAGGATAAAACTTTTTGTGATGAGCACGATGGTTTATTCTTTGTCTGGATGTTATTTATCTATATTAAGTATGTATTTAGAAAAATATAAGTATGTAAAAATACAAGCTCTGCTTAGTTTAGGGTCAGATAGCGTTGTGTGAGTTGTCCCAAGATATTATTATTTTTGTTTTATTTATACTTCTCTCTCTACTTCAGTGAGTGTCTGACCTCCGTTCAGAACGGCCGTATCGACGCATGCTCTAGTTAAAGAGTAATCTGCGGACGCAGCACAACACCTCCGTCGCGGTGCGCGTCATCGGTCCATCGGGGTCGCCGCGATGACCCAGTTACAAGTGTGCAAAACGTAAAATACTATAGTTTTATGTGTGTTAAGTGAATTTATTATTACACAATGGCTTCACAACAAATTAAAATAAAAACAGAGTTGGAAAAACGGTTGTACGACCATTATGTCCAGGAAAAAGCTGAAAATGAGAATTTGCAGCAAATCGTACAAGACCTGAAGGGGCAAATTCAAAGTCTTCAAGGTCAAATACAAGGCCTCCAAGGAGAACTGCAATGTCTCAAGGAGCAAAACATTAAGGAATCCGATACAGGTAAAAAAATAAAAACTACTCAGAGTGCTCAAGATGAAAATGTTGAGTATTGCACGGACGAGGAGGACCTCGCCAAAGAAACGGAATGGATAAGGGTAAAAAGTAGGAAGAAAAGGAAGTTAAACACCACCCCCTCTCCGATACAAGCCGGTACAAGTGGCCAGCGGCAAATCATCTCTGACGAGGCCCCAGCGGTCAAAAAGGTACCACCTCCTCCACCTATTATAGTAGACAACATAAAGAACTATCAAACGTTCTACGATATCCTAACAGAAAGCCAAACAGCTCAGTCCTTTACTGCTAAAATGATGAGTGGGGACAGTGTTAAGGTTAACACTAAAACCGAAGATGCCTATAGGGCAATCTCTAAACTTATAGCAGAGAGAAACTTTCACTGGCACTCCTATGAAGATAAACAGACTAGGCCGATAAGAGTTGTTGTGAAGAAACTACACTCTTCCTGTCAACCAGAAAGGATCAAGGATGATCTAATTTCACAGGGCTTTCAGCTAGATAATGTAATAAACAAGTTAAGCTGGAAAGATAAACAACCTCTTAACATGTTTATATTGTCATTTAAAAATAGCGAAAATGTCAATAAAATCTATGGCATACAACATATTTTAGGGTGTAAAGTCGAAATACACCCCCTCAAAAATTCCAAACTAATCCCTCAATGCAAAAGGTGTCAAGCATATGGACACACCCAAAAGTATTGCTCAAAAGAGCCAAGATGTGTAAAATGCACGGGCAAACACCTTACAGCTAACTGCACTAAGCCAACCGAAGAAAAACCTAAGTGTGTCCACTGCGGCCTACCCCACCCAGCCAATTACAGAGGGTGTGTAGTAGCTAAAGAGATGCAATCGCTTAAGAACAAAAAGCCAAAACAAAAGTTCGTAACACCAACCTTGCAACAGCCTATTAACAAAGTCAACCTCGACAAACAAACCCCAAAATCAAGCTCACAGCAAATCCCACAAAATCCCCCTGAATCAAAAAGCGTATCCTATGCATATGCGGCACAACAAGGTAAACAACCACCAAACCTTGAAGATAAAATAAACAAAATATTGAACTATATTTCCACCTTCGATAAAAGACTAGAAAAGCTCGAACAAGTTACTAAAATATCTGTCTCACGATCGCAAATATGAATCAAAACAGTCTCAAAATAATGACATGGAATGCCAATGGTCTGCTTCAACACCAACAAGAGTTGCAAGCAGTCCTAGATTCTGAAAACATAGATGTGTGTCTAATTTCTGAGACACATTTTACTGTGCAATCGTTTATTAAATTTAGAGGATACAAAGTGTACAACTCGCTCCATCCTAACAATACTGCCAGAGGTGGTAGTGCTATTATAATTAAAGAAAATATATGCCACTACGAATATAGTAGATACGAAGAATCGGACATGCAAGTTATAGCGGTATCTATTAAAACAAAATCTTGTCACACCACTATTGCGGCTATTTATAGCCCTCCTAGGTATATGATAAGAAAAGAGCAATATACGCATATTTTTCAACTCCTTGGGCCAAAGTTTATATTAGGAGGCGACTTTAATGCGAAGCACACTCATTGGGGATCGAGATTGACTACGACAAAAGGCAGACAGTTATTAAGTACAGTTAAAGACATGGGGTGTGAAGTCATGAGCACAGGTAAACCAACATACTGGCCCACTGACAATAACAAACTACCCGATCTTATTGACTTCTTCGTATGTAAAAATATATCTACAAATTACTTATGCATAGAAGAAGGCTATCACATGAATTCAGATCACTCATCGATAATATTAAAATTTAGTAATAAAATCTTACTTAGAGAGAGCCCATTGACTCTAGTCAATAGTCGGACAGATTGGAAAAGCTTTTGCCTGGATCTGAATAATTCTATAGATCTAAAAACTGCAATAAAAGACCAAACTCAACTTGACACAGAAGTTTACAACTTTGTGGCAAAAATTCAACAATGTGCGTGGAACAACACGCCACAATTAAGAAGAAAATTCAAGGGACACATCTATCCCAAAGAAATCGTAGAATTACTATCTGAGAAAAGAAAACAAAGAAAAATATGGCAACAAACCAGAGCACCACACGATAAAACAGTACTTAATAACTTAACTAAAAAACTTAAGAGAAAAATTCAATACTTTCAAGAGGAATCGTTAAATTCTAACCTACAGCTTCTAACTAGTGATCGTTCAACGGATTATTCTCTATGGAAAGTGACCAAGAGATTAAAAAGACCTATTACCCAAATTCCACCAATTAAAGACGGTAATGGAAAATGGGCTATAAGTAATGACCAAAAAGCTTCAAGATTTGCACAATATTTAGAGGAAACTTTCCAACCACACGTCGATAAAACAGAAATTCTTTTGAATATGCAAATGTTACATAGTCAGAAAATAAAGCTCGTGACTCCAAAGGAAGTTTACAGAGAAATACAAAAAAACATAAGCTCAAAAAAATCTCCAGGCTATGACCTCATTACAGGAGAAATTCTAAGGTACCTCCCATGTAAAGCCATTGTAAAACTAACAAAGATCATTAATTCTGCCTTCATGCTAAAACATGTGCCTGAGCCATGGAAGATTGCAGAAGTTATTATGATTGCTAAACCTGGGAAACCTCAGCATGAAGCAACATCTTATAGACCAATCTCCTTATTACCGGTGCTATCAAAATTATTTGAGAAATTGTTTTTAAAACGGTTAAAACCAATAATCGACGAGAGCAACCTTATACCAAATCACCAGTTTGGATTTAGAGAAAAACACTCAACAATAGACCAGGTACATAGGATAACTAATATTATAGAAAAAGCCCTTGAAAGTAAAGAGGTATGTACTACCGTATTCTTAGATGTAGCGCAAGCTTTCGACAAAGTCTGGCATGATGGCCTAATTTATAAATTGAAGCGAACTTTGCCTAAAGATTTCGCAGACATCTTAGAATCTTACATTACAAACAGAGCATTTAGAGTAAGACAAGATGATGCTTACTCAGAGCTTAAAATGATAAAAGCCGGGGTGCCACAAGGTAGTGTGTTGGGTCCGATTTTGTACCTGTTATACACCTATGACATTCCTGAACTGAAAAATAACACTATTGCAACCTTTGCGGACGACACCGCTATTATGGCCACAGGGTCTAATTATAAGGAAGCAGTAGATAAAGTTCAAATAGCTTTAAATCACTTTCATGACTGGGCCCAAAAATGGAAAATAAAATTAAACGAGTCAAAATCCATACACATTGACTTCACCAACAAAAAGGGGGATTATCATCCAATATATGTAAATGGCTTACAAGTTCCATATGCAAATACAGCGAAATACCTAGGTATGACACTCGACGCTAAGCTTCGATGGAAAGCTCACGTAAAAAAGAAAAGACAAGAACTAGACATGCGTTATAAAACTATGTACTGGCTACTTGGAAGGAAGTCAAGTGTGTCTATACATAATAAAATTTTAATATATAAGCAGATTCTCATGCCAATATGGACGTACGGAATCCAACTCTGGGGCTGTACAAAACCCACTACCATAGCTATTATCCAGCGGTTTCAGAATAAAGTGCTAAGGGACATTGTCAATGTCCCCTGGTATATCAAAAATGAAAATCTTCATCGTGATCTCAACATAGATACAGTCCACCAAATTATCCATAAAAGTGCTGAAGCACATGAACATAGACTTCGTCACCACGTGAATGTCGAGGCATTCCTGTTGACCGACCACACGGATTTAGTGCGAAGACTAAAAAGAACTAAACCATTTGAGTTAGTGTAGTTATAGTGAACAAATAAAAGTGACAGTGCTTTAAATTTACACAAGAACAAAGTGTTTTCATGTTATCAGACTCTAAGAAAGTGCAACAGACATTATTCTTAGTTATAAAATTAGTGTAAACGTCTAAAATTAAGTTAGAGTAAAATTGCTTATTAGCCTTATAGGCTAGATCGTAATGAATTGTAAAGAACTATGTTCTTTATACCCAAGAATAAAAAAAAAAAAAAAAAAAAAAAAATTTATACTTCATAAAAAAAATATTTGTACACCAGATCTGGTAGGATATGAGCACTAAAACTTTGTAAACACCATTACTGTACTATATTCTGAGAAATAAACTATTCTATTTTATTCTATTCTTGTGAATACAAGAAATAAGCACAAATTAGTAGGTAAACATCAACTTGCTACAGTTAAAAACATTGTAATATTGGCAATTTGAAAAGAGTGGCCGCTAGTTTTTATTGCCTGTTCTTTTTTCCGGCTTTACCGATTGTTTGTATATTGTAGTATTTTGCTTCCTAAGTGAATAAATATTTTTTATCATTATTATTATGTATGTCGTTTCCATATTACGGGACTATTGAGTCCCGGTCATTTGGGAGGCGTGCATGGAGCTGAAGCCGACACGTAGAGGCCCGTTAAACACTTTAATCTAAAGTCTATGTGAAACAAACCGGCGATTATCGCTGTATACACTATAGAAATGTACCTAACGGCAAACCCCGGTTAGTGAAAAAACTATTGTCAAAAAGTGTCAACCAATAAACTGGGTTATGGACGTGATGTGTTAATGGAATGGTTAGCTAGTACTATTGAAGGACTATAGAGCCTACCCCGTAACACACGGTAAAATCATACGGAAAAATGGGCAGGCGGTGATTCGGCACTCACTAGATGGGCCCCTTCCGGCCGCTACAGGTGCCGGTTTCACCATCACGAAGAAGGCTCTTGAGCGGGTTTTTCCGTAGTTATGTCCTTGAAAATGATACTTCCACCCCCGAGCATACAAGCTCTGGCGAGCTCCCTCTGGCCGGCCGGTTGGTTGCGGATGCACCTGGTATTCCACTCCCGCCGGCCAGTGAAGGCAGGAAGCGGGAGACGAGGACCTGACCGACTCTCTGAGGCATTGGGACCGCAGTGACGCCACGCACATTCAGCTCGCCACAAAGTTGCCCTGCGGTTTGTGTACTCTTAAATTTCACCCTCATGAAACATTTTTATTATGTCATAAGGATTTCAGGAGCTGCTACTATGAATATAGGGAGACAACGACTTGCCCCGATGTGTTTATTATTATTATTATTAAGTATGTCAAATTTGCGAAATGGCGATAAGTATTTAGTTTTAAGTTACAGTCGAAATCAAAATAGTTGATGCTAAAGTAAAGGTTCATTTCCGTGCATCGCAGCCGATCGCGAGCCGCGAGCGGCTTACGACAAGCGTCTGACGCGCGCGGCCGATGCGACAATATTCACAGTGCGCGCGCAGCTTAAGACAGTCGTCGGCCGCGCGCGTCTGTCGCTTACCTCGGAAACGGCACCATACATTCTTATACTCTGACTATTGTCGCATCGGCCGCGCGCGTCAATCGTTCGTCGTAAGCCGCGCGCGGCTCGCGATCGGCCGCGATGCACGGAAATGAACCTTTACAAAATGCAACTGCTATGAACGTCTGACAACATTTCGAATATATAGTACTATTTTACTCGCCTACATGTCATTAATCTAATATATAAAATTCTCGTGTCACAGTTTTCGTTGCCATACTCCTCCGAAACGGCTTGACCGATTTTGATGAAATTTTGTGTACATATTGGGTAGGTCTGAGAATCGGACAACATCTATTTTTCATCCCCCTAAGAGTTTGTTTGTTTGTTTGAACGCGATAATCTCAGGAACTACTGGGCCGCATTGAAACAATATTTTATTGTTGGATAGCCCATTTATCGAGGAAGGCTATAGGTTATAACATCACGCTACGACCAATAGGAGCGGAGCAGCAATGAAAAATGTTGTAAAAAAAAAAGGAAGAAAAAAAGGGAAAATTTACGCAGACGAAGTTGCGCGGGTCATTGCCCACCCCTAACATTTATAACTATACTATAATATTTTAAAGCTGAAGAGTTTGTTTGTTTGTTTGAACGCGAAATCTCAGGAACTGCGGGTCCTAAATAAAAAAATATTTTACTGTTAGATGGCCCATTTATCGAGGAAGGTTAGAGGTTTTATAACATCACGCTACGACTAATAGAAGCGGAGCTGCAATGAAAAATGTTGTAAAAAAAAAGTGAGAAAACAGAAAAAAGGGAAAATTTACGCAGACGAAGTTGCGCGGGTCAGCTAGTCAAATAAAAGGATAATACTTGTTATAGCTACATAGCAAACATGCCTGTCGGCCAAAATCAAATATTCATGATTCAGTTTCAAATCTAACGACATTTTGCAAGTATCATGCAATCTCTTTCGACCTACTTTTGAAAACTGCTGGCAGTTTGTTTGTCCCTGTTTAATGTCAGAATAATTCATTCCAATTTTCATCTATTGGACACATATTCCAATTTCAAATGTCGAGATTTCACTGAGAGGTTTAATACAGAATATTTTGATATCTTTCCAAGATTTGTAGTAGGTATACATTTTGAGTCGGATACGGAACCGCAAGATGTCGTGATACCAGCAAGGCTTAATGTTGCGGCCTTATGTTTAATTTTGACGAAGCAAGCGAATCCATGACTTACCTACAAGTACCTACAATTATGGCAATCTGTTCCTTTGGGCCTTATTAGTAAGGAAAAGAACATTAGCCAAAAAACTGTTGACAATATTGATTTTAACTTTATTGTAGACTATGGACCCATTGCAGCTTCGCACTTATTTTTTCTATTACACCTATGAAAAGAAACAAATAACTTAAGTGAAATTCTAAGATAATTTGATTCTGGTAATCTAATTGAATCTAAAACAATTCAAGATTACCTGATATATTTATTAAATCTAGAGAAATCGATTTGCGATGTAAGTAAGTATATATGAAGAAGTTATCTGTATAAAGAGATAACTTAATATATAACTTAATATTAATATATAATATATAAATATATTTAAACGTATTTTAGACTAAACAGTGTTCTTAAAGAAAATACTAACAACTTGAACGAACTTTGAATTCAATTGTGAAGCCCTAACGGACGCCAAACGAACGAGATGCGGGGTTGTTATAACTTCGCATTTTGTCTTTTTTTGCTGTGCATCCATGATATCTCCAAAGTTACCAACACTAAAGTACAGGCTGTTACATTATATAACAATCTCCCTACCGATCTAAAAATGATTAATAATAGTCATATATTCAAGCATAAATTTAAATTATTTAATAAAGAAAAGCTACGAGTAGGTATCTCGAAGATAGAAATCAACACTTAAGCACATAAAATATTATGTGATATTATTATATTGGTTTAAGTTATATTATTAATTGAATTTAATGTTCGTTAATTTTTATTATAACGTTTTAGATTTTTTATTACACTTCTTTTATTATTGCAAAATAATGTGCAATATGTTTTAATAATTGTTTATTTATTTTATTTATTTAAAACTTTATGCACAAAGGTTTACTTAATGCTAAAAGCATTCTCTGCCACCTTAGGCTAATGTAGAAATGGAATGTGTATGTGCAGTAACCTAATTGTAAATTAAAAACTTCATTTTGTTCTTACATAACACACAAATAAAAATAGCTATATAGAGAATATAAAATAAATACTGAAATACAATATAACTATACAATAATATACATACTTACAAAAAGACATTAATACATAGATATAGACAAATATTTAAGTTACTAAGGTTGTGAAGATTCAGCTGATCCATCAAGGAACAAAGTGCGTACGTTCCATTTAAAATTAAGGCGATTGGGTGCCATCCTAATTTCGGGGGCAGGGCATTCCTCAGGGACTGCCTCTGTGGCGCGGTGGGAGTGTATCCGACTGCTACGCAAGAGGTCGTGGGTTCGATCCCCACCCAGGATAAAACTTTGTGTGATGAGCACGATGGTTTATTCTGTGTCTGGGTGTAATTTATCTATAATGTGTATGTATTTAGAAATATATAAGTATGTTTATCAGTTGTCTGGTTTCCATAGTACAAGTTCTGCTTAGTTTGGGATCAGATAGCGTTGTGTGAGTTGTCCCAAGATATTATTATTATTATTATTATTATTATTATTATTATTATTATTATTATTATTATTATTATTATTATTATTATTATTATTATTATTATTATTATTATTATTATTATTATTATTATTATTATTATTATTATTATTATTATTATTATTATTATTATTATTATTATTATTATTATTATTATTATTATTATTATTATTATTATTATTATTATTATTATTATTATTATTATTATTATTATTATTATTATTATTATTATTATTATTATTATTATTATTATTATTATTATTATTATTATTATTATTATTATTATTATTATTATTATTATTATTATTATTATTATTATTATTATTATTATTATTATTATTATTATTATTATTATTATTATTATTATTATTATTATTATTATTATTATTATTATTATTATTATTATTATTATTATTATTATTATTATTATTATTATTATTATTATTATTATTATTATTATTATTATTATTATTATTATTATTATTATTATTATTATTATTATTATTATTATTATTATTATTATTATTATTATTATTATTATTATTATTATTATTATTATTATTATTATTATTATTATTATTATTATTATTATTATTATTATTATTATTATTATTATTATTATTATTATTATTATTATTATTGTGTATGTCGTTTCCATATCACGGGACTATGGAGTCCCGGTCATTTGGGAGGCGTGCGTGGGGCCGAAGCCAACACGTAGAGGCCCGTTAGACACTTTAATCTAAAGGCTATGTGACACAAACCGGCGAATATCGTTGTATACACTATATAAATGTACCCAACGACATTCCCCGGTTAGTGTAAAAACTATTGTCAAAAAGTGGTAGCTAAGAAACTGGGTTATGGAGGTGATGTGTTAGTGGAATGGTTAGCTGGTACTATTGAAGAACTATGGCGCCTGCCCTGCAACACATGGTAAAAACACACGGACAAATGGGCAGGCGGTGACTCGCCACTCACTAGATGGGCCCCCTTCTGGCCGCCACAGGCATACAGCCAAACAGGCGACAGGGAGCAACATGGGTGTGAGCAGCTTGGGGTGTCGAGCGGTGCGGCGCCGGTTTCACCATCACGAAGAAGGCCCGTGAGCGGGTTTCCCCGTAGTTATGCCCTTGAAAATGACACTTCCTCCCCCGAGCATACAAGCTCTGGCGACCTCCCTCTGGCCGGCCGATTAAGGCAAGACAGAGTTGAGAGTCCTGCGGACGCTCTTGGTGTTCCACTCCCGCCGGCCAGTGAAGGCAAGCGGGAGACGAGGCCCTGACCGACTCTCTGAGGCATCGGGACCGCAGTGTCGCCACACACATTCAGCTCGCCACAAAGCTGCCCTGCGGTTTGTGTACTCTTATTTCACCCTCATGATACATTTTTTATTGGTGTCATAAGGATTTCAAGAGCTGCTACTATGCCCTCAGAGTGTTGCGTTAATCTCATATAGGGAGACAACGACTAGCCCCGAGGGGTTTATTATTATTATTATTATTATTATTATTATTATTATTATTATTATTATTATTATTATTATTATTATTATTATTATTATTCTCTTTATTTAGTTTTTTTCTTATAAATTACATTTTTAAATATATATATAAAAATACATTTAAAAATATAAAAAATAGTGTCCCACCGGCATCGGGTACAGGGACCAAGCTACCGGTGGTTACGGCCCCAGAGAAAGGAACCTCCTCACAATGCGAGCCGTGTCCAGAAGTACTGCCTTCTGCATCAAGCGCTTGATCCAACCGTCTAACGCGAGCCTCTCAAGGTGTTGGTCGAGGCTCTTGGCAATCAAACCATTAACGGAGACGACTATCGGTACAATGATTGCCGAATCAACATCCCACATGTCGACAATCTCGTGCGCCAGATCCAGATATTTTATTTGTTTATCCTTTTCGGCTTTCACGAGATTTTCGTCATGGGGGATGGTGATGTCGACAATCATTGCACGGCGCTCAGATCGGTCTATCAGCACAATATCAGGCTTGTTAGCGACAACAGTCCTGTCTGTGATGATAGAGCGATCCCAGTACAACGTGATACGACTATTTTCAAGAACTGGCTCAGCAACGTACCTGTAGTACGGGACTTCAACGTCCACAAGGTGGTATTTCAGAGCAAGTTGCTGGTGGATTATCCTGGCTACTTGATTGTGTCTGTGCAAGTACTCGCCGTTAGCAAGACGTGAACAGCCGGAAACGATATGTCTGAGGGACTCACCAGGTCGGTGACATGCACGACAGATGTCAACAGTGCCATCCCTCAGTATATATTTCCGGTAGTTATTCGTCATGATAACTTCGTCAGCAATTGCACAGACAAAACCCTCGGTTTCCCCGAAGAGGTCACCGAACCGTAGCCAGGCCACAGATGCTAGTAGGTCCACATCGGGCCCATGAAGAGCCCGAAAGAACCTACCGTGAAGCTCCTTGCTCTGCCATACCTCCCTGCGTTCGTTGACTCCAAGCACTACAGGCCTGCGCCAGTTCTCTTTAGCCAAGGAGAGCGGGGTAAGCCCGGTGTCCACCGCGACAACATCCCGATGCACACCCACGTCCATATGGAGAAAATATTCTCTGAGATTGTATATCTCGCGGTTATGAAGGGACTTGAGGTTCAACAAACCCCGGCCCCCACACTTCCGCGGGATATACAATCTCATCACAGATGAACGCGGGTGATGCATTCGGTATGACGTCATGAGTGTACGGACTTTTCGATCCAGGGTGTCTAATTCTGTCTGAGTCCACTTGAGTACACCGAAGGAGTACATTAGAAGTGGCATGACCCAACTGTTGCAAGCCCGGATCTTATTGCCACCTGACAAAAGGCTATTAAGCACTTTTTTCAGGCGACCGAAGAAACGTTCTTGCAACAGCTGTTTCATGTCAGCCTCATTAATGCACAGTGCCTGCGATATACCCAAATACTTATAGGTCTCGGTTGCTAGAAGTGATCTTAAGTGACTGGAATCCGAGAGTTGAGTCCCTTCGGATTCCACTACCCGCCCTCGCTTTATATGAACGACTGCACATTTGTCAACACCAAACTCCATTCTAATAGAATTACTAAAGGTTTCAGTCACCTTCAGTAACGCTATTAGCTGTGAGCTGGTGGGGGCAAAGAGCTTCAAGTCATCCATATACAGCAAGTGGGATATGACCTGACCACCACGTCGCAACCTGCAACCTAGCCCTGAACTCTCTAGTAAGGTACTAAGTGGGTTCAGTGCTAGGCAGAACCAAAGGGGACTCAGAGTGTCACCCTGGAATATACCCCGCTCAATCCTTATAGGTACGCCGCCACTTTCTTGGATCCCTCGGCACCCTGGATAGGTAAGAACCGTATTCCATTGTCCCATACACGACTTCAAGAAGGTGCATAAAGTTGTATTAACTTTATACAACTTCAGCACCCTCAGAAGCCATGTATGTGGCACGGAGTCATACGCCTTCTTATAATCTATCCAACATGCCGATAGATCCTTTCGGTTGCGGCGAACCTGCTGGCTAATAGTCATATCAATGAGGAGAAGCTCTTTAGTACCGCGGGCCCCACTTCTACATCCATTCTGAGAGGTACACATGATGGAGTTTGTGTGTATATGTTTATTTATTTTAGCTCTCAGAATGGATGTAAGAAGTTTATAGATCGATGGTAAACAAGTTATCGGTCTATAATTTCTAGGGTCCGAGGTACTACCGGTCTTATAGAGCAGGTGGGTCACTCCTTTAGTCATAAAGGCTGGCAGCGACGCAGATTCTAGGGCGGACTGGAATTGCGATGCCAAACAAGCGTGCGAACTGCGTAGCCATTTCAGCCAAAAGTTGTGCAGTCCGTCTGGGCCTGGAGATTTCCAATTAGAAAAAGGACGGACTGCACTGGCTACGTCTGTGCTGTTAATGTTAATATCTTCCATTTCCGGAATAAGTTCGCACGCTCGTTCAACGTCACGCATCCATTCCCCCTCTGTGTGGGTGACAGGCACCGCCCAAATGTTACGCCAAAACGAGCTTGTCGCTTCAGCATTTGGTAGATGCCCGCCATCCACACCTTGATCCGTTCGCTGCCAGTCTCTATACACCCACCTTTGGTCCCTTTGGAACATGCAGTTCACGTTATACCTGTCCACGCGTTTTTTGTACCTGCGTATTCGGTTTGCCCATGCATAGATTTTTTGCTTCAGGAAGTCGATGCGCTCTGTGACACGCGACATATAATCCTGAGGTCTGATGTCAGTCCCCAAGAATGCCCGTTTCACAAAGCGCATCACTCTCGGGCGAGTGTTCCCGGTCCTGAAGCAGGACAACTTGCCGACGAGTACCCTTGCCCCGGCAATACGGCGCTCAATCCTGCATTGCCACGCGGGTACGGCGCACCTTGGTCGTATAGTAGGGGTTTCTGCTAAAAGCTTAACACCTCCTATACGACATGCCGCAACAGCTGCACAATACAGGATTGAGTGGGTATCGCCGAGGTCTTCGCTATTGTCTAGGTAAGTAGGCAATAACGAATCAAGAGCACACACCAGCGGAATGTTCCGTCTATGCATAGGTAACCGAGGCAGGCGTGGCCTAATATTGTGTGGCGTGGACCGATATTCGCGAAGCGCAAATTCCAAAGCTGCCTTAATCTCCTCATTGCACTGAGTACTTACCACAATAGCCGCGGTATCCGGCCCCGTAGCTTCACAGTCAACTACATGTGTAGGAACCTGTACCGGGGCAGGGATCTCGCGGCTAGTCTGGGCGTACTCCGAGCGTAGTCTCTCAAGTGCGGCCTCATCTAGCAGATGACAGCGCTGAATGGCCCGCACTTGGTCCGATAATCGTTGTGCCGAAACGTTGACAGTCGGCTCAAGCACCTGAAACAGAGGCAGCATCCGTTCACGGTACACAGTAAGGTTAGTTCCCCCCTCTGTAGCCGCAAAATATGCCCGCATGACGTGCTCGTTCATCGACGTCGTCCATCGCATGCGGCGCACATCACCACCGACAGCGGGGGCCCTGTTTGAGGCCGGTGGGCCTCGGGGTCCTAAGCTGGTCGGCGGCCGGCCTCTCCCTCGCCGACGTACAGGTGGTGGCGACGTTGGCGGAGAGAAATACTCGTCACTCGACGAGCTCGACGCCTCAGCAACGGCCGGTGTTGAATCCTGTGGTTGCGAGGCGGAGCGGAGAGACGAGTCCGGGGTTGGAGGGTGTGCTGTTCTGTCTCTGGCTCTGCTTCTAGTTATCATGTGGCTCAGTGTGCTTAAATCATTTTTTCCTTGTTATTGTTCCTTTTCATTTTGACATGTAATGTCATGGTGTAAATTTCTTGGCTATTGTCTGGTTTTGCGAATTTATGGGAGTTATAATTATTTAAAAGTATTTATGCTGAAGTATATTTGAATAAAGTATTAAAAGAACATTAGCGAAATAATAAAATATAAAATAAAATATTTGGTGAAAATTTTACGACACACGTCCGACGTCATTCAGTGTTGCCAGTGTTATTATTATTATTATTATTATTATTATTATTATTATTATTATTATTATTATTATTATTATTATTATTATTATTATTATTATTATTATTATTATTATTATTATTATTATTATTATTATTATTATTATTATTATTATTATTATTATTATTATTATTATTATTATTATTATTATTATTATTATTATTATTATTATTATTATTATTATTATTATTATTATTATTATTATTATTATTATTATTATTATTATTATTATTATTATTATTATTATTATTATTATTATTATTATTATTATTATTATTATTATTATTATTATTATTATTATTATTATTATTATTATTATTATTATTATTATTATTATTATTATTATTATTATTATTATTATTATTATTATTATTATTATTATTATTATTATTATTATTATTATTATTATTATTATTATTATTATTATTATTATTATTATTATTATTATTATTATTATTATTATTATTATTATTATTATTATTATTATTATTATTATTATTATTATTATTATTATTATTATTATTATTATTATTCCAGAGAGAAACAGATTGAACTAGAAAAGAGCATCCGATGAATCCAGAAGAATTACATAAAAGAAGCATATTGTCGGAAGATCGAAGATCTCAGCGGTGATTGGAATGTAACATAAGAAACATAAAAGAAGCATCAGTGATTGGAATGCAGGTACTGAAAGTTAGAAGTCAAGTATGAAGGGGCATTAGGAGAATTAAGAATAGAATAGAGTGTAGTGAGAACGCGTAAACTATGTCGCTGGCGAATAGGGAGCAATTTAAGTTCGGAACGGTAAAAAGAAACATGGTCAAACTTACGAAGATTGAAAATGAATCGAATGCAGTTAGGGAATATTGATTATGACAATGTATAATGAATTGTAAAATTTACTACACAAATCTAAATTTGTTATGAAATAAATGTCTTATACCTAACCTCCCGATTGTGGCTTCTTTACATTACATTATACAACTTTCTATTATCAAAATCAGGTTTGAAAAATATTTAATATTTTAACCCTTAACCAAATTGCTAAATTAATTACTATTTCAAAGTTATTGGTTGTAATTTAAAGAAGCGACGTGCGGGACGATGCACATAATGTCATCTGATCCCAAACTAAGTAGAGCTTGTACAATGGTAACCAGATAAATGATTTACATACTTATATATTTCTAAATTCATACATATTATAAATAAATTACATTCAGAATAAGCCATCGTGATCATCACACAAAGTTTTATTCTGGGTAAGGATCGAACCCACGACCTCCGGCTTAGCATTCAGTGTCACTAACCACTAACCAACAGGCCCGTCAATTATATACTTAATACTGACCTATTTGTCGCTCTATACTTTTGATAAAGGATTTTAAAAGAATAATTTTAATAATGGCTGGATTTGGATTTTACCACATTTTTTAGTTTTCATAATAAGTTTTGGCGTTACTATGCCAGCGTCTGTACAAAACGTATAAGGATCAACGCAGAGGCAAATCGAATGTAATTAGCATCGACAAAATTGAGCACAAATTCGTGGAATGTTTGGAAATTCACACGTTAAGCGAATTTTCAAGCTTTCCATAAACGTGTGCTTATTAACAGGCTTTAAATATAAATTCATAGCAATCATCAATCTTTTTTCATTTATGATTTTTATAAAAGTGCATGCGGATAATGTTTTTTCTGTACGTCGTCGTTTTATTTCTCACTGAAACGAAAAAAATATGAACATTACATGTCATGTTCGACTGAAAAATATGATATTTTTTTTGTACTTATTATTATTACTTTATTATGAATGTTATGTACTTACATGTCATTGTTATTTTGATTCTTACTATGGATACAACTCAAGAGAACAAGATATTAGATACAACAATACCCAAACAAAATATATATACTTGGCCTGTGTCCAGTAGTGGACTGAAAGGGGCCATTGATGATGAAGAAGACGAAGTTTAGTTACTAGTGCCAAGTCTATTGACAGATGTTAGTTTTCCAAAGATTTATACTCGATTTTCCTACACACCAATGTAGGAAACACGTTACGTAGCTCACGCTTTACTTATTTAAACTTAATTTCATGCAGTCGGAGGCATTCATGAATCTCAATGAACTTTGTGAAGTGCGACTGCATGAAATTATATAATTTTGTGGGGGATCTTGTTTCCATCTTTTTTGTGCAGGTGGGTTTATACTTTTATATATATTTTTTTATTTATATTTTTTTGTAGTTGTAGAATGTAACTGATGTAACAAATAACTTTAACACAGCTGTTGTCAAGTATTGAAAATTGAAAAAAGAATGGTTGCTAACTAACTTTTTTAGCATAACGGTCGAAATTCATGTTACACCTTTTTGAAATGCCTAAGATGAGCCCTTTAATTTGATACCCATATTGCAGTATTCAAATTAACTTTTTTTTCACACCTCTTTATTTTGACATCTCACAGCCGCCATGTTTGTTTTTTTTAATCGTCACGTATCTTATAACATTTGAGCAATCAAGGCGAATCTAACGACGTCTTAATTGTATAAATCCGTATAGTGGATTGTGGAGATATCAGGTAATAAAGAATATTACATACATACATAGAAGATACGCGCGAAAAACATAACCCTTCCTTACAGTCGGGTAAAAACATGTCGTGTTGTGTGTTGTTGCGGTCCATCGGTACCTGAGTTTTAACTCAGCACACACGCACACGCACGCACACACACACACACACACACACACACACACACACACACACGCACACACACACATATATATCTGCACATACCTACTGTCGATATGGTACGCACATTTCCAACACAGTGGAACACTATTCATAACATGAAATGTTTCAAAATTGCTGCTTAAGTTACAGGTTTTACCTAGTT
Organism: Herminia tarsipennalis; assembly: GCA_945859575.2. Taxonomy (NCBI): domain Eukaryota; kingdom Metazoa; phylum Arthropoda; class Insecta; order Lepidoptera; family Erebidae; genus Herminia; species Herminia tarsipennalis. The sequence continues at coordinate 12,393,894 of OX243846.2, read as the reverse complement.
TAAGTGGCAAGGCGCCTTAAAAAAATGTATAAGTAACAATACTTAATGTACCTACGTATCTGTTTAAAAATGTTGATATCAATTTCTATGTTACAATGTGCTTTTTGAAATAAATATTATTATTAACTTTAACTTAAACCTCTATTTATTTATATAAAGAGTATTAGTATTTATTTATTTATAAAAATACGAGTATAATATCGCCTTCCTAGTTGCTTAATATCTGTATATGCTATGATCGACATTTGTTCAGAAAGAGGAATATAAATCAAATTACGAGAGCATTCAAGTTCACTCATGTGAGATTACCTTGTATCGCACTGTCGTATCGCAAGGTCTACCTTCCTTTCGTTATTTTTATTTATTTATATGTTGGGAAACAAACAGCTTGTATGTTTACTGTTAGGCAAAATTACAGTATTTCATCAACATAAGCCTCTTAAAGTTTCCATCTATAGAATTCTATAGGTGGAAACTTTAAGACCTCTTTGAAGAGTTAAAGCTATTGCCCCTTCGCTCTCTGTATATATACGAAGTTGACTGTTTTGTAAAAAAAAAAATAAACACGTATCCAATAAGTTTAGCGATAAGTACAATTTTAATTCTCGACATCCAGACCGTTTATGTACGCCTAAGTCTAAAACTGCACTAAACAGCCGAAATTGTAACCAACTGACAGTTCCATTTCTTCTTAGAGTTAAGCATAATTATTTTGTTTTGTATTGTTAGAATGCTTTGTATTGATTCTTTTTGAGAAATAAATATCCTAAACCAAGTATGAGTCGACTTTTAATACCAAGTTCGCAAATGTAAAGCCAGTGAAATAAGAACCTGGAAATAAAAACTCATGGCCACTCTTTTTAAATGCCAATTTGATCTCTATAATTGTGTTTGAAGTATTTGCCTGTATGTAATATGATTATGATATTAGCCTTGTATTCCATTTGTCTTTATGGTAGGACTGCTGAAACTAGTTGAGGGACCCTAAATGCTAAATTCGAAATCAATCAAGTTAATCCAACCCAAATTTCGAAGAGTACCTAGAAGGTGTTTGTATTTTAGCCTCCCATTTTAAACAAATTAGTAGAGATACATTAAATAGTAATTGTATGTATTATCCTCTTTTATCCTATTTTGAATTTTTTATGAGAAGCAAAGATAAACATTAAATTATTAAAGTTCAATACCTAGTAACACATAAATTGATTAAACAACATATAATGTTATTATATAAACTATAAGACTCAAGTTTTAGCACTTCTATTTAACAATCCTCTACATAATATCAACATTTATTTGTTTAATAGGTACATTAACAATACATAACGGTCATAATATTGCACGTGTTCATATTTATACTTTTGTGTATATCAATAACAAAATGTAAAAGGCATTCACTATAGATAAAACAATTACATGTACTTAGGTCTAACCAGTGCAAAAAAATAATATTTACGACATAACAAAACAAAAAAAAATTGAAATTAAGTTAGATTAGATATTAACAACTTGTAACTATTATTGGAGTTGTGATTGTGTTCATCGAAATACTGTAGAATTCATAGTATAATTTATACAAAGAACAAAACATTTCTAGAATGAATCGATCACGGCCTTAGAGGCCATTAAAACAATTTAGAACCGAAACAAAACTTCGGACTCAGATTAATTGAAAACGGTTTCACCATAAAACACCGAGAGAACAGAAAAAAAGTTTCATATGCACTTCGCTAGAGCAACGCAGACTTAAGCTGCAAGCTGGAAGAGTATGCTTACGCTTAGCTCAAGCTTTTCTTAGCTTAAACTAAAAGTAAATACTCTCTATAGACAACAGTTAAAGATTTCGTTTACGGAGATGAAATTTCGGAACAAATTCGTAACAAAGAGTTCGATTCTGAGTTCGTGATTTCTATGTATGCGTTGCTCGAGCGCGTTTTGTTTTCCGCAGCTTTCCTTCTATACTCACAGTGTTTTCTGACTTCACCATTAATATTTATAGACTACAACTTCGTACATATAATAATTCACCTGAAACACCAATCAAAATAATAGTTTTATAGAACTGGAATTTTGGCGAACAGCCAAATGTATTCTTGAGATTGAAAGAGATTAGCGAAAATATCTCATAAAGGAAGAGACATGAGCTCCGTAGTTATATCAGTCATTAGCCAGATTAATTATATTAATGTTTGCTTTAATTCAGAAGTCATTAGTGGCTCATCAGATTAATAAGGGAAATTGTGTAAATAACGCCATTTACACAATTTCTCATTAGTCCAGGACTTTTAATAATAAATCGAGAATTTACTGTTATTATTGGGCGATATGATAAAGCAGATCGATAGGTTAGCAAAGTTCAATATTAGCACTATTGGTTCTACTTAAATAACTGTTTTGGAAAAAATATCTGAGTTTGATATGCTTTCTAACCACGAACATGAGCGGCGAGCGAACGCGAACACGTTTGCATGCGTGATATGGATTAACCTGTTTAGTGTCTCCATATCACGCACGCAAACGTGATAATACAGTGATATATAGATAGGTAATAGAAGAATAGTATTATACTCTATACTAGAATACTCTATTTACATACCGTAAATAGAGTAAATATTATAAATATACTTGAAGTCGACAAATCCAGGCGATTTGGAAAGAGATAGTTGGACTACCTACTACGAATAATACCTTCATCATTAGGTTTCAGTATATTTGTTTTTTTCTCTCACCGCGTTACCGGTTATCACTCGAAATCGTAGTAACAAATTAGAGTGAATGAGGCAATATACAGTGCCTGATTATCCGTTTATCTACCTATTTTAATTTCATTTACTAACCTATTTTCAAAAATGAGGCATCATTCGCACGAGCGTATTCTTGACGCGCGTAAATAAATCAAATAGAACAAATGCATACCCAAGTACACATTCACACCGCCACGCGACGCATTTTTATCGCATTTTCAATGCTGGGTGATGGAAATAGATCACACAATCACATCGAGAGACCGGATCGGCGGTTTTTTAACGCGCGTAAAAATAATGTGCACATAAGGGCTAAGCCTTTATTTGGAGACTTCGGGTACTAGGAGCGAGTATAGTATATATTCTGCTTATTTGCATGACCAGCATATAAAGAAGAAAAGCTCGGGACGGTCCGGGGCGCCAGACCCCGATCATTACCATAATCCTGAGCAAATGTATGCGGCGCACGCGGCACTGTCCGTTGTTCCTCTTAATTATGAGCGCTCCTAGAGGATCAAACCGTCACGTGAATACCAAATCAAATTATATATACAGGCTTACCTTTGATTGCGATATTCGTGTTTTTGGGTTTATCCATCAGCCAGTCGATGAAAATATTCCGTTCAAATTCATTGTAATGTACTCGAAAGTAGTTGGAATTTGTAGAATTATAACCGACTTTAGATATTTGTAAAATGCTTACAGCTTACGTCAGAGTTTATGACTTCATATTTTTAGCTTTTGGTTTAAAAAATGTTCAAACTATATTATTATTGATGCGACTTCCTAACTTAATACTGGTAATTAAATTTTATCAAATTAAGTTTCACTTGATTGTTTTTAAACTTTCGCGATTTTTATACATATTAGTTATATTTCGGGACTTAATCGCGTGAATTATTTAAAGGTACGAACCGAAAGGTAAAGTTTCACTTGAGTTTTGATTTAAAGTAATTAAATCAAAACTCAACTAAAGTCCTTTATTATTTAAAAGACTTCAGTTGAGTTTTAATTTAAAACTTGTGACAATAAAAATAAAATCATTGGTGTAAATTGAAGTGAAAGAAAATACCTACATAGTATGTAATATTAATATAGTTTAATATAGTTAATTAGACTAGATGGAGAAAACATGATATAGGTATGTAGGTACCTCTATCACGTTTTCTCCACCGATTACAAAAGCGGTCCTCTTCTATGGACTGACATGACAACGTTGGTTAATTTCGCTGACATTAATTGTTTTTACCTGCGATCAGTTCTCTAGACTTTTATCGGGTGAGTTGCAAGGGGTTGGGCGAGGCAGAGCCATTTCTCCATGTCGCCTTAGTTAAGCAGATCATCGCCTCTTTTCAGTTTTCGTGGTTGCATGAGCATACAGCTGTAGCTGGCTGCATAACGTTTTACTTAGTCCAAGATGAAGCAAGGTAATAAAAGTAGGTTCTCTAAATGAACACTAATCTGTTGATAATAATAACTTTGTAACTGTAATTGTGTACATAGAGAACAAGTACCAAACTACAAGTTTATCTGTAGTTATTTCGTACTGTTTCACATTTCGGTGTCTATTTCACAACTATTTACGTCGTCCGAACAATGTTCGTTCAATGTTCAGCCACAGAACGTGATTCTCGCAACAATACCCACAATACCATAATAGTCACAGAATATGGTGAACTATATTTTAGGCGCCTTGTATCGCTTTAAATATTTTGGTACTTCATTCTAGACTAGGCGTTTAGTAAATAATGTAGTCTAATTGTACGATAAATACGAGCAACAAGAAGGTAAGATTAGATATTTTGACTGCCTCTGTGGCGCGGTGGGAGTGTATCCTACTGCTACGCAAGAGATAGTGGTTTTGATCCCCACCATAATACTACATAAAACTTTGTGTGATGAGCACGATAGTTTATTCTGTGTCTGGGTGTAACTTATCTATAATATGTATGTATTTAGAAATATATAAGTATGTTTATCAGTTGTCTGGTCTCCATAGTACAAGCTCTGCTTAGTTTGGGATCAGATAGCGTTGCGTGAATTGTAGGATATTATTATTATTTAGTACTAGCTGTGCCCCGCGGTGTTACCCGCGGTTTATTAGCCTATGTGTTAATCCAGGGTGTCAGCTAACTCCATACCAAATTTTATTAAAATCACTTCAGCCGTTTAGACGTGAAGAAGTAACAAACATACACACTCACATACTCACAAACTTTCGCCTTTATAGTATTAGTGTGATTTATTAAGTCAAAATTTAAATATCAGACCAAGAGTTCAAATCAAATAATATTATAAAGCTAAAGAAATTGTTTGTTGGTTTGTTTGTTTGTTTTTTAAACGCGGTAATCTCAGGAACTACTAGTCTGTTTTGAAAAAAAAATATACTGTTGGATAGCCCATTTATTGACGAACGCTATAGACTATATAACATCACGCTACGACCAATGGAAGCGAATCGTAATGAAAAAGTTGCAAAAACGAGGAAAAGCTAGTGTAGCTAGGCTAGAGGGTCAGCTAGTGTAAAATACTTAGCTACTTAACCTGTTGAGGTGTTGTAATAAAAATGAAGCAAAGATTCAGCATTGATTCAATGGGAAAATACGAGTAGGTACACAATCATAAGTATTTATTTAATTCTATCGCGATGAATAGGGACTGATGTTGAATCGTAGTAGATATTTTATTGATCGTGAAGTCTAGCGTATTATTAGAGATCAGTATTTTTTACAGGCAGTTCTACATTCATACATTTGCTTTGTGTTAATTTTTTTACCTGAACATGAAAAAAACGTTTTACCCTTTTACCTACTGGTACAGTCGAGTTAACATTGGTAACATTTATTTTATTGCTAAATTCAACGCAATTACATTAAAATTATATTATTTAAAATTATATTTTTGCTGTAGGATTGTATTGCTACATATTGCTTTCTGACAATCAGAGATAAAACCTTGCAATGTTCAGTATAGATTGACCGGATAGACCAACGTATAGTTACATCAGCAAATACGTATTTAAAACTGTGAAACGTGGTAGCGAATTCATAAATGAATTTAAAATTTTTGCCAGCTGTGGCCGTCGCTACATAAAATCACATATCGACCGTGATGTATGGAATGAGATTACAATACGTCGACGTTTTATGAAAATTCATAGGAATTACTGAATAAAATTGGAAGCTCATTTTCAATGCTTCGCGTTCCACGAAGATGGAATTGGAGGTCTAAATAGGATTTTTTCGACGATATTGTCGGAATTTGCTAGTCTCAAGAAAGGTCAGAAAATCGATACAAAGCCTTCGGTTGATTTCTAGCTTTCATGAGTTTGTCGTAGCAAGCAAAATTGTTAAAGTTTTGTTGTGCTTACATATTTGGCTGAATAAGTATAAATAGTATTCTAATCGATTTCGATTACAATCGCTTCATTTCCTGTCGTAATTCGTAGGTACAAATGCGTCGAGATTAGGCAGGACTTGGCGGCGCTCTTCATGCATAGTGTACTGGGATTTTTTTAAGGAGTTACTATTCGCTCAATTTAAAACTATTACTTGTATATTTGAAGGACTAATATTTTTTAAACCACCTTCAAAAAAGGTGGTTCTTTGTTTGACCCGTAAGTATGTCGAAAGATTTAGATATAATTTTTGTTATTCGACTGCTTATTTCTCGGAAAAGTTTCAATGTATAAAACGCTGTCCTAGCTTATAAAACACCAGATTTATTCCAAATTCCGATTTAGACCAAAACAAAGGAGCATAGAGTAATGTGCTTGATTTTTTGTCCTTAAAGGCAAAAATATATTTTATGATAACAGAGCTACCCCCTCTAGCCGAATTATTCTAATGCAAAGTATCATAGGTTTTAGAACCTTTAATTTGAATGTACGATTCTTTAGTGAAATATGACTCAGATATAAGTCACGTCAATTTGTTCGGTATGTAAGACTACTTGAAGTTAATTTTGATACTGCAAGAATTCGTTTGCATTTCAAGCCCATATGGACCTGGACGGTCCCAAGTATAGTACGCAAGGTAACGTCAAATATAGGTACTACTAATAAAATGTCGCATGCTATGACCAAAGGAGCTCAGTCACTACCGCCATCACAAACGAAACAAAAAGCTAGCTCAAGTACCTACTGAGCAGAATATCAACAAGATTCTCACCCTCTTAACAGCATTCGATGATAGGCTGAAAAAGCTAGAACATATTGCTATGTTCTAATTTTTTCAAGAAGCTACCCTAAAAACCTACCCATCAAAATGACTAAGTTTCTAATGATTAATAATTTTATATTTAATCGTTTATACAAAACGTAGTTGTTTCTAACGTCTTAGAGAACCTTACCTAGGTACTTCAGGCTGGCCGCGCGATCTGTACAATCAATTCAAGACACATCTTTATACCTTCAATATATAGCTTGGCTTCATTCGAAACTGATTTACATTCATACCTTACTTTGCGGCGCTTAATGAAATGACTACAGAACCCAACTTTATGTCTGAAAACACATTACGTTCAATTATTCGATGTCTATCAGAAAACAGTAAGCCCACTGATTCTCGGCGTAATTTTAAATGAAACATTTTAAATTCACTTTGAGCCGCCGGGATATTACATTTAAATAAATATGTAAATAAACTGGGAACACGGCTTCCTATTAACCTGCCAGTTTAATTTGAATAAAATTATTGGGTTGGGAAAGTGAAACTGCAAAATGGTATCCTAAATTCTTATTTTTATTTATCACCAAAACTGTAAATCACACTTTGGTACAAAAACAACAAATTTCATAACGTCAAAATATAGTTTTTAAAGGAGAGTAGGCTAAAAGGGATACCTCCGATAAAACGAGTGATGAATCAATCAATGATTTTTTAAGTAAAAAGATGTGTCTACACCTTTCTGAGCGCTTAGGTTACAAGCGCTCAGAAAGCAGCACCATAAATAATATATAATTCACTTTTTTCAGAGATTTTCATGAAATTTAGTATGCGGGGTTTTGGGGGCGATAAATCTAGATACAAGTAGATTTCATTATAAGGAAACGTCTTTAAAAAAACCGAGCATGGCTCGGTCATCCGGGTACTTAGAACATCATCAAATCAATCGTGTAAAATTTTAGTGAAACTATAAGTACCTTTTTTACAAAACGCCATTCGCCCGTTTCAGTGTTACCGTGTGTCAGACACCAGCATGTGAAAGAGAGCGCAATAGTACCTTATTTGCCAGTGTCATTTATTGATATACAGTTTAATTAGACTTAATCTTTTCGCACATTGGTGCCAAGCTGTGAAAATGATGACAGCTTATTTTGCCACAATTTTAAATTCAATCGTGTTTTTCTATGGTGAGCTCACGCGTTAAGCCTCTGGTTGATGGGATTTATAAGAGACGGCGGCTTTAGGCGGGTTATCCGTTTTAGGCTATTCTCCCCTATATCTAAACAATAAACAAAACAATTCAAATAATTCTCTTAAAACAGTAATATGATCGCTAAAATTGACTTTGTTTTCAATAAACAGACTATTGATTTACAAATAACATACATTAATAATGGTTGAATTTATGTAAGAAAGAACCAAGGACCGAAAAGAAGAAGGAATCTACGATAATAAAAAAAAAAAATAAGCACGACTCAAAGTCAAACGTAATCAATGTTTTCCATCTACAAGTCAATGTTTTTGATGTTTTTTGTCGAATAACATCCATTCGATCTAGTTAGAATTAGTTATTATTGACTCAATTTATTCTTTCTTACATAACATCATCCAATTTTATGTGATACTATACTATATTAGTATTTATTTTTCTGCCTTCAGTTTATTATTTATAGATTGTTAATAAAAGAAAGACAATTATTCTTTATTTATAGCCTCAGACAAGATAGATAAACATGACACAAAGATTGAAGAATTTATGATTCAAAAGTGATGGCTCTACGTTATAAAATATGAATATTTAACTACGACAAAGGTCCCACGAGTACTTTAAGAAGTAGGAAAAATTAGCTATTTTATTTTACATTAATATTTGCTACTCTTCATTTCGTAGGTCTGTTGAAATTGCCGGTATAAAGTAAATTCGGCAAGTACAGCCGGTACTGCTGTGGGGCAATTCAAATACGAGAATCATCACCCAGAATTTCCGTGTTTGTGTCGAATTTAAAATTCTGAATTCTGAAAATGTATTTTCTCCTTGAAAATACTCTGATATTCGAGATATCAGCTTTTAGATTTTGATTGAGAGCTTTTGGAGATAATTGGTCTGAAAAATACACACTGCTATTGTTATTTATCGGTTCATAATTTATGTATTCTTGATTTGAATCGATAGACAACGAATTTTTTTACACTCTGGTTTTTGACAAGGATGTTTTAGATAAAATGATAGTTAATTCCATTTTATTGCTTTATGAATTATTATTCTATCACTCCAATTCCCATATCAATATTAGATACATCGTCTACGGAAACAATTATTATTTACACAATTCCTTCACAGTCTCTAAAATTAATGAATAATTCACGCACTTTTAGCACGATATATCACGCATTTTATTTGTGTAACAAATATCATACGGATGTGGTGATTTGTTCGATGAGATGGTGTTCCCTTCGGCGGCAGGCCGCGCGACAAGAGCCACCGCGAGTCCACATGTTGCCCCGAGTTGCCAAGCCTTCAGGCACACTTCGTGATGGGCGCAGCGGAGGAGCACGGCGGTAACAATCCGGGCAGTGAGCAATCGAGGAGCAGCACGCTCGATCAAGCGGTGCAGCATAAGAGAGTGATTTTGGCAGACGAGATCCACCACAAGTGGGACCAGGCCAAGCGCAGTATGCCGTAGCACCACCAGCACTGCACGCACACCATGCAGGCTCACACCTCGGTGGCGGTGTGACACATGGACATGTATCTGCTACAGTAGGCGCTGGCGCAGGTGGCGGCGGTTCCGGTTCTCGCTTAGAAAACCCAACGAAGAACAACAGCAAAGCACCTGCTAATGTAGCCGCTGTTGAAAAGTAGAAGCCCGCTCGAGGCACCTGTTGATTGATGTACCCAGTCACTGGCACGCCGACCATAACCGGAATGGCTTCCGCTCCTTGCACGAAGCCTATGTAAAGAAAAGATTTATTGGTTTATACTGCTCTTATAAAAAATATGCTAGCTATCGCAGGCATATTTTATATTCTTACCCCAAACTTTTGTAAAGTGTCGACCTCGGACACGTTCCATTGTGAGCATTTTAATAGAATATAGATATCCACCCAAACAAAGTCCGTACATCCATGCAAACAGCACATAGCCATGATAGCCTTCGACGCTGCTTAGAGCAAGCATCGAAATACCTGAAAAGATTTTTACTTTATCCTTATGGAAAATGAAGGTAGGTATAAGTGATGGAATAAGATTAAGAGAAGAGAAGACTAGTTCAATATCTTTACCTATTCCCAACATGGCGGTTTGACACAGATACTGTTTAGAAACGAGGCACTGAGCTGACGGTCGAACCAGCACGAGCCCGAAGCCAGCACAACCGAGCACCGCAGCAAACCCCAGAAAAGTTTGAAGTAGGACTAAAGCACTTTCTTCTAATCCCTCTTGAAATCCCTGCAAAGACTGAGAAAAACCAAATATTTAATAATCACGAAGAGATTCTAAACAAACTTTGCCAATCAGACTTACCAAAAAAAAGACGGGAGTATAAAGTCCAAAAGCTGCTAATCCGGACGCCAGCAACAAAACTTTTGCAGGCCTTGATTGAAGTGGGGTTAAATCGATAAGCGGCGGTCTTTTTAGGCCTTTTTTCTCTTTTACCTAAAACAAACATCTAAATTAATTATATCGGACAAACGTATAATCTCAAATGAATTAATTTAAAATTAAAAGCGACGTTGATCAAAAGGGTAGCCTGAATGGAACATAAATTACGATGATAATTTCACACTGGGTCCAAATTAGTGAGAATTAATTTCTCAAAGATCTGAATCAGTAATTTAAAGGTATACTTATAAAACTTAGTACAAACGAATTACATCTTATGGGTCCTTACCTTTCGTCGTTGGTTTTTGAGGTGCAAAATAGCGCGACGTTGCGGATGATAAAGAGAAGCGCTCCGGTATACCGCGCTTAAAAAGAAAGCCAAAACGAGAACTCCTGTTATTGCTTGTAAACCCAGCCGCCAACCTAATTTCCTGTTAAAAAAGCAGAAAATGTACTAAAATATTGTTGTTGAGAAAGACTCATAACAATAAATATATTCTGTTTAAACATTTACTTCATTTGATAAACAGTTTTTTTTTCTTTGAAAAGTTTTCGCATTGCGTAAATGGTGCGAAGTTTTGCTTCTTATTTACTAACAGATTACTTATATGTATAAGTAATCTGTTAGTAATACAATTATAAAGCATAACTAAAATACGGGAATGAGTATGTACTCATACCCGTAGTTTATTTATTACTGTCAAGAATAAAGTTATAGTCAAAGAGTTTTATCGCAAGCAATCAATGAAATGAATCATATTATGGACCTACAAAATAAACCACATTACGTCCCTAAACAGAAGGTCATTTATCATGGTCTGCTTACCCGACAGCTTCCTTATAAGCGACGCTAAAGAGTGCAATGCCAACTCCTCCACCAGCGTGCGCCACCAACTCCACGAACTGCCGTCGTCTTCTGAAGTAGGCACCTAATACTAAACCAGCTGCTTCCCGAACTAAACCACAACCGACGCCTAAAACTACACCTGGAGCAAAAGTTTATTGCGTTATAAACTCAGGAAATTGTCTCATAAAGCAAATTATATCAAAACCATCTGGTTGTGTATTATTTATTGACTACAGAAAAAGAGTGGTCGTGAGGTCTCCGTATTTCTTTCTTTTTCAGTTCTCGTAAATATTAATTAGATACTAGATTACGCACGCGGCTTCGCTTCCGCTAATTTTGTTCATCCTCTCAGAGGTTGAGTTTCCTAAAATCATTTTTTATTCATGATCATAAAAGCACCTCTTCAAAAAAATCAGCTCTCTAGATCCAAGAGTTTCAGCTGGACATTGATTGAAGAGTCAGGACTTTAATTTAGTTTTAGGTTTTATCGAGGTTTTATCATTATGATTGTTAACTGTCAAAAAGGGCTTAAAATAACTTTAAACCACTCGAAGAAAATGTATAACTCAATATTGACAAATAAAGTCGTTTGACCCAATTAACTCTTCACCTGTCGATAAGCAAAACGATATGTTCAAAGCAGTATTCCTGACGCGTACAGATAAGCCCATCCATATTTAATCTTTTCCCAAAAATATATTACGATAACGCGTGGTAAGGGCTGTTAAAACGAGGATAGTAAGCAAAACTAACAAGGTTGCTTGATTCAATATCCCGGGGTAACCGCGCTGTGTGGGGAGGATAACATATTGAACTGGATTCGCGCTTACTTGTGAACTTACCTTCAAACATATTTGGATTTAGTGATTTTATTTACTAGATCAGATAGATATTTCCGGGAAAGTGGAAAGCCATATTAATAGTAGGTATATACGAAAGTGGGTTTGTGTATACGATTGCCTAGCTATTGCTTACTGGGTTGGCTAAATTGATGAAATCAGGTACCTAGATTTAATTTTGGTAAAGGTTTTTTGTGTGTTAAGGTTCATTTCCGTGCATCGCGGCCGATCGCGAGTCGCGCGCGGCTTACGACAAGCGTCTGACGCGCGCGGCCGATGCGACAATAGTCAGAGTATGAGAATGTATGGTGCCGTTTCTGAGGTAAGCGACAGACGCGCGCGGACGACGACTGTCGTAGGCTGCGCGCGCACTCTGAATATTGTCGCATCGGCTGCGAGTGTCAGCCGCTTGTCGTAAGCCGCGCGCGGCTCGTGATCGGCCGCGATGCAGGGAAATGAACCTTTAGACTTTTTTTATAATTTTCCTGGAGAGCTGATAATATTATGTAAATCCGGTTTCTGATTTGCTATTGGTATGAGGCGTTGTTAGAATGCCTTTATAAATTAAACGAAGAAGTTCTAATTTTCAAGTTCTACCTAGTTCTTAAAATTATTGCAGTAGTATATTTTTTTGTAAGCGTAAATTAAACCGATAGTAAGGAATGTTCCTTCGTCACTATGGTAGATTTCTTATAAGCCCCGTCAAATGAAAACGTCTAGGAGTCAACAAGATTTCCTAACACTTTTCACGATATTCTAGACAGATTTGTATATTTATCTATTACACTTTACTCTGTGCGAAAAGCAACAAAACTCTGTAGTACCCTACACTGCAGGTGTTACTATCCTGGCTACTAAATTTGAATTTAAAAAAGGAATAAAATAAAAAATAAATTTTAGCGTCGTCTCTTGTTACTTCATTCGCGTTTTAGTGCTTCACTATCTCTTACATATTATTTTTTAGCCTGTATAATTTTAGGTTTTTAGCTAAATAATATTGTAATCATTATGTTTAAGATTAAGGATTACATAAATTGTAAAACGAAAAGCTTAATAAATATAAAACAATATTTAATAGAATTGAATTATAACTTCAATTCAGGTAAGTTCATTTATTCATCAATTAGAAGTGTTATCTTATCGATTTCATTTTTTTAAGACATTTCTATTGTTACATTGTGCAGAAGTGTACCTACCTCAATAAACTCATATTGGTATATTGAAATGTCAGAGTTGGGGTTCTGTTATGTTATGTTATAAATCAAAGTATAACTTACCATAGCTAAGTAAAGTTTGATGAAGCTGCGTGGCAAATGAGGTGAAGAGGCAAGCAAGGGGCAGTAGCAGACCTCCTAATAGAGCTATAAGTCTTGGCGACCTTCGCCGACCCGCCACAAGAGCGCCAGCGGCACGAGACACTCCCACGCAGATCGCGCCAGCCCAAACTGATAAAAATGCGCACATTAATGTCACTTCCCTGTCACCAACATAAAATAAATTTAGATAAAAATAGAAGTAGCTTATGGTGAAGACTCCAGTCAAGACCGAACTCAGATTACGTAATTGTGCCTAGGGTTTATCGTGTCGTCTCGTTTAGACCCACCTTCTCTTTCTAAGCTTAGTATCATGCCATGGGTACTATAGTCACGAAAGAGAAATATGGTTAAGAAAAATATCAGTATATCCGTAGTCCAAGAGCGCTGACGTTGCTTTACTCTATTCCTAATTCTCCAAATGCTCCTACTTATCTTTCTTTTCAGTTTCAATATTTGTGCTCTAATCATTCCATTACCCTCCAATTTCTCTGTCCGTCCCATAGCTCAGCCATAATTCATTCTTGTTTATCGGTTTAGGCTTCTCGTCTTTGGAATGCGCCCCCTGTAGAAATTAGATTGTCCACTAGCCGTATACAGAACATACCTGGAGGATGTAGCAGAGTAATCATTTGGCCTTGTTATGTCTTATATACATATATGTATGTATAAGCAATTATATATTTATGAGTATAATTTATATTATATTTATTATATTATTTGATATTTATTTTTTGGTATGTATTTGTTTGTAATTAATTATGTAGATAATTTTATCAAAGTAATAAGCACCTGCCACCTTTTTCTCTTCACCAGACAAAGGTTGATTGATAGAGCATGTCTATGGCATTAAGTCCGCATTTTCGCAATGTAATTGCTGGAAGCTTTTTAATAAAATAAAGTAAATGTCAAATAAATTTAAATTTGTCTTTTCATTAACAAAATAAATAGTGTTGACTCCAATCTTTAGTATAACCTTCGTGAAATTCACACATTAGTGTCACTTCCCTGTCACGAACATAAATCTATATGTTTATGTTAATGAAAATAGATTTAGGTTATCTATGAACAGAACGGCATATTTTTTAAAAGGTTGATCAAAATTCGTGGTGAAATAAATTTGGATGTTTACGTTCGTGAAAATAGGTGTAGGTTATTTTATATATAAATAGGTCAAAGCAACTTTGCAACCTCGGCCTTTGATAAAAATAAACCACCATATGATTTCCCGTGAGCATCGTAAACGACTACTAATAGGGTATCTGTGTAAATAACCTGCTATACATCTTGCTGGTCATGGAAATATTTTGCAGGGTAGTAACTAGTTTGTTAGAGTTTCTAACGAGAATCTCATAATTTGGTAAGATAATACAAGTCCTTGTGTAAGTTTAATAGTAGCGCTCGAAGCAATTTCAGAGTTACAATGTGCTTATAATAATAGGCCGCCTATGATAACATGTTTCTTTCCAAGGTTGAGGTCTGAGTACTATCTTGGTGTTGGTACCTTTTTAGGGTTCCATAACCAAAATGGAATAAACGGAACCTTATACCTAGTTTCATTATGTTCGTCTGTCTGTCTGTCCGTCCGTATGTCACAAGCATTTTACTCAAAGACTACCCAATGAATATTGATTAAATAAAATAATAAAAATAAATATTTTTAGGGGGGCACTCTATACATGTAAATTTTTTTTTTAGAGCAAACATAAACGTGTGGCTCATCATTTGACAACATTTTAAGGTTTCTAATAAACTTTTTGGATTAAGTGAATATTTTTGAAATATTCACATAATCAAGAACAGAAAAAGTAGTATTGAAATAATGACTCCACTCATATTGAGATCAGACACAGTTCACACACACACATATTGAAAGGACATACGATTTTTGCTCTGGGATTAATTTAATCCCTAATTTACGGTTATGTCCTATAGTTTTTAGATAATGCCTTAAATCGTTAATTTTTAGGAGGATGCGATTCCACATGTACTGATCTACACTTAAATTCTGCTTATTTGATATGTGAACCACATTGTATGTTTATAAAAAAATATAATGACTGGCCTGTTGGTCTAGTGGTAAGTAACCATGACTGCTAAGTCAGAGGTCGTGGGTTCAAATCCCACCCAGGATAAATCTTTGTGTGATGACCACCACTGTTTATTATGTGTCTGGATGTAATTTATCTATTATTTATGTTTGGAAATACATCAAGTACCTATGTTTATTAGTTGTCTGGTCGTGTCTGAGTTGTGCCTAGATATTATTATATTATTGAAAAAAAAGCAGTAAAAAGTAAAGATCAAAATCATCAAACCCAAACAACAATCACGATTTATTCAGAGGCCTAAGAAACGCTACGGTCAGCAGTTATTAGGCAGCTCTAAGATGACCAGGCCCTACATAATAAGACATCCTACAAAAATATTCTTGCATTCCCTTTATTTTATTAGCGGGAAATTGTTCTACTTGTGATCCTACTTCCTCGGGGACATGGCCAAAGTTATATTGATGTCGGGTTTCTGTCCCAACATAAATGGGTGTATAATAAAATCGGAGCGATAAAACAGATGTGCCATTCTGAAACAAACATCAGGACCTCTCTCGGGATCTTACCGTGATAACTAAAAAAAACCCGTTATGTTCAAGTCCTATTCGAGCACTAAGTATTCCATACATTATTTTATACGAAATGGGACCCTTAAATATAGGAATCAGTGAAAATACGTATTTTTGTATTCGGAATGTCTCATTATTTTTGAGCCGTTGTAATAGGAATTTTGAAGCTACAAGATTTACTGAAACCATTTTTGTAACCTAGTTATTTAACAATGCTGATCAGATAACGTAATAGGCATGTGTAATGTATATGGCGAATTTATACACAATAAACCTAGAAACATTTCTTGCTTGTATATCTAATAAGTTTCTGAATAGAACGGCTGAACGAGGTTTTGAATAAACAGTTATTTATGCATAAGACAATAAGATAAAATTTACTAGGTCGGATAGATATAGTGTAAAGTATAACAGTGATAGTGTATTTGTTGGATAAGGGTCTTATATACCGCGACACAGATGACAGCTACAAGCTGTAACCTTATTACAAACTCGTTACCTAATCGTGGTCATCAAAATTACGTCCCTTCTTTGATGACGGTTGGTTAAGTTTATGCGGGTAATCGTACTACTCATATGTTAAATGAAATCGTTGCAAATATTTTACAAATACAATAATTGCATTTTTGAAAGATAGAAAAATTTGAATCCAGACTCTGGAATCGAACCCGAGACTTCCGTAGCCAAACCGGGGCCAGAAGCGAACCACCTATCTGGACCATGCTACTAGATATCAAATTCTTCTATCTCTTAATGCTTACGGGTTAGGCCCCCGTAACGACATCTAGTCGGTAGTTAAAGAACTATCACGGCTTTTGTTATTGCTTCGTTACAGAGAGCATTTTAACAAATTATGATGATGCAGGCCGAATATTGAAGTAATTTTTATAGGCATTTCTTGCCAAATATTGTAAATTTTTCGCATGAAAGTGTCTAATACTAGATAGTGGGTCTATGTAAACCCAAATCTCACAATCGTCCAATTCACACCACGTGCTATTGTAAACCAAACCATTTGGAGGGACGGGACTGTTTTTCCCTACCACAGGCTATATATACTGTAGCCTATCTGGGAGAACAGTACCCAACCACATCAATATTGTAGATTTTAAAATAGTACCATAAGCCTATCATAATTAAGAACATTGTGTAAACCTACAATCTCATTTAAGTACCTAAATAAATATTTATTTATTATTATTATTTAATTATCTTACATAATATTGTACGCAATTAAGTTGCTAAACTGCTGTGCAAAAGGTTATAGGTCTGATATAACCTTTTGATATAGACTTTGGCATAATTATAGGACACATATATCCATATTCGGAAGTATGGATATATGTGTCCTATAATTTTGTGTTTGTAGAGTCTCCCGTAATGTGTACCTTAGTGTGGAAGATGTCTTTAATAAGAAAAAACAACGCACTACCAGGCAACCGAATTAAGGTACAAATATATTTCCACATAACGCCATTTGATCCCAAACTATGGCAACCAGACAACTAATAATATTTCTAAATACATACATATCATGGGTAAATTACACACAGACACAGAATTAGCCATCATGTTTATCTTACAAAGCTTTTTTTTTTAAGACGACACCCGCGTATGGTACAAGCCCTGTGTCACGGAGGACTTTACAAACATACAAGTCACGGACACAAATTACACCTAGCTCGGAACAACAATTTGTGGATCACACAAAGTGTTGTCCCGTGTGGGAATCGAACCTATGACCTCTTGCTTAGCAGTCGGACACACTCCCACCGCACAACCGAGGCAGTTTATCCTTGGTTAGGATCGAACTCACGACCTCTGGCTAAGCAGTCAGGGCCACTAACCACTAGAGCAACAGGCGTTTAAGTATTTATTTTGTATCTGTTTATTTATTTAGCATGTGGGTAATTATGTTAACATTACGACATTGAGTAAACCGCACGAACATGGTCAATTGTAATTAATCATCGCATCTCCTTACCGCATGTCATCGTTATCAGATAGCCATTATGACGTTGTACAATGCTACCATTGTGTGAATCACACAATGTTATCGGATAAACAAATAGATAAAACTTTGCAGTCATAAACATAGTTTATTTGTAGCAATCTTCTTGTGTGACCGAATACTCAAACGCAACTGAATTTTAAGACCTCAACGAAGTATAATGCTTTCCACTGTCACTTTAGGGTAATGCCATCATTTGGATAACACCACGTTCATTAGTTCTATTCCACAATGAAATAAATTGTGCGTTTTGATACAATGATCAATCCATGTCCATCCATCGGGATAAATGCTTTGATAAACTTTTTAGTGCGAGTTCACAGACTTTCTCTTCCTTTCCAGTCGTTTGAAGATGAAAGTCATGAGATTTCATTAAAAATTGTTTGTTTAAGAACTTTTAAGAGCTAAAATAATAGCGTCCAAAAATCGAGAACAACATAAATGTATCGGCAATTATCATTTATTTTTTACTACGTAACGAATTATCGGAAGACTATTTATTGGACATAAAACACATTAGCCTGAGACAGTGGTAATTTGGGGAACCATTCTAAGGTTTTACTTAACACAATTACGTGGTGAAGAACTCAGTCTGTAATAAAAATTGTTACGTGGTGTCGTTATATTGGGAAACTATGTCCGACAAAGAAAATTAGTGCCAAAATGTTTTAAGATACTTGGACAATAAAATTGATTACACGACTTGGTTTATAACAAAACTTGGATTTTATTTAAATACATAATTTTCATCACTACTCGTAATTAAAAACTGTACCCTTTACTTACAAAGTTAATGAAAGGCTTTCGTCCTCCAGAATCACTGTAAGATTAAAATAAAAGCAACAAAATAAACCTAGCCCAAAATATAAATTCCAAAGTATGGTCAGAAATAAGATGGATAAGAATACGAAAATAAAAACTTCAGGTATCGATAAATTTATGCCTATATTGGCAACATACAAGATCACCTTTCAGCGGCGCCTACTCCTTTCATAGTCTACCTCAACTCGTTAACGACACAGAATTCCAATTTGGAAGCGTTCGAAAATGGCGGACATGACAGAGTTATGTGCGCCAGGCCCGCCCACACCACTGACAACAAAGACCGCGTTCATAACCAAAATTACTTCTGCCTCTTAATATTCAGCCCCAGTCGTGAATCTTGGAAAATTAATTCAATAAATCAGCCGGCTTCGCAAATACCAGCGACTAGGGAACTTCATTTAGTTAATAACTAATCTTAAGTTTTAGTTGTCGAAGCATTTGTCAAATTTTATCATTTTTCACTTCGGACTATAAAGGGGTGTCATAAATTTGACTCCTTTGAGTATACACTCAAAAGAGTCCAATTCATGACATCGAGCAAGCAAACTTGAATGTATTATTTTTATATAGAAAAAATCCAAAAATATGGGAAATATCTTGATTAAAATCAAGTAATTCCCATATTTTTTAAGACCAACCGTTCTGGAGTAATATAGACTGTATCATTTATTAATGTCACGTGTCGGAGGTTTGACTAATTTTGACACTATGGATTAAGCAATAGATATCCAAGATTAACGATGGTCCGGTGAACCGGACAATCTATCCAAGCCACGGGTAAGTCACGGATGCTTCTGGTCATAAATTGGTAGATTTCCTTTATCGTTCTACGAAATCGATGAATAATGACGAGATGGCTTGTGAACGAGGTCAGTTTGGGGAAACCGGTGTACTATTACTAATTTTATTCGCACTACTATGGCAAGATGAACACTGTTTCAGAAAGGATAATGTTCAGAAAATGTATGGGTATTTTACAAGATTTTATTTAACTTGCCCTGTGTGTATGTTCGTTTGAATGTTAATTGGTGTGTCAAATTCGAAAGCTAAATTAGCACCACTTCCTGCCGTTTGATACACTAGTATTTCTTTGATCACAATGCAATATTATGGTACCACAGACCTGATCTGATGATGGAGTCGGAAGGCGATCATAGGAAATCCTAAACTAAAAGTCAGAAACCTTGTAAGTTTGGCTCATTGCCCAATTAAACGATTTCCATATCCATATCTTAAATGATTTCCAGGGTCTGCTGATGGAGTTGTAATGTGAGATACGAGGGTATTTAACAGTAATTGAAGGTACCTATGATCCCCTCCTCCCCCCTGTGTTTAAGCTCGTTAGATTCATCTTGACAAGTGTTCTTACACTTGTACAGTGTTCAGGGTCTGAAGATGGGGCCGGTATGTATTCATTGGTACTCAGTAGTCATGTCAGTCAGTATGATTCAATGTGTTTGAATAAACTAATAAAACAAATGAACAGACACAGAAACTTGTCCAGTACCTATATAGTAAAAAAAAAAATCGACCTTTTATTTAAATGTTTTAAAAGGAAGAAAATATTTTTTAAATTAAAACAAGTCCATTAATTTGTTACATTATACTATATAAATGACATAAAAGGTTGTCGTGAGATTTTCATAATGAAGTCAAATTCTAGCAATTTGACTCCATTAAGAAAATCTTGGTATCGACCTCGCAAGGGTCAATCACTTTCCGTTTTACATTATGCCAGGATGTTCTGTTTGCTGTTCTCATTGCATTCACAACTGACATGCCGGTAATGGATTTTTTTAAGGCTCTTTCTCTTCGCAACCGTCAACAATATAAAGTAGGTATATACAACATTTTTTCGGAAGATCAACACAATAATTTACTGTTACAAATGTTTTATATGTACAGTTATTGACGTCGATAGTGAAATGTTGACGTTTCAGTCAATATTTCAGGATGTTGCTGTCAGCGTTCATTTCGTCGTCATTATCTTATTTGTTAGTTCCGACAATTGTTTCAAAACAAAGAAAAAAATAATGATCATAAAAAGTTTTAACAAGTTAACAGAATGAAGCGCTTTGTTAAATTGAGAGTAACAAAATGATAATAATTAAAAGTTTTGTTAAGGTGAACTCCTTTATTTTAGAAACGATTTCATTTTGTCTTTAAATATACATTTATTTTCTACGTTGTCTGTTTATATAAGTATTATATCCGGAGGGTTGCTGTTGATAGATTACTTTCTACTCGCACTCCCTCGGCTCTAGCTACGCATTCAAAATTATTTTTTCCTCAATCTTACATTCGGTTATGACATATAAGAGCCATTGTTGTTACTCAGGACGGATTTTATTTATTATTTGTCATGGCCTGTACATTTCAGATGATTTGGAGAAGAAATGATTTATTCGTCTTTGTTTTTAAAGTAACTTATGTAGCGATATACGTACCGGCGTGGTCAGCCTGAGGGCCAAGATGTCTAAGAGCATAGACATGAAGAGCGCCGTAGGCTAGCTGCAGACCAGTAGACAAGAGATGGGCGAGGAAAGCGGCACCGCACACGATCCATCTGCAAGAGAACCCGGAATGAGACATGGCTATAAGTGGAAGAATTAAAAACTTACTTCTCTTCTCGAAGCACAAAACTCTTTGTATACCTATAGAAGGAAAGCTTTATGCAAAGAGCATTTGATCAAGGTTGGTGGATGCATCCATTGTGTGAATTGAATATCGAGCTGTATTGTCAGAAATTAAATATACCCCATACTCAGCTGTGCCTGATGCTTACAAATTCAAGCTGCAGTCAATGTCAACCTCGCAGTTATTCTCTTTTATATTACCGTTACTCTGTTGCGTAGAAATCGATTGAATATAAATTAGTTAATCTTTATTTTATAAGACAGCGAATTTCAATATTCATTGACGTCTGTTGTTCGTTCTTTCGTTGATCAATCATGCATACGAATTACGTTTCGATCGCAATATCACTATACAGTAACTCAACTTGGTAAGCTGCTGACATAATTAAATCGGCGCGATTATTTTACCGCAGAATTATTCTGACGTCAAACCCACGCAATCTTCAAGGAAGTTTACGTAATAATCCGTATTTTAAAGACTTACGTCTATTACAGCAATTAGTAGTGTGAATTATTAATACCCTCGTTACCTATCTTAAGGAGGATAACAGACCCCAGAGACTGAATAAGTTGTCCTAAGTTACATCACTTACGTTACTTCATACATATTAAGTGTGATCCTCTAAGTTAAGTACTGCTCCAGTGTTGTTTATCAAAAGATTCAAGAAAATCCACTCGATCTCTGATTTACGAAAAAAGACAATAAGAAGCATTGTCGAACGTGCTAGGCGTAAAATAGACGATTAGGTAACTATTAATCAATAATACAATACAATAAAACATCACAATTTTATATTGATTGCGAACTTAGAATATAAACCACAATTTTGATCGCCAGAACTAATAGTATACTTATTCTTTAGATAAAAGAAATAGATGTAGACCTTAATAAATAGCATGCTTAATTAATAGGCTATTAATCAGTCGTACATAATATCTTAATTATGAAATGCTCGAAAGAATACAGAATTGCGAACTCGAAGTATCTATAGAAAGGTTCCCATTGAAACATCTACCGGCTAATTTTATGAAATTCTTATTCATTCTATGTGAGACAGTTTGAAGGAGCTATTCAGTGACACGGGGATGAATGTGAAGGTGGGCCAAAAGATTCTTCGGTGTACGGTCGCCCCAAAAATGTTAGCTTTCAATTTCCACGTACGGGACGATATTGCAATTTTTGTCATGCCTTTGGGCATGCTAATAATAACCTTTGCTGAAATTCTTCGAAAAGTGTTGCATATTGAGAGAATATTTTTACTATGTTTGTCAGGTTTTAGCCCGAATAGCCAGACACACGTTATTTGAACTGCATGTCTAATTAAAAAATATTGATTCGCTTTTGTATATGTTTTACTATTTACTTTTCATCAAGAAATCTGGCCGATTTTTCGGCCAATTTCTGTAATTGTTAAGTATTTATTTGTACACTTTAATTTTTCTTACGAATTTTGCGCGTTAATTTTACGTACACACGTACCCACACGTTTTGTGTACGAAGACATAACATCACATACACACAAACACGTACACTTAATCGATATCAAGCTAAACTGGATACCTATTTTGAACACCAACCCAAAATGGCCGATCACTACCAGTATTTTTTGGTCGCGCGTAAGACGCCCATTTTCTGGTGATGTTCAAAAGAAAATGTATTAACATTACTAATTATTGTTAATTATATTATTAATAATTAATTGTTATAGTTATTGAGTCTCTAATTGTATTTCAACCAAATGCTTCTTCTGTTGCCTCGGTTGCTTTGCACTTTCTTCTTCTTCTCTCTGTCTTAAATGCGGGGCTGTGAAATAGTGCCAACTTTCAGAACTCAAATATACATACATACATACATACATATCAACCCATATGATGGCCCACTGCTGGGCACGGGTCTCCCCAGTAGAACCTAGTAGTATGTAGATCCTGGGGGTAATTGCCATAATCGCCACGCTTGGCGAGCGGGTTAGCGATCGCAGTAAGACTTCAAGTATGCAGAGGACGCTGCTGCCCGTCCTCCGGTGTGAAATCCCTTAGTCGCCTTGACGACACCCACGGGAAGAGACGGGGTGGTACTATTCTTAAGCCGGTACCACACGGCGACTCGGATATGTCTTTGTGATATTCAATTCAATTAAACATTGCCAAAGTTTTTGTCTCTTTTACTCTACATCTACTCAATCCTGATTACAGTATCATTTAATGAGAGATAAAAAAATATTTTTTCTCTAGCTCATTTAAGAAGCTCTTTCCTACAAATGTCAAGAAACGAGATACTTTGTTCATATAAAATAACGATATAAGATAACATTTCAAGAGGATTAGATTTCGTTATATTTTTACGCACAAAGATGGCTTATTGAATTGACATGAAATTGTATCTGTTGAGTACCTTGATAGTCAGATTACCTTCGGGAACATTACCGAAAGGGAACCGGATACGACGTTATAATACATTACGGATTCATGTTTTCAGATTTATACAGATTATCATAAAAGCAATGATATTTTAAACGAGATGTATAATACATTCATAGCGTTGTAAAATCAAGTCTGAAATTAAATGTAAGGAAAGGCAATATTATGCCGGGTAGCTGACAGGTCTTGTAACTTGTTTTTGTTATAATAATTACTGCTTTGGCACATTGTATACCTTAGACTAGTACCGATTGGTAGGAGCAAAGGATCCATCGTCATAGGCGGATCCAGGGGGAGATAAACGACCGTCTGTGGGGTGGGGGCACGTGCCCCCCCCTCCCCAGATGGTTGTTTTGTGTACTGAATTTCTTGTACTGTATTGAATTTGTTTGCTCATTTGCTTCTTGTGCCCCCTCCAGAATATTTTTTTGGGGCACCCACCCCTCCGTCGTGCGTGTGACTTACATATTTTGGGTGAAACCAAATGCTCCCCCCTTCATGCATATGCATGTTAGATCCGACACTGCCATTTGCCTCTCGTGCCCCCGCTCCTCAGAATCAAATCCTGGATCCGTCCCTGTCCAACGTATACAACCTAGGAAGGAATGAACTGAAAGCAGTTCCTTCCTTCCTTTAGTCTTTTCGGCTTCCATATGAATTCTAGTTACATAAAACGTAAAAGGTACAAAGGACGTAAAAAATTTGAGTAGAGGTTTAATACAATCCTTTCATATGCAATGAGGAAATCGACTTTCGTCCAATATTTTCCATTTTACCAAATTCGATTTTCGATCAACACAAAAATTTATAATTGAGGTGTGTGTGTTCATATTAAGCCTTTGCTCGAAGCGATTGGGCGCTGATGCGGTATGACCACATGTAGTAACGTACGTGTTACCCACAACAGGTTTGTATGTGGCTGCATAAAGTTGAAATCGCTGGTGTAAAATTAAAAAATCAACACCAAATGTAGTTTGCCGAACAAATTTACGATACAGGAAATTAAATAAACGGCATGACAATTTGACCCTAAAATAGGGAAGGCTTTCAGTGACAGACGTGAGGTCGTTAAAGGCACGTCAATTTTGTCGTGGTCATACCGCATCGCGCCGCAAAACGTGAACGACATTAAGAACTGCGGCACGCAGTCAATATCCGAAACATAAATTCGTTTATACCGAGATGCGATCATCGCATTATGTCCTATCTGATTTTATAAATTCGGTGACATGCTGACGGTACGACAGCTCGAGTCGTATTTATCTTCTAGTCGGAATAAAATTGAGTACGACTGATTATGATATTTCGTCTTCATTTTATGTCACGTCACATTTAAATCGCGGGGGAAATATGAGATTCGTGTTCATGCGATATTGTCTGCTTGAACATTTATCTGTGACTTTAAATGTAGGTACGACGCGCCCCAGTATACCCGAAACCTAACTAATGGTTGATCATAATATCTCCTATGTTTTTGGTCCAAAATGACGTAATTAGGGCCCCATTCATAACATCTGCTAGTAGGAGCGATCCTACTAGCAGAAATTATGAATGGGGGCACATTTCTATAGTGTGTAATAATATGAGTAGTACATAATATATTTTTTTATTTTTAGGAAGGCAAGACAATATTTAATCAAACATTATTATTAAAGTAATTTTTATAGGCATTTCTTGCCAAAGACTTTACAAATACAATAATTGCATTATTGAAAGATAGAAAAATTTGAATCCAAACTCAGGAATCGAACCCGATTCGCTTCTGGCCCCGGTTTGGCTACGGAAGTCTCGGGTTCGATTCCTGAGTCTGGATTCAAATTTTTCTATCTTTCAAAAATGCAATTATTGTATTTGTAAACATTATTATGTAACAGTATTGCTAATAATAAGCCTCCACCGATTTATAATATCTCAATAAATACAGAAAAAAAACAGTCAAACGCGTTCTAATACGCAAATAAATTCTTCAGCTCTATATTAAGTATGTATTAGTAAACCCCTCTAACCCAAGTATCCAATATCATTACATTCTTTACTTGAAAAGAAAAAGAATTTACCAACGGCCCACGCTAAAGTTAACGAATAAATTCCTGATAGATACACGTCACTTTGTCATTTATTCCATCGAAACACGATAAAAAAATATTGATCTTTGACAGCACTTTACAAGAGAGCTGAAAAAAAGTAATAAAAAAGTTTGTAGGTATCGTGATATTTCAAAAGTTTTGTTTGATGAAACGGTGATGCTTGTCGTTCACTTTTATAGCACCCGTAAGGTGTTTCTTTTTGATTATTTATTGGTTCTTTACCACCTGTTTTTGAAATGATAAAATATTTTCAAGATGTCCAATCATATTCTTGCAGTTATTATTGATAACCCTTCTCAATAGCATTTTATCTTTATTATTCTGTTGTGATCAAAGTTTCTGTAACGTTTAACATCCATCTATTTATACGATTGTTACCCTTACTGACTGACAGACTTCACACAGTCTCCACCTACCACTGAAAATAGAAATAAGAATTTAGAAAGCCTGAGAGGGTGGAGATACCTATTCGATAAAAAAAGTCGTAAAACCTGGGGTTGTAAAAGTGTAAAAACCTTTTACAGAACGTCGTATTTCTTGTGAATATTTTTAGGTTGGTTTTCACCGAGGTTCAATTTAAAAGCTAATTTAATTGCTTCGTAGTGTTTGATGTCATTATTATATAGTACCTGCATGATTTTATTTTTAAATGAAGTTTTCCAAAAATGAAACCTAGTTCGATCGATTTATCGCTCCCGAAACTCCCCTGCATACTAAATTTTATGAAAATCTTTAAAGCTGTTGCCGAGATTCAGATTATATATAATAGTATATTTATTATAGATAGATTAGTTTAGATATATATAACCCGTTCAACCAAGATTTATTTTACTATTTGTGGAAGCTTGTGCTTAGCAATCTAAGTTAACTAGAGTACACTTTTTATAAGATTATTAGTCTGTACTTCTGTAGCTTCTGTAAAATAAATTTAAAAAAAAAAATGTGGTAATGGGAAATGAGGCTGTAAAAAGCATATGACCACGCGGAAAAATGTTGTTAAGGAATTTGCAGTTGCTCTCCATTTTAAATGTAAAACTGTGAAATTCGAATACGTACACAACTATACATATCTACATATTTCTGAAAAGTATTCAGTATGTAAGGAAGGTAATAAAAACCTAAACATTTTAATAAATATATTGTTCAATGGTAAACCCGGTACAATTAAGCTAATTCGCTGGGTCATATTGATGTCATTGAAGAAGAAGCCCATGAGAATTATGCCAAGACAACTTCAAATCTCTAAGTTCAAGTTTCAGGTAGGTAGAAGGATAATCTCTTTAAGCGCCTTTGAAGCTGAAGCAACTGCACTAACTAACCGCCATTGCTAAGTAGCGACCGGCTAATAACAAGTTTCGAGTTCACGTAATTCATACGGGACTTGAAGTGACGGAACTAGGAATTGGCCTCGTATTACATTCACGCTTTTGCATCAGATGTAATCTCGCCGAATCTCATCATAATTTGTTAAAATGCTCTCTGTAACGAAGCAATAACAAAAGCCGTGATAGTTCTTTAACTACCGACTAGATGTCGCTACGGGGGCCTAACCCATAAGCATTAAGAGATAGAAAAATTTGATATCTAGTAGCATAGTCCAGATAGGTGGTTCGCTTCTGGCCCCGGTTTGGCTACGGAAGTCTCGGGTTCGATTCCTGAGTCTGGATTCAAATTTTTCTATCTTTCAAAAATGCAATTATTGTATTTATAAATTATGATATTACAAACGGGAAAGTTTGTGACAATAATTTTGTTTACATTTTCATGAAAACACTAAATACCTTATGGATTTTAAAATTATATTTAAAATATGATATTGGGATTGGTTTCCTATTAGCCGTTCCTTTGCAATCGTCCTAGGGTTTTCACAAAGAGTACCCCGTTTTAAATTATCTTGCTACCGAGCTTTTGCCCGTGGCTCCACCCGCGTGGATGTCGGTCGTCGCGTAAAAGACTAATCTATGTCCCTTTCTGTAATTCAAATTATTTCCATGCCAAGTTTCATTTAAATCAGCTAAGAGGTTTATGCGTGAAAAGATAATAGACAGAAATACTTTAACATTTAAAATATTACCTCATAAAAAAATTGCTGCAAATTCAGTTCCTTATATAAAGCATCAAAATAGCAATGCCGATATCTATGTGAGGCTTAGTAAAGAGAACTAGATTTTGCTACAGCTCTGGTAGGATTGAATCAAATCCACCCGACTGATTCGATACTGTTGGAAAAGATACCAATTTTGGTCGGATAAAATGTATCGTGTTTTTCTCCTCGGAAATATTCTTCCTGTCATTAGAATTCTATAGGTGAGAAACTGTACGAAATTTTGGCATATTCACTAGTTTCACAGTAAAATAATATGAATAAAAAAATGTGAGTTAGTCATTTCAATATCTATTTATTTACACATTATGGTAGTAGCCAGGATTTTTGTCATTCCGTCAGTTGCAGGAAAATGTACCTGCATAGTGTTCCGTTACAAATAGGTACTTCATTAATGTTACCATTAAATGACTAGGCGGTTTAACAAAATTTCTTGCGACAGAAAATAAATTTTAATGCGGGATTATTTTTTCAATGACATCATTATCACGTAATGAAAATGGTGGGATATTGAGCTATCATCGTATTTACTGCTCTGTGTTTAAAGTGTGAAAAAACAAGAAATAGTACAAGAATCAGTAAGACCGTGTCTTTGTTCAATTACAATAATATCTAATTAAAACTTGAAACTGGCATAAATTGGCTGGAATAGGGGCTAGATAGCCATAAAACAATGAACTTTTGTATAACGTTAAGTATGACAAGAATGTGTATGTACTGCAGTAATGATGCTAGGTTTATTAGAAGCCGTCATTGCCGAAATGGTACAGTTGATGCTGTTATAAGAAAATAGTTTAAAGTTATTTCAAGGGTACATCTACATACCCCCAACCGCCTTCAGGATAGAAATGGTGCTTGATTGCCCTCGTATCAAGTTCGCGGCGACGAAGCGCGGGTACAGTGCGGTGAAGTGAACGCAACTCTCGTTCACGAAGCGCACCTCCCGAAGACTCTTCCTCGCCGTCTGGCCATCCATCTGTTTACAAAAACAAACGTTTTGAGAGGACAATATAATCGAAATTAGGAATACGTAGGAACTGGTGGTAGATCATTGAGATCAACCCATGAATACTGAAACAATACTGAAGGTTTAGACGCTCGGCGTTTAATTTTATACCGAGACCAACACATTGAGAGGCTGTGCAGCATCTGCTGCTCCAGTGACTCCGCTACTATGAAGATGGTCGTCAAACCGAAGGTGCGAGATGTATTAACCGTTTATATTTATGCTCTGTCCAGTCCAGTCCGGTGTCTTAAAGATGTCTTCAAGAGCGTTGGTAAAGAGTTTCGGGGATATGACATCCTTCTGTCCTACATCTCGGCTCATGTCTATTGGTTTCGTCTTGTGTTCCTGAATGTGGACGATCATGGTGGCGGTATCATATACGCGTCTCAGCACCTCGATATATAGCCAGTCTATACAGCATCCTTGCAGAGCATCCAGAACCACACAAGTTTCAATGGAGTCGAAGGCTTCCTCGTAGTCTACAAAAGCCTTACACAGAGGTACTCTTCGGTTTTTTTAACAATCTGCCAAACAGTATGAATGTGGTCTACGGTGCTAAAACCTTTTCGAAATGGCTTGTTCCGGGAGCTATAACTCGTCGAATTTGCTTGTGAAGCGGTTGGTGATAACTCTCGAAAACAACTTGTAGATGTGACTCAAGAGGAAGATAGGTCTGTAGTTCTTAAGCAAGGTTTTATTACCTTTTTTGAAGAACAGAACTACCGCCCTCCGGTCCACGCTTGTGATGTTAAAGCCTTGGTGGATAACGGAATTAAAAAGACTCGTAAGCTCTTTCAGGACTGGGATCTCGCCCGCTCCTAGAAGCTCTGTAATAATTTGGTCATTGATGAAGAACCAAACTACCTAAATCTCCCGGTATTTCTACGAATCTATCGACCAAATATAGTTCAAGGCACATGTATTATTGTATCCTTGATGATTACCGAGAGAGCCATTACACAAGCATACCTATATTTTAATCGATTCCCTGCACATTGAGAGGAAGCTTCGGCTGCTTTGGTCATGTGAATGTATATAGTGCTAGCAATTATTCAATGCTAAAATATTCACTGGAATTTGCATCTGTGCCGTCACTAGAGAATACTTGCTACACCGCATCGTTAATTACTAGAAGTTTCTGACGCAGAATTTCTGTAAAATATGCATGTGGTTAAAGAAGTAGGTGAGGCTACTTTGGTATCGATATTACAAATATGAAAGTAAGCAGTGGACCAGTGAATGTGATGACGTTAAAAGAGTTTAAGCCGAAGCAATTTTTATAGGCCATTTCTTGCCAATTATTTTTCGATGTCTGGACATCGAAAAGTAATTGGCAAGAAAGGTCTGGACTCCAATTTTCTTTGCAATTATTGTATTTGTAGAGTTTAAGTCATTCGCCAGTTTCACTTACCGCGAGATTCATCGTATTTACTTAAAGTTATCAATTTACTCTCATGATTTTTTTACTCTACATACTTAGTACAAAGTTGTGATCATACTTTAATAAAGAACGCAATTAAACTCTCTAACACTTATCGGTTACATAATACCTCTAAAATACATGAGGGTTTAAAACTAATGATTCAATATAGTTAAATCGGTAGTAACTTTAATTATTTCTCTGTGCACAGCACAAATTCATAGTTCTGGTACAAACTCAATTTCACCAATTCCTAGTTGAACTTCGACTGGGTCCAACATTTGTAATCTTGGCATACTACGGTCAACTGCAAAACCAGTTAAAGTTTACAATAGTATTAAAGCTGTAACAGTTTCGACGGCGATGGTCTGTTTGGGCCACATTGGGAGCGGCCACAAGTGCTGAAATTACATTCAAGTTTATTTTAAACATTTGGTGTTATCTTTGTGTAGATCATTTAGGTCAAAGTACTTCATAGTTCAGTTCAGGTTACAAATTAGGGTAATATATGGAATCAACAAAACTACTGATGTGCAATAAAGAGACCACTTGAACTTGATAATGAAGAGTAATGTGTATTTCACTCAATTGCCGATTATCAACTACAATTGTTTTTTGCAGTAGGTATCCGAAGGTATACCGAAGTTCTTGAACTTTCTTTTTGCTTTATATATTTATATATTCATCAAAAAAGTCGGGCTAAAAGTGCTAGTTACGATATCAAAACGATAATATTCCATGAGATTAGTCTAAACGAGGGTCGGCTTTTACGTTTCCGTATAGCTTTTATTCGACTTCAAAAAGGATCTCGTTACTCAATTTATTCGACTGTACATTTTTAAGTATGGTCTATTCCCATCGTACCTACCAACATACTAAAGCAAGTGTGGTCGAAAACTTAGATATAAATCCGTTTTCATACTTTTATAAACTGAATACCAGATAGAATAATAACATCAGTTCTCAGGAAAGACTGAACCACTTTTTCCAAGTGGTCTTTATGCTGGTCTATGGACCCGAATGAGTGAACCTTGTATGACCTTGAAAATCTATTGATCTGTCCAGTCATGACTATATCACAGACCTCTCAAGGCTTGCGAGCAATACAATAGGCATGAACTCTGTAAACAAAACACTGATAAATGATAGCCATCAAAATGAGCGTTGAGTAATCATGTTTTTGATGGAGGCTAAGTAATCAAAGCAAAATAGAAAGAGAAATGAGATCGGATTTACGGAAATCCTATCACAATGCAACTTAATAGCAGCAAAGGCCGTATTTTCACGAAATTCTATTTTAAGCTTATAGAGCCCTTAACAAAATTAGTTTGGGCGAAGTGAATTCGAATGCCAAGTTGAAATCTTATTTACATTGAGAAAAACTCTAATAAATAATTACTTTTTCCAAGTATTTCACTGCATAGAAAAGTCCCGCATTAGGTAACTAAATCCATGTGTCACTAAGGGGAAATTTTCAAACATTCACATCATGGATTAGTAAGTAAGTACCTACACACAGACTCAAGAACAATAATTTCTGGAAAAGAGTAGTCTATAAGCTCCTTGGCGACTTATTTTTAAATTAGTTATCTATATCTATACTAATATTATAAAGAGGAAAGATTTCATTGTTTGTTTCTAAATAGGCTCCGAAACTACAGGACGGATTTGAAAAAATCTTTCATCATTGTGAAGCTACACTAACCCCGGGTGACATAGGCTATTTTTAATACCTGTATTCCCACGGGAACGGGAAATACGCGGGTGAAACCGCGAGGCGTCCGTTAGTATATTATAAAACTTACTATTTTCAAATACATAGTATAACATTTTCAACTTATCATTACCTTGGTTTTACTCAATAAATATGGGTTTTGAGTTCGAGCCGTGGCGAACTATAAGTAACGGCCAGTTAACATTGTAAAGATGCAAGTTATGCATTTTTTCAGTTTCAATTTGGATCCCACAAATCTATGCACGTTTTAAAAGAACCAGAAACACCTTGGTTTACTCTTATAGTTTGATCGAGGCACCACCCGCTCTTAATTGTTGACTGACAAAAAACGATCAAAGAACGTTCGAACGTTCTTGTGATTTGAATGTTTATTAACTACTTATATTTTATGGAGATCATTTCTATTTTACGACCGAAAATAGGACAGTTGACGCCATTTCTATGAAAATATATCCTCTGGGGAAGATGCCCAGAGTTCGTCAAGGGTTATTCTTCTATTGAAAGTTAGTTGGTTCCCAAGACAATCAAATCTCGTACATTGTGCAATCTGGATAGTAATCATCATTATCATGGTCAATTCTATTTTCAATGTATAGCCTTCTGCTATAGCAACCTGTCCACTGCTGAATAGCCTCTCCCGATTCACGCCACAACACTTCTTCCTCCAATCCGTCCATTTTTAGGGTTCCGCAGCCAAAATGGCAAAACGGAACCCTTGTAGTTTTACCATGTCCGTCTATCTGTCTGTGTGTCCGTTCCCAGATTAGCTCAAAGACTCTTAGTACTAGAAAGCTGTAATTTTTTATAGATATATATATTAGTTACGCCGACAAAGTGGTAGTGATTTTTTCGGGTGATTATTTGAGGTGTGAAAGTGGAGGTGTGATTATTTTCTCAGCTATCTCATCGTGTGGGGTGTCGTTAGATAGGCAGTTTAAAAATATTTTTGGGTTGTGAAAATCATTTTTCGATTTAGTGATCCGTTTGTGAAACGTTAAGCCATACAGTAAACAAAATTGTTAGAGTTAAGTGTCCCCCCTCCCCTGGCAGCTAAATGGTTGTTATTGAAGATGTGACAAAAATTAGAGTAGTAGGTATGTATTTATAATGGAATTAAAAGAAAAACTTTCTCAGCTAAAGAGGCTTTACAAGTTTATAAGTAACAGCCGACCAAGTGAGAAGTAACAAAATTTTCGTACAAATTCCATTGAAAATTACTTAAGTAACGTTGTTAGTAGTTTGAAACAAAAACAACAGAAAACTCACTTCTTATACCGCAGTATTGTGCTGGACAACTACGTAACCCTACATTGTGCGTGGCCCGTCATGCAATTGCCCGTTTTATAAATAACATAGGCCAGCAATGGTTTTCCCCTTAAAAAACTATTTAGTAATTTGGGTAGGTATTAGTAAGATACGGATTAATTTTTTTTTTGTAACTAAGTACTAGATTCAAAAAAAAATAATTAATATTGGATCAAATAATATTGGCCACATGGTGCATCACTAACCCCAGAAACATAATTTTTTAAGGAGGAGGCAGTTCTTCGCTCTAAAATTCTGCTTTTTCCTCTTCACGTTCAGTCAGGTATTAAAAGCAAATTGTAAAGGTACTACGTAAAGACATTCTCCCTGTTACAAATATCTATTTTAAATTTAAGGATTTATCGGATGCAAATATCAAAGAAGGTATTTTTGTTAGCCCCGAGATATGAAAGTTAATGCAAGACGCTAACTTCAAAAAAATATATGAATATAACTAAAAATAATGCCTGGATTTTATTTAAAGAGGAGACAGTATTAAGTAACAGTCAAAGCCCAAATCATG
The DNA here is from genome assembly GCA_945859575.2 of Herminia tarsipennalis. Lineage (NCBI taxonomy): Eukaryota > Metazoa > Arthropoda > Insecta > Lepidoptera > Erebidae > Herminia > Herminia tarsipennalis. The sequence goes on along the minus strand of OX243846.2, from coordinate 12,359,694 downwards.
AAAATATAGTGAATATTCAGGTCAGAAATTTATATAAACTAAGTTGCAGTACAAGTATAAAACAATTTTTTTTTTGACTTCTTTATTGAGAAACCTGATGATGAGTAAGTGAAAAATAAGGTAGGAACTTTCACCAAGACATTAAGGTTATGGGGAAATCTATTTCCCATAACCTTAATGTCTTGGTGGAAGTTCCTAGCTTATTTTTCTATTAAGTTGCGTCTTGCATTAACTAGCGTCTGGTATCTACCACGAAACGTGAGATTCAAAGATAGTGGCAGACTTGGCAGACTACTGCTAGATGTGGAAGACAGATATACCGGATATAAAGCATTAGAGAAAAAGATTTAAGTGTAGTTTTAAAAGAAGTACATACAAAATATACCATTAGCTTTTTTGATTCACATATTTAATCTTTTTATATTTCGGTTTGTAAGTTTTTTTTCTATCTATATCTATACATATAATAAAATTGTAAATTTCACGTGTCTGTACATGGCCGAACATAGTGAAAAAAAATATTGGGAAATGTTCGAAAAGAGTATTAAACACATTCCTACATTTTTAGAAATGTCTGTCTGTCTGTCTGTCTGTCTGTCTGTCTGTTTGTTTGAACACGCATCACGCAAAAACTACCAGACAGATTCGGTTGAAATTTTGTAGGTATATTTGAATAAGTCTGGATTATCATATAGGCTATAATTTATCACGCTATTTCCCATAGGAGCTAAGCAATAACGGATAATGTCTGTAGCTATTTATCGTTATAAAACAATAACTACTTGACGGATCTTCATGAAAATTTGCAGTTTTATAGTAAATACTATAGGTCATTACTTACACTATAAATCATTACGCTATCGTCTAAGGGGAGGGGATACCTTTTTTACTCATAATGATTTTTGTCCTATTTAAAATTGTCATAATAAATTAGGCATAATTTTCTTTGTCATAAAAATAGTGTGCCATAACTGGTTTTTAGCATACTGTGTTATTAAGCATAAATATTATATATCCTATTATATTTATTCATAACTTTGATATGCATAAAGTTGTAAAGCATAATAATTAGTTTCCATAAGTAACACGTCTCATAATCGACTCTTGACATAATCAAAATTTGATATAATTATGAAAATAATACATAATATTGTTAGGTCGAAATTAATTATCTTTAACACCCCGACTCAGAGCAATCCGACTCGGATAGGTTAGGTTAGAAGACTAAGGCGGGAGCGAAGCGAAGCGGAGCTCCCGCCTTAGTCTTCGTGTTAGGTTTTTTTTTTTAAACCACCCAAAAGTAGGAGCCCCGCGAAGCGGGGCTCCGTCGAAGATAGTACAATTTTATGCGCCTACATGTTTGACGATAGCAATGTATAAAATAGTGTAATATTGTTATTAAAACTTTTGTAGTTAATTTTTCGGCATATAGTTTGTATGCTTATAATAGTTATGGTTATGCGTCGTTATGCGTAAGTAAAGTTATGCTTTGGCATAGTATGCGTTTTAAATATTATGCTTATAGTGATTAGGATTAAAAAATTATGATTAAAAAAGTTATGACGCATGAGAATTATGCGTAACTAATATTAGGAGTATAAACATTATGCAATGTTAAATTATGACATAAAATCGTAGGAATAAAAATAGAGAACCTAAGGGGAGCGAGCAGCAACGTATGTTTGGTCGAACCATTATGGATTTTCACAATTTTTTCCACAATAAGACATTATTTACAATTGTAACCCATGGAAACAATAACTTCACGCTAAAACTATAAGGAGCTAAACACAACGTTTTCAATTTTCTTAAGATCAGCTATTTTAACCATTTTGTATCGGCTGAGGTGGTCTATGGGCACAAGTAGCGGTATTAAACGAGCGAGGTCGGAGGATCGAGTCTCAAGTAAGCGAGTCTGTTTTTGTGTTGTTTTAAAATTATTTTTATTCTTTTTTTAAATATTTTTCTAAATGTTTACTTATTTATACAAGCTTTTATTATCGACTTTAACATGTTTACTTTGTTTAACAAATTTTCATATTAATAATCACTTCCAATAGGCACCTTTATCATTGTTTTGCATGAATCGTGATTATGTTATGAATGTAGAAATGAAAAACAATATTACATTAAAAATAAACAGTAACTACTTGATATTTTCTAGAATTTAAAAATGTTAATTGCTTAAAAAAATGAAAGATTATGTCCGTGTTATATCAAAATAAAACACGTGGCGCCATCTGTGATTCGATTTCTTCTGAGTGGCAAAATTGCTTACCTACAAATGTTGATAAACTTTCGCGATTTGTACGCATTATGAAATATATGTATTACGGGTCTTGATCGCGTGAATAATTTAAGGTTAAATACTGCTTACCTACGTTTAATATGCATGATAGTTTAAGTATAATTTAATATAAAATCATTAAGTATTAAAAGAAACTTATCCAGTTTTGAAAATAGATGGCGATAAATACAAATTAAAAATAATCAGGAAAATTGATTTTTAAAAAAATTGAAATTCTTACGTAGAGGGATATGAATATATGATGATCTTAATTTGCGACAGGTTGACACACCTATTTTTAAATTCACTTCTCTTCATTCATTCATTCACATATTTTAATCTTCTAAAGTGAGTTAAAAAAAAATTGAAATAATTTTAGAAATAGTATTTAAACACAAAAAAAAGATATCTGAGTATATCTTTTAGAAACGTTTGAATGTTGTTTGTTTGTTTAAACACGCATCACAGTTCCGCGGGAATGCAATGTTTTAAAACTATTTTGCGGGGGACTTTACAAACACGGACACAAAGTGGGTGTGCTGTGTGCTTTAGACTCGGAAAAGATCGCTCGGGCAGGACATAACCCGCGATCATAGCCATCATAGGGAATCTGTGAAAGTTTTTTCCATCACACCTTTATTACCTACTAGCTAACCCGCGCAACTTCGTCTGCGTAAATTTTGCCCGTTTTTGAAACATTTCTCATTGCTGCTCCGCTCCTATTAGTAGCGCGATGTTATATAGCCTATAGCCTTCCTCGATAAATGGGCTATCCAACAAAAAAAATATTTCAAATCGGACCAGTAGTTCCTGAGATTAGCGCGTTTAAACAAACAAACAAACAAACTCTTTAGCTTTATAATATTATAGTATAGATGTATATATTAACTTGAAGGAGCGGCTAGGTATCTCCGATTAAAACGGAGTTGGTTGTCGAAGCCGAAGTTGGAGTCGGAGGTTTAAAATCTTTCGGAGTCAGAATCGAAGCTCCTTAACACAAAATTTCGCGCCAGTACTTGGGCGGTTTCGAGCTTCATTTAACCCGAAACCGCCCAAGTACTCGCGTGATGGGGGAGGGGGGTATTTTTCAATATTAATAGTATTTGATGTGATGCAAATCATTTTGGTAAAATACTTTTTTGTCGAGGCGTGGTCATGGGAATTTTTATAATTTGTCTTCTAACCGTCTGGCGCCATAAACTTTATCGCCCTTCATTTTGCTGCACTGGGCATTTGCTTGGCTTGCCCTGCCATATGTTTGACCCTGATTAAAGCTAGGCCCAAATATCCATAGATGCCACAGAGCATTGTGGAGCAAGTTTCCAATATGTTTTACATAGAAGTTGAATTGTAATATAAACTACCTTAATATAAACCCAACTTCCACGCGAACAAAGTCGCGGGCACAGCTAGTATAAAAATATATTTTATATTAGTAAGAAAATGGACAGGAAACTCGGAAATATGTATTTCATCAATAAAAAAATCTGAGCGTGTTAGTAAAATAATAGGTATTTTAAATAACGTAGATCCTAAAAATAACAAAAAAATGGAGGGGGAAAAAAGACTAAAATTTTGCAGGCCTATGTTGTGTAATCATTGGTAAATTTTTTGTCTTAATCGCTTTGTTACTAGTTATCATTACAATACGAATAAAAGTAATAATTGGGTATAAAAGTAATAAAAGTAAAAGTAGTGAAAATTGGGAAATGCCTAAAAGTAATTTTGTAATTTTTCAAAGAATTACATTAAATATTTGATTAGGTATTATTAGGTAGGTAGTACCTATACAGTAACAATTCTAGCGACGGGTGTTAACATAGGCGCAATGGCTAGGTATTTTCAAACTGTTAATGAAAAACACAAAGCCATTGCTAATACTAAGCCAAATAAACTTTTCTTTCATTGTCTTCCATTGAATTAACTCAAGCCTCACATAATAGGTTTTAGGAACTAGTCAATCAATGATTGCCAAACAATAGTTATTTAATTACAAATAAAACAACCTACCTACACGTCGAGCGTAGGGCGTGACGAATTGCTCATTGAGGCTTTTACCTACATATTTATGTTAGTAATTTAGCTGAGCAGCAAATACATGGAACACATTAAACGAGCCCAAACTTGATGGGGTTGCGTTGCTTTTTTATAGCGTTCCCATGATTACCTACCGGCGCTATTATTAGACCTTAGGTAGCATCTAGAACTAGACTAATTGCGAAGACGAATCAAACAAGTCCAAACTTGATGGGGTTATGTTGTTTTATTACGAAGTTCCCATGGCCACCTTCCGGCTGCATCATCAGACCTTGTATATAATTTAAAGGCCAACTATATTTGGACGTTTACACCAAAGAATCGAACTTTCTTCCGAGGTTGACATTTATCAAGCTATATAGCAAATACGTTTTAAAAACGTATATTACGCAAACATATATAAGCAAAATATAACTTAAAAAAATGGACTATTTTATTTATAGTGCTGTTTGCTTCATTGTGACGTCACAGACGCAGAATTGCACAAAATAGCATTTCAGTGACCTATTTTAACTGTCCTTTTTTACTGGCTATTTTTAGAAATAAATAATCACATTTTGTGGGCACTATAAAAAAAACTTTAAATAATATGAGATTGATTATAAAATCTACATAAATTAAAGCAGATTGTACAAAAAAGCAAAAGATTGTACAAGTATATAACAAATACACCATCGATAAACAGTAGATAGTATCTTAATTTCGATCACCAGGAGTTCCTTAGACTATGGTATTACAGAGCCTATAAAATTATCATACTTATCTATGCTACCAATGCTACGCTTATTTATAGTAAATTCTGAGATTGATATTGCTGCCCAGGAGAGTGTATTTATTACACGGCGTGCTTGAAGGGTATCAAAGATTTAATAAAAACCTTTTCAAACGAGTCTAACGTTTGCAACTGCAATGCCTGACTTTTCGATTCAACCATCGATGCAGGCAATAAGACGTATCTGTAAGCATCGTCTTGTGTTTCCACCCTAAGCAAATATGAATGTATGTGTTCAATACTTATGATTTGGGATTATACCAATATTTGGAAATCTCTCGATTCAACATTCAGATTGAGAACTTGAAAAAATATTGGTTGGAATGTGGTTGAAATACTGATATTTCAACCCCTACTGATGTTTAAAGTAAAAAGGTGTAAATCGGTTACCTACAAAAAAAACGGCAAACTAATGCATAGATAACCTATATATTGCAATGTCACACTACCTATTAAAAAATATTTTTTATTTTATATTATCCTACATGGAATGCATGATTTAATTAACACGAGCGAAAATGAGATAAATGAAATTCTTTGCTTTCATCTCTTGATACCGGCGATGCGACACTAACGTGTCTGGTCAATTGTCCAGTTTTGAAGGAACCGCTTGCTGAGCGCTTGTAACATATCTAGTCCTTTTTACATAAAACACCATTGTTTCAACCAATATTTTTTCAAGTTTTCAATCCGAACGTATGAAAAAGGTGCGTTCCTGTACTGATTTAGGAATACGTCATGTGGCCCTCTAAAGTTCATACGGTAATTCATGACTGTAGGGAATAAATAGCCGTGGTTTAATTTCTTACAATATTGTAATTTTGTAATGAATGGTGGTAAATTATCAATATTGAAGGTCTTAATGAATTTGAAATTGACAGCGTAGAGTCTGCTTGTTTTATCGATTCAAAAATTTACTTGAAGTTGCACCATTTGGTAAACGAGAAAAGGTCTTATTTATAAATGAAAACTATAATATTTTTTTTTTAAGTGTAATATGTTTAAATAGAAAAAGAATCATAAATAAAGGAGTATCGTCATGTGCGTTACTATCATGTAACGTAATTCTTCACGCAGAATATAGTCATTTCGTAGCAAATTTCAACAAAAAGTATTTCGTGTGTGTGAGGTTTAAGCTGAACTAGGGGAGCAGTGACATGTTGTAGATCATAAAATGTAACTTGTTGCTGATCGGTTAGCCGATAAATCTGGCCCTTTCTGTCAAACATATATCAAAAGTTTATGGAGAAGTTTTTTCGATATAGCTACGGATGTTTTACATTCTTTACTCTTTTGTCATTTAAATATTAGTGGAATCAAAAATCAAAACTGCTTTCAATGAAATCATTAATTTTTAGGGTTCCGTAGCTAAAATGGCAAAATCGGAGCTTCGACATGTCCGTCTGTCTGTCTGTCTGTCCGTCCCTATGTCACAGGCATTTTACTCAAAGTCTACCCAATGAATATTGATGAAATTTGGTGAAAGGGTGTCTTGAAGTAGCCGCTACTTAGTTTGGTAGCTAAATAGAAGCAGAAGCTGCTTTTTTTCAGAAAACATCAACCTTTGAGGACAGGTCTTTCGAAAATATTTTAAAGTTAGTAATAAACTTTTTTGATTAATTGGATATTTTTAGAAATAATCGCTCCGAAAGTTCTAAACTGTATGACCAAAAAATATGAAAAAATCACAATTTAAATTAATAAATACTTACTTTAAACTAAAATTATTTTTGGACACGATCGGATATACCATCAATGAGTTAAAAAAAATCAAAATGAATTTTATTTATATAAATTGTGTGTTATGTAAAGTTTGCAAAGCAATTGGCAGTTTAAATAAGTTTTTCAATTCTGTTTTTAAATTTAAATAACCTATATGTAGGTACAGTTATTACTTACGTACTGTTCATCAGTAGCAATCAGGTGACAAATAAACTTTTGAGGATATTATGATTATGATAAGCAGATTCCAAAGCTTATATTGATTTGTTAGCAACAACAGAGATAATAATAATAATTTATTTTATTTTCTCTCACAATGTTTTTATGATAAAATTATACAGTAGATAATTTATGCGTTGCAAACTCTGGGATAACTTTTGTGCCAATAGATGATTTGTATCATTCTCTGTAATATTTCGGCAGGGACCAGGACAACACTTTATAATCCATTCGAAATTCAAATTTGGTTTATTAAAATAAAGAAAGTACTAACCATAGTGTGGCAAGCAATTGTAACTAGTGGAGAAGGGGTGTCGGCATCGGCAGCGCGGCGGCGGGGCGCGGGGCGGCGGCGGCGGTGAGGCCGACGGCGACGGCGACCACCAGCCCGGGTCCATCAGCCGGCCATGGCTGCAGCCGCACCCGCACCCGCGCCCGCGCTACCTGTGGACAATACACCAATTAGTACAACTTGTTCACATTCGTTCATAAAGGTTTCGTACCTCGCAATATATAAAATATTGCACGCGATCAAGCCTCGACAATATTCTAATATGGTTCACATTTGTTACCTTTACCCTCTTCTGTAATCTTTGTAAGTTTATGCTTCCATCCACACCATAGGAGGCTTTTTCATTTAAATTTGATTATACCCACTTTATGTACCTACTATGGTTACTGCTTACGTGAGTTTTATGGTCTAATGGTTGTAGTACCTTACTGGCTTATCTGTGTATATACAAATATATCATAATAATTGGCATTTTAAAAAGGTAGCTATGACTCTTTATAGCCAAGTTCTTTTCTCACGGCTTTACTCTTGGGAATTATTCTATTTAAAATTTTGTCTGACGTTCATAAGCGTTGCAATCTGTAACCTAATTGTATAATATATTTTTGACTTTGACTTTTACTATATGGCTGGTTACACAGTCACGCCACTCGCTGGCGAATAGCACGCGCTTATGTAGCATTGTTAAACGAGTTTTAGTATCGCGCGTTTAGTTGCAATGCTCGCTTGAGCAGCGGCGACTCGGCGAGCGTTTCACTAGCGGCACAGTTCAACAGCAACTATTATTTGAAAGCGCGCACATTGTGTGTGAAAACAGCCTAACTTAAAGCCCTCGCGCCTCAGTGGGTGGCAGTTGCACACAGCACACAAAGAAAAGAAAACACAAAATCTGTAAAGGTTCAGGTTCTGTATTTGCTACGTATTGTAGCTAATGTAATTTAGCTATATATTTCAACACCAAAATTTAACAATATTTTTCAGCCAAATAAGTGTGGAAACGTAATAAACAGACGGGCAAATTATAGATATTGCGACAGAAATTCAGCTTTGTCAGGTGGTAATGGTGACTTCCATTTTATTGAATCGTCACAAGATGACCTCATAAATCTATTTTTTTAATACCACTTCATTGAAATGCAAAAACCCCGTAACCGTTGAAATGACTTTAATCAAATTAAGCACAGAGAGAGTTTATTAACTGTGTTAAGAGTAGGCTCATTTCAGTAATGTGATGTGCCCGCACGCACTCAATTCAGAAACCGATGTGCGAAGCCTGTCAATTCATGTTTACTTGAATATCGTATGGCCTAAACCCGCCTCATTGTAAGAGGATAGTAACAACTGATTGTAAGTAATTACCACTTAGAAGATAGTCATGAACACGGTTGTACTCTTTGCTGTACTCCTCGTAACCGTAACTCTTAATGTACGCGCCATTTTCTGTCACAATATTGTGAATTGTAGAGGTAGAACTCACTGTATGTGTTTCTAAAGCATTATTTATTCTATAGGCTGTACGTTTACTGGCGACTTTAGTGGCGTAAAGAAAAAAGTATTCACCGTACACCAGCTCTATGTCTGATGATCTCTCTACTAACAAAGGGAAAAGTATATTTCTCTTGTTCCACAGTATAAAGAAAATGAGTATCTCAACGACTGAAAGAAATGAAAGGAAATTAGTTAAGGTTAGTCAAGCAGCCAGAAAAAGAGAAAAATACCTTAAAAACTCAGGCACTCTCTAATTTTTTGTTCCTTGCTACTGACAAGTTTTTTTCAAGTGAAAACTTCTGCACTTTTTTTGGTATGGATAAAAATATTAAACTCGCGTCGTGAACACGTGACCCAGTTCAAAAATTCGTAATATGGAGGGAGAGCAGTGAAAAAGAAGCTACAATATTATTAGAATATTAAGGTAAATTTAGCCGCCATCTATAATGTTATTATAGCTCAGGTGAGAAATCGGGCGGTCCAGAAAACCCCAGCTCGAGTCCGAGTAACAATTACTCGTATTTTTTTCCCTTTTTCATTGTAATTTTTGATTTTGGTTTTTTGATTTGTGATTATTTCATATTTTTTTATTATTATGTCAGTAAGATTGAAAAGTTCTATTCAAATTTCATCAGCATGTAATTTTTTCTGAGAGATTAACTTTTTAATTGTCATATTTGTGTACGATAGCGCAATAGATGAATAATGTATTTAACCACGTAATTGATAGTACTTTTATACTGATAAATATATATATATATATATATATATATATATATATATATATATATATATATATATATATAAAACATTCCACAACACAGTTTTGACATCTGTTTTAAGTTTCTTCTTCTTCTTTACTAACGGAGTGCAACCCATTTATTTTTAACTAGAGTCTAAATGATGAAAGCCAGGGTAAGTTTAGTCCCAGGAAAAAGACCGGTAACTCTACAATCTTTACCTGAAACAAAACTCCCATATTCTCGTAATTTTTCCGGTGTTTACGGAGACTATTTGAATTTATTTTTGTATAGGTATGCTTATCTATGCATACTTATACAAAAATAAATTCAAATAGTCTAGTAGTATTAATGTTGCTAGTTCTCGTAACTTATATCATATATAACATATCATAACTCTAATACTTTTCATTGAATTAAAGTACCGGCCCAGGCATCTCTCTTTGTAGCTTCAACACCAATAATCATATTAAACATACGCATTTCATAATGTCACAACGAACAATACACCATAAATGACGAAAAACAATTATGCACTTTACGCAAAGCCAGACATTCAAATTTGCAATCGGATTCTCTCTCGTGGGTGCAATTACTGACATCCAGGCCTTGGTTAATTTATAGGTAAAGGGGATTTTTGTCGTTAACCGAGACATGATCTTGGGATTCAACTCATAAAATGGATTACACTTTGTACCTTTTCGAGGCGTATCTAATAGGTTAAACAGGTTTGCGAATGACGATCTAATTCCTTTTGAAAACTTAATTCAATTCATGTTTAAATTAGGGTAATGTTAGGACATGGATTTTATTAGTTTATTTGAATACTCTCAGAGGCGTAACTACTTAATATGTTGCCTCTCAATTTCAGGAGTTTTAAGTGCACTCTCTATTTCCTCAATCTGAACTGAAATCTGACAGTCTGAAGGATCAGTCCCAGGACCGACAGTGACAGGCTTAATATGCTCCCTGAGCGAGCTGTGTAATTTTTCGAAAAAGGTCACCCCTATGGGCCGACAGTATCGACTGATACCATTTGCATCAGTCCTTTAACATGGTGTATAGTTTATTAGTCGCAGCACCTTACATCCTTAACAAGTTTATAAACATTCAAATACTGTAAAATTGGCAATTTGAAAAGAGTGGCCCCGAGTTTTTATTGCCAGGTTCTATTCTCCGGCTTTACCTATTGTTTGCGAACTTGGCATTACATGTACCTACATGTAGAATCCCGACGTATCACAGGAGTTGTTTTGCATTTAGGATGCTTATAAATTTTGAATTGAATTGACACGCGACTGCTTTATGAACTTTTGACTATTACACTTACTTATTTTATTAAATTTACTTGTCATTGCTTCGTAAATATTCGTAGGTAAAAATTATCAAAATTGGTTAAAAGATTATTTTGAAATAGTTTTAAGAATTTCAAATTTTATACAGCAGCGTACAAATATACTCGAGGTACAGCATTTATAGTCGTAGTATGCCTTTGCATGCAACTAAGTTTAATCAAGGAGACGATTGTCGCAGGAAATGTACTAACACAATATACAGCTCGTTAGATAACACAATGCGTTTAATTATGCATGAGTTTGTAATATAATTCGTCGTATAATCTTGAATCAACATTGCAACTATGATTACACCGACACTGATTGTTGCGATATATTTATAGGATATACTTAGCGCGAAGAATGAACGATCTATTAGGGTGCTTTTATGGAATGTAATGCTTTTGTGTAAATATAATAACATCTCCTAAACAAACCTACTGACAGACAAAAAAAATTGTAGTAATAGGGCTTTATTACCGCACCAAACCCTAAAATTACGATTTACGGCCGGTCTCAATAATCTAACTATCGATGGATTTGGCTACTAGAGGTAGAATTTTGACATATTCAGTATAGAGCTTATGTCAAATGTATACCTCTAGTAGTCAAATCCATCGACAGTTAGATTATTGAGACCGGCCGTAAGTCATTTTTGCTCTCTCAATCTCAATGGATAATTTAAATTGGACACCTAATTTGTGCCACTTTGCATTGTTGTGTTAGGTTTCTTTTTCTGTTTTTTTTTAAACATGGAGACATTTGGTAACTCTTATGTGTGCAACTTAAAAAAGATTAAAAAATCTGGACATCTACGTGTTCGGAGCCGCGGGCGAAAACGAATTATACTAATATTAAAAGTTTGTATAGATGGAAGTTTGTTACTCAGTGATTATGGTACAAACTTACATCCATCCAGAACAGTTTAACTCGTACAGGTTGCATAGTTCGACTTGAATATATTTACTTTTCAAAATTTTAACAACACTGGCCAGTATCTAATAAAAATATAATGTTGTTTTACAAACCTAGCACAGGCACACCGCTCCAGACCCTCACTCACACTGTACACGCTGGCTCGCCGCATCCGCCGCTAGAGGCCGCGTGTGTCACGCGCCGCGCCTCCGCATCCCCTACATCCGCCGTACACCACTACGCATTTGACTTTTACAAACTCTAACCACTATACAGTCCAGCTTTTTGATTTTCGCATACTTTTTATTCACTAAATGTTCACAACCGTGTTATGTCCCCTGCATTTTCAGCATTCTAAGCAGCTTCACACAATCTCTTCTATGCTAATCGCTCACGGGCGCCCCGGGCATCACGATATCTGCAAAAGAAAAGATAACGTGAGTTACAACGCCCTGATGGTATGTAAATGTTATATTGTTATCAAAATATAATAACATTTTATCCCATGTGAAGATAAGCGGTAACATTGTGCATTGCTTGAAAAGATAAATATAAATGAATTTAGATAGACGCGCCTTTAACGTAACCTTTTCCAAGATCTTTGATCGCTGTTGAATTTTGTGAAATCCCATTTTATCCCTTGTGGGCCTAAAGGAGCGACTGTACAAAATTCCATACGGTTCGCGAGATACGGTGATGAATGAGTCAGAGGGTTTTGCCTTTTAGATTAAAATGAAAACCGTAAGGAGAGCCTGTTTTTCATCTAACACTTTATGGGCAGGAAAGGGGTGTTTTATTATTCAAAAAGTTCTTTAACGTATGAGTTATTCACTGTGGAGTGGTTGGTAAATCGGATTTTTCGTGCTATCTCGTATTAGGTGAAGCATTTATTTTATGACGTGTGTGACTAAAATTTGAATGTAATGTGTATGGCGTACCCCAGCGTACGTGCTTGGCCAGAGTGTCGGTTTGGTTGTTAGGTGGAGTATAATTTGCATTCAATGTGCCGCGGGGAGAATGAGGTGTGATCGTAACATTGGACGAGAGCCGCGAATTGCGTTATGTTAGATAGAAAATTTGTGTAGGCGTAATCAACGGGCATCATTATGCTATGTTTGTTAATAAGATAAAATTCGTTTAGTTGCTTAGTTTAATTAGTCTTCTAAAACCTACACTCCTGAAGTCTAAAGCATTTGAGAGCAGTTGAGTTTTGCCGTAATTCTGTTGTTATCTACCTTTTGCACTACAAAGTTCAAAAGTTAGGATGTAGCAGGTAAACTACAAAAACTTTTTATCATGTTAACGAACACCCGAGCGCTGAGAGGATCAACTACTGATCTTTTAGGTACGATGCAGGGCAGACGCTACGTATACGCACATAGGTACCGTATACGTAGATTGGTAGTATATAAATGTATAGTATAACCATTTGAGACGAAATATTGGCTAACAAAAAACTAACCTTACAAAATCCATGTGGTCTTTTGCTAAAATTATATCATGTGTACGGATCACGGCATTTTTTTCTTATCTATAAGATTATGGTATCCAGGTTCGTTCTTCCTACAAAATATTTATAGTGCGCAAACATTATCGGCGCCGCGGGCTCATCTCTTCGCAATACTAAACTCTGTGGACCGCTTCATGAATACATTTCCCAAATGCACTGTCTACTCTTCCAATATTCCGTGTAAATGCGCTGAAACAATACTTCAGAAATCCTGAACTGTAATGGATTTTGCATCTTTTACTACATGAGCTTTAGCATTCAGCTCTGCTCCGAATAATACTTCTTCTTTATTGACGCTTTGTCCCTTTTATTTTATTATAAAATGTAGTTGGAGGAAAAGAGATAGACCAGTACGGACTGCTATAATTTTGAGGGCTTTGTTTTTTCTTAATGCTTTCGTTGGGGATTGACAGAAGGAGAATGAGTGGTGGTTTTTATGATTATTTTGATTATTTCTTTAATGGATTTACGCCAAGTGACGGCTGATTCGATTTATCGTAACAATACCTTTTCGTTACGAGCTTTCATTTGCACACAATCGAAGGAAGTGAAAAAGGCTGAGAAATTCCGTAATACAAATATAATGACTAAGTACGCAACAGATGTTCTCTTCGCTAATATAAAAGTAATTTGATTCGTACCGTATTCTATGAATACTCATTGCGCGGAAGCATTCTTTAAATGCTTATTTAAATTTTCCCCAGCTGCAGAATTCTCTCTGAATTGTCAGTTACGTCTACATTTTCTTCTATTTAAATGGGAAACAAGCTAAGCTGCTGTTCAAATATTTAAATTAAAAACCTCTATTTCTATATAAATGCATTTCTTAATTGTTCAATGTGTTAGGGTAAACTATCGGTTAAGACCACGTAATTATACGCTCTAAAGTGGTTGCTAAATTGTAGGAAATTCGAAACGATTTCACAAGGTATTTTGATATATGCAATTTACTATAAACCAAATTGTGGCAATCAATGCCGATGTCAACATTGTAGGTACATTCTAGATTGCAAAGGATTTTGTTTGTGAATTTCCAACAAGTAATGATTCACTACTTTTCTACACATTGTTATTAAGATACATATGAAAAATTAATTCAGAGAAAAAAAAAAAATTAACCACAAAATAAATTTCTATTAGTATATTCCTTTAATAACACACACATATTGAAAAATAAAGACTAAGAAAAAAAATAATCCCCATATTCAGGAATCGTTGGTATTGCTTGTTCCTAATACCAGGCTACGACAGGCGCCTAGAAACAGGTTAATTGAGGTACTAACAGCCCGCACAAATCTTTTAAAATTTGCACTGATTGTTCGGGCGAATTAATAATTACATATCTCCGAAAATTGTCATTTTTATATGTATGCCACATGGCCAGAATTGGAAAAGGTGTCATTGCGTTTTTATGTTCATGTTAGTTTCCGCAGCTTTGCTCAGAGACTGTTAGTGATACACATATTACTTACGCCGACAAAGTGCAAGAATAAAACCTTGAAAAACATTTTTTTTTAATGTACCTCCTCTATATGTAAAGTAGGGATGTGGCTTTTTTTTCACACCTACCCCATCGTGTGGGAGATCGTTAGATAGGTCTTTTAAAAACGTTTAGAGGTTGTGAAATATTAAGATTTAAAGTGCAAATTTTTGTTAGAGTCCAGTGTCCCCCACCCCTCTGCCAGCTAAATGGTTGATGTTGAGTATGTAAAAACATTCACGGTAGTAGTGTGAAATTAAAAGGAAAGCTATCACAGCTAAGAAGGCTTTACAAGTTGATCAAATGAGAAGTAACAAAACTTCGTACAAATTACATTGATCATTATTATTAAGTAGGTATAACGGTAAGTGTGAAACAAAAACAATAGAAAACCCACTTCATAAGCCGCAATATTCGGATGGAGGCAGGTGGGGGTAACTACGGAACCCTACATTGTGTGTGGCCCCACATGCACTTGCCGGTTTTTTTGACATACCAATAGTCTAAGGATTTGTCTATGTTATATGTTGTTGTATTGGGTTCGCCTGTAAAGACAATGTGTTTTGCTAATAAATAAATAAATAAATATTCTGAACTGTCTTGTTGGGTAAACTTCATTAGTAAACTATTATCTCTATGACTGCTACAGATATAGAGCTTACAGAATTAGAAGCTACAAAGTATGCAATGTTCTAACAATTAATCTGTGCAGAACGCCTCTAGGTCGAGTTCCAAGACATCTGGACATGTTCTTAATTTATTGATACCATTATTCACTCAGTAGACGGGGTGCTGGCGGCGGGGCCACTGTGACGCCACATGAGCCAATGTATGCTAAGCTTTTTCCGAAGCCCTCATTATTAATTGGAGGCCATAATTCATTCGTAAACTTAATACCTAGTCTATGATTTATGATCAATATTTACTCCAATAGATTCATAAATGGAATGCGATAAACAGACGGGTAAGCTTTTGGTATTACATACCTACTGCAAGTGCAAATCAGTTCTAAGTATTACAAATAATAAAAATATAAAGCAACGCGCAACTCTCGATCAATTCTACAATGTCGTTCTTCATCTATCATTAATGAAAATATATATAATCATAAACTATATTTACAATTAAAAACTGATAAATTGATTGAGAACTGATAATTTTATTTACAAGGGCGGTAACTTAAAGGATAATTATTTATGATAAAAACGAGGATTAACTTAGGATAAAAACGAGATTAGCTATCTTACTAAAGAGCATCACACTAATATTATAAAGGTGAACGTTTGTGAGTATGTGAGTGTGTATGTTTGTTACTTCTTCACGTCTAAACGGCTTGAGGGATTTTAATAAAATTTGGTATGGAGTTAGCTGACACCCTGGATTAACACATAGGCTAATAAACCGCGGGTAACACCGCGGGGCACAGCTAGTTAAATATAAATTTGAACATTATCTAAGACATCCGCTTTCAGTATTAATCATATTTTAATATGTGTAGAAATCAAAAATTACTTCTCAAAGGAACTAATTTAAATTTACATCAGCTAACTAACTTTGACACAACTGATTAATGGAGTAGACGATGTGAGATATCTTGTGAATGAGATTTCAAACATCAATTAAGTACTTAGTTACTAACATAACATATTTTAGGTAGGTGCGTTACCATGATAATACGTAATTGTATAAATGGAAGGAACATCTTACGAAGAATAATAAAAGGCGTTGCTGATGTCAAGACGCTGTCTTGATGAAGTATTACTTTTTATGATAAAACTGGGACATTTGCGCCGTTGTTCGTCGACACTTTTTTGCGTGAGGATTTCTCCCTGAACACTCGTCTTGCAAAAAGTTTTTGTGCTATAAAAGGAGTACGTAAATAAATGCGGAACTCAGAGTTACCCAGTTGGGGAATTTTCTTAACAAACTTTCTGGGCAGTAGGAACAATGTTACATGTTTTTTTTTTAACTTTTTAAGCTAACAGAGTGCAATTTGACGTGAAAAACTGTGTTTAGTTGAGCGAAACATTTTTAGTTCCACGTTTGAAATAGTGTTCGAATTCCGCTAATAGTTATAGCTTACAAAATCGAGTACTTTTAAAAGGATTGTCAAAATGTATACAAATACTTACGACTTCAAAATACAAGCTAAAGTTTGCACGTCAATAAATATAATATGGTTATCTGACTGAACTAATTATCAGCAAATTAAGCATAAAATCAACTCACTCATAACAATTTTAATTTTTTTAGAAATCTGCAATGTCATCTCAATTAATAAAATCTCATTTAGGAGGTCTAGACCATAACTAGGCTTGTCTAAGCAATTTAAAAGTAACGTTGAAATGGGTCAAATGGGTCTAAAATTCCTTTTACTGTACATAAATCTGTGGTTAGTAGACTTTATTGTTCAAGAATACTCCAGATTTAATTAAACAAACTATCTTTAGAAGTTTATGAATGTAAATATTCTGTATACTTAGCATTTGTGACCTAATTAAAAGCACTTTCAGGACATAAATGATGTAATAACGGGTTTTAGTGCGTCCGTGCAAGATAATAACCGTTATCGTAAATACTTTGATATTTAATATGACGGTTATAATCTTCCTTTACGATTCTAGTGGACTATGCAAGTAAATGTTGATAAACTTTCGCGATTTGTACACATTTTGAAAATATATATATTACGGGTTTTAATCGCGTGAATAATTTAAGGTAAAATACCTTGTTTATTGCGCGACGTTTCGACCGTATTGCAACGGCCGTGGTCACGGGTACTGCCCGTGACAACGTTGCAATACGGTCGCGATTAAGACTCGTAATATATATATATATTTTCATAATGACTATGCAAGTAGTTTGGAAGTTTAGCTCAGCTCGTTACTCAGATACAAAGTGTAATACAAACTTTACTTTTGACTAATTTTATTAATTTTCTAATATATGATAGGTACGACAGATGGTAATGGTAAAGATATTACAATCCTTAGAAAATTTTAGAAACATCAAGCTAGACATATAGCTAACAAGGGTTATGCAACTTATCTAAATTTTTGAAGATTTCCCACTATGTTCTATCTAACTCATTCATTCTCTTTTTTATATGGTGATTTGTAACCCATTTTTTTACTTTTCCATACGCTTTCTCAAACCTTTGTCACCGAAGCCGTTCTGAAGTGATGCGCTTACTCGTTACCGCTATTTAGGAAGATTTTGAAATATAGTACCTACCTACATCGTCTGAGTAGATTAAGTTGCCAGTTTTAAATGATTAATTTATAGTAGGTATCGTCACAAACACAGTTCTTTGGTAGGTAAATGTATATGCAGATTTTTTTCACAAAATCGTCCGCGCGTGGCTATAAAAAGGTAGTCTACATCATACCAAAGAAGATGAACATTTCTGACATTCATATATTATTCAGATTTCTAAAGCGGTTCTTGGAAACTCACGGCCTAAACACAGACGTCATATAAAAAAAGAATAGCGATCATGTAAAATGCCAACAAGATAAATTATTCTTGTAAGGAGTACTATCACAAAAATATTACTAACTAGCTGAACTCGGCCACGCTAGGCTTTGGCTTTTAAAGCCAGTAACACTCGCCGGCCTACCCGGAATATTCTGCTAAAGTCTCATCACAATCTGATCAATGGTTTCGGAACGCATAGAGGATATACAAGCAAACATTTATTTTTATATATATTACTAAAGAAAAGACTGATTGATCATTGATCAAGCAATCAAAACTAGGAACACACAATTTTGTGTACCTAAGTAAATATAAGTACTTACCGAACATATCTAACTTATTTAACTGGGATGTTTATTCTGAGTATAATGGGTAGGGTTCGAACCCGCGACCTCACGATTTCGAGTCCGCTGCCTTGGCCATTAGGCTACCCCAGTTTATTTTGTTTAATTCGAGTGTATAAGCTACATTATAACTTTTAAATTTTATAAACATTTATTCTGCAGTTTTACCTGAAATACACGGCCGTCGCGTCGGTCCGTCTTTATAATTTTAGTAGAACTTACAGTAAGACAGTTAAACACAAATAACAGAGTAAATATGTTAGGTATGTACTAATAGCTAATAAATATAAGTACCTACTACTTATATTTATTAGCTATTAGTAGGTACACAAGATTGTGCGCTTCAAATTATGTGTAGTTATTAATAGCGGAGAAAAGTGAAAACGACGCAGGCCTCATTATACTTAGATAATATTATTGTTGACAAGAACAAGAAGCTTATTTTTGTAAATTACGCACTGTCAAGAACAGTCTGAAGGCGAAATTAAGATCATAAACCGTGTTTATATGTTCACTCAAACGTTTATGTGACGTAGTTATGAGGAGAGCTCAGTACGGCTAACACTGTTTAGCTTGCCAAATATTCTTAGAAAACATCTAATGTTCTTGCCTCGGCCTCGTGTTGGGCTTCAGGAAAGTATTTCCAAGAATGGCATTTAAAGTATGATTTATTTATAGGATGATTTTTAAAATACCAATAGCCTCCTGGTTGTGGCTTCTTTACATAACACTTAATAACTTTGTAATATCAGTTTTGGAAAATATTTAATTTATTAATCTATAATCACCTATTGTTTATTGTTGGGAGGCTTAGAGTCTAAACAAAATAACATCGATTTTACTCCGGGGTCTGACAGATGTACGTTAGATGGTTGTGTGACAAAAGTAATTAATAGTTAGTGAAGGGTTAATTTGTTTTTTTTTTTCACACATTTTATTACTAAGCTATTTGGTGTAATTTTATTAGTAAGTATTTATTTTAAGTATATTATTATTATCACCTTTTATATTATACCTAGGTTCAGTTTCAAGTTTAGAGAGGTAAAGTATTCTTTAAAATACATTCGAATCCCAATCTAAATTAGACGCCAGGTGCGGATTTGATGAATGTGAGGGGTGTGTGTAGGGGGTGGATTCGACACAATACCGGCCAAGTTTGAGTCGATCGCAATAATCGGGGGAGGGGAATGCATTTGACTTACACCGGAACACTGGCCAAGTGTGAGTTGCTCTCTACTTAAGGAGCGGGCAATGAATTTGATTAAATATCAGAACACCAGCCAAGGAGCACGACGTGGTAGGGGGGGGGGGGCTCCCATATCCCTTAGATCCCCGCCTAGATAGACCAAATAAAATGCTTTAGTGCCAGAGCCCATCATCCGACGCGCCATATATTATACTTCTTAACCAAAAAAGAATTGTGTAATGAAATAAATATTAATAAAACCGAAATCATTTGCCTAATCAAAATTCTTTGCTACACAATATCCGATAATACACAGAGAGAAAACGATATCAAAACAAATTATGGCTTAATTCTAAAACCACATACCTGGCTAACGGCCACACTCATTACATTCCGCACCAACTACGGTTGGAAGGTAACATCATTATGACCATTTCAGCTGTAAAGGGTAGTTGAGGTTTGTATCGCAACTTTAGAAACTAAATTTAAGTTTACTCGAACACTTTTACGGTTGGTTAACTTTTCCGGAGTACTAGGTACTGTAACGATGGTCTTTACAATGAGAGTTTAAATTGTGTAGTTAGTTTACAGATATTTATGGTTCTTTCTTGAGTTATTTTGTTGTTGTTTTAGTGGATTTATTAATAATTTCCTATGAGAATAAACATGTTGATGCTTGAGAATCATTGACCTTGGACCTTATTCACGTGAGCGAGCCTAATCGCGCGGATAGTTAGAATAAATCTATATCTGTTTTTTTTTAATGTGATAAATAATTACCACTGCCCATGTCCATCTGCGACACCAAAAGCATATCAGATGAGTTGCCATCCTTTTAGAAAAATTTTGCTCTTGAAAGTTCCTTCCTTTTGAAGGTCCCTAAGTCATGTCGATCGGGAAATACCAGGGGCAATCTATTCGAAATTTTAAACTTCGTTCAGGAATTGCATCTGAGACATCTAATCCACTTGTGCGCTATGAACAACCATATGTCATTGAGTTCGGCGACTTAAGGCCTCATTTACGAAGATGCGGGGCGTCGCGCGTGGCGTATAACAAACGCATGTATACAATCGCTTCTCCGTGAACGCACTTATACAACGCCATATGTTTGAATTCAGTGCAAGCCTCACCGCCCAACGCTACACTCGACGCCTCGCGTCTACGTAAACAAAGCCTTATAGTTGTTCTTATATCGTATAAATTGGAAAAAGAAAATACCAAATCGACCTTTTTCGTTCTCAAGCAATGTATATAAAACCTCAAAGGCTCATGTTTCTGAAAACTTAATAAGAGATATGTAATATATCAGATCTAGAACTTCAAATTCACTGTCTATTTGTACCTACATGTCTTCACGCTATATCCTATACCGAATAACCAGACACACAAGTAATATTCGAGGAAATTACTTGCTAATATATTCTATGGTTTATTCAAGCTTATATTTCTATGAATACAAAATACGGAACGTCATGAGACGTTTCAATTAATTGGAGCTGTACCGCAATGTTGTAAATTTACGCGTGACATTATTTTGTTTGCACCTTCAGGAGTTTGAGGTAATATTTATCTACGTACCTACGTTCTTTCAATTTAATTATATTATGTATACAAAAGAACAATATTGCCTGGAACCACGGAATGATATGACTGAGTTTTTAATGTTTATGCAGCATTGGAGCCAAGCGTGGATCTAGGGAGGGGGGGACAGTTTTGACTGAAATACCTTTTTTGAGAGTTTAAGACTTTTGACACTGGACTGCTGTGTTTTTATAGGCATATGCCCCGCCCATCGGCGGTGGTGGCTGGTGTACGGGTGTTGAATTAAAAGCACGCTCCCCCTTTATGCAAGTGACTCACACTTGGCTGGTTGGGTTAAATGTTGCCCCCCCCCCCCCCCGCCCTCTGAAGAAAATTCTGATTGAAGCACAAGACATTAAAAGTACTGAAGGTAAAAAACGTGCTCTATCAACGGCAACGCACACATGGGCACCGCTTACGGACAAGGAATCTCTGATGAGCAGAATTGTAAAGGTGTTCCGAGATTGATGAACACATTGATGATCAATTGCTAATCGTTCGTAGGTCGTGTGAAGATATGTGAAGCTTATGCGGGAGTCGCCTTTTTAAAAACAGAAGAGAAAATTTCTGTGAACGCTTGAGTCAAGCTTGTGCATCACAGACTTTAGATTAGTTGTAGAGCAACGTCAGTCAAGCAACGGCATATACTTTGATATTTTAAATTATTATAAACAGTGGACATGTAGGACAGTTTTAATATGACACGTTGAGTTGTCCATTCTTAAAACTATACAATAGATGTTATTTAAATGAGAGGCGGGGCTAACCACGCCTCTAGTAGAACAATATGAAATGATGACTCCTACGCATTTGGCGTTGTGTGTGGCTTAATGAATTGAGTACGCTACTGATCTAGTTTTGTATTCTATTTCTGCCACTGAATTATATCAAAAATTGCCGAGAGTATAGAAGTGGTAACCTTCATACATACGTAGCTCGAGCAACGCACTCACGATGGTCAGTACTTGTAAAAGTCACCCTATTTCGGCCATATTGCCAGACCTTTTATTTGTGCAGTCTTTGGGTCAAGTACACGAAAAATATCAAAAATGCTCTACTAATAAAATATAATAAAGGCTTCAGGAGACTATTTGGGCTGCCATGCTTCTGTAGCGCATCGAAGATGTTTTCTAACGCACATGTAGATGACTGCTGTGCCAAGTTGCGGAAAAGAATTGCATCCCTAATGCCTCGATGTCACGGGACCATGGAGTCTCGGTCATTTGGAGGCGTGGGTGGGGCCGAAGTTAATACGAGACCCGTTAGACATTTTAATGTAAAGGCTATGTGACACCAACTGGCGATTATTGCTGTATACACTAAAGAAATGTATCCATGTATAATCCCCGGTTAGTGTAAAACTATTCGTCATAAAAAAAATGGTAACAAATTAATCTGGGTTATGAAGGTGACGTTCGTGGATTGGTTGACTTGGTCTGTAGAAATACTATGGCACCAGCCCTGCAACACATGGTAAAAATACACGGACAAATAGGCAGATTGTGACTCGCCAGTCACTAGATGGGCCCCCTTCTGGCCCAAGACATACAAGCCCAACAGGCGACAGGGAGCAAAATGGCTGTGAGCAGAATGGGGTGTCGAGCGGTGCGGCTCTATTCACCATCATGAAGATGGCCCGTGAGCGGGTTTCCCCGTAGTTATACCCTTGAAAATGACACTTACACCCCCGAGCATACAAACTTTGGCAACGAGTACTGCGGTCGCTCTAGGTGTTCCACTCCTAATGGACAGTGAAGGCAAGCGGAAGACGATACCCTGACAGACCGTCTGAGGCATCAGTCCCACAGTGTCGCCACGCACATTCAGCGCGTCATAAAGCTGTCCTGCGGTTTGTGTGCTCTTCTTTCACAGACAACGAAACTCTTGAAGTCTTAAGAACAAAGTAGTCTGTAATTGCATGTCTCTGAATGATAAGATGTTTATGGTGTGCGTTGTTGGGCTGCAACGTGCGTTCAAACCTTCTGTAGTGTGTATTTTGTGAATATATTAATGTTATAAATGCGAAAGGGATTTTGGCAAACCTTTGTTACATTTTCGAGTTTGTTAAACCCGTTTTTCCCGTTGCATTAGCCCTGCTGTTTAAGTGTAATTAAGGTCATCATTAATACGATCTCCACTCTACCTTTACCACTCTATTTTCTGGGATCTTTTTGACTTCTTGATACGTCTCGACTCCCACTTTCCTACTACTATGGCCTACTTAAAATATATTAAACTATAACTGAAATACACTCAGATACACAGGGTATCGTACTGTACCATAATTCTGTAACATTGATAAGAACAATAAAGAAATTATAATTATTATTAAAAAAAATATCTTTATTTTATAAAACCAAATCAATGGTTGTTTGAAAACATCAAATTAATATATTCTTTGTTTAAAACAATAACACAAAATAAAATAAAAACATTAAAGGCAAAATAGAACATTCCTTATATAATAGGTAGAATAGCGTGTTTATATTTGTAGTAAAAAAATTGTATTGTGCCTATTTAAATTGGTACTACATTTGAACGACGTATTTTTTTATTTACTTAGTTAACAATTTAGCACGCACATTTTTACTGGTCGAAATGTAAAAAATAATATAAAAATAGAAAATGTCAAAAACATAGATTTTCGTTTCAAGCATGATATTCAATTGAAATCACAATATAACATTGCTTTAAAAATAATAACTACAGATATTTTACCTTGTTCCATTTCACGATGACGAAACGAATTGAAAATTGTAACATAGATTTTATAGCCTATCAACAAAACTGCCGAAATTTTATTTTTACGAGAAAATAATACTAAAACGAAGACAGTTTTTTAAAAGCCACCTATAAAAATCTACGAAATGTACTCTGGAAATTATTGCCCGCTATAAAAGTGAAACCACTGAATAAGTTAAAGAGGCAGCAAGTTTAAGTCAGATAACCGGCAATAAGAGGGAAAAAGGATTTGCGGGTGACGGGGAAAAAGTGTGGAGTCCTCAGATTATATCGTGACAACCCCAGATAATAATAGACCTTCATCGTCATATTTCTGTATAAATAGTGGCCCCTAGTCCCTAACGTTTGGTTAAATCTTTGTGTGAGCTCGTTTTTATTCTTTATTATTTTTTCCTGTCCAAGAAAAATGTGCTAATGGCGTTTACATTTCACCTGTTACAAATAAGTATGTATATATCATTTTCGTCGACATAATAATAGGCATATGAGCCAAGATAACGGCGTTGGTTATAAGAGAATGTGAGTTTATGTATATTATCAAAATATAAATGGTTTTGCATAATGTTGCTTTTGTATTCTTGTTTCTCTTTTACATGTCGTATGTATTTACGCATTGTCATTAAATATTATTTACGTACGATAGCTTATAGACTCAGTGAGCCACATATATGACAGTGAATAATAAAATTGTGACAGTCATATTTTACGATTCGGTACTAATGCAATTTTTTGAAGGCGGAAATACTAAAAGCGAGTAATTGGAAATGCTATTGTTTCTTCTTAAAGTACCCAGTTACATTTACTAAAGTATTAAACTTTGTATTAATTTAATTTAAAACCGTTGAGAGGTTAATTGATAATCTAAAGTTTATATACGACGGGTTTTCGGTCGCTGGATGGCGTAGCGGGATGTTATTAAACTTTCCCGCTAATGCACTGACGAACTTTCTCGTTATTTCTATGGGCTTCATTAAGGAGTTTGAGAAACAATGATTAAAAAAAAACCGGGCAAGTGCATGTCGGTCCACGTACAATATAGGGTTTCGTAACTACCCAGCACAATAATGCGGTAGAAGAAGTGGATTTCTGTTGTTTTTGTTTCATACTACTAACAGTTATTTAGGTATTTTTCAATGGAATTTGTACGAAAATTGTGTTATTTCTCGCTTGGTCTGCTTTTATTCGTAAACCTTCAATTTAATTTTAAATACTATTATAATTTGCACTGTATTTCACAAACGGATTCCTAAATCGAAAAGTGATATTGACAACCCCGAAATATTTTTAAAAGACCTATTCAACGGCACCCCACACAATAGGGTAGGTGAGAAAAAAAAACATCCCCACTTTACGTGTAGGGGAGGTACCCGTTTTTATTTTTCAAAATTCTATTCTAATACTTTATCGGCGTGATTAAGATGAATATTCATGCCAAATTACAGCTTTCTAGAGCTGAGGGTCGCTGAGCTAACATAGTGACAGACAGACGGATGGACGGACATAGCAAAACTATAAGGGTTCCGTTTTGCCATTTTGGCTACGAAACCCTAAAAACAATTTAGGGATATCTCGGTTGGTAGTTACCACGGATGTCACAGTCGACTGGTTCCAACAGTTCCAACAAAGGTCCTATAAATGTTGTTCGATTTTTCCTGATTTTCCCTAGAAGAATTGTTTTTCGAGCAATGGTCGAGTTTGACTATCCGAAAGAGTTATGGAAAGACCCTAATTTGAGCAAAGAATTTCCATTATACATACTAACAATATTTCCTTAACTTTGTTCGTTTATATTGCTTAACGAAATTAACTTAAAAGGCCATTATTTGTCGTGGTAAATTTTTTTCATTGCTACTCCGCTCCTATTGGTCGTAGCGTGATGTTATAACCTATAGCCTTCCTCGATAAATGGGCTATCCAACAATAAAATATTTTTTCAATGCGGCCCAGTAGTTCCTGAGATTATCGCGTTCAAACAAACAAACAAACTCTTAGGGGGATGAAAAATAGTTGTTGCCCGATTCTCAGACCTACCCAATATGCACACAAAATTTCATCAAAATCGGTCAAGCCGTTTCGGAGGAGTATGGCAACGAAAACTGTGACACGAGAATTTTATATATTAGATAAATTCATATCAACCCATATGACGTCCCACTGCTGGGCACGGGTCTACCTACTTATTTGATCCTGAGGGTATTTGCCATAACCTTCAAAGTAGGCAGAGGACGCTGCTGCCCGTTCTCCGGTGTGAAATCCCTTAGTCGCCTTGACGACATCCACAGGGAGACATGGGGTGTTACTATTCTTAAACCGGTGAAGAGATAGAGTGGTATTATTTTAACCCATTAAAATCATACAATAGTTCTTTAGAGATTACTTTTAAGTAAGAAAATTATATTAAAGGAGTCCCCTGACTGAGAATATTTAGAGTAAACGTTGTTTGCTAAGCACGTTGAATGGAACGCATTTTTTCTCTTTAATAAATACCTAAGTAACTTGAGGTTGGCTAATATTTGGGACTGGCCATTAAGTTTTTATAATTTGTTTCTTTTTTAAAAAAATCTAAGCCTAACTGAGTTATGTTTTTTGAGGCTGTTAGGAAAAATAGTAAAGTGGTTTTAGGTCTAGACGAAGAAAATTAAAAATGGTTTCAAATTGGCATGTCTTTAGCGATAAATTCTCCAATTTACAGATTGCTCTACAGTACCTATATACACAGTTTTCGATATTATAGTTGTTAGTATGTTGTGTAGTATGTTGAATGTTATAACGTTTTTCCGGCCCCGGTTTGGCTACGGAAGTCTCAGGTTCGATTCCTGGGTCTGAACTTAAAAATTTTCTATCTTTCAAAAATGCAATTACTATATTTGTAAAGTAATTGGCAAGAAATGCCTACAAAAATTACTTCAATGTTATAACGTTTTCCCATACCACGGAGAAACAGGCCTTCTCTCTGAGAGGGTCGTAACATGGACCTAGTGCGTACTGCCAGATCACACTTGAATATACAAAACTTGATAATACCAGTTTACTTACTATGGTTATTGCTTTCGTGAGTTTCATGGTGTAATAGTTGCAGCACCTTACTGGCTTTACTGTACATAAATAAATATATTGTAAAAAATGGCATTAAAAAAAATGGCCACGAGTTTTTATTGCCAAGTTCTTTTCTCACGGCTTTACTCTTGCGAACTTGGCATTAAATGTAGAATCATTCTATTCCAAATTTTGTCTGACCTTGCATTTGTCACCTAAATTAATAAAGTATTTTTTAATTTAGGTTTATTAGGTACTTTGACACACGTTGCTACAAAGTTAAGAATGTATCTGAGGATGGATGGATGGATGTTTCTTGCCTTTCACGCAAAGACTATAAAATAGATTTTGATGAAATTTGGCAATAATGTAGTTTATAAATCAAAATAGCATACCTATTGACTAAAAAAAATCAAACATAACGCGAGTGCAACCGCGGGAAAAAGGTTGTACTAGGTACAAAGAAAAGTTTTTACTTGTAGCAACCCTAAAACCTCAAAAAAACTAAAATGTGTAAGCAAGTAGGTACTTACCTATTAACGGTTAAAAATCAACAGGCTTTACAGAGTTTTTCGACCTTCGCTAATGAACAAAAAGCTCCCTAGATAGTTTGCGGTTACCTATTTTTGTTGTGGTTTCATTGTGAAATGTTGTTCTTTGCTGCTAATCTCAGTTTGCCAGGTAACAAATAATAATCTTAGTAGACCCTTTTCCGTTCTCAGTGTTGGAATATGATCCTTTTCACAGAGAGTTGACGGCTTGTAATGTACTAAATTATTTAAATTATATTTACACTCAATCTGTTTTTATCTATCTACTGATATAGGATGATGAACATTATAAGCTAACTTTATGTAACAATCTATGCGTAACATTTTACGGCACATGGTAATTGAGTACAGACCTCCTTTCTGAATAAGAAAATATAAACCTCTTTGTAGAACCCGTGCCGCACTAGCTAAGATACCTTGAGCCACAATGTAATCTTAAATAGGTACTTGCCTAGTAAAATAAACTGTCACAAGCTATTTGTTCAGTAACTATAGGTACTTTATAAAATAAGTTATCCTTCTGTTACACTCGTAGATACATTTGTAATAATAATTTATATTTTATTAATAAGTTTTACCCTCAAACGACACGCTATCCGCACAAAGGATCGAGAATTGTTGGGCACAAGTTAATAACATATTTAGTTATTCCGTCCTTATTATTACGTGAGCAATTACACACTTATCCACTTGATGGACAGTAATTATTGCGAAGACATGTGATAATTACGTAGCCGTGTAGAAATGTATAAAAAGAATTGTACGAATTGAATCAAACGTGTTGTTTTTTTGACCGAATTATCTGACATTTCGGATACCTCGAACCGATTAATTTCGGTTATCTTCTTTATGAGTGTCAGAGACGAGAGATGTGGACGCCATATGTTTTGTGATGACATTTCAATACACAATTATTGTCAATGAGTGTACGAAATATCGGATTTTTCGGGGCAAAATTACTTAATTGTAACTCGGATTGTCTATACAATTATTGCGCATTTTTGTCCAATTATAGCTTATACCTTCTCGTGACACCGCAGGTGTTATTTTGGCGTTGTCTTCTTGTTTTTGAGGATACATTACTGTATGAACAATACAATGCGAGCTTCATATACAAGCTGTTTGGGTTTTGATTATGCGTATTGGACGGCCTATTAGCGGGTTGATGAATTTAGCGTATGGATTCACATACGCGCTAATATTTGCCTTCAGGCACAGCTTAGAAACAGTCCTAATGACAAGCGCTTCCGGGTGTAGACGTACTTTTTTAGTCTGGCAGTCCAATTGGCAGACTACTTAGCAAGAGGCTCGATTCCCACCCTGAGCTATGATAATGTTGGTGCCGAGTCAGGGTGTAATGTATAATCGTGAATCGTATATTTACCAAATCCTCTGTGGCATAGGGCTTTACCATAAAACAGGAGCTGTCTTCAAATTTGAGGTGACAAAATCCTTGTATCATACTCCTCTTAAAACTTTATTAGTTTGCATAATGTTATCGCAAACTCAGTACCTACTTAGATCAGTATTATCATAACGTTAGGTCCTTATAACTGCGTATGTAACTGTACCTAAGATATCAGGTGCAAAGATGGTTAGCAGTATAATACCGCTATAATATTAGCACCTGGGTCAGACAAAGTGCTCATAACTTTTTATGATGTCTAGAAAACGTAATATCTGCAATATATAAACACATGACTGGTCCAGATATATATACAGGGAGAAATAATTTGATTTCGTACCTTCATAAGAGATTTCAATGTTAAAACAACACGGTTTATTTGTAATTAACTATTTCATGGAATAAGGTCTTAATCTACAACTTATTTCATTATTTATCAAAATGTTCCAAAAAACAAATCGTAAAAATCGGAATGCCTCAGACAGTAAAAAGACAGATAAATGTAGTGTTTTTTTTTAAATACAAAGATCCAAGAAAAGAAAAGTCCTGGCTTTCACTCATCAACAATCGACCAAACCTTTGGAACTAGAAAGCTGACAATTTGGCTAAAGGTTTCATTTGTTATGTAGGAAAGGCATAAAACTTGAGCGCTAAGGAGGTAGCATAACTTTGTGTAAGCGGGGAAGAAGAAGAATTAGAGGAGCAGGATGCGACGTAAAATATAATGTAACAGTAGAACTAATGATAAAATAAAATAACACACAACAACATTTTTCATCAAAATATCACAAGAAACTAATAAAGTGTCCCGAAAACACGTTCAAAGTAATTCACAAAGCCGTAAGCCCTTCATAACTCGCTTGAGCAAATCCAGAGCCAAGAATTCCGAGATGACAAACTGAGTAATGAAAAATATATATGGATCAATAAATAAATGAGCACTTCAAATAATTCTGGTGCATGCATTCAAAGGAAATGACTCGGCTGCATATTTGAGTGCAGTGACATAAACAAGAGTGTTGGAGCTACGTAACATGTGCGACATTGTCGCAAAAAGAAATACCTTAGAGCAGCGTTTCTCAAAGTGGGTTCCGTTGAAAAGTTACCAGAGTTCCGTAAATAATTATTTTAAGCTTTAAAAAAAAATTGTTAAAATCTGCGTAGAAAAAACAACAACGATAACAAGAAAACACGTTGGTTAATCAAATTCATTTGGACTACAAAGTGAAATTAGAACTATCATAACTGAACATTTGGGAAATCTACTCAGGTCTTTGTCAGATTCATTACTACCATCTTCACCCCTCCGTCACGAACTTGGGGTTCCATAAAATAAAAAGTATTTGGTGAGTGTTCCGTTATGTTAAAAGTTTAAGAACCTCAGCCTTAGAGATTGGTCACGAGTAGCGTATTTTTAGCTTGCCGAGTCGTGAAGTGTGGGTACTGCTTGCCAGAGAATACGTAATATCTAAAGCTAGAATAACACAAACTACTTTTTGTAACAGAATGCTAAAATTATTCAGGATCTTTGCTTAAACAAGAATTTTTTTGGTGAAAGAGGTTAACAATTCTAGGATTTTTTATGATAAAAAGTAATTTTGTTAGAAAGTCCTACAATACTTGTCTCAGAAGGATGTTGCCGATTGTAATTATTTTGCGTTCGTACGGAGAAAGTATTTGATAATTAAATGGTACATTTGCAATAGATTGTTACTTTTCGAAAAAACGGTAACCAATATTTTAGTGTTTTGCTGCTTGTCCGATCACCAAGCTTGCTGTGTAACTTTTCTATGCAAGTATTTTTTTAATTACATTTAAGTTAGGGAATTAAATGAAAACGGAATGGAACACACATTGGACTTTTTCAGCAGGTATAGTATACAGGTTCATTTTCAACAGTATAGGTACAGTATACTGGTATAAGCAATGATGTTTTAAGTAAAAAGATGTAGATAGGTTACAAGCGCACAGCAAGTGGCACCTTAAAATTTACACAATTTACCAAATTTTTATATGTCAGTGTCGCATTGGCGGCGTCACATACATATGAAAGCAGCTGATTAAATTTTTCTTATTTTCCTTTCCTACTTTTACGATATTTAAAAATGCGTAACATTGCAATTTATGCCTAGGTTATCTATCTTTGCATTAGTTTGCCGGTTTAAAGATCGAATGTTGTGAAAGTGAATGTAACCTATCTACATCTTTTTTTACTTAAAAACATCATTGGGTATAGGTATAGCTATAGAGAGATGATATTAACTAGTTAAAATTCTTGGTAAGAGGCAACAATGAATAATACCTAACATTACCTATGTCATTTCCACACGGCACACAATGTCTAATTTACCCATCTAGCAGGTACCTTATATACTACGAGGCTTATCCCTGTTGAGTCAACGCTAATTCCGGCCGCAACACATAAAGTGCTTAGTTAACTGTGAATGCGAATCCCTTTTCAGCCCAACTGGCTAACTCTTCGCCACGTCACTGGCTCAGGACATCTATTCGATTTATTGTGACACTGCTTTTCAATTAGTTCAGAATTTGCTATATCTATATCACGTTTTGCGGAATTGGTTTTCGAGGAATTGCTCAATGATGCGATTAAACTGCGTGACGACGCGTGAAAACTGTTGAATTAGATCAGTAACTATCGTAAACATGTCACTAACTGGGTGTATTTGCTGAATATCAATAACGTTGCCATGATGAGAATACAACGAACGACGCGTGACATAATGAATACGTGAAAATTTCTAAAATGTTTAGACGTTTTCAGCTTTAACAAAACGTCATTTTTGCAAAAGGTTCCACGCGCAAAACGTCTTATTTGGTTCAGTAAGTATCGTAAACACGTCACCAACTAGATGTACTTACTCGTATTTATTGAATATCGATAACGTTACCGTAACTAGAACATAACAAATACTATATATCCAGTAGAATCTGTTGTTTGTTTGATTGGAACACGTTCCGCGACGGATGCGACGTGATGTCGACGTGTCAGAGTGACGGATCGGGGTACACTGCCCATTTGGTCTGAGTACTGACTACTGACCAAATGTCATGAATTCGGCAGGGAATTACGTACAATGTTAAAATAAAAATATAGTGAGGTTTTAGATAGTAGTCTGGCTTTTTGGTACAGGTTGTATAAAAAACTCTCGCCATAAAATATTTCATTTGTTCAAAACAGAGAATATTATAAAATACAATGTATGTACAGACACATTAACATGGTACACCTAAATTGTTGCAGGGACGGACGCTTAAAGTAATGCGTCAGGAAATATTGCAGCGTTTATTTTTATTTCCTAGCTTAAAACCATTTCCCCCAGATAAAGAATTCTACGGAACAATGCTGAAGATTGTCTTGAACTTGTAGCATACGCGCATTCTAGTGTTCAGACTTTAAAGTTCGTAAAAGTTGGTCTTGACAACAACTTGTTGTGTGTTCTGTAAATGCTTTACAAAATTAGTCTTGCTAGATTGTAAGCACGGAGGATGCTTACAATTTAGTTAGACTAGCTACAGGTCTTGCAAGTTACGACTTCCAAGCCGTTACGACTACCCGTAGTTCATATTATAGTCTCTGTAGTTGTTTATGTGCAGAGTGGCAGCAACTAGTGTCCGCTATATATCAGGAACAGTGACTTCATTTGGATACTAAGCTTTACGTAGCGTTGAATTTTCATCAAAATGTATATCCGTTCTATGTTGTTCCTGTGTCACAAACCTTGCAAGAGAGAGACAGCATCGGTTCCACTAAAGAGCGAAATATTGAAGAATTGCTTCTCATATAAGTGTAGCATTTTTCCCGGACATAATTTTGCCCCAAGGCGTCAAGACGTACACGTCTTGAAAAGATTACATAGTCTACAGACTATGTAATCTTTACATATAATAAAACAAAGCTTCCGTCTGTCTGTCTCTATGTACCTACGCTTATATCTTCTAAGCTTTTGTTTTTTTCCGATTGTTTATGGGTAGGTAGGTATTATTCGCTTATTATGCTTTAAATATTGGAAAAAAGTCCGTGTGAAGCCGGAGCGGGCCGCTGGATATAGATATAGCATACAAACCATTAATAACATTACAAATTAGTACGACAAATTACATCGATTCATAATCAATATTGTGGTCGGTTGATATCGGTTGGCGCACACCCGCGGTGTAAGGTGTCAGCGTGACGGGGATATATTGAGTGCCAGGCGGCAGGCGGTAACATGTTGACCCAAACTCAGATAGGTATAGCACTTATTGTTATATCTAGGTGTGAAATTATTGAATTAACAGTTTTAAGAAAATATATTTTCGTTACAGTAGATAAGTATTCTCTTGAAGCTTTAAATACAACTGATCTAATATTATTCGATTTCACTGGGCACACGAAATGGAAAAACCTGAGTATATATTAATGTAAAAACTGTTGCCCGCGTTAACATTTGGGGACCATATATTGCCAATTTTAGTTTATGTTTCGAGTTTTGTCCACTGTCAAAGCTATTGACCAATGTGTTTAATTTGTTACTAAGATAATAAACAATTATATTGCCGTCGTAGATTTACTTCACATAATTACCTTTTTCATTTTATTCACATGTACCTACTATGTTTTCTTTTGCACAAGCCTTGTCCTGGTAATAATACGAACACAAAAATACATTTTGATGCCGTCGTTCTGAAGTTATTTTACGAGTGGTACTTCTAAGCCATAAGCTGTCTTGGTCGGTAACACAACAGTGGCAGTTTTTCTTTCGTGAAATAGTGATGTTAACGCATCACGAAAAGCATGGTAGCAAGTGTAATTACTGGGCAAATAAGATTTACGAACTAATATTTCAAATGAGGAGCGCGGTGCAGTGACAATATCGCCAAACAAGGATTTGGGTGTCACTGGTTATTTGCTAGTGTGACACTTACCATCAGCTAGACCTGCGGGTCTTTTCGCTTCATTGAATAAAAAACATACATTTCGGCTACTCACTTTTATTACCAGACTGCAAGGAAGGTTTATGTTTAATGTTTTTGAAGATGTTATTTTTAAGAATGAAAATATCTACTTGAGAAATACTTGTTCTCCTACCATCCTATTGTCACTTGTATTCGTGGTTTGAATGATTCATAAGCCAGTAGATAGCTACGTAATAAAGTGACATTTGCAAAATGCCGTAAATGTAAGGCTACCCGTTCTGTATTTTATTCTAAACGGAAAGAGGACTCGACATCGGTGAAAGGCCGTGAGACTTAGTTATCTATCTTCCTTTATTGAGTGAAGGATAATACCCAATTGCGACCGGGTATTGGGACCGCAGTCTTTATCTTTTGATTAAGTTGCGGTAAGAACTATTCTGATAAGATCTGTATAGATCGGTAATTTGTCACTGTGTAAGAATCACAAAGATTAGATTTTAGCTATGATTCTTGCTTCTAAATAATTAAGCTTTCATCTGCTTGCATTTGTAACAGAACGTTGTTGAGTGTATTGTGCTTTGTATCGCAATCTGTATTGCCAATGCACACAGAACTACATCAAAGATTTCTTTGTTGATTTTTTTAGAAGCTTCGTTAGGAATAGAAATGGATGTTTTCAGGTCTATGTTGCCTTGTTTCATCAGTCTGTTCATTTGAAGGAATGTTTCAAAGCTGTACAAAAAATCTATGATACGATTTAAAATATCAGCTCTTGAGTTTCTTTCATGTTGCTTTTATGTTAGCGTGGGTGTTGGTGCTAACTTCATCTAAATTGTAATCGTTGTCCTCTTTTAAAAATCTTCAAAAAAATTACCTACTGATTCAAAGATTTTTTTTTTGTTCAAAATATGATATTTTGACATCATATCTGTAAATGTGGCAGTGAAATTGTGCTGATCACGTATGAGTAAACGTAAAAAGAAAACATAAGTAAGAAGAATGGTTCGTAAGCTGTCTTACAAAGAAGCCGATATATTTATCGCATTGTAAAGGAGCTTTATTTTGAAGCACCAGTAAACCCATACAATGCATAATATAGAACTGGATTTACATATTCTTTGTGGTAAACAGGGTCGGTGATGCGTCAGTGGTACGTATCACGCTATGAAGCACGTGAAATTAGGACTACGACTGTTTACCACTTTAGTAATATAAAGACGATATACTTTCATGAAGCATTGCTTTGCCGGACCGACAAAATCAAACATATAGGGTGGTAACGTCTATTTTAGCAGTCTTGGTGTATCGATCTTCTTATTAAAAAAAAAAAACCAGGCAAGTGCATGTCGGGCCACGCACAATGAAGGGATCCGTAGTCCCACCCCATCCGAATAATGCGGTTTAAGAAGTGTTACAGTTGCAGTGAGCAGTTACTCATAAACTTAAGCCTACTTAGCCGTGATAGTTATCCTTTTAATTTTACTATGTGACATTTTTTTTACATGCCCAACTTCAACCATTTAGCTGGCAGGGGGGGAGACACTTGAGTCTAACAAATTTCAATAAATTTAAAGCTTAATGAGAGAGCAGCTGCTCGGCCTCTGGTGTGATATCCTATAGTCGCCTTGACACCCACGGGAAGAGATGAGGTGGCAATTTTCTTAAGCGGGTACCGCACTGCCCCAACGATAATAAAGGCAGAAATAAATATTTTATTAAATCAAATTACGTTATGTAAACACGCATAATGGGGCTAGATAAAGACGACAAAGGAAGTTTGGACTAACTCAGTACCAAAAATGAGCGAGTTTTACGCTGGCGTAGTTAGCCGAAGTTACGAGTTTGTAGTTATGAAATAATTCCCCCCGGCTAGTTTATCCTACCCATTATGTCCGGTCATACACACGTACGAAATTGCGGAGCCACTAATTGCATGTAATATGAATATTTCTTTGGTACGTGACAAACAAAACCTAATTAACAAGGTGTTAAATGCTGAATAAAAGGGAAACGCCACGTACAAATATAAATAGGTAAACATACGTGAGG
Organism: Herminia tarsipennalis; assembly: GCA_945859575.2. Lineage (NCBI taxonomy): Eukaryota > Metazoa > Arthropoda > Insecta > Lepidoptera > Erebidae > Herminia > Herminia tarsipennalis. The sequence goes on along the minus strand of OX243846.2, from coordinate 12,323,607 downwards.
TAACATTTAATTTTATTATTTTAGTAAAATTACATTTATAATTCACATTTATATTGTATGTTTAAATGGCTAATGTGTAATTAAGTACTGTTTTAACGAACGGGTAGCCTTCGTATTTTAATTACATTTTTTCTGTTTGTTGCGAAGTCGATTTCCGCAGGTCGAACAGGCAATTTGGCGAATACCGTGAGTCTACTTTGGAAGTACAACATTTTAGGGTCGAGTTTTACCAACAGAATACTAATACCAAACAAAATATTCTCTAAAATGTGTTGTTATTCGACAAACAACAGTTGCTAGCGAACAGGTATTTCGTACCTAGATATTGTGTTTTATGTAGGTATAATTTTCTTAGATTTTAAGAAATTAGTGTTACCATTCTACTTTCGAATACCTGTTATTAGCTATGTTTGTAATCCTTTTAGTCTTTAGAACTAAATAAATAAACTATTTACTGACTACACAAGACTAAATCTTTGCTGATTGTTTTTAAAATTCACTATTTTAATCGACTAAGTAAGTAGCTATCGCTCGCGTCTTCGCCTGGATGACTTTACTTAGTTGAAACACGTGTTTTTTTCAAATTTTAAACTAATAAGTCAAGTACGATATTTCACCGATCATACTTCTAAACTGACGGAGTTTCATACAAACTCGCAACCCCTATTTACCCCCTTAGGGGACGAATTTCTAAAAACCCTTTCCTAGTGGATACCTACAACATAAAAGATATCAACTGCCAAAATTTTGTTGATGAATCAGTCAGTCAGTTTGTCAGGACAAGTGATTATAATTATATTTGTATAGATTACTCCACGCGCCTTTACACTATTAATATTTTTTAAAGGAGTTGGTTATGTAACATGATCAAGAGATCAAGAGAAGTGTTACTAACATTTAAACTTTCGCGTTGCATGATTATTTATTATACGGGAATTAACGCGCATTGTTTACCTTAGGTAATAGTAATAGTAAAAGTCTGCTTGTGACCACGGCCGGTGCAACCTTGTCGAAACGTTAAGCAATTTTAAGGTAAACAATGCGCGTTAATTCCCGCATAATAAATAGTTTTAAGAGAAGTTTTCTTTGAACGTTAACCTCTAAGCCAATAAAGGTCATAAGAATTCAAACTCTAGTCTAAATTATGATAAGCTTGTTTCTATGCGGTACAATATCGCGTCGTTTATAGCCACAATCTGTATCAACGGATGTGGGGAGACGCGAGCAGACGGATGTATGTGTCATGGCCGCGGAATTGTGTGTATGTATTTATCCTTGTATAAAGTCCGGTGTCCATGGTTCCATTCATAGCCTCCTTTATATTTGGTCCGATGGTAAAATGATAAATCTATTTTTAATGCTTGCAACCTTTTTTGTTATAAAATTATGCCCGCATCTGAAAAAAGGCCGATCTAAAAATAAGAAAAGTAATATATCTTTATATAAAGAAAACAACATATAAAAGGTTTTACATGTCAGAGTTCGTACCAGTTGAAACTTAATCCAATTCTTAAAAGTAAGAATATAAATAGGAAAATATGAACACTTTAGATACAAAATTATGAGCAAAGTTACAGCAAATTTCCCTTAAAATACCAAAGTATCTGCAATGAACAGCCTCTTCAAATCTACATACACTTTGCCTTTACAATGCGGCTGCCAGTAAACATCCCAGACCGAACAAGGAAATGCGCGCTCGACCATTCAACCAGAAAATAACCAAACACAAAACATATCATAAAGTCAACCCAACTTGGTCGAAAAACAACCTTCAATCGAAAGTTTGAAACTTAAAGCAAGTGAAACCGAAGACATTGGAGACAGTTCCGATGTAAATAAAGTGGAAAGGGGAGCTTTTAGTTATTTTGTGGAATATCTAATCAAGTTGCCACGACTGTATAGAATTTCCTTTGGGAACGATTGTAATCAGCAGTCGTAAACCTTTGAGTATTTGTTTACTGAAGTAAATATGTACATTGCGAATAGACATTCATATTCAATGCTTTAATATCATGAAGAGGACTGTTGTTTGTTTATTGAAAGTTCAATGATACGTTCGTTCTGCAGATACCTATCTAGCTAGTCACACGACACGATATGATATTTATTTGAATTCGAAAGCATCGACGTTGGAATGTCTTCATATTAAATTTCTACTTCATTGAAAATTGTAACGTCATAAACTGTTTTTTTTTCTACAAATTTGTATGAAGCAATTTGTATCATCAAGAGACTGAATTGAATTGTCAGTCAAGTATCATATTGAAATTAAGAGACTTAGAGTAGTTGGAAAGTAGTTGTATCAACAAGATAACGCATATTTTTTAATGTGACACATTAAAAACTTTGAGGTAATAGTACAAATGATCTCGATAGTTAATAAAAAGGTCTAAGCCATAGACCGTCTAGGTTGGTACCGAAACAGTGACATTTGTTCTGTGAAATAGTAATGTTTTCGCGTCACTGTATTTTGGTTAAAGGGCACTGTAACAAATGTAATTACTGGGCAATTAACGAACTAATAATATTATAAGTGTAATTGTTGCATACGGACTTGTGCACTTACAATATTTATTTACATTAATTTAAAAGTGACCTACTTTTAGTACTGAATGATGTTATGTTGCTTTACTTTTTGTAATTTATACATATACTAGAGGACGCCTCGCGGTTTCACCCGCGTAGTTCCCGTTCCAGTGGGAATACAGGGATAAAAAATAGCCTATGTCACCCGGGGTTAGTGTAGCTTCAGAAGTATGAAAGAATTTTTCAAATCCGTCCAGTAGTTTCGGAGCCTATTCAATACGAACAAACAATCGAATCTTTACTCTTTATATTATTAGTATAGATATAGATAATATCTATACTAATATAAAAAAGAAGTATAGATAAAAAATGTAGGGAGGAAAAAAATGTCTCAGGCTAATACTCGCGACCTTAGCGGTACCGGCCCTAACCTGTAACTAACTTCGGCACCGAGATATGTCCGCCAAAGTCGAACTTAATCTCTACAAATTTTCATCAAATAAAGCTAAAAACCATTTCAATTAAGTTCATAAAAATCCCGCATCCAAATTCATCCAACTGACCCTTTAATCGCTACGATGCCACAGCAGACAGACGCACAAATACACACAGTAAAGTTTTGACAACTGTTCTTTTTGTCGGGAATTTAAAAATACGTTATTATCGGCATTATAGTCCCTCTATTCTATACAATAGACTCAATCTAAAAAGGTAGGTAGGTACAAATAAACAAATCGTTTAATCATTGTACAAATTTTACCACCGATTGTACCGATATAATTAATGGCTGGACCAGATTTATACTCATGGAATATTGACTGACTAATTGCTTCCAAAGTTACGCCTTGACAGTGACAAGTGCTTATTGTTTAGTATGGTTTATTTTGTTTGTGGACGATCACATAATAGAACTTATTTAATTTTGTTGACAGGTTTTGATTGGTTCAAAGTTAAACAAGTAGATCTTAATCAGCTATACAATGAGGCAATTGAAACGTTGCCATTACTAGCTTTTGAAAATGTCGCACAGCTATATTATATTTATGATCTCATAATGTAGTTGGTCTAACTATTCTCGTTCCTGAAACAAACATTCATAAAAAAAGACCTTAGTCAAAAAGGAGCTCTAAACTTTCTTGGATTTAAGTAATTTTTAAAGAGCATGCGTTGAAATAAATTCTTACTAACTTTTTTACTTCTTTTATTTTACTTTGGAATGCATCGCCTTTTTTCAATACAGTGCACAATAAACCTATTAAAACAAAAATCAATACAAAAAGATTATATAAAGTAAACGACTATTGACATAGGGTCAAGCCCTTCGACCGAGCGTCAGTTGAAGAATGAGGTAGCCTGACTAGAGTCCACTAATATCGATCATAGCCAATGTCCGCTCTTCGAAGCGTTCACCGCAATCTTTCGCCACATAAACGGCCAGATAGAATCTCTGATTCTGATGCCCGATGCCGCACCATCGAACTCTTTCCACTTAATAAAGCACCAATGATCCGAGTGAAATGTATATTATATATCGGTAGAATTTTAGCAGTGAGAATTGGAGTGTGTATTGGAAATTTTATTTCGTCGTTGTAACTTTTGGTACGAATTTTTATTTATTCAAATAAGGTGTCAAACAAGCTTGCGGGACTCATGCCAACTGTTACTGTATCTGATAGACTCCAGGAATTGGGAATACCCGAAACACTATCCAAAGACAATACAATAAAAATAAACCACCATTGTGTTTGGACCTCTGTATTTCCCTTTGAACTAACCGGGGCGTCATTTTTTGTCCAGGAATATCAATAGGCTTGTTTCCTAGGTAAACAAAAAAATCATAAGACTAATTGGTAAATAAACCTAAAATTTAAACTGCCAACAGTTAAGTCCCGATTAAATATTGTGTTAAATTGTTTTTTTTATCATTGATCATATCATAAAAAGAAGTGATTTGACGTGAAAAAGTAGTGACGTCATTTAAAATGTGCGTTTTGACATTTCTTAAAGAGTTGTTGTTTTGACTACTTGGAAACTAGCCTATTCAGTCGTCATCGGACAACTCACGCCACTATTTAAAAGACTGTGATGCTTTTGAGAGTGAAAAGCGACGCGACGTGATTACTTTATTTGAATCGCAAAAATGGGCTGAAAAAGTTTACATACTAAATGGTTCTTTGGCGGTATATATTATAGTCTTTTCAGAGTTTACTCTCTCTTGTGAACCAAATCAGGTGCAATCTTATGTCCTATAGTCCCTTACCTATTGCCCGCTAAAATAGATTTTGTTCAAACAAAAATTTATTCATTTACTTCCTTTTATAATAATATGCTGTGCCTCGGAGTGTACGTCGGTACTGCGCCCAGTAATTCTGGGGGGAATTAAAAAAATAGCGCTGGGAGGGCACAACAGGCAAATGGATAAAGAAATTCAATATAGAAAACAACCAACGGAGGGGGGGGGGTGCACGTGACCCCGTGACCCCTGGATCCGTCTATGCACACCTGTGCAGTATTACCTCTCAACTGTGTAAGTTCGAAAACATGCATAATATCTTCTGCGTATTTGGCTTGTCTCGCCGTAGCGGATATCTGTTAGGAGATCACTATCATTACAACGATATTATTGACCCAGTTAACTTAAAGCTTTTCACTTTTCAGATCGTACCAATTGATGACTTGTGTGTTTCAATAGGCTATCTCTCTTAATTACCATAGAGTAAATTATATGCGAGTACAGGATTCGGAATTCCACAGCATTACCAGTAACATATTTACGAAACATTGTTCCACTTTGACGTGGTTTAAATTCAGCAAATTTTCACACGTCGTTGCGTTCCTCACAGTAGTTCGCACATAGCTCTCGTAAAATTACATCGGCGCGAAATTATTTATGAATGAAAGATATTCACTGGTTCGAGTATATTTTAAAGATGTGTGCACATTTGTGACGCATATATACCTAAGTATACATTTTTAGGTATGAGATGGAAAGAGTTTCTGTGTCTCCAAAAAAATAGGCGATGATGATAAAGAAGACTTTTTTAACCAGATTTTATAACCTTTTTCAGGGCGAAAATTGCTTTGAATTGTTATTTTATTGCTTGTTGGCATACAAAAGAGGTTGCCATTAAAGAATAACAAATCAATACGCTAACATACTTGTGAACATTTTATAAGGCAGCAACAGTTGAGAGCAAATATAAACCTTCTTTTTTTTGTAGTTTTTAAACACTCATGTTTTTGTTTGAAACTTTTGTGACATTTAGCCAACCTAACCTAACTAAATGTTAATTATTTTTTAGATAAAAATAAATACGTCAAATAGAGTTACTTTAATGAAATAGGATTATAGATAGATGACGATGGTCATCCTGAATCTGTTAAGTTGGACCGAAGCGCCTTTAAATATTCACTCTATTGTGCCCAGATAAGATTGCTTAACATCTCTTTAATGATGATGACATACCTTGACTTATTATGATTGAGGTTTACTTACCCTACCAGACTATCAATGCAGTTCCTGCGCGCAAGTATAGATACAGCTTTAGATCCTTTAGAACGCATAGTGCAGGTAATGCAACGTTTTCCGTAGGTAGCACCAGTAGAGCGCATCACAGATACTTTCTGTCGACCTCTGTTCAGGAAGCCATTACTATCCCTCTTTTAAAATCCTGTTTCTTTTTTACGTGCCTTTGATGTATTATCAAAGAGATTTATTATGGTACAGATACCGATTTTGCATAGCTCGCGCTTCGGAGATTTATAAGCTTATCAGATTTAATTCTTGGTTACACGATTTGTGCCTGCGTCCCCCTCCCATTTAATGTTACGTCGTTCGCTTGTGTTTATTTCTGGCGTCGGGGTGGAAGCGTGGAGTATCAATATTTGAAGTGTTCTGTAATCACTTTCCTTAAAACCCATTCTTTGACTAGTTGAGCGTTTGTCTAATATTGCTGTCAGTTGGTTATGTAGAAAATTGCCAGAGTTTTATCCGCGGCTTCATTCACGTTAAATTAGATCCGTAATTTTACCTCTTTAGGGTTTGCTTTTAGTTTTTTAGAATATGGCAGAGCGAATTTAAAATAACTGAATGATTTTTTTATTACAAAGGCTAATTGCCACTTACGTACCTATTTATATCAAACATTCGAATAACATGTTGATAAACTTTCGCGATTTTTGACTTGATTTGACGAGATTTGACTAATCGCGTCGGGCAATAAACAAGGTATTTTACCTTAAATTATTCACGCGATTAAGACCCGTAATATATATATTTTCATAATTCAAATAACATTCAAATACACTGCAGTATTTTGAGTTGCTTTATAAAGAAAACGAGGTTAGTACTATTATAATGTTGCTATGAGTGTAGTTTGGTGCCAAGTTCTCAATATCAGCGCAGATTCAAGGCCTCGATCTCACAAAAGCTTCTTTAGGAGACCGTTTAAGTGCTTATTCTTCAAAAGAGGTCGTTAAAGCATCGCGGCATTCATACCGATAGCGTTAAGATATTGCCAATATCAATTTAAAACTTAGACTAGGATTAAGTTGCGGTTTTCCTCCTCATAATATTACAAATCCTAAATAGCGAAGCGAAGTAATTTTTATAGGCATTTCATGGCCCAACTCGCGAGCATCAAAGGATAGAAAAATTTGAGGTCTATTAACATTGTTCAGTTAGGTGGTTCGATTCCGGCCCCGATTTGGCTACGGAAGTCTCGGGTTCGATTGGATCCTGGATCTGGAGTTCAAAAATGCAATTATTGTACACGAAAGCGAAGTTAACACAGCTGCTAGCTATACCTACGTACGAGTATATAATAATAATAATAATAATATGTTGGGACAACTCACACAACGCTATCTGATCCCAAACTAAGCAGAGCTTGTACTATGGAAACCAGACAACTGATAAACATACTTATATATTTCTAAATACATACACATTATAGATAAATAACGCCCTGACACAGAATAAATCATCGTGCTCATCACACAAAGTTTTATTCTGGGTGGGATCGCGGCCCGCCTGGTATGATCACCTCGCCTGTTTGGAGGATCCTTCCACACCCCAGTTCAGTATTTATTATTATTGACCACCGACTCCGACTCCGACCCTTCGATGTTAGTTATGATAATAACCAGTCATTATCAATATCTTTTAACACAATGCAGTACTTTCGGTGATAACCACGTTTATTTAAACTAACAATTTCTTCAGTTCTCCTACTTTTGTGGGTTTAGATTGAGAAACCCTTGTTGATAATATTGTTGTTACTATTTATTTGATGAAGCTGTTTTGATAAATGGTCTTTAAAAAGATGTTTTGTAAAAGTACAGTGCAGAAGATTCCTATGTATATTCAACAGTAGTAACGTGCGTGGACTATCCTTTGATATTTGTTGGTACTTTCTCATAAATGATTTTTTATAGTCAAATGAATTATTTTTCAGAGTAAAAAGTAGCTTACGTTTACAGCTTAAACTACTGCTGTATTGCCCACTGTAGGTACAAGGATGAGAAAACAAATATCTTTCGCATTTTGAAAGTAAGGATTATAATCCATACTTTCAAAATGTTCTCATAATCGCTTTTAATTACGGCTGCCGATCTCATAAGAGACCAGTTAACTAGCAGTAGGTAATATCATGCACAACGTTATGCACAGATACAAGAGCACTCTCTATTCAGTCGCTCTCCGTATCTCGAAGAGCATGTCACATCCCATTTTATTGGAACACTTAGCAGACAGGTAAAAGCATCTAGTCAGACATCACGAATTAAATATTCAAGGAGTTTGCTGGTACAAATGGCAAAGTTTCACAAACAGAGATCTATTTTTAATACATCACAGAATATCAAGAGTACAGAAGACAATCTAAATAGAGAACTCTATCGACGCACGCACACATGGACATCTCTGTGCAACCTGTAAATATGTATGTCTGTTTTGTTACCTACCTACTTGCCTATTGTTATATACTGTAGAATACGTCAAAAACAAAAATAAATGATATAACCTACACAATTAAGAAATTTAAATGGAGATGGGCAGGTTACATGTTAAGAGATCCAAGGGATAAATGGGCAAAAGTCGTGACAGAGAGGATATAATAAACGTAGGAAAGGGAGTGTAGAAGATGGGAGGACGACGTAAAAGAAATAGCTGGTACAACCTGGAACAGGACAGCACAAAATAGAAAAAGATCGTAAGCAAGGCAGTCAATCAAAAGATGAGTAATCACCGGTGTCAAACAATCATCATATAATAATATATAAAATTAGTTAATAAAAGGCAAACTATAATAAGGTACTATGTAAACAACAAGATTGTTAATAAAGGCTATTATTATTATATACTGTACTGTACCATGATTAATATGTAGTGTGCGTTAACTCAACGAATAAATAAGTTTTTCTTTTATTTTTTCTTCTTCTTTCTTCTTTCCCATGAACGTGGAATCGGTTCAACGACTTCCAAACAAAGTGCAACGATGAACCCATGGTCTTCGAATTATATCGGTGATCGATGTCTATGTGAACGTCACTCGACTGAAATATTATGTATGAAGGTTGCCTTCTATACACTCGGTGTTCTGTGGCAATATCAACAAGATTAATTGTTATTGCATTTCTGTGAATTGTTCTTTGAAAATCTTTGTGTAAAAATAGTGATTAATAGTCACTAGTGTCTTTGAAGTAAATCACTTTAGGCATTCTGTCTTGTCTTTGTCCCTTCGTTAGATTTTCTTGACGCTGGTTACTCTAATTTAAATTCCAATCTATTTTTTGAGCTATTAAAAGCTAAGACGCTGAATAAGATATTAAATTCTTGGTTTTCACGATGAACTTTATTTGTAACTAGCATTTGCCTGAAGCTTCGTGTTTCTCCAAGCTTCATCTACTATACCTTACTCGTATGCCGAAATTTATCAAAAATCGTTCCGCAGTTTTGCCTTGAAACGTTAGAGGAGTACAAGATTATCAATTTATCTACATATTCGAATTCTTAATCCTCTATAATAATGCTAATTACTGTGTATGGCACCTAGTAAATCTCATAACTTATTAAGGTGGGAAATTATTATCTCTTTTTTCTAAGTACCTACCTTTTTTGAGTTCCGTAGTCAAAATAACAAAACCGGAACCCTTATAGTTTCATGATATCCGTCTGTCTGTCTGTCCGTCTGTAGGTCAACGGTATTTTACTAAAAAACTACACATTGTATGGGAGAAATTTAGAGTATAGGTGTCTTGTAGGAGCCGCTACTTAGTTCGATAGTTAAATAACAAAAAATAAATATTTTTATGGGCGGCACTCCATACATGTAACAGAAGCTGAAAAAAATAATTAGCAACTATCTACTTATGGCGTATAATTTGACAGGTCTTTTAAAAACATTTTAAGGCTTTTAAGAAACTCTTTTGATTGAGTGAATATTTGAACCGTGTGTCCAAAAATATGAAAAAATTACAAAGGTAACGCATAATAACACACATTTACACTTAAATGATTTTGTACATAATCGTATATACCATCTTTGACTTAAAAACTGCTCTTCTTAACAAAATGGCGTAAGTGCCATGAACATACGCTGTTCTGCTGGTCAAATTTTTCGCATCATATTATTCCGCAGCTGTTATAACAAATATGTAGTGCATTTATTTGTAATAACCGCTGGGGAACCGGCCCGGGTTTTTAATCACTAATAGTAGGACAAACAATAAACCCTACAAACGACGGTACGCAGCTTTGCGGTAAAACAACCCAGACCCTAGCAAAAAGGTTATAGGATTATGATTTAAGAATAGACAATATTAATATTATTACAACGGTTGTTATTCCGGGCATAATTGCCGATATAAAAACAACAAAGGTATACATATAACACCACTTATGAGCTCCTTACTAAACAATTAATGAATTGATACTAAGATTTTTTATGGAAATATGAAATTTTATACAAAATTTCTATTAAGGGGGCATTACGCCGAGCGAATTATTTATTCTGCATAACGACATCGGCACCCGCCTCGCTCTTCCGCTTACCACCATTACTTCACAGTGCGCAGGAGCGCAGGACAAAATAAAGTCGAATATTCGTTTGTACGAGTAGTAACATTAATACATCCGAACCCTGTTTCGCGTAATCTATCCTTATTTTTTTTATAAGAAGACGCAGTAGGGTACAAGCCCTGTGTCGCGGGGGACTTTACAAACATACAAGTCACGGACAAAAAGTACACCCAGACTCGGAACAACAATTGTCCCGTGTGGGAATCGAACCCACAACCTCTTGCGTAGCAGTCGAATACACACCGCGCCACAGAGGCAGCCCTTATTATTTTTTGTACCTACTTGACTTTTATATATTATGTACCCACTTGTTATTTAAGAACTATTGTTACACTAATTAATGACACAAATCTACAGTTAATACTAATCTGTAACAACAAGTGACAGCTTTACTCTAGTAGACTAGTATGAAAGATTAGTTCTCATGGGCCCAACTCGTGCGCAACAAGGGAAGAAAAAAAATCAATTTTTACTAAACATTTTTTTCTTGACTATAACTTGTCACTACATTGTTCAGGTTAAATGGTTCGGATTTCGCGCTCCGGTAAAGCGCTCAGAAGTCTCGGGTTCGATTCCTGGGCCTGAACTTCAAATTTTTCTTTTAATTACTATATTATATATTATTTTTTAGGGCTAATTCTTGTCAACTTGTTGTTGGTATGCCTTAATTAAATAAATAAATAGTATCTATATTTTCGAGCCATAAAATGGCAGATATATAGGTCTAATATTCAATAAAAATGAAGTGCTTAGTGGAATTTAGTTCGGTGACACGATCATTGTACTTCATACAATACCTTATAATGATGAAGCTAAAGGAGACTAATGTTGTAATAAAGAGACTAACCGCTGATTATTCATGAGGGTCTAAAGTTTAAACACAATGCGAGTAAACACCTAGAGAATGATTGATCATTGTGACACAGGTCCCTCGACATGGTTACGGTAGGGTTGTGTTTCAAGAGAAGCAGATAAATAGCTTATGAAGGTACCTTGTCCTAACGACTTTCTCTATATAACGTTGTTCATATAAGTCTTCCATTTTCAGGCATCTACTTATTTTAGATTAACTTTGCTCGCGTCTTCGTTCGCTTGGATGTCGCTGATGCTGATGATCGCGATAAAAATCTATCCGAGGATTAAAGCTATTTCCATACCAAACAAAATACATGAAAACGCAACAGACAGAAGGACAGAGTTACTTTTACATTTCGTATGGTAGGTACCTTCTACGTTAAGTGCCTAATAAACGGCTGGATGAAGTTAAGTTTATGGAGGTAAAGAAAAATGCTTTCAGTAGTCAATAGTCGTCTAATGTCCTCTAATTTTTTCGCAAAAAAAAATTAACCAGACATTTAACCATTTAACCCCAACGCAAAAGCATAGATGTAAGAACTTTAGCAAGTGTATTTAATAGACGGACAGACTTAGACGCGGTTTGTTAGTTGATCTTCGATGAAATACCCTTCTGCAATTTTGAAGAAAATTACTTTTTGTTTCACGTATCGGAAGATTTTTAATGAGCGCACATTTTCTTGTTCATTTTATGGCCGTTTTCATTTAAAAACACAATCGTGTAGCTTAATGTCTGTATGTAATTAATTAATAGTTGTGTAGCTATCTAACTCTTTAATAATATAACAAACTCTTTATTCACTTAGGAAGCAAAATACTACATTTGTAAAAAGACGATTATATAATGTACATTTAATGCCTGTTCGCAAACAATAGGTAAAGATGCTATAAAAACTCGCAGCCATTCTTTTCAAATTGCCAATTATTACAATGTTTCTTTGTTTATACACTATATATGCAGGTAAGGTGCTGCTACCATTATATTGTACACCAAACAAGAGATAAAAAATATTTAAAGAAGAATACATGAGATTGAATATCAACCTCTTTGGGTACAACATAGAAAAAGCATCTACTTACAATGTAAAAACTATATGTGCTTAAATATTGGGCAAATTACTGCTAATTAAGGAATAAGTATAAATGTTTTGCGAAAGAAAGAAAATAATGGATAGAAGAAAGCATTTATCACGCAGAATCTTACTACAAACATAGAGTCGATAACTTCACAAGAATAACCTTGCCTACTGATTTATAGAAAAGAAAAACAGCTAAAATTCCAGTATATTAAAATGTATTTTTACAAACGACTCGTAAACGCTTTCATAAAATGGTTTTTTGCCTAAATAAACTGCCTACCTTTGTGTACAAAATTGCTACAGGCATTTTTTTAATATAAGGATAACATCGGGCGGCATGATTGGGTGAATTATGAAAGGCGAAGCTGAAAGCCGAGCCCAAATCCCTCTAGTTGCCTTGAAGTCGCACTACGAAAAATTATGCCGCAAAATTTTCAATGTTAAGTTACAAGTATCTCATTACGTTGATAGTGATAACTTTTATCAAATGTTTATTGGACATGAGCCAAGAGAAACAAGAAATGTTATGTAAGCTTTGTTGTCTCATAAATTAGGTAAGTGGCTAAGTAATGGGCATGTCAAAACGAATCACTGTCTTTTTACCACGTTTGCATAAAACAATAAAACATAATGTCACATTTGGTTAGATACTTTTTATCTTAAATGTTGATAAACCTTTGCAATTTGTTCACATTATAGAATATATAAATTACGGGTCTTAATCGCGTAAAAAATTTAAGGTAAGATATTCCGTTTATTGCCCGACGTTTCGTACGGTTTCGTGTAGACTGGTTCAGCTCAGCATCGCATGAAGCGCGGGTTTCATTTGGGAAACATTCTCCCTTGATTTTACAAACGAGGGTAGTTTTCGAAACCCGAAATTATTCACACGATTAAGTAGTTCATATAATTGTATAATACTTTTTGCTGTGTGCAAAACAGATTAGAAATAAATTGTAATAATGAGAGGTTAAAAGTCTGTAAAGACAACTATACAGTTATCGGGTTGAAATAGACATGGGCCGGACACGCGTAGGAGATGTGATGACGGATAGAACCCTACCTATCTTGACGGATTGGCGCCCAATGACCGGAAAATGGAACTTTAGACGACCGGCAGTGCGATTGGTTATCGACATCAGAAAGAAGTTCGGATCGTGCCTAAACGTAAATGGCACAGAACCGAAGATACACTTAGTAGAATTCAGCTATTTGTGGTTCATAATATTCATTTCCCGAGCGGAAATTAATCCGAAAGATTTTGACACGCGGCCATTAAGGCGGCAATATTAGTTCAATACAGACTATATACAAATAGAGAAAAAATTTATTACAAAAAACATAACGTCTTACGCAGTCGGGTAAAAATTAGTTTTAGCCATGGTAAAAGTATCTCCGGTTAGCTTGATAATAGTCATTAGATATTGATATATAAAAATTAAATATTAAAATTATGGTTACATAACTACTACATCAACAAAACACGCTATAAATCTTACAGAAAGAGAAATAAAAAACCAATTGGACAAAAAGGGGGCTTAATCGCTTAAAGTTTAGCGTACAATGGCTCGAATACCACATAAAATGCCTCTAGAACAAAGCAACTAATCACATAACAAATCCATCTGTCTAAAGTAATGCATCATTGTCTACCATCGGACAATAGGTGCCTACATTTCGTTTTGCCGCTTGCTTCGGGCCGCAGTCATATCGTGAGTGGATTTCCGCATCCACCGAGAACATTGTGCTCTAAATGGCTTCTGTGCGTCCACGTGAATAGGGCATAATGTAACAAGTTACTTTGTGTATTCTCACGTCAATATGGTAATTGAAAAATCTCTTTATTTTGTGCAAAATATTGTTTGGTGATGGACCTACAGTGGTGGAAGATAACGCAAAGCGAGCCAGCGAATAAGGAAAGATGAAATTGTTTTTTTGATGGATGTAAAGGATTTTGGAAAGTCACTCCTTAATCTGTAAAAGGCTGTCTTGGGATTGTATAGTAATAAAATAAATCTGTAATTAATTACTTTTCATTGCTTCGATATCACTTAGTCTAGACTTACTTAATGACGTAGTAGAAATGCGTACGGCTGTAAGGTGTGATGGATACAATGTCATTTTAGATGCTTTTCCTGCATGAGTGTTCGCATTATTTTTTTTTTCTTTCAGTGTATATCTGCAATCAGTCTCTTTTCAACTATAATCAGATGTATTCAATGGAAGTTTATTTCCTCCAGCGAGGAAGCTGCTCATCTGTGTAGTGTGATGTGTCAAAACTGTCTGTTGTGCAGCTTCATAATGTCGGGCCTTTTGAGGCGTTTGGAGTAGCTTTGGGCTGGGAGTTGGACTGCAACACAAGTTGTAGTTCTAAGTTGGGTTGTACTTTGTGTTTATGATTTGGACGCATGGATTACTCACATACGAAACTCATTTAAAATAGCTGTATTGAACAAATAAGTCAAAAGTTTACAAATCAAGTCGCATCATTATACTAGCTTTCGGCTGCAGCTTTTTCGAATTTCTATGTACAATAAGTAGCTTACAGCCTTCCTCAAGGTTTGAGCTTTCTCTATGCCGAATTCATCTAACATATCATCTTAAACAGGCTAGTACCTGTGTATATAAGTGCATTCAAACAAACAAACTCGTCAGCTTTATTATGTTATAATATCTACTTACAGGTAGTTTTATTTCATTGAACATTTAAGTTATCACCTTCAAGCAGACAGAACAGCTTTTAACAGTTAGAAGTATATAATCTATAATTGCTAGCTTAAGACCTAACAAAGTTTTAGTGCTCGTTTCACTACCTTTGATCTAATTATTGTAGTGTTAATGAAACTAGATTAGGTTAGTACTGATGTGCCTGTGCATATAGATAAGAAAGTTAGTCGGAGTTAGTACGACTTGCAAGTGAAAGTTCTGGAAAGGTCGTTATTGTGTTTGCGCGAAATTTCGTTTCCCTTCCATCTTTGTTCGGAACAGTTCTTGGAGGAAATTGTACTACACTCGTTCGCAAACTTCGTTTTGAGCTTAAAACGAAATCCATGTTTTGAAACACCATTAGTGGTAAACACGTCGACAGAGAAATATAAAAAAGTAAGTAATTGGACTAAGCTTGTTATATCGGACTGTTGAGAAAGTGTGAGTTAGCATTAATACTTTCTCTACGTTCAATGCGATATTTCAAAGTCTCACCCACTTGCAGTTTTGAAAGATTTACAAGTGATTAGTATTCGAAATAAAATCGAGGTGATAATAATTTAATCAAAGTCATAAATTTTTCATCAAAAATGTCTAAGCTGAATGAAAGTTTCCCGGTGGTAAACAGTTCTAATTGTGATCACGGTGTAATAATGATTAAAAGATCGCTATTAAGAAGACCCACCTCACAAAATTACACACAGCGAACATAAACGAACATATCTGAGTAAGTTTCAAGATTCGACCCAACAAAGAAAAACTCTCTGAAACGTGCCTTAAATGGTGTGGCCATGTATAGAGAATACCAAAAGAACATAATGACCTGTCTGGTCATTATGTAATAGACCAGTCCGAAGAAACGGGAGGACCTGTTCAAACCTGGATGTCCGTCATAAATTACGACCTCAAGAAAGCCCAAGTAACAGATTTGATGACCCAAAATCAACTTGTTTGGAGAAAGATGACGAGGAGAGCCGACCCCAAGTGAAATGAAATAAGGCTAGACGAAGAAAGAGAGAGCGACAGGTAGACAATGTCTTCCATAGCTAAAACAGAAGGCGGGTGCCCTTCTATCACCATGATGTTATTTCATTTAGGAATCTCGAGTGAAAATAAAATGAAGTATAAAAGTAGAACGTGTGACTGAAGACGTACTGTAGATTTACTTTTATGTCAGTCCCGGAGCCGTTTGCCATTTAAATGGCTTCGTGCCGTCAGAGATTATTATCAATTCCCCTTTTATATTTCGCATCAAAATCATCCGAACACTTTTATTTTTCAACGACAGACGCTTGAGTGTTATTTTAATGCGTGTGTTTTATCTGTATTTCAATTATGAACGCCCATTCTTGTGAAATGTGAAATGTGTCGCATTTTGTTAAGTATAATACGATTCAATTAAAATGTTATATAGTGTTTTGATTATGATTGAAAGAAACTTTTTTTGATTTATTAATTAAATACCAACGGAATGAAAGTTAAAAGAATACTTAAGTTTAAACTTAAGTAAACAGTTTAAAAAATACCTAGTTTTAAACTGTCGCTATTTGTACACATTATAGATTTTTATATGCTACGGGTCTTAATCATAAATATTTTATTTTAAGGCCAAACACCTTTATTGCCCGACGTTTCGACCGTATTGCAACGGTATTTAGCATTAAAATAAAACAAAGCTATTTAAGAATATATAGCTTATAACATTCTATCACGGATGTATCTTCTTGAGTAGTTAGTTACTTTTAACAGCGTTGTAAATATATGAACTAAAACTACTGAATTATATTTATAAAGATTTTAAATAAATTGATAATAACATGAAGAAGTATGAGTGTAATGTATTAGACTTATACACTGAAAGCACAACCGTTCTGCTGTTCTGATCACAAAGTAAATATTAAATGAAGTAAAATAAATATAAGGTCGGGGCAAAAGTATTTTCATATTTTTCATACAAAGAAAAATATTTTTTTAGGTTTGATTTTTTAATTATTTATCAAGTCATCGATCAAAATGGCACATACATATGTATGTAGCGATTTGATCGATGACTTGTTGCCATCTTGTCGTCGTCAAAAATCTGAGCGTTGCCATGATGATGACACCACGTCCTACCTGTTCACCAGCTCCGGCCGGTTTTTCTCAATTGCTTCTTTTAACATCAGCAGTTGCTGATAGTAGAGGTCAGAATCGATAGTTTTACCCGGCGGCAAAAGCTCATAGTCGATTCCTTTCCAATCCCACCATACACACAGCATCACTTTGTTCCGAGTCAGGCCGGGCTTTGCCATGGTCTGTGGGGCTTGTCCATGCTTCGACCACGATCTTTTTCGGGTCGGAATTGTGACGTTTTAACAAAAAAATGCAAATGGAAACACGTTGCATTAAGTTTCTCTCAGTGAAATAATGTGGTACCCAAATATCAAGTCAGTTTTATGTAAATGACGTAAAACTGTTTTGTGATCAACATCCAGTTCTTCAGCAATATGTAAGTACTAATATGTCGATCTTGATCCATTTTTTTAAAGATGGCACTGATCTCTTGACAGGGCGTCTAAAGCAAGCCTCATCCTCCACACTTAAATTTCCAGACTTGAAACGCTTGAACCACATTTGTGCTGTTTATGAACCTAATGCGGTATCAATACGAGATTGATACCGCATTAGGTCTATAAACCACGCAAATTTTATTCACGGCGTTTGTCGCATTTTCACTTTTCTTGTAATAAAACTTTAAAATTTACCGAATTTCTTCGTCACATACGTTAATTTTGCTTGATTGAATAAAAATTGAAAAATAGCGGGAACTCGTTTTTTTAACTAGTTTATGTATTCAGAATGTCAACATTCAGTATAACCAAAGAGGTTTGATTACTAACAATACATTTAAAATACAAAACTACTTTTGCCCCTACCTATTATTAATAGAAAACTGGAGTAGGTATTATTATCAGCGATATCCTGCTTGTTTTTAACCTACAGTACATAACACACAGGGTGCATAGGCTATCTGTGTCAAAGACCCGTTATAACCAAACCAATTTGCAAGTTCGTAAACAAAGTTTGTTCTGTATTGAGCTCGGTATCCACATAATCTACCTGCATAATATCAGTGCCAATTAGATTCTAAAAGTTTTGTTCCACAGGTGTTCCAGATGTTTAATATTAAAAGGGGATTACAACAATTCATAAATATTCCATTTACAGAAAACACTGCTTAAGAAGGTAGTGCCTTAACGGAGAACACTCTTTGAATACCTAATTTTTTTTTATAAAAAAAATTAGGTTATTATTCATTTATTTATACAATTTTATCCATACGGATAAGTCAAAATGTTTGACGTTGATGGTATATCTATCTCTCTCGTCAGAACAAACGTCCAAACTTCATAGAAAGAGACTGAGTCCCTCCAAAGTATATCAAGATCATATAATAATAATAATATCTTGGGACAACTCGTACAACGTCATCTGATCCCAAACTAAGCAGAGCTTGTACTATGGCAACCAGACAACTGATAAACACACTCATGTAAAACTAAATATAGATAAATTACATTTAGACACAGAATAAATCATCGTGCTCATCACATAAAGTTTTATCCTGGGTGGGGATAGAATTCACGGCCTTTCTTAGCAGTCGGATACACTCCCACCGCGCCACACTAACTGGGTGACTAACCATTAGACCAACGCTAGCAACAAATGCTAGTTAATGTTTTGATTTCAAGTAGTTAGTATATTAATGCGTGACGCAAAAACTTTGTACTTACCCACCTATTTTTAGGGTTCCGTAGCCAAAAACGGAACCCTTATACGGAACCATTATAGTTTCGTCATGTCTGTCTATCTGTCCGTCTGTATGTCACAGGCATTTTACTCAAAGACTACTCAATGAATCTTAATGAAATTAGGTGAAAAGGTATCTTGTAGTAGCCGCTCCTTAGTTTGATAGCTAAATAATAAGTCATTGAGTTATTGCCAAAAAACTGCGTTTCTCAACAAAAGGCCGTAAATGCCATGAACATACGCTCTTCTGCTGATGCAATTGTTCAAGGCTCCGGAACCCTACACTGAGCATGGTCCGACATACTTTTGTCCAGATTTTTAAACATTGCACACGTTTAACGCGTGTATGAAACAATCTGCCACGTCAAACAAAATTGACTTGACAGTTTGAGTTTCGTTTTAAAACAGCCTTAAAAATTGTAATTTAATAAAATAATAAAACTATAGTTGAATTTAGACGTTTACGTCAGAGCTTACTAAATATCAAATTTTAAGTATAATACTAAGAGTATTCCTGAAATGCTTTGCTTTGACTTTCAAAAAAGAACATCTAAATTGCTCAATAAAATAAATGGGCCAAGGCGTTTAACAAATTCATTCTGTGAGCGAATACGGTTTAGGTAGCCAACTGGAAATGTCAGATAAGGTAATCTCTATACGCATTTGCAAAATAGATGTGTTGGATATTTTTCTTTGATTCTGTACTATATATGTAATTACTTGTAGTATCTTTTTCAAATGTTTGCAATATCCACATATTACTTACGCCGACAAAGTGAAAGAATTAAAAAAAAATAAAGTTAGGATACCTCCTCTTTAAGTAAAGTGGGGATGTGATTTTTTTTCACCTACTCCATCGTATGGGGTATCGTTAGATAGGCCCTCTAAAAACGTTTAGGGGTTGGGAAGACCATGTTTGTGAAATATTAACATTGAAAATGCAAATTTTTGTTGAGTCAAGTGGCATCCCTCCCTGCCAGTTAAATGGTTGATGTTGAGTAGGTATGTGAAAAATTCGCAGTAGTAGTATATATATTGAAAGTAAAAGGAAAACTATTACAGCTAAGAAGGCTTTACAAGTTTACGAGTACAAGCTGATTATTTGATGATTTTTTATTACATTTGAGAAGTAACAAAATTTCGTACAAATTCCATTGAAAATTATTATGAAGTAGGTATACTTATCGTTGTACGTATGAAACAAAAATAACAGAAAACCCACTTTATAAGCCTCATTATTCGGATAGAGGGGGGGGGGGGTGACCACGGAACCTTACAGTGTGCGTGGCCCAACATGTAATTGCCCGGTTTTCTAATGTTTCTTGGAAATTTAATAAATATGTTTGTTTATTATTGGTCCTTTTTTCGTTAAGATTTTCAGAAGTGATTAAGATTAGGTTTTGCGGTCAATAGTGATTAGATTGACCATGAAGATAGTAGACTAAGTGTGATTTTGTGTTTACATTTATATTTGTGATAATTACTGTGATTTTACACCAAGGTACTGTTTTTCATTAAGTATGATTTTGTGTTTTCTTTTGATTTATGATTACTGTAATTTTATACCAAAGTGCTGCTTTATTGTTCAGTAAGAGCATTAATATAGATATATTTCAAACTGTTATACTGCGTCATACTTGATGTTAATTTAATTAAAATATATATTTTACTACAATTTGTTTATTGAACCTGTTACGATTAATATAATTAAGATTATTTTACCAACTGGACTAAAATAAATAGATTTCATAAGAATATAGCAATAGGACAAATCGCAGAATTAAAAAAAAAAGAACTCTGTGATTCGTCCCATGCGCCGAAAGAATCATGGGACGAAACAGCGAATGAAAATTTAAAACTATAATCGCTACCTAAACTTTTATAAGGACAAAAAATTAAATATTCAAATTTAGCATTTTTTGTATAAAGCATCATTATTATTGTTTGAAACTTTCAGACACATTGTCGGAAATTCTCCCCATAAACAAGTTATTTCTATTAACACATAGTCACGTAACTAAACTACTTTCCTATTACGTGCTCCCGTTAATGTTAGCGAACATGGAATATAAAGTTATGCTACTAAGGGACCACCCTTGAGCCCTTATCCATCAAAGACAAGGGCTGCAAGTTAAGGGCAACAAGGGTTGATGAAAAACGTTTCCGTATATTAATTAGCCAATCTCTTGAACAAAAACAGATGCTCTGTTGAGGAAAAAATACTTTTTTGAGTTATTACGTTGCGAAATTATGCAAAAAAAAACGAATTTACCTTATGTTTGTTGTAAAATTGTTAACTAAAAGCCTGCTGTGTTAATATAAAAACAAATGTTATGCTCTTAGCTCTGTTTTTATTTTCGTAACAATAATTATTTTTTGATTCAATTATATTATTTCCTTTTTATTTTTCGTTATTTAACACAAAGTTTCCTTGTTCGTCACGCTAGGAAAGTGTCGCTAATTGGAAAGACACGTGTACCGTTTTATATTTTGTTGTTAAGTTGAAGCACCGTTACTTTCTATACACCACACACTTATAATATGTAACGGAGATTGAAATACAAGTTACAAAAATATCATTTTCCCTTTCAAAAAACTAATTTCGTCCCTGAACGTTTCAATCGGAAACGTACCAAAATATGTTGGAGAAAATCAGAGAAATACGAATATTTTAATGCCTTATGCTACCTTTATTTTTCAAACCTTTACGTATTAGCATTTTTATGGGCTCTCAGGATGTCATGGCTACACGGGATACGATAAAAGCTATTTTAAGAGTAGTGTTCGAGCTAACATGGATGTAGAATAAACAAACTGGTAAATGGTGTACGAAGAACTAATAGGGACAATTTTGAGGGTATTATATTGATAAACGAAATCGAAATTTACTAATGCTTGCTGGCAGAATGATTGTATGCTTATTTACCTACAGGTATAAACATGGCTGAAAGCTCAGGTTTAGGTTACGTTTGGTCCACACATTGGACAAAAGAAGATTATTTGATTAAAATTCTACTAGGATGCTGCAACACACAAACAATTCATGCTGGTGCGCGCCGAAATCACCTCATAAGCATACGGCTCCGGCTGCTCTTAGTAAGTCAACCCTATGTTGAAATCTTATTAGAAATCTCTGGCAGGTAGCTCATTCTACAACCTGATCGTGCTAGAAAGGAAGTTCCTTTGAAACCGAGCAGTATGAATAGTATTTTTACTCCAATAAAATTTTCGCTTTGCTCCATTCCATTCTGTTTGGCATTTATTGCACATTCTTTACACTATTAGTACAGCAGTAGGTACTACGGTTCTTTTATTTGAACTTTAATGTTTTTTTAAAGTTTAGTTTTCTTTTGTGGTGTTAAGGGTAGTAGAATTTAAATGGTGGTTAGGAGAGCAAGTCACGAGAGGCTATAACAATGCCGGACATAAAACTGTGTTTATGTTCGGGGAAATATCCAGCTTCGTAGGTTTTTACTCGGCTGCGGCGGTTGCAGGGTAATGCTTTTTTGTGCTTTTAATCTATACTAATATTATAAAGCGGAAGAGTTTGTTTGTTTGTTTGTTTGTTTAAACGCGCTAATCTCAGGAACTACTGGTCCGATTTGAAAAATTCTTTTTTTGTTGGCAAGCCCATTTATCGAGGAAGGCTATAGGCTATATAACATCGCGCTACGACTAATAGGAGCGGAGAAGCGACGAGAAATGTTTAAAAAACGGGGAAAATTACGCATACGAAGTTGCGCGGGACAGCTAGTGTTAATATAATATGTCTATCTTTGGCATACCTTATAGCCCTAATTTCATCTTAGTCGTTAGATTCGTCTCAATTGAGAAATTAACATAGACTGAGTAGGTATTAGTTATATTTCGGGACTTAATCGCGTGAATTATTTAAAGGTACGAACCTTTTATTTACCCGACGTTTCGATCGAATTGCACCGATCGTGGTCACGGATCGTGGTCAGTCGACCCGTGACCACGATCGGTGCAATTCGATCGAAACGTCGGGTAAATAAAAGGTTCGTACCTTTAAATAATTAATAATAATAATAATAATAATATCTTGGGACAACTCACACAACGCCATCTGATCCCAAACTAAGCAGAGCTTGTACTATGGAAACCAGACAACTGATAAACATACTTATATATTTCTAAATACATACATATTATAGATAAATAACACCCAGACACAGAATAAACCATCATGCTCATCACACAAAGTTTTATCCTGGGTGGGGATCGAACCCACGACCTCTTGCGTAGCAGTCGGATACACTCCCACTGCGCCACAGAGGCAGTTTAATTCACGCGATTAAGTCCCGAAATATAACTAATATGTATAAAAATCGCGAAAGTTTAAAAACAATGACTGAGTAGGTATTTCCAATTCTATTATTTTTATGTTTTCGGGTTTAATGATGTATTTAATTTAAATGATTTATTGAACGAATTCACAAAGATCGCATTTTGTGTAGTTTGTAAGTTAGAGTATTATGTTGTGCTTTGTTATGTAACCTCCTTTTTTTATTATATACACTATCACATTAGGTATCTTTACAGGTTAGGAAACCTGTAAAAATAGATGTATTATGTTAAATAAATAAATAAATACATTTTTTATAATTTATATAATAAGTAGGTAGGAGCTTATTAGGAAATTGAATGAAAGAGTCATTAAACATTGCTAATGAAAGTGGTAAACAAAATGTATCGACGATAAGGTAGTGATTTTTTATTTGGTTCTTAGTTTAAGTTTGTTTGCATTCACATGCCTTAGCCTAATGGCTTAGGCATCGGTCTCGCAATCGTGAGGTCGTGGGTTCGAATCCTACCCATTATACTACCGACGTGAACCCACTCCTTACTCTTGTTCTTCTCTTCTTCTCTTGTTAAACTTAGTAATCTTGTTAAACTCCTCCAGCTAAGCTTAAATAAAACATATTTTCTGTTCTATGTTCATTTCAAACTATTGAAATGGACTTCAGTTCCGTCTGGCATGAGATTCCTCCGTCGACATATGTGCCTTTCCAATAACTTTTTACTGCCTGCTTCGAGAGTTTATAGGCAAGTTATAGTGCCTGATTCGACGTGTGCATTCCATATACCATGCGATTTTTATTAACTCACTTACTAAAATATTACGTCAAAAAGGATCAAGAATGGTCAAGACTTGAGGTTCTGGAATAGAGTAGCTGTTAGTTTTTATTGCTTAGTTCGTTGCTGACAGAATCATTTATTCACTGATAAAATGTAAATGAAGTCTAATAGGTCTGTCATAAAATAAAATTGACAAGCGTTGATTATAATGCTAGCAACGTAAATAAATGTTGACCATTATTAGTAACCTAGAGTTGTTGATGATTTTAAACTAAAAGGTCAGCATTTTATACCTACTCTAAGTAAAAACCAAAAGGTCACACTGTATAGGGCAATATCTTTAACCTCCATTATCTATGGCTTTTTTCTTATATGTATTATATACAATTATGGTAAATATACGGGGATTTGGTATTATTTATTTAATTTAGTTATTAACTTGTGACCACAGTTCTTTGTTTGAACCTATTCATCCCCATATTCTTTTTATTTTGTAATCTTAATATTAGTACAAGTATAGATATACCACCCTATAGAATTTTAAAGCTAGATATAATTTTATCAAAATATAAAATTCCATTTAGCCAGACGCTGAACTCTCTGAAATTGACATCAGAATATATAGGACGATTGAACGAGACTCTTATGTTAATACTATATTTCATATAAGTTGAAAATGCAAAGCGAACGTACAATCGCAATCGCATCATGACATCCGTGATTTGAAACGTGTTGGAATTGAGAATAAATTTAAAATTGAAAATTGGTAAGAGGATAACGTATCCTGAGGGAAATCGGAATAGTACGTCACTATAGAACTTTGCTAGCTTTTTCTTGTGGCTATAAATTTAATATAACTAAGATATTTACATGTTGGCCTTCCTGCCGCAATGCCCACGGTCCTATTGGCTCCCAAGAGGGCGGTATGTAACGTTGAACACATTTGAACACAAATATTTCCTTGTTTATTCCCAAAATGTTGTTGTACAAAACTCTTCGCGCCTCGTTAGCTTTGTAGCTAATTTGATATTGTTTGCTGTTATCGTATTTTTGTATTTTAGTGTTTAACGAAACATATTTTTTATTTTAGGTTTTAACAACTATACTTGACAGCTAACTAACTATCAACAGCTTGTTGATCTGTTTAGGGTTTTAACATTTATAACTATTTATTATACGAGAATTAACGCGAATTGTTTACCTTAAAATTGTTTGACGTTTCGACCAGGTTGCACCGGCCGTGGTCACAAGCAGACCACAGTCACGGTCAGTCCGTTTGTGACCACGGCCGGTGCAACCTGGTCGATAACAATTCGCGTATAATAAATAGTTAAAATCATGCAACGCGAAAGTTTAAATTTAACCATTTATCTTTTAAAATTCTCTATTTTTGAAAGAAGAAACGTAGCCATTGGATTGGTTGCCATATGCCTAAGTACTTAGGTACTTACAAGTATTTTTTTAGAATAATTATGTAGTCAGAATGTTAAACGCCCTTTGGACAGATACACTACACATACCACAATAAAGGTGCGACATTTTTTGCGTCTGAAACATTTAACAAAATGTCTACGTTCTTTGTTGAAATCTTACATTTTGCTTACTTATTTAGTTACTATTGTTATGTCTCTCTTATCTGGGTTAACTCTCGCTGCCACTCGCGCCTTACAGATTCAAGCCTTAAATCACTTTAAATATTGTATAACGTCGTATGGATATCATCTATCTTCTTGCATTAGCTAGCTTGCTACAATCATTACCCGGTAACAAACCTAACTCTCTAACACAAAAAGTAAAAACAAAGTACCATTATCGAGAGAGAAGTACCATTATAAAGCGTCGTTCACAATGTTTTATTAAAATAAGTACGTTTATGTATTTCAATTTATAAAAGTAGGTACATACAAGATTACAATTAAGTAGACGTATAAAATTTTGTTCAACTAGACTATTTATGGATAATGTTTTTCAGTAGACATAGCCAATCAATCAACCTGTATCGGTCCACTGCTGGACATGGGCCTCTTCTCATTTACGCCGCAACAGCCGGTCCTTCGCCTTCCACATCCAATTTATACCAGCGATCTTCAATAGGGCGTCGGTTCGTCTGGCACAGCTTTTTCATTTGACAATCATATTTGTTTATTCTAAACTAATCTATTCACAAATCGCAAGTATTGCACAACAACATCAACAGCAACAGCATCACAAGGAAACAACTTGATCACTTATTTGTAAAGCCAGTTATTGTCACACGTCTCGTATTCCCCAGGGATTTGGGGAAGACCTTTGTCCAAAGCTAGCTATTGATAAAATCAATTTTCTATTTCATGTTCCTTCACTACCTGTGTTATTTCAAGAAAAAATAAGGACAGCTAGGATATCGGAAAAAATAAATAGTATAAGAGGAAAAGTTTTTAAATAAACATTATGAGAGAATGTTGAAGTTAGAAACTTTTGTTAGTTTTGAACTTAAAGTATTACTGGTATTACGTAAGTTAAATATTGCCTCTGTGGTGCGGTAGGAGTGTGTCCGACTGCTACGCAAGAGGCCGTGGGTTTAATTCCCACACGCGACAACACTTTGTATAATCCACAAATTGGGTCTGGGTGTACTTTGTGTTCGTGACTTGTATGTTTGTAAAGTCCCCCGCGACATAGGGCTTGTACCCTACTGCCGGCTTGGAGCCCTCTATTAAAAAGAAAAACAAAAGAAGTAACACCCATATTCATATCATCATAATAATAATAGTATCATAATTGATGTGTGTTTAGTCTTGTTCTGTTCCTAAAAAACAAAAACACAAAGGAAAACAATGCTAGTTACAATTCTCTCCTAAGTTGGTTGTTAAACTATGAAAAAAAATAGTCATTTTCAATAGTAGGTAGGTATATTGTATAGCCTTTGTGGCTGTATTAAAAGTTTAAAATTATTATTTATGACTATAAATTTACCTAATCTATACTTAAGCTAGAATCGGCACCCGGTTTTTTACAGCTTGTCCTTGGACATAGGCCTCCCCAAGAGTTTCCACTCCTTCTCTCACTCTTCCTCTTGATGGTAGGGATAACCATGAATTTCAGTCGCATGAAATTAGTAGTAGAAATATTTATAAAAGCAAAAGGCAACTCTTTCAATTATTAAATACGAAAGCTTAATAAGTAGGTACTAAGAGAAAAACTTTAAAAGCTGAACTTTTACTGGGCAGGTAGCTTACAAGTGGGAAACGTCATCTAAGATTGACCGATTTTTAGATATTTTAACCCTAAAGGATCATAAGAAGAAGCTAGAAACTTAAAGTTATAAAAATACCTTTAACCTTTTTACCTTTAACGAGACATATCACAAAGAACAACGACCGCTAAGAGGATTTTCCGACCACAATGATAGCTAAACCGCGAGCAAAAGTAGTCAGAAAGCCAATTATGCGTTTGTCTTTTATAAAATTGTGGCCGTTTTCAATGCCATGTGAAAAGTACCTTACCTCAAGTTCACGTGCCAATTCAAACAAGGTATACGTAACTACGGTACAGGGAACGTGACCCGTAAAAGGCAATAGCCTCGTCCTCCATTACATTAGGATTTTATACCGTCATCGTCGTTGCCGAATTGGGCATACTATAGTAGCTCTATAATCCTCCTAAAAAAACTATAAGAGATTTCGTTTTACCGGTCAATTTCAGCTAGTGAGAACCAAGTCGCACACACACTTGAAGACACATTAAGATATAGGTATCGAGTACACTGACTGCCCTGACAGTTAAAATCACAACAAATAGGGAAGTACCTACAAGATGTTGGCGTTCTGAACTGAAACATACCCACATACGGCAATTGATTAATTATTTACCCTTATAGATTCATAGAAGTCGATTATGTTACCTAACACGTACGCAATATTTTTTTCAATTCAAACTTTTTTATCACAGAAGTATAATATTGAAGCGTATTTTTAAAATTCATATGATGACCTACCTGCAAGGTCCTTCTCACCATAAATAGTTTTAATATTTTAGCCTATTTTTCTGTTTGTACCTACTTTTTTAAGTTGCGTGTCGCTAGTCTTCTAATATAATTTCAAGTCATTTATTGCAACAAAGTGTACATACAGATGTTATAAATAAAGATAGAGTATTTTACAAACTTAGCGCCTTTTTCAATCATTTTAATATACAGGATTATTTATAATATACTAAAAACGTCCCCTCTTAGCTTCTTTACATTACACCAAATAACTTCGTAATATAAGGTCGGGGCAAAAGTATTTTCGTATTTTTCATACGAAGAACATATTTTTTTAATTGTAATTTTTTATTTATTTATAATATACATGTGCCGTTTTGATCGATGACTTGTTGCCATCTTGTGGGTAAAATGATAATTTTACTGCAGTAAAATAGTCTGTAGGTAGTTAAGGTCATAACTCAAAAAACAAGTGGTATGTGATTGGGATTATTATATTAAATATTTTCTAAAACTGATATTACAAAGTTATTTAGTGTTATGTAAAGAAGCCACGAGCGGGAGATTATTAGTATATTGAAAACCACCCTGTAGAGAGAGATGAACTTAAATTAATGTTACTTAGTATATTATATAACACCCTTTATTACTGTGTTATATATAAAAATCCTGATTCATGGTGTTTGTGGTCGAACTCCTTCGGAACGGCTGGTATATTTATATTTTTGTATATTTGGTATATATGAGACTAGATATTCACACCACGTGAAAACATTTAGATTCTATACAAGCCCAGAAAGAAGCCGGAAAGCTCAAAAACAATTAAGCCAGTATGTGGAACTCCAGTCGGTGCGGGATGTCAACAACCCCATAGACCTTTGCTATATGACAAAAAAAGCTTTTTACAATGGTAATAATTGTGCCCAATGGGGCACAATTTTTTAAAACTATTTAGAATAGCAGCTAAGGCAACTTATTTATTTATTAAGTGTATATCTACAATCAGCTGGCAGCAAAAGTCAGAAGTAAAAAAGAAAGCTCAGAAGTACATAGAACAACACTACAGCGGTAGGCTACATTAATGGTGTGAAAATTTAAGGAGAATTAAAGAAATAACTACATTTTTTGTTGGAAAAATGTTTGCCATCCCTGAACTACATTATATCATTCACACTTTCCTGATCTTCGTGCGTGTCGGTGACGCAGCAATAACTTATATTTATGGCAGCCATTTTGTCGTTTGGAATCAACCTCAGACTGAGTCACCTGAGATTTTGTTCGTATATTTGTTTCCCTAGTCTAGGCTTGCCTGAAAAATGTAGCATGAATATATCATTTCAAAGGGCTCTTTTCACTCACTCAGGGCACATGGCTCTGTCACTTCAATGGAGTTATGACAATATATTTAGATGTTCTTGAATTCAAGAAAATTGAATCAAGAAAATAATAAAGAAAAAATGAGATCGTTTTTCTTTATTATTATTTAACAATTAACTGCATTTTTACTATGCATAGTCGCGGAATGAAAATGTTCGTCAGTTTTCAAATACACTCATTTAACGCTTTGCACGCACATGTCAGCTTTTTAAATTATGCATCATACGATATAGTTTTATACTCATATGTTGTAAATTATGCCTAACTGTTTGACTACAGTTAGGCATAATTTAAAACATATTCCTTGACTATGAATAGTTAAACTAAAACTTTTTTATTATTTTGGCAACATTGACATATTGGTGTTACTGCTCTTTGATCCGGTTCAAGCAAAAGTGTACTTTAAAGTGACGAACATTTTTATTCCGCGACTATGCCTGAAAGTACCTCCAACTTAAACCTCATTTACCTACCTTTAAAAAACCTACTTTGTTCAAAATTATAAATGCGAAAGTTTAAATTTATGTCTGTCACGTCAAAAAACCGGGAAAGTTCATGTCGGGCCATGCACAATATAGGGTTCTGTAGCCCCACATCCGAATAATACGGCTTAAGAAGTAGATTTTCTATTGTTTTTGTTTCATACTACTAACAACGTTATATAAGTATTTTTCAATGGAATCTGTACCAAAATTTTGTTACATTTCACTTGGTCTGCTGTAACTCGTTAATTTGTGCATATCTGTGATAGTTTTCCTTTTAATTTCACTACACATACTACTACCGTGAATTTTTCACATACCCAACATCAACCATTTAGCTGGCAGGGAGGGGCCACTTGACTCTAACAAAAATTTGCACTTTAAATCTTAATATTTCACAAATGGATGAAATTTTTCGATTTAGGAATCGAATAATTTACTTTTCCTATCTAATGATACCTCACACGATGGGTTAGGTGAGAAAACTTTATACATAGGGAAGGTACACTAAACAAAATATATACATAATTATAATCTTTCACTTCGTCGGCATAAGTAATATGTATATATACAAAATTACAGCCTTCTATCACTAACAGCCTCTGAGCTAAGCTGCGAAAGGCGAATCTATAAGGGTTACGTTCTGCCATTTTGGCTATCGTACCCTAAAAAATAAAAAGTTATAGTCTGGAAGAGAAAAGGCCACAGCTGATACGTTACAATTAAAAAAAACGCAAGTTACTTTATTAACACGAGAAATGATTTTAAATTTTATAAATAGCTTTCAACTGTTCCACGTGCAACCACGGTATTAAAATGCGGTTACGGAAGTGTCAATAACAGGAATAGGTATTTTATCCGCGTTTATAAGGGTCCTGCTAATTCTACCGTACGGGAGTCAGGAACTTCGGGTAATGCTGTCAGGCCCCATTACTTCATGACCGAAACGGGAACAATAAAGTTGGCCAGATATTATAGGGACGGAGGGTTTATTGAACACAGTTCTTTTCGGTCATCTTTTAAATTCTAGTTGTATAATATAATGGGAATAAAGAACAGTCCATCATCATCAGCTTCCTGTCCGTTATCCCAATTATTTGGGAACGGCGCAAAATATAGAAGAAGAAGAAGAAATAAATTTATTTTGTCCTCAAAAGAAAAAAAATACAGTAAGTAATACAAATTCAAATAAAGTAGTATTGAGAGACAAAAATGGTCCTAGCTCAGCTAGATTGCAGCTCTGCTTAATGAGGAGCTGCGCTGGTATTCTGCTAAGACCAAGGTGAGGACACGTACGTTAACCGTCAATATATAATAAGAAAGTATAACATAAATATAGACAGAAAAAATAAAGTTTATATTTAAATATAGTAAATAAAATATTATTTAAGAAAAAAACAAGCATGATTATAATTTAACTAATAAGTTGTAAAGTGTAAATAATAATTAATTGAACGCAGCCAAACCGCGCGGGAAACATTTGACAGATTTGACGTTAGAACTTAGAGTTTTTCGGCTGAATTTCTTAAAGTTTTTACCAAGTACCCATTTTACGCTAAATTATTAGGCAAAATCCCTGCCTAATAATTTGCCTTCATAAACTCCTGTTTGTTAAAGGGTTTTAAACCACAATTATTTTAGTAGTAGTTATTTTAAGATTTTCTTGGAATTTTAGTTACTTATTATAATAGTCTGTCTATCATCATCATCTTCCTGCCTTTTATCCGAA
The DNA here is from genome assembly GCA_945859575.2 of Herminia tarsipennalis. Taxonomy (NCBI): domain Eukaryota; kingdom Metazoa; phylum Arthropoda; class Insecta; order Lepidoptera; family Erebidae; genus Herminia; species Herminia tarsipennalis. Next base: position 12,291,920 of record OX243846.2, on the reverse strand, counting down.
TTATATAATACAACTAGCTAACCCGCGCAACTACGTTGATGTTTTATAGGCTATTAGTATATTAATTGCACCGGTGCAATTCGATCGAAACGTCGGGTAAATAAAAGGTTCGTTCCTTTAAATAATTCACGCGATTGAAATATATCTAACATGATAAAAATCGCGAAAGTTTAAAAACAATAGTTTACTACTACAGTAAACTGTAGTAGTTCTACAGATTAACGCGGTCAAACAAACAAACTCTTCAGATTTAAAATATTAGTATGGATTATTTGGGGTCGGCACAAATTGCACTACATGCACTTCTATCAAACGACATCTCTGTACTCACTCCCTTTCACGCCATGTCTTCTTTTACACAGTAAACAACTTAAAAAAAACCATTCGCTTTTAAGACCAACAGCGTTAACAGTAGATTTTAACAATAATAATAAGCAATATACAATTATTAACAGCTCCTCGCTAATGAATACTACAGAACAAATTTAACCAAGAATGCATTGAACAAGAATGTAATATACCCGTACAATGTAGAGAATTTACTGTGGTATCATTATTAAGTTCATAAAGAGTTAGTTTGAAATTAAGGAATACTACAGACCGAGTTTTCAGTCGTAAAGTTCCTTAGTGAGAATTATTGTCGCCATGGAATTGTTCCGCAAGTCTTTTGTAAGTATCCTTAAGTGGCGTACCAACTGTCAGAAGTATATCTAGCGAAGATGGTAATGGAAGTGTTCTGATGCTTTCGAAGACGGAATTTTAATTCTGACTTTAGTAGCTCATCAAAGTTTCATTACTTTGGCCTTTTATCGTTAGGTCAGATGTAATTCAGTGATTTGGTTAAGTAAGTATTGAAAAAGTAAAGTGTAAAGTTCGCTATTTTTTGCCCGTCCCGGCTAGAAGGAGGGTTCTGTTTTTTGAGCGCTCATTTCTTTGGCTTGATTTATAGCTCAAATGGCTTGTATTAGGATGTTTCCAAATGTGTCAATGGATTCAACTCAATGGTGGTTTTGCATGAATAGTATAACATTAGGGTATAACCTCTGTTCATGATTAGATCTGTTTACACTATTATATTGCCACACAAGATATTATTTTTAAAAACTCTCAAAGAAAAAGAAATCTGAACTCCCAACAAGAGAAGTTGTTGCAAAAATAAATTGCAAAAAGTGCGTAATATAATTGAACGTTAGGTTCTGCTAACGTGATTATTAAGTTGACAAAGGTTTAATTCGGGATTAAATTGGACAAATTTACATACGAGGTAAGGTTTAATCTAAAGAATGGAGTTTTTTACCTGCGTCACTTTTGACAAAGGCTCTACGTGTTGCCATGTTTATTATCAAGTTTATTTTATCTGTATAAATCTTAGCGTTGTCTACTGCAGCATCAAGGAAGTAATTTCATAAGAACAACACAGGTAAGAAGTGTCGTTATAATTCATACCAGGCAACCTTTCTTATTTGTAGAAATACAATGGGTATACCTTAGGTACTCGTTAAGGTTTCACTGTCTTCATAAATGCGAAAAATTAAAAAGTTTTTTTTTTGTTTTGTGATTTTTTGATTATTTTATGCTAATTTGTACACATTAAAATGAAGGTAAACATCATTTGGGTGGTACTCGAACTAGGGGTAAAATCCATAGAACCATAGTCAAAAAAGCTTTCCAGTCGGGCACACCGAACCAATTACTTAATATATTAATATTACTTGTTATGGTTGTAAACCAAAATACAGTACTTAGTTTACTATTAAATACGATATAATACGTTCTAAAACACATTGTTATTGGAACTGCAGTTGTAGTTTTCATTACCGCATTGGAACTAACGGTGGCGAATCCGGCTATAATCGTACCAAAGTCGGCATGAACGCTGAAGTTAGCGAATGAATTATTCCAATATTAGATTTATGTAGCTGAATACCTATTTGTTCCACCAGATAAAAAAGTTGATATAAATCTAATTTCAAAGTTATAATGATCTATCTATAAGGAAAAAAAACGCTATAAAGGTAGCATAATGGTTAAGGTATCGGACTCGTAATCGTGAGGTCGCGGGTTCGAATCCTACCCATTATACTACCGATCCTAATACAATCAATTTAGCTGGAAGCGTAAGCAGCATTGCTAGTAATGTATGGTTACTTTAGTACTGTCACAGTTTAATTACTGCGATTCCGTGTATGGCCCGAGGCTGTACGCTAAAACAGCAAATGTCATTCAACGCGTTCAAAATGCTTGTGCACGATACTGCTTCGCTATACCTAAACGTACACACGTCACTCCTTTTCTCAACAATAATCGTATTCTTAAGATGTGCGGACGCAGAGACTTACACCTAGCGTGTCTCATTCACAGAGTCGTACGCAAAGAGAAGCCGGCTTACCTCTTTCATAAGATAGACTGGGAAAAATATGTTCACACTTTAAATACACGAAGCAAATATCAAAATAAGATCGCTTTACCGAGACACAAAACTACATCATACAGGGGCAGTTTCAAGTTCGCGGCTGCTAAAATCTGGAATGACCTACCTCCACCATTAATTAAAAAAAACAGATCTTTCAATAACTTCAAATTGTATCTGAAAACTATACTTTTAAATAATCAAAAAAATAATTATTAATAAATATACAATTATGTATGCAATTTTAATTATATTTAATTATATTCAATTATATTCCTCTACTTTTAATTTAAAAATATATTATAATAGTTAATGTTTGATTCGTTTGCGATCCCGTGTTTGTTATTTGTTATGTATTTGTCATGTGTTTATAAACTGTGTTAGATGTTAGATAATGAACAGTTTTGGTTGGGACCGCAAATATAATATTTGCGGTCTTAACCAGAATTGTTCATTATTAATTCTGTTTTTAATTCTGTGTTTTTCATAACTAATTTAATTACTTACCTAAAGTAATTAAATTATAAAAATTGTAATGATTAATTAATATATGAAATTGTTTTTTTTTTAATTATTTTAATTTTTTATTTATAAAAGATTATTAATTATTTGTATCAAATTCATTTTATTTTTTGATTGGCCTTTGTACTTGTACCTGTGATGTTTTTATGTTATTCTGTGTTTTAGGATTTTTTATTCTGTTTATTTTGTTTTTTTTTTTATTATTTTTATTATTATTATTTTTTCTTGCACGTTGATGTGTCAAAGGGACAGGCTGAAAATCAGCGTTGTTGTATGCAATCTCGCATATAACAGCATTTGCTGAGCTTGTTCCTTTTGCCACAACACGATGTTATGTAATTATTGGTTTAAATTAAGAAAACATTTGTAAATTCGTGTTGGATGGTAATAAAAAAATTCTATTCTATTCTATTCTATTCTTAATAATCCTACATTGCTTCTTATCTTTAAATAAAAATATCTTCAAAACGGATTTTCATCAAACAAACACTTTAAACTTATAAAACCGCAAATTTTGTGTCAGAGATTAAAAAAACAAGATCTAACTGACAGATTCATCATCGCAGAATCTCAAAGACTATAAAACCACGAGAAACACCGGTGGCAGTAGCATTTTTTTTATAATACAAGTTTATACTGACAATGTAAAAGCGAAACTTCTCAGGCATAAAATGTCTTGTCTGAGCGGATAAAAGTACAGGTTGTTTATTTTATACTAGCTGTCCCGCGCAACTTCGTATGCGTAATTTTTCCCCGTTTTTGCAACATTTCTCGTCGCTGCTCCGCTCCTATTGGTCGTAGCGCAATGTTATATAGCCTATAGCCTTCCTCGATAAATGGGCTATCCAACAAAAAAAGATTTTTTCAAATCGGAGCAGTAGTTCCTGAAATTAGCGCGTTTAAACAAACAAACAAACAAACTCTTCCGCTATATAATATTAGTATAGATAGTTGACGGGTGCGATTCCCAACTCTGGCAAGTGACTTTCGGAAATCTTTTAATGCAGTTATTTTTATTTCTAAAAATAAAAGTATGTTTCCTTCAAGTAAAATTTGCTATCTCAAATATTTAAGGTACTTTCCCTTCAGGGGCAATGATTTGGTCTACCCTGTTCACTATTCATTCTAATTAAGACAAAATAATATCTCTGGTATGGAGGACTAGTAGAAGCTTTTACTGATGCCTAGGCATCAGCACAAGCTTCTACTAGTCTTCATGGAACACTACGTCACTCGCAAAAAAATAATTCTCAAGATTTTCTAATACATTTGAGATAATAAATTTACCGTGTGTAATAAATAACCCCTACATATTTAGACCAAGTGTAATGTAATGTGTAACTAGTATGAGAAGCAAATTGTAATTTACCTACTTGGTTGACCAAACTGACCAATAAGGGCTTGATAAATAGTTGCGGTAGGATTGGGTCAAGTGTCTCTTGTTGAAAGTCAACATCCTTTGAGGTCGCTGCGGCGCCGTTACAATGAAGTAATTCAATCATCTTACGTTTGTAGTTTATTTACAATTTTAAACCCATAGAAACTTTATTTTTATACCTACAAACAAATGAAGAGTCGAGCAGGTTTGTGGGCCTGATGATAAACGTCACGATACCTCTTAATAGTATCAGTGTCACCCAAATCCTTGTTTGGCAAAGACTTAAATGTCACCGCGCCGCGCACCTGATTTGAGATATTAGTTTGGAAATTCCATTTTCCCAGTAATTACACTTGCTACAATACTCTTCAACCGAAACACAGTGATGCGTTAACATTACTATTTCACGGAAGAATAAATTACACTGTTCTGGTACCAACCAAGACGGTCTATGACTTAGACCTACCACCACTATTGGAATGGAGAATTTATTGATGCAAAAGTAACCCGCAGAAGCATTTGACTAGTAAGGTTTCTACTGTAGCAGTAACGAGGAAACCTACTCTTAACTCTGCACGAAATAAATTATGTATTGTGCAGAGTTAAGAGTAGGTTTTCCCATTCCAATTATTGACTGCTTCTGTGGCACGGTGTGTGTCCGACTGCTACGCAAGAGGTTATGGGTTCGATTACCACAAGGGATACCACTTTGTGTGATCCACAAATTGTAATCTATCTCGCAACGACCAATGTCTTTAAGTTTTTATAGTTTTAAAAAAACATACACCGATATTAATATTATTGAAATCTAGGTAATTATGTAAACTTTAAATTATATCGACGACAAGCAATTAATGGTAATTTAATTGAAAGATTCCATTACTTAGATAGTGCCTAGTCAAAATATGTTTAGAGGTTGAAATAATAAATTACGCTACACGATATTAAACTACCATTCTGATATTCAGATTCTCAGAAATTATATGAAAATATGTGTGTTCAAAATAGAGTTTCAAAGTCTAATTACACTGGATGTTGACTTTAGTAAAATTGGAAATAATAAACCTAGGCAGAGGAAAATAATTTGAAAAGAGTAAACAACACTAACACCAATTTTAAAATATCGGGCACGGAATAATGTTTTACCATTTTACCTAAATTCCATCCCGTCCGACCGTTACCGAAATTCGGAATTTCAATAGGTGTTTTCTAAAAGGCAGTAAATAACTTTAATAGTATATTTAAATCACCGGTCACCGACTCACCGTGTAATAGCTTCAACACCGACTTTTTCCTCCCTGTCGACGGATTAATTCATTATCCTTTTGTCCCTACTATTCCCCGCATAGTTTTTTTGGTAATTTCTGTCATAGTATGAAAACTAATGACCAATTTATGGGCTTTAAACTTTTAAATGTTTAATATTAGTACGTACGAGTTACGTGACTTTTATGTTGAAAACTTTAGATAGTTTTATTTTAATGTGCAGAGCTTTTGGAATAACTAAGGGAGCAAAAAGTGAAGTGAAGTAGAATATAGAATTTCAGGAAACTCGAACTTTAAAAGGGTGCGAGCAAAGCCGCAGTTATAAGATGATATTTCATAAATATTTTTCTTAATTTCCTTTACAATTTACAAGACACAAGCGCTACTAGACAAAGAAGAGTTATTTGACTTAACTGTTGTAGCATAGGATAGCATAACAATGAGATCATTTAAAAAATAATAATAATTAAGAAACACATGTTTTCTCATGTCACACTTTAAGCATCATGAATACAATCATCATAAATAAATCTTTACAGAACCATTATGCCACGAAGTATTTAATGCAAAAAAAGCGCAATAATTATTCACGCCCATTTATTATCCGTCCAAAAGTGTCAGATTGTACGCACGGACCTTCCGTTATAACAAATGTTGGCTTTTCACCGTTGCGTTTAATGGAAAGATTCATAGCATAATTTTGGATAAAAGCCTTGGAATATTGGAGCGCAGGTTTTAATAAATTAACTTCAACAATTCACAGCTCGGTCACTGCAGATAACTTGGCAATAAGTTACTGAATATTTAATTGGAAATCGTTGGTAAATCTGTGAACACGAATAATTGAAGGGCATCTATAATAAATATTGGAAACTGTTCTCAACCAACATGAAGATGTCGTATGTATTTTTTTATTTATTCGTTCAAGAATATTTGTATTATTCACTTTTTTATGTTGCTTTGAATAAAGAACGAAGCAGAATACGTAGCAGCAGGCAGGCTACAAATAATGCGGGCGATTTTGTGTTTAATTTTTGTATGAATTTAGTTGCTTCTGAATTTAATCGGGTATAGGTACTTGAAATGTATAGTGCTTTTCCAAGACCATCGTTACCTTTCTTAACGACTAGGGCGGCTACCTAAATTATAGAATTTCTAACAATAAACGATAATATTTGGGACGGATTTCAGGACGGTCAGTCTAAATTGAGCCAACCTACTCATTGTACAGAGTCCCATTAAATACAGTTTCCTGTTACCTAAAGGAGTCCTTAAATGGATTACGCACTCTACCAAACATTGTAAATACAGATTAGCAAAATAAAAAATTACCAAATTATCCTCATAAATAATAGGAACATTTTAGTTTTACATTTTATTTATTATCTGTGCAAAGTTCTGTTTTGCGGGAATCGTTACCAACATACAAATTATGGACCTCTGTGTCCATAATTGAATACACCTGAACTACAATTTGTAGATCACACAAATTAATGTGCTGTGTGGGAAGCGAAGCCTCAACTTTTTCCCAGCAGTTTTGCGCACCACTCCAACTGCTCCATCGAGGCAACCTCTTACACATAATATGTATTTAAAAACGTTATTCTACATCTACATCTATCCCGAAGCACTGTGGGAGCGTAATAATCGATAATCTCTACCGTGTATGGATGTACTTTGTTTTCGTGCCTTGTATATTTGTGAAGTCCGTCGCCACACTGAACTTGAACCCTACTGCGGGAGTAGTCTTATTTTTATCACTAGCATGTATCATCCAACAGCAGGGTAAAGGCCTTATTACTACTATCTTTCTCTCCACTATTCTTTGTCTCTTGCTAGGCTTATCTTTTTTTAAGTTGTTTTATCCTTCATCGTGTATTATGAGTTTACCTAGCTCGAGGTATCCGTGTAATCATATAATCGATTACTATAATGTTAATTCAAATATTGAGCCGCTAATAGCTCATAGGGCCACTTCGACGCTTCAATATTTTTACCAAAATAAACTCTATTTCCCTTGGTCACGAGATAATTAAATAACGACTTTACCGATATCATTTATTATTTTTTGTTTAGTTTTCTAACACTCTGTATAAGGTTCTTACGTAAAAAAATAAGAATATAACAAAAAAACGGTGCTTTATGAAGTTCGCCGGGACGGCTAGTTAGACGATATTAAAAAAATAAATTATAAAAATAAAAAAACCCATACAATAATTGCATTTTTTAATCATCCATACAATTGTCCAGATAGGTGGTTCGCTTCTGGCCCCGGTTTGGCTACGGAAGTCTCGGGTTCGATTCCTGAGTCTGGACTTCAAATTTTTCTATCTTTGGAAAATGCAATTATTGTATTTGTAAAGTAATTGGCAAGAAATGCCTATAAAAATTACTTCAATAAAAAAACCCGCCTGCACAAAAAGATGGAAACAAGATCCCCTACATAAAATTAAAGAATCTGGATGAACTTAGTAACGTGCCTCCGACTGCATGAAATTATATAATTATGTAGGGGATCTTGTTTCCATCTTTTTGTGCAGGCAGGTTTTTTATTTTTATAATTTATTTTTTTATTTAAAACTTTTTAGTGGAATAATATGTAACCGATGTAACAACTAACTTTTATCACAGCTATTGTCAAGTATTGAAGATTGAAAAAAGAATGGTTGCTAACTAACTTTTTTAGTATTACAGTCATAATCAAGTTATACTTTTTTTAAATGGTTTAGATAAGCCCTTTAATGTGATACCCATATTGCAGTATTCAAAACAACTTTTTTTAACACCTTCTTATTAAGACATCTCACAGCCGCCATGTTTGTTATTTTCAAACGACACATATCTAAGAACACTTGGGTAATCAAGACGAATCTAACGACGTCTTAATTGTATAAATCCGTTCAGTGGATTGTGAGATATCAGGTTATAAAGAATATTACATACATACATACATACAAGATACGCGCAAAAACATAACCCTTCTTTATAGTCGGGTAAAATGGCGTGCGTTGGATCTTCTTTCACGCGCAACAGTCTTTCCTAACCCCGAATTACAAATTACTAGATGGCAATTGACTTTTATGGCATGAGACTTTAACTATATTGCCTATTGTGCCCGGTGTTATGGCTAAATCCAGTTGTTACCACGAATGGTTTATCCGCCCATTTCCAATAACATTTGATTGCAAACACTTTACCGGATCCTAGCAATGGTAATTTAATGTCACCAGTATTCTCCCTTGATATTTATTATAACGATCTATGGGCATTGTGTAAAATTGTCCATAAAATTGCAGGCATTATTCTGGATTAAAATTTACGCTTTCAGTGAACCGCTACTCACGTCGCCCGTCACAAAGAATGTATATATAGGGGTAACAATTTAAGCGAATTTGTGATTACCCCATTCATTGATGTCATGGGGCATGTGAATGCGTATACCTTTAATGAAGATGAAAATCCAGATATAATACAGCTTCACGGCAAAAACGACAGGTAGGTTATCTTTTATTTATAACATAACTTTTGTGTCCAGGTTTTTATTTGTCTGCTCAAAAGGTTTATGTTTTCGGGATATGTATACCTACTTTACGTATCACGAAAATGTACCTATACAAAATGCTCTGTAGCTTTGATTTTGCAAGAACTTTGGGTAAAAACAAAGTTTACTTTTGATAAATTTAGTAATACACTTAATTAATGGCCCAAACAGTTTTTGGCCTTTCCAATTGGGGAAAATCATTAAACGGTAACCCTACGGCACCCTCGCGAAATCAGAAAGAACAAAAGAATTTGAATAATCATTCTTTTTTCAAATCAATTCCTGAACCTTAATTTCATGAACAGTTTTTATTAAATAACCGATGAATTGGAAAAATCGTCTTACGTGTTCATTCTCGAGAATAAAACCACAAAAGAATGTCTTTGTAAACCAAATGAATAAGAATATTAAAATGGAAAGATGCCGAAAATATGGCAGACCTATTTATAAGTACAACTAAGTCAGACATAATAAAATAACTAAATAAACTCGGGCCCTCTGTAAACAAGAGTAATATTATTACGGTGAGCCTTTTGTAAGAATTCGCATTCAACAAAATTAGTATAGTTGATCCTATTGTACAAAGACATAAATAATATTGTGGGTTTCTGAATTACATGGTTTTTACTAAATGTTTATCGGCTGGCGTTCCAAATAAAATCAGACAATCGACATGAACATTAACTTTATCCAATATCTTATATATGAAATGGTTTTCTCAGAAGAAATCAATCAATCGAGTATCCGATGATGCAATGCAAGTAGGGCGAATTAGTGGTGGCCTGCGGCGGCACGCTCTGTATTTGTATTATTGCCACTGTTTATAAACATAATGAAGAATTAAATTTTCCAATCCGCATCGTACCTACCCGTGTTTAAAAATGAGACCCGAGTCTCAATAGTGGGAACATTTTAACGAAGGCTCGTAGCATTATAACAAAAGCATTAATTAAAGTGTATATGTTTAAAGCAACTGCCGACGACTGTCAAAACGTTAATAATAACCTAGGGGTCAATTCACGTATTATAGCAGTGCAGTTGCAGTTAAGTTTCGATTAAAACGGACACTTTTGTATTCTTGAAATTGCTTAACGAACAGGAGGCCAATTCACGTATTTAAGGCAATACAGTTGCAGTGCAGTTGCAGAAAAGTTTCGATTAAAACGGCCATTTTCGTATAGTTGTAACTTTGGGATCGATCTCAAATACGCTTGCGTCAAGTATGCGTCTCGAGAGCGCAATAACGATATTCCAGTACGGTGCGCAAGCGTTTTTGAGATCGATCCCAAATTTACAAGAATACGAAAATGCCCGTTTTAATCGAAACTTAACTGCAATTAATGAAATGTAAAAAAATAAAATGTATTCCTTTAAATACGTGCATTAGCCTCCTGTTCGTTCAGCAATTTCACTTCGAAACGTGCCGTGAGACTTTAGATTGCCACCTTTGTCCAACCAAAAAAAGCCTCGTCAAACTAAAATAGAAAATACTTTAACGGTCAAAAATGGTCTGAATTCCAGCAAACCCGGCGTATATTTTGTGGAGAAAATCGATTAGTTTTCCTGAGAGAGCCAATTGAAACCCACGCAACTTCGCGTGCAAAATACAAATAGTACCTACAGCTTGCCGTTCATCTCATTCATTCTCAGATTCAGTATTAATTGAAAAGTTTTCATTTCAATTGTGCTGGTGATTTATAAACTGGCGATAAATGGTCCAGAGTGATTAAAACTCCATTTTTGTTCTGAATAGCTGCCAAGGTTCAGCGCGTGCCAAGCATATGACTGACGTTGCTTTCAAAGTTTTATTAATTGTAATAATATTATACTTCTACCCGATTTTGGTAAATGCATCCATTCAAAACAGTGATTAGCCATTTACGCAGGTAACATTATATTGTTTCCGTTCCGTTGTATGGATTTCAATTGGCTCTCTCAAGAAAACATAATGATCGATTTTACCAAAGTGCATAAGTAATACGCAAACACAGGTGCACTCTTTATTATTTGTTTTCATTTATTCTTTCATCTAAAACGACCGAGACCGAGACGAAGACCGAGGACTTGGCACAGTACTGAGGCAAATGATCACAAATGACCGTATAGAGCTCTAAATGATCTCATCATTATCAATTACTAGCGACTTCGTTCGCGTGGAAAATTTGAAAAACAATTATCACGGTAACTGCACACATATATCCCACGGGAACTGTACATTTTTCCAGGATAAAAATATATTATATGTAAAATGTGATAGTTAGAGGGGCCCTGTATGAATATTAGTTGGGAGGCCCTGATGTCCAATGTCTATAATGGCCAAAGAACTAATGTGAGTGCCGCTGGCACGGGGTGGGAGGGGGGGGGGGGCTGTCACTATGCCCCTGGATGGGTGATTCAAGCAAAAAATCACCTGAACGGGTCTAGATCAAAATTACCACCAATCTAGATTATAGTCTACAATAGTATTTATGATATAAAAACCGGAAAAGTGCGAGTCGGACTCGCTCACCGAGGGTGCCGTACAAATTTGTAGGTACATATTATAATTAGTTTTAGAATCGAGTCTCGCAGTTTTTTTAATTAAACGACTGTTCTTTTTTTCCGTTAACTTAGCAGTTTGATTTTTTCACAGCTTTAAGGGACTGTAGACCTGAGTGTATGGTTTTAATTTCAACTCAACTCGCTGGAGATCTCGCGTTTCCGAGATAAATGGTCTTGACAGACATACGGACGGACAACAAAGTGGTCCTATAAGGGTTCAGTTTTTTCCTATTTCAGGTACGGGACCCTAAAAACAAACATAACACGGGTGAAACCGCGAACGTCACTATACTATATTTGATATTAGGTACCAAACATGTAAAACAACATAGTGTTAATTTATCAGCACAATTCACTAGAATTTAATGGTCTAATTAACTAGTTATTGCGAAGTGAGCAATCATTACGTGGTGAAACATTTACGTTTGAACGAGAGCTTGACTTTATAGATATAGTACAGTTTATTTTGGCTCAACGAAGAAAGCGTTATTGCTATAATAAAAGATATATACCTACTTACTAGGTACTATTTTTATACCACGTAGGTATCAAACAAATGTTCAATCGACCTGAAGATAAAACATATTACATTTTTTTACGACAACACGATCTAATTCTAAAAAATATATTATCTGTACTAATATTATAAAGCTGAAGAGTTTGTGTTTGTTTGAACGCAGTAATCTCAGAAACTACTGGTCCGAATTGAAAAAATCTTTCACAGTTGGATAGCCCATTTATCGCGAAAGGTTATAGGCTATATAACATCACGCTACGACTAATAGGAGCGGAGCGTCAATGAGAAATGTTGCAAAAACGGGGAAAATTTACGCAGACGAAGTTGCGGGGGACAGCTAGTAGGTATCATATAAAATTCAAGGTATTTTACCTTAAATTATTCACGCGATTAAGACCCGTAATATATATATTTTAATAACATATAAAATTCGTCAAGGTACACCACTTTACCAGACCATCTTAATTATTTGGAGTAGTAAAAATGGCGTCAATCAAATTAAGCTGTCATCGTCATTTTTTTTAAAAGACCGAGTCTTCGTACATTCAAAGTGCACAATAAATATTTGAAACTGACAGCAATTCGCTGGAAAATGTACCAGATTGCTATTAACACAAAAATAAGAGAAAGTAAGATACTGCATCAAATAAACGCTACATTTATACACTCGCTTCCGCTAATTCAAACCAAGATAAGGCTGATCGACATTTTAAAGACAAGTGAATTATATATTTCCTTCTAATTGTGAGTTGCGCGATAAAATTTTATGTGAAAACGCGCTGAAAATTTAAACGAGAGGGCGGAATATTGCTTCGGTGTGATGGTGACATTCGCGTGGCGTGAAGCCCTACCACATGTTTAAATTGCGATATATTTTCACTAGAGTAAAGTAAATGCACAAAATACTGAGGGTACAGAAACTTCACATAGACAACGTTCTAGAACACGGAATTAAGTCGCTTTTAAACCTTCGTTGTTTTTTTAAAGCAACGAAGGTATAAAAGCTTAAGCTCAATGCCTTGTGTTAGGAGTAGGTTCATGTCGGTAGTATAATGGGTAGGATTCAAACCCGGGACCTCACGATTGCGAGTCCAATGCCTTAGCTTGTTTCTCAGCTACCGCCGCTTAAACCACTTGTTTTCAACGGACACATTTTTCGCAGGACCGGTGTCCGGTGAGTACACACACTCTTTGTACCTAAGTTAAAGAATAGTGCAAGTCCGGCAAATAAATACATTCGGTGTCCGGTGAAAAAACGGACACATAAAAGCGTCCTTACAAACCAGTTTGTTTGGAAGGTGTACTGAGATTCTGTGTTCGTGAAAACGATGTCTTCATTCGAGGAACGTATGATGGTTAAGTCTGTTCTCGTTTTTTTTATACTACGAAATGAAGAGACGAGAATGTCGTGCGCATGATGGTAAGCATCATGCCAGCCCATAACAGTATCAGTACCACCCAAATCCTTGTTTGGCAAAGATCTAAATTTCACTGCACCGCGCTCCTCATTTAAGACATTAGTTCATAAATCTTATTTGCCCAGTAATTACACTTGCTACAGTGCCCTTCAACCGAAACACAGTGAGGTGTTAACATTACTATTTCACGGAAGAATAACTGATGATGTTGTGGTACTGAGTTACCCACCAAAACTATGGCATAGACCTACCACTCGTAAATAGAAAGTCTCGGTATTTCCTCGTAAATGTGAGATGCTTTGTACGTAAATGGTTGTAAAAGTGGTTACAAGAGGTAGTGGTTTCGTGGTGTCTTCAATTTCATTCAGCTGCTAAGTAATGCCTGTGTGCCCGAGAAGCTCGTCGAGTGTTGACAGAGTGGTTCATTATCTTTTGTGAAATTATTCTCACTCCTTTTGCTTTTATATGAATAAATGTACTTCAGAGGCGGTTCCTCATTTCAATTACGAGGGGAATATGTGGGAAAATAAACTCAGTTAAATAGATTCTTTGAGTGATGACTCCGGGTTATGAACAATTGTTTATGGTATATATTTATACGTATTTTATACAGGCGATTCTTCAATGCTTTTTATGCAATAAGTTAGGTATAAAATGTTTAATAAATGCAAATTGGAATCACAAAACTCGTTGAGTAAATTTATTCATCAGAAAATAAAAACCAAATTCTCTGACGAATAAATTTCAATTCGGTGATAAAAGCAATGCCTAATAATTAAGACAAGCAATAATATTTTCAAGTTTGATGCAAAATAATTTATTTTTTGAAGTAAAAATTCGATTGATAAGCAAAAGCTTAAATCGCTCATGATTTTCACAACCCATATCAAATGCTGCTTAATTTTTGGGCTACTCAATACCTGTTGTTATTTAATGTTCTTAGTTTAAAATGATAATTAAATTTTATTAATTTTGTAGTGAATTAATTTATACTAATATTAATAGTAAGAGACTAAAAACTATTAAAACTACTACTCACTTAAAATCGAAATTATTCTTCTACAAAATTCAGGAACACAAAAGGCGTCACTGCTTCACATCCATACACTAACAACAGCGTTACACAAACAAACCCTATGCATCGGACACGAAAAACGAATAGTCACCAAAGCGTGCGTGGAAAATTACGGAAAAGTTGCGGCGGTAGACTGTTGAACACAGAAGTTGTGTTCGACTCGACGGCCGAAGCGATACTAGCCCGGGCTTAGGCTGGCCGCCCCCGGCTCGCACTCATGGCCGCTCTCTACCTTTTCAGCAAGCCTACGCGCAAAGACAACCACAAAGTACAGCCTCTTATCCTTCGTGAAGCGCGAATTCGTTAAATAATAAGTGACAGATAATAAGTAATTACTTTCTTGATCGTTGGTTCTCATAATTGGTTGGTTTATTGAATATGGCTTAGTTTCTCCGGTTATAATCCCGATTGTGTACCGTCGAGATCATGTATTATTATATACCATGTTTAGGTATTCATATATGTGTATTTTTCGTTTATCAGATAATTGATCTTAGTAGTATTTTGTATTTTAAATTTAAATAAAAAAATATCGAAAAAAATAATTTTAAGTGTAAGTGTGCTTTCCTTATTAAATTGATGTATCTACGTCTCTGTGTTGAATGCTGAATCTGTGCTGATTGTTCTTGAATTTGTTTCATGAAATGAAAATAAATTATAAGCTTTTTATGTCACGTGTCGGAGTTTTTGTTGTAAACGGTAGTGGCTTGTTATTCTTTTACAAGCTATACCAATATTATTGTGATGATAATTATTGACACAGGACGCAAAACAAAAAAGATTAATAAAGAAAAAGGAAAATTCACTAACATTTGATTTAAAACGTACCATAATCCAATATCTGCGTTGATCTGTGATCTGTATACCTACTTGTATATTTATATAGCATTTACACCCTTTTCTATCTCGAATTGGGTTTCCGTCTGTCAATGAGCTTTAGCCAATACTATTTCAGATACTCTTGACTGAAATGCACGTGTTATCTCGCGAGGGGATACATTGGGAAATTCTCAGCTATAACACCAAACATTTTACTCAAGAAAGGTCCCAATAACACCCAAAGTTCAAGTAAAACTATGTTACTTACGAACAACTTTGTTGATCTTGTGTTACTTAATAAAATTCTTTGGCGAACAATCAATCTTCTTCGGAAAATATACAAGATAAAAAAAAATATCGATATTTGTGGCACAAAATACCGAGACTACAGAAAGTTACATTCAGACGTAGCTCTCTAGAGAAACGCAAACATAGACATCGTTCACGATTGATGGGCATGGAATTATGTATATACCGATGTAATAACTGCAACACCTTACTGGCATAACGTGGCAAATATATTAAAAGTGTCCATGAGTTTTCGGTTTAAAGATTTTATTCTAATAACAAACATTACATTTACTTAAAATGAGAAAATATTTTACAATTTTGTTTACAAGTTTTTATTACCAAGTTCTTTTCTCACGGCTTCAATCTGATGAATTGAAATGTGAACTTGCATTTATCATGCTTTAATCTTGCGAAATTCCGAATTTTGTCCGACGTTTTTAGCATTCTGTACCTAAGTATATAAAGTAGGTACTTTGACTTTGACTTAGACCACGGTAGTCCATTTTGTTCGGAAGGCGTCCTGAAATTCCATTTCCATGAGCATTATCTATGTGTACACTAAGGTTATCTTCTGGATTCTATGTTTTTTGCGCTTGTAGTAAGATGTTAACTTCAGTAAAAAATAAAGGTCGTCTCTAGTGATTCGACCCAGAATACTAATGAACCAAAAATTAAATTAATTACTAGAACAATTTTTGTGAAAAATTAATTATTAGAACCGTGAACTTTGATGAAAATTTATTTTTTAATCGTTACCCAGCTCGTATTTAAAACTTTAAGGTTTTTATAAGTACTATATAAGAAAATTCGACAGTCGATAATTAAATCAGTTCGTTAATAATTAAAGATCGGCGTAGGTAGTGCCATTTAGATTTAATGACTATGTTAACATGGATTTATCCCGGGATTCAGGAATTTATAAATAATCGAATAGTCAATAATTAATACTATTTGTATAAGAAACGTAAAAATTACAAAATTGTTTTTTTTTGTGTAAGCATAAATAAAACTTTTGTAAGTTGGATGACTTTTATGTAATACTTTTTTTTTCTTTTCTACGAATAGCTCTAAATCTCAAGCTAAAGTATAAACACTTTTATGAAATGAGTTTGTTAATTAATATTGGTGACATTAGATGGAGGCGTAAGAAATGGTATGTCTACGCTAAGCCACTGTTGTCAAATCCCGTGAAATGGCACTACCTATGACGTTCATTCGTTATAACACAATGTTAATATTCTACAATGAGTCAGCTTAGTCAGCTTGTTCCACGGCCCGATGTAGGTAACACAGTAAACAGTCCCTAAATACTTACCAAATAATTGTGTTTATCTCGAATAGTAGTTTAGGTATATATTACTTAGGTACTAATTTCGACCCGCGATTTGTTTTTTGAATTGTCATCATGGACATTTTTTTTTAAATAAGACGACTTCCGCAGTAGGGTACAAGCCCTGTGTTGCGGGGGACTTTACAAAAATACAAGTCACGGACACAAAGTACACCCAGACTCGAAACAACAATTTATGGATCACACAAAGTGGTATTCCGTGTGGGAATTGAACCCACGACCGCATAACAGTCGTACACACTCCCACCGCGCCACAGAGGCAGTCAATGTTACTAATTATAATATTAGCTATCTGTTGGTGAAAAATTTAAAATTGGTATTTAGGTATTTAAGTATTTGCCGTGTACCTAATATTTGTATTGATTTTGTAAAAAGCCGTTATTTAGACATTTTAAACAATTATTTGATTTATTTATTTATGTACAGTACGATCAACGTAACTAGGCCGGAGTGAAGTAGGCGGCAAGTGGTTGCGCAGATGCATTTTTTGAAAGTAAATGGTGACAAGAAGCGGGGGGCGGGGGCGGTAACTAAACCAAGAGAATTAGAGATGCGATTACGCATCACATTGTCATAATTAGTATTACTAACTCATGTTTTTTTGTGATTATTTTCGTAAAGAAATTGTTTTTCAAAGTTTCTTTAGTATTTATTTTAACTGTTCTAAATTTAAACTTTTATGAACTTGACGGCGCACCATTGACATTCACTGTCATTTACGTCGGAAAAGAATGAGGGTAGTTGATCATTCTTGCGGAACGTCACATGGACGTGATGGCGGGGCGGCCATCTTGTAGGCAGTTCGCCGACGAGAGCCGTTTGCGCACCACGTGCCCGACGAATCGCTAATTTCCGACCCGATCATTTTATTTTTTCGTATAGTGCTATATGGAATCAATTTATTAGCTATATAATTTAGACGCGTCTAGTATTATTTCGTTTATTAAATGATCTGTGGTGAAATTAAGATTTTAATTTAATTAGTAATGGTAAAATCTAAACCTAGTGATCTCCCGGTGTTCGTGAACGATGGCAAGCTATAACCTGCGGCATCCTGAGCCTACAAACTCATTTAAATAGTGTTTTTATGTTTTTGAATTAAAATGTTGTTAGTATTTTTTATCGATTAAACATAATTAATCGTTTTCGTTAGTAATTTTAGGGTCGCATCTCTATGACATGCGCGAAAGTGATAAAAACCTTACTTCAATCCGGTCAAGTTACGTTGATCGTACTGTATGTATCGTGTTACGAAATCATTATCCTAAGCCTAAAACAAATACAATAAAAACATCCAAAAGTAATTAATTTTAAATGCAAATTCAAATTTAATAAAATCTGTACAAAGTCATTGCATCGGGGCTGTCGGGATTAGTTCAAAACAAAATGCCGCAATACACAAAAGGTTAAATTTAACATATCCCAATCTTAAACAGAACTGTTGTTTCTATTCATATTGGTTACCTAAATGAAACAGTTGCGAAGGTTGGAACATTTCGGCCTCTAGGGAGTTTCGTTCAGCGTCCAAACAAGAATCAAAATACTGTCCTTGGAGATTAGTTTACTTTCCGTGTTTGTTACCACAGAATACTAGAGAGCACAGAAGACAATCTTTATAAAATACGTTCCTAACACACGCACATATAGACATCGTTCATAGGCTCAGAATCGCGTGCCATTAGCTCTGTCACTAATATGATGTGTTCCGTGATTTTTTTTTGATATATATATAATATCTTGGGACAACTCGCACAACGCTTGATACCAAACTAAGCATAGATTGTACTATGGCAACCAGACAACTGATAAACATACTTATATATTTCTAAATACATACATATTAGATATAAATAACACCCAGACACAGAATAAACCACCGTGCTCATCACACAAAGTTTTATCCTGGGTGGGGATCGAACCCTCGACCTCTTGCGTAGCAGTCGGATACACTCCCACCGCGTCACAGAGGCTGTCAATTCTGTGTCCTCAAGCGATGTCTGTGTGCATGCGACTAGAGCTTGTGTTCTGTACTCTCTAGTATTCTGTGGTGTTACCCTCCGTCAACGCAACGGACATGTGTCTCCGCAATTGGTATCCTGTAAATGGGGGTACCGGCATCAGATATCGTGGCAAGTTACAAGAAAAATGAGAAATAGGGTAAAAACAACCTGTCAAATTCGAATCCGACTCGCACACCGAGGGTTAAGCACTGTAGCTACCTACGTTTACGTTAAATACGCTAATTTAATAAAAATGCTTTATTTAACCTTTGACGTAGAGACCAGTAGGTCAAATCACATATTTAAAGCAGTGCAGTTGCAGTTAAGTTTCGGTTAAAACAGCCATTTTCGTATTCCTGTAACTTTTAAAAAAAAACAGTTTCTGCACATGCATGTTGCAAAACTATTTTTTTTTTTAAACATCAGCGTGTGGCAACACATCATTCGACAGATCTTTTAGTACTTATTAAATACTTTAAACTGAAATGATTGTATATACAGTATGTCCATATATGTCGGAAATCATTTGTTGAGTTATTACCGAAAAACTGCGGTTCTCAACAAAAGGGCGTAAGTGCCATGAACATACGCTCTTCTTCTGGTGCAGTTATTAAAATCGTTTTTTTTTTCATATTAGTTAGAGGGTAACGGTTGCGGACCTCTACACTGAGCATGGTCTGAAATGCTCTTGCCCGGTTTTTAATATTGCAATCCATATGCCTACCAATATTTAGAAACAACTGTTTTTAGGGTTCCGTAGCCATATTGGCGAAAAACGGAACCCTTAAAGTTTCGTCATGTCCGTCTGTCTGTCTGTCCGTCCGTATGTCACAAGCATTTTACTTAGAGACTTCTCAATGAATATTGATGAAATTTGGTGAAAAGGTGTTGAATAGTAGCCGGTACTTAGTTTGATAGGTAAATAATAAAAATAAATATTTTTAAGGGGGCACTCCATACATCTATCAGAAACTTTTTTTTTTTCGGCTATTATCAACGTGTGGCACATCATTCGACAGGTTTTTAAAAACAATTTAAGGTTTCTAATAAACTTTTTTGATTGAGTAAATATTTTTGGAAATAATCGCTCCAAAGGTTGCATAAACCCCCCCTTAACTTTTGAACCGTGTGACCAAAAAATATGCAAAAATTACAAAGATAGCGCTTAACAAATACTTTAAACTAAAATTATTTCGAACATGATCGAATATACCGTCATTTAATATATCCGAAAAACTGTTTTTCTCAACAAAAGGTCGTAAGTGCCACGAACATATGCTTTTCTGCTGATGCAATTAATTAAGGCTGCGGAACCCTACACTCAGCATAGTTCGACATGCTCTTGCCCGGTTTTTTATAATAATAGCCTCCAACACTTTTTATGACGGTCGTGCGACAGATACAGCCATACAGCCTAAACCCTTTACGCATATTTACTTACATTTTGTAGCTCGTGAATGTTTTATTTAATTAGGCTCATAAAGTTACCACCAACATAAATAAAAGTTGATGTTGGCTTCACTGTAAAGTTGTAGAAGTAAAAGTTGATTTTTTTTTTTTAAATGCTCTTCCACGTTTGAATTTTTCAATGTCGTCTCTTAGTTTGAAATTGGATTGTTTTCACACATAGTATGTTTATTTAAGGCTACTAAAGTTGAAATAAACACACGGATAGCCTGACGTTGAACAGTTACAATAACCAGAACTACGAACACCTACACCTTATTTATTTATTTATTTATTGCTCACCCTTTCACGCACTGTCTATGTTGTAACTCCGTGATGAACTTCAACGGCCTTATTTGGTGTTGCTTCCTCTCGTGGAAAGACAATTTCAAGTTGTATTACTACGGCTTTCTATGAAACAGTGTTTCAGTTTGAACGAATATTCTCGTTATGCCCATTCTAAAGCGAAGAATGCAATTTTCAGTTTAGCCGCATGATAAATGGAAAACAAACTTTTGAGAAACAAAAAACTTTTTTAATTATATTGCCTCAATTCAATATCGACTCAACGGTTTTAACCGATTCAGCAGTTCTGAAGAAAATTCGTTTGAACTTAGTCTTATCTGTTCACAAATACCAGTAAGTTAATTTGAAAGAATTCCGCAATTTTGCCCCTGGACAAGGTCATTGGTAATAAGAAAATGACGGAGTAAATCTAATGCCGTAGCTATAATTTTAAGATGATTTATTACTTTTTGTAATTTTTAAAGCAATTTTATGATATTTTTATACATATCAATTTAAATGTATGGAGAAAAACTGCGTCAAATTACAAAAAGTAATATTCAGACCCAGCGTCATCAAAAAATCTGTGTTTAAATAGTTTCTGCAATGAAACTCACAAAGCCGAACATGTTCCTCGACTTTGGAGGACATGTCTCGGGGCAGGAGTTGGGCTTAGGGCCGATACCCCTAAAGACACGGGTTCAAGTACCACTTGAAACGATTTTTTCCTCCATACAATAAAAGCATTTTTTCTTTTAAATTCCAAAAACATTACGTTTAAACTCAGCGTCATCAAAAGTCTGTGTTTAAACAGTTTCTGCAATTAAACTCACAGAGCCGTACAAGTTCCTTAGAAACGCGGTGGATGATGTCACGATTGCCATAAAATCGTTTCATGTGCAGGCCAAAATCGACTTTGGCGAACATGTCGCGGTGCCGGGGTTGGTAACGGCTTAGGGTCGCGGGGTTAACGCAGACGCGGACCCCTTCGTCTAAGATGATTTTTTACTCCATACATTTAAAAGAACTAAACATTTAAATAACATTCCAATCATATCGTATTATTGCATCTCCTGTTTGCTACATGCAAACCAACATACATACAAGTTCAATTATGGTAAAAGCCTAAAAAGCCAATTAAGGTTTGACTGAAAAGATAATAAAATGTGAATTGCCGATTGGCAATTCACATTTTATTATTTGATTGTATATCGTGCGAACATTCAGATCCGACTCACGGGTGCCGCCGAACACTTTGCTCATACATTGTTAACAAAGTAATAAGTATTTATGAATTATATGAACAAAGGTACAGATTTAGGTAGACATAATATTTTTAATAGGGATTTATGCCGGCCGTTAACGTACCTAACATTCTTTTTATTTTCAACCGTGTCGCGTTTTCAAATGAAAGAATAATAATGACTGTGAGGTGAGCTATAATCGCTTTAAATTTCTCAAATAAAAAAGGAGGCGTCGTAGAATGGAGCTGCACTCCGCTTCCTTTACTTTGAAATAATAATTAGCATAAGTAGAAGTTAATTCGCTAATAAAACTACTACTAGTTATATTACTGTTATCCTCAACAATGTAAAACAATGTGTTAATTAGGAATCGCCTAGTGCTCGAAATTAGATCATAGTTCAAACATCTGCGTCCCGTCCACTTCTCTTGTCAAAGATTATAACTACTTGCTTATTTTTTTCAACCAAACTTAATCAGACAACATATCAAGTCAATATCTACTTTGCGAATCTGAGATCTATTTGAGAGACTTGTATTTTTGTGGCAGACAAAGAATTGGAATGTTTTGCGTATGTCGTGTATTCCAATTTAGATATACATTCTGAACAGAATCCAAATAAGTGCGCCAAGCTCTACCAAAATCCTACAACATGTGCAACCGCGGTCTGGAAACATTAACGTTAAATATTCAAGATAAACTCAACTGAATTTGAAAGCTCCTTCCTTCTAAACTACAAAGCGTCAGAGTCTGATTTAAACCGTAATATTTTGGGGACATATCGAGTCGTAAATATGGTAATTTGAACGGAACTGCTAATGGCATGGTGTGGGCATATCGGTACTTTATAATGCATGCCTACATTTATGTGGACCCATTAACATTAGGCTAAGCCTTTCGAGCTGATCTCTAGTTAGTTAAGTTACCGCATTGTGTATGCACAAGCTGAATAGCATTTGTAATTCTAACATACTACTTGTATACGCAAACAAAGCTTGCTTTTAGCTAAGACTGTGCACATAGCTTGTTACGATGTTTGGGAGACCATTATGTATTTTAGATGCATTGTTGCAGTCAGGGTCCTTATTCACTATATTAATTTCGTTGTCGTGAAAAGGCCGTGCGAACTGGCGCATGCGCGGTGCTCTCAAAGATGTCTACTACCCAGACGCTTTGACGTATAGTCCAGTCATTTAAGTTTAAATTAGCTTGACTTTGAAATTTAATAGTTGCATACACCCTATCATATGTAGGTTTTGAGACAACTTTTTGGGTGTCAATATACAAGTATTTACAGACTTACAGCTGGGTATCTCGAATTCCGAGGTGAACTTACTGTAATGACTGGACTAGTATTTCTAAGCGCAGCTCTATACCGCGCATGCGCGGTGGACATACTTGAGCGCACCGCGCATTCGCCAGTTCACACGCCCATTTCACGACAGCAAAATAAAGATAGTGATTAAGGACCCAGATGAGAAACCAATTAAAGGGAAACCTAAACACGAAATCTCGTGAAAATTCAAAATTCTTTATTCACTTAGGATGCTAAAACAACTCTTGTGATACGTCGGTATTCTACATGTACATGTAATGCCAAGTTCGCAAACAATAGGTAAAGCCGGAGAAAAGTACCTGAAATTGGTGGTGGTTGAAAGGGTTTGTAATTTGGTAGCTTGGGAGTTTATAGGTAGGTAGGATAGATATAATTGGAATTCCTAGGGGTCACCATTTGTTCAGTTAAGGATTGAGTCAATAAAGCTCTTTTAAAAGATCTTCTTAGCTGACGCATCTTGCCTTCAAACTAACCACCTACCAAATTTTAGCTTCGTAACGACGCAACCGGTTGCCGTACAAAAGCTTTTAAGAACAGTGATAGATGGGGTGTACTATGGATTAAAACATCGAGTGGAATGTAAAATATCACCTTTTGGGAACATAGCACAGTTGAATGGTTCTGATTTGTAGCTCGGCTTGTTTCCCGAAGATATATCGGGTGTGATTCCCGTTCAGAGAGGTATTTAAAGCTGAGAATAATAAATCAAATTATATAATAATATGAGTGTCCTCATATCATCTTGAATTAAAAATCTCAAAAGTATTTGCTTAATGGACCCATGTTCCGTTTGCTCTCAAAGGACTGGAGACCTCCTTTACAATATAACTGAAAGACATAATCATAATACGGAAACAAGATACCCTTCACATATAATATCATGCAGTTGGAGGCATTAATTAATGAATCCTGTTGAACAAAAATTGTTCTCATATTTTTCTTTGTTTTAAAAAGATAACTAGTATTGTGGGATTCTGGTCCCACATTACTAGCAATCCTGTTAACCCCTCCAGCTAAGGTCGCTCCAGCTTGTGTGTTAAGAATGGGTTCACGTCGATAGTATAATGGGTAGGATTCGAACCCGCGACCTCGCGATATATATATATAAATAGGCTTGCTATCGCTATCTTGGTTGGTTGGCTCTGATGCAGAATTGCCACTGGGCGGGCCGCCGAGGGTATAAAAATACACGGCGGTTTTTTTAGTGGGTGCAAACCCCACACTACCTCCACCGTCTTCCCCAGACGGTGGGAGTGTTCATGAGGATTTTTTCCCGACACATAAAAAAAAGGGGGGTCTGATGCAGAGACCGCCGACGGTATAACACATTCCGGCGGCCCGTTCGCGAAGGTGGCGAGCGTTACACGACGGGTTTTTTAGTGGGTGCAAACCCCACACTACCTCCACCGTCGTCCCCGGACGGTGGGGGTGTTCGTCAGGAATTTTCCCGCCAAAAAAAAAAAATGTTTGACGCGTATGTATGGATCCTGCCAATGTTCCTATATCCGCTCATAACTCCTCAACAACGGTTTAACTGATTTTAATAAATGATACGTCATTAGATCGGTCGTTAGGTACATAATCTTTAAAAAAAATCATAACGGCGGATTTTATGCTCTTTAATGGGCAGTCTGATAAAATAAAGTTAGAAGACCCTAGAGCTGGGTATCAAACTAAGGGCCATTAAAAGGCGAGTTCTAGAAAATATATGTAAAAAACAACGTTAATTATCTTAAAATAATAAAAAAATTAAACTAAAAACTTGCTTTAATGCTATTTTACTATTAATATCTGTAATATACTTTTTTTAATTTGCACGCCAATGTGAAGGCAGAATAAGATGTGTTATAATTTAATTAAGAACTTTCTGTACCTTACTCATGCGAATAAAAGATTTTGATTTGAAAAGTACTTTATAAAAAATATATTTAAAAACGAAAAAGCCCGCCTTCAAAGAGACAGGAGTCGGAGGCATTGATGAATTCTGTTGAAAACTGCATGCTAAATTTGAAGGGTATCTTGTTTGTCACTTTGCAGGCGGAATTTTAAGTTTTTTTTTATTAAATTTATAATATTTAAAATATTATAAATTTAATAAAAAAATAAAGACTAAAATTTTAAGTTTATAATATTTTAAGATAACTCATACAACGCCATCTGATCCAAAACTAGGCAGAGCATATATGGAAACCAGACAAATAATACACATACTTATACATTTCTAAATACATACATTTTACAAATAAATAACACACAGACAAAGAATACACCATCGGGCTCATTATACAAAGTCTTATCCTGGGAAGGGATCAAACCCACGACCCCTGGCTTAGCAGTCAGGGCCGCTAACCACTAGATTAACAGGCCAATCATATATTTTGTATGTATTTTTATAATGACGACATATTTCAATTTTTGTTGAGTTTATAGAGGAACTAAAAGAAGTCAAAAGGTACTTTGTACTGGTTAGGCGCCATTCACTTATTACGTAAGACGATTTGAATGTCTTATTTTTCTTTCGTCTTCTACTTGTTTATTTTTCTTCGGTGGTGGGAGGGAATCTTAACAGTTCAAAATTCTTTATTCACTTAGGATGCAAAATAACTCTTGATATATCTCTGATACGTCGGGATTCTATATACAGGTTGTTTTTTAATTTACTAATAACCTTACGCTCTTGACTTCTTTACATTACACCAAGTAACTTCGTAATATAATTGTTGTAAAAAAAATTACAAATAACCCTTCATCACTTACCGCATACTTTTGTCACACAACCATTTACCACACATCTGAGAGACCCCGGAGTAAAATCGATGTTTCTATGTCAGGTTTAGAGCCTAACCTTAGGTCAGTCAGTAGGTGGTTAAGGTCATAACTCCAATACCGAGTGGTAGGTGATTAAGGATCATCATCATCATCATCAGCCTATCGCAGTCCACTGCTGGACATAGGCCTCTCCAATTGCACGCCACTTTGTTCTATCTTCGGCTTCTCGCATCCAGCTCCTGCCAGCCGTTTTGCGTAAATCATCACTCCACCTGGCCTGAGGGCGTCCTACACTACGTTTGCCGTGCCGTGGTCTCCACTCAAGAACTCGTTTACCCCAACGGTTGTCGGTTCTTCGGCAAATATGGCCAGCCCACTGCCACTTCAGCTTGCTAATCCGGTGGGCTATCTCGATAACTTTGGTTCTCTGCCGGATCACCTCATTTCTGATTTTGTCCCTAAGAGCAACTCCGAGCATAGCCCTTTCCATAGCCCGCTGAGCGACTTTGAACTTGTGGACTAGCCGTACCGTCAGTGTCCACGTTTCGGCTCCGTATGTCATGACGGGTAGGACGCACTGATTAAAGACTTTAGTCTTTAGACATTGTGGGATCGACGATGAGAAGACTTGACGTAGCTTACCAAACGCTGCCCAACCCAACCGAATTCTCCTGTTCACCTCGTCCTCGAAGTTGTTTCTACCTAACTGCAATGACTGCCCGAGGTACACATATTTTTGAACAACTTCGAGAACGGCGCCGTGCACCGCTATCGGTTCCGGTAGTACATGTTCATTGAACATGACCTTGGTTTTATCCAAGTCCATCCGTAGGCCGATGCGTACAGAGGAGTTAGCCAGGTCATTCAGCATCTGTTGTAGGTCCTGCAGCGTTTCTGCCATGATGACGATGTCATCTGCAAATCAGGTGAGAGATGTATTCGCCATTGATGTTGATGCCCCGCCCTTTCCAGTGCAGCGTCTTGAACATATCCTCCATTGCATTTGTAAAGAATTTCGGGGAAATAACGTCCCCTTGCCTCACTCCTCGATGCAATGGTATAGATTTTGTTGGCTGATTCTGTACTTGGATGGACATGGTGGCGGCTTCGTAGAGACATCTCATCTCTCATCATAGTCCACGAATGCTAGACACAGAGGCTGATTATACTCTTGGGTCTTTTGTATAATCTGCCGCACTGTGTGGATGTGGTATATGGTGCCATATCCGCTCCGAAATCCGGCCTGTTCCGGTGGTTGGAATTCGTCAAGTCTTCGCGCAAGGCGGTTCGTGATGACTCTTGAAAACAGCTTGTAGACGTGGCTTAGAAGAGAAATAGGTCGGTAGTTCTTCAGCCGGGTCTTATCTCCCTTTTTGAAGAACAAGACGACTACACTTCTACTCCACGCCTCTGGAGTTCTCCCTTCGAACAGGACTGCATTAAAGAGCTTTTGGAGCTCCCTCAGTACGGGTTTACCTCCAGCCTTTAGCAGCTCTGTTGTAACGCCATCGTCTCCAGGGGCTTTTCCATTTTTCAGCTGTTTAAGAGCCAGCACGATTTCGTCAATGTTGACTTCTGGCAGGTCTTCGGTGTAGTGGCGTGTTAGAGTGGCTCTAGGACCCTCATTTTCAGGATCAGGTCGAGATGCATGCGAAGCGTATAACCGGCCATAGAAGCTTTCCACTTCGGAGAGGACTGCCGGCTTCGAAGAAACGATTTCTCCACTTGTTATGGTCAACTTCGTCAGGTGGCTTCTTCCAAGAGATTGTACGAACACTTATGAACCCAGGTTCTGCTCGATCGCTCTTTTAATCGAGAGAGTATTGGAGTGCCGAAGGTCGTGTCGTATAAGTTTATTGATCTCTTGGTTTAGAGCGCGCTTTTCCGACGAAATGACGGATGGGTTTTCACGTCGTTTCTTCATTAGCTCTAAAGTCTTTTCCGAAAGCTTTGACTTCTTGCCCTTACGCTGCATTTCACAAAATCTCGTACCTTCTTCCCTGAGTATCCGAACCACATTTACGAGCTTCTGGTTTACGTCTGTTGTGGTTTCCATGGCAGCAAATCGGTTATCCAGGTTTGACTGGAACGCTTCGGATCCTATCATGGTTTGGAGCAAAGTAGGTTGGAGCCTGAACCTCATCAGACGGGCACGTTCCGCCTTGTGGTCGATATTCAGAGAGCCTCGGACAAGTCGGTGATCACTACCGGTATTAAACCTCGTTGATCACGGTGACGTCTCTGAATATGTGCTTTTTGTCCGTCATAATGAAGTCGATTTCATTTTTCGTCATAGTGTCAGGGCTTTGACACGTCCACTTCCTTTGGGGCTGTTTCTTGAAAAAAGAGTTCATCAAGAAGAGCCCCTCCGGTTCGAGGAAGTTGACTAGCATTTGCCCCCTATGATTTCTGCTTCCAAATCCATGGGATCCTACTACCAATTCGCTGCAATTTTGTACTCCCACTTTAGCGTTGAAGTCCTCCATAACAACGTTGTAGTGGGTCTTAGTGGTGGAGTGGAGGGCCCTCGATATGTCATCCTCCACTTCGTCGTCTGGATGTGCCGAGGTCGGTGCGTACACTTGCACCACCTTGAGGCTATACGCTACCCTGTTCGACACGCTGGACATTTCCACCACATTGTCAGAAAGGGACTTATTTACCAGAAACCCAACACCACCTTGGGATTGTTGGTCTCCCTCGCGAAAGTACATAAGGTGGCCCGACTCGAGGGTTATGGTGTCCTCCCCCTCTCTTCGGACTTCACTTAACCCGAGGATATGCCACCTAATCTTCCCGAGTTCCACCTCAAGTTGTGTCAGATGCGAGTCTAGCCGTAGCGTGCGTCCGTTATACGTCGCCAGGGTCAGTCGGTTGTGGTGGCTATTCGTAGCCCGTAGATTCTTAGCACCCCCCGCCACGCCGTTACCGTGGACGCCATCATGTCCAGGAATAGCGTGATTGCCGGGAACTGGGGGCCGTGGCTTTTGTGCTTGGTGCATATGGGGGTAATGCCCATAATCGCCACACTGGGCAGGCGGGTTGGCGATCGCAGGGCGTAGCTCTCGCATCAGTGACGCTGCTGCCCGTCACTGACCGTTACTTTATTTACGCCTTGAATTTGGGATGGTTATACCGCCACCAGTCGGTCGCCAGAGCCTCGTTCGTTATACAGCAGGATGTACCGTCTGCAGGTGAGGTTGGCTTGGAGCGAAAGATGATGATATAAAAAAAAACCTGAGAGGGACACCGGGATGGTTGAAGTTTTTTTTTATAATCGTCGCGACACCACACTGTTCAATACGAAATAGAAAGACGAAACGAAAGTAACTGGCTTGCTTTCTATGAGAGAGAGAGACGACAGAGAAACACGCGCACGCCGCATGGCTTACAACTATAGCAAAAAGCGTCGTTACAACTTTTGGTCTTTTGAAATAACTTACAAAAAGACGATTGTATACCGATGGCTCGAACCCACAGCTACACAATTGTAGCCAATACTGTGAACCGATTTATGCCTCGAGACCAAATTGACAGGTGATTTCTTCGTCAAATTAGATGTTCATATCTTACGCGCACGCTGCACGAAGTGTCGAGTGTGTCGAAGGTGTCGTTACAACATTTGGTCTTAATTTTTTCCGTCTAGCCTCCTTTCGCAACGCGCCATAAGGAACTTCGTTCCAAAAAATCTAAAACTGCTATTACAAAGTTATTAAGTGTTATGTAAAGAAGCCACAAGCGGGAGGTTATTAGTATATTACAAATCACGCTGTATATATTGCCAAGTTCGCAAACAATAGGTAAAAGCCAAAAATAAAAAAAGGCAAAAAAAACTCGCGGACACTTTTTTCAAATCGTTTTTTAGGGTTCCGTAGCCAAAATGGCAAAACGGAACCCTTATAGTTTCGCCATGTCCGTCCGTCCGTCCGCACCTTTGCTTAGAGACTGTTAGTGCTAGGAGGCTTTACTTTTGCATGGCATGGCATACATAATACTTTCGCCGCCAAAGTGAAGTGCCCTTAAATGTATAGTGGGCGTGTGATTTTTTTTCTTACCTACCCCATCATGTGGGGTATCATTAGATAGGTCTTTTAAAAACATATAGGGCTGGAAAGACGATTTTTAGTTTTAGGGATCCGTTTGTAAAATATAAAACTTTAAAGTGCAAATTTTTGTTGTTGTCAAGTGTGTGTGTCCCCCTCGCCAGCTAAATGGTTGATTGAAGTAATTTTTATAGGCATTTCTTGCCAAAGACTTTACAAATACAATAATTGCATTTTTGAAAGATAGAAAAATTTGAATCCAGACTCAGGAATCGAACCCGAGACTTCCGTAGCCAAACCGGGGCCAGAAGCGAACCACCTATCTGGACTATGTTACTAGATATCAAATTCTTCTATCTCTTAATGCTTACGGGTTAGGCCCCCGTAGCGACATCTAGTCGGTAGTTAAAGAACTATCACGGCTTTTGTTATTGCTTCGTTACAGAGAGCATTTTAACAGATTATGATGACGCAGGCCGAATATTGAAGTAATTTTTATAGGCATTTCTTGCCAAAGACTTTACAAATACAATAATTGCATTTTTGAAAGATAGAAAAATTTGAATCCAGACTCAGGAATCGAACCCGAGACTTCCGTAGCCAAACCGGGGCCAGAAGCGAACCACCTATCTGGACTATGTTACTAGATATCAAATTCTTCTATCTCATAATGCTTAGTACAAACATAGTCCAGATAGGTTGTTCGCTTCTGGCCCCGGTTTGGCTACGGAAGTCTCGGGTTCGATTCCTGAGTCTGGATTCAAATTTTTCTATCTTTCAAAAATGCAATTATTGTATTTGTAAATGGTTAATTTTGGGTATATTGAAAAATTCACAGTAGTAGTATATATAGTGAAATTAAAAGAAAAACTATCACAGCTAAGTAGGCTTTACAAGTTTACGAGAAACAGCTGATCAAATGAGAAGTAACAAAATTTCCGTATAAATTCCATTGAAAAATATTAAAACGTTGTAAGTATGAAATAAAAACAACAGAAAACCCACTTCTTAAGCCACATTATTCGGATGGGGGGGGGGATGACTATGGACCCCTACATTGTGCGTGGGCCCGACATGCACTTGCCCGGTTTTTTTACATTGTTTGAATATTTATACAACTTGTTATGGGGGGTAAGGTGCTTCCACTACCATTTTAGAGGACTGATGTAAATTATATTGATTAAATATTGAAACATGAGACAAAATAAAATAGTTCTTAAGTAAGATCGCAAAAATGCGCAAAGTTAAGGTAATACCTGGAAAAAGCGCGCAAAATGCCTGAAATCGAGTGAGTGCGGAAGTGCAAGAGAAAAACTCTTTAAAATAAAACCAAAGTCGAATAAGTATTACAAACTAACGTTCCTAAATATTGTTACTTTGAAAAATAAAAATGAAAACAAGCCTAATGTATATTCATTTTGGTTTTAGATCTTAATAAATATTAAACAGGGGGGGGGAGGCGGTCGGCAAATTCTTATTTCGACTTAAATAGGGGAAAGAGGAGGTAAAAAACTGGCCAAAATCGTCTTAAGTAATAATTTTGCATAACCCGGTTTATTAGCGCAATTTTCATTTCCCCATACGTCGTCCTTGAACTAAGCGATATTGTCGGGTGCGGAGGATCTAATTGAAGCAGTATTAATGTTGCGGCAACGTTCATGTATTAAATCTCTATTATGTGTTAAAAGCGGTATTACGACATACGAAGTATCAGTTTCGCGAGTTAAGGGGAGCATGTATGAACGACTTTACATGTTACGAGTAAAGTTACTTTCCTATAAATATATTATAAAATGTGTAATTTTAAAATTGATGTGTATCCTAGACAACTGGTTTTTAAACCAGATTAACAAGTTAGACATTATCGATTCCCGCCTTAATATCTAATCGGCAATCCTTCACTACCTACCTACCACGAGGGTATCCCATGACTACTTCGATCGTGTGCATTCCGAGATCGAAGATGAGTAGTGACTTATTGAGTTTCCTAATTAATAATCAATTTCAGATGCATTGCCGCCCTGTTTATAAAGATGTCGCCATTTTTTTATTGTTCTAATTATTAATATTTTTGTATAGAGTATAGAGGAAGGATGGGAATCCTTAAGACGTAATAGTTACTGTTAGGATCTAAGTTTATTAGTAAGTTTATCAGTTGTCTAGTTTCCATAGTACAAGCTCTGCTTAGTTTGGGTTAAGATAGCGTTGTGTGAGTTGTCCCAAGAGAATATTATTTAGTACCTGGATGACCGATACTAAATATAAACTTTAACGACGTTTTCTAAAAATGAAACCTAGTTAGTTCGATTTATCGCCCCCGAAACCTACTAAATTTAATGAAAATCGTTGGAGCCTTTGCCGAGATTCAGATTATATATATATATATACAAGAATTGTTCGTTTACAGTTTACAGTTTTACCCACTGCTAAAGGTATTATATAAGATAATGTCAAAAGTTTTGTTATTTAACCGAGTTTCCAAACAGATCAGTGGTATACCTCAAACAGTCATACACTTTCAGTATTTTCACGAAACGTCAGAAACAGTGACGTTCAAGGTCGCAACCGGTTGCCGGTGCCTTAAGGCTAAGTCTCTCGCTCGGCAAACTCACTGACTTTTATATGACTATTATATACACGTCTTACAGAGCCTTATAAAACCTTATTACACATCGTTTATGTGCAGTTCGGCTTTTAGTCAAGTTTATTTTATAACGGTTACGGCGACAAAATTGTGAGAAATCGCTCTGTGGAATACATTTTAATGCTAAGTGTACTTTGTAATTTTCTTCTTTTACAATGTTTTACTTTTATTTCGAAGAGTGTAAAAGTTAAGTAGGTATTTGGATGGTTTTAAGTATTAATCTCTTTTACGGTCTCGTCGTTAGTTTTAATTTGTTTTTGAAATGGCAGCTGCAGCTTTGAAGTTGATGGTAATTAATGTAAGACAGTTTGCTTAACCATTGAGTCGTTATTATGAACGATTCTAATTTAATAAATGTGGAAGCTTTGTTTGTTACTCAAGCCCTTGTGGAGGGGTGAATTTAATTTGGTACACAGATAGAACATAAGATTTGATTAACACATAAGCATAATTATGAGACAAGAGATTCACGTTGGTAGATGAATTCGGAGTCAGCAGATAAAAACTCTACCCACAACGTAGGTATAATGGAAAGGTACAGTCATTGACGTATAGACCTGGACCGAGCCATTATTTTTAGTTAAAAAGTAAATATTGACTGCAAAGCGTGAAAGAGTAAAATACTCGTGCGGCCTTAGACAGGTATTGTCCATAAAGTTGGAAGCGGCGGTAGCCTAATGGCTAAGGCATCGTCTCGAATCCTACCCATTATACTACCGACGTGAACACACTCCTTTTTTTTTTGATTTGGCGGGGAAAATTCTTGGCGAACACCCCCACCGTCCGGGGAAGACGGTGGAGGCCGCCGCCGTGTATCGCTCGCCACCTTCTCGAACGGACCGCCGCGCCGGAATGTGCTATACCGTCGGCGGCCCGCCCAGTGGCAATGCCCAGACGCGATGCTGTTACGTTCCGGGCATTTCACACTTACGCGGCCCTTAGACACACAGGCCGCCGCGCCTCCACGGAAGGCCGCGGGCGGGGCAGATTACCCCGTACGCCCGCAGCCACACCTAAGGCGGCATCAAGCGCAGATATGCGCGCCGACGCCGCCCGGTTCGCCGGCGACGGAGCGGGTCTGTCAGGGAACTCTCTTCCCTGACGCGCTCCGCCGCCTCCTTCTGCGAGATGACGTCCTCGCAGAAGGATGCGACCGCATTCCACGACCCCTCGCCCCGGACCATGGACAGAACCACGGCCGGCAACGAGAGGTCACTTCCGACCACTGCGGTGAGAACTCGACGTTGCCCCTCCCAAGCTGGACAATGCTGGAGGGTGTGCTGCGCCGAGTCCTCATCGCAGTCGCAGTGGTGGCAGGCGGGACTCGGTTCCCTCCTAGCGACCGTGTGCAGGTACTTCCCGAAGCACCCGTGCCCGGAAAGGACCTGCACCAGCCGGAAGGAAAGGGTCCCGTGCTGCCGCCCCGCTGGTGCTGGTGCGCACGTGAACCCACTCCTTTTTTTTTTTTTTCTTTTGGCGGGAAAAATTCCTGACGAACACCCCCACCGTCCGGGGAAGACGGTGGAGGTAGTGTGGGGTTTGCACCCACTAAAAAACCCACCGTGTATCGCTCGCCACCTTCGCGAACGGGCCGCCGGAATGTGTTATACGTGTTGTTATACGTGAACCCACTCCTAACACAAGCCTTTGAGCTTAGCTGGAGGGGTTAACAAGATTGCTAGTAATGTGGGACTCAATCTATCAATGGTAGTTATTGTTTAATAGATTTTTTTTTAATCGATACACAATAGTGCGTCCTACCTGGCGGACACTTACGGTTGGGCTAGTCCACAAATTCAAAGTCACGCAGTGGGCTATGGAGCGAGCTATGCTTGGAGTCTCTTTGAAGGATAAAGTTCGCAACAAGGTTTCACGACAAAGAACCAAAGTTACGGACATAGCACGCAGGTTAAGTACGCTGAAGTGACAATGGGCTGGCAACATTTGCCGAACGACCGATGGCCGCTGAAACAAACGAGTCCTAGAATGGAGACCGCGACTCGGTAAACGAAAGGTAGGATGATCAGAACCAAATGGTCCGACGACCTAAAGAAGGTCGCTAGGATGAATTACCTAGATATCTGCAGGCGGAGGACCGGATGTTGTAACGTAAGTTAGGAGAGGCCTATGTCTAGCAGTGGACCGATACAGGCTGATTGATTATTATTAATTGATGGACACAATAAAATGTAAAAATAATGGATGAAATTTTACTATACCTTTCTGTAACACGCTACGAATCATCTATTATAAACACTAATATTATAAAGCTGAAGAGCTTGTTTGTTCGTTCATTTAATTGTTTGTTTGAACGCTATATTTTCTGGATCTACTGGTTCGAATTAAAAAAATATATTTTAGTGTTGGATAGCCCATTTATTGAGGAAGGCTATATAACATCATGACATGACCAATAGGAGCGGAGCATAAATGAAAAAATGTTGCAAAAACGGGGAAAATTGACGCAGACGAAGTTACGCGGGTCAGCTAGAGCCATTATAAAACTCAGTTGGAAAGCCGATTTTCATTGCTTACCTAATGTTATATTTCTCTTAGCTTTAGAAAGAGCCTGCTATCTGTCCAACAATTCATTAATCTAAATGTCTAGCCCGATCACGTTTAATCGCAATTGTTTTTTTTCTTTTGTTCTGCAATCTTATTGTAAACTACGTAGTACTATTGTCGTAGTAATACCCTTCAATAAAACTACGCGCTATCAGTGTTTCTTTGCTTTGGTAACTTAAATAGTTACCAAAGCAAGTTACAAAGTTTACGATTACTTCTTGAGTACCTCCGTAGGTATTTAAAACCTACCGAGTTCTAGATGAAGTAATATTGCTATAAAGCGTTGAATCTTTGTCCAGATTTCAAAGATCCGACACAAGCAAGCGATACGGTGTCGCACTGCTCAAAACTTCGTTGTCACCTAATCGCAACGCAGAAATAACGTTAACGCAGCCCAAAAGGAGATATTTTTTTATATATTATAAGGAATACCAACAGTTTGTAAAAATACAATATGAAATAAGGTTATACAACAAAAAGCCAATTACTATTAGCGTTGACTGCCTCGTTGGCGCGGTGGGAGTGTATCCGACAGCTACGCAAGAGGTCGTGGGTTCGATCCCCACTCAGGATAAAACTTTGTGTGATGAGCACGATGGTTTATTCTGTGTCTGGGTGTTATTTATCTATAATATTTATGTATTTAGAAATATATAAGTATGTTTATCAGTTGTCTGGTTTCCACAGTACAAGCTCTGCTTAGTTTGGGATCAGAAAACGTTGTGTGAGTTGTCCCAAGATATTATTATATTATTATATACCTTATATATATTTATATATATATATATATATATATATATATATATATATATATATATATATATATATATATATTTATAGCCATTTACTAGAGTTTCACAAGTAACTGTTTTGTGCGTGAGCACAAAACAGTTACTTGTGAAACTCTAGTAAATGGCTTAGCAATTTGGGGGCTAAGACAAGATTCATTCGTTCCGTGGCGAATTCGATAACGCCGTACTAATCGTTTGCAAAAAAAATAAAAAAATGTTTTGGTCTCTACTGCAAACGTCAAATTCTTTACAATAATTCTTTAATATTCACGACATCGCTATTCGAATGTGACTTTGTCTAGGCCCTATAAGACGCGTATTCAAATATAATTTGATCGAATGAACAGTACAGTATCTTAAAAGTTTTTACTTCTTGGAAGCAATATTATGTCCACATTACAAACCCTAATGCTTGGGAAGTTTTCTTTATAATTCTGTCCACATACTCATCATATATAACGAAACTTATTACATTTTAGATTATTTCCATATGGAACGAAAGAAGAAAGAAAGAAATATCGTCCTTATCTAATTCTTATAGAGTTATAAATATAGTATGCAGACTTCATTTCATATTCCACGAGAACCGTACAATTTCCCTAGAAACTACTAGAAAGTAAGCACCCTTTGTGCGACATCGGAAGTCACTGCACGAGCGATGGCACTAAGACTGAAGGAGGAACACCTCCTGTCAGTCTTAGTGCCATAAGCCTTAATCGAATTAGCCAGAAACAAGCACTGACTACATCACATCATTAGTATCTACCTGAAGTATACTATTGTTCAAGAAAACTCTAAGAATTCTTACACCTCACAAGTAAGTAAAGAATTTCCAAACACTGAGCGGATTTTTTTGTTCTTAAAATAAAATAACCGTGCTTCCTTAGTTGACGGAGGGCCGTGACTTAGCGAAAATTGCCAATGATAGAATTAAGCCCTAAGAGGGCGGATGCGGCCCATTTATTGGGCGTAAGCACGCAGGATTAGGGCTGAGATATTTTCTGTTTAGACTTCACTTCTCCTGTTGCGTATAGGTTCAGATAGATATACGTACTCTTTATTATGTTACTAAACAAAGAATATACTGAAGTAATTTTTATAAGCATTTCTTGCCAATTACTTTACAAATACAATAAATGAAACGAGCCCGAGACTTCCGTAGCCAAACCGGGGCCAGAAGCGAACCACCTATCTGGACTATGTCACATGACCTCAAATTTTTCTATCCCTTGATGCTCGCAAGTTTGGGCCCTCGCATGCGCCATCTAGTCGGTAGTTAAAGATCTATCACGGCTTTTGTTATTGCCTCGTTACAGAGAGCATTTTAACAAATTATGATGTCGCAGGCCGAATATTGAAGTAATATTTATAAGCATTTCTTGCCAATTACTTTACAAATACAATAAATGCATTTTTGAAAGCTAGAAAAATTTGAAACATGTTTTTAAAACGCATTTATTGTATTTGTAAAGAATATACTTTTTTTAATAAAGATTACTAGCAATGTGGCATGGGGTACCACATTATTAGCAGTCCTGTTAACTCCAGCTACGGCCAGTGCACACACCCACCAACAGTTCAACTAAGCTAAATAGTTGGTGTTAGGATTGGGTTCACGTCATAGTATAATGGGTAAGATTTGAACCCGCGACCTCGTGCTTGCGAGTCCGAGTCCCTAACCATTTGGCTACCGCCGCTTGGAATTAAAATAAAATATTAAGAAAAACTACGTTTTAAAAACTATATGCTAATAGAAACATACCGTTAGATATTCAAAAAAAATCGGCGGCACAGGCCAATTATCATATTGCTTGTAGACAGACTAAGGTACTTTCAATGTCTACATTATTATGACAATGTGAGTAGGTACATCGTTCACAGATACGGAATTATAGACCACTTCAGACCACTGTGTTCGAAAGACGTTCCGAGATTCCTTTTTCGTGAACGATATAGATATATGTGTGCGTTACTCACTGACCTCTATAGTTATTAGTACACTGGGCTGGGTACAGCCGACGACAACAAGTACCTACTTCCATTTGATTCTTACATTTTCACTTGTGTAATAAGGATATAGTGCTACAAGGATCTTTTGGCGCTTCGATGACATTGAAATGAAGGCGCTTTACAAGATGGCGATGAAGTTAGTTCTGATTACGGCCACGTGCCAATGCAATAAGTTAACATTAATAGCCAATGGCACTTGGATGACACATTAAATTTATAAATTAAGAACTAAAAAAAGGCAATATATGTTCGTAAAATTTCGCTATTTGTACACATTATAGAATTTTATGAGCTACGGGTTCTAATCGCGTAAATATTTTATTTTAAAGCTAAATACCTTTATTTTTTGCCCGACGTTTCGACCGTATTGCAACGGCCGTGGTCACGGGTGACCACGTGTCTACCCGTGACCACGGCCGTTGCAATACGGTCGAAACGTCGGGCAATAAACAAAGGTATTTATCCTTAAAATAAAATATTTAAGACCCGTACCTTATAAAATTCTATAATAAGAAAGGCACTTATAGGATGGATAATAAGCGGTTAACATGCAAAATTGTTTTTAGCACTAACAATCTCTGAGCTAAGCTGCGGACGTCCGTCCGCAGCTTAGGAGAGGACGGACGAACAGACGTACGGACGGACATGGCGACACTATAAAGGTTCCGTTTTGCCATTATGGCTACGGAACCCTAAAAATACATGTTTCATATTATACTTGTTAATTTGATTAATTCAATATTTAATTTTACAACAACGTAAATTAAGAATCAAATTAAAAAAAATATATAGGTAGGTACAATATTTTTCTGCAGGAATCTACTCTGAAGATTCTATTCTAAATCGAATCACACCTCGTTCATAGTTTTTGGAGACTGCTGAAGAAAGTTCGGCAAAAAAGCACTTGTTTACAACAGACAATAAGTGTCAAAAAAGTTAACAGGTAGCAACCCAACTATAGAGGTCAGAGGCGTTACTCGAGCGTACATTGCAAGAATTCTTACTGTAGGTACAATACGTATGTAGATACACTCAGCATTTTGTCTCTTCACACTCCTTCCAATAAATTAAACTTTTATGTTCTCAAAGGTGTAATAAGATACAACAAGTCCATGAATACAAAAAATACCATTAAATTCTAAACACTGAAAGCTTCAGTTTTGCAAAAGAGCAGAAACATTCAGGAAAACAACTAACACGATTTTATTTCGCATCGTTCTTCACGTGTAGTTTCGTTTTAGATTTGTTGGTACTATTTTTTTATTTCGGCCTGAAAAATCGAACAAAGGTAGACACGAAAAGTGTTTTACATCTCAAAAATTAAACGTGTTAATGTTACCGGAACTCTCTGTAGAACCTATTTGGCTTAGTGTGTTCAACGCACTGATCTCTATACTTAACCAAACAAAGTTGATACGTGACGGTGAAGTTTTATCAGACGACGAATGTGCTTGCGAGTTTGCACGATTCTATAGTTCGAAACCAGCCGCGTTGGTGTGGCGACAGTGAGCTCTCGCTCGCTTGCCTCCTAAGCGCTCTGTGGGGCCGGATGGTATACCGTCGTTCTTATTTAGAGACAGCCGCATGGTTTTAGTGGAGCCATTATTATATATATTTAATATATGCATCGAGACTGCATCGTTTCCCGATCGATAGAAGCTCACCCGAGTGGTGCCCGTGCCGAAGGGTATTGGAGGTTCAGCACCGAGTGACTACAGACCGGTGGCGGTACTTAGCACTCCGGCCAAAGTGTTCGAGGCAGCCATTCACAGCAGTATGTACTCTCAGGTAAGTGCTCAGTTGTCTGACGCGCAGCACGGATTTCATCTTGGGCAAGGAACAAATTGGAACTTAATGCATCTGATGACGCATCTGGTGCCTACTGTGGATGTTGGCTTGCAGGTGGACGTAGCCTACTTTGATTTTCGGAAGGCTTTCGACACGGTCGACAATGACATACTTTTATTAAAACTAGCCAACGTGGGCTGTACACCACGCACGCTTTCATTCTTCGCAAGTTATTTATACAGACAGATGCCAGTATGTGGACTGTGGTGGAAGTCTTTCTGAACCTTATTTCACTTGGTCTGGCGTGAGTCAAGGCAGTAACCTGGGCCCATTACTTTTCATTTTAATGATCAACGATCTACCGGACATCGTCAGAGAGTCGACACCTTTGTTATTTGCTGATGACTTGAAACTAATTCGTGAGGTAAAACGAAATGAGGATCATGACATTCTGCAGCGTGATATAAATAATGTTGTAAAGTGGAGACATGCAAATAAGTTGCACTTCAATATTACAAAGTGCTCTGTACTAACATTTAGCCGCGCGCGTAACCCTCACCAAAATGAGTACGTAATGGAGGGAATCCCATTGCAACGCGTCACTGAGGCCAAAGATCTTGGAGTTCAGTTTGTTGCCGATCTCAGCTTTCGGAACACGTTACCAATGTTTGTAAATAAACATTCCGGAATCTAGGATTCGTATTACGCCAAGCTAATCAGTTCACAAATATTGGTGGTACCCAGGATATCCGTTGTTGTACCCTACTCTATTTGTTCTGGGTATGGTGGGCTATAACAAGTTGGACGTAAGAAGGGAAGTAGCTTTGGTCACATATTTATTAAAAATCTTACGTGGCACCACACAAAACCCAGCTGTCTTACAGTTAATAAGGTAAGTGTCCCTAATGAATACATAGGAAGGCGGCGGCAGCCGCCACTACTGGAGTTACCGCGAGCACGCACTAACTTACTTCAGTTCGCACCACTGACACGCGCGCTGCGAGTTTTTAATGCGGTTTCTGTCCAAATAGACGTTTTTTCGTGTTCACTGAGCGAGTTCGCAAAGGTCACTGTGTCATTTTTGGGCTGTAATTAGTATTCATGATTTTTTAGTAGGTAATTTACATCTATATAATTGCAAGTCTACAACCATAGCAGTAGGTATATACCTGTAATGATGGCTGTATTTGTTAAATAAAAATAATATAAACATAGTACTAGTACGCTGGTCTACCTACCCCGTACAAAGTGGCAGCAATTTCAAATGCCGAATCGATTGATCGTATGTTCAATTTGTGAACTTTTTTGATACTTATGATAAATGGCCGTTGTTGTTATCCTTGTTACGCACGTGTTTTTTTCAAATGGCCATTCAAGTGTCAAAATCGAATGGAAATATTATTGTTGTCGGCGGTAGCCTGTCCATCGTACTACTAATATAGAGATCAGTGGTTCAACGTCAAAAAATGAGGTTAAAATGGTGTAACACAAAAAACGACCTGGAGAGTGAGAGAGAGAGTTATATGTAGGTATACTGACAGGGACAAGTTAAAAGAAGTTATGGTTATAATTTTGCTACCTACTCAGTGCTGGTCCTATGATGGGATAAGCGGTGTGACTGCACCGGGCGCCATCAAGGCTGGGTGGCGAAATGCGCAACTGCCACCTAAGCCTGGTAATTTTACTGATCTCCTCGTTCTTGATTTATGTTTCAGGGAATCGCCGGTATATGGAACGTGAATATTTTTGGTAGATTGAATGAAAAATGCATATAATCTTCATAAAAAAAAACTTTTTACAAAAAAAATATTACCGACATCAAAAAAACAAATTAAACATTTTGAAGTTGGTGCCGAATAAAACATAAAGACTTCTATTTCATGGCACCAACTTCAAAATGTTTAATTTGTTTTTTTTTATTCTAGGTATATTATTTTTTGCTTTTTAGTTGCCTTGTAATTACATTTCAAGTCGGTAATATTTTTTTGTAAAAAGTTTTTTATTTCTCACTTTTTAGTGGGTTGGTTTGTAATTCACTTAGGTTTCAATAGGCTTATGTCAACTGCTCAAATCCTTTTACAAAATATTGCTTGCCCCGATGCAGGACCGTTAATTGTTGAGGAGTTCACTATCAGCTCTATTACATTGTGTAATAGTAGTATGACGAGAATAAAGTGCTACTCAATACCATATTAAAGTAGAACTAGAAGTAGTAGAAGTAAGAACTGAATCGCAATCTGTGAAATATTGAATAGGTCTGCTCGTCATTTGTGGTCTTCATCATCAGTTCCATGCTAAATGCTCTTCACTATGAAATATACCTAAATCATTATAGGTGCCTTTAATATTTTAAGAGTTCCCTCGATTTCTCCAGGATCCCATCATCAGATCGTGATCTGATGACAATGGGACCAACTAATGGGAGTATATCCTTTCAAACACAAAAACAATTTTTCAAATCGGTCCAGCCGTCTTTGCGTAATCGGTGAACAAACATACAGACGAATTGAGAACCTCCTCCTTTTTGAAGTCGGTTGAAAATAATCTTCATCTTATTCATGTCCATTTTAAGACCCATGAGTTCGGAGGATTGATGCCGTCAAACATTGCGCTAAGGTCTTTCAAAGTCTTGCAAACTCTCAACCATGACAAATCGAAAACGGGTGATGTATTTGCCGCCATGTTGATGCCAAATCGTTTCCAGTCCCTTGAAGTCGTCTTCCAATGCAGAAACGAATAGTGCCAACCGAGAAATGATGTCTTTCTATGCAGAAGCAAACAGTTCCAATAGAGAAATTACATAGTTCAGTCTGACACTACTCGTTGCAGTTGATTAGGTTCCGAGTTCTGGTCTTGTGGGGCTGACATTTTGTGTCGCTTTGATATATATAAACACTCCAGTATTTCAGTAGTCAATTTGGCACCTCTAAAAAGCCTGCAATGTTTTGCAGGCGTTCTAGAGGCTTTTTTTGCCGAAATTTGCAGCTGGGCTGCAACCCAAATCTCGGTTTAATCGAAGGCTTTTTATCTGTATAGTGGTAGGTTATACCTATTGTAAAATCTTCTGCAACTTGCCGCAAAGTATAAATGTGGTCTATAGTACTGAAACCGGCTTGTTTGGTAGGTTGGAAGTTGTAGAAGCTGCCCGTGAGACGATTCGTGATAACTGTCGAAAACAGCATGTCGATGTGGCTCAAGATGTGAAGAGAGAGATGGGCCTGTAGTTCTTCAGTAAGGATGTTTTTAATCATTTTAAAATTTACCGCCCTCCCCCGTTATGCGACCGACTCACACTTGTCCGATATTAGTTTTCCTCTTTAAATCTAGCCTAGGACCGGCACTGTACTTACTTGTAATACTAACCGTCGTATAGTTCGCAACGGGGGCATGTTGTTTCGGACCAAGAATAGAACCACTCCATCTCATCCCGTGAGTGTCGTAAGAGGCGACTAAGGGAAATCTCACTGGAGAACGGGCTGCAGCGTCTTCTGCGTACTTTTAAATTGCAATGCGTTCCCGAAAACCAAATCCCAGGTCTAGGATAACCTTACCCCCCATTCCCGTGATCTCCTTACCACACAAAAGAGGAAAACAGGAGGAAGGGATCTCACAAGTGTCACAAATAACCCAGACAATGACAGCGACAACGCCCGACACGCCGCGTGTAACACCGACTTTGGTGATTTCAGAAGTTATTTACGCAAACAATTAAATAAAGCGAAAAGCTCCAGACTCCTAGAATAATGGGGGCAATACAAACACACAATATGATTTCAAAAAGCTAGTTAGGAAGGCCAGAAGACAAACACGGCGTCAATTCTGTTAAGCCATTGATCAAACAATGGCGAAACTACAAGAGGGAGGAAAATCTTATCAACTGATGGGAACAG
Organism: Herminia tarsipennalis; assembly: GCA_945859575.2. Lineage (NCBI taxonomy): Eukaryota > Metazoa > Arthropoda > Insecta > Lepidoptera > Erebidae > Herminia > Herminia tarsipennalis. Next base: position 12,247,981 of record OX243846.2, on the reverse strand, counting down.
CACTTTGGAAACTCATAAAAATCCGTTCAACTCATTCACAACAACAGATCATGAAATTAGCAAATTACTCCTGGAAACACACTTTTCTGAATGCAACTCTCCGAGGACAGGGTATAGTCAGATGATCTGACAAGAACACCAACCGACCAAGACTGGCTCAGAGCTTATAAAATAGTAACAGAAGACCAGGTGAAGTGGGCGATTAAATCCTTTCAAGGTAACAGGCCTTCACTACTACTACACTACATTCTCCCTGCCCTGCTGCAACGGGAAATAGACCCAATTGCATCATGGTCGGTAAAAACCTATCGCGCCTTTATCGCTCATTCCCATATACTACTTGCATGGCACAAGGTGAAAGTATTTTTTATCTCCAAGCCTGGTAAAACCGATTACACGCAACCCAAAGCATGTAGACCCATAAGTCTAACATCATTCTTATTGAAAACGCTTGAGATGCTCTGTGACCGATAAATTTGAGACGGACCTCTTAGAGAAAAGTCACTCCACAAACAGCACAAGTAAATCAGCCGTGTCCGCGCTGCACAGCGTGGTTTCCAAGATGAAATGTGCAGTAGACTACAAAAGTTCCGTTATGGCTGCCTTGATTACCATTAAGGGCGCCTTTGACAAAACTACTTTCCACAGCATCAAGATTGCCCTCGAAAGACACGGCGTGGACTTAACGTTGAGCGGCTGGATTTTTTGGTTGGATAACCAACATGCTCATGCTGAGGGCCGTACAAGTCACAGTGTCATTCACTACAAGAGTCACTGTGGCGAAAGGCTGCCTCCGGGGCGTTCTGTCGCCGCTTCTGTGGAATCTGGTAGTAGACAGTTTAATCAAGCGCCTGAATGACAAAGACCACTTCACCGAGGGCTATGCTGATGATGTAACTGCAATATTAAGAGAGATAATGATAACACTTTATGCAACATCATGCGCCAAGCCCTAAAATAACAGAGATCACTAACGGATCCCCTAGTTTATGAAAGTTGATTATATGTTGATCATTTTGTATTGCCATGGAAACAGGTGTTTACTATGACGGTTGTGTTCTGTACTCTGTGTTTTGTGTTAAAATTGTCACTCAAGTCTCAGAATAAACTACTAACGGCTGAATGTTTTTGGTGTCTGGGAGAATGTTTGGCCCTTACAAATTTGTCTGGCTGAGTATATACATCAATCAAGCATCAGAAAATAATATAAGTTGGTACCTATTTTTGGCCACTTTAAAGTATCTGGCGGAAGTCATGGCCGGCGGGAAGTGGCTGGCAATGCTGAATTATATTTTTTTATAGTATTTTACACCATATATATGAAAATCAACTGTCAGAAAATAAGATAACTTAGTCCGATTTTTTCGTACCTTTCTCATCTAGTACCTAAAAATTGGCCGTCTACACAACTTAGCTGGTATGCTAGTATGGGACTCGTTCGCATGCGCGCACGCCGCGCGCTGTGCGGACAGGTGCATTGGACGACCGCCGGCGGCACGCCGGCGTTGATGTTTTGGAGACACTGGCGCGGGCTCTGCGTGTGGCACGCATTTATATAGTCGTGCGAGCGGGAGCACATTACCGGCGCAAGCGTGCGTTGGAGTGAGACAGATGCGATCCTTGGCGATTGGTTATTTTGGTTTTTGGTGCGCATTATCTGAATGACGAATTGTATGTCGATGTATTGTAATATTAGGAAGCTTATTTTTGACAATACATGAACCATATCGGAACACCAGACGTTTTATTTTACTCCAGAACCCTACAATTGGTGACCCCGACGCAAAAAAAAAAAAACAAGAAAAATGTCGACAGATACAAAGGAAACATCGCCACCAACATCCCCACCCATCACACCAGCTCGAGTGTCCACACCTGATCCAGCACCGAGAGCTGAATACCATCTGGGGGCTGTCTCGATCCAGTCAAGACTGCTACCATTCTGGCGGGAACTTCCGCGGGCCTGGTTCATCCAATTTGAAGCCGTCACAGACCCTTTAAAAACTTCGGACGACCAAAAGTATAGATATGTGTTGCAACAGCTACAGGCCACGGACTTGCAACATATCACCGACATTCTATACAATCCGCCAGCTGCTGACAAATATGCCGCTGTGAAGAATCGCTTACTGGCGGTATACGACAAATCGGACGTGAAGAACTTTCAGAAGCTAATAAGCGGTCTCGAATTGGGGGATCAGAAGCCAACGCAACTTCTACGCAAGATGAGAGAATTGGGCAGCGGAATGATCACAGACGAAGGATTAAAAATCGAATGGTTGAATCACCTACCCGCACAAGTCCGCGTCGTGCTGTCGATCAACACGGAATCGTCACTAGAAACACTCGCTGCGATGGCTGACAAAATGGTCGAGTACTCCGAACCCGCAACAATAGCCGCCGTCTCCACGAGCTCGAAAGATCCAGTCGTGTCTGCTCAATTAGACGTACTCTCGAGACAAATCGAGAAATTGAACCTAGAAGTGGCTGAGTTACGCGGGCGACCGACGACGCGACGCTATCATCGTCGTCCTTATCGTTCCCGTTCAAGATCAAGAAGCTTCAATGGCAGTAGGAAGTCCGTGAAACCCGGCGATGCAACGTGGGAATGCAGATACCATTTCCGTTTCGGAGACAAGGCGAAACGATGCGAGTCGCCGTGCTGTAGAAGGGGAAAAGTTCAACCACCGTCGTTAAACTAAATTCTACACCGACGATGGCGGGCGTCGGTGTACCAAGCAACACCAACCGCCTTTGCGTGTTTGATCGTAACACAAGAGAACGATTTTTAGTGGACACGGGCGCAGACATATCCGTATTAGCCGTTACAAGCAAAAGGAAAGTCAACAAATCAAGCGCCTACCAATTGTACGCGGCAAACAACACTCCAATCAAAACGTACGGCGAGAAGGCGCTCAGGCTGAATCTTGGTCTACGGCGCAGCTATTTATGGAACTTCACTATAGCAGACGTGAAAACATCGATCCTGGGAGCCGACTTCTTAAGACACTTCAAGCTACTAGTTGACCTTCATAGAAGAAAACTCATAGACAACGTTACCGAGTTATCAATCGACGCTTTTGAAGTCAAAACCGGCGGGGACAGCTCAATTCACTTCATTAGCTCCGATCAAGTGTACCACGACATACTGCAGCTGTATCCAGAAGTCCTGCGCCCAATGTCTTTAAAAGAACCTGCGAAGCATGAAGTCGTTCACCGCATAGAAACAACGGGGCCGCCGCTGTTCGCTCGAGCGCGCCCGCTACCCCCCGACAAGTACAAGTCAGCGAAGGAAGAATTCGAGCGCATGCTCGAACAAGGCATTTGTGTACCCTCGAACAGCCCGTGGGCCAGTCCGCTTCATGTGGTCAAGAAAAAGGACGGTGGCCTACGTGTATGCGGCGATTATCGCAGATTAAACGCGGCTACATTACCCGACCGCTACCCGCTACCCCGCATTCAAGATTTCACACATCAGCTGCACAATATGAAGATATTCTCGAAGCTCGACATCAAAATGGCCTACTATTGGATTCCTATTTCAAAAGAAGATGCACAGAAAACAGCACTAATTACTCCTTTTGGCTTGTTTGAATTCAAATGCATGACATTTGGACTGCGGAACGCCAGTCAAACGTTCCAGCGATTCATGCATCAAGTGCTACGAGGAATAGACAACTGCTTCTGTTTTGTTGACGACATTCTCCTGTACTCGGAGACCGAAAACCAGCACAAACTCCTCCTCAAGCAAGTCCTAGAGCGACTCAAGCAGTATGGCGTTATGCTGAAACTAGAAAAATGCGAATTCGGCAAGCAAAAGATAAACTATCTCGGCTATCAAGTTTCGACCGATGGAATCAAACCAACACAAGAGCGAACCGAAGCTATTTCGAAGTACCCACGACCGAAAATAATCGCCGAACTGCGACGTTTCCTAGGCATGCTCAATTTTTACCGCAGCTGCCTACCACATCAAGCCGAACTGCAAGCTGAACTCAACAAATACCTGCACAACCGCAAACGAAATGACAAAACACCCATCGAGTGGAGTCCCGAGGCAAAGATAGCCTTCGAGAAGTGCCGTGCAAGCATTTTAGAAGCCACAGAGTTAATGCATCCAGCTCCGGGTTGTGAACTCGCCATCATGTCAGACGCATCAGACTGTAGCGTCGGCGCCGTATTACAACAAAGAGTCGACGGCGTGTGGAAACCCCTCTCTTATTTCTCCAAATCAATGAGCGCAACGCAACGCCGCTACAGCGTGTACGACCGAGAATTACTGGCCATCTACATGGCGGTCAAACATTTTCGTCGGCTGATAGAGGGATGTGAAGTAGTCATTTACACTGACCACAAGCCACTTGCTTACGCACTAACACGCCAAGCAAGTAGCACCGACACACCTCGAAGAGAACGTCAGTTGCACTACATAAGCCAGTTTTGCACCCATATCAAATACGTGCAAGGAGAGAACAACACAGTAGCGGACGCCCTGTCACGTATCGAAGACATACAGTGCCCAACAACGATTGACTACAACACATTAGCATGCGAGCAAGAAAAAGATCCGCTACTAAAACAACTACGGAGCCAAGCAAACTTGAAGTTCACTGACGTCACTATGCCGGGCGGACGCCGACCAATTACGTGCGAAAATTCTACGAGTACCCCCCGACCGTACCTGCCGAAGTCGCACCGTTTTGCTGCATTCAAAGCACAACACGATTTATGTCACCCCGGCGTTAGAACCACGCGAAAGGAAGTCAGTTCGAGATTCTTTTGGCCGAACATGAACAAGGAGATCGGGGACTGGGCCCGAGCATGCGTCAGTTGTCAACGAGCAAAAATACACCGACATGTTGTAACCCCGCTCGGCGAGTTCCCACCATCTGAACGCTTCGCACACATACACATAGACATCACCGGGCCATTGCGAATATCTAACGACAACCGTTATATTCTAACCATCATTGACCGATGCACGAAGTGGCCCGAAGCTATCCCGATGCACGAGATCACGGCTGAAAACGTCGCGAAAGCCCTATATGAAAACTGGATTGCGAGATTTGGCTGCCCACTAAGAATATCAACGGATCAAGGCCGCCAATTCGAATCGTCGCTATTCAATGCATTAATGAAGAGGTTTGGCATCACCAGAATTCGCACCACGGCCTATCACCCACAAGCGAACGGCCAAATTGAGAGGTGGCACCGAACGTTAAAAGCCGCGCTCATGGCTCGCGGCAACACAACTCGATGGACAGAAGAGCTACCCACCGTACTACTCGGACTGCGAACGGCGCTACGCAACAACAACCGTCTCAGTCCAGCAATGATGACGTACGGTACAACGCTTCGCCTGCCTGCCGATCTCATAGTACCGTCTGAGACAAGTATTGTCGACAACGATTACATACGCCGACTCATGGACACCATGGCATCAGTCAGATCATCTCCTCGCTCAAACAACAGTCATACGCAGCCTTTCATTCACACGGACCTCTCTACGTGCACACATGTTTTCGTACGAAGCGACACAGTTCGATCGCCGTTAACCCCGCCATACGAAGGTCCGTACGAGGTGATTCATCGTTTCGACAAGTTCTACAAGATCAAACTACCGCGGCGAACATCAGTCATATCATTGGACAGACTCAAGCCAGCCTATACTTACGATGAGAACTTGGACACCCCCGCCGATCTCGTCCCACAGACCTACGTTACAAGATCTGGCAGATCCATCAAACCAGTAGTACGCTTCGCTTAGGGGGGAGTGATATGGGACTCGTTCGCATGCGCGCACGCCGCGCGCTGTGCGGACAGGTGCATTGGACGACCGCCGGCGGCACGCCGGCGTTGATGTTTTGGAGACACTGGCGCGGGCTCTGCGTGTGGCACGCATTTATATAGTCGTGCGAGCGGGAGCACATTACCGGCGCAAGCGTGCGTTGGAGTGAGACAGATGCGATCCTTGGCGATTGGTTATTTTGGTTTTTGGTGCGCATTATCTGAATGACGAATTGTATGTCGATGTATTGTAATATTAGGAAGCTTATTTTTGACAATACATGAACCATATCGGAACACCAGACGTTTTATTTTACTCCAGAACCCTACACTAGCAATGATTTTACATATAAACACTACCCGAAGCCCCATATTTTATCTGTCATAAAATAAAATACATAGGTCTGGCATGACTGGGATCTTGTTCCATACACCCGTATAGCACCCACACTCTGCACCAATTCCCGTTGAAAGCATTTATTAATTTAAATGTCGCTTAAATTAATTTAATTGCAGCAACATATGTAGATATTTATTATCTAGTAGCCTGTTGAATTTCACAGAAATTGCCCAAATGTGTGTTGAATCAAACATTAATATATTTAATTATGCCTAATTTTCTTCATAAGAAATATATTTAGCTTATAATACCGCACTGGGAATCCTGTAATAATATTATAAATGACTTAAATAAATAATTTTGCCTATATTTGTGTAGGTAAAATGAATTCGAATATTGTTTCATGACGACCTATCGCGGACAACAGGTAGGCAAGTAGGTAGGTACTCGTTGTGGAAACAGATCCATCAATGGATTTGTTCAGTTTATTGAAGTGGAATACTCCGTTATTAATAATACGCAAAATTGATCATACAAATTCAAATAATATGATTAATAAGATTAGTGGTTAGACTGACCAAATATTGCTGTAGGTATATTAGTTTCGTTTGGCTAATAATACGAAAATTGAATATGTATTTTAGTGCAGTGGTTTAAAGTTTTAAATAAATTCATTGCTTCTTGCTTGACTAAAGTACCAAATAAAGGTTAAATAAACCTTCAATGAAGTGTAAATTAAGTCAATCTTAAAACTTTTGTCGTCTTCTTTACTATCAAGTTTAATAAAAAAATAAGTGTCTTTAAAACCTTCCTTTATGAGTATCTGTCCATTAGCGTTTTAGGGATAAATAATACATAAGGAATTTTAATGGCTTCATATGCATCTGGAACTAATTCAATTGATTTGATTAAACATTCAATTAACTAATACATTTTATTATCACTATACCGTCACTGTAATCAGATTAATAAGTATTTCAACCGTAAGTATTTTTTTTTAAACTTTTCAGTGATCTTTAAACCGTTCAAATGCATATCGGGCCACGCACAATGTAGAGTTTTGTAGCTACCCAGCACAATAATGCGGTATAAGAAGTAGGTTTTCTAACTAATATGTATATCCATGCCAAAATGCTAAGGGTCTCTGAGCTAACCTGGGGAAAGACCGACGGACGGACGGACAGGCGGCCATAGCGAAACTATAAGGTTCCGTTTTACCATTTGGAACCCTAAAAATCGAAATCGCGAGTCCTGGCTCATTCAATTACTCATCAAAGTATAGCCCAAAATCTTATAAGAAAGGAAGGTAAAATGGACCTAAGTGGTCCGTTTCGAATGCCTTTTCTTTATAACGGGTTTGGGCTGGATAAAAAACAATTAGAGAAAACCTATTTATACTTATTAAAATTTCCTAAACTAAAAGTAATCAGCATTATTAATTCGACATTATATACCAATCAGACATTGATAAAAATCACAGTAAATGAAGATATGAGATGATTACTAAAACCTTCAAAAGGTCCTTTTTGCCTTCATGAGTGAGGCAAAACGGACCACACTCGAAGGCAAAACGGATTTAAGTACATAAAAGATATTAGTCAACACACATTCTCTACACCACTCGCCTGGTGATTCGTGCGCGGAGTGCACGCGTATTTGTGTCTGTGCCGAGTGAATAAATATATACGTTTACCCAAGTATTCATAAACAATAGGGGAAAGTAATAGTGATGAAGAAGACGTTAGTGAGTCAGAATTATTGGCTGATTTCAAACGAGAGAGAGCAATTAAAGTAAAACCAGAACACAATATCACAAACAAATCTGTAGGTTGAATAAAAATGATTAATTTTACATCAAAGTAACAAAATTATAACTTATCTTGCTAAAACAATGCACATGCGATCGATGGAATTGAGTATACTAACCGTGAGTGAGAACATAGTGGCCTACAATTTGACGGAATTAATCATGAACCGTTTTGCCTACAAAATCCGTTTTGCCTTCCGGAAAGGAAGGCAAAACAAAAGGTTAAAAAGATGAAATTTTGTTAAGACGTTTCTTTAGTGATGTAGTCAAGAGTGACGAAGAATTCTTAACGCGAGCAAACGCAGGCTATTGCCAGTGAAATACATTATTCAATTCTTGATATAAAATTCCATAGACCTCTAAACATTACCAAATATTCCACAAACTACGATTTGAAGGCACGTACCAAGAGATACGACCAAATGTATCCAGTACAGTCCTAAATAAAGCACACTGAAGACAAACGATGTACCTAAGTCCCTCGTAGAACAATCATTTATTCTATGCGGAAAAATAGGAACATTCGGCCGCGCGAGTACAAATTATTGCCGTGGGATGCGGTATAACTTTATCGTTCACATAAATCATGGGGAGGACACTAGTTTGGGTCATTAGTAGGCTAATCGTGTCTATTCAGGCTACTTTGCCGATTAATAGCATAAATGTTTGTGTAGCATTTAACACATAATTAGGTATGTGTATCCTATCCTACTGTTATAAATCTGAAACTTCGAGGATGTATGCATGTTTGTTGCTGTTTCACGCAAAAACTACTGAACTGATTTTGGTGAAACTTTACATTTTCGTTGTGTGGCACCGGCTTAAGCATAGTACCGCCCCATCTCTACCCGTGGGTATCGTCAAAGCGACTAAGGGATTTCACACCGGAGGACGGGCAGCAGCGTCCTCTGCGTATTAAAGCCTTACTGCGATCGTCAACCCGCTCGCCAAGCGATGCGATTGTGGCAATTACCAGGACCTATAAAAAGTAGGTTCTACTAGGGAGACCCGTGCCCAGCAGTGGGACATCGTATGTGTTGATATGATTACATTATCTATACTAATATTATAAAGCTGAAGTGTTTGTTTGTTTGAACGCGATAATCTCTGGAACTACTGGTCCGAAGTGAAAAACGCTCTAACTGTTGGACAGCTTATTTATCGAGGAAGGCTATAGGCTATAACATCACGCTATGACTAATAGGAGCGGAGTAGCAATGAAAAATGTTGCAAAAACTGCGAAAATTTACGCAGACGAAAGCTAGTTGTAGTATATATAGGTACGTATCAGAATAGCACATAGGTTACGAAAATCGAACATAATGTGAAGCTGCGGTGTCAATCTAGTAATTTTTATCCCAACTAATCTATACTAGTATTATAAAGCTGAAGAGTTTGTTTGTTTGAACGCAATAATCTCAGGAACTACTGGTACAAATAAAAAAAATATTTTACTGTTGGATAGCCCATTTATCGAGGATATAATGTCTATTTAATATAACTATCTATATATTTACTATATATAATATCACGCTACGACCAATAGGAGCAGAGCAGAAATGAAAAACGGGGAAAATTTACGCATACGAAGCTGCCCGGCAAATCCCTACTTAATATATAAATGTGAATGTAAATTTGTTTGTTACGCTTTCACGCGAAAACTACTCAACCGATCATCATGAAACTTTGTACACATATTCTTGGAGGTATTAGAAGTAACGTAGGAGTATAAAAAAGGGGAAAATTTACGCAGACGAAGTTGCGCGGGACAGCTAGTATTATATAAAAGTGAAAGTAATTCTGTCTGCCTGTCTGTTACGTTTTCACGCTTCAGCCGCTGAACCGATTTAGATGGAATTTGGTATGAAGATAGTGTGAGTCCCAGGAAAAGATATAGGATATTTTTTATTGCGATAACTGACATCCACGAAGGCAGAGTCGCGGGCGATAGCTAGTAGGCTATATAATGGCTAAGACATCGGATTCGCAATCGTGAGGTCACGGGTTCGAATCCTGCCCATTATACTACCGACGTGAACCCACTCCTAACAGAAGCCATTGAAATTAGCTGGAGTGGTTAACAGGATTGCTAGTAATGTGGGACAATCCTACATTGCTAGTTATCTATAAAAAATATATAACGCCGGCGAAACTGCAAGGAAAGCTAGGTAGCTTTGACTAGGTAGACATTTATATATTGATTGAAGACGAACATTCCATAATTCTCATGAGAGTCGTTAGAGTTATGTCAGAACCAATTTAGCAATGTCAAGGGAGTAGATTTACATCAGCACCATCTTGTTTAGTTACTAATTAAACTTGTCGCTTTAATATCCAATCATGGCTTCTTAATAGGTATATCCTGATCTTAATAATTAAACCAGAGTTACGGTCTGGAAGTACCGCTGATGTTGATCGCTTTAAATAAATACTGTTGAAATGGCACTTCATCAATAAAGAGTTCGTATACCCGATACTTATCTGACTAATGCCTGTAATTAATAATACGTAATTGAGCCATTTACCTGTATATTTTACTTCTTGGTCCTCTTAATTTGGTGAGATTTATTCTCAAATCACTGCGTTTGTTTACATTTAGGCACTACAATTATTTAGTGGAGGTACAAATTTGCATTGTACACAAACCTGCAAAACACCAATGGTAATCAAATCAATGCTTCATTATTTATAGGGTGATTTTAAATAAACTAATAACGTGAGGTTGCGGTTAGTGAAACGTAAAGAAGCCATGAGTAAGAGGTTATTAGTATTATAAAAATCACCCTGTACAACTAGTTTTTCCTCCCAGCTTCGCTCGCGTTATGTTTCATTTTTATAGCAAACCAGCTATGCCCGCGACTTCATCCGCATGAAATTGCAGTCCTGCTCTAGTACTAGTACTCCTGTAGACGTTAGCGTGAAGATAAAGTAGCCTAAGTTACTCCTTACATCATCAGCTGTCTGAAAGAAGAAGAAGAAAGAAAAATCGTTTATTTGCCACAGATACAATAAGCTTCACGAAAAGTGAAAGTCCTGTCAAAATCGTCCAGCCGGTTCGGAGATTAGCTGGAACAAAAAAAAACAACTATGTTTTTGTTATGCTTTCATGTGTGTGCTTAAACTTTCATACCTATTGGTGCTACAATTTTATTTATTTGTATTACGTCTTATTTTGTTATATTAAGTTTTAACATAGGTTTTGCGTAAAACAGCAACAAACATAAAATGCACGAATTATGGGTAAGTACGCCAGCCGGGAGATAAAAGAAACCAGAGTATAAGTAATACTAGATTTAATTAATTTCGATATTAGAAATTACAATTATTTAAAAGGTATGTCTAGACTCGGACGATGGTGGTACCGAAGTGCCCTATGCTAAAAGATCTAGAATCTATGTCATCTCGGCGTGGTGTGTTCGGCAACGACACGAGGCGCCGAGTCAGCAACTCCGTGGTATGTAAGATCTAGAATCTATGTCATCTCGGCGTGGCGTGATCGGGGACGACACGAGGCGCCGAGTCTGCAGCTCCGTCGTATGTAGGTCGTTGCTAGTTGAGAGTGCAGGCATGGCTCGTAATTCCTCCCCTCTTAGAACAGCAACTATTTGAGAACTTTGAGCGAGAATGTTGCTGCCGGATCCTTCTCTGGTTTGAGTGCCGTTGGTGTAGAGTATCTGGCATCTTCAGGTGATGGTTGCACTGTTACTACGTTAGTGCGTAGTACCTCCTCGGGTGGTGATTGCACTGTTACTACCTTAGTGCGTAGTACATGGCGACGGATTGCGACGACGGTTACGAGTATGACTGCACCGACTAATATTCCATAGAAAGGTATGGTCGTATGGTACAATGTTTCTGTTTGCTCGACAGGTTGCAACTCTATTGGATGCTGGAGTAGTATCTTATCCTCGATACTGTGCAGATTTTTCAGATTGATGGTGTTCAACTTGAAGTGCGGGATTGCTATAGACTGGTTGTCGCCGTAGGTTGCGTAGGGTATTTCAGTTATCTTGAGCGGCTGTCCTTTTACTACGTCATTCGTGTTGACGATTGTAAGTTCCTCCGTTCTAAGGTGACATGTTTTTGGTATAGTTGCCAAATAGCTTCCATTGAGAATTACATACTCGTGCCGGTCACATTGTAGCTCTACTTTTGCCGGTTTCGGGAACACTACAGTATAATGTTGGTCGTCCAGTTGTTCTAGGGCTTGTTTGCTCAGGGTTATCCTAGTTGGTGAACAGGTCTTGTCGATGACTTGGTCCACAATCAGGCTCTGCATGCAGTCTCGTTGTTCTCTCGGTCGATTGTTGATAGTTTCCTCACAGATGTGAAATTCATTGAACTTCGGGCATTCAGCCTCTATGTACATGAATGCTTTCCCATCGGTTGCTATATAAGGATATGGTGGAATAGGACTTTGAGAATACTTATTAGGGACGATTGCTAATTTATACAATTTGGATGTGCCAGGAGAAATGACCGGGACTTTAAAGACAAAAACTATTCTGTTATCTGCGTAGAAGTAACTTGGCTTTATAATTCTATAGTATTCCCTTAAATCTATATTTAGTACCTGCTCTTCATTATATAAAGATTTTAATTGGTTGACCATACCTTTTAAAATATCATATTTAATCATACTATGATGTGTGCTGGAAGCACGGATAAAAGCTAAACTATCCTCTATTCTAACTAATGCTGACGTTAAATCTTGCACATTTTCGCTTATTATAGTTAAAAGTTGATTAAACCTAACAAACTTTAATAAGTTTTGGTCATAAGTTTTACTGTGGATGACAGACTCCAAAGTACTATTGATTTTTTGTTGGTTATCGGTTATTTGCGACAGTAGTACATCGTTTTGTGTCATCCATTCCTTATTGAGACTTATATGTTGTTTTAGTTCGGAAGAAAGTGTATTTTCATTATTTTCTAATATTTTAATGGCGGAATTATATTTTTGAGCGTCTTTGTAGTCCAAATTTCCAGTGATTTCTTTTATTACTGTACCCAAGCCATCGAAGAGACTTCTTTTGGTGCGATGTGATTCCAGACTGTCTATCTGCTCGTGAATCTTTACCAATTTATTAGAAATATAATTAATTTGAGCTTCATACAATGGAAATTTTTCGCTATCCAGTTTAGCCTCAAATAAGTTTAGTTGCGATTCTACTGCACTAAGTCTACTTTCGATGTCAGTCAGGTTTAGGTAATGTAAAAATGGATGGTAATGGGTTATAAATTTAGTTGGACCAAGGTCAAAGGGAAGCAACCCGGGGCCGTCACCCAAGTAATCAAGTCTTATCTCGAGCGTCATTGTCAGGTGGGCGGTCGTTGTTAGCAGTAATATATAAAAAATCTGCATGTCTGGTTCTCGTATTGATTTTCGAATACGCCCTCGGCCGGTGTAGATTCGTAGGTTGATAGATTCTTGTCTTCGGAGCGAACGCGGGTGGCGACTATGCGAAGTCAAGCCAAATCCGATTTCTAGGAATATACGCGCCGCGAATTTGTCCCGAAGAAGTACCGACTGCGCCAATTATGGGTAAGTACGCCAGCCGGGAGATAAAAGAAACCAGAGTATAAGTAATACTAGATTTAATTAATTTCGATATTAGAAATTACAATTATTTAAAAGGTATGTCTAGACTCGGACGATGGTGGTACCGAAGTGCCCTATGCTAAAAGATCTAGAATCTATGTCATCTCGGCGTGGTGTGTTCGGCAACGACACGAGGCGCCGAGTCAGCAACTCCGTGGTATGTAAGATCTAGAATCTATGTCATCTCGGCGTGGCGTGATCGGGGACGACACGAGGCGCCGAGTCTGCAGCTCCGTCGTATGTAGGTCGTTGCTAGTTGAGAGTGCAGGCATGGCTCGTAATTCACGTGTAAAGTATCTAAAGATTATTCATAATTAAAAACAAAAATATTAAAATTATCATACTATGTTACAGTACAATATCTTTGTGCTGTATCTACAATCTACATCACAATCTTATGTTCCTTATCGCACGTTCAGTATCTATTAAATGTTTCTACTATCTGTTATCAACACGAAGTCGTTAGTATATAAGATGCACCTTTGGATAATTATAACCAGACTATACTACATCTTTTGTCTCATTTATACCTAATCATATACTGCCAAGAAGTTTGGCAAATTGGTGACCCCGACGAACGAATACGCAGCAAGAAACATGGCACAATCACCGTGCAAGGCGAACATAAATCAGCAAGGAACACTTGAAGTAGCTGCTGGCACCTCGGTTTTATCCCGCATTCCGGAATTTTGGAAAGACCAACCAAGATTATGGTTCACGCAACTAGAAGCCATATTAGCACCACAGAAGCAAGGAGACGAATACAAATACTGTACAGTAATTGCAAAGTTATCCAAGGAAGAAATACTACAAGTTAGTGACCTAATCACTTCACCACCGACTACAGATAAATACAAAAACATCAAGGAACGTTTAATTGATTGTTACGAAGAAACAGAACAGCGACAGTTTCAAAAATTAATATCAGAGACAGAACTCGGTGATCAAAAACCTTCGCAGTTATTACGTCAAATGCGAGTTCTAGGGAGAGGAAAAATCAGTGACGAAACAATTAAACTACTATGGTTCAGGCTTTTACCAACATCAGTTACTACGGTTCTAGCAGTTACGGAAGACATGGAAATTGACAAACTGAGCCAAATTGCAGACAAAATAATAATGAATTCAAAAGTAACCGAAATATCAGCTGTTAGCAACGACACTTCAAACGACAACAATACAGCATGCATTTTAGCCCAGCTAGCAAAATTACAGATAGATATTGACGCAATTCAGCAAGGTCAATATGGCTATCGACCCAACACGCACAATCATTTCAAGAAACGTCAACAATTCCCGATTATGAGGCCGAGAACAAACTATAGAGGAGCAAATCGATTTTGTTACTACCACGAAAGATTCGAAAAATATGCAAAGAACTGCATTAAACCATGCGGTTGGAAACCAATGACTTACGTACGGAACCAGGGAAACGAATAAGAGCACAGACAACGGCGAAACTCTGTGCAATCCACCCATCCAATCGCCTCACCATTACCGACCGAAAAAGTGGTATGAAGTTTTTGATTGACACGGGCGCAAATATTTCAGTCATTAGCAAGCAACAGAGACATTCAATTTTACAAAATGAACAATACACACTATACGCTGCAAATGGGACTAAAATTAGGACTTACGGCGAGAAGACGCTTACCTTGAATTTAGGACTACAACGATGTTATAAATGGAATTTTGTAATCGCCGATGTTACACCACCAATAATTGGAGCAGATTTTCTAGAGCACTATAAACTATTAGTCGACATAGCAGGTCGCAAACTTATCGACAAAGTTACAGAGCTGACAACGCATGTAACTTCGGAAAAAGCGACACAACAAACAATTCATACTATCGCAGTGGGAACGAATCCACGTATTACGCAACTTTTAAACAAATACGAAGACATCACGAAAGGGTCCTCTCTCCGCAATGCGCCCAAACATAAGATTGAACATCACATTATCACTACAGGACCACCCGTCGCAGCTCGGGCAAGACCATTACCTCCAGAAAAATACGACATAGCCAAAAAGGAATTTCAAAATATGATAGAACTCGGAATTTGCCGACCGTCAGATAGCCCATGGGCAAGCCCATTACATATGGTAAAAAAGAAAAATGGCGAATGGAGACCGTGCGGAGACTATCGAATGCTCAATAGCACGACAGTACCGGACAAATACCCACTACCAAGATTAACTGACTTTACATACATATTAGAAAATAAGAAGATACTAAGCAAGATAGATATACGTAAAGCATACCATTGTATTCCTGTTAAAGATATAGAAAAAACAGCCATCATCACACCTTTTGGACTTTTTGAGTACTTAAGAATGCCTTTCGGATTACGCAATGCGGCACAAACATTTCAACGATTCATGGATTCCTTATTTAGAGATTTAAACTTCGTATTTATATTTGTAGACGACTGTCTCATCGCATCGGACAACGAAGATTTGCATTATCAGCATTTAGAAACGGTTTTCAAACGTTTACATGAGAATGGAATAACCATTAATCTCGAAAAATGCGAATTTCTCAGAAGGGAAATAGATTTCTTAGGTTATCATATAACGAGCCAAGGAATACACCCTACCGAAGAAAATTACAAAGCAATCATGGAATTTCCCAAACCGAAAACAATTCAAGAATTAAGAAGATTTTTGGGCATGGTCAATTTCTACAGAAGTAATATTCCACGCGCAGCGGAAAATCAAAGAATTTTAAACGAATATCTACATGGTTCAAAAAAGAACGATAATTCACCTGTTCCTTGGACAACGGAAGCAGACAAAGCTTACGAAAAATGCAAGGAAAGCATGAAAAACGCAGTGTTAACAGCGCATCCTTCCCGCAACGCATCACTAGCGCTCATGACCGACGCTAGTGCTACTTGCGTTGGTGGAGTTTTACAACAAAAATCCGGACGCAATTGGGAACCATTAGGATTTTTTTCACAAAAATTGAGCGAAACTCAACAAAAATATTCTACGTTTGACAGAGAGCTGTTAGGAATATACATGGCCGTCAAACATTTTCACAGATTAATCGAGGGAAGAGAATTTACAATATTTACGGATCACCGACCTTTGACATACGCATTCTCCCAAAAACCATCATCAAACGATACACCGCGACGGGTCCGGCAGTTAGATTTCATTTCACAATACAGTACCAACATTCAACACATAAGCGGACGTGACAATATTACCGCCGATGCCTTATCTCGAATAGAGGAAATATACGTGCCATCACCTATCGATTACGCTGAATTGGAAAAATGTCAATCAACAGATAATGAACTAAGTAAATTACATGACAATAAAAGATTAAAATTCAAAAACATTACGCTTCCGGGTTCCACAATAAACATCACCTGCGACACGTCTACTGGAAAAAGCCGCCCCTACTTACCAAAGCATTTTCGCAAACAAATTTTCGATACCATTCATGGTATGAGCCATCCAGGAAAAAGAACTACGAGAAAAATGATAACCCAAAGGTATTTATGGCCGTATATGAACAAAGATATCAATAATTGGTGTAGATCATGTATAGCCTGCCAAAAATCAAAAATACAACGACATACGATATCACCTCCTGGTACATTTATGACAGCGCAACGTTTTGAACATTTACATATTGACATCGTCGGACCACTTCCGATTTCACAAGGGAAGAGATATTTAATCACAATCATAGATCGTTGTACGTCATGGCCCGAAATATTTCCGGTAGAAGATATAACTGCAGAAACAGTAGCCAAGACACTTTTCGAAGGATGGATTACTCGTTTTGGATGTCCATTGCGCATTACTACGGATCAAGGCCGACAGTTTGAATCAAGAATATTTGAGTCACTCTCACAATTTTTGGGAATACATAAAATTAGGACAACACCTTATCATCCACAATCCAATGGAATGATAGAGAGATTTCATAGAACTTTAAAGGCGGCGTTAATGACAAGAGAATCCAACGAAAATTGGTTAAAAGAAATTCCAACAGTTTTACTCGGGTTGCGGAGTAGCTTGCGAGAAGACACAGGTTATAGTTCAGCAGAGATGACATATGGAACGCCAATACGACTCCCTGGAGGATTTTTTGAGTCATCAGCAGCACAGTTATCAACGTACTGTTATACCTAGCAACTGAAGGCAAACTGCTAAGTTGCATATATAATATAGAAGAGTCAGCAGTTTTGGCTCTGGGAGGATGCACTAGGCATCGAGACAGGCAGATAGTTTTGAAGAGCGGTCCGGGTCGGTCGTACTAAATCCTTGTACTTAAATTCTAGTTCCTAAATTCTATCTCATATACTATTTCAATATACTTTAACCTTGTGCTCATATAAAGTATTTTTTTTAAAAACCTAATTCCAAAACCCCGTATAACATTTGGTGGCAGCGGTGGGATACCGAAAAGCGCTACGTACCCGAGTATACGTCTTCGGAATATCCCAAAGTGAAAAGTGCAAAAATTTAGGGGTCATTTGTACAATTTCAAATAAGTGTTTCGAAATCAGTGTACCAGTGTAAATCACGCATACGCGCACAGTGCAATCGGGTAAACTACAAGCCCGATTCCATCTCCAATACGAGCAAGGGTGCTCGTATCTATCCATTGGTCGTGCCTGTACATCAATCTCTGGTGGAACCGAGATGACGAGCTTCGTGCAAATTTTAATATTCGCCGTTGGAATATTTCTGTGAGTGACAAATACTTACAACTTCTACGCCTGAAAAACTTTAAAAAACTACGTTTTATGTTGTGTGAACTCAGAGTTTTGTTCTATAAATAATTTCTTATATGATATCATTAATCCTAGGTACTGTTGTAATATTCAATAATTCCCTGTATCTGCCCGCCTACGATTTGTTTATACTTAACATTCTCAGACAGGGCTATGATAAGCTCTCGCCGCTACTGCTAACTTATAGTTGAGACGGCTATAACACATTTATTTCTATTATTATTGTTTTGTATGATTAATTTTAAGTCACATAATGTCGGATAAAGAGAATCCCAGTGTTTCCAAAACCACACCAGCGCAATCTCAAGAGAAAGCAGAACTTAAAAAAGAAAATCCTGTCGTTTCAAAAAAAACTACCCCAGATCCACCCCAAGAGAATGTAGGGCTTAATGTTTTGTTAAAATTTATCAAACCCTTTGACGGGTCTAGAGAAACCTTGAATTCTTTTCTCTCAAATTGTCAAAGTGCTTATAGTATTGCGAACGCCTCACAGAAACCCATTTTGTTTAAATATATTTTAAGTCAACTCACAGGCAAAGCTGAAACGACATGCATCATAAAAGAGTTCGAAAATTTCGAACAACTAGTAGAGTTTCTAAAACAGCAATTTGGGGAAAGAAAACACTATGCCCACTTGCTTTCAGAACTTCAGGAATGTAAACAAGCCCATTTAGAAAGCGTAAATCAATATTCCCTCAGAATAGAAACATGCCTTGCCAAACTCCTAACGGAAATCAAAATCATGTACCTTAAATCAAAAAAATCAGAACTCGCCGGTCGAGTGTCAGCTATGGAGGACCTCGCACTGCATACTTTTGTCGTTGGCCTTCAACCGCGATTGTCACAAATAGTTAGATATCGCGACCCTCTTACATTAAATTCAGCCATCAACTTTGCGGTCGCGGAGGAAAAAATAATGTCTGGTCTCATAAGAAAGCCCACACAAAATAGTTCCAATGAGAGACCAAGATTCACATCTCGCCCTAATCGTTTTCCAACTCCTCAAACCTCACGATTTGAACATCCAAAGAATGCTCATACCAGCGATGTTGTCTGTCGGTACTGTAAGAACATAGGCCATACAATTGAAAACTGTCGCAAACGACAATATAACAATTCCAAAACACAATCTAACGCCCAGACACCATCTGCCCGTCAGAATAATCCCCAACCGAGTCCTCCTCGTAGAACCTTCAACGTTCAATCTGATGATGCTGGATATGATGAAACTGATAGTAATAATTTAAACGAATAAAATTTCCGGATAGGTATCGCTCTGGAAATTACCATAGATTTAAAGCCGATACACCAAGATTCACTGTATCCACTGTTTCCAAGATCCATCATCATCGTACTAAATCAAATCCACTGAATCCACTGTATCCACTGAATCCTGTCACTACTAAATCAAATCCACTGAATCCTGTCAATACTAAATCAAATCCACTGAATCCACTGTATCCACTGAATCCTGTCAAAACTAAATCAAATCCACCGAATCCTGTCAAAACTAAATCAAATCCACTGAATCCTCTGTATCCACTGAGTCCTGTCAATACTAAATCAAATCCACTGAGTCCTGTCAATACTAAATCAAATCCACTGAATCCACTGTATCCACTGAATCCTGTTACTCCTAAATCAAATCCACTGAATCCACTGTATCCTGTCAATACTAAATCAAATCCACTGAATCCATCACTGAATCCACTGAATCCACTGTATCCACTGAATCCTGTCAATACTAAATCAAATCCACTGAATCCATCACTGAATCCACTGAATCCATCACTGAATCCACTGTATCCACTGAATCCTGTCAATACTAAATCAAATCCACTGAATCCATCACTGAATCCACTGTATCCACTAAATCCTGTCAATGCTAAATCATCAAATCCACTGAATCCTGTGAATACTAAATCAAATCCACTGAATCCTGTTACTAAATCACCAAAATCTGTTACCAAAACACTAAATTCCATCATTGATCCAATCACAACGGCTGGAGATCCGTTCCCTTCAACTTTTGAACACACTCATTCTCCGAACCTGAAACACAATAAAACAAAACATCTTAAAATTTACGAAATCAGAAGAAATACAAATAAACGTTACTTACCTCATGTTAGAATTCAAACCCCTGTAGCCGAGCGAGCATTATCTTTTCTAGTAGACACTGGTTCCTGTGTGAGTTTGCTGCAATTAAACTCTATGACTAAAATGCCAAAATTAAGCGAGAATATAATCACACTTAAAGGAATCGACCCTGGTGACGACGTTACGCCTACGATGGGTAGTTTTATGATGCAAGTATTCAAAAATTCAACTAATTACATGCATGAATTTCATGTGGTCGAAGACATCAGTCTACTTTATGATGGAATTATTGGTAACGACCTTTTGAAAAACTTAAAATGCCAAATCGATTACAACGAAGGAGTCCTACGTATAGAAGACGATTCAATCAAGCTAAATTTCGCTGAACCATTATATACTATTCCCCCTAGGTCAGAAACTGTTATTGAATGCACAGTCAGTAACCCACAAATCCAAGAAGGCATAATCCTAGATCAACATATTTCTAAATCATTACTAATCGCGAATTGTATAGTTAATGTGAAGGAAAACAACCGCATTAATATCACCATCGTCAACGTCTCTGAAGATCCCGTTGTACTTCACCCTAATCTAAATCTTACCCTAGAACCATTAGAATTGAAATCCTGTATGTCTCTTTCACAATCACAGTCTCTTTCCAATACCTATGCTAGAACTAACAAAGTCCTCAAACAACTCAGAATCTCCCATCTCAATTCTGAAGAAACAAGTGCACTGTTACAAGTCTGTTCCGAATATTCCGATATCTTTCACCTTCCAGAAGACCAACTCTCGTTTACTACTACCACAGAACATAAAATTCCAACTAACACTGAAACTCCTATTCAAACCAAAACCTATAGATTTCCAGAATGTCACAAAAAGGAGGTAGAGAACCAGATGAATAAAATGTTAGAACAAAATATCATTAAACCTTCTGTCTCCCCCTGGTCTTCACCCATCTGGGTCGTTCCCAAAAAATTAGATGCTTCGGGACAACGAAAATGGAGAGTCGTAATAGATTACAGAAAACTAAACGATATCACTATTGGCGAAACGTATCCAATCCCTCAAATTACTGAAATACTAGACCAACTCGGGAAAAGCCAATATTTCACAACCCTTGATCTAGCCTCAGGATTCCATCAAATACCAATTTCCGCTGAGGATGCTCCTAAAACAGCCTTTTCTATACCACAGGGTCATTTCCAATTCACAAGAATGCCATTTGCACTTAAAAATGCCCCTTCAACTTTTCAAAAACTAATGAATACATGTCTCTCAGGTCTACAAGGTTCTCGCTGTTTCGTATATCTTCATGATGTCGTCTGCTACTCGCCAGATCTATCCAGCCATATCTTTAACTTATCCAAAATCTTTGAAAGACTTCGGAATTATAATCTCAAGTTACAACCAGACAAATGCGAGTTTTTATGTAGAGAAGTCGCGTATCTTGGTCATCTCATAAATAGAGACGGAGTAAAACCAAACCCAGAAAAGATAAAAGCCATCACAGAATTCCCAATACCAAAATGTCCAAAAGACGTAAAATCCTTCTTAGGACTCGTTTCATATTATCGACGATTTATTCCCGACTTTTCAAAACTGGCTAAACCTTTAACATCTCTTCTCAAAAAAGATGCACTCTTTGAATGGAAAAATGAACAGCAACTAGCTTTCGAAACTCTTCAAATGAAACTCACTACATCACCGGTCTTAGCATACCCTGACTTCTCGAAACCGTTTTTACTCACATGCGACGCCTCAAATTTCGCTGTATCCGCCATTTTGTCCCAAGGGCAGATTGGAAAAGACCGCCCTATCGCATACGCCTCTCGCACACTTAACAAAGCTGAATGCAATTACAGTGTCACTGAGAAGGAATGCCTTGCCATTGTCTTCGGAACAAAAGCCTTTCGTCCCTATCTCTACGGATACAAGTTCACCATAATTACTGATCACAAACCACTTCAATGGTTATTCAATTGCAAAGATCCTGGTTCGAGACTAGTCCGCTGGCGACTTAGACTAGAAGAATTTGACTACGATATTGTTCATAGGAAAGGTAAGACTATAGTGTGGCCATTAGTGCTGTGCACTCCCTGAGGTATGCACGGCGAGGTGGGGGGCGAAGAAAAAAGTGCATGAGTTCACATGAGGTCGATACATGTCGGACAGATCTTACGATATCAGTTTGCATTTCTAAGGCAAGACTTGTGGCGGGACGTTGCGTTGGTCGGAGGCTATCTATCTGTAATATATACTTACTTTGTTGATTAAAATGTAACCCAAATATACTCATATTTTATTAAAAATATGCAGGTGATAAATAAGAATTGAAAGTTATAATTCACAACAGGACTTGTTTTATTAAACATTTTTTATATTTACAAACAATTATATATTCTAACGAAAGTTATTCTGACATAGATTCTGTTTCAACTTCATCTTCCATTTCGTCATCATCTTCATCTTCCTCTTCGCCACCGGAACTTGAATCAGAGTCTTGCAAATTTATTATGAATGAATCGATAACATTATCGAACCTACTATCGCGACTCCAGTAATCATTTTCATTTTTCTGGACATGATCGTCGCATTTCTGCCATTTTTCCGCCGTGAATTCCGAAAACAATTTATCCAATAAGATTATCTTTTCGTCTAGAGAAGAATTAATATAGTTTTGGGCTATGTTGTTTTTAATATCAGCCCAGACCAACTCGATTGGATTTAAATCTGGATGGTACGGAGGTAAACGCAGAACAGTGTGTCCACTGGCTTTCAGGAGTTCGTCAATTCTATACACGGGTTCTTTTTGTGTATTTTTGATAAGAAGTAGCAGTTGAGCCTTTGACATGTTTCCTGAAAATTCTACATTATGGCGTAGCAACCAGTTCTGCATTTCACTTTTGAGGCTTGATATAGTTGGTTTCTTCTCAATCTGAACGCTGTGGTAAGACGCGTTGTCCATTACAACCACAGAATTCGGCAGCAACTTATCTTTTAACTTTTCATCTACCCACTTATAAAAAGTAGGTCCGCTCATATCTCCATGATAGTCACCGGTTCTAGCATCGGATTTGAATATAGTCAATGTATCATCCACTAAGCCATTTCGACACCCAGCGTGGAGTATTACTAGTCGCCGTCCTTTCCCAATATCAGCATGAATACCGGGTTCTGACGATGATTGCCAACATTTGCTGGCATGGTGACTGGCGTTGATGTATGTTTCATCAAGAAAATATATGTTTCGGTTTTCCGTTCTGTAATTTCTGATTTGTGTAAGATATTTTTTCCGCCACACTGTAATATTAGGCTGCTCTATAAGGAGATGTCTCTTTGATTTGCATTTTTTGTAACGGTAGCCCATTTTGTGTAAAAGCTGTCTTAAATATTCCCGTCCACAATTCAATATGCCATCCTGTCTCAAACTTGATAGTAACTTACGGACACTTGGTATTTTTTTTTCAACTTCGTAAAACTGATGAATTTTTCTTCTGATAACTCCAAGGTCAAAATCATCCACAACGTGTTTTTTCTTTAGAACTTTTGGTTTTTTTGGCGATTGAAATTTTAATTGGCTTGAATTTTCAATTGATAAATAGCCCGCAGAAATCACATTATGTACGGTTCTTTTGCTGTATCCCGTAGCCTCCGCAACGATTTTAGCAATATTCACGTCATTTTTAAATTCAAAGCTTTCTTTGTCTGCTTTTCTTTTCTTAAAATATTCAGCCACCTTAAAAATGACAGTCTTCATATCACGAGATAACGCACGACCCATCTTTGAATATTTATCTCGTGTGCGTCTGACATAGACAGTCCGATACAAATAACACTACCTGCCGTCACAAGCGTTGACGGCGCACTGACAGCGCAGCAGCCGATTCTAACCCCCCCGTCTCACCGCGCGCATACCTCAGGGAGTGCACAGCACTAATGGTCATACTATAATACTAATGCAGATGCACTGTCCAGATTCCCCGTCAACCCAGTTGACAATGAAGGTTCACCCTCGCTGGATCTATTATTACCAGACTCTATCGAAGAGGCCGATTATCAATTAGAAGATCCTCTTTTACCATTACTATCTCCTATCCCTTTCTCATTTAATAATGATGACTTACTAAATCAAAACCAAAATACTAATCCTGATTTGAATATTACTCCCAATCCAACTTCAGAACTCCCAATAGTTCAGAACGAAGAACCACTACTAGATCTGGGACATGACTTAGGTATTAGCCCTAGAAGCGACTCAAACCAAAACCTTCAAGACCTCAATGTTCCCTCTCCAATAGAACCCAACTCACAACTTGATACTCAATCACAATCCAATGTCCCAAACAACGACGATTACTCCAAATTTCTAAAATCAATCAAAAATAAAGATACTATTTCCAATACTATACTAAAAGAACACAACGAAAACCTGCTAAAATCTACATGTAAGACTATCTTAATTCCCACGTCTATTGATCTAGATGAATGTAATCCCTATATTCCTGAAATTTTATCCCATAATACAAATAGAGAAGAAATCCTAAATGCTGAATTCGAACCGTATTCCTTCTTAAAGACAAAATATGAAGACAAAATCGTTTACCTTCTATTCACTAAAGTCCATCACTTCGACGAATCCGCCTATCCGGCTATTTACGACACTCTGAAAAAAGTAAGAGACTCAATTTTACAATCCAACCTTCTAAATCAATCTACTAACCTAACTACTGATATCGCGATCTCCGACTTTAAGAATCCATTCGATCAACATTCTTATACTAAACTCTATAACATATTAACTTTCCTATTTCATAATACCAAAATCCGCATACATGTCTATTTAAATAAAACAATCTATCCAACCTTGAGCGAAAGACCTCGAATAATGCGAGAAAATCATGACATCCCAATAGCGGGTCACTTAGGTTCATCACGTATGTATAATAGAATTCGGGATCAATACTACTGGAAAGGAATGAGAGGAGATATAGAAGATTTCGTTAAAAAATGTAGACTATGCCAAGAAAACAAAGCCTTAAGAAGGTTAAATAGAGCCCCTATGGAGATCACTAGTACATCTACTACACCTTTTCAGAGAATCGCCATAGATATTGTAGGACCTTTGCCAGAATCTGGCCCTGCCAAACTGAAATATATCCTTACTATTCAAGATGACCTTACCAAATTCTCTACAGCCTATCCCATTCGAAGCACGACGGCTGAAGAATCGGCAGACTGCCTAATCCATTTCATTTCCCTATTTGGAATCCCTAAATCAATCCTCACTGATCAAGGCACAAATTTTACCTCAGACCTCTTTAAGGTCACATGCCAATTCCTGAAAATAAAACAATTATGGTCATCACCATACCACCCTCAAACTCAAGGAGCCTTAGAACGCAGTCATTCAACCCTCAAAGAATATTTGAAATCATTCACGAATGAAAATCAAGACAACTGGCCTACATATGTTTACACTGCAATGCTCACTTATAACACCACTGTACACTCTACTACTCGATTTACTCCACACGAATTGGTATTCGGACATAAACCACACATCCCAAGTTCTGTATACGAACCTAGTCCGGGCACAACTTACTCAGATTATATAAAAATGTTACAACACAAATTGAAATACACTAGGGAGAAAGCATTAGAAAACATCCTAAAATCTAAAGAATCGTCCAAAGCTTATTACGATTCGCGAACGAGAACACCTCCACAATACAAAGTTGGTGATTATGTTTATCTTAAGAATCACTTGAGGCTACGGAAAGCGTTATCGCCCGTCTGGAAAGGGCCTTATAAAATCATTTCAGTTCATGACAACCATACAGTCACTCTACTCATCAACAGACGACATATCACACACCATTTCGACGAAATTAAACCAGCGGAAACGACACAACATTTAAGTGATTAACTAAACGATTATTATCTGTTTCATTTCTCTTTCAGCACGACAGTCTATGCTCAACAAGACTTTATCAAGCCATACCCTTCCAATTCAGGAATATACTTCGACAGTATTGGAAAACTTAAAATAATCAAGGGTGATTTAAATATTATTAGTTATATAGATATATCTTATATAAAGCCACATTTAACCAACATAAACGAAATTCTAGGAACCTTAAGATATGCATGTCAACATTCTAGTGGATCTCACTGCCAAGAACCACTATCACCTTTATCAGTCCGCTTTAATGATGTCTGTCGCGAATATGATTCTATTTCTCATTTAATTTCCAAACGCAATAAGCGATCCGCGTGGTTTGGCGGTATAGGAACAAACCGTGTTCAAACACGTTTTTGGCACTCTCGATGAAGATGATGCTATGAAATACGATTCTGCTATAGAATCTGTTCAAAACGACCAAAAGAAAATGGCAGAATTAATTAAACAAAATATAATAATTACTACTTCCACATTAGATTCCTATACAAAAATAATAACTAAACTAAAAACTAATCAAGAAATAGTCAGCAACTCACTTAGTGTACTTCTAAATCAAATAAATAATATGACTGAAATGTCAAACACGTTAATTATAGAAACAAAAGTTCACTCCATACTTATGAGCTTGGAAAGTTCTTTACTTACATTATCATTCCAGTTAGAAGATTTGACTAATGCAATAATGCTCAGTAGTCAAAACATACTACATCCGAACATATTATCACCTGCGCAATTATACCAGGAACTAATTGATAACGACAGGCATCTGTCTCGAGACACTGGGATTCCAATCTCTCTAAGTTTAGATAACATTCATATAATTCTAAGTATTTCTAGTGTATCATGTTACTACTTTAATAATAAGCTAGTGTTTGTTTTACATGTACCTTTAGTCACTATTGACGAATTTAATCTGTATCATAACCTTGCATTGCCTACCCCTCATGAAATTGATGACTCTAATACCTTTAGTTTAATTTCACCCTCTAGTTCATATACTGCTATTTCTAAGGATAAGCTAAGTTTTTGTAATCTAGATAGTTTAGATGGGTGTAAAACGATAAACTCTGAGTTCTACCTGTGCGATATACATTCGGTCTTATTATCTACCGGTAACCCTACGTGTGAAAGTGAACTGTTAACAAAGACAATCAGTGCTATACCAATTCAGTGTGAGACCAGATATATAGTCGGCGAATTAGACATTTGGAAACCACTTATAAACAATCGGTGGATCTTTGTGCAATCTCGCCCGAGTAAAATCTCTATTGAGTGCGGTGTTTCCGAATTACGGGAAATAATAGTGTCCGGTACCGGTGTATTAAACATTCCAAATCAGTGCACGGTTTATACGAAAAGTGTAAGACTTATATCGACAAACAATGCCTTAAATATAACTATTCCTAGCCCTAGTTTAGATTATAGCATTATAAATGACTCATGTTGTAAATTAACCAATAAAGATACAAAATCAAATATGATTTTATCTCCTACTTTACTACAAAATATTGATCTGGATGATCTAACTGCTAACACAAGAAACGACAAGTTATTCCAAGAATTAAATGAAATCATCCAAGAAAAACCCATTCTAGAAAAGTATGAGACCCCTCATTTTGTATTTACTTCTGTAATCTCTGTAATAGTTATATCCTTTGTAATGTTTAAATTAATTAAGTTAAGTTTTGTATTTTTCAAACATTCTCGTAAACCTAAGTTTAATGTATCTTTTGTAAAACCGACTCGTACCGAAAATACCGATAATCCGCATATTGACGAATCACGTTGCAACTCGGAAATCGAATTACCCCGATTAAGAGAAATAGTCTAAAGCCTATTCTGAAATTCGGCCTTTCCCCCAATTTCAGTCTTCTGCGGGGGGTTGTTATACCTAGCAACTGAAGGCAAACTGCTAAGTTGCATATATAATATAGAAGAGTCAGCAGTTTTGGCTCTGGGAGGATGCACTAGGCATCGAGACAGGCAGATAGTTTTGAAGAGCGGTC
Organism: Herminia tarsipennalis; assembly: GCA_945859575.2. Lineage (NCBI taxonomy): Eukaryota > Metazoa > Arthropoda > Insecta > Lepidoptera > Erebidae > Herminia > Herminia tarsipennalis. The sequence continues at coordinate 12,219,615 of OX243846.2, read as the reverse complement.
CGGGTCGGTCGTACTAAATCCTTGTACTTAAATTCTAGTTCCTAAATTCTATCTCATATACTATTTCAATATACTTTAACCTTGTGCTCATATAAAGTATTTTTTTTAAAAACCTAATTCCAAAACCCCGTATAACAGTACGAAGAGTTTGTAAAACAAATTCAAAAGGACATCACACAAATGACATCAATTCCGAAAAGAAAAAAACACAATCAAGCTATATTTGTGCATTCCGAACTCAAAGAATGCTCACACGTATTTGTTCGGTGTGATAGAATTAAGAAAGCCCTGACACCGCCGTATGAAGGACCCTACCCAGTAATTAGTAAAACAGATAAAACATTTTGCATTAGAATTAGGGATAAAGAGACAGTGATATCAATTGATAGATTGAAACCAGCTTTCATGATCAATGACGAATCAAACTACGTGCCAGATTCAAAGGATTGCGACAGGCATTCACACACGTACACTACACGATCGGGACGTAAAGTAAAGCCAGTAGTACGTCTATAAAAAATCGCTGATATAAGCAAGCTATTCGTATATATATTAACATAGATCTTAACATATACCATTAATTCACAACTACTCGTAACAACAAGACATCTAAAATGGGAAATCAAAGTTCTAAGGACCAGATAACATACAATACGGACAATTGCCTCAATCAAAACGAAGCGGACCAACTCCGTAACCTGATCCAGGAGGACTTACGGTGGACAAGAAATGTTGCAATGGGACAGATTATTTTAACAATCGGCGTGATCCTAATTTACGGCATAATGAAAACACTGGACAGAAGAATGAAGAGTTTAACGGAAAATAATAATAAACACTCGTGCAACAGCTAAGTCAAAATTACAGACGTCAGCAAATCACACCACAATAGGCGTCATCAAATTCCACCGCGTACAATAGCATTATTATTTATATACATCAGCAAATAACTAGTAAGGTCTAGGTCAAATTTATATTGTAAACACTATTACCATAAATTTTTTTTAAAGGGGGGTGTACTGTTACAGTACAATATCTTTGTGCTGTATCTACAATCTACATCACAATCTTATGTTCCTTATCGCACGTTCAGTATCTATTAAATGTTTCTACTATCTGTTATCAACACGAAGTCGTTAGTATATAAGATGCACCTTTAGATAATTATAACCAGACTATACTACATCTTTTGTCTCATTTATATCTAATCATATACTGCCAAGAAGTTTGGCAAATACTACATTATTTGGTGGATAAAAATCGATACAAACAGGTCTTATCTTTACAAATATACGTTTTCACTTCCTGTTCGTTTTTATGCCTAACGAGATCCTATTTAATTTCGAAATAATTACAAATTTTGCGCCCATTACATACATTTTCAATGATAAAAATGCACAAAATTTTCGTCAGCAAATTACAAAATTGGGTAGGCCGGCCAGCTAATAAGCAAGCTTCACTTTCACATAATTTAATGCTTTTCGCACTGAAGTCGTTACGTGTACATTTTACATTTTCCAATTTATACTCTGGACCAGCTACTGAATATCGAAAAATGGAAAATAAATAAATAAACGTTTGACCAAGCAAACCTTCTTCACCCAGAAGATAGAGCTCATTTCCTCTCCCGACAGGTCCTTATTCACAATCTTGTTTTTTTGTGTCCGTGGCAAGCCCGTGTGAATTGTCAAAATCGTGAAGTAATGGTAAATGGAAAGCGGCGCTTAGAAGTGCATCAACGCGATTGCGCGGCGGACATTTTTGAGTGCACCGCGCATGCGCCAATTCATGAATAAGGATCAGCATGAAGAAACATTGCTCTATGATGTATGCTTTTGCTTGCTTTTCTGATCACTATTTTTTTTTTTTATTTATATGTATGTATCTAAGTTTTATTTCGTTAATGCTTCCTCCAATAACTCGTCGCCTGTAGAACTCCTGTAATGTTGATCATTATTTGGTAATTTTGTCGTTTTATTCCTAATTTTCTATTCGTTGTTGTTTCTATTTGGGTTCACAAGAAACAGAGAAAAAAACAGAGAAGGCTATCAACAAGATATTCCCTTGAACTAAAGTGGCAAAAGATAGAGAAAGGCGGAGAAAGAGGCCAAGGAAATATAGGTAACAAACTATGTTAACTAACTGCCAGAATAAGGGCTATTTTTATTTTATTTATATTATTTTTATTTCAGAAACCAATTCAACAAGCTTCTTAAACAGATGTAGTACCGCTGTGATGGTGATGATAAATACGCCGACCTATGCCGTAATAAGATCAAGTTGCTGCTATAAAAAAACAATCAAATGTAAGAAATTGATAGAACCCTGAAAGGATATGAATATACATCATTTTAGGTACATGCATTTAGGTAAGTGATTGTTACGGCCTTTGCTTTATGATCCGTTTGCAAACGGATTGCATCTACACTTGGACTAACAGAAGCAAATAAATTCGAACAAAAGAGAATATTGTTTGCGGTGAGCTGTGCCTGTGTTATAACCAGTGTTGCTTACTTTGTTAGGGTAGGTATTTAAAAGGTTGTTGGTAATGTACGACTTAGGTCACAAACCTTTAAACTAGTATGCTGGACAGGCGACCAATATCAAGACTTCAATTTGATTTTGACATTTGGAGACGGTAATTTTACAAAATCGAAAGGAAGTATATTCTTGTGTAATAAGTATAACAACACGGCCATTTTTCAGGGTCAAAATATTCACAGGACGGTAATTCGATTCGGTATTTGAAGTTCTTCAGTACATCATACTAGTAGGTACATTAGAGATCACTGATTTAGATACACTGCCTCTATGGCGCGGTGGGAGTGTATCCGACTGTTACGCAAGAGGTCGTGGATGCGATCCTCACCCAGGATAAAATTTTGTGTGATGAGCACGATGGTTTATTCTGTGTCTGGGCGTCCAAATATGTTTATCAGTTGTCTGGTTTTCATAGTACAGTACTAAGCTTTGCTTAGTTTGGGATCAGATAGCGTTATGTGAGTTGTCCCAAGATATTATTATTATTATTATTATAGCTAGTAAACCTTTATAGAATAAGGAAAATGTCATGTAACATCTAATTTAATACTACACTAGATATCAGAATTACTATGAGTATGTTCAACTAAGTACTGCACCTAAATCACATTTAGGCTCATGTATTGTGACCACATTCGGTAGGGTGGGTTTTCACGAGCAGGTATTTTTTTACATACAAGGTTCAACAATAATTTGAAAATATCTTTTTCAAATCACGTCTGACGACATTCCGGTAGGTATGTACCTACCCAATTTGTTTTTATTAAAATTCACAATAAGTTGTAAACATAAAAATAATCCCAATTTTCATTTTAATTTGTAGGTAGGTATATACTCGTAAACGGCTCATTTGTATTAAAAATATCATATTTTATTATACTACTGACATGAACCCACTCCTAACACAAGCCATTGAACTTGGCTGGAGGGGTTAACAATATTGCTAGTATGTAGGACCCACAATCCCACATTGCTGCATATAATCATTAAAAAAAAACTTCTTTTAATATATTAGTTATATTTCGGGACTTAATCGCGTGAATTATTTAAAGGTACGAACCTTTTAATATTCCTATGTCATTTTTGTTTACTTTTAAATAAGTATTATTTTTTTCTTTGCTTGTAACCCTGACATGCTGCAAAAACGAATAAAATCAAATAAATATCATAATGCACGATCTCAGAACACACATGTAACTACACGATGCATGGTATCACGATATGAAAAGCAATTATTCGCTCACTCACGTATGTGCTTCGTACCTACATGTCCTACATATATATTATATTATATGTTATAAGGGCAATGAATCCCAAATTTAACAAAGGTATCTCGGCCGGTATGAAAGTTGATCATATCCGAATTTCCCTCAAAGGGTTCAAATTGAAAGGTACCGTTTGGATTTGTGCCGATCAGCGATCTATTCTCCTCATATTTTGTAAGCCAAACATTTTACGGTGAATCTTTTGAATATTCTACTTGACTTAGATATATTTTTATACATTCAGAAATAAAAAACGGTTGAAAAGCTACCGGATTTTATTCAGTGAAAATATCTAACGAAAGAAAAAAAAACGACGGTTGGAAAAAAGGTTTGTCGGTGATATGCGATTACAAAAAGAAAATATCAAAAGGACTGGCCATATTTGACGCACAAGTAGCTAATGATTCGCCTCGTAAGTTTCATTTTATCCATCTCATGTTAGCACACTTTGTGACGAACAAAGGAATAAATTGATATTACAGAGGTAGGTATTTCTTTTTTAATTGTTTTTATTATATGGCAACACTGCCGATGTCGACAATTCTGTCAAAGTCAGATGTGCGATGGAGTGACATGCAATTTTAAATTTTTATCGTTGAACTATTTGGGTTTGTTAGTGAACTGTAACAAACAAAATTATAATTACATATTAAAAAATAAATAAAATAAAATCGTTTTTAAACTTTCGCGATTTTTATACATATTAGATACATTTCGGGATTTAATTGCGTGAATTATTTAAAGGTACGACCCGTGACCACGATCGGTGCAATTCGATCGAAACGTCAGGTAAATAAAAAGGTTCGTACCTTTAAATAATTCACGCAATTAAGTCTCAAAATATATCTTTAAATTAAAGATCTTGGTGTGATTTTTGATAAAAAAATAACATTTTTACCGCAACTAGAACGTGTAATCAAAAAATCATCACGAATTCTGGGGTTCATCATTAGGAATGGGAAAATCTTTCGTACCGCTAGACCAAAAATTGTATTGTACAATTGCCTAGTCAGAAGCACCCTGGAATACTGCAGTGTCGTATGGAGACCACACTATGCAACACATTTGTTGCGACTGGAAAGGGTTCAAAAGAGATTTATGTGGCACTTAGTCCGAAATTGCAGTCGAGCCATTAAAAGGGCTTCTTACAGGCACAAGCTCACGAAATTTAAAATGACCACTCTGTCTAGTCGTAGCGAATTTACTGACTGTATCTTCATGTACAAGGTCTTAAACGGTATTGTCGACTGTCCGGGGCTCTTGAGCAAAGTGAGCTATCGTGTACCAGCTAGATATCCACGGCATTGCATAACACCTCTTTATCCGCCACGTAGAAGAACACAACTGGGTGCTAACTCATCATTACCTAGATTCTGCAGACTGTAGTGATTTAGTTGATATTCACTTTGATTCGCTTGGTCGGTTCCGATCTATCCTGATGAAGTATCTTTCTCAGAAATAATACAAAGTCAAAAACCTTAACTCATTTTTAGTTAATAGTTTAGTTTAGTTTAAGCTGTTTATTTTTTGTAAATGCTGTATTTACCTATAATTGTTTGTTACACATGGCCTATCTGTAATTTGCACTGTTATTGTTATAAAATGTAATGGTGTTAACAAATGTTGGTAAATCTATGTAAATAAATAAAAAAAAAAAAAAATAGATATGAGAACTGTGTTTCCGCAGTTTAAACTTTATAAGGTGTTGTTTATGAATGTGCCGTACATTTGCTTAAGCAAGTACCTACGTCTTTCACAATAATTTATTGTACCTGAGTAATTGTTGTAATAAGTCTTGCTTTATTCTCTGTAAAATGTATTCACATCAAAGATCAGTACAATAGCATAAAATCATTTTCGATTCAGAGAATTAAGGATTCTACAAACTGGTATTATGAATAAAGCGAAGTGGTTTAATCCTTCTCCATTTTAATATTTAAGTACATAATGGGTTATGGAGTTAATTTATGTCCTCCGGTTTTGAAACTTGGTGTTGGCTCATTGTGATTTATTACATTTTACTTATAATGACATCACGGCTAATTTTAATTAGTTTTACCCATATTACCCGTCATGGTTTCAAGCCAATCAAATTGTATTTGAATATAAATGTTACTTCATATAAGAACAATAGCAGTTTACTAGCGCTTGGACGCAATTTTGTTCAGTGCGAATATTGGTCCGCCTTGTTCACTCCAGCATATACAGGCCAGCATATACAGGATATAATCTATTTGTGTGCCAATTTCTTCTTAACTTGACCAAATTATGTAAGTAACAAATATAAAAAGACATTACTTTTATTAAAATATATTAAATATTACGGGTCTTAATCGCGATTAAGACCCGTAATATACACTGACGGACTTATAAACTGCATCAAAGTAATAGACGACTTTGAAATAAATATTTTAACCAAGTATGCAAACTTTCTATACAGATTTAAATTGAAACCTCTAGATTGGTTCGTGAACTTTAAAACAGCGTAGGATCATATCTTTAAGTTTAAGTTTATGTACTGGAAAGGACCTTAAGACCTTTTTTGAAGAAAAAACAGAAGTTTAAGGAAAAATTGTTTAATTAAAAAATTGGTTTTAACAATAGACACAAACTTTATGCAAGGGTTTATTTGTGTTTTAATAAGGTGTATTACCCCCACGTGCCCTTATTACGGATTCTAATCGGTTCCGCATAGATTTTATAAGGGTTTTTAAAAGATCTTGCGGAATATTGTCCCATTCTTCTGAAAGTGCTGTTCTTAGTGCTGCCACTGTCGTAGGCGAAGGGTTTCTCGCATATACAGCTCTTTTTAAATTGTCCCAAACATGCTCGATGGGATTAAGATCCGGGCTGCGTGCTGGCCAATTCATTGTACGTATCCCAACCTCTTCGCAATAATGTTGAACTTGTGCAGCTGCATGCGGCCGGGCATTATCCTGCATTAAAGTAAAATTTTCGCCTATGAATCCCATGTAAGGCACCACGTGATCTTCTAATATCTCTGTTATGTAGCGATGTGCTGTCAAACCCCCTCTATTACCGTTTTGACGGACCATGTCTATGAACACAAGTTCTGTTCGCCCGTTCATCGATATGCCACCCCAGACCATACATGAACCGCCTCCAAAAGGAACACGCTCCTCAATGCAACTTTGAGCATATCGCTCCCCACGTCGACGATAGACTCTTCTGCGACCATCTGCACCATATAAACATGTCCTACACTCGTCCGTGAACAATACAGAGGCCCACTGCTCTTCTGTCCAATTCAGGTGATGACGCGCAAATCTTAAGCGAGCTTGTCTGTGAGCTGCAGACAACTTTGGACCATTTGCTGGTCTAAAAGGGGTGATAGCCGCTTCCTTTAACCTTCTTCTTATTGTTCGTGCACACACGTTTTTTCCACGCACTTCATTAAGCTCGGTTTTGATGTTAACTGACGTGAGGAAACGATTTCGCAGGGAAGTTGTAACAATAAATCGGTCATCACGACCTGTGGTTGCTCGAGTTCTGCCTGTACCACGTCTCCTCCTGTAAGAACCTGTCTCTACAAACCTTCTGTATATTCTACAAACCGTAGACTGGTTTAAATTTAAATTTCTACCAATCGTTCGTTGATCCAAGCCCTCCCGCACCAATGCTACAATTTGTGCCGCTTGTTCGGACGAAGTATCCATATTATGGTTCAAAAACTCTCGATGTGTTAAAAAACTAACCCAACAATTATGCTGGTAACAATAATTCAATTGACCAAACAAAAAAAATCAATGAGAATTAATTTAAAACTTTGCTATAAATAACACGCAAATCTGATACTACGAGTAAATTTTCTTTTCCCGGCTATATTCATTTGTTTTACCGCAGTTCTATTTTTAAATTTAATTTTTTTTTAAGATTAAGAGCCAGTCTTTCCATATTTATATAATTTAATCTAAAAAGTTTGCATACTTATTATAAAAAATCCTTTTAGAGTAAACCTGAACTTTGATGCAGTTTATGAGTCCGTCAGTGTATATATTTTCATAATGTGAACAAATCGCGAAAGTTTATCGACATTACTTTTACTAACATTACTTTATAATAATTAACTAACTCATCATTGGCTCTTGGAGAACCAAATTTCTAAAGTAAGCAAAGTATTTTAGTAATTTAAGATTCAGCGATTTGACAAAACAAATTTATTAAGATTAGGCGTTGGGGTATCGGGGGGCTAGAGAATAATAGGTAAATATTGTAACTCCTTTCACTGTATAAGCAAATATACTACGTTTATGGTCTTCGCTTTCAATAAACCTCAGGCCACTCCGTCCACTGGATTCGGGTTTGCGACACCTATCCCTGGGTCCTATGCACCACAACCAACCGCGGTATGTTAAGAAATACATTTTAGTATACCACTAAGACCAAACGACTGGCCTCTTACAGACGCACTGTAAGAGGCCAGTGGTTTAGTCTTAGTGGTATATAAAAATGTATTTCTTAACATACTACGAGTACGCTTGATAAGTGACCGCCGACAACATCAACTTGACTTCCATTTGAGTTTGAGTTTGAAATGATATGGAAGTCTATACTCATAGTGCAACAGTCAGGGGGCGTCTATTAATTTAATAAAAAGCGTTTATGGTTCGTCGATGTTTCACAGGGATAAATCCAAATTATTATAATATCTCCATACACAGTGCTATCAGTTTATCAATAGGGACAGTTGAAATAAATGTATGACAATAGTCCAATATTTTAATCCCATTATGCGGAGGCAAATAAATTTGAACTTATATTCAGGGATTCAATGAATCTACCAACAGGCGGTAACCCGACTATGTCATACAATTTAATGAGTTAATTTAATTAAACGAAATAGCTCATTTGCTGTAAATATGTTCATGATGTGACTGTGCTCTCTTTGGGTCATGGTCGCAGCTCACAGATTAATTAATTGCGGTTTAATGTTAATATTTATAATGTAATGTTGTTTAACTCATTATTGGGTTATGCTCTAGGGTAATACACCTACGAACTGATGGATATATTGGCATATAAAGTTGCAACCTTTATTTACCAGGGGGTAAATAGAGGTTGCAACTTTATATGCCAATATTTCAATTAGAGATGATTTTCCAAAAATGATGTAACAGGTATTATTTCTTTTAAACGAAAAAGTCGAATACAAAAACTCACAGATTTATCTTCGAAACTGACGAAGTTTCATACAAACCTGCAACCCCTATTTTACGCCTTAGGGATGGATTTTTTGAAAATTTACTCTTATCGGATGCATACATCATATAGTGAATACGTCCTCAAAATTTCACGTGTCTACAATCAGCAGTTTAGGCTGTGCGTTGATTCATAAGGCAGTCAGTTAGTCGGGCAGGCGGAGCCGCGGGCGAAAACTAGTATGTATATAAAATTCCAATGAGACAAAAACAATACAGAGCTCTGTTTTGTATAGGCAACGTTACAACTTGTACCAACCTTTTTGCCGTTAAAGACAAAAGTTTAAACAGAGTATGAGTATACTCCGCATTTCCCCATTCTTAAATTGAACTCAGAAAGTATATCCGGCCAAAGATAGAAAAAGAAACGGTTAAAAGAAACTTTATTCCTTACACTATCAATTTGTTCCAAAGAAACTTTCTTGATTTATTATTTTCGGGTAAGCCGATGGCAGTTTTATCAAACCGTAAGATCGTTTTAGTGTCGCATCGTTTTGTGAAAACAATTTTAAAGGTAAGAAAATTGTAATGGCATACTTGGTACGCTTCGAGCCGTGTGGTACTAGCTTAAAACTAGTACTACCCCATTTCTTTCCGAGGGTGTTGTCAAGGCGACTAAGGGATTTCCCACCAGACGGGCAGCAGCGTTATCTGCGTATTTTAAAGCCTTACTGCGATCGCCAACCTGCCCGTCAAGCGTGGCGATAATAGCAATTACCCCCAGGATCTACATTAAGTAGATTCTTCTGGGGAATAAAATAGCAGTGGGTCATCATATGGGTTGATATGTTTACTTTCTCTTTCTCTTTTTTTTAATAAAAAAAAAGATAAATTGCAATGTGGGATTGAGTCCCACATTACTAGTAATCTTGTTAACCCCTCCAGCTAAGCTCAAAGGCTTGTGTTTACGTCGTTAGTATAATAGGTAGGATTCGAACCCGCGACCTCACCTTACCTTTACCGCGCCTTAGCCATTAGACTACCGCCGCTATACTCCAATTAAATTCAATTTTTCATTATGTGGGGGCAACAATGCTGCCAAGACTACTTGATAATCCTAATGGTTCAGAATTAAATTCACACATCTTGATCTTCATCAGACATGACGGAAATTATGACAAGCAGATATGTTTTAAGAATCTCTAAAACTATTATTTAAGAGCGATCAATAAACATTTATATTCAGTCAAACTCTAAATAGTTTATCATGTAAACCACTGAACCACTGCACTATGAGCATTTCATGTTTGGAAAATACTATGGATGTTATTATGGATAACATACGTAAAGCAGTGAAAAAAATAAATAATAATATTTTGGGACAAGTCACACAACGCTATCTGATCCCAAACTAAGCAGAGCTTATACTATGGCAACCAGATATGTAACTGATAAACATACTTATATATTTATAAATACATACTTAATATAGCTAAATAACACCCAGATACAGAATAAACCATCGAACCCACGACCTCTTGGGTAGCAGTCGGATACACTCCCACCGCGCCACAGAGGCAGTCAAGATGAACTAGGAAATGAACAAAATGAACTAGGTATATGTGAAAAAATAAAGACGTAGTTACATCAAAATATGGTCCAGACATCCTGACGTCTAAATGGTTCCGACGCTTACAAAACTATCACACTGAAATCCATAAAGATAAATGAAACAAAATGAACAAAATCAATCATAATCAGGAACATCTAACGATCTTTGAAAGTTCTTGCAAGTACCCAAAGGAATTCTTGTGCAATTTCTGCAATGTTCAAGCTTGAGATGGGAATGAAAAGAAAATTTATGATGCATCTTTAGCGTTATTCTTCACAACTTATAAGGGTAAAACGGAATGTATACCTTACCTACGTATTTTTTTTATATAATAATAATAATAATATCTTGGGACAACTCACACAACGCTATCTGATCCCAAACTAAGCAGAGCTTGTACTATGGAAACCAGACAACTGATAAGCATACATATATATTTGTAAATACATACATATTATAGATAAAAAACACCCAGACACAGAATAAACCATCGTGCACATCACACAAAGTTTTATCCTGGGTGGGGATCAAACCCACGACCTCTTGCGTAGCAGTCGGATACACTCCCACCGCGCCACAGAGGCAGTCTACTTTTAAAGTATTTTTTTCCATTATGTTAGTATTTTTACAAGCTTTCATTTAGTTACATCTATGCCGATGTCTATGATCAAATCTGGCAACTGGATTTTAGATCTTGGCTAACTTAGGTATGTACCTATATTCAATGATAATTCAACAATCCAGTACTTACCACCTTGGCGAATGGAGTCAGGACCTGCATATTGTGAACTAATGAGAAGAAATGTTTAATATTGGCCAATTGTAAATGTTTAATTTTATACATGTGTCCTATGTTGCCTGGGTTCTATTTCTGAGCAGTTATTACTCAAGCAGATTTTTTTAAATGGGCATGGACTTAGCAGGCAACATTTTGCGGGCAAGTATGTACATCATTTTCCATAACATGCATGAATACACATAACATATGAACATGAATATACCTAAGTATTTTCTTAGATACTTGTAAGATTTTTTTTAATCGTGGGTAGTTTAGCTACTACAAAGTCACACGCGTCAAAATTACACTTTTCTCTATTCATAACACGCCGAGTTAGCGACTTCAAAGAACTCTATTTTCCTACAAAATGAAGAAAAATTCAATTTTAATGAAAGCTAAATGAGCGCTCATATTTTTCAATTTAGTGTCAGAAACTTTAAAAAGCAGAAGCACGTTCTAGTTTGCTAGACTGAACTTTGAGTTTTATTAAAACACTAACTATTCCCGGGGGATCCGCCCGCGTGGATGTTGATCAACTCTATGAAAAGTTGACCGATTTTCATACCAAATATGATCTCTTTTTATTCCTCACAGAATATAATTTTTAAGAATCCGTTCTTAGCTGACCTCTCCTGCCTATAAACTACATAATCTGTCAAAATTTAAGCGTCATAATATATCATTGACGTATAGACATGGACCGTGCCATCCCTTTCAATTAAAAAGTAAATATTGACTGCAAAGCGTGAAAGAGAGAAAAAACTCGCACGGCCTTTGACAGGTATTGTTCACAAAGTAGCGTTGTCTCTTTCTAGAGAGTGGTGAATTTTGTTAGGTCCAGGTCTATACGTCAATGTAATATCAAGTAATATTGAAGCGGCGGTAGCCTATTGGCTAAGGCATCGGTCTCGCAATCGTGAGGTCGCGGTTTCAAATCCTACCCATTGCACTACCGACATGAACCCACACCTAACACAAGCCATTGAGCTTAGCTGAAGGGGTTAACAGAATTACTAGTAATGTGGGATCAAAATCCCTCAAATATATGTATATATATATATATATATATCTTGTGTTTAGTCCGTTCATTCTATTTTTATAGCTTATGTGTTATTCTGATGTATAAACTACATTACTGTAAAGTTTCACCAAAATCCTTTCAATAGTTTTAGCTAGAAAGAGCTTTAAACAAACATCCATCAATTCATCCTTCTTTAGAATTAATAGGAAGTAGATTTTTTTCAAGAAATAAATGAAAGTAGGTACAAATATGTCGATAACATATTACTCAGTAGTGGAAATACATCACAGGCAGTATAGAGAGCGGTCAATAGCAGCCATCTATCCTCTAATTGCATTCTCGCTGCAATTACCACGTCACCATCGCGCCCGTCTGCTTGCTCCGGCGATAATGGTCAATGAATCGATCGCCGGCATCGTTACCCTGGACACAGATAATATAATACTCTTGGATATGTAATGTAGCTATAGCTACCTAAATAGGTATATGTAACATAAAATTCTACGAATATTGTTTTCATTAACTTGTCAAATTAAAAGTCACGAAAGACATTTTTAGGGTTCCGTAGCAAAGTATCAAAATGGCTAAACGAGGTAGTATATTAGGATAGTTTCGTCACGTCCGTCCGTCCGCAGCTAAGCTTAGTGCTGTTATTTTGCATGAATACACATATTACTCATGCCGCTAAGATGAAAAACATTTTTTTGGAGGGTATCTCCCCTATATAGTAGTAAAGTGGGGATGTGATTTTTCTTTTCTCACCTACCCCATAGTGTGGGATATCATTAGATAGGTCTTTAAAAAACGTTCTGGGTTTTGATGACCATTTTTAGATTTAGGGATCCGTTTGTGAAATATTAAGCTTCAAAGTGCAAATTTTTGTTAGAGTCAAGTGTCCCCTGCCAGCTAAATGGTTGATGTTGGGTATGTGAAAAAATGCCAGTAGTATTATTTAGAGTGCAATTGAAAAGAAAAGTATTACAGCTAGGCTTTACAAGTTTACGAGTAACATCTGATTAAATGAGAAATGATGAAAATTTTCGTACAAATTCCATTGAAGTAGGTAGACTAAAGTAGGTATAACGTTGTAAGTATGAAACAAAAACAACTGAAAACCCACTTCTTAATGGGGGGACTACGGAACCCTACATTGTGCGTGGCCCGACATGCACTTGCCCGGTTTTTTATATACGATAATACCTAACGCAATAGTCTTCTATGCCCTAATATTTATTTGCAATAAAACATATCAAAAATTGTGGTCAAATGTATATTGTAGACAATTATTTATTTTCTTGCTATTTTAAAGTAGTGTACACTTTAAAAAAAATGTTTTACCGCTTACAGGCCTTTTACGCATGTACTAATATATTCACCAGGTAAAAGTGTGTCTGGAAAATATTTAACCTATTTTATCTTTTTAGGGCTTCGTATCTGAAGGATAAAAACGCGACTCTATTATTAAGACTCCGCTCTTCGTCGTATGTCACCAGGCTGTATCTCATTAACCGTGATAGCTAGATAGTTGAAATTTCCACAGATGGTGTATTTCTATTGCCGCTATAGCAACAAATACTATAGAGAAATAATATCAATATTTCCCATACAACTTGGCCGTTTTTTTACTCGGACAATATTATTTTTTGTTATTTTTAAATTGATGGTAATCTAAATCGATTTGTGTTGAATCTTTCTGCAGATTCAATTCCGTAAGAACAATTTCAATCGCAAAAACATCAAATAGCTATCTAATGAGATTATTAGGTACCTAATTATCCTACCTAAATTCAAATACAAATTTTTATAATACGTCCTAAATTTGTAGCTGTGAAAATGACTACATCTCATTTGGCCGCCATTTTCACAACTCTATAGGTACATATTAGTTTATATTTCGGGACTTAATCGCGTGAATTATTTAAAGGTACGAACCTTTTATTTACCCGACGTTTCGATCGAATTGCACCGATCGTGGTCACGGGTCGACTGATGGCAGCTTAGCGATGTCTCCGTGAGGCGCGGGGTTTTTCAACTACCCTCGCCTGGTCTTGATAATTTTGATAATTTGTACTGTCGGTACTTCTACACACTACACTTACAACGTCTTTACACTGAGGCGCGGTGTCTTTACGGCTACGATTACATTTGTTGATAACAGGGTTCCAAGATGGTGAGAGCCGGTATCCATCTTCTCGGTTGAAGTTCTTATACTTCTTGATCTCAACCGCCTCGCGTACTATCCTGGAATAATAGTGGCGATCGGTGGAAAGTACCTGTGGCTTATGCAATTCTATCCAGTGATTTGGTCCTGATTCCAACAAATGCTCAGCGATAGCAGACTTGTAAACTTGACGGTTTTTTACAGCAGCGATATGTTCCTTGACCCTGTCTGCGATTGTCCTTTTGGTCTGTCCGATATAGGAACTACCGCAACTGCAATCCACCTTGTACACGCCAGGTGTTTGGAGCGGAATAACATCCTTTGCCGTTCGTAAAAGCTTCGAAACCTTGGAGTGCGGACTATATACAGTCTTAATGGAGTAACTCTTCAATACTGTTCCAATTTTGTCCGTAACTCCTTTGATGTATGGCATGAAAGCTGGCACTCTGTCGGCATTTACCTCTGGTTTTCTGCTCTTTGGACGTTGAAGGTTATGCTTGTATCCGTTGCTTCTTAGTACCTCCCGAACGTGTGCAAGTTCACCCTCCAAGTGTTCGGGGTCACAAAGGTCGTATGCTCTGTTTGTTAAAGAAGCTACAACGGACTGTAAGTGGCGCGGATGATGGTGCGATAAAGCATGTAAATACCTATCGGTGTGTGTAGATTTTCGGTATACTGCGTGTCCGAGGGTACCATTTTGTCTCGCCGATACCTTCACATCAAGAAAAGGCAACGACCTACCTACCTCCATTTCAAATGTGAATTTGATATTACGGTGGATCGAGTTTAGATGTTTTACAAATTGTTCCACTGTGCCCCTGTCGCCCTTCATGATACAGAATACGTCATCGACGTATCTCTTCCAGAGCTTGACGTGAAACGCGTGCAGGTCGACAACTTCTTCTATATGCTCCATCCAGATGTTGGCCATTACCGGTGCTACTGGACTACCCATAGCCACTCCGTCAATCTGGAGGTAATGCTGTCCACGGTAGAGGAAGAAGTTACCCTCTAAACAGTTACTCAGTAGAACAATGTACTCTTTTGGCAGGCCGCTGTCCCTCAGTTTCAGTTTTATGACGTCAAGGCAATCGCTTATCGGAACACTAGTGAATAATGACTCGACATCGAAACTCACCATTATCTCGTCCGGTTCCAAGCGTACGCTCTTGAGTATATCCACAAAATGGCGAGAGTCCTTCACGAACGATGCAGTTTTCCCTACCTATAGGTACAGTTATTAATTGTTAGGTCTAACTACCTGCCAGCTTGCTTCATGCGTTGACATGAATGAACGTGCCCGAAACTGCGTTGAACGAATTTAAAAATCAAATCGATATTGACGCGAGAAGATAACATTTTATTAGCCATCACTTTATAATACGATCATAAATTATGAGGTGATTTTTATTGGATGTCGTCAGATCCATTGTGTATCGTCGCCACTGTAAGCTTTTATGATTTTATCCGATGATAATCTGCAGCTGCAGATACAATATTTAAACCTATTTTGAAAACAATATGTTGAGTTTATGAATGGATTTAAAAAAAAAAACATTTGACATTTGAGACAAAAGTTTCATTATTTTGAAAACAGCTTAATTAATTTTCATGAAACACAGCAACTATACCATATAAAAAAGTAAACAAAACTGGAAATCTCTATGGGCGATACAAGACGTAGTTGTACGTCAGGGGTTTAAAATATGGTAAACGCACACTAAAAAACATGACACATACGAAAGCCATTCGTATCTCACACTCGATGCCTGGGGATTATAGAAATGGACGATTGATATTAATAGTTATAATATCTTGGGACAACTCACACAACGCTATCTGATCCCAAACTAAGCAGAGCTTGTACTATGGAAACCAGACAACTGATAAACATACTTATATATTTATAAATACTATAGATAAATAACACCCAGACACAGAATAAACCATCGTGCTCATCACACAAAGTTTTATCCGGGGTGGGGATCAACCTCCGGAATCTCTTGCGTAGCAGTCGGGCACACTCCTACCGCGCCACAGACGCAGATGATATCGTTAGCACTAGTCTTCCAGCTAGTGTACCCAAACTACACTGTTTCCTAAATTTCTGATAAAGATGGTTGCGAAACTAAACAAAGGCGACGTTTATTGAATTAAACTTATTAATTTTGTTAGTAAATATTAATCCATGGAACTTCAATACAATAATTGTATTAATAAAGTAATTGGCAAGAAATGCCTATAAAATTACTATGTTATATTGATATCTGTATACTCTCCCTGATCAACTTAATTACGTTTATCAAATCGGCCACGGCCGCTTTAATGGCAAGTACCAATCTTACCCATACGAAAAACGCGGCGCCTTAAAACATTAATCTAGTTGAACAGTTGAAACAGTCATTATTTCTAAATGACAGTCCATAAAGTTTCTTTCAAAATATTTATGATCAAAATTTGCCTTTGCCTTGTTTGATTATAATGTTGGTTTACCCCCTGCAATAGACTTATTTTCAAATTATATTTATACCGTAAAAATCATACCAAATAAATGTTGCTAGTGCCAGCAAAATTCTCTCGAATGATACTCTCCAATCGTAGAGTTCTTTGTTTATGTCTACGCACCCATTTTAAATCCAATTTCTGTCTCCTTTTACGATTTTGTGTTTGGATATTTTATGTAAATTTCAATTCGATATCTCGTTCCGTTAGAAGTTAGAGGCCTTTGATACATGTATAAATGGGGGCGGACTATATTGCCATAACGATAACGTTTCATTTAGATCCTTTGGGTACGGAGTACTAAAAAACAAGGGATCTTCCGTGGGTATACAATGTGTACGTATCTTTTTGATGTATTTATAATGTGTAATAGAAAAGCATGGTCATATTTCAACAGCAGATTGTCTATCTCATTACATTTATTTATGGCATAGTTGTTGCGCTTTCTTTTGATGTTGAATTTCAGCAGCAGATAGAAATATGAGTCATTATTTTATAGTTATGCTTACAGTTATTATTATTTTTTTTTGTATTTCATTGTATTACCGTATTGTTCACTTAGCGGTTTATACCGATTTAAGTTTGTATTCCATAGTGTTCTAACAGCGAAAACTATTAAATGGCCTTCAATTTATTTTCCACGGTGTCATAATCTGTAATTGTTAGCTGTAAGTTTTCCTAATAAATAGAAATTAAAATAAAAATTACTCACATTTCTATCTTCACCTGGATTTTGCACACGTGAGTTTCAATTAACTCTATACTAACTTACCAGCGTAAGATGGGCTTGAAGTAGCAGAACGTACCAATAGACAACTAATGTTTTTTAGACGACTGTCTGTCACTAGCCTGTGCAGTAAATGGCAATAGCCAGTAAATAAACAGCTAAATATAGCTGCACAGGCTGCTAGACACAGGAGGCTCATAAAAATCACGTAAGTAAAATTTTTCACATTTATTATATTTAGTCTGAGTATAATGTTTATAATATTATGAAGTTAAGTTTTGCCTATGTATATAGCTTATAATATAAGGTATTATTTGCAAAAACAAAAAACTGAGCTTGCAGCTAGTTAAAGTAAATAGATCCATAATGTTTCAATCAGACTCGGTGCCAATTACGCTACACATCTACCCACAACGTTCAATTAATGTTTAATGTCACATAAATTAAGTAGTATCTCACTGGTGCATAGATTTACACCTTGTATGTACTGTGTACTTTTTTAAATTCACTTCCAATTGGAATCGGCACTGTACTCCTTAATACTTAAATCACCTAGCTAGGAATACAGCACCTCACCCAACATGTTATTGTAGTCTTTGAACACCCTAATACTGTAATATTGTGATTGTATTTTTTTTTTATTATAGATAACTAGCAATGTGGGATTTTGGTCCCATGTGGGACAGGATTGCTAGTAATGTTACTAGCAATCCTGTTAACCCCTCCAGCTAAGCTCAATGGCTTGTATTTGGAGTGGGTTCACGGCGGTAGTATAATGGATAGGATTCGAACCCGCGACCTCGCGATTGCGAAACCGATGTCTTAGCCATTAGGCTACCGTCGCTTCCAATTAAATTGTACTACATTGTTTATTATGATAAATAAAGAATTATTATTATTATTACTGTGGACCATAATACAGACTTTGATGAAATTTGGTATATGCTATTTCAGAATATGGCATTACAAAAGAAAAACTATCTAATTTAAATAGACGCCCGGCAAAAGAAGCAAAGTCGTTGGAGTTGCAGAAAAAAAAACAAAAAAGTACTTTAACGCATAAACAGTTAGTGACAAATGTGATCAAAAGTCTATATCTGTTATTTTTTTGATAAATTTACGAAACAGTTGATTAAACTGAATTTCATTTTACTTATTTCATTTTATCAACTACATTATCCCTGGTCCTTTTTCCTCTAGAGCGGGGCTTAAAGGACTACAAGGACTTCATACTAAAATCTTTAAAATCTGGCAAATAGTCATAAACTGATCATATTCTTTAGTAATTACGTTTAAAGGTAAGACCAGGCCTCATTAATATTCAGATATTTTTCGGAATCCTTATAGTTAAATAGTAACAAGGCAATATATCTAAATTGGACCTTTGTGCCTCGGTCTACCCTAAATGTTGGGTAACTTTAAAGTGCTTTTATTTAGATATCAAAAGGTAAAAGCACTCAGTCTCTTGGTAGGTATACATAACATCAAAAATCTTGGAACGAAACATTACTTGCGATTTGCTTTCACATATGTCTTAAGTATACTTCTTATTATAGAGGTTTGATTAAAATAGTTTGATAGATAGTTACTATTGGTAAAGAACACTTAGAAGTGAAGTTGAGGCATTTTTGCTTCAAGTATCATACTGTTTCGTTCCAAGCAACTATAAAAATAAACACGTACTAGCAAAGAGGCCTATGTCAACAATGAACAAGCATTATCGATTTAATAAAGTACTAAAATGTGAATCACTTAAACCAAATACGTTTTCTTCAAAAGCGCAATATCATGGCAATGATGAAGCACTTTTACAATGGAGAATTAAGGGATATCAACCTTTAATGGTATTATTAATAGATGATCGGGATTGCGGGTTACATTCCCATGATATAATTTTCTTAATCGCCTCTCTAAATTCGGTCCAGATTTTACACTACCCAAATTAAATTCAAGATGAAGAAGATTCTAGTTTAGGTCAAGCATTCTAAGTACTAAACTAATGCAGGCAAAGCAAGGCATATTATGAAGTCTGACGGGACTGAATGACGACTATATGGTATCTGTCAAAGACTGAATTAGTACCTAGTTGGTTTCATAGAGCACAACTTGCATAATCATATTATACAAGTTGTGTGAAACCAAGTACCTACTGATAAACTAGATCATACAATGGGCACACCAAACTGAAATAAAGAAGATTATACCTAGCTGCCTCTGTGGCGCGGTGGGAGTGAATCCGACTGCTACGCAAGAGGTCGTAGGTTCGATTCCCACACGGGACACAATTTTGTGTGATCCACAAATTGTTGTTCCGAGTCTGGGTGTACTTTGTGTCCGTGACTTGTATGTTTGTAAAGTCCCCCGCGACACAGGGCTTGTACTCTACTGCGGGAGTCGTCTTTTTTAACATAATTATAACGAAATTGTAGGTACTTAATTTACTTTGTAATCGTGACGAAACACAGTGTTAAAACGAGCTTTCTATTTATCAAAACTAACGATCCCAAAATCCAACGCTACATCTTTGCAGACACGACCTACAAAATGCCTTCACAAAATGTAATACCGAAATAAAAATATGAACTTTTCTACGGAGAAAAAGATACGAGCATCGACAGTCTAATCCGAAGATGATGCGTCCTTCGCAAAGTATATCATTTGAGGGGACGAACTCGCTACACTGAATAGCTCTCTGAAGGATGTCGTTCGTCTTATACTGAAAACTTTTTAATAAAAAACCTTCGCGGTTCTCGCAATACCGCTGGTAGAGCTCTTTCAAGTCTTTGCGCAGCGTTAACGATATAATTTGTGAAAGGTTTCTGAGTAATTGAGAGTGAATTTGTTTGTAATATTTTATTTTGAATTTTCAAAGATAAAAGAAATAAATAACTAGAGGCGACGGACAAGTGACAAAGAATTCTTAATTAATTTAAAAACCAATTAATAATTAATTTGGAAAGATTTTAATTAAGGTTTATAAAATATAACACAGAGTAGTAATTTCGGAAGTCTTGACGTGATTGCCAGGAGACTTATAACAAATAGCGACAGCAGTCTCTTGACAAACTCAATGTTTCAAATCATCAATGCTAGTTTAATGTAGAAGCGTCGGCAGCCTCGATCTCGCAATCGAGAGGTCGTGGGTTCGAATCCTTCCCATTATACTACCGAAGTGACCCACTCCTGACACAAACCATTGAGCTTAGCTGGAGGGGTTAACAGGATTTCTAGTAATGTGGGACTACAATCCCATATTGCTAAATATCTTTAAAAAAAAAGTTTATTTTTAATTCTGCATCTTTTTTTAAATCTATATTTTCTTAAGTGTGTGGATAAGTGATAGGCATTTGTCCGAGTTGGTTCGAATATTTTTACTTTTGTAGCTAACTATGCATAGACTTTGTTGACGTTTTCGATTGTTTTTAAATTTACCAGCTGCAAGTATCATTTTAAACGCAAAACAAGGCATCTAACAAGAAATACTATACGGAAAAAACCTAGCTTCGCAGACATCTCGTTTCATTTTTTTTTATTACGAGATGTTTATTTTAAATATTGTTGTTTGAATAAGTCACTCTTCTTCTTCTTATCATTATATTACATTATATTATAAATGAAATATAATATAATTAAGGCCCCGATTCACTCTTTGAACTAAGTATGTTATAGTAAAACTTGATATACCTTTCCATAACAAATGAAGAAATTCTAATTCTCATCTCAACTCGTAATTTAAAGAGGATGCATGCATGTAGGAAGCAGCACTCAATGCTACTATGAGAAACCCAACTGGCGGCTTTGCATAACTAGCTCCTGCAGGTGACCGGCTAGACTTGCTATTGAATTAGTTCCTTTACTTACTCGAACGAGATTGGATTTACGGCGGAATAGGGCTTTCATATTAAATTATATGCAGGGCAGGCCTTATTGAATTTATATTTTTTTTTTTATTACCGAACCTAATAACATAGTAGATATCTATGTAAACCTTCTACGTCTTATTTTTGTGTTGATGATAAATTATAGCACATATTCCAATTTCTGTTAGTATCAAGTGTTTATTGTAACTAACCAATGACTCGGTTTTACGGATTTAGCAAGTTTATCATGTATTTTCACACGTTAATAGTGGAGCTATGAAAATAATGACCGATTGGTTTTCCATCATTTCCACAACTCTTACATATATATACCTATAAATATATTAGAAAGATATCTAGCAATATGGGATTGTGGTCCCACATTACTAGTGTGGTGCCACAATCCTGATAACCCCTCCAGCTAGGCTCAAATGGCTTGTGTTAGGAGTGGGTTCACGTCGGTAGTACAATGGATAGTATTCGAACCCGCGACCTCACGATTCCGAGACCGATGCCTTAGCCATTAGGCTACCGCCGCTTCTATGTAATTTTATATGTAATTTATTTGCTTGATTTTCAAATTCTAATTGTTCTTATTTCTAAGTCAGTGGAATGGCAGTGTTCTGTTTCTCCACTTTAATTACATAAAGGCTCTACCTTACCAATTTTACTTGTGTAAGTAGGTACTTCATGTATTAATCACATGCCAGTCGCAGTGTTTGCCACCATTTTAACTACTCTCAAACTTCAGTTTTAGATATATTTCGAATGACTTTAATCAAAATATAACCGTTTTAACAGTCATAATAAAAATGTATCTTGTCAACATAGAATATAAATCCACGGCATAAGGTATTCAAACAGTTTTCAAGTTTTTGAAGACTTAAAAACTTATTATTGTGTCCTTAGCGAGACTTTGTTGCGAACGGCTTCCAAACATTTTATAAATTAAACGTCCAACTTTGGAACCATAGATCCAGGATTATATAAACCATTATATAATCCTGGATCTATGGTTCCAAAGTTGGACGTTTAAACCGTATAGCCCTCATAACCATAAGTACCATATATATACGGATGGAGAGATACACAAAAAAAATCAATTTAATCAATAACAAACTTACAAAACAAAGTTATTGTCATATCAATTAATTTAATGAAAATACAGTCCAATGTCAAGTTCGTCTAGGCTACATTTCGAAAGAGCATATTATGCTCTATTATTGAAGCTAAGAGATGGGCTAGTAAATCCCTCAAGTTTGAACTCATTTGCAAAAAGAGCAAAAACAGAGATTAGTTTTGATTTGGTTGCTGCAAGGTTATTATTACTCTTTTTTTATACTACGACCACCCAAGTCCTTTTTTGGCAAAGATATGAATGTCACCGTACCGCGCTACTTATTTGAGACATTATTTCATAAGTCTTTCCAGTAGTTACACTTACTATAGTGTTCTTGAACAGAAACACAGTGATGTGTTAACATCACTATTACACGGAAGAAAAATTTACATTGTTGTGGTACCAACCAAAACGGTCTATCATCTTATCGAGAATAAAAGTGCTACCTAACAATGTACCTACCTATTATAAAAACTAAAATCTAATCACTTAAACATACGAGTGATCCAAAAACCCATTTTCCACATTTGTAAAAAAAATCGATAAACCGTTTCGACTGGTGAACGTTACAAAATATATATTTATTAAAAAAAAATATACCTTAATATAAAATACAACCTACCAGTGGCGGAGGGTCCTAAGAACACCATTCTATTCGGTTTCCCTTTGAATTTCCGGTTACTTATTATTATTGTAGGTAAAAATTAGTGTCCAACAAGATACATTTTCGTATCGGGTTACTTCAGGAAAATTTTAACCCCGCCTCTGCAACCTACCTACTCTCGAAAAACCCCCCATTCTAGCGCCGTCGAGTAATAATATAACAATGCACTTTCTGCTATATCTGTATGAAAATACACACAAATATAACAAGAAACTAAACTAATTAGTAACTGTTATTCGCCATAACATAAATGATACAGTTGTTAAACTAATGTTTGTGTTGAACTTAGCACAAGTATTGTTACATTGTTACACTTGACAGTTGCGGATGAGAGGATCAGTGTCGAAAGCTCTCATAATAAAGCTCTTATTGTTTTGAGACAACTCATGTAAGATGTTTCGTATTTACGTGTCTTGAGAATAGCTAAAGTAATTAAGCTATTGCATAGCTTTTATCGCGGGCTTTGAGTGCGGCGACCGAATTAAGAAATTCCGTAACGAAAATAAAACCTAACATCCCCCACTTCGCCTACCATGTAGCTCAACCGAGCGTTCGCTTAACGTATATGTATATGGTACGACTATACGAAGCTCGCACGGATCGACACGAGCTGCTCCGAAATGTAATGAAAATATATATATTTTTTTTAATTGCATAACTTGATAGGAAATACTATGCAATAGCTATACCGCGGCAGTCCCCGAGTGACACACATTTTTTTTAATTCGTTATTTTTACGCGGCCTGACAGAGAACCCTTAACATTCTTTAAAATGTTGACTAAGTATAGTAAACAGTTCCGAAACATAAAAATTAAATTTAATAAATGAAAAAACCCGCCTTCCTCAATAAAATGGAAACAAGAGGTACCTATCCGGTTTCCAGTGCCTGATCCCGAAATTAATAAAGTGAACTGCTTTGTATTCATAGGTCTGTATTTTTTTAAATTATATAGGTATTTTTACGCCTACTGAAAGAGAAAAAAATCCTTTGTCGAAATGATAGGTATACTGACAAACGGCCGTTAAAATTCTTTAAAATTTTAGCAAAGTACTGTAAACAATACTATAACATAAAAAGAAACCCATGGTTTGTTGCTCCAACAAAACAATCAAAGTTAAGTTTACGTACTGTAAATCAAGAACTTTACATGCGAAGTAAAAGTCAGTAAGTATCAAAGTTGAGCAGTTTTTGGAACGTTCATAACGACGAAAATAAATATAAATGTTTGTACACCGCGTCTTGTTAAGTAAAATGTCTGAAAGTTAAGAACACTAGGAAAAAAATGAGGTGTGTTTGACGTCGTACCTCGCTTCGTCTAGCCGTCTGCCAGAATGTGGAGAAATCCACCTTAACAAAACTGCTAACTTAAGCCAGACGTAGGTATTACGTTAGGATGTTTTTCTTGTTGTTTACAAAGAGGTTTTTTCGTCAAACAAAAACTTGTTCTGAATACGACATTGAAATAAATATGATAAACAACGATCATTCGGATAACTAGCGGGCTTCACTCAAGAAGATTGCTATTGTGCAATGAGAAAATATTATATCATCCATACACAAATATTGCGCTGATTGATCAAGACTGTGGACGTGCCAAGTGTGATCATTCGTCTCAAAGAAGGGGAAATAGTAATTTTTTTGATGGCAATAATATTCATCCAAATTATGAGCCAATTCGCAAATTTGACAAAATCGTATAGATAGACGTTTGTGCATCGTAATTTGTTAAAATTCGGATTGATAATAATTATGTTTTTAGGTCTGCATTTATATAGTATAATACTTTCTTTGGACAACTCGGACACCGTCATCTGATCCCAAACTAAGCAGAGCTTGTACTATGACAAACAGACAACTGACAAACATACTTATATTTATCTAAATACATACAATATTATAGATCAATTACACTCAGACACAGAATAAACCACCGTGTTCATCACACAAAGTTTTATCCTGGGTGGGGATCGAACCCACGACCTCTCGCTTACCAGTCAGGATCACTAACCACTAGACCAACAGGCCTGTCAAATAATAATTAATAAAATAGCATAATTTTATTAGTTATAGGTCATAGCGTATTTAATCCAAAAATCACTGTAAAATGGCGACATACACAAACGTACCTTACTTAAAACGAGGTGTGGAAAATTGATTACTACAAAAGAAATAAAAGAAAAAAGAGTCAATATGAATGAAGCGGGCGGTAGCTATTGGCTAAGGCGTCGGTCTCGCAATCGTGAGACGACCTCACGATTTTCTCGTTGTTGGGTTCGAATCCTGGCCATTATATTACCGACGTGAACCCACTCGTAACACAAGCCAATAGAACTTAGGTGGAGGGATTAACAGGATTGCTAGTAATGTGGGACCGCAATCCCACATTGCTAGTTATCTTTAAAAAAAAAAGAATAAATATTAAAGATTAGTCTAAACATGTATTCGATAGTGTGAAAGTATTTCTTATGAGAGTAAATTAAGCGCTTGAAAATGAAGATTAAGATGACGAATAACGAAGAACTAAAATTAAGATGACGGATAAAGGAAACTATAAATACAATTTGACACGGGAATAAACGCGTTTAATCTAGGTAAATCAGCTTGTGACCACGGTCGGTGTAACCCGATCGAAACGTCAAGCATAAGGTAAATAACTTTACCTAGATTAAACGCGTTTATTCCCGTGTCAAATTGTATTTATAATGCAACGCGTAAGTTTAAAAGTTATAAAGGAAACTATTTTTCTTTATTATTAATTATTATAGACTAGCAGCTGTCCCGCGCAACTTCGCATGCGTAAATTTTCACCGATTTTGCAACATTTCTGCTCCGCTAAATGGGCTATCCAACAGTCAGCTTTTTCAATTCGGATCAGTAGTTCCTGAGATTACCGCGTTCAAACAAACAAACAAACTCTTCAGCTTTATAATATTAGTATAGATTATGCCCATGTATCTGAATAAAACCAATATTCTGGAAAATTCCAAATATTTAGACTAGGCAGATTTCAGTATCATATAAATTGCCTCAGGCTGGTTTTTACAAGCTTTTATTTAACTTGCCCTGTGTGTATGTTAGTTAGTTTCTATGCAAATTTATGTGGGTCAAACCTAGGAAGCTAAATTAGTACCACTTCCTGACGTTCGATTGGGCTCAAATTTGCTACACTTGTGTATCTTTGATGATAATACAATATTATGGTACCATGGACCTGACCAGATGATAAAGTCATAAGGTGGTCATAAGAACTCCTAAATTTAAGAAATGAATCCTAGCAAGTTTGGGCTCATTTGATTCGTCTTGACAATTACACTGATCCTAGATAATTTTTGGGATCTGTGGATGGAGTCGGATGGTGGACCGGTGATACTCAATAATGTAGTACCGACTTTTAAATTTCAATGCTAACGAGCGAAAAAGAGAAAAATTTTCTTTTTTTAAAAGACAATAGCACCTGCAGTCCAAAGTCCTCTGCGATACAGTGTTTATGTCTGTAAGACATAAACACTGTAACAGCCATGTATCGATATACATCAAAATACACTCCGACTCAAAACATCAACCGTGGTATCCTATAAGTGGTGTCCTGTGTGAGAATGGAACCCACAATATATTGCACAGCCGTCATACACACTCCCACCACGCCACCGAGGCAATTAAATTCAATCAAGTTGATAATTTTGGTATGGATTTGGATATGCGGGATCCCGCGAGAATGAAATTGTTCAATCCCGCAGATATCGGGATTGACGACAGGCTGCGGGAAGCCTTAGTTGCATACTTAGTCTGCGTCTTCAAGAAAACGTAACCGACTCCCCAATTATATTTTTATGCTCCTTGACGACAAGTAGTCACGAATAATAAATACATGTAGTGATCCGTGTTATAGGACTCTTGAACTGTGAAATGTAATGCAATTATAATTGCCCGGTTCGAGTAGCATTCTGCTACAGAAAAGAAAAGTGTCTTTTTATGCCACGAAAACGACTTTCAAGTCTTGAAACCTTAAAAAGAAAAAAGAAGAAATAAAGAAAATATTTCACGGTTACAAGTCCTAGCCGAGTACGATTTTTTCTTACATACACGTTACGTTAAATCATATGGCTGGCATCTCAGTTAAATTGTAGATTAAACAACGAAACGTTTATACTTAATTTCCATATTTCCTACCATGTTGTGCCCATTGAGGCTGATGTATTCAATCTCGTGTACTATTCTAATATTATTGACCTCTTTTTTTGCATCAGTCCTCTAATATGGTGTATAATATAATGGTGGCAGCAACCTTACAATCATATACAGTTTATAAACAGAGAAACATTGTAAACATTGGCAATTTGAAAAGAGTGGCCACGAGTTAATTTCTCTAAAATGATTTATTCACTTAAGAAGCAAAATACTACACTTGTGAAAAGTCGATTCTATATTCTATATTCGATAGCTAGCACGACAGGTCGTGATAATAATCACGGTATGAGCTTAGACGGAGAATAAGTTTTTAGGTATACGCCTTCGACACCTACCTAATAAATACATAGTATTTTTTTATAAATAAAAATCAATAATAACTTCCGGCTCTTACCTTCTTTACATTACATATTTTTATTTTTATTTTATTTTATTTTATTTTATTTTATTTTATTTTATTTTATTTTATTTTATTTTATTTTATTTTATTTTATTTTATTTTATTTTATTTTATTTTATTTACTCAAGAAAACTTACAGCTATAATACAGATAGTGATTAAAATATATAAATAAGGCCAATTAAAAGTTTTCACAAATACATGTAACAACAGCAAGAAAAAACGGACAACAGACAAAGATGGACAAAACAAAGTTACTAAAAGCATGTATACTATACTATATAATACTAATACCGGGAAATAACAATTATTATTTAAATAAATTATTAAACTTAATTACTGTACTACTACATTAACAATCAATGGCTTTCAAAAAAAATTGACAAATCCTCGCCCTTATTACATTTATTTTAATAACGAATAAATCCATATCAACCTCCTGGCACAATCAATTATATGATCTGCAAGCCCTGATCAAGTATCGATTCGAAGTATGCATTTTATCGATACGTACAAATTTGCCCTACACAGGTGGTTACTTTTGTTACACAACCATTTACCACACATCTGGGAGACCCCTGAGTAAAATCGATGTTTTTTTGTCAGGTTTAGGGCCTAAACCTCACAACACAATGATTTTACTCCAGTAAAATAGTCTGGAGGTGGTTGAGGTCATAACTCCAAAAACAAGTGGTATTAAATATTTTCTAAAACTACACAAATTACAAAGTTATTTAGTGAGAAAAGAAGCCACTAGCGGGATGTATAATACAAATCATTCTGTATATTTCGTGAAATAAATATAATCTAAATAATAATAATAATCACTTTACGGATTTGGGTCATGGCGCCCAAACTCATCAATGACTATTCAAACTACACAGGAGATATTATAGTGCACAAGTGAGTGCGTAGACACAAGTGCACTCCGTATTAGGGATGTTATGGAGCTCCGTAACCGAAACTGAAACTATTGGATGTCTGAAATAAAAAACTATCCGTAACCGAATCCAATATAAATTTTGGATAATTTCGGATATGGGCGGAGTATAAAATGTATACTCCTCATCTAAAACATGGTTTTTGATTTTGCCGGTGGATCCTACACAATAGCGTTTTAGCGGCACTTGTCTCTTGCAGACTGATGATGTGTTGTAATAGCTCATAGTGATATTGAAGAATATAATAGAAAACCTCTAGGTATAGTAATAATTTTCTTACATCATTTTTAGTTGATAACTTAAGAAATGTGTAGATTATATGTATGTATAATAATTATATAAGTAAACGATTGTTTGTATTTTTTTATTACTTACTAGCTGACCAGCGCAACTTCGTATGCATAAATTTCCCCCGTTTTTGCAACATTTTTCATTGCTGCTCCGCTCCTGTTGATCGTAGCGTGATGTTATTTAATATATATTAGTATAGATTAGTATTTTACTTAGATACCTCAAAAATCCAATATCCGTAACCGAGATTAACCGAAACCGATATAACATTAGTCTCCAGATCCGAAATATCATATCCGTAACATCCCTACTCTCTATTACCTTACTTTCATCATGACTGATGAATTAAATAAGTTTTTAGATGCCTAGAAATTTAGTTGGCTGTAAAGTCGGTTTACGGACGATAATTTTACATGATAACGTCATAAGAAAACATTGATGACATATTGCCATTCGCGTTGCTTAGCAATATCAATATAGATTTATAAGACACTAGCTGTCCCGCGCAACTTCGTCTGCTTAAATTTGTCCCGTTTTTGTAACATTTCTCATTGCTGCTCCGCTCCTATTGGTCGTAGCGTGATGTTAAATATAGCCTTCATCGATAAATGGGCTATCCAACAGTGAAATATTTTTTCAAATTGGATTAGTTGTTCCTGAGATTACCGCGTTCAAACAAACAAACTCTTCAGCTTTATAGTATTAGTATAGATTATCACGTCAAAAACTAAAACAGGCTTACTTTTATACCGTAGGAGCCTAATAAGTGATTAAGATTGTTCCAAAGCTCCAGTAAAATAACAGAGATGTGAATCCTTCTGAAATAGATGATAGGCTTCTTCCTTCCTCGTTTATAATGGCGCACTTCGCGTATTTCCGACTTTCTACATAACTAATGTTTGTATGTTCGTCATTCTCACGAGTCGACTGAAAAACTTGTTTGTTTATCCGTGGATTTGCCTCGTTATCTACCGCTGTTTCTTGTTTTCATGTACGTGTACAATTTATATTGTGTCCTTGTGTAGTCAGATGTAACGTTGGTAATGATGAAAATTATTATAGACGCCAAGAAAATGGCGTGACAAAATTTTGAGATAAGAAAACGGAAGTGAATATACAAGGTTATTTTTGGTATAGCGCTAAGCTCAGACACCCCAACAAGGTTTTGACTTCAAGAAATCATATAAAAAAAAGAAAATTAAAATATTGAAAACTTGCAGAGCTTTTAAGCCATTATACCTAGTCGTCGTATGTTTTTCGCGTTATCGTGCTCATTGCCCGTAGTACGCCATCAATGCTTATTATTGAAAAATAAGTGATGATTACATTTGACATCATACTGTGAACAGGATTTGGACTGTTAGAATGAGTAATGATTGATAACTTAATTAATCGATAAAATATAACATAGTCCAAAAACTACCTCATTGGATTGTGTTACTGATTCGAAGTAAACTACTTTCAGGTTTGCACTGTACCAAGAATAACTTTGTATAAGAAAAAAGGTACCAACCTACCACCCAAATGCATTTCAGTGAAAGAAAATATTGCCAGTATCTAATTGTACGACTACAATTAAACCTCTTAAAAATACTATTAAATTACTAAAAATACATTATTACAAAATATGTATTATTATAATGTAATCATATATTAATTACAGTCATCATACGTGTATTATTTACGAGTATACAGAGTGCTTTTTATTATACTAATAACCGCTTGTGGCTTCATTACATTACATTTCTTTTCTTATCTTGTCTTTTTTATTTCATCTATTAAAAGTTAAGAATAAATATTTTCCACAATTTATATTACAAAGTTATTAAGAACTTTGTAATATAAGTTTTGGAAAATATTTAATATATTAACTCTTAACCACCTACCTGTTTTTGGAGTTATGATCTTAACCAACAATAGACTATTTTACGGGTAGAATATCGTTGTTTATTGTGAGATTTAGGTTCTAAACCTGACATAAAACAATTGATTTTAGTCCGGAGTCTCACAGACCTCGGAGTAAAGTAATTGTGACAAAAGTGGTAGGTAGGTGGTTAAGGACTAAGGATAAAATTATTTGGTATAATATATAGAATCCACGAGCAGGAGGTTATCTGTAGATTTTCTTGGAATGTCTAGAAATTGCAGTGATATTAAATCTACTCTGAACATCTCATAAGTATCCCAAATTAGCCTGCCCACTAAATTTACTATGTAACTTGGTAGAGTGGACTAAATTGCGAAGTAATCTTCCATCTCCCTTCCTAATAACAATATAGTTCGTATAATACAATGATAAACAATAAGAAATGGTTTATTTTACTCATAATATGAGAACCCGGAAAAAGTTCAGAATTGGAGGGAGTAAATAATGATTCGCTAAATATTAACTTCATAGTTCCATGGGACAGTAATCACGGTAGAGGGGACCATGAGTATGAGCGAGCTGATAAAGAGATCTGCGAGGTTAAGCTACGTCATCACTGTCGGGGCATCAGGTCCACAGATAAGTGAGCATTTTCAAAAAAATGTCTATCCTCCTTCGTGTCTCGTAGAGGACGTTACGCCGTCGGTTCTGTTCCTGATGACGCTCTGGTCGTGTCAGATTTCCATCCCAATAAGAGTATGAGAGTAAGGTTCATACGTCCACACTAGTTACATACGTTAGCTAGTCTCTACTGAGATTGACCGCCGTAACTAATATCGATTTGGAGATGATTTATTATTCACGAATTTTTAAGCTATTGCATAGCTTTTATCGCGGGCCTTGAGCGCGGGGACCGAATCCAGAAATTCCGTAACGAAAAAACCTCACGCTCCCCACTCCGACGGGCACAGCGGTGATACTTTTTACTTTTGCCATCTATCAATGAATAGCAGAACTTTTAATGATTTTTTTTTTTAATTAAAAAAAAAACTTTTTTAAAAACTAAAAAAAAAAAAATTTTTAATAGCTTTTTTTAAATATAAAAAAAAACAATTTTTTGTAAAGAAAAAAAAATTCAAACACTGTTTTTTTATAATTAAAAAAAACACTTAAAAATATATATATTTTTTTTTAATTGCTTAAGTTGATAAAAATACTATGCAATAGCTTTACCGCGGCAGTCCCCGAGTGCTACACATTTTTTTAAATATAAAAAAAAAACTTTTTTAACAACTAAAAAAAAAATTGTTTTTAATTGCTTATTTAAAATTAAAAAAAAAACAATTTTTTTAAAGAAAAAAAAATTCAAACATTGTTATTATAATAAAAAAAAAACACTTAAAAATATATATATTTTTTTATAATTGCTTAAGTTGATAAAAATACTATGCAATAGGTTTACCGCGGCAGTCCCCGAGTGCCACACATTTTTTTTATCAATAGATAGATATTATAGAAGTATATATCGATTAAAAGTTCGTGATTATAATTAAATGCAACAATTATCATCAAATGAACAAGCATTAAATTTATAATATCAAACAGTTAAAACAAGACATATGTCGTTTCAAATAATAATATTACTTTGTATAAATTGTATGTAAATTGTATTGAACATTACATTTGTGAACATATATTTTGATTAATATACCTGTTATTAATAAGCATTGAGTACCTACCTGAGTCTCATCCTGTTGCCTAATGAATATGTAAAATTATACCTACACGTTTGTACCGAGATAACAAGATAACGACAAATAGATGTACTTAATATATGGAAATATGTTATTGTTTTGGGCATTTATTAATGTATTTTATAACACATTTGTTCGTAAAAGGTCTCTTATTTCACTAATTTCAATATCGTTCATACGACTCATTGCACCAGCAGAAGAGCATATGTTCATGGCACTTACTCCCTTTTCTTGTATATCCGATCATGTCGGAAATAATTTTAGTATAAAGTATTTACTACCTTTGTGATTTTTAATACAAATATTGCATTTTTTAATAAAGTCATTGGCAGGAAATACCTATAAAATTACTATTATTTTTTGGTTACTCAGTTCAAAAGGTAAGGGGACAAGACATAATTTATGCAACTTTCGGAGTGTATATTTCCAAAAATATTCACGCAATCAAACTTTTTTGATTGCGTGAATATTAGACTATAAGACAGATAAGGGTTCCGTTTTTGCCATTTTAGCTACGGAACCAGGAAAATACTGAGCGAAGCTCGGTCATCCAGGTACTCTTCTTTAATATGATTTAGTGACCAACCAGAAGTGTTCTAAAAATCGGTACTTGAACAACTCTCCTGATAAAAATATCAGAGCAAATATTTTTCACGTTTTCAATTTTATATTTTATGTAATGTAAATGTATTATTGAGTCAGTTATAAGTTAATATACTCGTATGTGTAAGACACATACATTAACTTACAAACACAAACATTACTCCAACACGTCACACGAGAAACATGCAAGCAACTCGCACTTAATTAAAAATCTCAAAGTGAGCATAATAAAACAAATTTTACTCAAGTATTATATGTGTGAGTATGACATTCCGTTAGGACTTCTTGTGTGACGAGTGACGAGACGTGTTTTGTACAAATTTCAAATAAGTTAATTACTTTCATCACAAGTAAATTTTATTTTACAAACATGAATAAATATGTGACATTCGTTAGCATCTATACCAAAAACTGTAAGAATGTATGGTTTGTATGTTTCCTACATTTGTGAATGTGTTTGGGTACTACATATTCCTGAGAGGGCTCATTTCGAAGGCCATTAAATAAGGGAAAACCATCATTGCAACCATTTCCCTCGCTTAGATCAACACAATGGAAACATTTCGAAGGTTAAGCAGATGTAACCGAATCCTCAAGAGGTCGCTGCATTGTGTACTACTTTATGGGGTAACAATAAAGACATATAAGGGGAAGTATCATATATAGCCTATCAAGGGTAAGTATAGTAGTAAGTGGTTGACTTGTTTGTGGAATTTGTTTTTAGCTTGGTATGTATTATTTCATTTAAAATAATAGGAACATTACTTATAGTCGGCATGGCAGTCGCAATCTAAGATACTCTCTAAGATCTCTCTTTTGATATTTTGACATTGAAAATGAGGGAATAAAGCATTGTAATTCGAGTATTTTTATATTAAATCAGTAAATGGTAGGCAGCGGCTTGGGTGTGTCTCTGACATTCCTGCAGTCCATGAGCGGCGGTTACCGCTTACTCGTCTGCCAACCATAGACAATAAACAAAATCCCAGGCAATGTATGGTATACTAATTTAATAATATTAAACAAACTGAACCGTTGAATTTCGTGTCACCAAAAAATAAATGTAAACCGTAGTAAAATTTGAAGTTTCGATTTTATACATTTTATAGTTGTTCTTTTGGGTTTAAAATAGTTCTACACTAGGGGTGGTTGTGGTTTAAAAAGTAAGTAAGTATGAGAGTAAAATTAGGCGAGGTCTATGTCAAGCAGTGGACCGATACAGGGTGATTGTAATAATAATGGTCTCCTAACTGATGTCGGTTACGGCGGCCCATCTTATTATAGACTAACCATTTCCAACTACGCAGGAGATATTATAGTCCACAAGTGTATGCACAGACACAAGTGCACTCCCAATTCCCTCACTCTTATAGTGCGATGGGATGGAAATTCGACACGATGGCATAGGGCGCAGGACGGCTTAACGTGCTCTCTGAGGCATAGAGCTATGTAACATATTTCTAAAATGGTCACCTATCACCTATGGATGACTGCCTCTGTGGCGCGGTGGGAGTGTATCCGACTGCTACACAAGATGTCATAGGTTCGGTCCCCGCCCAGGATAAAACTTTGTGTGATGAGCACGATAGTTTATTCTGTGTAAGGGTGTTATTTGTGTATATTAAGTATGTACATATTTAGAAATATATAAGTATGTTTATCGGTTGTCTGGTTTCCATAGTACAAGCTCTGCTTAGTTTGGGATCAGATAGCTTTGTGTGAGTTGTCCCAAGATATTATTATATTATTATTTACGGACTGACAGTGGTAACATTGGTTGCTACTGAGTTAAGGATTGATTGATTGAGAACAAAACTAAAAAGCCGTCAGAATCATCACCGAGAAAGTACCAATTTTCCACTACCTGTCAGTACAACAACAGACAATAACGATCCAAAAGATTCATATAAAATGCATTAAAAACAGATTACCATCAAAATGCAAATGGAAAACGAAATTAAAGCGAATAAGCATTCATGAAATCCGGCTACGGCGTCGGTCAGATGGGAAAACACGATAAGGGGTTGCAATGAAGGTTGCCTTTGTGCGACTAAACATCCTGCATAATGTACGTAAGTACAGATACAAACGCGGCTATGTCAAATGACCAACGGTCAAAAGTTCAACTCATAGTATACCATGGGTTTTCTATCGGAGCTAAATTAACTTTTGTGTAAGATATAAACGAAATCTGGTTCACTCATTTAACATAGCATATGCCCACAGGCGCCGGCAGCAGGGTGTAAGAGGGTGCGCTTGCACCCCCCCCCCCCCTTGTTGGAGTAATGAGCCTGTTAGGCATTGATTTGTAAAAAAAATATTAAAATAATTAAATCAGGACTCTCACAATGTCCCACGATAACGGCGACTTTAACGATATTTTTTAAGAGAGTTTCCTGCGGTGTACTGTGAATATAGATGCCGTCTGAAAAAAATGCCCTTACTATTGATAAAATAGATGTTAGCAACACAATAGCTATTACTACTAAATCTCTCTTTCAATAATCTGCCATAGATTGAACTTACTAATATTTAATTACGTTTTACAAGAAGAAATAATACATTTAGTTTCTGCGGCCATCAGGTTATACAGAACTTATTTTATCAACCGACTTCAAAAAGGAGGAGGTTCTCAATTCGTCTTTATGTTTTTTTTTTGTATATTTTTTAAGATATATTACATTTTCGTTCGTAAAAATTACCACAGAATTAGCTCAACATCAGGTTCGTAAATTTATACTTTATGATAAGGTAAATATAATGTAATAGTAAAACAAATAATAGGGATTCTACCACTCTCAAATGTAACGTAATATATTTCGATGACCTTACACCTCTCAATAACAAATAGCTGAAGTTTGTTTAGGTAGGTATACAAATGTTTCAAGTAATCTTAAGATCTAAGTTAGATTGGATTTTTCTAGAGTATTTTCTATGGTACTTTGCTAACAGGATTTTGGGAAACTTTTTAGATTCAGAATGTGTAATAAATAGGAATACGCTACGGTTGGTTGCGAATTATATCGTACATTGTTGAGTCCCCCTCTCTTAGGTATTGTAAATTTTTTTTTAC
This sequence comes from Herminia tarsipennalis, assembly GCA_945859575.2. NCBI lineage: Eukaryota > Metazoa > Arthropoda > Insecta > Lepidoptera > Erebidae > Herminia > Herminia tarsipennalis. The sequence continues at coordinate 12,183,087 of OX243846.2, read as the reverse complement.
TCTGAACTGTTTTGAACGAGTCTAGTGCCTTTAGTTTAACTACCGTCTGATACAGGAATGCATGCTTAAACAACATGTCAGTACCTATACCGTTTATATGTCTATAAAAAGCTTTACAAGGATTATTTCCACTTAAAAATCAGCCGCTAGCCTAGTGACCCCTACCCTACACGCCTTTGGCCTGTAAATTTTCCTAAAATGTCAAATAAGTTGACAATTGGTACCATTTTGTCACATTTGGTATTTGACTACTAGTCTGATGAAGACTACTAGCAAAAAATATCACGCAGCGATCGGTACTGTATGTGCGATAGTTAATTTTTGTGAGAACAAATATACCTGCAGCAGCTGCGAGATCAACTAGAATGACAATTCTCCTTGTAAAGAGTTAACAACCTCTCTAGTTAATTTTCTCTAAATTGAATTCTAAATTGGTCCACACATACAATATAATCTAATCAATCAAAGGATAATATAATCAATACGCAAAACTAATTATTCAAACCAAATTAATTCTAATGACGTAATTTGTAAAGCCTCTGGTTAAATCTTCCTAAATTATCCTATCTCAGATTAAAGCAGTGTAAACAGTAAATAAATATCTTGTATTTCATTTCAAGCGACCGTGAGATTAACAAAGCGAGTTGCTTATCTCTGAATAACCCATTATGGTAATCTAGCGTAATTGTTTATAGGTCTAACTGTCCCATTCCTCCCTCTGAAAGTGGGGTTAACGTGAATGGATTATGTTGCTACGAGGAGACAAAGACTGGTCAACCCACTGTTGTAACCTACAGAGGTGTGTTAAAATCCCTCGTCGAGGGTACGACGAAGGTGGTCTGACTCACAGACATTTTGATCATAGCCCGAGATGAGGGTGTCCCTTGCGGAATAATTTCCTTTACATCCGGCTGAATATCGCGGTGGAAGCCCAGCGGCTGTTCTTATGCGGATTACTTACGTTCACATGAATAGGGGATTCCACAAGTGTAGGATGACATTAACAAATGAATGTGCAAGTTTTTACAAAAGTGTCAGTTGACAAAGGGCACGAACCTCAAACCTTCGTGTAGTCTCACATTCGTCGATCATCTGCAACGGCCGCCGGTCAATATTGGCTAAATCGCAAGTATGAAATTCATAAACAAATGCGATATTTGGATATGGGTTTAGCATACAAGTATGCGAATTAAACAATTTGGTGGTGAGCCAAAATATGTATTGATATGTGATGCAATATATTTGGATGCAACATTTATAAATATTTTGGTTAGTAAGCCCTACTGACGTCGTCGCGTCGTTACGTTGTTTCTCAGGAGGTCTTTCTTTCAACAAAACGAACCTTCGACAAAAACAACTATCATGCTCTAAGCTTCCATCTCTTTTCGTGGGTATCGTCAAGGCGACTAAGGCATTTCTTACCGGAGGATGGGCAGCAGCGTTCTCTGCGTATTTCAAAACCGTATTCAGATAAGTACAAGAAGTTCAGATCCATAGTTGATTTTCATGAACGAACTGTGTGAATTGATATTGCGAACTCTAGATTTTATCAAGATATTTATTTTCGACCGAGACGTTGCTCTTTTCGCTGTTTGATGAATTAGAGTAGGCCTCTAGGAGCGTAATTCGCAAAACAGAGAGTAATAAATGTCTGTCGTGTTCCTACTTTTGTGGCTAAAAGGTAAATAGGAAAGATAGATAGATCTCATATTTCTAGGTTCAATCAACTGTCAATTTGCTGACTGCCGTAGTCAATTTAACGTACTTCTGGGACGTGTGAGCGAAACTGACGTTATCGTACAATATAATTTATCAGCTCCTGACAAAAAAGAGACACGTCATACGTTTGACAGGCATTGTTTGCTTAATTGTGGTATCATGGTGCCTAAACAGACATAAAGGTTTTGGATTTTTCATGCTAGGTTGGTCGGGATGGTTTTAACTTAACTTAAATATAGTCAGATCATAGAATACAAAAGTCATACATACAGTAGCTGTTGGTTTGATTTCCACACCAGACACTGCTTTATGAGGTCCGTAAATGTTGGTTTCGAATTATACATAATGTGTCCTTCGTGAATAAACCCAATAAGCAAAGGACTTGTATTTAAGTGCTAATTAAAAAAAATATCTCGAAAAGTTATATCTCTTAGTTTTGAAAAACTAAATGAAATAACTTTTTTGTCTACATTCTAAATTAATCACGTTCCAATCGATTCGACAGCGAATGAACATTCCTCATTTCGTTACATCCAATTTACGGTACATTTCTTGTTCCATTAGTCCGTGCTAGATCTGCTAAAGATGCCTGAGGTGTGTGGCATAATAAATCACCGTTAAAAGGCTTCATTGTTGGTTGAATGACAAAGGTTTTGCGCCTCGTAGCAGTGCACAGTGGCACGTACGGGCGGAATTAAAACGCGTCGGACCACACTTCCTGACAGGATTGCGACTAAATATGCACTCGGTATTGTCTAATGTCCTTTTAAATGTTATTTTTTACTGTGGAGAATGTTCATTTTTACCCGACTGCACAAGAAGGTAGGTTATGTTTTTTGAGAGTATGTATGTATTCTTTGGCACGCTCTGGAGCCTAAGGCACCTGTCCGATGAACGGCGATAAAGCGAGTAGATGCGATTTTATCGCTCAAGACATGTACATATTTATGTAGATCCCGTGTAAACAAAAGAGAAACAGATTTTTTAATTTTATTTTATTTATTAAGAAGACCAACAGCGTTATAAATTATATACAAAAGCATAAGGTAAAACATTGTAGTAAGGTCAATTAGATAAAAATCATTTAACATCACTTTAACATAAATGCTATTTTGAAAACAGAAAGAGAGAAAATAATAGACTAAATAATGAAAAAAAAGAGATGAGGTACAAACCGGAAAACAGATATTAATAGTTGATCGTTCAGTGTTCCCACTGCCGCCGGCGAGAACTTGCTCTCTCGCCGCGATGAGACCGCTTAGCAACACTCGCTCAGCGACGCGTTCAGAACACTCGCAATACTCGGCGAGAGAATAGAGATAGGTTGTTTACATGTTTTACTTTAACGATACGAATTGTTTACAAAAGCGAGTTTTATGGATGTGTCAGTGACTTGTATGTTTGTAAAGTATCCTGCGGTACAGGGCTTGTAGCCTATTAAATTAATTACAACGTTAAGAAACGTGAATCGTTGCGGGGCGATTCACTAGCGATGTCCGCGGCAGGTCTACATGGATTTTCACAATTTTCGAATTAATTTTTTTGCAAAGAAGTAGTTTAAGCGTTTTGTTTTGTTTTTTTAAGTTTTGCGCCGACCTACCGTAGCCGTGTTTACAAGGTGGGCTGCGCCGTTCAATGTTTTGGTCGTGTGATCGCCAAGGTTTGTTACCGAATGGATGAAACCTTTTTTTAACTATTAACGTTTTTGTTTTTCAACGAATAAACGCTTAAAAACGACACGTTTATTTTTCAATGCGTTGAAGAAAGTAATTAGTTAGCAGAGAAACGATTAACGCACGATAATTTTTTCATCACTTAAAAAATCTTGGAATGCAGTTTGAATTATTTTTAAAATCAAAATGAAGTTTTCTCTCAGTAGAATGTTCTATTTACAATATTTAAGGTACTCTCTCTCCGTGTAGCATACTTTTGGGACATCCTGTATACACATACCAACGCCAAGACAAGTTTTTTTTTATTTTTCTGCATTATCATCAGAGTTGACAGCCCTAACGCGAACCCCAAGTGCAGGCATAAAAGTACATACAGGAGCTTGCCTTTTGTTCTTTCTTTATTTTGTGCTTAAGCGTAGATACTAAGTACAAACGAAAATTGATTGTAATTTTAAATACAAGGTACTTTAAAGTTACTTCATAGTTACTTTATTGTTATTTTGTATTTCCTATATAGTTACTTTATAGTTACTTTATAGTATATTTATAGTTACGTTATTGTTACTTTATAGATACTTTATAGTTACTTTATAGTTACTTTATAGTTACTTTATAGTTACTTCATAATTACTTTATAGTTACTTCATAGTTACTTTATAGTTACTTTATAGTTACTTTATAGTATATTTATAGTTACGTTATTGTTACTTTATTTTTTTTATAGCGTGCGTCTCTTTCGCACGCGAAGTATTAGTTCCGATTATTTGTACGTTTAAAAATAAAAATGTCGAACAAAAGTGCCGAAATTTCTATTAGTGAGCTAAATAAGACAGTGCTTTCACTCCAGAGTAAAGTAGTTTCTCTGGAACAGCTTATTTACGAGCAAAATAAGCTTATAAAAAATCTAATAAGTGATCGCAGTGACTCAGTGAAATGTAAAGGTGACGATGTTGAGGGTAACTCTACGTCAGAGTTACCCCCGAGAGCCGTACGTGTGGCCCGCGCTCGCGCAGAATCGGCAATGTCCGTGAATACTCGGCGAGCGCTCGCTAAACCCGCTCCCACCCGTACTGCTGTTCGTGCGGCGACACGAACGGCGACCCCTACTCCGAGTCCAAATGTCGCTCAGCTGTCGCCGCCTGCGCCGCAATCTGCTAAAGATGTGCGCTCGCCTTCCGATGCTCAAGACGCAAGTGACATCGAACAATTAGTTAGTAACAACTGCGAGGCCGTTGAAGTCGTACAGTCTTCGAGTGTCAGCTGTGTAACTGTGGAGTCACGCCCAAGAGATGGTGGTGATCCCAGTGAGGTAAAACGATGGCCGCAACGAAGTACTCGCTTGAGTGAGAATGCGACTCGTGGTACCGCTGCACCTACCTCCACTTCGTTGTCGTCGGCCGAGCGTAAAACCTACCTACATTTATACTACTTAAAGGTGGGAACGACTACTGAGCAGGTATTGGAACATTTGCGCACTATTTGTCCGAATGATACTTGTACGGCCGAGGTTTTAAAATCACGCGGCGATTATGCGTCCTTTAAATTGTGTGTCCCAAGTAAACATCTGGTTAAGTATTTATCACCTAATAATTGGACTGAGGACATCCATGTGAAACTGTGGCGGAATGGATTTCGTAAGAAAAGTTTACAAACCACCCAGGGTTAAGTGTTATTCGCTATTTTACCAGAACGTTAGGGGACTGAGATCTAAATTAGATACTTTTAAAATTTCTTTACTGAGTGAATCTGCAGATGTATTTGCAATAACTGAAACATTTTTAGTTAGTAGCGTACTTAGTGGTGAAGTGGTCCCAGACGGGTATAATGTGATCCGACACGATCGCGTTAGCGATGCTGGTTGGGGCGGAGTACTGATGGCGGTACGTGCACGGTACCCACTCCAACAAATAGTTGATATTCCCAATTGTACCCCCGATATTGAGTTGGTTGCTGCTGTAGTCACTTTTAGTCATAAACGAATGTTACTGTGTACTGTTTACATACCGCCTAGTTCTACAGATGAGAAATATGTCAACACATTTACAGTGTTAGAGAATGTCGTTGCAATGTATCCTAAATTGGATATACTTATATTGGGAGATTTCAATCTTAACTCTTGTAGTCAAAATGTTACATTACACTATGCATATTTGTTATCTTTTTGCAAACTTAAGCAACACAATAATATTGTTAACAGCTATGGTAATATATTAGATCTGGTATTGAGCAACTTGGGAGAGGAGTGTGTGCGTATAGTTGGCGACGTGGAACCTCTCGTGCCGATGGACGCCCACCACCCCCCCCTCGGTATTCGCCTCAACGTGGCGCGCCCGGAGCCGATGCGGGCGCGGCTTATGTGTTCGCCACCACCGGCGGCGGCGCAGCGGCATGATGACGCTCCTCGGTGGAATTTTAAAAAAGCCAACTTTTTTTCTCTTTATGATTCTATCCAATCGTCTGATTGGTCAGAAGTAATTAGCTCCACTAATGTCAATCATGCTCTTGATTTATTTTATGCCAAACTTCAATCTTGCTTCCACTCAAATGTTCCAACCATAACATCTGTCAATAATCCCAAGTATATTTATCCCACATGGTACAGTCCAGAAATAATTAATAATATAAAAAACAAACACTATCACTTAAAAAAGTTTAGAGCATTTAATTTGGAATTTAACTACGAAATGTTTAAATTTTATAGACAACGTACGAAAGAACTAATTAAACTAGCCCACACCGATTTTATTAAGAGAACTGAGATGAGTATAAAAAAGGACCCAAAGACATTTTGGAAGTTTGTAAAGGATCAGCAATGTTCGCGGCGCTCCTGTTCTGAATTCGAATACGATGGTAAGGTCGTGACAGGGTCGGAGGCTGCAAATGCTTTTGCCACCTATTTTAAATCCGTTTTCTTGTTAAATCAACCGACTTTATCTACTAGTACAATTAATAATGAAGACCATAGCTCCTTAAGTTCTTACCGTGTTTCTATCGATAGTATTAGCCCATCAGACCTTTCACATGCAGTTAAAAAACTTAAATCTCAATCATCCGCTGGTCCAGACGGGGTGCCAGCTTACATCGTAAAGGACTGCATGACGATATTTCAGGAACCTCTCTTACATATTTTAAATTTAGCTCTGAAAACAGCCACCTATCCCACTTTATGGAAGATCTCGCGAGTTACACCTGTGCCCAGGGAAGGGTCGAAGTCCCGGGTCACTAACTACAGACCCATAGCTGTACTGTCGGCGTTTGGCAAGGTATTTGAATCCATTCTGAATCGTTACATAATTAGACAGATTAACCCACGGTTGAGCGAGTGTCAGCACGGGTTTCGAGCTGGTAGATCTACGACCACTAATTTGATAAACTTTGTTGACTATACAGCAGCTGAGTTAGAAGCAAAAAAGCAAGTAGATGTCGCTTATTTTGACTTCAAAAAGGCCTTCGATCGCGTTCACAGCGACGTTTTGTTAAAAAAGTGCTCTCTTACAGGATTTACACCTAATCTTCTAAAATTATTTGCCAGTTATTTAGCAAACCGTAAACAGTATGTCCAACTATCACACTATCGTTCCGACCAGTATGACACTCGCTCAGGTGTGAGTCAAGGCAGTGTGTTAGGTCCAACTTTGTTTCTCATCATGGTCAATGACTTGCCTTACGTCGTCAGAACTGCTCAGTGTCTCATGTTTGCTGACGACTTAAAGCTTTTTTTGGGTATCGGGTGCACTCAAGATTGCAAAGCACTCCAACAGGACATCGATAACGTAGTTGACTGGGGTGAACGCAATCAACTTGACTTTAATTCATCCAAATGCAAAATAGTCACTTATACCCGTTCTAGATCACCATATTCTTTTGATTATAAATTAGTAGACGAGCCTCTCGAGCGAGTAACACAAATACGCGATCTAGGTTTAATTATGGATCCTGGCCTGACGTTTAACACGCATATTACAACCATATGCAACAGAGGCTTTAAGTCTCTTGGATTCGTCGTAAGACAAACTGCTGGATTTCAGGACAGGAGTGCTGTGATTGTGCTGTATTTTTCGTTTGTCCGCAGTATCTTAGAATTTAACTGTATAGTCTGGGACCCTCACGAGGCGAAGTACAGTTTAATGTTGGAACGTGTTCAGAGGAAGTTCGCTAGATATCTGTACTACAAGCTGTATGGCTACTACCCCTATTTGTACCCATCTCTTTTCGTATCTGGGATGGTAAGTATAGATACGCTTCAACTAAGACGTAGGTGCGCTCTCATGGTCCACTACTACATGCTGTTAAACAATTCAATTGACAACCCCACTGCGTTGTGCCGCTGTGCCCTGTCGGTACCGGACCGGTATGCTCGGCTGCGCTCGTGTCGTCTGCTGGCGGTGCCCATGGTGCGCACCTACTCAGCGAAATTTGCGCCTACGAATCATGCCATGACATTAATCAACTCACTGGTTGCTCAATACCCAGAAGTTGACATTTATTATATTAAGTTAGGGCAATTTGTACATTTTTGCATGTTATTTTTGAGTAGTTATTAAGTCATTTTTACTGTAATGGCTTATTGCATGTTTTGGGTATCTGTAAGTGCAATAAGCAGTTGATTTAAATAAATAAAATAAATAAATAGATACTTTATAGTTACTTTATAGTTACTTTATAGTTACTTTATAGTTACTTTATAGTTACTTCATAATTACTTTATAGTTACTTCATAGTTACTTTATAGTTTCTTATAGTTACTTTATAGTTACTTTATGGTTACTTTATAGTTACTTTATAGTTACTTTATAGTTACTTCATAGTTACTTTATAATTTTATTAGTGCTTTTCGTTTAAATGCTCATCTCTCTTCTGGTCTTGACAGCCCCGAGCGAATCATCGTCCGTCGCACTCGGTCACTCGCTTAAAGCCCACCTTCAAAACTATCAGAACTACACATTGCTTCTTGCTGCTCGTCAACTCGTTTGTAGTTTGTAGTTCTCAATCACTTCTCGCTCATCGTTGTTGGTGGGACAGGTGCCTTCATGCCTTGATGGATTTTAGCTTGCAAGGCTTCGTTAGATTCGTCTCAGTTGAAGAGTGACACTACACAAAAAATAAAATGGACTTATGATTCCAAAATATTTTAGGTATTTACTTTAAATAGTCGAGTTTTTAATGCTCATAGAAAAACAATGATAATGTGCTAATAATAATCCGTACATCGTCAATTTAATGTTTTAAACGCCCCCTAAAAGGATGCCCTAAATTAGGTCGTGGTAACATCGGAAATACCTACCCGCCTAAAAGCCCATGTCACTGCGTTTAACAATTTAACTTCCGTTGTTAAGTTTTGTGACCTAAAGCCTTTACTTGACGGTTACGTTAGACGCTTTCAAAGTCTTAAACAGTTAGTGTCAAAACACCTGCGAGTGAATTATAAATGTTGAACACTCTTGATAAATGTCTCGAAAAGTTTATAAATATATTTACTAAGAACATTGTGTGTATAACCGAGAAGAAGTGGGGGGAGATATGTCCAGACAGGAAGTTTTGAAAGTTTATGGGGGAAACCTTTGCCAATCAATAGGTTGAAAATATTTTTAAAAATCTTTTACTTTTTAGGAGTATTCTTGGTATTAATGGTCCTTACCCATTTGGGTAACCACAGATGTGAGAGTGGGCATAGATCAAACAAGCATACAGTAGTAGCAAAGTGAACATTATTAAAATATATATATTACGGGTCTTAATCGCGTGAATAATTTAAAGGTAAAATACCTTGTTTATTGCCCGACGTTTCGACCGTATTGCAACGGCCGTGGTCACGGGTAGACTAGTTGAGCTCAGCGTCGCTTCCGTGAAGCGCGGGTTTCGGAAACTACCCTCGCTTGATTTTTATCACTCACTATTACGGAACCGTCGGTACTTCGACACACAACACTAAGGACATCTGCACACTGGCGTGTAATGTTTGACAGGGCTCCAGCTTTTCTACCGTATGTGAAAGGAGTGACGGACAAAGTTGGAACAGTACTGCAGAAATACTCCATTAAGACTGTATATAGTCCGCACTCCAAGGTAGCTAAGCACCTACGTACTCCTAAGGATGTAATTCTTCTACAGACACCTGGCGTCTACAAAGTGGATTGCAGCTGTGTCAGTTCCTACATCGGACAAACCAAGCGAACAATAGCGGAAAGGGTTAAGGAACATATCGCGGCTGTGAAAAACCGACATACAAACAAGTCAGCAATAGCGGAACACTTGCTGGATGCGGGAACCAATCACTGGATTGAACTACACAAACCACAGGTCCTCTCCACTGACCGTCACTATTACTCCAGGATAGCGAGGGAAGCGGTTGAAATCAAAAAACATGTCAATTTCAACCGAGAAGACGGATACCATTTGTCAACATCGTGGAATCCCGTGATCGGCAAGTGTATACACCGCCGAACAAACATTACACGCCAGTGTGCAGATGTCCTTAGTGTTGTGTGTCGAAGTACCGACGGTTCCGTAATAGTGAGTGATAAAAATCAAGCGAGGGTAGTTTCCGAAACCCGCGCTTCACGGAGGCGACGCTGAGCTCAACTAGTCTTCCCGTGACCACGGCCGTTGCAATACGGTCGAAACGTCGGGCAATAAACAAGGTATTTTACCTTAAATTATTCACGCGATTAAGACCCGCAATATATATATTTTAATAATGTGTACAAATCGCGAAAGTTTATCAACATTTATAGCAAAGTGAAATCGTAAAACACTATACTACGAAAATTGTTACATAATATATTTGCCATTGATGATGTATATACGTACTTACTACCTAACTATATTAACTATGTTTTTTTACCTACAATGATTTTTACCTCAAAAAGGTAAAAAAGATTTCACTCATTACACACTAACATTCACATAAATCTTTATCTTACAGAAAAAGACAGACGCAGAAATATAAATGTTAATATTATGCATATATGCATACGTGTAGCGAGTTCGTTAGTCCACTATTTTGCGTGATGCATTCACGGCTTGAATTGCGTCCATCAGGAAAATCCTCGGAGTTTTACAATGACAACGCAAAATGAAAGCTTTGTTTAATCTAGTAGTAGTAATCTACTAAAAATATCAGTCAAGCACTGATATTTTTACTAGATTACTACTACTAGATTAAACAAAACACTGTAAACAGGGACTGATAGGTATCGTTAGAGTTATTGGCCTTCTTCTCCTCTTGGATATATGGTTCGAAACTAGGGAGAAGCGCAAGACGAGGTTTTTCTTGATACCCAACAAATATTTTTCAATGTCCTCCTGTTCCTTCGCCCTGTCCCCGTTCTGGGGCGGCGCTTCTACACAACCTTACGGGCGCCGTAAGAGTTTTTTATTGTAATGTGGCTTAGTGCCGCTAATGCGGCTAACGCTAATATCACTCCACGCCTTCGTCGCCTGCCGGGGTCAGTTCCTCTGGCTCGAACCAGCTCCTAGTCTTACTCCAGTTGCGCGCAGTCTCTCAACCGTCGGAAGTTTGTTTTCGAGTTAACTAACTCTGGAGATTTACAGAGTTATTAGTCAGTTGGTCAATTGACAATTGAATTGCGGATGATTGATCTTATGACTTCCTTAAATCGTAGGACCATAAGTTAATCAATCAATCTCGGGCGCCGATCTTATCAGAGACTAGCCAACTAGACAGGAGATATCGTAGTGCACCTGCGTGTGCGCAGCCACAAGTGCACTCCGTATTCCTAAAAGACTCTCTCATTGTCCGATTGGCCCGAAATCTAACAAGGCTAAATATTATTGTTTTTAAACTTTCGCGATTTTTATACATATTAGATATATTTCGGGACTTAATCGCGTGAATTACGTGGTCACGGGTCGACTGGGACCACGATCGGTGCAATTCGATCGAAACGTCGGGTAAATAAAAGGTTCGTACCTTTAAATAATTCACGCGATTAAGTCCCGAAAAATATCTAAGGCTAAATATGTTCACCAAGGCACAGGGGGGCGTGATATTGTTCGAAGACGGTTACCCATTTACAGACAGTGGTAACGCTTCTTAACCTTAGTTTTGGTTAGGAGAACACATACATTCTCTAATCTGTGATAAGTGCATACGTGCCTACGTCAGTTGCCATACAAATTGGATGAAAAATAAGAATGGTTATCTACATGCACGGTATGCGCATGACGAAGATAAGGCTTAGCAATTTATATAAACGATTTAAATCTTGTATTACGTAAGACATAAAAACTGTGCGAGTGTGACAAGTTTTTCGTAAAACTGTGTTCCTTATTCTTGTTTTAAACGGGGATGTAAAAAGAGTGGTGTAAGTTGAACGTATGTATCCATGTGTCAGCCAAGCTCCTAAAATAAATGTACTGATTGAGAAGAGTATTTATTTATTAAAATATTATTTTAAGCTCCTGATAGGTTCTTAGATTACTCTTATTTTTTATCAGAAGGGTCTGTAATTTTTACACACTTATTTTATTAGGTAGGTACTTGCAAACACTCTTTTTTAAATAACTATCGAATGTTCTGTCTTTATTTGTCATTCTATTTTCATAATGGAATAGAAGAAGACATTCTCATTTATAACTATATATATATATATATATATATATATATATATATATATATATATATATATATATATATCGAAGTTATAAATGAGAATACTATGTAATTTTATAATATATATATATATATATATATATATATATATATATATATATATATATATATATATTAATTTAAAAGACGACTCCCGCAGTATTGTACAAGTAATGTATCGCAGGGGACTTTATAAACATACAAGTCACGGACACAAAGTACACCCATACTCGAAACAACAATTTGTGGATCACACAAAGTGGTGTCCCGTGAGGGAATCGAACCCACGACCTCTTCCGTAGCAGTGAGATACACTCCCACCGCGCCACAGAGGCAGGAATTTTGATTTGCTAAAAGTCTTTGTTAACAATTGTACAAATGTACAGTTGCATCAACGTAACTCGGCCAGATTGAAGTTGGCGACAAGTGGTTGCGCAGATGCATTTTTTGGAATTAAATTTTGACAGGAACCGGGGGCGGTAATTACGCATTACATTATCGTAATTAGTATTAATAACTCATGTTTTTTGTGATTATTTTCGTAAATAAATTGTTTTTCAAACTTTCTTTGGTATATGTACTGTAACTGTTCGAAATTTAAACTATTAAAAACTCCTATAAATAGTATATTAATATTGTTGAATTTAAATTTTGTTAGCATTTTTAATTGGTTAAACATAATTAATCGTTTTCGTAACTTATTTTAGGGTCGCATCTCTATGACATGCGCGAAAGTGATATGAACCTAACTTCAATCCGACCGAGGAACTACGTTGATCCAACTGTGTTAAGCTATCTATTGACCATCGAAGGCTGCTCGCTAGAAGGCATAGGAACATTTTCGGTACTAAATCTATACATTCTTTTTCACTTTCCTTAAGCAACTTTTTTTTTTTTATGATTTTATAAAAAGAGGCCATTGTACTAAGACAACTTGGATTCGATATTTTGCCCGTTCTTTTGGTGTATATTTTCATAAGAATTATCTCAAAGCTCTCGATTATCAAATAACAAGTCTGTTACAAAGTTAATCCTCAATTAAGGATGACGGCTCTGAAATTCAGTTCAAAATTGGTAATAAACCAACTTGTTCGAAGTACGAAACTCTTTATTGACTTGTAATGATCGTTTCTGACTGAAACAAAGTACTTTCATGAATACAAAGCAAATAAAGGTCCCATTTAAGGCCTGCCGAAGCCCGTTTGAGTCATTAATAATTCATTTTCGACCTCCGGGTGTCCGATAATTTGGACCTTAATTGTGTAACTCGGTTGATTCGAAAGAACGGATTGATTCTTATGACTAGTGATTGATTAACAGTTATGTATGTGTTGATTGTTTTCCTTTATACTTAAGTAGTTATTATATGATTTCCTTAGAGTAATAAATAGAGAAACACATCTTTGTACATTGTAAACAAAAATGAATCACCGTGGATTAAAATAAATTAGTATTTTTTAATAGAGTAACTGCCGCCTAACTTATATTTTTTCGAAATTGGCCTTTTTAAGCAGATTAAGTTTGAATAGTTACTGAATTATAAAAATTGCAAAATAATAATAGAATATTATTCAGCAATTTTCTATATTTTATTTTATTACGTTGTCTAATTCTATCTATCACTTACTGAGTATGAACATTATCCAGGTAGGTGTCTAGATTTAATTATGTACCTATATGTAAATGTTTATATTACAACGAGGAAAGATTTGTATTATTGTATGTAACGAATAAACTCAAAAACTATTGGACCGATTTCAAAAAAATCTTTCACTTAGAGCGCTGCCTTATCGGTAAGTAACATAGGCTATATTTAATTCTATATAAATTAGAGATCCTTATGAAAAGTGAGTTTATATACAGAGATTTATAATATTAAATAAAAGCCCGCAAATACACTTCTACGCTTAATACCGGCTCCACACGTTGGCCCCAACGTCGGTCACCAACGCCACTCGTCCAACATGTGGATCTAGGTTAACGCTCGTCCCATCGTTGGCGCCAATGCTATTTTTCAGATCCCCACGGGGCCAACGAGTGGAGTCGGCGAAACGGTTCATATTCACATATTTTGATTTGGAAAAAAATGAATCGCACATTTGTCACTGTAACTAATGCCGCCTATACGCTGCGTTCAGTACGAACGAAATGTGACAAGAAAACATAGAATGGGATTGGTTATGACGAATGAATTTTATTTTGCACGACGAACGAACATCTGTGGAATCGTACTTGATTTTTTTGTTATGTTACTTCCTTATGTCACAAGTAACTTAATGCTTACGTATTGCAAAACACAGATAGCTTCCTACTATGTTTATCAGTGATTAGTAGTTTCTTTTTGTTTGTGCGTCAACAAACTAAAACGTAAGTAAACACATTATACATCGTGCCTCACTGTAAAATACTGATGAATGTATCCAAAACAGATGAACGGATTCCTTATCCAAATTAATATTATAAAAAACCGGGCAAGAACATGGCGGACCATGCTCAGTGGAGGGTTCCGCAGCCTTAAATAATTGCATGAGCAGAAGAGCGTATGTTCATGGCACTTACGCCCTTTTGTTGAGAAACGCAGTTTTTCGGCAATAACTCAATAACAGTATATGCGACCTTGTCCAAAATAATTTTAGTTTAAAGTATTTATTAAGCGCTATCTTTGCGATTTTTTTGAGCAATTATTTCCAAAAATATTAATTCAATTAAAAAAGAAACCTTAAAATGTTTTCAGACCTGTCGAATGCTGTGCCACACGATGACATTAGGGGAAAAAGTCAGCTTCTGTTATATGTAGGTATATTTATAAGTTTGATAGCTAAATAATAAAAATATTTATTTTTATTATTTAGCTATCAAACTAAGTAGCGGCACTATAAGACATCTTTACACCAAACTTCATAAATATTAATTTAGAAGTCTCTGAGTAAAATGCCTGTGATGTACGGACGGACAGACAGACAGACGGACATGACGAAACTATAAGGGTTCCGTTTTTTGCCATTTTGGCTACGGAACCCTAAAAATCACTTTCTTTATAGACGCTATGATATCACTGGCAGACCGACTGTCAGACACGTAAGCGTTAAACACTTAAGACCACCTTTATGTGCCTAGAGGATTAATAAAACACTATTCTGAATGCGGATTCTCAACTGAAGGAGAAAACGAGCCAGCCGCCTCCGGCAGGAATTCATCGGAGCATTTAACCTAGTAGCCAGTTAGTAAACGTGTTTGGAGTGCGTCATGTTGCACTGTAGTTTTGCGTCGCATTTTGAGTTCAGCTTAGTTACCTTAGCAAGTACCTACACTGCAATATGTCAAGCCGATAGTCAGTCATCGAGTCAGTTTCTAGTGCCGATAGTCAGTCATCTGTTCAAAGTATCGCACTGTGTGCTATAGCTATGTTCCGAAAGACATGAGAGGTATGATTGGCAATAGGTAGGTATGATACGTTGTCTTGCACTGAGGCTGCACTTTTAGTGTATCGTGGGAATGATGATGATCACATGTAAAGATGCGATTGCCTTCATGTATGTATAGTTATTAGCCAAAAGACGTCCACTACTGAACATAAGCCTCCCCCAAGGGTCGCTACAACGACCGGCCCTGCGCCACCCGCATCCAGAGGTTATCCGCGACCTTCATTATGTCAGCAAGTTCTTTCAATGACAGTTATTAAATGATATTATTCAAGTGTGTAATAGTGAGATACATTTACCTGAAAAGTAACAAAATATCAGGGGGTGTGGCAGTGCCCCCACCAAGACGAGACAACGAAAGCGCAGGGCACTACCTACCTTTTCTTAAAACATTTCGTCGTATTTTTGTACCCCTATAGATTTTACCTGAACAGTGCTAGAAAAGGTAAAGGTGAAGGAAAAGAAAATAGTTAAAGGAAAAAGCCACAGATTTTAACTACGGTGTAAGATTTGTAGAGAACTTAAGATTAGGATTCACGCAGAACGCTATACGCCATGATAAGAATTAACGTGTATTAGGTTAAGGCATATAGAGTTAGGAGTTTGACTTTCCATAATATCTGATAACTTTTTTAGAGTGGTAGCAAATGAACCTACCCCTTTTGGCGTCAATTTACATAAAAAAGTTTTTGGTGCCATTAATATATTTCTTTTAAGTTATCACTTTGAACAAGAACTTCAGTGGCCCTTTGAAATGAAACACTTCACTTTTCAGACAATTGAATTTAATATCAAGTACTGTATAAGTGTTTCCTCAAAATTCCAAAATTCGGTGAGCTTATAATATGTTGCCGCTTGTAAGTAACCATACCGCAATTCCGCGGTATGGCACAATGACATCTATTATTGCCGAACGACAACATATTTCAGTACAAAAATACAATATTGCCTTTAGCACACTTTAGTAAAACTACTTCAATAAAACATAAACAGTTTTCTAGAGCCACTTCCGGCATCGACTTTATTTTAATTTCCTAATTCTCCTATTTTAAACCTATTAATTACGAAGATGACTGTGACAATTAGATCAGATTTTAATTGAATTTCACTATCTAACCTCCTTTGAACCCAACCCTAGTTCTTACTCCAAAGCCGTTTAGTTTACGCCATTTGCAGGTATAAGTGTTATACTTTGAGCAATTTTAGTAACTTATCCATTAACCGCAGGGCCGTTCAGGTTGTTATTCGGGTCACATCTCGTCTTAACCTTTTAAAAGTTTAAGGCGAGATGTGTCCCGCACAATAACCACCGTTATCGAACTTCATTAAACTTACGCTTTTGTCTAAGTAGTGCCTCGTTATCTGCCAATCAAATACACAAACTTACTTACATAGAAGCTATGAGAGCGTGCTCAAGTATCGACCAAAGCAAAACGCTTCAACTAACTTATTCAAGTGTCTGAAGTTGTTAGAATTTTGTCATATTGTTTTGTATCAGTAGAGTACCTAACGAGTAGGTTTGGCAACAGCTCTCTTTGTGGTGAAAGCTAACAGTTAAAGGGAATATCACTGGCGCATTGCCGACTCTCTTTTGAAAAGAAACAAATATTCGTTCACATTGTACACAACATCTGCGCAACTCGATTAGATTTTTAATAAAATCCACGAATATTATGCTGTATTGGCTTCAAAATGTTCTCCTCTAAGCCAAATTAACATTTTCGCAGTTGTGTTCAATAAAACTTTTGTAATCCCGCCTCAATAAACCGACGTTCATTAGCTTACGACGAAAAAACCAAAAGGAGACCGCCATCATAACTTCGAACTTCCACTTTTATAAAGTTTTCCATCGTTTCGAATAACTGCAAACACAATTCAGCACCTGCGGGATTACTTTACTCGAAGTCGGCTTTAAAATTAAAGCGCTCTGGGGCTTAATTTGTCTGAACTGAATGTGATTACCGGTTAAGTTAGAACGACAAATATAACTTTGAAGGAGAAAACAAACGGGCACCTTCACAAGTTAACATGGTAATATTTCTACCCAACACCCTCAAAGTTACTGATATTAATTCAGTAAGGGATAACCAGACTGAGTGTAAATTTGTTCGGAGTAATGTACACAAATTAGGTTGTATTACGATAGTTACAGGTAGTATTGTTTAAGATTTGAACGTACTATATTCAGAAGTTTCAGAGCCAATATGGGTTAAACGCCCACAGAGATTGTAATACTCTGTCTTCCAAAGTTTGACAAGTTTACAAATTGAATCAGTCGTCCCAGTGGAAACACATTACAATGGATAATTTACCACTCACCTGCGGTTTGTCAACCCCAATAATTGAAATAGAATAGGATACCGAACACCCTCCTGTATCCATCCTTATTGTAAATAAGAAATAATCACAGAATACCAAGAGTATAGAAGGTACACTACAATACCGAGAGTATACAACATCTTATGGAATCAACGGTCGCCAGAGCTGTTTTTCCGGACAGATATAACTTAAGGACTGTGAAAAAAAGAGGCTACTCTTTTCTTGAAGGCCGGCAACGCATCTGCTATACTTCTGGGGGTCTACACAAAGTCACATTCGAAAAGCGAAGTCGATAATAGAAAAGAACTATAGTATAGAATTAGACGTTTGCGGTGGAGACCATAGACATTTTTTCATTTTTTCCAACGATTAGTACGGCGTGGTAGATGTCCATGGGCAGTAATCAATCACTTATTATCAGGTGAGCTGCTTGTTCGTTTTCTCCCTATCCAATGACGGCAGAACTAATTTCTAAGTCATAGGAACACCTAGTTTGAAAGTTAGGTTTTACTCTATGGGTGTGATGTTTAACCATCAAAAATAGATAAAGTTTTAAGATACGTCAATAAACTATTATTACTATGTCACTCGTACTTTGCTCGAGTATCGCACAGAGTCATCATTCACAGACAAGAATCTCAGACCACTTCGGACCACTTTGTTCGAAAGGTGTTCCGGAATTTCGATTCTGTCAGTATGAAGGTTACACTATGAACCAACTCTCGCTATTTTGTAAAATAACCTTATGTCCTCAACACGAGACGTTCTCGGGATAGTTAGGTAACAAATGAGTTGAAACATATGATACTTATTATCATTGATAAACAGACCATTAGGTAAGACATTATATAGAGTATTGACTATAGATACATCTTCAGTCCAAGAAAACAATGGTAAAGTAAATAGCAGAATTTCCATGCCATTTAACCGAGTTCAAAAAAAGAGTAGGTTATCTGTTTGACCCGTATGTATAGGTATGTATGTATGTATGTTTCTCCAAAACAACTAACCTGATTTGTATGGGGTTTTCTTTATTCGATAGCATATTTTTAGGAGAAGGTTTTAGTATACAACGTATAACAGAAAGATATGGTCAAATTCAAGGGTTGTTATGATAATAATATTAATAATAAAAATCATTTATTCACTTAGGAAGCAAAATACTACACTTGTGAAAAGTCGATTCTACATTTACTGGTAATGCCTGTTCGCACACAATAGGTAAAGCCCGAGAAAAGAACAGGCAATAAAAACTCGTGGCCACTATTTTCAATGCTTCTCTGTTTATAAACTGCATATGCAGGTAAGGTGCTGCCACCATTATGTTATACACCATATTAGAGGACTGATGCAAAAAAAAGATGTCAATAATATTAGAAGAGTACACGAGATCGGATACATCAGCCTCAATGGATACAACATAGTAGGAGCATCCACTTACGATGTAAAAACTTTATGTGCTTAAATATTGGCCAATTTACTACTACTTAATGAATAAGTATACATGTTTTTTTAAAGGAAAGAAAATAATGGCCGAAATTTATCACGCAGAATCTTTACTTACAAAAGTAAATCGTTTTCTTAACTAATACCTAAGTAACATTACTAAACTGTGACAACAATATTCACCTAGTAAAATGCAATAAACTATACAACAATATACATTAATAGGGAGCAACTAACTACATCCATTTATCTTTATCAGTTAAATAATCATCGATTGAATAGTAAGCTATGTGCTAATGATACTCAGTGCACAATTTCAATTTCAAATCTGAGCACCCTAACATTTTATTAAGTTTTTTCATTTGCACCAATGAAAGAATAATCAAACAATAAAGTATGACTTAAAAAGTTCTATGCTATACCTTATAGTTCAATTGATTTCGATTGAATTATGGTATAGTTTAGAACTATAATTATGCACCAGTGGAAATGCCACACTGAAGCTATTCATGCCACTCGCTAATAGTGAAATTTAACAAAAAGAAATCTCTATAACTATGCCATAAATGTCATAATATAGCACCATGGTAGGTGTAGTACTGATAACGTAATGTACTGTCCATTGATGAAATTTGACCACATCTTTCTGTTACACGTGGTATACAAAGAGTAACAGAAAAGTGTGGTCAAATTCAAGGGTTGGTATGAGGCCATGATTCTGAGTGCACGTACCTAATTTAATCAAAATTGGTGTAGGTACCTCAAAATTTTATTTATTATCATTTCATTCGTTCATTTATCAATAAAAAATATAAATTGAAAAAAAAAATGAATTATCAAGTTCTATGCCATAATAGTCCTATTGAGTTTTGCAGTAGGACAGGTATAATATTTATACCATATGCCTTTCACTACTGAAATGTAGTAGTTACAAAACGGCGTAACTTTGTAATAACAATGTAATCGGATATAGCACCATGATAGATGCAATACTTAATACTTATAACATACACTGTCCGATGGATGCTGAAACTTTAGGTACCACACCTTTCTGTTACACGTTGTTTAAAATATTGTCTTACATTAGAAGACACCGGAGTTATATGAGTGGATACTAAAACATAAGAATAATGTTGCATTAATCGGTGTTGTTTATTTTTTTCCCTTGCTTTCAATTAAAGTTGGTTCAATTTTTCCTAAAAAAGTTATTTTCATCTGTTATCAGTGATAACAGATTTATCACTGTAAGATAGATTGGAAGATAATGCTTTAATTGCCCTAAAAAGTATCCCTATAAAGGACACAGTGGTGCTGTTTGTGACGCCTCCTGTTACAAGGAAAATAGTAGATACTTGTTTACAAATAATGAATTAAAAATACAGTTTATACAGATTTAAAAAAAGAATGCTATCAATTCGATATGTTACTGTGTACGTACTCGAATATAATATTATTAGAATTGCATGATATTCACATATGATTATCTATGAAGGCTTCCAAACAGATATACAAAATTTTATAGTACTAAGTGTTAGATACCTATTTAAGGGGCCGTATCCACGGGCGAGGGAATCGCGGCGATATTATCGTCGTGCCCACTCTAAGAACGTATCAGCACGCCGCGATTATATCGCTGCGTTAAGACAAATGGCTGAGTACGAGAGAAACGTCATCGTTTAGCACGCCGCGTAACGTGCTATACGATGACGCGTCACTCTAGCTTCGGGAACGTGACGAGCGCGCTGTCAAACGCGGGCATCCCGCCTCGAAATTCCGTTACGAATCACGACGATACGCTAGTGGAAAAATCGCTCGTTCGTGGAGATTACGATAGAAGAGCAGAATCGTCGCGATTCTCTTACCCGTGGAGACGACCCCTTAGGGTAAAGTTTACCATTACACGTTACTGTCCTCTCAAAAACACTTCAAGCTAAATGACTAAAACTATAAACGTTTATTATGTTTCCGTAAACGACGAACATAACTCAGTAAAGGCCGTAGTCCAACGTAGACGCGTACTCCCAATCCGTTTGGTTAAAATAGTTCCTTTTCCAACGAGAAATACGGGCAACCGTTTGACGAATTTACTGTCGTAGGTACCTACCATAAAATATAGGAACATACTTAGGATGCGTTTCTTGAATTCAATCAAGTTTTAAAAACATTTTTTTTCTGTTATTAAAGTAAATTCAACTTGTAAATTGATCTACGAGTTTGTGCCAGTCGTCGATTTAAGCCAGTCCACAAATTTGCGCCACTTTATAAGTTTGTGCCAGTCTACGAGTTTGTACCAGTCAACATACACAGCAATTTTTGTCAGTTTTCAAATTTGTGCCATCTACGAGTTTGGGTCCAGTTAGCTCTGAAAGTTAGAGGCTGTGCCCTTCTACGACTTTCTAACAGTCTACGGTATGTGATGTGCCCTTCTACATGTCTTTGACCAGTTACCCACAGGGGTCTTCCCCGTTGTGAATCTTGGCTCCATATAAAGTAGGTATGTTATAAATTTAATACTATCGTATAGCATAAAGAAATGCTATAATTATAAAAGAAATCAATCATAAAGTCTCCTAAAAACCTATCATAAAAAAATCAATTGTTTCCAAAAAGCAACCTATTCGACTGAATACTTAAATCTACTTGACCACATCCTTACCTACTATTACCAACTTTAGTACTCTGTCTAATTTAGCCGCCGCCACTATTGATGTCTGTCCCTCAAACTAATGTTTCTTGAACAGCACCTACTTGATAAAATAGGCTTGAATAAACCACTTGTTATAATTAATTTGGAAATACAAGGCGAATTATTACGTTTTCCTTTTTATTCCCAGAGAAATTCGATAGTTTCATAGTTCATTTCATAACCTAATACGACCGTCAGCGGCCTCATTTATACATGAATATATGGCAAGGCCAAATTATAACATTATTCTGTTTGCCATGTCTGTTTTATTTGTTTATCTTAATGGTAAATGGAGTTTCACTCGGAAACCAATTTGAAGTCAGGCTCGATAGCATATAAGCGCTCTCGCATCCGCATCGCGAAGGCTCAGGTGCAGGACTGACGGCTTGCGAAGACGTGGGTGACAATAACAACCCGTCAATGTACGTTACCCTCGCTGTTATAGTCACCTAACTAACCTCTAGGCGAATATTGTTTATATGTGGCGCGGTGGGAGTGTATCCAACTGCTACGCAAGAGGTCGTGGGTTCGATCCCTACCAGGATAAAAACTTTGTGTGATGAGCACGATGGTTTATTCTGTGTCTGGGTGTCATTTATCTATAATATGTATATTTTTGTCACACTATATCTTTTAGATCGACTTCCGGGCTACACATCCCGAACTCTATCCAGAATGTAATGTTTATCAGTTGTCTGGTTTTCATAGTACTAGCTCTGCTTAGTTTGGGATCAGATAGCGTTGTGTGAGTTGTCCCAAAATATTATTATTATTATTATTTTATATATGACAATTAAATTATTTTATAAATAATTTAAAATAAGTTATACTAAAATTATCTAAATTATTTACAACTTATCTAATAAAACTAAAAAAAGGTTAATAAAAAGGCGGAGGCACAACCAATTTAGGCATCGTATAATTTCTGTATAAACAGATATCTACGTAGCTCTAGGTAGGTACATAGATATGTATTACTATTTATCAGCTCACTGTATGAGCCATTTCGCAAATTTGACTTAATTGTATACAATTAAGTCAAATTTGCGAAATGGCTCATGATGAGAATGATTATTGTTTTTAAACTTTCGCGATTATTATACATATTAGATATATTTCGGGACTTAATCGTGTGAATTATTTAAAAGTAACGAACCTTTTATTTACCCGACGTTTGCAACGACGTCGCCTAGTGGTCTAAATTAGGTCATGGTTGAATTATTCTTATAAATTACAACTTTTTTTTTCATAATCATAAATACATAAAAGAGAAAATAAGAATTGCAACGGCCGTTACTATTAACGCGATTAAGACCCGTAATATATCTATATATACATTATTATGATTATCCCCGCTATACCTACGCTGTACATTATTTTTATTATTAAGTTTTTTAATAATTCATAACATATAATTTATGATAGTCATGTAAAGGTTTAGTCATCAAAATATTTTTGTACGGAATAGTAGCATTTGTCTTTAAGGAACTTGTGGAGCTCTTTTTTTAAATAGCAGTTCATCGTTTATGTCTATAATACATAATGGCTAGATAATTTTACCTAGATACTTTTTGTATAATGTAAAGTGGTGGTAGCCTAATGCCTAGGGCATTGGTGTCGCGATCGTGAGGTCGCAGGTTACCCATTATACTACTGACGTGACCCACTTCTAACACAAGCTGGAGAGGTTAACAAGATTGTTAATAATATGAGACTCAATCTCACATTGCTAGTTATCTTCTAAAATGGAACTCAATCAATTTCGTTTGACATTAGCAGAGTGTCATACACGAAGTTAGTGTGTGTAATGTGTATCTTGATTTACGGTAGTGTTTAATGTTTATTTTATTTGATTTAATGTATTTCTCATGCATACTTGTGCATTATGTATTATAGCTTTCTGCGCTCCTTTCCCATAAAAACTTTAACTGTGCCAAAAATTCGTATTCATCCGTCCGCGAAATTTTCTTGAACAAATTTTTGCTTCACGTATAAATATACATATATAGGTAAAAGATTACGTCAAGTTGAATGAATTTTATAACCGCATTATAGATCATCGGTGGGGATAACAGCTGTAGTGATATCACTTCTCTGTACCTCAGATTTACTGTGCCTTATGAGCGAGATAAGATATCGCGTGAGGCATTCCAAATTGTTATCTAACAACCTTGGTGACGTCAACTTTGCTGATTAGATTTGAGGGTTTAATGTCAATATTAAGTTCGAATCACATAGTTACACGGTTTATCATGATGCGGCCAATGACTGCTTGGTAGATGGTTACCCATCTATTTATCTGATAGGAGCAATATTGCATAACCTCACTGATTTAGTATGTGTGTAAACTTGCAACTTTGGCCATTTCAATTCACATATTTATTTGTTGTTTTCACATTTCCTAGCTGTAAGTTTTCTAGTTTTGTAAAATCATCTATACTAATATTATAAAGCTGCAGAGTTTGTTTGTTTGAACGCGATAATCTCAGGGACTAGGGGTTCGAATTGAAAAATTCTTTCACTGTTGGAAAGCCCATTTATCGAGGAAAACTATGGGCTATATAACATCACGCTACGAATAAAAGGATCGGAGTAGCAATGAAAAAAAATACAAAAACGGGGGAAATTGACGCAAACGAAGTTGCGCGGGTCAGCTAGAATAAAATAAAATGTAAACGGTGATAGGTACCTACTCGTACTTACCTATTAATATAATTATGTGAGAAATAAACTTTCCACACTAGCTCGATAATTAAGCGTGGTGAGAAGGTTATAAGAACAGGAGTTATTACCGGAGCAACTTACCTACAAGCTAATATCGATTGCCAAGATATTATAATAAGCTTGTTGAATGCTTGCTGTTGAAAGAACTCCGCCCAGATAGTTACGGGACTCGCCGGCTGCTGATTAATCGCTTAGTTCCTAAGTGTTTTCACCTTCATGTTTGACAAGACATGAGCATATATAGGTCTCGCCAGAATAAATAGTTTTTAATCAGCATCGAACCTCATTATTTATAACTGCGGCTTGATTCGTGACAAAAGCTCATTAGATTCTAGTGAGTTATTCCTATGCAGGATTTGCCAGACCATGTTGCCAAAACTACAAACATAAGAGTTTTAGCAAAACTAAGTACTAAAACCTTATCCTATAAAAGCCTTTAATAAAGTGTAATGTATTCACATTAACATTAAACATTCCCAAAGAACAAATTAATTACCGACTACAGTGAAAAAGTGTATCGAGACTTCACAGAGTACTAAAACAACACAAATATCGTACTGGCATCGTGCCCAGACATGCGGTAAGGACACTGTACATGCAGCCTTCAATTTGACTTCCAAAACTACCAGCAAATACCGCAATGATGCAAAACAGTGCTCGTCTCTTGATAACTTAGTATTTGTCTGCCTTTCGCATATAAAAGAAGTCTTCTTCTTCTATACCTAGCTCACCTTTTGATCGAGAATAATTTTCACCTTAAAGTAACAAGGGAGTAAAGTCCAGAATGATAGATACAAACCCTAGTAGAACCTTAAAAATACTCAAAAACAGTTTACCAAATCCCACTTCGAAAGTCTGTTCGTTCCCACGTCGTATTTCCCTATGAATCACCGAAAAAGAACCATTCATAATTAATTAAGTAGGCACTTCAATATCATAATGTGAATAACCGCGTACAATACAAGAAATATACGGATACATATGTATATTACCAACAACATCTGCTTCTTTTGCATACCCAACTACTTACATCGCATAATGTAACATTAATTACGAAGACGCATCCGCGTGGAGGTTTTCAAAAGACTGTTTACGTCTCATTAGTTAAGAGCTCCGCGGAGAACCCTCCTCTCGCCGTCACTCACATTCTGCGTCATTTCAGCAATAAAAGCCTCTTTATTATTCTACGTTTCCCTTATAAGCGGCCATAAGCCTTTCAAATTTTGTATTTAGAACCACCTTTTTAAAAGTGCCTTCGTAATCTTTTTTAATCCGACATTTTAATGAGGTTTCTCCGCGACCATTATTCTCGTACCTCTGATTGAATTGTCTCACTTTGTTCGAATATAAAATGTTACCTTTTCTTTTGTGTGGTATAATTTGTTGACGATTAAGGAAGGATTTCTTTATCCTACGGGTTGATGCGCCTAAGGCTTTGTTTGCTGAGTAGATACAAACATTAATATAAGGTTTACCTTTATTTGAACGGGAGAGATGAGTATGTTCCTTCTTCCAGGTTGAGCCGATTAGGCAATTGCCTCTATTTTACAGAAGACAATTAGACAGACGTTGTTTATGCGAAATATCCTCAATGCCTGCATTACATCAAGTTTAGATAATATAAAAAAGTCACTTCCTGCAAAACTAAATTACCAAACCTATACTTAAAAAAATTGCTTATCAACCATACAATATTCAATACTTTTGTCAATAAATAGTTGCTAAGCCACTTTGTTAATAAACATTTCACATATATTTCGGCTTTTAATAGTCTTAGCATTCGAGACTAGATTAGATTGTAATTTCAAAGAAGAACCCTGTGGAGCCATAACATACATTTTTTTTATATAAAACACGACTCCCACAGTAGGCTACAAGCCCTATGTCGCGGGGGACTTTACAAACATACAAACCACGGATACAAAGTACATCCAGACTCGGAACAACATTTTGTGGATCACACAAAGTGGTGTCTCGTGTGGGAATCGAACCCCCGACCTCTTGCGTAGCAGTCGGATACACACCCACACAGAGGCAGTAATTTATATAAAACTTACACTCGCAACTGGAAAATGACCTATAATTACCACTTCTTTTAATATTATGTCAGATAATACATAGATACTTTATAAAATGTAATCAATGTATTATTCCTATCGACCTATCAAATCTGTCTAGATATATACGGTATGACATAATTACGCTACACTAAAATTATCTTATCTGTTTAATATCAAGGTTCAATGTTCATATTATATTTTTATAGGTACCTCAGCTACGCTACGACGATGCATTTTCAGTTACTACTTTTAAATATTAGTTTAAGAAGCTCTATAATAACTATATATATCTATACTATCTATACTTCTATCCTATTATATTATAAAGAGGAAAGATTTGATTGTATGTTTGTATTGAAAAGGCTCCGAAACTACTGGACGTATTTGCAAAATTCTTTCATCGTTGTGGAGCTACACTAACCCCGGGTGACATAGGCTATTTTTTATCCCTGTATTCCCACTGGAACGGGAAATACGCGGGCGAAACCGCGAGGCATCCGCTAGTTAGATAATAAGACTGGCCTGTTGGTCTAGTGGTTAGTGACTGACTGCTAAGCCAGAGGTCGTGGGTTCGATCCCCACCCAGGATTAAACTTTGTGTGATGAGCACGATGGTTTATTCTGTGTCTGGGTGTTATTTATCCATAACATGTATGTATTTAAAAATATTTAAGTATGTTTATCAGGTGTCTGGTTTCCATAGTACATGCTCTGCTTAGTTTAGGATCAGATGGCGTTGTGTTAGTTGTCCCAAGATATTAAGTTATTACATATTAAATTAATGTTAAGGATTATGATCTTGTAATCAATTAGCTAAGGTCGGATACATTATAAAACTAATGGTCATTAACTACACTACCGCCGTGAAGCCGATATCGGTACCATAACTACAAGGCTTCAATGTTCCTAGCCACACAAAATTAATAATACTTAATGTAAGAAATTCAAAAGCATAACACAAACGCGGCAGGTAACACCAGACCATTAAACTAATTGAAACTACTCATTACTGTTTATTAACTACTTTATTGTTTAGAAATGTAAATAGTTACTGTTGTATTTACATTTCTAAACGATAAAGCTCTATAGACTTTTTTCAAAGTTTTTAAAAAAGGCGTTGAATACGAAAACAACACCTTTTTTTCTAGATGCTCAAGTTTTTAAATTACCCTTAATTTTAAACTTTTTTTTTTAATATTTTTTTTTTCAACATATTTTGCTTTAAATACAAATCGCGAAAGTTTATCACTTTCACATAAGAGCAATTTTGATTTTCAAAACGAGTGGTTCAAATGTTCTTTTTTTTGAGCCCATTCAAGGATTCGATGAAATTTTAACTTTGTTCAGACGTCTAATTAGTAGATCATCTAAAATATCCGATTTTTTTTGAGCTCAGTGAATTACTTTTTTAGGTATTTGGCTTTTTTTTAGGTTATTGATGTAAAAAGTACTGGCATAGATAAATAAACAGAGTGTGGCAAAGGTCGTTTAACGGAAAGGAACGCAGAAAACAACCACATGTTTTGTTTTTTTACCGGTTTGCCATTTTAAACCGGTAACACTAAAATAACAAACTTGTGATTCCGAGATCCCCGTGAAATTTCCGTCCTGAATATGAAAACAAATCTTTTCCCACTTGAACATAGACGAACAATACAACATTGGCAACGAGGCACCCAAAGTTTGTCGGAAGCTTCAAATATTCACCCCATGAGTAGTACTCAAAACTTATTCACGCGATTAAGACCCGTAATATATATTTATTTTAATAATGATTTAAGAAATCACCACGCCAAAAAACATTAGAATTGATATCAATATTTTTGATATTTTTATCAAATTTGTTGGAATCAGAGTACTTTATTCACTTAGCTTACAAAATGCAACGCTTATGAGCGTCAAACAAAATTTGGAATATATTGATTCTACATTTCATGCCAAGTTCGCAAGATTAAAGCCGTGAGAAAAGAACTTGGCAATAAAAAACCATAGCCACTTTAAAATGCCAATTTTTAGGGTTCCATTGCCAAAATGTCAGAAACGGAACCCTTATAGTTTCGTCTTGTCCGTCTGTATGTCTGTCCGTCTTTCCGTTCATATGTCATAGGCATTTTACTCAAAGACTTCTCAATTAATGTTTATGAAATTTGGTGAAAAGGTGTCTTATAGTAGCCGCTACTTAGTTTGATAGCTAAATAATAAAAATATTTTTAGGGGGGGCACTCCATACATGTAACAGAAGCAGAAAAATATTTTTTTCAGCAAACATCAATGCATAGCACAACATTCGACAGATATTTTAAAATTTTAAATAAACTTTTTTGATTGAATGAATATTTTTGGAAATAATCACTCGGAAAGTTGCATAAGTCCACCCCTCTTAACTTTTGAACCGTGTGAGCAAAAAATATAAAGAAAAAATCACAAAGATAGTGCTTAATAAATACTTTGAACTTAAATTATTTTAGACATGATCGGATGTACCCTCATTGAGTTATTGCTGAAAAACTGCGTTTCTCAACTATAGGGCGTAAGTGCCATGAACATACGCTCTTCTGGTGATGCAATTATTCAAGACTGCGGAACACTACACTGAGCATGGTCCGACATGCTCTATCACCGGTTTTGAATAAAATGCCTGTGACATACGGACGGACGGACAGACAGACGGACATGACGGATTTGCCATTTTGGCTACGGAACCCTAAAAACATGTAGGTACATAATAAATTATAACTCCTTAACGTTTTTTTCAGAGAGACACTACAGCAGCCCTCCAATTAAATTGAGAGCCATTCATTGAAGAACCTTTACATCTACTCGAAATAATTCCCTTCAATAAGGTTCAGTATGTGTTATTCATCGCTTAATAACTTCTGTGTTATATACCTAGTAATAAAAGACCAAATAAACACAAAGTTGGAGAGCAAAAGCAATTTGCGAGAATAGATAGACCAGTTGCGAACATTAGGTGCCTCTACTTCAGCAAGTTTCGTGTTCCAATAACGGTTAACAGCACATTAACATTATAGCAAGCTTTAGACGGTTATCGATCCTATCTATAAAAATTACAGCTTATTTTCCAATAAGACAGCTATATTTTCCAGTTTAATATATTGTATAACACTGCTAAAACTTTACCACTAAATTATAAATTATTGTTGAAGAAAATGTCGCACAGAATAGTTTTGAATTCACGTAAATTGGGACATTTTAGTGATAGTACAACTAAGACTTTATATTACGAACTGGATTCAGGAACGCATAAGATACGGATTACTGGTTGAAATTGCTCTAAGACCCCGCCTTCCGTCTGTCTTTTGATTCATACAATGACAAGCAAAACATTTATCGTTTTTACTACAAATTATATCGTGGTAACATTACTTTCATACGTTTTATAGTTTATGAAAATTGATATTTTCTATCGTAATGGACGCATTGTTCTCAATATATCAAACTTCACAGCATAAAATAAATTCTACAAAAAGGTCTTATATTTTAAACGGTCATCGACGAATGTGGCGTGGGTCAATTACCGAAAATAATTTATGTTTTTTTTTATATAAATTTAAGCGTTCAGAATATAGAAAAACTTGAGAGTGATATCATTTATTTCCAATGTATTATTTCCAGAAACATTTTTGAGTAGAGGGAAAAATCTGTTATGGAAAATAACAAGAACATAATTATTTGTTGTATTCCGACGCCTGTTAATTTTATTGAGCGGGTTCGATATTTTATGCAGAGACAAGCCCCGTGCAGCTGCCAGTGACAGGCTATACTTACAAGTTCCCTATACAATGTTCCCTCTTCGGAGACAAAAGCTGTGACCGAAAATATAAACAATATTGCTATAAGCGCGTTTTCCTTGTGGACCAACTAAGTATAGACAACTAGTTGTGTCATTGAGATTATTTTTTTAAATTCGTTCACATAAAGCACAACTAAATTACTGTCAGTTAATATTAGTTCCCAGATACACAACTAATTTAATTTGTTAGCAAAATTTAAACATTATGCTTATGGTAAGCATTTAATATGAAGTTATTACTTATTATATTTTTATTTATATAGTACCTAACTATTTTTAAAAAATCGGTAAAATGAAATTTTTAGGGTTCCGTCCGTACCCAAAATGGCAAAACGGAACCCTTCTAGTTTCGCCATGTCCGTCCGTCCGCACGTTTGCTCAGAGACTGTAAGTGCTACGAGGCTGTAATTTTGCATGGATACACAAATTACTGACGCCGACAAAGTGAAAGAATATAATCTTAAAAATATTTTTTTTGCGTATCTCCCTTATATGTCCCCAAGTGGGGATGTGATTTTTTTTCGAAACTACCCCATCGCGTGAGGTATCATTAGATAGGTCTTTTAAGACCGTTTCGGGGTTGAAAAGACCATTTTTAGATTTAGGGATCCGTTTGTAAAATATTAAGCTATAAAGCCCCCCCCCCCCTCTGTTAGCTTGTGCCCCAAATTATAGCGGTAGTAGTATATTTAGTGAAACTAAAAGGAAAACTATCACAGCTAAGTAGGCTTCACAAGTTTACAAGTAACAGCTGATCAAATAAGAAGTAACAAAATTTTCGTACAAATTCCATTGAAAAATATTATTAAGTAGATATGACGTTATATGTATGAAAAAATCAACAGAAACCCACTTCTTAACCACATTTTTCGGATGGGGGGGACTACGGAACCCTACATTGTGCGTGGCCCGACATGCACTTGCCCGGTTTTTTTATTAGGTTAATAATAATTGTATTTATTTCCCTTTTCCCACTCGACTGTAGTTGTGTCACAAGGAATATTAGTATTATCATGTTGTGCGTTGTTATTTCATTAGGAATACATGCTGGGACGGCACAACTAGCTGTGCACACTTAGTTGGTCCATGAGGAGAACGGGGCTATTGGTACATTCATAGTTGCAACTTAAGAACGTAAGTAGTGATATTTAAGGATTGTATATTAAATGTATTTTAGGTAGATAATTTGTATTTATAATAAGCAACCGTTACTGACTGACGCAACATAATCAATTATTTTTTTTCTTATTTTTTTAAGTTAAATTTTTCAATTATTTTAATTAATATAACTATCAACACGCAGCTTAAACCATAGAGCGAAGTACGTTGAAATTTAGCACGCAGATAATTATTATAACGTAGGCTGAGAAGTATCTAAAGGATTAAAGAGTCCTCCCTATCTAATTTTAGTCACAGCCGAAATCAATTCTTATTTACTTATCTATACTAACACTAATCTACACTAATATCATAACGAGGAAAGTTTATGAGTTTGTGCAATGGTAGGGGATCTCTAAATCTACGGAACCGATTTTGAAAATTCTTTTACCAATAGAAAGCCACGTTATTTGTGAGTTTAATAGTATAAAATAAAGAGAGTACTGAAGTCAGACTCATGTATGTATCACGATTTTTATAGCTACACTTGGCGGTGGCTTTAGGGCTGTCAACTCCTGGCTTACGCAAAAAGTTGTGTGCTATGCAGAAAAATAAAATATTTGTTGTGTTGGCATTTGTAGGTTTTATTTGTAATGGTGGTGGTGATGGTAGTGATAGTGGTGGTGGCGGGTTAATCAACAATAATAGTAATAATAATTTATTTTTATTTCGGATAAACACAATCTATAGTACAACAAATTTTTAAAACAATGTATTTTAATAATTAAAGCAAACAATAATTAAACATTAACACGTTTAATTTGTGGTTGCGCTAAACCCAAACGTTTGAAACGACACAACTACAGAATCACTATGTTACTTTAGACTTGTTTTTTGATCTTGATGATGACAATATAAATTTAACAGACCGTTAACGGTAGACACTTAAGGTATTGAGACTGGTCGTTACTCGTAATTAAAACCAAAGTCAAAGTACTTTATTCACTTATGTTACAAAATGCAACGCTTATGAACCTTAAAATTTGGAATAGAATGATTCTACATTTAAGGGGGCATGACACTGAGAGAATTATTTATTTAGCGCTACGTACTCAGCGACACGATCGCCGGCCTCGCTCTTTCGCACACAACCATTACTTCATAGTGCGCAGGAGCGCAGGTCAAAATAAAGTAGAAAATTCGTTCGTACATATGTTAGATTACGGACATCATGACTATGACCATACGAAAATGCTCGTTTTTGCATTTTTACGCAACTTCAAGATTTATTCGCGGGATCATATGTAGACATATCCTTAAATTTCTTTATTTCATCTACTAGAAAAACTCTTTGACTAGTGACACAATTTTTTTCGTGTCCTAATATTTAGGTTTTCTATATAAATTTTTGAGAGAGCCGAACCCTGTTTCGCGTAATCTACTCTTAATGCCAAGTTCACAAGAGTAAAACCATGAGAAAATAACTTGACAATGAATGCTAATTTTTACAATATATCTGTGTATATATGGTATACAGTAAGGTGCTGCAACCATTACACCTTGAAACTCACGCAAGCAGTAATCATAGTACATTAAGAAGGTATTATCAAGTTTTAAATTAATTAGGCTCCTATGGTGTGGATTAATTTAGAAAGAAACAGAAAGACAGAAACACTTTCACGTTATAGTAATAGTATAGATGTTCTGTTCACAAGAACTACAAGGATGTAAATAGTCCAGAACAATGAAAACCGTTTTGGCAGAACGTCTATTGTTTTAATGGAATATCTTTCCATCGAGCGCATATTCACAATAGACTGATATTGGTTTACAGCTTTTAACGATAAAATATATGGCCATGGCACTTTATGTTCGTGCATACCTCTAAGGTTATTTCATTTTTGTTAGTGACATCCGAGGCAGTAGTATTCCCAGAGTCGGCGTTAAAAGACTCCTCATGAGACAATTTATAGTTTTATTTTTCTGTAGTTTCCTGTCTTCAGGTTAGTATCTACTAAAATAAAATCACATTTTTATTTGGCAAAGACTACTATATTTTTACTAACCCATCAACTGTCGCCATGCTTTCATTGTTGCGGACTCTTTCTCATCCTCATTATTGTTTACCATAAATCTGGAACATGCTTTTTATGAATAAGTTGCATTTCGTTGGAAAGATGCCACTGAAACTATCTTTCTAGTTTTCATTTTAGTTTGCTTTATTGCATAAGTTCGTGTTAGTATCATCCGTCCGATTGCCTAAATTTTATTTTATTTACAGTTTCTGCTATATCTCTGTTATACAACTTGGATGATCTATTGTTATGTCCTCAATTGTATACTGTTAAGGTCTTTGTAATGTTATAACATCACAACTGTACATTCATCATATCTATAAAGCACTTCAAAGCATTTTTGAAACGTTTTTTAACACTCTCCTACAAAAGAAATAAAAAGTAATATTTTTATCCTATTACAGGTAAACTAGAGGTCGTGCGCAATGAAAATCCCGCATGGCAAGCAACTTATAACGGCATGTTACCAGTAGTAGAGGAGCATATTTGGCCAAAGCATGCTTACCTTACATACCAATCTAATCAATATGACAAGGACGGAAGACCCGTTCCCTCAAAACCTTGTTCAAAACCAGGTGAAATACAAGAGGCACAGTTAATACAAGTAGTACCGGCACCAACTAGGCGTTCATCTGCTTCGGAAAGTGAAAAAAGTCCTTTTGCCGATTTTGAATCAGTCAACTCACAATACCGAAACAATCAATTACGACGAACATATACTGAGCAAACTACCCAAGGTCCAGAATTAATCAGTGACGAAAATATTCAAAATGAAATGCAAATTAACCGACAAGAAATCAACTCGACACCTACTGAAACGCTTTCAGAGGAGAGCTACGAAAACACCCCTAAAATAAATGTAATACCACTGGATCGAGAAATGGAAGCACCTGTTCCTGAGACAACAGAACCCGAAAGCTACAATCGTCAAGTTGCT
The DNA here is from genome assembly GCA_945859575.2 of Herminia tarsipennalis. Taxonomy (NCBI): domain Eukaryota; kingdom Metazoa; phylum Arthropoda; class Insecta; order Lepidoptera; family Erebidae; genus Herminia; species Herminia tarsipennalis. The sequence goes on along the minus strand of OX243846.2, from coordinate 12,148,500 downwards.
AGAAATCAGCTCACAGTTTCCTCTCCAATTACTGCTAAATCCACAATCCCCCAAACTGATGCCCAATGTTCCGACAAGCAGAAAGCTAATGCTGGAACTGAACCACCCAGACGCTTTTTAATACCCGCTAAGTATGTACCAAAAAATAGTGGAACACGATCCAACAGTAACACATATTCGACTAAAGTTTTACGTTCTGGTAATAATAATATGGCTGAACAATCCGATAGTCAAAATGCTGAAGCTATAAATTTGAATGGTAAACCAGCTTTTGGCTCTATTCGTACTAATAACGATGATCAAAATTTAGACGGATCTTCCTACAAAACCGCTGATAAACCTGCAGGAAGATCTGGCAGAATACATTACATTCTTAAAGGCAATGGTAACAACAACCTGATTGATCCTACAAAAGGAAATGGGATTACATACGTTACAAAAAGTACAAGAATGATGCTGATGGATTTCGACAGAGTGTGCTATGCTTGCAGCTCTGCAAACAACCCTAATTGCTTATCGCCCGACAGAAGGACACCTGTGAAGTATTGTCGTAAAGGAGATAATGCATGCGTGGTAAAATCCTTCGGAAGTGGCAGTAAGTTTTTTGAAACATGTTTTTAACCTGTACTGTCCCACTGCTAGGCAAAAGGTTCTCCCCTACGTTTCAAATCTCCCCCTGTGTAGCTTCTCCTCCCTCATATTCTCAAAAGCATGAAGATCGTCATGCGCACGTTTCTCACTCTGCCTCGACGCTGACATCGGTGATGTCCATCATTAGGGGTGCGCTGTGTTGTGACCTGTGCACATCTTTAAAACAATATTTCAATACTAATATTGAAATATTATTAACTTTTACGTTGCTGAATATTTAAAACTTTTGTATCGCTGATATTAAGGATCACCATATTGCCCGGTAAATGCGGCAGTAGGTAACTTGTTTATAAATTTAAAATGTTTGGTTACACAAAGCATTTCATACATTACGTTCAAATTATGCACGTATGTGATATTAATCAACGTAATAAATTGTTTATTCGTGTACAAAGGTTATTATATCCGTAATTTTAATTCAATTCAATTTATAGATACCGCTGGCCGGTGTAAATATTACATTAAAATTATTTACCCGCAGAATATTACAATACCTAGCTAGTTCATACAAGTAGTAACGAAATACATCTGTATATATATAACAATATCATCTCATTTGTTTCAGGTACACTAACTATTGTCAGGGATTGCGGCAGAACCTGCGATGACGCTCAAATACCTGGCTTAGTTCCTAAATACAAAACCTGCTCAATGTGCCACTCGGACCTTTGCAATAGCGCGTACTCTATAAACGTTCATACTTTAATACTCATAATACCGACAATCGTATCACTTGCTGTAATAAATTCCCTATTCTAGTAGTTATTTAAAAAAGTAAATTCCTGCTTTATTAAGGAAACCTACATAAGATACATGGCTCTAGTTTATTCTTTATAGAATTCTCTTCCATCAGCCCTGTTACAACCAGGCTTTAATTAAAATAGAATAGGATAAAACGTGCATATTTTCCTTTAATTTAAAAAAAATCTATTTTTTATAAATGCGTCACAAATATTCTATTAAATAAATTAAGGAAATAAATAATGTATGTCAATTCTGATTCGATTCACAACGCGTAGCATAGCTTTTTTCCTAAACTATTCTTTCTCATGAGGATGTCAAGAGATCATGACAATTCCATTAATCCCCTTTTCTTTGAGTCTTGAATCTGTAGGTCAAGGCAACTATTAAGTAACCCCTTTTTCTTATAAAAATGTGTGTCATTTCACTATGTGACATACACCAAAATAAAGGATAATAATATATGTGTCATGAGGAGAACTTATAACATTTTAGCGCGTAGGCGTTGAGCCTTTTCATGGTTTAACTTTGACCCCATCCGTATATTCAAAAGCATCCTTGACCATGCCATGTTATTTATGGACGCTCCTCTAAAGAGCTGACCTCCTTCAATGCAAACGATATGGGAGGAAGGCGGTACAGCTCTATTTGCTTTTCAAGTTTCCATTTCCTCGGCACAATGGTTCCGATACGGAAGTAAAGACATTCCTTCACTTTGTAGTTTTATTCGCTTCGTATTTTCAATAAAGCCGATACAAACGTCTATTTCTTTAATTATTTTATTTTTAGTAGACGTTTCATTGTGTTGTTTGCTTTGGGTGGGTAAGTACTGGTAAACTAAACGGTGGTGGTTAAGGAAACAGAATCGCATTCAAGAGATTACGGGTTAGAATTCCTACTACCCACCCATTATACTAACGACGTGAATCCACTCTTAACACAAGCAAAACAAATAAAGGTAAAACAAGATGAGAGAATTTCTGGTAATATTTTATTATAAAAACAAACTATAGGTAATAAAATGTAATCACTTCTTTTCTTGTATTCTATTATATATATATATTCACTTTAAGAAAAAAAAATCTTCTGCTTCCAATCCATTATCGTATATAACACCACTTATCTCTTTGGAACGCATATATATATTTTGGATCCAACGTATCATACCTTGAATCTAAAATTAAATGTGCAAATATATAGATACGGTTAAAAAAAGATAAGAATAATGAATTATCTTTATCTAACTATACAATAAACCTGCTCATACCAACTTCAACTCGGCCATTTAAAACCCGTATTAAAATATTTACGGGTAGAAAATAAACAAACAGTATAAAGCCTCTGAATTTAAAACAACACAACACATCTATTTAACATGTATTACACAACATTAAGCCTTTAGAAGATCAGCCTTTTATCCATAATAATGATATAATTACCCTCAATTTGGGGCCTTTTGTCATGTGAAAAGAGAATGGCGAATGAGCAATGGCGGCACGGAAATGTATTATTTTAATGCTTGTTATTGAAATCATTACCATAACATTAAACATCGATGAAGAACAATTCCCTATAACATTTTATTATACGACGCGTATTCGTTCTCTGTGGATACCGGAGAAGTTACGGAAGCATCATATTACTCGTTTAGGTAAGCCCCTTTTTGTAATATAATACAATTTTCATATCCTTTATTTGATATTTTAAATGTTTGTTGTATAGCAAAACATCAATTGCTAAGTTAACATCGATGAAATCGGAATTCTTACAGTAAACATCGGCTACATAAAATGATATTATGTCACCGTGTGATTGTGAATGTCGTTAGTTTATAATCGTTTTCGCGATATTGTGAACTTACGAAAAATTGTAAAATTCCCATTTACAATTCAGTGCAATGTTTATAACCTGCAAGTGTCAAATGGTTTGTTGCATTTACGATTATTCGACAGTAGAAAGATTTATTATTCACAATGACACGGTGACGTAGACAATGAACAAGGAAAGGTCAAAGGTTAAAAACTCGCTATTAATTTAACTTACTTTCAGAACGTTACGTTATATTTTACAAAGAATTCAAATCCAATCTGTTTCTGATATTTGACTACAATCAAATATCAGAAACAGATTGGTATTAAAAACTGATACGCTGTGTAAAAATCATATTTATTTTTTTACATTCGTTACGAAATTCAAAATGGCGACAAATATGGGTAGGACAGTAAAAGAATAACCAATAAACTGTTACCGCTGTCCTCAACGTAAAACTGAATGTAACACGTGGTGAAATGATAAAACCAATTTCGAGGTAAATGCAACAAAGATCTATACTAATATTATAAAGCTGAAGAGTTTGTTTGTTTGAACGCGGTAATCTCAGGAACTACTGGTCCGAATTGAAAAGTTATATTTCTGTCGGGTAGCTCATTTATCGAGAAAGGCCATATAACCCTATTATAGGCTATATAACGCTACGACCAATAGGAGCGGAGCAGCAATGAAAAATGTTGCAAAAACGGCAAAAATTGACGCATACGAAGTTGCGCGGGACAGCTAGTAAAATATATATGTATAACTTACATATTTCGATGTGTACGTGATTAAGCTATCTATATGTCAATATCAAAACGTTAATACTGCATAAATAAATTTAAGATACATTATTTTTACTGATTGAAATATATTCCATTTAGCATTGGCAATATGCTGACTTTTCGTAGGCACCATTTACTTCAAACCAGTTTCAACAAGTTAGATGATCAGTTTAACTTTTATAAGATAGGACATAGAGCTGCATAGAATAACAGCACAAGTTATCACAATATGTCTGCGTCAGATTGTGCAGATTTTTGTATTATATAAGGTACTAAGGTCCTACAATATCATCAAAAACATCAATGAACATAAATAAAAAAATCCTAAGAAAAAAAAATCTATATTAAAAGGAAAATTCTACTGCCAGACATTTATCATCGTCTTCGTCATTATCATCAGTCCGTGTCGGTCCTCTGCTGGACCTATGCCTCTCCTAATTTTCGCCATAACATCCAATCCTCTGCCTGTCTCATCAAGTTCATCTAGCTATCTTCTATACTACACTTAAAAAAATATTTTTCGGTAATTTATCGTACGAAAGAAAACGTTGGTATATCTACAACAGTTATCAAGGCGAATCGTCCTCAGTTGTTCTCATTCCTACCTTAAGTAATACATTATATCAATCCAGTCCAATGTATGTATTTGTCAATGTTCATAATACCTATGCCTAATGGTAGATTTACACGCTCGCGTTCAAAGCGACAACCAACAGGCATGAACACGATCGCTAACGTGAATGTGCTGCTTTGTGAACAGTTTTTTGTACCGTCGCGACGGCCCGTGTAATTTATTTATTTATTGACTTTATGCACAAAAATAATGTACAAAGGCGGACATAATGCTAAAAGTATGCTCTTTGCCAACCAGCCAACCTTTGGGTGATGTAACATAAAATTATATAGGTGCAGATTGTTGACAGCCAATGCTGGTTATATATGATAAATACAATCGATTATAAAAAAAAAAATATACACACATACTTAAATACGAGATACATAGATACAAATATACATAACTATACTCAAATAGATTACATACATACAAATATACATATACCAACTTAAATACATTACATACATACAAATATAGTTATACCAACATAAATTCATAACATACAGACATACGTTACAGTCATTTATATGGCCATCGTTGAGATTCAGCTAATCCATTGAGTAACAGTGTACGAACTTTCAGCTTAAAATTGAAGCGATTAGAAGCCATTCTGTATTTCGTAGATGTCGGTATGAGGTACCTTTTATACTCGTATTTTTAATAGAACGAAATATTTTTCGCCCCTGTTCTGTTGGATTTTGAATGACATTCAGAACCTCTCCCTCATCCCTTTTGAGGTTTGAAAAAAAAAACATTATTAACGGATACTTACGTCATAATTAATGTGTGCCAAATTTTAACACTGTCCTTAAAGTGATTTGATCTGTGATGTATCAATCAGCCACGGTATCCTTTTATATTGTGAGAGACTAGCTTTTGCTCGTGACTTCGTGAGCGTGGAAATTTTGAAAAACTTCCGGGACAACATTTTCCAGGATAAAATGTATTCAAAGTCAAAGTCAAAATACTTTATTCACTTAGGTTACAAAATACAACTTATGGACGTCTGACACAATTTGAAATAGTACATTAGGTATACATTTAATGCCAAATTGCAAAATAATAAACACTCATAGCTACTTTTTAAGTGCCATTTTTTACAATATTCCTTTGTATACAGTCATGCCAGTAAGTAGGGTGCTGCAGCCATAATCTCAATCAATCAATCTCTTTCAGGCTATAATCTGTCTCTATGCCAAATTTCATCCAAATCCGTTTAACCATTTTAGCGTGATTGAACAAACAAACATCTATCCTTCCATCCATACATCTAAGCTTTTCTTTAGTATAGACTGGTATAGATTAATCATCTATCGAAACACAATTACAACAACACATCTTGACCGGCCTCTTGGTCTAGTATGGTTAGTGACTCTGACTGTTAAGCCAGAGGTCGTGGATTTGATTCCCATACAGGACACCACTTTGAGTGATCCACAAACTGTTGTTCCGAATTTGAGTGTAGGTACTTTGTTTCCGTGATTTGTATGTTTGTAAAGTACCCCGCGACTCAGGGCTTGTACCCTAGTGGTCTTTAAAAATGGTTGTCTGTAAAGTCGGTTTACCTGCGATAATTTTACGTGATAATGTCATAAGAAAAAAATTATGACATTAAATGAACAACCATGCCTGTGACTATATTTTTTTTTTATTATTATTATTATTTTTTCCAATTGTATCACATGTCGCTGCAATCGTCAAAACATTGATGACATTGTAATAAACAACCATACCTGCGACAGCTTTAGTCCTGGGTCCATACGGGCGCATGCGCCCGACGGCCACAATACTTCAGCTTTATCAGCAGGCGTAACGTGACTGTGACATTTTTTTCAAAAAAATAATAGGCATATGCTATATAAAAGACACAAAATAAAAAACACCGTTATCAACAAAATTCAGATTTAGAATTCCAAAGGGCTGTGGTGATAAAATGTGTTTATAGGAATTCAATATGTATGGGAAACAAAACAAAGTTAGGTGTGAGACAGCCCTAGGGAGGAATATTGTTTATTCATGGGTACGTAAAACATTGTCGAGCACTCCAATCGTTGGTTGGCTGCGAAATCTTATCTCTAGGGTCGATACATCATTATGAACGGCGTGAAAATTTGTTTGACAGCACATACCTGAGGAAGTACATAATAAAAGAATTTACGGTCGCTTCTTCTTCGTAGGTAGTAAAAGGATTAGATACAGATTTATTAGCATCCACAGTTACAGAACTATAACTATAGAAATAAAAACAATTGATGTGTCTGTCTGTAATGTAAAAAATTTGCTTTTTACTAAATTTATATGAAAGTAGGTATGTACAGCACTTAAACAAAACCACAGATTTGTCTGACTGTCTGTCCTACTGTCTGTTTGTTTATTTTAATCTCGAAAACTGCTGGACTGATTACCACAGGGCTTTCAGTGTTTTTCAGCTGATTTGTAAGGAGTAACTTAGGCTACTTTTATCATGACGCTGAGAGAGTAGCACAGGAGCTTCACGCGGACAAAGTCGCGGGCAGAGCAAGTATCTATGTAAATAACAATCGCCAAAATGTAAGTATGCACATAAATTCAGAACAGCTGCACCAAATTGGATAATTCTTTTTTTGTGTTTTGTGAAGACAAAGATAAAGGTTTTTTTTTTAAATCAAATGGTAAAATGATACCTTTGCGAAGCCGGTACGGGTAGCTAGTAACAGTTAAAGATGTATCAGTGACAGATCCAGGATTCGCGGGTACATTCAAGCAACAGACCTGATAATAAAATATAAAAGCTAAAATAGCCTAACCGAAAATGTACAATTGAATCTCATTACACATCTGAATCAAGGGCCTGGAATCAAATGATGTTTGCACGTAGCATGCCGTGCGTAACATGATAAATTAATATGACAGAGTTGTGCTAATCATTTTAATTAATCTCTTTGTAGACCGGCTACGCAACAGTGCTACGCATGATGCTACGGTTCCGTCGCCATATAACAAATACAGGTTTTTATTAAGCACATTTATTTCACCTGTCAATTGTAATTCCAAATTAGTGGGAATCCTTGTTCACACTCTAATATACGTTACTAAAACATTCAGGAAATTTGAAAACAATTAAAATGGAGTAAAGGAATACCTAAGATTAAACAGATAGGGAAAGTAAATTTAGTACCCACCATTATCAAACGATCCAGATCGTAAACCTTGAGTTAAAACCTCTTAATAGCTGCGTCGGCAACAATTTATTCAAATTCTTGCTCTGCTGATATAGTACTTATTTGCGGAGAAAAATGTTTGATGAGTACTTGAGTCGTATTAGCATTTTGTTCGGCTAAATAAAATACTCTTGGTAAAATTTACTTTCTGTTTTGTGATTGGTAACTTCTTAACAGTCATATTATTTTGTATCTACAAGCAATGTAAGAGTGAGGTTGTACTATTTATTAGCAATCAATTATAAGTAGCGGCGGTAGCCTAATGGCTAAGGCATCGGTCTCGTAATCGTGAGGGCGCGGGTTTGAATCCTAGCCATTATACTACCGACGTGAACCCACTCCTAACACAAGCCATTGAGCTTAGCTGGAGGGGTTAACAGGATTGCTAGTAATGTAGGACCAAAATCCCACATTGCTAGTTATCTTTTAAAATGAAAAAATAAAAAACATTTTTTGTTTGTTAATCTAATGACTGGCCTGCGGGTCTAGTGGTTAGTGACCCTAAATGCTAAGCCTGAGGTCGTGAGTTACATTATTGCAATTTTCACAGGGTTCGATCCCCACCCAGGATAAAACTTTGCGTGATGAGCACGGTGGTTTATTGTGTCTGGGTGTTATTTATCTATAATATGTAGGTATGTATTTAGAAATATATATATACGTTTATCATTTGTCTGGTTCCATAGCACAAGCTCTGATTAGTTTGCGATCAGATAGCGTTGTGTGATTTGTCCCAAGATATTATTATTCATTTTTTATTGAAAATGTTGGCTGTACCCGGATATCATATCGTAGTTTTTTATATATTGAGTTATCTACATTATTGCAATTTTCGTAAAGATCTCTTATTTTTTGACAACGAAATATAGCCTATGTTTCTCCCCGGCAATGTATCTTTCTAATGGTGAAAGAATTGTTCAAATTGATCTAGTAGTTTCGAGATAAACACAAAGTGTGTATAGCCTTTTTTGGAACTTTTACGCAATTTTTTATACATAGGTAACATATTAAAGCTTAGGGCCAGTACCTCTGAGGACGCAGGTTTAAGTCCCGCCCGAGATATACGAGTACAAATACAAATAGATAGTAGTATGCTTATAGATATTTTGGGCTAAAAATCTCTATCACGGCGTTAGTCAAGTAATATTTTCATAAATAACTTAAACGCTGATTTATTTTATGATCATTTATGTAATTAGATCCATAATAATTATCTATGTATTTTTAATTTTATGGTCGACTGAAATCAGGACTTACTGCTATTAGACCACATGCGGAGTTTTATGGGCTAATATTTTGATAAATAAATTTACACCTTAACAAGAATAATCCCTTCGAATAAATACTGCTTCTGTTGTGGCCTAACATCTATACATATAATAAAATTGTAAATTTCACGTGTCTGTACATGGCCGAACATAGTAAAAAAAATATTGGGAAATGTTCGAAAAGAGTATTTAAACACATTCCTACATTTTTAGAAATGTCTGTCTGTCTGTCTGTCTGTCTGTTTGTTTGTTTGAACACGCATCACGCAAAAACTACCAGACAGATTCGGTTGAAATTTTGTATGTGTATTCTAATAAGTCTGGATTAACATATAGGCTATAATTAATCACGCTATTTCCCATAGGAGCTAAGCAATAACGGATAATGTCTGTAGCTATTTATCGTCATAAAACAATAACTACTTGACGGATCTTCATGAAAATTTGCAGTTTTATTGTAAATACTATAGGTCATTACCTGCACTATAAATCATTATGCTATCGTCTATGGGGAGTGAGCAGCAACGTATGTTTTGTCGAACCATTATGGTTTTTCACAATTTTTTCCACAATAAGACATTATTTACAATTGTAACCCATGGAAACAATAACTTCACGCTAAAACTATTAGGAGCTAAACACAACATTTTCAATTTTCTTAAGATCAGCTATTTTAACCGTGTTTGCATCGGCTGAGGTGGTATATTGGCACAAGTAGCGGTATTAAACGAGCGAGGTCGGAGGATCGACTCCCTAATTGCGAGTCTCTTTTTGTGTTGTGTTAAAATTATTTTTATTCTTTTTTTAAGTATTTTTCTAAATGTATACTTATTTATACAAGCTTTTATTTTCGACTTTAACATGCTTACTTTATTTAACAAATTTTCATATTAATCAATCACTTTCACCTTTATCATTGTTTTGCATGAATCGGGATTATGTTGTGAATGTAGAAATGAAAAACAATATTACATTACAAAAATAAACAGTAACTACTTGATATTTTCTAGAATTTACAAATGTTAGTGTTATATCAAAACAAAACACGTGGCGCCATCTGTGATTCGATTTCTTCTGAGTGCCAAAATTGCTTACCTACAAATGTTGATGAACTTTCGCGATTTGTGCACATTATGAAAATATATATATTACGGGTCTTAATCGCGTGAATAATTTAAGGTTAAATACCTTGCTTACCTACGTTTAACATGCATGAAAATTTTAGTTTAATTTAATATAAAATCATCAAGTATTAAAAGAAACTTATCCAGTTTTGAAAATAGATGGCGTTTAAATACAAATTAAAATGAATCAGGAAAATTGATTTAAAAAAAAAACTGAAAAATTCCAACGTAGAGGGATATGATTATATGATGATCTTAATTTGCGACAGGTTGGCACACCCATTTTTTAATTCACCAATGTAGACATTATAAAAGAATATTTAAATCTTCTAAAGTGAGTGAAAAAAAAATTGAAATAAATTTAGAAATAGTATTTAAACACAAAAAAAGATATCTGAGTATATCTTTTAAAAACGTTTGAATGTTGTCTGTTTGTTTGAACACGCATCACAGTACCGCGGAAATGCAATTTTTAAAAACAGGATATTTTTTAAAAACATAACTAGCCCTATTTCGCTTTACAACACGGACACAAAGTGGGTGTACTTTAGACTCGGAAAAGATCGCTCGGGCAGGACATAACCCGCGATCATAGGGAATCTGTGTGTGAGAGTTTTTTCCGTCATACCTTTATTACCTATGTTTAAATTATCTTGAAGGAGCGGCTAGATACCTCCGATTAAAACGTCCGATTTAAAAGTGTCGGAGCCGAAGTTGGAGTCGGAGGTTTTAACCCGAAACCGCCCAAGTTTTCGCGTGACGGGGGAGGGGGGGAATTTTTCAATATTAATAATATTTGATGTGATGAAAATCATTTTGGTGAAATACTTTTTTGTCGAGGTGCTGAAAGCATAGAATTTTTTATAATTTGTCTAAAACTTTGTCGCCCTTCATTTTGCTGCACTGGGCATTTGCTTGGCTTGCCCTGCCATAAGTCGGGCTCTGATTAAAGCTAGGCCCTAATATACATAGATGCCACAGAGCATTGTGGAGCATGTTTCCAATATGTTTTACACAGAAGTTAAATTGTAATTTAAACTACCTTAACATAAACCCAACTTCCACGCGAACGAAGTCGCGGGCACAGCTAGTTAGTCATAAGACGATTCTCGAGTGCTTAAACGTACATGATTCTTTTGGTTTCATACGATCCTAGGTAGTCATGGGCCCCGGCAGCAGGATACAAGGGGGTGCGCTTACACAAAAAAAATAGATCAGGAATACCACAATGTATTACTTACGTATTTACGATGATTTTTAGGGTCATTAAAAAAAAATGTGTCGCACTTAGGGACTGCTGCGGTAAAGATATTGCATAGCATTTTTTATCAACTTATGCAATTATAATTATTTATTTATTTTTTATTTATGCAGTATTTTTTTCTTTTCATTACGTTTCGGAGCAGCTCGTCTCGATCCGTGCAAGCTTCGTACAGTCGTACCATATACATATACGTTAAGCGAACGCTCGGCCGAGCTACATGGTAGGCGGAGTGTTAGGTTTTATTTTCGTAACGGAATTTCTTGATTCAGTCGCCGCGCTCAAAGCCCGCGATAAAAGCTATACAATAGTTTAAATTTTTTTCCGTCAGCACTCCACTGTGATAGATGGAGTTGCACCGCCTTGAAAGAAATCCTGGCGGCGCCCATGTATATATCAGCTTTACCTATTGCAATACTGAGTCTAATGTCTGAAAACTTCGACTGATTATCATACTTGAAACATTTTTTTTTATAAAGTTAACTAGCAATGTGGGATTGTGGGTCCCACATTGCGTTGCGACATCGTGTTAACCCCTCCAGCTAAGTTAAATGTCTTGTGTTAGGAGTGGGTTCACGTCGGTAGTTTAATGGGTAGGATTCGAACCCGCAACCTCACGATTGCGAGTCCAAAGCCTTACCCATTAGGCTACCGCCGGCCGCTTGTAAAAACATTATAATGATGATAGATTATTTTCTGTCTACAAAAAGTAATAAAAAGTGTTCCCAAACATTTTTAACTTTTAAATATTCATCTAAAAGTTTAAAAATTGTTCGGTTACTTTTTTTTTTGACAATATACAATTTAGCCAAGTTTATTGTCATGTACGCCCTATGCTATACAGTTATGTAACTCGCTTAATATTTTCTTTGTATTTAAATTCCGCTCCCCCTCCTGAAAAATAATTCAGGGTACACCTATGAAAAACAAGGTCTAAAAAATCAAGGCTCTATAACTTCGAACTGCATACTACATAAAGGCGTAAACGAAAACTAAATTCAAAACACAAAATGGAATCAACTGGCTGCATGGAACTGCCGCGTGCTTGTCAGTTTCACAATTGTTGGAAATTTTCATACCAATTCACGAGGTTGAACGCCGACCGCATACCTTCACAATGCCCAGGTAGAACTGTTCGCTCAGTCTCAACACGATTCGTTCCCACCGAAATAATAAAAACTGAGTACAGTGGCTGCCAATATTCTCGTCACAAAATTGAACTATACAAGACTACAAGAGCTTAATTCTGTATGATATCATGATAAAATTAAGTTATGTGTGTAGTTAGAGAGACAACTCGACTATGGTAGTTACATAATTCGAAGGAATATTATAAGTTTGACAGTAAGTCTGTCTGTTACGTTAAATTTCAGAACCGATGAAGATAATATAATAATAATATCTTGGGACAACTCACACAACGCTATCTGTTCCCAAACTAAGCCTGGAAACCAGACAACTGATATACATACTTATATATTTCTAAATCCATACATATATAGATAAATAACACCCAGACTCAGAATAAACCATCGTGCTCATCACACAAAGTTTTATCCTTGGTGGGGATCGAACCCACGACGTCTTGCGTAGCAGTCGGATACACACCCACCGCGCCACAGAGGCAGTCATGACAGAGATGACATTTAGTTTGGAGATAGTTTGAATCCCGGGAAAGGACATAGACAGCCATTACGTATTCAATCTAGGTCGAGATCCTGTGAGCGCTATTAGTGATCTTGATCCAGATTGCCTGTGTAACGAGCATTATTGATTTTTAGCAGAGGTAATGAAAAAAAAAATATTTCGGAGGAGTCTAGATTTTGAGCCAACAATCTGCGGCTGGTAAGTCATTTGACCATCACTTTATCCTATCTAAAACAGTAAGCAAATTCAATATTGTATTTCTACAATTGGTTCTAATCTCAACGAAATACCTTCCTATGTATAGTAAGTAAATACAGCACAAATACGGGTGTGCACAAATACCCTGTAGGTATTAGTTAATACATTTATGTATTTAGTTAAAAAATATATACACAGTTATTCTACAAAGGCGGACTTAATGCTAAAAGCATTATCTACCAGTCAACCTTAGGGTGATGTAGAGATTAAATTGGAAGTAGGTGCAGTAAACTTGTTGGCAGCTAAACTATATAATAATAACTAGGTAAAAACGAAATTTATACTAATGTAATAAATCTGAAGAGTTTGTTTGTTTGTTTAAACGCGATAATCTCAGGAATTACTGGTCTGAATTAAACAATTCTTTCACTGTTGGATAGCTCATATATCGAGGAAGGCTATATTGCTATATAACATCATGCTACGACCAATAGGAGCGGAGCAACAATGAAAAATGTTGCAAAAACGGGGAAAACTTACGCAGATGAAGTTGCATGGTCAGCTAGTAATAATACAATTACCTACACACATACATACAAATATAGGGGAGTAATTTGAATCATATACATCACTGTTACCTTTAGCCATATTTTGAAGATGGCACTTATAAATTTAGCCGATCCATTTCTTAAATTGTTGTCATTCAGAATAACCCATCAGACGCAGTATGCAGTCGATCTAAAAATCGTAGCACGAAATAATGCAACATCAACCTCAATTTCATAGAATTTCCGCGGCGAAAATCCTGAAACAATCACCATCTAGCTTCGTAACAAACCCGGACCCCTTACTTAAGTATTATAAAAACTTTTCATAAGCCGATTTAAATCGAAAATCCAAACAAAGCTGTCCCTTTATTTGAATGTTAGGGTTTTAGAGATTTATCTAGGGTGTATTTAACATTTGCCGGCGGCCATTTGTTTTAAGTAAGCCACTTGTTAATTTTGAGCTTGAAAATACAAATGAGAAATGGATCAAATTAGACACTACCATCCCGATTAAACCGGATTTGTTGAAAAAAAACTTCATTACAATCCCCACACTTATTAGGGTACTACAATGCTACAGATAAACACACATATCATGAGCGTACCCAGAATCATTTTTCGGGGGTGAGGGGTCTTCGTAATTCCGGAGGGTCTTCGTAATTCCGGAGGTGATTTCGTAATTCCGGAGGGGGTTTTCGTAATTCCGGAGGGGGTTTTCGTAATTCTGGAGGGGCGTTTTCGTTGGTATAATTGACTGATTTCCGGCCAAATCAGTACTGTGTACCTACCTTTTAACAATTCCGGGGGGTTTTATCCCCCAAATCCCCCACAACTCTGGGATTAGCCCATGACACATCTCAAACATATAACACCCAATTTGCGTCGGGAGTTCAAAAGTACTGCTTCCTTGGTAAGTACTTAAGTAAGTAGATTGTTGTTCTTTCTGGTAGCCTATCTACAATTGTGAGCAATCCCCATGGGAAATTATCAAGACCTAAGTAGTAACCTTGCCGAGACGAGCGGTTAAATAATTATTTCTATGTCATGAAAATAAATATTCTTTAATAAAAGAAACAATAAACTTGCTACGTACAACTAAATAAGTAAGTACAAATAATTCGATACTAGAAACATTTTATAAAAATAGCGTTGTAGGTCCCCGGGGAAATCATAACGTTTTGGGAGATTCCTTGAAGCTGTGGTCGGACTGTATTTTGTAAATAATCTTAATATTTCGATACAAATTCTTGTAGGTTTGGGAACAGACATGCTGATAAAATAGCGATAAACATTTTAGTGGAAGTTATTCTACAAAATTGTAATAAGGATCCTAGCGGTCTTTCAAAATGAGTGATACCTATTGGATAAGTATAGCTGTTGTGGTTACTTTTATAATAATATTGTTTGTTAATCTTCATCAGGTTGGTGCTTACCAACTAGCCAATACTAGAATTATATGAAAAAGAAGAGTATGGTTATAATCATTGAGGTAGGTAGGTTTAGTGGGCTAGCAAGTCCCGGCGTCCTATCCGTGAAGGCGGCGAGTTGGTACACGGCTGGTTTTTTAGTGGGAGCAGGTCCCACACTACCTCCAGCGTCTGCCTCGAGTGCTGGAAATGTGCGATAGGCACTTATACGGCCTAAAAAAAAAGTAGGTTTAGTGGAATTGGGTGGATGCCATCGTTCAAAATACCTATGCACCAACCATGACTGACTCTAATATCGTTGGTGAGCCAAATTAAATACCTAACCGATTGTTGCGGTAACAAAACGGAAATTCTTAAGCGCTCGATGATAGATTTTCACGATAATGAATTTCCGAGACAAAACTGCACTGCACGCTCAACTAAATATTGCCAATCCCCTTTGTAATTATAGTCTTTATTTGGAGGAAGAAAACAGGAAATTAGCTTCAGGGAAGATCTATCTTCGCACAAGGATAAATTTGTTCTTATCCGTGACTACATTCGTAGACTCAAGGAGCCATCAGAGCCGCTAAATTCCTCTTTTATACACCTATGTTCAAAACACTTAATGTCATTCTTACTTTCAATACAGGGATCTCCAAGTGTCGAGTCGTTTAACACGGAACATTACCATTTTAAGAAATGGCGAGGGTAAAGGAGTATAAAGATAATCACATCATATCACTCCATAAAAATCCATTACCGAACAAGGCCTTGTAATGGTAGGCTCTTTAACTATAATGAAGGTAGGTATTTATTAGGATAATGTTGATAGGGAGAAAGGCAGGTGCTTGATATAAACGGCAGGTATCAACTTAGGATTATCAAAGACTCTTATAGCGTAATCGTTTACTTTTACTTTATTATAAAAAGCCCAAGATTTGCCTGTGTAGGGTTTTTATAGCCTAAATGTAAAATAGATGTTGCCTTTGTTTTGTTGATGCTTTTCACTTACATTCTCGAACTGTTGAATAATAGGTACATTGATATTGATCTGGCAAGCTATATGTTGGTACATGGCAAAAGAAATCTGGTTCGAAACCGGAAATGAGCAATGCTCATGAAGAGTCACTTATGGGCCTAGTTCCAGTGTCAGTCATATGGCAAACTAGCTCCTACCTATTTTCAGCATTAACATAACTACGTTATACTTTTTTCTTGTCTTAATTCCTTACCGTTTTTTATGTAACGTACCTACATACTGACACAACTGAACCTAACGATTTTACTTTCTTACTTTTAAGGAAACTAAAGGAAACCTAAAACGGGCCATTCTTTACGGCAATTTGAGGCGGCACTACTGGCAACTAATTGCTCGGCCGATAATGGCAATATGTCTACAATTGTATGGCGCATGATCCAGTCTCCTAAGCGGGCTACACAACCCGGCAATAATAATATAGAGAGTGACTGAACAACAACAAAATTGGCCGGGCAACATTGCGGAAAATCGATCGCTCAGCGATCGTCTGGTAACCATCAAATCGTCTTTTAAAAAAAAAAAAAAATCTTGGAGAATACTGCCATGTCGCCGGCCACAGCATTGCCGCCACAAATTTCCTTAAAAAATGGCCCATTTAGATGCCCCTTAAAAGCTAGTTATACCTATATACGTAGGTTGGAATACAACGTAATGATACGGTACCTACGTAGATAGATACCTTCGTACGTAACCGACAGCAAGTCCCGTAATGCACTTGACAAGGCCCGCATCCTCGTCAGTTTCCACAGAGTTATAACAACATTTAATAAAATACGTTCACATAGCTGACGTGTGAAACACTTAACCCGCACTGCCTCTTGACCGATTTTTTATATTTCTGCAAATTGGTTTAGCCCTGCAGTACTAAAGAGTGAGGGTAAACAAACTGTGACCCTGACACAATGAATAATATTTGTTTTATTTATAACTAGCTGCTGTAGAATTTAATAAAAAAATATTTGTTCAGGTTGCAGACTTGCAGAGTCCGAAAAGAAATGAGGCTTTTATTTTTTTTTCACGGATTATATATTTGAAGCCGGTTTTGTTGACGTTTGAGAGGTTTAATTTGGTTTCGTAGTCTATGAATGAGAAAAAGATACATTTCCCATAAAGTAATTCCTATTTTTTTTTTTTTTAATAATGCAGTAAAGGTAAAATAAACATATGAATATAGTAAACGTAAGATATAGTGAGCCAATAAACCTAACTATATTTAAAATGTCAAAGTCTCTTTACTTAGTTACCATCGTATAATAAAAGCTTTATACATAGGAAAAATGAATAGATCTTATTCTGAATAGATCTTATTTTATTATATCTATGAATAGATGCTCCAACTTTATATCTAATTTATAGACGGTTCAACAAGTTCCAAAGCAATCTATTTTATGCTCTCAGCGAATTTAATGGTAATCTAAAGAACCGATCATTTGGAATTTAATAACTTGCTCTCGTAATAGCTAGGCGTCTCGAGTTTCAACTCAAATATTGATGATCAAAGTGGTGTTCCTTTGGTCCTTTACTTGTAATAAATTGTGCTTTTGAATGAACAATTGACCTTTATACTTCAAAAGTGGTAACAGCTCAAATTGTAATGGGTACTAAGTAGATCTCAAATTTATGTGTTAAATATATAGAAGGCTTTTGTGTCATTTTAAGTTAACTCAAAGTAAGCGAATAATGAAGTCATTTGCGGACATTAATGTTGTGTATGGGTGGGAACTTCTATAATCGTTCATTTATAAGGTTTCGTTTCCGAGAAAAGCTTCTAGTTGCCATGCATAAACGGGCCACAGGCTATAGTAGCGACATCTCCTGTCATTTTAGAGCGCCTCGAAGGTGAGTACCTACTGTTTATTCCCTGGGATACTGTTGGGTTCGGAAGCGAGTAATTCTAAGTTATGGTTTTACTCGCACTCACAGCGTTAAGGAAAATTGTATTCACGGCGGCTAGATGGCACCTCTTGTATTTTATTAGCGTGGGGCAAGAAACTATGAACTAAGTATGTAGGTGCCTACATAATATGATGGGTGACTGAACAAATACGTTATCCTAGGAATTTCACAACACAAAAAACCTAAATAGCACAGTAATTCTAATTGTTTAATTTTTTTAGGATTTCGTACCCAAAGAGTAAAAAAAGTGTTATTGTTCGCACTGGGACCACATTTCTTGCCCGGATGTTCATAAACAAACCAAGCTATCCATTCGCGAAGTTTTACCTCTTATTTTATAACTTGTCGTGTAGGTATGTAATTTAGTCCATAAATGCCATTTTGTTCATAGCACATGGACAAAATGGATTTTCGTTGATATCAGATAAACTAAAATATATTTTTTTCCTAGTTTGTTTATCGTTTAAATATATTTTTGAATTCATAGGTATACAACCAAAGAATACTGGTGTACCATATGAATGTACTAAGATAGATTATTAAAAAGATAATTATCTTTTCAATAATACTGATTTGTTAATGGGTCTTAAGACCCAATAACAAATCAGTATGTAATTTTGTAGATACGTACTTCCCATATCTATTTACTCATGTACCTACTTACTGAAGTGATGCTGAAGCAGAGAAAATCGAATACCTTTACCTTCATTACCAACTTAACTTTTTGGTGCGGACTTTGGTTTAGCAACCTCTTTTAAAACACAGTTGAATGACATTTAAAACTAAAAACTTTTTGACATTTGATAATGATGTAAGTCAGGAAGTAAAATTTAATATCGTGGGTACGTATTTCATAATTTTAGACCCATGTAAGCATAATTTTAGTAATTACCAGACTACACTAGAAGGAGGGTAATGTTATTTTTAAATCTTTTATTGAAAGAATTTACTTTTTCAACTTTCAAAAAAGATCAACTTACGGTTATTTGTTTACATATTAATGTTTTATTTACATGATAGAGACGGCACCTCGTGTAACTAGACATCCAAGGAAAACAAACATACAAAAAGCACATAATCAGGTAGGTCTACCTCTATCGCTCTAACATAAGCACTATCTTATAACTTATCTATCTATCGCACATTTTTGGAAGACTCGATTTCGTTCCACTACCGCACAATTATTGCCGCATTGCTTGGTAACTTGTCAAATGTTCAGAATACTGTTTAGGTGGAGTTTCAATTTGCTTTCATACTTTTGTCTCAATTAGATCAATGATTGAGGGGGCTTAAAAATATATCTATATAAAAACTAACTATATATTAAGTACTTGTACCTACTTAGGCAGGTAGGCACTAGCTGATCCGTCCCTTGTATACCTACTTATAATGGTTACCAGAAGAAAATGTTTATTCCCTAAGCTATTGACTACCTACTTCTACTTACACGAAAAAACGAACGGGCCCCGACACTTTCCGCCTTATTACAAAGAGAAGACTAAATCAAGGTTTAGGCCAAGACTTTCAAGTCCAGGATTTAGTACTGTACTATTGGTCTTATTACAAAGCTTAGATAATCCGTGGACCAGCTGATACCAAAGGATCTTGCAATCAGCCACAGATTATAATCAATTTAGTTCATTCATTTTTCTTATCATTCAAAAATAACGTTCCGTTTTAAGCCAATATAATTTGAAAGTATAGTTTTCATTGAGAAAAAAATATTTAGACGTTCTATTAGCTAAATTATTCGCCAGGACTACGTAATTTTTAAAATATAAACCTGACATAAAAGTCCTCGGCCTGCAATTTACGAATAATAAAATAGATTCTGTCAGGATCGGAACGTTACATATATAGCTGTCAGTAGTACTAAAAATGTAAACAAGTGATGATAACCTAAATGTAATTAACTCACGACATTATTATGGATGTTATAAGTTTAATCTGAGTAATTATAGCGCCCAAACACTTAGAGGATCTTGGATGCGAGTTTTTATTACAAAGCTAGTTTCATTGGAACAGTTCTTAGCATGGTTGGATGAAAATTCGTTCAATAGTTTAAGGATACTTACTCAATAAGATAATGCTTTTTTAATATACTTACTGTTTTCTTTGTTGCACTCGTTGTTCTGAATGTATTGGGGGAAAGTATGCCTAGATTCCACATAGGTACTGAAGCTTCGGCTGAAGCACAACAAACAATTGAAACAAATTTTATGAATATATTTATTATTTAATATCAGTGAGCTTGCTATGAAATTAAATTGTCAAATAACTACATAGAATCATTATTTATTAGATACCATTTATTCTTCCTAAGAACAGAGTACATTTTCATGAGAATCATAAATATTATTATCTAAACTGTTAGGTAGCACTTATTAGTTATTCCATTTGACAACAAAATGGATGTTAACAATTTCAATAATCTGTAACCAATCTGTACTCTCTGTTCAAACTATGTTTGAAAAGGAATATTGAGTTGATATCCCTATTTCTTTATACATAACTAGCTTTCCCGCACATCTTAGTCTGCATAAATTTTCCCTGTTTTTGCAACATTTCTCATTGCTGCTCCGTTCCTATTGGTTGTAGAGTGATATTATATAGACTTCCTCGACAAATGGGCTATCCAACAGTAAAAAGTTCAAAAGAATTAGTCGTTCATGAGATTACCGCATTCAAACAAACTCTTCAGCTTTATAATATTAGTATAGTTATTTATTTTACAATAAATTTCAAATTGTATGCATTTTTTGATTATTATATAAACAGTGTTAGTTCATTTTCATGAGAATCTTAAATATAATTATCTAAACTGTTAAGTAGTGCATAATAGTTATTACATCACAATTTCAATAACCTGTAACCAATCTGTACTCTCTGTCTATGTTTAAAGGAACATTGTAGCAAAGTATTAACTAGCTGAGCTCCTATAAACATAATATTCAGTTCTTGGTACCTACTTATAACCTAAGTTTACATCTGTTTCTAGTGACAGGTATACCCATGGTTACACTTTACCAACTAAATTTTAAATTGATCAATGTTTATTTAGTTCCACTATATAGTTCACTAGTAAGTTTTGGGTAAGATGTAGTATGATGTTTCTATTACTTTGTTTTGTGCATTTTGAGTATATTCAACATTGGTTTTTGCCGCACTACTCCAGACCACCTATCAGACATTCCAAATGTGATTTTCCAACTTCAATCTAATAATGTGACATATAAGTGGAATGCATCAGTTTGTTTTACATAGAGCACCAGTTAATGATACTATTGTCGAACAAAAATAATCTGTGTGGACCTTCAACTTTCCACACTGCATAGGTACACTTCACGCCGAGTCTGGTTGACCCAAACATTGCACAGACCACTTTAATTTTAGGACATCTCTGAGTTCTGTATGTTAAATCTTCTCTCTCAATTCCAAGCTGTGATAAATGTTTTGAAAAACAATATTATGCATGTATTATTAAATCTTTTGTCACACATTGCATTTCACTCGATTTTTGCGTTTATTTTGTTGCCACACCATATTTAGTTAGTTAATAATTTAAAGTCACTAAACACGCATTATTCGTCATTAATATTTGAAACTAAAATACGCAAAATTGTAAATGGTCTAACTTTCAAATTGTTAAGTTTTTGACATTTTAAGGTTATTACCATAGTTAAACTAGGGTGATTGAAAGACTAAGCTATGAACCAAAGATGATCATCGATTAAGCGATGAACCTCGTTTTGTAATAAAGATTTTCGTAGATCCATGGTTTAAACTAGGAACCAGGTTTAGTCCAGCTTCTGGAATAAGGCGGTTTACCTTTAAAAAAAATTGTAGGTATAGATTAGTTGGTAGATAAGTATCTAAATTTCTTTAAATATATTTAGAAAGGTACTTGCTTAGCCATTTTTATCATTGTCTACTCCAACATTTCATATGATTACTTATTTGTTTTTAAGTAGGTACAAGTATCTTTTTAAGCTCGACTATAACGACCTAGGTACAAAGTTTTGCTCGACTAGACATTTAAGAAAATCACAATGCCTGTGCACTGTGGACGGCACGCCGCGCATCGTGTCACAGATACGGAATTTTTACGTTATCGATCCGCGTTGGCACTTTGAAATGAGGCAACACTCGACAAAATCATATTCGCTACTCCACTAGTTCATTCATTCACATTCGTTGTCGTGAGAGAGTTCGCGCACGGTGTCAGTCACGAGAATCTTCGGAAAATCTAAATCTGTGAAGGTAGCCGTACGACGCGCCAAATTCTAACATAAATCTCACATAAAATCGTAAGTAAATTGATTTGTGATAAATTTACTCGGTATTAGTTTATTTCATAAAGTGATGTAATGTTCATATCGATTGTGTTCCACCCTGTGATGATAACCTAAAACGTGTAGTTTAATAGAAATTGTTCGTTAATTCAACAATAAATTTTACATTCCCTTCAATATTTATTATAATTTAGTAAATATTCGATGTTGCAAGCCATAATTTCGTTAATTGAAGTATTTTTACACACTTACGTAATGACGTTATGACACCTTGTGCCTTGGAATACCCGAATGACATTGATCCTGACCTAGTTCTGTAGTGCAAATTCCAGGGCAATTGTTTTTCTAACAATGACTAATTTACAAAATCGAATTCTGGTAAAAACGAAGTAACATGAACAGTTCTGATATGACCACCTGTATATAAAAGAGTTTTTAACTGATTCTTTCCTCATAGAGTAATAGGATGACTAGTTCTATAGTATTATATTATAATTTTGTTTTGAATAAATACTTACATTATTTACCTTCTTGGTATAAATGATTGACCTTGAAGTGTTAAATCATTGTTAGATGCCAACGTCTGATGACTTGGTACATTGACCTTGAAAACTATAAACTGCATGTGATATAATTAAGATTTAAAAAAATTTCATATCACTTCCGTATCTTGTCGTATTATATTGTAAATATAATAATTCTTTTTAACATTCTAGTAAAAAAAATGGGTGTACCTGCCGGAAACGCTGAAAATGGAAAGAAAATCTTCGTACAAAGATGCGCTCAGTGCCACACTGTAAGTAATGCTTATCATCATTTTATTAGCAATTTATATTAATTATTGTGAATGTCATTGAAGTTTAAATCCTATGACTCATTAAGATTTTCCAGAGGAAAAACCTTTTGCACAGCTAATTTTGTTTGTTTTAAACTTTATCCTGTTGATTGCCATGACAAATAATTCTATCATAAGAAACTCAAGATTTTATTTTAAAAAAGAAGTGTCACTTATTTCATCATTTCACTTGTGTAATATTGTAACATGATATCTATGATCATCAATCACTTTGACCTAACCATATGTCAACAGATGTTAATAAATTATCCACACTATTGCATCAACAGAACTGAATTTCAAACTATTTTGTTACCATAATTATTAAATTTATTATTACAGGTTGAATCTGGTGGCAAACACAAAGTAGGTCCTAACCTAAGTGGTTTCTTCGGCCGCAAGACGGGTCAAGCACCAGGCTTCTCATACTCAGATGCCAACAAGGCGAAAGGTTAGTTAGTAATTAATAAAAACTTAATTCGTAATCATCATACAGTGGTACATTTAAACAATATACTTACAATAAAATGCTTAATTACATTTTATTGTAACAAATTATTGCATCCGAGGGGCCTTGGATTGTATAGATTATTTTATGTAAATATATAAAGTACGCATTAACCACAAGACTCATACTATGTTGATCTCTGATTGATGGTCACCTAACATTTTTTATTAATATTTTTTTACTTTAAGTTACTAGTCTGGCATGGTAAATAGATACAATATTTAATACTATATCATACAATACTTGTTACCCATAACAAGGCCATTAATAATATTTAATAATAATAATTAATCAGTACAAATTGAGATCTTTACAAAAGATCAATATTTATATTATAATTTAAATGAATACTTATTGAATCAGGCATTAGAGTCTGTTTGAAACATAAAAACATATTAAAGTATGTCTATATGTATAAGACATAGGAGGATTGTTACACCATACAATGGCAGAATGACACATTGGAGAAATTCACGAAAAAAAACTATCAGGAAGATGATTGCTTTCACGCAAAAACTACTAACGAATTTCCATGAACTTGTACAACAAAAACATAAGAATGGCTGATAGACTATAAAAATCAATGATAATGCATGAATTGCTATTGGAAATGTCAAAACATTGAAATTTATACAAATATGTATGTAGCATGTAGCATATGACGTCATAGTTTCCCTTCATAATTATAGCATTTATTTTTATCAGATTAGTCCAAAGTAATTAGTTTTCGTTGTCACCTGACCTAATTGCTGTACCCATGTATAAGTAAATAATGCATCAGTATTATTACTTCAAATGGATTATTGTGGAAGCACTTATTAACACATTAACTATGGCATGATAATTTACTAACGTCATATGTATGTACGCTTCACAACACTATCAAGACAAACTTCCGATAAATACGTAGGCTACGTATTAGTCATTTCTTATCAGTACTACTGCACATTTGTGAGTACATACAATTATAATTATATAACAATAATTTTCTTTCATAGGTATTACATGGAATGAGGATACCCTCTTTGAATACTTGGAGAACCCTAAAAAATATATCCCTGGAACCAAGATGGTGTTTGCTGGCTTGAAGAAGGCTAATGAACGAGCGGACCTTATTGCCTACCTGAAGTCTGCAACTAAGTGATTTGGCAAAATAATAGTACAATTACACAAAATGAGAAGCATTTTCCATTATATTTCTGGAAGCTACTTCTTATTTTATAGCCCAATCAGTATCATCAATTGTATTCATCAATGTTGACATTGTGTGATACATTTAGTTATAGATCACACCTCATCTTAGCTGTTACGTTTGTAAGTACAAGTTACAGAGTGCAGCATATACTTTGGTATATTCTGTTTTGATAAAGTTGTGAGTGGAATCACTGTTATAAATAAATTATTAATAGGTAACCTCTCTAAGCTTTTCATTTGTGAATGTGCCGGTTTCATTATTTATTTTCAGTATCAGAAAAATTCAATTATGTGATGACTTAATTCGGGTTATCGTTACCAATTAATTGTTAGTGGTTAATAAAAAATGTAATAAATAACATAAAACTATATGGTTTTTTATTTGTTAAACATAGAAAAGAAATCACTAACCATCTTGACTTGTTACTGCTGTCGATTTTGCTGTTTTCAACCTTATGTCTTATTGCTTGAGGTTTAGTTTACGATTATTACGTGTAAGGCTTTTTTTCTCAGTATTCTCCCCAGGGTTCACTGAATCTCACTGAACCAAAAAATTACAACACCATTTTTATAAAACATTTTAGAGAAAAATTATCAGAGGCTGTATAACGGCACACTAGCGCCACTCCTTAACGCCGGCTCCACACGTTGATCCCAACGCCACTCGTCCAACGCGTGGACCTAGAAAATAGCATTGGCGCCAACGGTGGGACGAAAATTGACTCCCTAATCAAGGTCTCATCTAGGATTCTAGTTGCCCTAGAATACTAGGTAAAACACCCTTTAAGTGACTGCAAAAGCTATTTCAGCTTTTTCGTACATTTTCGTATTCTTGTAACATTGGGATCGATCTTAAAAACTCTTGCGCACCATTCTAGAATGTCGTTATTGGTCTCTCGAGACGCATACTTGACGCAAGCGTATTTGAGATCGATCCCAAAGTTACAAGAATAGAAAAATTACCGTTTTAATCGAAACTTAACTGCAACTGCACTGCTTTATTTACGTGAATTGACCCCCAAGTCCATAAAGGTCATACAAAGGGTGATCTTCCCATAATACTTCTCCACATGTGTATCCTACCTATTCAACCTATGGCGCTCAAACATGCTCTTTGACGGAGGCACAACAGTCCAGACTCAGCATCTGCCAAAGAGCGATAAAGCTGTTTACCTACATAATATAAAACTGCAAGATCGGTTAAGAAACTCAGATAAACGCCACTGACCTCTAGAGTACTGTACTATAGTGGTGGTGGGTGTGGACCACAACTCAGATAAACTGAGATTGGGTGGGACATTTAAGTATGTGTAGAATGCATGTGTATTATATCTATTGGTACACGCAGTTGTATATGTACCTACTGATAAACGTCGCCATCGACGCCAACGTTTCCTAAGCCTACGTCTAGGAAACGTTGACGATCTGGATGTAGGAAGAGAAAGTTCCAGACCGCTAGAGGCGCGAGCAGTCGGCGGTCGACGACGCATAGCGCCGCCACTACATATCGCGAATATACAATAATTAAAGGTACGGATCAAACAGATATTTGAAGCCGGTTAAAAATAATACCAGCATAGTTTGACACCAATTTCACGACCGCACGCGCGGAATAGTTACTTTAACTCCTCTGTGACTGCACATATTGATGTTTGGTAAGGCGAATAAGATTGTTTCAGAATACGTACGTGGTACCGTAACTAACCATTTCTACGCCCTGTCCACCGCTAGTACCACCTTAGTTATGGCACTGCACACACATATACATCGTTCACGGATACGGAATAACAGGCCACTTTGTTCGAAGCCGCGAGACGTCCTGAGACGTGTCCGTGAGCAACATGTAGGTGTGCGTCGGTCTAGCGTGAACGCCTTGCTTTGGTATTTTGTAGTCCTCTTCTGGGCCTTTGTCGTTTCCAACATTGTACATTTCAGTGACTGCATGAATGAATCGGAATCGACCCTAAAGTCCCAAGACCCAACAGGCAGTCCGTCCGCAGATTTTTTGGCTTGCCATACTAAAAGAATAGGTAGGTATTTCAAAATTATACGACTAATTGAAGTTATTGAATATTTTTATCAATGAGTAGTAATTCAATTTTCAACTCATCGTACACTACTTACAGTTTAATATTCTTTCTAATGGTAACAAAATATATTTTTCTGTCATGTCATGCGTCACACTGACATTTCCATTTAGATGTCAAATTTCTAAAACGAAATGAGCTATTGCGCTATTGCCCAGGGTGGATTTTTAAATAAAAATTTTGTGG
The DNA here is from genome assembly GCA_945859575.2 of Herminia tarsipennalis. Lineage (NCBI taxonomy): Eukaryota > Metazoa > Arthropoda > Insecta > Lepidoptera > Erebidae > Herminia > Herminia tarsipennalis. Next base: position 12,121,206 of record OX243846.2, on the reverse strand, counting down.
TGTTAAAATTATAAGAATTGTATCAATGGAAAAATAACAACTACATGATAATAGTGGCTCTCAGTTAGCATAGATTAATTCAAGTGGTTTAAATAAATGCATTCGCTCGCAACCCGACATTGGTGAGTTCATTTATTTTTAATTAAGATTCAATTGAAAATACTGCAGTGAGCGTCACTCTTTGACTAATATTTTAATTATATATATATATATATAATGCTATTATTTTCACTTGAGATATCATATTTTAAACTTTTCATGTACTTAATACAAAATCCTAGAATTTTGAAAAGGTTTTTTAAGATTGACGTACATTCATTATTAGAGGATTGTTATTTTATTTTGGTTATGTTTTCTTATTTACCAGATCCTTAAGAATCAGACGACAATGTCTAAAAAGAAAACGGTTGTCTTAAGCTTCCATGATATATTACTTCACCAATCAGACCTTCAGCTTCTAAGTGGACCATATTGGTTAAATGATACAATTATATCATTTTATTTCGAATACTTAGAGAAAGTTATTTTTAACAATGCAAAGGAACTACTCTTTGTTTCCCCGGAGGTGACACAATGTATAAAGATGGTAGATACAGATGAAATTAAAACATTCTTAGAACCTCTTGGTATAAGTATCAAACAGTTTGTGTTTTTCCCGTTAAATGATAATGATACACCCGATGTGGCCGGAGGCTCGCACTGGAGTCTTCTTGTTTATTCAAAACCAGAAAACAGTTTTTTCCACTTTGATTCTTCGTATGTCTGCAATCATAACCCTGCCTGGGAGTTTGCTAGTCATTTAATTCCATATCTAACTAAAATTGGTAAGTTAACAAATTTTAAATAGTAATAATAATATTTAATAAAGATAAACCATATTGCACACTTCATCTCAACTTGATAGTACTGTTAAAAAACTAAAAATGCCCATCAAAAATACAAAGTGGGAGCACTTTTGTTTAAAAAGAAATACCCATTTCTTAATGTATGTCTTAACTTTGCCTGAGAACAAATATTATTTATACTTACTGTAGCATGCTAAAGTCTATAACTTTTTCAGGTAGTATCAATTTTGACAACAAAAATTGTGCACAGCAAAATAATGGATATGACTGTGGTGTCCATGTTCTATGCAACGCAGAGACACTTGCTGAATATGCTCATAAGAATGGACTAATAGGCAGCTGTGACACAATGGTCAAAATAAATCCTAGCACAAAAAGAAAAGAAATACTCAGTATCATTAATAACCTTCGCAATGCTGAAGAACACTGAACCTTTTATTGTAATCATGAATTTTGTTTTATTGATAATATCTCTATTAAAATTTTAATCAGCCCTTTTATAATGGTTTTATTCAAATTAATGATAAATGCTTGTCAAAGGAGCAAACAGAATAAAGATGGATACTTAGTTTCTATGAATTCTAACAAATTAGTTTATAATACTAATTTGTTACTACATTACTATTCCCACTATTTCTGGTAACTGTGTTTTTTTTTTTATCAATAATTATTGTTGACAGAAGTCAATAGAACTAGTGGAAAAAAAATTAACAGAAATATGGAATGAAATAAGGGAATTGGATTCACAGTAGTTCTTTACTCTACTGGGAAACCAATTCCACTAGTTCTGTTGAGTAATGTAGATCAAACGAAGTGCGAGTCGGACTCGCGCTCGAAGGGTTCCGTACCATTATCTATACAACAATAGGCACTATTATAATATCCAACAAAAAACGGCAAAATACATCACGTTTGTTTGTTTTATGGGATAACTTTATTTTTCTTATTCTACTTTTAGTATTTGTTATAGCGGCAACAGAAATACATTATCTGTGAAAATTTTAACTGTCTACGTTTCGTTTACGGAACCTTAAAAAGCAGCCATCTAACAATAAGCAATAACCATAGGGACTAGACATAGTCACATTCGAAAAGCGAAATCGATAATTGATTAGAATAATATTATAGAAGTTGACGTTTGCGGTGGAGACCAGAGACATTTTATTTTTTTTGCGAACGATTAATATGGCGTTATTGAATTCGCCACGGAACCCTTGTCTAACTCCCCATCTTAGTAGTAGCAATTTTAGGGGTCCTGCACAACATACTTACATATTGACCCATTTTAATGCTGTAATAAATAGCACAATCTAAACTGCTGTTGATGATATCTTCAAACCTTCGGACAATAAACACTACATTAACTAGTATTTAGTAATTAAATAAGTCAGGTTATGTCCATTTAAAATTTTTAGCGTTAGATTTTGACAACACTTGTCAGGTCCAAACGCGAGTGAAATCGCGATTAAGAGGAAAGTGTCAGTTTCGTTTTCTTTAGACTATGAACAATTAACTTAGAGAAAACCTTATGTACTATGAACAAGAGTATGTGCATACCGTCTATACTTTCGACAGAATTATTTTTCGTCTCTAGTTGATAATTAAAACAATACCCTTTCTTTTTTACTTTGCCGTAGTCGGGTAAAAAGACATAGCTGAGAGGGCTCGCCTCTAATACACAACAAAATAAAACAAATAAATAGTATGCAAATATTTTATTAAGAATTTATTTTTAACTCGCAAGTATAAATATTCAAATATAAGGATTTGGTAGGTACTATGTAATACATCAGTAAAATATGTTTAGGAAAATAGTTGTGCCCAAAACATTCGTTAAGTATATAAAATATGTATTCTATAACAGAGAGACCTCATAACATGTTTTGTTTAGTAACTTAAATATATCCTTAATCAGGCCCTAAATATCACATATATCATTTTAAAATGCTTAAGTTCTATCCAAATACCTGCATAAACAAGAAGATATCTACGAATAATAAATAAACAGGAATACCTATATGTTAATTGGGTTATTTCAAAAGGTACAAGAATTTGCCACAGGCCGATTGAAAATGATAGGTACTCTACTCGCGAAAAAAAGATTTATTATTAGAAACCTAAAATACCAATTGCATCGCAAGATACTAAATTACCAATTGCCGCGAAAAATCATAGCTACGTAACATATTCCTAGTTATCAGACTTCAATGTGCTTCAGTGCTAGTAGGTAGGTAATTAATGTCGTCTTCATTCTTCTTTTCATAAGAGCGATAAATAAATGATGTACCTACCTACCTATACATTTACTTCAAAATATTTTCAGCCATCTTGTACTTGGCAATACCTACGCCAAATTTGTCGTAAGTATTACCAAGTCCTTTGCATCTCTAGTTTTAGTTCTTAATACCAACTGTAAGCAATATTCATTTTGAAAACTTAATATAGCTGCACTTTCGAGATGTCACTTGAATTCCTAAAGAGGCGCTCGCCATGGGGTCGAATCCGGCTCTACCCGCAACCATTTAACGGAATGATAAGAAGGAACTGTTTACTTGATCACAAAAACCTAAGTATGATCCTAATTTCTCATACCCTGTCCTAAAGTCGAATTAAAGTAAAAATATTACATTGAACAGACAAGCGTTCCAATAGGCAGGTGCCTACTCGTACAGAAGTATACAAATATACATTACATAAATATAACACTCAATACATCAATAGTACAAAAATATTGAAATTCCTTAATACTTGTAGATATCGAAATACCCTACAGATATTACGAACTAACAATGTCATAGTAAAATTACGCCTTTTGGGGTTCCACCCAACCGCCAAACGCTCTATCCAATTCCTCTGCAACAGCTAAACATAATCTGTCTTGATTATGATTGGCTATGACTTGTATTCCGATAGGTAGGCCCTCCCTACTCAGTCCCAAAGGCACGGTGGTAGCAGGCAAGCCTAAACAGTTAATAATGGCAGTGTAACCGAAGTTAAATGGTCGTAGCAAAGGCTCATTATGATACGGAGCCGTCATCGGATGCGTAGGAAATAGAAACACTCCATTGTCACCGAGCATGTCAGTAAACGTTTTCTCCAACTGTTCTCGCAATTTAAGATAGTGATTATACTTTTCACTACCGATTTGTACTCCACCATAATCAAATAGAGCAGTAATAAGACCAATAAATGTATTTGGTGAAAGTCCAAAAACATTCTTCACCATTTCTATACATATGGCACTTATACTTTCTTTCTTCATAATGTATTCACCGAACTTTTTCGAGTTCTTCATATTTGATAGCCAAATGGCCATAGATTTCTTTAGTAACGGAATAGATACCTCTTTTGGTTCCGATTTGTACTGTTCTTTTAAGAATTCCGTAACTTTTTTCAAGGCTGTCGTAATTTCTGGATCCACGGAATCTGTGAGAGGGGCACCACTGCTATATTGGTAGAAAACCTTTACATTTTTAATGTCGACAGGTTTGTCTAGGTTAAGTTTCTTGGCATTTTCTCCCGAGATAATTTTTAATAGAGGTTTCAAATCTACTGCGTGTCTGGTCATGGGGCCGACGCCTGAAAACAAGACAAAAATTAAAAAAAATATTTCACAAGCGACTGAGACATTAAAATAACGAGACTAAGCCGAATTCGTGCACCCAATCACGTCAGAATTTTAACGGGTATTAAATATTAACTATTAATAACGACTGTCCTGCGTGTTGCGACGAGCTTCAGGCTGAAGAGTTCATAATTAAGTAATCGGTGGACTTTATTACGACACCGTTACCTCGCTTGTATATTGTTCGGTGGTAACACAACATCAAAGGTTCTTTAATATTATTCAAATGAATATCTGCATTCCCAAACTCTTGCATTGAGAGATTAATGGTGTCATGCAGCACCTTACTGGCATAACTGTATACCTTTAAACAAATACATTGTAATAATAGGCATTCAAAAATAAGTGATATTTACTTTTGCGAACTTGGCATTAAATGTGAATAATTCTATCTAAATTTTATCTGACGTTCATAAGCGTTGCATTCTGTAACCTAAGTGAATAAAGTACTTTGACTTTAACTTTATCCGACACGACCGGAGATAAATTGGGCACAAGACTTTGAAATACCTAAATATATTTCGTTGCGATATAATATTATATTAATATTGATAGAAAACACAAATATTTGATCATAGCAGTGACGCAATCACTTTATTAAAATGTAATCCCGTTTGTACAACGAGTAATAATATTAAGCTAGGCGCGCACCTGGCAGCCTTGCTGCTGTAGCTAGGCTGCGGCACCCAATCGAACGTATGATGATGTAGTCAGTAGTAGGCAGTCAGAAAATCCTATACATTTGTTGGCTTCCGCAGCCTGACTGTCGCAGCCATGCTGTCTAGTGTGCGCCTAACCTAGTAATTAGTAACGGGGGCCTGCGACCGAAACCACCCAAATAATAATAGGGCTATGGCTACGTCATTAATGTAGCCAGCTGACCGTACACTCGTAATATGTGTAATTTTTAACACTTTGGACAATTCAAGACTTTTTGACAAATGGACCTGGGTACCTACTCCTCCACTCTTACTTGAATTCTTGACGCACCCTTACGTTATCGTATCGTAGTTATTGATGTAAATTTGCTCATACTTATTTGAGATAGAAGCTTCATGATATTATCTCGACAAGACTAAATACTTGGCAGTTATCTCTTGCTCAAGATCTTTTAGTCTCAAATGTTAAGAACAGTATGGTGTAAAGATCGATCAGACAAGCAACCGGGGTATTTAGTAGAAGTGCTGCGGCGGAAACTTCAATTGTAACTCAAGCTCATTATTATACTAATCATTAGATGATGCAAGATAGTGTTATATTTCATTGTACGGTAGTCAAAATGATGAAATGTTATGTTATTCTAATGTCTAACACATGAATCAGAGGCGAGCAACGTTAACTAATTGGTTCAAGTCAGGATGGACGGACGCGACACCAACCGGTTTATCTTTTACCGGCTCCGGTACGTAGGTATCGCCACGCTTTGTGTGACTCCAATCTAAAAATAGCTTTATCGTTCCAACGATGCGTTCCGCCGAAACTGACCAAAACTGTTGACCTTGATTTTTTATAGTCACACATTGTATCTGTTCTTAAATGATGTGTTGTTCAACTTACCCAAAAATGAATTAAGTAATTCTGTCTCTGGTCTGGGATATTGTCCTTCATTGGAGACGATATTCCGTGACGGTTTGTGACCAAAGATTCCGTTGAAGTAAGAAGGCATCCGAATTGAACCACCGATGTCTGAACCTGTAATTTATAAAATATTGTTTTTAAAATTTCACGATGTTTACACATATTAGAATATTATCGGGACTTCATCGCGTGAACTATTCGATCGAAACGTCGGGTAAATAAAAGGTTCGTACCTTTAAATATTTCACGCGATTAAGTCCCGATAATATTCTAATATTTATAGAAGATATTTTTTAAAGAAACTACTATTTGAAAACTACCTATAAATCGTTGTAAGTGGAATGTCTGAAGTTTTTGAATCTCTGAAAGGCTTAGCCTAACATAGACTAAATACTAACTCAAGTCGTAATAAACACAAACTGATCGAAATTTTGCCTTATTCATAGCATCTACATTCATGTGTTAATGCTTGGTTTGATGTCACTGTTACTTAAAATTAATAGTCATAAAGGTCAATCATTTAAGTATTTAAAGTTTAGTATGTATTTAATATTTTTTTTAGGGTTCCATACTTCTAAAGGAAAAATCGGAATCCTTATAGGATCACTTAGGCCTGTCTGTCACAGTAAATTTGCTCCAAATTTTAACACAGGGCACAGTTTTGGGGGTTATGTGGAGAATTGAAAAAAAAAGATATGATAACTGTATCGTCATTTAATATGTTACAACATATTAGATGAAAGGGCTTGTTATAATATTTTGAATATTACCAATTTGAAAATTATTTAACGAAAATTGACCTCCCCCCCCCCTTCAGATGCTATGATAGTTCTTAACTTACAGATTGCAGGAAAAATGAGAAGTAGATGTATGGTCTGAACAAAACGTAATAAATCTTTCAAAATTGTTAGAGAGATGGATTCCCATGATGGACAAACTATTTATATACTTATAAGTTTGTGCGAGTTGGACACGCCCAACGAGGGGGACCCTCGTTGGTTTTTTTTACATTAGAAGACATCTACTGCACAGTAAAAGGCCTGTGTCGAAAGACTTTAATGCATCATTTATTCTACCAATTGATAAATACCGAACGGAGTAATATTTACCCACGCCAAAAAGACTGCCAGCAACAGCTTGGCAGCATCCTTCGCCACCAGAAGATCCTCCTACTATCCTTGTAGTGTTGTAAGGGTTGTTGGTTCTTCCATGTATGTGGTTATGAGTCTCCCACCTTGAAAGATACATTTAATTGAATTGCTGACTGACATAACAGGCAATAAAAAGATTGCCGCAATAAAAATTACTGCCGCCATAACGTAAAAGGGCACAACTAACATTTTTCTTGTCGAATATAGTTCATGTTGCAACAAAATGTACTTGTTGCTTGGGCGACACTCCCCTATGTCAGTACAATACAAAGTCCTAATATATAAACAGGTTTCAATGCCAGTATGGTATTCAGCTGTGGGGCTGTACTACTTAGAACAATCGGCGGATAATCCAAAGGTTTCAAAATAAAGTACTCAGGGGCGTCGTAAATTGAGATCTCAACATGGACAGCGTGGACTAAAGCCCATGAGCATAGTCTTCACTATCATGTAAATGTTGAGGCAATCCAGCTCCTCGACAACACTGATCTAGTAAGAACACTTAAACGGACAAAACCATTTGAGTGACAAGTGCTGTCTACAAAGAACACATGAACAAAGTGTCTTCGCCTTAACAATAACTAAGAAAAAGTGTTAATTGACACATTCCTAGACATAAGTATGTTTTTATAGCAAATTAAGTTAGAATAAAATTACTTATTAGTCACTAGGCTAGATTGTATTATAAATAGAATATAATTCTTAAAGTGTTCAATTTCTCAAGACTATAATATAAAATCTTATGACTGTATTTTTTTTAATTTTTGTGTTATTTTATGAAGGAGGCCTTTAAAACAGTTCACTGGCACAATAACCATTAAATATGTTTTTTTCGACAGTAGAAGATCACGTTATTGATTGGTTGCTAAGCAACGCGAAAATACGATATGTCGTCAATGTTTTCTTATGACGTTATCACGGAAAATTATCGTCCGTAAACCGACTTTACAGACAACCATTTTTTTTTAACTTGATAATATCCACTTTTACAAAATGTTAGATGTTGCCCTTCAACATTACGGCGGCATAATACCTAGTCGTGGATATTCTACCGTCATATTATAAATAAACTTGTTTGTCATTTGATAACCTGTTTTAAGTTTTAAAAATAAGTTACAAACAATACGCCCTTCTTCGTACAAGTACCTAATCTGCAAATCAGTGACCTTTGGCAGTTAAATTGTGTCAGGTTGCTTTATCTTCATATATAAAATTCTTTGTCCTGACTGATGGATCAACGCACAGTCTAAACCGCTGATCGTAGGTAGAGACGTGAAATTAGCTAGCACGTATTCCTTATATAATGTAGGCATCCGATAAGAAGGGTATTTTGGAAATTTGGCTGAACCAATCCGTTCATTTTTCGTTGAAGTCGGAGAACTGATTTTAAAAAAAATATCAGAAAAAACGCAAAAACCGACAGTCACCGTCAACCGGCAGAACCGACGGCTTAATGGGACGTTTTCGAATGCATATTTAGACCGACAATGATAACGTTGCTTATCCTCGACCGTCTCTCGATCGACTCACTCGCCTCGGAAACACAGATCCTATTATCTCTATAGCGAAACCAAAGAGCAACCACTCCTCGATGCCCCCGTAGATAAAATTACACAGCAACATATTTTCAACCGATAGATATAACATCTAACTGAGCCAGAAGCGAAAGATACCTCAGGCACAAACACAGTTAGAATATACACATAGACACATCCCAATCTGTAAAGAGAACCGGAGCTGGTGTTTTTTTGGATGACCTAAACATCAAACTATCAACCTATTTAGATAAAAGGAACACTATATTCCAGGCAGAATGAATTGGAATCACAGGAGCGGCCCAAGCGGTTGCGGCAAGAGACAATAAGATACAAATTGTCTCGGATAGCGCCTCCGTACTCCTGGCCCTACAAAACCGCACAATCAACTTAGCCCTTGTCATGGAATGTCACATGGTCCTTCAGGACATCCCTGGTTCTAACACTGTCCCTACAATGGATCAAAGGGCACTGCAATTCGATTGACAATGACGCAGCAGATAAACTGCCATGGTAGGGATTCAAATGAATCACCTACGGACCAGAACCACTACTCCCATTGCCCACTACTTAAAATAAAATCCAGAAACCACCATACAGAATGGGACAACACCGAAGACTACAGACACGAAAGAGGCGATCCCAATTATGTCCAAAAGACTCGCTCGCAATCTCATCACACAGGCTAAGAACAATCTGTGCAGGGCAATAGACAATATCACGAGCCACTGTCCCTTAAACAAACATATTTTCAAAATAGGGGTGACGGACAGCCCCCTATGCAGAAGATGCATGGAGCATCATCAACATCCGTAATTTGCGCAAGCTGCTGGCGTTCTGGGAGTGCATCGGTTGGCAGGAGTGACAGAAAGTATAAGTACAACACGCAAATGGCTCAATCAGTTGGCTAAGTGCGGTTTTCTTGTTCCCCCAGCCCAGGTAAAACTAACTATTTCTATAGCGAGTAATAGTACCTGCTTACGTTTTACTGAATATTCTATTTATAGTATCACTACGAACTATATAAGTACGGACTGCGCCTACGTAGAGAAAATATGTTCTTTTGAATTTTACATATTCTATGATACAGTATATTAACCGACAACGCCAAATTCGTTCTTAAATACACTTTACAAGAAAACTATTTTGAAATATTCCCGAGTCGCTAACTGGTACGTTACCTACGTTAGTGGGTGGGTGTTCAGAGCTCGTAAACGCAATAACAAATAGTTTTGGAGGAATAATGGCCGAGTTATTGAGCTTACGTGCTTAACAGTCATTGATATTTATTATTAGAAGTTATTTATACATATATAGAAGACAACTAGAAACGTATCCATAACCCATTATCGTATAGTACAAATTTTAGTACAAATTTAGAGTTATACATATTATAAATCAACCCATATTATGCAAAATAAATGAATTTAATTTAGAAAAAAACAGTGTCTAGTTGAGAAAATAGAGAGCAAACTGTGTCATACTTTTCACGGTTCCGTATTTAACATGTGTAAAAACATGAAATACGCGCAAAGTCCGTAAGATCAAATCTTTGTGCAGTAAAAGTGTGCAATAAATACTCGACACTGGCAGAAGTTGGGTGGCAAATTGTAAAAGAAGATAAACAAAGTCAATTAAACTTTTGGCTTACAAGCATCTATGGGCCAGATTAGGTTTTGAGTCATAAAATTATTTTAGTTGTTTAAAATAAAATGAAAAGTCTTACCACATGCAAAATTCAGGTACATTTGTTAAACCAATGATAATGGCGCCCTTTTGTCGCAACAATCTGATAACGTCACTGTCTTCTTCACTAACAACATCTTTACGAAGCACTACACCTGCAGTTTGTTGTAAACCTGAAATTTAAAATGATTTTGTAGAAGATAACGTTGTTTACAAAAGAAACCGAGTTGATTATCGGACGGTATCAAAAATGCGGGCTTCCTAGTCAGTCGTATCACATTCTCAGACAAGGTCTGCGGACTTTTATTGACTGTTTTATAAGGTGAATGAATACCTCGACTATAAGTATTCTGAGTAAAAACTAGCTCGCTGTATCTATTCACGGAATATCCGTGTCCGGGAGCGATGTTAAATAGCTATCATATTTACTCGTTTGAGCAACGCACACATAGTAAAAATGAAGCTTTTCATCTGTGGGACCCTTAGAGAACCACCCTAGGATCACAGATTACATACGTACAAGACTCAACAAAAAGTCTTGGTTGATGGTACGACGGAGACTGTCTATGAGCGTGTCTATGTGCATTAGTCTGTTGGTATTACGCTCTTTGTAAGGAGCCCACCATCTGTATATTATTTGTGCACTCGGTGTTTCGTGTTAACAACTTCCTAAAACAACATTTGTACGTGATGATAACAGTTACGATAACATACTTCACTATATCTTATGTTAAATTAATATCTTCACATTCAATTCATGTAGCTTGTTAGAATCCAATTTACTTTATCAAGAGTCGAATGTCATACGTATAATGGGCAGTAAAGAAATTAATTTCTTAATTTCGCTAACAGCTTTTGAATCTCCTTTTATCCAATTATGATCGCAGTAAGAGCAATTACTACGGTCATAATTCCATAGCTACTCAACAGCTATTTTTTTACGTGATTCTGACTATTCCAATATTTGTTCGTATTTTTGTTTACGCATTTCGTTATTTTAATTGATTTGGGACTTCGCAGTACCTAATCAGTTAGAAACCGGACTTGCGCTGTTATTATGACTTATCAAATCAGTTTTATCATTTAATAATAACGGCATAGGGCCGAGTTACAATACTGAATAGATAAATATAGCCGTGTAACGGCTTTGTCATTTTCGTACCTTTGACGCCAATACAATCTTTGGTTGTGAATGGTACACCTAAGAAAGGTGTTTCTTCTTCCAATTGGGCTATAGTTTTCGAGCCGCTTCGGACCAGCTCATCGGCATCTCGTGCTTCCTGTAATGCTAGATCATATCGATCTTGAACGAAGAAGTTCAGTGCGGAATTGACATCCTTTATCCGCCTGATACAAGCTTCCAGCACTGCCACACTAGTGATCTGTAATGTGCAAAAGAAAGTGCTGTAATTATTTGTGGGTAAATACGTGTAGCTCTGAAAAAACCTGTGCTGTAAAGAAATAGTTCACAACCAATTTACGAGTAGGTAAAAGTTAACATTTTAAAACTGAAGAAGTCAGACACGCATTACATACTACCAAATAGTTCTTTACTAAACTCTTTTGCAATTTTAAATAAAATAATAATGGACACAATTAAAGGGACTTTATAGAATTTTATAAGCTACGGGTCTTAATCGCGTAAATATTATATGCATACGGGTAGACAACCCGTGACCACGGCCGTTGCAATACGGTCGAAACGCCGGGCAATAAACAAAGGTTCAACAACAAGCCTTAAAATAAAATATTTACGCGATTAAACCCCATAGCTTATAAATTCTATAATGTGTACAAATCGCGAAAGCTTACGAACATATAATTAAAGGGACATAAGTTACATAGGTATATACCTAAGTTACATCAGTGTTCCCCATTAGTAGTTGTAAGTGCCGCGTGCTGCGAAAAATATTCCGCTATAGGTAGATACTCAATACATTACCGCGTTGATGTCGGTTATCGCGATAAAACTATCCTATGTTCTTTCCTGGTACTCAAACTATCTCCATACCAAATTTCATCTAAATCGGTTCAACGACTTAAGCATGAAAACGTAACAAACAGGCAGTATTACTTTCACATTTATAATATTGGTTTGAATCATAGCGAGTCGAGAGACTTCCACATATTGTTTGTTGAACACTGCTCTAGCTTATATTCACGTACGAAGAGTGACAGCTTTGCGTCCGTTGTGGATTGATATGAGCAATCAATATCCTGAAACAGACGCTGTTACAGACAGTGATAACTGGTCTAAATTTAGGATATGCTTATTCCCTTTACTGAGTTCTTCCGTTTTTATAGAAATGTATTTTATTTAACGTGCTTAGACAGAGTGGAAACCGATCCAAATGCGATTAACTAAAATTATACGTACTTTTTGTTTAATTTAATCAGACAACATAGCCATGGCAATCTTGCATCTGAACTTAGTAGGTAACTAAAATCTTTAGGGCACCTATCTACGACATGAGAAATCTTTTTCTGGGACCTAGAATTTTACTTCATTTACATAGTTAAATAAATAATGATAAAGTTTTATTCATAGGTATCTCATATTATCGTCAAGGTTATTATTATACATGAGATAAATGTTATGTTTATAATAAACAACGACGCGTGAAAACTGGTTGCATAGTTTTTATTAATAACCTGTATTATATGTTTACAAATAATTCAGTGTAGAGGATAAAATGTATCTTGGAATGGTTTCCCTTCACAAAGTTTTATGTCAGTTACTTGGAAAACATCCCGAGCGGGATGTTGACGAGTATTAACATTTCGAATACAAACATATCCGGTTATTTTCATATAAACTTTATGTTACCTACTAAATATTCTCTCTTTCCTTTAACCATATTCTAAATATCATAGAATGGGACAAAAAATCAATAGCTAAAATGCTGTTAAAGTGTTTTACCGTTCCGTTTATTAAAAGAGTTAAGTATTAGGAAATGTTTTTAACACCGAAAACGTAATAGCTTATCCATAAAAAAATATATGACTTACTTTACTGTTCTTGCGTGTGATAGACTTGAAATCGACGTTGAGTAAAGTACTTTTCATATATTTTGAATTGCTTTTATATTAGTCCTTGATCAATCGTAAAAATACATTGGGAATGATGAAGTTTTTAAGCGAATGTGTGATGCGAAGTTACGTGTTGCCAGAATCTTTTATAGGAGGGACAAGTGTTCTTTTACCTGCGTGTCCTTTGTAGTTTTTATAGCGATGATTAGGTACAATGGAATCATCTTTAGGTCATTGAGAATTTATATATTACGAGTCTCATAAATTTAAGTGGCTAGGCTATTAGCTGATTAAATGTTACGTTGTTGAAACCCCTTAAAGAATAGAATCACTTATGTAGATGGATTATAAAGGCTTGGTTAAGGTTAGTAGACAGTAAAATGAAATAGTAAAAGTGGCCAGACAGAGTAGCCATTTAGCTTAACTAAAACAATGCCATTCAAGGACACAAGTCGGCATAGCCAGATATTTTTTTAAAAGAAGCTTTATATTTTGATGGAATCGTGCCAAAGCCTTGATAGACAGCACAAGGAGGATTACAAATACGGGTTCAATAAGAAAGAACTGAAGGTTGCAATGCATTAGATTTTGACACGTTTCTAAAAAACGTTACAAATGTTTTTATAATTCTAATGTGACCACGAATAATAATATTTAATGTTAAAGTATGTGGGGAATAAGGTAACTTTATAATTAATTATGTGTAAAGATCTATATCGGGCCATTCGTCATTTTATTCGTTTCGTGGTTTCAGTCAATTTGTGTCGCTTTGTGAGTTAATTTAAAGTATGAGTAGTTGTCGTTGTTCAATCAACAAACTGGGTGTTATGTTTCCTGTTTACGCGATTCACAGATATACTTTAGTTGGTTTAAAAATTTAGTTTTTCCTCAAATTGTAAAATTTACTCCCTTTTGCCCGCTGCCAGCTTTTTAGGAAATTTGGAACTCCAGTTTCATCTCTCTATTTGGATAGAGAAAAGGTTGGGTTTTAAGTACCGTTTTTCTGGCATTTTTTCCTTTTTATTCACTTCATGAAAAACTTTTCGGACTTTAACGAATATTTGAATAAAAATAGCAGAATTGATCCAATCACTCTCGAGTATTGCGCTTAGCAACACATTAAACGATTGATTTTTTATTTGGATAAGTACTTCAATTATGTTTTTTGGTGATTTCCTATATTTCCAGGTGTATGATACTAAAATAACACTTCCACAACATAAGTAGGTACAATCAAATTTTTGTTTAGGCGCAGAATGTCCAATTCGCAAGATGTCCAGCGTTCGCAGTATGTCCAGTTCGCAGAATGTCCCGTACGCATAATGTAATGTCTAAACGCTAATTTTATCCATAGAAACAATGCAATAATATTTTGTGCTACCAATTAATCTAATCGTTTTTCTAGACGCCGATAAGGTATGTAATACCTACCTACATTGAAATCATTTACAGTTCATAGTCTGTAGTTCACCAAAACACTTTTAAAATAAGTAATCTTTGCATAACCGATAACGTTGTGAAATGTAAACACGGAAAACTGTACGTTGAAACTTTTCAAAAACTCTGCGTGTCGTATTCCCATAATATAATACGTACATTGAATGATTTAAAGAGTGATACATTGTCGTGGATTCCATTGGCATTACGAAGATAGTTGGATAAGTTATACATTGACGCTTCCTTGCTAACAGAGTAAGTACTACTACCTACCTACATAATAGTTACATCACTCGAACACATTAATTTATAAAAGTATGCAGTAAAAAAGTGAGTCAATAAAATTTGATATCTAAAATACAATCTACCTACCAGTTTTCAAGTACCTGACCAACTATTTTTGAAGTATTCGAACATGTGAGTTTTATTGACACTAACTATATTTACAATATTTATTGTTTGTTTTATTACAACTGTAACAATATTTACAATAGCATTAGAATACAATGTAAATGTAAACTTACCTCCTTGTGCCGGATCCTTTTTGCGACTTCAATCGCCGGCTGTTTCAGAATCTCTTCATAAATCGGTGGAATTTTCTCCCCTTCAACTCCATAATATATACTGAATATAAATCTCACTATACTTGCAAATACTGATCGGATCACATGAAGCACTCTCAGTTTTAATGATAAAGACTTGTTTTTAGTCTCCGTGGTACACATGTTCACTGTAAAAACACTTCTATTTATAAACTGAACACAAGTAAACGATCTATAGGAGACGTTGTTTCTAAATTGTATTTTCAAACAATGTTTTAAAACTTGCGATGGCCGGAAACCTGCGACAACGCCTGTGGGCTGTGTCGCTACGTTGATATAACACGACGAACTGTTCAACTCATTGAATGAATGAGTGAGCGATGTAAAGTTGAAAACCGAGGACACATCAGCTCTCTATAGTCGTCTCGTTCTGGCGCATATTCAGATGAACCCCGAGTAGCGATTGCCCGTCTCATTCGTTCATTCGGTTAATGCGGCCTTCATACGCTAAACAATATTCCATGCCTTGTCGTCGCCGGCCGGCAGACATTACATTTCTTTCGCTTCTTTATTAAGTGTATGGTCTAATAATAAACTGAAATCGAAAACAAGTACCTATGTAGCATGATTAATGACAGACATTGAAGAAATTTACAAATTCTTGTTCACTTGTCACTCTTTAGTAAGCCTTTTTGTTCAGTGACTCCGTTGTTCTGAAGCTCGGCAAACAAAAAGTTTAAGTTAACTTAATACATTTTGTTCAGTTAAGTATTCAGTTACCAATAGTTTTATGGCTAAAGTTATGTAGGGAACGAGCTTGTACAGAGTTTTCATCACTCGTGTTTATTTAGGTCTGGTCAATTTTCCAGCTTTTAGGTACATTCATTCAACCTTTTGCTATCTCGAGCCAGAAAAGGAAGGATAGTTCCCTTTGTTTAATAAAGGGTGGCAAAAGTAATGTCATCATTTGAGTTGCCTATCATTTTATTAAAAATAAAAAATAAAATGTTTTGTTTTGGTGCGAAGTTTATTCGAAGATTTAAATTGTACCCAACAGTTAATAGGACGGAGGAACCCCTTCATATAGCTCAAGAAACAATGAAGATTCGGGCCGAATGATCTCCCGTCTCGGAGATTTGAACTTGCCGTCCAGGAATGGTGCCAGACTTCCTTTGGAGATTTTGACATCTCGCGTTTACCACAATAAAACAAGGCTTGAAAGCTAACATAAGAGCGGTATAATTTTATCGACTTAATACATACATAATTTAACATTTTTTACATTTCAGGAAAACATAACTCACTTTTTTCATTTGTAATTTAAATTCAAATGATTATATTACTTTTGCGCCACCCTATTGGTATATTTTAAAATATATTATTTTAATTTAATATTTCAATGTTTTATATAACGTAAAGTTAGCCACATTTAAAATTTGGAAATGTTTAAACGGAATAAGCATTTACATCATAAACGGTATTGTCACGAAATATATAAGCAATCTCTCTAAGCAATAATGTAAATGTGTATTGATATTTTTTAAATATTGTTTGCTCATGGTCCTTTAGACATGTTCCGGTTTCATTCCGGTCCGGCGCGGACGGATGCCGAAACGTGTGATAGCTACCGTAGGTAGGTACATCACCATACACTTTGCGCCAGGGACCCTGTTTATGTCCGGCGAGCCGGCGCCGGATTAAAACCGGAGCGAGTGAAAAGGACCTTAAGCAGAGATCGATATGAAATGTTTAATAGCAAAAGTTTCTTAGTACTACTACTACTAGTAGCACTGTCAGAAGTACGTATTATGAAGTCCTTTGTTTAAAAAAAACAATTGATCTATTCTGGGCAAGTTTATATCCTACTATAATGTCATAGTTACTTTGTGCTACTTATATAGCCGGTAATGTAAAATCATATTATGGAAGAGCGAAAATATATTTAGATAATTGATGAAGATTGCAATGACGTGATCAACCTACACTATGGTTTGTTATTAAACATCGCGCGCGTTTCTTTCGTTCAACTACTTGCTTAGGTACCGTTTAGGTACCGTTTGTTAGGTACAGTTTTGCTAAGACAATCTTAAGCCGCTTTTGAAACACATTAGCACAATGGGCATATAAAATTGTAGCCACAGCAGCATTGGTAGGTTTGAATATTAGTTTATTTGACTTGATTCATTTAATTACAGCTTCGTACGTCATCGCTCCGCGCTGTATGTTTTAAAATAAACTGAAGATATTTTTAAGTTTACTGCAATTGTAAATAAAAATCGTCAGCTCAGGCAAATGTAGTCAATCAAACTCCAATTGATTTATTTATTTTGTTTTTTGGTCGATTTTAGTTTTTCGATATCAATACTATCGGCTGTCAGTGTCATTGCAAGCTTGCATGGCACTGATATCTATCCATTGTTCCACAAACGATTCAAAGAGACTTTGAAAAAAGTCGAAGGAGATTCAGTACCTACCTTCACTTAATATAATCGTTTTACATTGAAATATTGCCCATTAAAATTATAAAAGAAATAAACAGATTTCACGGTATATCGATAAAAATGTGAAAGAAGCCAATAAGGAGGTTAAACATAAAATAATATATCAACGTTTTATGACTTTTGTCAATCGTATACCTAATACCTAAACTTAAAAATGAATAATCAAATTATCCTTTTTAACCAGTGTACAATCGGCCTACTCGGCGGTCGTACACCTCTAAGGCTATAATGGCTTGCGAGAAACGTCCGCTCTCTACGTAAGCGCACTCACACAGGCACATCTGCGCCTTATCGGATGCATGGGGGCGGGATCCTTGTTTTTTTTAGTGCGTTGCGTTGTTGTTGGGCATATTTCGAACCGATTAGAAGATTGTAAATACTATTATAGGATTGAGACTTTTGTTGTAAGCGCGCTTTTTGCAGTTGCGCGAAATAGCAATAAATTATTTTATTGTAATACATACAAATCTACATTAATGTTATAAATAGTTTATATTGTATATTTATTCGTTTGTGTTGTTGAAATAGTAAAGAAGTACTCGTAGTTTAAAGCTTGGAGAGGAATATAGTATATTTTGCCTCAATACCATTATACATGTCAAATTGTGGACAAAGGTGCGGGAAACCGTTAGATTTTAATATTTTTTTAAATTACTTTTTGATCTGTAATCTATCTTTTCTATAAATATGAGTTAGTAGAGGAGTTTAAAACTAGTGCCTGTAATTTATGACCTACTTTCGTTTTTTATATTGTGCGTATCTTTTAGTATGATTCTGTTAAATAGGTTCATCGAAAATATTTAATTTAATTTTTGTAAAAAATATTTTGCTTTTTTGAAACATATCCATACTAATATTAGACGTGTGAAAGTAACTCTGTCTGTCTGTCTGTAACGCTTTCACGCTCAAACAGCTAAACCGATTTAGATGAAATTTGGTATGGAGATAGTTTGAGACCGGGGAAAGGACATAGGATAGTTTTTATCGCGATAACCTTTATCCACGCGTGTAATATATGTTTCAAAAATGCGAAATGATCGTTTTGTAACATATATGTTACAAAACGATAATAAAAATATTTTTTAAATATTTAAGTCTTTATGTTGGCTTGACCTCCGTAGGTAAGAGGTAGTTTAACTCATCAGCAACTATGAGTTCAATGATTAATCTACACTTAAATATAGTAATATAATATAGTATATAGTTTGTTTGTTTGAACGCGATAATCGCAGGAAGTACTGAGTCAAATTAAAAAAAATCTATTACTGTTGGATAGCCTATTTATCGAGGAAGGCTATATACATCACGCTACAACCAATAGGAGCAGAGCAGCAATGAAAAATGTTGCAAAAACAAGGATAATTGAAGCAGACGAAGTTTACGGGTCTTCGTCTGCTTCAGTCAGCTAGTATGCTATATATAGTTGTTCCCAGTGACTCCGCTTGCGTATATCTTGATTCGAGTGATAAAAATCCTACATCCTTCACCTATGCTTTGAAACCTATATCATTTTGTAAGTTCTTTGTTTTAGGTGTTTTATCTAAATTTAATTTCAAATAACCATTGGATTGATTTAACGAAATAAAGATATTTGAAATTTAAAATTTAAATCGTGCTAGTAGCTTCAGGGTGAACCTCTACATACAACTTTAACTCTTTAATAATAATAGTATAAGTATGGTTTTAATTCAGCAAGTTATATTTAATTTTAAACCACAGATTATTTTAATAGAAATAAATGTATTACCTGGAATGAGGGCAAGAAATAAAGAAAAGAGTCAATTGTTTTATTAATTTTATGGATCAGTCAAACAATTTCATAACACATTTGTGCATATATAAATCATTTAATACTTAATTATACTTTAAAATTGTGGATGAGGTATGCAAACTAAAACAATAGGCCAAAATCATATTAATTAACAATAACGATATATTTTTAATATTATTAAATTATTATTTTATCATGCTATATAGTCATCAAAGTGCTTAATTACCAATTACTTCCTCAACAAGTATTATATTAATAACGTCTTAGTTAATGGAAATAGTCAGTTTCATTAAATTAAGTAACAATGTATAAATTATTAATTATCTCAGATGCTAGCTTATATTTATTACAGTAAAATAACCAATAAGTGTAATTTAGATTACAATTTAAAATAATTACAAACATTTAATTTCAATACAATCCATTGGCTCTACCGTCAATATATATCTGTGCTGTTTCGTCCTCACATTCAGACTTCCGGCTTCACATTTCTGGGCTTGTATCTAGTATCTATTATTTACAAGCCATAAGTTCTGACGAATGTGTGCACTTGATTTAAAAAAAATTGTCTGAAAATTTAGCGTGTGATAAATCAAAACCTCTGTACTCGCAAGCGAAACGCACTCTTGCTTCTTGTAGTTCTTGTCCTAATTTTTGTAGCGGAATAATGCACACATTTCTTATAGCCTGCATGCCGCAGTCAAATAGTCTAGCGAACGTCGACGTCTTGGTAAATGGCTGCACTTCGTATGTTCTGACCATTTGCGTTACGTGATCCGACGTTAAGACAGTCCTCCTCAGCATCCCACTATAGCCAACGGCACGCTGTAGCTCTCTGAAAAAAAATACGAAGTTAAAATAAATGTATAAAAGATCTTCGATACCCACTCATTAAAAGTTTGAATGAATAGAACAGTAAGACAAGCACATTTTTAAAAAAGGTGTTATTTTATTATACCTAATATTATTTCTTTACAAATCAACAGACAATGAACGAGTTGTCACTGATAAATTTAGATAATAGTTCTTAAATAGTTGAAATATGATTGAAAATAGAATAAGCGTTAATATGAGAAGCTACCGACTGCGAAAACAAATTCGCATGCAAACTATTTTCAATTCTGTTTATTTGATTTTAAAGATTTATCATCTTTAAAATCAAATAAACAGAATTGAAAATAGTTTGCCTTAATCGTTTCCAGTTTTAGGACATTTATGGTGCGTAGGTATCATGAACCTATTTTTTCGGCAAACATATTTATGGCACCTGGAATTACCGAACCGTAGGAAAGCAAAAACTATTGTATGCAAACTATTTTCAGTTCTTGTGTAACGATTTAAAGACGATAATTGATTAAAGGATTCTCAGTTTTACAACTTTTACTATGGGGATCATTTAACTATTGTTTTATCAACACAATATACACTTTATGATTTCTAAATTTTACTAAAGCGTGTGAAAGAAAACAATTTATTTTGTCAAAAGTAGTTTAAATGAATTAGGATTTCCAATACTACAAAAAATTTTACATAATTTATTAGTAAAATTTTACATTTTTAGTTTAAACATACATATCAACCCATATGATGGCCCACTGCTGGGCACGGGTCTCCCCAGTAGAACCTACTAGTATGTAGATCCTGGGGGTAATTGCCATAATCGCCACGCTTGGCGAGCGGGTTGGCGATCGCAGTAAGGCTTTAAGTACGCAGAGGACGCTGCTGCCCGTCCTCTGGGGTGAAATCCCTTAGTCGCCTTGACGACACCCACGGGTAGAGATGGGGTGGTACTATTCTTAAGCCGGCACTTACATACCGGTTTAAACATAAATATTTTAAAAAGAGTTATGCATAACATCTTTAATGTGAGAAAAATAAAAATGAAACACCATGATTTAATATGGGTGGATTTAAGTATGAATCGTAGAAAAGAAATATAAGTGTATAAAAGCACGAAATTCCTACTCTTCACATTTCAGTAGAGACAGCCTTTTATATGTTGCCATTCGTTATACAAAATAGTTTTTGTTCCGATTAGTACTACGTTTCGTTATTATATTTTAGAATAATTGAACGAGTGAAAGTCTAGTTCCAAGAAATTCACCTTTAAAAAATATACGAATTACCAAGTGACTCAGAACACCATGTTTAAAGTAAAGTAAATGTAAATATTATTGGACATCAAAAAATGTAAATGAACTTTCACTTAGCATTGATTTATGAAAATTATGACTGCCTCTGTGGCGCGATGGGATTGTATCCGACTGCTACGCATGAGGTCGTGGGTTCGATTCCCACACGGGACACCACTTTGTGTGAACCACAAATCGTTGTTCCGAGTCTGGGTGTACTTTGTGTCCGTGACTTGTATGTTTGTAAAGTCCCCCCCGTGTACCCTACAGCGGGTGTCGTCTTTTTCAAAAAAAAAAAAAAAAGACATTAACGGCATATGAATTTATAATAAATCATTTATAATATTATTTATTTGTTGAAAATCATAAGTAGTCCTATACCTATGTATGATAATATGTATATATATATATACTAATTATTTATATATTTATTTATTTCGGTAGTAAATTATTTTAATGACGACGATTTTTCGACAATCGTCGTCATATTTGAATATATTTCATAAAATTTTAATAAACTAAGCACTTAAATCTTTCTCACCCATTGCAACGTCTATTAACAAAAACCATTTAGTAGTTATTGTTTTTTTTTAAATTATATACGAAATAAATACATTTCACTACACTACATTGTAAAATTAAAATAATAAGTTTATATAAAATATTAGGATTAAATAACTGCGAATGATGAAACAACAAATTCTAATGTCTGCCATCATCATTGAGATATTATAACAACGAAACAAACCTTAGCTATGAAATTAACCATAGTCTTCAGAAATATTGATTATATTATTATTTGGTCTCCCCCAATTACTTTTTAACCAATAGCCAATTCTATTGTTAAACATAATTAATAATTATTGTAATAAAATATAATTTGAATTTGACTTACCGTAACATTTAACTCCCGCGATATTTGGTAAAGGTTTGTCCTGTATCCTTGGCCATGAAGATCCAAAATTTGATTCCCGGTTTAAATTTCGGTTAATTGTGAAGACTCGCAGAGGTCAGCAAGAAAGCACCCAACAGTCCAATAAAACACAGCCACCATAGGTAAACAGATGAAGAAGAAACGGTCCACTAATTCACACCACAAGTCAACGAGAGTTCAATCAGTAGTTTTGGGGTCAACAAAATGGCAAAATATCGGAATCCGTAAACAGAACAAGTCGTGAGCAAAATACAGTAAACACGCGCGCGTCATCGTACAAGGAAGTGCAAATTGCAACTAAGTTAACAAAATGTTTTATGTTCCCGTTCCCACACCTTAGCCCCGTCCTAATTGGTTGGAAGTAAAATGTGGGAGTGGTTTTGCGTTTGTGTGTGGACCGAACCGTTGTGAACCGTTCATAGTAAAATATTTTCAGGTGGTCGAGCATCAAGTGGGCCGATTGTACATGCAGTATAAAAATCAAAGCTATGTATGTAAGTGACTAGCGGAAAAAGCGAATAATTTAAGGTCTTTTTTATTGCCCAACGTTTCGAGCGTATTACAACGGGCGTGGTACGGGTAGACTGGTTCAGCTCAGCGTCGCCGACGCCTCCGTGAAGCTCGGGTTTCAAAAACTACTGATCTTAGCTGGAGCGGTTAACAGAATTGCTAGTAATGTAGGACTCACAATATCACACTGCAAATAAAAGTTGGAGGAGAGACTCCCGACCGGGGGATTGACAGGTGTCAACTCCCGGCCGGGAGTCTCTCCTCTTCGTACGTCGTATGCTCCCTCTGTATCCGTTTCGCTTTAGTACCTCCTGAACATGTGTGAGCTCACACACTTTAAAATGTTCAGGGTCACAGATGTCTTGGAGGCAGATTGCAGATGACTTGGAAGTTAAAACTGTATATAGACCGCACTTTAAGGTAGCTAAGCACTTATGTACTCCTAAGGATGTAATTCCTCTACAGACACGTGGCGTTTACAAAGTGGATTGCAGCTGTAGTAGTCCCTACATCGGACAAACTAAGCGCACAATAACGGAAACATATCATACATACATATCAACCCATATGATGGCCCACTGCTGGGCACGGGTCTCCCCAGTAGAACCTACAAGTATGTAGATCCTGGGGGTAATTGCCATAATCGCCACGCTTGGCGAGCGGGTTGGCGATCGCAGTAAGGCTTTAAATACGCAGAGGACGCTGCAGCCCGTCCTCCGGGGTGAAATCCCTTAGTCGCCTTGACGACACCCACGGGTAGAGATGGGGTGGTACTATTCTTAAGCCGGCACCACACGGCACAATAACGGAAAGGGTTAAGAAACATATCGCGGCTGTGAAAAACCAATATACAAACAAGCCAGCAATAGCGGAACATTTGCTGGATGCGGAATCCAATCACTGGATTGAACTAGGCAAACCACAGGTCCTCTCCACTGATCGTCATTAGGTATTACTCCATGGGGACGCGGGAGGCGGTTGAAATAATAAAAAGCACGTCAATTTCAAAGGACAAGATGGATACCGTTTGTCAACATCGTGGAATTCTAATATGGAATTATATGGAATTATTGTATATATAAAATTCGGTATTTCATTCGTAGGCTTCAAAACACAATAAAAAAGCAATATGGATCTGATCATAGAGCGCAACGAGGCCTAACGTTCTTAGCAATTTATGCTGGAAATGACCTAGAAAGGAATATTTCCTTTCTAGGTTATTTCCAAATAGTAGGATTATGTCTACTATGGACCTACGTTTGAAGTATACAGAACCTAAAAATGAAACATTTTTTTTCTTTCCCGAACGGAAAATAGAAGATAATGAAATTTTTGAAATTCGTCGTAGAAAACAGAAACGCTCCAAATTTCTCCAAGCATTTCTTTCCAAATCTTCTCTCATATCATCGGTAGTGTCGATGATGCCCTCTGTATTTATTTAAATTAGTATAAAATATAAAATAACTTTTTTAATTATCCGTTTACCTATATCTACAGTATACATCAATTACTGGCACTTAACCTCATCCTTCAATCAACTTGCCAAACCTTTTCAGGATTTTCTCATTTGACTGAAAAATCGGCACAGATTCTCGCAGTAGTCGGAGTACCTACCTGCGGAGCGAAACGTTTGCTGGATCCAATTTGTACTGTTTGTTTAAGAATTCCACAACCTTTTTCATGCTTGATGTATTTTTGAGCACCGCAAAATTTGGTGCGGGTACATTCAGGCTATAAATTGGTAGAAATACCTTTGTATTGTTCTACACTACACATAGATAGACAAGGTTGTTGCAAAAATGTTTTTCGTTTATGATGTAATATACTTTTCTGTAGATATATATTATATATAGCTGTCCCGCGCAACTTTGTCTGCGTAAATTTTCCCTGTTTTGCAACATTTCTCATTGCTGTTCCGCTCCTATTGGTCGTAGCGTGATCTTATATAGCCTTCCTCGATAAATGGGCTATCGAACAGTGAAATAATTTTTCAATTCGGATCAGTAGTTCCTGAGATTACCGCGCTTAAACAAACAATTTAGCTTTATAATATTAGTTAGTATCGATTTATTTTTCATTTTAAGAAGACTGTCTGTTATAATAATAACAATGAAGAGATCGAAGAACAATCGGATAACTATTGATAAGTGCGCATAATTATGAATTCCTTCAACCTTATTTTACTAGCTTTTGAGATAATTTATAAGTTTCAGTTTCATTATCAGGGTTTTTATAAGAGTTCTCAATCAATTAAAAAACGTACTAAGGGTTTTGTAAGTCTTTGCTTTTATATGCCGTTGGTCGAAAGCTTATTCAGGTTATATAAATATGTGGTATGTATTTCAACAATTAGTCCTACGCAACCATGAACATAAAAGTGTCAATATGTCAGGGCCACATGGCTGACCCTCGAAAACTCAAACGATAACTTTAAGTGGTGCTCAAAAGTATTCCTGTTGCTACTACTTTAACTGTCATACTGTCATTGTCACTTAAAGGGGAACCCTTCTATCTCTATGGGGGAGGGGAACCCTTTAAGTAACAATGACAGCATGAGAGTTAACGGCGGCGGCGCGGCGTCTCAAAACTAAGTGACGTTTGAGTATCTAGTCTATACTAAAAACAAAGTTTGTGAGATGATAGGGGGTAATCTCTGGATCTACCGATTTTACCAATAGAAAGCCACGTATGACTTAATAAGTTCTATGCTATAATAATCCAATCGAATTTTGTACCAGGGGAGGTATAATTCTTATGTCATACACCTTTCACTACTAAATTTTGACAAAAAGAATATGCTATAACTATGTAATAATAATGCTACCAGCTATGGCACCATGGTAAGTGCAATACTGATAACATACCCTATCCGCTGCTGAAATTTGACCACACCTTTCTGTTACACCTTGTATAACATCAAGCTAGGACCAATAGCAGCGGAGCATCAATGAAAAATGTTCCCGAAACGGGGAAAAATGACGCAAACGAAGATTCGCGGTTAGCTATCAATAATAAAGAATAATATATTTCCGTACGTCCGTTCCGGTCGCAATACATTTGCCCCCGGGTAGCCGGCGCCGGTTTGAAACCGGAACGTGCTATGGACCTAAGCGTTCCATCTTGTCATTTTGGCTACGGAACTCTAATAAAATGATGTAACTACTTATCTTATTATTGATCAGTTTAAAATAAGATAATTTCAGATAAGATAAGACGAAATCGGAAAAGTATGGATTTCATTGCCTTTATGAAGACAGTTACATAATAACTTGCATACCTAGATACTGACGCGTCCTTGCCCGCAGGTATTCTGTTCATTTAATTCCTAATATATATGTATATAAATATAATACTGGTTCTCGTGTAATTATCTATCTGTTCGTTTTGCCTTTAGAAATAATACAAACAAAGTTTAAAAAAAAGTTATTTTATATAGCCGTTTCTCCTTGCAAAATACATTGTAACAAAAGTATTTAAAATTATCAACTAGGTACGTATACCTATTTCAACCATATTCTTGCAAATGAAAGAAGATACCTATTACATTCTGAAATTATACCTAGGTATTTACAAAAACCTTGGGAATAATTAATTAATTAATTAAAATTTGTGATGTTAATGTAAAGCATTGATATCAGTCAACTGTACAAAACCCTAAAAATACTGACACTCAAAACAGTTTTCGAACGAATACAATAACTACCTAGTTCTTTTAGTACAACTTAAAGTACATCTATTCCGTAGAACGCCTACGTAATAGCTGTCCAATATTTTCTTCTCTAAGTCTATTTTTTGGCAATCTAGCCTATTTAAAGGCTAATTTCTGCCAGGGTCAAGTATTCAATGCAACAAATTTTATCTGCATGTACAAAGTATTTTTACATGATAAACGACAAGCTGTAAAAGTAACGACAGGTCAGTCTGCCGCCATTTTTACAACTCCTCCAATATATTTTGAACCGATGACAACGGTTTCTTGACATTCTTTCTAAGCCCAAAACGAACAGAGCTTTCGAGTAGGTATTTATTATGAAGTACTTTAAAGATTGGCATCATACAGCGACTAACAGAGAGAGGTGGAGAGAGAGAGTAGGGAGGCCTTTGCCCTACAGTGAGACAATTATACAGGCTAGTAATAATAATAATAATGTCGAAGGCTTACAAATCAAATACACTGTAATTTAAATAAAAAAATACTTTTTTATAATAAATATAGGTAGGTATTATAAATCTTTAATATTAAGTCGGTTCAGGCATTATGACAATATTATGTGAAATTCTATTTTATTTATTGTGTAAATACTAGCTTTTGCCCGCGGCTTCTTCCGCGTTAATTTCGTTCACCTCCTTTGGAGCCCAAGTTCATCCCTTGTTAAACTCACAAAAAAAACCTCTCAGCAAGCTTACTAATTTGAAGGGTAAGGAATATGATTGCGAACAGACTATATTTTAACGTTTTTTTTTTTTTTAAATGAATCCCGCAGTAGTGTAGGTACAAGCCCTGTGTCGCGGGAGACTTTACAAACAAGAAGTCACGGGCACAAAGTACACCCAGGCTCGGAACAACAATTTGTGGATCACACAAAGTGGTGTCCCATGTGAGAATCAAACCCACGACCGCTGGCGTAGCAGTCGGACACACTCCCACCGCGCCACTGACGCAGTTTACAACATGACATATCCATTCAACATGACAACGATTTCAGATTTCAACGTCTGATTCTGAAGTTCTGATGTACTCATTTCATTTAGTAATCCCAACGATTTTTAGTGACTTCTACGGAAGACTTTTCTGTTTTGTTTTCCCTAGGTTCCGCGAAACCTACTTTGAGAATCGCTGCTATCTGAACGTACCCTAGATAACAGGCGTTAAGCACGCGTTTTGCTATAAATTTATTTACAACGTTTTCCAAATTATTCGATGTGTTCACTTGGTAACTGGCCTTGTAATAGGCTTATGAAATTGCAAACACGCGCCAAGCGCTCATGATCTGAACATCAGCGTATTGTGTCTGTAATAATACGTAAAAGTGGAGAATACCTATGACATATTCTACACTTTTACGTATTATGCGGTGTAAACCTTTAATATATCCTTGTTTCGGATATTCTCTTTGTTCGTTCTTTGAATAAATATCATTTATAGGCGGAATTTTCTCCTTCAACCATATCAAGATTAATTTCACTAGGTATACCTACTTGTAAATACTAACTACATTAGTCACTCGTATTTTTATTGCTAAAGATTTACAATTTACATGTTATACTGCAATTTAATGCCTAGGTAAGCGCTTTTCTATTTATAAACTGAAAGGTGTTTACGCTGTTTTTATTGGAATTAAGTTTTGCCGCTTTTGAGCTCCCTACAAAAAAGAGGGTTGTTGGTGTGTTATTAGTTTAAAATTTAGATATTTATTACAATTACCTTATGTAAGACGGGTATGTTATTTTTTATCTCACTTACCATCGTGTGGGGTATTATTAGATAGGTCTTTTAAAAACATTTAGGGGTTGTAAAAACAATTTTTAGATTTAGGAACCCGTTTGGGAAATATTAAGCTTTAAATTGCAGATTTTTGTTATTGTCAAGTGCCAGCACCCCCCTCCCCTGCCAGCTAAATGCTTGATGTTGGGTATTGCCCATTATTAAATCATAATTTTATTATTATTTGATTGTGTATTATTATGACGTTTTTTTACGAAATAAATATTTTAAAAATTTGAAGTTTAATGAATGTCTGTGTATCAGCGTCTGTTTACGGTTGAAATAGATACGTAGTTGGTAATTTTAAATACTTTTGTTACAATGTATTTTGCAAGGAGAAACGGCTATATAAACTAGCTTTTTTTTTAACTTTGTTTGTATTATTTAAAGGCAAAACGACGACACGGGATTTCAAAATCGAAACGGGCAAGCTAGTTGGCTCAGCCAAATCAAATCAAAACAAAAAGTCAGACTTGTGCGTATACCTAGGTACGCTCACCAGTAACAACGGTACAAAGGTTCGTTTAAACTACAATAGATCTACCACCGCTGACTTATTCGTTTACCACACTTGTATTTACAAGATTAGGAAAACGAATTACACGTAAAACCAGACCTGTGAATTGAAAGACTTTTTTTTTATAATTCACTTAGGTTACAAAATGCAACGCTTATAAACGTCAGATCAAATTTGGAATAGAATAATTCTACATTTAATGCCAAGTTCGCAAGAGTAAAGCCGTGAGAAAAGAACTTCGCAATAAAAATCATGGACACTTTTTTTAAATGCCAATTTTTCAATATATTTGTATATATGCAGTTATGCCAGTAAGGTGCTGCAACCATTACACCATACTTACGCAAGCAATAACCATAGTACGTAAAGTAGGTATAATCAAGTTTTAACTTTGACAACTATGCTATTTTAAACTTGCTACAACCCTGTTGCAGAAGCCAATGTATCTACTCTTTGATATAATAAGAAACTGTTTAATGCAATGAATGTGCGTGCTCTGAAAGCCGAGGCACATTAGCCTTTATTTGCATCACCAAGGATTACATGAGAAGGGTACATAATTACAGATGGGGTTTTGTAATCACTCATTTTAGAAAGACGTTTTTGTGAAGCCCATTTCAACAACGTCATTTTATTAAAGCTATTTAACCGATAAGTTATTTGATCGATGTGCTTCTTATTGACCTCTTACTGAGGCAAAATATTACTGCCTATTGTGTAGTATATAATGTACACGGTTCCTTTTTAGGGTTCCGTAGCCAAAATGGCCAAACGTAACCCTTATAGTTTCGTCATGCCCGTCCGTCCGCAGCTTAGCTCAGAGACTGTTAGTGCTAGAAGGCTGTAATTTTGCACGGAAGAATAAAATCTTGAAAAACTTTTTTTTCTCACCTACATCATGTGGAATATCATTAGATAGGCATTTTAAAAATCTTTAGGGGTTGAGAAGAACATTTTTAGATTTACGGATCCGTTTGTGAAATATAAAGCTTAAAGTGCAAATTGCTGATGCCCTTTGTTGCAACCGAGGCACAGCTTTTATCATTATAGTTTATTTAATTGTAATTATCTCATTGATGTACCTAGTACTTAAGTAATAATAATGATAAGAAAATGATATGATAATATTCATAATTCATTTTGTTTTTCTTTGTAATTTTATTTTTATGTGTCTTACTTTTTTATTTAAGTTTGGTCTGTTTGTTTATTTTTTGTAGTTATATTTATATTTTTTTGAAACTTTGTTGTGCTTACTTAAATAATTATAAACTTGTACTTCTGTAAAGTTGTGACGTATGGTGCAAATGTTTTTCTAATACGAAAAAAAAACTATTTTTACTTCATACTAAAACAGTTTACAATGGTGTAACATTAGTTCTTTTTGGTTTCAGAACAACATGGCGGACTCACCAGAGATAGAAGACTCATCAAAAACCAATTTACTTACAATAACATTACCCACTGTCCTCTGCACTCCTGATTCCGAAGAAATGTCGGATATATCCATAAATACTACTTTCGTTACATCCGAGTCTAAATTATCTTTGCCTTCCAATTTGGGTACTCCTACGTCACCGTTGAATTTGTCGTCCCCTTTGTCATTACCGTCGTCGCCACGACTAAAGAACTCATCTCAATCGTCCACGAATTCATTACCGAATCCCATTCCAAATCCGTCGGCACTGAACAAACAAGATGAATCGAAGAATACATTGGTCAATAGCAGCTCAGCTACAGGTAAGTGAATTTTCCCACGAGTATCGCATAATTAGCGTCCGTTTTATACTGTTTAGTTGGTTAGCAAAATGTTATTACGGGTAAATGTTAACAACCTTGGGAAAATGTTACGGGAAAACGGACTTATAAGAGAGTATGAAAGTGAAAACCTAGTTGTTTTTGCATAGACGTATCAGGGGGATAGAGTAACTGTGGGAATGCCGGTTTTATATTCCAGTCAAGCCTTTCAGATCTGGACTGAACCGCGCCTCTCCCCCTGAATAATAATACTAGGCCTATATTTTTACGGATTTTCTTATAAACATTGCATACCTCCTGTCGGTAATAATTTTACCGGAATCAGAATCGAACATCATTTATTCGCAAAAATGTATCTAACTATGTTAGATCATTCTATTAATCACAATTATTAATTAAATACATATGACAGTAAACATTAAAGTAGCACATGTCGACAATAAAATTATTAAACATAAAAAATTTCCAAATATTAAACATTAATAAATAATATCAATAACTAGTAATAATCAATAAAATTAGTCACACAAAAAAGATAACTGTAAATATATTTCAATAAATTGCACAAATTGAAAAATGTCAAATTAAAATGAAATAAACGACTCATACTTATAAATTATTTTTTTATTATTGATAATTAAATTCATATATAATACAATTTGTAATTGAAATATTCTTTTAGATCGTTATAAAGACCGGGCAATAAGCCATCTTGGTGGTTATGTGTGAGTGATACGAGCATATTACTGGTGGGTACTGTAGCAATTAAAATTCCTGGGAAATGCGACTTATGAACTAATATCTCAGAATGAAGAGCACTGTGCGATGACACTCAGATCTTTGGAAAGCAACGATTTTAGAGGTACTGGGCTAGCGTGACGCTTACTATAGGTTATAGGTTGGTTCGGTTTAGTAGAATAAAAAACTTGAAAAGCGAGATTTCTGCAATTTTAAAACTCTTTATTTAGCTACAAATGACTAGTATGTTTATACCATTTCTACCTTAAGAAACACTTGTAAAAAGTAAAATAAAAACGATGACGTAAAAATGAGAGCTACGAGATTTCTGCGCTCGAGGCCTCAATTATATCTTAAAAAATATCCAGCTCACAACATTAGGTATATAAACGTTGTGTAATTATAAAATAATAAGTAGACAACATGCCTATCTAATAATATGAACTACACATAGATACACGGGGAATGGTTGTTATGATTGGACCACTCAACTTTAAGACCTCGAAAAGTTTGGTTGTAATTACCTCTATGCTCTCTTTACGAAGTGAGAGCAGAATGTTAATAAATTATACCTAGACAGGTATTTCATTTGTTAACATTTTTAACATAATTTTTTGACCCATGCATCTTTGAACCATGGTCTATTTTATTAAACTACCCAGCAGTTATCAATAGACGTAACATTTTTGATGCGTGGTCCACTAATTGGACAGTTATTTCCAATTATAATACGTAGGTACTATCTAACTACGTAGGTTGTTAATAATTAAAAATAATTGTCCTATTTTTGACGTCTGTCAATAGACGTCAAAAATTTGACAATTATTTTTAATAACCATCGTTATTAACCTCCTATGTAAGTGTAAGTAAAGTTGGTAAATAATTAGATTCGTATAATACATTTTTAATAGTACATTATGATATAAGTGCGGTAAGTTGAAAATTACAGGCGGTATTGCTAGAAGAAAGCAGAGGCTGTAATTATCAAAGCGCACGTATGTCTATGTCATACGACGTTTTATAACATATTTGCGAGGAAGTAAATAACATTTTCAAATAAAAACAATACACCGAAAAGAAAAAGCGCGCGGAGTAATTTTTACCTGTTCACAATTTTTTTTTAAGGCAACGGCACAAAAACAACCTGTATTACTAATAAAGTAAATTAATATTTTTGTGTTTTGTTACAGATAAATGGTTGTAATTTAAAGAATTAAATGTTTATTTATTATATTTTATCTCGCAAAGTTAATTTTATTCATAAAATGTTGACCACTTTTCTGACTTAAAAACTCTTTGCTAAGATTTAAAAAGTACCTACCGTTCGTTTTAGACGGAGTATCTTGATAAACCGTGCGTTTTACATGACATTATCGCACAAGTACGTAATTAGATATATTACGATATTGAAATTGGTGAAATAAGAGACTCTTTACGAGCAAATGTGTTATAAATAAATATACACTTCAGTATTTTTAAATGGAGACACTCTGATCATTTTTCTTTAAACAACTTTTCAATAGGTTAGTCGTTTTTCCCTCGACTGAGCTCGTCGGGCTTTTATAGCATTACATTTAAGTACGTACAATGTCCTTTCCGATAGAAGCCTAAGCGATTTATGTTCGTGGTATTAAGTTGTCTCGAGGATGATGTCTCAACAATAATGTTGTATAAGAAAGATATCGAACCTTTACAAGGAAAAGGCTCATAATATCGGCCGGACAATAGCTCCTATTCATCTTATCAGTCAAGTTATGGCCGCTATCCGATCACTCTACCGAAAAATGACAAAATGTTGTCCCAATTTTCTATTAAAAAGATTGAGTAGGCCTATGGGAAAATGTTTTCTTTTCAAAGTTATATTATTCTATTGTTACAAGGAAAATATTTTAAGACTGGGCAAGAGCATGTCGGATCATGTTCAGTGTAGGGTTCCGGAGCCGTTGCCGTATAAAAAAATCCGGTTTGAATAATTGCATCAGTAGAAGAGCATACGTTCATGGCACTTACGCCCTTTTGTTGAGAAACGCAGTTTTTGACAATAACTCAATGACGGTATATCCGATCATTTTTTAAATAATTTTAATTTAAAGTAGGTATTTGTTAACCTTTACGATTGTTTCATATTTTTTTGGTCACACACTAAAGGTTCATTTCCGAGCATCGCGGCCGATCGCAAACCGCTCGCGGCTCACGACAAGCGGCTGACGCTCGCGGCCGATGCGACAATATTCACAGTGCGCGCGCAGGCCTACGACAGTCGTCGGCCGCGCGCGTCTGTCACTTACCTCAGCCGCTTGTCGTAAGCCGCGAGCGGCTCGCGATCGGTCGCGATGCACGGAAATGAACCTTAAGGGGTACACAATTTATACAACTTTCAAAGCAATTAGTTCCAAAAATATTCACTTAATCAAAACCTTTAAATGTTTTTAAAAAACCTGTCCAATGATGTGCCACACGTTGATGTTTGCTCAAAAAAACTGCTTCTGTTACATGTATGGAGTGCCCCCAAAAATATATTTATATTTTTTTTTTTATTATGCTATCAAACTAAGTAGCGGCTAGTAGTCGCTACTTACTTTGATAGCCAAGACACATTTTATTCATTGGGTAGTCTTTGAGTAAAATGCCTGTGACATACGGACGGACAGACAGACAGACAGACGGACAGGACGTAACTAAAAAGGTTCCATTTTTGCCATTTTGGCTACGGAACCCTAAAAATAAACTTTTTCATTTATTATTAAGTAGATACCTACTTACCGACTAACATAAAATATTTTGTTACGCATATTTTTACGTATTTTTTTTTGTTTTCGCGCGTATCTTGTACGTATGTATGTAATATTCTTTAATACCTGATATTTTACAATCCACTAAACAGATTTATACAATAAAGACGTCGTTAAATTCGTCTTGACCGCCCAAGTGTTCTTAAGTGACGTTTGAAAAAAACAAACAAGTTGTGTAAAAGAAGTTGTTTTGTAATATGGATATCAAATTAAAGGGCTCATCTTAAGCATTTCAAAAAGGTATAACATGATTATGACTGTAATACTAAAAAAGTTAGTTAGCAACTATTCTTTTTTTAATTGTCAATACTTGACAATAGCTGTGATAAAAGTTGGTTGTTACATCGTACAACTACTCATACTACTACTTTTTTATTTAAATTAATTAACTAAATTAAGTATTTTAAAAACAGCTGTTAATTTTACACTTTTAGTGTTTCATTCCATAGTACCTATTTATGAAACACTGAAACTATATCTTATATCTTTAAACGAGCAATTCTTGTATATATATATATTTATATATAATCTGAATCTCGGCAACGGCTCCAGCGATTTTCTTAAAATTTAGTATGCAGGGGCTTTCGGGGGCGAAAAATAGATCTAGCTAGGTTTCATTTTTAAAAAACGTCGTTCTATCTGTATTTTCAGGTATTGAAAAACTGCTACAATATCATTAGAATACGAAGGTAAATTTCGCCGCGATTCCCTTTGTTTTAATAGCTTAGGTGGGAAATGGGCGATCCACAAAGCAGATGACCCCGGTTCGAATCCGAATGATATACGCTTTTTTATTTTATGATATTTTTTTCCCTATTTTATTTTAACTTTGGATTTTTGTTTTTTGATTTGTGCTTTATTATTTCATATTTTTTTATTATTATGTCGGTAAGATCGAAAAATATTATTCAAATTTCATCAGTATGTCATTTAATAATCTAAATATAATTTCCAAAAAAACTCGATTTACCAGAAAAAAACAGTGTAAGGTTCCGCAACCGTTGCCATACGAAATAATCCGATTTGAATATTTGCACCAGCTGAAGAGCGTTATGTTCATGGCACTTACGCCCTTTTCTTGTATGTCCGATAATGTCGAAAACAATTATTAATACAATTATTGCGTTTTTTAATAAAGTGATTGGCAAAAAATGCCTATAAAATTTATATTAATTTTTGGTCACACAGTTCAAAACATGAGGGGAGGGGACACAATTTATGTAACTTTCGGGGCAATTATTTCCAATAATATTCACTCAGTCAAAAAAGTTTATTTGAAACCGTACATGTTTTTAAAGGCCTGTAGAATGATGCCACACAGTGATTTTTGCTGGGGTTTTTTCAGCTTTATGTTAAATGTATGGAATGCCAAAAAATATTTATTTTTATTATTCAGCTATCAAACTAAGTGCAGCTACTACAAGACGCCTTTTCACCTAATTTTATCAATATATTAATTGTGTAGGCTTTGAGTAAAATGCCTGTGACATACGGACGGACGAACAGACTATTATACTATAAGCGTTCCGTTTTTGGCATTTTGGCTACGGAACCCTGAAAGTACCGAGCAGAGCTCGGTCATCCAGGTACTTATAATAATAGAATGTACAGTTGGATCAACGTAACTAGGCCGGACTGAAGTAGGCGACAAGTGGTTGCGCACATGCATTTTTTTGAAGTAATTGTGACAGGAAGCCGGGGCGGGGCCGGTAACTAAGCCAAGAGAATTAGAGATGCGATTACGCATTACTTTGTCATAATTAGTATTACTAACTCATGTTTTTTTGTGATTATTTTCGTAAAGTAATTGTTTTTCAAAGTTTCTCTATTATTAACTGTAACTGTTCTAAATTTAAACTTTTATAAACTCATTTAAATAGTGTTTTTATATTGTTGAATTAAAATGTTGTTAGTATTTTTAATCGATTAAACATATTTAGTCGATTTCGTAAGTAATTTTAGGGTCGCATCTCTATGAAATGCGCGAAAGTGATAAAAACCTAACTTCAATCCGGTCAAGATACGTTGATCGTACTGTATACCTAAGTACTAAAGAAAAGTACGTTATATTGGACACCTTTAAACTCGGCCTTGGGACGCATCCTGCATTTAAAAAAAACTCTTTGATACCTTTTCCTTTAAGAAAATGTCTTTCTTTAATATTCAATTAAGACGAAACCGGTCCCTGCAGCCTTTGTACCTTTACTTACAATATCGTCTGAAACACGAACTGTTTGAATGCGATTGTTTCACAAACATATTAATTAATCATATATAACAATAGATTACCATCTGATTAAGTACATAACGGATAATATAATAACAACATACACTCTGCAGCTAATTAATAATAATTAACACTATCAGCACTGTATTGAGTGCAGAACAATGACTGGGTAAATTCATGAATATAAAAGGTTGCATATTTTAAATAAAATTTTAAACACTATGATGAAGTAAATTATTAAATTGACACACACACGTTAATTAATCTCCGCAATTAATAGGTAGGTATGTGAAAACAGTTGTAGTAAATAAATATACCAAACAAATGTTTTCTCACCTTTGTATGTTTTTGTTTTTGTCTCACAAAAAACGGCCCCGTCCGCTGTATATACATAGTACTTAACCAGTGTTATGTTTATTTTATTTCAAAATTTGAATTTACGAAACATATGCAACTTTGGCTTCCTAATTAAATAAAGAATTTGGCTGTCTGTTTGTTTTTTACAATCCAATGAGTCGATTTCGAAGCAATTTCATACAGAGATAGCTTGAAACTCAGTGAAGAACATCGGGGTCCTTATTCGCGTTCTTTTTTCCGTTTTCGCGGCAAGTCTGTGCGAACTGTCAAAATATGGTCATAACGGTAAATAGAGAGCTGCGATAGAGCTGAGCTTAGAAATGCATCAACGCGCATGCGCGGCGGACATCTTTGAGCTCACCGCGCAGTTTGCACTGGCTTGCCGCGAACACGAAAAAAAGAACGAGAATAAGGACCTCGATGTTCTTCACTGAGTTTCAAGCTATCTCTGTATGAAATTGCTATAACTGGTGCATAGAAAAATACATAGTTGAGAGCAACAGCAAGAAATACTCAACAAACTAATAGAAAACTGAAAGCCTTTGCAATCAGACCGTCTGAAACGAACGTAACCAAGTTCATCTTCATCGCAATTTCAATCGCATCGCGATATCTGAGAGCTAACAAGCTAACTTTAGGTTTGTATCGCCTTTTACTTAAAGTATCTCCAATTACTGTAAGTTGGAACTTTCTCAGAAAAGTTTATTTTTATTTTTTTTATTTTATTTGGGAAAACAATTGTACATTTAGCCTTAATTCTAATTCTAACTTACAAATTAAATCTATGCACAATCCACAGCGTTTCCACGTATTACAATTAGAGTACAGTGAGTATACATTACCGCTAACTAATATAATTTAGATTTTAAGGATACTAATTACAGTGCTTTTAAAAACATTACGGTTAGAGGCAAAAATATCTACGGTATTAAAATTATTAAGTAAGTTTTGACTATTCTATGGAGAGGCGCCCGCTCACCCCCGTTGGTGCGACATGTAGTCGTAGCAAAAGTCGGATAAGCGCGCACCTCTCGTCTTATAATAGTCTTGGGTACAACACAACATATTTTAAAAAATCGAATTTATTATAAATGAGGTCATAAAGCAGCATAGCTTGCAGTAACAATCGCCGCGATCGCAGAGTCAACAAGTTTGACTTTTGTACTGTACCTATCCATATATGAAAGGCTTTGCAATCTACATTTATATCGCATAGTTCTTAGAAACTTACGCTGAACTCTTTCTATTGCTTCGTTCTAAGTTGGGTAGATATAATTCCTATCACTAAGGGTTGACCATTCTCTAGTCATTACTCTAGCAGGCTGTGTTTTGGCGACGGTACTGGTTTTCAGTACTGAGCCACTGGCAAATTTGACATCCAGGTAGCTTGAAGTCTGAAAAAAGACTTATGCTAACTTTAAATCGCAATTTCGGTACTCT
This sequence comes from Herminia tarsipennalis, assembly GCA_945859575.2. Classification (NCBI taxonomy): domain Eukaryota; kingdom Metazoa; phylum Arthropoda; class Insecta; order Lepidoptera; family Erebidae; genus Herminia; species Herminia tarsipennalis. The sequence goes on along the minus strand of OX243846.2, from coordinate 12,082,618 downwards.
TCAATCGTTCTCTAATTACCGAGGGTCGTGGTGCCTTTTGTGTCCATCGATTCCGGTCCAAAGCAGCCCTTACCACTTGTCAGAATTTCGAGGAGGTGGTGGCTTCCTTCGCTTGGCCAAACCAGCTTGTTGGGGCCCGACTACGTGTTCCTTTGCCGTCAGTATTGCCAGTAATACCAGGTTTTCAATTGTGCCATCCTGTATTCACATTAAATGGCCGAAAATACTATGCCTCGCAGCCGTTTGGCAGACCATAGGATGCATTTTTGTTCGATTGGCCATCCATGTTAATCGCAATAATAGACATTAATTTAAATGGAGCCGAGGATAATATTTAGTACCTATAAAAGCCACGTGAAACCCAAAAATGCGGCTTAGACTATCTCAGGAAAATAAATTCAAAACAATTTTATTACAGTGCTTTCTAATGCAAAGTGGGGTAGAGTCGAATCACGCTCTCGTCTTGTCGGAAACTCATTGAATACGTTTTTTACTTCCAAAATGGAGTGCGGTTTTCTTTATGTCTCCGGTACGCATCAAAGGGCCGTTAACGAAGTAATTTAAATGTAACATATAACATGTACAGACGCATGTAACAATCTTTGGAAAGAATATTACGATGAGAGATCGAACTCTAAAGAAATCTGGTACAAAAGCTTACAAAGTGAGCCTGCTTGTGTACCCTGGTTTGTTAATGCTGTACTAATTCGTCGCCAAATTATTCTAGCACATTGATTACGGTCGGGACATATTCCTCTAAACAAGTTCGCGTTTTTAAAGCGAAAATTGGATACCCTTAATTGCGAGGTTTGTGGTACAATAGAGGATTACATGTGTTAGAGGAGTGTGTAGGATACTGCGATAAGAGGCAGATGGTTATACATGTTCCTAATCTTTCGCAACTTGATGTAGGAATGTTTCATGGTGTTTTGGCGAATCCTATATCTAAGTCGGCAAAAATGTTATTTACTGTCATAAGTAGGTTACTTCTAGATATGTTACTGTAAGGTTATTTATTCAAGTACCAAGGGGTTGACATAGTCTCACTGGCTACTTAAATCCCTAATAAACAGTTAAGAAAATCCCTAATAAAAAAAAACATATACAGACGTCGATACTGAAATGCATGATGGTACCTATATATTATTATGTACACTCACCAAACACACAGGTTCATTCGGTAAAGTAAATATTTTTGTAAAGAAAATCCTGATGATTTTAAAAGAGTCGCCCATGAGTTTCTTGGCAGCTTCTTCTCATGAACTTTACACTTGGAACTACCGCCTAACCTCATTTTGTTTTTTTTTTCAAACAATCATAATTTTTAATTTTTTTAGCATGTATTAATTTGACGTTTTCAAATTAATAATCATTAACCTGATTTTACAAAATAAAGATGTTTGAGTTTAGTAATGTTTAGGAAAAAGAAAAAAACATCTCTCTAGGCTCTCTGCCGTTGATGACTGAATATTGTCATTGATAAATGTAATTATGTACAAATTATAAGTTCAGTAGAACAACAGTGTTATGTTTTCATGTCTACCAATTCTCTTTTTTATTTTCCGATTTAAAATAAATACTGCTAAACGTACCAAATTCAATTGGTTTATAAAACGGGAAATTAGGTAATAAGTTTATAATTACACAGTATGTTACGGACTACTTATAACATCGTTCATTAATGCTTAAAACGTAATTTCAAAATTTAATATAGACTCATTATACAATGTTTTTCCTACAATAAAGATTTCTCGGACCGTTTTGTCGGAAACTTTCATAATATTAAGCATTATATTATAATGAAACTCTGCCTCCAAAAACACGGAACCAAATATAAAACTGTTTTGCAAGAAACGTCTAAAGAAGCTTAACAAACTCCTTTTGTATTTATTACGCTGTTTAGTTGATAAACAACGCTATCAACGAAGAGAAAATAAACAACAACGACTTATATAATCCATACTAAATCAAGTCTCTGAATTAGTTTCCTATTAGAGGGTTGTATTTCATTGCTACCACTGGTATGAAATTGCTAAAATTACAGAAATTTCATGAAGCGAAAATAATGTCTATTTGTTATTATATTCATGGTTAAACAGATTTTATTAGATAATAAAACTATATAATTTTTTTGCCACATAAAAGAAAAATCTTTTTGCAAATCATACAATAAACACGAACCTGAATAGTCGGAACCTCATCATTATGGTTTCAACGTCTTGATTTACTGCCTATAAAACTTTGATAGGATAATTAAAACGTTTTGTTTTAACGTTTTCTCCAAAGAAAATAAATAAACGATAGAACTTTTGGATCCAATTGTTCGCTACGCTTTTGGAGACGAAAATATTCGTGACGGTTTCCATTTAAAGTGACACAAGTTTCGCAATTAACTAGCTATAAAGCTGCGTAAACGGGTGAAAGATCGCTCGCTTTAAGGTATTTATGTTTAAATTACGTTCGGAACGTATACAATCGATCGTAACACTCCCCCTCTAAGCAATATGTCTCACGTAGCCACGACTATATCGCTGTCATAATGAAAAACGTAGTCGACACCTCCAATAGATTAAGCGAGAATTTGCTAGCATACAATATTTCGTCATTATGACCTTATATCTAGTGATATTGAACTTCGGCTTAGCAGCCAAGAGGTCGTATAAAACTGCCGCATACAAGTGCCCTCATTCAGTTCTGAGTCCTGACCCTCACGGAACCTCAATAAACATGAGGATTTAGCAATTTTTTCAGGACGCTGAAAATGAGAAACCCTCATCGAGTTCATTCATATTCCGCAGTTGAGCGCAGAGCGCGGCGGAGGGCGGGCGTGCTCCCGTGCCGCAATCCTCGACAATGCCGATACTAATTCGCTTTTGTTTCCTTATTCGTGTGAAGTGAAGTGGCAATTAGTATGTCGTATGCTTGTAAACTAACACAGTGTGCATAAACTATTCACAATAGTACACGTTTCGGCTGTAAACATTGTTAGCAATCAAAAAGTTTACACATTACCAAGGAAAATAATTTATGGAACTTTATTTTGGAAAACTTTCTTCTCATATCCTTATTGGAAACAAATACTAAAGCTGAAAACAATGACTATTTGCAAATGGTTTGTGTAGAGTGCTTTGTCTATTCAATATCCACAGAAATATTAGACAATAGTTGAATGAGACTTGAATAAAGTTGGTCGTCTAGTCGCTTGCTATCATGTACAGACAAAGTTGAACAATAAGTGTTTGTGTGAGACAGCGGGATGCCTTGTTGTGGATGCTGGTGGAACGGTAGACAGAGGCACCGACCGCCCGACCCCGACACATCAGGTTATTTTCCACCTCATTTTCTTTCGAAAATTGCTTGTTCAAACCAAATAGATGTTAAAAGCATTCGCGGAATCTTGAATAAACGATTCTCTGTTCAATAAGTTTATGGTATTATACGCTTCATTAAAGAATGTCTACTTATTATTAGAATTGGTCTAAGTTTGTTTGAAATTTGGTTAAATAGCTTATTGTGTTTGATCTTGTTTGTAAGCGATCGATCCTTTATTGAATTAATTACGGCGAGTTTACGGCCACTAAAACTTAATTGCATTTGAATTTGGTCGGCTATCGTCTATATGAATATAGGTGTACTAGTTAAACCAAATTTCAAACTAAAAGCCCAAGGGTCTCTTTGATCCAGATGTCATTAATCAGTTAACATTACCATACAGTGCTGAAATACAATAGCATTTCGATATTATCAGCGACCCTTTCCCGGTTATCTCTTGCAAAACCATTTTGAGATTGCTATTGATCATTTGATAAGGAGGACGTGGTAAACCCTTTGTGTCTTTCTTTATCCTTATTTGTCCTAAACGCCAGCGATGTGAGGTTAAGCAATATTGCTCTGTTTGGTCCATAGATGGGTGACCGTTTGTATAAGTAACACCTCATCGAAAGCACGTTCCACCGTTCAGTCAGGTTCGGATTAGTCTGCTGGAGCAAACACACTCTTACATCTAGTCAAGAGGGATCTTGATCAGATATAAGAGCGTCCCTCACTTTCTAGAATGCATGAGTATATATTTTGATCGCTCCATGTATTGTGCATTAACTAATTGATTATTTATTTATAAGGCACATTATACTGCTAACAGACAAGAATCCTTGAGCAATAAACAAAGAAACATTTCAAATAATAAGTAAGGTAATTAAACTATGGTATAGGTACTTACATACAATATAACTATATCTATATTTTAATAAATGTTGACTAGTCTGTCGTGTCCAGAATTATATTTCATGTTTGATTGACTTTTAGGGATGGCCTACCAATTTTGAATAAAACATAAACAAAAAACCAGAAACATCGACGTGCTTTTTAAAATTGAAAATACACGAAGTTTCGGCAGGTACAGTTAAAAAATAAAAGCTTTTCTCTTAAAAAGAGATCCTAAACAAACGAAAGTGATTTATTTACGGATTATAAAATGAGAGGACATTTCGGTCAGATCCATGGATGGTGCCGCTTTGAGGATAATTGATGCTTTTCCTCAAAAGAGTTTTAAAACATTGCTTTTAATCCTCGTAATAAAATATGATGAACAAAAATAAAAGCTGGTATCATCGTAATATTATCTGGAATTAAGTAAAGGGTTTTGAAATATTTATGATAATTTATACATTAAATATATGAAGGAAATCGCTTTAACATCGTAGGGACAGTGCCCTTTTGATCGCGGGTTTAAGTCCCGTCCGAGTCGATTTTTCCCTCATACATTTAAATAAACAAAAGTTGGTGATTCCAAAAAAGTGTGTCTACTTACCATACCTTTTATGAAGGTGTCAACTTATTTAGGTGTAAGATCCTAACATAATCAACATTGTTGATCATCGAAGTGTGTTACTCTTAAAAGGAGGTTTCAATATTGCTTTTTAACTTCGTAATAAACAAGCGTGAAATATAAAACTGATATCGTTGTAGCTCTCTAATAGACAAACTATATCTATTAGAATTAACTAAAGACGTTTTCAATTCTGCTTTCATTTCTTAGACTCATTATGGCGAAACCCTTAACAAAATATATATCACGATCGAGTCATGGCCCTAAAAGTCTTAAAACGCTTGTCTTCTAGACAAAGGGCCCAAAACTCAAACACCACTAGATTATTAGTCGCCATTGACTCACATGCTGTCACTGTCACTTCAAGGTGAATAGTAGTGACAGAAATAGTTCTGAGTGCGACTCAAATTTCACTATGGTTTGAGTTCTTCTGAGGAAAGAATCTTGATAAATCCGATAGCCATACTTTCTTGTTTAGAAATAAACATATTCTTCTTCAAGTCTTTATAACGGTCGTCCAAAACACAAAATGCATTGGAAGTCGGCTCATAGCTCGACAAAATCCACGCACAGACGCACCTGTATGATGTATGTCTCAGAAACTACTAAACTGCTAAACAAATGGCATAAACTCTAATCGAATAGAATGACGTCGCAAAACTGCGAATTAAAAAAAAACATTTTCACGGTTTTGCACGCGCAACAATGTCATTCATTGAAGATTCGACCGAGTTCAACCGAGATCTGTGTACATGCGCGACCATGTACACATAGTATTATATATATAATTTTAATATTATATATATATATATTATTTAATATTACAGGCTCACCTTTAGTTTAGTCTTTCTTTCGTTATAGGGAGCCTCTGTACCTACTTATCTAAGTTGTGTCTAAAACGGCTGTCTCTCTTTTGAGTGAGTAACACGAGGGATTGTGTCGAGGGATTTCTAACGTAAAGCTTAATCCGGGGTCAGCTAAATGTAATTGGGGTAGGCAGGTATTTTACCTTGAACTGTAAAACAATTCCCTCAGTTTAGATTTGTCCATGATTTATTTATGTTTATTTTTTCAGATTTATAATAATAATAATAATAATATCTTGGGACAACTCACACAACGCTATCTGATCCCAAACTAAGCAGAGCTTGTACTATGAAAACCAGACAACTGATAAACATACTTATAAATTTCTAAATACATACATATTATAGATAACACCCAGACACAGAATAAACCATCGTGCTCATCACACAAAGTTTTATCTTGAGTGGGGATCGAACCCACAACCTCTTGCGTAGCAGTCGGATACACTCCCACTGCGCCACAGAGGCAGTCTACGGTTCTAAATATTTTGCATCTTGCTTTCATTATTTAGAATCGCTCATATTTTGTACTGCCTCAGTGATGCAGTGAAAAATATGAGCAGTTATTAATACGCATCATCACTGCGTACGACTGCTGCGCAAGAGTTCATAGTTTTATAGCTTTCAATTTCCAAACCAGATAAAACTTTATGTGATCCATAATTTGTGTAGAGACTGAGTGTATTTTATGCTCATTAATTTTATGAATGTTTGTTAATATGTATGTTTGCAAAGTTCTCCTCAACACGGAACTTGTAGCCTAGTGCGGGAGACTTGTAAAACCTACTTAGCTGTGATCTCGGTCTGCAAGGGGAGGAGGGGGGGTTGGTTGACAGGGGCAATTGATCTTGGGGCAGGACATAGAATTATTTTTTATTGCAATATTTATTCGATCTTTTTTATACTAATGACCACGCGGGCCGCAGACTAAAACTAGTGTTTAAATACATTATTTGTTACACTATTACAATTCGTTATTCAAATTGGCTCGGGTTTCGCCTCTGCCATTAGATTACAAATACGTAGATATACTCGTATCCACTCCGTTTCATGCAGCAATATTGCCAGCATTAATGAAAAGACAACTATGATATTATCAAATATAACGGCCTCTATAGCTCCTAGCAAGTAGTACATTAATATCGGGCTTATTATCTTTCATTTATGTATTGCTTTGCTTTAATAAGAGATAATCAATTTACTAGCTGCCTGTCGAGGCTTCGCACAGGTGTCATATAGTAGTATTTTATACCTTAAGTTACATTTTTGTATATAAATCTCTAATATTTTTGACAATAAAGTACATCAAAAATATAATCTTTATAATATTATGTATAGATTACAGGCGTATTACACAAAAAAAAAAATGTGTGGCACTCGGGGACTGCCGCGGTAAAGGTATTGCATGGCATTTTTTATTAACTTATGCAAATAACATTTTTTTTTTCTTTTCATTTCCTTTCGGAGCAGCTCGTCTCGATCCGTGCGAGCTTCGTACAGTCGTACCATATACATATACGTAAGCGTACGCTCGGCCGAGCTACATGGTAGGCAGAGTGGGGGATATTAGGTTTTATTTTCGTTACGGAATTTCTTGATTCGGTCGCCGCGCTCAAAGCCCGCGATAAAAGCTATGCAATAGCTTAAAAATGCGTGACTCACAAAAATCCAACATGTGAAAAGGATTTGTCAAATGAATGTCAAATGTCAATCCAAATACCAATTCTTTGAAAAACAAAAAAAAATAATATATAAATGCTACTTGATAAAATAAAAATCCCGCATGAAATCTGCTTTTGAAGGCAAAGTAAAACTCTCCAAAAGCCTAATGACTTCACAGAAAGCAACCGCACAATTTTGCGGTTTTCAATAATGCGCGGTGAAACTGCAAAAGTGTTTTTTCCAGCGGCCACACGAACGTTGCGAAGTTGGAAAAACGAACTTTAAACACAAATGCATACACTTCAAAGTTGTAATAGCCATGGTGGGTAATAAGCAGAGTTGGTAAAGTCAGCAGTGTACTATTTTGCACTTTTATATGTACGACTATTATAATGGTCTTTCAACCGATGTCAGTTACTGAGGCCAGTCTCATCAGACACTAGCCAGCTACCCAGGAGATGTTTTAATACACAAGTATGTGCGCAGACACAACTGCACTCTATTCCGCTCTCATAGCCGGATGAGACGGCAAATATTAGTATAGATTATTTTTAATTAGTGGCTTAATTTTTTTTCTTTGTTGTTTTTAAAGATAACTAGCAATGTGGGATTATGGTCCCACATTACTAGAAATCCTGTTAACCCCTCCAGCTAAGCTCAATGGCTTTTGTTAGGAGTGGGTTCACGTCGGTAGTATAATGGGTAGGATTCGAAACCGCGACCTCACGATTGCGCGACCGGTGCCTTAGCCATTAGGCTACCGCCGCTTCTTATTATAAGTAGTTTTTGTTTAATAAATAGTTTTTCTTATAATTATCGAATCGCATGTTGCCTCACCCTCTTCTGTATTTTTGTAAGTTGATGCTCCCATCCACACTGTAGGAGGCTAATTCATTCAAAACTTGATTATACCTACTTTACGTAGGTACTATGTTTATTGCTTGCGTGAGTTTCATAGTGTAATGGTTGCAGCACCTTACTGGTATATCTGTATTTATACAAATATATTGTAAAATGGGCATTTAAAAAAAGGGGTCTTGAGTTTTTATTACCAAGTTTTTTTCTCACAGCTTTACTCTTGCGAACTTGGCATTAAATGTCGATTCATTCTATTCCAAATTTTGTCTGACGTTCATAATCGTTGCATTTGTAACCTAAGTGAATAAATTACTTTGAATTTGACTTTATCCGATACGACCGGAGATAAATTGGGCACGACGACGGCTTAACGTGCTATGTAAGGCACGAAAGGGTGTGGCTTTTTTCGGAAACGGTTTTGGAGCATTAGTAACGTTGCTTAACCTTGCAGATATCTTAATCTGCGCGGTGGTCACTGAGTCAGTGACCCCTCTTACATATACATATGTATGGTTAGAAAGCTGGTAGGTAACAACATTTTCTAGGTTGTGCAACTAATTCACGTATGAAAATACGCGTTTTACTTTCTTTATCAATCAATTATTATTCGGTATTGTTACAACGTTTTTATCGAAGTTTATGTTATCCTAGAATTCAAAATGGCCATTCTCATTATCAGCATAGATGCCATAAATGGAATGTCTTTGAAAATCTAATATTTATCTACATTTTTAATATTTATCGTGCCGCTAGGATGAGGAAGAATGCCTTTTGGCTATACGTAATATCTACGTAAACACATTAGATATTTCAATGAAATACCAACCTTTTTAGATGATATACTTCGTTTAGATGAGACGGTATCTCATTATTCACAATTTATTTTAAAACGAAAAATAAGTAAATCAGTGCTTCGTAAACGAGCGCTCTTGTCACAATAAAGTAGTTAAAATAAGATAAGAGCTACCAGTATTAGCATTACAAACAGACGCGGCATTGTTCAAATTTTGTCTACATTATTACACAATACCAAGAGAGGTACAAAAGGTATGCTTCAAACAATTCGCGTTGCAGCAACACACATATAGATATCGCTCTCTAACTGGATACACAGAATCTCGGGACGCCTTCCGAACAAAGTAGTTTGTAATACCGTTATGTGTCCGTGAACGATGTCTATACGTACATTCTCAGTATTTCCCAGTGGCAAAAGTTCCGTGGCGGACTTAGTTAGTGGATATTTGATTTCAATTAGTTCCGTCAATGCTACTTGTGGTAAATCTGATTCCCATCCAATACGTATGAACAGGCGCGGATCCAAGGGGGAGGCCACAGGGGCAAATGCCCCCCCCCCCCCCCAGACTTGACTGAATGACCTTTTTTTGACCCTGTACTGGGGTGTTTTGACAGGTAATTGCCACCGCCCCACCCTGGCCGTGGTGGCTGATTTACCGGTGTTTAATCAATTGCCCCCCTCCCCTCGTCATGAGAGCGACTCACACTTGACCGGTTAAGTCACATTTCCACCCCCCTGAGCAAAGTTCTGTATCCGTGCCTGCGTATGAAAGCTACCTTCTAAACTCTAAGTATTTTGTGACATTACCTCTACTACTCTGTAAAAGGTAAAGCGTACACATATTACGAACACACGAACAAGGTGTGTAGCTGTTCGCGCGTAAGGCTTTGTACCTATTGTGTATTGCATCATACGTCATATCCCAGTGACACAAACCCACCGCCTTTTTCGACTAACGGTGTCTTGCATTCTAATGACTTATTGATTGTTTGTTAATTTGCCTATATTAATCAGTTGGGCTCCATTCGGTCAAGTGAGCACAGTTCGCTTACGATCTGAAATGTTTTGTTGCGTTTCACCATCAAAATCATCGGGAAGTGAGTGTTCTTCTAACTCGGAATCAGAGAATGAAGATAAATGGAGTGAGTAATATACTTTTAACCTAATTCAATTTAGTACGACGTTTATAGTTCGGATTATTGTTTTTGCTCAGTTTAATCTCTCCATTAGCGGCACAGTAGTCTTTACGCTAAAAATTAGGAAGAACCTAACTAACTACAGATAAATAATTTGATGTTGTAATTCTGTGAGTAATTAAGATGGTAGATTTTATTGGGAAGTTATTATAATGACAACATCAAGAGTTAAGTCCCAGTTGTTATCTGTACAGTATTTTTTTAATGATTTGTGAAAATGGTGGCAAACTGACAGCATAGGTATGCTTACGTGTGAAAATACATGAATGAAATACGTGCAAAATCCATAAAAGCGCATAATTTTTGTGCAGTTAGTGTATGGCACTATAGAAATTGATTGAAAAATTATCTGGATTGGCATCGAATCAAAAACTTTAAAAATAAGTATAGGCTATGCGTCACTACCATCAGGCCGGCTGTTTGTTATTTTCCTATGTCAACTTTATGAAAAAATAAATAAGATTTATATCTAGGAACCATAAGTTGAGAAGACGTCACGGAACATGAAATTATGTTCCTCGTTAGCTTTCGAATTTGTTTGTGCAGAAATATTAAATGAAGTCACGTAGCAGGTGCGAGCTTCAGGCTACAAGCAAAAGTATTTCATCAAAACATTCTCGTTTTTAATTAAATTGAATTAAATGAAACACCACAACATCTGTGAACGGTACCACCCGTACTTATGTCTTGCGAACAAAGTTTTGTAATATCATCCCTGAAGTTTCATTATTTAGAAATCGCTATGTAATTATACAAAGTTTTTATAACAAATATTATGAAGGGTCCTTTCGCATTGTTCGAAGGAAATCTTTATAAGAAGCCGAAGAAGTTAAAAATGTTTTGATGCTGTTATTATGCAAGTATTTAGGTATAAGTGAAGGGTATGTGACTTAGTGATAAACAAACCAATTTTGTAGTTAGATCTTTAAATTGATCGCTTTAGGAAGTAGGTATTATAAATATTATGAAACTGTTTGTGAAATGTATGGAAGTCTCTAAAAACCTAATTATATTGTAATGTAAAAATTGTATGTGACTGATTTGTTTCCTAAATAAAAGATGAAATAGTGATTTTTCATGATAATTATGGCCAACTTAAACTCACCATATCGTTCAAACGTCCACGGCTAAAGATAATGTCAATCCATGTTTGGCCGAATAGTTGATGTGTGTATACTATTATAGGCATTTTCCGAGGAATTTTGAAGATTATACGCCTGATTGTGGATGCTACGTACGGTTACCATTTATTCAAATGCGTAAAAGACACAGTGCCTACCTTTAGGCCTTGTATTTTACTTATACACTTAAAGGTTTTGTTACTAGATATTTTCTATAACGAGATATCATCGGTATTGTATTCATATAGACGTTATGTTGTCGCCGTCCGTACTCGCAATTACATAATAGTATTTTAAAATAATCGCTGTTTTGATTTATACAATTTAGACGTTAATAAAATGATTTTGTAGGTTGGCAACACTAGACATCGTTCGATACAGCAATGTCGTCACGCCATCTTGACGGTTTGAAATTTAACCGTCCATGGAGGGGCGACACTTTAGCTGTTTAGTCATTTTCAAATTGTGAGTCAGTTGAGTTTTGATATTCGAACAGTTAACATCTATATTGTGATCTATTGTGATTTAGTGTGGACAATAAAAGTGTTTTGTGAAGTACGGCCTTTGCTTTCTACATCAGAAGTGGTAAAAGATACGCCAAAGTATGCCGCGAAGCCGAAAGAGAATTCGAGCCAAACGAAGCAAGCGTAGAAGTTCCATTTCTAGCTCTTCGTCATCCTCGACATCGTCGTCATCATCTTCCAGCTCGGATGGACAGAGGCATAGAAGGAAAGTGAGACGCACCAGGCGTGCGTCTCCCGCAGTAAGCCAAAATGTTATTTTGTCATCTATAATTCCCGAGTTTGATCCATTGGTGGATGATATCCAAATGTGGGTTAATGTAGTGGAAGCCAATGGACATGCTTTTGAATGGTCTGATCGTGTTTTAAAATACCAAGCATTACAAAAATTACGTAATACCGCAAAAACCTGGTATGACTCGCTGCAGAAAAATCAAACTCGATGGACAGTTTGGACATGGAAAGACTGGCGAAACACACTCATAGATACATTCCAAACTAAACGTAATATGTATAGTCTACTTAGAGAATTAGTCCAAGCGAAACCTACCGAGGGGCAGTCATTGTATGAATTTTACTTTTTACAAAGAGGTAGGATTGATAAACTGAGGTTATCAATATCTGATCAAGACATTATCTCGATCATTGTAGGCTCTATTGGGGATAAAAATATAGCCACAGCTGCCGAAGCTGGAAACTTTAAATACTGTGATGACTTGGCATCATTTTTACATGGTAAAGTTTATTCTGAACCTGAACAAAAACATATTCATAAATCAAACAGTTCTCAGAGTAAAAATAGCACTCGATTACCCTCCTATAATTTAGATAAAAAGTCTGAAGTTCCCCTAAGTTCTTATTCAATGAATAGTTTTTCAAATGCTAATACCAACGTTACATGTTTTCGATGTGGCGAACCAGGTCATAAAAAGACTAACTGCAATCATAAGGATAGTGTTAAATGTAGTTCATGTAATCGATTTGGTCATTTAGAACTTGCATGTAGATCTAAGATTAAAGGTAAAGTCGAAAAAGATATTGAGGTTAAGTTGATTACGATGCCAAATTCTAAGGATAAATTTTATAAGAATGTTAAGATAAATGGATATGAACGAAAGGCTTTCATTGATATGGGAAGTAGTTGTTCGCTTATTACAAGTACTCTAGCGCGGGAATTAAAACTCAATTTGTTTCGATTAAATGCACCAATTATGTTGACGGGTTTTAAAGTAGATTCTTGTTCGCAAGTTACGCATGGTATAGAAGCACACTTGATGGTAGATACAGCCGAGCTTAATACTGTTTTCTATATTTTTGATGAACTATCAGGTTGCCCTATTCTGATAGGTAGGAATTTTACTGAGAACAATCGGATCATGTATTTACGTATAGGAGATAATTTATCATTTCGGGCTGTGAGCAATGAACCGCACGTATTGAAATCAGACTTCAATAATTATGAAACTTTAATAAAAGAAATATTTTCAAAATTTCCTCGAGTTGTATCAAATGATTTGTATACGCTAGGACAAACATCTTGTATCGAATTAGATATTGAATTATTAACTAATAAACCTGTTTGTCACAGACCATATCGTATGTCAGAATCTGAGAAAGTAGCCACCCGTGAGATCATTGATGACCTATTAAAACATGATATTATACAGGAAAGCAATTCAGCCTATGCTAGTCCAGTGATCTTAGTTAATAAACCTTCTGGTGAACACCGTATGTGTATAGATTACAGGTCTCTTAACAAAGTTACGGTCAAAGAAAAATATCCAATGCCTGTTGTAGAAGATCTTATAGATAAATTAAGAGGATGCAAATACTATACATCACTTGATTTAAAATGTGGGTACTATCAAGTAAAGGTTGGTAAGAATTCCATTCCTAAAACTGCCTTCGTAACCCCTGATGGTCATTTTGAATTTAAAAGGATGCCATTCGGGCTTTGCAATGCACCATCAGTCTTTCAAAGGCTCATGAATACCGTTCTAGGAAAACTTCGTTTTGGAAAAGTTATCTGTTATATGGATGATTTATTAATAGCTACCCTCTCTTTGGATGAAAATATTAAGCAATTAGAAGAAGTATTAGAAGTACTACAAAATAATGGGTTGACAATTAATTTAAAGAAATGTAATTTTTTTAAAGGCTCTGTTAGTTTCCTGGGATATGATATTTCTGAGGATGGTATTCGTCCTGGCAAAAGGAAGTTGCAAGCCGTAGAGGAATACCCTGAACCCAAAAATGTGCATCAGGTTAGACAATTTCTAGGACTAATTAATTATTTTCGAAAATTTATTAAAAATTGTGCTATTCTAGCCAGGCCATTAACAAAGCTTTTAAAGAAGGACTGTGCATGGATTTGGAATCTAGAACAAATTCAAGCAGTCAACCAATTAAAACACGAATTGTCCAATAATGCTTTGTTAACAATCTTCGATCCTAAACTACCCATCATTTTGTATACGGATGCCAGTCGTGAAGGTTTAGGTTGTATTTTAACACAAGTTACTGATAATGGCGAGAAGCCAATCCACTTTTACAGTCGACAAACTAGTCATGAGGAGAAACGGTATCATTCATTTGAATTAGAATTTTTAGCTATCGTGGTGGGCTTACAAAAGTTTCGTCATTATTTACTAGGTTCTATGTTTAAAATTTATACAGATTGTAACGCCGTCAAATATACAATGAATAAACAGGAAATAAATTCTAGGGTAGGTAGATGGGTATTACTAACACAAGAGTTCACTTTCGATATTGCTCATAAACCCGGTACTCAGATGCAACATGTTGACGCCTTAAGTAGGAATCCGATTAATGATAGTTCGGTCCCTAAGTCTAGTGAAAGTGTTTCAGTTATAACTGAAGGCGATTGGCTGCTGTCAGTGCAATTGCAGGACCCTAGTATTTGTGCAATTAGAGAGTTACTAGAATCAGGTCAGGCCGAGCTCAATAGAAAAATATTCAAGGAGTATGAATTACTCGGTAATAAAGTATATCGTCGAACAGAATATGGTAGGCGGTGGGTCGTCCCAAAAAAGTGTGTTTGGCAGGTGATTAGATTAAATCATGATGATATAGGCCATTTCGCCGTAGACAAGTCAATTGAAAGAATTAGAGCATTTTATTGGTTTCCAAAGATGAAAAAAGTAGTATCAAAATATATTAAAATTGCTTAAATTGTATATACGCAAAGAATACCCAGGGTAAAAAAGAGGGCCTATTGTTTCCAATACCTAAATATGCCAGGCCCTTTCATACATTGCATATTGACCATTTAGGGCCCTTTGTGAAGACAACCCTTGGAAATACTTATCTGTTGGTAACTGTTGACTCGTTTACCAAATTCGTATTTATATCCCCTGTACGCAATACAAAGAGCCAAGTTGTTATTAATGAACTCAATAAAATATTCAAAGTATTTGGTAATCCTAAACGCCTTATTTGTGACGCGGGAAGTTCGTTTACATCTAAATTATTTGAAAAATACTGTAATGACAAAAATGTACGACGACATGTCATAGCAACCGCAGTTCCACGTTCAAATGGCCAAGTAGAGCGGTTTAATCGCACCATACTTGATGCTTTACGAACTATGGGTGCCAATAAAGACTATAATAAATGGGATGCACATATTACTACCATCCAACAAGGGATAAATAGTACGATAAATAAGAGTACCTTAGCTATACCTAGTGAGGTCTTTTTTGGATATCGACTTAAAACTGACTCTGACAAAATAGCAGAGGAACACAATGAACTACCTCTGGACATTACTTCGCTAAGGAAAAATGTCTGTAATCGAATTCAGGCGAGTGCAGAGAAACAAAAGAAATTGTTCGATAGTAAAAGGAAACCTGCTCGAATTTATGATGTCAATGACCTAGTGGTGATCAAAATCCCTAGTCAATCAAATGAAGGTCAAAGCACCAAACTCTTGCCTTTGTTTAAGGGTCCTTTTCAGGTAAAAAAAGTCTTGGGCCATGATAGATATATGGTGGCAGATATGCGGGGTTCTGAACGGACAAGTAAACATTATGAAGGAGTTACTTGCGCCGAAAACATGAAACCGTGGATCACATTGGCTGATTTGGACGAGGCTAATTTGGATGCGGCCTAAGATGTTGTCAGGTACTTAATTTATTTAATCTTATGAGAAATTCACCAAAGTGACCCTATAGTTTGCAATTATGGTTCAGTAATTACTTGACTGTTTAGTTGTCTAGTACATTTGCTTCGAACATTACGGTACTTGGGTAATGTAAGTTGTGGTGACTGAATTTGTTCGTGTAAAATAAATTCTGTCTACAGTTACTGGTTACGACCTGAAGCGATATGCAACCAGGGTTGGCCAAAGGCGACGCCTGGGGGAAGTTTCAGAGTCTTAACAGAACTGAATAACTGACCGCTGATGGAACAGTTACATTAAGTATATAAATATAAACCCAGGTACTAATGGTGTGTGAAACGGAGTTTCTCAACAGCGAATAGTTGCTTATCTACTGGCCGTTGATGGAATAGTAGATGAAGCAGCACTCGCATCTGATACGCAAAAACGCCAAAATAAAATAAATACAGATATGTGTTTTGTTCTCAGCAACTGCACCAGACTGAGACGCAATCCGGGGTCGGATGCGTGCGCAGGAAGGCCGGATGTTGTCGCCGTCCGTACTCGCAATTACATAATAGTATTTTAAAATAATCGCTGTTTTGATTTATACAATTTAGACGTTAATAAAATGATTTTGTAGGTTGGCAACACTAGACATCGTTCGATACAGCAATGTCGTCACGCCATCTTGACGGTTTGAAATTTAACCGTCCATGGAGGGGCGACACTTTAGCTGTTTAGTCATTTTCAAATTGTGAGTCAGTTGAGTTTTGATATTCGAACAGTTAACATCTATATTGTGATCTATTGTGATTTAGTGTGGACAATAAAAGTGTTTTGTGAAGTACGGCCTTTGCTTTCTACAGTTATTTAACTGTCTCGCAACAATGCTTCGTGTTGTGAATGCACTATTAATATTATACATAACTACTTAGGATGTACTTGCACTATAAACCGATTTCCTTTGCGATGCTAGCAGCTGTCGTATCCGTGTTTAGTATGATAGGGTGTAGGGTATCGGTCACTATCGGCTAATGATATTACAACAGATTACGTTACGGATCTGTGAGGCTTCTTATGGGCATAAACCGATTAATTAGTATGCAGGATGTTTGGGGACTTCATCTGAAATATCGTTTTCTAATTTTTAACGCCCGTTTATAACATGTAAATACGTAGCCTATTTGTTACATAGTATTGGCCAAAAATATGGAGCTATTTTAAAAATTCTTTTTTTGTCAGAAATGTGGTTAACTCTGCTAGAGATCCAAATTTGACAAAAATATATTCAGCCGTTTAAAAGCTTATTTTTGGAAACAAAGCTTTTTTTAACTTTTCATTAGTCGCATACTTATCATTCATTCCATTACTAGCTGATCTGCGCAACTTCGCCAGCGGCAAAGTTCCCTGAAATTAAAAATGTTGCAAAACGTTGCAACATTTTTCATTGATGCTCCGCTCCTATTGGTCATAGCGTGATGTTATATAGCCTTCCTTGAGTAATGCGCTATCTAACACTAAAAGATGTTTTCAATTCGAATCAGTAATTCCTAAAATTATCGCGTTCAAACAAACAAATAAAGAAACAAACTCTTCAGCTTTATAATATTAGTATAGATTTCCTTCTATTAGGAATTTGTCACCCAATTGAATAAATAAATAACGTTTTAAATTAGACAATATTTAGGTTTCAAAATTAACTTTTTACTCATATTTCTGATGTTATACGAAGGTAAAAGGTACGTTGTTGCAACAATACCTCATTATAATAATCGATTCTCGCGCAAATTGAAGGGATTTTCTTTGAAGGAAAAACGAGAAGTGAGGACAAATTTTACTCGAAACACAATTTCTTTTAAAAAGTATAATAAGTAAAGCATGGAAGTGAAGTCTGTTGTATTGTGGTATAATAAATGTGTATTTGTCATTTTCAAGCAGACTTTGGATCAAAGGTGGAAAAAAGGGATGTTACTGCGAGATGCTCCAAAAACAAATTATTCTTCTAATAAGTTGTTACACCCATTAAAAGAGAGATCTGTAGGCATCTCTTTACTTACTCTCTTACTTTTAAACGAAATTCATGAACTTTTGTATTCTTAATTTTTTTAAGTTTATGGGAACTATTCTCATAATTTTTGAACAAGCACAAAAAGTCCAAACTCATAGACAAATTTGGAGACTAATTCTCCAAATTTGTCTATGAGTTTGGACTTTGTGTGGATTAAATTGATGTTGCTGGCTCTGTATATAACAACCTCCTTTTTGATCGTAAATTCATTTACATTAAATTAGAGTAGGCCTCCTGTTCTGATCATTCTTCTATTATGCGACAAAATTCATTTTCTTTTTTTAACTTGGTCACACAGTAGAAGAATGATTTTGTTCATTGACAAATTTCATTCATTCAGCACTCGCGGATACATTTAAGAAGCAAAAGATGTAATCATTTATGTGTTGTAAGGCCCTATAAATCCTTTATGCCACGAGGCTTTTTGGTAACCATTGTTAGAAGGAAGCTCTTTAACAATGGCCGATCTGTCTGCAGATTTGTTCACTTTTATACTGCCTATGGTGTAACATCAACGATTGCATTATACCTAAACTACAAAACAATTGTGATCTTTAAAATGAAATCCACTAGCTTTCGCCCTCTACTCTACCCATTGGATTCACGATATTTTTAGGATATGGGTAAATGGAGAGTTGCGCTTCAAAATGCATCAATGCGCGCTCAAATATGACCGCCACGCATGCGCTTTGATGCATTTTGACAGTTCCGGATGGGCTTGCCATAGATAAAAAAAGGTTATCTGTAAAGTCGGTTTACGGACGATAATTTTACATGATAACGTCATAAGAAAACATTGATGACTTTCGCGTTGCTTAATAACCAGTAGTTCCAGTAGTTTCAACGTTAGTTCTAATTGTATAGTATGTCATGTCGCTGCAATCGCCATTCGCTGCTGCTTAGCAGTGCAGCCGGTCATCGATTTATAAGACGTTATTACGTCAAAAGATTGTGAATAAGGACCCACATCGCCATAAATGGCGTCACAAACGGAGAAGAGACTATGATATTTTATATTTAAGTTTCATCATGTGGTAGTTACGTTTTCTCACTAAATCAGTGTTGTCGAAGAACCGGATTGCTTCTACATTCATATGATGTTGAAGTCTAGAGCTACAACGAATTTATGTATGGTTGTATCCAAATTACCCATGTTATCTCCAGACCGCAATTTCGAATATATCCGGGAGCGTTTAATATGTCCCCAAATACAACATCGAGGCAATATTTCATGCTAATCAATTGGGTAGTTGACTACAATAAAAGTAAATTATTTTAAACTAATCAGGTAATAGTAGATCTTAAAATGCTCTAAAAATTAGTGTTATTTTACGATTTAACATGTTTTTGAATTTAAACGCATGAAAACAATTACCTAAAGTACCTAATGATTTGACGATAGGAACTTATGACGTCATAGGTTGCTATTCTATACACATTTCTATAGAGATATTTGACATTTCATTAAAAGAGACTGATTTGACTTGACAGTCAACATCCCTATTGTAGATACGAAATTGTAAGAAACAAATTCCTATTCGCATTCATCTTATAAGTTAGAATAACACTACTGAAAATATACTCGAATACTTGAGAAAGTTGTAAAATATTCAAGCTATTTTCTAGAGCGACTTCGTCGTCTGTGAGACCGGTGATCTTGGCTAGCTATTCCTAACTTGTAACAGTAGGAAATAGGTCAGTGCGGTGTTAGAGCGATCAGTCCAACCTACTACTTTGTATAATTTGTAGACTTGCGATATTTCTGTTCAAAGTCAGGCTTATATTTGCATTATTGCCTTTAGCGTTAGTTTGAAACATCCGAGAATAGTATTGTTATTGTGATGAATATTTTATTGAGAAATCTGTTGTTTGTTGTGAATCGAACTAAAGTTGAATTACCTTTTCTGTAGTTTCCAAGAAGAATTACAATGCTTCGTGTTTGCATACTGAATTTTATTATCATCAAACCGAGAAAGCGTTGCGCTTTCATTCGCCTGATGCTCAATATTAAAGCCGCGGGCACAGCTATGCCCACGGCTGCTAACTCTCTATAGACGTTAGCGTAATGATAAAAGAAGCTTAAGTTACTCCTTTAAATCGCATCGCATCAGCTGTCTGACAGTGAAAGCGTCATCAAAATTCGTCCAGCCGTTACAGAGATTAACATGAACAAACTGACAGACAGACAAGAAAAATTAAAAAACTGCGTTTTTGTTACAAGTTGATTCATATGCATTTAGTAAAAAACTGTTATTCTGACATTACAAACAGACACTTCAATTTTATTTATTTGTATAGAGTATAGACTAGCGGCCAGCTCCGGCTTCGCCCGGACTTTTCTCCATCATCTAAACACATAATATGCATCTATTATAACTACATATGAACCATCCTCATAAAATTATCTAAAGTATAGTGAAAACCGCATTAAAATCGGTTCTGTAGTTTATAAGATCTAAGCGCACAGATAGATAAAGTGACTTTGTTTTATACCTTCTATGTAAAGAAGACAAAGATGGCGATGTATTACGTATGAGTTCGCTAGTAGACCCTTTTACGGTCATAAAAACTAAATTGTCTCTTTTATATATCACAAGTTTCATTTTTTACTCGGAGCTTCACCTGAAAAAGTTATTTCGAGTATCTTACTTAATGTTCACTGAAAATACATAAGGAAGTCCTATTAAAGTATCAGACTTTTAGAGCCAGTCGAGTTTTTTTAATATACGCGCATAACTTGCTCTAAGCTATACTTACTAATATTATAAAGCTGAAAGTTTATTTGTTTGTTTGAACTCTATAATCTCAGGAACTACTGGTTCGAATCGAAAAAATATTTTAATGTTGAGTAGCCTATTTATCGAGGAAGGCTATAACATTACGCTATGATCAATAGGAGCGGAGCATTCATGAAAAATGGTGCAAAAACAGGGAAAAGTTACACATACGAAGTTGCGCGAGTCGGCTAGTATGAAATAATCTGCAGCATTTACCTACATAGATTATTGTGCGTCATTGGATTATCATGAAATATACTTTTATGGTTTTAGAATTATCTACAGAATGAATCAAACGGAAACTGTACTTATAGTATGAATATAAAATAATCTTGTTAGATTTGTACAACGTTTTCATTTCACAAGTGTTTGCTAACTGTATTGGTGGTGACGTAGATATACGCTATATATATGCACTAGTACTACATAAAACATATACCTATATGTAATATATGTATGTTTGTTGGAACAGTTGTGCGGTTCAACTCGAGCGTCGAAATTGCTCGTTAGTTCCGTTTCCTCCTCGACTTGGAGGGCTTCGCTTCGTAGAGCGCGTTTTTTGTTTCGTCACTTTTTATCAAACATCGAATACAGAAAGCTGAAAGCTTCTTACTCACGTATGATATATTTAGAAGGAAATATGCTCCGAATATTCTGACGACTTTTGCGGTGTTTATACGTAATGTAAAAGATGAAAGGAATACTGTGGTAAAACAGTAATTAGTTGAATTAATATTTATGTGGATCTAAGATTAATACGATTGAAAGGAGATAGTATAATTTTATATTTACTGGTAAAGGCTCGTAATATACGTAAAGTAGAATTCACTACTTTATTCTCAAGATTTGTTGTTGTCTATGGATAAGTTAGTGTAGTGAGAGCTATGAGTGCTCAATTTTACTTTTATACTGTTAACCAGCTGCACACCCTGGCTTCCACTTGTGTATTAATAAAGAAAATGAGATTAATCACACCTTTTCAGTACGACGAGTTATTTTTAATTTTCAAGCATTTTATTTTTCATGCAAAACTTGCACTGACAAACACAACAAAAAAGAATTAACCACATTTTCGCAGGCGTTCTGCGCTTACACATACTTCCAAATTTGGCCATTGTTTTTATTTATATACATATAATATACAAATAGCCATCCTAGTACCTATATCTTATTAATTTCAATTAAATGGCTATCCAGATGCATGGAATTCTGCCAAATGGAATCACAAGGTCATACCGAAAATAAAATATTCGATTTGAACATTACAAAAACGTATAATAAAGCCATAAAGATAAAGAGTATAATATCCAAAATGATACTATTTACATTGCATATTACTTGCGGGAAATGTAGGTAATTTATTATGACAGGTATAAAAAGTGGGTCATTCTTATCTCGTAAACAAATTTCTTTGATGAACGGCCGAAGGCGCCATGTTTCCCGGAGCCGTGAAAAATAGGCTCTATAGTGGGACAAGGATCTTTTTGGGCATAGATGATATTTTTTCTGCATATTTTAGAGTTGATGGCAATTTGGTCGATTTTCCAGTCAATTTCTGCCAGTATTTTCATCATTTTAACTACAAAAGACGTAGGTTGGAATCTTTAGAGTGTACTTAAGCTTAGAAGCAAATAAGTTTGATATAACATGAACCATTCGTCAATTATCCCCTCCATTTAGATATACCTGACTACCTCTCTCTCTCTCTCAGTCTCTCAATGTTTTTTATTTCTATTTTTGATTATTTGTACTTTGTCAGTTTTTTTTTTTTTTTTTAGATTGGGTATTTAATTCGCTTGTGAATATCAATATTGTCAATAATATATTGTTTATACAAATATGTAGGTAATTAGTCTGGAAGCGTTCTTCAAAATAAAGAAATAAATAGATCAAAACTCCTGTGACTGCCATATTAACTAACACCAGGACACAATCACATAGAGAGGAAGTACCGAAGGTACTGCGGAGAATGGCTCATAAATTCTCGCTGCACATTGTATGTTAAATTAACACTTTCTAAAGCATACTGTCAAAGTTTTTACAAGAGTGGTCTGTGGTCTCAGGTTCACAAAGAGGACCTATAATGCACTTAAAGTGCTATATATTAACTCTGGTGCGGTTGCCCCGGTTCTGTAGTGTTTCAGACATGTTTGCAGATGCATGTATAGACATTTTAATAATAAAAACTTCGTAACGCTGGCCCTTGAAATTATTATAATAACGTTGCGGAAACTTAGCATAATCTTAGAAGATTATATCTATAAAGTCAACAAGTCAGGAATGTCATGTATTTTCACACGGTTGAATGCGGACCGGTGAAAATCGCGTGAAAATGATGATGATGATCAGTATGGCGCCATTGTCACTCTGATATTTTTTGTTTTTTGTACAATGCAACATTATTAAAATTACCAGTTAAGATTTTTTTATAATAAATGGGCAAATCGTTTTTGCACAGGGTCTTTAATAAACGGAGGCAACCGGGCATAACGGGCCACCTGTTACCTTTATAATATAGCCTTTTATTCATGTCTCATAGCTGGTTACAATGCTGTACATTTGAACTTATGATATAATAACAATAAACTCTTAAAATGAGTAAAATTTAATCTATTGTTGTTTGGTTATCTTTCCTAGATCTGTTTGCCAATCGGAAAAGGCCTCCTCTAACCTTTTCCTTTCCTTTCTTTCTAGTGCCACTCTATTCCACGTGACTCCGGCCACTTGTCTAATATCATCGGCCCATCTTTTTTGCGGTCTACCTCTTTATCTTTTCCCCTCTCTAAGATACCAGTGGTTCACCCTTTGGCTCCATTTGTTGCATCCTTTTATCAGAGATCATCTCATGATAAGAGGAAGCACCAGGTACCTTCATACATAGTAAGAATAGGTGACGTAACGACACCTATTTTATGCGACGTAACATCTAACGAACACAAGTAGAAATAATAAGACCATAAAGGTCCATTTTGGCATCATAAGTATAAAACTTATGATGCCAGTTGCAATACAATTAAAACGTAGTACGTCTCCGCCCGTAAAAGTTATCACATACATATAAGCAACTAGTAAAGACCCAGAAACCAATAAAAGTCTTAAATACGGCTGCGGTAGTCTAATGGTTAAGGCATCAGACTCGCAAGTCTGGGGATTCGCGGGTTCAAATCCTATCCTCTATACTTCCGACGTCAAACAACTCCTAACACGCCATTGAGCTTAGCTGGAGGGTTTAACAGAATTGCTAGTAATGTGGGACTCACAATCCCACATTGCTAGTTATATTTAAAAAACAACTTGTTGATATTTGTTACTTATTTTTTAAACGATATTTGCCGCATTAGAGCACAAATCTGGTCGCGAAGAACTTAACAAGCATACCCATAACAGACACAAAATACTGTCTCTGAACAAATATTGGTGAATCACACAGATTCTCATCATACACATCAATTGTTTGCAATTTAGATAGAATCAGCTACGCCACTGGCTAAATTGCAAACAAACAAAATGACATTGGTAATTTTATGCCCCGCTTATAGGACATTTTTTTGAACGCCATGTAACATGTGCCCGTTGAATATTGCTTTAAACGCAAGGGTGTAAACCCACCATGATGATTAATATAAGGCTATTAATATTATAACATGTCTTATTTTTAGGGTTTCGTACCTTACAAGGAAAAAAGGGAACCCTTAAAGGATCACTTTGTTGTCCGTTCGTCTGTCTGTCAAGACCCTTTATCTCGGGAACGCGAAGGTATCGAGTTGAAATTAAAACCATATACTCAGAAGCTATAGATAGTTCTAGAACTACTAGAACTGTGAAGTTTGGGCAGTAATACCATCTTATACTACAAGTATAGGGAAAAGCCTGAAGACTATACATTTGTAATTAGATCATAAAAAGTTTAGTCTTTAAAACTGCGAGACTCAATTCCTGAACTATTTATAATATGTACATACAAATTTGTACGGAACCCTCGGTAGACGAGTCCGACTCGCACTTGTCCAGTTATTTTTATCAGATGAAACACATTATTATTAGGCGAAACAAAACAAAAAGTTGAAAAATAAACTTTTTTTAAACAAAAATGTTTAGGACTTGACTCATCATATCTAAATTCCCATAAGTCACAACAATGAACTTTAGGTGAACATAGTTAGAAGTCATAAGCTTTAAAATAATATGTCTCGTCTTTGTCTGCCGAGCCGTGAGGTTTTTTTTTCATAGTAAACTTCTCAATGTTCTTTCATTGTGGATGATAGATTGTTACCAAAATATTTTAACAGCAAAGTTTCATACTAACTTTGCACCCCCGTTTTACCCCCTAAGGGGTAAATTTTCAAAGATCCTTTCTTAGTGCTTCCCTACGTTAAAAAAGGAACCTCTGTGCAAAATTTCAAGTTTCTAACCCTTATAGTTTAGACCCTGCGTTGATATGTCAGTCAGTCAGTAGGTTTCTCCTTTTATATATATATAGATATGTAACAGAAATATGTACCATACTTTACTCATATTGGGCAGTTAGTTTTATTATTGATTAACGGCCGGTCTTAATAATCTATCTATCGATTAATTTGGCTACTAGAGGTAGAATTTTGACATATTTTGTATGGAGCTTATGTCAAATATGTAGCTCTAGTAGCCAAATCCATCATCATCATCCAGATAGATTATTGAGACCGACCGTTAATCTACTAAGTATATCAACCTACTTACAAATTCAGCTTTTAGAGGTTTGTTATCTTCAGTCAAATGTGAAATAGCTTGTCGTAGAACGAGACAACAATACTGAAATAATAGACTTCTATTTTAATAAATAAGACGGATAGTAAATTTGTCTTTGTTTCTGCCAAATGCCACAGACAGCATTTCATTATGATCTCTGTAGTAATATATCTTCTGACAACCACATCTTACTGAGTTTGTCCACGTGTTAGTGTGGGTAATATAGCTATGTATGTTATAAGAGTACTAGTGATAGTTTTTGTTGAAATGTGTACATTTAAGTACCTATACTTGTATACCGAGTTGATTTACAACCTCCAGAAATGGAAGGACCAGGAAGAAGAAGGTTTGAATCATGGCCGTTCCCAGGGGAAGGTTGAACCCCCCCCCCCCTAAATATATAAGTATGTAGGTAGTTTTATCAAAATAATAAGCACTTTCGCAGTTTTGTCCTCACCACTGAAAAGTTAACTCGTAGAGACTGCCTAAGTTTTAAATAAATCACCGCCGGAGTTTAGTCAATCGTACCACCTAACCCCCCCTATAAATTATAAAAATTCGAACCCCTCCCCGAACTCCTCCGCCCATGGTGTCAATGTTTGTATGTTTCAAAACCAACATTCACGCGGACGGACACGTAGCTACTATACAGTGGCGAAAAATAGTTATTTTACCTGAGGAATTACATTTTGAGGCAAAAAAAATTATGATGAAGTAGGTACCCAACAAAAAAAACCAGACGTACTGACTGCCTCGATGGCGCAGTGGGAGTGTTTGCGACTGCTGTAGTAGGTTCGACTCCCACACGCGACTCCACTTTGTCTAATACACAAATTGTTGTACCAAGTCTGCGTGTACTTTGTGTCCGTGATTTGTATGTTTGTAAAGTCCCCTACGAGTAACACGACAAAAAGGCTTGTACCCTACTGTGAGAATAGTCTTTATTAAAAAAAAATACCCTTGTAAGCCTAGTGTTACTAGCTCTAATTTATACTTCCCCATTTACCAGCAGATACTGGTACCTACACATATAGTGAAGCTATGTTATGTTATGTACCTACCTGTTATTAACATTTTAGGGACGGGTATAGCAGTAAAAAGTAACGGACTCCATCACTTTCCGGTGTTATGTGAAATTTCCATTAAGTTGGTAAGTAAATACGGGCAGGTTACGATAATAAAGTTGGGAGTTAACTCCCAACCTGCAGTTTATATCACAATAATCTTGTAAAATGAAAACATAAAATGTAATCAAAAAATTCTACAAATTATTTTATACTTATTGGATTTGTCACTGATATGTGACAGTCATCAAACCGCACTGAATTCTCCATACCTAACATCTCTCTACTACTGACTATTACACCATATATTCCACTGCTAGAACCTAGGCAGGACTCCTGACCTGCCTAGGTTCTAGCAGTGGAATATATGGTGTAATTCTTACGCTATTACACGACTTAGTAGTTATGGCAATGCGTTGATAATAAATCAGTCAGCAAGACAAACAATTTTCTAACTATTACACATATTTAAAAATATATAAGTAATGGCATTAGGCTTATCGTTTCATAAATATGCGCATCCTTGCCTGAATACGCTATAAAGACAGTATAGCTGATATAATAAACATACACAATAAAACAATTTGTCAAACTCAATCACAAAATGAAAATCGATAACATTTCTCTTTGGCAGTATTCATCGTTTTACGGTCTTTAGCTGTCTCCGGGCGGATTTGTCCATAATCATTTTCCCGACAACGTGTTTATGTGCACGGCGACTTTACGTACGAAATTGTTATTCGATTTCCAGATGAACGATTGGACGATTATTGCTATTTTCTTGTGACAAACAAGAATGCTGGAGATCGTACACGTCTGATATTACTATCGTATGAAACCCGCCCACTTAAGCCTGAGCGAATTGTTCACATACCTTGGCCCGTTCACATGTAATGATCCAATAAGTTTTATTAAAACGGTGTTCTTTTGATTCTGTCGCTATGGATTATCAACAAAATAAACGTTTTCTTTTATTTTTCTTTTAGCTCCTGTATACCTTCGTCTGTACCTTCTAAATGTTAATAGTAGCATTTTCCTGCAGACAAGCCCGTGTTTACTACTGGAAGTGTACACTTTTCCGTTATCCATACTAATATTATAAATGTGAAAGTAACTCTGTCTGTGTGTTTTTCTGTCTGTCTGTTACGCTTTCACGCTCACACAGCTAAACCGATTTGGATTAAATTTGGTATTGAGATAGTTTGAGTCTTGAGGAAGGACATAGGATATTTACATACATAGGTTTTTATCGCGATAATCGATAATTAGTATATTTAAAATAATTAAGTTTCATGTGAATTTAATCATTAATAGATTCAACAAAAGTATGAGATTAGTTTAACAAATGTCAATAAGTAATTAAATTTGGCATTGTAAAATAATTTTCAGTTTGCTTGAATAATGACTTGTTGACAAACTCAGCGAATTGAATTAAATCGGATACAAGAAATTCATTCGTTCGAACTGAACAATCCAACCGAAAAAGTACCCTTAGAAAACAATTTGATGTTTTACTGTGATATGTATTCTCTAATGTATTGCCTATATATTATTTCGACACCAATATCAATACGGAATAACACACATTTATCTGCTCCTTAGAGAATACTTTGATAAATCATACCAATCCCTAATGATGCAATTCTAACAAATGACCCTTCATATAACAGATTGCTCTTGTAAGTGCTATTACTAATTGTTAGCTCTTAGTCCTACATATAATATTCAAGTATTCGACAAATTGATCGGAGAATATACTGTGAAGAGCTTCTCCATAATTACCTAGAGCGAGGAAGACATTTGGTGAACGACAATAGGCTACCTTTGTCACATAACACATACTATAGAGAGCGTCTCCTAATTTGAAGTTTGCCGATATAGATCTCTATACCATTAGAGTTGCTACACACAAGCGAGCCGGTATCGTTCGGCACAGGCCGAACGATAAAAACGAATGTATTTAGGTGAATGTTCAATAAAAAATCCAGGCGACTGCGGGACGGCATCAATCTGCACTGCCGGGCAGTAAACCCGAATATGGGTAGATGAATGTGCCGGCAGGAATAAACTACCTGGTCGGTACTTGTTATCATTTACATGTGTGATCGGCTACTACACATGTTCGACTTCATAGCCGAACATATGTTTTAGGCTTAGGGTCGGTACTTTCGGTTCGGCCGACCGTGCCGACCCGCTTATGTGTGTAGCATCCCTTACAGAAACACGGTACTTAGACGATCGTTATTATATCGGGCGAAGTTCTTCGCATCACAAAGTTATTTCATAAAGTTTATCGTATAAGATATCGTAATAATCGATATAAGAAGGTATCGTTATAGATAATTTGTTTACTTGAAGGGTAATTTACGGTTTAGGGCTTCATCCCCTTAACCGCTGTAATCTGGCATTCAGAATTGGATTACTTTAAGGACCGTCTCCACGGGTGAGAGAATCGCGACGATTTCCCTCTACTATCGGCGGGTAGTCTCCACGAACGAGCGATTATGCCGCCAGCCTATCCTGCTGACTCATAACGGAATCGCCGCGTGTCCGCGACTATGATCATCACTTTTTCGAGGCGGAACGCCTGCGTTTCATAGCAAGCTAGCTAGCATGGCACTCAGCCACTCGTCGCAACGACGCGATAAAATCCCCGTGTGGACACACGTTCTAAGAGAGTGTATAGAAATAGATGGTATGACGATAATATCGTCGCTATTTTCTCGCTCGTGAAGATGATCCCTTAGTCTAATGGCAATTTCTCCGCGGAAAAAATGATATTCAGGCTCCAGGCACACTTAAATCTGAACCAAAATGATATAACATTTTTTTAACCTAGGTCTATAGCTTCGTCTCGATTTTGTGCCCAGTCACCTTATACTTAACCTAATTTATAGTGATTCAGCTAAAAGTAACTTATCAAAATCGACCGTTCCCTATTTAGACTAATTATAGAATATTCACTAATGCTAATGGAGTCAGTCTGCTAAAAATAAACGATTAATGTTACTTACTTAAAATACAACGATGTGTGGAAATTTCTACTACGTAGAAAATTTCATACCTTATGTGTCGTTTGCAGCCGTCACGAGTAATATACGAACATCGTTCATAAAGCCTTATGCTTCATACCATTGAAAACGACCGCTTGTAATTACGTTTAAATTTAAAGGTATATTAAGTAGATTTCTTTTATTTTAGGGGATTTCATTCTATGCACATTATTACACTCAGCAACTCTTTGTCTTCCTCCTTTGACTAACATGTTTGTTTTATTCATTGTTTTTTTAAAATCACATTTTGTTACTTAAGGAGGAAATCAGTAGTGACAAAAATCGTTAATCAAATCAGAAATCAATACAAATTGAATCACGTTAAAGAACATCAATCGCACGGAGCCGGGAGCACAAGCTATAATTTTGTTATAATGGTACATTTATAAAATTGTGGAGATTAAATACTAAAACAATCTTTTTTAGCAACATAATAATAACAGTCTGTGAGCAGCTTCTAAAGTACTTAAGCGGGGATGTCTTGTATAAAGACTTCATTTGATAGATTATGCATGCGCGCTTGTATCTTGATGGTCCCGAAGCCTTTGTCTTTATTAGCCATTGACAGTCAGTTGTTCACTAGAACAAAGTTTTCATTTACACGTTTAACTGGCTACTATCCATGCTTTTATGTAGGTTCATCTGACACTATAGGTTTATAACCTCGTTCAAGAAAGCAAAAGATGTTGATGTTTGACGTACTTTTATTGGAAAGCTTGTTTAATCAAAATGTTTGTTCGAGTATTGTTTGATAAAAATCAGTCTCACTATTAAAATAATATCGCGTATGTTTTTTAACAAAGTTGTTACAATTTTATTACATTTTAAATGAGCAAGGAAAGGAATTTAAATGCATCGCTCGCATCATTGATGATGAATAGAAGGTTCGCGCTCAAAATGCGTCTGCGTTACACATTTTTCTATGTATCTGTTCCATTGCTCAAAAGTTTCGCTGATATTAAACAGTACTGAGCTAAACTCGTCTTTTTACGTCATTATTGTTTATTCATTATTTATTAACTATCAAACTGGCCAGAACATCTAATCAGATAAAACAAAAACCGGGATAGTACATGTTGCGCCACGCACAATGTAGGGTTCCGCAGTTTCCCATCACAATAATACAGTTTTTTTTAAACTTAGGTACTACACTTCGTTGGCCTATACACAGAAAAGAATTTTCAAAATCGGTTCAGTAAATCTAAAGACTACCCCCTACAATCTCACAAACTTTCATCATCAGCCTGTCGCAGTCCACTGCTGGACATAGGCCTCTCCAATTGCACGCCACTTTGTTCTATCTTCGGCTTCC
This sequence comes from Herminia tarsipennalis, assembly GCA_945859575.2. Taxonomy (NCBI): domain Eukaryota; kingdom Metazoa; phylum Arthropoda; class Insecta; order Lepidoptera; family Erebidae; genus Herminia; species Herminia tarsipennalis. The sequence goes on along the minus strand of OX243846.2, from coordinate 12,051,645 downwards.
CGCATCCAGCTGACACATCCCTACTTTATGTGTAGGGGAGATTTTTTTTCGAGATTTTATTCTACCACTTTGTCGGCGTAACGAATATGTGTGTCCATGCCAAATTACAGCTTTCTAGTACTAACCTCTGGTGACTCTGTGCTAACCTGGAGACAGACGGATGGACATAGCGAAACTATAATGGTTCCTTATTTACTACGGAACTCTTAAAATACCTTGTGTATGTATATCTGCATTCAAAAAGACAATTCATATAATAATAATCCTTTATTAAAATGAATTACACGATATAGCTTTCAATGAAAAACTAATTCCATTATGGTACTTTTCAATTAGTCATATTATATATCGATAGATACATACACAAAAACATATAAAGCACTTTAAAACCTCTTTAGTAAATAGGATTGGCAAGGGGATACTAAGTGCAAGTTTTTTTTGTTAAGCTACGACTACGACGTAGCAGGTTGTAGAGGGGCTACGGTATTTACTTACCATCAAGCGGATCGTGTGTGCTTGTTTGCTACAGCAGTGTGTGCAGTAGTGACATGGTATATAATGTAAACATAGTTTGTACAAGTCTCTAAGTGCTCAGTCAGAAACAGGTAGTAGGATTACTTCGTTAGTCTATGGCTAAGAAGCCATAGACTAACGAAGTAATCTCTTATAAGAGATCTTAAAAACGCTTGTGCACCGTATTAGAATGTCGTTATTGCCCTCTCGAGACATATACTTGACGCAAGCGTCAGTATATGTCTCGAGAATACAAAAATGGCCGTTTTAATCGAAACTTAACTGCAACTGCACTGCTTTAAATACGTGAATTGACCCTCTGGTCCGTACCAGACAGTGGTAACGTTGCTTAATCTCAATGACCTCTCAATCTACTTACACGGTTGCCAGTGTTGCCACTGTGTTACTGATCTCTGATTACCTATGCTTTAAGCATTAATGAAAAGAGTGATAATACTTAAGCATTAATGAAAAGAGTGACCGCGAGTTTTAAGTTATTGCATAGCTTTTATCGCGTGCTTTGAGCGCGGCGACAGAATCAAGAAAATCCGTAACGAAAATAAAACCTATCACCCCCCAGTCCGCCTACCATGAAGCTCGGCCGAGCGTTCGCCGTATATGTATATGGTACGACTGTACGAAGCTCGCACGGATCGAGACGACCTGCTCCGCAATGTAATGAAAATAAAAAGTTTTTTTTTTCTTTATATTTTTTTTTATTGCATAAGTTAATAAAAAATGCTATGCTTTACCGCGGCAGTCCCCGAGTGCCACACATTTTTTTTTATTGCCTGTTCTTTTCTCCGGCTTTACCTATTGTTTGCGAACTGGTATCGCATGTAAATGTAGAATCGACTTTTCACAAGTGTAGTATTTTGCTTCCTAAGTGAATAAAGAATTTTTATTATTTTTTATACCAGTTTAGGTACTATGGTTATTGCTTGCGTGAGTTTCATAGTGTAATGGTTGCAGCACATTACAGGCTTTTACGGTATACATACAAATATATTGTAAAAATGGCATTTCAAAAAGTGGCCATGAGTTTTATTGCCAAGTTCTTTTCTCACGGCTTTACTCTTGCGAACTTGGCATTAAATGTAGAATCATTCTATTCCAAATTTTGTCTGACGTTCATAAGCGTCGCATTTGTAACCTAAGAGAATAAAGTATTATGACTTTTTTTACTTTAATACAAGTCGTGAACAATTATAATTAGGTATACCGCGTTACTGGAAAGTAATCGAAATAAAAATCAATACATAAATATAAACACAAACGATAATAATCACCGTATCGCTTCGACATCGGCCCTTTAGTAAATAAATAATGATCTCTCAAATTGTGAAGCTTTCATCCTTAGTGTTTTACTGAAAAAAGCTCCCTACAGAGAAAATTTGCTTTTATATTTATACGTTCGTTATTTTAGATCCCGCTGTTGCTCTGGTTTTAATTAGTTATACATATGTAATAGAAAAGCTTACAATAAAGCTGGGTCTTCAAAACGGCTTAAAAGATTTTCATTAAGAGAAGATAAGAATCATATTGACAGCTCCTTGTCACATTAATTATAATTACTATTTATTATAATTAGTAATTTATGTATTTGTGAAACAATCATTGGGTTGATGTTATGAAATAAAGACATTTGGGTTTGAGGCGATATTTCAAGTTTGTATTTTCTGCACAGGTTTCTAACTTAACATTACATAGTATAAAATACTAGCGAACACCCGCGACTTCTTACGCGTGGATCCCGTTCCCGCGGGATAATCTATACTAATATTATAAAGCTGAAGAGTTTGTGTGTTTGTTTGAACGCAATAATCTCAGGAACTACGGGTCCGAATTGAAAAATTCTTTTACTGTTGGATAGCCCATTTGTCGAGGATACTAAAGGCTATATAACATCACGCTACGACTAAAAGAAGCGAAACAGCAATGAAATATGTTTCAAAAACGGGGAAAATTAACGCATACGAAGTTGGGCGGGTCAGCTAGTGTATTATACACATAAACCTTCCTCTTGAATCACTCTACCTATTGCCGAAAACTGCATTAAAATCCGTTGCATAGAAGAAAGATCTAAGCGCACAGACAGCGGGAGCTTTACTTTATACTTTGTAAAGATATAAAGTCGCCTTGACCGCCTCTTTGTTGTGCTATTAATTCATCTGAACTATACGACAGATACGGTTTTCACCTCTTTCTTCTGTTTAAAGATTTCACTACCATTTGAAATTACCTAAAAACTAAGTATTGGAGCAGAAAACCGGTCGATACCATCGATGGTACTACTGGTAGTACCAAAAGAGATTTATATTACTACCGGCTACGTCGGTAGTAGGTACCACGGATATTATTCTTTCCAATACTAAGCTATCAATACATATTAGATATATTTCGGGACTTAATCGCGTGGTCCAATCGTGGTCACGGGACTAGTCGACCCGTGAACACGATCGGTGCAATTCGATCGAAACGTCGGGTAAATAAAAGGATCATACCTTTAAATAATTCACACTATTAAGTCCCGAAATATATCTAATAAAATAAAAATATTAGAAATTAGCTTAACCCATTGCACTACCGGGCACGTCGGTAGTAGGTACTACGTATATAGTTATTTCCAATAGTCGGCTATGAATATTATTGTTTAAACTAATAATAATAATAATAATAATAATAATATCTTGGGACAACCCACACAACGCTATCTGATCCCAAACTAAGCAGAGCTTGTACTATGGAAACCAGACAACTGATAAACATACTTATATATTTCTAAATACATACATATTATAGATAAATAACACCCAGACACAGAATAAACCATCGTGCTCATCACACAAAGTTTTATCCTGGGTGGGGATCGAACCCACGACCTCTTGCGTAGCAGTCGGATACACTCCCACCGCGCCACAGAGGCTGTCAAACTAAACTGGTTCTTCCAATAACTATTTCTATTACAAATACAATAATTGCATTTTTGAAAGATAGAAAAATTTGAATCCAGACTCAGGAATCGAACCCGAGACTTCCGTAGCCAAACCGGGGCCAGAAGCGAACCACCTATCTGGACTATGTTACTAGATATCAAATTCTTCTATCTCTTAATGCTTTTACGGGTTAGGCCCCCGTAGCGCCATCTAGTCGGAAGTTAAAGAACTATCACGGCTTTTGTTATTGCTTCGTTACAGAGAGCATTTTAACAAATTATGATGACGCAGGCCGAATATTGAAGTAATTTTTATAGGCATTTCTTGCCAAAGACTTTACAAATACAATAATTGCATTTTTGAAAGATAGAAAAATTTGAATCCAGACTCAGGAATCGAACCCGAGACTTCCGTAGCCAAACCGGGGCCAGAAGCGAACCACCTATCTGGACTATGTTACTAGATATCAAATTCTTCTATCTCTTAATGCTTTTACGGGTTAGGCCCCCGTAGCGCCATCTAGTCGGAAGTTAAAGAACTATCACGGCTTTTGTTATTGCTTCGTTACAGAGAGCATTTTAACAAATTATGATGACGCAGGCCGAATATTGAAGTAATTTTTATAGGCATTTCTTGCCAAAGACTTTACAAATACAATAATTGCATTTTTGAAAGATAGAAAAATTTGAATCCAGACTCAGGAATCGAACCCGAGACTTCCGTAGCCAAACCGGGGCCAGAAGCGAACCACCTATCTGGTCCCGTAAAAGCATTAAGAGATAGAAGAATTTGATATCTAGTAACATAGTCCAGATAGGTGGTTCGCTTCTGGCCCCGGTTTGGCTACGGAAGTCTCGGGTTCGATTCCTGAGTCTGGATTCAAATTTTTCTATCTTTCAAAAATGCAATTATTGTATTTGTAAAGTCTTTGGCAAGAAATGCCTATAAAAATTACTTCAATATTCGGCCTGCGTCATCATAATTTGTTAAAATGCTCTCTGTAACGAAGCAATAACAAAAGCCGTGATAGTTCTTTAACTTCCGACTAGATGGCGCTACGGGGGCCTAACCCGTAAAAGCATTAAGAGATAGAAGAATTTGATATCTAGTAACATAGTCCAGATAGGTGGTTCGCTTCTGGCCCCGGTTTGGCTACGGAAGTCTCGGGTTCGATTCCTGAGTCTGGATTCAAATTTTTCTATCTTTCAAAAATGCAATTATTGTATTTGTAAAGTCTTTGGCAAGAAATGCCTATAAAAATTACTTCAATATTCGGCCTGCGTCATCATAATTTGTTAAAATGCTCTCTGTAACGAAGCAATAACAAAAGCCGTGATAGTTCTTTAACTTCCGACTAGATGGCGCTACGGGGGCCTAACCCGTAAAAGCATTAAGAGATAGAAGAATTTGATATCTAGTAACATAGTCCAGATAGGTGGTTCGCTTCTGGCCCCGGTTTGGCTACGGAAGTCTCGGGTTCGATTCCTGAGTCTGGATTCAAATTTTTCTATCTTTCAAAAATGCAATTATTGTATTTGTAAAGTCTTTGGCAAGAAATGCCTATAAAAATTACTTCAACTATTTCTATTTCTCGTTTAATCGTATTTCATACCCAAACATGTAAGCTTTAAGAACATCACTTAGCTTATACACAGAATAATATGAGCATATCCTTCCTACGGTGCTTGTTAGTCGCTATTACAGTTGAGAGGTATATTGATGAACTTAGTTTCGAACTAATGTGTGCTGTGTTGATCAAACAACTAGTGCAGGTATTGTGAACTAGGCAAACATCTACAGGAAGTGTTCACTGTACGACATAATTACACAACTTTGCTCAGGTACTGCTAAGGTATTCAATCTATTAGAAACTATGTTTGCGAGGCGCTACAGCTGCAAAAGTATATTAATTACAAGTTTTGAACGTTGAATCTTGAAAAGCAACGTTGACATTTTGTTAGAAAACAAGACAAGCAAGAAATTTTGTTAGAACGCGCGTTATGCATTCACATGACGTTTTATTGATAAGTACCTACTTCTTTTTTGGGGACCATTGTAATCTATACTAAATATTATAAAGCGGAAGAGTTTGTTTGTTTGCTTTGTTTGTTTGTTTGTTTGTTTGTTTAAACGCGCTAATCTCAGGAACTACTGGTCCGATTTGAAAAATTGTCCATTTATCGAGGAAGGCTATAGGCTATATAACATCGCGCTACGACTAATAGGAGCGGAGTAGCGACGTGAAATGTTGCAAAAACGGGGAAAATTTACGCATATAAAGTTGCGCGGGACAGCTAGTATTAAATACAAGTGCTGTGCACACCTTTAAGTGACAGTTTTACGCTAGTATGTAAGTAGATAACTTTAGTTCATAAGGCTAATTTATGTAAACTTGTTGTTGTAGTGCCATAATAAAATAAATAAATAAATTATGTGAGCACTTTACGCGCGCTCTAACAAAATTTCTAAATACACAAATTTTTAATTACACCCATTTTTTAAAAGTGGTTCAATTAAATTCTATAGTGGTAATCTACCAAAAAAAATCACTGTGTCATAAAAATGCATTTAAATTTAACATTTTCAAATTTCCCGCGTAATTTGACGAAAACGCTGGACACAGTGGACGCCATATTTCCCTATGGTAATGACGTCAGTTGGCTGTATAAACAAAAAAAAATATTTAGTTATTTTATGAACTAAAACTAACATTTTCGGGCTACTTTTTACCTAAACTATCTTAACGACTATTTTAACTTAGATTTTTTTCTCATCTAGAGTAAAATACCCTATTCACGCATTCGTATATTTACTACAAAAAAGTGTGGTCAAAGGGCGAATTCAAGGGTCGTTATTGTTCGTTTATTAATAATTTAAAAGCCATAACAACAATAGGATATGACACCAAGGAAGGTCCCCCAATGATTGGCTTTTGCCATTTGAACACACTTTTATGTTACACGTTGTGCGGTATCGCTTACTTCAGAACACCTACCGCTTATCGATTGGTAGTTATTAGAACTACCAATTATAATAGGGTAATAGCGCTCAGACAGCAATTCTTGTGAAAAACTGGTAAGTGTTTAATACGACTTTATTTACAACAAAATGCAATCTACAATTTATATTAAATATGACGGGTTTAATATGAAATATGAACAAAAGTCGGCGCGCCTACGGCCACGCCACGCACTCACCGTATAATGCGAAAATAATTTAGTGATTGATGATGTTAAGTGAATTTATTCATACACGTGGCTTACTTAAATCAATATTTCCCAGTAATTCTTGTTCGCAGCTTTACATTACTCGTAAAACCTAAAACGCGAGCCGTGACGCAAGTTAAAACGGTTGACATGGCGTTTTTCGGATATTTAGTGCGCGTGTTTCGGATGAAACGGAAATGCGTGTGCAAGACATGACATTACAAAACGCTGTGGCGAATATATCCGCTACAGCAAATGTCCCGTATTTGCAACTCGCACACGGTATTTTATTACTTGAAATTATATTCGAAATCGAACAAAAATCAACGTGTGGACAACAAAATATAGGCATAAAAATGAACGACAAGTGTACAGTACAAGTACATCAGTGAGTAGTTACAAAACTTTAGCTTCCTATATCGTATACGCTAACCTCAGAATAATATCGTTAAGATTGTCAATAATACAAACACGTCAAACGTACTCGTTTTTAAAACAGTCGTACTGTCATGATTGTCATACGTAGCTACCAGTGGCGGAAAGTCCTAAGAACACCGTTACTTTCGGTTTCCCTTTGGATTGTAGTTACTTAGTATTATGGGTACAAAGAACCATGTCCAGCTGGATATATTTTTGTATCGGGTTACCTCAGAAAAGAATGAACCCTTCGCCTCTGCTAGCTACAGTATAAGATATTTTTTTAACCAACTTCAAAAAGGAGGAGGTTTCTCAATTTGACTGTATTTTTTTTTTAATTCCTCTGCTTCACTTTTAAAATTGCGAGTAAATGGCAATTGTACGCTGCCATTGTTACCTACATAGTGACGATAATGAAGTTGCCTTTTTCTTTCAACAATTTAGAGCCTTGCCTTTTCACAGCGATTTTATCTTCACGGCACCTTTCTATAAGAGCTTTTGTTTAAGATTGCTTATTAGGGTTCCGTAGCTAAATGGCAAAAACGGAACCCTGAACGGTCTGTCTGTCTGTCTGTCTGTCCGTCCGTATGTCACAGGCATTTTACTCAAAGACTAATCAATGAATATTGATGAAATTTTGTGAAAAGGTGTCTTGTAGTAGCCGCACGTAAGAGCATGTCGGACCATACTAAGTGTAGGCTTGGCTAGGCCAGCTTTGAATAATTGCATCAGTAAAAGTGCGTATGTTCATGGCACTTACTTATGGTTTTTTGGCAACAACTCAATGACGGTACATCTGATCATGTCCGAAATCATTTTAGTTCAAAGTTTTTATTAAGCGCTACCTTTGTGATTTTTTGCCTATTTTATACAACTTTCGGGGCGTTATTTCCAAAAATATTCACTTAATCAAATAAGTTTAAATAAACCTTTACATGTTTTTTAAATACCTATCGAATGATGTGCGTTGATGTTTGCTGAAAAAAAATGTCAGCTTCTAATACATGTATATAGTGCACCCTAGTTTGATAGCAGATATTCCACAAAAAACAACTTAGTTGATGTATGCACTTCATACTTTTAGTTTTCGCGAACACTGTTATTTAGTATGAATAAATAAACCTCGTCGCGGTCCTAAATTAATTTGCCGTCGTCTACTTCAAAGTTCTTTGTCACTTTGACAATTTATATTTTTAAAACAACACATCCCCAGGACGCAAAACAGAAAATTACTTTTATACTCCCGAAATGGGACAGAATAATGAAACTGGAGGTACTCCGGTTTCTCATTAATACGGGTATTATGATTTAAATATCGTTGTTGTATCTATAGTAAGTACTAGTATATTGTAAAGTATAATTTGAGGGTTACCTGACTCAGTGGCAACCGAACAGAGCGACATATCTCCGAGGTTAAGCAATTTTACCACTGTCGATCCATAGATCACACCTTCCGAAAGATAGCACGTTAAAGGTTCATTTCCGTGCATCGCGGCCGATCGCGAGCCGCGAGCGGCTTACGACAAGCGTCTGACACGCGCGGCCGATGCGACAATATTCACAGTGCGCGCGCAGCTAACGACAGTCGTCGGCCGCGCGCGTCTGTCGCTTACCTCGGAAACGGCACCATACATTCTTATACTCTGACTATTGTCGTATCGGCCGCGCGCGTCAGTCGTTCGTCGTAAGCCGCGCGCGGCTAGCGATCGGCCGCGATGCACGGAAATGAACCTTAAGCCGTCAATCCTGCGCCCAATCTCTCTCCGGTCGTGTTGGATTTCTGTCCTATCGGGCTATGAGAGTGAGGGAATTAGAGAGTACACTTGTGTCTGCGTATATACTCGTGTACTATAACATGTCCGGCGTAGTTGGGATCTCTGATGAGATTGGGCGCCGTAACCGATATCGGTTAGGAGCCCATCATTATTACTGTAAAATTGGGATTGCACGTCTTCACAAGTTACATTGACAAAGTTATATAAAAAATCAAGCTGATGAATTACCATTGCCTTAATTTTCAATATAGGTCATTAAACGCAGTTACTGATTTGGCGCAGTCGATTTACTATTTCATTTATTAAGTGTGGGATCATTATTTGATACATTAGGTAGGTTAGATCGGCTGTGATATCGCGGCAACATACGCGACATGTTGTATATAAATATGTGTCACTACTACAAGGGCATAACATTTATTGTTTGCTATTCTAAAAATACGCCTAAAATACCTCGTCTCTATAACCAAAATTAAACACGAATCAAACAAAATTAAACTTTGAATATGTACCTACATACTTACAGTTATACATTGTTTTTTTACTTATATATTTATCAAAACACGTTGACACATAATAACTTTGTAATAGCAAATAATATATAAAGAATCTATTTATAGGTATTTTTTGTGTTATCAAAGTTTAGGTATCAAGTAAGATCACTACTTATACTTACTTATTGGAACAATAAATGTTTTCACTTTTTATTGTTCCTATGTAATTTTATTCACTGATTTAGAAATTTGTTCATTAAACAATTTTTACACATCAACATCACGTTAATGTGTAACTTTCTAAAAATAACAAAGTATATATTTTTCTCCGTTTAATATGTACTGTTGCTTCGTTTCTCCTGAACGGCCAGACAGGATATAACACTTAAGATAGACACGTTGAGTATATCTAGGTTAATCTCTAAGATAAAGAAATACACTCAGCTCAGCTGTTTTTTTTCTCACAGAACTGTAAAGTCGTCTGAAGGAAAAGCTTACTCGAACTTGTTATCTTAAGACTTAGTCGTCTTCTTCGAAACTGTATTTAACTTATATATTTTTGCTCGTGGTTGATATATACTATGTAAGATAGGTATAGTGATAACATACAGTCAGTTCGTTATTCTGGAGTATTAGATAAATAGTTGATAAAAAAACATAACACGACACAACAAAGCATATGCCGACCGTTGAAATTATTGATCTTAGTGCAAGCTTAGCATCTTAGATGAACATATTAAAGAGAATTCTTAAAGTTGTAAAGTTTTGTAATAATGAAAGGATGCACTGTAGTCTGCTTTCAACCTGAGTATGAGCTATAATACTGTTGAATTTCACTAAGACCATTTCACACGTCTAATTTACCTAGGTTAAATAAATATACCGTTTAGTAAACTTAACTCATCCAGGTATTCCGTCAAAGACTAAAAAAAATACCTACACCAATCCATTCATCCTTACGGACTGTTGTCTTTCTAATACTACTACTATATATAAAATAATACACAATATCTCATAAATCATTTAACCCATATACCAGATACATATACCCAGAATAACGGTATGTAAACTACACAAACAAAATAATCACAAACATTCATCCCTCGTCGCTTAATTTCAAGTTTATAATATAAATATAATTTTGATGCTATTTTTGCGTGCAAAAAAGCGTGCATTTACTGCTCCTAACTTAGCTTGGCAAAAGGTTTGGTCATTAAATGCACCTGCGCTTAAAAGCAAGTTAAAAGAGAGAAAAGCTTATATTTTTTTAATATTCAGCACCAACAGTTACTCGTTGCTAGTTTAACAATAAAACATATGGTATTACAATAATAAAATGAACGTCTATGAGTTAGTTTTACGATCTTGTTTATCCTCTGTAGAATAAAACCGTACTGGATTCACTAGACCGCATGGTGAATAAAGACCAGAGTCGATCTCTATTTGGGATACGCCCCAAACATGTATACTATACATTTAGTTTAATTGATGAATTATCGTGTAGCTAAAGTTATACCCTTTTACTTAATTTATTAGTAATTTATAAAATTTCATTACTGGCAACATTGATTTGTCGTAAATGCGTTTTTTGGTGCATACAGCACTAATTGCATGTCACTTACTTCCGTCTAGGCTTTATCGAAATTTCACCACGCTATGAGTAGCGTCAAGTTACATTACAAAAAATAATCACAAATTACTAGAATATGTCTGCATAGACAATCTCTTTTTATGACAAGTGTCCGTCGAAATGAGTAAAATGAGTCTACAGCTGCATTATACACAATTATGTACCTACGTACTAGAATTACTTCAGCCAAAAAAGTAATTGGAATCGATTTTCTTAATTTTCTTTTAGCCTTCATTTTATCTTATCTTATTTCACGACCATACTTATACGAATCTGAAAGTAAAAAAATAAAAAGGCCGTATAAATGATTTATATGACAAAGTTCCATTACCTACCCCAAAAAGCGCCTTTATGTATACATATATCTGTTTCATGCATAAGAATTTTGCTATAAATCACCATGGAAACATTTTTATGGTGAGAACACACTTTCATGGCAAAAGTGCCCTGAATACAGCTATAAAATAAAGTGACTTACTACCGAGGCACGAGTCGTATCATCTACCTATATTTTCGATTTCTTAGATTTGACATATCACGAAATGGGCTGACATCAAGAGGGTTTTAATGTCAGCTATCGTAATAAAATCATTATTAATTCTCGACATGATTTAGTATTACCGCATTAATACAATAATTGCATTATTGAAGGATAGAAAAATTTGAAGTCCAGACCCAGGAATCGAACCCGAGACTTCCGTAGCCAAACCTATTACCGTCTGATTATTTCGTACCTAATTTAAAATATCTTATATTCGTTTGTCTATTTCGATTTTCTTAACTCTAATACAGGGAAACCTTATGCCTAGTTTACACGTATTAAGTGGTTAAGTCGTCAACTAAATTTTAACTAAATTTTAAGTGACTTACTGTTAAGTAACTGTTTACACGTGTTAAGCTTAACCGTACTCTTTAGTTCATAAAATCATAATGGACGATCAAGAGGGTGTTGAAGTTCTTAATTCACTAATCAACACTAATATTAAAGATAAATGTAACATTTTTGTATGTATCGAATAAACTTAAAAACTAGTGGACCGATTTTAAAAATTCTTTCTCCATTAGAAAGCTGCGTTTTCAGGGAGCTATACATCATTGTCAAAAAAAGTAGAGATCGTTACGAAAACTACACTAACGTAACTCAAGGCCTCTCGCCGGGGCAGGCAGCTAGTTAGATATTTGCCTAATGAAATTATTGATAAAGTAAAATATGAAATTGCCATTAATATCTAGTACCTGGATGACCTAGGTTTTACTAAACGACGTTTTCTTAAAATGAAACCTAGCCGGATCGATTTATCGCCCCCGAAACCCCCTGAGTACTAAATTTCCTGAAAATCGCTAAAGCCGTTTCCGAGATTCAGATTATACCTATATATATTTAGATTATATTATATTTATAAACAAGAATTTCTCGTTTATAGGTTTAAGATTTGCCACCTTGCCATTATATCTATTGTGTTTTTCAAAATCTTTCGAAAACAATCAAAATAATTAAACATAGGCAAAAGCTTCGAACTAAATAATTGTTCCTGTCCAAACAAGAACTAAATGTCAAAATTTCCCGCTCATCGCCCCCGCGCGCGGTGCGGGAGGGTGGGTTACTTAACCAAAAATAGAATCAATTCTATTCCACTTGCTCACTTAACCACTAAATCGTTACTTAACACTTATGACTTAAGAGGTATTAAGTGGCTGTTTACACGCTGCAATTTAGTTAAAATTTAGTTAATTACTTAACCACTTAATACGTGTAAACTAGGCATTAGGAACCCTAGAGACCTGCAATTTCGCAAAGAGTTTTCTTTTGTGATATAGCCAAGGTAACATGGATGAAGCCGCAGGTATAAACTAGCTGTACTGGTGGTAGGTCTAAGCCATAGGCCGTCTTGTTGGGTATCACACCAGTGTCAGTTATTCTTCGTTACTTCGTTAACACATCATTGTGTTTCGGTTGAAAGGCACTGTAGCAAGTGTATTACTGGGCAAATGAGACTTATGAACTAACTAGCTTTCGCCCGCGGCTACGCCCGCGATAAAAACTATCCTATGTCCTTCCCCGGGACTCAAACTATCTCCATACTAAATTTCATCTAAATCGGTTTAGCTGTTTGAGCGTGAAAGCGTACCAGACAGACAGAGTTACTTTCACATTTATAATATTAGTATGGATGTTTCAAATGAGGAGCGCGGTACGTTGCCATTCAGATCTTTGCCAAACAAGATTTTGTATTGGCATTGATACTGTTATGGTTTAGCGTGACAATTACCATTAGGCGCCCGACCTGCTCGTCTCCTTATTTCGTACTATAAAAAACCTTCAACCTGGCCAAATTGTTCCATATTACATACATACAAAACAGGCAACCGTAATATAAAGAAGTTGAGTATTAAAACAATATTAATGTACGCGCTTTGTTTATTACAGAGCACAGTTAGTAATAACAGAATAGAATATAGAAACTGTTTTTATTTAAATTCAATTTCCACCAACAAAGAGCTTTGTTGGTGGAAATTGAATTGGAGTGTTGTTTGGCAATAAAGAGCAACAAAGGCAAGTTATACAGACAAAAATACATATATCTGTCTCTAAATCCGAATACTAACTAAATACACGAACTCGCCAAATGGTTTGAGCATCCTTTGGAAAATTAACCAGCGATGCGTTCTGTTTCTGCTCAGGTCAGTGACGGAATAAAATAGAACGGAAATTGTGTCATTGTAAATCATTATTTTATGTAATCTAAGTTATTTTTTTTAGATGATGCTACAGAGATGTTTCCTTGTACAAATCTATATTTATATAAGGGGACACGGTAATACACCCGCCAAGTCGAGACAGCGAGTGGAGGGCACTACCTCCCTTTTCTTGAAGCATTTCGTCGTATTTTTGTACCTCTATAGGTTTTGTCTGGCCAGAGCTAGAAAGTCCAAATTCTCAGGATATGATGTCGATAGAGTACTGATTAAACATGCCAAGTTTCTTATATCTACTTTATAAATTACTAGCTGACCTGCGCAACTTCGTCTGCGTAAATTTCTCCGTTTTTGCAACATTTATGTTATTATACATATAAACCTTCCTCTTCAATCACTCAATCTATTAAAAAAAACCGCATCAAAATCCGTTGCATATAAGTTTTAAAGATTTAACCATACATAGGGATATAGGGACAGAGTAGTGATTAATATCTAAAATATCCAGATTTCGTCTTTGACTTAAGTCATAGAAAGCTCTAATTTGGTTGGGAACCATAAGAGCTGATCACTTTTTTAGAGTGGTAGCAATATGTACTACTCGTTTCGGCGTCAATTTATATGAAAATATTTTTGATGGGATTATATTTTTTTTCAGTTCCAGTTTTATTTTTTTATATGTAGGTATGTATACAGATAACTCGGAATTTTGTGAATCTTCTTTACCACAGGCAGCGCCGCAAAAATTGAAACTTGTTCATATCCAGGTGTTTACTTACATATTTTCTTAATAATTTATGTGTAGGTACCTACTGATAATAATAATTGCTCAAATCGGACTTAATCAGGATGCGCTACTAGTTGCACTTAAAAGTAAAAATATGGCGGTACAGCATACAATAATCTATACTAATATTAAAAAGCTGAAGAGTTTGTTTGTTTGTTTGAACGCGGTAATCGATCCGAATTGAAAAATTCTTTCACTGTTGGATAGCCCATTTATCGAGGAAGGCTATAGGCTATATAACATCACGCTACGACCAATAGGAGTGGAGCAGCAATGAGAAATGTTGCAAAAACAGGGGAAATTTACGATACGAAGTTGCGCGGGTCAGTTAGTATTATATAAAATATCTGTTACATAAAGTACCCGAATGCAATGTACCTTATTGCTGGGTAATAACAAGCTTACTTAGTGCTAGTTAATGCGTGCTAAGCCACAGGTCGTGGGTTTGATCCCCACCCAGGATACAACTTTGTGTGATGAACACGATGGTTTATTCTGTGTCTGGGTGTTATTTATGTAAAATATGTATGTATTTAGAAATATATAAGTATGTTTATTAGTTGTCTGACTGCCATAGTACAGGCTCTGCCTAGTTTGGGATCAGATGGCGTTGTGTGAGTTGTCCTATCTCTAAGAAATTATTTACCCTTTATGTAGGTCAATCACACAGGACTCATCTGTCCTTAGAGCAAAGAACGAAAAAGATTTTCCCATGCGTTTGTCGGGTGTGTAATGTATGTTTGTTTATGTCAGGACTAACATAAAGCTTTTTACGACAGATATAAAAGCCTCACTAATGAAAGGAGCCGCTCATAATAGATACAACAACATAGTATATTTAACTTGGACTAAGCCACGGATAAGGACTTTGATAAAGAATGTAAAATTCAAATGCAGGCTAAGATTGCTTAGACCATAAACATAGAGACTAGACTGCGCTATAACCTCACAAAATGAGCACTCTCTAGAAAGAGACAACACGACTGTGATGAAATAGTCGTAGACCAATCCGATTTCTAGAAAAAGACTACTAGTCACACGAGTGTTTTGTCTCTCTCAGGCTAGCAGCCTGTACTACATACATAAAAGGGAACGCGCACCAGTCCCTATAGGTATATATAGCTTTGACTAGCTGAGGTTTAACTTAGTTTTAGGCAGAACTTGGCAACAAACTAGGCGAAGCTAAATCCGACCGAAATTATGAGTCTTCGCCAAAACGCCGTTTTCTGACAAGTTTTACCTAAGATTGAGGTAAACCGGCACTACCTTCGATAGCTCTAAGCTTCAGTGTATGATAATAAATGATAACTACTCATAAGCCCGAAGTGCCGGAATATACCTACTGATTTTGAGTTGAAATTACGATATTGTTTACATAGTGTATTCTTTCAGGTAAAATTGTTTTTATAGTCTATCCGCAACCAAAATGTATTAAGATTGCGTGTTTATGTCTATGCTTTGCAATTTTTAGATCATATTTCTATTTTTTATCTTGTAACTAAATCCTTTAGAAGCTTTTATTTTGTACCTACTCATTCTGATTATCCAACGTCAAGATCATAATGATGCTTTGCTTAAAAAAATAAGGCCATTTTTGCGTTTAATGTACCTATTAGTTAACCCTGAAAATCTTCAATGCCTAACAATAATCTTCAAGGGTATTATGGATCTCGCAGAGAATCTCAATCTACGTCAAAAAGTTGTTCACAGATAGCGTTCCGTATTTTCTCTTTCTACATGAAATGCTACGCTGTCTAAGACCATGCGACAGTTCCATTTCTATTCACGTCATCTCATTTGAAATACTGGCTGAAGGAACAACTATTGCTGTCTAGAAAAACTACAACCAGATTCCTGTCATGGAGCTTTTAATCTCATGTTTTGTTCTGTACCTACCGAACGATCGCTGAGAATGACTGATGAATGAAATCATTGTGTAGGTAGCAGTTGGACTCGTTTAATATCAGCATTTTTAGATGGGTTGTTGTTCTTATAATTATAAGTCCCTGATCATTTAGTCTGAGCAATGGATTTTGATATGATTTTCGCTACAATTTAACGGCCGATTCCGGAAAGTTTTTATGCAAAACAAATAAATATTTTAGGGGGGCACTCCATACATGTAACAGAAGCTGAAAACATTTTTTTTAGCAAATATCAACAATGATGTGCCACACGGCAGATCATTCGACAGGTCTTTCAAAAACATTTTAATGTTTCTAATAAACATTTTGATTGAGTGAATATTTTTTGAAATAATCGCTCCGAAAGTTGCATAAATCGTGTCAACTTTTGAACCGTGTAACCAAAAAAAAAATGGAAAAAGTCACAAAAGTAGCGCTTAATAAATACTTTAAACTAAAATTATTTCGGATAAGATCGGATTTACCGTCATTGAGTTATTGCCAAAAAACTGTGTTTCTCAACAAAAGGGCGTAACTGCCATGCACATCGCCCTTCTGCTGATGCAATTGTTCATGGCTGCGGAACCCTACACTAAGCATGGTCCATCATGTTCTTGCCTGGTTTTTTAGCTTTAAGCTTTAGTATAGTTTTGTAATTAGTTATGTTCCTTACCCACAATCTCTTATAGCATATACAGTGCTACAATGACCTTTATGTAGGTAGTCTTCTAGAAAAGCTAATGGTATAATAATAGTATATAAAAAGTCCAAGCAAATTGGGTCATTAGTCTAAATACCTTAGTCCATTGTACAAGTGCCCCATTTGTAGATAGTCATCAACGTTGATCGATATTGTACCAATCTAAACCAACGGCTCCCTACGACCTTGAGACAGTCGTATATCCGTATTCATTAGGCACAATTGATGCGATTTGTGGAAAGGTCAAGAAAACAGAAAAGGTACAAAAACGATAATTAACGGTAAAAGTGGGACAAGTAAATTTCTGGGTCCTTATTCACTATGGTTTGTATGTTTTCGCGGCAAGTCCGCATTTTGGCGCATACGTGGTGCGCTCAAAGATGTCCGCGCGCATGTGCGATGCATTTGTAAGCGCAGGTCTCTATATACCATTATGACAAGATTTTGACAGTTAAAAGCTTGGGCTTGACGCGACAATGAAAAAAGAAGATAGTGAATAAGGACCCCGGTATACTTAGTGCTATTTAAATAATGACTAGTGTTTTAAACTTGTTTACTCCATGGAAGGCCGAGATGAATTGACCGAAAATCGCTGCGACTTAAAAGGTCTATTCTGACATCTCCATTGAAAACACGCTTTACTGTACATAAATCATAAAGCCACGTAGTGGTCAAAAAGTTCCCTAGGGGTGGAATGTCAAAAGACCTTTCTTGAGTAAGTCTTAAAAGTTCATGCTCTAGCATCCTGCGATGATAATGCTGTCAGTCCAGATCACGTGTATTCTTATAAAATGACTAGCCGTCCCGCGCAACTTCGTATGCGTAATTTCTCCCCGTTTCTTATACATTTCTCGTCGCTTCACCGCTCCTATTTGTCGTAGCGCGATGTTATATAGCCTATAGCCTTCCTCGATAAATGGGCTATCCAACAAAAAAAGAATTTTTCAAATCGGACCAGTAGATCCTGAGATTAGCGCGTTTAAACAAACAAACAATCAAACAAACAAACTCTTCCGCTTTATAATATTAGTATTGACTAGCTGACCAGCGCAACTTCGTATGCGTTAATTTTCCCAGTTTTTGCTACATTTTTCAATGCTGCTCCGCTCCTATTGGTCGTAGCGTGATGTTATATAGCCCATCGCTTTCCTCGATAAATGGGCTATTTAACACAAAAATATTTTTACAATTCGAACCAGTCGTTTCTGAGATTATCGTGTTCAAACAAACAAACAAACTTTTTAGATTTATTATATTAGTATAGATAATACATTTAGGAGGAACGGAAATAATTATCTGATTTACATGGATATTCTACGTTTACCTAATGGTTCCAGTCTAAACAATACAAACAATACCTAAAAACCTATTGTCAAATTCCTAGCACTGCTCTCAGCCGCATTTATTAGCATCCCGGTCGGTCGAACCTGATTAATTTTCTATAAAACATTCAATACTGTGCCCTGATTCCGATTGGGAATATAAATAATTCATTCCTCTCCAGCTCGTTAGCAGACATCGTAGTTATTTTCAACTTGCTTTATGTCTAGCATTCATATAAATATTTTTTCATAGACTATAACCGATAATTTATTGGTGTATCTTTGAAGCGTACATAATAAAATTATTTTTCTGACGTCACGGATTGCGTCAAGACTTGTAGATAAATATTATCATTGTACTTACCAACCATTGATCAACTTTTTTATCATTGTAAACAAGGGTAGTAGTACCCTTATAGTTTCGCCATGTCCGTCTGTCCACAGATTAGGGTTAGTAGTAGCAGGGTACTTGGGGCTCTGAGCTAACCTTAGAGTTGCTGAAATTGAACTAGAAAGCTGTAATTTGTTATAGGTTTGACTAATTAGCGACTACTTTGCTATAAGTATGTATATTTTTTTAATAATCAATCGTTTTTTTGCCGTTAAGTACCTTCTGTTCAAAAAATACCTTCTGTTAAAAAGTAAAAGTATAATTAGTAAAGTATAATGTATAATTTTCTTTGTCAAATAACTTTCCCGACACAATTTTCAATTCACTGCAGACACTGCTACTTAATCAAATATTGGGGTAGGCGTAGTTCGTCGAAAATGTACGTGTCAGCTTCTATTTTTAAAATATAATAATAATAATAATAATAATATCTTGAGACAACTCACACAACGCTATCTGACCCCAAACTAAGCAGAGCTTGTATTATGGAAACCAGACAACTGATAAACATACTTATATATTTTTAAATACATACATATTATAGATAAATAACACCCAGACACAGAATAAATCATCGTGCTCATCACACAAAGTTTTATCCTGGGTGGGGATCGAACCCACGACCTCTTGCGTAGCAGTCGGATGCACTCCCACCGCGCCACAGAGGCAGTCACAATATCTTTGCAATGTCGCCATATTTTTGGTCTGAGTGGTAAGATACTCAAAAGAAATATACGTAGGTTAAAATTTTACGAGTGATTTTGTTATACTTACTTTCCAGGAGACATTTTTACACAAGATACTACAGATCTTAAAATACAACCTCGATTCAATAAAAGAAAGTGATACGCAACACACACAATGAGTCCTCAGTAATCTGATTTGCTTTATACAATCAGTTTCAGAACGAATTCCTTTCAATCGGTAGGATGTCAAATTGATTCCATGAAATTGAGTTTCTGTGTGTGCTAAGCCCGAGTGAAATTCCCAGACTACGTTTAGAAATGCCATGCTAACAAAACGGATTTTGTTTTTTTAATGTTACCGAGATACAGTGTAGTTTATTAACAAACTCCTGTAGTTTTGAAATTAGCGGAAAACTTACACACAGCTCCGGACTAAAATATTTCAAGTGCTTGAATCAACAAAACAGAAAATCAATAAGAGAGTACATGAAATCATGATCCCTCCGTTAGCTACTTTAGGTGGCTCAAACAGACACACGCGATTAACTTATATATTACTCCTCCTTTTGTGTCGATAGTAAAACATTTAAAAATTTAACTCATGATTAAGTTTAAACCTATAAGAACATACCACGTGTTTGTATAAAAGTTGTTTTGTTCTACAACGATAACACTGGAATTTAAAAGGTAAATTATACGTTCTTAAACTTTTACGACGGGTTTAGAAATCCTTGCCTCGGAAATTGCCACGGTTTAAAAACGACACTATTTTCTTTTGCTATTTAAAAACTCTACGATTCAGCTTTTTTAATCCCTGAAACACAACCAGACTGAATGGGTTTTGCTTGTTACAAATGTTTAATATTTATGATCACCTAATAAATCCATATGTAGATTCTGTCTACATAAAAGGGAAGGTTTTACTAAATAAAGTAATTAATTAATGGCAGAGTCCCAAGCTGATTTGCATAAAAATATCGTTTCAACCGTACGAGTATTATAAATGCGAGAGTGTGCTTTTATTTTTCATGTATGTGTGTTCGTCTTTCATGTAACAACGAAGCGACTTATGGTGATGTCATTTGTGCATAGGCAGCTATTCCACGCTCAACTTAGATTGTGATTCGACCAAGGTCGCGGATCGCAATAGATTTATACATCATGATTCGGCTAGTTGTAACATTTCTCGATTCGTCAATCTAACACGTTACACAGTCAATCTGGATTAAGATAACTGATCACGATCACGGGATCTCGATCTAGATTGAATGTGTAATGGTTGCCTTAGACCTCATTTAGGGAGACGCGGGGCGTCGCGCGTGGCGATAGGCGGCGCGGCCCGCACTGAATTCAAACATAATATGGCGTTGCATGAGCGCGTTCACGGAGAAGTGATTATACACGCCTTTATTTGAAATGGAGGGCTTTTTGAAGCGGAACCCGCGGCGTTCATCGCGGCAGCCCACGCAGCAGCAATCTTGATGAAGCGATACCTGCAATGGAACTTTCTGCCAGTCTTATTTGGAAATCGCACAACCCAGATTAGTTTCTTTTTATGAGAAATTTGTATGTTTAAAAGTGAGTAATTAATACTAATTAAATAATACTAATAATAGTAATTATACCTTAATATAATAATATTCTATGTTAAACGTGAATTATTTAGTATCACGTAGCGCAGCGATAGCCGCCACCTGCTACGCTATACGCTGCGGGTGCCGAGGCGGGCACCGCCACGCTTCCCGTCTCGTATCTCTATAAACAACATCGCATATTGCCTTATGTTTGTGTTTACGCGTGCGATGATAAATACCACTTCACGCGCCGCCACTCCGTAAACAGAAAAAAACGTCCAACGCGACGCGAGACGTCACGCCACACGCGACGCGCAACACTACGCGTCTCCGTAAATGAGACCTTAGAATTAGATTGTGTGCCAAAAATTTGCTACATTTTGTTGAGCCGAATTGAACTCAGCCTTAAAAACACAGGATTACAAAGTCAGTCGTTATACATTTTCGCAATCTCTGGAATGTCGTGTGCAAAAGCGATAAACTTCTGAACTCGCACAGAGCCAGCCAATTGCTTACAACTTCTGCCATTGGTTAACCAATGAGCGAAAGTTCAAAAGTTTCGGAGCGTCATTGTATACAAAAATATCGTCCCTTTATACGAACACAATAGTAGGTAATATATAAAGCTATACCTATACACGTCAAGCACGATTTTACGAAGCCCTTAGATGTCATGTCAAAGATTATTTAAGAATTCCCTATTAAATTTCGTCCTTGGTTATGAATGACGGCGCCTCTAGATAAAATTACAAAACATTTGCTTTCATTGTCCTTGTCGGGGAGGAGGAAAATCTGTACCTCGGGTACAGATTACAGTTTACAACTGCCTCATAAATCAATTTAAATATCACTTCTCAAAAGGACTCTCGTCGGTAGCCTACTTCCACGTTCGGGAGTCGCGGATACCAGAGTAATGTTCTAGTGTTCAAGTATAAATAGGTATTTATATATAACATACGCTAGGTACATCTTTAGGGTTCCGAAGCCAAAGTGGCAAAACGGAACCTTTACAGTTTCGTCATGTCCGTCCGTCCGTTTAACCTTTGCTCAGAGACTGTTAGTACTAGGATTCTCACCTACCCCATCGTGTGGTGTATCATTAGATAGGTCATTTTTTAGGGGTTGCGAAGACGATTTTTAGATTTAGGGATCCGTTTGTAAAATATTAAGCTTTAAAGTGCAAATTTTATTAGAGTCAAGTGTGTGTGTGTCCCCCCCTCTGCCAGCTAAATGGTTGATGTTGGCTATGTGAAAAAAATCACGGTAGTAGTATATATAGTGAAATTAAAAGGAAAACTATCATAGCTAAGAAGGTTTTACAAGATTACGAGTAACAGCTGATCAAGTAAGTAACAAAATTTTCGAACAAATGTCATTGAATAATAATAATGTTGTAAGTATGAATCAAAAACAACAGAAAACCCACTTCTTAAGCCACAATATTCGGATGGCGGGGGACTACATAACCCTACATTGTGCCAGGCCCGACATGCACTTGCCCGGTTTTTATTTATTTATTACATAAAAATATTACGTTTTAGGTAACATATCCTATCCTTATGGCACTTCTTAAATTCAAACTTACGTGATTAGACGAGCATAACTATTAATTGAGTAATGTTTTATCGTCCAAAGTTTGAAGAGAACGGTGTAAATTGTAGACTTAATTAGTAATTACATACACTATCTTTAGGTTATAGTCGTAGTACCTAAGAATAAGTTTTCGACAATTATCACACTAATATTATAAAGGCGAAAGTTTGTGAGTATGTGAGTGTGTATGTTTGTTACTTCTTCACGTCTAAACGGCTGGACTGATTTTAATAAAATTTGGTATGGAGTTAGCTGACACCCTGGATTAACACATAGGCTAAAATACCGCGGGACACAGCTAGTTTATAATAAGTATAAATAGATTACAGATAAAGTCTAGATTTCTAGTTGGGCATCTCAAATATAAACCGTTCACCTGTCAAAACCTACGCCAGATTTGGTGAAGTGTGTACTCATTGCTAATTTCAAACGTAAGATCACAGTACAAATATGTATACATATTTTTTTCATAATCTAAAGAAACGCTTTATATGGACAACATATCTACTAATTCATTATAGGTACGCAAAAGGTAGCTTAGCCAGCAATAAGATTTTTCCTATTTTGAAATAAAAACCGTAGATCAAAATTGTAGTTCTTAAATTACCAGCCTAATTATTACACTACACATCGCTAACTTTAGACGGAAAAAGTTAATGTACTCGTAAGAGTACAATAACTTTTCAAGGGGTTTGAACTTTGTGATGGAACTGAGATATTTGGGAATGAATACCGGAAAAGTTTGAGGAACGCTTGACGTACGAGTTTACTTGAGTATCGATAACAGGCATCGTTCCATCTTCATGTATTATGGTGTTTGTTGTGGATCACGGTCACATTTCGCGTCCTCCTGATATGATGTTGCAAGCTGAATGTTATTATTATTATTTTTTTTGTTTTTTTTAAAGATAACTAGCAATGTGGGATTGTGGTCCCACATTACTAGCAATCCTGTTTATAAGCTAAGCTCTATGGCTTGTGTTAGGAGTGGGTTCACTTCGGTAGTATAAAGGGTAGGATTCGAACCCGCGACCTCACGATTGCGAGACCGATGCCTTAGCTATTAGGCTACCGCCGCTTCTTCTAGTTGCTACCATTACGCCATTTGCGCCTTGAACCGACCGACTACTTCACGGATAAAAGCGTGGTATAATAATTATGTAACTAAATTATCATTATTAGACCATGTTAGCACACTGTCGGGTAAAGGAATGCCTTGGATCGAACACATTTGAAGAACGAAGGGAGGCCTTTCTTCTCTTCCGGTAGAATATTTGATTACTATCATAATAAATTATTTTATACTAACCATGCAATATATGTCATAAAATATTCTGAAAACATGTGTTCGTTCATAATTGAATGTGTTTATTATTTTTTATTAATCAAAAGAAATACTAAAAGTATTGATTTGATCATTGAAAATGTGACGTCATACAATAATATTTCATACAAACTTGTACGGAGCGAATCGTTTTTGACGTTTCTTAAAAAGATTGACTGATTTGACTTTAGTCAAGTCAAATACCCTATTAATCTCATTTTGAGCAAACCTCAAAAATTACTTCAGATCCAAGGCATTCTGGGTCAAAAAATGCATGTTGTTTTTACTATTCCTTTATTTCGAGTTTTTTTTAATATCTCACGTTTTTGTATTCAACATTTTGGACTGGTATCTGCTATTTATTTTAATTGCGGCTATGCTGTTGCGGTAAACAAAATATAATGAATATAAATTTGAAAGCCTCATTAAGTACAAAATATTCCAGGGCAATGCTTCTGTGCATTCCAAATTATGTTGTTAACTAATTAAAATGGAAAATAAATTGATTTCATTCGTAGCTCGGTTAAATCGACTATTGTGAAACCAAATCGAGACGGTTCATAATTTAATCGTATGAAATTTCAAACTTCTATATTTTTTGAAATATGAAACCCGTGGAACCGGAACCGGATACCTGCAGGGACACTAAAACGTAGCTTGAACACTCACCTTTGGTGAACAGAGTAGTACCGAAAATATAAACTTAAAATGTTATTTAAAATTAATACCAAACAAAATAAATATGGCGTGTTTAACTTTCGTATACGTTAACGTAGGTACGTTACAATTTAAAGTTTTGGTTTGTGCGTAATATTTAATTTCGAGCAGTTACATGTACACGCATAGGTTCACAAAGCTATGTACCATATGTACCTACGCGTGCCTTTGGGTGTGTATGTTTAGGCATATGTGCGTATGCAGATACGTACACATAAGTGCGTGTATAATTTGCTCTCCTTGCTCAGTTACACAAGGGAATTTATGTGTTAGGTATGTCGAGCCTTCATATTCGCACTAATACACGAACTTTCATGTGCAGGCATTCGCGTACCTATAGATGTGCGAAGTTTTTAACATTCATTCATTACATTCGCAATTTTCCAGGCAGTACCAGTTTTTTGACACATTAATACGTGCAAACCAGATTACAATTAGTAATCTAATACACAATCTTCGATCTTTTCAAAAAATAAAAAGATGTTCGTAAACAGGCGCGGATACAAGGGAGGGCAATAGGAGCAATTAAAACTTCCAAAAGGAAAGTCTCCCCCCGGAGACTTTCCTTTTGGGGAATTTGAGAATTTTGACACACCAAAGTTACAACAATACGAAAATGGCCGTTTTAATCGAAACTTAAGTGCAACCGTATTGCTTTAGCTTTAAATACGTGAATTGACCTACTGTTCGTAAATGAGTTCGCAGATGACGTCAATAACACTGCTTCTAATACACGTTCAAACATTCGTACCACACAAATCTTTGCACTAACATGAAAAACCGGGTTTATTTCATAGGTATGTAGGTGTACCGTAGTCACACCCCTTGTCTATTATTGCCCTAGATTGGCCAATTAATGATTTGTCGAAGGTTAAATGGCCAGGCCGACAATTTGCATGTTGATGAGGGTTTTCCATCTTGTTAATGTTTAGTTTTGAAGATAAATAAACCTCAACCCTACCAAACAAATATTTGAGGCCTATTTACGGCCGAGATTCGTAAATGATAATAAATATAATCTGAAATGTTCACATTGTGGTCATGGCCAACGATTATACGTATACTTATTACGATTACATTAAATCAAAAATGTAGGTATTTTCTTTTCTTTTTTTTTTTTTAAAGACACTAAACAAGCAATGTGGGATTAAGTCCCACATTACTATAATCTTGTTAACCCCTCTAGCTAAGCTCAAAGGCTTGTGTTAGGAGTGGGTTCACGTCGCGTCGGTAGTATAATGGGTAGGATTCGAACCCGCGACCTCACGATTGCGAGACCGATGCCTTAGCCATTAAGCTACCGCCGCTTTAAACTTAATCTTTTGGATTAACTTAAATATTCAATCTGGCCGCCAACCGTTTTTGTTTTCAACCTCTACAACTTTTACGTATCCAATTTTCGTTTTCGATGTTAAATTGGATATCGTCAATCCACTTTTTTCGCTGCTGACAATGGAAGCAATTTGTAACATCAATCAGTCTTTTTGGTAGTCACGTGGTAAAGCGTATTTAATTGCAATCGGTAGGATAAAAAGGGACTTCCTCTGTTTTAAGTTTAATACAGAGTGATGATAAGAAATTATGGATTTGACTTTCAAATCCATATTCTTTCAAATGGTACTTAGGTATTAAGTATTTAATCCTATCGTCAGGAGATTCTAACTGTAGCAAGTAAGTAAAAAGATTGTTGTTTAAAGATTCAAGGCTGAACTGGCTTAGCTTTATTGTTTTCATACGTAACACCAAACGAATGGGTATCCATTTTTAGAAATGTGTGGGCTTTATTCATCAAATTTTGTTTTGTGTACAGAAATAGACTCATTACAATTTTGCTGGGGACAACCACAGTTATTGTAAAATGAATATTCATCAAAATACTTTATGGGCGCAGAATAAATAGAATTTTATAAGCTACGGGTCTTAATCGCGTAAATATTTTATTTTAAGACTAAATACCTTTGTTCTTTCCCGACGTTTCGACCGTATTGCAACGGCCGTGGTCACGGGTGTGTCTATGTATTAAGGCCCGTAGCTTATAAAATCCTATAATGTGTACAAATCGCGACAGTTTACGAACATAAATAGAATTTACTTTAGACAAACAAGCTGAAATGGATCTACACAATTTAATCTACACCTAAATAACAAATTAAATAGAATACTCATTCTAAGTAGGTACGTATTGTTAGCTCATACATTGCATAATTGTTATACCTACGTAGATAATTGCAATAACAGTTCCTATTTAAACACATTCAATTTATATTAGTTAGGTACGCTGACCGACTTTACTAACAAATTATTATCGTTCTGAAAATAACCAGACGAAGTTACCTATTCTTCTTTGTTTGATTTCGTTTGAAAAAGGTCCGAGAAATGAGCTGAATGAAGGTCTCCTGTGATTTGCAACATACGTGACGCTCATACTGAAAGTTATAAATATCAATAACTCCTATTGGTCTACTGTTCTTATATGTATAGTTTCACGATTCAAAGTTTTTATTTACGGTAAATTATCTTTGTCTATGGCCTACAGTATAGTATTGCCTACAGTTATTGCCTAATCGGAAAGTTGTAAACAAATAAATATTGTTATTATTGACAATTTCACACCCAGCTAACGGCCGCTCTCAATAACTTATCTACCTTTAACTGTCTGGTATAATGGCAAATAGCTCATAGCACAAATATCTATTACCGCATAGTCACGATAGTCTTTTGACGTAGAGAACATGACTGCGCCATAACGTCACAAAATTGGACCGCTCTCTAGACAGAGACAACGCTACTTTGTGGACAATGCCTGTCAATGGCCGCACGAGTTTTTTCTCTCTTTCAAGCTTTGCAGTCAATATTTACTTTTTAATTGAAAGGGATGTCACGGTCCAGGTCTATACTTCAATACAAAGGTCAGATGATTATGCGGTCACTTTGTTTTAATCAAAGTCCCTGTTTCAAGATTTTCTGAAGCACCGTGTCTTGACCCATTAATTAGTAACTTTGATGGCTTGTTATGCGTATAGGTATCGGATAATGAAATAATAAAATATGTTTTAGACTAATTAAATCACAATATAAATTTTCTTCAAGTCATTTAGAAGCGAAGAGTACACGTCAGAATTCATTAAAAAAATTTATTCTTCGAACATAGAGTTTTTACACAGAGGCCAGCGGTAAGATCAAGTAGATTTTATATCATAGGAGAATATTATACTATACCAAAAATTAATAGGTATTCATTTTTGCATGTACGAGTATAATTCAACAATGCAACTTATATAGCTGGCATATCTATCTATTGCATTGTAAACTTAACCCCAATGTACCTACTTAGACATAGAGCCATATCGTTTTAAAATTCTGTCAGACGTTAGACGTAACATAGATACATAACTAAATAACTTTGCTTTGTCTTTGTATCATACAGGGACGCTGACTAGAGTTTGAACAGGTATCAACTCCCAATTGGGTAGATGACTACAATAACAATAAATTATTTTACACTATTCAGGAAATAGCATTTGCAAACATGTTCTGAAAAACAATGTTTCTCCACAATTTTATATGGTCTTGAATTTATAAACATTACAAGAAACATTAAAATTAAATGACGTCATTGATTTGTATTTCATATGAATTAGTACGGGGCGCATCGTTTTGACGATTCATTACAAGATACTGATTTGACTTGACAGTCATCTAACCTATTTCCAATTAACCCAAATTCGCTAAGTGTAACTACAACCTTACAATTCTAATACACATATTCTTATACCATAAACTTAATATGGATGTGTCATAAATAACCGAAATTCAATTAACACGTTCCAAATGCGAGCACTCAGAATCACACTCTCGTATAAATTACGTTTGACAATATTATGTTATAGGTTTCGTATAACATGAGTGAAACAGAGGCTTCAAAATGAATAAGGTCGTGATATACTGATATTGGGGTTGGCGTCTAATATGATCAGACAACGTATTGTGTGAGAGTGACGGAAAAAATGGAATGGAATTACTATTTGATTTGGTCGTAAGTCATGAACGAAAAACCGCACGTAACCATGGATTGAAATGGTTCCCGAAATGCTTGTAAAGAACCGGTATTTTCCCGGTTTCGGTATTAAAACCTAAACTGATACCGGAACCTTAAAAATAACTTTTATTTTATCAATTCTTCTTCAAAGCGACTGTATACTTAAGTACTTGTAACTACAATAAACTTTATCATGTATTTTTAATAATTTGCTTAAATACGTCAAGTTGGGCCAATTGTTTACATCCCTAGAACTCACAACAAATAATCATTACTCTGAACAATATGATCAGACAACGTATTGTGTGAGAGTGACGGAAAAATTGGAATGGAATTACTATTTGATTTGGTCATAAGTTATGAATGAAAATCCGCATGTAACCAGGGATTGAAATGGTTTCCGAAATACTGGTAAATAACCGGTATTTTCGCGGTTTCGGTATTAAAACCTGAACTGATACCAGAACCTTAGAAATAACCTTTATTTTATCAATTCTTCTTCAAAGCGACTGTATACTTAAGTACTTGTAACTACAATAAACTTTATCACAAACATATAACTTATCCATGGATTAGGTTACTAAAATTGTAGTACACACTACTACCTACACAGATCTTCACTTTATAGTGTCATAAAAAACTCAAAGTCATTGAACGTGGTATAGCAAATCGCTGTCTTTCTCGATCAGATACGAAACGAATGACTAGGTATAACATTACTCTTAGCTTTGGTCCTTAGTAATATAACTATGTAAAAGAATTCAACTATATGTAGGTGTTACTTTTAGCCTAAAATTGGGTTAAATAC
This sequence comes from Herminia tarsipennalis, assembly GCA_945859575.2. Classification (NCBI taxonomy): domain Eukaryota; kingdom Metazoa; phylum Arthropoda; class Insecta; order Lepidoptera; family Erebidae; genus Herminia; species Herminia tarsipennalis. The sequence continues at coordinate 12,022,132 of OX243846.2, read as the reverse complement.
ATATATTATATAATATCTAAGCACGCACGCACATACGTTCGCAAACACACACACACAAACACACACACACAAACACACACACACACACAAACACACACACACACACACACACACATTTTTTTTATTGATTTATTTTTTATTATATTCTGTTATTTCTTTTTGTTTTAATATTTTATGTAATTCTTTATTTATCATTTTCTGTTAAAGCTGACTTATGTGGTTCAACAAATAAATGTTTCTTTTCTTTCTTCTTTCTTTCTTAGTTCAAAAAAATAACACTATTTAAAATTAAACTGTATTGTGTATCGTCATTAACATGTAGGTATACTGGCTTTGGACACCGGGTAGAAAAGTCAAACAAGAGACCTAAAATACCGTAAGGTCCTTTTTATACCTTCCGGTTTGAATCCGGCACCTGATAGCCGGCGACCAGCTAATGTATGACGACCGAACTGGAAGGACGGCGGAACATGTGGAAGCTACGATATATCGCCATACACTTACGCGCCGGGTACCCGGTTAACCGGCGCAATAGGACATAACGGTCAGTCCATTAGCAGAGTTTTAAATTAACGCGGATAATAACCAGCTTAGTTCGTTTGAATTTGAAATGTTCATTTCCGCGGTCGTTCCGGTCACAAAAATATTAAAAATTCAAAGTGGCATTAACCTACATTGACTTTAATCCCCATGATACTCGTATGAATGTTGCTTCAAAAGGACGAACCGGCTCTGCCTCTTTGATGCTAAAACAAAGCCAATATATCCTGACAGCGTATACTGACAAGCAATTTACCTGCAAGTTCACATATACCAGTGCATAAATACCTAATCTGCAACCCCACCAAAACAAAAAAGACATAGACTTGTAGTTTTCCTACTGTCCATCAAGTTGTGGCATTAAACAACGTTAGTTCTCTAATTATTGTTTTTAAACTTTCGAGATTTTTATATTTCGGGACTTAATCGCGTGAATTATTTAAAGGTACGAACATTTTACTTACCCGACGTTTCGATCGAACTGCGACAGTCGACCCGTGACCACGATCGGCGCAATTCGATCGAAACGTGGGGTTATAAAAGGTTCGTACCTTTGAATAATTCACGCGATTAAGTCCCGAAGTCTAATATGTTAGTTCTCTAACCAAATTAATGTGTATTGTCCTAAACAAAAATTACAATTATAACAAGTAGGTATGACACACACACCGTACACACGCATTAAACAACTAAATGTTAAATCTAAGAAAATTATTTGTATTAACATAGGTTCTGCTTAAGTTAGGTGTAAGTCATAAATATGATGTGGAGGAGCGGAGTCTCCTGATACAGGCATCTATTTGCTTAAAAGGAGGCTCCATTCACTAGTCAAGAAAAACTTGTAACTTTTATGACAATAAATATTATTAAATATTAAATAAATAAAATATTATAATATTAAATATAAAATAAATTTTAGTCACTGAGGAGTAGGTAGAAATTACACAAGAACTATACGGCACCTTTCATCGTGCCGCAACAGACTTACAGTAGTAACAATAAGGATATATATATTTTTTTTTAATCGTTTGTGTATTTTTAAATAATTTGCTTAGATACGTCAAGCTTGGCCCCTTGTTTACATCCCTAGAACTCACAACAAATAATCGTTACTCTGAACAAGAAATTGTATCGTTACAATAAGTATTTAAACAGACATATCCATTACACAGCTGAAGCTCCATTTATAAATTGCTTATTCACTTCCCGAAACCCCTATAATGCTTAATCCGGTTTATCTTAATTGCATTGTTCTCGAAAACTGAAGTGGGCAGTATCTTCAAGTTCCAATTTAATGGGAAGATTTAGAGTTGGCCAATTTCGAGGATGGGACGATCTACGTTCATGCGTCGTAGGACCCTTCATGGCTCGGTTCTCGTATCTAACAACCGGCGACTAGTTCCATAACCTCCTTAATTTTATTTTTATTGTGCTCTAACCTTAGAAATGTCAAGGCGGATATCTGAATAGCAAGTGGACTAAATTCTACTTCCCAAGATAATGTTTATACTACTGACATGAACCCACTTCTAAAACAAGCAATTTGATGTAGTTTGAAGCGTTATCTGTATTGATAGTAATGTTCAACCATAAGTAATATAATAGTAAATAATGCTTCTTATATTTTTGACTACTCATTTTTAACTATCTAGATATACGGTTCATGTTCTAGGACGAAGAAGCTTTAAGATAGAGTCAAAATAGTCTGGTAAGATTCGAAATGGATTTGGATTCGTTCCAAATAGGATTTACAACAGTGTCTCAGGAGTCCGCTATTTCATAAAGCCAGAGATAAGCAACAAGTATTTTCTAGATTCATTCTTCACATTTTCGTGTAGATAGGTGTAGTTTTTTTGTTGTGTACCTATTTTTTTCTGTTATTTGAACATATTAAATGAAGCCTTTATGGTCTTGGTTATTTTATGTTATTACAACATGTATATATTCGTATTGGACTGGAAGTAATTTTATGAAACTGTTACGTGAGGTAGGTAGGTAACTATTTTACTACATTTAATTGAGAATTGACTTCTCAATTAAATGTAGGTACCAATATATAACATAACAACACAATACCACACATTTCTTTATACCACTTGCTGCCCACCATTTCCCCTACGAATCCTCGTAGGGGAAATGGTGGGCAGCAAGTATGGATATTTTATGGTAAGGTTAAACAAATATGGATATTTTTTGCGGTAACCTGGCATCCGCCAGGTTACCGCAAAAAATATCTATATTTGTCACATCCAAATCAAGGTAACTTAAACCCATCAATTTTCATCAAAGACAATCTATAAATACTGTTATCTTTCATCGCAATAAAACTGAACAGAAAGGTTTCCCCTGTGTAATCGTAAAACTTTGACCACCGCGAAGCTCTGAACTCATGTAAATGCATATTTTTCTTGATCGAATATTCATTTGGTTATCTTGTTTCATGAATATTTATTAAGATAACCGTCTAAAATTCTGATGTAAGTAAGTAAATGAAAATAAAACAGTAGCAAAGTTTTGAAAAATGGCACCGTGTAAGCAGAGGGTTTTTTATTCGATAAACAATATTTCAACGTTGTTATGTTTTTGCTTATTGAGGCATGATGAGAAATCTTTTGTTTGACGAATTGGACAGATTTGTAATAAGGTAATGTCACTGTTCTGCCTACCAAACATGGAGTATTATCTCCGAAATATATTGTGTTTTCGCTATAGTTCTTTTTTCTTTATACTGATTGACGGTTGGTTGTGTAGATGTTGTCTATTTTTGTATTTTTATATACAAGGTAACAAACAAATATTCAAGTCCGCTTGATACTTAATCAAATCAATGTTAGGTAGTCTATAGCCGCCGAAAAAAACAACAACAATTTAGCTATGCCCAAATTTAAGTCCCTTTATATACTTTGTACGCATTTTCTTTGTCCCTATCTCAAGCGATCAATTACACTCATAAAACAAAGATGTCGTCACTAATAGAATTAAGAACCTTTCGAGTAGATTGGACATTGTCGTTAGAAACAGTAAACTAGAGAGTTGATAAATGAGTGTGTCAGGGTTGGAGCGACTGTCAAATGACTAAACAAGCCATGTGAAAATGGCTTCGAAGTTGCTAACTGGACTTCGGACGTGTCTGCAAAGGCAATGGTACCTTTATCCTTCTTCCATGTATTTAACCAAGGGGTCAATTCACGTAAATAAAGCAGTGCAGTTGCAGTAAGTTTCGATTAAAACGGTCATTTTTGTATTCTTGTATTCTTCTTCTTAAGTTTGGTATCAATCTCAAATACGCTTGCGTCAAGTATGCGTCTCGAGAGCGCAATAACGACATTCTAGTACGGTGCGCAAGCGTTTTTAAGATTGATCCCAAAGTTACAAAAACTCGAAAATGGCCGTTTTAATCGAAACTTAATTGCAAATGCACTGCTTTAAATACGTAAATTGACCCGCTGATAATAGTTTATCTAACCTGGGCATAGCAAATAAATATCCCAACTAAGAAGTCCGTTACGAACACTACTATCATCAACTATTATCTTTTATACGTTAATTTCTATAAATGTGCCTAATTCGTACTTCAATCTTTGTTTCAATACATACTGGTACGAATGTTTAAATTGACATTGTACAACTATTGGATGACACTTCTACTTCCACATCCTCTTCGGGTAAAATAATATAATAATATAACATCTTGGGACAACTCACACAACGACATTTAATCCCGAACTAGGCAGAGCCTATACTATGACAACCAGACAACTGGTACACATACATATACATTACTAAATACATATTATAGATAAACTACATCCAGACACAATAAGCCTATAGACCAACAACAGCGTCGTTTGCTGTGATTTTATGGTTGATAATACAAATTTGATCTCTTAAGTGCGATCAAGGCGCACTGTGGTACGATTTAGGTTATACTGTTCTGTAATCGTACCTTTTCCCATTTCTTTTTAAATCTTTTTTTTCTAACAAGTTACCATTTGTCATAAAATAAAGGTTCCATAACTAATAACTAAGTATATGTCTTTAATTTTCAATTTTTGTTCGATTTAAAACTTTTTTCTTAGGGGTACCAAACAAAAAATAACAAGTACCTATGATGAAATTTCTACTTACGCCCTTACTGTGCTGATACCGTCTAAAAGAACCCTACTGGGTGTAAGTTACGTGTATAAAATAAATCAGTGTAATACCAACCTAAGGCGACTACACGTGTCACTTGAAGGGTAGTATAATCCATTACAGTATTGCTCGTCGGGCTGTATATCACGCGACATCTCAATAGAGTATAATATATAGTACAGCGATGATTCTACACTCAATCGTATTAAACTGACTGCAATCACGCGATGCACGGTCGACTGGGAGTTTAAAGAAGTGATTTTATAACGCCAAACCAATCAAATATATCAGTAGATTAAAAAAATAAAGCTACTATTGTGACATTTAAAAATGTATTTTGCAAAACCGAAGCAATCCAGTCAGATCGGCTTTGTCGTAAGCTTTTTTCATTGCTCCCTATTTTCAGTTTGAAATATTCGGTGCTATAATCCGCATAATTTATGAATGTGTGCATGCTATATGAAGAGATAAGTGAGGTGAACCATTGTATGCAACCACGAAACTTTACATTATTTATATTTTACCTTTTGACCGCCACGGACGTCTATGGACGTTAAATTTAAAACGTGCTTTCGACGTTCCCGACACTTTACGGTTACACGTTTACGGCATGGCACGTCGAAAAATTCACTTTTTGAGCACTTTTAATTTGACGTCCATAGACGTCGGTGGCGGTCAATAGGTCGATCGATTTTTAAGTTTGCGCATAAATTGTTTTTTGGGAATAAAATAGCATGTATTTTCGTCCAAAAATTAAGTCAAAAAGTAGTCCACTTTAAGTACAAGTAGGAAAACCAAAACCCTAACATAGATATAAGTAGACCCTAAAAGGGCAATGTATCTATATATTTATCTCTTACGCTCTTCCTCCATTAAAATTCATCTTCTATTGTAAGTATTTACTTGAAACAGCTTATAGGTTCGCTTTCTAGTATCAGCCTTGTCAAGTTCCCAATCTACTATCCTATGATCGGCTCGATTGGCTTCCCTCATTCAAGTCTGAAAACTATACAATGACGTCAGGGTGCCTTCCACATTTGCAAGTTCATGTTTTATTCACTGAAGGGTTCGATCGGTCTGGGCGAGGTAAAAATAGGATCATTTATTTGATGTGGCCCACTGATCTGTTTCTAAGCTGCAGAATTCCACTTCAGTGTGAGAACGCATTTTGCGTATTGTTCCTGCTTTAATAAAAATAATACCGGTTCAAAAATGACACAGGGTTGCTTTAAAGCTTTGTTTATTTAATGTCTAGGTTCCTAGTTCAGCATCTCAAATTGAAGTCGTTCACCTGTCTAAACCTTGCACCAATTTTGGTATAAAGCACTTGCCTCTCACATTCGCTCAAATGTCAAGTCTTCTATCTAACAGAGGTTTCCTTTTTTGATACCTTACTGATGGAACTATAACTTCAAAGTATGTATAGTAAATCCTTCATTATTCAAGTGTCGAAGCGTCATCCTTATCCGGTAATAGCACAAAAACTTTGGTGATCAACTATACCTAATAACCGTACGTCTGGCATCGTTCCCAACTCATCGAAGAATCGTTAAACGGATTAATGTTAATCTCGATTGTAATTATCCTAAGCTCTTGGCTGTTGTACCTACTGAATTTAATTAACCGAGAAACGCCCACTGTACTCCCAAGATAGTAAACAAACATATTTTAGCAAGCAGTTATCAAAACCAATGAATTCTAGCATACAATGGCGGAAGGACCTTCGACCACAATTCTTTCGACTGCCTTTTGAATTGTAGTTACCAAACATTTTAATGGGCATAAAGAATCGTGTCCAGGAATATATTTTTGTGTCGAATTACCTAAAGAAAGTGTGTCGCCACTGCTGTCATCTTCAGGAATTAGTCATTGGTTTGTTACTGACTCTGTTTGTGAGGACTAGCTACTACACCGACAACACAATAGGGACTTGACATCATGATCCGATAAGCGCTTGGTCGGATGTTCTTGTTAAAAGCTGCCGGGCTAAATGTTTTCGTTTCATGCTTTTGGATAAATTGGATTTTTTATCTTGCTAAGTAACTCGTTCAATTTACTTCTGATTAAACGAATTCGTGATGGCTTGAAAGGTCACCGCCTGCCCGCCTTATTTTGTATCTTCGATCAAACAACAAGGGCAAGAGATTGTTATCAACAAATAACTTACGGTTGTTTTAAGGGGTCAAAGTGATTATAGTTGAAACGATTCATCAATAAGTTTTTTTAATCAACAACAAAAAGAGACTAATCTGTATCAAATAGACCAACTTGAGCTACTAAAAGTTACACATTTGCTTACACCAATTACATAGCGGGAGTCGTCTTTAAAGAATAATAAAAAAAAAAAGATATGTGATTGTGTGTTTCTATTCCATGCGAAAACTAACATTATGTTCTAGGAGTGGGTATCCTTAGTTCTATTGAGACAGAAATTGGTAACAAACCGTTGTGTAAAATCATAGTAATTCAATAAAAAAAATACAAAGACCAAGATTTTTTCGCCCAAGTCCAAAGTCTTGGGACCTACTTACCTAAAACCTGTGTTACCATCTCTAAATTATAACTTCCCCATTTTTCATCAGATTCTGGTACACCTTTAACTATTGATTACACATGCCCTACAAAAGACAGGAAACTAACCATTCTTTTCAATCATGTGACCGAATTTTCAAAACGCGTAAATTCGCCAAATGATTCTATTCCTACCATTCACTTCTTACCTTTTCATTGTACATCAAGCGAACGTAATAACAATAAAATCAAATGATTTAACCATTTTGCTGTTTTGTTTTACCTATTTACATTTACGGACGTTAAATAAATCTCCTCTTTTCAAAATTGTAACAAACCAAGCTGAATAAGTAACGAAATCAACATAAATATAGTTTCCCTTCAGGTTTTGATATTTACAATAACACATTTTATTCGTAACAGTTTTCCTAAAACAAAATTTGATCCATTTACGTAAATTTTCCTTAAAAGGGCCTTTTGTTTTTAAATGTAACCGAGTTAAACCCATCTTTGTTCCAATATTCGCGTTTATTTTTCCTTTGTTCGTTTGCTCTATCAGCGAATTCACAGCAAAAACGTTGGCAAGCGTTTCTTTCTGGCTGTTGGTCGAGATATCCTCATTAGGGCCGCTCCGAGGCGAGAGGCTCAAAAGGGCACTTCTCCTATAAAGCGCTGATGGTTTTTACTTGGTTACACAAAAGCTGCGACGACAAAAACTACCTTTAGTGTATATGGATAACTATATTATATACTACAACAGCCACAACATTTTTTTGCTGCTTGAACGTTCGAAATTGGTTTTAGTTCTTGCAAAAAAAAATAGACAATTTATTCTGAAACGGTTTTCCTCTTGTACAAAAAATGTCACTCATTCTCTATTATACCGAATCTTAACCTAACATCAAAACATACTTGCGGAGGAACAAAAAAAATGCAAATCAAGCAAATTAGTATTCTGGCAATCAGGAATTCAAATTTATGTTGATTTAGTACCTACGTACTTCTTATGGAGTCAGTGCTGATCAAGTCGATAGCACGAGTAAAACCAGCGCCTCTAGACCAATGGAATTCTATTCGATTAGAGTTTACGCTAATTGAATAGAATGACGTCATGGCAATTGTAAATACGAAAATTATTAATATGAGATTAGCAGTTGTGCGTGCGCAACGACGTCATTCTATTCAATTAGCGTAAACTCTAATCGAATAGAATGCCATTTGTCTGGGGGCCCAGTTAAGCAGTTATGTCGCTATAAAGTCTTTCCATCGCTACTATTTTCCAAAAGTTACACCCCTTTGTAACTTGGCAAAGCACGTTGGATTTAATCCCAAGGGTAACCAAAGAGCAAGTGATAGCGAGTCCATAAGGTACTTTTACAGCTTATCCCCAGGCTTATATACTACAAAGAAAAATTTTCTATATTCGCCTGATGTTACTTACTAGTATTATATGTATTGGAAACTCGTTAACTGAATATACATTCGAATCAGTTAAGAAACTAGAACTCGGTCGAGATCGTTAAGCTCGGTTTCTAAGTTAGATATATAAAGCTAGGTATGGATCTATAGGCATAAATTTACCTTTTTAGTCTCGGCTCTCATTCTAATTTAATCAATGTAGTTGAAGCTAAACTTTCACTCTTTTTGTGTTTATTTGTATTATCGTGTTCAGGAGTCAAAAAACTTTGTTTGTGACTATGCTGGCACTGGGTATTTTTCTGCTATAACTAGTAGTCTACGTCAATGACGTCTACGTCTAGACCATAAACAAGAGAAGGACGAACCTATAAACACACACTCGTATTTATAATAGTAAGGGCACTGTCGTAGGTAGATAACAAATAAATCCTTAGCCTCTCGACTCATTCTCGACAAAATAAACGGCCAATTTATCTGTACAATAAAACCCGATAAAAGTTTTATTCTCATAATTGCTTTAGGTAATCCATTATTTTCGACCGCGGCTTACAAAACAACATAAAAATCGTAGTGATGCGTGTTGTTTGAACAAAACAAACAAAGTATTCATTAGTTTATACAAATAGTGATTGATGATCATAACTTGCAATATTCAGAGCATAAAGTTTTCATTGTTTTATTTATATTTTAATTTTCATGTAAACAAACAATTAGGTTAAAAAACAAAATTGGTAGGACAACGAAGTCAAACAATGTCGAGCTTAGATTTAATTTAATTTATTATATTTTGATTTATTTGGATATTTATCATGAAAATGTACTGTACAAGAAATTTCATTTCAGTACTGACACCTACGTGAATGTAACGCGTCAGTAGACAATAGACATTAATTGGATTTTCTGATTCACCGCAACAAACACCAATACCTACACGTCTTTAAACATTAAGTCACAAGTGTAATTTACCTTTACTCGCCATTTACTTAATTAATCCGACCATATGTTCTGTTACAAATGCAAATGCATTTTATTTTTAATGAAGTAATGTAATATTACTAAAACATAAATGTACATATTTTATAAGTCTCAGCAAAAAATAAAAACAAAATCCTATTCAAAATGGCCATCTTTGACTTTTATACAGGCCTTTAATCTGTCTGGCCATGAATCTATGGATTTACACACTGTTTCCATGGGAAATTTCGCCCCTGCTTGCTCCAGAGATTTTTTAAGAGACTCAATGTCGCTGTGTCGTTTAGAGCAAGCCATGACTGACCATAATTTGTAGTCTAAAGGGTTGAGGTCTGGGCTAGATGAATGCCAGTCTTCAGCTCTTATAAAATCCGGAACGTTTGTTTCAAACCAGGCTTGGGTAGTTCGTGCCTTGTGACCACCTGCAGACTGCTGCTGGAAAGTCCACGGTACATTTTTATAAAGTGTATTGCTGAGGAGTTTCACAATACGATCCAAGACTGTCTCTTGATACATTTTGGCTGAAGTCTTCACTCCTTTTTTACAAAAATGTAGCTTTGTGACGCCTTGATAACACACGCCCCACCAAACTATCACTAACTCAGGATAATGACCACGCTGTACCATTCCGACCACTTAAGCAGCTTCTTTATCATTTTGCTATTGTCACTACAATAGAATTTTTTTTGAAAAACACTTTTTTCAAAAAAAAATCATCGGTAAAGAGAATATTTCTGTGCCCTCTACCTGCGTATCGCGACAGAAGAGGTTTTGATCGATCCACTCTCTTTAATTGTAAAGATTGATTTAGGGCAAGTCCTGTATATCGACGATAAGCACCGAGCTTCAGGTCTTGTTTTATAATACGCGACAGAGTCCTAACAGGAATCTTCATTTCTCGCGATAAGATTTTTTGCTTCCTAATGGGATTTTGACGAATTCTGACTTTAACAGCATTAACAGCCTTTGTAGTTCCAACAGCATGCGGCCGCCCCGATCTTGTATGGTCTTATGAAAGTAATAGTACGATTTACAAACATACGGCTGATACCAAGCTTTTGAAGTGTCTGGAATATGACCGACGGCTCCATATCCACTTTGTGCAAGGCGATCACCGCAATCCTATTTTCTTTAACACCCCAATCCATATTGTGATTTGATAATTAATGAACATGAAAAAATATGTGAAATGGCGCGAAATCGAAAGACTTTTAAAAAATAATAAACGCGTTCCAAATTCAAAGTAATTAAAAAGTTGAAAAAAAGAAAAGTTTTTATGTAACAGTATTTATGGCCGGACTAGTTATTTGTTTAACTTAGCAAAGTAGAACTGATCTTTAAAAGAGAGTATTAAAATTATTTATACCAATTCAACTTTGCAAGACTTTAACAAAAGTTACATAAGCACTCATTTAAGTACTTATTCTAAAAGATTCTGTAAAAATACTTTAGTAGCATTAGTATTTAGAAGGTTTATTTTTGAAAGTAAGAATTCAATGTGACTTTGACTGAATTTGGATGCATGGATGTCCCTATAATTCAAGGTTACCACGACGATGTCTACGTGCCTGGTATTGTGATTTGGACTAAAGATCGGCAAATACATTGAAAATATCTAAGCAATATTTTCATTAAACACTAGTCCGACTCGACTTCACTTTGAGTGAGGAGAAGAATTAAGAACAAAGAATTAATTATTATCTATACTAATATTATAAAGCGGAAGAGTTTGTTTGTTTGTTTGCTTTGTTTGTTTGTTTAAACGCGCTAATCTCAGAAACTACTGGTCCGATTTGAAAAATTCTTTTTTTGTTGGATAGCCCATTTATCGAGGACGGCTATGGGCTATATAACATCGCGCTACAACTAATAGGAGCGGAGAAGCGACGAGAAATGTTTCAAAAGCGGGGAAACCAGGGGGGACCAGTAGATCCTGAGATTAGCGCGTTTAAACAAACAAACAAACAAACAAACTCTTCCGCTTTATAATATTAGTATAGATGTCTCTCTGAAGTTATTTACATTTCTTATGGTAAAAGATTGTTTCTAATAGGTGTAGTGATACCGGATATAATTAACATAGCTATACCTACACAAATTTATCTTACTTTTGATAACTTTTTTTTTTTTTTTTTTTTTTTTTTTAAAAGACAACAAAAAAGCATTAGGGTACAAGCTATGGGTCAGGGGGTCTTTACAAACATACAAGTCACGGACACAAAGTACACCCAGACTAGGAACAACAATTTGTGGATAACACAAAGTGGTGTCCCGGGTGGGAATCGAACCCTCGACCTCTTGCGTAGCAGTCGGACACACTCCCACCGCGCCACAGAGGCAGTCGATAACTAATTCAATAAAATTTGTAAATCAAGCGATTTGGACCCGTTTGTTACAAGCGTTGTAGCAGCGAGGCGGAGTCTGATTTTTTAAATTAAAATATGTGAACAGTATGTACTATTTAAGATATTTTTTTTTAACGTATGCGAATGTAACGTACACAATCATAGCTTCCCTATACAATTGTTTATAAGTGAAGACCTGTAATTGGCTTTCTGTTTGTATTCTGTCATTTTCTTCCACAAATGGTGTAGCTGTTGGTTTTCCGAAGTGAAATAAATAAAAAAATATTACAACTGACATTCGCATTGTGTTATTTTTTTAAATTATAAATGAATGTTGAACAAACATAAATGTGCCTATATATTTAAAAAAAAACTCCTGCAGTACAAGCCCTGTGTCGCGGGAGTCTCTACAAATACTCAATACTAATATAACAGCCGCGGTAGCCTAATGACTAAGGCATCGGTCTCGCAATCGTAAGGTCGCAGGTTCGAATCCTATTGGGAATCAAACTCACGACCTTTAGCGCAACAGAGCATTCGTACCCACTTCCACCGCGCCACTGAAGTGGTCATGTTTTTTTTTTTGTAAAACTACAAGCTCATATTAAATTATAAATGCCTGTTGGTGCTTGTGAATAGTAGAAGTGTGGAAATGGCTTATTTCCGTAAATCGTAGTCGTTAATTCGTTGTACCTACATGCCCGTTTGCACGACCGCATTTTAAGTCACGTCATTTGCACAATGTGCGGTACTCGTACTGTAGTAATTACTGGATTAAATTTGCAATTCAGCTTCCCTTATTTTTTCTTCTAAATTGAAATTGCAATTTTCTCAATTTATTCTATCGCACGTAAAATTTCAATTTTCATTTTACAACGAAAACAGATTGCCTCCCATTCTAGCTTCGAGGGCTTAAAATTGAAACACTCTTCTCATGAAATCGTGCTTCATCATTTAAACGAGAAACGAGACATGTTCGAAAACGTCGCAATATATTTTTCATGGTCCACTGCATCCTATTTCCAGGGTGGCCGCAGAAATATTCGTTTAAAAATTGAAATGGAATATGACTTTGAAAGAGATATCATTTCTGTTACTATTTTCGTGGTAGTGAGCCGTGTTTTTAGAACATCTTAAGAAATAGGTTAGTAAATAGTGGAGGAGCAACGAGCACTCTCATACACTCATGTGTAGATACTTGAGACTTGGATAACAACGTCCGAGTATCTGTTTAGCTGTTCTGTGTAAGTATTTATTTGCTCATACACTTACCAGCTTTTTATTTTCAGTGTTCAAAATCACTTATTATTTTTAAATTGAATTTGATTGTAGTGTAATAGTTTTTAAAATTTTCTACTTATAGTTTATTTGATAGCAAAGATTAAAGAATCTGTCCCTTGAAACTGCGAATGTTTCAAACGAAATGTGTAGAATGTTTTGCCAAACTTTTTGGCAGTATATGATTAGGTATAAATGAGACAAAAGATGTAGTATAGTCTGGTTATAATTATCCAAAGGTGCATCTTATATACTAACGACTTCGTGTTGATAACAGATAGTAGAAACATTTAATAGATACTGAACGTGCGATAAGGAACATAAGATTGTGATGTAGATTGTAGATACAGCACAAAGATATTGTACTGTAACAGTACACCCCCCTTTAAAAAAAATTATGGTAATAGTGTTTACAATATAAATTTGACCTAGACCTTACTAGTTATTTGCTGATGTATATAAATAATAATGCTATTGTACGCGGTGGAATTTGATGACGCCTGTCATTAGTTATTTGCTGATGTATATAAATAATAATGCTATTGTACGCGGTGGAATTTGATGACGCCTGTTGTGGTGTGATTTGCTGACGTCTGTAATTTTGACTTAGCTGTTGCACGAGTGTTTATTATTTTTTTCCGTTAAACTCTTCATTCTTCTGTCCAGTGTTTTCATTATGCCGTAAATTAGGATCACGCCGATTGTTAAAATAATCTGTCCCATTGCAACATTTCTTGTCAACCGTAAGTCCTCCTGGATCAGGTTACGGAGTTGGTCCGCTTCGTTTTGATTGAGGCAATTGTCCGTATTGTATGTTATCTGGTCCTTAGAACTTTGATTTCCCATTTTAGATGTCTTGTTGTTACGAGTAGTTGTGAATTAATGGTATATGTTAAGATCTATGTTAATATATATACGAATAGCTTGCTTATATCAGCGATTTTTTATAGACGTACTACTGGCTTTACTTTACGTCCCGATCGTGTAGTGTACGTGTGTGAATGCCTGTCGCAATCCTTTGAATCTGGCACGTAGTTTGATTCGTCATTGATCATGAAAGCTGGTTTCAATCTATCAATTGATATCACTGTCTCTTTATCCCTAATTCTAATGCAAAATGTTTTATCTGTTTTACTAATTACTGGGTAGGGTCCTTCATACGGCGGTGTCAGGGCTTTCTTAATTCTATCACACCAAACAAATACGTGTGAGCATTCTTTGAGTTCGGGATGCACAAATATAGCTTGATTGTGTTTTTTTCTTTTCGGAATTGATGTCATTTGTGTGATGTCCTTTTGAATTTGTTTTACAAACTCTTCGTACGTTGATAACTGTGCTGCTGATGACTCAAAAAATCCTCCAGGGAGTCGTATTGGCGTTCCATATGTCATCTCTGCTGAACTATAACCTGTGTCTTCTCGCAAGCTACTCCGCAACCCGAGTAAAACTGTTGGAATTTCTTTTAACCAATTTTCGTTGGATTCTCTTGTCATTAACGCCGCCTTTAAAGTTCTATGAAATCTCTCTATCATTCCATTGGATTGTGGATGATAAGGTGTTGTCCTAATTTTATGTATTCCCAAAAATTGTGAGAGTGACTCAAATATTCTTGATTCAAACTGTCGGCCTTGATCCGTAGTAATGCGCAATGGACATCCAAAACGAGTAATCCATCCTTCGAAAAGTGTCTTGGCTACTGTTTCTGCAGTTATATCTTCTACCGGAAATATTTCGGGCCATGACGTACAACGATCTATGATTGTGATTAAATATCTCTTCCCTTGTGAAATCGGAAGTGGTCCGACGATGTCAATATGTAAATGTTCAAAACGTTGCGCTGTCATAAATGTACCAGGAGGTGATATCGTATGTCGTTGTATTTTTGATTTTTGGCAGGCTATACATGATCTACACCAATTATTGATATCTTTGTTCATATACGGCCATAAATACCTTTGGGTTATCATTTTTCTCGTAGTTCTTTTTCCTGGATGGCTCATACCATGAATGGTATCGAAAATTTGTTTGCGAAAATGCTTTGGTAAGTAGGGGCGGCTTTTTCCAGTAGACGTGTCGCAGGTGATGTTTATAGTGGAACCCGGAAGCGTAATGTTTTTGAATTTTAATCTATTATTGTCATGTAATTTACTTAGTTCATTATCTGTTGATTGACATTTTTCCAATTCAGCGTAATCGATAGGTGATGGCACGTATATTTCCTCTATTCGAGATAAGGCATCGGCGGTAATATTGTCACGTCCGCTTATGTGTTGAATGTTGGTACTGTATTGTGAAATGAAATCTAACTGCCGGACCCGTCGCGGTGTATCGTTTGATGATGGTTTTTGGGAGAATGCGTATGTCAAAGGTCGGTGATCCGTAAATATTGTAAATTCTCTTCCCTCGATTAATCTGTGAAAATGTTTGACGGCCATGTATATTCCTAACAGCTCTCTGTCAAACGTAGAATATTTTTGTTGAGTTTCGCTCAATTTTTGTGAAAAAAATCCTAATGGTTCCCAATTGCGTCCGGATTTTTGTTGTAAAACTCCACCAACGCAAGTAGCACTAGCGTCGGTCATGAGCGCTAGTGATGCGTTGCGGGAAGGATGCGCTGTTAACACTGCGTTTTTCATGCTTTCCTTGCATATTTCGTAAGCTTTGTCTGCTTCCGTTGTCCAAGGAACAGGTGAATTATCGTTATTTTTTGAACCATGTAGATATTCGTTTAAAATTCTTTGATTTTCCGCTGCGCGTGGAATATTACTTCTGTAGAAATTGACCATGCCCAAAAATCTTCTTAATTCTTGAATTGTTTTCGGTTTGGGAAATTCCATGATTGCTTTGTAATTTTCTTCGGTAGGGTGTATTCCTTGGCTCGTTATATGATAACCTAAGAAATCTATTTCCCTTCTGAGAAATTCGCATTTTTCGAGATTAATGGTTATTCCATTCTCGTGTAAACGTTTGAAAACCGTTTCTAAATGCTGATAATGCAAATCTTCGTTGTCCGAAGCGATGAGACAGTCGTCTACAAATATAAATACGAAGTTTAAATCTCTAAATAAGGAATCCATGAATCGTTGAAATGTTTGTGCCGCATTGCGTAATCCGAAAGGCATTCTTAAGTACTCAAAAAGTCCAAAAGGTGTGATGATGGCTGTTTTTTCTATATCTTTAACAGGAATACAATGGTATGCTTTACGTATATCTATCTTGCTTAGTATCTTCTTATTTTCTAATATGTATGTAAAGTCAGTTAATCTTGGTAGTGGGTATTTGTCCGGTACTGTCGTGCTATTGAGCATTCGATAGTCTCCGCACGGTCTCCATTCGCCATTTTTCTTTTTTACCATATGTAATGGGCTTGCCCATGGGCTATCTGACGGTCGGCAAATTCCGAGTTCTATCATATTTTGAAATTCCTTTTTGGCTATGTCGTATTTTTCTGGAGGTAATGGTCTTGCCCGAGCTGCGACGGGTGGTCCTGTAGTGATAATGTGATGTTCAATCTTATGTTTGGGCGCATTGCGGAGAGAGGACCCTTTCGTGATGTCTTCGTATTTGTTTAAAAGTTGCGTAATACGTGGATTCGTTCCCACTGCGATAGTACGAATTGTTTGTTGTGTCGCTTTTTCCGAAGTTACATGCGTTGTCAGCTCTGTAACTTTGTCGATAAGTTTGCGACCTGCTATGTCGACTAATAGTTTATAGTGCTCTAGAAAATCTGCTCCAATTATTGGTTGTGTAACATCGGCGATTACAAAATTCCATTTATAACATCGTTGTAGTCCTAAATTCAAGGTAAGCGTCTTCTCGCCGTAAGTCCTAATTTTAGTCCCATTTGCAGCGTATAGTGTGTATTGTTCATTTTGTAAAATTGAATGTCTCTGTTGCTTGCTAATGACTGAAATATTTGCGCCCGTGTCAATCAAAAACTTCATACCACTTTTTCGGTCGGTAATGGTGAGGCGATTGGATGGGTGGATTGCACAGAGTTTCGCCGTTGTCTGTGCTCTTATTCGTTTCCCTGGTTCCGTACGTAAGTCATTGGTTTCCAACCGCATGGTTTAATGCAGTTCTTTGCATATTTTTCGAATCTTTCGTGGTAGTAACAAAATCGATTTGCTCCTCTATAGTTTGTTCTCGGCCTCATAATCGGGAATTGTTGACGTTTCTTGAAATGATTGTGCGTGTTGGGTCGATAGCCATATTGACCTTGCTGAATTGCGTCAATATCTATCTGTAATTTTGCTAGCTGGGCTAAAATGCATGCTGTATTGTTGTCGTTTGAAGTGTCGTTGCTAACAGCTGATATTTCGGTTACTTTTGAATTCATTATTATTTTGTCTGCAATTTGGCTCAGTTTGTCAATTTCCATGTCTTCCGTAACTGCTAGAACCGTAGTAACTGATGTTGGTAAAAGCCTGAACCATAGTAGTTTAATTGTTTCGTCACTGATTTTTCCTCTCCCGAGGACTCGCATTTGACGTAATAACTGCGAAGGTTTTTGATCACCGAGTTCTGTCTCTGATATTAATTTTTGAAACTGTCGCTGTTCTGTTTCTTCGTAACAATCAATTAAACGTTCCTTGATGTTTTTGTATTTATCTGTAGTCGGTGGTGAAGTGATTAGGTCACTAACTTGTAGTATTTCTTCCTTGGATAACTTTGCTATTACTGTACAGTATTTGTATTCGTCTCCTTGCTTCTGTGGTGCTAATATGGCTTCTAGTTGCGTGAACCATAATCTTGGTTGGTCTTTCCAAAATTCCGGAATGCGGGATAAAACCGAGGTGCCAGCAGCTACTTCAAGTGTTCCTTGCTGATTTATGTTCGCCTTGCACGGTGATTGTGCCATGTTTCTTGCTGCGTATTCGTTCGTCGGGGTCACCAATTTGCCAAACTTCATGGCAGTATATGATTAGGTATAAATGAGACAAAAGATGTAGTATAGTCTGGTTATAATTATCCAAAGGTGCATCTTATATACTAACGACTTCGTGTTGATAACAGATAGTAGAAACATTTAATAGATACTGAACGTGCGATAAGGAACATAAGATTGTGATGTAGATTGTAGATACAGCACAAAGATATTGTACTGTAACAAATGTGATCGATTTATTAATAACTAGCTGACCCGTGCAACATCGTCTGCGTCCATTTTCCCCGTTTTTGAAACATTTTTCATTATGTAGCCTAAAGTCTTCCTCAATCAATTTTTTAATTCAAACTAGTAGTTAAATGTTGATCTTTCGCGGCCGTTGCAATACGGTCGAAACGTCGGTCAATAAACAAGGTATTTTTACCTTAAATTATTCACGCGATTAAGACCCGTAATATATATTTTTTCATAAACTACTAGTTCTTGAGATTATCACGTTCAATCAAAAAAACATACCCTTTAGCTTAATTTAATCCACTTGCGTAGCTGTCCGGTTAAGTATAGCCTACGTTTCAAAACTTCTTCAACAGAACTTAAAATTTCACCAAAATATTCTATTCATCTTATCGCCGGAACGAGTTTTTATAAACAATTATACTAGTTTTCCTCAGTGTCTGCCTATTTTAATCGATTTACAGGAAATGTTCTACAACAATAATTCCATCATTTATTTACCCACTAGGGCATAGAATGTGTTTTTCATTAAAATAAAACTACACTTTGTTATCTAAATACTTCTAATTCTTATTTACCCGTTATTTTACTGTAAAAGAGAAACAAACACCCATTCATACATCTATATGTCTATTATACCCGTACTCATAAACTTTATAAGCCAGATAATATTTTAAGTGCAATGCTTTTAACTAATAGCATGTACAGTACTCCCAAATTAATAATGCACATGCAGATCTTCGCTAATTGTCGTATTCCCGGAAACACTCGAATCATGGAATCGTAAGAGCCCTAAACAAGGCATTTGCATTTTGCACCTTGTTTAAAAGAGATAGGAGTCAATATCATGTGTGCACAATCGAAAACAAATCGGGCGTTCGGCAGCTGTCGCCGGTCAGCGAAATGTCTGTCAGTCGTCTTTATATATTGGTAGTGACTGCACGTGTTCTCTATTTGTGGAAATATATAGAGCTGCTATTACACACCCTTCTTGGTAAATATAATTTCAACATTAATTAGCTTATTCAGATTTAAATAGTATATTTTGAAAAAAGGAAAATAAATAACATATTTCACGTTTTTTTAATATTAAAAAAATAAAATACCTACATTAAATACATATTAAGTACTAGAAAAACATTTAAAAAATGAGATTTATTTAAATTAAATAAATAGATAAACATGCATAAAAAATATATACCTAACTCTGCCCATGCCATTTTCTTTCAGACGAATTCTTCCAAAATGGATAAATTTAAACGTGGAAAACCGCTTAATTCACAAGCACGGCAAATGGTATTTAATGTGTACCTTTATTTCTTAAATGAAGCCAATGTTTTCAACAGAGACCATGATGGTTATTTTAAAAAAATTCAAGACCGTGTTACAAAAGCTACAGGAATTTCGCGACGAACTTTGAGTAATATCTTAAACGAAAAAAAACATAATCAATCAAAGAAATTTTCTACACCGAAAAAAGGAAGACCTAAAAGTAGATTTCGGCTGGTACTTGATGATTTCGACTACTGTGTTATTCGTAATATGATATACAATTTTCAATTGACGCTGAAAGAACTCCCAACTGTAAATAATTTAAGAATAAAGTTGATCGAAGCTATTAATTTCAAAGGCTGTGCCGAGACTTTAAGGTTGATCTTGAAAGACATGGGGTTTAGGTTTCTGAAAACTGATAATAACAGACAATTACTTATGGAAAAACATGATATACGCCTAAAAAGGATCAAATATCTCAGAGAAATACAACAGCTGAGGAGTTCTGGTAGAAACATAGTATTTATGGACGAGTCGTATGTGCACACATCACATACTAAGGGTAAAACTTGGCAAGATAGCAACAAAAAAGGTATCAAACAACCCATTTCCAAAGGAGAGCGAATAATTATTGTACACGCAGGCAATGAAAAAGGCTTCGTCCCAGGGGCTCTAATGTTACATAAATGTGTCGACTCAGAAGGTGACTATCATAAAGAAATAAACGCGGAACGTTATCAAACTTGGCTACGCAATCAATTGATTCCCAACTTGCCTCCTAATAGTGTGTTGGTAATAGACAACGCCCCATATCATAATAAGCTGTCTGTGAAACCACCAAACTCAAACACATCTAAACCACAAATGACAGCTTGGTTACAACAACACAACATTCCGCATGACCCAAAGAAACTGAAACCCGATTTGTATAAAATTATACAAAGATACAAAGAAAATTACACAGAATTTGCCATTGACCGTATAATGGAGGAACATGGGCATAAAATTATACGATTGCCACCATATCATCCCGATTTTAACCCTATTGAAAATATTTGGTCCCAAATAAAGCAACACGTGGCCAAGAGAAATATTGCAATGACTGTGACGTCAGTTAAAGATGCTATATTAGAAAAAATCAATAAAATAGGACCAGAAGAATGGAAAAAAGTTTCTGATCATGCGGTTCAATGCGAAGATGAATATAGAAAATTTGAGCCAAGAATCGATAGTTATTCCGATAAACTGATTATTTACACAGGTGATAGCAGTGAGGAAAGTGTAAATGAACAAGAGCATAATGAAACTTCTGATGAATCTGCGATGTCGGGAATAGAGGTCTTCCTCGATTCTGATTAATTTTTTTATAATTGTATTATTTTTCTGGAATGATTAGTGCTGTAAACAAATTTGAACTGAGATTTTGATTATATTTTATGTAAACCTCTATTTGAAAACGTTTTTTTCTCCTTCTAATAAAACCTTATGTTATTTAAACCTTTTCCTCCATAATTACACCAACTTCGGTAAGACACTTGAAAACTAATCACTCCAACAATGATTGTAGCGTTTTCGCTATTTACTTACATGGAATTATCGAATCAAATTTCGTTACAGGTAAATCAAATCTGTTTTAGCACAAAACACATAATATATAAAATTAGGCATAGAGAAATTGCTCTTAACCACTCTATATAAATATCGTCTTTCGACGCTCGGGTAATACGACCGTTGCCGAACAATGACGAAGATTTCCGAAGATTTCTATGCGCATTATTACTTTTGGAGTACTGTACTTACTTAAAATATTAACTGATTGTTAGATCGATACTTTGTCTACTACATATTAATATTTTGATATTAATAGTAGAAGATTAAAGGCCGACGATGAAATATTGTTATGTCACCGCCATACCCATCCATCTCCCGGTTGACCCACATCACGATGAATAATAAAACGTAGCTTGAAATAATAATACATACTTGAATGTTGATCCCTTTTTGGAAGAATTTTAGGCGTTATCTCTATTACCAGTCACCAAAAATACCTATTAGTAATCACTTTGTAATCTATCTATCTATATAAATAAAAATGGTTGCATTATTTGCCTGATTACTGGGAATGCATTCCTAGATTTAAAAAAACCTGTCACAATTCCTGGAAAGAATACTTTGCTAACCAGTCTCAACAGAAGAGTATCTGGTATAGAACCATACAAGGTGAGCCTCTCCGTGTCCCTTGGTTTGACAACTGTATACTAAGTAGGTGGTAAATCAAATTAATTTTAAGACTGCACTATCCATCGGCAAAATTTGCATATCTTATGAAAAAATCTACGTCTCCGAACTGTTTAGAATGCAATCAAATAGAAGATATTCATCATTTTTTTTTTCTTTATTTAATGAGCTTTATCACAAAATGATTATGTCGCTCTATTAAGCAACATTTTGGTAAATACACATAAAATGTTTTTTTAATACTTATACATAGGTTTATAATTAATTGGACTGATCTGAGGGGTGTGAGGCAAACATCAAGTTATAAAGTTTAATTAATAACTTTGTATCATCTAATTAAGGATTCGACAAAATTATGTTACAATCAGAGGCTTGTTTTATATGATCGCACTTGCTATACAGAAAGCAGAGTTACGGGCACACTCCATCAGGACGTGCACCAAGTCCTCCGGTACACAGAGATCATTTGCTGATGGGTTGTGTCCGAAACAGAAGTGAGAGGGAGACACTTTGGAGGGGGTTGAAGGTAAATAGACTGGATATAGGCTTCATTCAATCGATTCTGTCTCAGCCAGCTTCAGAGACTGCCAAAAAGTTATGTAATTTAATAACAATATTACATTTCTAATTTAGCATTTAATATAACTTGTACTCAAATAGTTTATAAATACATATTACGTTTTAGAAAATCTGTAGAAAAGGTACGATGGGGTTGACATATTTTTCTAGATAAAAACCCCTAAATAATATAGAAGAAAAAAAAAATCTATCTATATAAATAAAAATGGTTGTCCTTAAAGTCGATTCACGGACGATAACTTTACGTGATAACGTCATAAGAACATTGATGACATTATTACAAATAAACAACCATGCCTGAGACTCCATGCTTTAGTGGACCCGATACACAGATAGCGACAATACTTCGGCCTATCAGCGGGCAGAACGTGACGGACCGTGACTGTGACACTTTTCGTACGTGAACCCGATCATCGATTTATAAGACGTTATCACGTCAAAAATCAATGATTGTATGTTTGTCCTCTATGCGTTCGCAAAACCATTGATCAAATTGTGTTGAAACTTTGGGAGAGTAGGTCGCAAGGGTTCCTAGCCCAAATGCCACAGCAAAGCATGGCTGGGTTCAGCTAGTATAATATAAATCTAGCCATTTTTAACCCGCGTGCTCACCATATAAACTTGGACTCTTTTTGGCTTTTTGAGGCGGAATTTCCAAAAATACATTTCATTACTAAATAAGTATTCTACCCATTAACTAGGTAGGTATGCGCCAAATTTCAGCTTCTTTGGTCGAGTAGTTTTTAGGATTCCGTAGCCAAAATAGCAAAACGGAACCCTTATACTTTCAATATGTCCGTCCGTCTGCAGCTTAGCTTAGAAACTGTTTTACTAGTGCTAGAAGGCTGTAATTTTGCATGGATACACATATTACTTATGCCGACAACGTCAAACAATAAAATTAAAAAAAAACTGTTTTTTAGGATATGTAAAGTGGACATGTGATTTTCCCTATATGTAAAGTGGGCATGTGATTTTTTTAAAATTATATATTGGTTAGGTACGAGGTTTTGTTTGCGACTTTGACCGCATAACTCTATAAATTCAACATATTAGTAATTTGTTATAGACCTCCTTTGTTAAACATCAAGTTTCTTTACCCCATGATGTAGATTTTGTGACTTGATCAACAACTAGTCAGTCAGTAAAGTTCTCCTTTTATATAAATAGAAAATAAACATATTTCCCCCGTAGCTTGATACTTAAGATACACAGTAATAATGAGAAAACCTACTAAGGATAATAGTGGGTCTCTGCCAGAAGGTAAATAAGAACCTAAGTAAATAATTTAAATGAAGATTTGTCGTCAGCCGGAAAATTAACACCGCTCGGCACGAGATTAAGCAATCCAAGAGGAAATTTTCTACCAAGATAAATAAAATGCTTATAAACATGACAATTAGTATAAACAAATATACTATAATAGACTTAAATTTCCGGAAAGCATACTAGTGTGTCTTTACAAAGTTAAATCCTTGTTTTTAACCGACTTCAAAAAGGAGGAGGTTCCCAATTTGACTGTATTTTTTTTTTATTTGTTTTTTTTTTGTATGTTTGTTTACTTTGAACTCTTGAACTCTCTGAATAAAAATTTTGAAGTTGGTGCCGAATAAAACATAAAGACATATTTCATGGCACCAACTTCAAAATGTTTAATTTGTTTTGGTTATTCTAGGTAGGTATATTATTTTTTGCTTTTTAGTTGCCTTATATTTATTTTTGAAGTCGGTAATATTTTTTTATAAAAAAGTTTTTTATTCATTGGTAGTTACGTCTGTTTTATACTTAGATTTCGAGTACCTACTTAAGAACTTAATATAAAGAATATTAAAACTGCTTACATATTGCTTACATTTGAATATTATCTTATATTATTAACTCTAAACCGAAGTTGAAATAAAGCTGTTTATTATAAGTCTTACCAACTGGTTGGTTGACCTCGGATTGCTACTGAAAACTTCCAGAGGGGAAACACGATAAGGCTTTGTAGAAGCTTAGTATCTACCCCGAGTCCAAACGGTACGGGTACTTTGACCGTCTGTTGAAGATAAAAGTCATTAAGTACTCTCTCGTGTACTCCAAAGTCTTTGCGTACATAAAGTTATAGAAAAAAATAGCAACTTAATAAAAGTTTGTATAACATTAATAATATCTATAATAATAATTATATAATAATGTCTTGGGACAACTCACACAACGCTATCTGATCCCAAACTAAGCAGAGCTTGTACTATGGAAACCAGACAACTGATAAACATACTTATATATTTTCTAAATACATACATATTATAGATAAATTACACCTAGACACAGAATAAACCATCGTGCTCATCACACAAAGTTTTATGGGTGATGTGATCCTGGGTGGGGATCGAGCCCACGACCTCTTGCGTAGCAGTCGGATACACTCCCACCGCGTCACAAAGGCAGTCGCATTCGATTCATAAATGCCTACGC
Organism: Herminia tarsipennalis; assembly: GCA_945859575.2. Taxonomy (NCBI): domain Eukaryota; kingdom Metazoa; phylum Arthropoda; class Insecta; order Lepidoptera; family Erebidae; genus Herminia; species Herminia tarsipennalis. The sequence goes on along the minus strand of OX243846.2, from coordinate 11,997,265 downwards.
TTTAAGAAAAATCAGCAGTAAAGCATCGTTGAAAGGATGAAAGGGACCATGATATCGGAATCTTTACATGAATTGCAATTTTACATGTTGGTGGTGTCCGACCGAAGCTTCGGCTTCGACCACGTTCGGCCAATAATACATTCGGCTTCTGCCCCAAAACTCGGCCGAAGCCGAAGGTTTCTAGCAAATCGAAGTCGGTAGTATAATGAGTAGGATTCGAACCCGCGACTTCACGATTGCGAAACCGATACCTTAGCCATTAGGCTACCGCCACTACTGACTTACTGATCCATCAAAACACAGCTCAAAACACCACATGGATTGCGCTGATATTTGACAGACAGACCTTTTTTTTTAATAAATTTAAACACTAGTGTTTAAGGCATGTTTTTGCGTATGCTATCTGATGACACTAAGTAAACTTTAGTTTAAGAAAAAACCAGTGTGCTGTGTAGATTTGCTTTGTGTCTGGCGTCTGGACTTTGATTGATTTAATGTGTTATGTGAAAGCGTCCATTTGCTTACTCGCCCTTATTAACATTTTACCATTAACCGAGCGTCTGCTGTCTGACCTTCAAGATTAATTAAATTTTAGACTTCAACCTTTTTAAATTTAGTTCGAGTAAGTACATAGTTCTATTGACGTGCTGTAAGTAATTTAAAGCCTCTACCAAGTTTAATCTATGCATTCTTAAAACTCAACGATTCTCTCCCTGTCTGTTAGTTCGTTTATTTTCTCAGACGTAAGAAGTTCTGTGACCTTTTCAAAGGATACTTAGGTCTTGTTTACGGAGACGCGAGGCGTTGTGCGTGGCGTCTCGCGTCGCGTTAGACGTTTTTTCTGTTCACGGAGAGGCGGCGCGAGAAGCGGCACTTGTCATCGCATGCGTAAACACAAATATATGACAATATATGATGTTGTTTATAGAGATGGGTGACGGGTAGTGTAGCGGTGCCCGCGAGGTGACCGCGGCGAATCGTCAAGCGTGTAGCAAAGCACACGGCGGCTATCGCTGCGTCGCATGCGGCGGGCATCGCTGCGGCGCACCCGAAAACGCTTAATTTCAAACAAACGCGTATACAATCGCTTCTCCGTGAACGCACTCATACAACGCCATATGTTTGAATTCAGTGCGGGCCGCGCCGCCTAACGCCACGCGCGACACTCCGCGCCTTCGTAAATAAGGCCTTAGATTTCATTACATCAGGTACCTAATTAAGGTAGAAAATAATGATCTGATCGCACTAACTGACAGCCACCAACCACACCGTAGCCGTGCGCGCATTTTACTTAAATGATAAACTTTTCTTAACAATTTTCTGCGTACCTACATCTCTTAAACTTATATATAACAACGCATAAACTTTTCATACGGCGAAAACATTAACCATTAAAACTTATAAATACTTGTAAAGGTTCTAGTCATCTCGAGAGAATTCAATAATGGCAGTTCAATATTATACTCTGTAGATATTCCATGCTTGCTCAATAACTACTAACTTAATCTGACACCGGAGGGAATTACTCCACTCAAATATTTGACAAAAACTTCTCCGAATGTTACTTTTATCCCTTAAAAGCTCGTAAATCGACAGTCTAAAAATAATCCTTTCAGCTTTAAATACAGACCAATATTTTATGAAAGCGGAAACAAAACAAGATTTTCTCTCTCGAATAACTTTGAATATCATAAATAAATTAAATGTAAGGAGAGTAACTTTCATGCAGAATATATTTTCTGGTCTTTGGCAAAGAACATTTCTTCAGAAGCCAAGGAAAGCTTTAGGTTCCTTTGATTTATATTTATTTATAAGTATGAATACTTGAAAAGATTCTGATTGATCGTTCACGAAGATAGAGCGATATCAAACATTATAATTTTATTGGAAGACCCTTGACTTCAATTAATAATTTAAGAAGGTATAATGTGAGTATTCAAATCTTAAACTAGTAACAATAAATTAGGTACCTTTATTTAACACATCACCGCCAGCCTGTATTGGTCCACTGTTGGGCATAGACATCTCCTAATTTACGCATCTAAACCCGGTCCTCCACTTTCCAGTTTACCCCAGCCACCTACTTTAGGTTATTGGTTCATCTGGCTGGGGGTCGTCCTATCTTACGTTCACCAAGGCACGGTCTCCACTCTAGAACTTGTTTCGACAATCAACCCTTCAATTTGACACATTAATTGGTATACAGGATGATTTTCAACCGGCTTGAAAAAGGGTATGTTTTTTTTGTATGGTTGTTCACCGATTGTGCAATTATTGGTGTGTTTGAAAGGGTATACTTCCAAGTTGGTCTCATTGTTATCAGATCACGATCTGATGATTTGATCCAGGAGAAATCGAGAAAACTCTTCAAATATTGAAGGCACACCTACATGATTGAGGTATGATTTAGGTATTATATTCATAGTGATTCATGCATTTACTCTCAAAAAGCACCAATTGGTAAAGTGTAACTGATGATGAAGACCACAAATGACGAGCGAACCGATTCAATTACTTTAATATTCTTGTCATACTACTATTACACAATGTAATACTCACTCAACAATTAACAAGTGGGGCAAGCAATATTTTGTAAAAGGATGACAAACCTATTGTAATTTAAGGGAATTACAAACCAATCCACTAAAATTCAGAAATAAATTACTTTTTTACAAAAAAATGTTTCCGACATAAAAATAAATACAAGGCAACTAAAAAGGGTATTAGGTATATTATTTTTTGCTTTTTGTGGCCTTGTATTTATTTTTGAAGTCGGTAATATTTTTTAGTAAAAAAGTTTTTCTTAATATTCTAATAACCTCCCGCTCTTTTTACATCACACCAAATAACTTCGTAATATTATTTTTGACAAATGAAATACAAATTAACCCTTCACCACCTACCACCTAGTTTTGGTACACAATCATTTACCACACATCTGAGAGACCCCGAAGTAAAATCGATGTTTCGATGTTTCTTTGTCGATTTTACTCCAGTTAAATAGTATGTAGGTTGTTAAGGTCATAATTCAAAATCAAGTGGTAGGTGATTAAGTAAATATTTTCCAAAACTGATATTGCAAAGTTATTTAGTGTTATGTAAAGAAGCCACGAGCGGGAGGTTATTAGAATATTAGTATAAATACAAGGCAACTACTAGCAAAAAATAACCCCTTTTAGTTGCCTTGTATTTAGATACAGGTTGATTTGTAATATATACAAATCATCCTGTATCTATACGACACGACAATCAACATAGTTTGTTACAGAGATGTACTGAAAGTAATAGGCAGAATGCTGCACATGTATAGATATAAAGTAGTCTAACTTAGCGCCCACATCTGTGCCTTTGAAACTTGATATAACCGTCAATTAAACTTTGCTCACCGAGCTCGTCAAAATTACCTCTGACGACATATTTTAGGATAATTGAATGTGTGTCCCAACACGTTTATTACGATATTGTTTGTGACGTAAGTCTGAGTTCGCACAGTTTATTAGAAAGCCCATTTGATCGGTATAGTTCGTAACTTTGTTTGATGAATACCCTTCTGCTATTTTGAAGGTAAAATCATTTTATGTCTCATGCGCTATTACCTGGTAGCGAAATTTAGTAGAGACTGTAGGTGGGCTTAGCAGTAGGTACAAACGATGTGTGGTTGTATTTTTTGACGTCTAATAAATCAATGGTGGGGTGCACGCACAAAAAGTGTCACGTAGCAACGGTTATGTTATTGATTGATAGCTAAGCTGTCACGTAGCAACGGTCACGTTATTGATTGGTTTCTACGCAGTCACGTTACTGACTGGTTGCTCAGCAAGGACAATGGGGATTTCGCCTGTTGATAGGCTGAAAAGCTGCCACAGGCATGATTGTTTATTACAATGTTTTGGCGATTGCAGTGACATGCTATACAATTGGAAACAAATAAATAAAAAAACAAAAAAATATACTGTCACAGGCATGGTTGTTTATTACAATGTCATCAATGTTTTCTTATAGACGATAGTTTTATGTTATATGGCAACCATTTTTTTTTATACCATGACGGTGGCAAACCTGCTTACGGGATACAAGACGATGGTAAGCAGTTACCGTAGCATATGGACGCCTGCAACATTAGGGACATAGCGGGCGAATTGCCGACCCTTTAAAATAAATATACACAAATAAATTATACACTACCCTTTTCAAGAACTCCATACTGTCTTTAGGGAAAACCTCGGCAAGGAACTCATTCCACAACCGGAGCGTTCACGGGAGGAAATTCCTTTGAAACCCAACGGTGCGAGACCATAGGCTCCTTCATGGGCATAGTGTGGGGACGGTATTTATTTAAAGATTGCCAACAGTTATTACATTTTATAAAGAATTTGTATACATGGCAAGACTTATTATCTGAATGCATAACCTATTACTGGCAAACACCGCTAAACTACCTAAACTAACGTGGGCCCTGTTGCCTATGTAGGTACGAGGTCCCTACTGGCGGGAACGACGTTACATGAGAGAAACAGTGGTTGGAGGGAAAGGTTCTGTAAACACGTAAGTACTAGGCTCTGTAATGAATTAATTAAGTCAATATTGATTGCCTCACAGTTTAATTTGTAGCCCTCCCTGTTAAATAAGGCAGAGTTCTTACAAGCGTCTAGACGATTAATCATTCAACGTACAAATAACAACAAAGTAAGTTTTACATTTATGCTATTAGTTGGATAATGCTTTCTAATATTATAAATGTTAAAGTTTTGATGTTGGTAACTCAATCACGAATTCACGAGCACTGGACGGGTTATAGATCAAAAACTGTAATTCGCTATTAGTACGGGTTTCCTAGAACAAATTTTAAAATGATACATATCAAGCTGGAATTGACATGGTAGCTTCGTTTTGTCGAGACGCCCAACTTTATGTATATGACAACTTTATATAGTGGTACTTTAGTGTAAAAAACAGGTGTTAAATATTACAAACTTAACTTTGCCGTTGGAAAACTATTATCCCCATACATCAATATAAGCCGCAGTTAGTTTACCAACCGCAAATAATAATAAAAATGACTTATATTGCAATGATTATGGCTTTTAGTTGTGCTAAGTGCCATGTAGCTTGTAGTAAAAACCATGATCGTTGCATCACAAAAAATAGTTTTTAATACTGTACCATATCAATTCCAGCTTGATATGTATCATTTTAAAATTTGTTCTAGGGAACCCGTACTATATTGGACATTTCGGTGAAATAAAGCGTGACGCCCAGGCAATGTAATGACAATCAATGCATCGGAAGACAGTAACATATGTAAAACTGACAAATAAATAATAGTCAAACAAGTTGCCGACTAACGAAGAGTCATGAAAGTAAACTGTCCGCCCATATTTGTTGTTTATTTATTTATTAGGAAATTCTACAGCATTTTTTTAATAGTGTAAACATTAATTTTAGCATAATATGTAATCACTTGTGCTGACTGCATTTACAAACACTAAGCCAATGAAAGAATTCCACAACATTGAACACAGATGAACGTAAAATACATTTTCACATTTCACAAATTAAATTAAAATAAGTGAAAAAAAAAAAAAACAAATTAAATTAAGTCGGCAAAAGTCACAAATTAGTCATTCAGTCAGCTAGTTAGCCAAAGTCATATTCGGCCAATCTTCTAGTTAATAGACATTTTGATATTGGTCTGCCCATGACGTCACATATGAAAGAAAGAAATATCATTCACGTCGTACCTAGTAAATTGATGACCAAATCACGCATATGTGACTGACTAATTATATTGTTTGTTACCACATTTACGATATCGTATGATATAGGGAAATTAAACCTTTCAATTAATTTTCGAGAAATAATATAATAGGTAACAAGTTTCCGGAGATACTCGCTATTCAATTTAACCTCGTCAAATATTCTCAACATTTTTAAAATTCATTTACCCTCAGTATTCCTCAACAGTTTTTCCCCGACACGGCTATTCTGAAACCTCAATTTGCTTACACACACAAACTTTTACTTTTCCAACTCGATTTTCGAACAGTAATGGACGAATGGACCATTATATTCCTGTGTAAACTACTAACTACGTTCATGGGTCGCTCTTTTGCTGGAGAAGTTTTTTTACTAGTCCGTTTTATTGGGACTTCTTTCAATGCGATTGGATGAAATGGGTCAAATTTCAACAGTACAGATAATGGTCAAATTATTATATCAGGCCACTTTTAGCTTTTTGCGGAAAAAAGTTTTTATATATAAGATTTTTTTGGCACTAGCCAATTTTCTTAAAAAATATACTTAAAATATTTGAAAGTAAAAATACTATTGTTCGAATTTCGAATTTCCTTCCCAATTTTTTCAAGAGCCAATAAATTATCGTGTCTCATATAAAAATGGATCTACATCGAAAACATTTTCGTGCAATGATTTTCTACTATTTTAAATGTAGCCTAAAACTTAATGAGTCATTTGATTGACTACAAATGGCTTAAAGACCTTCAAAAGTGATGGGGTATGTGAGAAAAAAACTTTTATATAGGGGACGTACCCTCAAAAAAATGTTTTTCTAAGATTTTATTATTTCACTTTGTCGGCGTAAGTAATATGTGTATCCATGCAAAATTCAGCCTTCTAGCTCTAACAGTCTCTTAGCTACGCTGCGGATGGGCATAGCGAAACCATAAGGGTTCCGTTTTGCCATTTTGGCTACGGAATCCTAAAAACAATAGAAACCCCACTTCCAAAGCCTCATTATTCGGATGTCCCCCATCCGAATAATGCGGCTTTGGAAGTGGGGTTTCTATTGTTGCTTTACGGAACTCAAAATTGTACGAGGCCCGACTTGCACTTGCCTGGTTTTAAAATGTCGCTCGCCTGCACCGGATCTATAACCGGCCTAAGAAAAAAGCATTCTATATTTTTTAATTGCCTACGAAATGCTCATACTGAATGTCATAAATGTGCGTGTGAAGTAAACGTTTTATAACAAGCTTTTGTCAAAGCTTTTTAACAATGCACTTTGTTAGTAATAGTCCATTAGGTTCTAAGTCTAGTATTTAACACTAATGAGAGAGCTTGCTTGTTTCAATTACGTTCATGAAATAATATTAAAGTGCACTACGTAATTTGCTATTCAATTCTAAGCCGTGTGCGCTTATTTGAGCGAATATTATTTTTGCTCTTATATTTTAATTGCTAGCTAGACTGAAAGAATAATGATATTTTTAATGAGTTTTAAAGTTTTCTCTATATACTGTTCGAAAGTAAATGTTCAGAAATAAAATAATAAGTAAGTGACCGTGAAAATCGAGAGATCAACAGGGTGGAGCAAGTTGCCACTGTCAGGTTTATAGATTAATCACCGTTTTCTAATAATGTGTAATTAACTTTCAGCGTGAACACGTATTTTTAGAAAACATCGAAAGTGGCATGACTTATGAATGGTGTCGAATCGATTCATACATTACGATGTCAGTTTTTTGTTCGGAAATATGAATACCAATATATCAACTAAATTACAAAAAGTTGGTGATTCATAATCGAATCAAAGCAAAAAAAATATCGATAAATTTGATCCTATATATATCGATAAAAAGTATTTGTCTAATATTAGCTTCAGAAATGTTACGAATAAGTCACAGATACATGTCGGCGAGAGATAGAAATCGTAATTGTTAGATCCAAGAAATGTGTAACTCCTTACATTTATTTCTACACTTAGGTACAGCAATACGTTTTCTCGTGTCGATATTTTCTCACGATATTTTCCCTTACATTTAACGCAAGTATTATATCAACTGCTACAGTAGTGTGGGAATTTTACCTTCGGAACACGGCATTAGATTACGTACCTTTTTGAAATACTTTAAGAAATCCAAACTAATATTATAAATGTGAAAGTATGTCGATATAAGTATATATTTGATAAAGTATGTCTGCATGTTTGTTATGTTTTCACACTTAAATCGCTAAACCGATTTAGGTGAAAATTGGAATGGGGATAGTTTGAGTCCCGGGAAAGGACATAGGATAGCTTTTATCGCGATAACCAACTAACATCTTGCAAATTAATTTTGAAGTACTTTCTCTTGATGGCAAGGTATGCAAGGCTTTATTTACTATAAAAATGCCTTGCCTGAAAGCGTGACCTGATTAAACACTTTTTTATTATTTGTTACAATTATCTTTTCACTATTATTTTATAACTGTTAGTGCATTACAAAGGGATGTACTGTGTGTAATTATAATGAACTAGATGACCCGTGTAACTTCGTTTGCGTCATTTTTGCAACATTTTTTATTGATGCTCCGCTCCTATTGGTCGTAGCGTGCTGTTATATCTCGTATCCTAGCATTCTATTAATAAAATAATTTTCAAAATCTGTTTAGTAAATACAGAGAGTACCCCCTAAAACATCACAAACTCACAAACTAACAAACTTTGTCTCTTTATAATATTAGTATAGACTACATTAAAATAATAGATAACTTTTGTATAACTACTGTTATGTGTATATTTTGTAGGAAAATATTCTAGCACGTTACATATTTTACTTGCTAAAAACCACTAGAGTCACACTGAGTCGACCAACAAAGGAAAATTATAAACATGACCTCTACTTAAATCTCCAGGGAAATTCAGTAAGTTATGATATGTAATATCTACGCTCATATTAATGGTTAAAGATTAATTCGGTCGGATTTGCCGGATAATCGCCACCAAGAGGCAGTAATGTACGATTTATTAAGACATTCATAGGTAGGTGCCTAATTATAATTAGGTACACACAAGTAAGTAAGTACTTCAAGACTAAGGACCGACACATAGCGGTAGTACCGATGCGATACTTTGTCCAAAACTGCGTATTTCAGCGTTCAGTACTGTGGCAGGTGCGTCGGAAACTCGACCGGCCACTCGCATAAAGCCTCATTAATTGTTAACTGTTAGTCTTGACGTTCCAAAAGTTTGAAATAATGAGGAAGAAGAAAACGAAAAAACAGTAGAGAGAATTGAAGCAAGCGTCAAGACGAATGGTCTGAAAAACTATTGAAGTGTAAATTATTGAGATTACAAATTGTTAAATATATAGTATCGTTTCTGGGCAAATGAAATAGCGTTTGATTCCTCATCCCTTGGAGAAATAATCCCGGCTACTCACCCCAAAGCTAGCAATCTCACGTCTCAGTACTTACCCATGATCAGTGTTAATCGGGTTTTTGTAGGTACCATTGTTATACTGCAAGACATGGCCGTCTTCCCATTTACGTCACTCGCTACTCCGCCTTCCACATCTCGTCTCTCCCAGCCACTCTTCTTCATTCATAAATCAGAATAATATAAAGTCGAGCCGGCTGACTTCCTCGAAACAAATGAAAATGATTAGAAGCTAAATAACATTAATATTCAACGAAAAATATAACTTTTGAATTGAAATTCAAATTTGCAGTTACCTCTTATCATAGCGCTAAAACAAATTAAGTGGAAAATCATCATGTAATTATTATGAAAGTATTTCTAAAGCTACTTTGTTTAAAACATTTTAAATCAAATTTAGCTTTATATTTTACTTAAAACAGGCACGTAGACAACCCTAACAACGGAGTTAGGGATGATAATTGTTATCTCAAACTTAATTTCCTCCATTTCAAGGTTTCTACTGTTGTAGAATGTAAACTAGTTCACCTACATTGAAACAGAGAGTCAGGCTACACATAACGTGCCTCCCTAATTATTTTATCTGTGTAGCGATAGTTTATATCCCACTTGCCTTCATGTCACGTGCGGTTTGACCTCTTTAATTTCGGTTCACTGGTGGAAATGTGGCATCGCAGGATAAATATCAATAAATATGTTAAACTAGCCGACCCGGTGAACTTCGTACCACCTAAAGTTATAAGCATAGGTATCTAATTACAATATTGCTAGTTTTTAATTATTACATTTTCGAGTTATTATTTTTTGGTTTGCCTCATGTACCTATTTATTTTTAAACTATCGCAGTATTAAAGCGAATAAACAAAAACATTTTTTCAAATCGATTAACACTAAAGAAAAGCTGATGATTATTATAATAAAGATTACATCGTAATTACTTCGGGCTGGAATGAAGAACAAATATTCGCAGCGACCGTCTTTCTCGTAATCGATTAGATTTTTCATTTTAATCCTGAAATCAAACGTCAAACTGTTGACTCGAATTGAGTAATTAAACTTGGCGTAATATGAAACTAAAATACAGTATCTTGTAATTCAATTAATCGCTATAGAATTAGAGCCTATTGGAGAGCAAAGTTATTTGATTGGAATCTCGAAGAAAAAGGCAAACTTTGAAGGTCGATAGCGGAACTTTACCGAGCTTTGATTTATTGATCTGTCCCTAACTGGAATAATTCCACTGTTCCCTCTTATCGGTCACTGCAGTAACTATGTGGGTGTCTTTAGCGTGAACATTGTAATGAATCGATTAAATCTAAATTGATGACGCCAAAATGAGAATCTGGAATATGACAAATGATATCGTATTCATCATGCATGGTTATGATTTCTGTTTCAATCATCAATCTGACAAGTTTCTGAAATGCTTTTAATGTTATATCATTCGTCTAGAATCCGGAGATTCTAGAAATATTAAATACATTAAACCGAAGAATGACAGAGGGTTGCAAAGTTTATATGAATAGAATTCAAATTGTATTGCCAGTACTTGGTGGGGTTAAATGTATACCGGGATATTCTATAATGCCTATCCTGGTACACATTTAAACTGTGGGTTTAAATATGTACGGTGTCTTTGTAATCTATTTATTACATCAACACAGTCACCTGTCTTCAAAAAACGCTGTCTAAATATTGGATATTACAATTATGTATGTATTTCATTCGTAAAATATTCACAAAGAACATGATAACATAGAATGCATGAACATGAGACGCAATAGCTATCCCCATAGTTAGAAAGATTTAAATTTGTTCAAAAGATTCGCTCTATACCTATAGCAACGAATCAGAAATAGTAGCAATAGCATGCTAAATATGATTGCTGATCGATTAGATTGTCTAATCCAGCAAAAGTGGATGCATATTGTAATGGGCAATTAGTACCTAGTGTATTTTTAGTTTTTTTTTTAAATGTATGTTTAATTTTAATTATATTTACCTTCTAACCATTTTTTTTTTTCTATATATTTTTTTTATTAAAAATTAAAATATAGAAATTATAATGATTAAAATGTATAATGTAAAAATATGTATTTTATCGGAAATAAATGTATTATTATTATTATTATTATTATAGTAAGTGTATCCTACGATTACCTCTCTATCTCTTGTGAGATACCTACTACTAAAAACTGTGATTACAAAACCGTAATGAATATAATTGTCCATTATGTACCTAATACAACTGGAGATGCAAAGTTCCATACGTACTCATTTCGTACAACGCATAGTTCTATTGAATATCTGTGGTGATAATTGCTTGCGGTCTCCTAATCAGGTGCTATTGAAGTCTTACTTGAAGACTACTTTTCTCAGTAATTATTAATCTATTGTATTGTACCATAGCTGTGGCAGTCTTTTAAAATAATAATCGGATTTTCTCAATAGCAATAGTAATGTCTAACAAAAATAGGAACTCAAAACTATTTTTATTACATTTTGTGTGTTTGTCTCTTTACTTAATATTATTTTCGCTCTGTCGTCCATGAAAAGATTGCAGAAACTAACATTAAATAAATTGTCTGACGCGGAGGGAGTTTTTCGCAGAAGGTTATCCGCAAAATGTCTATATTTTGGTAACAAAGTCACTGAACTTATATCACATATAGACGGCGGTACGTTTTCAGAAATATTTCAAATAAATACCTAGATATACTCGTATTTTACTGAATGTTTATGGCTGCATTGTGACAATTTATTTAAATAAATATACCTTCCGTGATATTGTGTACCCAGAGGTTTGAATATAATTTGATGATAACCTAAAACACTACTTATTACTATAACACACAAGATTGTTAAATAACAAAAAAAAAAAATGTTGAGAGAAATTTATTCATACAATTTTTCTGCAGAATTGGCCTGTCAAATGCACAACTAAACGAAATAGATTTTTTATTTAGCAAAAGACACGCGCTATGCAAAACAAAACCAATATTCTGATACTTCTCCGACCTAGGGGAAACGACAGGATTGTAATAGTCCTGATACCTCCCCGAGGGGGGAGTCCGAGGCTCTACAAAACAAGCTGGCATTTAATAACCGTTGTTCAGAAACTTCATGATTGATTGACGAATGGTCAATCATGCACGATACATGAAGTTTCTGAATAGCTGACAGAACTCCAATCTTTTTACATGTATAATATCAATTTGCATTGGTATAGCTATTTTTTATTTTTCCACGTGCCGTCTCGTGCATGAACATTTAGAATATGTGATACTTATTCCCAGTCTTCAAGACGTCGTTGGATCTTTTGTTCGTCAGTACTGCTCGTTACTGCTCATGCGACACCTTTTCCGTTTCACCGAGCGTGAGCACTTTGCTTTAGATCTCACAAAGTTGTTTCTCAATACTCGTATGAAAACTGCTTTGAAAAGGGCATAGAATACTCGTATCAGCGTATCTATTCTTATAAGTCAGAATCTTTGCAATAAGCGTTGAACAAAAAAATGTTTACATAATGCCTGCTAACCGTTGTCAAACTCACTGTCGCATGAATTTCGGCTATTGAGTGCATAATTTCGATATACCTAAATTACCAAAGTAATATTCCGACATTTTTACTAAGTACTTGCCACTACTAAAGAAATAACCATTTATTCCACAATTCTATACATTCGACATTGTTGACCTTTTCATTTAATTTCTTTCTTTATCTTTACTTCTTATCGTCTAAATTATTTAACATGTGGGTACATAATAGAAACAGATGACCAAAGCATAACTTCATAACCATAACAGTGGTTCTCTTTATTTTTTTAACTAAAAAATTGAATAATGTATTGAGCTACCAGTACTCTTTTCTTATTGATCTCCAATTCAAAACTATTTTTTAGCATCGCTTGCATACAAGCGAAGCTAAAAACCGTTGAAAAAAAATATAGTGAGGAAACCTAGAACCAAATATTCGAAAACATATAATATGTACCAATTCGCAAAGAGTCCGCGTAATAAATTCCGACCCGTATCCTCTCAGAGAGGTCTGCCCTTGTAGTGAGAACATTATAAGGCAAAGGCATTTATCATAATGTCGTTATGTTAGTAATGGAAATTTGTTTTTGTTTCAGGCAATCCCCGTAACAAATGTGCTCTCCAGCCTGGGCATAGTTTGATGGACTGGATTCGCCTCGGCAACTCAGGCAAAGATCTGACCGGTGTCGGTGGAAGAATACGACCTGTTTCACGGGAGGAGCTGGCTACGCACAATACCCTTAGTAAGAGAAGTAACCTTTGTTTTCCATTTGAAATATCAGAACAAAGATGATTCAAATCATATTTGATAACAATCATTGTCTCGTTACATTTAAATAATATTGACTGAGACAAAAATAAAATCAGCATTACTCAGGAGGGTGAGTGACAACCTTTCTCCTTGTACTAATGACATCATGCTTCGATCGTCGATTCGGCACCGATTACCAATATTCCCCTAAGGTTTTCCTTTGTGACGTATGAGACTGATATGATAACGCCGCAGTACCAAATTTAATATAATGAAATTATTATTTACACGTCCCCCGAGTATTCTCGCAGATTATAAAATATGGGACGTCCCTAAGGGTCTAAACGCTATCTGAGTTTTCATAACATCTAACTACGAAAACATTGCTTTGGGAATATAAGTTTTTGCTTGAATATAAAAAATAAGGATCAAACTACACGTAGCTACGCGCCAGCTTATCTCGCTCTCGACATGAATTATGTGGCATGGTTATTTAAATGATAGAATACTATTACAAAATTGCCGTGTCCTTTGAGTGAAATGCGTCATCCATCTAGGCTCTCCATAATAGCTATTTGATGTATTACAACTGTATGCGTGATGCTCCCACCCCTTCCCACACCCTGTCACGGTGCCTGAAATATAACCAAGCAAAGCAACTCTCTCTGTGGTTTACATCTGAATATTTCATAAGATATTACTACATTAATGTACTGTTTCAGACGACGCCTGGTTAGCGATTCGCGGCCGCGTCTACAACATAACGCATTACTTACCTTACCATCCCGGAGGTGAGATCATACCTTTTCGAATAATATACAAAGTTTCACAATATTCTCCTCGCTAACGTATTGTTTATACCTCAGGCCCCGAGGAACTTATGCGAGGCGCCGGCTTAGACGCGACCCAATTGTTCGACAAGGTACATCCCTGGGTCAACTACGATTCGCTTCTCGCGAAATGTCTCGTAGGACCCCTCCGCTTCGATGTTCCCGATGCAGAAGAACTCTTCGACACCTCGACCCCATCACCAAAATCAGACCGTCTCAGAGAACCTTCTAAAGCACAAGAGTTAGTTAGAAAATCTATGGAGAACTTAGCAAATTGTATCACTCCTGTTAGAAAGAAAATAACTTCTAAAAGTGACGAAACTGCGAAAGGAAGTCCGCCTAGTAAAATTATGCAAAGTTTAGTACAGTCCGCTGATTTGCCAGTTTCAATAAGTCGAAGAGCTGCATCAAGTCCTGTAAGGAAGACGGAGCGTCCAGAATCGCCGATACCTCTTCGTTACAATTGGATACAAACATCGACAAAGCTCACTATATCCGTGTACACGGGGCACCTAGCCAATCCGGGAGGATGCGCGCGGATTACTGAAGGATTTCTTCTGATTGAAGTAGCTACTAACGGATGGCTGCGGACGCTCAAAATGAAAACTGAAGCGAAATTAAAAGAACCTTTACAACTTCGTGTATTCGCCGAAAGCGGGAAAATAGAGGTGAGTGAAATCAATACTGAACGTAATTTTAGATCTCTGTTTCTACAAATAAAATGTTATATTCCTACATTTATCGGTTTTGCTTTGTGTGTGAGTGTACCATTTATAAAAACAACATTTACGACCGAACTTGATTGCGTAAAGGCTTCCCTGAACATTTACGATAATTGGATGGAGCTATGAGGGTGTTACGTCCGTTCAATCCAGTATAAAGAAGCGGGTCTTTCGGCCAGTGTTCATGATCATACTTAATGATCTCAACGGGTAATTCAGCCAGCTTTTCTCGAAGGTAGATATAAAACTCTTGGATGATCTCGGGTAAAGTGATTCGTAGTCATTCGCATTCCACAATGTCAGTTTTATCCATCAAAATCGGATACAATGTGATGTATATCCATCCATCATAAATCATGTCCCGTTTGGACTAGGTCAGATCCATTACCTAACTAAGTTAGAAGGCTGCATCTTCCTTCTTTGTTTTATTATTCGAAAGTTATGTTTCTGGCAGCAGAAATAAGCCTCTCCATTCTTCTATAGGTGACGGCGTTAAAGGCAGAAGCGTGTATTTGGAAAAGCTGCGGGGAAGTTACATTAGGAGCCACAAGTAGGGTATCTTCGCCGCGGTCTGTGGAGTGTCGAGTGATGAAAATCAGCAAGGTGTCTCACGATACGTCACTGCTATCCGTGTGTCCGAGAGCAGGCCCTGTGGTGGTCCCGCTTGGACATCACGTTCGAGTGCATAAAAGAATAGACGGTAAGAAAAAACATATTTTGACTTTTGCTCGAACTGTTTGGCCGCCCAATTGGATACGTCCGTATAACAAATATTTTTATTGCCGTATTGGCATTTTTGTACCTCGGTATTGAACAACACACCTATATTTTAAATGTAACTTGGACAGTAAAGTAGTTATTAATAAAGAACTTAAGTATCTACATGTATTTTTATGCATAACTTGTGTAAAAAAAAAATATTATCGCTTAAATTAATTAACTAAAGTAATAGTATAATGGTTTAGCTATAAAGTAATTATTTACTCGTATGGTTGCTTTAGGTCCGAAAAAAATCCTATAAAATCCCATAGGTATGTGTGTGAATACAAATATTCCATAATAAGGCTGCTATAATTATTTTCAGCGAGAATGCAAGTTAATTCTCAGCACGATCCCCATTTAACATAACAACCTCATTAGATGTCTATCTTTATTGAACAAAATTGCACGCTATTTCCCGCCAAATGAAAACGTAACGCGGGCGAAATAGTGAAGTGAAATAGACAACGAAATTGTTGCTTCAAGTCTCGAATAACAATTCTAAGACAGGAGGTAGGTACTGTTGAACTGTAGAATGATTACTATTGTTACTGTTAAATGCAGTATGAAGTGGATGCGCATTACCATTCGGGGAGATAGGGTTAGGTGATATCTATACTAATATTATAAAGCGGAAGAGTCTGTTTGTTTGTTTGTTTGTTTGTTTAAACGCGCTAATCTCAGGATCTACTGGTTAGAATTGAAAAATTATTTTTTTGTTGGATAGCCCATTTATCGAGGAAGGCTATAGGCTATATAACATCGCGCTACGACTAATAGGAGCGGTGAAGCGACGAGAAATGTTTCAAAAACGGGGAGAAATTACGCATACGAAGTTGCGCGGGACAGCTAGTAATTTATAACACGTTTATTCGTAAAGGGTCTTTTATTTCACCAATTTCAATATCATAATGTATCTCATTACGTACTTGTGCGTTATTGTAATGTAAAACGCACGGTTTATCAAGATGCTCCGTCTAAAACAAATGGTACTTTTTTAAATCTTAGTAAAGAGTTTTTATGTCAGCAACAACATTTTATGAATAAAATTAACTTTGGGATATATCGCCTCGGCTGTAATTTTCAACTTACCGCACTTATATCATAATGTACTATGTGTGTAATGTACACCGTCCAAATGTGTATTGTGTATCTACCTTTTTGCCGCTGTCTGCCTCTATGTACGCTTAGATCTTCAACACTACGCCTTTTGATACAATTGCCTGTCAAAACACAAATTCCCTAAAAAAAAGGTCTTTCAGTTGAATCTGGGGAGTGGCCATTTTGCCTGTATAAAGAAGTATCTTTATACATGCAAAATTGCCCCCCCCCCCCACATTCAACTGAAAGACCTTTTTTTTAGGGAATTTTTAAACTGCTAATTACTATTAGCTTTAGCATAAAAACAACGTATGTGCCATAACTTTTTTTTAACAAAAACGTCAAGGACATACCATAGGAACGGCGGATAATAAGACTACATATTTCACCCACGACCCTTATCACAGCTCTCAGAAGAAAAAACTCAAACTCAAGCGCCAGAAACATGATTAACGAAATGAGTTTTCGTGCTTAATATCTTTGAAAGCTAATCTCGTAACTAGACCGTAATATTTCACTTAAGCTTCGACGATAGCATTAAACTAGCGACATTAGATACGTAGGTATTATAATATCAAACTTAGGGATTATTAGATATTAGAAATTCTTACAGAAATAAGTATGTGCCCGACCTACTTTGTAATTTCAAGGTCATCTTGTTGTTTTTTAATTGATGGCAATCTAGTTGATATTACAGATAATTTCTGCGGGTCCTAAGTACCTATTTACGTACTACGTGTACTTTAATAACTGTACAATGACTCGCTCTTATTTCACGTATTTCATTTTCACGCGCTAAACGCAGGGCTGTGATAATAATGACAGCTCACAGCTCGGTTTGCCGCCATTTTCACAATTTTAATTTTTTTTATAAAAAAAGACGACTCCTGATGTAGGGTACAAGCCCTGTGTCACGGGGGACTTAACAAACATACAAATCACGCCAGAAAGTACACCCAGACCCGGAACAACAATTTGTTGATCACACAAAGCGCTGTCCCGTGTGGAAATCGAACCCACGGCCTCTTGCGTAGCAGTCGGACACACTCCCACCGTGCCACAGAGGCAGTTAATTCAACCATTGAATATAGAAGAGTGCATTTTCTTCTTGTTTTCGGCAATCTAACCGACATTCTAGCTATTTTCTGCCAAAGAATTCTACAGCCGTGAAGATAATATTTATAGATGTGGAGTTCACACTATAATTACCTACTTGAAGTTAATATATTTGACATTGCTTGACTTTGGAGGGTCAATCTATCTCTTTCTACGACGTCTGTCCAGGCGAGAGAGTTTGATAGACTATCAACGTCTTAATATAATTGCTACATTTAATACATTGACTTCAAATGAGTATTCATAGTATGACCTCCATTTAGATTATTATCTTCATGCTTTCGACAATTCGATAAATCAAATAAACATAGGGTCTTGACAAGCCCTTTGAATTCCCCCTGTGTTTTTCAAAGTTGCCAGCGTGCTTTACAAAAAACCAAGCGGACGGAAGCACGAATCGGATTTACCCACCGAAGGTTCCGTTCCGAAGTTTGGTTTGTTTACGGCTTCAAGGTTATGGAGACCTGAGTATATGGTTTTAATTTCAATTCAACACCTTCACGCGTTCCCGAGATAAAGAATATTGACAGACAGATGGACGGAAGGACTGACTGACTGACGGGCGGACAAGAAAGTGATCCTATAAGGGTTCCGGTTTTTTCGTATTGAGGTACCCTAAAAAACACCTTAAAAATACAGCGTTATTTTACAATAAACATGAAAGTAAGTCACACACAAAAATTACTTTAACAAAAGAAGGGGAAAATATTTACATAAATATATGTGGTGCGTACCCACTGTTATGTAGGTACCTACTGTAGGTACTTACCCTGGAGTGTTCGATGTTAGGTATACACTGCTTTTTACGTTGTTTACGTACCTATGACTAGGCACAGAATCTAATAGGCGATCGCAGTAAGCTTTAATTTTAAGGAGGACGGGCAGCAGCGTCCTCCTTTCAAAATCCCTTAGTCGCCTTGATGGAGTGGCCACACGGCAGTCAGTAAGTTTATTAGTTTAAAAGTATTTGAATTAGTTCTTATGCTCAATAAACAGAGTTGGTGATCGTTTATAAGTTCGTTATGTCCGTCCGTCCTTTTGTCCTCAGGTTAGCTAGGAGACCCTTGGTACTAGAAAGCTGTAGTTTGGCGTGGATATACTTATTAGCTACGCTGACAAAGTGGTAAAATAAAACTATCCCCTACATGCAACTATCCACCTTGTTATCATTAGATAGGTTTTATGAAAACGCTTAGGGGTTGTAAAGACTATTCTCCGATTTAGGGATCCGTTTATGATGTATTAAGCTTTAAAGTATTTTCTTTTTAGAGTCAAGTGTTCCCGCCAGCTAATTGCTAGCCAGCTATTGAGAATGTGAAAAACTTCACAGTAGTAGTATATTCAGTAAAATTAAAAGGAAAGCTATAACCAATAAGTAGGCTTTACAAATTTACGAGCTAATCAAATGAGAAGTAACAAAATTTTCGTACAAATTCCATTGAAAATTAATATTAAGTTTAACGTTGTTAGTAGTATGAAACAAAACCAACAGAAAACCCACTTCTAAAGCCGCATTATTGGGACTACGGGACCCTACATTGTGCGTGGTCCGACATGCACTTGCCCGGTTTTAAGTTCTGGTCAACCTCTGATCCACACTTATTGTTTGCAAACTGAACAAGAAATAAAAAACCGATGTTCTTCCGACATTGGATTGACATTACTCGAGAATAGACATGATATGTAATTTTTGTCTTTCTCGACACGTAGTGAGTAAATGGAACATGATATCATACGATAAACTATAGGCAGTTACAATACGTAGTCACGTTTGTATGTAACTAAAGGAAAATCCTGTTTATATTTTCCCGTAACAAATGTAACAGAAATGAAGACATGTGTTTCTTTCCAATCTACGTCTTTTCGTTTCATTCGTGGCATTATAATAAAATTGGCACGGAATGTCTTTTACAGCCCGTCAACTTAATGCAATAAAAATATAAATTACAAAAATATAAAACCCGCCTGCACAAAAAAGATTTAAAATAAGATCCCCTATATAATTATATAATTTATATTTTTATTTAATACTTCTTAGTAGATTATAGGATGTAACCGATGTAAAGACTAACTTTTATCACAGTTATTGTCAAGTATTGAAAATTGAAAAAAGAATGGTTGTTAACTATTTTTTTAGTATTACAGTCATAATCATATTATACCTTTTTGAAAAGCTTAAGATAATCTCTTTAATTTAATACCCATATTGCAGTATTCAAAACAACTTCTTTTTTTCACACTTCCTTATTTTTACATCTCACAGCCGCCATGTTTGTTTTTTTCAAAGTTCACATATCTAAGAACACATGGGCGATCAAGACGAATCTAACGACGCGACGTCTTAATTGTATAAATCCGTTCAGTGGATTGTGTGATATCAGGTAATAAAAAATATTACATACATACATACTTAAATACATACAAGATACGCGTGAAATCATAACCGTCGGGTAATAAAAACGTATTCATTGCAATTAAGTAATGTAGGTTTCTAGATCTGATAATATTATGTCATGTGCATTGCATGGGTAGGTAAGTGCCAAACATGGTACCCAGGATAATTTTTCAGGGTGGGTAACGTGATAGATACCATTGACTAAACACCTGCCAAATTTGTACTGTGCCAACCTTTTACGATAATTTTTGACAGGATAATATCTTATAAATCCATGACCGGGTGCATGCACGATAAAGTATCATGGTCCGTCACGTTCCGCCTGCTGAAGTATTGTGGGCGTCGGGTTGTTTATTACAATGTCACCAATGTTTTGGCAATTGCAGCGACATGTAATACAATTGGAAAAAACTGTCACAAGCATAGTTGTTCATTACAATGTCATCAATGTTTTCTTATGACGTTATTACGTAAAATTATCATCCGTTGACCGACTTTACAGACAACCTTTTTTTTGGAGTTTCAAACCCAAATTTCCCCCCCTACCAACCCAGAGAAAAATTTAAACCATGGTCGTACTCTGGGTACGCCCATGGTTCCATGTCATGTAACAAACGATAAATTACAGCTACAAATAGCGCTGTGCCTACATTGTTAATAAATAACTTAACACAAAGTGTAATTAACGGCTCTTACCGTAGAACAACTTTTCTTTGATTATTTCAAAGAAAAGTTGTTCTACGGTAAGAACCGTTAATTACACTTTGTGTTAAGTTATTTCACGTAAAAGTTTCCGTTTTATTTATGTAGTAGGTAGGTTACATTATAATTTATTATAAGTTATAACGTAAACGGGCAACAGCACTTTAAACTATAACTATAGGTAATAATAATAAAGCCTTTTTATTTCCTTATTAAAATTTAATTTACAAAACCTATTTTTAGATGTTTAAAGTCCCTCTGAGTATCTTCATCATATGTTAAATATCATAGTAAATGTTTATATTAATTTTGTAAAAGTATCTATTTTTATTCATATTTTATCTCATTACATGCAATATACTTATATTTTTTTTATTAAGTCTATAATATTGTGTAAACTTTATTATTAAGGCGTAAAAGTAATTAGCTTTCGCGCTCCGGTAAAGCGATCGGAAGTCTCGGGTTCGATTGCTGGGTCTGAACTTCATTTTTTTCTTTCAAATGCAATTATCGTATTAATAAAGTAATTGGCAAGAAATGCCATAAAAGAAATAATATTATACTAAAATAATATTATATGGTTTGGTCTCCTACCAAACCAATTTCCTGGAGGGAAAGTAGGTACCCCTAATATTAGAGTAAGCGAATTTTGTTGAAAGGTAACATTCTTTTATTTTTAGTAATAAAAATAACTGCATTCAAAGATTATCTTAAAGTTAACTACTTGACAAAGCCGGGAATAGAACCCGCAAAAAAACCATTGTGTTTTTAAAATGCAGATGAAAAGGGTCCACTATATGGAATAAATCTCTCTAATAAACATTGCATCTCAAATCTAAAGAAAATAAGGTAATGGTCAAATTTAAAACAAGTTAGCGTAGTTTTTCAACAGTAGGTACATTACGATTTAAATTAATTAATTTGATATCATTAACTTAAATGCGAACCACAATACAAAGATTGAATCTTTTCATAAATCATTTTTTTTATAAAGATAACTAGCAATGTGGTATTGGGTCCCACATTACTAGCAATCCTGTTAACTTCTTCAGTTAAGTTCAATAGCATATGTTAGGAGTGGGCTCACGTCGGAAAGATTCGAACCCGCGACCTCACGACCATAGCCATTAGACTACCGCCGCTTTTAATATCACTTTGCCTAGAGTAAAATAAGGGAAACCACCTAATTATTAGTACTTTAAGAATCAATTATTTTTGAATAGGAAAATAATACTATTTTACTTTTTAATGCATACCTACCGAACTGGACAAATCAATGATTTCCTTGTTTTTTGCAAACGTAAAGTGCCAATAATTGGACAAGTGCCAACGATTTGGTGAAGAAGAAGAATAAGAAGAAACATTTATTTGTTCAAAATATGGGTTTACAATGTTGTTGTAGTTACATATAAGGTGCTAGCCATATTTTACCATTAACTGGCGTACAAATAGTGGTGGTTACCTTATGTGATGATTAATAAAATTAATCATCACATATCGATCTATGTATTTGACTATTTCCAATAGTTTAGTACTTACCTACCTACATTTGTAAAATTTATTGTTTAATTCCAATGCCTTCCTCAAATTTTAGATGCAATATTTATTAGAGAGATTTGTTCCGTATGATTGACCTGTTTGATTGAGCGAGAATCTGACTATCTACTTCAGGGATGTTACGGAGCTTCAACTCCGACTCCGAAAGGTCGGATCTTTCGATTGATTTTACACCTCCGACTCCGACTTCGGCTCCGATATCGGGTAGTTTTAATCGGAGGTACCTATCGTGCGGCGGCCGCTCCCTTAAGTAATCAGTCAATTAGAAATACAATAAAAGTATGAAGGAAAAATTGACACGGATTCTCTATGATCGCGGGTTCGAGTCTCGCCACAGCGAATTTTTTCTTCACACATTTAGTATGAATTATTGAATAATGTTTCTTTTTTTTTATTTTTCTTAAGACTTATCTCAACATACCTATTTGTCTTCGCCCACCACCTCCGACTCCGATTCCGAGAAACCAAGTATATAAAACACTAAAAACAAATGTTTAGTCAAAACGGTGTCTAATCATCGGCCACCTGTTTGGAAGTTTATTAAAATAAATTATGCTAAATTGAAATGGGATAGGTAAGATTGAATTAGTACCTACCTACTTGAATCAGGTGTTTGCCGTCGGCGAAATTGCTTTCGTCCTCATTCCGTTATTGCGATTTCGGGCGTCGTCAAACATTTTTTTTTAATTTATAAGAAGTAGGTGCCTGTTCTGCGCAGAACTGCGTACCTACCTAATAGACGAGATTATATATCAGGCGTGAAATGTTTAAAGGTTCGAATTCGTATTCGTACCGTGCTAGCAGCAGACCTTAAATTTAGGTACCTATCTAAGTAAACAGGTAGGTGCTCAATGTTTTGGATGAAATTGCACCCATCGTAGTCACGGGTGCTTAACTTAAAATGAAGGTATGTAGGTAGGACCTACCTAAATCTCATCTTTTAAATCTATCACTCATTTGTTACTCTTAATTCTTGGTAAATATCTAATAAATAAAATAATGTGTCTAATTACCTATCCAAAAGAACATCTACTTTTTAGGAATGTATGAATCAAGCTTAGTTGTTTTGAAAATTGTACGAAAAATGATTTTTCTAAAAATCTGATCTATAAAACCTATGAATACCTAAAATATTTTGCCATATCAATATGCTTTAACTCAGTAGCCACATTTTAGGGTATGCCAATATACATACCTCCTGTCCTTTAATCTTCGAGTACCTACCTACTAAACTAGGTAGTGCTATAACAGCTGCATGCTGTTATAGGCTAGGTAACTACTAAATAGGTATGTTACAGTAGTAATGTTTTTTTTATTTTGTGACTTAAACCAACTGTATCATTTATTGCAGGTTCAGAGTGCGTCCGTTCCTACACCCCTGTTGGCGAAGGCTGGAGTTCTACAGACGCAAGCGATGTGTACTCCGCATTAAGATTAGCTGTGAAGAAATACGACAGCGGTGCCCTCTCGCCTCACATCACGGGACTCAGCGTGGGAGATCTCGTTACCTTGTCAGGACCTTACGGCAACTTCCAATTGCAAACGGTAACCTAACCTGGTTTTTAAGTCATTAGGTAACTATATTAATGCCCAAAAGGTGATCAGAGAGGAGGCTTGTGTCCCACTGCTGGGACACAATTCTTCTCTCTGATAGGTATTTCTACTACATACTAAACTAAAAGTACTAGAAACTATAAATAAATCTCAGTGATGAAATACTATGGTAACTACTTTAGATTTTAATTTTATTTCTAAAGTAGCTGACCCGCGCAACTTCGTCTGCGTAACTTTTCCCAGTTTTCAAAACATTTTTATAGCTGCTCCGCTCCTATAGCCTTCCTCGATAAATAGGCTATTCGACAGTGGAAGAATTTTTCAATTCGGACCAGTAGTTCCAGAGATCATCGCCTTCAAACAAACAAACTCTTCAGCTTTTTAACATTAAAATGAATACGGCCTATCTACTACCCGTCCAACACATTTATTTTCCAGACAATCATAAGAGTTAATTGATTAATTCTTTGAGTAACTCATCACTACTGCACTTTAACAGTAGGTACTGTTTCCGATAGGTACACACAACTTTAAATTTAAACCAATTATTATATTTATTGTAGATATTTGTTTAATATTCAGCAGCTTATGTCACCGACTGTACCTGCCTACTACAATAGCAATGATCAAATGTGTTACCCAAGGTAAACATAAAACAAAATTCGCAATTGTAATACCTACACCAATATCCTATAATAATCTCATATCATCGCAAATTATCCGAGTGACTTGCAATACAACAATGGGTAGCGGGATGATTGATCACGTATTGTTCGTTTCAGTTGAAGGCGGTAAAGACGCTGTATTTGATCGCAGCCGGCACAGGCATCACGCCAATGCTCGGTTTGATGAAGTTTATGCTCTCAAGGTCTAATCCCAGATGGTAAATATCATTTGTGCATTTTGCTAAACATAGAACCAAACAATAAATAAATCAAAATAATCTTACTTGTAACATGTTGAAAGAAAAATATAGGTAAGTAAGTAATCCTCCTTGGCAGTCAGGTAAAAAAAAATAAAGAGTCAACTTGCATGTGTACATAAACACGTGCAAGTTTCTTGCTTGTTACATAGGTACAATTAAATTGAGTAATAAACGACTTGCATGGTCTAAATCAGGGTTTCCTAAACTGGGTTCCACGGAACTCCAGGGTTCCGTAGAAATTAAAAAAAAAAAATAAGTGATTATTTTTTTTTCTTTCTACAAAGAACAATAACAAAAGACTCTCAGATCAATACAAAGCCAAAACACGTTGGATATTGTGTCTATATTAGATATGATGACAGTTCTTATTTAATTGGATTACCCTACCAAGAAATGAGTCCGTAGTATTTGATAACTGGACATTTGGTAAACCTACAACATGTCATGAACTTGGGGTTAAAGGTATTTGCCCACTTCCTACCACTTACACACACCTTTTATATTTTGTTTAGTTATGTTAAAAGTTTGGGAACCCCTGGTCTAAATAACACTTTTTTTTCCTAAGATCCCACGACATCCAGACATACGTTATTTTATAACAGCTGGAAGTATATTCGTTCTTAGGTGTATTAGGGGCATGATCAGATAAACTTTCAGCTTCTATAAAATAACGTATGTCTGACTCTCGTGAGCTCTTTCTCTATTTGGTATGGTGAATGCGCCTTTAAGGCGTCATTCGCACGAGCATATTTTTTACGCGCGTTAAAAATCCGGCGACCTGGCCTCTCGATGCCATTGTGTGATCTATGCAGTACTGAAAAAACAACACTGCGCGATAAAAATACGTCGCGTTGCCGTGTGAACGTGTTCTTGGGAATGCATTTAAAAAATACGCTCTTGCGAATGAGGCCTAATTTATTGCATTCATTATTGCTCTTGAAAATATAAGAAAATGTGTACCAAAGCCTTTTTTTCTTGGCATGGCAAGTGAAGTAAATTTTATCATAATTATCCTTATTTATATACTACTGCTATAAAAATGAGGACAATAATCATTTCTAAACAGATAGAAATGAGGATAAATGATAAAATTTCAGAATCGTGAAAACAACAGAGGCCTATAGAGGTACTACCTATGTTTATCCACGACTCTGAAATTTGTACTATTTTGTGAATTTGTTAGTTGTAGGGATGAACGAATATTATTTACTAGCTGTCCCGCGCAACTTCGTATGCGTAAATTTTCCCCGTTTTTGCAACATTTCACGTCGCTACTCCTCTCCTATTAGTCGTAGCGCGATGATATATAGCCTAGAGCCTTCCTCGATAAATGGGCTATCCAACAAAAAAAGAATTTTTCTAATCGGACCAGTAGTTCCCGAGATTAGCGCGTTTAAACAAACAAACAAACAAAGCAAACAAACAAACTCTTCCGCTTTATAATATTAGTATAGATTAATATAACATTTTGTGAATTTGTTAGCTGTAGGCATGGGCGGATAATATTTATTACAATTACATAACTTTCTATTATTTATTAAAATTACACCTCTTGCTGTTTCAGTGAACGAACGCACCTGTTATTCTTCAACAAAACAGAAAAGGATATTCTATTCCGTGATAATTTCGAAGACATGACCAATGCTGATGACAGGTTCGTATCTCTACAAGAATATTTGTCCGTCTCATACCATATAAAAAAACATGATGTAACTGAATGAGATAGGAATCTATCTCATTCAGTTACATCATGTTTTTTTTATTTGAATTGTAGGTAGTTTGTGACAACTTTCTTGTTTGAACATGTCATTGTACCGTCAGCAAAATCTTGCTTAGTGGTTTTTTTATTCATTTATCTTACCTTTATCTTTATGAATACCTACTTGCCGATAAGTTTATAGGTATACTAATTGAATTCAGAATGTAGGCGATTGTAACTTTAGTAGATTTTTGTAATTTTAAATTTGTTCACAGGCTAACAATCACGCACATACTATCAGACGCCAGCTCATCGTGGAAAGGTCACAAAGGTCGCATTTCTACCGAACTCCTCACAGAAGTACTGGGCAACATTAAATGTACTACCGAATGCACACATTTCGTCTGCCTTTGCGGCCCTACGGAGTTCACTTACGCAGGCCTCGAGCTACTGAAAAAACAAGGAATTACAGAAAACTGTGTACACGCTTTTATGGGTTAAGTGTAAATAGACTAGATGACTTAATTTGTTCAAATAGAGATTCCATCTTTGAGATGCACATCACGTAAACGCCAATAGATATTAATAAAATACATAAATGCCGTGCTTGCCGTGTGGTGCCGGCTTAAGAATAGTACCACCCCATCTCTTCCCGTGGGTGTCGTCAAGGCGACTAAGGGATTTCACTCCGGAGGACGGGCAGCAGTGTCCTCTGCGTACTTAAAGCCTTACTGCGATCGCCAACCCGCTTGCCAAGCGTGGCGATTATGGCAATTACCCCCAGGATCTACTGGGGAGACCCGTGCCCAGCAGTGGGCCATCATATGGGTTGATATGATGACATAAATGGGCGTTTAAACGGGCCATTTTTTACGGCAATTTGTGGTGGCAATGCTGTGGTGGCAATGCTGTGGCCGGCAACATGGCAGTACTCTCCAATATTCATTTAATGGTTACCGGATGATCGCTGAGCGATCTATTTTCCGCAATGTTGTCCGGCCAATTTTGTTGTTGTTTCAGTCGCCCTCTATTTTATTGTTGCCGGGTTGTGTAGCCCGTTAAGGAGACTGGATCATGCGCCATACAATTTTAGTCATATTGCCATTATTGGCCGAGCAATTAGTTGCCAATAGTACCGCCACCAATAGCCGTAAAAATGGCCCGTTTAGACGCCTCTTAATAGATACAGTACAGCAGGTACATTTTAAGCTATTCTGGTAGTAACCAGAGTGAGCCGCTGGACGGTCGATTAGTAATAGTATTTTGGAAGCTGAAAGTTCAGAACTAAAGATAAAAGTGCTGGCACTTAATATGCAAGTTACAGGGCGCTGTACCTACCAGACTTACTAATCGCAAATTAATTTGATATGGCAACAGAAATATGCAAAGACATTGACGTATAGACCAAGACCGTGCCATGCCTTTTAATTAAAAAGTAAATATTGAAAAAACCACAGACATATATGTCTGTGGAAAAAAACTCGTGCGGCCTTTGACAGATTTTAAGATAACTAGCAATGTGGATTTGAGGCAATCTTGTTAACCCCTCCAGCTAAGCTCAAAGGCTTGTGTTAGAAGTGGGTTCACGTCGTTAGTATAATGGGTAGGATTCGAACCCGCGACCTTACGATTGCGAGACCGATACCTTAGCCATTAGGCTACTGCCGCTTCCACAGCGTTAGCGTTAGCGTAGCGTTGTCTCTTTCTAGAGAGTGGTCAATTTTGTGAGGTTATGGCGCAGTCCTGGTCTCTACGTTAATGCAAAGACAAAAGACCATAAAGTTTTGGATATATTTGTTATTTTAAGTCGTTTTTTTTCAGCACGAAAAAGATAGGTAAATGTAAACTTTAAAATGATAAATTAAATCGATAAATATTTCGATTAGCTTATTACATTATAATTGAAGAGTGAGAAATAAATTAATATTTGATATATAAATTATCTAGTTGTAAAAACTAGTAAAGTCTACATTGTAGGAAATTACGAAACGAGTTTTGGCCAAATTCTTGATGCACTTAAAGATACAGAATTTTAAACACTAAATCGATGTATAGTTTTAAAACAAAGTGTGATAAATTAGCTTTTTTAGATACGTCGAACATTATTTTAGTAATTTGTGATTAGATATTTGTGATTGAGTAGATTAGCTCAATGTACAGAAAGACAAATTATAAGCTTAGTCATAATTGTATGAAGTAAATTCCTGATGGTATTTTAAGTACCTATTCCATCCATTATTCAATATTAGTTGTATTTAATTAGGTTCAATTATTATTTCTTACTGCCTGATTTATTGTATTAGGTATGTGCCTTAGAACTTAGGCGAATATTTCTAATTTCTTACTCTTTTGCGCTAATATTGCTCTACCTCATCAAATGTTATTCATTTTCTAGGAATTGCGTTTAAAACCTAGAGCATACTGTCACTGCTTAGTACCGTTATTAATTATTTTATGTTAATTATCGTGAAAGAAATTGCTTATAGAAAAATATCAGTATATATACTATAATATTTCACGTTTTCAAATATCTTTTAATATTCTATATTTAACAATATTTCGGACATCATGGTATTATAAACACATTCAGCATATCAAGTACCTACTTACAATTTTATATAATTTACACACTAATTTTAAATATTTTGACTTTAATTTGTTTAACGGGTACTACCATTGAAGTTTTAAATTATAATAGCGTAATGTTTAGTAATAGGTGTGTGTTAAACTTTTAAAAGATTTTAACAAGTTATAATTTTTTATACTAAATCCTGTGTATTTTAATTTGTGCTTTTACTTAGTATAAGTGAGATTTGTGAATGTTTAAAAAGTGCCTACATTCCAGGTGGTGTTTTGTTTTAGTGTGTTGTTGATTTATGGGTTTCTATTAAATAATATCAATGATTCTGTTATTTTATTGCCAATTCTACACTTGACGGTAAATGCTACTATTACGAATTTATTTTGGCGTAGACTCGACTTTATAATAAATCCATATGTCCTTGCCTGTTGGTGTAGGTTAGTGACGATCCCCACCCAGGATAAAACTTTGTGTGATGAGCATCATAGTTTATTCTGTGTCTGGGTGTTATTTATCTATAATATGTATATATTTAGAAATATTTAAGTATGTTTATCAGTTGTCTGGTTTCCATAGTACAAGCTTTGCTTAGTTTGGAATTAGATGACGTTGTGTGAGCTGTCCAATGATATTATTATTATTATTACTCATACAACATTTTACCTAGCGAATGTATTTCATTCTGTTTACAAAATTGAATAGAAGATAAAACTTTGGAAATTACATAAAATACTGTTTTAAAATATTAGGGGGTATGTAAAGAGGTATGGAGTTTGGCGCGCAACGAACCTGGGACAATTTAACGTACGACAGAAACAATACACGGCGACGATTTTGTCACAACGTATATTTTCTGACATACAAAATTCGACTGAAAACTCTTTGTTACAATACTATAGTCCGTTCACGATCATATGGCCCCTGGCCTAAAGGTTGGTAGTACTGGATATGATGTTGCCAATTGTTCACCTAACATCACCCTAAAGCCTCTTAGATAAAGGTTTTGAAAAAACTCAAAATGTGTGGGAGTAAAATCAAGCCGAGTTTATTTACCCGTAAATCCGTCTGTGCAAAAGTAGCAAGTCCGATTTTCCCCGTTATTGATAAATCTAGTGTGCTTTCCTGACCAAAAATCATAAATAATTTATTGTCCAATATTAAATTATTAAACCATCCTGTTATTTAAGTTCGAAAATTAATCTGTTTAATATTAATTTAAGAAAGAGATGTATGTTTAAAGGTGAGTAAGTTAAAAATGTGTGACAATTTCGCCGGTTGGCCTTAATACTTTAATTATTCAGATTCATACAATAGACTGGAAAAAATAGTTTTCCCTATAATATGGGCATAATATCTGAAGCTACGAGCCAACATTGAGACGGCAAGGAACACATAATGATGAACGCACTATACAACATTAAGCCAATCAGCAGCCAGTGCACATTTGTCTTCCACATAAGGTAAGGTATACAAATAAATACAAAGAATTTAGAAAGAAACATGACTATAATACAACAAAACAATATAATACAGTTCTTTTTGAAATAAATGCATTTAACCTTCGACCGCACCATTATAACACAACCAGAAAAAAAACCATTTTAAAATACCATAAAGATGTTGCCATTCATAATGGCAAGTCCGAACATTAGTCTATGGCTTTTCTCAGATTGTACCGCCTCATATAAACCTCTGACAAATGAAAACAAAACAAATGACAAGCGCCTAATAACCAAAATTGCTGAGAAAATAACATTATGTACCTTGATCTATTTTACGCTACCTTATAAAATATGAATCATAACTTACTTATAATAGATTTACATAGCAATTCAAAATTATTTTTCTTCTTTTACATTACATTTTATACAGTCTAAATTACCCGAAGTTATTACTAACAGGATTACAGTCAACTAAAAGAACAAAACTAATTTTGAACAGCTGTTCCTAAAGAGGAAAAATTGTTGAAATCAATTTAGCCGATTTTCTAGACAAAGACATATTATTCATACGTACCGGACCGACTCTTACATTCTAAAGCTTTTATACTTCACATAATGGAAGTCAAATATTGCACATCTAGGGCTCGAAGGTACCTGCCACTCAAAGTTACACCACAAAATACAGAAGTAGAACGTACAGGAATACGTACTTACTGGGGCAACGCGCGCATTGGCATCGTTCACGGTCTGAGAATCTCTCACCAATTTGTTACGAAGACCACGGACAGGGAATCTCTCACCAATTTGTTACGAAGATCACAGACAGGGAATCTCTCACCAATTTGTTACGCAGATCACGGACAGGGAATCTACCAATTTGTTACGAAGATCACGGACAGGGAATCTCTCACCAATTTGTTACGAAGATCACGGACAGGGAATCTCTCAGCAATTTGTTACGCAGATCACGGACAGGGAATCTCTTACCAATTTGTTACGAAGAAAACGGACAGGGAATCTCTCACCAATTTGTTACGAAGATCACGGACAGGGAATCTCTCACCAATTCGAACCACTTTGTTACGAAGGTTTGTACTTAGACCCGGTTTTACAGAATCTCAGGGAGGCTACACACTTAACACGTTAAGGGCCGAGCGTTATACTTGCGACTTGTACGGCCGTACGCCAGCGAATTTCGTACTATGTCTACTAAACTATATGTCATAACCTATTTTTTAATTTTTTTTTTAGTTTTTATTTCTTTTTTTATTATATTTGATATGTTTTTAATTATATAACTTAACTACATTTGCGCGATTTTGGCGCGAAATCAAAGCAAATCGGAAGCAGGCGGGCCGGCTGTACGTGGCTTACTCGCCGCCTGATGTTGTGTTGACTCACTTATACAATTAATACACTGACAAACATCTATGTGGGCGCGCCTAATAAACTAATCTTCAATCTTTTATACAGCCGATCACGTTAAAACTCGTCACTTTTAATATAAACAATATGAAAGTGGCGTCACGTATAGAAACGTGAGCGGCGCGTGAAGGAAAATCATACATTACGTGTAAACACGGCATCGGTCCTTAACGTGTTAAGCGAACAAAGCCGGCCCCAAGCAACTACTACACATGTTCTGCTTCATTAACAAATGTCAATCAAGTCGGGTAGTTCATTCGAGTCGGCTTGATAGGTACCAGCCCGCTGTTGCCTGGCCTCGTGTACGTGTTCGGCAAAGTCGAGAACGTTCATCTAAATAGATATTTTTTTTTTTTTTTTCTTAATAAAAGACTACTCCCGCATTAGGGTACAAGCCCTGTGTCACGGGGGACTTTACAAACATACAAGTCACGGACACAAGTACACCCAGACTCGAGACAACAATTTGTGGATCACACAATGTGGTGTCCCGTGTGGGAATCGAACCCACGACCTCTTGCAGTCGGACACACTCCCACCGCGCCACAGAGGCAGTCAATATATGTGAATGATATATGTGTAGCAACCCTCACGGGCGCGGGTTCGTAAACGATGTTTATGTTTGCGTTGCTCAAGCGCGTTTTATGAGGCTACCTTTTGTACTCTAGGTATTATGTCATTAACTCTTGTTGTCACTCTCACTTTAAAGTGAATAGTGGAGACAAAAATACTTTTGAGCACAGCGCCAGGTCCTTTTTTCTTTCTACTTCAATTGTTGGCAGAGTGAAATGAGTAGTAGTGGTAGGTTCCCTCCTTAATACAATCAATCCTATCTTTCTAGAATTCTAGTTCTAAAAATCGGCATACATAAAGCTCCGTAAGCTTTGCTAAATCGATTTGAACAAGTTTTCCATAAATGTAATACGGGTAACACATAGGACATCAAATGTTTGTCTTTCACGTAAAAGCATCATACGCTTCTATTGTAAATAAAAGCACACTAATTAATAAGTGAGTAACCTAAGAGTATAACTGAAAATGTGATATGCCATCAATTCATTCCGTAACACATTGGAATTCTAAATTCTTGTCAATACTTTTAATTCTTGTACATACATACAACACTTCAATATCACAATAATACAGGACAAAAAACCTTAAAGCCTAGTACCACAAAATACCAAGATTACAGAAGGTAACCTAAACCCTTCACTCGCGCTCCAGAACAGTGGTTCCCAACCTTTTTAGGGTTCTGTACCTTAAAAAGAAAAAACGGAATCCTTGTCTGTCAAGACCCTTTATCTCGGGAACGCGTGGAGCTATCGAGTTGCCGTTAAAACCAAATGCATACTACTGCATGCATGTCTACTGTCACTTGAAACTATGAAAAAATTAAACCTCCAAGTTAACGTAAGAAAAGGTACGACCGTTTATTTTAAAAACTGCGAGAATCGATTCCTGTCCCGGCGAACTTTCTACCGCCCTGTATTTTTTTTTCGTGTCTTTTTCCGATGTTTTCATAGTTACTCTGCTATTCGAGACGGAGACAAGTCCAACAAATCAAAAATCATCTAAAACGGTCCAGCCGTTCTTGAGGAACTATATGATGTATGTGTTCGAACAAACCCGACTGTGATTCCCCTTTTCATCTAATCCTTTTTTTGTAGTTTATTAGGTAAGATGGAAATAATTGGTTAATTTTAATTAATATTTAAAATAGTTACTTCGTAGGGTAATCTAGCATTAAGTGCACCTAATATTTACCTACAAATTTCCACGGACGGAACCCTCGGTCCGGCTCGCGGGATTTGTGCGTTTTTTTTTTTATTTCGTTATCCTTTTTGAGTACTTTAAAATTCATTTTACCCCCAATATCGGCCAAGTGTGAGTCGCACGAACGACGAATGGGTGCCAATAAATTTCAACATTGCGCGCAGTCACACGATCGAGAGAGAGGGTCGGGGGATTTATACCACCTGAAGGTGGTACCCCCAGAGAATAACTGTTTTACCCCGCGGTTGGGAACCCCG
This sequence comes from Herminia tarsipennalis, assembly GCA_945859575.2. Taxonomy (NCBI): domain Eukaryota; kingdom Metazoa; phylum Arthropoda; class Insecta; order Lepidoptera; family Erebidae; genus Herminia; species Herminia tarsipennalis. The sequence goes on along the minus strand of OX243846.2, from coordinate 11,962,982 downwards.
GCTCTAAAATAAAGCTCAGACAATTTCGGACTTTGTACGGAATGTGTTTAGTGCCTAGAGTGTCTTTACGTTAACGCGAAACGTTCACAGCGTCTGGCTCTCTGATTGGTTAAGAGCTTGAAGCGGGCCAATCGAAATCCCAAACGTCTTAAACGAGTCGATTGCGTTAAAGTAAAACAAACTCGCACTAGGCACACCGATATTTCTTGTACGAGAGCGATGTCTATGTCTGCGTGAAAGCTACCTTCTGTATTCGCGATATTTTGTGCCAGTACTGACCTGAGCTTAGCTAAAGAAACAATTTCGTAACTTTTCCATCGGTAAAAAAATCGGTCGATAAACTCACGTACATTTTTACGATCGGCTGCAGGTCTGTACAATGCTTAAAAACTTAAGAATTAAATATTCAAGCGCAGTTAAAACTACAATATTCTATTTTAAATCATTGAAGTCACAGCATAAATTGGGTACTATTTCACACATCAGGAAATAGTTAGTACGTCTTCAAATGTTTTTTTAATTCATAAACTATTAGACTATAGGAAATTAGGACGACATCAGTTTGTATTTGATACAAACTTGTATGGAGCATACCACTTAAAATTTCTAAAAAACACCATGTACAAATAAAGAATTAACGCTCGCTTTGATTTAACAATCGTAAATCACGGAAATCGGAATCACGTTACTAAACAAAGCACACAATATTTGAATATCAAAAACACCCAGTCAATTGACAATTACTTACATAAAAAGTGATTTTAAAAAATTAAACAGACTTCAAAAGTTACCTGAAAATAATGAAACGATACTCTTATACACACAAAATTAACCTTTTTTTTTTTAAGTCGGTGTCAGTACTTGTAAGATTTATACTAAAATTCGGACAAACATGGTTGAACTCTTGCGTTTGTCGACATCCCGGACTTTTGATAGGTGCTGGCACCAACCTCAAAAAATGTAGGTTAATTTCGTGTATATAAAAGTATTATTTTATTATTTTCAGTTAACTTTTGAAGTGTGTTTATTTTTTTCAAATTACTTTTTATTTTACAATTTTTACTTTACGTCACTGAAAAACATTTCCTGTACATATGTGCTACTTGGCCAAAGTTTTGAAATGTTTTTCCTTTCAATTTTCCGTAAAAATGTAAGCCAGGCCGTCAAATTTGTCACATTTCTTAATTTCCAAACTACATAACTGATTTTCATAAAACTTGCACTGTTCCCTAAGTTGGAGTAAATATGAATTATTAAAAAAAGAATTTGACAATGTGGTCTTTAGACAACCATTTTTTTTTATTTCATAAATACTTGACTGCCTCTGTGGCGCGGTGGGAGTGTATCCGACTGCTACGCAAGAGGTCGTGGGTTCGATCCCCACCCAGGATAAAACTTTGTGTGATGAGCACGATGGTTTATTCTGTGTCTGGGTGTTATTTATCTATAATATGTATGTATTTAGAAATATATAAGTATGTTTATCAGTTGTCTGGTTTCCATAGTTCAAGCTCTGCTTAGTTTGGGATCAGATAGCGTTGTGTGAGTTGTCCAAAGATATTATTATTATTATATAACAAAAGGTAAATCCTGTCATTAAAATATTATGAGTAAGTATTTTATTACACACTACAGTGACATTTAAGTACAAAGTTAGTATACCCTGTGTGGGTATAGGGCCTCGTAATCTCGATATTACGTTCGACCGTCGACGACGCTGTTGAAAACTGACGAACGAAATGCAACAAGGCAATCAGTGGCACAACAGCGATATAGATACTAGCACAGTCAAATAACTCATAGTCGTTCGACGATGCCATCTAGACGAGATAATTGTGCAGGGGTCGAGGGACGCGGCGCAGGGGGAGGGCAGACCACCACCAGGCACACAGCATAGTCTCAGTATCCAGCTCAGCAGCCAGCAGCAGCCATTCAGCTGCAGTGTTTTTAGACGTCAGTTAAATTGATTAATACCAATACATTTTGTTTACTTGCGACAACCCTAACTCCCAGACGCCAACCCTGGGTGCCACGTTTAAGGGGGGCCAAATCGAGAAAAAATATTTTCATCCCCCCCCCCTTCCCCACTGTAAGCACGTTCTCCGAAGGTGAAGGGCGCTTTTCCTAGGACCGGCACTGGTGCTAGGTACTAGCAAGCACGTAATTCGCTCGCGACTTATGAATCTAAGATTTTACAACAAAATTCGTTTATAAGAATTATAAGACATTGAGAACCTTGTGAAAAGGTTTACTTCGATTTCTATTCAATTATAGTTATTGTAAAAGATGCAACCAAGTATGATTTACAGAGTGGCATGTTTAAACGAGTTTTTAAACTACTCTCAAATAAAAAAAGTCCAATAATGTTTGCATTAACTTCTATTGAGTTAAAAATACGAAGGGTCCGTGACGCAGTCGCGGCCGGGAGGTTAATAAAATAGTTAACATTGTTTGTTGACGATTTCACATTTACAGTTTCTGTCATGTACATTTCTTGATCGATAAAATCGCTATTCGCTTTCTCGCCGTTGGTAGGACAGGTGCCATATATAGATATGACCAAATCTCCCAACACTGCATAAAGGTTTGCCACTTTTAAATAAGTGCTTTATTCATTTTTGTCATGGTCACAAATAACATATAAATTGGTCATAAAGAATTTATGTCAAATGTTAAAATTGATAGCATATCATTATATCACCATTACCATCAGTCTCACAGACAACGTGAATATTACAGATTGAAGTTTCGTCACCTTAAAATAAATGATTCTAGTAATTTGTTAAAACTCAATATGCAAAGAACCGCACTCCTTACACTATTTCATGTACTATTTTAATGGAACTTAGTGTTAAATGTCAAATAAAATCAATCGATTATCATGAAGATAGATCTTATAGTACAAGAGGGGAACGCCAAAAAATGCAAGTACTTTATAAAAGCTAGTTCTTTGGCTACGCCAAGGAATCCAGCTTACTGATGGAGGACTTTACTCCACTAATGTGACGTAATATCAAATAATTACGTCACATCAGTGGCGCTCTCTTCTCGGTCTATTTATATAAAGCTAACTCAAAACAAAAAATGAAAAAATCGTTTGGTCGTGAGTTCGAATCCCATACTACCGACGTGAACCCATTCCAAACGATTTAGCTTAGCTGGAGGGGTTAACAGGATTGCTAAAAATCCAACGTGGCTAGTTATCTTTTATAATAATGCAGTCCACGCTACAAGTACTTACCTACTTGAAAGCAAAATATTTAAAGTTGCAAATAGGGTTGGACACTATTTAGAAAGAGTTGAACTTGAAGCTGAAAATTTGACCTTGAAAACACTCATGTAGAGTATTTTCAAGGTCAAATTTAGACTTCGAAATATTCATAGCATGGACTCCATTAAGATACATCTTTCCGAGTATTATTCACATTGTCGGTAAGTTACAATCTTCATTATTTTGGTGTACATTTGCTCATCGTATTATATACATGTTCCGCTACGGACCCGCCGAATACCTTACAATGAAAGTTCAATGACCTCGCATTAACCGAAGCGAGCAAAAACCACATGTGCATTTTATGCGTTAACGTCATTTACAAACAACACATCACGGTCTTTGAGACCAACCTCAGAAAGGTTGGACAATCCTCGTATAATCATACGCTTAGGGAAATTGGTAGTAATTTCAAATTCTTCTGGCGATTGCGGGTGGCTGAATACGAAGTCATATAAGTCCTGAAAATCGTAAAGAAAGTTAAATCAGGATCTCGAAAAAAATATTAAAGAAAAAAGGCCTAAACTCTTAAACTAGAAACAAAAAAAAAGAAAATAAACCACCAGGTGTTGGTTTTTCTATCTTTTATCTCCTGGTTCTAAATAACCAATTATTCAGCCTACAGTAAAATAATATTATGAATATGTAAGTATGCGTGTATTTTTACGTCGTATATTTAAGTCTATTACTTCCTTGAACGACAAAAAGGTAAGAAAACAAAGAATACCTCACCAGATGACTAGACGAGGATCCTAATTTTTATCACAGCCGTAAATCTTAAGAAGTTATGTTTATACATAACTTCTCCACTTCATTCCTTTAACGAATTATCCCTTTAAAAACGCACAATTGCCCAATGAGGAGGCTAAGTGCGGTTTTTCTTTTTCGCCCAGATAAAACTAACTAACTTGGGTCACAGAAATACATAATATGTGTACTAAAAAATCCCTTTAACATTTTTTAACCTTTTACCTTTGACATAGAAGGTATGTTAGAGATTATTCAAACGGCTATTAGACTAAATCAAAATGCCTTGAAAATTTGTTAAAGAATTAGGTTCTTATTACACCTCTCTTTTTAAGGGTTTAGGGTCCCTGATTTAGTGTAGTGTAATATGCGCATAAGGTACCCCCAAAAATATGTTTAGCTATACCTATATGAATTAGGTAAGTAAACAGAATTCAATGGGAAACTAACGTGAATATTTTTTTAGGACCCTCCGTGTCGTCTGTTGCTGTGAGAATTGTCTGGTGAGTCATTCTCCGCCGGGTTAAATAATGCTATAAGTAAACAGAATTCAAAGGGAAACCGAAAAGAACAGTGTTCTAAAGAGCCTTCGCCACTACGTACCTGTGTGGTATGTAGCTGCGAGAACCGTCGTGTGAGTCGTTCCCCGCCGGGCAGGCGGATCAGCAGCACCACGGTGCGGCTGCCGGGCGCCGGCTCGGGCGGCAGCCGCGACGCGGTCTGTGCGCGAGCTACTACCACCTAGGGACAAACACCCGGATCTTTATAATGTGCCAGCTGATCCGCGCAACTTCTTCTGCATTTTTCCCCGTTTTTGCAACATTTTTCATTGCTGCTCCGCTCCTATGGGTCGCAGTGTGATGTTATATAGCCTATAACCTTCCTCGATAAAGAAATTTACAATTCGAACCAGTAGTTCCTGAGATAATGGCGTACAAACAAACAAACTTGTCATCTATATAATATTAGTATAGTTTATACACCACATACTAAAACCGCGCAAATTACGAGCCATGCCTACACTTGGACTTAACACCGACCTACTCGCGGAACTGCTGACTCGGTGCCTCATGTCGTCTTCGGCCTCACCACTCCGCGTTGACACAGATATCTCGCTAAGAACTTATCATCCTAAGAGATGTCGAGACGAGTCTAGACATACCTATAATCATGTCATTTTTTATATTGAAATTAATTAAATTCGTTTTTATTACACCATGGTTTCCTTCATCTCTCTGGCTGACGTACCCATAAAATGTTTACTAAGAATGACAATCCTAACTTTGACAGTCCTTGCTAGGCAACTTTGTTAAATAAACATTTTACATTGTGCGCGGCTTTAATATAGAGGGGGCAATCAGGTGCCCCAAACGCCACGTTCAAGGGGGGCGCCAAATGCTATGTTTAAGATGCATAACGTTTTTGTCCCACTTCGAAATAATCGTAGATCCGGCACTGAGACTAAATGAAGAGACAAGCCGGTCGTGACCCTGATGGTAAGCGTCAAGCTAGCCCATAACAGTACAATGCCCCCCAAATAGCTATATATACCTTTTTAATTCCGGGAGTTTCTTTTAAAATCACTGAAATATCTCCAAAATTATAGCTTTGTAACTGGAAACCGCATTTATAATATTAGTAAGAATAACAAAAACCCATCTAAGCCTCCAACATACCTCTTCCTTATGTCTTTCCTCTTGCTGTTTACGTTGCAAATCCTCGTGTTCCTGTGCTTCTTTAGCGGCTCGAACTGCGGCACGTTGACGCTCCTTCTCTTGGTCAGCTGCTAAAGACTCCGCGTACGCCTCGTCTTGAGCCGCTCGCAGACGAGCTGTTACTTCACGTTCCACTCTGGAGAATTCATAAACGAAGATAATAGACACTATACAACATATTGAAATAATATTATGTCTCTTAGCAAACAGTCACCAGACAAAGTCTACAGCAATCTGAACAGCCTGCCTGGTGCCTGGGTTGGCTGAAGTGACAGACAGAATAAGTACACACGCGTAATGGCCTAATCAGAAGGCTTTGTGCGGTTTTCTACTACAGCTAAAACCTAAGCAACTAAGATAATGTCTGTGTGTATTAAAAATATTCAGACACTTAAATACGTCACTGCAGGCAGGTATATAGGACCTAACCAAGGGAGGTTACAGGCCGTAATCCACAACGCGAGTTCTATGTGAGATGGTGGATTTCGAGTTGTCAATGTCTCTGAATTTTTGAGAGTCAAATCGACTAACAAACGCCTGTAAATCTTTTAAGCAGTAGTTAAAAAAATGTTGAAGTGTAAATGAGATTAAATTCACGTACGTGAAGTGACGAGTAAGAGGACTATATTTATTGAAATCATACCTGTCTGCTCGAGCCGCGGCGAGGTGTGATTCATTATCAGACACAACACGACGTAACCGTTGCAGCAACTGTTGCGCGGAGCAAGCACCCTCACTCCGCGCAACAACGGTCATGCGATGTTCACGAACGCATACAACGCATAGCAATGGATATCGTCGCCCGCCGACTGATTGAGCTACACGCCAACCTTCGGCAGTTTCGACAGAGCAACCCCAAAAGAGTGCATGCGTGTTAATGTATTGAATGACTTCTGGATCTGCCAGGGTTGTCCTAAAAAAAAAATGTTAACGGAAATATTACTTCAATGTTTTTGGATACACATCTTTGCTGGATCAACCTTTGAGAGAGAATGCCCACAGCGGCTTTGCAACGTTGCAAATGCGATACAGTCGTCATTCTATCAAAATAATATAATGTTATAACAATGCCAGACGCGCAAAATTGATATAACGATGCAGACGCGCTCAGAAAACGCGGGTCTGTATCACTGGGTTAAGTTGCCATTGGCGACCTCCTTAAACGACAAAAACTAAAATTTAAGGCATAAATCTAACAATGATGGCTTCTTCCCATTCATTTACTGACTTCCTTTGACTTTATTGGCTCCACGACTTTACTGCATTCCCTTAAACTGATCTCTCTTAAAAAATAATGACATAAAAACCTATTTTCAAAAAAAATCTCCAGAAGAGTAAAAAATATATTAACTAACATTCCTATAGGCATTTAATGTCATTACCTGCAGAAATTCTGTGTCTCAGTAGCTGCTTCTGAGTGTAAATACACAATGAGGAAACGCAGCTCATTCTTAGCGTCATTGAGGGCTTGTGCATAGGTGCCCTGGTAGAACACTGGGTGTGGGTTAAACCGTGATTGGTAGCTATTTATAAAGCCCATCACATCACCAAGGGGATCAGTCACCACTGGAAAAATTTAGAAAATACCTTTATAAAATACTATCTGACTTGCGCAACTTCATATGCGACACTTTCCCCCGTCTTTGCAACATTTTTCATTGATGTCCGCTGCTATTGGTAGTTGATGTTATATGGCTATATAACATCACGCTACTACCAATAGAAGCGGACATCAAGGCCACGTTATTTGTGAATGTCACAGCCTATGACACTCACAAATAACGTGGCTTTCTATTGGTGAAATATTTTTTAAAATCGGTTCATTAGATCCAGAGATTGCCCCCTAGAATGTCACAAACTCAAAACTTTACCTCTATAATATTACTATAGATAGGTATTAAATAAGGCATGTCTTTAAACCACGAAACGTAAATACAAAAGCCTATTCAAGTGATCACAATATTTAGCTCAGTCAATAATGAACCAATTGTTGCATTAAGAAGCATTTCCCATTGAGATGTCAGCAATTTGCATTTTCAAGCGCTTAGTTTACCCTGTTATGAAATATTTTACACTATCGAATACATGTTAAGAATAGACCAATCTTTAATATTGACAGTTAATGTACCACATTTACAAATATTGCTTTATTTATTTTGTAATGATCAATTTCCCACATCCTGTTTTAAGGAAAGTATGTGTGTACCTATTTTCAAAGGGAAAATTCTTTTATTAAACCTCTTTGCTATGCTTTTCCTCGCTGTAAGAAAATACCAATGCAACAGATATATAAATTGGTTGCCATTTTACAATGTTTGTATTACATATAATGTTGTTACAAATAAAATTAAATGACAAAAAACACTTTATCTTACTAATTATTTACTAATAAAATTTATTTATAATTAGGTATTTGAATGTCAAATCAATCAATAACAATAAATTATTTTACACTTATCAAGTAATAATATGCCTTTAAATGGTGTTAAAAATACATATATATTCGTGAATGCATGAATGCAGTTTGGCAGGCTTACAAAAATGTAAAATGGGTAGGTTTCAAATAAATGATTTATTTATTATTTATAATTTAATATGTTTTTGTATTTATAATCATCAAAATAAATACTAAAAGTAAATGATTTGAAACCAGAACATAATGACGTCACAATGTTAAATTTCATACAAATCTCAACAGAACGAATTGTTTTGACATTTTATAAAAAAGATACTGATTTGACTTGACATTCAAATACCCAATTATCTCATTGAAACCTAAAAACATAATTATTATTAATCCGATTTTCATTCACTTTATCCACAAACATCATTCCATAGAATTATATCAGATTTGCGAAATGGCTCTTAAGTCTGCATTTCAGACACTCTTCACTAATAAATAAAGTGCAAATGAAGGACCAGTAACTTAAGGTAAGGACAAACTGAGCCCATGTATGCAATGTTTGCAATGCATTTTGACATCTAGACTCTTGAATTTGTATGAAAACAGTTGAATCAGAAACATACTTATCATATGCAACACTATCGCACGCATCCCAAGCTCATTCAACTGTTTTCATACAAATTCAAAAGTCTAGAAGTCATAATGTGTTGCATGTGTGGGCTCAGTTTATCCTTACCTTTATTTTCTTTAATAACTTTCACCAGTTGGCAAAGTTAAAAGACGAAATTAAAAAGTGTAAAAAGGGTTAAGTTCATTTCCACACCTAGTATATGACCCAATGATTAACTTATTATAAAAAAAACTAGCTTTCCCATGGGCTTACCCAGTGGGGGATTTGAGGGTTGAAACACCCACTGAACCACTGTACCAACTACACCCCCTCGATATTAAGAATATCCATCTGAAACTGGGTACAGCCATGGCTTTGCCCTCATCTTTTTACATGTTATATTTGATCTTTATAGCCTATGTGCTATTCTGATGTTTATACTACATTACTGTAAAATTCCTAGACATTGATCCATTCATCCATCATAACAAGGTTTTGGGTTTTAATTAGTAAGATGTAACCAAATCATTTATGGGTGATAGACAGACACAACAGTGGTAGAACTTATTGTGTCCAAACAATCACGGAACAAGCTTCAGGTCATATATAAAATAAAAACTGGGCAAGTGCATGTTGGGCCATACACAATGTAGGGTTCCATAGTTTCCCACCACAATAATGTAGATTAAAAAGTGGGTTTTTTGTTGCTTTTGCTTCATAAATTTTAATTTCAATATAAAAATGTTATAGCAATTTTCAATGGAATTTGTATGAAAAATATTAGTAGTTCTCACTCGTAAATTTGTAAAGAACTAGGCTTTACAAGTTTACGAGTGATAGACATCCAAGCTTTAAATTTCGTTACATAAACTACCATCCTGATTTTTTCACATTTCCAAAAACAACTATTTAGCTGGTAGGGGTTGCGGACACGACTCAGTTTAATACTTCACAAATGGATCCCTAAATCGTAATCTCACGATATCTCACTAGAGGGAGGGAGGGAGTCAAAAATCTGATAAAATTTCACATAAATTATGGATGCCCCCAACTACAGATGGACATACTGAAACTATAAGAGTTACTTGTTTACTACGGAGCCCTAAAAATGAAATCAAAATCAATCACAAATAAATCCTCAAACTCTATCTTTAATTTGTAAGATCAAATCAATGATTGTGTAAAAACTTCAGTTTAAAATTTAATGTCAACAACTCCATGATCAAGTCCACTGTCCAATACATTGTCATGTTATTAGTTAGCATGTTTTGTTATTAAAAGTTTCTAAAACGAGGGACACTTTCACTTTTATAAAGTCATTAGTCTATTTGTGCGTAATAAATTTGAAAGTGCTCAAACTATCACTGATGTCTACAGACATGTCTCTTGTTGCAAAGCAATTGTGATACATTTTAATATTTTATGTTTCAGAAGACAATTCCTAAATTGAGGCATGAGGGACTACAAAGATACAATTAACAAAACAAAATACAACCAGCCTCAAGACAAAAAAATATAGTTATCAGAAAGCTCTATACTAGAGTATAGAGGACTATTTTTTTTCTAATAACAGGACAGATCCTGTGTGGAAATTAAATTCATAAACCACTCCTTGGCAATTATAAACAATCCTACTGACCCACTGAGGCAGTATTTATGCAATAAAGTGTTCATAGTGCAAAAATGTAGTTATACATTCAACATGCTTCATTTGTGTTGCTTGTTTGTTCATTCAGAATGCACTTCTAAATTATGAAAACAGAATGTGGTAAATAATATGCTGCAACTCATAGATGTCATACTGTAAACTCAAGCTAGGTTCAGTTATTGAATTCAGGTAAAACGGTGATTGATTTCTTCATGTTAATAGATATTTTTAAAGTGTTACTTGATAATTTGGATGTTAAGCAGATATAGGGCCTAGTAATAAATGTAATATTGATTTTTCTTGGTCAACAAAATTACAATGAGCAAGCATACAGATCCTAACAATTTGTATATCATTCTGTGAGTCAAAAGCAAAATTGAATCGGCTGATAATTATAAAAGGGATACTTACGTCTTCTGTCGTCATTTCGCACGAAACTTAGTAGTAGATTTAATACAGATGATATTGTATTATAGCACATAGACACAACAAGATTGACTACGTATCGGAAGAGGCCTCCCACACCGGCAGGACCTTCAGGAGCCTCGTCTGTGAAAACTTGCTGAGCTATATGATCGTGCACCACGGGCGGAGCACGCGACTCTGTCGCAAAAACTGAAGGTCTACCCTCCCTAATATTAAGCTGTTCTTGAATCGCCACCTACGGAAAATCATTGTTGTATACCAGCACATACGACATTTCGGCATCTGTTGTATAAATATTTAAAAATATGTTTTTATTGATAATATGTCACATTCAATTTGTTCGTAAGCAAAATATTGACATCAATATTACCTCCAGGTCCCACTGATGTCTCTGTAGAACATCTCTGCATATCGACATGTCTTCTATTCCAGTTAAATCTTGAAATTGAAGTATTTTATCGGTTTGGTCCTGGGTTAGACCCATAGCATTATCCTCGAGATCCATTGCCCTAGTTTAGATATCTTATTTATATACTAGAAAATCAGCAATAAAAGCTAATGTGGCGTGCAAAGGCTCATAAAATAATCTTATTAATACATAATAACACAAAGTTGACAAAAGAAAAGTGATAAAACGAAAATATTTTGCCTCAATTTACTACTCATTCCCTACACCAGGGTGGGGACACTGTCGTTTAAGTGACAGATCAGTAATTGAAGAGTCGGCATCTGTTTTTTGTTTCCGAAAATATTTAGTCACCTTCAAGTTCAATAGATGGCGTTACCATTTTGAATAAAATTTTAGGTTTTATTTTGTTTTAAGAAATTAATAAAACAGTGCTTTTTTATTTGTTTTATCAAATAATGGTCTTTAAAATGCTTTATCTTAAAATAATGTTGTTTGTCACTACTAAATAATACTGGCCTCTATAGTAAGTGTCCAGTTTGTTTATGGTACTTGAAAAAGTTATCTTTTGACAACTGTCAAACAAGCCATCACAGAATTGGAAGTTTTATTTATTGGTTGTATTATTTAAATTAATTTCATATGCGATAATTTCAAAAGCCCTGAGCTATCAGTTATTTGAATAATATATGTGTTATCTTGGATTTGCGTGTTTGTTGTTCCATTTCATAATTGTGGCTGTGATAATTTCGTACAAGTGCGTTGAATACACCCCGTGTTATATACAATTAAATCTATAGATTTAATTTTATCTTGCAACGGACACTTTATTGTTTAAAATATGGCCTTGGATAATGTCGCGTTACAATAAATATCTAGACTTTGTGCTTTTGTTAGAAAACCTGGTTGTAAGTAGGTAGGTACTTAATAAATATTATATTAATATAAAAACTCATCTTTTCTTATAATTTCCTACCACAAATAACTGAATCATCGATCAGCAACAAGGTTGTTTATTAATCTCAACGATTCCATGACGTTTTAGCATTTTTCATGAGAGTCATTTTAAAGTTTGATATTCAATATAAAACTTAAAAATGCCTCTCTTAAAAAAATGAGAACATTTAAAACAATCGTTGAAATTAATAAAATGTGTTGTTGATAATAAAACCTACAGATATGCCTAGCATACCATACCGCATAAATAATATTTCTGGAAACAAAATTCAGATGGCGCATTGTCGTCTGTCAAAATCAAAACGGTTTGCTTTTTTACACTGCAAGAGGGCCCTCTTTTTCCGTAGTATTAGTTTACTCTTTGCCCTACACGAACGACATCTGATGTCATGTCATCCGTGAACCGAAGACAAGCAAGAGTAGAATTGCACATATCATAGATATAGTTAACACAGATAACAAATGGCAAAGAAAGGCCAAAAGGACCGACTATGACTTTTTCGGCTGACTAATGGCAATGCCGACTATTACTAATATTATTTAGAATCTATTTTTTGCTAAAATTTATAGACTACTAGCTGTCCCGCGCAACTTTGTCTGCGTAAATTTTCCCCCTTTTTTTATAATCCTATGTTACTTCTAATACCTCCAAGAATATTTGTACAAAGTTTCATGATGATCGGTTGAGTAGTTTTCGCGTGAAAGCGTAACAAACAAACTTACATTCACATTTATATATTAGTATATAGATTATTTTAGACCTACATAACTTGCTTAGCATAAGCCACCATTAGCTCAGAAGTATTTGAACCGAGGTCATTATACTATTGGTTATGATGTTGCCAAAATTGTTCAAGCTTTATGTACCTACCTACAAATAATAATCGGACAGACATTGCCATCCGAATAAAAATTTCAAAGGGTATTTCGAAAAATTCGACAATAAAAGAGCTGGTAAACAGTAAAGTTTATTTTAAATTAGGATAAAACAAAACTTAACAATACAGGTCGGTACATCATGTAGTAATCTAACAACGAGGGTTAGCGCTTTCGTTGTTATTTCTGTGTTTATGTCACATCTACTTAGGTAGTTAGACGTGACATTTTTAGTTCCTTTGGCAGCTTATTTCTGATTGTGAGGTGTAGGTTCAGTTGGTTCCTCAATAACTGCTTCTTCGTATTGGGGTTCATCATTGGGATTATCATATAAATAGTTTGCCTGTAGGTATCACCGTAATAATAATTATCATTCTAGCGGGTAGTTCCCATAATTTGTTTTTTGGAACATGACGTCATAGGATAAAACAACCCGTTTTTCCCGTTTTACCCGACGTTTGCGAAGCCAAAAAAGAAAGGTAATGTATTTATTCCATAGAATTACATACTAACTACCCGAGTCTACGGTACGGCGGTAGACTTGGGAATATGTACTTGTAATTCTATAGAATAAAAAGGGAAAAAATTGTGTTGGTTTGTCTTAATAAGACGTCATGTTCCACAGAACAAATGAGAAACCCATTCAGGCGCGGATCCAGAACCGGCCAAGTGTGATTCGCTCGCATGAAAGGAGGAGGGCGGGTTGTGAATTTTAATATCTTACCTCTAACTCGTGCAATTCTGGGGCTGTCGTAAACATGGTTTCGATAAATTCTTCATAGTAGATTATGCCTGTAGTAAGACTATGTGCATCTCGAACAAATTCTCTGATCTCGTCTTCACTAAACACATCACCGTATTCTTTTACTATTGTTCTAAATTCATCAATCTCTAAATATTTTTTGTTTGTTGTATCGAAGACCTAAAATAATATTTTCATTAAGCATTGTGTTTTTTTAGTCGTTTTGGATCCAACAATTTGGAACTCCATATTAAAAACCTAGTCCATAAAATATAACAGTTAAACTTCACCAATATTGGGAGGGTAAAATGCATTTTAAAATAGGTAGTACTCAAAAAAGGAGACGAGATCAAAAAGGTTGGGAGCCTTTGTGTTAGTCCAAGAAGTCTGGGACGTCTCACAATTTTTATACATAACATCGCAAAAAATATTATAAACGAATGCTGTTTAGAATCATACTGCGTGATGAGATTCTTTAAGTATATTGTCATCCATTTTATTTTCGTATACATATAGTAGGTATTCTCATAGTATTCATATTAACCTGAAATGCAATTTTGAGCTCACGCTTAATATCTGGTTCTAAAACCCATAAGTTAAGAAGGTAAATGAACTGCTCTTTAGTCAGCACTCTCAATACATGTGCTTTTAAGTTTTCTACTTCTAACATAATTTCATTTAAACTGGGATAATGGAAACTTCTTTTAGGAAATCTGTAACAAAATTTATGAAGTTACAAAAAGGCCGAAGTACTGAGAAAATTTCTACTTAGGTATATTATAGACCAGGTACTTCTTAAGTTCCAAAAAAACTAAGAGTTGTTCAATAGTTACGACGTTGATTGGTTCCCCTTCGTTTAATACTAATTGTGGCTTTGCGTTCTCATCAAACCATTGCAGCGTTTCTTCCAGTTTCTCTTCTGTAAATCTTAGAGTGGTGCTTCTTAGTGGGTTAAAGACATCAAAGACTGACATTTTTATCAATTTAAAAAAATAAAATTGGCCAAAAAAATTATATCACTCAATGTCCTGTTTCGTGTTTGTTAAACGTTTTCAGCGTTATGCGACAAATTGATAAGTGACAAGGTGACAAACTTGACAACTGACTGACAACACGGTTACAGAATATCATTACAGGCCAGGCTTTTTTGTATTAAATTCACTTACCTATGTATAGTCTAAGATCCCGATATACAACGACCTTCACCGAGATTTTTATTTCATGAAACGTGTTTTATATTTAATTTAATATGTCAATAAATATATTGCATATGGGTTGCCTAACAAATTTTAGTCCAGGGTATTTTTAATTAATAATTAATAAAATATTTTTTTTTAAAACATTCCACCGGTGTGATTATTAGATAAACTCTATACCAATCGAAAGTATGAAGCCCATAGAATATGCAAACGTTAGGTTGCCTATTTTTTTCCGGTCACAACTATCGGGTAGCCAGGTATAAACAGGTAAATCTATACTAGCATTTTGCAACGGTCTGCTTATTGAATTGAACTTAAATAAAATTAAAGATTATTTAATTAAGAACACGGTGATATAGGGTTGCCTGCGAAAAAACAGTCTCTAATTCCGGTTGTCGAATTTTAAATAGTAGAATATCGCTGCGAGTAAATGTGGGCGACTGAGAGGTCCCAACCAACCATCCCATGCGATAGAAGAGGACACAGCATAGCAGCTGTTTAAGGTCCGCCCATTTAAAGAAAGAGAGTGCGCATGCTATTTGTGCTTGAAAATGAAAAGGATAGCGATAGACGCGTATATGCTGTGCATCATTTTGGAGTATTTTATTATTAAAATAGAGAAATAGTCATTTAATTTTTTATTTTTCAATCAATTATTTATGCGTGTTATTTTTTATGTGACACTAAAGTAGGTATATACACATATTTAGTGAAGAAGAAGGTTATAGTAATACAGATATATTACTAATCTTGCAAATTTTATCTTTATTATTAGAAGACAGAATAAAAAACAACAATTAAAAAAAACTTCTATTTATTGTAAAAAATTAAAAATACAATTTTTTTTTTAATTATTCAGGATCCGAGTCATCGGACATATAACTGTGATCTTCAACTTCTGAATCTTCTTTGTCATTACACACTGTTTCAATTCTTTCGACAATGTCTTCTATCTTTAAAGGTGTATGATCCCCAATGAATCCTACTGGTTTAAAATATTCATCTAAGAACCAACCGCAGTTCTCAGGCTGAAGTTTCACGCATATTGGATCCGTTGCATTAAGCCACATGGAATTTACGAAAAGTTCGTAAAATTTTCTGAATTAATGATATCCAGCATGGTGGTATGGAGTTGGAGTCGAAGCCTTTTATTTTTTTTAAAAAGTGTTTTCCGTCTTCTTTTGCAGAGTAATTTTTCATAAAAATGCGATGTCTCGCATCATTCACACTGGTGCAGTTCCTGATACCATACATACTAGCTGTAAATTCTTGAACGGCCTTCATTTTTTAATCAATGAAAATATCAGCAGGATCTGTTAATGATGCAAAAACTGTTTGATATTTTTCATTTTTCGAAAATAGCTGAAAAGGTTTTACTTTCCCTTTTGTTGTAAAATGCAGCCGTGTTATCGCAACCAGTAAATGCATGGAAGGCTGGGAGACTTTGCAGCATAGTTTAATTGAGCCTGGTTCCGCTTTAGAAGCATGAAAAATAATCCTTGTATCTGCTTCTTCATGATGACATTCATTTCATCATCATCATTTCTTTTTTACGGAATTTTACTGAACTTGATAAGAGTAGCAGTGATGGTCGATGGTTAAAAAGATTGCTCCTAAAAAAAAAACAATTTTTGCGATTAAATGAAAATGTTTGATATATAAATTTTATAAACTTCTTGAAAAGATTAGTTGATTAAAAACATCCTCATTTAATTGTTACAAAAAAAAGGAAATCAGAACATTTTCTTGTTTAATTTATAAAGAACCGTTTTTTTAAGTAAATTACAAAAAAATTATGTGTGTCGAAAATTAACAAAACCTTAAGTGAATTTTACTTACAATTATTTCAACATGACAAAAATATAGAAGATAATTTTAAAGATTCAATTATTATATACTTACTGTATATTCAGCACTAAATTGAAGAAATTCTTCGTTATATTTTTTATTTAAAACGGTCACCTTTTTGTAGCACGTGGTATGATAACCTACAAATTGGAGAGCTCAACAAAGTTGTATTTAAAGGTTTTTTTTTTACGAAAACCTAACTTTAATATACAGTTTTTAAAAGTTTCATCATTAAAATCAATAATTTCGTCATCCGAATCACACAAAAAACACTTTTTGGCCATGTTTTCCAATAATAAATAGTAGCACGTTTTTTCACTTGTATCTATAGCAACAATCTATTCCAAAATGATGCGCAGCATATACGCGTCTATCGCTATCATTTTCATTTTCAAGCACAAATAGCATGCGCACTCTCTTTCTTTAAATGGGCTGACCTTAAACAGCTGCTATGCCGTGTCCTTTTCTATCGCATGGGATGGTTGGTTGGGACCTCTCAGTCGCACACATTCACTCGCAGCGATATTTTACTTTTTGAAATTCGACAACCGGAATTAGAGACTGAGTTTTCACAGGCAACCCTATACCACCGTGTTCATAATTAAATAAGCTTTAATTTTATTTAAGTTCAATTCAATAAGCAGACCATTGCAAAATGCTAGTATAGATTTACCTGTTTATACCTGGCTACCCGATAGTTGTGACCGGAAAAAAATAGGCAACCTAACGTTTGCATATTCTATGAGCTTCATACTTTCGATTGGTGTAGAGTTTATCTAATAATCACACCGGTGGAATGTTAATTTTTTTTTTTATTTATTATTTAAAAATACTCTGGACTAAAATTTGTTAGGCAACCCATATGCAATATATGTATTGACATATTAAATTAAATATAAAATACGTTTCATGAAATAAACATCTTGGTGAAGGTCGTTGTATATCGGGATCCTATACTAATAGTACCTACGTAGGCTACGTACAAAGTACTTACGACTACAACATAGGGGTCAGCGATTGAATAGCTTTTAAGGTTCAGTAGCCAAAATGGCAATAATGGAACCTTTAAAGTTTCGTCATTCATGTCTGTCTGTCCATCCGTATGTCACAGGCATTTTACTCAAAAACTACTCAATGAATATAGATGTTTGAAGTATAGGTATTAGGTAGTCTTGTTTATGCCGCTAATTAGTTTAATAGATAAATAATATTAATAAATATTTTTAGGGGAGCCCCTCCCCTAAGAATATATAATAATATGATTTATTTTAAACATCACACTTATAAAGGTGAAAGTTTGTGAGTATGTGAGTGTGTATGTTTGTTACTTCTTCACGTCTAAACGGCTGGAGCGATTTTAACAAAATTTTGTATGGAGTTAGCTGACACCCTGGATTAACACATAGGCTAATAAACCGCGGGTAACACCGCGGGGCAAAGCTAGTAATAATTAACTATACATACCTACATGTAACAGATGTCATCGAGTGGTACATCATTCGACAGGTCCGCATGTTTTCGAACTGACACTGACGAGAGGTTAAGTCAATGTCAAGTTGGTTTGGTGTGGTTGTCTGTTGTCTTGTAGTGATGTGCCAAGTCGCAGTTAAATAGAAAGAATTGTCAACATGTGTCGAGTAAATGATATCATTATCTTTTTGTATGTGCTCTATTAAATTAGTTGTACTTTTAAAGTCTGTAAATACGGAATTACAGTTTTTGCAGTTTACTAAATTGCCATCCACTTTCTCAAAACAAGTTAATTACCTGCAATAAAACCACTTCACTACTAGTAATTAAAAACAATTCACTCACAGTACCATCCATAGATTATATAATTATACTGGTAGTAACAGCTTACTGACACAGCACAAAAAGTTCAAACTTGTATTAAGCTTCACAGAGATCGAGTACGAGCGAGTGAACCTAACTCAAATACTAGACTCCATTCAGTTGGACAGTACTTAATCGATTCTTTTTGACTTGGCCGCTCAGGTGCTAAAATTGAGGGCAGCGCGGCCAGCGTACTCGAAATAAAATAAATTGGGATTCGATTATTCCAAAGTAGGAATCGAGTCGGACTCGAGTCTACCGGAGTTTACGACGTATCACAGAAGATCACTATTGTCTGGTCAAATTGTCAGTTTGTCACAATCATTAAAAAATAATGTATGTAACTTGCAGCTGAGCTGATAGTTTGTGATCGTTTTTAACATTTGATTCAAAGTGGATGCTTTGTGTAGAAAGTACTTATTCTTTGATTTGATGAATAACGTGTTCACGATAAATTGATTTACAGTTTCAAAGACATTCACAAGATTTCGAAGTTTTATTTATTTTTTTGTAAGTTAATGTGCCGGGCCCAGAGCACTGTGGTTAACAATAAAAGCAGGGAATTACATACCTAATCATAATGTTTGAATCAGATGATTTCGACCAGGTAATATTTAATCTATAAAAAACTTTCTTCGTCTGGTACCTACTGTATTGTTTTGTATTAACATTCGTATTTATTACTTTTTCCAAAGGTACTATCGCAGTTTGAATTTCCTGAGGAAGTGACTAAAACTAGGCTATTGGAGGACAAACAACCTGTTTTTCATAACGAAAACATTACGAAAAATAAACATGACAACAATAGTATTGAAAAACCTAAAGTAGTACAAGTTGCTGAAGATATCCAAACAGAAAGTACTAATAATGTGAAAAGTATTCCCACCAACATTGTATCACCTAAACATATAAAAAGAAAAATGATAAACTCCTATTTTGATCACAAAAGCAAGAGGAAGTTCCCAGGACCTGCTGGTCTTTTAACTGGTGGCCTTGAAGAGAATAGGGATGAAACTATTTGTCAAATGGAGTTACTTTCACAGGTGTGTTATGAGTTTATGACATACTTTACTTCTTCTGTATAATATCATCATCATCATCATCATTAAGGTCACCCACTGCCATGGTGGGTATTGTTTCTGCACTTAGTCCCGGGTGTGGACCATTGTGCGTGAGCTGTGGAGCTGTGGTTACTCCAGCCAGCCCACCTCCCTCCAAAAGCAGATCAGCTTCCCTAAACTTCTCAGGGTATCCGTTAGCAACCTTGGTGACTCCAGGGTCTCTTTCCGGTCTGTGCCACACTGGTGGGCTCAAGGAGCATGTACGCATCCGTTTCTTCAGTCTCCATGCAAGCTCTGCATAAGGGACTGTCCCTGATTCCTATTGTGTGGAAGTGTTTGTTTAGCAAGCAGTGTCTGGTGACAGGTCCTGTCCAAGAATGGTTTAAATGTTTAATACATGCATATTGTAGATATGGAACCTGCAAAGCCAGAGCTAGTCTATAAGAACATTGTTTTAAAGTTAGTATAGATGACTGGCAATGAAATGCACGGTCCATAAAAGTATGGTAAATTTCATACAGTGTTGTATTCAGAATACATATGTTATATTTTCTTTAATTCTTTATTTTTCAGGATGTAGACTTCACTCAAAATAATCTAAGAGGTGATTTATTTGAATCTCCTTTATGGGCAAGATTGCTGGACGATTTGAAAGTATGGGACTTAAAAAACATAGATTCAATAAAGGCTATCAAACAACAAGCAATCACAGGCAGCTTAAGAAGAAGGAAAGCTCACACTATCACAGCATTTGTAGAGGCAGTTGATAGATCCGTAACAGATCCTTTGATTATAATGAGGGATACAACTGGTGTGTAAAACCACTTTTTAAACTATTTTAAAGTACATCCAGAAATATAAAACTATCAATTTTAATATTATGCCTCTTACAAACATTCTCTCTCATCCTAATGGCTAAGGCATCGGTCTCGCAATCGTGAGGTCGCCTGTTCGACTCCTACACATTATTCTACCGATGTGAACCCACTCCTAACACAAGCCATTGAGCTTAGCTGGAGGGTTTAACAGAATTTCTAGTAATGTGGGACCAAAATCCCACATTGCTAGTTATCTTTAAAAAAAATAAAGAGATTTATAGGTTTGGATTACTTGGATCTAAATATACAGCCAAATCCTATTCAGATTTAAATAAACATAAATATAGGAGGCAGAAATACTTTTACACAAAGTTAAATATCATTTATAGAGTATTAGGAGGTTAATTTATTAGACTTATTTTTTGATGACATTTGGTATAGAGATGACTAGCCTGTTGGTCTAGTGGTTAGTGACCCTGTCTGCTAAACCTAAGGGTTTGGTTTCAGTTCCCAGCGAGGACACCAATGTGTGATCCACGAGGACACCAATGAGTTGTGCCGAGTCTGGGCATCCTTAGTGTCCCCGTGATTTATATGTAGAGTTCTAGTCTTGGGGAAAGACAGAACTTTTTTACATGATTAACACCATTCATGACGGTAAAATAGCAAAAATCATATTATTAGTTGTCAAGAAGACCACCTTACAAATTTTCAGCTGTCTCTATCCCCATTGGAATAAATAGTGATAGGTATATATTTTAAATTTTCCTTTTTTTTCTAGGCAACATAAAGGGTACACTGCATAGAGATGCATGGTCTGCATTTTCCCATTATATAGCATCAGAGTATTGTGCCTTTATATTATGGAAACCTACAATACTTACAACTGGTGGTGCATATAAAAAGCACTATCTCAACATAACTTTAAGTAATATATTAGCTGTGTATAGTTCTACAGTACTCACTGAAGAAGCAGAAAATAAGGTTCTACCAGATGGTTACTCTGTAGTGTATGAAAATGAATTTACTGTGATAAAAACTGAAAATAATGTACAGAATATAGGTAAGATTTTTGATTATAGTATTCTAATTAATTTATGGGGCCCTAGACAAATGCCAAATTGCCAAACTTTAATGCCTGTGGAAGGAAAATATGTACTGGACTAAAAACTATTGGACTTCATATTGAGAGAAGTTTTCTGTTGCATCTATCAAACGTCAAATGCAAACATTTTTTCTTTCTGCAAGCGTTAACGCTTATAGAAAATGGAATTAATCTACACCCAAAGGCTTTATTCCAAAGTGAAGAGTAAAAAAAGTTATTCTCTTATCAAGTCTACAAAATAAGACAAATGCTTAGCAGTTCACATGTAACTTACAAAAGCTTTAAATATATTTATTTGTTCCAGGTACTATAATTAGTGAACTGAATAATGATTCAAATGATTTACTTAATGAGGAGTTAGATAGTATATTTTCAGAAGAAATTTTTTAACATATTTCAATGTAAAGTAATGCATTGTTGCATTGTACTACATACTAATATTTTAAGAAGAATATTGAAGCCATTAAAGTAATGATTATGTCAGAATTTCTGTTGTTTTTATATATGAAAAAAATATTATCCATTTTGATCAACTAGCTTTAACTATACATACAGAGTCAATAGGTTTTTTGTGACAGATTATAGGCTACTAAAGTTGTAGTCTGTTTATGCAAACTAATAAGGAAAACAGATGTTGAACAAGTAAAATAAAACAAGCTTTGACTAGGAGCTTATATTTATTTTGTCTTAACATTTATATGACGCGCTACAATATGCTTAGAAAGTGTAGCTGGATGAAAATAGGTGCTGCGACACATTTTACATTTAAAAACTTCTTTGGTAGACTTTTTCTGTGTTGCGTCATCGCCCTGCTCGTTAGTTGGTTCCTTATCCTTATTAGTTTCTGGTTTTGGTTGATGTAATCCCAAATGTGTTTTCACATGCCTTACGCAAGAGAAAAGTTTTGGGAATTTAGCCTGCAATTAAAAACTAAGTACAGTTTTCAGCAGACATAATTTTTTTAATCTATTTTTTCTAAAATCTAAACGTAATTTTAGGTAGACGTCATTTTACGTAGAAGACATTTTAAGCAGAAGCCCTTTTAAGTAAGCCTAAATTTAGGTGTACGTCATTTTACGTAGAGGTTACGTACAGCTAATTTTACGTACAGTACGATCAACGTAACTAGGCCGGACTGAAGTAGGCGACAAGTGGTTGGGCAGATGCATTTTTTGAAAGTAAATGGTGACAGGAAGCGGGGGGCGGGGGCGGTAACTAAACCAAGAGGATTAGAGATGCGATTACGCATTACATTGTCATAATTAGTATTACTAATTCATGTTTTTTTGTGATTATTTTGGTAAAGAAATTGTTTTTCAAAGTTTCTTTATTATTTACTGTAACTGTTTTAAATTTAAACTAGTGTTTTTATATTGTTGAATAAAAATGTTGTTAGTATTTTTAATCGATTAATCGTTTTCGTAAGTAATTTTAGGGTCGCATCTCTATGACATGCGCGAAAGTGATAAAAACCTAACTTCAATCCGGTCAAGATACGTTGATCGTACTGTAGACGTCGCTGTCGTATACGTTCGTAGACCACATTTTGCATATAGGTATGTTGGGTAAGTTTTTATGTCCACATTTTTTACGTCAATCTTAACACAGAGGTCATTTTACGTAGAAATTTGTTGTTACTAAATGGGTAAGTTAGTTACTTAAATACTTACTTCGCATTGTGTGCAGCTATACAATTTGTTGTTCTCTGTCTTTATAATAGAGTAAGCATCAACCATATCGATCTTATCCGTGTCCATGGTTATCATTTCATCTACCTCTAGGCAATCATTCTGAAAAAGAATATCCATTATCCTAGTAATTATATCTTAATATGAAGACGAAAGGTCAATCACTTACTGATTCTCGAAAACTATAAGAGACCCCCCACACTAGCGTTTTTAGAGCGTCGTCGTCAGGGAAGCGTCCACGCAACGTTCAATCGACGTCGACGCCGCGGCGACGCGACGCCAGCGCCGGAATGTGCTGAATACTGAGCGTGCGCGGCACATACTCGGCTCGTTCAGCAGCCGGCCGGCGCTGGCGTCGCGTCGCCGCGGCGTCGACGTCGGGTGAACGTTGCGCTGACGCTGGCATGACGACGACGCTCTAAGGACGCTAGTGTGGGGGGTCTCTAAGCTGAAATTGGGCAAGTAGATTTATAAATATACAGGTATAATAGAAATGTGTGGTAAAAATTCAGTCAATTGGATTATTATGTCACATTTTAAGTCATGCTTATTTTAATTGTTAACTTTTCCATTCACAAATAAACAAAAAAACATTTTAGGGTATGTACACTCAGTATCATGGGCACATACCAACCCTTGAATATGACCACAGCTTTCTGTTACACGTTGTATAAGTCCAAGTTTGGGATCAGATGGCAGGGTGTGAGTTGTCCCAAAAATATATAAATAGATATAGGTAGTACGTCAGCTAAGAAAGACTTTTTGAAAATCCCGCCTCCATGAGGCAAATACGCTATCGGGAAACAGCTAGTTACACGAAAGGGTTTCTTTCACGAGACAATTATGTATTTTTTTGCCTTTTAACTAAGCAGGTGGTAACATGGGGGAGTGAGGGGGGGGGGGAGAGCACGCTATGTATAGGTATGTTAGTGCAGATTATTATACTGTGTGTATACGTACGTCTTGATGTTCTTTGAGAGCGTCTTCAGATTTAAACAAAGAAGCACACGCACTGCATCCAAATACAGTGTTTGGATGTCGCTTTTTTACATCAAACATTTGGTTTATTGATAGTTCTGAAAACCAAACAATAGTAGACACATAATTGATAATCCAAATAATAAATTAAATAAATAAACCGTAAGAAAGTTGTACAAGATATGCGATATGTCGCGTTGTAGGCAGTGCGTTATTTTTTGCAAAAAAGACGAACGAATTATAGAAAGATACTTCGTTCTATTATGTAGATTCGCCAGCGTTGTCAGATTTTTATAACCTGTGTGTTATTCTGATGTATAAATTACATTCCTGTAAAATGTCATCGACATTTGTTCAGTAGATTTATTGTGAAAAAGTGTGGAGGATGAGGTGATATGCTATCCTATTTGACTAAAAGATAGCAGTTAGCAGTGAAGTTCTTTGTTACTCACGTCTTTTATTTAAAGTAACCGATACTCGTACAACACCGTCTGCGCACTTTGTTTCAGTAATATGCACGTGGAATACAGTGCATACTTCTTTTTCATGGTCAATACATTCCAGGTGCTCGTTTTCTTTGGACGTTGCTTCTTCTGTAATTTAATAATTATTTTACATTATCAGTGCCGGATCTAGGAATTAACAAAATGGCGGGGCAAATTGATATAAATGGAGGATAGGCCTTTGCACAAAGTACAATGAATTCTTGACTTTACAATAAATAAAACTTGTAGACCAAGTTAGCATATTTATTAGAATTTGGGAATAAATTGCACATGTAGGGATGATAGGTCCCGTAAATGGACTAAGTACTTAAATAGCTTTCCTTAGGTGGGCTCCCTATGAATTTTTTGTTATCCAATTCCAAAGCTATTGGTGACGACTAAAGACGTGGAACATCGACCTTTACCTATCTGATAAACAGATGAAACATATTTTATGTCAAATTTCATTGATTTATAAACACGACTGTTAAACATGTCTACATTTATAGCTTGCCTATCGAAAAGTGTTCACGGCTATTTTTTTATCAATTTTAATACTCCATGAACGGAATTTTGCAGGCAATCCTATACGATTATTTTCGTAATTAAATTATCTTTCTTTCGATACCAATTTTTATTGGTTATCAGATCGGTGTAGCTACCTATATTGACTTGCCTGTTCAAGGTAGGCATTAAGTCCGCCTTTGTACATTTTTTTGTGTGCATTAAGTTAAATCCATACTAATCTATACTAATATTGTAAGCTGAAGAGTTTGTTTGTTTGAACGTGGTAATCTCAGGAACTACTGATCCAAATTGAATTTTCACTGTTGGATAGCTCATTTATCGATATAGGCTATATAACATCACGCTACGACCAATAGGAGCGAAGCAGCAATGAGAAATGTTGCAAAAATGGGGAAAATTTACGCAGTTGAAGTTGCGCGGGACAGCTAGTCACTGATACGGCTGATATGGCGGTAGCTACGCCAAGATTTGTGCACTAGAGAAAGGGGTATGCCCACCAGCAGTATCGCTAGTATTTACGTTGTGCCACAAGTTGATGAAATCTATAATTCTTGTTTCTAATTATAACGTTATTATATAATGATATGGAGTCTCACATTTGCCGGAATATTGAGATGTAATTATTAGTCTTTTAGTTTATTTATTTCCTTTTTTTTCGTATGAAGTTATTTTTAACGGTGGTAACACTATTACAAAAATAAAATCGTAATATCGATTAGGGTTATTATCGATTTTTATTAAATAATTAATATAAATACTCTATTAATTGTTGCACCGTTTGAATGTAAAGAACGATAATATTTATACACTATACTTTTTAATAAGCATATTCTTTGAAACCTTTAGATTAGGACCTGGCTCGATTAAAAATAAGAACATAGTAATGAATTTTAATAAAAAAATCGATTTGTATAGGATATGACAAAAGTTATGGCAACACGGAAATGTAATGTCATGTCACTTGTTTATCTGTGCATAAAGATTGTTGGCGCCGGTCCATTATGAAAACAGTTTAAAGTATTAATAACTAATAGCTTTTGTTATTTCTCGTGTTGTGTATGATATTGTGGTTACATTACGTGAGTTTGAGATAGAGACTCCATATACATAGTAACAATCAGAAATATTTTGTGAGACAGAGACTCGTACCAATATTGTGACAACTGTGAAGTGTTTGTGAGATAGAGATTCGGATTATATATCACTGCAAAGCCGAATTCATAGCCATAAACTAGTGTTACACATCATGTGTAATACATAATTAATACGCAATATCATAGTTATGCCCTATTTTCAAAAAAAAAATGTATATAAATATTTAGATTTTTGAAGTTCATCCACCTATATCAATTAAACCTGGCAAATTAGGTAAATCATTGTTGGTTTTTCTGAAAGTATATATTAATGTCTACATAAATCAGTGGTTTTCATCTTGGCACAACAAAATTTGTAGCGATACTAAATTCCATAGTCACTTGAACAATCGCCTTTATTGATAGACAAGTTTTCCTCTCTATGTACATGGAAACATCTAAAATAAATAAGTAAGAAATACTTACCTGAGTTGGTTTTAATAGTCTGTAGCAATTCAGGCAAATGTTCGAAAGTTGCATCAGAATCGTCTTTTTCCGACACACGTCCTGTTATGACAGCCACATTGCCTTTGTTGTAGATCGCACCAAATTCGTCTTTATTGTTCTTTGCCTATGCATAAGTACAAAAAAATATTATGTTTTGTTTCTACCGAGTGTTACAAATAGACTTACGTAATTTTAGAACGGAGGCAATTTAAATTAATTAACTTGTAGGTAACTTAATAAATTAAAATTGCCTATGTTAGCTACTCCTCAAAATATTTTGTAATATAGAGTTAAAGGGACCCCCACTGACGATGCATCCATCAATCCAAATGGAGTGGAAGTCTGTCAAAAATTTATCGTGAATGACGAAAACGTAATCCTTTTAAAATGACGTCGTTCGGTTTTGGAATTCCAAACAGACGCCGTCCAGTCCAAATAGGCGTATATCACGCCACGCCATGTGGAAGGTATCCATATTGTCAGTGGGTAGATAAATCAAGAAGCTTAAAATAATTGTGTCTATGGTTTATCCTTTCGTCTTGCTTAGGAATAGACCCAAGGTACCTTTCTAAGCATAGTGACAAACCATGGTTGCCATAAGCACGAAAGAGAAAGATGGTCTCGCAAAATATCAAATAAATTCAAATTCTCTTTACAAAATCAGTACCTACCGAATGTATATTATAGTCTATAGTATAACCTTCTAGCGTAAGGATAAACGGAAGGCGCACATCCGAATGGAAGACATCCAAATGGAAGTCAATGGTGCCATAATTTTGCGTGCCTACGTCTATTCGGACGCCGTCGACGCCTCCGTCCATTTGGAAGTCTCCCAAATAGATGTTTCGTCAGTGGCCACCTTTAGATAGCGTATGTTTTATCTTCTATTTTATTTTGAAAATATATATATTTTTTTTATTGCCTATGGTTGGCAGACGAGCCAACGGCCCACCTGATGGTAAGCGGTAACCGCCGCTCATGGACTACAGGAATGTCAGGGACACACCCAAGCCGCTGCCTACCGTGAAGTGAAAACTCTTTAAACCTCGTTTGAAGAAAGACATGTCGTAGCGCTCGGGAAACACCGCAGCAGGTAGTTCATTCCAGAGTCTACACGTACGTAGAAGAAAAGAACGCTGGAATCGATTCGTACAGGACCGGATTATTTCCAGGTAGAATGGATGAACCCTACTACGATGTCGAGTGGTGCGGTGGTAGAAAGGTGACGGTGGCACCATGTCAAACAGTTCCTCAGAGCACTCCCCGTTGAACAGACGGTAGAGTACGCAAAATGCACCAAAGTCACGCCTCTGCTGTAAAGACTGTAGTCTCTCCGTGAGATTGGGGTCATCTACGATCCGAACAGCTCGCCTTTGGAGAGAGTCAAATGGATCGAGCAAGTATTTGGGGGCATCCGCCCAGAGATGAGAGCAGTACTCCACGTGCGGTCGGACCTGCGCTTTATAAAGCACAAGTCGCTGTGCCCGCGAGAAATAACGCTTCGTTTTGTTGAGGACACCCACCTTTTTGCTCGCAAATTTGGCTTTACTTTCCAAATGACTCCCAAACTGGACTTTGCTGGAGATTTCAACGCAGAGGATCCCAACATTCTCGGAGACTCGGAGTGTAACTCCTTGGAACTGTGGCATTAGGACTAATGGGTCTTTCTACGCAGTGAACGCGCATATTTGTGTCTTTGTGGGGTTAAATCGAACCAGGTTCCTCTCACCCCATTCGGAGGCCCGCCCCAGAGAGTCCTTGACTTCTGACACAAGTTGCAACCGTCTCTCCTCAACTACGCTCCGAGCGACGTTCTGTTGGCTGGTATATCGCGCATCACCCGTTCTATCATCTGCATAGCAATGTATGTTCTCTATGGACAGCATATCATTGATATGCAGAATGAATATTGCTGAGGAGGGCACCGAGACTTGTGGAACGCCAGCATTAATGGTTTTCAGACCGGAACAAGCACCGTCAACGACGACCATAATGCTCCGATAGTCCAAAAATTTAGTGATCCATCTGCAGAGCCCCTCGGGGATTCCATAAGAGGGAAGCTCCTCAAATACCGCAAGAGTCTGGTGTTGAGAAGATCTCTCTTCATCACCTTTGATAACAAGGATGTTACCGCTATCGGCCTGTAATTTGACGGGTCCGACCCGTCACCCTTTTTGGGAATAGGGTGGACATTGGCAATGTGATCTGCCTTTGCTATAGCTATAGCCGTCTTGTTGGTACTGAAGGCGGCCTTGAACTAACAAATCCTTACGTTTCCTGGCATAGTTCCAGGCTAAGTACGCAGACTGTTTCAGGCACGCGGTCACTCGATGTTGAACCAAGGGCGACTACGATTAGCAACGGGAATTCGGGCATTGGGCATGAATAGTTTCATTCCCTAAAGCACCGTATCCGTGATGCAGTCCGCACAAGCGTCGGGATCCTCTGTGGAGAAGCATAGCTGCCTTCAATGGTAGGACGCAAAAAAATCGCGGAGGCCATCCCAATCTGCTGACTCATATCGCCAGACTCTGCGAGAACCTCGGTGGGCTGTATTACTAGTTGTGAGAGACCATAGGCCAAGGCCATATTGAAAGTAGTCCTATCTGGGAGATCGGTGGTCCTCGATGCCAACCACTCTTTATGATGAGCGTTAAAGTCACCGAGGACCACAACCTCTGCGGATGGGCAATGTTCCAACATTTGGTCAATCCCCCTTTGGACGTTCTCAAAAAGTAGAGTCGACCCCGAATCACTGCAAGGAGATCTGTAGAGGCACGCATAGATTCGGGTAAGTCCCCCATGGTCTACGCGAAGACATGAAATGGACAGATCCCCATGTTCGAGGCCCCGAAGGCGGCGACAGCAGATATCGCCCTGAATGAACACGCACACTCCGGCTTTCCGAAGGAATGTCTGCTCCAATTCGTAGCCGGGGTATTTAAGGTACGAGATGTCATCCAGTGCACATATCTGCATCTCTGTTAAAAAGAGCAAGGCAAGCCGTGCTGTCTCAAGGTGGTAGTGTACGGCGTCTAGGTTGCTATGAAGTCCCCTGACATTGCAAAAGTTCATTTTTAATGTGTACAGGGTGTTCGCCAAGTTATGCCTTCTCTTTTTTCTATTTCGATGCATTTGTCTTACACAAAATTTACTGCTATTTCTTCCGTGTGCTTAACACATTTGTACAGACTAGAATATTGTTTTGTAATGATAATACAATATCAACAATGTGGTAGATATTTTGCAGATATAACTGTTTTTTGGATAAGTCGACATAAATTAGCACTTTCCGGAAGACAACACAATGCTACACTTACCTTAGTAATAACTAAATTATGTCCAATGAGAGAACTTTTCAGATTAGGTACTTTGAGTAGCTGTCCAATGACATTGTGGGCCGATGTGAGGTCTTCAGGATCCAGTTCGATTTGTATACTGCGAACAGTCTGGTGCAGGAGGCTTACGAACTCTGTCTCGCTTATACCCATATTATTATCTAAAATAGACAGGTATCAAAATTCAAATTCAAAATTCTTTATTCACTTAGGATGCAAAACAACTCTTGTGATACCTCGGGATTTTGCATTTACATGTAATGCCCAGTTCGCAAACAATAGGTAAAGCCGGAGAAAAGAACCTGGGAATAAAAACTCGCGGCCACTCTTTCCATATTGCCAATTTTACAATGTTTGAATGTTTATAAACTTGATATGGGGGTAAGGTGCTGCGACTAATATACTATACACCATGTTAAAGGACTGATGTAAATTGTATTATCAAAAAGTTGAAACATGAGATAAACTAAAAACAGCCTGAGTGTATATCCAGTATAGAACACCAAGCTTCACATGTGTGAAGCTTGGTGTTTTATACGAAGTACGTACATCATCATTCATCGACACGGAATCTCGGAACTAAGGCACCTGTCCCACCATCGGCGAGCAAGCGAGAATAAGAGTAGCGATTATATCGCTCAAGAAACGTACATACCTATGTAGATCCTAGTAAACAAAAGAGATACAAATATAATAATAATCAATACCAATATAAACTAATAGTTGATCGCTGACCGTTTATACTGCCGGCGAGTACTCGCTCTATATTGCATCTCTTTTGTTTACACGGACGGGTTCTACAAAATACATCTATTGTACGTTTCTTGAGCGATAAATCGCTACTAATAGTTAATCGCTGACCGTTCATACTGCCGGCGAGTACTCGCTCTATATTGCATCTCTTTTGTCTACACGGACGGGTTCTACAAAATACATCTATTGTACGTTTCTTGAGCGATAAATCGCTACTCGCTTCTCGCTCATCTTTGTTAGAGGGACAGGTGCTTAAGAGGTCTGCGCCTCCGTGTCCGTGAGCGATGTCCCTTTCCTCTGCACTTTCGGTGTTTTTGTGTATCTAGGGTGATGGATTTAGGGAACTAACCTAAACATACGTTAAAAGTGTTCTGATTGTTGTAGGACATACTAGGGTTACTCTGTTTTTCTGAAACATAACCTTAAAACGAAAGTTTAAAACTTGTTTCATTTACAAATATTATTCTAAAAGATAAATTTATTTTATATTCTATCGTAACTTCGTTTTCCGTTTTTTTAAGAGTATTCTGTGATGGTACCCACATAAATAATACAAGACCGATTCAAATTCTCAAATTTGACTGCGGCCGCTGTACCGCTCTGTGCCTCGCCGCAAACAATAGCTATAATATGGTTGACTGGCCTATTCGTCTGACTGCTAATCCAGAGGTCGTGGGTTTGATCCCCACTAATATATAAGTATGTTTATCATTGGTCTGGTTGCCATAGAATAAGCTCTGTTTATTTTGGGATTAGATGGTGGTGTGTGAGTTGTCCCAAGATATAGTTTCCAAAATTAGCCGTTGGGCCGCGGCCGAAGCGGTAGAAGGATCCTCCCTTAGTGTCAGAGGGACAGAAAGCCTTGTCCCTCTATAAAGCCTACAGAATCGATTAAAAAGCAAACACATTTACAATATGACATACTTACTGTATTGTTGATTTTCCGGTAACCTCTCAGCCACAACACTGTCAGTAACATTCTCTTCAGGCGCTTCAGATTGAAAAACATTTACATGACGATTGTTTATCAAACTCTTCACAACTTTTGCTACTAACCGCTTTCCATTCACAGTTTTGCCCAGTACTATTTTTTCTGGTATATCTAAAAACCATAAAGAAATATTGGAAATCATGGCCATAGATCGAGAGGGTTGCGCAGCGCAGCGCATCGACCAATTTTATTCCTTCACTTTTTCGCCATAAATGATATTTGTTATGCCGAAAATTTTGAAAAAAAAAATAGGGTACCTCCCCTTCAAGTAAAGTAAGGATGTATTTTTTTCTCACCTACCCAATCGTGTGGGATATTATTATTTGTTTAGCGGATAAGGTCGTAGTGCAGCCGACCGCGTCTGCCCTCTACGCGAAGAGCCGGCTACCGCGGCATGCGCGTGGATGTAACCGAGTTCCAAGCAGTTTAGTCCATTTAAATATGAAACTTATGATTAAGTTTAAAAGTTTGAATTTCCTCGTCTGATTGCTGGCCGTTCACACCGCCGCCGGTGAGTATTCGCTCTATACTGCATCTATTTACCCGGACGGAATCTACAATATACCTACATCTATCGTACTTTTCTTGAGCGATAAAATCGCTACTCGCTTCTCGCTCATCGCCGTTGGTGGGCCAGGTGCCTTACCAATTGCAGCTCTACTTTTTGAGATATCGATGGTAAGCGATTTATAAATTAATTGTTATAGCGGCTATTCCAAAAGATATTTTGTAAAAATTTTAAATCAGCAGAAACCAAAAAACAGAACTTTTGTGCCCAGCAGCCATAACCGTTAGCGTACATGTAAATAAATAAATAAAATAAATAAAAAATGATTTATTCACTTAGGAAGCAAAATACTACACTTGTGAAAAGTCGATTCTACATTTACTGGTAATGCCTGTTCGCAAACAATAGGTAAAGCCCGAGAAAAGAACAGGCAATAAAAACTCGTGGTCACTCTTTTCAAATTGCCAATGTTTCTCTGTTTATAAACTGTATATGCAGGTAAGGTGCTGCCACCATTATATTATACACCATATTAGAGGACTGATGCAAAAAAAGAGGTCAATAATATTAGAAGAGTACACGAGATCAGATACATCAGCCTCAATGGGCACAACATAGTAGGAGCATCCACTTACGATGTAAAAACTTTATGTGCTTAAATATTGGCCAATTTACTGCTACTTAATGAATAAGTATACATGTTTTACCAAGGAAAGAAAAGAATGGCCGTAATTTATCACGCAGAATCTTTACTTACAAAAGTAAATCGTTTTCTTAACTAGTACCTAAGTAAAATTATCAAACTGTGACAACAATATTCACCTAGTAAAATGCAATAAACTATACAACACAATACATTAATAGGGAGCAACGAACTACATCCATTTATCTTTGTCAGTTAAATAATCATCGATTGAATAGTCTAGACTCTTTGTATAAGATGTCTCTTGACTACATTCTCAAATTTATTTACGGGTAGACTCGATATGCTGACTGGAATTTTATTGAAAAATTTTACACCTAGTCCCATGAATGAGTTATGAGTTTTATGAAGCCTATGATATGGTCCTACCAATTTGTGCTTATTTCTTGTATTCACAGAGTGAATATCACTATTTTTGTTATATAAATGTAAGTTTTGTTTTACAAACATAACGTTTGCATGCGTACATGGCGTATAATGTGACACATCTATAGTCATTCGAGGCGCGTATCATGCCCGGTTCTTGCGCGTGCATAGGTCTGGACTCGTCTTTAGATGTTACAGCCAAATATAGAGGCTTCAAAATTTAAAAAAAAGTCAAGTGTTAAAAAAGACACATTATACAGGATTAGGTATTAGCTACTCACCTTTAAAATTAAATTTCGTTTTTATTTTTAGAGAACTCGTATTTTTCAGAGATTCTTGTTTAATTATAGCTATTTCACTTTCCTGTAATTCCATTCCGTGATCGCTCTCAGATATGTCCATTTGTTGGACACTGCTTAAGACTGATTCTGTTTTCAGAAATTAAAAAATATATTATTACATGAGTAGTGTAGTTGATGTCGTCAAGTCATTTACTTTTGTATTCGTTTTAGAGTATAAACTAAAAAAATATTTTAAATTGAGAACAAACAGTAATTTTAAAATGTTTTGAAGTACTACTATTGCTTGATTGGTATAAAATAATTTATTTTACGTCAGTCACCCATTTGGCGGCATGCTTGACAATTTGTAAGTCTACGCTGGAAGTCACGCGAATTTGTTTACTTTTGCAGTAGAAAATAAAGACTAATATGCTACGCGACATTTCAATAACGCTTCGATTCCGCGTCTGAGAGTTACGTCTTCTTAACTAACTTTCTTTTATAAATCCTTTAGTAACAGTATTTTTACTAGCGATTGTTTTGTTTTCTTTTATACTATTTTAAAATTAGCATAAAAAACAAAGGCATTCGAATAAAGCAAAAAATACAGAAGACGGAAGGCCAGCTCACGACTTAACAACTCCAATCATACATACGTAAATCGTCAACATGAGCTTATTTTAGCTCTTTATAGGGAGCTGTACATATGAATTATGTGAATATAAAAGAGGAAAATAAATACATTGTTAACCTTTGTCATTTTCGATAAACTGTAAATTTTCAATAGTATCATCCTGTTCCTCATTGCTTCCAATCACAAACTCCACAGTATCTTGCTGATTGGAAAAGGACTGGGCCATCAAATTAGGATACTGGCTTGAAACATTCTCTATTTTAATATTTCTGTTGAACACAACCATACTTATTAGAACAATGTCAAACAGGTTTAGCTTCATTACTGCAGATAATATAATTACCCTGTATTATTTTCACTGTTGGTACCATTTTGAATTTCGCTTTTTAATTTCTGTATAAGTTCTGAAAAAAGAAATTATAAAGCTATTAATATCCAGATAGGCACATCGGCTTAAATCGCACGAGCGCTTTTTAAACGCGCATTGAAAATTCGCTCATGCGAATGAGGCCTTCCTTGTATTTTTGTAAAAAGTAGGACTTTTGTTTAAAGTTTAAATTTCTATATCATCTTTGATCATAATAAGTTTAGTGGATAATAGAGGTCTACATATATGTCACTTAATTTTGAGATGCCGTTACCTCTCACGCTATCATTGTCACTTTAAGGTAAATAGTAGACAAAAATAAGTAGTGACTAGGCAGTCAATCCGACCTCTTGCGTAGCAGTCGGCCACACTACTCCCACCGTGCCACACAGGCCTATGGCACGGTGGGAGTGTGTCCGACTGCTACGCAAGAGGTCGTGGGTTAGATTCCCACACGGGACACCACTTTGTGTGATTCACAAATTGTTGTTCCGAATCTGGGTGCACTTTGTGTCAGTGACTTGTATGTTTGTAAAGCCCCGCGACACAGGGCTTGTACCCTTATGCAAGACTGGTCTTTTTTTTTTAAAGACGACTTTGTTTTGAGCATAACATTTTAATAGAAATTAGTATAATAAAACTTTAGTCAGAAGCGACGTTATGAGTCCTTATCTAGGGTTTTTAGTTGCCCTATTAACTATGGTTATTCGGCTTTTAGATGACTTCAAAAACCATGGCGAGAGCTATTAAAGGCCACTGTGTGAGTAGCCGGGAAGGGGATATATTCTCATTCTTAGTCCTTACGCTATATTATAAATCAGGCCTTGCCAAGGCCAGAAGTGTTTTACGTGGCAGATGCGTCATCACTTCCGGTCTTTAGTACCTCTCAGTCTGCTTAATCTAATCACCGCTAGTACCATGTTAACTTAATACTTACTATCGTTAGTTGTAATATCGTGAAGTCCCAAAGTATTGAGCACAAATATTTTGTCATTGAATTCCAAAAGAATCCAGCCTTTTTGCTCTAACATTTGATACTGCTCATCACTTAGAGTTATCTGCAATTTAAAAATTATCTAGGTTATTTGTGCATAATAAAAACCGACTTATCGCGGGTTAGAATCCTACCCATTATATTACCGACGTGAACAAACTCCTAACACAAGCAACTTTTTCAGTATTCATGTGTGAACCTACTTTTCTTGCTTTCTTAGTTAAGATCCTGCATCATTCATTCTAGTTCTAAAGATGATTTAGCAAAGATAGCTATATCGTCAGCGAATCTTAAGTAGCTTAAATGTTTTTTATGCATCCAAATGCCGTTATTATTCAAGCCCAGTCTTTGGAATACACCCTCTTGTGCTGCTATGAATAGCTTAGAAGAGAAGGAGTCCCCTTGCCTTACTCCTCTATTTATTGATATATCTTCCCCTGTATTTTGTAATCTTACTTTGCTTGTGCTCTTAAAGTATATATTTTTAGCTTCTACATTGCAAGACTGTAATGCTTTCCAAATGGAGCTGTGAGTAATCATGTCGAAAGCTTTGCGATAATTAATGAAGCCCATATAAAGAGGTTGATCTTTGAATTTCTTTAGCAGTTGTTCTATGACCTGAATGTGGTCTATAATTGGAAACCCCGAAATGCTGATAAGTCTATAGTTACTGATATCTTTAGGGTCCCCTTTTTTATAATGCAGAATTATTTCCGACTTGCACAATTGATGAGGGACTTTTTCTAATTTGAATACCATTGTTTGTTTGTTTTAACGGGGCCGCAATGTCGCACTTAGCCTCTTAATTGGGCCATTGTGCGTACGTTGTAATGTGTCAGTTCTTTTCACTCTAGCCAGCCCAAACACTCCCAGAAGCCCAGCATTTCCCGCAGGTTGCTGCAGGCTTCAGGGAGGGATGACGGTGTTTTTAGGAACCGTGCCCGGTGGTTGAATACCATGTTGAATAATTCTATTAATCAGTCATCCATTAGTCATTTTAAGGCTTCATGGTTGAGTTTATCGGGACAACGATTCTTGTTATTTTCAACTTCTATCTCGTTTCTTCTCGATTGTTTTCATATTCAGTTACTTTGCCGGTTACTTCACTATTAGCCATGCAAGCTGAATACATAGTCTCTTTTTCATTGTTTTCTTCTGGTGGTTTTGTAAACAGCTGTTTTTACATTTCAATACATCCTGTCTTATCCTCGTTTCTTCTTGGTTGTCTCCTAGGTTTTGTATCCATTTTTTATGTGTGAGTAGGTCTTGGTTGGCCCTATTTTCACTTCCTTTTCTGTGATTTTCGTAGTCTTCTTGAATTGCTTTATGGGTTTGTTCATAAAGATCTTTCAGTTCTTTCTTCATTTTTAGGGTTCCGTAGCCAAAATGGCAAAACGGAACCCTTATAGTTTCGCCATGTCCATCCGTCCGTCCGCAACATTGCTCAGATACTGTTAGTACTAGGAGGCTGTAATTAATACTTACGCCGACAAAGTGAAAGAAAAAAAAACAAAAAAAAATTATAGTACTTCCCCTTTATGTAAAGTGAGGTTGTGATTTATTTTCTCACCTACCCCATCTTGTGGGGTATCATTAGATAGGTCTTTCAAAACCTTTAGGGGTAAACGAAGACGATTTTTAGTATAGGAATCCGTTTGTATTAAGCTTTAAAGTGCAATTTTTTGTTAGAGTCAAGTGTCCCCCCCCTGCCAGCTAAGTGTTAGATGTTGGGTATGTGAAAAATATCACGGTAGTAGTATATACATATAGTGAAATTAAAAGAAAAATATTATTAAGTAGATAATTATATTGTTGTAAGTATGAAAGAAAAACAACAGAAAACTTAAGCCATATTATTCGGAGGGGGAGGGGACCACGGAACCCTACATTGTGCGAGGCCCGACATGCACTTGCCCGGTTTTTTTCATATATACCTAGTGCATTTCTTTGTAGTAACAGCTGCCGTACCCTACACTGAGCATGGTCCAACATGCTCTTGACCGGTTTTTAATCTAGCCGTCAGGTGAAGACATTTCTAATGTTGACTTTGTTTTTTTCTTAAAATAGGTGTTAGTTATTACCTAATCATTTGTGCTCATAGGCATACTGTAGCATTCTTTCGCCCCTTTCGTTTCTAGTTCGATATCCATGTTGTCCTAATATCTGGTATTCATGTTGTTGAAATCACCCATCACTAGCACAGTGTAATATGTTTCAATCAAATATAGATTCCGGAGAAGTTTTTTCTTTATTAAAAAGCCTACTTTGTATAATTCTTTCGTTTTGCATTTAAAGCATATATGTGTTGAGCATGTTCTTCGATGTAACCTACAATATCATGTTCTATTTCATCTAGTGCTTGTGTCAACAGTAGAAGGTGTACTTGTGACGATAGGGATCTTATTGTTAGTACAGATTTTTAACGTATTCAGATTTTTGTTGGTTTTGACAATTTTGTTGAAGTTTGGAGGGTTTTGGTCAGACGCTCCACAGGGCCCACCGGATTTCTAATTAAAAATACCCAAATTCAAATAAATTTCAGATTCGAAATTAACATTATTTTATGAATTCAAAAATCAAGGTCCACCAGAATCGGACACACCTTCATACAGAAGTCCTACGCGACCTCGCTGCACTATCGAGGCAGTCACAAAAAACTAATTAAACACAATTGTGGTTAAAATGCAATAAACAGACAGAAGATTTATTTACTAAACCATTAGTGTATGTGTATAATGTTTACCTCAGTAAAGTTATTTCCTTGGTTACTATTGTGAGTAGCAATATCAAGATCCACCTCCTGAGTGGTTGGCTGTTTGAACTGATCCACCTTAACATCTCCTTCAATCTAAAATGGTTAACATCATTAGATAAAAACAAAAATCCCACATTGCTAGTTATCTTTTAATAAAGAAAAAAAAAATTATAGTCAATTTATAATTGAATTGAAAATTAAATAAGTTCATTAATTTACCTGCTCAGTATTAGTGCTTGAGCTTGGCTGTAATAAATAACTGTTAGTGTAAAGCCCACTTTCTGTCTCAGGAAGAATAAATTGATCTGAAACAATGTAAAGAGTACTTTACATTTGCTTCATTTAAAACATTTTTTAAATACTTTTTACTTTAGTTTAGAAAGGGAGAGAAATAGAAAATTGAAGGTAGAGAAAACCCCATGAAACGGTGGTGGGACATTTATCTAATACTAGCTGTCCCGCGCAACTTCATATGCGTAAATTTTCCCCGTTTTTGCAACATTTCTCGTCGCTACTCCACTCCTATTAGTCGTAGCGCGATGTTATATAGCCTATAGCCTTCCTCGATAAATGGGCTATCCAACAAAAAAAGATTTTTTCAAATTGGACCAGTAGTTCCTGAGATTAGCGCGTTTAAACAAACAAACTCTTCCACTTTATAATATTAGTGCAGATTGAACAGAAGAAAGAGTAGTTGAGTTGTAGTTAATGGGTGGAAAAGAAAAAGTATGGGGCCGAGCTTGATGAAATATGAAATACATAAAGGAAAATAACTCTAACCCCTTTAGGGTTACAGTTATTTTACTATCTCATACCATAGATATTTTATCGTGATAGCCAACTGAGTGCAGATGGAGTAATGATAAACAGTAATAGTAATAAATAGGCAGACATACCAGACACTGATATTAGTTCTGTGGAGTTGTCAACATCCACAAAGAACTGCTGTGATGAAACTCCAACACCATATACTGTGCAGGGCTGCACATCTTCCAGGACCTCTTTTACATCTTGCACTTGTGCTACATACTGAATTTGCCTATTTACTGAAAAAGAAAATATTACACAAAATGTAAACTACACAGGACTAATACTACACTACTACTACATAATACTACTACTTTGTTAAGAGGATTTTTTTTGAAAATTAATTACAAAAAATTTGTATAAAAATATGTTTTTCTGATAAACAGCAATCTCCTTCATTGCAATGAAGATCGTCATGCAAAACTTCCCAAAAAAAACCATAATTTTCCTTGCAATGGTACATTAGAGATTGCCATAATTTTTCTCATTGATGCAGTTGTGAACCCATGTAGGGATCAACTTGCAAAGACTGAACCATATGTTACTTAAACTTTGCGCAGACATTTACGTTTCGAAGTACTTCATAGTTTGGCTAGCAGAGGGGCAACATGGATGAAACAAGCACAAATATATAATGATTCCTATACTTACATAGAAATGTCCCATCATCTTGTACAACAAAAAATTGTTCGGGCTCAGCTTCGCTAGTATTCGCTGGTAAAAACTCATACGTTTCATACGTATTTTTGTCCATTTTGTGACAAACCTAAGTAAAATCTCTAAAGTAACAGAGTAAGTGCGTTAATGCTGGATTACTTTTTATTTGTAATGTGTAATAGATTAATGCAATGTGTTTTCCTTTTTAGCATTTTTACAGCACTTTACATGCTCTTTGCTTGCAACCATCGTTGTAATTAACAGTGACTAGTGACATGTTTACAAAATATGACTGACGTTACATTTGACATTGGTTTGACATTTTATGTTGACTGACGTTACGTTTAGTTGTTTGTAATATTTTTTCTTTTTTAAAAATAATTATTAAAATGGAGTTGTAAAAATGGCGGCCGACTAACCTGTGGTTATTTTTACAGCTCCACGTAATACTTTGTAAGTAGGGTATAATTGGGGGTTCTGGATCACTTCCTCGCTTCGCTCGGTGCGTGATCCAGAACCCCCAATTCTCCACACATAGAACATGATCCAGAACCCCCAATTTTCTACACATGCAATATGATCCAGAACCCCCAATTTTCCTCACATTCAATATGATCCAGAACCCCCAATTTTCTACACATGCAATGCAGAGCGCTCCAATATCACACTATCATGATCGATGATTCTCTTAACTGCTCATCTTTTCAACTTAATAGGAACCGGTTTATGAACAGCTTAATCGCAGCAACTCAAGCTGTTATGCACAGCCTGTTCCTATGTATTAGGTTTCTTCTATCAAATCTACAAGATTGTTGTAGATTTGATGCTGGATTATTCGAGCCCATAGCTTAATCCCTTTAAAGCGAATTTTAGAGCATTTGCCGTTATCTCTAGAGCAAGGTATTAGGATTGCATTATACTGCTCGTGATTAATTATTTCTACAATATGAAGCCCGCATAATCGCTTTTCTACTATCAATACCTGTACACGATCTCCAATTCTCAATGTCATGTTATTCAGCAAGTAAGTCGAAGCTTGTATTTTATTTAGAAAACTGATATTTCAAATTTTTAATCTTGCTAATTACGTACGTAAATGCTTGCGAAAGTTTTTTAAGACTAAGGTTGAGGAACAGGGAAATTTTGAGCAAACAAAATAAGAAAAAAAAAACCACTTAATTAAAAAGTTTATTATCGAAACACCATTTTTTTAAACATAAAACATTTTTTAAAGAACATATTGAGTCATGATATATACAACTGTAAACGGTTTCAGAATCTTTATATTGCTCATACAAGCTTAACAAATTAGGACAGTTTTTATCTTCTAAATTAATAACATTATTATTATTCGACATAACTTGCAACCATGACACTTTTTCTAAACCTTTAGTGTAAACACATTTATTTCTTAACAGATCTTCAAGTAAACATAGGCAATTAGAATAAGGAATAAATCCTTCACCCCAATGTATTTTTCTGTTGCGCTCGATCCAGCTTACTTGACGTCTTTCTGATTTTGTCAAGTTGTAATAGGGAAATGGTGGCTTAATTAAGAACACTTGTATTTTGTTATCACACCATATAGCAATTTCTTTTATTATAAACTCATTTGCTTCTGTTTTGAAACCTTGAATGTCTACAATAGCAGTCATGATAATCTTCGCACTATATTACTCAAAGGCTTATATTCCACCAGACGATCGTTGATAATCAAACAATATGCGGCAGTATTATCTGGTATTGAAGTTGAACATTCAATTTCTAATCGAACATCGACTGGACCTGATTTTAGACTATCGTTTTGCCTTGAACAATCTAATATAAAAAGAGGAGCCTTTTCTTTAAAGTCCTTTAGACTAAGCAATGGGTCTGCTGGACTGTTGTAATACGACTGACGGAATTTGGCATACATTTCGTATAATATACTGTATTTGTTCTCAGAAAACTTTAAGCTCAAAAGTTCATATGGATAATATTGTGAATTCAAAAAGAGAGTGACATTTGTAACTTCACAATGATCAAATCGCGAACTGTCATTGAGTTTATTATTTTTTCTATTAGTTTGTAAGCAGAAAATTACATATCTAGGTTTCTCTAATTGTGACGCAGTTTTAACTGCCCACGAATGCTTTGTAGTTTTAGGAAGCAAAGGGTACTCATACAAATCCCAATTTCTAAATGCCATTTGAATAGGCTTATCCTTTTCTAGTAATTTTAAAAGAGCCAGTCTTTCTCGATCTGACACTTTTATATGTGGTACTCTCCATTGAAGCCTTTCTATATCTATTTTGCAATAAGCAATATCATCAGCAAGTATAACACTATTTAAATTGGAGTTACTTCTATTCAATATAAGTTCATGTTTGCAGTTTATTACAATTTTTTTATAGTCTTCCGCAAACCCTAAAATCTTATTTAAAGGTATTACAGCACTAAAATGGCCATCATTTTTAATACCGTTTGAATTCCAGCCCCATAAGGCAGCCACTTTATTTTCTGCTTCATTTAATGAGATATAAGATTTTATTGTGGACGTTATGCCGGAATTTTTTATACGATCTATTTCTATACCATTCATTTCGTACCTGATGTCTTGAAACAAGAACAAAATATAGTTATTACTAAATGTAACAATTTTTTCAATCGGCTTTCCATCTTTACCGAAGAATTTTGCTTGACCTTCGATGTAAATTGAACTGGCTGATGGTAACACGTATATATCTTGCTGGTGTATGGGAATTCTGATTTCGTCATTTTCTCTGAAGCAGTTATTGTAGGGATTGTAAGAATGGACTTCATAACTTTCGATTGAAGAATCGAAATGCGGTAAATCATTAATCTGTAGTATATTCATACTTTAAAACCTAAAGCTTTAAGAAAATCTATATTTGCTTTAGTCAACTTCCTCACTTTTTTCTTACGTCTACGCGTATTAGTGGTTGTAGAAGAAATAAGACGTTTTACTTTGACTGAAGGGTTTATATTATATTGTATCATTTTATTTTTCTTAAATGAAGACGCAGTTGAATATGTTCTACGAAGTTAATACTGTAACCAAACTGATCGACAACTTTAATAGATATAGATGAAATTGTATTTTTGTTTACCGGAAAATAAATAACGTTCTGAGGCGTTTCTATATATTGGTCGTCTACAACGGTATTAGGCACAAATTCGTGAATAATGTGAGTTGGTAATCCGTTGGTATAGGAACCGTATATCAAATCACATTCAATTCTGATAACAGATGAGGTATTGTTACTAAAACGACGACCTGATGTTGAGTTCAGTATTGAAAAGTATAATAATCCACACTCATATTTTCCAGATAAACTCAGAGGTGGTTGAAAATATGATTCTAATTCTGATTTATTGCCGGAGATAGTTACTGTAGTAGACATACTTGCATACTGAACTCTTTTCTTAAATTCTGTTTATTTTATTCCATGATTAATCCAAAAAAATCTTAAAAAGTTTAAACAAAGATGTCCGCAATGGAAAGGATGATTGCCTTGTACATTTTCATAATTGTAGTGAATTTTAGAGCCTAAATATTTTATTAATTCTTTTGGAGGCTTAAGATTTCCATAACTATCAAAATATTCGATATAATCTTTGCATTTTGCATAGGCTACCCAATGAGAGCCGGGGTTTTTAGAAATATCTAAATTAATAATACCACATTCATATTTAAAAGGGTGTGTAGGAAGTTCGTCTCTCATAAAGACACCTCTAAAATAAGGAATATTATTTCCATATTTTACAATGTCAAAATTAGTCAAGGCTCGATTGGGTAGCCGATACTTTAGTTTTTTTCTTTTGATACGAAAATTCCCAGACCATTTTTATGTGGCTTAACATGTAATCCATTTCCAATACAAAGGGCTTCCATTTTTTCATTGTGTCTCTTCGATTCATCATATAGCTTTTTAGCCATCTTGAATTCATTTATAGTTTTAGCTATACCAGCCGCCCCGCCTGCTATGGCTCCCGCTGCGGATAATCCAGCAAAAATAGGAATCAAAGGCAAAACTCCACCCGTTTTTGGTATAGGAATAACGCGGGGAAGTTTAATAGAAGAATCTTCAACTAATTCTCTGGCAGCAGCCATAGCTAGTTTTATTGCCCCTTTCTTGCATTTTGGTTTTAATTTTTTCATTCGTTTTTTCGCGACAGTAAGAACATTTTTAAATTTATTTTTAAGTCCTTTTCCAGAAGTCCTTTTGCATGAAGATTTTTGGCTGTAAGTTTTTAGGCCAGTACCAGTTTTAATTTTGCTTGTCATAATATTGCTCACTAGACGCGCTGCAATTTTTTCTCCTGTACCTGCATCAGCTGCAACTATACGTTTTTTCGCCATTTTAAACAAAATCAAATCAGCCTTATGGCGATCTTTTAAGTTCGAAGATTTGTGATATGCAATATCGTGTTCTTTACAATATTCGTCTAATTTGTTGATACCTTTATCACCACGCGCAAGTCTCCTAATTAATTTTGTACCTGGACCACAGTAATTGTATCCCGGCAAATGTAATTCAAATGGTAAATGGTTTATAAGCCAATTGAGAAGACTACTCTCTCCAGTGCCCATAATAAGACTGTTTAAAAATAAATTAAACACTTTATAAATATAATGCGTTGAATAAACAATTGACAGTTATCTAAGTTTATAAGTATAAATAATGGAATCAGACATTATTTTGCAATAATCTATTTAATTTGTTTCTTATAGCGCATTTGACTTATCTATCCAACTATTTTCTGCAGAAGATAAACCTAACCATTTTACTAAAACTCTGTTTCCTCTCTTTTTAAGAACTTTTTCGACTAGATACACATTAGGATGTTTAGTCTTTTGAAGTTCTTGCACATAAAATGCTCCTAAAATAGGCTGACCTCTAATAGTATCTTCA
The DNA here is from genome assembly GCA_945859575.2 of Herminia tarsipennalis. Classification (NCBI taxonomy): domain Eukaryota; kingdom Metazoa; phylum Arthropoda; class Insecta; order Lepidoptera; family Erebidae; genus Herminia; species Herminia tarsipennalis. The sequence continues at coordinate 11,917,987 of OX243846.2, read as the reverse complement.
ATTAAATAGGTGATAGGAATTGTATTACGTATTTCTCGAATTTTAAATATTTCTGTTGACCAGTTAGGTGTATATCCTTTTTCAAATGTTCCTTTGTACTTACTGATACGTACATAATCACCCACTTTATATCTTACTTTTACACTAACTTTTTTTACTAAACTTGCATAACGTTCTAATATACGTTTTTTATTTATATTATTCACATTCGCAGGGATTTCATCAATCGTTCTATGGTATGTGTGATTGTATTTATGAATAACATTATTGAGGGTATTATTTATCCAATTATAATTGCCTTTCAAACTGAATTCTTTGTACAATTTAGATTTCAATGTCCTAATAAATCGCTCGACTATTGAAGCTTTTTTTGATGAGAATGTTGAGTAATGATTAATATTATAAGATTGCATTAGATTTTGAAATCTATTATTATAAAACTCTGTCCCATTATCAGTTTGAATATTTTTAGGGACACGGCCTCTATCCAATAATATCTTAAAAGTATTACATACAATCTCTTTGTTTTTACTTTTGAGAGGAAAGGTCCAAGCATATTTAGAAAATGTGTCAATAACAGCGAGGATAAATCTAAAGCTTTTATTTTCTTTAGAAATAGATTGCATATCAATTAAGTCCGCCTGCCATAGATCGTCTATATCTTTCATAATAACTTTTCGTCGAGGAAAATTTATCCTGGCATTTTTATGAAGCTCATTTACCACATCGGCTTTGATCATGATGATTTTTCGTTCAAATTTATATTTTTGTCTTTTAGCTCAGATTGATTTAATAACAAATTTTGGTAATGATCGTGATTGTTAAGTATGTTAAACTGAATTAAATGTCTATTGCTGTTCCTATTTATTCCTTTATTATATTAGCTTCTTTTAGTTCTTCAATGATAGATAATATTTCATTATCATGATTTGTATTGCCAGCGTCTCTTGAAGCCATTAATAATTTTAATCTCTCAATCAATTCATTGGGATCATCCCAGTATACTAAATCAGTGTTGTTTTTAAATTTTTTTAGTTTTGGTAAGTTTCCTCCAAGTTTTGATTTAGGTTTACTGTCAGACGTTTCCGAAAACAAGGGTTTAATTATTTCCCGATATTTTTTACCTTTACTTGACTTTATCTGACCTCTGGGGCTAAAATTTCTTCTATGAGCATTTGTATAATGTAGCATATCTTTGTAGATCCGCTTATCTTCATTTGATATTAATTTTAAATCAGGCTTTCTTTTAAATAAAAGTTCTTTCAAACCTAATGTAAAGTTGTAAACTTTGTCATCGATTTTAACTAAAACGTTCTTATCATTATTCAAACTAGAAAATGATACTACTGAGTTACCCATCATGTAAGTCTTGTTTTTACTTCTAATTCCAAACGGTATATTAAGGTCATCATATATACCACAGATATCTTCTCCCTCTAATGATATTTCATCTAGCGATTCCTTTTTAGGGCTTTCAATGAATTGAGTAGAATCCAGATCTGGACTGTAACATTCTTCAAATTTACTCGATGAACTAGTATTTATATCATCGGACTCAATGCCTTCCAAATTAAGTAGTGTTTTATTTTCTACATTTTTATTTTTTTCCGCAGGTAAATTCGCGTCAACTAAAGACTTAAGGGGATCTGTTACAGGTTTTAGGACTTTATCGAGTGATAAATTCATCGAGTGTTCCTGGTTCTTCATTTGTTTTATTTTGTTCTTTATTGAGTTCACAGACTTCATTAATTCAATTTTAATATTTTTCTCCATATTTATATTAAAACAACTGTGTTCAGGGAATGAAGATCTAATACTGAATTTGTTATTCATGTTATTTATTATATATAAATTCAGTCAAATTTCAAAAATGTATCAAAATTCTGTCTGTACCTTCCATTATTTACGGGCGATTCTTTATTAATAAGTACGAAATTATATGGGTTACTCCAAATGGTTTTACAGATATCTTTAAACTGTTTCCATTGTAGATCGGAGCCGACATGTTCATCGTAAACATGTTTTAAATTCGTATCATCTTGTTTAAATAATATAAGAAAATTAACATTGTCACGTAACAATTGTTTCGGAATTTTAGAATAGGTTTGAGATAAATAAAAACAATCTATTTGTTTATGTCTGCCCATACAAAAATAATTACGGATATTAACTTGATTTTCACATGCAACATCATCAAAAATAAATACAGAGTTAGTCAAAGCTTCACTCGGAGCTATAACATCTTTATCATCTTTTAATTCATAGAAGTTAATCTGAGGAACTCTTTTTAATACCTCGCTCAAGAATCGATATTTTGGCTGAAAAGAAGTTTTGGAGTAAAGATAAAGATTTTTAAATTTCAATCCATTTTTATGTAACAGTAAGCTGATCATAACGTTTGTTTTACCACAGTTCGACGGACCACATATTATACAACGAATTGTATTTGGTAATAAAGCACTATGTCTGATTTGGCGAGAAGGTTCATTAAATTGTATACCGCTAACTTTCAGAGATATGGGTTGCTTAACCAACTTCATCTTGTCAATGATTATGTTGAATGGCTAACATACGTTTTTGTGTTCACTTTTTATACTAAAAAGGGGAAATTATGTAAAACATAACATGACATTTTGTTACTATTTCTGTACCTACATGTTTAGATAAGTTTTATTAACATAAGTAAGTATGTAATTACTCGTAATAAACATATTAAATCAAATTAAGCATGTGCACAATATGCATATAAATAATAATATCATATTAGACATGACTATTCAACTAACGCGTTTCTACAGGTTTAGACAGATTTATTTCATTATTGAAATCGTCAGCAAAAATATTATATGAAACATGACATGACAAAGAATATTCATTTATCGCGTTTCTACAGGTTAAGACAGGTTCGTTTAATTATTGAAATCATTAATGAAAATATTGCATTCTCGCATTACTCAATATCAAATGCCACTGTTTAAAATAATCCACATCTAAGTTAGGTAGGTAGTCGCTTCATTTCATTGCAGTATTTGCCATAAGCTGGACCTCTTGTTTGTCAATTAAACTACAATTGCCTGGTAAGTTTTGTTTTTTTTTTTTTCTATTTTATTTTAATGCCATGCATTTTTTTTTTACTTTCAATAAGTGTTTAATAATTAATATTAATTTATTTACAGAATCATGTCTCTGGCACCGTCCTACAGCCCCTCTATAGATATCGCAGATAATTTACGTGAGGTAATTAAATATTGCGTTTATCTTAACTTACTTAAATCCATTTTTCATATTACTTGTGTTATTTATTTATTGAATGACTGTTTTTTTTTTTTTTTTTTTTTTCAGAATTTAATAGGAGATGCGGACCCAATCACCAATCCTTTTTATTATGCTCAGGATAGAGAAAGCTGGTATGCAGAAGTAGCAGCCAAATCTCGCGAAGAATATAAAAAACAAAAAGCAGAGGAACAAGAAGCAATAAAGAAGAAAAAAATTAAATCAAAATGTTTTAAAAATACCTCTTTTGTTATGCGTAAGGAGCCGGGTCAAGTTCGTAATTTAATACAAATATACATACATAATTTGGACAATAGTAATATGGATAAAATAAACCTTGATCCTGACAGCGCGGGTGTGAGTGTGCAATATTTAGTGACTAGTGATTACGATGACGTCATGAATGAGACTGAACATTTAGTTAGTAAAATAGTCAAAAAGTTAAGCAGACATAATGTGTAATCTTTTATTAAATACTGTAATCTACTTATTATTATTGTCATGATAAATTATATTATTTTAAAAAAATCTGTTTATTTCATATTGGAACAATAAATTTTTAAAATATATAAGATTATATAATACCTTTATTATAATGAATACTCAACCCAGTGAATATATTGTAAGTACATAGTAAAAAATAAAAAATTATTAACCTAACTAACAATTTTATTATATTTATGCTTGTTATTAGGTCAGTGACACATGTTGTAAATAAAAATATTTTTACACTAACAATATAATATTTTACTGTACATCTTACAAGCAAACTTAAATACAAGAAGCTTACAAGTATTTTGTTTTTTACAATAAATTTAATATTAACCAAAACATTTGTTTTACTCAAAATGTTGTTGTATAATTTTGCGCCTAAACCTACAAATTCCGTTATAATTTCACCACCTAATTTATCTTTTAAATAATCAGGTATTTTAATTAGCTTTTGGAATATTAAATAAATTATCCTTTTCGAAATTACTAATTAACTACAAACAAAAATATTTAGATAAAGTATAGGCGCAAAAGGCTGGAGGTCAGAGTCCGCAATTCCGCATTGACAAACATTTTCATGACGTAGCGCTAGGTGACTTAACATGTGACATGTCATTTGTCACTGTCACTTTAAAACAAAAATATGTCGCAAAATCTCTATTTTACTATGCCAACCAAATAAAAACACAAAGAAAAATACGAAAGTTGTACGATGTGCCTACAAAATAGGGCAAGGTACTCAGCATTCATAGGATGAGCATGACGACCCATCTTATTACTGGTTTTCAGTGTTGCCCAGTCTTGAACGTTAACGCCGTAACTACATTTCCAAGTCTTCATTGTTGTATTGAAATATGTGCAGCAAATCTAGCATGGCAAGTGTGCATAAACTATTAAACTACCTCCTACTATTATATAACTACTAAGATTATAATTCCTGCTTATATTTTTATATTAATTAAACCCAATACTAAAAAAAAAACTGATATTTAGCTATGGGACTGATTTCTTTAACTTATGTGTCTATATTATTTTAATATAACAGTAAAATACTGAACCACAATGCTTTATTCTTGTGAAAACAATGTGTATAAAAAGAAAGCTCACAAAGCCGCTACACTTCTACTCACAACAATCTTCTGCATAGTCAAATATATTAGAGTACTTGAGACATCAAATCCCAGTCTATTTATTTAAGTTTAGTTATTTTCTTTATGCTTTAGGTTCTCCACACAGAATTTACTAGTTAACTAGTTAATAGAGAGTTAAAAATTACCGCTGCCATTCCAAGATCCTGTGAAAGCTGGTCTGTTGCCACACTATGCGGTCATAAATCACTAATGGACTAAGACAGCAAGGTAACCATTTGTATTAAACATGTATTTGAGCTGAGAATTGAACTCAGACTCAGGTTATAGGTACTTAGGCAAATTATATTTATTACACAAATACAAAAATGAAACAAGAAACATTATGATTCATAAGATTTTTTTATTTATGCATTAAACAAAGTAAATACATGGGTAGATACATAGTCACAATTATAGCTCTAAATTATTGTAACATTATAAACATAAAGTAAATACATGGTAGATACTAAAATTAGGTAGGTATGTAGATACATAGTCACAATTATAACTTTAAATTATTTTAACATAAACAATGGTAGATTCTAAAATTAGGTAGATTCACAATTTTAGCTTTAAATTACTGTAACATTATAAACAGAAAAGATAGTAAATACAGTCACAATTATAGCTTAAAACATAGTACGATAATGACCCCAAGGTACAGTATAAATTATATTTCTTTTAATTTGACGTTTGTCATCATTTCCGTTGAGTACTAATTTATTAATTTTCTGTGTATACAACTTGTGATTTTTGGATCGAATGACATACATAGTATCTCTGAAATTTATATCATTATTCAAAGTATTTTTATATTTTTCAATTGTGAGCCTATTAGAAATAGGTTTTTTAACTCCTTTAGCTTTTTTAATTGTATTATTTAAACTATTTAAACAGTATAATTTAGCCCTCAAACCAATAAACTCTGTAATGATATCACCACCCATCTCATCTTTAAAATAGCCAGGTATTTGTTTATTCACTTTTGGAATACCATAAATATTATTGTCTTCAAAGTTGCTTGTATCAAAATATTTTATATTTTGTTTCATGTCTTTATAAAAATCATCAGTTTGTATTAAATACAAGAGACTATCAGTATCAGTATAACAAAGGCTTATGTCATTTTTGTATATTTTCTTCATAACAGAATAGTGAAATTGATATAAATGACGCTTTGCTAACTCCAGTATCGTAAAACCAATATATATTGGTCGATCTAAAACTACTTTAGCAGGCTCTAATTGAATAGCAACAAGGTTCTCTGAAATAATAGCCATATTTTTAAAATTAGGGGCGCTCACATATTTTTCTGCCCCTTTTATTTTATTGGTCTTATTAAAGTTATCTTTCCACACATTAACTAATTTAACATCTACTTGTTTCCTTTTGTTTTCAATTGTTTTACCAAATATTGAATTATTTTGCTTCTTGAAAAAATCTCTTTCGAATACTGAGTTAGCTTTTTGTCTAAGTATTGTATTAAGATTTATGTATGGTTCTAAGATATTTTTTTGAGTAAATGCTAGAATTTTATGAATATTTAATAATATAAGACCATTCTTTAAACATTCTTGTAAATGAACATAGTGAATGACATATCTATATTTATCATACAGATTAGCAATTAGTTTTGTGTTTTTTGTCATCACATGGAACAGGAACGGGCATTTTTTCTGGTGCAAATGGCAAATCAGAATGTTCGTCATGTATATCAGGCGGATAATGAATATCAACTTCAAGTATGTACCCTTCATCACTATCAGCAGTAACAGATGCAATTTCAAATAAAGCTATTTCAGATTTTGTTAAAAACCTAAAATTTCCTGTGGGAAGTCTTTGTGTCATAGCATGCCCATACAAATTGACACAATCTAAGTAAACTAAAAATGTATCGGGTTCTTTTTCGTTATAGTCTGGCAAATATTTATTATTAGCCTTTGCATATCGCAGCGAACATTGGGCAAGACCTCCTCTAATACCCTTTTCTAGCATTTGATATATTTCTATATCAGATATTAAATCTAATTCTACTTTAGTTAACAAGAGCATGGCGTCCCAGCTTAATGATGGTGATGAAACGTAATGACAAGGGTCAAGCTCATAGTGACATAAACTCATAGATCGGAATTTCTCAAATACATCGCACAATAGTAAGACATCACATTTCAAATATAAATCAGTATATTCGCCTAAATTCTTAATACCAAATATAGCCCACATCTTTAAAGCGTGATTGTAATCGTCAGTAGACACTGTATCGGATGTGAGTTTATTATAAAAATTTGAGCGATCTGGTAACTGAGTTTCTGCATATCGTTCCCAGGAGTCTATATAGTCATAGCAATACACGCCTTTCCTAAGGCATAATTGAAATAATTTTTTATCAATGAAAAATGATCGTAAATGCTTTAAATCATTGGAGTCCAATGTCTTTACTAAGTTGTCTAAACTCGAACTTAAGAAATTAAAAGAATCTATAAATTTTAATTGGACTACTTTCTGAGAATTAAATGGAAAAAATTTGGTAAAAGAAATATATTTTTCCTTAGTCTTTGGAATTAAATTGATTCGACCGGAAACACTTGAAAGTTCTTTTATAAATAAATGACAGTCATATCCTGAAAGATTATGAAATATTATGGGAATAAATTTTACAGACTTATTATTTAAATTGCATGAATTATGAGCTGGACCCCGATATTTACCTGTGAAATGATCATGGTCATGAACAATACAGTCATTATTAGAAAAATTTTCTTTACAAATATGACATACTGTAGCAGTCTTAAATGAAAGAAGCTCTTCATCATTCAGTGGAATCATGTCTCTAGGCAAAGATAAAATGTCATATAAAGTTTCTAAATCCTTAGCAATAGAATCTACAAACTTTTTTGAACAATTTGGACCTCGATAAGATACTAAATTATTAAGCTCTGGATTACTCTCACAGCATATATAATAGGCGAAACAAGTTGCTTCATGAATTTGTATGTTTTCGACATACTGACTTTTATTTTTATCTGAATATTCTCGAAGTAAGCTTTCAAAGTCTCCATAAATAACAATAGGAATTCTTTGAGTTCTTATATAATTAGAAAATCGAAGCTTGCTATTCTCTTCTGGGAGCAGTGTTTGTATTCGTGCGCAATTATGATTATTTAGTTTTGTCTCTGAATCAAAATATATAAAACATTCATCACATAAGTGAATTTTAGATTTGTGTTTTGTTAGTTGATCATGCACTAGTCGCGCGAAATTTTTTATTAAACAGAAATGACTTTTGTCTCCTCTTTCAATTAGTAATAAATTTACGTGGGTCAGTTTCCGTTGTAAAGTTTTGTATAATGGCCCAGTAATAGTGTTATTTTTTTCTAAACCATAAACATTTACACTTATAGTCGGATTTTTTTTTTCGAATTGTTTTATGTCATCAAATGTTGGTGGGAAAGATATACCATTTATATTTAATAAATTTAAGTAATGTGGATATGATGAAACTCTATTACTGTTATGCCGTGCTGGATACATATGTGCTACAATACACCAGAGAAAGCAATGTCTATCTTTATTGCAAATGTTAAGACATGATTTTGTTTTAAGAATTTTTAGGGGTAAAGATATGTAACTGCCAGCTTTTAAGGGATTATACTTAACTATATTCATTTCCAAATGATTAATCGACTCTATAGCCCAGCCAGATTCTGACATTTCAAATTCGGTGCATTTATACAGCAATTTTTGCACACATTCTTCAAAAAATAATTTTATATTAGTATTTTGTATTATCACATAATACTTTGTATTAAAAGATTTCAAAGACAATTCTTCATTTTTAGGTAACTTGTACAATACAAAAAGCTCAAATTGTATTTTAATCGCTCGGTGTTTTATTCGCAATGTCTCAATAATCTTGTAAACCATGCTAGAAATATCTGATAAAAATATCTCTGGTGATATGTTATCTGTATTCATAGGATTAAATCTGTAACTAGCAATTCTATTTTTAAAAGCTGTAGCTATTATTTGCACATTATCAAATTCAGTACTCAACAAACAGTTTGATTTATGTATATTACTTTTCTTATGTGATGAATATTTTTGAACATAAACTTTACAATCTGGGCAAAATTTCATGTTTGTTTGGTTATGTTAAATACAAAAAGTAAAGCAGTACCTAATTCATAAATTTAATCGTAAATTCAATTAGACAAAATATAAAATATTTATTTTGAGCTATAGTTGATATATAAGTTTTAATTTAGTACTTAAAGGTCATAATTTTTGATTACTTCAAGATTAAAAGTTCAAGGTCACAATTACTGATCTGGATTTATTAAGTTCTTAAAAAATAAGATTCAAGATCATATTAAATGGTCATGAATTTTAAAATTTGACATTCATTAATTCGAGTTTATTGGCTTTTGGATTTTGGCTTTTGGTTTTTGTTTTTAGTTTTTTGGTTTACTGAAAGAAAATCATACAAATAATCATTATAAATATTATATGAGTAAGTACTCATGCAATATTATTTCATTACAATTATCTGAGGAAATAAACATTAAAAAATATCAATTATAGACTTTATGCATAGGTACTTACTTACTTAAATTCAACAATATAGAACATGCTTTTCAAACAAGTTTAATATAATTATTAATATTATTCAAAAGAACAAAAAAGGAAAACATTGAAAAATATAGGTATATCATAAGTAGGTATTTTAAATGGTTTTTAAATATGTAGGTACAATATTATGGGTCCTTTAAATAGGTACTAGTAGGACACTTACCTAATTTTAAAATACGTTTGACTGATAGAGTATCGGTTGTATCTTCCGATAATCTTCTTTCGCAACAGTCACAAGTTTTGTGACTGCTTTCCACACCGGACTGCTGTCGTCAACAGCCGATTTGTAGGTAACTAGTGCTCGTTTCCAGCGGTCATTGCTGAGCACCTCCGCTTCTCGAGCGTTGTAAACACGCAGTTCCACGTAGTAGTTGCCCTGCCGGGTGGGGTCCCGCTGAAGTGTATAACCGGAACCACTACGTCTTGATAAGAAGCTCCGCAACGCAGCCGCTCGAATGGGTTCACCACCAAGTTCTTGCTCGTTCTGAAATTTAAAAATGATTATCATTAGAAACAAGAATAAGTTTAAAAAACTAAAAATTTTATCCGTAGTCGGGACTACGGATAAAATTTATATAGCCTATGTCACCCGGGCTATTCTTACGAATTCATTGACACCTCATTTATTAAAATCCGTTGAGTAGTTTAGGCGCTGTGGTGGAACATACAAACATACATACATAGACTGCCAAAATCATTACCCTTCCTTTTGGCTTCGCCGTAGTCAGGTAAATAATTTAAAAGGAAAGCATGACAGATTCTGAAAAAAATATACTGAACCATAAATTTTACCTAACCCCTCGGGAATCGTATTTAGAACATCAAAGTCTAACTAATATGCTAAAATAATGGAAAATAAAAGGACTCCGTATTTACAAATAAAAAAACTTCAGCATACCTCTGAATCCGACAGCTTCCTTTTTTTGAGCGATTTCGTTGGCGCTGGCAAATCAACTTCTGTCTCCGAGTCGGACCCAAAAAAGCTAGATTTGACCACCGCCGGAGCAATTTTTTTCACAGAATTTTTATTTGTTTTTCCGACAACCTTTTTCCTTATCTTCTTTTTTTCTACCGACGGCGATGGCTGAGATGGTGGTATTTCGCAGTCAGAATCGAAGGGATTGGTCGACCTAAAATTAAGAACACCATAAATAAATTTCACTCACAAATTCAACTTACTATTAGATTATTCGATATAAATAGTGATTGTAGAGTTGTACGTACATACTTCCTGTTCTCTTGTTCACAATATATTGTAAAATATTATTGTCAAAGACAAGCTGCAAGTGCAGGAGATGTGTGCTAATTAAAATGAAATTATGCCATGCAGTCTTATTTGTAGATCACATTTTTAAGCAGTGGTTTTAGTGACAAATCGCTAGCTAAGTGAGAAAGCGATTTTGATATGTGTGCTAAAAAATGAGTTCTATGTTATCAGCAAATAAGATCTAAAATTAATTTATTGTTACTTACTCAATATGACCACATGCTTACTTTCCTTATTCGGCGATGGCGCCGCTCCGTCGCGTATACCTGAGACGATTTTCTAAAAAGGAATTGGTATGTACTCTCTCAGAACAATAAGATCGATACCTATCTATCACTGGGTAACTTTAAAACCAAATTAAGTATGTTTCTATTGAAAAATGTAACCAAGTCCAATATTTTTTTCCTAGTTTCATGTCACACCCAAACCGAAACGTATATCTGTATGTCATACAAATATTTGCTCGCGTGGTAATCAAACCCGCGACCCGATAGCAGTAGCCAATGGCTTATCCACTGCACCAGCTGGGTACCCGATCGATATGTCAAATTAAAGGGAGAGATTATTTATTGATTAGTAGATGATTGTGTGCGATAAGAAATTTCATTGTTTAAAATGTTAATAGCATTTTAATAAGCGGTGTTTACCTATAAGTAATTGTTACATTGTTTTTATTTTTGGGCATGTATTAGTTTTAAGTAGGTATTCATGTAAATCATGTTTTTTTTTTTATTAATCTTAATAAATAAATAAAATAAAAAGTGTTTGAACTAGAATGTACATTTTTTTTTAAAGACTACTCCCGCAGTATGGTGCAAGCCCCGTGTCGCGGGGACTTTACAAACATACATGTCACGGACACAAAGAACACCCAGACTCAGAACAACAATTTGTGGATCACACACAGTGGCGTCCTGTGTGGGAATCGAACCTACAACCTCTTGCGCAGCAGTCGGACACACTCCCACTGCGCCACAGAGGCAGTCATACATACGCATACATAATTATATTATTTAGAGTTCAGCTCCAAATCAAACGGTTGATTAGTTTCTCAGACTCGCGTCGATAAATGCATCACACATTGTAGTTATTAATCGCTCGCGTATGTGTAGAAAATTGGGGGTTCTGGATCATATTGCATGTGTAGAAAATTGGGGGTTCTGGATCATATTGCATGTGTAGAAAATTGGGGGTTCTGGATCATGTTCTATGTGTGGAGAATTGGGGGTTCTGGATCACGCGCCGAGCGAAGCGAGGAAGTGATCCAGAACCCCCAATTATACCCTACTTTTGTACATGCAGATAAAGTGTGTTGTTGCATTGAGTACTGACACTGGATACCTACTGGTTCGAATTAAAAAAATATTTTAGTGTTGGAGAGCCCATTTATCGAGGAAGGCTATAGCTAGTAGGCTAGTATTTATTAGGTACAAGCTGTCCCGCTGCAACTTTGTCTGTGTAAATTTTCCCCGTTTTTGCAACATTTCTCACAGATGCTTCGCTCCTTTTGGCCATAGCGTGATATCACATAGCCTTTCTCGATAAATGGGCTATCCAACAGTGAAAGATTTTTTCAATTCGGATCAGTAGTTCCTAAGATTACTGCGTACAAAGAACTCTTCTGCTTTATATTATTAATATAGAAAACAAAACATTGCATTGGTGGAAAAATCAAGAAATAGTCGAAAAATGGTTTGCAAATTTTGAAACCGACAACACATATAGGTGTACGAACATAGCAAACTTGCACGGCATAGAGAGAGACAACATTTTGCAGATGTAGGTACTTATCACACAAATGCGGTATAATTGCGTAGGTAATTAATTCGCTAATCGCAGCCCAGTAGATAGATCTCAGTACCAGGAATCTAGTCATCATACATACCAGCACTCACAGGACTTCGTCAATACTTAGAATTTCCCGGATTTTCACAACTGGGAATTCCCGGGAGCAAACCCTAGTTTAGAGGAACGTTGGTAGACACCTACTTAGGTAGGTACTTATGGTACAAACATAAAAAAAGGACATAATATGTGCTTAAAACCAATGTAAAACACTTTTATTTCAATATAAATATTTACATTTTGTAATAATAAATTAATAAATAATATCTAATAAATTAATTCATGTTTCATTTTTTTTAATAAAAATATTTATGTTTTGTCACCGCTGTTTATTTATTTTTACCAGTCTCTATTCAGTTTTTTTCGTTAAGGTTTGTTTCACCGTTATATCTATTTCGGAAATCAATTTAGAAGGTTTGTAAGTTAGTTGTGTGCCTTATGTGCTCCAAAACATGGGCTATTGATATCTATAGTTTGATGTCAATTAAACGAAAGGTTTTGGTCGTAGGCAATAAGTTGGATCTTTTGTTAACCTTTTACGTTTTGAACTATGAGATAGTAGGCAGATGTGTAGAATGTACCTACTTGCCTACTTATTAAATTAGGGACAAGTAAGGTCAAAAATATAATTACTCGTTATGAGAGCGTCACACATTGAGGTATTTCTTAAGGCACGCATGTAATCTCTTAGTTCCAGAGGTACATACATAGGCGATATAACTTTACCAAGTACTATGTATTGTGTCAATTTATGTAACATCTTGCTTCGTTCAACAGGAGCGACTGAAGCATTCCATTCCCCAAAGTCGAATTTATAAAAACTAGTATGGCGACGGCCTTTTTTCTTAGCGAGAGGCGAATCATAAGCACACCCGTAATTAACAATTGTGCCGTGACGATCTAGTAATTTCAACACGACGTCTTCATATCTGCCTGTTAAACAATTCAATGCTAATCTGGGTCTGGCTAAAGCTGTAGAGAAAGTTGTCATTTCTTCAGCTTCTTCCACTGTACATACAATTGTCGCTCCTAATTCTTTAAGATACTGTTTAATAGAGTCATATCCGGTGTGATTTGCGACAATATTAATAGTTTTTAAATTCCAGATTTTGCATAACATTACAATACACTGGCCAATTGGACTGTTAGCTCCATTTTGCACTACTGTTTCCCCTGGATTCATTTTTCTAAAATCTCGAAGTAATCTGTACGCTGTGCTAGGAGATATAGTAAGCGTAGAAGCTTCAGGAAGGGGCAACTTGCGCGAAACTCTATACAAAGAACGTTCATGAAAAATACCGTAGTATCGCCAGGTACCAAGCATCCTCTTTGTAATAATAACCCTGTTTCCTCGTCTAAGAGAGGACACTTTATTTCCAATTTCTACAACTTCTCCAACACCTTCCTCTCCGGGAATCGTTGGTAATTTTGGTAATTTTATGTTTTTGCCTGAAAAAAAAAACAAAAAAATATGAAAACTTTCTTATACTCGGTAATACGCCCCAGTTGACAATACGCCCCACTACTCTAGCACTCATACTAGCGGAGCTATGAAGCTTCGACGAGGTGCGGGGATAGGCGTCAGACGCCGCGCAACATGGCCGCCGAGTGCACGTAAATATTTCGCGTCTATTAAAAAATATTACGAAATTTGGTTTTCTTACAACGAAACAATTTGCGGTAAGTGTTAAACAAATTTGTATATTTTAATATCTTTATATTTTGATTTAAAATGATATATGTTCTTATAAAATAGATAAAATAACCTTTGTTTATAAAGTGCATTCGAAGTTATAACCTTGAAACTAGCAATTTAACCTTGGTGGGGCGTTTTGCACATCGAAGTTGACAATACGCCCTTGCGTGGTTGTAGTAAAACGCCCCAGTTTTTGAACTACTTAATAATAAGTCATAATATGTTTTATTACAGATAATGTCTCGAAAATACCAAAGAACGACACTACGAGCGTCCTGGAGCGCGAATGACTTAGACCAGGCTGATGTCTAACTGAGTCATATTAACCAACAACCACGTTACAAAACGCCCCACACAAGGTTTAAAAAAAATCGTAATTTCTACAAATCTACAGCATCTATTGAGATGAATATTTGTTGAACTATTGTCAGAATACCAAATAATACTTTGTATTAAAGAGTTTGATTAAAGCATTTATATTTTTGTTTTTATTAGATTTCAAATAAAAGTGGGGCGTTTTATGTAGTTTTACCCTATGTTTACCCAGGTACAATAGCAAATAATAGTGCGATTTGGTAATGGAGGGTTGCAGACCTGTTGATTTATTTAATCATAGAAGTCTGGATGATCCCGTTGGAGATGAAAATAAAAGGAACTGAAATGAAAGGACATATCCCACCACGAGTTTTAGGGGTTGGCCGTTGAGGCGCTTGCGTTCACCGGGACAACTTCCAAGCGTCTGGTGGACATACGTTTGTCTGCCCTAAATTCAGCCCCAAGTGTGCGTTTGGTAGTAAATTTGTTCGCTAGCCGCGCGATGAGTTAATCTAGGTACGTACGAATTTTGTGGTATCAATAATTGTTTTAGGCAGGTCCTCCCGAAAACTAACATTAAGTAGATTCCTGGAAGAGAGATGTTTTTGTCGGGTGTGAATTCGTATTTTTCCAAGTACTCAATGTGTTCAAATTTTTAAGAGCCACATCAGATATTGGATCTAAGACATTTGAGTAGGCACTTTACAGAATTATTGAAAAAAATGTAGTTTATTTGGTTTGGCGATGCGCGTACTATAAGCTGCTGGCAGGGCCGGCCTTAGCCACAGGGCGCGGCGCCCCGGGCGAATGATTCTTCAGAGTCTATAATATCAGAGGAATCTATTTTTAACGTATTTAAAAATCTCCTGTTGATGCGACTCTAACAACGCAGTCGAATCGATTTTAAACCACATGATGTACTGTCATAGCGGCCTTTAGTAGAGAATGAAATTGTTCCTTGGAATTAATGACTTGTTTCAATACCTAAACCTTCGCAGTTTTATCTAATGATGGCGACGACGACAACTGACCTCAAAAGTTTAGACAGGATTTCGTCTTAACCCAATCTGAAACTTTATATAGGTAAGTCCATATACTTACTTAGACCAGTGCTTAAACCTACTGCTAACTAAAGCCTTCAGATCCGTACAGCAGCAAAAAAAAAATAGCTCAAAAAATAATGGAGCAATTTGGAAACTCAAAAAATAATGGAGTTCTTAGCTCAAAAAATAATGAAGTAATTGAGTTTTGTTAGCTCTAAAAATAATGGAGCATTTGAGTTGTGTTTATAGCTCGGATAGAGCATTATGATGGTTAGTGCTCACACTAGCAGCGGGTGAGCACGGATGACATTCACGCGGTAGACAAAATTCAAAATTTCGCTAAGCAACATAATGTCTAGTTATGAGCCAATCACAAGCGGCGGTGACGAGGTTTCATAATGTAGGGCTTACGGAGAACAATCCATCTGAGGTCCGGATCAATCGTCCTCTGAACATGAGTTTAGGTGCTAGGTAGTCTGTGGGTAGGTGGCCATTTAGGTAGATGTTAGTTGCAGCGTCAGTACGGCAGCCCTATCCGATCTTGCATTACATAGAATGAATCTGTGCAAGAATCCCTTGTGTTACTGCGGAGAAGAAGATGAATGCTTGGACCAAATTCTGTGGCGCTATATGACGACATTAGGCGTAGAATGATTGATAGCATTGAGCTAGGACGGGTTGAGGCACCAGTTTACCTACTAAAGGTAATTAGTTAACTCAGTAGTAGGAGTAAGGCCAGGAGCAGGCTCGAGCAAGAGGAATGGGCGTAGGCGACCGACGAAGGCTTGGAGTGACGTCTGGCCGCACTAAGCCACATAGTTAAAAATAAATCTCTCAGCGTCCGTAACGCGTAAGATAAGCGCGGGAGCGGCGACGGGACAGGAGGATATGGAAAAATATTTGTAGGGAGTCTCCCAAGTTTCGGACCATTTGTCCAAGAGGA
Organism: Herminia tarsipennalis; assembly: GCA_945859575.2. Taxonomy (NCBI): domain Eukaryota; kingdom Metazoa; phylum Arthropoda; class Insecta; order Lepidoptera; family Erebidae; genus Herminia; species Herminia tarsipennalis. The sequence continues at coordinate 11,901,354 of OX243846.2, read as the reverse complement.
TGGGAAGATGGAGGTTCATAAACCTACTACACGATTACATTCTTTGGAAGGAGGTATTGTTTGCGCTGTCTGAATAGGGCTATAGTGCTTTAGCCGTAGGCTTCAGACCCCTATGGTCTTATTTTGGTAAAATTTGGGACTTAAGGGCTGAAATTAATATTTTGAAAGCCTTAAAACATTAAAATTTCGCCAAAATGATCGCTTTCTACAAGGCTAGTTTTTAAGCGTTGACTTAGGTACGACAAAAGAGTAATCACAAATTTTAAAGTTCTTAAAACAAAGCAGACATATTTCACATAATTATAGTTTATCTCAAGCTCTTAGGTGGTGTAGATTAGAGAGGAATGTGTACTAGTTGTACTGTATACAAATATTAAAACGCTGAAAAGATTTGTTTGTTTGAATGTATTAATATCCTAATCGACTGGTACAATTTTGATAAAATTCGGTACAGACGTAGCTTTAAGTTTCAGGAAAGACGTTAGGTACCTATCATTTATTGCGATAACCAACATTCACGGGGTGAAAAACCGCAAATGTAACCAGTAAAACCCCGTAAAAAATTGGTAAAGTTCGAAATAAAAAAGTTAAATGGGCTATCCAACATGTAATAAATTTGCAATTCGAACCAGTACTTCCTGAGATTGTCGCGATCAACCATACAAACAAACTTTTCAGCTTTATAATATCGGTATAGATTTAAAAATTTTCGCAAAGATACGATATATCAGATTAAAATATGAGGCAGGTTTTTACCTACTTGATAAATTGTATCTTTATATTATGTCGTGCATTACATTAAAACGACAATAAATTCATATTTAGAGTTATTTATTACAACTACTTAACAATACATATAATATTCTTCAATAAACACCTATTTTTATCAAATGGCTGTTATATAAATATTGCTTTTAAACTTCTTACAGAAAAAGAAATACTATACCAGTTTGTTTTATAATTTATTTTATTATACAAGTAAATGCAAACATATCTATTTTTTTTTAATTAAACTCCTAAAAACAGTTTCAATAACAGCCTTTTAATAAACAGTAGGCTAAACAAACTAGCTTAGACATATTAACTGAATTCTAAGACAAATTTACATCCTGTAAAACCAGCATGTGTCAAAGCATTTCCTACAGCTTCCCCAAAGTCATCTAATTTGACCATCTTGTGAACAGGTGCTTTTAATTTATCCTCTTGTATCAAAGAAATTAATTCAGCCATCATTTTGTCTTTCTCATCTTTATTTGCTTTTTCATTCCACGCAGTCATCCAAAATCCGAAGGACGAGAAATTCTTGAATATAAATGCAGATGTTGGTATAGTTACAGGGTCTCTAGACATTCCTCCATAAGTAACCATAACACCTGAATGTTGTAATTGCCTATGCATTTCTAAAGCACTCTTCCCCCCTACACAGTTTAGTGCTAGTGTTGGTCGTTCAATTATTTTTTCTTTGAAGATATTAGTGGATCTTAATTCTTCTTCCGTTAATACATAAGTAGCTCCAAGATTTTCTAAATATTCCTTTAATTCTTTAATATCAGGTCTGTTTCTCACTATGTTAACAGTTTTGATACCCCAAGCTTTGCATAATTGAATAACATTTTGTCCGCAAGCACTGTTCGCTCCATTCTGAATGACTACTGATTGATTCTCTCGGACTGGTTTAAAATCTGTCAGCATTCTATATGCAGTGCAAGGGTTAACTGTCAATGTTGCCGCTTCTACTAATCCCATATCAATGGGAACCACTTTTAATACATTTTTATCAAAAGTAGCCAGATTCCTCCAAGTGCCTTGTATTGGTGTTGTGACAATCACTTTGTTCCCTGGCTGTATTTCTTTTACATCATTGCCCACTTCTTCTACAATTCCTACACCTTCATTGCCCGGTATACATGGCAGCTCTACTTTCACTGGATACTTCCCTGCAACAAAAAATAAAAACTTTTGTAATGTTTGTAACTAAATACAGATATTAAAAATTAATGAAAAAAAATATACCTTTTTTGCACTTCTTCATTTTAGATAAAAAATGTTTTTTAGGCATGAGGCTATGAGTAAAAGTTTTATTGTTACATGTTTGTAGGTACCTTGTATGGTATTTATATCGGCTGGGTTGACAGGCGCCGCTAACATACGAACTAGCACGTCTTGCCTTCCAAGTGGGGGCACTGGGCACTCTCTGAGCTTCAGTACCTGCAGCGGATCGCCAAACTGACCATAAATCAGTTGTTTTGAAATTAAGTTGCGCCTCGTTTCCTTGTAGTAAGAGCATAATGTAGATGCTTTAGTGTTCAATAGTCTCGCGAAAGGTCCAAAAGCCATTTTTATTAGATTTATGTACTTTATGCTAACAAGACACTGCTAATTTTAATTTTTACTAAACTTATAAAATGAACTGCCCTGATTTTGTTTCGTTCGTGTGACTTTGAGTTTTGACAGATTCATATAGGGTTGCCAATTCCTATTTCAGATTCGTATCGTTCATCGAGTATTGTAATAAAATCATGTTTATAAACAATCATAAAAGGGGCAATATGTTTTGGCCAGTCTGCCTATCAGATTTTGCCCGCAAGTATGTTTAATTAAATTAATATGAATCGACTTACTGGGAAAAAAAAATCTCACTTGTTATTGTAATGAAATACACTCTATAGAAATAGACGTAGAGAACAAGCGATAATAATAAAAATCATGCCAAAAACATCCAAACATACAAAATTATTAGAGAACATTTCATTGCCAACAATATTTTGCACTACACTTACCAGTTAAAAAGTGAAAAAGCATATCGAGTTTAGATATAAGTCTTTCTCACTCTAAACAAACTTTAATCGCTGGCAACTCCGACTGCGGGCACTTTTGCATGGGCAGAGGTAGTTTATCATGTACAGAAAATAAACAGCTTTAATTTGATAAATAAATTATGAAAATACGCCATGAACGTAATAACGTAACAAAATATTACCTGCTTACACCTGGCTGCGAAGGGGTTGCGGGCAAATGCGTAAAGGCACCTATCGCTTTTTAAGTTCTCTACGTCTATTTCTATAAAGTAGAGTGTATTTCATTGCAATAACAAGTGAGATTTTTTATTCCCAGTAAGTCGATTCATATTAATTTAATTAAAAATACTTGCGGGCAAAATCTGATAGGCAGACTGGCCAAAACATATTGCCCCTTTTATGATTGTTTATAAAAACAAGATTATAATACAACACTCGATGAACGATGCAAATCTGCAGCCGTATCTCAGTCTATTATCCCTTATATTAAAATCCCCTAATGGCGGCACTCTCCACGAGGCGAAGCACCCGCGAGGCAAGACTCAGTGGCGTAGCGCAGGTATTTGCTGCCCGGGGCCGGCCAGTAATTCGCCGCCCCCTGGCCATTTGTTTTTCGATATATGTGGTTTAGAAGGAATCAGCCTATAAATTATTTTGTTTGGATTGACTCTGGTTCTCCTAATATCAGTTCATAAGAACGCGATTTTTTTCGAACATCAGATGGCAGAGAATGGAAAGTAATCATGGCTGACGGCATTGAAGGCATTGGAAAAAATCACCAAAACCAAGATAGTAATTTTAGTCTCTTCCATGCTTGCTTTTTGAGAAGAGCAGATGTGGTGCTGTGTCAATTAACTATGATGACTATGATATTAAAATTAAAGAGGACGAAGAGGTGGATAATTGTTACTGTTCTGCCGTGAATACAAAAGATACAAACCGATACAAAAAGGATCTTGTGTTTAGCTTAGCACAACTAAGGGAATAATTTCTATCTTCGGTCTTTGATCAGGACCTAGGGAGTTTTTTTTTTTTTTAAAGATAACTAGCAATGTGGGATTGTGGTCCCACATTACTAGCAATCCTGTTAACCCCCCCAGGTAAGCTCTATGGCTTGTGTTAGGGGTGGGTTCACGTCGGTAGTATAATGGGCAGGATTCGAACCCACGACCTCACGATTGCGAGACTGATGCCTTAGCCATTATGCTACCGCCGCTATATATCTAGGTTGTTGGGACTGCCATACAGCAGACCACGCTGGATACAAAGACTGCCCGGACTATGGAAACTAAAGAGGAGTAAGAGATCAAAGTTTAATATCTCTGTCCATCTAACTTTTAAGCTAAGGCATAATTATAATATTTTTAGAGAGGACACAAATAAACAACTTTTCATTATATTATGGCTTATTTGCTGATTGGACTGCTAATAAACCCTTTTTTTCCTCTAAAAAATATTATGGATTAAGCTGTGGTTAATACACTCCTATATTCTTAATTTTTGTTAAACTGACATAACCCCTTCTTTAGTCTAAGATCTAGGGGTAGCAATGTGACTTTAAATCTTGTTTTGTTACGAATGCCCTTCTCCAAGAGGATGTGTCAAATTGTAGAAGTTGAACTAACTTCTAAAACCAATTATTGGAACGAGTGATTTGATCAAAATCAGCGTCCAATTCACCTAAAGAAAGTTAGTATGTACTTATTAACGGATTATTTAAAAACTGAGGAGTAAATGGGAAACGGCTCTGTCTGCTATTCCCGAACAGATCGCATAACAGTTTTAATTGTAGGTGGGTTAGGTAGATACTATGATCTATTTCATTTTGTTGAAATAAAGTCGCTACTCGCATATCAATACCTGTTTGAACATGTTGGTTTGTACGCGATATCTTGCATCTTTTTTTGTATGGCGGTGATATTATACCTTTTTTTATCCTCCGAGAATGTAGAAGGTGACGAATCGCTGATTTTACTGTTGCAATGTCGATTTTTTGAACGTTTTCCACCGCCATCACTCACACACTAAACAAATCAAAAGGAACAAAAAGATTTTTGCAACTGCATCTGCACATAATACCTACTTACTTTATCAACTACACGAAAAAAAAAGTAATTGTGAAATCCACCGTAATCGTGGGTTATTGTGAAACACCAGATAATATTTTTTCCCTATTTTCTCGTGGTCCCATTATTTTGTCTCGCGGATCACTAGGGAGAACTTTTTCTCCTGGTCCTATTGTCTACACCCTGATATAAGACCTAGGGATACGTGAACAAATAAGTATTTTTTCAACAACCCAATAATAGTATAGTGTCCCCGTCTTTATAAGGTTAGGATAAACTGTCAAATGTGATCCATGAAATTGGCCTTACTATACCTATGTATACACAATCTCTAGATGACGTAGGTGTATAATCAATCTGTCTCTGTAGCGCGGTGGGAGTGTATCCGACTGCTACGCAAGAGGTCGTGGGTTCGATCCCCACCCAGGATAAAACTTTGTGTGATGAGCACGATGGTTTATTCTGTGTCTGGGTGTTATTTATCTATAATATGTATGTATTTAGAAATATTTAAGTATGTTTATCGGTTGTCTGGTTGCCATAGTACAAGCTCTGCTTAGTTTGGGATCAGATAGCTTTGTGTGAGTTGTCCCAAGATATTATTAGAAGATATTATTATTATTTCAGGCCTTTTATTCACTTTGTCTAAAATGTTTACCTATTAAGCGAAATGCCTAGTGATCGTTACAACTAAAGTAATAACTTCGACGGTGACTTATAAATACAAAAGGAACATTTCCATGGTCCCATTAATGGGACAAAATAATGGAACCACGAGAAAACTTTTTTCCACTATTAATGCATAACAGGCTTATAATTCCGACAAGCGCACCCACTTGCACACTGCTGCCGGCACCCATGTCTCTTTAGTAATGTCAGCTGACTCATAGGCATAAACTCATTGAAGTAGATCCGGACCTCGCCATAATCTCACAAAATTGACCACTCTCTAGAAAGAGACAACGCTACTTAGTGTACAACACCTGACAAAGGCCGCACGAGATTTTCTCTCTTTCACTTTTTGTAGTCAATATTTACTTTTAATTGAAAGGCATGGCATGTTCAGGTCTATACGTCAATGCATAGACTGGACATACAGGCTGCACAGCACGAGAAAGACAAAGCTCTCGTACTGCGGCCAGTAGTTGTCAAAAACTAAGGTAAATGGAAGAGAGGTATTCGCAGGCGCGGATCCAACGCGGTAGGCAACAGGGGACCTGTTGTTTGGAGAATTTTGAGACTGTACCAGTGTATATACCGGTGTACCAGTGTATTTTGACAGGCCTCACCTCAGCGGTGGTGGCTGGTGTACCCCGTCATGCGAGCGACTCACACTAAACTTGTTGCCATGTTGCCTTAAAAAAACAAAGTTCTATGCATGGAACTAGCTCTAGATAACCAACTAACTTTATATAAAATTTCAGAAGTGGCCACGGCTGATGTAATAAAGAGAAAAAGGATGTTCTTTGGGCAAACTTGGAAAAAGTAAATACAAAACCGAAACGAGATAAATTAATAGCAAGTAAGGTCTGAGGACAGCGCAGAACTCAATCATTTAAAATATTAATGAACCTGTTATAGGTGCCTAAGAAATAGGTACCTACGTTGCAATGACAAAAAATTTAACCAACGGCCATTACTATTACTACAAACAAAGAAATCGCTAAAACTGATGCAGACATATTTAAATAAGCGAAACTCCGTAATAAAGGGTAGGGATCCGTTTGTGAAAATTAAGCTGTAAAGTGCAAATTTTTTTTAAGAGTCGTATCTCCCCCTGCCATCTAAATGGTTGATGTTGGACATGTGAAAAAAATCACAGTAGTAGTTTAAATAGTGAAAATAAAAGGATAATTATCACAGCTAAGTAGGCTTTACAAGTTTACAAGTAACAGCTAATCAAAAGAGAAGTAACAAAATTTTCGTACAAATTCAATTGAAAATTATTATTAAGTATGCATAACGTTTTAAGTATGAAACAAAACAACAGAAAATCCTCTTCTTAAGCCACATTATTTAGATTTGTTGGTAAATCCGGCACTGCTACATAAGTCTTTAGATTACGAACGTAATCTAAACGTTATTCAACATTTATTGACAAAAATGCTTTAATCTGTAGTAGTTAAGCTTTACTTGCCACAACTTAGATCAAAAATAAATTTTGACCCTGCGAAGCCTTGCAATGAGAATGATTTGCTGAACGCTTCTTTGTATGAACCAAGTTCAACAAATTGATGCACTGGAGACAATAACTTCCCTTTAGTCATTAAATTTATAATTTCATTCATCATTTTTTCTTTGTCACCTTTTTTCGCCTTTTTATTCCACTCTGTCATCCAGAAGCCGAAAAAGGATAGATTTTTAAAAATAAAAGCAGATGTAGGGATTGTGACAGGCTTTCTTGACATACCTCCAAACGTTACCATACTTCCAGAATGATGCATTTGTTTTAACACCAATAAAGAATTGTTTCCTCCAACACAATTCAAAGCAAGCACCGGCCGATCAATCTTTTTTTCTTTAAAAATATCAGTTGACTTCAGTTCTTCTTCGGTTAATACATACGTAGCCCCTAAACATTTTAAATATTCTTTTAATTGTTTTATATCAGGTCTGTTTCTAACTATGCTGATATTCGGTAGGCACCAATCTTTACATAACTGAATAACACATTGTCCACATGCACTGTTAGCTCCATTTTGTATAACGACTTGGCGATTTTTCCGTACTGGTTTGAAATCAGTAAGCATTCTATATGCTGTGCATGGATTGACTGTCAGAGTTGCAGCTTCCACCAAACCTAAATTATCAGGTACTACTTTCAATACATTATATTTGAATATAGCAAATGTTCTCCAAGTGCCTAGACCTGGTTTCAAAATAATCACTTTGTTTCCCTTGCAAATATGTTTCACATCTTTGCCCACATTTTCAACGATTCCAACACCCTCATTTCCGGCGATACATGGTAATTCAATTTTAACTGGATATTTTCCTACAATGCAAAAGCAAAACAGTTAGTTGGGTATACCTACTTGAATTAGGTATTGCATTTAATTCATAAAAATAACCGAATTTACCTACTCCTTATATCTTAACAGCTGTTGTACTAATACGCATTTTTCAGAATTAACAGTGTGCTACTTCAAAAATACTCTTTCGGACTTATAAATAGAGCCACTCTGATGTTTTGCATTTTTGTATGAACCTACCTACTTTTATACAACCTAAACTTTCTAAATAATAGGAAGTAGATAATAACAAAAAAGTTAATAGGTTTAAAAATAATTGAAATATTAATGGTCATCGTTATTATTGTCTTCACATCATTCATCACTTCACGATGAGATATGCGAAAATAAAAACTGAGAAAAAAACCGATATAAAATGTAGGTTCTTGAGGTAAGAGGTATTTCATGAAGTTTCATTCATACCTTGGATGGTGTTTATATCAGAAGGGTTTATAGGTGCAGCGAGCATTTGTACCATCACGTCCTTGTCACCTAAATCTGGTAATTTGCATTCTATCAATTTAATAACATCTTGTGGTTCCCCAAAAGCTTCAAACATAAGTTGTTTTGTAACTATGTTTCGAACTAGGTTTAGAAAGTTTTTTGAGGTAAGCGAGGGCAAAAGCAGTCTCATTTGAATTATAGGAGCCATGTTGTCACTACAATTGTTTTCAAATGTAATGGCAAAAGATTGATTTGCAAAAGATTGATTGACATTGACCCCATAGACTAGCGTTGCCGATCGATAGTAGAATATCGATAGCAGTACGATAGTCTATGGAAAGTTTAACGATAGTATGACTATCGACTATTAACATTATCGATATCATCGAAATTATAGATTTTTTGGATTATCGATTGTTCTAGAAATTACAATAGTATTGTTAAGGGTAGGTTACGCGAAACAGGGTTCGGCTCTCTCAAAAATGTATATAGAAAACCTAAATATATTAGGACACAAAAAAATTGTGTCACTAGTCAATGAGTTTTTCTAGCAGATGAAATAAAGAAATTTAAGGATATGTCTTAATATGATCCCGCAAATAAATCTTCAAGTTGCGGAAAAATGCAAAAACGTGCATTTTCGTATTGTCATGGTCATCGCGTTCGTAATCTAACATATGTACGAACGAATATTTTACTTTATTTTGACCTGCGCTCCTGAGCAGTGTGAAGTAATGGTTGTGTGCAGAAGATCGAGGCCGGCGATCGTGTTGCTGTGTACGTAGCGCTAAATAAATAATTCTCTCAGTGTGATGCCCCTTTAACAAAATATAATAGTAAAAAGTCATAAGGTAAAGGATAATGGTTACAACCAGCCAAATATATAGATATTATAGATGTTCTTGGTCATCATTGCTTACTATAGGTACCTGCGCAGTATAAGCGATACTGTCGAAATACAACCCACTATCGATACCGTAAAACTGTTGATAGTATCGATACTATCGGAAGTATTGATACTATCTAAGCTCAGAAAGACTATGCTATCGATAACATCGATAGGATTGATGGTATTTTCTATGCGAGTTTCGATAGTATCGTACCATCGATAGTATTGATGCATGTCAATAGTCTTATCGTAAACCATACTACCTATTTTGTATCGATACGATCGATGGTGTCGATTGATTGTTCGGCAACACTACCATAGACTTTAAACCAATTACCACTAACGACTTCTTTTAATATTAATACAACGGTATAATATTGTCTATTAAAGCGTTGATTGGCGGAAAGAAAACAAAGGGGCAAATTAAAACGAAGTTATTACTTACTCTGTGGGGCAATTCTAAACGAAGTGTTAAATTCCATTTGTGATTTTTTCAAACATTGGTGCCGGCCTGCTTGTGTAGAGCAACTCTAACCTGTAGTAGGTACTTTACCTACCTTTAAAGAGGTCTCAATCTGGCTCCTCGTTTTGGACCCTGACCATTTTTACTGCAAGTACCCTTTTAAAATTCAACTACCTACCTACTATATCGACCTCTTTATAGTCGAATTAAAGGGCAATAAAAAGGTATTAAACCAACGTTTATTATTGCCCTTTAATTCGACTCTAAAGAACGTCTAGTAGGGTAGTTGAATTTGTTCATGTGATAAATACCCATTCTATTATAAAACTCCATCTACCTAATGAAATAACTGAAGTGAACTTATAAAATAATAACTACCAAGTTAATTTACTTTAGTTAGAAAATACTAATAAAAATAATTTGGCAATAACAAAGAGTTTATTACTCCATAATATTTAATAAGTTTTTTTATAGAGTGAAGGATGCTTCTAGAAGATATTTGTCCATGCCTTCATCAGTTAGAAAGCGGTTGACTCGAGTATTCAAATCTTTCAAAGCCATAGGCGCGGTAGAACTTGGAGGTGCTGTAGCTTCAGGAGGTGGCATTTGAAGTTTAGGGGTGCGAAAACGTCGAGCTCGTGTTAGTTGCCAAGTTGCTTTCGTGTTTCGCATAAAGCCATAATATTTCTTATCGTCCACTGCTGCCAATGCTGGACGGGGATTGCTGAAATGTTGTAATTTGAGTTATAAGATGAGTAAGTAGTAGTGGCGAAGAGTCCTTGGACACCGCTCTTTTCGGCTTCCCTTTAAATTGTAGTTACTTAATGATACAGATACTAAAAACTGATATATTCTTGTTTATTATTGATCACTGACTGCACTGATGTATTTGTTAGCAAAACCTTTTTAGCAAAGACATCAGTAACCCGGCACAGTCATATTATTATTAGAACAGTAAACCATGTTTGATTCATATTATATTTTGCTTTTAACAAACGCTCAATGCGTTCATTGTCCCACCAATAGCGAGAAAGCGAGTAGCGATTTCATCACTTAGATATATGTAGATCCCTGATAAACGAAAGAGTTACAGATATTAATAGTTGATCACTGACCGTTCGCACTGCCGAGGAGTGGCTTTATACAGCATCTCTTTTGTTTACATTGACTCTTTTGTTTACAATACAAGCAACCTACAATAAATAGTACATTTATTGTACGTTGCCTAAGCGATAAAATCGCTACTCATACGGTGGGAGTTCAACACATTGATTGTACACCATAAGCTCATATTCTCCATAATAATATATCTAGGTACTATGCACTGGAAAAATGTTACGCAGATATCAGAATATCTTTATTTTTTGGGGAAATAGGTAGTAGGTACTGTATTGACCGGCAGACTAAGGAGAACTCTACATTCGCGGGACTCAGAGTTCGATGAGTTCTAGTCGCAAAAACATAACTTCAAACTGTTCTACTACGATCTTCCAAAAATAAACTGTAATGAAAATGAATACTTATCAAACCACTAAGTGCAAGTATAACTTCTACTTAAATCACTAAACAATAATAAACTCTATCGTAAGTAGAAGTAGGTAGTCTGAAATAACATGACGTGCTATTTCTCAATAGAAATAAAAGAAAAGGCCGCAGGCTGTTATGTTACACTTACTATTCCATTGTAATTGCAGAACGCAATCTTGCAGGTGCAATCACTGTAGGTAAATCCGCTGAGGAGTTTCTTTTTAACCCTGGAAATAATCTATATTTGACATTTAGTCCATTTTGGAATTTCGAGAATGTCTCATGGTGTTCGATTTTACTCTTGCAAGCACTGGGGAGGGGAGAGCTTGACCATGCAGATTATCACATGGTAGATTTTACACCGAGATTAGTAGTAGTAGAGAGAGTAGAGTTCGTCTAGTCTTCGAATATTTAAAATGGCGTGAAAATACTTATGTCTTCAGCTAATCTAAACGCCGACCTCAATGAAATCAACTAATAAGCAAAAAAAAAAAGTATAAAGGTCCGACTCACCGGAGTTTTTGATATTATTTATGGAGCTCTTGTCTTTCCACTTTTGAGAGCAAACGGGGCACATCGATCGACGAATTGACCATCGTGGAGGAGTTTCGTCTGATGGTACAATTGCTTTTCGAAAAGCGGGAATTTCAAGTGGCGCCTGTCATAAAGAAATATGTTTTGAATAAAACTATGTATATCAAGGCATTTCAAGGAACCATGATAGGAGAAAACCGTTTCCAAATATAAAGCATGGATTTTTTTTTAAATTACTATATTAGAATGTACGTCAAACGAACTTTCTTTCTATCTAGGAATCATAAATAGGAAGAAAGCTCTTTTCTAGGAATCCTCTAATATGGGGTATAATCTAAAAAATGGCTACACTCATTTGACTTACTTTCTACACTCTCGATTACCACGGCAGAGTAGGTTTCACACTATTTCGTACCGCCTAGTCGAAGACCTTCGGGTTCAGGTTCTAAATACTTAACATTTTAGCTGGTAAGAGGATAAGATTAACACTCGCCACCTTCGCAAATGGCCCGCCCAGTGACAAAGTCCGAACGTGATGTTATTGCGCCTTATGGCATATATTAGCCCTTGGATACACATTGGAGTGCCTCTCTGATGCAGCTGAATGGCAGAGACCCGAAGGCGTTGGCGAACGCGGCCTGCCATGACGTCTACCTCCTCGGTCAGAGGTGAAGACGACCATGATACCATGATGGTCGCCTCTTCCAGCTGAAACCGAAGAGTTCTGTGCGCCGTAAGACCCTTACCTGGGTCCTATCCAATTCAAACTCTCCCGGTCTTCCCTGAAAGAGAGAGCTCGAATCGGATGTAGCGGTGATCCAAGAGCGTCTCAACCTCATCTAGGCAGTTCCTTAATTTCGTGAATTCTACATTATGCGTGACCTGACATGCATTTGGGCGGTTTTTCTAAACCTATTTAGTGATAGAATCTTAACTATTAATATCATACCGGTGCTGGTGTGACCGTAGCTGTAAATGCCATTAAGGATGGAATGTCCATGTCTCGACGCGTCGACACTCGGGAGATTCGTGACATGCTCCGGCGGGATATGCTACGGTCTGTCATGCGCACACTCAAGCCGTGTACACAAGCCTCGCTTGATTGACTAACAAAACCAAAGAAAATGATTAGGTGTTGAATAGCTGTAGGTAATAAGGGGGTATAGGGCTCACAAGGCGTGTACCAACCTATACAGGCTTTGCTTGATTGCCTGACGAAGCCAAAGAATATGATTAAATCTCTTACTTTATGTTAGGACTTCTAATTTTTATGTTAGGGTAAATAGTGAATAGTATTGTCCAAGGAGCGGCTTTAGGTTATTTGTATTCTTAAATCTCTATTGATTTCTACCATTTTCACCATGTACCCGACTGCCAAGTGCCAGAACGGGAGACGAATCTTACTAATATCTATTATAATTGAGAAACTATTAGGAATTTTAAATGACACAGAGAAAAAATTAAGTCTGAAATTAATACATAAGCAGTAGTTTACATTTTTACATTTTCTGGGATAAAAAATATTTTGTCCCGAAAAATGTACGGTTCCTATGAAATATAATAGTTTTTTTTCGCGAATTTTTCACGCGAACAAAGTTCCGGGCACCAACTAGTTTAGTATAAATGTTAAAGTTTAACGCAGATAATCTATGACATAACAAACAGTGGTTTATTTGCGAAAGAAAACTGTGAGAAAATTATAGTTAATAGAAGTAATTGAACCGAGAGAGAAAGTGAAGTGGGAAAATCTTTTTTATATCACTTCTTCGTCATTTACCATTCTTGTTTACATATCTCAGCAATTGGCATAGTTATTACCTAGCTATCGATAAAATTACTGACGGAATTAATTTTAAAATATTTGATGTTACATTTATACAACCAGTGTTTAGATACCTATTTAAGCATAAAAGCATGCTAACTAGGCTCGAATATCTATTTAACTGATCGAAATTATAACATCATTTCAACAGCAAAATCTCTTAAAATAATATCTGTCATTCATTATGAATTAGTTGGACGGGAGAGAAAATTTGTCTGAACTTGATGTCAAATACATACAATTTTTCCTTTTCGAAGGCGTTTATTGTATAGATATGAACGTTTATGCCTTCTAAAAGGTAAAAAATATCTCTGCCCATTAGTTTGATAATATTGGCTTGTAATAGAATTATAAGCCAATATTGTCAAACTGCTGGGCAGAGACCCCCCTTTTTTCTTCCACAGAGTTCGATCCAAGGCACAAACATACATACGAATAACTGGCTTAGGTACATGGGTAGACCACATACGCCATTTGAAGCAAATCAAATCCTCACTCTTTCAAAGAAAAAGAAGAAAATAGATTTCGGAGTGATCCAAATTCTAATAGGTTTAGTAATATAATATTATTCAACTCGTCTGAGACATCTTCACGAAGTTCCAAGGTTTTATCTTGCATTTCCTCGTTTTCACGACTCTTCGCTCTGACCATTTCAAGGAGTAGAGTGTCTATTGAGTTGTCAGTTCTAAAATAAAAAGATAAGTTGTGTCTAGCAAATACCTATTTAATAGAATGTAATAGGCTCATTATTATTCATGCACAAGTAGCCTTACTATTTCAAAATTGCTGGGAAACGAACATATATCATTTTCGTAAGCTTTCGCGATTTGTACACATCACGGCCGTTGCAATACGGTCGAAACGTCTGGCAATAAAACAACGGTATTTAGCCTTAAGATAAAATATTAAACGCGGTTAAGACCCGTAGCTTATAAAATTCTAAAATGCTGGGGATATGAACAAAATGCTGGTCATTACAAAATCAAACGGGATTTTATATTGAAAAGCTCAATAAGATATGAACTAAAAAACATGCAAAGTGTATGTATCTAAAGGAAAATCTGGCCTTCATTTTTTTTAGAGGTAAAAGATAACTAGCAATATGGGTATGGTCTTAAATTACTAGCAATAAAGGTTTGGTCCCACATTACTAGCAATCATGTTAACCCCCCCAGCCAAGCACAATGGCTTGTGTTAGGGGTAGGTAGCGTTTTTTAGTATTCTATGGTTAAAGAAATTTTAGTAATTATTATTTCCATCAAAGTACAGTCACTTATTAGGTTTGTGGAGGATATGAGGTTAAGTTCCTCTTCCACTGAGGGAGAATAGGGGACATTAAGAAGTTGTCATAGGTCGCCTGATCGGACCAGGCGGGGTGATTCCACACGGCACAGTTTTAACGCTACCCATAAAATGTTGTTTCATAAAGATAGTTATAATTATTTATTAGGTGTAGTTCACGATTGTGGCCAAGCTGTTGTCTAAAACCTTTTATTGTCCCTTGTCTATATCATACCGTATACCATAGAAGAAACCTCTACAATTTCCTAAGGCGCCTAAAGTGCCTAAGGCACCGAGCACACTGCCAGCGGTTCTGCGGTCTGACTTCTGCGTTGGATGGCTTTGAATCTTAGACACACAGATCGAGACGGACAAAGTGAACACGTTCTGTCTGTTCAGAACTCTAACCATAGAAGTCTCGCCCTGAAGATTTGGGCTTCAGGTAAATGAGTCAATAAAAGAATCAGGACTTTTACTTAGCAAAAGCGTACTAACTCCGGGGTATGTACTATTGAGTACGCGTAACTTGTGCTGCTTCTGTCCTGTGGTGACAGTAGTGCTGTAAGTTCTATAGGTTTAACGGCGTCTGGTGTCTCGCCATATATGTCACTGTTCCTTTTTGCGTGTGCCTTCATTAGTAACATCTTTTTTGGTGCTATCGCCCGTCCCATGAATGAAATGTGTCTGGTTGGATCTTCAACGGGCCTTAAATGATAAACGTTTAATTAGAGTTGAGTAAATGGCAAGAAAATCAACTAACATTATTTTCATAGTGCCTCGTCTAACGTATAAAAATAATTGTTCAGTTCCCGCCCGCGAGTGACTTGGTAAATGGGATATGTGGGTAGACAGTGAAAACTAACCGCCGTTTTTAATATTCTATCAATCGATCTATTTGGCTACTAGATATATATACTTGACATTTGCTCCATACAAAATATGTCGAAATTCTAGCCAAATCCAAAGATAGATTATTGAAAATGGCCTTAAGACGGTACATGCACAAAATACTCGGTATTCTATTAGAGTTTGCGTCTTACACCCTCGCAGCCCTAGTGTCATCTTCTGCAATGCCCGCAGTACGGATTTATTAATAAATAATTATAATTAATCAAAAGCGTAGATAAAGAAAAAAAGGATATAATAATATGTGATTAACTATAACATTGTTTACGTTTTTGAATTAATTACAAAATTTCCATGTTGACCTGTCGCTGACTATAGGAATAATGTAATTATATGAATTAATATAGTATTGTATTAATTATTGATATATCAATGTCGAGAAGAATTAATATTTGTTCAATTAAGAGTGCAATAAACACATGATACTCACTGTATGTAGTTGAAATTTAGTCTTATATTAACTTCAAAAGAAGAAAACGTGAAATTGATTGTTGACGGTGATGTGTAGGTAACCTTAACTACATAGAGGGATTAGATTAAATAATTACAGAACATTAATTTTACAAATACATATACCGTTTAAATCTACATACGTCCAGCAAGACTGGGTGCAGATTAATAATTGTAATAATCATTAGTGTACCACGCTGTAGCTATTAAAATTGGGTTTATTTTTATGCACTGCTACATAGCATTTTGCCGTGATAACGTCTTATAAATCGATGATCGGGTGTACGTACGAAAGTGTCTTTAAAAAAGTCACGATATTAATTGGTTGCTAAGCAACAGCGAATGGCGATTGCAGCGACGTGACTTGCGATAAATTGGAACTAATGTTATTGATTGGTTGCTAAGAAACGCGAATGGCGAGATGTCATTAATGTTATTTATGACGTTATCACGTAAAATTATTATCGTCCGTAAACCGACTTTACAGACAAACATTTTTAGGGTTCGGTAGCCAAAATGGCAAAAACGGAACCCTTATAGTTTCGTTATGTCCGTCTGTCTGTCTGTCCGTCCGTCCGTATGTCACAAGCATTTTACTCAATGAATATTGATGAAATTTGGTAATGGTGTCTTGTAGTATTTGTAACTAAGTAACCTGTAATTCACAGTACGCAGGAGTGCAGGTCAAAATAAAGTAGAATATTCGTTCGTACATATGTTAGATTACGAACGCCATGACTATGACAATACGAAAAGGCTCGTTTTTGCATTTTTCCGCAACTTCAAGATTTATTTGCGAGATCATATTAAGACATATCCTTGAATATCTTTACTTCATCTACTAGAAAAACTCTTTGACTAGTGACATAATTTTTTTCGTGTCCTAATATTTCGGTTTTCTATAGGCTGCGAAGGGGCTGCGGCAAGCGCGCAAAGGCACCTATCTCTTTTTAAGTTCTTTACGCCTATTTCTATAGAGTGTATTTCATTGTAATAACAAGCTAGATTTTTTTCCCAGTAAGTCGATTAAGTTAATATTAATTTAATTAAAAATATTAGCTAGGCTGAAGCCTGTATTAAGAGACAGTGCACAGTGTTAACATGTCACTGTAGCAAGTGTAATTACTATAAAGATACTTATGAACTAATGTCTCAAATGATGACATTAAGATCTTTGCTAAAACAAAATTAATATTTTTTTAAAAGCCCACGAGCGACGGGTCAAATTTTTTATTTTGTTTTTTATTTTAAACTTTTTTTAAGATTTTTTACAAATTATACTAGGTACCTACTTACTCGTGTTAAGAGTAAACATTTCATTGTAACGTAACTTATACATATCATAATCAGTGTTAATAACAAAAAGATGAGCCTTATCCTTTTTTCAGAAACAAAGGCGTTTACCTACTGTAGCGCCACCTGGCGGTCTGTAACATTAAAACTTAACTAGAACATGCTCGTGAATGAGGCTTATGCAGAGCAAAAAGCATTCCCAAACCGTCCTAGCCATCTCCGAGAAGAAAAATAATAAGTAGCGTCCCCTGGCGGTCTGGAATATTAAAACTTGGCTAAGAAATAAAAGAGAATGTGACTTATACAACGCAAAAAACTGTTTCAAAATAGGCCCAGCTGTTTCCGAGAAAAATGGTAACACACACCTTTTACCCCAAACGCATATACCGTCTCTGTTACCGTCGCGGGTAAAAAAAAGATTTGGGTGGCACTGATACTGTTATGGGCTAGCGGGAAACTTACCACCAGGCGCAGGACTAGCTTGTCTCTTTATATCGTATAGGGACGTATAAAAAATATAAAAAAATATTATAATGTTCAAAATTTGAAAGTGGCCAGCGTCAGCCTATTTCATTCAATGAAATAGGTTACAATCGGCAATAACACCTTCACACCTAGGTGAATAAAGACTTAATGCACCCTTAAGGGATCCCCTAGTCGAAATTTTTGAGTGTGCAATTCTATTGTGTACTTAATTCACCTAGGTGAATTAAGTCTACAAATGGTGCCCTTAATTCTACCAGGTGGATTAGCTGGGTGAATCAAGTGCACCAGACCGATGTAAATTAGCTTTGAAAGGCAGACATTCGTTTAAAAAATTCAATATAAATTAAATAATAAAATGCTAGACTGAAATTACTTTAATACAGCCATATTCTTATTTAGAAATAAGACAAAAGAGATAGCGGTCGTGTTGAAATTGAACAAACAATAGTGTTCTACAGTTTTGCCTAGAAGCGTTGTTTAGAAGAAACATCTTGGATATTGGTTTGACTTTTTCACCGGCGAAGTGACTCACGCAATGACTCAGACTTTACCTATAACTATATACAAAGGAGGTTATACCCACTTCGCAGTAGCGAGAGCGACCGAACAAATGCAACTTGATGCCTAGTAGGCCTTGAAACATTTTTCAATATGACGAATGCTCTTGAAGCTATATTTGTAATTGATTAATATTATTTATATATTGAATAACTAATGAAAAGGCATTTTTTTTATAATTTAGTTTTAACCAATGGGGTCGATATCGTGTTGACCTCATTAGAATTTTTAGCTGTCAAAGTTGCACATGTTTTTTTAATTCAAAATCTTTATAATGCCAATGCAAAGAACACGTAATATTTGTTTATCCGAATATACATTGTACAGTCTAGTTTTGCCAATCGCAATCTAAACAAAGCGGTAAGAATAACCACATGTAATTGACGTAAGTGCTAAAACTGAAATATTGCTAAGTGTTGACAGCGGTAAAACGTGATTAGAAAATAGACACTATCTAACCGTTTATGGTACGTGAAAACATGCATGAAACAAGACTGGACTCCACTTCAAATTAAGTTTAACGGAGTATCATTTCTTAGGTATGTAAAACGTGAACTAGGTCTATGTCTATGTATGGTAATAGTAGCGTGTTAATGGTATATGGGTTTAAGTCAAAATAAGTGTACATTTGAATAAAATATCGTGTCCACCGTTTCTAGTGCATGATAGTGTATTTAATTCTTTCATTAGTCAACGTTTAAAAATTGTTTTTATATGTGATAATTCATATTTATTCTAATTTAAGAGTAATTTGTACACTGGTATGTATTCTTCTGTTTTTTTTTTTAATTTAAACCAGTTTTATAATTTACGCGTCCATACATTTGTAAAATGTCCATCTCCTTGCTCCATGAAAAAAAGCTACAATCTGAAGCACCAAGAAGTATAAATTACAAACGAAAATAAGTCAAATCGTTAAATTATGATCTCAGCTACTGATTTCTTAATGTTTTATCACCAAAGCTAAGGAAATAATAAACAAAAATAAATAAAAAAGAATATTCCTCGATTTTTTACCTGTGAGAAATATTATGTGAGAAACGCTAATTTAACCATAATGTAATTGTTAAATCTGTCATCTCGCTATATTTTTCAAAGCTGGCAACATCTGAGAACATTATTTAAAAAGAAAAAAGTCACCTTAATTTTATCTGTGAAAGATAAGGAAGATTTTTGTGAGACGTCTGTGATTATTTTTTAAAAAGTCCTGTGAGAAACGCTGCGTTTATCAAGAAAGGTAAGTATTATTTAAACTAAACGCTAGTTCAAAGTATTGAGGTACATAAGGTAATCCTAACGCTACTAGAAATGTGTTTCTATAACATACAGTTTTTAGGTTATGTTGATCAATATTCCTTAAAACGTCCATTTTGTTGCACCTGTGAGTAACGGTCGAAAAATAAGGTACGTATACACTGTTCATGTTTCTCACAGGAACGTTTCTCACAGTTTGTTACAAATTTTAAATTAGTTATTTTGCAGAGGAAGATGATGTAACAGAAAGTAATATAATCAGTGAAATAATAGAGCCCAAAGTGCACAATACAGGGGCACTAATATTTGAGAATTTGCCCGATTTAAATTATATTTAATTTTTTATGTTTGCTTTTAACTTGTCATATTTTTCTAAAATAAAATAACATTGGTTAAATTTATAGTTGTTTTTTTTTACCTTTTCGCTTGAACATTATTTTACCTAGTTGACCTATTTTTCTTCTGGAGTGAAAACAACAAAAATAATGTGAACGCACCTTTGTGAGAAACGACGCACTTTTGTGAGAAACGTTTCTCACGAGTCATGTGAAAAATGTACAACTATTTTGGCTTAAACCCATATGCCTGAATTAGCTCTACATATTTAAGTTGACATGGTTCTAAGTTCTAAGTTGATTGAAAGCGAGAGCATTTTGTGATTTCATTACCATATTTTGCTTTTTGTCTGTGTTTTACAGGATTGTAAGGATCCTTAATATAAATTGGGTTGCAATAACCCCTCAAAATAACGCGAGCTTCAAATAAATATTAGGTACAGACGTAGAAACCTATGTACCTACCTATTATTAAAAATGATAAACTGACGCTCTTGAAGGCGATAAAAACAGTGAACTAGTTTTAGAAAGTGTAGAACATTAAGGCTGTGTCGTATTATTGAAGGATTCAAAAGAAAATAACTGTCGTGGCACTAACTGTGACAGACGGCGCGAAGAGTACAACTTCGAGTAGCGTGCTTTCCAGTCATCATCACTACGCCAAACAATTTCAGATTTTCTGAAACAATGTTTTATAAATCATTATTCAATTTGGCAACGTTTCAAGGTGAGCGAATTATCCTAACATCAATTGTTGCAGAAACGAATGCAACATTAAATCGAGCCTAATCGAACAGCTTATATAATCGAGTAAAAATTGGAATTAGGGAAGGCAGTGACATTCCTGACTAGTTTTGCATGTAATGACATCATCGAAAGGAAACTTGCTAGGCAATGTAAATAAATATCGACAATCGAATTTAGTCGGCTGTATGCATTGTCGCCTTTTCCTTGTGTTTTGCCTGCGTACCAACTCCGTCAGCAACATTCAAATTTCTAAGAACTATTACATTATGGGACCGTGAAATTAAAATGCCACTGGCTTTAGCGTCCGTACATGTTTAAGTTGCACAAAGTAATACTGTTTATTATTATAATTGCACCTATTTATATATTAGCTTCCTAATAATACTATTACTACCCTTTAACCCGTACCCGAATTTGGGATACGACCTAAATGATGATAACAAATAGACCATATTCGCTCATGTTAATATAGATAGAATATAATAGATGAATAAGTCCATAAACTGCTATGATAACAGACTAAGGTCAGTTATCATCATATAGGTCGTAGGTATTTCCCAATTTATATGCCTACAGCTGTAGACCAAACATCGGTCTTTGTTAATAAAAAATGATTTCTTATATATTCTTATTTTTTAACTACAAACGATATTTGAATCACCATCAACTAATTAAATTCAATTTCAAGTCGCTCAAAAAAAACTGTTGCTACTGTTTACCTTTTAGTGACAGTTTAGTAGTCAACAAGTGCTTTTTAGGTCAAAGACACATTGTTCATATTTTTTTAAAACACTTGTTTCACTAGACCAAAGATTCCCAATATTTTGGGATAGAGACCCCATATCCAAAATAAACTGTAGGTACAATTATATGGTATATTCGTGTACCAAAACGTAGCAAAACTTACATATTATACAGTATCTTGAAAGTTTCGAAAGAAAAATTGTTATCTCTATTTCTTAAAGAAATAGAGATCGATTTTTAGACTTCGTCGACCCTCAAAATCAGTTTTTGTTTGTTGAATCCCTAGACTATGATTGCATGAGTGTTAACAGCGCGTTTCAAAAGTGACGTTTAGACTGTTATTCTTCTAGATTGTGAAGTAACCATCTCAAATTATCATGTCAATTCGTCCTAGCTTACCAGTATTTGTTCAGTTTGTGTCTTTTTGTGACAATGTTTTGCTAGCAAAATATTGTTACAGTGCCCGACAAATAAACACGTAATGAGTTCAAGGCTGCTTCTCTGCCGTCTACCTTCCAAGCGCTATTGTGAACTATGAAATACGATAATAAATAAAACTGTAAAGTAACTAAGACTAGCACATAGGTACTAGGTACGAGTAAATAGATCCTACTAATATTATAAAACTGGAAGTTTGTGGAATAAGTGGGAATGGATGGATGTTTGTTGCTATGTTACGCAAAAACTGCGGAACGAATTTTGATGAAACTTTACAGTAATGTTTAAACATCAAAATAGCACATAATCTTATAAAACTGGAAGTTTGTGGGAATGGATGGTGGTTGTTGCTATATTACGCAAAAACTGCTGAACGATAGCAAATAGGCTATGAAAATCAAACATAACGCCACGTAAACCGCGGGGAATAATAAGTATTTTAAGTTATGACGCAAAAGAAAGCTAGGGTACCCAATAGGTATAACATGTGTATCTATCTGTGGCATCGTAACGCCCAAACATATAGACGGATTTAGATTTTTTTTTATAGAATGCTTGTTTAACCGGGATGGTTCTTAGCTATGCTTCATAAAAAACCATTCAGCTGCTTAGAAGTTAATCAACTAAATATTTGTCAGGGTTTTTTAAAAAGTGCACAAATATCTAATTCGTAATACTGGGATCATTCCTTGTTCTCTATTGAACTACCTGGGTCTATGAGTATTTGAGAATGAATAGAGAATACTCGTAGTCATACACATTTAAAAAAATCGCTACAATGAATGAATTGGAAGTCATCTTCCGGGCAATGCAGCTGGCGCTGGCGTTACTAACTTATTCAAAAGCTCAGGTAAGTAACTATTAATGTATTGTTTGCATTGATGGTATAATAAACATTTCAGTATATTTCGTAATAGATACGTTTACTTACTGCATTTTTGTATCTTGATTGATAAATTATATATTTACACATTAGTCATTATTTAATATATTTGTTTTTTAGTATCCTGTAATTCAGGGTAACAAACACGAAAATAGCGGTCTAAAAGAATTTAATACTTCGATACCTAGTGATTTTAGGATTCTTTTTTTGACGTCCATGTTGACAGTTGACAGATAATAAAGTTATCATTTTTTTTCGTCAGTAAATAGTTTTAATTGTAGTTCCAAATAGGTTATGTTTATTGGGTACTTTATTAGAAAAAAAGTTTATAGGTACGTGTTCATAAACCGGTGGTCGGACAAATAATACCTAATCATAGAAAAATATCTTATATAATAATCTTTAGAAATATTAATATTCTTTTATGCTTTATGCTGTATTTATTCACTTAATCTCCCTCCGCCTTGCTAACCCATATGATGTCCCACTGCTGGGCATAGGTATCGGCAGAACCTGCTTAATATAGATCCTGGTGGTAATTGCCGTAATCGCCACGCACGGCGAGCGGTAAGGCTTTAAAGTACGCAGAGGACGCTGCTGCCCGCCTTCCGGTCTTACCTTAGTTGCCGACATCCACGGGAAGGGACGGGGTCGTGCTATTCTTAAGCGGGTACCACACGGCAAACATTTTCCTATCTAAACATTATCGAGTCTACAAATGTAGAGCCGGTAGAGTTAATGTCTATGGTTTTCACTTTCATTTACCTTGACCTACGACGTCATACATTAACATTATTTATGCTTCGCCAGCTCTCCTATTTGAACTAGTTCCTAATATGTTTTCTAAATTAAGGTTTGGTGTGCATCGGTGTTGATTCTTATTAACCCAATGAATTTTTGAACGTGCAAAGAAATTTCGTACCTTTCGCGTCTATATGTTAATGATTGAGTTTTGATCCATTCAAACATTGCTTTTAGGGCCATTCATTTAAAGTGGTCCATATATTTGATACCTAAGTATAATTTTATTTATGACTAGGGATATTTATTGCCTAAAGCTACACATTCAGGCACTGGCTGTTCCTCAAAGCGCCATTCATGTGGGTGGATGTTGGTAATCAATGTAATTTGTTTATTTTTCAACCTATCATAAAAAAACAATAATAATAATAATAATAATAATAATAATAAAAATCATTTATTCACTTAGGAAGCAAAATACTACACTTGTGAAAAGTCGATTCTACATTTACTGGTAATGCCTGTTCGCAAACAATAGGTAAAGCCCGAGAAAAGAACAGGCAATAAAAACTCGTGGCCACTCTTTTCAAATTGCCAATGTTTACAATGTTTCTCTGTTTATAAACTGTAGGTATATGCAGGTAAGGTGCTGCCACCATTATATTATACACCATATATTAGAGGACTGATGCAAAAAAAAGAGGTCATTAATATTAGAAGAGTACACGAGATCGGATACATCAGCCTCAATGGGCACAACATAGTAGGAGCGTCCACTTACGATGTAAAAACTTTATGTGCTTAAATATTGGCCAATTTACTGCTACTTAATGAATAAGTATACATGTTTTTCAAAGGAAAGAAAAGAATGGCCGTAATTTATCACGCAGAATCTTTACTTACAAAAGTAAATCGTTTTCTTAACTAGTACCTAAGTAACATTATCAAACTGTGACAACAATATTCACCTAGTAAAATGCAATAAACTATACAACCCAATACATTAATAGGGAGCAACGAACTACATCCATTTATCTTTATCAGTTAAATAATCATCGATTGAATAGTAAGCTCTTTGTATAAGATGTCTCTTGACTACATTCTTAAATTTATTTACTGGTAGACTCGATATGCTGACTGGGATTTTATTGAAAAATTTAACACCTAGTCCCATGAATGAGTTATGAGTTTTATGAAGCCTATGATATCGACCTACCAATTTGTGCTTATTTCTTGTATTCACAGAGTGAATATCACTATTTTTGTTATATAAATGTAAGTTTTGCTTTACAAACATAACGTTTGCATATATACATATATTGTGATGCAACTGTCAAAACGCCTATAAATGCCAATTACAGAAAGGGCCTTAATCCAAATTTAAAAACTCTTCTTTTATATTAATTAACCTACACTTGTCTTTGGAAATCTGAATGTAGTTAATACGCGTATATTAATTTTTAAATTAACATAAACGAAATATAAAATTAAAAAAACTCAAGTGATGTTAAAAATAAAAAGTACCTAACCAAATCTAAAATATAAGTATGTCTAACTTAAAATAACAAACAAGTTATCTCTGTTCCTACAATGGCTGTTATTCAGAAACAAGATTGCCTTGAGATCTATTGACCTGTAACGAGCGAGCCAGTCATGTAGCACCACTCATTAGTTTAGATATTTATCTCACAACTTAAGCGTGCCATCGGACAACAAAGAACCTAAAGGAGTGTTATTTAAAAATATCATTATTTTCTTTTACAAGAGCAAGTCCCGTTAAGCAAATGTATACCCAGAGCGTGCAAACTTTGTCCACGGCTAATGTCCCTATTCATAGTCAACCAAATCGTGGGAGCGCTCCCCGGCATTGTCAAGCACCGAGCATTTGTTTTGTGTCAGCGTTTAAGTACGATGCAATTCGATAAGTAATTTGATTTAAGCTGTTGTGACGCTGTCAAACGGCGGCGGGGGCGAGCCCGTCTCCTGCAGAGTCGCGCGGTTGCGTTCGTCTCAAGTTTAGTCGTTCCGATCGCGAACACCCGCGCACACGTAGCGGCACCGCGCGCAACTCTCATGCAGCACGCTCTACGATAACGCGCTCTATTTAAACGTAACAATCAGTCTAACTGCACAACCGAATCCATTCACACTGATACGGACCACTATCGAACTTCGTTGACTCCGTTCCGAATTTAAGGATTCTTCGGATCGGTTGCACCGAAACCGGCTCCGTGACCATATGATCCGTATTATTGGAACTGTTCAGGCCTGATTTCCGATATCGGCGAACAGTCACGATGTTGATCGCTAACTGAAAGTGTACTGGATTTTGACTGGATTATTTGGAACATGAATCAGTGACAGAAGACTTTACAAGTGTCTGTGATTGTTTGTGACATGTTTGTGTTGGAGATGTGAATGTTGACGTTGATTTTTGTATATTTGTGTTGTCGTTGATAAGTGTAATGGCGGGTGCTAGTGAAGAGAGTGGTGGTGTGGAGGAGGCTGCGCCGGCATCCACGCCGGTGGAAGGACGTGCTAAGCGCGGGTTGAGCGGGTCCATGTCGCTGCGTACTCGCAAGCTTGGCCGGCGCCTTTCCCGCAGTATGTCTATTGTCGCGCTAAAGCTACCAGAGAAGGCTCAGAGCATCACGCGTTCTTCGTCGAAGCTAATGAGGTCTGGTAGCCGCGACAAGAAGAACAGATCCTTCGAATTGTCCATAATACTGCCGGACAAAACACAGAGACAGGTAAAATTGATACGAGTTATTTAGAAGTGTTGATAAAACAATTAGTTTAAATTGATAACGACATTATCTATAATGACAATTTAGATAAATAATGTATGTATCCTGTATTCAATTTCGAACGAGTGGTTGGTGGGTATTTTCACTGCCCAAATGATCAATAGTGTCAATAGAGGAGCCTCTAATATTGATTTAAACAAACCAGTTTTTGCCAAAAAATGGTCTTATTATTCGGACTGACAGAGAGATTGTCAGAGTTGGAGAGTGCGTTATGTCAGTGCCTGAAGAATGAGCTTATTACACTACACTAAATCAGGGACCCTAAATCCTTAAAAAGAGCTGTGTAGTAAGAGTTAGAGCCTATATAGTTATTTATTTATAATAATATAAGTTATGCTCCTAGTTATAGGGCAGTGTCACATAAAAAGGAAGGAAAACAGGATGAAATAAACATTTAGCGTTTGTAGGTATTTGTTTTGGTAACGTAAAGCCCAAACGATATGTCGGTTTTGGGTATTTTATTTTTTTAATAAAAGTTGGCCAAATTGCAATGGTTCTTAGCTAAGCGTTATGAAAGTCCATAGATCCTTTTTAAAGAATTTGGAGAGTAAGTATTTTCATAAATATGTCTGAAAAAATAGCTGCCCAGCTACTGCAATCCTTGTCTTAAAAACATTGTTCTTTAAGAGGTTAGTTTTAAACCTTACTTTAAAAACTTAAGCTTCTTTGAGGATTACAATATTTGGTATAACTAATACAATACTCTGTGCGTGTACTGCCATTGGGAGGTGATGTATGGTACATATAAAAAATAATAAAAATGTGTAATTACTAAAAGGCGGATTCTAGTTTTAATTAAAATCACTATTTCAAAATCTACCTACTAGTACTTTCGGTACAGATGAAATGTAAAATTTCTACAAGTGTTCATAAATAGGTACTTTTAATCATTATTTCCTGGCTTAAGTTTACAATTCTTCTTAACTACCATCCTTCACACCTACCTAGGCTAGGTTATTGACTAACGGCCGGTTTCATTAATCTAACTATCGTATATTTGACATAAGCTCCATATAAAATATGTCAAAATTCTACCTCTATTAGTCAAATCTATCGATAGCTAGATTAATGAAACTGGCTGTTAGGAGTAGGTCCTTAGTCTACTTGTATTTTGTCATAAATCATTCGTTTGAACTGAGATTAGGAATTGATAACCATAGAGATTCTAAAATAATTTGGACATGAGGATTATGCCTCTTCTTATCTTTTTTCGACATCATAAAATGTACCATTGTAGGTGAATATCCACCAATGAAAATTGATCGGTCTTTTTATGTTATCCCTAGAATGTAATCCTTTGTTATTTGTACTAGAGTTCTTTGTTTTGTTTGTCAACTAAACATAATGAAAACGACTAAAGATTCAAGGACGTGTAAACATTACGTTTTAATTAGATTGAGGTTTTGAACACACATATAAATATTTGAATTGCATTGTTTACATATCGACATCTTAGGCTTTATGGATGCATTTTAAACGCTTGCTGCCAATAACATTTTATGCCAATCAATTTTAGGACTTTAGTGCATCAACAAAACGGACGATGCCCGTTTGGAAGATGCCCTTGCGTGATATGGCATGCATTTGAATGTACTGCTTACTGAGTCACTTCAAATTTGCCGCGAATGTTTCGCCACCGACTCGTATCGCCCACAGCGCTGATTTCTCCATTGATACAATAATGAGGTGCAATTGCCTCTGCGTTCGAATCATTAAGCATTGTTTGCTTTTGTCATTGATCCGTAGAATGCTCTTTGATGCCAAATAGTAGCTACCAGAGGACGTGCGCACCTCTATTCTACACAAAGTAATGACTAGCCCGCTACCGGTGTTTGTCATTTGCACGCCTTTTATCGATGCTTTTACTCGATTTACGTGATGTTTCGTTGTGAGATAAAGTAGGTACATGATATGATTAGTATCATGAGAAATACGTCACATTTCAACTTGACCCGATTGTAAACAGAGACGTGGTGTAACGACTTATTTCTGTATCTGGGATTGTTGCGGTTTGTGGTTGCTCCATTAACAGTTAAAGATCACGGCTAGCTAATTATGTTTTTTTTTTATAAATATTATACGCTTTTTATTGAAACTTCCTTTAAAGTGAAGGACGTAATCGGTTCCGGATGTAATACAACTAATTAACGTTAACATTGAAAACTACCGCTCAATATTTTCATTGCTACTGTTTGCTAACTTATTTGCATTTTGCGAACGTAACTTTCATTACTTTTCGTACTTAATTAAAGTTAAGTAGCTATCTACTAAGAAGGATTACCTAGGATTGTTTTATTCTGTTGGTAAACTAAAATTACCGGGCAAGTGCATGTTGCGCTCCGCACAATGTAGGGTTCCGTAGTCCCCGGCGGTAATGCGGCTTAAGAAGTGGGTTTTCTGTTGTTTTTGTTTCATACTACTAACAAGGATATTTAGGTATTTTTCAATGGTATCTGTACGAAAATTTAACACTTTGTCTTTCACTTGTACCTACTTGTGTTTCATAAATTACAGCCTTCTAGAACTAACAGTCTCTGAGCTAAGCTGCGGACGGACTATAAGGGTTCCGTTTTGCAATTTTGGCTCCGGAACCCTAAAAATAGAAATGGGGAAAATTCACTTGCATTTTCCAGTGAATTTTCCCGGTTTGTGATCAATTAAGTAAACAAACAATGGATGACTTCCATTCCACACTGCATTGTTTTTTAAACATTCTGCTGAATTTCCAACCCACCTTAACGAAAAATTTCCAATTAGAACCGTCAGATAATAAAGATTCGAAATAATTATTTACTTAAGATTCAAACATCGTACCCTTGAGGGTAGAAATCGCACTGATGTCATCGGATGAAATATTCACGTCATGTTAGGTAACTATTTACTTAAATAGTTCGTTTAAAGATAATTATATTCAAAGTCATTCACATATTTTTCAGCTCAACACGAACGGTGTGTTCATGTTATTTTTGTAAACACATTTGAAATAGAGAAAATATTTGAGCAAACATGTAACACTTGCAGCAAAGTTACTCAATGTTTACGTACATCATTTTATGGGTCTATTTTATATTTAAAGTGTATGGACATTTTATAAAGAGACAACGTTTGTGTAGGTGGACTATCAGTCAAGGCTCATTACACTACATTTAAATACATTTTAGAAAATACTTTGCTTTGTGTTAGAGTTTGTATAGATACGAGTGCATAAATTGATCGAAGAGCGACGTTAAGCTAGTTTGCATCGGTCTAATTTCTGGAGGGGTGACCATTTATCTATACTTAATATTATAAAGAGGTAAAATTGTGAGTTTGTGTGGTTGTAGAGGGTAATCTCTGGAACCGATTCATTTACCAATAGAAAGCCACTTTTTTGTGTATTTCATAGGCTGTATAACATCATCTAGCATGATGTTATACAGCCTATGAAATTCACAAAAAAGTGAATTTCATAGGCTGCAACAAATAGGAGCGGAGCATCAATGAAAAATGTAGAAACTATGGGGAAAAATGACGAAAACGAAGTTGCGCTGTCAGCTATATAGTATTCGATATAGACTAGAGCAGTCGATCTCGCTTGTCACATGGGAGCTAGTCTATAAAAGCCATTGACGGAGAGAACAGGACTGCCATAACCTCACAAAATTGACTACTCTCTAGAAAGAGACGACACTACTTTGTGGACAATACCTGTCAAAGGCCGCACGAGTTTTTTCTGTTTTTCACGCTTTGTAGTCAATATTTACTTTTTAATTAAAAGGGATGGCGCGTTCCAGGTCTATATGTCAATGATAAAAACTTAGTTATAGGTAACTGACAAAAACTTTTAACGTTTTGTCACTAAAATATTAGAATAATTATCCTTAGCTTGGCAGAAAATACATTACTCATCTATGTATTATATTAATCTTTAGACCCCGACCATTACCTCTAGTCCGTATAGTTCTACCGTTCAGTTCTACTAGTAGGAATAAAAGGAGAAATAAATCCGTTTATTTCTACTATTCACCGTAGGAATTTTAGTTGGACTAAACGAACAAAAAGTTCTTTTAGTACTACGAATTGTAGGAATAGACGAAGGTAGGCCATTAACAATAAATTACAGAAGCTGAAGGTTTCTTTGATAATAGATAAAAGTAATGTAGCCGTAGAGCTAATAAAATACCTAAATATTTCAGTTATTAATGAAAGGTAGTTAGGTTTCGTAAAATAGGCAATTTGAAATTGTCGATCGTTTAATTATAATTATTACGAGGCTGTGGGGATCTACGTAAAATATTTCATTATTATTTAAGGAAATATTGACTTCAGTTCCTGTGGTTTTTGGCCTCAATAGGAACCTACCTAACAGCACTGCCACCGCAACCTAATTCAATGACTGTGACCATTGAGGCCTATACATTACCTCGATGGCTGTGGCACACTATTGCAATGCAAGTATTGTGTAATCCCACCATGACGCACCCAAAAACGTTCCATCTCAATTGCTTTCATTGACGCTACGAACAGACCAGTTCCTCTTAACTATGGACAGCCCACGAAGGGCTCTTCACCTCAATAACACTTTAACTAGTTCGGAACGGGTCGCGACCTCACCATCTGCCGGTATAGTTAACCCATATAGTCTTACCGTAATTAAGCTACTAGTTTAACGGGGTACGCTAAAGTAAACGAGCAAATATTTTACTATTAAACATGTTTATTGCTTAGATGTTTGTTCGTAACTCTCGGAATATAGAATTCGTACACATCCTATATCCTGGAGGCCTACTTGAGATTCGATTAAAAAATAAATAAATGTAATGGTATCTAAAATCCAGAGTTACCAGTACCAACTGCAATTTAATTCATTCGTTCTAGAAAATTGTCTATGGATCCGACTATCTTGTGTTTATCCTGATATTTCTCTTTCGTGACTATGGTACCTACTCAGATCAGTTACTAAACCAGTCATGAGTTACAAAACTGACCATGATTTGACACTTGACACTATGCTGAAGGAGAAGGTGGGTTTCTTTCTAAGCCACAACATGATAAACCCTAGATACAGTTAGGTGTTTTCAGTTTGGTCTCCAGTCTTCGATTAGATAAGCTTCTTGATTAGAACAGTCTTCATACATTTAGGAAATTTTGAAGGGCAAAGAGAGTAGGTCTACTGGTAAACTTATTAGGCATTCAGAATGAGGAATTTGTGCTGGTGACGCCAAATGTTGTAGATAGGTTACAAGTGCTCAGCAAGCGACAACTTAAAATTTAGATAATTGACCAACTTTTTATATATCGGTGTCGTAATGATGAAACAAGCGGATTAAATTTATTTTCTTTTTCGCTCGTGATAAATAAATCATGCTTTCCTACTTTTACGACTTTTTATAATAGTGTGACATTGCAATTAGGTTATCTATGTGTGAATTATTTATCCGTTTTTAAGATCAAATGTTGTTTTACTTAAACAACATTCGATCTTTTAAACGGCAACCTATCTACACCTTTTTAACTTTAAAACTTCATTGAGTTTACATCATGAAGCAATTTATATCAAAGTATATGACCAATTTGCTGGTTAGCTGACATATAATGCAACACATATTTATTCGTTCCTTAACTCGCTAATGAGGTGGGCACAGAAGATACTTAGCTGCAATGAGGATGGACGCCTACACGATGCACTGGCTCTAATGCATGTAGCGGAAATGTGGAATCCAGACAGTTGATATATTTAAGGATGGTCTCAATTTATCATAAGTTTATATTTCTGCATATAACTGCAGATAATCTTTTGTAAAGTGCAGAAGTTTATTTTCTGGATAATTATGTATGTCTTACGTTTGGTCGATAAGTTCAAGCCAGTTAATTTACTTTATTCTATCTTAGGTATTGGTGTTTCGATGGTATATTTAATGTCTGAATGATTGATTGAAGTAACTTGTATTGTTCTATCTCTGTTCTTTCTTTCTGGAATCTTGCTGCATAACTATTCAGCTTGGTAGCTGTTTAGTCAAATCTATGCTAATATATTAAAGCTGAAAAGTTTGTTTGTTTGAATGAAAAGTTAAAGCTTTAATACAAGGGGCGAAGCAAAATATAATTAATTTCTTTTCGCCGAGGTATCTCCTTTCACTAGATCAAAGATTGATCTCAGAATTTCTAGACGAATGGATGTAGTCTTTACCAATCAACTTAATTGGATAATCAGGACTGAACTTACTAAAACATAGGCACCAGATTGCAACACGTTATTAAAATAATTGAATCAGAAACATACACACCACTTTTACGTAGCAAAGTCTTTAGCAGCAGTCATGAATATTAAGTTTTACTTACTTACAGAACCATAAAAACAAAGAGATGTAATGTATATGATCGAATGACAAATTGTGAGAGAAAGTGATGGCGCAACATGCGTTAGTAGGTGGTCGATTAGAGGCGAACGTTTCACATGCGGCATGCGGGGAACATTGTACTAGATTGTACTCTATATAATTGGATACGCTTAATTCGTGGCGTGTTTATAGCTTCCAATTCGGACAGCACGTGCTCCAATACCACCGAATACCAGGGTCACGTTTGGTTGATAGCACGAACATTGACATGGGCATCTTATGAAGAAATGATTCCATCGAAAAAATATTAATAATCATTGAGTTAACGGATTCGATAGTAAAATAAGTTTAGAAATCAACCGCCTATAATAGTTACTTTGGTACTAGCAGTTTAACATAGTCATTAATTCCATTTTAAAAAGAAGACAAAAGGTTCGCTATAAATGTTTATAAACTTTCGCGATTTGTAAACATTATGAAAATATATATATTACGGGTCTTAATCGCGTTAAATACCTTGTTTATTGACCGACGTTTCGAAGGTAGTTTCCGAAACCCGCGCTTCACGGAGGCGACGCTGAGCTGAACTAGTCAACCCGTGACCACGGCTGTTACAATACGGTCGAAATATCGGCAAATAAACAAGGTATTTTACCTTAAATTCTAAGGTAAAATAAGTGGTCTAATTCCTTAATAAGTGGCTGAATACTTTCAAAGCTCCTAAAATCATACATAGCTTTTGTCATACATAACATATTTTAATTTGTTATGTTATTTGCTACTCAATAGAGCAACTTGGCCTACCAAGATTAATAGTAAAGTGTATTTATCATGTCGTTGGCAGAGATCTAGTTGACATGGGCATCTCGTGAAGAAATGATATGGGCTAAAACAATCAGTGCTTGGGTTGGCAGCAAATGATGATTGACACGTTCTCGGAAGATTTAGGTCGATGACAAACGAATTGGGTATTGTTACTGATGATTCTAATTATAAATAAGAGTTGAAAATAAAGTGTTGTTGCTATTAGTATAAGTAGATCTAAATTGTTGAATTAATTACTTTTGTATTGTTATAGATACCTACTTACAGACGTTTAATATTTACCCTGCTTACATTGATGCATTGATAATGATCGATTAAGATAGAATAGAACTATTTTAAATACGCTTTTAAAATGTAATATTTAACACTCATTTTATAGACTACGTTTGACATTGTCCTGCTTTCTTTCCGTTCATAAATCAGTGCCAAAAAATATAAGTGTTTGAAATATCTGCTCCTCTATTCTTTTCGTGCTGTCATTACCCATCGCAGTAGTATAAATCATACTTTATACTCGTTCTTAATAGTTTGTAAACGTGTATCGCAGTTTAATTGCCAGTATATTGAGCTAAGCACTAATGCAAACGATTTATAAATATTTCAGAAATATTTACATTATAGAGTAAATATTTGGTTATTTATTACGTTGTTATTGAGTTGTACAATCTCGTTTCAGCTTTCAGCGAATGAATTTAGATTTGTTTCTGGCTAGCTTTATGTGCAATTTCGGTTGCGCTCATTCTTATATTGGCTTTCATGTTAAAGTTTGCTGAAGAGTTGGCTGCAGAGGTTCTTTGTGTTTATACATATGGCTTCGTCCACATTTTGTTTGATTTTGAGCTTATTTTAGCTTATAAGCTATTCTGATATTTAAATTACAATATTGTAAAGTTTCATCAAAATCCGTTTTGTAGTTTTTGCGTAAAGTTATGTTAAATATTGTTTTGATTGTTTTTTTTTTGTTATTTAACATAGACGACGCCCGCAGTAGGCTACAAGCCCTGTGTCGCGGGTACTTTACAAACATACAAGTCACGGACACAAAGTACACCCAGACTCGGAACAAAAATTTGTGGATCACATAAAGTGGTGTCCCGTATGGGAATCGAACCCACGACCTCTTGCGTAGCAGTCGAATACACTCCCACCGCGCCACAGAGGCAGTCATAAAAATATAAATCTTATAGTTTGTTGTAATAATATTAGTAGGATGCATTCAACGTGGTTTCCCATGTAATCTTTTATTTAGTTATTACTGTTATTAGTTTTCATACACTATTAATGTGTTGCCTATTTTCATTCTTAATTTTGAATGTTGGTAAATATCGTATGTCTGGATTGGACGCGTGCCATTTCATTGATTGGTGGACGACATAGTCGCTAGATTATGTTTATAATTTGTATGTTGAATCACTTTGGGATACATATGACGTCACACAATATTCTAACGCTGACAGCGTATTATACATACCTAATTTGATTAAAGCAAGCGGCGGCGGCAGCCTTATGGTATCGGACTCGAAATCATGAGGTCGCGGGTTCGAATTCTACCCATTATACTACCGATGTGAACCCACTCCGAACACAAACAATTTAGCGTAGCTGGAGGGGTTAACAGGATTGCTAGTAATATGCCCACAATCCCACATGACCAATATATTTCTTTGAAAAAAGAAAACAGTTACGTAGGTGGCGTATATGTATAACAAAAACACCGACTCACATTTGCATTTTTTAATATTTTTATTGTAGGTATACTAACTGTCCCGCGCAACTTCCTTTGCGTAAATTTATCCCATTTTTGCAACATTTCTCATTGCTGCTCCGCTCCTATTGGCCGTAGCGTGATGTTATATAGTCTATAGCCTTCCTCTATAAATGGTTCTCTAACAGTGAAAGAAGAAAAAAGAAAAAAAAAATCAATTCGGACCAGTAGTTCCTGAGATCACCCCGTTCAAACAATCAAACAAACAAACTCTTCAGCTTTATAATATAGATTAAAGAATTCATAGACTGTACTAAAAGCTGAACTTTGTGGTTAAATTTACATCGCCATTAGGTACTTTATCTGGTTTCCGCAGGCAAAATATATTAACATTAATATATGCAAGGTTCTTCATTAGAAGTTGATTGCGTACGAGAAATAAAAAATATATTAGAAAATGCGAATATATAAATTATGTATTTCTCTTTTGGTGTTGTTTTGCGAAAACAATTACAGTTGTCTGGTAGTAAAAAGCTCAGGGAAAAGAATGAATGTAAACCGAAATTCGAAAGTTTTCAAAAGATTATCTAATATCCGCTTTGAGAATTATCTAACAATATTCCGTTATTTAAATTTGCAAATTGTATATTATACAATTTGCAAATTTTTAATATAATTATTTATTCATAAACGATTAGAATGAGATTAAACTAGAATACTGTAATTACGATTATAATGAAATTTCTAGAAAATGATAGATGGAAATCTCAAGAAAAGCAAAGTTCTTATACCATACGAGTACTTGCTGCAATACTGATCTGTACCAAAAAATATTGAAAGCTGGTATTTTCTTTCTGATATTTAAAAATATTTATTAATAGTTAACATTATCATATCATAATAAGAAAAGTTCATATAAATACTACCTGACCCGACTTCGTCTGAGTCAATATTCCCCGTTTTTGCAACATTTTTCATTGGTCCTATTGGTCGTAGCGTGATGTTATATAGCCTAGATATGCCTTATAGATAAATAGGCCATTCATCAGTAAAAAACATTTTTTTTTAATTCGACGCAGTAGTTTCTGAGATTATCGCGTTCGAAGAAACAAACAAATTCTTCAGTTTTTTAATAAGTTTATAATATAAGTTTGTTTATTGTCAAAGTTTATATAAAACTAACAATAAAAAAGAATGTAGCATGTCGGTAGACATTTGGGTGAAGAAAGGTTAATAATGAGCTAAATGAAAGTGAAGAATTTTTATAAAACATTAATTAAAGCATTGCAATGTCTTTAGAAGAAAGAAATTGTTTCTATATAATAGTTTCTAAATAGTGAAAACATATTTGTTTACTTTACGTTTACCATAAAGATACAATCGTCTAGATTTTAAATTTAAAAAAAATATATAAGTATTTTATATATTTATATTAAGTGTTTTAATAAATTATGTACTTCAAGTAGATGTTTGACTATTTAAAATACTTATTCAGTAATAGACAACTGGTCTCAATGTAGTTATGAATAGAAATATGGCAAATCAAGCTCAGATACTCAAAATATCTTGAATTTTCGACCTTATTCAGTGGGCTTATCTCTACCGAAAGTGCCGGCGTAATGTAGGTATGGATCGGAATAATATCATGCAATATTATAATCTAGATTTTCTAAACAAGTAGCCATATATGTGTTAAACAGACATTACTGCAAAGTACCTAAATAATCATCCTTGGTACATAATGATTTAAGACTATTTGAAGTTTCTGGAAATCTAAAACCAACGGGTTTGACTGTAGCGAGAAAAGAAATAAAAAAAAAAACTACATAATTTTTAAAATTCTTATAAAATTCACATATTTTTCTCTACGTATTTGAAGTACCTGCTTATAATCAGGTAGTTTATCTGGTCTAGACCAAGCGTATGTGAGCGTTATTGAAGAAAGCCGTATAGATCGAGTTGAGGTCTCGAACCTACGATGACTATCACTTTTTGTATCTAAAGCAGCGGTTGAACCGGTCTCAAGGCTTCGAATGCGAACTGGACATGCGCACTCTATGCAATACTTGGATATGAGGCGCGGGCGCATCGCACATTGCAATCTCCGAGCTATCGTGCGTATTTAATCTTTTTTGAAGAGTACTATTATTAGTTTGTAGGACCTTTACATATTACGCCTATATTTCAATCAGTTTTTGTTTTTGATTTGTTCAATGTGTGGTATTTTGTGGCGGGTCCTGTGTCTGGATAAATAGCCTATGCCCAGTTATTTATTTATGGTACAAACACATATTTATGGTTACTTCGCTGTACAAGGTAGATAAATTAAATTGTACGTCTAAGTATACCTAATAATGGTTGGAAAAATACTAGACAATTAAATTTATTTTTCTTTTATGTCAATCTTTGGTAGAGGTAAAGTAATGAATAAAAAAATTAAGTATTTTGAATTCAGACGCTACTGAACTTTGATATATTTTGTTAGATATTATTTTATTTTTCAATACAACACAACAAAAAGATTGAAGATTCGATAATAGTTTACCATTTATAATTTTACTAGCTTTTGCCCACGGCTCCGCCCGCGTGGATGTCGGTTATCGCGATAAAAACTATCCTGTGCCACCTTTACCGGGACTATCTCCATACCAAATTTAATCTAAATCGGTTCAGCTGTTTGAGCGTGAAAGCGTAACAGACAGATAGACAGACAGAGTTACTTTCACATTTATAATATTAGTATGGAGAATCACTTAATACAATAAAAATATTTGCACACCACCTTGG
Organism: Herminia tarsipennalis; assembly: GCA_945859575.2. Classification (NCBI taxonomy): domain Eukaryota; kingdom Metazoa; phylum Arthropoda; class Insecta; order Lepidoptera; family Erebidae; genus Herminia; species Herminia tarsipennalis. The sequence goes on along the minus strand of OX243846.2, from coordinate 11,863,240 downwards.
TAAAACTTGAAATGCTCAATATTGTAATTACTAACACCTCTTCACCTCACAACCTACCCATGTTATGCAAAAATAAATGAATTGAATTGAGTTTTTTAATGTTTTTTTTCTAGTCCCACTTTGCAAACGAGGTCTACTAGTGATGACATGACTAATTAATATTCAACAACAGATCTGCATTGAACCGAGTGAGCGAATCACTAAAACCAATATTGATTCTAGAATTTCACCTTCCAATAAGTCACATTTGCATACCGTGCTAGACAACCAAATGAATAAAAACATCATAACCAGTTAGGAGTGCCAGATGCAAGCCAACAAATTAGTTTCGTTATGCAAATTCAGTGAAAGGATGTACGAACTTGCGATTTTCATGTCAGCGCCACTTTAGAATGCGAGAAAGTGATTCTTTCTGCCTTCTTTCGATAATTTTGCAATCATTTAAATTAATGTTGTAAACTAATAACATATTCTCCTTTTTATACCATTTTTAGGTCTAGAGGGAGGTTTTAAACTAATAAAAATGTATTCTTTCTTTTGTAATTGATGCTTTTAGCTTAATATGGCTTTCCAACTGTGTATTTCTGTTGATTTTCTTCAAACTGTAAACGAATCTATCATAGATGAACTCGGAGTCCATAATAACACAACTAACAAAGTAACTACGCTGTTGGTGCATCTAATTCTAATTATAGCGTTCATAGAGATATTAATAAAGCTTGTGGCTTAAACATACATGGCTTTAAGACATCGCGATTGTTTGGCTTCTACCCAAACGCCTTAAGACATGTTTAGACGTAAAATAAAGTACTTAGATAATAGTATATTTACATAATACATATATGGCTATTCTGACTGTAGTAATTAGTACCTACTGTTTTAGAGCTACAGTACCTAAAATACCTATGAGTTTTTTTAACTATTGTCCCAGCTCTGCATCCACATCAACTTTTTTTTTGTCTTTAATAGATAACCAGCAATGCGGGATTGGGTCCCACATTACTAGCAATCTTGTTAACCCCTTCAGCTAAACTCAAAGGCTTGTGTCATGTGTAGGAGTCGAAACCGCGACCTCACAATTGCTAGACCGATGTCTTAAACATTAGGCCTCAAAGTAGGCCGTACTTTTTAGTTACAACAACTCTGAAAACTGGAAAGAATAGCAATACTAAATAGTTTTTTAATATGTAATTTGTTTTTATTTCAATTACAAGTAATTCCAATCCAGTCTACGGGACAATTTTTTTTTAAACCGTATTCTTTCTTAATAAAAACTGTCTAGAGCAGTGGCTCTCAAACTTTTAACATACAAGAAATACAACACCCAACAAATACCTTTTATGAGGGGGGGAGGGGGTGCAATTAATTATGAAAGTTCTTATTTCATTTGGATTAGGTTCATGAACTATCGTAACTGGGCACTTTCGAATTATCCGACGTATACCTATTCTTGTTGTTTCTACGACGAAGGCAATCACGAAAAAAACGCAGATGGTAACTGTTCCCATTAAGTTATTGTTAATTTTTTGTGAGTTCTAAAAATCTCGCATGAATTCGGATATTTTTGACCAAAATGGTTAGACCAAATATGTGAGATTACTATACGTATATGTATGTTAAGTCCCTGTTGGTCAAACTGATATTAAGCGCCATAATAACAAATATATTCTTCCCAAAGTTAATACCTATATATGTATGACAGATCCAGACAGATCCAATCTTGGCCAGTTCTTATATAAACCTCAGAGGATTACATTTCTTGGAGAGAATACTACGACTATAAGAGAAACAAATAACATTATGACGTACATATAATAACAATGAGAAATGTTTAAGGAGATAAAACTTGTTTACAATATCATCCTGAATAGCGGCTGACTTATATGAATGTGTTCCGTTGGTTAGATGTATACAAGGGGCGTTTCATACTGGGAGATAGCGGTATAAATATGATTGTTGGGTTTGACATAAAACTGATATTTGTGCTTTCGATATCGATTCACAGATGGTCCGTAGTCGGTTAATGGCCCACTAAATGATTTGGTACAGTACGATCAACGTAACTTGATCGGATTATAGTTAGGTATATATCACTTTCGTGCATGTCATAAAGATGCGACCCTAAAACTACTTACGAAAACGTTTAATCGATTAAAAATACTAACAACATTTTAATACAACAATATAAAAACACTATTTAAATGAGTTCATAAAAGTTTAAATTTAGAACAGTTACAGTTAATACTAAAGAAACTTGGAAAAACAATTTCTTTACGAAAATAATCACAAAAAAACATGAGTTAGTAATACATGACAATATAATGCGTAATCGCATCTCTAATTCTCTTGGTTTAGTTACCGCCCCCGCCCCCCGCTTCCTGTCACCATTTACTTCCAAAAAATGCATCTGCGCAACCACTTGTCGCCTACTTCAGTCCGGCCTACTTGCGTTGATCCAACTGTAATAGTAGAATCTGAAAGAATACCATGCGTAGTCTACTCTTCTGTGTTTATATTTTTGTTTCTGAAGAAGCTAGGCTTACAAAAGCTGGCTAAGAATACTTGTTTTCATTTTCTTTGTTTAGACGGCTGTATGCTTATTACTATAACACAAGTCAGAAGTTTAAAAAAGTTTAATGCTTTGGTTTTACCTACTTATCTTTGCCTGAATAGTTTAATTACTCGTCTATAGTTTGCATTTCATTTGCATAATCCATAGTCGGCAAGGATATCGCTCTCGTATTTTTGCTTCGCAACGCTATCGGACAATGTGAAACTCCCAACTCTGTGTCACTTATGTTTTGGCAACAAAAGCGTCATTTTGTGATTTGGCAACAGTTTCTCATTTATAGCATCTCTTAAATGGCTATAAAGATTTGGCACTGCTTCAAATAGGCATTGTTTACTATCTAAGTCCTAACACCAGGTGTATTATGTTGTAAATTCTGTTGGCAGTGCAGTTTGGTAAAGTAAATAGATGCAGACATGTTACAGACTGTTCAACTCGACATTTCTAGAAATTTTTACTCATAATGTTGAGTATTGTATTTTAAATGTGTGTCCGTGATTTTTATTGAACGTTATTGACAGTGGTAGAGTATCCTACCGTATACCTGTTGCCTTCTTTTATTAATCAAAAAAAGAGGACATTTTTTGCAAGCACTCATTAAAAGTAGGATGATTTTTTTTGTGTATTTTTTTTATGTATGTTCAGGGTTATGTTACTTTTGTATTAGTAGGTATTAGTAATTTAATTTGATAACGTTTGTTCTTACGAAATAATATAGTTTCATTTAATGAACTACCAATGGTCGTCTTCCTTATTGTTATTATACTTTCCGACATTAATATCGCAAGATTTTAATATAATCTTGCAATATAAATGTTGGAAATTGTGATAGTAATGTTGTGAAATTAAATGTCTTTTTTGTTAAAAGAATTTCTGACTTTTGATTTAATAATAATAGATTTTATAAATAATGAAACCTTTCACAACCATTTTTCCTTATTAAAAAATATAATCGATAGGCTATATTTTTCCCCATTGGAACAGCAGAATCAAGATTACCAAAACGTTTTATTACAGAAAGAAAGTTACGACATATTTTAAATAGGTTTCAGTTACATCTGCAAAGTACGTCACACCACGAGTTATTTTGGCTCAGACAAAATACGGAGAACAAACTGAAACTTAATGATTGTAGTGATTGTTTTATAATAAACGATTTTCCGTTAACATGGCCTTAATTAACTTCAGAATGAGGACCTTCGTATGAGCGTTGAACCGAGTTAACTGTCTTTGTCATCTAGTAAGTGTTATTTATTTGTCTTGTCTACTTACTTTGTGTTGTCTTTACTAAAAATAAAAACAATGGTGCCGATATGAGTGCATCTATTTTAAGTAAGTATTTAAAAAAAAATGATAGTTTATTTTTATTTTTTTATTTTTACTTTATTGGAAAACAAAAAATTATACAATAATAAATTACAGAATTTAGATGATTTATGATGGCATTGTGCATATTGCAATCGAGTTTCGTAGCTAATTGCGATAAAGGAAATGAGAACGATGCTTTATCTATTTATAAAGATACTCGTAATTATATTGCCTGTAACGCAACTGATTATGACGAAATTGATCGTTGATTCTGTTCCATAAAGTGTCGGAGTATCCAATCATTTCTACATCGCATTCTTGATGCGGAATAAATGATTTTTATTTATTTATTTTAACTGCTATAAGAGTCATCGGAATGAGTCATCAGTTGGATATTTTTTTGGGTATATTGGACGTTTCCAGCCTTAATTTCTGCCTAGCCTTTAATTGTGAGGTTTTTATCTAATAACTCTAAGGCTTTGTGTTTTCAGGAAAGTTAATCAATGAATATGTATGTAACTACCCATGAAATCCATGTTTACGCTTAGCAAATGTGTGACTCAATGGCTACATAAAAATAGGCTTTAGGATCGAATAGGTAAATAATCGATTACAGAACTAATCGAGAGGAAACTCTTTGAAGTTAAATGAAGCATGAAAACTCTGTTGTCGTCGACTGAATGGTTTTCAGGGGCAACATTGACACGATTCTGAAATGTGTCTTAGATTTTAGTTTATTATTGAAATAATAGGAAGTGATAGGCGTGGCATTGAACTGAATACTAGTCTTAAAAGCTACACGATATAAATAATATTTTAAATTGCATGTCAGAATATATTGGAATATAACTCGTCAGAATAATGGAATAGTGTGAATAATGAGAATAATGGAGTTTTATAATAGAAAGATTTTCGAAAGACATAACAATTTTAAGTGGCAAATCAACTAAGTATACAAAATTTTATTTTCGGTAATTCTACAAATATCAGAGGGCACACTTCAAACTTTTATTCACAAACTTGACAAGTGTAGGTATAAAGTTCACATCTTTGTCTGTGATGACGCCGTTTGAACTAACCATAATAAACCCTAAAAACCAGACAAGTGTGATTCGTACTCGCCCACCGAGGGTTCCGTACAAATTTGTAGGTTTTTAAAAAATATATATTTTTCATGATTTAATTACATATGTGTAATTTTCAGACTTTTCCCTATAATTGTACTATATGACGGTATTACCTGCCAAATTTCATAGTTCTAGGTCATCGGAAAATATTGATTCCTTGACAGTGTCGAAATGTACGTTTTTTGTGGCATAGACGGCCGTATTTACATCAACTTAAAAGTTTGATTTTTTACAGCTTAAAAGGACTGGAGACCTGAATATATGGTTTTAATTTCAACTAAATACCTCCACGTTCCCGAGATAAAGGGTCTTGTTGGATGACAGACAGATGGACGGACAACAAAGTGATCCTATATATGGGTTTCGTTTTTTCCTTTAATATAAATTTGTATTTTTGGAATATACGGTCGAGTTAATTGTTCTATTTCTGTTGGTGCCTTTTTAATCAATAAACACTTAAAAAAGGTTTGCTACACCTGAAATACGCCGACTCTGACGTCAGACAATGGAGATTTTCCATTTTCCCAGATGTTTGCGACCCGTTAACGGGATGATTAAAAATGATGCCGCACCGTCCTGAAATAGAACGCCACCGGAGAAAGTTGACACGAACGCCTGTTACTCTCGTACTGACATGATGAAAACTCACAGAGGCAGTTTTGGGTCAGTCTCATAATAGTACCGAATACCGAACAATAAATTACAATTCAACACCGCAAGTATTTACGCGAATGTTTCCTTGGAAATGTCATAAATTCGTTAAGAATCAACTTTAAAAATGCAGATTGAAGGAACTTGAAAGAAGTGTTTATTTTAGATGGAATGTGTACCTACATCATTATTACGTACAGGCAATACTGACCTATTTAAAGAGAAAAAGCTTGCTCTACCGACTGTTCAATTACAGGATGTGTAGGAAGTATCATATAATATATTTTGTTTGCTGCTTTGTAAAAAGCAGATAATTATGTAAGAATTCGTGTAATATCATAAGGAAATATGCTCTAGATTGTGTGAGATTACGTTATCGAAGATAATTGTTGCACAGATCTATTTCGTCTTTTTACTATAAACTCCTATTCCTACGTTATACTCTGTCATAGGCGAATCGAGGGTTTTATTCTGGAGTCAAAAAAATCAATAATCATTTTTAGAAATAAACACTCCACTTTGACTGCCTCTGTGGCGCGGTGGGAGTGTGTCCGACTGATACGCAGGAGGTCGTGGGTTCGATCCCCACCCAGGATAAAACTTTGTGTGATGAGCACGATGGTTTATTCTGTGTCTGGGTGTTATTTATCTATAATATGTATGTATTTAGAAATATATAAGTATGTTTATCGGTTGTCTGGTTTCCATAGTACAAGCTCTTCTTAGTTTGGGATCAGAAAGCTTTGTGTGAGTTGTCCCAAGATATTATTATTATTATTATTAAACACGTACTCGTGAAGGAATTGAATCGTGCCTCCTCTTAGATAGCAGTATACTCTATACCTACTTATAATTAACTGTATTACTTTTCGTTGCCATGTCAAGAGTGTCCTATTATTCATAACATGTTCATCGTAAAGTATCACAGAGATGCCCACGTCAATAACACACACCGTAAGGATGGTACAGTTATGCAATTAGCTTAGAGAATGGCGTAAACAGTAACGTCCTTCTCGGTCAACGGGCTGTCTTACTTACACTGTTATTAACATAAACTACAAGTAAGCAAGGCTACGGTTCAAAATTCGGCCAGGGGTACAAGAACGGCACAGAACACATGTAACTTTAACAACAAAAAGTTATGCGTGTTATTTTAGTTTTGTGATTTACTTTTAGTCAATACAGGACTGTATATTTCACAGTTTTATTTAAATTTATAGATTTCCCACATTCTCAATATGTTTAATTTTCTCAGATTTTCTATAAAAGATAATTAAATTTTCGACATTTGAGTATGAATTTAAAAAAATATATTCTATTATCGTATATTTTAATTTTTATTTGATTGAATATATTCAAAAATCGTACCTACTGTTTCATGAAAAAATGGTGAATATCTAAAAAAAAGTTCATTTTTCTCTATACTATATTTGATGTATTTAGTAATAATTATGATCATACATAATGTAAAACGGACATTAAAGCGACCGTGCATTATTTTCTTTGTTGGCACGGTGGCTTGTAAAAGGAGACAAGTAATCATTAGCTGTCGACGACGACGTACTGCAATTAGGGTGTACGGCCTAATTGCAAGAAAGTGAAATGCGAGGCCGACGTGAATGTGAGAACGGTTCCCATAGCGCTCGCTATGTGTTGCCAGTAGTAGTAATAACTGCTACGCTAAGCTTGCATTAGATAGGTAGTTGTTTTTCTACTGTACGTATAACTTGTAGTACAAAATTTACATAAATATACTAGGTATGTTAAATAGAAGATAGAATGAAAAAAAATATATTTTATCAATCTTTGAAATGGAAATAGGAAAAGTTATCTATACTTTTCTATACTAATATTATAAAGAGGAAAGATTTGATTATTTGTTTGAATTGAATAGGCTCCGAAATTACTGGACGGATTTGAAAAATTCTTTCATCGTTGGGATGCTACACTAACCCCGGGTGACATAGGCTATTTTTTATCCCTGTATTCCCACGGGAACGGGAACGACGCGGGTGAAACCGCGAGGCGTCCGCTAGTAATATTATAAAATGGAAAGATTTGATTGTTTGATTGTTTATTTGCTTTGAATAGGCTCCGAAACTAGTAGACCGATTTAAAAAGTTCTTTTACAAAATAATCATAGTGTACGGACAAGGATGTAGGGGTTATCCTGTATATAAACTATTAATTGTGCTCGTATATCATAAATCTAACTATAAAATCTGTCTATTAAACATTATGTACTCAAAGTGACAAAATATCAAACTGCTGGTATAGGTAAGCTATGTCCTGAACGGTGTACAGGTATACCTTTTAAATAAATTACACAATAGTACGTACATACTTTTTCAGAATCGCTTTGGTAATATTGTCTGGAACTTCTAATCGCTGTATTCATTCACACCAACGAGAAAGAGACGCAAATACTCAAGGTTATTGAAAGGGAAATGTAAATTATACTTTCATTTGTATTGTTATACTAAGTACTAGTACCTATTGAAAATACATTATAAATAACAGGCACAGTTGCTCCTTTTGTTGACCTTTTAATAGACAATCGGTTTTGACGTTTGACATTTGGTACCTAGTGTTAGGCTTATACTTGATCGTAAACCGTTTATGGTTTTGTACTTCCTGCGAGGTAGAATGGGTAGGCATACGGTAGATATAACCAGTTTTAAATGTTATATTGTCGAAGTTAATTGTCTAATGGATAGTGTGGGTTTGTGCTCATTGTCAGTTGCAGTCGTACCTATATGGCCTAATTGTACTTTTCTGAAAACGGCTTCTCTGTAGGATGTTCTCAAGCACTTCCATTCTTGGCATAAACTTCTTGAATAAAAGTAACAACAAATATTCTATATTTAGATCAATGTCAGTGTAGCTAGATTTTAGATTATACTCCTAGATCTCCAGATCTAGATCTATTTTCTAAGCTATCAAAGAAGGAGTATTCGGAAGCACCGTACGGCTAAATACTATGTATTGAGACAATGGAAATAGTAAAAATTGACCTAGTGCCTTTGTTTACACTTAGGGGAAATGGTCAAGGGCATTTTTTATTTACCTGTGTATTTTATTTTTATCTAATGTGCGCTAGGTACTACACTACATTTTGCCATTTTGCTAAATAACATCTGTGTGTAGTTGTTTACGTAACCTTAATTTTATGAATAAATGCGTACGGTTTTATGAAACAAATCATATTATTTTTGTTGCGGCTTTCATCCATTCATAAATGATGCTATGAAAATGTTTTGGTGAGTTTTGGCAAGCCTGTGATCTCATTTTATTTAAGTTTGTCTGTAATACGTATTATTGACGTTGTAAATTTGTTGTTTTTGGAACTGGAACAATTGTTTTTTTCGAAAGCACCGATTTACTCAAGGTTGATTTATGCAGCAATACAGAATTCAACAGCAACGACTGATGAAGCCTTGTGGCCCCTATCTGTTATCGATGTCACAAGTCTGCCAAACTTATGCTCAAGTGAGCAAGACAATATATAATCTGCAGAATGCATCCAGATAATCAAGCAGAGATCATCACACAGAGGGTACCCTACAAAGGACACCATTAACAAAGCAGTCTAAGCAAACGGTGACGCGTGTCGATTTTGATACTTTTGAGCCAATATAGCGTAGTAGAGAGTATATAGCGAGGCTTGGTCAATACTGATACAGAGTCAAAAAAGAGATTTATGTATTACTGGTTAGGCATCAGTATTAAAATATTTTATAAATGATTATAAACAAACATTTGTAGGCTCTCCCATTCACCTGACATCTGACATACCCTAAATCTTTGAAGTACTTCTTGAAACATACGTGGGAAGCTGTAGGGTAGTCTATTTTTAGTCGTCCAATACCATAATCCACACGGGGATGGGTATTTTTAGAAAGGATTTTGAGATATAGGATTCCTTAAGCGGTGACGTAAAAATATCGTATTTACTTAACTAAATTAAAAGAATTATCAGATTTTGTTCAGGTACTGAGGTTTCAAATTTCGATATAAGTATTGTACTACTAGTTTTCCTTGAAAGCGTTCCGCATTATTGCTAAATATCGATATGTGATATCTTGCGGAATGTAGACTCAAAGGTTAATACAATGCTTATATATGTATATATGTTACGTATTTAGGTATATCAATGTCCACTATGCCCAGGAATGAAGAGCCAATCTATTGTTCTACAAAAGGTATACAATGTCATACAAATTATCTATACTAATATTATAAAGCGGAAGAGTGTGTTTGTTTGTTTAAACGCGCTAATCTCAGGAACTACTGGTCCGATTGAAAAAATCTTTTTTTGTTGGATAGCTCATTTATCGAGGAAGGCTATAGGCTATATAACTTCGCGCTACAACTAATAGGAGTGCAGCAGCAATGAGAAATGTTTCAAAAACGGGGAAAATTTACGCAGACGAAGTTGCGCGGGACAGCTAGTAGGTATTTAATAAAATATGTATATTTTTTTGAGTAATTGTATAATTGAGTATCTACAGTGATTTGCAAACCAGATACCAACTATCAAAGTTGCCTTGCTATTGATAGAACCAATGAAAGAGGCATATTAACACTGCGTCAAGTTTTTTGGAGTTTTTTTCAGCTGTGCTACTGAGCAGAGCTTCTCAGAGAGCTAGAACAAGCGAACGAAATGTTTCTAAAAATTGCGAATCTCATATTTTCGTGATTTTTACAAGCAACGACGTCTACTATTCGATTGTCATTTTATTCGATTAGCGTTTATGCCACTTGTTCAGGGGCTCAGTACTGTTGTGTAAATTACTATGAATGTTAAGAGATAAGAAATAGCAAATTCAAATGATTTCGTTATAATTTTGTGCTATCACTTCCCTATTGCGTTGACAGTCATTGTTTTAAACTATACTCGAAAAAAGGCGCGTGCATGAATCGCATGTTTATCTTGCAACAGCGGAAATGGGCGAGCTAAGATAAATAATATATCATTAATCCTGCCTAGCATATCTGTAATTGTTTCTATGTATATCTTGTTTGACCCGGCCGTGTTGACATTTTGCTAACCACAGAAATAACAGGCTAATGTACCTACCTGTTACGCATGTGATAAAACAGCCCTTACGTATCTTTCAAATGACTCGAGAGATTTTCTTTTAATTTAACTGACAATCATCTCGATTTAATAGTCTTCCTAATAAAAAAACCCTTTAAACTACGTTCATCATTTCGGGCGTTAACTTGCCACAATCTGATGCACCAATATACTGACATATTAATCTTATGTCAGTATATAATCCCTTTATTGTCTCCGGGGTTTTAAATCGAATACGGATAAAATCAAATGAAATCTTTGTGTCTTGTCTATGGATGTGGGAGCTACCTAGCAGCTAAGTCTGAGCTGAACAAATCATTTGGAAGTAGATATTATTACAATAACACCACTATCTAACAATGCTCATGTTTTCGATACAATTCAACACGTATTATGTTTTTTACGTGAGGTATACGTTCTAAGCAATCAGATATAGTGCGATGGACCTTAAGTGTACTAACAACATAGTTACGAAATAAACAAGTGACACAAACCGCTATCGACTTTTAAAACACGTCTTCGGTTAAGAGCGTTTCGTCATGGCGCAATACCTACATAATGTCAATACTAAAATGGACAATAGACTTAAATAAATACAAGAAACAAATAGCAGCAAATAATTTGACTCAACGACTAAAATAATATGATCATTAGTTTGTCCCCTTATAGAAGTATTGTCTGGCTAGGCAAATGAACGTTGGTGTTGATGCGAGGCCAAGCTGTCATAGTTAATTGATAGACCTTTATCTGTGATTGCCTGCAATTTGGGGTAATGCCTACGCTATGTTTCAGTAAAAATTAAAATAGAAGATGCGTGGTTATAAGTTATAACCATTGCATTTGTATTGGTACATTTTTCTAACTATCTGTTTCTTTAGTAGTTGCTAATGCTAGAACTTTCGATTGCTATCAGCTCTTGAAATAGAGGAGCAGGCAGGATAGCTATTTCCACGGTTTTTCAATAGTAATTCAAACATAGATAAATATAGATACAATGAAGTAGCTTATTATGGTTATGATACTTTATGAGTACCAACTAAACAATCATACGTAATCTAATGAATACCACTTGCTCAAAAGATGCAATTCCTTGAACCTTATCGCAGAGAGTGATATAAACAGACGACGTAATTTTAATTCATTTGAAACAATTCTCTTAGCGAGCATTTAATTGACGAGATTGAAAGATTGTTCAGAGAAATAATTAGTTTTGTTATTACAGCTGTACAATACCCGTTACACGCAATATTGAGATACGCGATTGAAATTCATCGCAAGAGACACGATGATTGTCACAGACTTAAGAATATCGGGCCATTGCTTGAGGTCATCGTCTCATAATAATATAGTACTCAGTCGACAACTCTCGACAGAAAAACGCATATTTTACAATATTTTCTTACTTGGTGGTACTGTTACATTCTGATTGTGAATAAGACAGAAGCAATGATGATTCATAGGTAATCATAATCAGTCAGTCGGTAAAGGTCTGTTTAAATTTACGCCTTCCTGATAACGGTGACGTCATTATTTTGCATGGCTTTATCGATACTACGAATACCTAATTAATTTTATTTCATTTTGTAATCAAAGAAGTTTTTTAAGTCGAATTTGGTAGCTAAAGTGTACGTAACATTGAGTAACAGACATTATTTCAAACGTGTTTGTAGGAAATTAAACAACTCTATCCTGTTCCATATTTTGATTGTCTCAGTAGAGCAGTGAGAGTATACGAGTACAAACGCTGCGCAAGAAGGTTCAATTACCACGTGGGGAACCACTTTGTGTGGTTCACAAATTGTTGTTCCGAGATTGTTAGTATTTTGTGGTCGTGAAAAATCTCCCGCGACATAGGGCTTGAAACAATGCGGGAGTTGACTCATTTTACATTAAAAAAAAATTGGTACTGTTTTTTGAATCTCTTGAATGTAGTTATCATAATAAAGCAGAAAAGGAAAAGTGAATGATGAATGTAATGAAATTGTCTACGACAGTTGAGAACCATGACATTGGACATCAAAGTTTCTCTTGCTTGATTTTTTATTGAATGTTAACGAGATTTTTGAGATAGTCTTGTCACAGAATTGTACTTACTATGTAGATGATTGTGTGTTTATTTCAATAAGGTTCATGTAAATATAACTGAAGTTGATGCGTTGGTTTTGTGATTGCTTTTTTTAGATTTTGCAAGTTTTAATGTAAATACAGGCTGACCAAGAACCTTTAAAAAAGAATTTCTATGACGACGCGACGGCCGCAAGACATTTCTTAAGACTTGCATGTTCTGTTTGCCTCCATATTCGCATGAATAGGTACGCGAACCTGTAGGTTGAAAGGACGGCATTTGCGAATAAATTTGCAAAGTTTTTGTCTGTTTGTTGACACTACATCAAAACCTTGATATTTTGCGCTATCTGCCACACATTTGTAGAAAACGTCAAAAATGGTTTCATAAACGCCGTTGACCATCCCTCATATGCGTGCAGGCAAATATTAATACAATGTGCGAGAAGTTAAGGTAAGATACTTAAAGTACTCGTACTTAACGAACGGATTGACTGACTCAATCTACATTTCAGTGCAGGGGACGTTTGTTTTTTGACAATATCACACGAATACTGCTCGCTAGGTACACGCGAGCAGTATTCGTATAGGTACAACTAGGGTAGGTATACTTCCATAAGTATACCTACCCTAGTTGTACCTATACGAATACTGCTCGCGCACTAGAATGTATCGTAATATCAAAATAATAACAGGTCGTACTCTATCAGTACCTGAGCACAATGACAGATAGCAAAAAACAGTGAATGTCCGGTTTCAGTTCGCACGTTGAACTTTATATTTTTCACAAAAAGTTCTCATCTGACAATCAAATAATTATTTTTTGTATTGTTAAGCGCGAAATTTACCGACTCTCGAATTGCGGCGACGAGTTTTAATAGAAATTTAATTCTTGTAGCTACCTATTTATTAAACCTACCTAGTATTTACGAGGAAAATGTATCTTTGGGCTGATAACTGACTGCTTTATCTGAATAGACCACTGAGTACACTATTACCCACCTCTATGGAATAGACTACCAGTATAAGTATATAATCTATGAGACTACCTCTTGACTCCATTTAACTGAACGGAATGAGGTTCTCTGTTGCGCTGTATTTTGGCTATCGTTGATTTTTTAAATATTTGCTGTATATTATTATATATATATTTACGATACGACGAAAATTAATTACAAAAGTATTTATTATTTCGATAGCTTTTTGAACTCCAAAAAAAGAACATCAGTCTGTATACGACTGCCCTAAAAAATGGAGTGCTTTTTAATCAGTCAATTATATCGGACAATGTTAGCAAAAACTAGCAATATCATGTAGCAAAAAATGTTTTGTAAATATACCATTTTCGGATTCGATAGTATATGATTTTGCTTTTGTTTTTCTGGTTATATCACTTATTTTCTCAAGCTACCGCTCGTGTTTGTTCGCTTTTGGTTTTTGTAATTTACAAAATATTTACATTTCTTATCATAATTAACGCAAGCTTAATTAATTACAGTATTTGTTTATTAACATTCGTCACTGAAGAAATAAATGTACTTTATTTATTTTTTCAGTTCAATTTATTGATATTTTCAACTGTAATACTTACATAATGAAATACTTACGTAATATCGTTATATCGGTAATATTAATGTTTGTTCGCTCTGGGTTTTTTGTCCATGCATTTTAAGCACGGGCATTAACAATATCATTTATTATAGATAAATACATAATTATCTTATCATAATTAACATTTTATTGACATTCTATGCAAATTGGAGTGTTTCTTCTTATAAACGACTAGTTCGTTTATAAAGAGTAACTCATCCTCGCGACTTCGTATGCGTCAATGTTCCCTGTTTCTGCAACATTTTTCGTTGCTGCTCCGCTGCTATTGGTCGTAGCGTCTAGTTATATAGCCTATATAGCCTTTCTCGATAAATAGGCTATCTAACATATAATGAAAAAAAAAGAAAAACGAGTAGTAATAAAATAATGGCCTATTCTATTATTTCATTACTAATCGGTTTAAACTTATTTTTTCTTTTTTAAAAAGACAACTCCCGCAGTAGGGTGCAAGCCCTGTGTCACGGGGGACTTTAAAAACATACAAGTCACGGACACAAATTACACCCAGACCCGGAACAACAATTTGTGGATCACACAAAGTGGTGTCCCGTGTGGGAATCGAACCCACGACCTCTTGCGTAGCAGTCGGACACACTCCCACCACGCCACAGAGGCAGTCAAAAACAGCCAAAATACTGATAATCAGTATCTTGGCTGTTTTTTCATGCATTCAATAAAAAGCGGAACCCATGTGGTCCATTTCAGTATATACATGGTCTGTGGTTATGCGATACTACCACTACAATAATAATATTTATGATTTATTATTATCTTACCACAATCCAAAAAATATTTTATTTGATAGGTAGGTACCTACACACATAAGTTTTAATAACTTATGGGACACTGTCAGGTCCCATAAGCGTAAGCGGTTTGGCTGGGTATAGAGCCAGCCTATTGCTTCCTAGGAATCGCATTTCTTTCTGTCTATCAATTACATAGGATAGTTATTCTTTGTTGAGTTTGGCTTATGCTTCCGTGAACTTTCTAACTTCATCGTGGTCATAGAATAAACACTACTTACTAAGATCGTGGTATCAATAGCGAAATACTATTGTAATCCTTGACTTTTCGCGTCCGTCTATTTGTTCGCTTAGTTCATTTAAACATCTCATACATAATTCAGTATCATATACGAATTTTTCTAAACTTACATGTTTATAATGTGCATAATACTTATTGTCGGGTCCTTGTGCCTGATTTTTTTTTAGGAATTTTCAAATCGGCTTATCAGTTCCTCACATGACCAGAAGGATCACGTGAGGAACTGACCTGTATTTTCTTTAGACAAAAAGACATTGCCATCCAACCGGGCAATACTGCCAGCCTTCTCCCCATCGAAGTCGACTGGTAACGTAGGTACCCACGTTACCAGTCGACTTCGATGGGGAGGAATATTTCAAATATCACGAATTTAAACGTGTCTTGCCTTTTTTAGTTATTTAGTTTTGTTATCTTGAAAACATACATATAGTTCCTTGATTTAAAGTTTGTTCTATTTTGTAAATAATTTTATGCACACCTCCAGCACCCGGGGCAAATGCTGAAGGTAGTGTGGGACCTGCCTCCACTAAAAAATCGGCCGTGTACCTGCTCGCCGCTTCACGCCTGGCCGCCAGAACTAACTATATCTTCGGCGAGATAACTTGAGACCATCTTTAGCCAACTAATATTGTCATTCCGTTTTTTGGTTCCGGTTGCGATACTCTCAGGACAATTAGTCATGTATTCTGTCAAAACTTGAAACCGGTTTTCACTAGATAGCGCTTATGAAGCTAATATATCATTGCATTCATTACAATCTATAAAATAAAATAAAAACAACTACGATGTATAGCAACTTTCGAGCTATAAAATATACTAGAAATTCGTACATAGACTACGTAGCCAATATCAATTAATTAAAAAAAACCGCTAGGTATCACTCATAGCTGTCACTGTTTGTTTATTTTGCGTATTAAAACTAAGATATCTTAATTTATTCGTCTACACTTATCATGCATGCATGACATAGATTTCTAACTGTCACTATAAAAAAAAACCGGGCAAGTGCAAGTCGGACTCGCCCATCACGGGTTCCGTACAATTTTTTAAGTAAATATTACAAATATCTGAGGAATCGAGTCTCGCAGTTTTTAAAATAAACGGCCGTATCTTTTTTTACGTTAACTTCGAAGTTTGTTTTTTTTCTAAGCATCAAGGGACTGTAGATCTGGGTATATGGTTTTAATTTCGACTCGATAGCTCGATAGATAGAAGAATGCATTCCTGAGATAAAGGGTCTTAACACAGCAAACGGACCTACGAACAACATAGTGATCCTATAAGGGTTGCGTATTTTTCCTTTTGAGGTACGGAACCCTAAAATGGACTATTTTTCAGCAGGCTGTATTCGCGATAATCTATCAGCTGTACGGCTGAACCTACTACCTGCATATTACATCCTAGATGTTAAATTAGTATTTAAATATTATCATAATATTCCTTTACAAGGCGGAACCCTAAACACTTAAACGAGAGTCGAGTTAAAAAGTATTTTTGTTTCTGTTCTTTATTATAACTATTGACGTAGACACCGAAACTGTCAAAGGCAGCATGAGTTTTTTCTCACTTTCACGCTTTGCAGTCAATATTTACTTTTTAATTGAAAGGTATGGCACGGTCCTTGCACCATAACCTCACAAAATTGACCACTCTCTAGAAAGAGACAACGAACGAGACGAACAAACGAAAAGAGAGAAAAAGTCGTACGGCCTTTGACAGGTATTGTACACAAAGTAGTGGATAATACCTGTCAAAAGCTGCACGAGTATTTTCTCTCTTTCACGCTATGCAGTCAATATTAACTTTTTTGAAAGAAAGGGTTGGCACGGTCCAGGTCTATACGTCAATGCTATTAACCTTAAAGTGACAGTGTTGGCATGACAAATAACGGTGTCTTAAAATTGAGGGGCGTTTTAGTATTCGGCTACTATCAACTCTACGAATAATCTATGGTATCATAATATCACTAGTGAGTAATAAACAAATGTTACGGTTCTATTAAGAAATAAACTCGGCTATCGATAGATTGGTACACAAATAAATTAAAAATTAATTTTATCGCGATAACCGACTTAATTTATTTGTCTACCCAACGTCGCTTAGCATCGGTTGCGATAAGTTAACTTTTACTTGATGAAAAATACGAGTTGTAATTTGAACAGGGGCCGTACCATGAACATCTAAATTATTTGCCAAGTGCAGGGCAGTTCAACTTCAAGTTGGAACCTGGTGCATGTAAGTTGCCTGACCAGGCTGACCTGCCGGTGACGCTCATAAGCGTTGCATTTGTAACTACATATGAATAAAGTTTTAACTATGAATAAACTTTGACTTAGGTTGTTTGCCGCATTGGTGACGTCACCCCTGGTCATATCACCAATGAATCAATTATAGGCATTTATTAAGCCCTGGCTTCGCACAAACTATCCATCATTAACATTATTTACAAATAACAAATTATTTACAAAATAGAACAAACTTTAAATCAAGGAACTATATGTATGTTTTCAAGATAACAAAACTAAATAACTAAAAAAGGCAAGACACGTTTAAATTCGTGATATTTGAAATATTCCTCCCCATCGATGGTACGGCCCCTGTTCAAATTACAACTCGTATTTTTCATCAAGTAAAAGTTAACTTATCGCAACCGATGCTAAGCGACGTTGGGTAGACAAATAAATTAAGTCGGTTATCGCGATAAAATTAATTTTTAATTTATTTGTGTACCAATCTATCGATAGCCGAGTTTATTTCTTAATAGAACCGTAACATTTGTTTATTACTCACTAGTGATATTATGATACCATAGATTATTCGTAGAGTTGATAGTAGCCGAATACTAAAACGCCCCTCAATTTTACGACACCGTTATTTGTCATGCCAACACTGTCACTTTAAGGTTAATAGCATTGACGTATAGACCTGGACCGTGCCAACCCTTTCTTTCAAAAAAGTTAATATTGACTGCATAGCGTGAAAGAGAGAAAATACTCGTGCAGCTTTTGACAGGTATTATCCACTACTTTGTGTACAATACCTGTCAAAGGCCGTACGACTTTTTCTCTCTTTTCGTTTGTTCGTCTCGTTCGTTGTCTCTTTCTAGAGAGTGGTCAATTTTGTGAGGTTATGGTGCAAGGACCGTGCCATACCTTTCAATTAAAAAGTAAATATTGACTGCAAAGCGTGAAAGTGAGAAAAAACTCATGCTGCCTTTGACAGTTTCGGTGTCTACGTCAATAGTTATAATAAAGAACAGAAACAAAAATACTTTTTAACTCGACTCTCGTTTAAGTGTTTAGGGTTCCGCCTTGTAAAGGAATATTATGATAATATTTAAATACTAATTTAACATCTAGGATGTAATATGCAGGTAGTAGGTTCAGCCGTACAGCTGATAGATTATCGCGAATACAGCCTGCTGAAAAATAGTCCATTTTAGGGTTCCGTACCTCAAAAGGAAAAATACGCAACCCTTATAGGATCACTATGTTGTTCGTAGGTCCGTTTGCTGTGTTAAGACCCTTTATCTCAGGAATGCATTCTTCTATCTATCGAGCTATCGAGTCGAAATTAAAACCATATACCCAGATCTACAGTCCCTTGATGCTTAGAAAAAAACAAACTTCGAAGTTAACGTAAAAAAAGATACAGCCGTTTATTTTAAAAACTGCGAGTCTCGATTCCTCAGATATTTGTAATATTTACTTAAAAAATTGTACGGAACCCGCGATGGGCGAGTCCAACTTGCACTTGCCCGGTTTTTTTTTATAGTGACAATTAGAAATCTATGTCATGCATGATAAGTGTAGACGAATAAATTAAGATATCTTAGTTTTAATACGCAAAATAAACAAACAGTGACAGCTATGAGTGATACCTAGCGGTTTTTTTTAATTAATTGATATTGACTACGTAGTCTATGTACGAATTTCTAGTATATTTTATAGCTCGAAAGTTGCCATACATCGTAGTTGTTTTTATTTTATTTTGTAGATTGTAATGAATGCAATGATATATTAGCTTCATAAGCGCTATCTAGTGAAAACCGGTTTCAAGTTTTGACAGAATACATGACTAATTGTCCTGAGAGTATCGCAACCGGAACCGAAAAACGGAATGACAATTTTAGTTGGCTAAAGCAGGTCTCAAGTTATCTTCGCCGAAGATATAGCAAGGCGGCGAGCAGGTACACGGCCGATTTTTTAGTGGGGGCAGGTCTCACACTACCTCCAGCGTCTGCCCCGGGTGCTGGAGGTGTGCGTAAGGAATTTTTTTTACGGCCAAAAAAAAAAAGAAAAAAAAATGGTCTCAAGTTATTTGAATCATGACATGTTTACTACCATAGGTGCTCTCTCGCTGATCTCCTCGACCAGTAGCTATCACTATAGGTATGAATTATCGGTAATGATCACAATCCTTCTATTTTTCTTTTCTATTTAATTTAGGGAATTTATTCTTCTAGTGTTATACCTAGGTACTTAAATTCATCAGTTGATTTTTTTTATCGTTGTCCTTTATTGCAATCTATCATTTGTGATATTCAGCAATTGTTGTGTATGTGAATATGTCTTGTACGGATTTTGTTTATCAACTTATCCGTTGCTATCTAGTTCTCAATCATTAATGAGGCCTGTGTATTCGTCAGGCCAGGCTAGTGCGTTTGGGTGTTTGCTTATTCGGTGCTTGTAACTTCTGGTCCTTTCAGATATTTCCTCTTTTACAGAGGTGATGCCGAGGTCTTTGTGAAGATTGTCATTTGAGACATACTAGGGTGCATTAGCTATTATTCTTAATACTTTAGACTGAAACCTTTTCAGAATGACTATATCTAGATGTCGATTTAAATTTTATTCTTTCAAACATAGAATAAAATTTGACAGTGATGTAGTTATTAAGTAAGCAAATTACCTTTTTTTTTGTATAGTACAAAGTCGTTTTCCGCTGTAGTCTCTATGTACGCTTAGATCTTCGAAACGACGCAACGGATTTCATGCTATTTTCACTATCATTCAAATGATTTCTTCCCGATGGTTTTTAAGATAATACATGCATATTAGGTGTACAGATAACTAACTGCCCGCCCCGGCTTCGCACGGATGTCATATCATAGTTTTTTATACCTTGAGTTACATTATTGCAATTTTCGTAGCAATCTCTTTTTTTTTGACAATAAATCAGTCTACCCGTGAACACGGCCGTTGCAATACGGTCGAAACGTCGGGAAATAAACAAGGTACTTATTTTATCTTAAATTATTCAGGAGATTAAGACCCGTAGTATATATTTTTAAAATATATCCTATGTTACTCCCCGATAATGTAGTTTCGAACGGCAAAAGTTGTTTTATGCTTGTTCGTTAAATACAAAAATACAAATCTTGCCTCCTTATAATGTTATTAAGTATATATATAGATTAGTATAGATAAATAAATCAACGTGCGAGGCTAAGGCGGGCTATTAGTCTGGCTTGAAAATCAAATGTAATGCGGGCGAAGTCGTATAGAAAACCTAGTATTCAATATAAGGCCATTAACCGAACATTGCTTAACTCTTTGATCTAACACACTGCTCAGCCGCTTACATCACCGGCCTCACAATTTTTTAGACAATTTTCCTCTCAGCTTTTCCATTTCGTTACCCTTTTATTTTTAACATAATTTAGTACACGTCTGTCATTAGTTCTCACAAACGCGCTTGAAGTCATAAACGTCGCCGTATATTGGCAAATACGTGCATTGTTTGAGTTTTTACACAGTTTCATAGGTGGGTATCAGTCACAATGACATGGTACGTTACATGCTTGCTCGTATGTGAACAATGGTGCCTTGTGCCAACTGCCGCTCATTGCAATAGAACTTTCCATTTTCTTAACACCTTAAACGATTACTTGTTACGCCAGATTACAGAAGTGATACTAGTTTTTATTTGTTTTACTTTCTTGATCTATCCTTCTAATAGTACTTTACTTTACACCTGATTTCCTATATCTAGTATTAATTTAATTTTATACTTAAGTAGGTGGCAACAACAGTATATTTGTATGTCTAAACGAAGCATAGATTTGGACAGCCATTAAAAAAAAAGTAGAACATGAACATTGATTTTTTCAGCACAGCGTCTTCAAATTTTAAACAAAATATGGAACACTCTTGTGATTTGCTATTGACTCTAGTCAAACGTATTTCTGTCGCTTCTATTTAATAATGACAGCATGGTAATTAACTGGGCGTCTCAAAGCTGAGGCTCTTAGTGATACATAGATGAATCTCAGATTCGTTCTCAAGAACGAAATCAGCCGGGTTAATGTTTTTTTTATTTTATTTTAATTTGATCGAGTAGTTATTCCACTTCCAAATATACATTGTCCTCATTGATCATCACACATATACAAGGTAAATATACAAACAATGTGATATATGCCTACTATTGTTGTTGTTTTGCAAACAGAGAATCGTGGTTTTGTCGTCGTCGTCGTCATGAATGTAACGTTTACATACATACCTACCTATAAGTATACTATTACGTAAGCTGTTTCTCAATGAATAATAGCCATTCAGAAACGCAAAACTTTATAGGCAAAATGACTAACGTTATTTTAATAGTTTATGGAAATAATTGCTCAGTGTTAATTCAGGATACGTTCTATTCCATTCATTTTTTTTTAAATTCAATTAGCCTGAATCGGTTCACTGCTGGGCATAAGCTAACGCAGTTATTATTGTTATTAATATCCCTAAAGATAATAACGCAAAATACTTGGGAATGCACCTAGACAGGAAACTTACATGGCTGAAACATATCTGGACAAAGCGCAAACAACTTGATGGAAAACTGCGGTCACTGAACTGGTTATTGGGACGCCAATCACAATTAAATCCTAACAGCAAGATGCTAGTTTACAAAAACTACCATAAAACCAATCTGGACTTACGGAATACAACTGTGGGGAACGGCCAGCAACAGTAATATAGATATCCTGGAGAGATTCCAGATCAAAGCTTTGAGAACAATATTTGGGATCCCTCATTGTAAAAGTAATAGATACATATACCTCGACCTCGGTCTAAAAACAGTTCGGCAGGAAATAGCTCAAAACAGCTTGAAATACCAGGATAAACTGACCATCCATGTAAACAAACTGGCACACGCTCTGAGTGGGGAAGGAGCTCTTCAGCATACCCGACTAAAAAGAAGTGACATTCCGAGCCTACTTAAAAGATTTACCACTTGACATCAAGAGAGTCGTGTAAAAAGAATTTTCATACAAGTATGGCTCTTGAGGAAAACATAAAACGAGAAATCAAACAAAGAAGTTGCTTATTGTTGGAAAACAGATTGCCATGAAGCAGAAACAAAAAAAAAGTTAATACCCTGTTCTCCGCCTTTCAATTCATTTTTTTCTTTTCTTTAAAAAGACGACTCCCGCAGTAGGGTACAAGCCCTGTATCGTGGGGGGCTTTACAATCATATAAGTCACGGACACAAAGTACATCCAGACTCAGAACAACAATTTGTGGATCACATAAAGTGGTGTTCCGTGTGGGAATCGAACCCACAACCTTTTGCGTAGCAGTCTGACACATTCCCACCGCGCCACAGAGACAGTCAACTTCTTCATTCCAGCGAACTTCTTTAGGCTGTCGGTCCATCTCGATGGGGTCGTCTAAAGGTTCATTTCCGTGCATCGCGGCCGATCGCGAATCGCGCGCAGCTTACGACAAGCGTCTGACGCGCGCGGCCGATGCGACAATAGTCAGAGTATAAGAATGTATGTTGCCGTTTCCGAGGTAAGCGACAGACGTGCGCGGCTGACGACTGTCGTAGGCTGCGCGCGCACTCAGAATATTGTCGCATCGGCCGCGAGCGTCAGCCGCTTGTCGTAAGCCGCGCGCGGCTCGCGATCGGCCGCGATGCACGGAAATGAACCTTTACGCTTACGTTTACTGACCAGCGGTCTCATTTGCTTCAGCGGCAGCGGCCATCGGTCCTTTCGTAAATACCTATACAATACGTTCTATGCGTGTTAAATTTATCTGTTTGCATGTCATGATTTGTAGAAAGTTGATTGATGTTCATAGGACGAAGAACTATTCGTTCGTGATATTTATAGAGGATAGTTTAATGACAACCAAAATTTATTCACTAATCCATGCCATGTGCCTGCTTAAATGAGTATTTTATGGCGTATACCTACCTACGTTTATGTAACTTGTGTAATGTTTGTCACTTATCCATGCAAAAAAAACTCATTTATATCCGATCTGTGGTTTGGATAGGATTTTTATATATTCTTTTATTGTTAGTTGTTGCCCGATTGTATAAAATGCATTTTTGATAGTTAAAAAGTGGGCCAAGCATAAGATACAGGCGATGAGCTGCCTTAATAATAATAATATATTTATTGTTCTAAAAATCATTGTACATTTTACATAACATAATAATTACACAGAAGATTTTTAATAAAGCTTTATGTTATGTTGAACGTTGACAGCCGTACTAGTATGAACTGTATGACAGCTCATTCAATTCTTACTTGTCTTATTTCAATAGTTCCTATTCAATTTTGAAGCGGCGGAGGCCTAATGGCTAAGGCATCGGTCTCGCAATCGTGAGGTCGCGGGTTTGAATCCTACCCATTATACTACCGACGTGAACCCACTACTAACACAAGCCTTTGAGCTTAGCTGAAGGGGTTAACAAGATTGCTAGTAATGTGGGACTCAACCCAACATTGCTATTTATCTTTAAAAAAAAACTTGTCTTTATTTACCCAAGCCAATGCGAATATTACAATCACAAAATGGGCACCGACACAGCCTTTATTGTGGTATGTAATGGCATATTTGCATTAAATAAATATTCTGCGGCATTGGAAAAATACAGCTACGATGATAATAAACAAGCAATTGACCAATAAATATTAATCATTAACTTAATTGAACATAAAATGATATAAGTAAAAAACATTCTTCTACAATATTCGATACTTTACCTAAAGTTTTTTACTGATGTTTTTGTGTAGCTTTTGTTTAACAGTCAGTCAGTCAGTAACGTTGTTGACCTCCTCATGGTATATCGGTCATGACGGTCAACTACAGGTACCTATAGGAAAAGTTTTAATAGATATGTTACATACATATAATGGATTAATAGAAGGATAGAGCGGTTATAATACCCCTTTTTAGGGTTCCGTGGCCAAAATGGCAAAACGGAACCCTTATAGTTTCGCCATGTCTCTCCGGCCGTCCGTCCGCAGCTTAGCTCAGAGACTGTTGGTGCTAGAAGGCTGTAACAAACCTATTAAATGATACAACAACGACCGCTAGATATTTCTAGACTTATGTCCCTAAAATTCGTTTACATGTGCCGAGTCACTAGCAGCTTTAAAATGCATAAATCTAAAATCGGGTGACGAGTGGTCATAACTCACAAGATGTATCCACTAAATAACACAGTAAGAGTAGATATAGAACCTTTCATACGTTTGTATATACGTATGTACCTCGCTCGAGCCATGAACACGATGACAATAAATTGACATCGTTCACAGACAGGGAATCTTAGACCACTTCGCAGGAGAGTGGTCTAAGATTCACTGCTGGGCACGGGTCTCCCCAGTACAACTTACTTCTTGTAGATCCTGGTGGTAATTGCCACAATCGCCACGCCTGGCGAGCGGATTGGGGATCGCAGTAAGCCTTTAAAGTACGTAGAGGATGCGGCTGCCCGTCCTTCGGTGTGATAGCCCTTAGTCTAGTTGTTCCTAGATTCCGTATCCAGAGCAATGTCTATATGTGCGTTACTCGATGGCATTTGTATGAAGGATACAGATATTTTGTGGTAATACGCTTTTTAAGTGAATAAATTCTGATAGTGTCAATGTTATTTAATATTGCGGATCTGTTGATTTGCTAGCTCATCATTACGTCACTGACCTCTTATTAGTATGAATAACAGCTTCTGTAGCTAAAGCAGGTTATAAAGCATTGAATGTAGAATCACTGCACTAACTGATATTGTGAAAGTGATGTTCTATTTTGTTGATATTCGGTACATTTATAACTTTCACGTCTTTAAAGGTAGCTCATAATTATTTATTAATATGGCGCTGTGAATAGTCGTCGAGTCATTTTCGATAATTCATTTTCACGGGTAATCAATACAATTCTCTCAGAGGTCATTTTTTCTCATTGCATCAAATCGATGATCCGTTAGACTAGCCAATTTATCGTATTGCAAGTGCAGGGCATTAGATTCGTCTAATTTCTTGGTAACTATTAATACACATACAATTAAGGATTATTATTTTTACTTTTTCAGATAATTACTGCTTCTTTGGGAATTTAACTATTTGTCTTCTTAAAATGTAACTTATTTTTTGTTAAATATTCTTAAAATTTTGATTAAAAATAGAAAATCAGACTTTCCTTTTTACAAAACCATTACCATTTCTGCATCGGAACTAAAAAAAAATGCATCGTTAGGGAGCGACGACATCATTTGACACTAGAAGAGATTGCTGTACATATACCACAACAACTTTTTGATTAAAAAACGTGGGCGGCCATTCCATAAAGGGATTTTGATTAACTGATTTTAAACATGTCAAATCGCTGTGATTGTGTGATTCGTGTCAACGGTTTTAAAAACACATATGATTTTCTTTTTAAACTTTACAAAAAAAAAAATAAAAAAATCTTCATTTCTCCCATTTAATTAACGACTTTAACTTAGGTTATTTTCCCACAACTTGCAACCTTGCAATTTTTCTTAATTTCAACAAAATATAGGGATAAGCTGTTAACTTAAGCATATAAATTGGATATTTTTTTCATAGTTAAAATTGTACTTGATCCCTAGACACTTTTGTTGTATGTATATTGAGGTTGTTTGTGTCATAACATAGTAGATTTCAATTAAAATTTTCAAGATCGTCGTGTTAGATTTCAATTAAAATTTATAAAACGTACCTACGATTAGGACAAGGCAGCGTAGTAGAACCGTTTTCCTCAACTTATTTAATATTAGCTGACCCGCGCAACTTCGTCTGCGTACATTTTTCCAGTTTTTGCAACATTTTTCATTGCAGCTCCGCTCCTATCGGTCGTAGCGTGACCTACAGCCTTCCTCGATAAATGGGCTATCCAACAGTAAAATAACTTTTCAATTCGGACTAGCAGTTTCTGAGATTTTCGCGTTCAAACAAACAAACTCTTCAGCTTTATAATACTAGTATAGATAATAATTATTATTTTATTCCTTTATAGAATGTTTTCCCTGTTGTCTGTTCTAAATCCAACTCAGTGCTGAATACTAATCTGTAAGATACAGGTCGCTTTAGTTTCATTTAATTGCAACTTGATCAACGTACAGCGACGGCTTTTTTATCAAGTTTACTTACTCCTATCTAGCTTATCTATCTAAAACCATCAGAAACCTGTCAATTGACAGTTTTATTAATTGAAATAATTACTGAATTGTAGCTTCGAATTAGAATATCTAAAGATAACTACAGTGCATGTCCGCAACCTGTTGCTTTTAATTATTCTGAAGACTCGGATCGAATAGATGGTTGATACCATTTATGTTTTATGAAATAGAGCGATTAAATCTGAAGGATAACCATGCATTATCATATAAAATAAAATAAATATGAATAACAAATATAGAGGCCAGATTAAACGAGGTTCGGCGCAGCTTGGTAGTAGAGTGGAAACGCTAATGCTATGAGGAACGAATTACCTATGTCGCGGGCACTAGTTCCAGCCCAGTAGAATTATTCCTTCATACACATCGGACAGCGGCATCACCCGGCCGTGCTCGCGGAACTGAAGCTGTGCGCCTCCGATTACATAGGTGCGACCCGACCCTCAGGCTTAGCGTCCCAGTCACGAGAACTAATTTGCTGAAATATGCCCCATAATGCCGACTAAATAATTTAATTGCTACCCATGTAGATATTTATCACTGTAACCTGTTGAAATTCACATAAATTGCTCTAATATGTATTGATTTGAATTAGATATAATTATTATGTACCACCTAAATATATGTAGCTTATAATACTGCATTGGGTATCCTGTAATGGTATTGTAAATGTTTAAAAAAAATAATAATAATATGTATCTATTGTTTATTTATGGTTTCAAATTACTCAAAATCACAAAAAAGTAAAATGAGAGTTCTAAATTGTGATTATGGTAGAGGTGATGAACGATCCACATTATATTGCCGTTATAATTTAATGACCAATACACGAAAGGAATATTGATTTCATATATTAAAAAAAAACAAGACAAACATTTTAAGAAGACTGGAGTTTCGAGAAAGAATTAAGCTGTGGATTGCATTTGAATTTAGTCAACACAACAACTAAATGGTGAGTAGATAAGATACTTTTGTAATAAGTAAATGACAATGAAGCACCACCTTATTCCTATCTCTGCATCACCCTAAAGTTGACTGGTAGAAAATGCCTGTGACATTAAGTCCGCTATTGTAGTATGCAATAAGTTTAAATAAATAAAAAAATAGAACGATATCCATATAATCAAAACTACTTTTAAACATGGATATAATAAGTAGATACCTACTGACCTTCAATATTATAAGTTTTCCTATAATCGACTTTGAATGCAAATAATTTTTCCTTTACATTTTGTTAAATAATTCGTAACATTTGTAAGAATTGTATCTGATGTAATTAATATATCTAAATCGTAGGGGTCAAAAAATCAATCCATTAAAAGAAAATGAGCAGAAACTTCTATATCTTTATTAACAAAGTAGGTGAATGACTTTTTCTTGCTTTTTCTGTATTTGGTAGAATTGTCTTGTCTTGTCAAAAGTAAAGCCTTGTTATATTGGGTCAATTACTGGTGCCAGTAGTGTCATCAACAAGTGACTTATAATACTCGTATGTACCTGCCTACTTTGACGTCGTTTTATATATTTTTACCAAATCTAAATGTTTTTGATTACGTCCAACAATGTCAGCACCAGATCATCATTTGCCCACTATGTATTAATACAATATACTATGACGTACATATCTGTTTTTGAAAATTTTGTACAATCCCGTTGACATCCAAACAATTTAGGCAAGGTGAAGACCCAAAATCCTCGTGCACAGAGACGCAGAGGTCAATTTATTACCTTATCCACATAACAACGGAAATGCCGAACATTTCTATCGGTTTGGTAATATTGTACCAACTGTGGCTGTGTGGTACCGGTTTGAGAATATTACCACACCCCATCTCTTCCCGTGAGTGTCGTCAAGGCGACTAAGGGATTTCACACCAAATGACGGGCAGCAGCGCCCTCTGTATACTTTAAAGCCTTACTGCGATCTCCAAGAGCGGCGATTATGTTTTTTTTTTGGGTTCCCTAGCCAATATGGCAAAACGGAACCCTTATAGTTTCTCCATGTCCTTCCATCCGTCCGCAGTTTAGCTCAGAGACTGTTAGTGCTATTACTTATGCCGACAAAGTGCAAGAATAAAATATTGAAAAACTTTTTTTTTGAGGATATATTTAAAGTGGGGATGTGATTTTTATTTCTCACCTACCCCATCGCGTGGTGTAACATTATTATGCTGGGCAGCTTTGGAACCCTACATTGTGCATGGCTCGACATGCAATTGTACAGTTTAAAAAAAAAGACTAGCAATGTGGTCCTACTTTACTAGCAATCCTGTTAACCCCTCCAGCTAAGCTTGTGTTAGGAGTGGGTTTACGTCGGTAGTATAATGGGTAGCAGAGGCGGGGGGTTAAATTCTTTCAGAGGTAACCCGATACAAAAATATATCTTGCTGGACATGATTCTTAGTACCTATAATCCTAAGTAACTACAATCCAAAGGGAAACCGAAAGTAATGGTGTTCTAAGGCCCTTTCGCCACTGATGGGTAGGATTCAAACCCGTGACCTCACGATTGCGAGTCCTATGTCTTAACCATTAGGCTACCACTCGCTGCTTCGATTTCCGCCGCCGTTTAATTACCCACAGGAACTATAATTTAGTAGGCTTTACTGGGGAGACCCGTGCCCAGCAGTTCATCAAGTAAGTTGATATGTACCTACATTTTTAGATCGATTTAAACATTTTTAGAAAGATACCTGAGTATACATGCAGAGCAGTGAAGCGTAGGTATATGGCACGACAAGGTCGTGGCCAGTCATTCGTCGGATAAAATGGATGATAATGGTAGTTTGTGTTTAAATTACTGTTCGTAATTTTGTTCTGATGACGATAACGCGCCAAACTATTGTCCGGCTGTAATTGAACTGAACATGTGAATAACATTCCTCTAGGCCACACTTATTTGTAGATTCTAGAAATTTCGTGCTATACAACTACCTGTATTAAGTTACTAGTATAGTATTATATTATCTGTGGTTAAGTTTACCATGGCTACATTCTGAATATCATTATCGAATAGCATTAGATTTTATTTTGGATTTTTCATACTTTTTATATTGCGATGTTTGTCGTTGGTTTTAAATTATTGATTAAGGTATAGCATCAGTATTAATATATTGTAATAATTTGTAGATAATCGCGGAATGAAAAAAACCTAAATCTCGTCTCGAATACTGATGATGTAAAATGCTAAAACGCTAAAATGGTGAAAGGGCAATATGCATTTTGATCCTTATTTTTGTTGATCTTTGATCCGTGATCTTGATCAGATCACGATCTGGATTGAGCGTATAATGGCTGCCATCATAGAAAGTCAATCTTTTAATTACTTACGTAAGTTCCTTTGTCTTATCAATGTTGTGTAATTCGTTGACATAATATCCTAATCTAAATTGTCCAACATTTGAGATTCAAATTTGGTATAGGAAACGACACTTCCATTTCCTGTTTTAATGTATAACTCAAGTTACAAAAAGAAATAACTATTATATTCACACTATTGACCTTATAAAACTCATTAATAAGTATTACTTAAGTTACATTGTGTGTATTCGACCTAGTTAAAACAGATATATTTGCGAATTCTTTTATAGTTACTTATCAAACATTACTCATGCAATACTGCGTTGTTTTGTACTGTGTCGGTGACCCCGAGAAGGTGCACACAATGTTATATTTGTTTACTTTCATTAAGTAACTGCAAGTATTTATCCAATCTGAAGTACAATAACGTCCCAATCTTTATAAATTTTAGTGTACAATTAAGAAAAACTATGTATTCAAAGTTACTACTCAATAGTTGATTGTCATATCTATACTACGAGTAATATTATAAAGCTGAAGAGTTTGTTTGTTTGTTTGAACGCGGTAATCTTAGGAACTACTGAGCCGAATTGAAAAGTTCTTTCACTGTTGGATAGCCCATTTATCGAGGAAGGCTATAGGCTATATAACACCACGCTGCAACCAATAGGAGCAGAGCAGCAATGAGAAATGTTGCGGATACGGGAAAAATTTACGCAGATGAAGTTGCGCGGGACAGCTAGTGGAAGATAAAAAGGTATTGCCTGTTCTCTCACAGGCTATTCAAATATGATGTAATAAAAAGTAAGTAAAACAAGTCCCTACAGCCAAAGGTATCTGAATCCTACCACTATATAATTATTATATGTATGCTTTTCCATAATGAAGCCAATTCACAGGGAGGTCATGCCCCCTCGCCCTTGTAACTCAAAAATCTTGGGTTCCTTAGCGTTAAGGTGAGGAGAGAAAAAGCCAAACCAAAATCCTGGGTTAGCCACTGCATGCACCTTCAAAATAATATGTTCCTTTTTTGGACAGTCGTGTAATAAACCGGTGTCTCTTATAGCCGATAGTGTCGTTATTTATTGAAAAAATAAAGATTAGAACACTTTCCAATGTAAATTACCATATGTATATTCTGTTTGTTATCAGTATTACCGTTTATTTGCATTGCATTCATTTAGTAATCAGTAGATATGTGCCAGCGAGTCGTCGACTAGTCGGTCGTATTTGTAATAGAGTCGGCTAAAATCGTGTGGCATATCTCAACAACAAGTCCATAAGTATTTAAAAATTGACAGGGAGACTTTCTTTGTAGTAAACCGTAAATTTTACGCTACCTTTAGAGACTTAAATTTTAACAAAAATAAAATCGTAAATAATGACAGTCGGATCGGTCGACCATTCGAACGACTAATCGGCTATTTGACAGCCGACGAGTCGGCTAGTCGATTAGTCTGCCAAAGTCATAGTCAGCCCATCTCAAGTTCTCAAAGTCAGTAGTCTCCACTTTATGCCGACTTTTAAACATGCCAGTCTTGTTCTGCTAAGGAGTTTAATTACGACAAGAAATTGGTTCGACCCGCCCATTATTTGTTAAAAACGAATTAACTATTTTGTAAGAGTTACAAAAGTGGTTGAAATTTCATTAAGTACATAATTCGATCGAGAGTTCACGGTCGTTTATTGGCAATACATTCAAATATGGAATCGTGTATTTCAAGTGAATTGATAACTTTCTTTGTACTTATTTGTAATATAATACATTTTGTAATATACCCGTTGCACAAAAAACAGTAAGTTGGTACAAAGGAAAGCTTCATATTCTGGATTTACAATTAACGCATACATAGACATCGTCCACGGACACGAAATATCGGACCTTCTAGACAAGTGGTATCAACTCTTACCGAATAGAATGTCAATCGAAAAGAATGGCATCGGAATGACGCCTTTATGCGAGAGGCTCAGAAACTAGACAAGTGGCATAAACGCTAATAAAAACGGCACCACACGTTCCCAACGTCACTCGTCCAGCATGTGGATCTGGAAAATAGTATTGGCGCCAACATTGGGTTGTTGGACGAATTGCATTGTGAGTGTTGGGACCGGTGTTGGGCCCAACGTGCTGGCCGGTATAAGATAATAGAATGGCAATCAAATCGATAAAAAAACGATTAGCGTTTATGCCATTTATCTAGGGAGGCTACTCGGACCACTTGGTTCCATATCCGTGAGCGATGTTGGTAAGTCAACGCCTGTAAGTCAAATAGTACCCAGTTTTTAGAGGAGAAGGTTCTCAATTCTGTAGCATTTTCATGTTCCCCTACGGCACCTGCTAGGTATGTTTAGTTTTTACCCGACTGTAAGGAAGGGTTATGTTTTTTAGGGATTTGATTTGTTGCCATTTTAATCTGCCTTGACTGTTTAGGTTACTAATAAATCATTTGAAATGTTGTATTAATTAATATATCCTGGAATTTACCTACCTATCTATGGATAACAAAAAGCCTATGTAATAAAACTTAAACAGGTGTTTTTATTTGTAAGATAATATTGTGTATTATCTTGTTCACAATGTCATATCAAAAAATGTAATCGTATTGCATTTAATCACTGCCTGACCATTGCCAATCTATTGAAAATGACGTGTCACGAATTAAAGTCATGTTATAGGTACCTAATAATATTCTGCTATAATGCAGTACCTACTTCCTACTAAGTAATATAATAAAGCCCAAAGTTTGTGAGCTAAAATACTAAATGGATTTTACTCGTAATAACACTTTGCAGTAATGTAGTTTACATATTTAATTAAAATATTGTTGTCTGTAAACTGATAACTGTTTACGTGATAATGTCGAAAATATTGATGACATATCGCCATTTGCGTTGCTTAGCAACCAATGAATATATATTTAAATAAAACATAACGCGGAAAAATCAACGGGGTAAACCGTAGGTTTCGGTATGAATCTTCTATTTGGTATAAAAATCTCAAAGTCGCTTTCTCTGTCCCTATATCCCTATGTATGCTTAAATCTTTAAAACTACGCAACGGATTGTGATGCGGTTTTTTTTAATTGATAGAGTGATTGAGAGAGTTTACATGTATAATACCTAATATCCATTAAATAGTGCAGAAATAAGGAGCGGAGCAGCAATAGGAAATGTTGCAAAAACGTGGAAAATTTACGCAGACGAAGTTGCGCGGGTTAGCTAGTCATTCATAATTTAATATCAAATGACCAGTGGTTTCTTTAACAATCGGAGGAAAGAGTTGTATATTTTTGACTAACCAATATTAGACCAACGTATTACACTGCTACACTTCAATCATAATAATTTTCATAATTTTCGATCAGTGGAATGAGCTAACTGCCAAAGGTTCACCTAAAATTACTAAAAAAGGATTTAAGTAGATAACAGGTTTCCATGGGGTCGACGATGAGAGAATAATGCCTCTGGTGTTGGCATATTTCCTTAGGCTATAGTAACTTACCATCAGAAAAAAATATATGTATTTTTTTAACATAAGGTAATGAAGTATTCACAAAACTCATGCGTATTTTCGTCATGCTCTAAATTTCACAATATTTATTGAGGTCAATACCGGTTTCGGTTGTGTCGATTATATTGAACTGTGGATGTAGGTACCTACCTACGTATGTAACCATTTATGTACGATTAACTGTCTCTCGATGTAGCTATTATTGTACATAGATAGGTATCAACACTGTATATGTATATTATGGTTATATTGCGACTTCTCTTTGGGCTTGTAGCGTAATCGCCACTTTCTTTTGCCATTAATGTCTTTGATGTAGAAACTATTTATGTCGTGTTTGCTTTATTTATACTAATATTATAAAGCTGAAGAGTTTATTTGTTTGAACGCGGTAATCTCAGGAACTACTGGACCGAATCGAAAAAATATTTCACTGTTGGATAGCCCATTTATCGAGGAAGGCTATAGACTATATAACATCACGCTACGACCAATAGGAGCGGAGCAGCAATGAGAAATGTTGCAAAAACGGGGTAAATCTACGCCGACGAAGTTGCGCGGGTCAGCTTGTGTAGAGTATACGCAATAGGGCCAGTCCAAGTTTCATAAAAATAACCAAGACCCGTAGGTCTTGGTTATTTTTATGAAACATGGACTGTCAAACTCAAGTCTTTTTAAGACCATTTAACTCAAACCTCTTTGCCGAGTACCTAGCATCGAGATAATATGTACAATAAGTACGTAGAACATTAATACCTCAATGGTACCTACTTTGAATGTCACGCCTAATCGCTATCCCAACGTGACGGATTTTCATCCCATCGGATTAATGTGTCTACGTACACACTTGACCATTATCCTCTCAAGTAGGGGGTGGGTTTTGACATTTGAGGGGATAAACACCTAATTTCTCCTGCATGGTTGTCTAGTTTCTAAAATAGGTTTGGAGATCATTATTCTTTTTAGTTTTGTGACGAAATATGAATCTTCTTTAAAAACTAACAGTACCTGTCTACTCCTAATTCAATTTACACTCGATAAAAATCTGACTTACTTTCCGAATAGTGTTTAAGAGATTACTTTGTTGTAACTTAAAATTCACTGGCTAGCTACATTTTTATTTAACACCTACGTATCACAGAATTACAAAAGTACAGAAGACAAACGTATAGACAAAGTAAAGAATGTTCTTGACGCACGCACACAGGCATTGAATACGGCACAGTATGGGCGTACCCAGGATCATTTTTGTAGGGGGTTTCGTGTTTTCGAGCTGGGAAAGGGGGGGGGGATAAAGTTACAATTGACTAAACACCCACCAAATGTGTGTATGCAATACTGTGAACCTACGTTTTTTGCAATTTTCGGATTTCAACCCCCAAATGCAAGTAGAAGAGAGCCTAAGAATACGGACGCGTAATCGGGGCATTTCTTCCGTACAAAGTATACCGATGTAGTCTTCGATTCTTGTCCGTGAACGTTGTCTACGCTCAAGTTGCATGAAGGTTGCCTTCTGTGCTCTGGGCATTCTGTGTATACCTACACGCCTCCTTTCATGTTGGTCACTTGAATGCAAATGTCCTCTGTCTTTGTGTGGCAGCAGTAAACGGAAAGTGGAACGACATTTAGCTGAAGTGTAGGAGTCGGTAATGTCTTTTACTCGCTTATTTGTCTTAAAGTTACTTGTAGAAATTTCTAGATCATTTGCCGAAAATAGCTTCGTTGGGTTTTTTACCATCGATTTTTTTATTGTGTACGTAAAAAAACTTTTTAAAGATATTGTAAAACGTCTTTGATTTGAATAAAGTTAATAAAATGATTATATTTTTTGTGATTTTGGCTCTAGATTTATGCAAAACTTCTATAGATTCTATTTTATGTTGATAAACTTTCGCAATCTGTACACATTATGAATATATATATATTACGGGACATAATCGCTCTACCCGTGACCACGGCCGTTGCAATACGGTCGAAACGCCGGCAATAAACACGGTATTTTAACCTAAATTATTCACGCGATTAAGACCCGTAATATATATATTTTCATAAGATTCTATTGTTTTAAAAACCAATAGCAGCATTGGTGATAGAAATATGACGACTGCACGGCACCAATTAATAAGTGCTCATAATAATATATATGTATAGTAATTTGAAGAGTCACTTAAAACGGTGCTGTTACAGTGTTTATTTAAAAAAAAATAACTAAGGTCAAAAAGTAAGGTTTTCAAGAAACATTTTCGACCTTTACCTATTATATAACGTTATTAGTAAGGTCACTTTCAAAATATTTGTTGTCCTTATAATGTCTTAATTAACATTGATAACGTGTTGATAAGTAGCTAATTGTAATAATTATTGTTTGTTTCAGGTAATTATTTTAATACGTTAATTGGGTAAGTTGAGTTTATGTACAGGAATAAGGTAATTTCATAAAACGTAAATTTGAAAATTTTCCTTGAGATTGAAAATAGTAAATTACTCTGTTATTAGGATTTTAGATTAATTAAACCTAAAATCGATAAATAAGATAATTATATTCTCATTTAGGTACCTACCTGCTTATAATTAATCCTACTTATAATTTGTACCTAAAACGCAAAACGTTACATATTCATTTTAATTCAGTTATGATATAATAAACTAGCTGAACACAGCCATACTTCGCTGTGGTTTTTAAAGCCAAAAACACTCGCCGTCCTTCCCAGAACATTCTGCTAAAGTTTCATCACAATCTGATCAATAGTTTAGGAACGCATAGAGGAGTGCAGACAAACATTGATTTATATATACATTAGCTGACCCGCGCAACTTCGTCTGCGTAAATTTTCCCTTTTTTTTTACAACATTTTTCATTGCTGCCCCGCTCCTATTGATCGTAGCGTGATGTTATAACCTATAGCCTTCCTAGATAAATGGGCTTGGGCCTGAGATTATCTCGTTCAAACAAACAAACAAACTCTTAGGGGGATGAAAAATAGATGTTGTCCGATTCTCAGACCTACCCAATATGCACACAAAATTTCATCAAAATCGGTCAAGCCGTT
This sequence comes from Herminia tarsipennalis, assembly GCA_945859575.2. NCBI lineage: Eukaryota > Metazoa > Arthropoda > Insecta > Lepidoptera > Erebidae > Herminia > Herminia tarsipennalis. Next base: position 11,826,498 of record OX243846.2, on the reverse strand, counting down.
TCGGAGGAGTATGGCAACGAAAACTGTGACACGAGAATTTTATATATTAGATATATATAAATAGTAATAGTAGGGATATTATGGATAAATAATATTGTTTTATTTCATTTCCTTGTAATAATAATAAAAGTCTCATATTTGCTTACTTCTATACTACTCATTTAGCAAATCCAATGTTGATTAATATCTCTTGTAAATCACACAAGCGTCGCGGCTTACGAGTTTAAAAATGTTACAGTTAATTATACACTTAGGTACGGTACTAAAACTTCTTCATAAAGCAAAGATCCCTTTGTTGGGGAGGACCTTATAAAGACAAACAAAACAGATCCACAACGGTAATTAGGGGATGATACAACAATTTACCCGTATCATGTGCGGTGCTCATAGCTGCACGCCGCATCCTTTCTTTTTAGGGTGCCGTAGCCTTATAGTTTTACCATGTGCGTCCGAGTTTAGACTGTTAGTGCTAGAAGGCTACATACACATATAACTTACGCCGACAAAGTGAAAGAAGTTTTTTTTTCGTGTGGGATATCATCAGATAGAGGTTACTACGGAACCCTACATTGTGCGTAGCACTTGTCCGGTTTTTTTCCTATTTAGTAATGAAGATCACAAATTAGCACAAAAGACCTAAATACCATCTTTTAACTATAATCGGTAATCTGTCTTGTTTAGTTTAGTTTTTGGAACAAGTAGAGTTTATGGAATGGAATAGAGTTTATTAAAACGTCGTTGCTTGAAATAAACAAATCTGACTAGTATAGGCGTATCTGGGATTATTATTCACAGGGGGTCAGAACAAATATACAAGATTATTTTTGATATAGTGCAAAGCTCGGACACACCAACAAGATTTTTATTTCAAGAAAATGAAAATATTGAAAACATGCAGAGTATGTTGTAATGTTTTTCGTGTGGGAGTGTTTCCGACTGCTACGCAAAAGGTCGTGGGTTCGTTTTCCACCCAGGATAAAACTTTGTGTGATGGGTGTTATTTATCTATAATATGTATGTTTATCAGTTGTCTGGTTTCCATAGTACGTTGTGTGAGTTGTCCCAAGATATTGTATTATTATTAATTAAATTATAGCGTCCCGTAGTATGTAATTCATGGTTATTATTGAAAAATAAGTGATGATTACATTTGACATCACGTTGTGAACAGTATTTAGACTGATAGGCTGATTAATAAATTAATAGAAAAATATAACATGGTTTAAAAACTAGCTATGACTGTCAGCAACATGTGAGTTACTTCAGTTTTTTTCTATAAATATATCGGATCTATTACAATGGTTCCCAACCTTTTCTTGAATAGGGACCACTTTTAGTTCTTTGTTGTTGTTGACCACCGTAGGTGACACCTTTATTATTGGAAGAGTTCTCTCCACTGAATCAATCCGAAAATAAACTTTAACCAAAAACTCAATGTTACTTGCTTGCTACATTATAAAAAACCTTTTTTTTTTAATAATTTAATTAATGTTGAATCGCATGCATTTGGGTAAATTGTTCGGTTCGATGGTCCGCGGACAACTGGTTGGGAGCCATTGCTCTATCATTAGATAGGTTGTAACATTATCATTTATCCGGGATGTTGCAATAATTCAACCGGACTGACGACGTAAAGTATTCTTTCATGATTACCTACAACTTTACGTTCACAATGACGGAGCATCACAAAAACGCAGTAAACAATGAACGCAGACATTTACGATTTTACGATAACATCCGCAGAGAAAAGAACGTCTTTATATTAATTTTGCGGTCTTGAAACCTCGTAAATAAATAAAGGTATTGGCTTTCTCTCTATACCGTGACTATACGCATTTAATTTGTTTATTTTATATAGTTCCAAGCTTCCGTTTCATGGTTTTGCCTGCGCATGTTGGTTAAAAATATTCTTTACTGGCTTTAATTGGCAACATTAGAGATTAGAGCATGTTTTTTTTCATTTGTTTTCACCATTTGTGTCATGCATTTAATATGAAAAAACAAAGTAAAAAGTAATAATATAGCTCTCATAATATTTTGTATTTGTCGTGTTGAAGTTTTTGTCAACTAATCAAATGTTTAATTATGTGTAAAGTTATGTAAAACAAAAAGCAATGTGGTAACATTTGAATAAATCTGAATAGAATGGTTTACCAACAGAATGTTGTCACAAGTAACTTTCTTTTCCACATGTTGCGATTTAAAATATTTATTTAGTTGCGAAAACTTGTTGTCACTTTGATAAGCCGATGTTTGAACTGACCTATATTTCTATAGAATCGTATGTTTACTTTTAGATATTGATATATTGGGAACGATATGAAATTTGGAGTCATTGTTTGAGAAAGGATTGCCGTTTGTAGTCTATACGGACTAAATGACTACACACATCAAAAGTGTCTAGGGATCAACATATATTTTTGCAATAACTTTTCTCCTGATTGATTTTTTTTTTTTATTTCTTTAAGGATTCATCAAATAAAGTGTTTTCGTTTGTCACAGTAACGATAAACCAAGTCACCTTTGCATTAATAAAGAAATTTGCCATTTTCCTAATAAAGGGATTTTTGACATTTGAACCACTAACATTAAAGTTCGAAAAAAAGACTGAAATAACAGTTTTCTTTAAAATTTTATAGGGTAACTTAAACAATTAATAATCCGTGTTTCTACCGCGAACACTAACAACACAAGAACATCGGTTTGGCATACTCAAAATGAGTTCATCCAAATCACGCTGTGGAATGGCCGCCCATGTTCGTTGCAACAACAAAAAAAGGTCTTCTTGCGACTGGATACCCTCCATATTCGGCAGAGCTCTTCTCTGTAGCATATCCCATGCATGCTCAATCGGGTTCAAGTCTGGCGACTGAGCAGGCCAGGGCAGGACATTGATGTTAGCTGCGGCGAGAGTCTGTCTTACAACTCTTGCGGTGTGCGGTCGTGCATTATCATGCATTAACTGAAATAAGGGACCGATTTGCACTTGTAGAGGAACGATGACGTCTGATACAATCGTCTCAGCATAAATTTGAGCGTTGAGGTTGCCTCTGATCCAAATCAACTCAGTTCTTCCGCCGATCCAAATACCCGCCCATACCATGATGGTTCCACCACTATAAGGATGGACTTCCTGGCAGGATTTTAATCGCTGTTGGCGTCCAGGGGTTCTCCAGTGTCGTATACGTCTTGTATCCGGTCTCATACCAAAACGAGACTCATCAGGAAAGCACACGAAACGCCATTGTTCTTCTGCCCAATTTCTGTGTTCAAGAGCCCATTGATATCGAATCCTACGATTGTGCATTGCTATAGGTGGTACCCGTAGCGGTCTTCGGGAATGAAGGTTCACTTCATGCAAGCGGTTTCTGACTGTTTGGTCGCTAATTAAGTTCCCTGAAGAGTGATGAAGCCTCACGGCTAACATCATGGCGGTTATTGTTGGACCTCTTCGAGTTAAGATTTGAATGTATCGGTCTTGTCTCCGTGTGGTGCAGCGATACCGTCCTCCATGGCGCTCAGCCACGGTACCAGTGCTTCGGTAACGTGTCCAAAGTCGACTGATAACACTCTGACTTGTATTCAGAGCTAAAGCCACAGTACGTTGCCGGGAACCAGCTTCTATCATTCCCACGGCTCTGAGCATTTCTTCCCTGCTTAAATGACGTCGCCGCTCCATAATAACGTTGGTTTTAATCAGTAGTAGGGAAACAGTAGCACTAATAATGTCTTCAATGCGTTGTATGTTTTTATAGGGAAAATATTGACAGCTGATTTTCATCTTTTACTCGAATTTGATTCACAGTTCCTGATTCAAATTATGAAATGCACCAAAAAGGATCCATATAAATTTATAAAATCATAAATTTATTACAAAGCCACATCTCAATCTCAAGAAATCCGCATAAAAATGCTTGATCCCTAGACACTTTTGATGTGTGTATATGGAATTGATTAATTAGTTTTTGGGTTCCGTAGCCAAAATGGCAAAAACAGAACCCTTATAGTTTCGTCTTGTCTGTCTGTCTGTCTGTCCGTGTGTCACAGGCTTTTTACTCAAAGACTACTCAAGGAATTTAGAAATTTGGTGAAAAGGTGTCTTGTAGTAGCTGCTATTTAGTTTGATAGCTAAATAATAAAACTGACTATTTTTAGGGGGGGGTACTCCATACATGTAACAGAAGCTGAATTTTTTTTTCAGCAAACATCAACGAGTCTCACATCATTTGACATGTCGTTTAAAAACATTTTAAAGTTTCTAATAAACTTTTTTGATTGAGTGAATATTTTTAAAAATAATCGCTCCGAAAGTTGCATAAATTGTGTATCGTGTCGCTTAATAAGTACTATAAACTAAAATTATTTCTGTTAAGATCGGATATAACGTCTGAAAACTGCGTTTCTCAACAAAAGGGCGTAAATGCCATGAACATACGCTTTTCTGCTGATGCAATCGTTCAAGGCTGCGGAACCCTACACTGAGCATGGTCTGACAGCTTCTTGCCTGGTTTTTTAAATCAATGATTTTTTCAAAGTTGCTGATGTCATTTATTTTGTTGATATTTCGATTTGAATACCTCCGTCCATAATCGGCGTGTAAACAACTTTTATACATAACAAACGATTGAATGCAAAAGATCGATGTCCATGTCGGACAAATGCTAATCAATTGTGCGAATCCGAGGCATGTTTGCACGTTTGTTCGTCTACCCACGTACATCTCGATACAACTATCGGTACGATACCGTTGTTTTATTACTAACATAGTACAGTCTGCTTGTATTAATAACTTTACGATGTCTGATGTACGGTCACCGCATGTACCCTGTCTATAAATGTATGTGATTGATACATCACAATTGATTTATCGATGTTTCGGAACTTTCCTCAGCGAATGACCTCCGATTAATCGAGATTGTTGCCGTTTGGTACGTTTTACACTGTTTTTGAGAGTTTAAAGATTGTTTTGAAGTATACTGAGTTATAAAGATTTCCTGAGTTTATTTAATTAGTTACTCTTTACTTATTATTATTCAGGGGTAAGTTATATTTATTAGAATAACTTACAACTATGTACCTACTCAAACGATACATAACTTTAAAGAAGACATTTCTGTAGCTACTCTTACTCGTTAAGTGACAGACATTCCCAAAGTGATCAGTCTCAAAACTAATGAGATAATTAGTATTCTAATAGTTGTAATAGTACCTTTATATAACACTAAACACAGTACACTCGGTCGGTGTTTAGTTATTAAGCTATTGCATAGCTTCTATCGCGGGCCTTGAGCGCGGGGACCGAATCCAGAAATTCTGTAACGAATAAACCTCACGCTCCCCACTCCGACGGGCACAGCGGTGATACTTTTTACTTTTGCCATCTATCAATGAATAGCAGAACTTTTAATGATTTTTTTTTTTAATTTAAAAAAAAAAACATTTATATATATATATATATATTAATTTATATATATATATATATATATATATATCATAGAATCAAAAAAACATATTACGATATATTTTTTTTTACAAATTTTCAAGTATCGAGCACACGCAGATATAACATATATTTCTATGACGTCACCAACCTATAGCGTAATTTATATTATTGCATATTATTATAGGCCGATCATTAATGAAATAAAGGCAAAATATATATTGTGCATAATATATTTGTCGAAATTAGACCATAATTAATTTATATACTGATATAGTACAAGTATATATAAAAATATATACTTATATATTTTCTAATATTAGCATTCCACACCATTCCATTCTTCTCTATATAAACTTTAAGTGTGCGAAATTACATACTCCTCCGTCCGCGCAATTCTCGTTAAAAGGGTTACATACAACCCTTTTGCTTCACATATTTATTATATATAGATTATAGCTACGTGTATGTAGAGCTTAAAACCTCTCCTCCAAAATTACGAAAACCCTGCCCGAAAATAATCCTGGGTAAATAAAAATGTTATATAAATTATTATTACACATTTTTTTATGATACTCCTCGGTACGTATACTCACACATACAACAAGGTCCGCATTTATTAGTGCATTAAAATAATAATCTAAAGGTCGCAACCTTTACGTACTTTAACGTTATTTTTCGCAAAAAATAATGTCAGGTAATATCCAATCGTTGATAAACTATAGGTAAGCTATAGAACCTTGAATACTCTTGGAGATAATGTCATCCAATTACCTACTTATAAAGGAAAACAAGCTCCGATGTACGACAACTATCCAAATCAACTAAGATAAAATAAAAATAAAATAAACAACGCTATCTGATCCCAAACTAAGCAGAGCTTATATTATGGAAACCAGACAATTGATAAACATACTTATTTATTTCTCAATACATACATATTATAGATAAATAACACCCAGACACATAATAAACCATCGTGCTCATCACACAAAGTTTTATCCTGAGTGGGGATCGAACCCACGACCCAGTAGTCGGATACACCGCCACAGAGGCACATTTTGAACTATGTAGCGTAGAATATATACCGTCCTAATTTTTTAAAATTACGCTTTCATTTCGTAATAGACGTTTATATTAAGGACGGCAGCAATTTCATAAATTAATATGATTCAATGTAGTCAGTTGCAAGGTTATCATATCATTCTATGAGGACCATGCTACTGTCAATGAATTAAGTTTGTGGGGCAATCGAGCGAATATAGTAGCGGGACATTATGTAGGCAGATTCAATCAATGCATGATGAAGCAATAGTCAGAAAAGATAAGTGACATTTAAAATCGAATGGCCGGTTGGTCTTCTGGTTAGTGACCCTGAATGCTAAGCTGGAGGTCGGCTACGTACTAGAAAGACCTCCAAGTTTGGATCCTATCACAAAAGTATCCATTCGACCTCATTTTAGGTTCCTTAGGCCCCTTTTCAAAATTAATTAATCAATGTGCCCATAGGACCTCTTTAAGCATGATTGTTTATTCTGTGTCTAGGTTTAATTTGTCTATCGTTTGTAATGTATTTCTATTTAGAAATATATAATTATGTTTAGACAAGGCTCTGCCTAGTTTGGGATCAGAAGGCCGTTTGTGAGTTGTTTAAAGATATTATTATTAAGTTATCCAATTTGAAACAAAGTCTTGACTTAAATAATTTCTATATGTTTCGAGGAGAGGTCCCTGACTCAGTGGCGACCGAGCAGATCACTACGCCACTAGATCCATAGATGGGTGACTGTTTTCTAAATATGTCACACCCCACCATCCCTCTACCTCGTAGAGCACGTTAAGCCGTCAGTCCTGCGCCCAAACTCTCTCCAGTCGTGTCGGATTTTCGTCCGTATGAGAGAATAGAGAGTGCACTTGTGTATGCGCATACACTTCTGCATTAAATATCTCCTGCGTAGTTGTTTAGTCTCTGATGAGATTGGGATTGGTAACCGAAATCGGTTAGGATACCATTATTATATGTTTCGATAACCTAATACGAGTGTTGTAAACGACTTCTGCGATTAGATAGAATTACCTGTTGAACCTATAGGAGTCTAGGAAAATGCGATTTATGAGTACCATTATTTTTATAGTAGTTTTTGTTAAGTACATAATTAATAGCGAAATATGTATTAAGTGAAGACATAAATTAATAATAATAATATCTTGGGACAATTCACACAACGTTATCTGATCCCAAACTAAGCAGAGCTTGTACAATGGCAACCAGACAACTGATAAACATACTTATATATTTCTAAATACATACATATTATAGATAAATAACACCCAGACACAGAATAAACTATCGTGCTCATCACACAAAGTTTTATCCTGGGTCCAATCGAATCCACGACCTCTTGCGCAGCAGTCGGATACACTCCCACCGCGCCACAGAGGCAATGACTATGGACCTATTATATCTTACTTAACATAACTATAACTTGATAAGTTTTGTATCCCGATTAAGGTTATATCGATACTCGTCGGCTCTATATGTTTAACGCGAATCGATACAGCTCTACTTTGTGAATACTTGTAGTACGCAGTGCTAAGTAATGCTAATATTATGTATTTCTGTCAAACACGATAGCGCACCCACTTTTCCACTCACTCACAATAGAAAATAAGCGACAGTTAACTTTTGAAAAATCGTATGGTATTCATCGTATTCAAACAATACTTCTTTTAGTCTTACCTACTTATAAACATAATTAATAGTTCATTTTAATAGTGTATTTTTGTTTTATTTATATTTTTAGTGTAGTAGTTAGTTAGTTAGTTAGTGTATTTTTGTTCTATTTTTACTAGGATGGACCCCTTAGTGGTCCATAGATACATAGTGTTGCATTTAAACTCCTTAAAATAAAATCCGTCTTTTTAACACGCATAGCAAAAGCAATAGTTCAAAACAAAAAAATGAAAAGTGTTTCAACTGTTTTCATAGTCTATAGTGACTACGAAAGAGCTTATAATTAAAACTGAAGAAAGAAAAGAAATACACACAGAATTATGCCTAGGGTTTATCGTCTCGGTTAGAAACCTTCTTTTTCTAAGCATAGTATCAAATCATGGTTACGCAAAGGAAAGACGGTCGCGCTAAAATGACAAATAAATTAAAATTTGATCTCTTTACTTTTCAGTAACTTGATTTCAGTATTCAGTATAGCCTTCTTGGTGACTACCTTGTTGTAATTTTAATATTCCTGACAGTAGGAGGTAGTTGTTCTAAGTCTGTTTGAATTAGTTTAACTTACCTCAGCAATGCAATTACTTTTAAATTATAGTTAGAAACAAATATGATCATAAACTTAACAAAAAAAATACCGAAGTAGTAGGTAGTGTCCAATTATTAATATTGATATTATTATATATTTTTTCATAATAATATTTCTTTTTATATTGAAGCATCATAGTCGTTGTCTTTTTTAGTCATAATTTAAACTCTAGATAAAAAAACTGCGTGTTGGTCGATTAAGTTACTTTCATCATAATATCATACCTATTCAATTGTATTACGTGTAGTAATGACCTATCGTCGAACATTTAATTAAACAGTTTCTCCTTGTTCAACTCTGATATTGTAAAATACTATATACTCGTACTATAGACTCCCTATAGACGTTAGCGTGATAAAAAGTAGCCTTAGTTACTCCTTACATCATCAGCTGTCTGGCAGTGAAAGTCCCGTCAAAATCCGGACAGATTTTCGGAAATTATCCGGAACATACATACAGACAGACAGACAGACAAAAATGTTAAAACCGTGTTTTTGTTATAAGTACCACGTATACTTTAAAACACTGTTATTTTAAAATTACAAACAGACACTTCAATTTTATTTATTTGTATAGAGTATAGGTAAGTAGTAGTATTTATTTGGGCAAATGAGACCTCTGGACTTAAGACATAGAATGAGGAGCGCGGTGTGGTGATACTCAGATCTTTGCGAAACAATGATTTGAATATGCTAATCATGTTAAGGGCTAGCGTGACGCTATTAAAAAATACAATTAAATAAAATGACAAATATACTAGTAACATTTCATTGAAAAGAAAAAACAAAACAATAAATTGCCGATTTGTAACAGATTTACAAATCAGCTTTGCGAATGACCGGATGAATTTGACGTGACTCTACATTTAAATTCCACCAATATCAATGCAAATTAACCCCATCATGTCCATATGATATTTTAGGATTACTTATAATATAAATGTCTTCTCCAATTGGAGAGGCCTATGTCCAGCAGTGGACTGCGATAGGCTGATGATGATAAAACGAAATGTCTTCTATTATTGGTAAAAATTATCAAACTTTACTCTACATCTTTTTATTAACTATGCGTGTTAGTAAATATTTTAGCATAATTTCCATTTATTTCTTGTTGTTCAAATTATTTAAAATTTTGCACACAATAAAAAAAACACATTGCAATAAATAAGTAAGTATTCTATTATAATTTAAGTATGTGTTATAGGTATGTCTGTAGGTAGGTACTTAATTTTTGTGATTCTATGGTCTGTAAAGTATTTAATATACTGTAAGGTAGGTATCGAGTAGTTAAAAGTACCTACCTACCTTAAAACCTTTCATTCCGTTAGATGGTAATTCCCTATACTGCCTATTAAACACCGAAAGTGATTGCACAACAAGGAAATCATGTAAGGTAAAACATTTCGATGATATCGGTTCACTTTACGTGATACGTGGATGCCTCGAATGATTTGGTACACGCGAACATTGGACTTCTTACAGTAATTCCTAACTGTTGCATGTCTCACTCACGATACTTACGATCAAACTAAGTGAGCGTTTTGTTTTAACACTGTAATTAATGTTTTAAGTTATTCCCGGAAACTGTCTATCTGAGTGCTAATTTACATTCAGAAGTCTACAATCGTTTGGGTGTAATTAATGTCAACTTTACCACGCGCGTTTAGCACAATGTGATTGCATTTTGAGACATAAACAGTTTTAATCGATATTGTTCTAAGTAAAATTGAAGTTTTTCTAATTAAGAAAATAGCGACTGTAACGGGGGTCCTACTATTTTGTCCTTAGGGTTAATTTTTTGCGAATTTAACTCATTTGTCTTCACTAAATTAATGTAAATTCATGACGGGTACTTCAACCTGAAATTATAATTTCAAATTGTTTCCGTTGTTTATAGTTTGTTTAATACAGTTAATGCAAGAATGCATATTGAATGTCATTTATATCCCAAAATAAGATCGCATAATATATAATTTAAATGTGAACTAACCATGTAACCATTTGTTAAATTTCTATTCAGAATGTACGTAATAATTTGCGAGTCACCTTGAGTTAAAGTCTTGTCAAATCCGGTAATTTGGTTGAATGAAGACCATTGTTCTACACGAAAATAATTATGTGAAGAGATGTAATCGCTTTGTTCTCCTCTGACGAATTAATATTCACTGTGCAGTAGAGAGAGTTTAATCTCGTGCTTAACCTTTTCCTAAATCATACTTTAGTTAGTTTAGGCCAGTGTAAATGCTGTTGTGAACCTCATTAATAGGCATTCAACTATAACTGTTGAAATTATTCTGGATTTCAACTGGCCCTTAATCACTGTATAAAGTCACCCTCGGCGATACAATTTTCTATAGCTATAGACACAGTTTTAGTTTCTAATTTTTCTACAGTTTTGGTTTTTGTGGAATAACGCGCTTTTACATAAAAAACATTATTTTTTAAAAGTTAAGTTTTCTTTTAAAGGGTCATTTCATAGTATTTTCCCCAAAGAATACCGCTCGAATTGGTCAATCTAGGTAGTTTAAAGAAATATAAGACAATCTCTATTCTCTAGTACCTTCTCATTAATCTAAAGGTTTTTGTAGCTAGCAACTATGCGTCTCTATTCTTCTTATCCTTAAACTTACCAACAATCGCAATAGCAAAAAAACGCCAGAGATGAGCATTTGAATAGTTTCTTTGTAATTGAAAATATTGTTGAATTCACGACGCATTTGTCACAGGTTGTTTAACAAGCGCCGTGTTACTCAACCCAGCGCCATTCAGTCGTACCCAAGGTGAGATTATGCTTTGCATTTTTTATTAGCACTGCCTTGTCCTGAAATGCTTTGTGACGTAGTTGTGCGATATGACTTTCTATACATTTATGGTGGACGTTATTCAATAGAGTACTGTCATTATAGTTGACTATATATAGACACAAATTAAGTATGCGTTCATCTATGACTATAAGCATTGAATTAATAATGCAAAGATAGTAATAATAATAAGTAATAGTAATATTACTAAGTAAACTTAAGTACATTCAAGAACAATTCTAAATTATAGAAGAGCGGAATTTCCAAACACAAGCAGTCTGTAGCTTAAATGGAAGTTCCAGTAGAAACTTACATGTTAAAATTTGTTGATGAAATAAACATTTTTTTTAATTATTTTTTTTTTACCTATTATAATGTAAAAGACTGTACTGTGCCATAGGTATATAGGTAGTGTGTGTTAACTCAACAAATAAATAAGGTTTCTTTTATTATATGTACCCACATTTAAAAAAAAAGTAATTGTTGTCTTTTTATGTTTTGGAAAAAAGAAAGCCGAAATAGATTTAACTTCTAAGGTTTGTATTGATAATTTCTACTAAGTTATAGTTACCACGAGCTATGAGTATAATCAGTCCTTGGATTTATTATTATGTTTTTTGTTATGTGTTAAGTGTTTAGTTCCTTGTCGTCTACGTGTGATTCAATTCCTGTTTCAACATTTGTGTTTAGTTAGTTTATTTCCATTCGCGGTTTAAACCTTGTTTCGTGATTACTATCGTTTATTCCTTGCATTTACGTAACTAAACGTCTTTAATTAATATTCTCGAGAGACCACCTTTATCTACTACTAGATGACTACATGCTAACATAGTAGCGACTCGCAAACTTGTTCTACATTGACATCCTGCAACGCAATCACGCTTTAGCACTTCAAGTATAACAACACGACATGTTGTAATTCATAATGTTTACTGCTCAGAAATAATAACTAATTTACATCATATTATGTTAAAATAGTAACACGCTTCCGAACATACACTTTGTCTAGCAATTTTCCCATACAACTACCACATTTGCGCGCTCATTGTATACTGTATGAGATAATTCTATTGTTGTGTTCAGTTGTATAATTTTCTGCTGTAATAATAAATTTTAATTCATACTTACTTAGTTATGTTACGATATTATAATCTATACTTTTGATATAAGGTATTACATTGGTATATAAAGAAAAAGTCTGATATCATGTTGGGAATGCCAAAAATATTTTAGAGAGTATAAAAATAATGAAACATATTTGTACTCCAAACTTATAGGTACTATACCTATTAATGCGAATGTTATTTTATCGGACAGGGGGCAAACGAACACGCTGTTTATCTGGAGGCCTACTCTGATTCAATGAAAACGAAGTTTCGATCAAAAATCAGATGGTGATATACAGAGCCAGCAACATCAATTCAATTCACTCGTTCCTGAAAATTGTCTGTGGGTTTGAACTTCTTGTGCTTATCCAAAAATTTATTTCAATAGTCCCCGTAAATTTAAGAAATTTATGTAAAAGAAAATTAATGAATTTCGTTTTAAAGAAGTGATTATCGGCTACCCATGGAATGGCATGGAAAAGTTACTCTGTTTGGTTTTCAGGGCTACATTTTTGGCCTGATTTTATTGAAAAATGGTGTAGATAGAGAGTAACTTGAAGCCTGAGAGTACAATAGGATACTAACTTTTCGCCCAATCCGCCTTCGCGGATGTCGGATATTCACGGAGGCGGAACCGAAGGCAGAAGCTAGTGACAGACAAGTCTTTAAAACAAAACCGACAAGGATATAGGAGAAAGGCTTTCAGGCAACCTTTCTCAAACAACAAACTAAACACGTTTTGAATTTACTAATTTCTTTATTTCGTAGTGTTGCTAAAATTCTCAAGAGATTTTATTAATTATATTTTTAGCTGCACTTTCTGCCCGTAGCATTATAATCATAATTTAATACTATACTGGTAATTATAATAAGTGAGCGGCTATCTACGTCACTATCTTGACTGGTTCGGTCCAGCCTAGGTAGGTGCACGAATATTAACAAGAAACGGGTCCTCATTCGGCTCACAGCAATTCAGAGAAACATCAAAAGCGAAAGGGATGCATTGAGGAAAATAAGAAATTTGAATAGGATATTTTATTGTCAAGTCATGTCAGTCAGTCAAAAACGTCACTACGTAACTCCATACAAAAATTGTATTAAAATAATACAAATACTTTATCACTTTATTTAAAACTAGCGGACGCCACGCGGTTTCACCCGCGTAGTCCCCGTTCCCGTGGGAATACAGGGATAAAAATAGCCTATGTCACCCGGGGTTAGTGTAGCTTCACAACGATGGAAGAATTTTTCAAATCCGTCCAGTAGTTTCGGAGCCTATTCAATACAAACCAACAATCAAATCTTTCCTCTTTATAATATTTACTATATAAATTTACCCATACATATATATTAATTATATATGTATGGGTACTTTACTACTGCCCAATAATACGTCTTAACGTAATTTTAATTATGTAATGCAAGGAAATTAGATTAGATAGATGATAATTTACTGGTCGTGTTTATTTGCGTTTTATTTGTGTCGGGAAGTAATTAGTCGAAAGTCGAATAGCAAACGAACGGATTACAGCGAATCGACAGACTCGAAATGGCAAAATGCTTTTTGTGGCATTCGGCTGTTTAGGACTTCCTAGTAATGGTTAGTTTGTATTAGATACTGTTTTTTACGGCTGTAGACGGGTGGCTGTTATGGCTTATGAAGGTTTTTTCTTTATGTAAAAGACAAATGAAATAGGTAGCTAAAGCAATATGGGTAAAAGTATGTTATTTGAGATGTACTAAGTAAGCAACCTTCAATACCCCAATACGATTGAAATGATATTAGGCATGAATGTTGGTTGAAAGGGAGATGATTTACGTAAATGTGCTATATGTAATATATAAATTATACTGACTGTCTCTGTGACGCGGTGGGAATGTGTTCGATTTCCATAAGGGACGCCACTTTTGTGTGATCCACAAATTGTTATTCCGAGTCTTGGTGTACTTTGTGTCCGTGACTTGTTTGTTTCTAAAGTCCCCGTGACACAGGGCATGTACCCTAAGGCGGGAGTCGTTTTTTTTTAAAAAAATGTATAAAATAAAATAATTTCACAAGACAAATTTCGCCATAACAAAATAGCATACAAATTTAAGAAAACGGAGCTTAAAACTCATTCACTGAGTCATTCAAAATTAAATCTAAGTACTTAATAACATCTTTATCAACATCAACTTACAATGCGTTTCTAAAGTGATATGAACGTGAGCAGAATTTCTTTAAAAAATCATTTATTGAACAGAAACTCTCATCTATTAACATTTTTTTTATGGCTGAGTAGATTTATTGATATGATAATTGAATAATATTTTCCTGTAAGGAGTTGTAAATGAGTGGTGTCATATGAATACAGCTTTGTCTAATCATTTCAAGGCGAGGCACTGGCATTTTTAAATAAGAATGACTGATTCCTTTTGTTTGTGTTGCCCTGAACTTCGAATAATTGGATATTACACTTTACAAATTTTGCTACCTCATAAATATGTATTTATAGACGGAACAGTTACAATCTTTTGAGATTTATAAATCGTCCTACATGCTACTGACCAATGCAAGTTATAAATTGCACGTAGGCATTTTTTGTACCAAAAAACTCTCATAAGTTCTGATGAATAACCCCATACGACTATCGAATACCTAAAGACGAAGCAGACGTAAGCATGATAAACCGTTAGTGCTGTTTGAGCTGATGTTATTTCTCTAACCTTTTTTAGAGCAAAAACGAACCTATTTGATTTCTTACAAATACTATTGATAGCCAACATTCACGCGTGTAGAACAGATTGAATTAGCTGGTGTCTATGTTCTCCATAATTAGGTAGATCAATTTTACTTACTTATACTAAGATTGATTCTACAAGTTACTCCTATATCTTATATTAGCAAACTAGTAATAAGTTCCGTTTACATATTGCATGATTGTGAGGTAAATTATGCTAGTTATGTCCTAACTATCTACACTGTGTATCGAGATATGTATTCTAGATGATATCTCACACGCTTGGTGCATTGTGAACTTATGACGTCATGCTAATGAAACTTGTATGGTGAGTTTTTATTATAGGCACAACATTGCAATATAGGTTACTCTGTTTATTGGAGACACGGAAACATATCTATTATATACAATCTATACAAATAAACAAAATTGAAGTGTATGTTTGTAATGTCAAAATAACAAACTTTTATAACCGCATTTAAAACAGGGTGTTCTCTGTTAGTATGGGTGACCCGTATGTATGTGTGTTCGCGATTTTATCGAAAGCTAGTGATCCAATTTAGAAGAGGTTTTCGCTATTCGACTGCTTATTTTTTTGTAAAGTTTGAGTGTATAAAACGGAGTGAGTCAGCGAAATTTGCATTCGGTAATGTCCTTGATATTTTTCTTAAAGTTATACAAGATGCATATGACAGTTTAAATGTTACTTATAACAAAAACACATTTTTTATTTTTTGTCTGTTTGTTCCGGCTAATTTCCGGAATGGCTGGGCGGATTTTGACGGGACTTTCACTGTCAGACAGCTGAGGATGTAAGAAGTAACTGAGGTTTATCATCACGCTAATGTCTATACCAAGACAGCAACACTGCACGTTCAGGCGGGCACAGATAGTAAAAATATAAACAAAGAAGGGAGGCGGACTTAACTTGAAACATCATAAAAAGATAGGGGCATGTTGGATCTAAATTTATTATTATTAGTGTAATAATAGTGCAACCTGTATATGATTTTTTAGACTCCACCTTTTTTATAGAAATTTATAATCGCTTTTTTCTTTTTCTTAATGAAGTATTACAAAGAAAAGAAAGAAAGGAAAAGTATTTATTTTTGCACAGTAAAGAAATCATAATTACTAAACATAGACAATGTATACAGTAACCTTTGTGCAACAAAATTGCGTGTCCATCATCATTGTGCTAAAGCTCCAGTATTGCTACTGGAGTTAGCGCTGATTTTCAGTGTGTACGACATCATTATTAGGTATATGTTAGGTCTACCAAAGGTATTTTATTTCATGCCGGAAAATAACATTATACTATACCATTCAAAACGAGCATAATAAGCCACGGGAAAAACGAGAGAATAAACATAATAATAACAGTAATAATATCTTGGGACAACCTCACACAACGTCATCTAATCCCAAACTAAGCAGAGCTTATACTATGGCAACCAGACAACTGATAAACATACTTATATATTTCTAAATACGTACATATCACTACATAGTAGAAAACAAAGTCGCTTTCTCTGTCCCTATATCCCTATGTATGCTTAAATCTTTAAAACTACGCAACGGATTTTGATGCGGTTTTTTTTAGTAGATTGAGTGATTGAAGAGGAAGGTTTATATGTATAATAACATCCATATATTTTAAACCCGTGCAAAGCCGGAGCGGGCCGCTAGTTATAGATAAATTACACCCAGACACAGAATAAACCATCGTGCTCATCACACAAAGTTTTAACCTGGGTGGGGATCGAACCCACGACCTCTTGCGTAGCAGTCGGATACACTCCCACCGCGTCACAGAGGCGCACATAGATACGCGAAAGCAAGTAACGTTTTAATTAAAAGCATTAAATAAATCAGTCAACATGTTTTTTGGAATTTGTCCGATACTATAGATAGACTATTTATTATCTAGTCTAAACTGGTTTCAAACTGGTAATTTTCCAGTATTAAAATATCTATATAATCTGATACATCAGCTGGCAATCTGGTAGAATAACATTTATCATATTTCGTAATATTATAATTTTTATGTTTTTCCGAAATAAAAACTAACCTATGTGCTATTCCAGACTAAGATTTATATCTCTATATGACAAATTTCATAGAGATCTGGTAAGCCATTCTGGCGTGATCGTACCATAGATCGATCCATCTATTAAACCTTTTGAGGGTTAGAAGATAGCTGGGAACCGTAACACTACTTGCTAAAAACAGCTTTTGGGATTTTTTGCATATTTCTCAGCAGACAGCTTATAATATGCCTATTCTTCATTGCCTCTGTAAATTGTAGAGGTGAAGTGAAATAAAGTTAGTGACTTTTTCGTGTACTTAGGTCGGCTCTACGTTTTTTCCTATGGCAGATCCAGACCTTACACACATACCTACATTTTTGGTTAGAACCCCTTTACCCCTACTGGATTTTATAATACCTAAGTAGGTATTATAAAATCCAGTGGGGGGGGGATCATATTATTATTTTAAACTTACCCAAGTGGATAAGTTTAAAATAATAATATAATAACAAGATGATCTTGTATATGTTGTGTTCTTACCGCGTTCTTAATAATGGTTGAAGCAAGAAAGACAGGCGGTTCGTGCATAAGGTTGTACCTACACAATTAGTATCCGTCAAGGAGTTCATTAACGATACCGTTTCACGTAGGCTTCAACTTTAAATTATGGTGCTAAGGAAACCTTAATTTTATTCGTTATTATTATTTGTACCTACACTAGTAAGTACAATTATTATCTACTAGCTGTCCCGCGCAACTTCGTCTGCGTAAATTTTCTCATTTTTTTTATAATCCTATGTTACTTCTAATACCTCCAAGAATATGTGTACAAAGTTTCATGATGATCGGTTGAGTAGTTTTCGCGTGAAAGCGTAACAAACAAACTTACATTCACATTTATATATTAGTAGGGATACCACAATTGGCAAGGTTTACTAGTGTAAATACTTTTTAGTACCTTACACAATAAGTAATATATTTTTTTTATAGGTGTTGGTATCCCAAGACAATTGAACACTATGTTTAGGTGTACCTCAATTTATTGTTGCGGCTTAGATCGTTGCGGCAAGTACTTACATAGAACAATATCGAATAACCGCGAATAAAATGGAGGTATAAAAAGAATAAAATAATGTCTATGAAGTGCCTACTTTACTTAAACAAAAAGCAATAAAGTGGGTACTTACTCGTATTTACGTTTTACGGCCGTTATTTTTTGTGTAAATTGTAAGTATGTAGTAGGTACCTATTCATTTTCAAGTGGTAAGAACCATATGCCTATAATATGTAGAATGTATAAAAGTACGAATGTATATACAGAACTATCTTAAAAATTTCAAATTCCACTCATACAAAGAAGTTAGATTGTTAAATCATCTGGTAAACACAAAAAACAAGATAAATAAATACTTTTTAAAGGTTTTTATTTTTCTGTTTGGTATTTTTAAAACTTGATTATTAGCATACGATAGTGGATTTACGAAATATCAGAAATAATAATATTCCGGTCAATGTACTTTTTTATACGCGTTTAGCCTATCTTTGGCAATAATGACCATAGTGAAAAATTTACATCGGAAATTTCATTTTGTATCAACGATTACCATAATTGTTGTAAAACGAACAAAATTATAATACTTTTATCTCCTGTCAATTTATGCCGAACATTTTTAAGATTATGTGATGTGATGACATATGTCATCTAAGGTAATGTTAATGAATATGTAATACCTTTTTCTTATTCTTGCGATAGCTCGTACGTAAATATCGTATATTTAAAAACGCATTTTGCAGGAAAGCGATTTAAAGATAGAAGTGTGTGTAATTTTAAAGAGGCTACTACTTTAGCTACTGCCCCTAGTTTTAAAAAAACAACAAAATTCGAATCAAATATGTTGATGCCAGTATTGGTAATTTTCAGTTAATATCGGTCAGTTTAATGTATTTACTAGATACTTCTTTAACTGTACGAGTAAGTACAGAGACTTATAAAGGTTAAATAGTTTTGATATTACACGCCACCGCGCTCGCATTTCGCCTTGCTTGGACAGAATTGCGTCACGACCAGTTTATAGCCATAACCACACCGACTGCATTACGAACAGTAGGTAAGTATTTGCAGAATGAAAACAAAACAATAGAATGTAATCTACCAGCTGTCATACAACCGCACCTGAAAGCACAATGTGTTCTATTAAAATGTCTATCTAAACCTTTTATTTGGGACAGCAAGTTGCCATAGACATAATTGCTATAAGGGTACCGCACATGATGTGTGATGTGAAATAAAAACTGCAGATACCAATGATCTTGTTTTGTGTAATAATGTGGAAGCTGCAGTCTGCGGTGCACCTGAAGCTGTACATTTTTTTTAATGTATGGACGAAAAACTCTTGTCAGGTGAGACTGAAACCGTAGGGATATTTCTGCACCTAATTGTTAATAAGGCACAGAAATAGATAAGGACAGGTGTTTAATATGATCACTACAGTTTTCATTTATAAGAGCTTTATGAAAATAATGCGAGGAGAGACATAAAGGACTTTTTTGATGTTGCTACCTCTGTGATTGATGTTGTAATACATTTTTTGATTAAAAATAAATTTCTGTCATAAAGTTAGGTCCACATTAGGGCTTTTCACTGTATAACAAGACTCCGTGGCCGTGTTTTAACACTCCCGTCTTTAGACGGGAGTCAGTACCGGTTAAGTATGAAGGTATCCTAAAAATTCGTAGCACAAAAACTGGTTACTGTATTTTGCGAATTCAGATAATTTATACTAATATTATAAAGAGGAAAGATTTGTTTGTTTGTTTGTATTGAATAGGCTCCGAAACTACTGGTCGGATTTGAAAAATTCTTTCATTATTTTGAAGCTATACTAACCCCGGGTGACATAGGCTATTTTTTATCCCTGTATTCCAACGGGAACGGGAACTATGCGGGTGAAACCGCGAGGGGTCCGCTAGTAACTTATATAGATATGTAAGTACGTACCTCAGAACATATGAATTTCAATGTTCAGTGCTACGTACATACGTAGATACAGATATCTACCTACTACTATTGGACTTATGTAACTAATACTTAGTTAATATAGTGTCTATTGCGTGTCCGCAACAAATTACATATTACGTACCTAGAACATGTGTTATTATATTTTCATGGTCTTAGACAATCGTGTTGACGGATGCCGTACCCATTTGTTCTAATAATAATGCAAGGTAAGATAGTCTTCGATAGGTCGACATGACGATTTTTTAATTCATTTTAGTACAAAAATATAGAAAAAACGTTCGATTAAAATTTAATTCTTATTTTGTTGATGGAGAGGAAAAGAAACTGAAACATAATTTTGGTCGAAGAAAAATTTCATCAACGACTTGCTCAAATCGCTTTTGCCAATAGCACCGCCCAACTCTCTTATACGGGCTATATATGTGCTTAATAACCAAATTAGAAAAGGTTACATTGAGTAACAAATCCTAAATATTCATATTTGTAACTAGAAGGCTATCGCACGACAACAATGCCAATGGAAACATGAGTCTTATTTATACGCTAACTTGGATTTTTTCATATTATTTCACTTCACTTTCTTAGATTTTCCACGGCAACTAAAAACATAGGTTTTCATATTTTCGCCGTCCAGAAAGAAACGACTTTGACTGTGGTCACTTGAACAAGTTTTCCTTGGTCAGACAAAATGTTGTTTCAATATGGTATTTTCTTTGCAAACTATTCAGCGAAGAAACTGGCAGTTAATCAACGTCAATAATAAATCATAGTATAATACCAACAGATTGTGTCTGTCCACTGCTAAGTATAGTCTTATACTTCACGCCGCTTTTTACATGTACCTACGAGTAAGTAGAGATAATGCATGAACGCGTTAATTCCCATGTTGATGTTATGCCATGTTTAATTTATCTATGCGTTCTTATAGCGTCAATTACAGTTAAGCTAACTACGTGTTACGTTACTGCGATTGAACGTAGCTCTAGAAATATTGGTTATCGTGATAAAATCCTTTCCTTTCTTTAGGCTACCTATTTACTAGATTTTAACAAAATCTGTGTATTTGTTTCGGAGCTTGTTGTGCTTTAGTAGGTACTGTGGTAGATGTGTCGAGGGATCGAACATCTTACATGAAACCTCAGTTATAATTGTGAACTATTTGGTTTGACGTTTTTTTAAATAATATCTATAACATCTTAGGACAACCCACACAATGCCATCTGATCCTAAACTAAGCAGAGCTTGTACTATGAAAACCAGTCAACTGATAAACGTACTGATATATTATAAAATTATATATACTACGGGTCGCGTGAATAATTTAAAGTAAAATACCTTGTGTATTGTCTAACGTTTCGACCGTATTGCAACGGTCGTGGTCACGGGTGGACTGACAATTATATTAACGCGATTAAATAATAGTAGTAAATATAATTTTATAATCTGTACAAATCGCAAAAGTTTATCAATACTTATATATTTTTAAATAAATATATATTATAGATAAATAACGCCCAGACACAGGTCCTGGGTCCTAGCAGTCAGGGTCTACTAACCACTAGACCAACAGTCCAGTCCGAAAGGAAGAGAACAATTAACATTCAAAGAAGAACAGAATCATTAGAAAGGAGAACGGTCAGAGCTAATGGGCTAAAAAGTTGTGTTAAACGAATTAATGTAACATTATTTTATTTAAATAGTGATTACAAGAATATAAACGGGGCAGTTGTTGTTTGATCTCTCACAAAGAAAATACGATCCTGTTATTTAGACCTGGTACCAGCTCTACATGTGGGTCAGTGTTAGTGTACCTTCTCATATTCCAGCACTAACCCACCAAGTTACTTGGCATCAGAATTATGCGTTTGACATTTCAAGAAAAGCTATAAAAACCTTGAAATCATAAATTATACGCAAAATCAATTTATTGGTTACCTAAAATTAGACAAGTCAAAAGCCAGCAGTAGACCTAGACATAATAGCTGAGACTACGTTTACTTAAAACAGGTCTTGAATAGTTGTGAGGCCTCTGTTTGCTAATAGCCTTAGACTACACAACCGGTATGCTTTTAAGAGTTCAATATACCATTAAATTACGAAATACATACACTCTCTCTGCCGCAGTTGGATAAGAAAGGGTTAGTTTATCAGTCGGATTTTTACTGACCCCAGTGTTATTGAGCTAATATTGCGTCTTATAATGTATTCTAACTTGGCCTTGTCCCGTTATTTGGGGTTGGTCTTCCATGTGTTCATCCTCCATTTAGCACGATCTTCTGCTTCATTTGTATTAAGTCTTGTAATGTACGATTACATATGGACAGTCTAAGTGTAATGGTAAAAAAAAATTACTGTATTATAGTCTACCAGATTTCTCCGCGGTTTCGCCCGTTTGGATGTCGGTTATCGCGATAAAAACTCTCCTATGTCTTTTCCCTTGGGTTTAAAGCTATCTCCATACCAAAGTTTATCTAAATCAGTTCAGCTGTTTAAGCGTGGAAAAGTAACATACAGATAGGCAGACAGACAGAGTTACTTTTACGTTTATAATATCAGTATGTATGATAGACTAGACTTGCATATACTACAATAAATACCAATCAGTGGAGACATGCTTGTTGTTATGTAATATTATGTAATGCTTGGTGTTATATAATAAAGTTGTAGAATTTGTTTGTTTAAAGGCGGTATACAGAATTCAAGATACTGGACTGATTTAGATGAGTTTTGGTGTGGAGGTAATTTGAAGCGTGAGGCTGAGCTTTTTATCGCGACCCAAATTACGACCGCCGTTTCTTTTTGGGCATAAAAATGTCTAGCCCATACCCCTAACTCCCAGGGCAAATGCTGAGGGTAATGTGGGACCTACCCCACTAAGAAATCTGCGAAGCCCATGGTACAACATAGTTTACTAATATGTGGATACTCGTATAACATACTCGTATATTGCTTGACCTGTTATGTCGGCTTTGCTGCAGCTGACATAAAACTAATCTATATTTCTACCGATTCTAAAACCATTGGCTCCAACGTCGGTCTTAACGTCACTCGTCACGTCACAACGTTGGTGCCAATGTTATTTTCTACATCCACACGTTGAGCGACTGGCGTTGAGACCAACGTTGGGGCACATGTGGAGTCTGCGTAACTTTGCGAATAGAATGGTAAAGAATAATAGCAATAGGTGAAAAGCAAAGTGATTTATTGACATACTTTACACTGACTTATTGACATACTTCCTTTAAAAAAAATGTGGATATTGGCGGAAGCAACATTTTACAAACACGCAAACCGTAAACTTAAATCGATTTGCCAAACTGATTTTAACGCCTTTGGCAAACATGCTTGTAAAATGCTGGATATAATTCCAATAATGCTAAATACAGTCGATTGCATGAGTTCACATGGTCAAAGCTTAAATGCAATACCATGACTGATTTGACACTAGTAGGTTTTATACGTAACTATCTAGTGACCGATCACGATACGCAGGGCAAGAAGGCACTTAGAGAAAGATTACTCAATTGATACAGCGTAACATAGTTTTAAAGTATGTCTTCCTGTTCCCGTGGGTAAGTATGCCATATTAATCTCTCCTAACTCAATTTTGAGACTAGCCAACTACGCAGTATGACGGAGAGATGGCAAACACAAGTGTATGCTGAGACACAGTGCACTCTCTGTACTCTCTTAGGGCGATTTCATTTGCAGAACATATGTTTTTTGGCCATTTGCAGCATTCATTTAGGGTATCCGTATCCGTAATCCGTAAATTGCATTCGTCAACCAGTATTCAAGCATCTGGAGACCCTAGTTGTTTAAAAGAAATGATCATACATATTTCAGCAAGACCTTCCTAAATGCCTTAGATCTTATACAAAATTTATAGATACTAGTCTTAATTGCATTTCTAGATATTTTATGGTATTGTAATACGATAGAAACGTATGGAAATATGTAACGGATTTCATGTTAAAATATTTTAGCGAATAAGACCCGTAGTCTGAATATTTAGGTATAAATCGCGAAAGATTTGCAACATTTATTCCTAAATACAGCTTATGATCCTTTGTTGTGATGCAAACGGCCATTAGACTCAATAGTCTGGTCTCAATAATCTAACTATCGATGGATTTGGCTACTAGAGGTATATATTTGACATCAGGTCCATACAAAATATGTCAAAATTCTACCTCTAGTAGCCAAATCCATCGATATGTAGATTATTGAGACTGGCCGTAAATCATCAAACATGCTATAAACCACTAAGAATGTTGGAGAGTTAATGCATGTGGAGATCTAAGTATAAAAAGCGTAATTTCCTTTGCGTCCATCCTTTTAATATACTGTTTTATTTTCTATCCGTTGCTGCAGATGTTATCTCTATAATAATAGGTCGTTAGTTTCATGTACACACTACTCAATAATAGCTTTTAATAACAAATTATACGTCTCTACGTCTCGCCAATTCAACATTTGTTTGACACGATATTTTCGTCTTTATCTTTAATGCTTTATGGATGGAAATCATTTAATATTGTACTGATGTATATGTATTGTATATTTTATTATATGCAACAGCTATCTATGCGACTTTTAAGATAGGTTTCTGCATAACTCCCGAACCAGAGGCGGATAATTAAACTTTGATACCAGGTTCACCTGGTATAAAAGGTTGTTGGTTATCGCCTCCTTCAATCTTCAAGCTACTAGGTACCATGATACCAATGAAGATTTAGGGTTGTATGTATTTTCTAATGCTATATTATAAAAAAATAGGGGTGGACTACCCTTAACATTTAGGGGGATGAAAAATAGATGTTGTCCGATTCTCAGACCTACCCAATATGCATACAAAATTTCATGACAATCGGTCGAGCCGTTTCGGAGGAGTTAAATTACAAACACTGTGACACGAGAATTTTATATATTAGAGAGATTACGAGAATAGATGATGTACGTCAACTAGCTTATTACAACCAAATTTACTTACCTAGAGATTTCAGATTTTAGAGCACATTATGTTTGAAACGAAATTCCGTTTTCGCAACTTTTTTCAATAAAACTAAGTTACAAAACCTAACCAGTTGAACACAAACAAGTTAATTAGAATGATAAAGATGGTCGATCATGCGTAGAACTCGTTCCGTGCGAGTGATTCAGCCTCCGTTGTCCCGTTTCCTAGTATGTATTATACACAAATACCCCGTATTAACCACTCATCTGATTCATCGTATTGACTTTTGATATAACCATAACAAATCCTTCAATTTGTCACGCATCTATCACAAAATACCGAGGTACAGAAGGCAACCTTCGTACGTACCTCGCTCGAGCCACGCACTCATAGACACATTGTTCACAGACACGGAATTAAAGACCACTCAAGACCACTTTGTTCAGAAGGCGTCGTGAGATTCCGTGAACCATGTCTATGGCTGAGATCATGCTTACTTCCAAGCTAAGTTTAGCTTAGGTCCTCCTCATCACGTCGTTTATCCTCAATGCTGAGGGTTGTGGCCTATGTGAACAAACTTCGTCATGACGATTTCTCTTATGTATAACATTACAAAAAACTTGTCAAAACATGTGGTGGCCTTTGACTTTCTAAGTAGATTGACTAATAATTTCAACGGACAGCATAATGTTTATATGTTTTATATGTTTCGTCGCGTTTTTCTTCAAGATTTAGTTCTTCTATTTTTCTTTAAGCCTATAATGGGTCAAGTATGTATATATAGATTTCAGCCATCATTTATGGAATTTAAGACCACGCAAGGACAACATGTTCGGATGAAATATCTGTGAACGATGGTCTATGTCAGAGTTGCGATTGCACGCGTTGTACAAGGTGGCCCATAAGTCCTTTGAAATTTAAATTCAAACGGTGCGCAGGAATGGCGCGCGGGGTACGGGGGAAGCACCAACGGTCTTTCGGAATTCAGTCGCAATGGAGCGTTTCACTGGTGCGGACCGTGCTTTTTGTGTGCGCGAGTTTTATCGCAACAATAATTCTGCTACCGTTGCGCGGCGTAAATTTCGAGAACATCACAATTTACGCAACTTTAACGACACTCCAAGTATTCAAACGATTAAGAACTGGGTTACTAAGTTCGAGGAGACTGGTTCTACGTTGGATAAAAAACGGTCAGGTCGACCAAGGACATCACGCACGGAAGAAAACATCGACGTAGTGAAACAGTCAATTCGTGAAAATCCTACCCAGTCTATTCGTAAGCGTTCCAGTGCATTAAACTTATCCAGAACTTCATTACAGCGGATTTTAAAGAAAGATTTACTTCTTCACCCTTACAAGATTCAATTAGTACAGGAATTAAAAGATACTGACCCTATGCACAGACTAAATTTTGCAAATGAAATGTTCGACCACTTTACATCGTTTAATAACGTGTTATTCTCTGATGAGGCTCACTTCCACATCAACGGCCATGTCAACAAGCAGAATTGTCGCTACTGGAGTTGCGAAAATCCAAATCGCAAACATGAAAGGCCCTTACATAGCCCTAAAGTGACAGTTTGGGCGGCTATGTCAGCGCATGGCATCATAGGCCCTTACTTTTTTGAGGACAGCAGAGGTCGCGCGGTTACTGTTAATTCGCAGCGCTATGTGGCAATGATCGAGAACTTTTTTGCACCAGAGTTGCAGAATTTTCCAGGCTTCAATACTTTAATAATTAAGCTTTGGAAGAGCGAAGTATCCTAACACAGGCACATACCGCCTAAAGGGATACTTCAATAACTAACCATGTACCAACACAAATATTGTTAAAGAAAATAAATAAATTATTATTATTATTATTATTATTACATGCATAGAGATACGATTTACATTAAAATAACAACCACTGAATACGCGGACCTGGTTTCAACAGGATGGAGCAACTGCCCATACCTCTAACACCGCTATGCCCGTCGTTCGTCAACTTTTCCCTAGTAATGTTATCTCTCGAAGAGGAGATATTGCCTGGCCACCACGTAGTCCGGATCTGACCCCAATGGACTTTTTCTTATGGGGTTATCTTAAGAGTAAAGTTTATGAAACCAACCCGCGGTCAATCGTTGTCTTGAAAGAAAATATTCGACGAGAAATGGTAAGCATTACAGAAGTTACTTGCCGCGCAGTGATGGACAATTTTAGACGTCGCTTACAGGAGTGCCGCGATCGTAACGGATTACATTTAGACGATGTAATTTTCAAAAAATAATTCCCATTTTATTAAGATTACTTCCAAATAAAAACCTTTTTCATATTGTAATTAGTTTTTTTTTAATGATTTTTTTACATTTCAAGGGACTTATGGGCCACCTTGTATAAAGGTTACCTTCTGTTGTCTCGATATTTTGTGCACCAACACTGTAGAGTTACAAAGGTGTGTTACATACCTTCACATGACGAATTATGTATCTACCAAAATGCCGGTTTTGGCTACATAATGTTTGCCATGTTTTGTATTAATGGTAATGTCAGGTAATGCCAATTGTAGACTCTTTCTTTGATATTGAAATAAATTAGGCTGTTTCGTTTTATAAGACATTGCGTTATCTTGTGCTTAATTTAAAAAATATGATAGCAATTGTAATGGACTCAAATACCGTAAAGGAGTTTCAGTTTATTATTTATTTAAGTAGATATTTTAAATATACCTACATATAGCAAGTAAATGAATGCAATGTGTTGTGTGATTGGTTCTGTGACATATATATTTTTTGTTATAGTAATTTTTATAGGCATTTCTTGCCAATTACTTTATTAATACAATAATTGCATTTTTAAGGATAGAAAAATTTGAATGATTGCATTGAAAAAGTAATTAGCAAGAAATCCTATAAAAAATACTACAATGGCCTGCGACACCATAATTTGTTGAAATGCTCTCTGTAACGAAGCAATAACAAAAGCCGTGATAGTTCATAAGCTAGCGGCTAGATGGCGCAAACGAGGGCCCAACTCGTGTGCAGGAAATGATAGAAAAAAATGAGGTATAGTAGTCATAGTCCGAAAGATGGTTCGATTCTGGCTCCGGTTTGGCATACGGAAGTCTCGGGTTCGGTTTTGGACTTATATTTTTCTATCTTTCAAAAATGCAATTATCTTTATTGTTATCTATAAAAAAATCTGTACCTACCTAAGCAAAGTTTTCATGTTTCAATGTTTACCTTTTTGTTTTCTTATGTAATGAAAAAAAATGGTTGTGTGTAAAGTCGGCTTACGGACGATAATTTTACGTGATAATGTCATAAGAAAACATTGATGACGTTGTAATAAACAACCATGTCTGTGACAGTTTTATTTTCCAATTGTAATACATGGATGACATTGTCCAATCAATAACGTGACCGTTGTTACGTGACACTTTTTCGTGCACGCACCCCGTCATCGATTTATAAGCCGTTACCTATCACGTTAAAAATGGGTTACTACTACTACCTATAATAAATTTTACTATATCTACTTAACTAATAGGTATTTTGCAATCCCCGATTTAGTGCCTCTGCAAAGCTGAATATAGTCATCATCGCCTGATAATCAGTCAGGCTATAGTCACTCAAGGTCAAATTTTAATAAATAGAAACGACAACAGTTTATTGCCTCAGAAGGCGAAAGTCTTCATTCGAGTTTTGGAGTTATGCTTCGTTGTTAACGACAACAGGATTGTACTCGTAAGCCTGTTACTGCCCACACTGAGAAAGCGTGACGGACTCATCAACAATCGCACACTTCACACCGAAATGTAGCACAAAACGTCAATCCTTTAATGCACGACCAAATTTCGACAGTTGACAACCGTAACGACTCTACGTCAGCCATATTGCTTTGATTCTCAGTGTCAACTTTAATATTGTAGGTCATTTCACTTTCAATTGCAATCAAAATCGATATATGAAATACTGTACTTAATAATCATTCATGCAAACATTGTAGTCGATATTAATACCTTTAATAAAGCGGAACAAACTCAAACTATATACCTAATACCTACCAGGTCCCATTTCAAAATATATATTTATAGTCTGTGTGTTGAAGAAACTTAGATATATATAGGCTACTAATTATGCACTGCGTCACTTAAGAGCAAATCGGCAATCATAAGTTTCAATAAATCTAATAAAATTGACTATATATGGTTGTAAAACGCACAGCTAGTGTTAAGGAAACGTTTACACATTAATGTTATGGATAGGGACATTTTGTTATTAAACGTTATGCGTCTGTAACATTATGCTATAAAATTATTTATAGTTTTCATCAACAGCGCCTAGTTATGGGTAATAAAATGCTGTTTAAGAATTTAAGCAATATTATAGGTAGGGTACCTACCTCCAACCTATAATCTTATGAGTAACGCGACAACTAAAATCATGCTATTTCAGTACTTAGTGAGATGGATTTTTGTTGTTTCTTTATGCAAAAACTACTAAACGGATTTTGATGAAACTTTATAGTAGTGTAGATTGTACATTACAATTACACATAGGCTCCAAAAATAAAACATACCACGGAAGAAGCCGCCAGAAAAATCTGGTTATGACATGAACTGTTACGCGACCAAATACGACTTTGATAACTTAAAAACTCATTTTTATTATTGTTTTTTAAACCATTCTACTGCTCTACGTTCCAGTCTTTCGCTTGTTACAGAAACTCATATTTGTGTGACAGAGGAACAATGAGAGCGAGACGCGTCCGTTGCCAAACATTCTGCCGTAGAAAGTGACCTGTCGCATAAGCACGACAAAGGTCGGAAGTGATTTCCAATACTAACGACCCTTGACGTCGCATTCACCGAAACTACTGACAATTTGCAATGAACGATATTTTATTTTATCACGGAAGAAACAGTTTTGTAATCCATACTTCCGTAAATAAAAAGCAGAAATGCGCGCCAATAAACATGTTAATTACTATGTTTCGGGCCGGCAAATAAACATTGTATATTTATTAGTAACAGATACATTAATTTGAAAGGAATTAGGATCAGTGTAATTTGGACAGATCGGTCCACACTTAGCATATTGCTGCATTGCGATAAATCACATCACAGCGTTGATTTTCAATGTGAATAATGAAAAAACCGGGTAAGAGCTTGTCGGACCATGCTAAGTGTAGGATTCCGCAGCCTTAAATAATTGCATCAGCAGAAGAGCGTATGTTCATGGCACTTAGGTCCTTTTATGGAGAAAAGCAGTTTTTCGGCTATTCCTCAATGACGGTATATCCAATCATGATAAAGTATTTGTTAAGCGCTACCTTTGTGATTTTTTTCATATTTTTTGGTTCCACGATACAAAAGTTAAAGGGGGGGGGGGACACTTTATGCAACTTTCGGAGCATTTTTTTCCAAAAATATTTACTTAATCAAAAAAGTTTATTAGAAACCTTAAAATATTTTTAAAAGACCTGTCGAATGATGTGTAACACGTTGATGTTAGCCGAAAAACAAAATTTTAATCTTCTGTTACATGTATGGAGTGCCCCTCCAAAAAATATTTATTTTTAATATTTAGCTACCAATTTAAGTAGCGGCCACTATAAGACACCTTTTTATCAAATTTCATCAATATTTATTGAGAAGTCTCTGAGTAAAATGCCTGTGACATACGGACGGACAGATAGACAGACAGACAGATAGACAGACGGACATGACGAAACTACAAGGGTTCCGTTTTTTGCCATTTCAGCTACGGAACCCTAAAAATTACAAACTGCCTCTGTGGCGCGGTGGGAGTGTGTCCGACTGCTACGCAAGAGGTCGTGGGTTCGATTCCCACACGGGACACCACTTTGTGTGATCCACAAATTGTTGTTCCGAGTCTGGGTGTACTTTGTGTCCGTGACTTGTATGTTTGTAAAGTCTCGTGCGACACAGGGCTTGTACCCTAATGCAGGAGTCGTTTTAAAAAAAAAAAAAAAAAAATTTTCACTCTCTGGAGAGAGAGATAGATGTGGGAATACAAAACACTAAGACTATCGATGAAAACCTTCTTCGCTCGTGAACACGGAATCACAGACTAAGTCGGACCACTTAGATCCGAATCCAAGTTCCGTGTCCGTGAACAATGTTTATGTGTGCGTGAGCGAAGTACAAAAAGCTTTTCTTCTGTTCTCTCAGCGTTTGGTGGCAGGACCGACTAACGTAGAGAACAAGTTAGTCCCAAACTTTAAACATAACTAAACACCCACCAAAATGCCTATAATTTTATGTAACCTAAGTTCATGAAGGAGGGGATGTCCAGTTATGTTAAACTATTATAACTGGAATTCCTCATTGGAACGTCTACGCGTCTACGCAGGCAATCACGATTTTTATTTTTATTTTAAAGACTATTTCGCGGAATCCTGGTTACTTTTCTACGGAACCCCTGGCTTCCGTGGAACTCTCTTTGGAAAATGCTGCTTTAGACTCTAAGTTCCCGGTGGGTTGACTTTTCAGACATTTTCTGTCACTCGTTCACCGGCAACGTTGCTCCATTTCGCTGGATTCTCGGTACCTATGCTTAGTCACCACTGCGTCATATACCTTTCATATTTAATTACGTAAGAAAATAACACATGTCTGCAGCATGCGGTAGAGTTTGTTAAATTGGGTGGGATAAATAAGATTTGAAATTAAACAGACAGAAGGTATTTAGACCAATGGGACAGTGCGATGAACGTGAACATCAACCAGTGATAGGAGTTATTTGGACAATTTCCATCTAGTCGTGAGTTCAAATGCATAGGTACCCAATCATCATTTCGTTTAAAAAATTATGATCCCTATGTCCACTCTATACTCCCTATGTCTATGACACACACAATCGAGTCTCGCAGTTTTTGAAGACTATACTTTTAATGAGTTAATTGCAAATGTATAGTGTTTATAAGACGGTATTACTTGCCAAATTGCATAGCTCTAGATCAACGGAAATTTTGATTCCCTAGAGAGTATCGAAATATATGTTTTTTGCGGTATAAATGGCCAAATCTTTTTTTTTTAACTTTAACTTAGAAGTTTTATTATTTTACAGCTTCAAGGGATCGTAGACCCGAGTACATGGTTTTAATTTTAACTCATTACCTCCACGCGTTCCCGAGATAAACGGTCTTGACAGATAGATGGATGGACAGACGGACAGACAACAAAGTCCAGATTTTTCCTTTTGAGGTAGCCCTAAAAACGGTATCGTGCATTTGTAACCGGATTCCGTGATTTCTTGATACGTGATACGACAAAACGCATGAGTTATTTAGTGCCTACTGCGTGGTTTATTGGCTGTCAAGAGTAAAATGGTGTTTTCCAATTTACGAGTATAAGGTGTAACACTTCCGATACTTTCAATTAATTACCGATGCAAATAAGGCAAAAGGAATTTGTGACATCAGTATTTAATAAACCTTAACTACATTGTGTACAAACTTGTAAGGGTAATAGGTTTTAAAGAACAAAATAGGTAATTACCTACGTAAAAATAATTCGACTTTAACGGAAGTTATCTGTAGTTTTAGATGGTTATTCAGTTTATTGACATGCTTTTAGGCAATAAACTGAATAACCATCTAAATCGGATTAGCAGACTGAGAAAATTATGAAAATGCTTAGATTAATCTGGGTATAATAGAGAACCGCCTTTTTTTTGAAGCCGGTAAAAAAGGGCCGATGGGCTTTGGGAAGGATACGGGTATTTAATCTCGATAAACAACCATCCACGCAGACTCTACTCTCTTTTTTTAAAACGAAATTCGTGAATATTTCTTAAGTTTACGTGGACTATTCTAATTATTTTTTGGATAAGTACAAGAAGTTCTGATAATTAAAGCTTCGTCTAATCCTTGGACGATTTTCTGGAACGAGTGGATTAAATAGACGTCCCTGGCTCTGTATAATACCACCTCATTTTTGGCCGAAACTTCGTTTTCGTTGACCTAGAGTAGGCCTTCAGAGCCCGTACGCAATAGATATATTTACTATATTTAGAATGTACAAGTAACACGGTCTTCGTTTACAAATAAAACTGATGAGATGACATAACAATAAGGTTAAAATTCAAGTTTTCCCTGTAATTTAGATTGAGGTAGCGCATTCACCTCAATTGTGCAATGCGCTTGATTCATCACTTATAAATGACTGAACTCAAAGAAATAAACTGAAATGCCTTTAGAATTACGATGGCATCAATTTGACCGTAACGCACAAGAAAGTTCAGAAACCGTCAAAAACCGTGTCAATGCGAATAAAAGTGAAATGTTATGAATATAAAATGATTTAATAAAATTTCTAAACGAGTGTAACACGTTTACCATATGTTTTAGTATTGATAAAATGTAATTATAACATCGGTTTCGTCGGCTACTGTGAAAACTGTGTCAGTCGGCGACCCGGTGACTTAAGTAGGGCTGTCAGACGAATAACAATTAGGGAAACACAATAATAAACACAGAGAGTATTAATTTTTGAATTAGTTTATTATACTTAAGGACTATATAGATTCTGTAATGGTTGCTTTGAGATATAATTAAAAGTTAATGAGTAGGAAACCAAAGTTAGTTGGGGTATAATATAACACCTATATATTTTAAATACATTACTTACACTCAGAGATAATTAATCAAGATATCACACAAGAAATGTAAATACAAAAATTGCATTTTTGTAAGATAGAAAAATTTGAAGTCCTGATACAGGAATCGAACCCGAGACTTCCGTATGCTAAGCCGGGGACGGAATCGAACCACCTATCTGGACTATGTTACTAGACCTCAATTTTTTCTATCCTTTCATGCTCGCGAGTTGGGCCGCGAGTGGTAATTTTTTCGTAAGTAATTTTGAAAAGTTCTTTTGCAGCAATAATCGAAGGAGTGACAACCCTAAACAAATGTTTGGTGACTGTGTTTTTCAACGAAACACGAGTGAAATGCATTTTTTCTGCTCATCTTATATTAAAAATAGAAGCGGTAGTCTACTTCTTCTAAAAATAGAGTCCAATTTTATTGTATTTATATCTTAAAGTGTTACACCGGCACGGGGCCACGTGGGAGATAATTAATGGGCCATAAATCACAGAAGCCTCTAGTCATAATAATGATTACCTTTGTAAAAATATTTTATTTCGTATCTATCTATAGGTACAGGTACAGCCTGATTTATAGAAAGAAGTTACCGTTGCCTATGGAACTGTCTGCTATAAGTATAGCTAACAGCGGCTTCAAAGGTTGGCCCCAATGTCGGTCCCAACTCCCAACGCCACTCATCCAACGTGTGGATCTAGAATAACGTTCGTCACAACGTTGGCCCCAATGCTATTTTGTATCCAAACGTTGGACGAGTGGCGTTGGAGCCAACGTCTGGAGCCGGCTTTATACTTTCATGAAAACAAGAAACCTTTAAGTATGTCATATTTCGAAGGACCTGATGCTGTCTTACGTTATATAGTCCGTATCTATTAGGTAATTGAAGATACACTTAAGTTACACATATATATAAGCAGTTGTGTAAGTTGAAATACTATTACTACTAATTCTCTTAAAATACTATATATTATTAATTTGTAATACGTTGAAACGCTGTCGATAGTGCATAGATTTAATTTGTAAGACACAGTTAGAGATTATTATTTGCATTCCTAAATAAAAAAAATAAAAAATACATGTTACTACTGTTACGTATTTACACAGCTGCAAAACAATGTATTTATTAAAATAAGTATTTTTCTTTGATGTTAACGGAACCAACCACATGTTCCGTTGTGTTACGCGATTTTACGCGACCGCAGTTGTTTGTGGTTTCTTAAATAACGTTTTCGCACGAGTCCGCATTGTGAGATAGATATTATTTAAGAAGAGCAAACAGTCGGTTATTCACCTTCATTACGTGTAACGCTAACCTTTTATAGGAAACAAGTTGTTAAAATTTGAAGAGGTCACGGCATTGAGTTTGTATCTCGTTCATTGCGTAACAATGTTGAACTTATTCTTTATGCGTTTGGGAAAACTGTGTCAGTTGTAAGTATGTAGAGCGCGCTGTCCAACTCTATGAGAAATACTGGAATGTCACTTAGGTTATAATGATAGCGAAAAAAATAATAAAATAACTCAATATTGCTAAAACTAGTTCATTTCAAGACCGTTCTTTTCATTCTAGTATCTGATGGACTATAGTTTTCTATGTGATGGCGATAATCATAGTAGGCATTAAAACCGTTTTTCATGTATACAAAAAATATATTTTTTTATGTTAAATAAAATTAAAGGTTGAACATAGTCACAATAGAATTACAGCGTCTATTTAATTTCTGTGACTCAGATTCCTGACTTGGTCATTATGAAGACTGAAAAAACTGTTATACGGTTAGGGGACCGTCTCCACGAGCGAGAGAATCGCAAAGATTTTATCGTCATATCACCTATTTGTATACACTCTCTGAACATGTCTCCATACGGCGATTTTATCGCGGCGTTACGACAAGTGACTCGGCGTTCTCGCAGCGTACGCACTGTCAAATGTAGGCGTCCCGCCTCGAAAAAGTGATGATCATCGTCGTGGACACGAGGCGATTCCGTTACGAGTCACGACAATATACTGGCGGAATAATCGCTCGTTCGTGGAGACTACCCAAAGGCGATAGTAGAGCGGTATCGCCGCGATTCTCTCGCCTGTGGAAACGGTCCCTAACAGTTTATTTAGGTCATGTTTACAAAATTACTTTCATCGGAAAGTGTAATGCCGCGTTTAAATGAACCTGTTAAAGCTATATTTTATTTTAAAGTGAATTCTGATTAAAAACGTTCCTGAATTTCCCTCCTTTGCAGTTTTTACTCGCCACCTTTAATTTACGAATGTTGCCACTTTGGCTGGCATATTTATGATCTTGAACAAGAAATCTCAACACAATGTAATTAACACTTATTGCTAATAAGTATTCGTATAATATAAAAAATAATATTATGCAGAAATTTGGTTATTAATGCTTTACGCTAATACATTGGCCAGGCATTTAGCGGCCACGTAATTGCGGAAGTGTTAGTAGCTAGATTTGATCTCATGCTATGATAAAAGTTGTGATCGAAGCTTCTCGTTCGTAAATGGCTAGACCACTGTGCTGATTTGGTGACATTTGGTATGGAGAAAAGTTGAAATTGAGGCAAAGGTTTATGTTATTTTTTCGCGATAATTCAAAAACAGATGCGACTTAAACAATTTTTAATGTGAGTATTAAAATCTTAATATTACAGTATCAAGTGTAGGCTTTCAACGATTTGATATTATAGTCATAATGACACCTAAAAATAGTACTTTTGAATGAATAATCTGATCACTTTTATTCTAGCTGGATCCTTGTTCACTATCTTTATTTCGTTGTCGTGACAAGCCCGTGCGAACTGGCGCATGCTTTCTGGCTGGTCTTTCTGTCCAGAAAGCTTCCCATATTTGACTCCTTTCAAAATTTAATTTACTGTTGTAATGAATTGCAACAGTTCAGAATAATAAGTAGGTACCTACTATAAGCACCTACCATCACTTAACCACACAGATGGGTTTATTTCAAGCCTTCTAAGAACTGTGTTATTAAATACTTGATTAGTCATCTCTTGCAATAGACATCAGATAAGATAAAAGTAATGCATAATATTAAAGATAAAGCAAACATAATAGATTCAATGTCTATGCCTCATTTGTAGTCATGTAATCGCTAGTGTGTCATACTTTAGCCTTTTAACTTATCTAGACTGACCTCGAATAGAAATTTCTAGTGCTTAGAAACTGTTTTGCACTTTCTATATTTTAATTTAAGCGAAACTTGCATTTAATATCTTTCTAAATGTTAGTTTGTTGAAATTACTTTTGGGTTGTGACATCTGGAAACCACTGGTTTTAGGTATCTATCGCTAGCTTTTTAGCCCAGTAATGAATATATTAATGTTAATTGTTATAATGAGATTGTGTTCACATGATGAATCTTACCAGTTCTCCGAACTGTTAAACCTGTGGGAGAGTAGAAGATTTAGTAGAAGATTTTAGTGGAGTGTGCTCGATACGAATCGGAAAGACTATATATTGGATGTTGGCATGTTCAACAAAATCTTGGCGTACCCAGTGTCAAAAGATGCAAAAAAAATATTTAGGGTTATTAATAGTTACCTTTAATTTTTTAATTTTTATTTTTATTTGTTGGGTACTTAGTTATTAGAAGTTTGAACCTTATGTGCTTAATTGTATGAAAGGTACTATGAGTTTGATATGTACGTTTATATTGTATAAAAAACCCTTAAAAATAAATTAAAAAAAAAAGAGATTGTGTTGTTCTACTGACACAATATGTTTTCATGTTTCGATGTTTAGCATCATCTTGACACCAGGTACCTACAATAATGGATAGATGTTTTTTTTATTATCTTTATTGTTTAAGGGTTTTTATCCTATCAGATACGTCAACCCTTAGATAGGTAGGTAGTTGGTTGTATAGATATCCTTGACAGCTCTGAGGAGCTACTAAAAGCGTTCAAAAAGGCCTACATTTCCTTCCTTTCCTGGCACCAACTTCAAAATGTGTATCTATTTTTGTCAGCAATTTTTGTCATTTTATATGCGGTGGCCGATGTCGTTGACGTATTTACTTGTTAACTGACCGAGGTCACCTATCATATAATTAGTAGCAAATAGTTACGACATATAAAGTTATTAAAAAAAAAATAACAGACTTCAAAAGTTAACTGATAATTTTATATACACGAAATTACTCCACATTGTTTTTAACTTTTCAAGTCTATTTTTTTTTAAATTTCTTTATAAATGTTAGAAAGGCCGTCAAATTTATACGTTTTCTCTCAAATCTTCCAAATTCCTTAACCGATTTTAATAAAACTTACACTGTTCCCTAAGTTGGAATACTACTCGATCATCATCAATGAAAATCACACAATTCCAATAATATAACATATCCATGTATCGAATATATAAAAATTTCATTTGAAGTCTGCTACTTTTGCGCACAACTCAAAGTTATGTACGTTTGAGAATTCTGAGCCCCTAGATAAGTGGCATATACACTAATCGAATAAATTAACAATCGAATAGAATGACGTCGTTGCACATGCAAAACCATATATCTCATTTGTATTGGAAATGTTGACTCATGCCAATCAGTTTATTCGATTGTCATTTTATTCGATTAGCTTTTATGCCACTTATCTAGAGGCCCATAAAGGTCTGTAGACATGCGATAAGTTTTAGTTAGTTTATTAGTCTCCTGTAACGTAAATATTCTTTCATAATCCCTTTACTAAATTTGAGGGTAGTTTGTCTGTACCCTAGCTCTATTCAGAAAACTATAACAAATTTGCACCAAATTACGGGTAACTGAACTCTGAAGTGTCTCTAAATTTTATCCGTGACCATGATCGGTGCAAATCGATCCATGCGTTTCAAGATCAAAGTTCGTCTTCAAATACCTATCAATCGTGAGCGAAACGAAGTAGCTGACATTAGAACAAATGAAAAATAAAAAAGTCAAGTAATCGAAAAGAGGTCTCATCGAAATTCTGCTTGGTGGTGAGGGTTATTTCATTCAGGGATCGATGGAAGCAGGTTGCCCGTCAAATGCTTTCAGTGAGCACTATTTTATGTAATAAGTAGCTATTGCCCGCGGCTCTGTCCGCGTGGATCTTGTCTCTCCATACAAACTTTGCACCCCCGTTTCATGCCCTTAAGAAAATCCATTTTTAGCGGATGCCTACGTGCCAAATTTTAGCGCAATCCATTCAGTGGTTTGAGTTGCGTTTTGTCAGTAACAGTTGCCTTTATAACAGACTTCAAAAAATATCTAGGTTTTGTATTCGATACAAAGGTATTAATGGAATGATTTTAATTACCAAACACAAACCTATGTTTGAATTTTTATTCAAACATTTCTACGAGACTAGAAATCTCAAAATGCCCATTCTTTTTTATTAGTTTTAATTTAATCCAACTTAGGGAACAGTGCAAGTTTTATTAAAATCAGTTTAAGTAGTTTGGAAAATACGAAAGAAAGTGTAAAGTTGACTGTCTGGCTTTCAAAGGAAAAGCAGCTAAAAACCTTGATCAAATAGTACATAGGTTTGAGAGAATAAAAAAGACCAAAGAAATTTAAAAAAATAAACAGACTTGTCAGATGAGGCACATATTACAAAGATAGACCTACGTTTTGTTGAAACCGCATTATGTTTCTAGGTATGTACCTACCAAATAATTATGAGTAATCTGTGTTTCTAGTAATTTGAGTTATTTTAACACTGTAAAGAGGTTTCTGAGTCATGTGTAAGTAAGTAAAAATATGCATATTTACATTTAAACATCAGATTTAAGGTTCATTTCCGTGCATCGCGGCCGATCGCGAGCCGCGCGCTTCTTGCGACGTGCGGCTTGTCGCAACGGCCGCGCCCGTCAGCAGCTCGTCGTAAGCCGCGCGCGGCTCGCGATCGGCCGCGATGCACGGAAGTGAACCATAACTATAAGCGCTTATTACTAGGTCTTTCTAGGTAGGTAGTCAGTCACATAATATATTATGTGGTGGAGAAAATGTTAAAGACTTGTTAAGTTCTATTATGCATCAACGGAACGGAGTAGGTATATACGGAACGGTGTACCATAGAAATAATTTCCTTTTTATAAAGAAGAAAGTTGCCGTTCGGTCACTAAACACATCATACACTAAGTGGGCATACAATATTATTCATATGCAAACGACATTACAAGACTGTGCGGTTATATGGAGGAAGTAAAAGTGACCTGTGGGTCGGTTGAGGCTCTGGTACGGTAGAGTCAACGGCAAAAGTCGCTTAACATTATCTAAATTTTAAATAAATATAATACTAAAAGCCCTGACTCAATCATTCTGTAACTGACCAATACAGGGGGAGGAGGCTCTTCAAGCGAAAAGTATCTGAGTCCTCCCGTATTTGTGCGCTTTTCCTTGGTAAAACAAGTCGAAGCTAAAATATTAGATTCCTCAGAAGATTTCCGAAAATCCTGGATTCGTCACTATAGGTAAGGTTTCAGAAATCTTTATTCTCATTCACTTGCATGAGAACTTATACACAAATAACTTTAAAATATACTGACGAGCATGCATTCGTAAAAAATAAATATTTTAAGGCACAAAATGTATGTGAAGTAACAAATAATATGAAGTATTATGTAAGGTAAGTAATCAATTCATCATCGCCTTTACACCTGGAAAATTGAAGTTTTACGAAAGATTGTTTTGTGATACAACGGGTCCCTTGGGCAGAACCTTTGGCTAAAACTAGTTCTTATACACACAAATTCGAAGTCACTTGAGAAACGAGGTCTGTAGACTCTAGTTAGGTATAAAGTGACCGCTAAAGAATTAAAAAAACGATTGCTTCGTTAATTTTTCAGGTTCTGCGCTTTAAAAAGATGAATATATGAATAAGAAAGACTTGAGTATGTCAACAATAGACCTAGACTACCTTGAATGACCGTTTTGTCGGTAGATAAGGATGTGACTGTAGTATTTTAGAGTTGAAGACTAGAGAAAACAATGCTAGTACCTACGGTTGGGTGTTGATTAGACACCAATTGTCCTCTTTCTTCTTACAGCACGTTTTAAATTTGTTACTTTTAATCAGAGCCTGATCTAGCCAGCCATTTATTTTGTGATTTAAATCTAAGATACTTAGGTAGACCGTGGATTCGTAAAACTTAAATATTCAGGTCTTACACTAGGTAGTGCCTAGAGAACCTAAGTACCTACCTACTTGGGGGTATATATAATATTCATACTAAAAATGCTGTTTTCTATATTCATGATATAAGAAAAGAAATAAATTTTAACATTATGGTTAATTGTCTTTAATATCACGGACCCCTGGCTAGAACCTCTCTGCTAGGCTAGCAGGGGAAGTTCTGGCCAGGGGTCCGTTTTATAGGTAAAGTGGAGAGTAAAGTTTTATAATTAAAGTAGAGTTTTAACTATAAAACTCTACTTCAGACTGTTTATGTCCATATCTCACATCATGGGCGTACCCAATGTCATTTTTCGGCAGAGATTTTCTAAATTTGTGGGGTGAGGGAGGAAAGTTTAGGTTATTGATTTCCGTTCCGTCCTAACATCTGTTTTTATTAAATAGCAAGTCTATTGACACATTTAAACATGGACGCCGCAAAATGCTTCTTTAGTTTAGTTACATTTCAAATGGCAGCAGTATGGCAGAAAGTTTCATCGGTGTCTTAGTCAAACGAGAATATCACAATTACCACAATGTTAATTCGATCGAATACTTATCGGCTAATATGCCATACGGCCATCCTGGCACTTTTACATATATAATTATCATTGATTAAACACCGGCCAAATGTGAACTGTGTACCTACATTTTTGCAATTTTGGGTTTGTCTACATACATATTTTAATCAGACACTCTCAGTGTACAAACAGTAGCGAGATGACTGTTGCAAAAAGCCTGCATGTAGTCAAGGCCACTTTAAGATAATGTTCAATTGAAAATCACAACTATCTATCTAGCAATACAATACCCGTATCTATAGCTAAATTAAATACAATCCAATGTAATAATATCCTTGTGCTATTATCATGAACGAAATGATCCGGTGGCCATTGAAGAGTATCGAATCGTGACAGACAATCCCATTGCTTCTATACCTATAGATAAAATACAATGCGGTTCATTAATAAAAAGAAAAAGTGACAATTTATAGAAACTCGGTCACTGTTATTCT
This sequence comes from Herminia tarsipennalis, assembly GCA_945859575.2. Classification (NCBI taxonomy): domain Eukaryota; kingdom Metazoa; phylum Arthropoda; class Insecta; order Lepidoptera; family Erebidae; genus Herminia; species Herminia tarsipennalis. The sequence continues at coordinate 11,784,323 of OX243846.2, read as the reverse complement.
CTATGGTAGACGAAAGTGAGATCATTCATCATGGTTTAATGATGATGGCGATTGACTAGTTCCAAGGGGAAGTTCTTGTATCGTTAGCTTTTCTCTAGCAATTTCTCTGTACTCTGGAGAAGGTAGTTACTTATAAACAGGCAACCTATAGATAGCTAAAATGTTACCTACCTATCTAGATAGATATGAAATAATAATAATATAACGGCGGCCTAATAGCTAAAGGTACCTATATACTTGAGTATTATGTCATAAGCCATAATTTATTTAATTAACAAAAATCATTTATGTTGAAATTTTATGCAGGTAGGTAACAATCACCGGAGCATAACAAATTAATCTTAATTAAACATATAATAAATAAAATTATGTAAGCACTAGATATATAAACAACATTTCAATTTAAATAACTAAAATTAAACAATAACCACAAATAGAAACAATAATCAAAGCAATAAAAATAAATCAAAAATACATAGTAGGTATACATATAGTAACAGAATACCAAGCAATGGCTCTTTTAAAATTTATTTGAACCAAACTTCGAACATGACACTCGATGTTTTGTTACAACCTGATTTTAAATCCAACGAGCGTTATGGTGTAAGTTTGTATTGAGCAAAGGTACGAGCGCGGGTGATGGGACTGTATGCAAGACAGAAAGAAATGTTACAAATAAATGTTCACTCGCCTTGGTCTCCTTACAGCATTTACCTATAATTAGGTGCGTCGAACACAGCGTCGAGCATTCGCAAGAACGTTACATTACTTGGAAATGCTTTGGAAAACTGAGTATTTGTCTGTATTGTACCATTTGTAAGAACGTTACATTACATTGTAATGCTCTAGAAAATGATCACGCGTATACTCACCCTTAGACATCGGGCTCGCAATCATGAGGTCGCGGCTTCGAATCCTACCTATCATACTACCGAAGTGAACTCTACATACACAAGCCATTATGCTTACCTGAAGGGATTAACAGGATTGCAAGTAATGTGGCACCCACAATCTCAAATTGCTACTTATTTATCTTTAAAAAAAGTCATACTTATTATGACTTTAATTTAAATGTATGTTTGCGCGCCCATTTGGTGAATTGAGACGAACCAAAACTGTTGTAACACCTTTCTGTACCACTTTTTGTGCAAATAAAGATTTTGATTCTGATTCTGTGTAATGTAAGAATAACAAATGACAAACAAAATAATGAAATCCGTTCTGTGAATAAACTGATACATTAGGTACATGTCTATTTAATACCTAGATAGTATTTAGAGGCCGACAACTTTCAACAGGATATAAAACCTTCCTATCTAGGTATTCTCATTCTCTAATTCAATTTGGTAAAATTACATTGTCAATAAAAAAGCTTGCTACAAGTATTCCTTTAAAAAATATTTATTCTTACTAAATATTACATTTTATAGCTGTGCAGTGAAGTGCAGTGTAGTTTTCCCAGTGAAGAAAACGAAGATATAATTACAAAACAGCGCCATCTATAGCTTGTCTGACAACTCACGTAAAGACTTGGCTCGAGTAAAAGTTTCTAAAAAAATCAAAAGATGGCGCTAGATGTCAGTAACTAATACTGTTATGTGTATAACACAGATGGCGTTACTATTCTTGTTAATTTTTAAAAAGTTTAGACGTATAGTAAACTTTTATTCAAACTATTTTATTCAATATTTACTTTTTTTTATCTGGGGTGGACGATAGAAATGTATTCTGAATTAGATGATTTTTTTGTAAAACATTGACAAATTACCTAGGTACTTACCTATATTTTTAAGTAAAAGGTTAGGTTATCTATAATTTAAAAAATCTAATTACAAAGTAACCTACTTTTTACTTATTGGATTATTTAATTACCAAGTGCTTATTCAGGGTATCCTACATTAAGCAAAGGAATGTTAGAATTGCGGTTTAAAAACGTCGGTTAATCAGTTTGAAAATGTGTAGAACCTAGGTAGGTACCTACTTCCATTATGATAATTTCTGTGATTATTAAATGGTATCATCAGAATAATAATATATATTTAACATTAGCTAATTTAAGTGCAGGCCAGTAGGTAGATAGAACGTCATTGTAGATACCTATTTAAATAAATTGAACGATAGATTACAAAAATAAATTGAATTTTCAATTTACCTGTGAAAATGTGCCTACCTTCTTAAATATTTAATAATAACGTAATCATGATTAGGTACAAGTCAAATTAACGTCTCCCTTCATCAAGCGCAGACACATCCAGAAATAAATTATAATCAAGGACCATCCATCTTTCTGGTTTTTGTAAGACCAAAAACGCGTTGGCCGTGTAAAATCGACTGCTTGCCTCTTGTCCGGTGAATCTTGTTTCATTTTTTTTTCTCGTTGAAGATGTATCAGACGCATTATCCTGGAGGTTTGGTATCGTGGGGGGATGTGGAGAGGGGGGAGGGTACGCTGCGCCCGTGCGCGTGCGCATAACTCGAGCGTGACGTCACACGAAGGCCCGGTAAAAAACGCCATGAACCCGGCCGTCAAGGCCTCCGAGGCTCCTGCATTTACATGTTATTATACCTACATAGTAATGCGATTTGTTATAGTTGCATGTCTAATGAGTAGGTACCAACTTATCATGATATAGGTACTGACTGATTGCGATCTATGCTCTCAGCTAATGTTGATTGTCTTAGGTAAATCTATTTTAATAGGTTTCTTGAGTTTTGTAAACACTTTGTTTAGTTTTTTTAATACCTAGTATATAGTCTCTTGAAGTACCTACCTACCTATCAGTTATTTTGATTTTAAAGTGTGTGACTAAGAATTTATGACATTCTGAAACAATTTTCTTCTTATATATGTTCGTAAACTTTCGCCATTTGTACACATTTTAAAATTTTATAAGCTACGGGTAATAATATTTACGCGATTAAGACCCGTAGCTTATAAAATTAATGTTTACTTTTTTATTTTTTTATAGTTAACCCCTGAAAAAAGCAAAAAGTTTGCTCTTTTGTTATTGTTTAGATCGGGACCTAACCTATCTAAAGATTATATTCACAGAGTAAGTAATCACTTCGTTTTATTATATTCTAAGGTGTAACTTCAATTTGACGATTGTAGCTGTTGTGTACCTACCAACTACTACCAACCTCAATTAAGTCGGTAATAGCTAAACTCAGACGTAAATAAAAGTCTAATACATCTTGAAAATGATGAGCAATGATGCGTCCGTTAACTGCTTGCGGAGATCAATTTCCTTACATCACGACCGTGGACAGTTAGAAGCCCTATATAGATCACTATCAGATAATATCGATATCGATACGAGAGTAATGTACAAATAATATACGTTTTTATTATCAGCCGTTAGATAAATGGCGCTATGATTGAAAACCCATGTTCCTTATTTTTTTCTTGTTCAGACACTGTAATCGTGTAGCTGCGTTGATTTAGATTAAGGGAAGCTTTCTATACTGTTATTGTAAAGATTTAAGCAGAGTTACCTTTATTAAAAAAAAAACTTTTGTTTATAGAAACATTCAAATTCTTTGAATCTTTGAGTACTTGCTGTATACAAATTTGATTGACACACAAAGCAACAAAGCTAAATTATAAACAACACGCAAAGAAGTTCTAAGAAATCCAATTACTGGAATAACATTTACAATCTTAATATGTGTTATCAATCTTGAATATTAATATCCAAGAGTGTTCGTGAGTCATACTCAAAAAATCCCAGCATGAGACAATATATAAAATAAAACTAAAAAAAGATTGTAACATGAATGTTTTTTGTTTGCAGGTGACTGTGTGGGGAAACAGTACAGTAGCAGAAATAGCTGGTGAACCGCTAAACGAAATAGGAGCAGTCGTCACTGGGATTCCATCAGGACCTATATCAGCTCCTTTGTCAGTACCAATGGGAGGAGATCTGCCTCTACCAGATTCTCTAGCAACTCCTCCTACTGTTCCACCTGTGGCACTTCTGTTTCTGGGTGGATCTAAAGCTCCTGTGGAGCCACGAGCATCAGCTATGGTACTGGAAGGAGAGGTGCTTGTGGTAGAATATCAACCACCGCAGTGGGATGGAAGAGATTTGGAAACATTCATTGCTTGGGAAAAGATTTATGGTTAGTATGATTGTTTTATAACAATTAGTGAAGTTTTAGTTAATTTTAATTTTAGTTAATACGATTAAACCACCTATAACAAAGTCAGCACCTACATTGATCTATTAAAAACTCTGTTTGTTAATATCTTAAACCACCGTGTTTTTAAGATATGTACTTGCTCAACTTAAATCTACTAAGCTCAAGGCTTTGTTGATACTATTTAAAAGGTAATGTTTTAGTATTATAATGTATTCACCAACCTAATTGATGCGATTCATTATAACAATTAGCCTCCTGGGGGCATTTGTTAACAGTTTGCTTGGGGAAAACCATATCGATAAGTTTATAACTGTTCACTTAAAGTTTTAAGTAGAAGGACTTTCGACAACCAAAAATACAGTTATACACTAATGTAATAAGTTTAGTTCTATTCATATCATGTATAGGCATTTTGAATTATACTTATTATTGAACTCCAACTTTCTTTAAAGAGGTTCCTTTGAGTTACATCAATGCACGAAGTACGTTCATTCAGTATTCCATTGGCAGACACAGCGATGTTTGTAGAAAGCGGTTTGGCAATAAGACGCATACGCACGCTATTGTCCGGTAATCTTTCCTAGAAGGCGTTTTATGCATTACGTATGCAGCCGTGACTGCCATAGTGAGTTCACTGAAGTATCCGCATTAGCCATTAGAGTGGTGACACTTACAACTTTATTTATTTTCAATATCTTCTTTGATGTTCCAAGCCTGGTGGAACAGTGGAAGTGAAGGTACTTTGCTCCTCAGATTGCTTCATCATGGATACACTTCTCCAATACGATAAGAAACAGATTTCCAAATCATATGTCTGCAAATCGAGCAAATTTAAAGAAGATAGTTACCCTCTGTACCGTCATGAATTCTTGAATATATTACTATTGTTTTTTAAAACTTGGATTCGAGTCAGTTAAGATTCAATGTTAGATTGTATTATAATCAAGTCTAATAGTCTCTCTATAAAATTATAAGTTTAAGTCAAGTTTTAGGCCATTCCATACATGATTTTAAATGCAAGGTGAATCATCTTATCAATGTGCAACGTGACCTCACCGACGCCCACGTACATTTTTGTAGCGCTCAGATTATGCAGATGCGTCGAGTAACACGGTCAATAACCGTCAATTATATGTAGCAAACTAGTGCACACAAACGTAATACAATTTGCATGACAAATACTTTCTCTTTTATTACAGCTTCAACTCTATATTCGGCCATCGAGTTGTATGGCAAGCCCTTACTGCGCGCAGCTGTCATCACTAAAGAAGAGTATCATCTACTTTTCTACTATCTAGAATCAGTTTCTGAAGCTAGCGAAGCTCTCACGGAACGCATGAGAAAATATATAGATTCTGGCCTACTTATAAGCGATTGTAAAATTGAGGACGACGAAACAAACATGTCAGATAAATCTGTCGTAGAAGAAGAACAAAAAAGCAGCTTACTTACTGAACTAATTCAGGAAGGTGTTCTCACTCAGCATGATGTAGATGCATCATCTGTGATAACGAACTCTGAATTCAATGACTCGAGTACAACTGACAATCGAAAAATTGACGATGATAATCGTTCAAGTGTCTCCTCGGTCAGTCTCCGCAAAGTGATTGTCGACATTCCAATAGATTGCGATGAATCAGTAGCCGACAGTTCGATTATAGAATCAAGTGATAATGTGACAACTGTAACTATTAGAACCAGCGGTCAATGCTGCGTCGACCACAGAATATCGGCCGATGTTACCGATAACGTATGGGCTAATGTTCGGTGGGATTTTTTAAACCCAAATGATTTTGGTTACGACCAAGTACGGAGTGTAAAGAGAAGTCGCTCCGATTCGGCTATTACACCTGTATCTCAAAGGAAAAATGAGGATTTGTACGAAAGGCTTCACGAACATGATGTAGAAGCTGAATCTTGTGGGAGTATAACTCCATATGAATCAATTGAAGATTTGTATGATTGTATAAAAAACGCTCAGTATAGTAGCCCAGCCGCAGAAGAGTCCTCGCCTTCAACGGAGAGTCAATCGGAACCTCAATATCCGGACTACTATGAAAAGTCGAGCACAACACGTCAGAGTTCCGCGTGTAGCGAAAAAAGCGGAGCCTCATCCGCGTTTCCGTTTTCGAAATGTGGTTCGAGCGATTCTACGGACGCGTTCACGTCGTGCGAGTCAACCAGTGGAATAAGTACTTTTGCAACGAAAATCATCCCGGAGTCAGTGAAATGCCGGGAGTTACCTCCTCCGCCGACGGATGGTGTTACGAGTGAAAGTGCGATTCTTTTAAAGCAACTATTCAGTGGTGAACTATTGGACGCCTATGGGGAGTTTTTGTCGGCTTATCCTTACGCGCGGGCTCTACTGCGACGAAAAATTCGCCGCGACGAGCACTTCGCAGCCCTTGCCGATATACGCAGAGGAGCAGCCAAGCATACAATTAGCGACTACCTCGAATTACCGGTAAGTACACTACGCATGCCTATGTATTGTCAACGGTCTTACATGCATTTGAATTAATGATGCACGTATTGTAGACATGTATTACGACAGTCAGTAGGATAAATGTTTCTTCATTGCACTTGACCTTACGGAGAGTTCGTTCGGAGTTAGGGTGGAATGTAATGAACGTGTCAAATGTGGTCATTACATTTAATCGGCGAAGAAAATGAGAACAATGCGAGGCTGGAGGTAGATTGATTTAGATCGAGAGGTTTAATCGCGAGCGAGTGCGACAATGATCCGTGCGACATACGCACGCACAGACCATTCAATGCTAATGGGCCGGAAGAGTGCGCCTGCGCACGTGTAGCTCTCTCTCGTGATTATTACACACATTGTTTCCCTCATCACTCGATGCCGCTGCAATTTCAGTTTCAAATTACATGAGCTATCGGTACTTCACAAAGAGAACGCGTGAATATCGAAACTGGCTGTTCAAAAAACTAGTTTTCATCTTAAATTTATGGTGCAACATTGAACAAAGTCTTTCTAAAACTCGTTTTAATTTTATACTGGTGTGCAAAAATAAAATCTTTTAAAACACGTTATCAGTTTATTTTTATAGGTGTATAAAATAGTTCAACAAAATATGAATACCTATCGCTTATTAATTTGAACTTTGAAATATTTTTTATAGGGCATCGTTTAATTCTATACAAATGTACCTATAAATAAAAACTCTGAATGTTATATTCGTTTTGTGGACACAAGTCCAAGTAAGTGTAATGTATTCGTGATTCTGATTCTATCGACGCGACTCGCGCATTCAATGATAGTATAAAACTCGACGTTCTAGGGTTGCCTACATCGTGAACCTACATAGGTACCTTATTTGTATGTTTTACTTACTTAGGTATTTTTTTGTATAAGTTTTACATAACGAGTACATAGACAGTGAAGATTTTGAACCTAATCTTTTGTATTTACTTCCGTCATGCAAACAAACCTAGGTTAAGCCTACATTGCAATTTTTTTTGTTTTTTGAGATTTAACATTTTAACGTATATGGCCTTGCTGGCTGTTAAAGTAAATTTATTCTATTAATATTAGCTCACCTGCGCAACTTCGTCTGAGTAAATTGTCCCGTTTTGGCAACATCTTTCATTACTGCTCCGCTCCTATTGGTAGTATCGTGATGATTATATAGCCTTCCTTGATAAATAGGCTATACAACAGTGAAAGTTTTTTTCAATGCGGATTAGTAGTTCCTGAGATTATCGTGTTCAAACAAAGAAACAAACTCTTCAGCTTAGCTCCATCTATCATATTATTAAATAGCTTCGGTTATAATATTAGTATAGATATGGACAATTACGTATAACTACCTAAAGTATTAAGTTACCCAAATACATACACCAAATAGTAGTTTTATCATTAAATCTATACTAATATTATAAAGCGGAAGAGTTTGTTTGTTTGTTTGTTTGTTTGTTTGTTTAAACGCGCTAATCTCAGGAACTACTGGTCCGATTTGAAAAATTCTTTTTTTGTTGGATAGCCCATTTATCGAGGAAGGCTATAGGCTATATAACATCGCGCTACGACTAATAGGAGCGGAGTAGCGACGCGAAACGTTGGAAAAACGGGAAAAATTTACGCATACGAAGTTGCGCGGGACAGCTAGTACATATACTATGTATAAGTATTTGCTGACCCGTGCAACTTCGCCTGCGTAAATTTTCCGCGTGTTTGCAACATTTTGATTGCTGCTCCGCTTCTATTGGTCTTAGAGCGATGTTATATAGCCTATTTGCCTTTCTCGATACATGGGCTATCCAACAGCAAATATTATTTATATTTTTTTCAATACGGACTAGTAGTTCCTGAGATAACCGCGTTCAAACAAACAAACTCTTCAGCTTTGTAATACATATTAGTATCGATTACATACCTAAAGTATTTAGTCACCCAAATATACCAAATAGAAGTTTTATAAATAAATACATATACTATGTATATAATTATAATACTACTAGCTGTCCCGCGCAACTTCGTCTGCGTAAATTTTCCCCTTTTTTTTATAATCCTATGTTATTTCTAATACCTCCACGAATACGTGTACTTACAAAGTTTCATGATGATCGGTTGAGTAGTTTTCGCGTGAAAGTGTAACAAACAAACGTACATTCACATTTATATTATACTAGCTGTGCCCCGCGGTGTTACCCGCGGTTTATTAGCCTATGTGTTAATCCAGGATGTCAGCTAACTCCATACCAAATTTTATTAAAATCGCTCCAGCCGTTTAGACGTGAAGAAGTAACAAACATACACACTCACATACTCACAAACTTTCGCCTTTATAATATTAGTGTTATATTAAAGTAGGTATTATTTGGTTTAGCTAGTGTAGTGTATCAGCACTATATTTTTGAATACAAATAGAGATTCTACATTTTACATATGTTCCTCGTCAATGATAAAAATACCTCACTCCACTGCCTTAGCAACTCAGTGCAATCATATATCTGCTAGTCCAAGCCTTACTTACTTACATACATTATCTACTCTTTTTGTTCATAAGCATTTAATAGACAGCCTACTTCTACCATGTGTATGAATTTACATATATTCATTGTATAGAGCGTCATATTGCTCCATACAATATGTAGAGATTTCAAAACTCGATGTCACCACATCAAGGCAGGTGCATACCAGCGTAATTATGAGAGAAACATCTTATGTATTTTAACTTATATACGTGGAATCTTATAATATTGCCTTTGTGTATGTGTAGTTGCGTTGCTCCGTAGATTTAAATAGGGTAAAATCGGGTAATGCCGGTCAGGAGATAATGCCGGTCACTACATTATCTCCTATTTTACTGCATACCCACGTATGCACCTGTACTAAGTGAGTGCGGTGAACCTTACTCGGTATGGTACGGTGGTTACCATTCACCAGCTCATCTGGAGCCGACTTCTAGGACCAAGGCACGTTATTTGTTTTTGCGCGTACTTAAGGTAATTTTTCGAGATCAAACAATAAGCGGTTAGGGTTTGCTATTTTACATCTTTTACATTGATATTTATAATCTTAATTATTAAGCGTCCCAAGTGGTAAACGATTTTGAGTGTATCTCGACAAGTTTCTAAGCTAAATCTGTTTTTATAAAAATGTTTCCAGGCGGGCAATGCCGGTCATGCTGACCGGTATTACCTGCAAGTAAAATTAGTACATTCTTAGTAGGTATTAATAAAACACTGGCTAGTAGATGAATATTTTGACACCGATGAGGGCTTGGAAAATAAATCTATAGTCTCTCTCTAGCTGTGGTATGGAAGTATGTTGTGAGGTTTCTGGGTTCACGATGAGTGCTCAGGGTATGACTCTTTTGAGGTATAAATCTATCTGCAACTTCTGCCTCAACAAAACTTGACCGATATTACAAACCTGGTGACCGGTATTACCCGTCGTGATGTTAAATGCCGTTCAAAGTCGTTTTTTTCTTTTAATTTTAATTATGCCAAATTTGTTTTACTCATAGATCTCAATTATTGTCATTTTATTAGAAGAATAGTGGAAGTTTAATATGCAAAAATATTAATAAAGATGACATGATTTTCGCATAAGTGAACGGCAGTATCCATTCTTACTCTAAATGTGTTTTTACAAGACTTAAGGTTGAAGCGTCTAATTTAATACGTCACCGAGAAAAAGTAAAGAAGGGAAGCTTTATTATACAGGGTGTAACAGAAAGGTGTGGCCAAATTTCAGCAGCGGATACGGTATGTTGTCAGTATTGCACCTACCATGGTGCCATAGCTGGTTGCACTTATATTACATAGTTATAGCATATTCTTTTTGTCAAAATTCTGTAGTGAAAGGCGTATTCCATAAGAATTATACCTTCCCTGGTACACAATTGGATTGGATTATTATGGCATAGAACTTTTTAAGTCATACTTTTTTTAATTAATAACTTTTTCATTCATAAATAAACGAATGAAAAAAATATTAATTATTTTTTAAGGTACTCCGATTTTGATAAAATTATGTATGTGCACTCAGTATCATGGGCACATACCAACCCTTGAATATGACCACATCTTTCTGTTACACCCTGTATATACATACTTCCTCCAGCAGGAATTCTCGGAACACCTTCACAACAAAGTCACCCGAGTTTCCGTATCCATGAGAGTTTCTACACACATAAGCGGGTGGGCATAAATCGGCACAACCGAGGGGCAAAATGGAATATATGAGATGAGTATTCGGAAAAAAATCGCTCGGCTTTGCCGAACATGTGCACTGCGCCGAGCGACAGCGGGTAGCCATAAATCGGCACAGTCGGGCGGCGACAAATATTGCCGATCGATGTTGTGCCGATCCGAATGAACTACCAGATCGAAATTTGTTAATGAAGGCGAACATGTGTAGTAGTTAATTCGGGTCGGCCGATCTGACAGTGCCGACCCGTTTGTGTGTATAGCATCCCTGAACGATGTCTATGAGTGCGTTGCTCGAGCACGTGTTGTATGACGGTTTTCTTCAATACGTACCTACTCTCGGCGTTCTGGTGTCCAATGCATTTATGCGTATTTACTTTAAGCTAAAGTTATTGATCGTATTTGACAGGTAATGAGATTTGATCTGTACTGGTGTTGTGTAAAGTGTAGGTGTAATGGAAGAGTCGTAATGTTATGCGGTAGAGACTTCTGTTGTTAAAATAGAGATTAGAATGAAGGCTTTGGTTAATACAATGTAAGATGTTAATCCAAAAAGTAGTAAAATGGCAAATAGTTTCTTAAAGACTACTACCGCATTTGCGAATATGTAATACCTGTAAGGTAAGCAAACATTTAAAGACCCTTATACAAGAGCTTATACCATTTATTGAAACAAGAGCATACCTCTTTACTTGTATATTCGGAGCCATAGAGTGTACCTACTCTAGTATTTTTCTTGGGAATAGAGGTGGGGGCGCACTACTCTGTGCATCATGCTCAGTGTAGGGTTCCCTAGTTGTTACTTCAAAGAAATGCACTACATATAAAAGAATACGATCTGAAAAAGTGCACCAGCAATAGAGCGCGTATCTTCATGGCACTTTATTCGTACCTACGTTCTTTTGTTATGAAGCGCAGTTTTTCGCGAATTACTCAAAAACGGTATATCCGATCATGTTGGAAGTAATTTTATTTGAAAGTATATATAAAGCGTTTGTGATTTTTTTCATATTTTTGGCCATACGGTTTAAAAGATAAAACCTCCCTTTATCTTCGGGGAGGGACACAATATTTGCAATTTTAGGAGCGATTATTTCCAAAAATGTTCACCTAATCGAGTAAGTTTCTTAGAAATACAATAATTGCATTTTGAAAGATAGAAAAATTTGAAATCCAGACCCAGGAATCGAACCCGAGACTTCCGTAGCCAAACCGGGGCCAGAAGCGAACCACCTATCTGGACTATGTTACTAGATATCAAATTCTTCTATCTCTTAATGCTTACGGGTTAGGCTTAGTATTTGTAAAGTCTTTGGCAAGAAATGCCTATAAAAATTACTTTAAGTTTCTTAGAAATCTTGAATTTTTTAAAGACCTGTCCAATAATGTGCCACACGTAGAAATTTGCAGATTTTTTTTTCAGCTTCTGTTACATGTATAGAGTGCCTTTGCTCCCTTAGAAATATTTATTTTTGTTATATAATTATCGAACTAAGTAGCGGTTTATATGAGACACCTATACTTTAAATTTCATCCATAATACATTGTGTATTTTTGAGTAAAATGCCTGTGACATACGGACGGACATGACGAAACTATAAGGTTTCCGTTTTTGCCATTTGGCTACGGAACCCTAAAAACTCCTCTTAGCACGCCTATTTTCAGAACGGCAATATTTTGCCACTCAGGCGTTGGATTAACCTTTGATCTATCTCTGAGTTAATAGATCTAAGTACTAAGTTTATCGATAAAAATTCATCGCTTACCAAGATCATTATTTTATGAAACCATAACATAGCATCGAAACAGTTATAAACGCTTCAGACAGTTACAATAATTGAATGTTGACCGTCAATTGCCGTCGAATGCAGACTAACCTTAGCATCCACCCACACTTGCTCCGAACAAATTACTGCACTTGACCGTTCACCAACGAGCTAACGTAATCCTATTGAATTTGATACCTCGTTTTACTGGTAGCGAGAACTAGAGGTGCCTATACTATAGTGTTATAAAACTGGTACGAGTTATCCGTATATACTTATATAGATAAGGGTCTTTATTCACGATCTTTATTCCTTGTCCACGGCAAGCCCATGCGGAACTGTCAAAATTTTGTCATAATGGTAAATAGGCAGGTGTGCTCACAAATACATCAACGCTTACGCAGTGCGCTCAAAAATGTTCGCCGCGCATGCGCTTTGATTCATTCTTAAGCACAGCTCTCCTTTTACCATTATGACAAGATTTTGACTAATATGAAATAACAACCCAGGACACAACGATATAGTAAGCAGTTGCAGAAGGCTATAGATGCCAGCATCTATTGCATCAAAGCAATTATTGAAAAATGGTCGTACTTTCTGTCTATCCCTAAATGAAACCTACACATACATACTTTTATTTTTTTTAAACGCTTGCGCGCGGACATCTTTGAGCGCACCGCGCATGCGCCAGTTCGCGTGGGCTTGCCGCGAAAACGTCCAGTACTACTCTACTCTCTTTCTTTAAAACGAAATTCATGAATCTTCGTATTCTTAAATTTCTTGAGTTTACGGGAACTATTCTAATTAATTTTTGGATAAGCACAAGCAGCCCGAACCCATAGACGATTTTCAGACACGAGTGGATTGAATTGATGTTCCTGGCTCTGTATGTCACCAAATCATTTTTGATCGAAACTTCGTTTTCATTTAATTAGAGTAGGGCTCCAGGTCCGTAGTTAAGCTAACCAAGAATAAATATAATATTAAGACAACTAAGAAAAAATAAAATAACTACCTAAAAAGCGCCGATAGCCTAAGCGTCAGTCTGCAATCGTGAAGTCATGGGTTCGAATCCTGCCCATTATACTACCGACGTAAACCCACTCCTAACACAAGCCATTGAGCTTAGCTGATTGTCATTGAAGTTAACAGGATTGCTAGTAATGTGGGACCGCAATGCCACATTGCTAATTATCTTTAAAAATATTTAAAACATAAAGAATACGATGCGTAGAAATATGGTGAAGATATCTTCAGTCCGATACTCTCAAAAATGTGGTATTTATTTTTCAAAAATCATTCTTAAATTATATAGATAGATGAGTCTTACGAGATTCAAGCAAATTCACAAGTCTCTAGCTACAAACAGACCAATTTAAACGTGTAAATAGTCCCATAATCGTAGCTGAGGAATTACAATCGTCGAGTCGGTATCTAAAGTGTGAACATCGAGCGTCGCACGCCGTGCTCGGAATGCTAAACGATTCGGTGTGAGCTTTCAAATCTAGATAGACATTAGATACTAAGATAGGGATGCAGCGTAGTGTAGAGCGGCCGCGATACGTTCTTGTAATTAGGTACTTACTTCATTGCCATTGTCAAACTCTTCATTGCCAATTAAATCATAAGTGCCTAAAGAAGGACTTTAAAAGAAGACTCAACCATTTTTTTACGCTATTGCATAGCTTTTATCGCGGGCTTTGAGCGCGGCGACCGAATCAAGAAATTCCGTAACGAGAATAAACCCTAACATCCCCACTCCGCCTACCATGTAGCTCGGCCGAGCGTTCGCTTAACGTATATGTATATGGTACGACTGTACGAAGTTCGCACGGATCGAGACTAGCTGCTCTGAAATGTAATGAAAAGGAAAAAAAAGTTTTTTTTTTTTTAATTGCATAATTTGATAACAAATGCTATGCAATAGCTTTACCGCGGCAGTCCCCGAGTGCTTATTTAAAAAAAAATCTATCTTCAGGCGCTTGTGTTGCCAATTTCTTCAAGCTTGTCTTTAGGCTAGCGGCACTGATAGCCTTGCTTATAAATTGTAAGTCATTATTTCTAAATTATGCTAAAGCGCTGACGTTCAACGTTCAAAAGTTTCTAAATTAGGCATATCATCACAAAAGATCCGAAAAAGAAATACTCTTTTAGTAGGTATTTTTCTTTTGTGTACGTGTGCCATAATGTTCACAGATGAAAATATCGCTACGAAAGTATTTCTGAATTAAACTATGTATACGATTGGTGTTCCATCACAGTAAGATAACCCATTTGAGTCTTGCTGGCTCTACTGTATTCCATATTTTTTTAAATCCTTATAAATCATACAGACATGCGTTGCTTAAAAGCAAGAGAATACTACAAAGTAGTAGGCAACAGTGAATTATTCATAAAATACTCATATCCAAGTACATTTTCCATCGACTTCTCCCGCTCAGTGATCACTGCAGTCGTAGCCTAACATTCTTGTTCCACAGTTAACCGTGCACATACTATCTAAGATTGTACTGATTATGCTTAAGACTAGCAAAGTAGTAGTAAGAATCAATTAAATTTGGGAGGAAATTAAACAAATTTCATTCCAATTATATTTACCTATTGTTAACTACTCAAAATACATCTTTTAATACAATTGTCTAACCAGTGGAACGAAAATCCCTTGACAAATACTTCAATCAAAGTGTTAGTATTCAATATTTTAATTTGGACAATAAAAATTTAAGGAAAACTGCGTTAAACACTGTAGTGATTTACTTTTGAAATCTTCTACGTCCGGAGCGGACGTTCCGTGCATACTAAAGGATCGAAATACAATTTTGCAAGCTTTATTAATGGGTCTTATTGCAATTGAATAAAGTTCAGTATTCAAGGAGAAAAGTAATGTAGAGTATCTTCAATGATGAGCAAAGAATCACAATGACCAGCGGTGATCTTATTTTTAAACATATAGGTTTTTTTTGGGAAAAGCCGGATTCTTAGTGAAACTTTATTTCATGCAGAATGTTTGCATATTTTCTCTTAGAAATTTACTTATTTTTCCCTTTTGTTGAAAAGATCAACTGTGGCTAACAACAAATGGGAGCGCAATTTTGTGACAAAGCAACACTACGACAAAAGGAATTTCGACTGTAAGTAAAATACTGATGTGATTACGGGCATAAAGCGGACGCCGCATTAATCAAACATTTGCCTGTTTCATTGATGTACTTGCAGAAATATCCTGTTCTAATATTCAAATATAAAGACTCTGATCTCTCATAGATTTCTTACAAAAACAAGAAAAAAAACTGTGTCATTCTAAATTGAGTGACCACTTTTCAAACAACAGGCGAGAATAAAGTGGATGCTATTCAAGAACAATTAGCGACATTGCAATAGGAGAATGATTAGGAAGAAGAGGGGTAATTGCCTATCTTTAATATGTCTACGAGTTTGCCTTAACCAGTTTTGAGACACTAAACAAGGCGCTATGCATTCAATATTATTAGTTTGTTGAAATACCGTCACGTTTGTATGCTAGAGATAATCACACCATTTGCGGACTGATTTGCGAGGCTACGTGCCTAACCCAAATATATGTTAATCTTTTAAAACTTGATTTACACAATCGATCGGGTAGACTTAAAGTAGACTTATTTTAACACGTAATATCTTGCGTAATAATAGAGTAGAATTCAAGAAGATAATACATAAGCGTATTATTCAAATGTTAGCTGCTGCATAGATAGTTGTTCACATTGAAGTATCATCTTGAATTTAAAAGCTTGCGTAACTAATAGGTACGTACTGTTTGATGATTGCTACACGGGTGCTCTATTGATTTTTGTATTTGTTTAACAGTAGGCCAGTTCAATTGGTTGGTTAGCGCCTATAAAGTAACCTTACTCTACTCAACTACTCCGTTTCAAGATGCGATTGTGTTCTACATATTTACATTTGTTGGTCGGTAAATTTAGAGAACAGTCTCAATATTCTACATTGAAACAAAGTAGAAATATAAGGGAGTTTCATGGATTTTCGACACATAATTTACCCGAATCATTTTGATAGGAATTCCGTGTAGTTGTTTAATCTACAACATTAACAAGTGGGACAATCACAACAGTGTAGCCGTTATCTATTTTCCAATGTTCGCTTGGGTACATTGTAACAAGCGCCCAAAGTTGTTTATGTCTCCCTTTCCAATTTCAGGTCAATGGGCCAAAGCATTAACTGTAACTACCCAACTATTTCACCGATATTTGTTATCTAAACATTCTTTAAAACTATATCCAACAGCCCTTAGTTTTTGTTACCCCTTTAATCATAAACATTCATCAAGCTTTGAAAAAGTCTCGTCCCTAGCAATAAAATCCAGACCAACAATGGCGCCAATACTTACTCTTTCACAACCCATTTCTGTGGTTTATCTAAAAGTTCCTTCGTTATTTTCATTTGATTGTGAAATATAGTCCTTATTTGTATATGAAGAAGGCGCAGTTACGATAGAAAGTATATGCTCATGTACATTTTGTAAACAATCTCGCAGAATTCAATTTAAATTTTTATAGTGACATGTGAAAACCATAAACTTGCCAGACAGGAATCTTTTATCAGGTACTGAATAGGAACAGCATATTTTATAGTGGTTGGAATATTTGAACAAGGCTATACATGCATTATATTAGTACCTTGCTTTGTATGCTTCGAATGTCTTGTACAGTTTAATATTAATAACTTTAATGAAATGTCATTGGAAGTAGAGAAACTGACCGACAAACATTGCACATGGCAGATGAAGGTTCCTATTATAAACTAAATTTATTTACTGCAGTCGAATGCCATTTAACATTTATAATACGTCCATATCATAAACTTGCCTACGGTGGAGGTGTCAAAAGATGTTAATTAAAATTCATAAGAATACTTACATGTTAAAATTCTGTCTTCATTTTATCGAATTTATTTGAAAATTATACCTCTTTGATATGTAAAAACCAACCTTTACCATTTAAAAAGGGAGTGACATAATTTAATTTGGTTAATACCTTAAATTATAAGCTTCCAAAATAGTAAACATAATTTAAACATTTAGGGACAGGGCACACTCTACTCTGTAAGTATACCTACGTGGATTGACTGACGATGAAATATTTGGCAAAAGCGCGGTGACGACATCATGAATACAAATCAAGCACGCACAAGTACCGGTAAATGCCATCTTCGTACGAGGATACGTTTCACCAGAAACCGTTGATAAACGAAATGACCTAAAGCGGAGAAAGAAGTAAACATTAACGGTAAAAAACATAATTAACGTAAAATAACCCACCAATGGTTTATTACATAATTGATGTTGTCAGCGGCCGAATGGATAATTCGTTAATGGAGGCGGTTCTAACCCTGGTAATGGCGAGAGGTATAACGGTACTAGAGTACCACATTTGTTGATTGATGAACTTTTAGTTGGTGACGCTGATATTTACGACTGCTGCCTTACGCCTCGCCGACAACTGATCGTATGTCATGTCACGACTATGACCAAAGCGTCTTCACAACAACTGTTCTTGTCTTCTACATGACACTTACTAAATTGTATTGAAATTGATGTCCTAAAGTGTTTTAAGTCCTTCTAATTTTCTTTAATTGCTCATAAATATGACGCAGTATGAACAAAACATTCTTTAACTTGTATACTTGATTAAATAGAATAAATTGCTTTAATTAATTAATAAACAATTAAAAAAAATCTATATTATTATCTCTATCTAAAATCTATGCTGGATTAGATATATTATTTTCACCAAATAATTTTGAAACAAAATGAGAATAAACAGCTATTCTACATGGTTGAAATGCAACAACATTATATTACAGAAACATTTGTACATCTTGTTTGATTAAAAGTAGATGCTCTTTGAGTATGGAAGTCAGACCAGTTTTTGCACTTTGTTAATGTATCCTTTGTTACTAGTAAGTCATTAAAACAAGTATCAATTGCCACTGCATTAGCAGTGGTGCGTGTGGACCGACGGCCGCCCCTCCCAGTTCTGCTTTCTACACGCGCGATTTCACTGACGGCGCCCGCGCAGTCGGCAACGATCCTAACTACTTTTTGTGGTGCTATACGTTATTTTTTACAAATATCTTTACTTTTAACATCTGTGTAAAACTACATTTCAAAATAATTCAAAGTAATAACTAAAGGTGCAAAACGCTTAACTTTGCGAACAGCCGGAGGCACATTCTCGAGTAGAAATTCCAAAACAATGATCAACATTTTATCTCTATTTACTCCGACTATGCCCGGTAGTATCAATGTATTAGATAAGGCAATAAATTCTGCGGGTCTCACAATAGGATTCTTGGTATATTTCTTGCGCTTGCGCTACGCTATCAAGCCCGCCGAGGCTTTCTTTGAGACGCCGTGAGTCATATCTGAGTCAGGATACAGATCATCTGACTAACGCGAAGCCAGTACTTATTATCTTGTTGCTTGTTCTACCTCTCAAGCTATTAGATTGTCTAAAGGTAACTTAGGTGAGCAATCATCAGGAATACATGTTAATTTAGGTTTTTTAATTATAGAAAATCACGAAACTTGTAATAAGGGTATTAACCCTTATTACAAGTTTCGTGATTTTCTATAATTATGGAGCTATGATTTACTCGATTCTAAAGTGGGTTTGATTCAAGCACGTATGTCCTAGATTCAATTTCAGACAATAAGATGGTAAGAAACAATTTTTGTATATCAATTTTGCTCTAAACTCATAAAGGTTTCAAAACAGGTTGAGCGCTTATGAATATTATGACTCATGCTTTATAAATGGTTGTTTTAATGTACCTACATGTTGTGGTTGATTCAATCAGGTAGATATACAACGTTATTCTTGGTAAAGTGTAAACCTGAAAACAGTTTGCTCAAAATCAGTAAGACAAAAACTACCCGTTTTTGAACTATGTTATATTTTTCTATAAATTAATTAATCACTAATTAATTCATTAATCAGTCTGACAGTCCAAATCCTGTTCACAACGTGATGTAAAATGTAATCATCACTTATTTTTCAAAAACATAATACAACTTGAATGGCTTTTAACTCTGCAACTTTTCAATATTTTCATTTTCTTTTTTGTATGAAATCAAAATCTTGCTGTGGTGTCTGAGCTTTGCACTGTACTAAAAATAACTTTGTATAAAGCAATGTGGTAATCGCTAAAGGCTTTAATGTTTCAAAGGGAAAATCATTAAAATAAACCTTAAGGGAGTTACTACGAAATACCTGGTGAAGTAAACTAAGCGGCGGAAGCTCACATATTCCGGCCGTGTTATGTCCAACATCCGTTCTATTGTGCCCATTCAATTCTATTACCGAGGTAAATACACACGAGCCTCAACCATTTGCGGATCGTTTGATTCTAACAGCAGAAACAAAGTACCTACCTCTATTCACTAATGACCATGCAAAAACCAACTAATAAACAGTATGTGAATTCGTTGGATACCACACGTGCTCTCTGAAGATTTATGAAGTGTTGGAGAAAAAGATATCTTAGAAAAACTTGCCTTCAAACAACCACATGTTTTTGTGCACACAGCGGGATCTTCAAAGTAAATCAAACAATTTGAATACACACAGAATGAAGGACGACCGACACACGTGTCCGCAAACATTTTCTTGGGCTCTGTTTGCACTAAACTGAGGTCTTAATGATCTTTGTTGTTTGTTGATCTACGGCCTGCCCTTATAATGTTACCGATTTTTGTTGTTTGTTACGACCCAAATTTATGTTGTGATACTTTGTTGGAGGCCATTTTTTGACCAGTACCCGTAGCGTAGGCGGTTGATGCGTCAATGACCCGCAAAACTTGCGAATCCGCATTCAGCAGGTAGCACAACGACTTAGTTCGATTAAGAAAAAGCGATTGCCTTATTGTCTGATAAAACGCCATCAAAACTGACACTGCTTCGTCGTTGACTTGAAGCTCGATTACAATAGGTTGACACTAGGCTCGTGTTAGTTAATGTTCTGTTCTCTGACTGGGCAGATATATGTATTGTAGTGTCGTGGATGACATTGTCTGCACCTTGTTCGAACTAGAAGCCCCAATTAGGTTTTTGTTAACTGGGCTTTAATCTGGGCAATTCTTGTATTGTTCGTCGGAAGGCTTGTCATTTACAACTAGTTCCGTGACCTCGCTCACGCATTCCCGCGCCTGCACCTAACTGTACTTTCCCGTTGACTTAATGCCGACTTTGGACAGAACCTGATCTTAGGCAAGTGTACATTATAGCGTTGAGATGGCGATCGGCTGTTGCAATTTAATTATATTTTGTATATGCGAAGCAAAGCGAGCGTTGCGTAGATCCCAACGGACCAGCCGAAGCTGTAGCCTCTGGGCCCGCGTGCCGCGCATTCCATCCGAGTGCCGCCGAGGCCGGCCGAAGCGGCCCGAGCGTGGTGCTGCCCGCGGCCGACTTCACACCGGAGTATGCGCGAGCGCGGCGAGAACGTCTCGTCTGTCTGCACACGCTATCTGTCAACAAACTTCTCCGTCGAAAATAGCTGGCAGCTCAACTTTCGAGTAATCCTTTCCAATATTGACTGGTTTATTGTGTAGTGTGAGATCTTAGTGAAGAACTCGTATAGTAAGTTCGGCATTGACTTTGTGGAAGAACCGTGTTATTTTTTCTTTTGGATCGCGTGCAACGCTCGCCGTGAGCTGGAAGCCGCGGACGTGTTTCAGTGACTGTTCCGTCTACCTACATGGAAAGTAGCCCTTGATGAAGCTAGTGTTCCAAACATATCTACTGGATTTTGTGATGTCTTATGATTTACGGTAAATAAATCTTTTATGTGAGAGTGTTATTTTGTGTATTCAGCGGGTGACGATTCTATGGCCTCGATACTTACCATGGGAGTATTCCGTTAACTAAAGTTCGCTTTTTATTTATTTGCGACACAATTTCGTCTACAAAATATCACATGGTTTGTAAGATCCAAAAATGACTTACCACGAAACATGCGATCACAGTTGTTTTTTAACTAACCACTTAGGCCGAGGCATAATTGAGGTTTACGATGAAGACAGTAATTATACCTTAAGTTGATCAATCATGGACTCACGGTGTTAGATATATACCGCCAAACCCGACACAGTGTTCCACATTTTTATGTCATAAACAAATCAAAAGGTGTTATTCACTTCTTAATATACTTATTTGAATAATTACAATGGTGACTCATAGAAACACACGCAACTGGTCATAAAATTGCAGTAAAGATGGTAACGCAAGTCAACAGGATTATAATTTTTCTAGTTATCTTTGCAAGACAGGTTTTAGCGCGCCAATCATCAGAATAAACGTTCGCCAACGGAAATATCCAACATAACACAGGCTCAGAGAATCATGCTTAAAACCGGTAACATAAAGGTAAAAGGTTACTTCGGCAATGCCAATATTTTTTTCAATGTTCTTCAGTTCCAACTAATGCTACATCTAGAATCACTAAGAGTAATTTTGTTTTCATAATTTAACCAAATCACTAAGAGTAATTTTGTTTTCATAATTTAGCCAAATCACTCCTAGTAATTTAATTTTAATTTTATGCAAACGTGAATAAATTATAATTCATACGTTTATAACTGGCCAAAAGTATTCATCTAAACTTAATTACCCAGCAAAGCGTGCCGGGAGATTATTTAGCCGATTTTTTTTTATTTCGTATTGAAAATTAACATGAAATTAAACAGTTGTGTAATTCTTATCGAATTTCAAAACATTTTTGTCGATATTGACAATTTGATTACTTCAAACAAAACATTGCTGAGATAGTACCTACTTAAAGCTAAACTTAAAATGGTGTATTATTTCAAAAGTCAGACAACTCACAGACAGACTATTCTAGCTGACAATTCATTCATCGCCATAATTAGGTACTTATTTACTGTAAATAATTATGATGACTCAATTCTCAGTATGCATATAAGTTCGATGCTTTAAGATATTTACAGCTAACTCACTTCTCTATAATCTATGCTTCCTTTCGCGTAGAATTCATATGAACGTTGTCATCAACAACCGCATCGTTAGTGCTAATAACTTCTTGTTTGTAACCAGTTGTTATGTACCTCTGATTTCTATCCCTAGCGTAAACATCCGCGACTGGCTGTAGGGCTTGGTCGGTAACTAACGCTTTCTATTCCCGGACAACCAATGGTTCCGGAATAATTCTGATTATAACCTCGTTACTATCAACCATGTGACTCTCCATTTCTATACTCTCAATTTGAGTTTTGTCAACGCATGTCATTATAATATACTTAGTTTCATACAACCTGCATAATAGTGGTTCATAATCTGTGTCGTGTATTTTCTTGCAATGCTTTCGATATTCATAAAATCGCCAATGCAAGCATTCATCGAATTGTGTGCCGTTTTTGCAAGCTATTGCAGTATTTCATCTTTATTCCAAGAATTGCCAACGCGGAGCATTTTGTATAAATATTCTTTTATTTGCTAAACGGAAATAAAATGCAGGAAGTTTGTAACAATACTTTCTATTCTTTCAAGACTTTTGCAGGTTTCGCCTTTCCCCTATAGCAAAGCAAAGATAACCTCAAGAGGTGCATGACATGAATGGATATAGGTCGTACTACCTGGTCTAGTAAATAGGGTTAGTGAAGTAAGGCTTCACATTGCACGTGTGTGGATGCCTTGACTACCGATACTCTCGTCATGTTTACTCACGCGTGAAGCTTGTTGCCCATTGCCAGATTAAATAGGATTTCTTCTTTGTAATCTATTTTACTCAATCGTTAATCGATCATTTTTATCTTGGCGTGTTTTCTAACAAAATATCCGATGGTGTTTCAATCTAAGCAACCTAAATTCCTAATGAGGTAACAACGCAGTCGCGGAAGTAACAATACTTACAATAACAAATAATCTAATGACATTAAAATTCAAACAGCTTATTAATTCACCATAATACAAAGAGACAGAGTACATAAATAAGGTACCAACGTTATATCAAAGCCGTCATTTAAATACAATCAACCACTTTAATTCAAATCATAATGAATTTGCGACTTGTTTGACGTTTGAAAACTTTCTCTGAGTCACTAACTGTCAATGAAATAAGGAATAAAATCAAAGGACAAGTGTTATGTAACACTACTACTAATAAAAATAATGCCAACAGTTTCTATTTGCCTTTTGAAACTAATGAGATCATCGTAGTTTTTGCACTGATGTCAATTGATATTGAATCTTTTTGTACTCGGTTTGTCATTGACACGGTGATTTCTCTAATTAACACAAAGGTCAGTCCAATTACACATTCATGGCTGTAAATTGTGAATGCTGTTTATGAAGTATGTTCTTTTTTGATTAATCAATATTTCATTGATTGAGTTACCCAATTTTCTGGTCTAATAGGTCTATTTAGATTTGCAATACCATTGATAAAGTTCTCAAATAAAATACAAATAGTAACTTGAATTGCAGCAATTTTTGTTTAATATGTTTAAGTTATTATACTAATAGTTATATTATATGTTACTTAGTTGTATTATTAAATATTTATGGGTATTAAATCATTTTAGAAGTCTTGTCTGTTAGGAAATTTCCAAATCAGGCAGTTATTGACTGATGTTCATGACCGAAGCGACAACAGCCTTACCTGCTCGTGCTATTGTAAGCGGGGCCAATTGTACTCAAATTGTCAAATTAGCCAGTTGAGGCGTCATTAGCTTTTAGTATACAGATGCCAGTTAAAGTAATTACCCAAATTACGTTATATTCATTTTGTCTAATTCACGCTTTAAATTGTAAGTAATGAGGGAACAACTTCACTTGACAAGTCATCGTTTTGACGCCTCTTTTGATCCAAGTTTTTACAAATGGAAAAAGAGTACTCAGAACTAAAAAGTAGTCGATCGTTTTTTCCAAATGAAGATGCTGTGTTTTTGTTTGACGACAGAGAAGTGACCTTTTTTATAGGAAAATTCAGTTAAAATATCGCTGAATTACCTACGGTACAATATACGAGATAACTTTCACTTTACTTTATTTATCGATTTGTAGGATTCAATTCGTAAATGAAATAATTACCTAAATAATCTTAGAAAATTAAATTTGAAACGTTTAAAAACTAACCTGGATATTGTATGCGCAAGTGGGCGGAGTAAATGATGCAAGATAAGATATAAATTGGCCCCAGTAATTATCAAATTTTACGCGTCTCTCGCTATTTATCGAAGAATAAATATTGTTAGCCTGGTTTTATCACTTACGACACACAATTGTTTCATAACTACCACCTAACATCCACATACATAACAAGAAAGTTCGGAACTACTGAATATATGTTACGTGTGAATACGTTCAGCCATATATGGCACTAGCTGACCTGCGCAACTTCGTCTGCGTCAATTTTCCCCGTTTTTGCAACCTTTTTCATTGGTGCTCCGCTCCTATTGGTCAGAGCGTGATGTTATATAGCCTATAGTCTTCCTCAATAAATGGGCTATCCAACACTAAAAGATTTGTTTAAATTCTAACCAGTAGTTCCTGAGATTAACGCGTTCAAACAAACAAAGAAATAATCAAACAAACACGAAAAGTGTTTGTTTGATTATTTCTTTGTTTGTTTTCAAAGTTTAACTTTATAATATTAGTATACAAGTAGATGAGTAAAATTGTATGCACTTTTGACATTTTGGAAAATGATTGCTGAGAATGAAGATTCGTTTTGCATGATCCATACAGAACGTACTAAATGTATGACAAGCTTTGGGATAATTACTACATAGGTATATGTTGAAGTACATATGATGACGATTAGTTAGGTAGGAACCTACTAATGTTTTGCGTGTCCCATGTTGTTACTACGAAATTATTATTCAATTTGAATATATAGCGTAACAACCGTTGTTTGATTTACATATTTCAAAATATCGATCTACCAATGCCTAAGGCTTTACTTTTATGTCGATCTTCCATATTTGGTCGAATACGAGAACCTACAAGTGTAGGACGGCATTGGCAAATAAATTTCCAAAGCTCTTCCCATTCACAGGTTTCCAGTATTAGTTTTTTGGCAACATCGAAGGTTCCCACGAATTTAACGATTATCTTAAAAATGTTAAAACGGAATTGGCAAATGGGTTCGCAGATGACTATGCGAAAAAAATCGTCCCATACCTATATGCGCGCAAACCTTCTAGCAATGTACGAATCTTTGAAGGTATTTGAGGAACTGCTATTAAGCGAACTTACAGTATTGTTTTACCTAGATCAGTGCACTAGAAAGAAAAACTTGAAGTTCAGACCGAGGAATCGAACCCGAGACTACCGATCACTTTACTGGAGCGCGAAAGCCGAATCATCTAATCTGAATTATGTCAATAAACTTGAAAAGTTTTCTTCCCTTGTTGCACACGAGTTGGGCATAACAAGCGCCATCTAGCCATGTTCTTAAAAACTATTATGGCTTTTGTTATTGCTTCGTTACAGAGAGCATTTTTTAACAAATTATGATGTCACTGGCCGAGTCTTTTTATAGGCATTTCTCGGGTTTGATCCCTCGGTCTGAACTTTTTTTTTATTTCAAAGCATATATTGTATAAATAAAGTAATTGCAATAAATGCCTATGAAAATTATCTAATTACCTAGATGACTCAATTAAACTATCTTGTCAAGTTCTAAACATCATGGCTTTTAATTTTTGTTTGATTTGACAAACATTTATTCTCATATTTGTACCTACTGGTACATTGTTAACTATGTTTCTCAACTCTGAACGAATTAAGATCTCATGACAAACTTGGACTGCATTAGAACGTAGTTAAAATCGAAGAGAAAGAATTTTTATTGCTCTCCTAAATGGGACATAAAATTTTATTATTTTTAAGAGAAAGACAAGATAATTAACGGCCATATGGACGTCGACGGCAGACATTTGTTATACATAAAATGTTGTATTAATAACTCTACACAATAGCACCAGGGCCAGAAGAACTAATTTAAAGGTGACAAATGCAGTTAAGGATTTGTTTACTATGTAAAAACATGTTGGTCAGTCGCGTCAATCTAATATTTTTATCCCAATCATTCATTTGAGCTGTTTTTCGCTGAATATATCGGCAACATAATAGCATAGAAACGAAAGGGTTAAGAAACGAGCTGAGTAATGGAATTTAACCCTTTAAAGTCTTTAATATCTCATAATCTCATCTACCGAGTAACCAGCACATAACAAAGTTAGTTTGACCTACAGAAGATGTTGTCCTCCCGTTACAAATAGTCGAGCTAGTGAGCAAATGACCTAGAGAAAGCAAGTTAGTGTACAAGGAGCATAACTTTGCTATTGATGCATAATAATTCCTTGACCCACTCATTGCACCAGCTAGCGGGGGTCAAACTAAACACAACCATTAATTGATTTATAATAGCATTTAATAACTTTATCTCACTAGTCTTTAAATGAACTTCGTGTACAATGTATGAAATATATTACAAAATATCTTCAATTGGTTAGGTATTTCTTAATAGAAATCTATTGTCTTTACACAGAGCTACGTGTGACCTACAAACAAATAATTAGAAGATACTCAACATAAATGACGTGTTATATAATAAATTAGAACGTAATAACAATCTCTGAGAACGTAATAATGATGCAGGTGTACAATGCACATCATTTCTTCTTGTTACATCTATAGACATAGACAATTAAAAAATATCTTGTATGAGCGTATCGAAGACGCGGCAGCGACCGGGTTATAGCGCTCCCATCGGCTGGCAACAGTTAGAAACATTTAAATAACTCTGTCACGCTGCGGCTAATGTATACGAGTACCAAGTAACGGGCCTTCGCCCTTCATAACATCTTGAAGGTGCACCAACAACTCCACGGACCAGCCTTCCGTCTGATGATTGTTTGACACTCCCTATATGGTACATTGACAAGTAGTTTACATAACTCAAGTACCATACACTCATAAATACGATTTGAAGACACATCTCTCAAAAGCGTTTATATACAAAACAAATAAAGTGATTTTGAGTAATAAAATATGCCTGAATGGAATACGTGCCACGGTAGTTTTATTAACATCGAAGCAATAAAATGAATTGATTTAATCTTAACTTAAATATCAGTGACACAATATACTGCCATGTATGTCGACGCAATATACTGCTTAGGTACCTAAGGTAATGGTAGTTTTAGAATATTTTGTTGTAAAGGAAAATAAAATCTGAGGGTTTGGCTTTCACTCACGTCTCATCATTAGAGTAAGTGACTCCGTGCTTCGCGGTTACTCGTTTACTTTTAAGTGGCACAAATTTGCCAAAAAAACTAAATAAAAATCGTAAACTAGTAGAAATACAAATAGCATAGCAAGAATCTTCCTTCACAAAATGTTGAAATGTAGTTAACTGGTTTGGAATTGATTTCGAAATACTAATTCCCACAATCGTTTGATTCGGCGGTGTTCATAAAAGTAATTTTCCGATTATGTTGAAGGTTTGATTTGAGTTTATGTGAGATAGTTGTACCTACGTTTGTAGCGGCGCGGTGGCGAGCCGACGAGACGGCCAGCGTGGTGGCCTGAGCGTGACGTCTGCCACCCGATAGCCCATCTCACGAACGACCCACTTCCAGTCCAAGGTCACCGCCTGACCTCCTAAACTTTGTAACATTTACTTAGCCTACACCTGAAATGGGATCATTATTATGTCATTCTAAATTTAACGTTCTATTCAATTTTCTCGTATTGACCTCACCCCCATTACTTATCGCAGCGATTCTTGGAACGTCAAAAGACTGACATCGATTGAAAAGTAAGAAAGAATAAAAAAGTTTACAGAATGAGAAGAAATTTATTATTCGGAATGCGCCATCGATCATACACAGCTTCGAATGAGTCCGTATCGGTATTCGTGTTTTTATTGTTTTGCTGCTGCCTTTCAGCCCGGGGATATGGTGTAGGTACTCAAGTTTAATTGAGCACAGTGTTTATTTTGCATATTTTATATTTATGCCGGATTCCTAGTCTTTAAACTAGGTACATAGAAGATTTTATATAGGTAGTTCGAAAAGTTGGCCAAAGCCATATTGAATTGGTAAAAAAATGTTTATATTTTTCACACCGTTATGAAGTCTTTATATGAATATATTCGACGATTAACACCATTAAGCTATAAAATAAATTGCTTTGATAAAAATATCATAATTTCATAAATAGCACTCCCTAGATTACGAGTACCTATACCTATTTATCTTGTACAATTTTTAAATAGAGATTTTTTGGCAAATAATTTAATTTGTGATGCCGAGTAGCTTTTCAGTCATGGCTTGTGACCATGAAATAATAGATGGCAATTTGTAGGCAAAATTAATTAGTATTTAGGTGGGTGGTAATATAAACATGGTCGTGTGATGGCTACGCGACAGATTCGTAGATAGGGCGCCAATCAGAGCGTGTGCGCTTCGTATCACGGGCTTTCTGATACACAACACACTTTCTAATCTACGCCTTTGTCACTGCGCGCGACTATTGGCTAACTTGTCTTTATGCCAGACTTTCGCCAATTGTTTTCACGCTACATTAGATTTCTTCACGGTTTTCTTGCTTACAAAAATCCGATATGTTATTTTGGCTGTTGCGTCATAATAACGAATTTTCGTCATGAGTAGTTTTTGGCAGGTGGTACCGACCGACATAGCTCTACACTTACGTGTGGTGGGAAAGGTGATGTTGTTTGTTCGTCTTAGAAGTGGGCGTTTAATATAAAGTGCGGTTAACCATACCAGGGCTCAGATTATATTGCTCGCTTATGGGGAGTTAGTTTCCAATGACGAATTTGATATGAGGTATCCTTAGGAGCGAACGCTCCGTGAAATAGGAGAGCGGATTGACAAGAAGCTTACCCGCAGTGGCTGTCTTGATAAGGTGACGTGTATGCGTGTATTTTAGAAGTGCGCGGGGATGTGGTGATGTGCGCGGGAGGGTGGGTGTGCAGGACCGGTCCGCGTACCGGTTTGCGTCGACGTCGCCGACTTAGGACTAACCGTTTTATTAGCTGAGCCATGCTCCACAAACGATAGAGCTACCGGCCGGAGTTACTAGTCCTGGACGGACACATTGTTTTACAACTACGGTTGAACTCGGATATGGTAATAGCATTCTATTAGTCTAATGAATGTATGAACTTGAAAATTTGAGTTAGATAATACATGGCTACGTTTAAGCTTTTGGTCACAATGCCATGTGTCCTACTTTGTTACCTTGTATGAGTCGGCGCATTCATAATCGTCATAAAAAGAAGTAAACAATCGTCTTGACACAGGTGTAAAAGTGAAAATACAACCATGTTTCGTTTACGAGCTGGTTGTGTGAAGTCTTGCGTGTTTTCGCAATTGTTCGTTCATAAGTCACAACATTTTAAGCCCTTCGTGGAATAGTGTCACGCTAGTAATCTCATTAGCTGGCCATTGATGGTTGCGGTGTTGCGGTGCTAACCCACTTTAATGTTCTTGTTTTAAACAAATATTGCAATAAGTTTTGAAATTGGATGTTTAGATAAGGAATTAACAAATTGATGATATAAGTAGGTAATTGTAATCTTGATTGAAATTTTGTGTTCGGAAAAAAATATTAGAGTACATTTATTAGTTGATTATTTCCGGTAACCTTGAATTTAATTATGACAAATGATTCTCTGTGGCTGATTTTAAAATAAAGTTCTGAATTGAAAAATCTATTGTAAGAATGAACTTGTAAATATGACAGGAGTCTTCCTCAAGATAGTTTCTATTTTCGCTTTCAGTTATGGCCTTGTGCGTTTCTATTTCGACGTGTCGATGGCAAGGTGCCACGACAATGTTTTGGGCGCCCGACATGGACAGTGGCATACTTTCGACTGTCTCGAATATACCACATCGTGTGATAAACTCTCAGATTCGTTTAATTACAATATTAACTCGGTAACTAGGTTAACGAACTTAAGACTATTTACAAACGTGTGAAAATTGTACGAACACTCAGCTGAGTGTCTTTCGAAACCATTATTTCCACATTTGGTAGTACTATGAACGTTTGATGCACAAGTTTGCTCTGGGATAGTTAGTTCAATGCAAATGTGGACGCATTTTGCCATTTCCGTCCGTCACGGTACGCACACTGTGTGAATGAATCACAAACAAAGCTATTTCGAGAGTCACTATCGTTCAGTCAAATGACAATGCCGACGCGGATCGGTCAACGATCCATATTACCTATAGAGAGCGCGTGCCGCACTGTGATCGCATGTTTGTTAATAAACTGTGATGAGAGAGGCCATGGAGAGTCGCCCCCGCTGCGCCTGAAATACGTCGTCACAGATAGTTAATGTTTGCTTGTAGGCGTTCCATCATACGGGATAAATCGAGCTACTGCACAATATGGGTTTATATGAACGTGGATTGAGCTCTACTCGTGACTGGTCGTCGGAGTACCTCAGCGGATAAGAGTGCTGCCATGTTCGAATCGTTGGTGTCGCGGCTGACGTCGCCTCCTGTGTCGCGTCGTCGGCACACTGTGCACGCGGCGAGAGAAGTATGCAGCGAGCCAGAAGAAGATGCGACGCCAGTGCAGCGCCGCTCGCGAACTGCCAAGCAGCTCCTGGACAAGCGTCGCAAGGCGCGCCTCTCCTGCGCAGACCTCACCGCTGCCACTAACGCAGAACCGGAGCGCACTTCGCGTATGGACGCCCTGAAAGCATTCTTGCCACTACGACAATCCAAGTCCCTTGGACGACTCGATGGTCTCAAAGAGGTAAGTCTTTCATTCATATTTTTTTTTAAACTACTACTAGGTAGAGGCACAAATATTACTTCACAATATTTCACCATTGCAATGTTTTAATAGCTGCTCGGTTTATATAGACATACGTCGAATGTGATCTATTGCGACATTAAAAATGACAAATTTCGTATTTCGTAGCTCTGAAGCACCTAAACTGCTATAAAATGTGTTCTGAGTCAAAAGTGTAACGTTCAACAAGCCTTGACTGTGCGGCTGACGGTGGAATGATGGAGTTACGGTAATGAGGAGATTACTTGCGACACTAGAGAACGCTGAGTTGTGGTGGCCTTCGCGTAGTTCCCATGCGCGTGTGCCGGCCTCGTACACCTGTTCGAGCGCCCCTCCCCACCTCGAGCCTCTCTTGCACAATCAATAACACCTAACATTACGACTGACCATTTTGTAAATACCAGCTATACCCTGCTGAGTGCGACGCACCCAACTCTTAACGCGCCTGTAGAACATCCATCAGCTTGCGAAACAGACAGCTGAGGGCGTTCCTGAACTTATGACATCACTGCACCGACATGTTTAAGACAATACAAACAATACAAGGGATTCGACATTTGACGGCATGACTTGTCGGATTTCTGACATGAATCATAATTCAATATGAGAATCAAGGAGCACGGTCTCAAGTGTAATAAGCCATTACTGAGATCCCACTTAAAAGATTAGATGAAACATTGTTTTATTTGTTTGGTTGTACACTGTACAGCTTTTATTGTATAGCCAAGAACTGACTATGCCATTCGCGATGTAAACTGTCGATCTGTGTCTGTCATTATATTCTAAAGAAATTGAATACTTCAATTTCGTGAAAAAGGTGTGTTTATTAATCGATAAAAAGACGCTGTTGTTAAAATTTTACCTCTTTTGATTAGGTTTTTATTATCTTATGAGTATCGATGAATCTTTCAGGATTAGGACAGTAATTGTTGTATGTTCGCTTATAGAAACTTAAATATTAGAGGTATGCATTTGCATGCAGATTAATTATGCTTGCGCGAATAGATGTCATTTGTTAAACAAATTCGGAAACGGATTCGTTTTGCAATGTTAATTTCGGATAACCTGATCTGCATTTCCTTATAAAGGTTTTGAGGTTGATGGTCCATGACCTACAATGGCAAGAATTGAGGATACGACTAAATAATAAATCAATGAAGACTTTGACACGTTTGACACCTTACAACCGATTGAAGACAAATTGAATATACTCGGTCACAAAGAATTTTCTGATTTTATGGTCATCTTTTATAAAAGTTAAACCCTGTCCCAAATTCCTCGAATTGCTAAAGCTGACAAACATTTAATTCACAGATACATAGTAGCTTTACTAAAATTGATAAGTTTTGAAATAAAACTACAGCTTGTGTTGTTGTTTTAAAAGCAAACTAGAGCCAACGTTATTGACAGAATTTAAAACATTTTGTACTACCATAAGAGGCGTTGATACATAATAGATTCAAAATCTGTCAAACGTCGAAGGTCTGACAAACTACATTATCATATTCATAATTGCATTGTCAATCATCGAGAACTGGCAAAGATTAGAGCGATATGGCATCGAGGACAAACCTGTGAGCTGTGTAAAGTTCAATTTGAGAAGCTGGCACGCGGGCACCGTTACGACACACGAGCCGCAAACCTTCCGATACTTTGCAGATAGTACAAGAATGTGAGATAGGCAGGTAGGGGCAGGTATGCTCTGCGCGAGCGCAGCCTTGATAGCAGGTACACTCACACAGACACAGCGCGCTGTATTTACAAGAGCGGTCGATGTGTGTGTACTGTTTGCCCATGTGATTTACAGACAAATGCCACGACTCTACTCGCGCATCTGTTCGTCCGTCTCTTTGTGAGTGAATCTCTATTGCGTTAACGCCTTTTGTCTGCTCACTCAAATAAGGAACATCTGCGTTCAGAAATCTCTTATTAAATTGTTCATATGTACCTGGATCGAGTTATAATTACAACGTACACGCTAGACGCGTATTGCTTTGTTTGGCTTGATGCATATCAGACATGGTTCAATAATTCTATAGAAGAGTCATTAAAGTAATAGTTCTCTATTAATTTTATTACATTTAGTACTATTATATCAGCATTATAACTAATATTATGTAATAAATAACGGTAATATTAGCTTTGGCTCTGGCATTGAAAGGTTTGAAAAGATATCAGATTTATTACTATGGTTATGTTTAATGTGTTAGGTCGAAACAGGAACTAATGTTACAGTCAGTAAGGTCAAATTTTATCTCATGGCAAACACTTCATCACTTTAAACACATTAAATATATTTATATAGTGGCTATATAAACAGATCCAAAACGGAGAATGAATGAAGGTGCTATTTTTACGTGTAATTATTATGTACAGTATTCAAATATGTTACATAATAGAATAAATAACTTTATCACCTTTCTTATACTTCCAAAATTTGCATGTAGTTATAAAACAGAATACATATACATACCTAGCTCATTTTTGTTTAAATAATTTTATTCGTTGATTATAAGCGCTTGCTTAATTTTACAAAGGGTTATATTTTATTTGCTGGAAATCTATACTCATATTATAAAGCGGAAGAGTTTGTTTGTTTGAACGCGGTAACCTCAGGAACTACTAATCCGAATTGAATATTTTTTTCACTGCTTGATAGCCCATTTATCAAGGAAGGCTATAGGCTATATAACATCACGCTACGACAAACAGGAGCGAAGCACCAATGAGAAATCTTGCAAAGACGGGGAAAATTTACGCAGAAGAAGTTGTGCGGGACAGCTGGTGAAGAATATACTACATTAACTTTAACCAGAGATTAGCAAAACTGATTGGTGTTTATTTCTGGCTAATGGTAACGGAACATTAAGTAGTCGTCACTGCTTGTAAGATCCACTTTACGATTGTGGACGATACACACAGAGATTGTGCGAAGTTAAGTGAAGGACATTCACCGTTCCATACATTGTGAGAGAACATAACACTAGGTTTCATATCAGGGGCGTAGCTTGCCTGAATCAAAATTTGTTCGGGACCCTGGTGTTGGAAGACCCAGACGATCAAAAGACTTGGTCGCACAATTTTGTCGCTGGCATGGTAGATGCGGCTGATATGGCGATAGTAAGAAAAAGGAAAAGTCTTTATTTTGAGATCATAATCTATCCTACTAATAATATAAAGCTGATGAGTTTATTTGTTTGTTTGAACGCAATAATCTCAGGAACTATTGGTCCGAATTTAAAAATTCGTTTACTATTGGATAGCCCATTTATCGCGGAAGGATATAGGCTATATAACATCACGCTGCAACCAATAGGATCGGAGCACCAATAAAAATGTTGCAAAAACGGGGAAAATTTACGCAGACGAAGTTGCGCGGGTCAGCTAGTGTAAATATAAAATTAGCCATTGTACATGATTGCTACTAAGACGCAGTTTGTGTTTATAATTTATTTATTTTCAATTTGCATGTTAATTAATGGAGAATATGAAACAGGGGCGCTATTTGTTATCATCATATAACGGGAAAATTAAAGGAAAATCTTATACTTAAGTGAAGCTAAACAAGTCATCAATCGTAAGACAATCACACACAAGTATAGCAATCGCATTGGCATAGTGCCTACGTAAATGCGATTGCTATACAATTGTGCTCAATTCATGATATTGACCAGTGTATAAGTTTAGAGTTATCTTAGTAAATTAAAAAAAACGACGCTATAATTTTTTATAACTAGTTTCTCTCATATTCAAATCACGTTTTACGTTTCATCATTCCCTGGAATTGTAAGAGGAAAAAAACAAAAACGAAATGATGTTTACTATTTCATATTCTCCATTAATTAGCATGCAAATTGAAAGTAAATAAATTAAAAACACAAAACTACGTCTTAGTGATCGTGTACAATGGCTAATAATTTTATTTTTTCACATTCTAATCTGAAAATAAAATAAAATAAGATATTACAATAACGACCTATTCAGAACTTGTTTGGTGTCTGTGGCACAAAATACTAAGAGCATAGAAGGTAAGCTTCGAATAAGAGCGCTCGAGTAACGCACATACAGAGGCATGGCCGTACCCAGGGGAGATTTGAGGGATAGCACTCCCCCCCCCCCTCAAATTCTAAAATTGACAAATGATCCTGGGTACGCCCATGTATAGACATTCTTACGCACCAACTCGGACCACAATGTTTCGAAGTTGCGAAGATGTTCCGAGATTCTGTGTCCATGAATGACGTCTATGGTTGAAATGTATAGAGCGTAGGTACTTATCACAAACTTGGCCTGTTCTTAAACAATTATGTCTATAAAGTCAACGGGAGCTTTGTCTAGTAATTTACTTGTATCGCTATAATTGAACTAAGCCTAAATATGCTCTACCCATGAACCATAACCATAGACATCGTTCATGAAATCTCGGCACACCTTCGAAACAAAGTGTTTTGAGGTGCATCGAGATTCCATTTCCGTGAGTCATTACTCACGGAAATGGAATCTCGATGCACCTCAGACCACTTTGTTTTACACATTTCTATGTGCGCTGTTTAATTTTATTTTATTGAACAGTTTTTTTTAGAAATGAATAGACGAGCGAGTCGTGCGCCTGATGGTACGGGTAAGCGTCACGCTGTCATAACTATAACAGTGACACCAAAATATTTGTTTGGCAAAGATCCGAATATCACTGCACTGCTTTCTTCATTTGAGACATTAGTTCGTAAGTCTTATTTGCCCAGTAATTACATTGCTACAGTACCCTTCAACCGAAAAACAGTGATGCGTTAACATTACTATTTCACGAAAGAATGACTGACACTATTTTGGTACCAACCAAGACGGACTATGGCTTAGACTTTCCACACGTAGTTTCGCCTAAGCACGCTCTGTAGATCATATTCGTCTATGTGTGCGTTGGTCGGACGAATTACTTATGAAGCTTACCTTCTGTTCTCTCGGTACTTTGTGTCTATGATCCGAAGGCTATTTCTCTATTGACACAAAATATTCGCACGTGTTCTTATGGATATAATTAAAGTATATCGCGTCCCACTTTTAGTAACAATCATAGAAGTATTGTTTGTAAACGATAACTCATATTCCAAATCTAGGTTGATTAAAGGCACAATACAATATTGTTGCTAATTTTACTAGAGAGTTACTAAGAACATAAAAATAATGGTATCTTAAAATGTATTGTCTGAATGGCACTGATTTGATCTACCGTTTATTGCTACTTGATGACCAGTCAATCATAGGAGATAAAAGTAATGTCCTATAATAAATTAACTATAGTTTACATTAATTGTTTTAAACTTTCGCGATTTTTTACATATTAGATATATTTCGGGACTTAATCGCGTGAATTGCAACGATCGTAGTCACGGGTCGACCCGTGACCACGATCGGTGCAATTCGATCGAGATGTCCTTTAAATCATTCACGCGATTAAGTCCCGAAATATATCTATTATAGTTTACATTATTAATAGTTGCAAACACAATAATACGTAGGTACTTTTGTAAAAAAATTGAGCGCATAGTCGTACCCAGGGAGGTTCTAAATTTAAAAAAATAATTAGGATTCAAAACCCTTCCACACCAACCAACCCAAACTCTTCATCGACGACTTTATTTTTCGATACCCTATTTCACCTGAACTGAATCCCCCCCCTCGAAAAATATTTCTGGGTACGCCTATGTTTGAACTAGCAAATTGAATACTAAATATTTGAGTTTTCCAGATTAGGTACGTACTACCATAAGTATAACATGGTAGGTACGTTGACAACTTAATGATCGCCAATTCAATAGTATTTGATTGTATCTAGTTCAATGTTTTGTAGATGTGTGGTCTTGCCAAGTAGGTGCGCGTAAAAGGCGACCAAGGTGACGTCCCTTGCTCGACGTATGAACGATGGACTACTACGAGTATGATCATTAATCCACCTGCGAAAGGAGACGATAATGGTGAGCTTTACTTTCGCGTTACATGATACATCATACTGACATGTGATTTATTTAAGTGGACGTTACTTTTCGGTCTATTTTTGGATTACTAGACGACGAGCAAGTAT
The DNA here is from genome assembly GCA_945859575.2 of Herminia tarsipennalis. Classification (NCBI taxonomy): domain Eukaryota; kingdom Metazoa; phylum Arthropoda; class Insecta; order Lepidoptera; family Erebidae; genus Herminia; species Herminia tarsipennalis. The sequence continues at coordinate 11,746,806 of OX243846.2, read as the reverse complement.
GCACTTTGCCGACGAGCAAGTATGCTCTTTGATGACGAGCAAATATGCTCTTTGACGACGATTCACTGTTCCATCAGGAAAATTAAAATCTTGAAAAATTCTTCAGAAAATTGACCATGCATAGATTTTATCAATAGGCCTTTTTCCCCTTATTTATTTTCTTTCTACATCAGCCTATCAGGCTGATGTTTCCACTACTTGGGTACAGATTTTCTCTCTTAGAGAGGGTATGAGGAATTCCCCTGCGTGGCCACAGTGTATTGCCGGATATCACATCTTTTAAAAATTGTGTTCTAGGATGTACCGGTATCCTAACAAAGTTTTCCTTTGCCTATTTATCTATTGTCTAATTTAAGCATAATACAACCAACAAACAAAAAGAAACCTACAAACTTAAACATTTCATAAACATAAATAAAATATTAGTGGCAGTGCTAGTGATATGGGCAGCGTCATTTGTTAAGGTCGAACAAAACATCGCCTTCGGAGAACCGCCTCTTCTGCAATCTATGTTTTGTTTTATTTACAAGTTGTTTATTTTTATCTCTTACGTCGTTAGCACGTAGCTTTGTCCAGCCAATATTATATTAAGGTTCCAATATATATTGTCGATTAAATTTGTTTCCACCACACCTTCGTTACTCAGCCGCAAACCGGATCAGGCTTATTATGGTTCGTTCTTATGTTATGACTTTCTGACCAAAATTAGATGAGTTAATAACTTTGTTAGGGTGACATAAATATGTATTTTTGGGTCACTTTTCTTGTTGCAAATTGTATTTTCGTAAATATTACATCTCATGAACTTTGCTAAGCCGATTGGTGATCTGAACAGAACCCATTTTTAGTTGATTCTCAATATTTATTTATTAAAAAATGAAATTTATTTAATATACCTAGATAAATTCTGCTGCTCATCATCTGATATAATTATAAGTTTAATATCTCTAATTATTACCTGTGTTTAAATTTGATTGTGATTATGTGATAAATATTATGATGTGGAACATATACTTGAAATCACTATTTCTAAAATGCAAACACAATATAATAATAATAATATCTTGGGACAACACACAACGCTATCTGATCCCAAACTAAACAGAGCTTGTACTATGGCAACCAGACAACTGATAAACATTCTTATATATTTCTAATTATAGATAAATAACACCCAGACACAGAATAAACCATCGTGCTCATCACACAAAGTTTTATCTTGGGTGAGGATCCAACCCACGACCTCTTGCGTAGCAGTCGGATACACTCCCACCGCGCCAAAGAGGCAGTCCATATGTATTTACATTATCGATTCAAATCAAATATATAACAAAAACAAGCCCTTAACTAACAAATTATTGCGTCAACAAACATTACTAAATAACATTAAATCTTCTTCAAAGCTCTTTAGTAAGATATTACCTGTTGTTGCCAATACTATTGGAAGTCTTCCAAACCTAAGACATTATTTAGAGAGTGTAGATGCCGCCTTGAATATGGCCATTTGATTTACAGTCTATTGCGATGCCAAATACGCCCATACATCATTATAATTTACGTAGGAAGCATGTTACAATGTTGAGTATACATAATTTATCTAGTTTCAAATTTCTACTTACACAAAACTTATGTCATGCAAGACGTAACTGTCAAAACGCTTCCATTACAGTTAGTTACTAAGCAATTTTGAGATTTACGCACATACATAAGAGATTACCTTATCTTCAGCAAAGCATAACTTGAGTGTTAGTGTTCTTTGTTTGGAACTATTTAGTCATAGACATTCTTTGTTCAAATACTTAAAAAGATTAGAACAACCAAATCGCTCCTTTGTTTTTTTATCTATTCGCATTCGTTTTTTAAATGGACACGTTAAAAGATCTAGTCGTTTAAACTTCGAAGGAAGAGGTCGCTAAAAGGTTTCTTGTTTTTCCTTTTTGGTCAGGCCGTTGATATTTTGTTTTTTATAGTAATAAATTGATAAAAAAAAAGTTTCGGTTTCTAGTAGTTAGCAAAACATCAAGGATCTCTAAATTTTGAATATTCTTTCATTCTCGGTGTATTTTTGAAGTTATTGTTCACTCAGCTTAATATGAATTGGCAACCTTCACACAAAATCTTTTCTGTAACATTGTACCACATTACTTTTGAAACTGAGTTATTACCTATTACCGTTCTTTTCGTACAAAAGTTTAGCATACTGACGGACATCCATAAAATATTTCCTCGCCAAAGTGGTTTTCGTAAAACTTGACAGGCTAATGAATTTTAAATGTAATGCACGCATCAACCTGTCATCTTTTTCTCTCTCGGTTTTGAACGTTTAAGTTACTAACAGCTTACGAATTTCAAAAATTCGATGTTTGTCTGTCAATCATGCCTGAACTTCCATGGGTCACGGAGGACTTTACAAACACACAAGTCACGGACACAAAGTACACCTAGACCCGGAACAACAATTTTTGGATCACACAAACTGGTGTCCCGTGTGGGAATCGAACCCACGACCTCTTGAGTAGCAATCGGACATACTCCCACCGCGCCTCAGTGTATACAGAATGTATTTTGAATTTGGTCGAAATTCCAACACGCGGGCCGCGGTCGAATGCAATTTTATAATATGGTAAGGATTTTCAACGTGACCTTAACTATATTACTTACATTAAAGTTCTCATAGTAGAAGGTTTAACGTCGATTAAGATTTCCTATCAACTTGTTAAACAAATGCTTAGACAATAAAGTCTGTCGAAACAATAAGATAGCTTCAACAGCGCTTATAAAGCAAACAAAACGAATTATGACCGGTATTATACTTGGATCCTTTTTTGGTGGCGTCAGGATTAAGTTTCACTAGTGATTGTTGTGTTAGTACACCTGTTAGTAACACTTCCCTGTTACAAAAACTACTGGCTACATATCGCTACACAGCTGCGATACGAAGCGAGGTTATTACACTCTGTACCCGCAATCCATCTCAACGCGACAACGTCGGTGCAGGCGCATGTTAAATGTTACGCAGTCCATTGTGTACTCACTTCTTAAACATTGACATAATCTTTAAGTGAAAATTGTTAGAAATTACGTCCCTAAAACGAATCGATGTATCGAGAATCGATCGTAGTCGATGAAGTAAGATGTGTGACAATACAATCACCTACTCGATAAGTAAGTGTAATCATTACCATCTAGCTGTTGGGCACGAGTTTTTACTTGGGCGTTTTTAGGGTTCCGTAGCCAAAATGGCTAAAACAGAATCCTTATAGTTTCGTCATGTCTGTCTGTCTGTCCGTCCGTATGTCAGTGTGTCCGTGTGTCTTGTAGTAGCCGCTACTTAGTTTGATAGCTTAATAATAAAAATACATATTTTATATCACTGCATACATGTAACAGAAGCTGTTTTTTTTTTCAGCAAACATCAACATCTCTTTTTAAGGTTTCTAATTTTTTTTTGACTAAATTAATATTTTTGGAAATAATCGCTCCGAAAGTTGCATAAATGTGTCCAAATACAAAAGCCCACATTTTTCCTGCGGGTTCGCCTGCGTTATGTTTGAATTTTAAGGCCTGTGTTCTATTTTGGTGTATAAACTACATTACAGTAAAAAATCATTAAAATCTTCTGTCCATCCAAACTTTCAGATTTATAGTATTAAATAGTATGATAGGAAATCAAACGTACTCGCCTGATGTTAACCATTGTCCTGTCTATGTCTATAAAAACATGTCCACAAAAGTATTAAACATGATTATGTACGTATGAAATTTGGCATTACATTGTCGAAACTTTTTATCGTCAAATATATGGGTATTATGTAACTTACGTAACACAGTAATACCCGTATATTTTGTCACAAGGAAATAGTGGGTAAACATCAAAAAGCGTCGTCATGGTACCAGTCACATTCGACTTTCTATTGTTTCCTATTAATTTGTACTTTGTAATTTATTGTTCGCGATCCAATCGTCCACTTGATTGTAATTAAATAATGATAGGTGTTAAAGTAATGGATGATCGAGATAGTCGGTGAATGGGTGATGCAACAATGGTGTCAATCTGAGTCTGCATGGTGCGGTGCTGTGACGTCGCACTATGGGCTCAAAGCATGATTTGCGTCTCAAAAATCATTTTTCCACTACTCATAACTGCATAATTCCACTAATTAGAATGTGTAACTGAATAACTGATACACCATTTAGCGCTTGTAAAATGGACTAGAATTAACTTTTTGGTACTAGTACTTGACCTTGAAGTTTAAGTTTTAAACGATGCCATTTAAAGAGAGTAAAATACAAGATGTTTACATGACTATATTTCTATATTTTTGGAATAAATCATATAAGTGTGCTATATGGTTGGAAAGGTAATTTAATAAGGTATTGATTTATGAAATAATTGGGTGAAAAACCATTAACCAGAAAAATACACGTAATTTTTTCCGCAACACTGTAATTTTCCAGTCATTAAAACTTTGAACAGAGCTTTGACAGTTACCTCCACTTCCCTCCAGTCTCATTTTACATTCATCGGATACTTCAGTATTTGTATATTATAGTTCAAAAAAAAAATTCTACCCAAAACCACCCATGGGACGTATTCATGAACAAAAGGAGACGAATGAATTTTTTTCGAATTTCATCTTAGGTTGATTTCTTGATGAGATGCATTACATTTTATAATTTTTACATCACTATGCACATTTTTATGAAAAACTAGCTGTCACCCGCGGCTTCGCTCGCGTGAACGACATTTATCGTCATTTGGGAACCGTACATTTTTCGGAATAAAAAGTAGCCTATGTGCTATTGTAGACTATATCTGTGCCTAATTTCATTCAGATACCAGCCGTTCTAGTGTGATGGAGTAACAAACATATATAACATAACATAACAAACTTTTTAGGAACAAAATGAGTAGAAATAATAAAAATAATCACTCAATTAGTATCTAACATCTAAAAAAGGAAAAATATTAATTTGCCTATCAGTAGCTTTGATATGTCTAAAACTTTTATTTGTATTAGTTTGGCGTTGATAACATTATATTGTTCTCACGGGAACATAATAGAATAGGTAATTCATTACTGTAGTAGATAAAATGTGGTTTCATTATCACAAACTGATTTTTGTGTGAAAGTGGTTTATTGGAAACCACAAGATAACAACTATTCATGATATTTGCTATACAAATAAGTATAAAATAGTAAGTTTTGACTGCATCATTACAGTCTACTATTGGATTCTAAGAACGTTTAGTTCCTAAATTGTCACGCAAAATGAGTGAATTCGTCGTGTCACGTAGAGAGTTTTGCCTTTTTTTCATTGATAATGGCACTGAACAAAAAGACATTCAACATTACTTAGAAGAACATCATAATCTATCATCTTCGAATAGTCGAAAAGTCTTGGCAAGTATACAAAGACAGCTGTTGTCGAAGTTTCGAGATCGCTGGACCACAGCAAGGAGCTCTAAAGATCGTTTTGTAACTAATAATTCAGCATGGCTGGACGGGGATTTTAAGGTGCAACTTGACGAAGATTTGAACATTGAACCTTCAACATCTGGAGAACGCGGGCGTCCATCCAAATCATACAATGACCTATCAGAGAAATCAAAGAAACGCAAGAACATGGAGTTGGTTCAAGAATATGGCCTAGAGTATGTTCATAACGCATATGTGCAAGGATTGAGATCTGAAGGTGAGCCGGAAGAAGCTTCGGTAATTGCCATGATGCGAAGCTGTAATAGAGACGAGAAAAAGGTGATAAAGAAGAAATTGTTTCATGAAACCATCAATGCAAGCAGTTTTTCTGCAGACGAAGCTTTGGCCCTCTACGCAGATTTGGATCTCTCAAAATCGCAGTACGCATTCATAAGACTCAAACTTATAGAAAAGAACTCCGACATGTTACCGTCATATAAAATTTTAAATAACGCAAAGAGTATGTGCTATCCGCCTTCTTCGAGTATTGAAGTAACAGACACAAGTGCTAAAGTAAAGCTACAAGATTTGCTGGATCATACTATTGGCCGTATTTTGATGATAGGAGGTGTTTATAGACCTTCACAAAGACGTCTTAAGTTGTTTAGCAAATGGGGATGTGATGGTTCATCAGGGCAAAGTGAATACAAACAAGTACTACAGGATGAAAGTGACTTAATTGCAGACGCTAACTTATTTATGAGTTCGTTGGTTCCTTTGAAGCTGACAGATGAAGATACAAATGAGGTAGTTTGGTATAATCCTGCCTGTTCTTCTGTCCGGTATTGCCGTCCTATATTAATGGAATTTTCGAAAGAAACCCCTGAAAAAACTCGGTCTGTAGTGAATGATATAAGATCACAGATTAATGGTCTTCATAACTCACTTATACATAAGAACCAGCAGATTATCGAAATCAATCATGAGCTATTCTTAACTATGGTTGATGGAAAGGTGGCTCAAGTGCTTACAGACACAAGTTCTAGTGCTGTGTGTACAATATGTGGTGCTAAACCAAGTGAAATGAATAATTTAGACAAAATAGTATCGAAACCTGAAAATGAGACAGCTTACGAATATGGTTTGTCTACGTTACACGCATGGATAAGGGCCATGGAGATGATTTTACATATCTCATACAATCTGTCCTTTAAAAAATGGTCCGCTAGAACTCCAGATGATAAGCAATCTAAAGAAGATAAGAAAAAAATCGTCCAACATCAATTTCGAAGCCAAATGGGATTACATATTGATAAACCACGTCAAGGAACTGGAAATAGTAATGACGGAAATACAGCACGTCGATTTTTTGAAAACTACCACTGCACTTCGGAAATCACAGGAGTGGATGAAGATTTAAGTATACGATATAAGATTATAGTATAGATGAAAGTATACTAAGACATTATGCTGTTCTACCTATTGGACATTTATCGGAGGATGCTCAAGAATCGCGGAACAAGGATTACAAGAAAATCCGACTGAATCATGCCAGAAAGTGTTCTAGATCAGCAACCAACGAAGACGTATTTCATGGCCTTTTCAACCGACTTCAAAAAGGAGGAGGTTCTCAATTCGTCTGTATGTTTTTTTTTTTTTTTTTTTTTTTTTTTTTGTATGTTTGTTCACCGATTACGCAAAGACGGCTGGACCGATTTGAAAAATTGTTTTTGTGTTTGAAAGGGTATACTTCCAAGTTGGTCCCATTGCCATCAGATCACGATCTGATGATGGGATCCTGGAGAAATCGAGGGAACTCTTAAAATATTAAAAGCACAGCTACAGTGATTTAGGTATATTTCATAGTGATTCGTGCATTTTCTCTTAAAAAACACCAATTGGTGAAGTGGAACTGATGATGAAGACCAAAAATTACGAGCAGACCTATTCAATATTTCACAGTTTGCGATTCAATTAAGTACTTTAATATGGTATTGAGTAGCACTTTAATCTCGATATACTACTATTATACAATGTAATAAAGCTGATAGTGAACTCATCAACAATTAACGGCCCTGCATCGGAGCAAGCAATATTTCGTAAAAGGATTTGAGCAGATGACATAAGCCTATTGTAACTTAAGTGAATTATAAACTAACCCACTAAAAACTGAGAAATAAAAACTTTTTAACAAAAAATATTACCGACTTCAAAAATAAATACAAGGCAACTAAAAAGCAAAAAATAATATACCTAGAATAACAAAAACAAATTAAACATTTTGAAGTTGGTGCCGAATAAAACATAAACACTACTATTTCATGGCACCAACTTCAAAATGTTTAATTTGTTTTTGTTATTCTAGGTATATTATTTTTTGCTTTTTAGTTGCCTTGTATTTATTTTTGAAGTCGGTAATATTTTTTGTTAAAAAGTTTTGTTTACCTCAGATACGTATTTAAGTATACGAAGATTTAAGTATAAGATATAAGATTATAGTATAGATGAAAGTATACTAAGACATTATGCTGTTCTACCTATTGGACATTTATCGGAGGATGCTCAAGAATCGCGGAACAAGGATTACAAGAAAATCCGACTGAAGCATGCCAGAAAGTGTTCTAGATCAGCAACCAACGAAGACGTATTTCATGGCCTTTTGTTTACCTCAGATCCTTATATATCAAGCATAAGAAAACCCAGCATACACTATTGCAAAAGATCTTTTTGATGAGGCTAAGAACCTGTTAAATATTTAAATACACGCATAGTTTTATTTTATACTGATATTATATTTAAGTTTAGAAATTTTGGAGAGACATGTCTCCTATGTTGTAATTTTCTCAACTATCACGTTGTTTAGTGATATAATAATAATACCTTATAATTATTTACTTACTAATCACCTTCATGTTTCCGAAATATTCAAATAGTAAAACAAAAATGTAAATTTGCATGAAAATGTAGCGTTTTTTAAATTTGTTTGATTATATTTATGTAATAATAAAAGAAATACATAAAGCTAATGGTATCATTTCATAGCCCATATATTGGAGATTCTGTATGCAAAATTTCGTATTAGTAGGTGTAATAGGAAAAAAGTTACAGATTTTTGAGACGCAACTCACGCTTTGGTCCCATAGTGCGTCGGTCGGCGTCGTCGCAAGCGCAGGGTACTGACACGCCCATTATTGCGCTAGTGACAGGTGTGGGTAAACGAGTCTACCTTTATTTTTTATAATTTTGCAACCTTTATAGTATCGTCTTTGCGTTCGGTTTGTAACTTTACACTGACTGTGAAATGTGAAGAGAAATATTATGTGACAATTTTGTTTCTTAATGTCAGGAAATATGGCAACTTGTTTGATATCATGACTATTGTTTGTGTGGTCTTTGTTCGCTTACATTTCGGAACACACATCCTGTGGATTAATCCACGATATTATCCATGTTTCCATCTGGCTAGCAGAACATCCAAATGTATTCAGTGATTCGAGACTGATATATTTTTGTATTTTACTGACAATATTACGTTCACCTAAATTAAGGGAACTGACTCAACTTATTCGATGTTAAATCATCTTTCAACCAAAAATCAATAAACTATATTTATCTAAAGCTACTAAAAATAATTTCATATTGCATAATACGTATCATGCCGATACATTTACATGATGTCCTAAGCTCAGTTCAATGGCCAACTTACAACTATCAATAACGGTAACATATTCGTATCAGATAATCTAAATATCAGACATAATTGATAATGCACATAAAGTATGAGTACCTACAACTAATAACAGTACGATGAGATGGTATCAATTGACATTTCATTTACGGAGTAACATCTTGAGATATTATAACCAACTATGAATGCCGTCGATGGCTATAAAGTAAACGAGAAGATGGAGAATCGCAGCTTGCTTTACTTAACAGCGATTCATTTAGCTTAGTTGCTATATAAGAATACCAATTTTTCAATCATTCTACACGCCTCTTCGTGGGATGATCGCCGATTTTATAGCTCAGGCTAGTCCATGAATGTTGATATTCATTTAATTCTTATGTGCCCGTTGGTCGTTTAGTTTCTCTTGTGGCGTCTGACTCATTCGAATCGTCTTTTTTTCCGCCATATATTTTATTATGATGGTGGTTATATTAAACGCTACTTCTGAGAAACGTTTGTACTTTCCTCTTGTGTAAATTTGTGTTTATTTTGTATACTTACACAACTTTTCCGTTGCGTAATCGAGAAACTTCGACTACGAGTGGAAAAGCGTTGATTTTCATAGAGTTACGTAATACGTTCGACACGTGATGGGCGACTGCATCTCTGTGTGACAAGTGTATGGGAGTATAATCTATTGCCGCTGTGTCTATTGTGGTCACTATAATATTGTTAGGGCTGCGGCTAAATGAAAATATTAATAAAAACTTTTTTTACAAAAAAAACCTAACCGACTTCAATCACAATTTGCTGACATGAGGAATCAAGCCTTGTGGTACTGGCTTGAGAATAATGCCACCAAATCTCTTCCCTTGGGTGTTATCAAGGCGATTAAGGCATTTCACAAGGGAGGACAGGCAGCAGCATCCTCAGAGTGCCTAAACAGAGTGCTTAAAGTCTTACTGCGATCGCCAACTAGCTCACCAAGCGCCGCGTTGTCCCCAGAGTCTATAATAAGTAGGTTCTAATGGGAAGACCCGTGCCCAGCAGTGGGACATCATATGGGTTGATATGTATTGAGAAAGAAGCTTCATTGTCTGTCTCCGAAACTTTTAATCAGATCTTTACGAAATTTATAACATGGCGGTTTCCTCTTAACCTCTTACGAACGAAAAATAATTTTGAAAATCCGTCTATAAACGACAGAGTTATGCTCGAACATACATAAAAAAAAACAAATTGAGATTTCTCCTCCTTTTTGAAGTCGGTTAAAAACGCGACGCAACGCGTTTAGGTCTTTTGAGGGTGAAATAACATTGCCCACGTTAGTTAGTGTAATATTTAGGTAATAGTTTAGTTAGTGTAATTTTCTTTCACCTTATTTAATAAAATATTTATTACAAGCTTTCGACTGCAGCTCCGCTTGCGTGGGTGTTGGTTACCGCTACAAAAACTGTCCTATGTCCTTTCCTGGGGCTTAAACTTTACCTAAATCGGTTCAGCGGTTTGAACGTAAAAACGTAACAGACAGACAGACTGAGTTAATTTGACATATTATAATATTAGTTTAGATAAACTTAAAAATGCATGCCCATAAATTAGTCATTATAAATTACCTTCCATAGTTATTTCCCAATACATTCTTCATAATATTTACTTTTTTACAGTATCCATAATACGATAGTGCTAAGTCGCGTGTTGATGGCTATTATTCATTAATTATCACGTGAGTTGAGCAGCCCTGTGCATGGTGTGGGCGCAACACGTGCTCGCTTGCGACACGCTCGGAAGTAGACTGTATCAACAACAGTTACACCCACCTCTGTTTTGCCAATTACGACTCAGCTACCCTACCTGTTACGTCACACTGACGTGCGATGTCAACTGTAGAATTACTGTGTGAAGCCGACGTGAAGGTTGAACAACACTACTTTCTTTAATTGTACTTATTTCAATATCAGCGGATATCCCGTTCTGGTTACTTTCTTCGATCATGGTCGCAATCGATTTCCCAACGCTACTTAGTAAGTTGTTTGACATCAATTTTCACCGTAGTAATTATTAAAACGGGCTCGAACTATTTTCTTATTACAACTAAACTATCGATCGCTCTATCTTTATGTGACGCTAGGCAACAATTATGGTTGTTGGATAACATTGTTATACACTCGCATCTCGCAAACAATAGCTGTATTGACAAGAACTGAAATAGCACCTATGAACGCGCATCTATTGTGAAAAACATTTTCCCATCGGCCACACTTTTCCCGTACTCTCCGTTACTGTGAGAGTTTTTCAACGGTGACTTACTTTCTTATGGCAAACAAACACGTTGCCGAGCCCTCGCCTTTGCATTTGGTCGTGTGTTTCGTCTGTACTTTGTCGCCTTATTAGTATTTACTGACAGCAATTACGCAGTGAAAGTGTTTTCAAACTGTTATCGCACGTCGATCTTGTCTTCATTACGTTACCGTCACTCTGATGTGTAATTACCGTATAAGGTGCCCTGTTATGTTATGTTCAAATTGTTCATAATACTGTAAACTTAATATAAAACTAGTTTGCATTTATATGGTTATGCTATTATCAAAGCCTTTTGCCTAAAGGGCTTAGCAACTGATTGCATATATTTTGATGTTGTTACTATGATCGCAATTTATTCAATTTGATATTAAACATTAATAGAATAGCGCATCCCTGGTCTTGAGATATAAATGCGCTGTAATAATAACAGTACTGCAGGGTTAATTCAAATTAGATAGACGATAGCGTGGAATCGGCACTCATAATCTGTGTAATCCCGGTGATGGTTCTAGTAAATATAGGGAAGCAATAGCCGGCGATGCTTGTCAGTAAACGGGATTCGCGTTCCAGAGTTCGATGACTGAGCTTTATAATGCAATCGCTTCTCTTATAAATTTTAACTTGCATACCGTCGCGTGCTGCGAAAATCTTAGTAAGAAAATCATCTTTATAATTTCCCACTGCAAATAAGCAGACTTTCTTTCTAAGAGAAGCTACGGTCGGCATCTACTACGCGGCCTCTCTTAGGATTGATGGACGTCACTTCAATCAATCAATTATCTGCAAGCCTGTTTCGGTCCACTGCTAGACATAGGGCTCTCCTAATTTTCCACAACATACAGTCCTCTGTTTTCCAGATCGATGTCATTTGTCTTTGGATTTTTGGTTCTAAAACATGGCGGTTTAAGACACACGATTAGAGAAATGGAAAAAATTACATGAACATTTTAAAACAGCATACATTTTTTTTAAAAGATAACTAGCAATGTGGGATTGTGTTAAGCTCAAAGGCTTGTGTTAGGAGTGGGTTCACGTCAGTAGTATAATGGGTAGGATTCGAAACCGCGACCTCTCGATCGCGTGACCGATGCCTTGGCCATTAGGCTACCGCCGCTTCTTAGGTATACGGACAGGCTATGAAAACAATTTACTATCAACAACAACGTCAGTGTTGAGTGATATAAGACACGTTTTTACTAAAATCGAAAGTAGTATTTATCGGTGAAAAGGATTCTTTGTCTTTATATTTAATCGATCCATCTATTAGTTACACGCAACGTCTAAAACTACTAAGTTATAAATAGATTTTATTTACTTTCGATACTAGATAGGCTCACAACTTTATCTTTCATCTTTATAATAAACAGAAGATGTTTGTCATTAGGAACGAGTTTAACTACACTTTTATCATCGTAGTACAAATAAAATTTATGTATTTTGTAGGATGTAGCCTCATGTTTGCATAATAATCTAAGTATTAGAACGGTCTAGAAACTCTGACTTTTTATAGTGTTTCTGCAGCGAACGAGTTGCGATGCATTAACGATATTATAAATTGATGTTATTCTTGCTATCATTACCGCTTTTGAATGACGTTTTCTTTTTGCGAATGTCTGTTTTCGATGCTTGGTGATGAAATCATTTTTTTTTTGCTCAGACTGCGCAACAAATCATGCTCATTGAGAATATCATACCTGGAGGCTACCCTAAAGCTAAAATTTTTAGAGCGTTTATACTCAAGCTTAGCTTTGGAACGCTTGCTATAGTCTATGATTTCAAGTCTCATCTAAACTTAGACTGACTGAGAGAACTTCCAGAGATCACACAAACTGTCTATGGAGGTATTCAAATCTTTTTGTGCTAATTTGAAAACAAATAAGAACAGTCAATTTAAAAAAAAAACTAAGCTGGAATTAACGAAGATTCGTTTTGGTGAAATAGAAAAAGCCTTTAGGCTTTAACATCTGTAACACGCAGTGGTTATGATTGTGATGCAGTCGTGTGTTTATCAAACACGCATCTACATCTATACTAATTTTAGAAAGCTGAAGAGTTTGTTTGTTTGTTTGAATGCGGTAATCTCAAGAATTACTGATCCTAATTGAAAAATTATGTCACTGTGGGATAGCCCATTTATCGAGGAAGGCTATAAACTATATAAAATCACGCTACAACCAATAGGAGCAGAGCAGCAATAAGAAATGTTGCAAAAGCGAGGAAAATTTACGCAGACGAAGTTGCGAAGTCAGCTAGTATAATATATAATAACAAAAAAAACAAATATTCTTAAATTGAAAATATATTTATTGCCGTAATTAGATTTAGTAAAACAGTCTAAAGCTGGGTGAATATTTTCTCCTATATTACTGTTAGTCTCCTCACTAGGCTAGCCTGTACAACATTCAGGTAAAGTAAATATTTTATGTTCGAGTATTCGTATCTTGTCAACAGGTTTTATAGCAAATCAAGTCTATTTAAAGCGGAGTCGCTGTCATGAGCGTACACAAACTCAAAATTTCAGTACATGATTGGTTTTATAATTTCCTATTTGTTTTGTAACTCTATAATTATAAACAGTAGAGCCATAAAGGAAATATTGTAGTTTGAATATGTTTCCATAAACATAGTGTTACCACCACTAAACATGGAATCAAAACTTATCAAATCCTACTTGCTACCAATTTTATAAATCTAATAACACGTGTTTTTTTTACTTATTTCCGCAAATGAGTAAGATTGCAGTCAGAAGACTTTTCGGGGACCTCACTGAAAAGTAAGACTGCAGGAAGACTAAAAAATGCAAAGTGCATTCGTCATTTTTTGATCTTCCTGCAGTCATAAGCTGTAGTATGGGTGCAGTAACTTCTCAAAATTATATCTGGCTAAATGTAAATGATACTGATAAATCCTTGGTATTTATTGTCCACATTATGCCAACTATTTAATATTAAATGGTGTCTGTGCTTGTTGGTCACTTTTCTATCTAGTATCAATAAAAAATAAATATTTTTCACACAGGGCAATTTTTGCCTGCTGGTCTAGAAACGATATGTTATAACTATTATTAACCAGCCTACCAAATTCCATCTCGCTTATTTTTGTGCCTGCAAAAACACAAATATGCATCGTCTGTCCATTTTTAAATACGAGTTCTAGACAATGCAATTAGGTATCAGCATCCACTTCTTTGGAACGCATTTAAAAATATCAGAACGATCTATTTAAAAACTTGTATTCGAAATGGTTGTCGTAATTCTTTCGGTTTCTTGATCTCTTTTTTAAACAAGACCGCTGAAGAAGGAGGTTCTCAATTCGACCCGTTATTTATTATAGGAATCTGTAGTTGATGTACACAAATTACTTTTTATTGGATCGACCACTTAGAACGTTCTTCATTTCAAGTTATTGATAGGTTATGCGTTCAGGGAGGTCCTCTATCAATATAAACCAAATGCGATTTTATTTTACTCTGTTCGGACTATAGTAAATTACTCCCGATTAATCTATTAACCTGTATATTTCAAAGCAAAACAACTAAACGATTCGAATGAGTTAAATACGTCATATTTTTGTTCCAAAATATTTAAGCATTCAGCCGATCGCGTCCTTTATTACAAAAGCCGGAGTAAGGCGGGAGTATGGATGGTTTATCATGCACGAAGTATCTTTGCAAGTTATGAATTTGCATGTTTACGACTGTTCTCAGTTGGTGGCCTGCCGCGATTTGTCCTCTCAAATGGTAACCGCATGACAGGTGGTTAGCCGAACACCATTAACCAAGAGAACCCGGTTCACCATTAATATTGATGCCAATTCTTCCCGAACGTATTTTATCATCAATTTATCCCACCCAGTGGGCATTGAGTTATCTTTCCTCTATCAGAATACTTCGTAACATAATAGCGTGGCGTGTTTTATGGGAGCCACGGTATTAATGAACTGCAATTGCTAAGCTCTGCAGTTATGCGAGGGATGTGCCCAGTCGGGTGTATGAATGTTTTAAGACCTAAGTAAGTACGTTTTATTCCATACACCAATCATAAACATGCTCTTAAAAATATTCAAACAAAGAACTCACTCATTAACTTTTTATCAAGATTTTAAAGAATCAAAACAATTGTGGATTTGATTAGCAGCCAGTATCTATGGAACCAGCCAATCTGTGTATCAATCTCACCGAGATACAAAGGTAGCTTATATTGCACCGAGGTCAGAGGTCGAACGTTGCATCAACGCTGCACTTTCGATATGCGTTAGTGAAAGGCGCATCCTCATCGCAGGTGCATCTGCAATACTCTGCAGGGCTGTCAACTTATTTTTATAATGTTTTCAAAGATTATCACACTGTTTATTGTGCTCCATTGCTGGCGATATGCACTTACAATCAGACTCAAAACAAACTGTAAGAATGCCCAAAACAAATTAGGTGCATTAGTTATAAACAAATACTGAAATCGGTAGAAGCTGAAGGATTTCATAAGTGAAATTTAATGCGACTGTTATAAAGAACTCTAAGTTTTGCAGAACGCGGCTTCTACTCTTATCCATAAAAACATATAAACTTCTTTAAGCTTACAGGAAGTTACTTGCCTTCATACCAAATTTCCAGTATTTGAGATGTAGATTTACGTTGATGTACTTCAGACATTTTACATGGCAAATTTTATAATACTTTACCTAAACCCATTATAGATCTACCTTATAGATAGTTTGGCACTGCGTTGCATTATTGGTTGATGTCAAAGAGTTTTTACTCGGTGAAGAATATAATATATATATAACTATATATACTAGCTGACTCGCGCAAGTTCGTCTGCGGAATTTTCCCCCGTTTTTATTGCGCTTTTTTTGATCGTAGCGCGATATTATATTCAATTATAATAAGTCATTACTATTCAATTATCTTTTACTTTAAATCTAGATGTTCTACATTAAATTTTACATTTGCTTGCCTATTGTATATGGTACCTAATGTGTATGGTATGCACTATGATAAGTTATTTTACCATCTCTGTACTATAACATGGAAATAAATAAATTCTATTGTAGAATATCGCTCATATTATAGTACCTACATTTGCTAAAATGGATTCCGTGAACCCTAGAAGCCTCAAGTCACCCGTTATGCGGTCATGCCAGTGCAATAACATTTATTTGTCCAATGCTTTTTCTTCCCACATACAAATAGCACACTGTTGGGAGCGGAAGCTTAGACCATTCAATATGACAATTCTCATACGCTTTTAAATATTGTTAGCGTGTAGGGAATCGGTTTTATGATAGCTATATACGAGTACAGCAAGTTGAGACTGTTGAGAGAGAAATACTATAGGTATGCATTTCCTACCTATAGGTAAAATAGTAATTACTAACTACATATAAGTACTGGACTAATTTCAGTGATAGATGAAGGAGATTGTATTTTATTTCATTAAAGAGGTTAGTTAGGTTAACTTACATCCAAAGAGATTACAACACGCTTGCATAATACTATATCTGTATAGACAGGGTCTCACAGACGTGTCTGTGAGACCCCTGTGGTCACAGGTTGTATTACAAAAGTAGGTGGTTAAGGGTTAAACTTATTTATTTTTTTAAATTACAAAGTTATTTTGTGTAATGTAAAGCCATGATGGGAGGTTATTAGTGTGTTACAAATCAACCTGTATATTCAAATATAAAAACTCACTGGCCACTTTTTTTTAAATGCCAATTTATAAAAATAGGCATTTTAAAAAAGTGGCCAGTGTGGTTTTATTATAGGCCAAGTTCTTTTCTCCCGGCTCAACTCTTGCGAACTTTGTATTAAATGTAGAATAGTTTTATTCCAAATTTAGTCTGTCGTTCATAAGCGTCGCATTTTGTAACTTAAGTGAGTAACGCACCTACTTTGACTTTAATAGCATAGCAAGTTATCAGATTTCGAAGAAGCGCGTGTTGCCAGTACCAAAAACCCAGTTTTCATAATTTTAATGTAGACGTTTTCTTAAATAACTTTAAACTTTTAGAAACTTATAATGTAGTATGAATAATTTATTGTTTTACCTAATTTGTGAAGTTTAGAGACTCTCGTATCTCTACAGCTATGTTTAATATCTATCTTACGTCATACTATGTTGTTAAGTGTCTTAAAATATAAGTAAGTAAATTAAAAAAAACCACAAACACCGATAATATAGGAGTTATCAAGCAACGCATCGAGACACGACATTTATTAAGCGTTATATAAATAGCAGAAAGGTACATTTTTGTAGGTAAAAAAGGTATAAGGAAAGCCTCATACATACTCTCTCAAGCACTGACCTACAACAAGACTTCTATTTGATTTTGACATTTGGACGGTCTTTTGACAAAATATAAGGGTAGTCTATACTTGTGTAACAAGGTAAACAACCACGGCCATTTGTCATAACTGTCAAAAAGTTCACCGGACTGTCACTCGATTCGGCATTTGAAATTGCTGTCACTTTGTACGGGGTAGCCAGTCTAGGCTGATAGTACTATTAGAGATCAGTGCTTTCAAGCAACACACACATATACACAGCACACGGGCACTGAAACTCCGACCACTTTCGGAACAAATTGACTCGAGATGTGTGCGGTGTGTGCCTTTGTACATTTACTTATTTGCACTATGCGCTGTAATGTAACTGTTAGCAGGTGCGTCACAAACACATAGCTAAAGAATGCTATAAGACCTTAAAAGTATCCACCTGACAGACACAGATACATTAAGGTGTAATATTCTAATGTAGTGGGCATTATGTTAATTACACTCATTAGTCCATTTTTGTAAATATATGGATTATTTAAATATCTCTTTGGAACAGAAGTATTCGCTGAGGTATTTTTATGTCAGTATGTAATTTAAAATATTGAAATGAGTCAGCCTTTATTATCTCGTGTATTGAAGTATCTAAGTGTGTCAATAACACGTCCCTAATACAATAATCTCGTGTTTAATTTATAACTCGTTTCCAATAACATGTTAAATTTAGTGGAACATACCTACTATAATTTTCATCCATCAGCCAGTACCATATATATATTTTTAATAAAGATAACTAATGTGGGATGGGTGGTCCTACATTACTAGCCATTCTGTTAACGCCTCCAGCTAAATTAAGCTGTTAAGCCTAAAACCCGCGGCCAGTCTTTTCAAATTACCAATGTTTACAATGTTTCTTTGTTTATAAAGTGTATATACATCATAATAGAGCACTAATGCAAAAAAGGAGAAAATTAAAAATCAAAAATTATTTAACATAGTTAAAACCAGTTAAAACCGTACTGACAGACATGTATAGGCAATTACGCAGCACTATATGGACACATTACTGCATAATTCTTAACACCTGGAACATTTAAATTGTTTACTATAACTGAACAGCTTAATAGTTTGTATGCACTTTAACATTGTGGTTGAGTCGGCAGTCAACTCAATTTCTTCGATAACTATTCGTAGTACTCTCTCATTAGTCATTACACAGGAAACATGTTATTGGCAGTCTGTTGTTTCGTTAGTGCCGTTCTGTCATTACAACACGAGGTGCCTTTGAGGTGCAACATGGAAAATTGTCACGGGCGAATGCGGTGAACGTAACGGGAAATGCACCGCGCAAATTATAACGTCCGCATTGATGTTTCCACTTTCATACTCAGGGCTTGTATAAAAGGTCGCCTTTTTGCAGTACAACGTTCAATTGCTGATTGCATGATTGCATTCATAGTTTTCTTTCCACGAAATTCATTTCACATGTTAATTATTCACAACTCTTAAGTATTCACAACTATATAAAATACTGTAATGTAACCCGACACTGGTTATTAACAATAATGTAACTACTATTTGTACTTTTCTATAAACTATTACACAATAACTTTTACTTCCTACTAGGTATTATACACTTTTGAAATAAATACCGACATTGTTAGTATAGCGATAAAGATCTCACGATTAAATGATGTAGCGATATAACTAAACGCATTTTTTTTTTGGCTTGTTCGAGGCCGTTTTAATAATATACTGCGGAAAATTTACGCGCCACACTGTAAGTCAACAATTCAATTCATTTAACAAATTCAATTGACTATCAACAAACTACAGTTCATTCATTCCAATTTACGTCTTCATTAATTGGAATACTCATAACGTTGTTTTGATTCTAAAACCGTTTTAATAGCTCGGAGTACTGGATAAATAAATAGCATGCTTAAACTGCATGATTAGTGGATAAGATCGGTTAATGAATAGGCTGATAGTTCCTTATAGTAGGCTGACAATGCTTATTTACAAGATTGTGTGAACGTGCTTCGCAAGGTGAGGACACGGGTTTCGTTACCATGCCTTAAACAATGCAATGTTTATATCTGGTACAGGAGTGTTTCTGAAAATTCACATGCCGTATTAGTTACATATAATAATACATATACTTCTGCACACATCTTTGTCAGAAAATCATTCCTAAAAGGTCAGTTTTCATGTTTTTTTGTGTCCGTTTGAGTAGGTTAACCTCTTAGATTTTGTCATAAAGCGAACAAGTCATACCTGCTATCTAGTCTTATGCATATGTAGTCATAAAGCGCTTAACCTGTCCTATGATGGTTTAGATTTATCGCATCCAGGTGTGGCTATAAATAGTTGAGGTCCAGAATAATTTGTGAGTTCTGTAGCATAACATCTGCTGAATAGGTATACCAATAGGTAACTTATATAAAAATATCTTATAAACAGGCTTTTAATCAGCTCGTGTTTATAATACAAAAACACTGCCACCAGAACTAAACAAAACCTTAAAATTTGCCATCAATACCTTATCGTAGGATAAAAGGGAATGTTTCGAAATTATTTTGCACAATTTGTCCCAAACATAGGTATTTTGAAATGAAGTAAAAAATTAAAATACGTAATTATATAAATGGTTATCGCTGCAAATTTACTAGTTTTAATAACATACCAGGTTTTGCAACAAATCTCAACTCGTCTAACTTGATTTTATGATAATCTGATAAATATGCACTACTCGCTAGTTTTTGCCCGCGGCTTTGCCCGATTGGATGTCTAATATCGCGATAAATTGTAGCCTAATTATGTTGTTCTGGTTTAGCTATCGTAGCATTCACTAGGTTATGCATGAAACACCACGAAACATTCCACGCAATCATCCATCATGGTAAACTTTCGCGTTTAAAATATTAGTACGAATAGAGATGTTTAAAAAATATATGGTTCGGGTTCCGATATCATATTTTGACTGAAATATGCTAGGAAAAAATTAATAGTACTTGATGCGAATTAAATGTATGCAAGAATGGACCTAGCCGTAAATCAACAACGTTAAGTAGTAATATTTCTTCATGAGAGGTTCTAAACAAAACTAATCGCTAAAATAATCTCACCATCAGTTTACGGGGGACATAAAAACTCAAATAAATGGTTTTCTTTCAAATGCATAATCTATAATCACTCGTATACGAAGCGGTCAAACATTTTATATAGAGGTGGCTATTTTAATACCGCGGCCATCGCATTTATGACTTTATTTTTCATCTATTTCTGAATCATCGCTGTTAAGACTGAGAAAACACATAAATAAAACATAAAATAACATTCGTGGTATATTTCGAATGAATGCTGCTATCGTAAACTTCAAATGTGTTTACTGTTTAAAGCCTATTACGTAAAACCTGTTTTTTTCTTTCGAAAAAGCTGCAACTGTACAAATTGTAAAATATTATTATTTTGTCCATTATGTCCTATGAGCAAGAATGGAATGAATTAGAGTTTAGACTATACCCTATAGGTAATAACTTTTAAGTAAAGTTCTGTTAATTTCTTTATTTGCTAGGAATAGGTACTAACTAAAACAGTTTATTACAGGTTGTTTTCATAGATCCTCTTTCTTGTATGTTAGTCATTATAACAAATATTTATTACAATTATTTAATACGTTCTCGTGTAGCATTGTACTTTTCGTATACAAATAAAAGAAAAATCTGGATATGCGATTAGCAATAATGCATGTAGCTGAATGCTATTTATGTCTCTTCTAGTCACGCCATGTTCGTTGTCGGTGTAACAAAAGAACTCGTTGGTAGCTCGCGTGTAAATCAGTTAACCTTATAAGTACAATTAATCAGATCTTCCTACATGTATTGATAATCCTATATGTCAGTGAAGCGATGTTAACACATAATTAATTAGCATTTTACACGATAACAAGTTTTTCATAGCTACATATTTTTCAACCGACTTCAAAAAGGGAGGTTCTCAATACGACTGTATGTTTTTTTTTTGTATGTTCGAGAATAATACTACTATTTCATGGCTGGTGCCATGAAATAGTAGTCTTTATGTTTTATTCGGCACCAACTTCAAAATGTTTAATTTGTTTTGGTTATTCTCGAACATACAAAAAAAAACATACAGTCGAATTGAGAACCTCCTCCTTTTTGAAATCGGTTTTGGTTATTTTTGAAGTCGGTAGTATTTTTTTGTAAAAAAGTTTTTTATGTTTAAGTAAGGAAAATACTCCAATACCCAATGAATCATTTCGCATTTCCTGAATTTTGTCTATTTACTTTACAAGACTTTTTAAGAATTTTATTAGTGAATAAGATCATGCATCTAATTATATTATTTTTATTTTATTTAATATTTTAAAGGTAGTCCTTTTTTATTTTATCGAAATTTCATTCTTAGTAGGCCATACACTTCACAATCGCTAAATACTGGTAATCAATAGTTATTGCAGGAGTAATGATAAGGACTGTTGAAGATTCCTCTCAACTCATTACGCAGTTAAAATTTCAAATCATGTTCGATATTCTTGTCTCGTGATTCTTTCTGACAGTTTTGTTATTACAATCATCAATGCCTTGTTTAAAACACGCTCTTCTAGAAATCGATTACCAAACAATATACGATGTTCAAATCGATGCAACGTTTAATACGATTCTTGTTTGTATTCAATTGTCGTACGAGCGGTGTCATATATCTGTATCTAAGCATTACTGGCGTAGAAAGCGATCAAGTTACAATTGAATATCGCGTAAAGCGTGAAGGAACGAGCTCAAGTAGGGCTACCAAACATTATGATTTAGACTTCAGGGTCTTGAATATATTCCAAAAGAAAATATAGGAATCTGAGATAAAATCTATTAGATATTATTCTGGTTTTATAATGTATGCAGTATGCGGTCGTACCTTAATTACAAGTACCTATAATCAAACAATTTACACAAAAAGTAATAATAACAGACTAAGTCTTAAGACGTCCTTTATCATATTATTAACCAAGGAATAAAAAGTGTACTATTACCGTTTTTAATGCTATAAAAAATACAAGTAGCTACAGTGCTGTACAGAAGGATATTATTATTTATAATTTTTATGTACCTATGTAATCGTGTTTCTCAGATTGTATTTACTTGTAATAGGCCTAAACTGATTGTCGTAAGAAAACTTAATTCGTTGTTTAACTATGGTAAAATGTTATCTATGGTAACCCTAGCGACACGTGTCGTGTGATCGAGCGATCAATCCGCTTTCACGTTTCACAACTACGTTTGACGAATGGCCGAGGAAAGTCTATGATTGTTAGTATCCCGTGAGCACTGTAATTGGATCTAAACTACCCGCCAGTCGCGGCCGCGCCCTGGGATTATCGTTTATTTGCTGGACTGAGAGAAGTTATTATCTTTCATCGGAACTTCTAGAATAAAAATATATAATTCTCTGCCTATATATTGTCCTAGCTCGTTAAGGTTATGCAGATTTTATTAGATTATGGATGCAATAGCTAGACATTTTAATCAATTCAATTACCAGACCATGTAGTTATTTATTTTCTTCTATTAATGGGCCGGAGTTAAAACAGGACGCTAATACATTTATCGGGTAGATAGAAATAAGATCCTTTTAACGAATGTCGTAGGGCCGAAGTGTGGTTGGCTGGCAATATTTTAGAAGGCTTTTGCGCAGAGGCCAGTAATTAGTGGTAATCGATCTCTCAGTTTACGCCTGTTCGTATATGGTATGGGCGGGGCAGCGGCGGCGCGGGCGCAGCGTTCGAGTGCATTCACTCGCGCACTCCTGCGCAGCTAATTTCTCTATCTTTAGCACGGTGTAACTGACCGCCAGCCCTGCTACTGACTAAAGAGAAACTGCATTAGATGCGTCCGGTTTATGTGCACACGTCAAATAACTAATACTTCCTTTAACTTAAGCAAAGACTAACTTGAAAGGCATGCATGTACTTGGCACCCGATGCACTTAAGGTAATGCTACCTGTGTCAAGTTTGATAGAGATGGAAAGTAGATCTCGTAATAACATACTAGAGATTATCTTTGTAACCGTTAGTAATAAGTGTACAGAGAATTTCCTTTAAAACTAGATATTGCAATTTCGCTGCAACGTAACGGTTCCTATTACAAGTGACGCAGCCGGTTAATTTTCTGCTAGATAATATCCGCTTCGCTTATACAGCTACTTACGAGGCCACAATGACAGCATTATGTACTTCCATACCATGGTTACTTGCCACATAAAATACAATTTTCAGTCATTATTGTGGACAAGGTTTTAAAGCTCTCGTATGATAATTTTGTAGATTTCATAGAGATACATGATAAAATTTTGCATTTAACATAGTAAAATATGCAAAATGAATCATTATAATTACATTGCTGAGTGTTCGCCATTAACCGCCAAAGAAAATCACGTTCGTAATTTTGTTTTGTTCATTGAAAATACATTCTATTGCTTAATGCATTTGTAATGATTTCTGAAGAACGATATTCGAAAATAAGGTGCTTAGATGGCTACTTGGTATACATATACTTTTGTATTTAATATGCATTATAAACTTATGTATCGTGTAAGTATATAACAATAATAATAATAAAATCATTTATTTGTTTAAAATCATACAAATTAGATAAAACCCAGCAAACTGCAGAACAGTTTGTCGGCGGGATTAGCGCTCGTATTAGTAGGCACGATAGGTTTCGATTAATTATTATAAACAATAGTAACAAATATGACTAAGCTTTTGTTTGGGGGAGGGGAACTTGATTTAGCTGAAGAAGATAAGGCTTTAATTTGAGGGGAGACTTGATCCTACTGGGTATGTTTTATTTTGAAAAAGTAGACATACGCGGGAAGATTAGAATACTTAGAAGGAGATAGAGTGCCAGAGTCACTGCACTCTCCCTTAGATCTGTCACTGGGTAGGTACATAGGGATATTAATTTGCTCTGTTATGAAATTATATGTTTAAAATATAATTTCATAACAGCTCTTTTATGCCCTAAGCACAGACTAATACCATTGTACATAATAAATTATAAGAGGTTTCAAACACATTTTAACTAGTGAATGTTTTGGTATTATTTCTAATTTCAGTTTCAAAAACGAATGGAAGAAGACGAAACATTCACTAGTTAAAGTTTGTTTTAAACCTGTTCTAATTTATTATGAAGACAGGTAAGTCGTGAAACTCCCTGTCAAACAAACAGTAATCAAATCAAACAATTTAACTCTCTACTCTACCATTACTACGAATAAATATCGCTTTTATTATAATTTCAAATGTCACAGCGCGTTCCAAGTGAGACTCAAATTGTTTTACATACGATTGGCATCTGTCACAGCAGCCAGCGTGTATTATGCACATGAGAATTGTCAAACAGCGCATATTCACACAAGTTAAGACTTTCGCTCGTTCAGTGAGAGTTTCCAGTAAATATTGACGTTCGTAATGCAACAGCATAATAATTATAGACCTTAATATTTACTCGCTATTAACGTCCCAAGAACCGGCGCTTATGTTCATTAGGTTCACTCAAATCGATTTTCTATTTATGGCTTAATAGAAAACTGATTTCAATCAAGAGGACATAAAAGTGCATTCAGGTTTCTTTTTGCCTTATGCTTGCCATAAAATGAAATGGAAAACTGATTGTAGATTGGAAACGTATTTTGAATTTCAGTTCCAGCATTGCTGAAATTAGGTGGACTGTTGAATTTCGATATAAATACTTCAATTTGGTATTTATAGTTGTTTAATATTATGTTAAGTAGAAGAAAACACGTGTTATCTATCGTCTATGTAGCCCGGAGCACATGCAACAAGGTGGCCGATGTCATAGTGTCAGATTTAGTTCGAGCGCATAAAAAAATATTACATCACATAATGTTTCACGCTCTCTCTAATTTTATCTTCGTAGACGTTTATCATACTCCGAGTTTTATTCAGTGTGTTAGAAATTTCACGAAACGTGGTTATCAGGTTCCACACAAGGCCTATTAGTTATATCACTTACACAATTTGTTTCGTAAGTTAGACAACACATAAATCTTTACCGACGAAAGAAACCAGTACTTACCAATCAACTTTACGAAACTTCTAAAAAACAAATAAATTACGGATACGGGGATTAACGCCATTATGCATTATTTACCTTCAGATTGCTTAATTTGTAGCAGGTTGCATGAGCAGAAGTCGTCGTCGTCAGTCTCTGCGTTTTTTTTTAAATTAACAATCATGATACTATTAGACGTTTTAATGGAACATGTAGAAGAAGAATTAAATTATATTTAGAATATTTTTTCTGTTATCGTTATTGACATTATTATTATTTTGTTGATACACCTACAATACCAATAGGTACCTACACATGTGAAAATAAGCTCCCTGTCCTAACGGCAATGTGCTAATGGCTATAACATGGTGCAACTCGAATGCTTCTTGTATGTTCGGAATGGTTGCGAAGCCTGTACATAAATCTCGCCGAACGAGCTTAAAAACTGGGATTAGGTATAATGATGTAAGACATAAACATCCGGGTAGAATATAAAATAGCCAGAAATAAACTAGAATTGCGTATCAGAATAGAAACTTACACAATAGCTGAGCTTTCTTTGTTTTTTAAATTAATTCACTTTGTTTTGATTTTCCAAAGTCACGTATCTGTTTTCAGTACGAAAAGCTTGATCAACAGTATTTATAAACACGTTTGAGTATTTTCTACGTCAAAGAATAGCTATATGATGTTAAAAATGACACGTGCTTTTAATCATAGCTATTGTTTTATCGACTCCTTGATACTAGTAAGACAAAAAAGCGTGTAAGACACATTTTTGTTACAGCCAAGCTGTTTTTCATTTATTTTTAATGTCTGTAACTTATCTGTAATACTAATTAGGCCAATCACACATTAAGCTAATCAGGCGAAGACAATAAAGATATGATATGATTACAACATGATAATTCTCTAATTTTGCAAGCCGCTAAACAAGTACTAATTAAAATTGTTATCTAACTGCTGGATTAGATAGTCTTTCACTTCTACTAACTTTAGGGGTCAGTATACTTCATAATCTACTGACCCCCAAAATTTCAAACCTTGACGTTGTTTAATACTTGTTTCTTATTTGATACAATATTTACATAATATTGATATCATTGCACACATACGAGTATATTACACACGTTGGGTCGGCGAATGTCACGCGGGGTACACAGGATGTTGTACAATGTCGCCATCGCAGCCTCCGCTTGCGACACAGATCGACGGCTAGATTGCACACCCTGATAGCCTTAGATTAAATAATTACCTTTTAACACGTGTACTCAATTGTAAATTAATATTCTGTAACATGTTTTCGACATTTATGATGACTAATGATTTATTTTTATTTTTTACAGGTAAGCAGTCCATGTTTGATCACTACGATTATGATGTAATCTGTGGTAAGATTGATAAATTATGTTTAATTTAATATCACTAACGATATTAAGTATTTACATAAGTAGTATTAAAACATAAATAACCATTAAAAACAAAAATCGCTAAACATTCTCATATTTTGTGTAGGTAATTAAAATATATATTTTTGCTGTGTTTTCCTAAAAATGAGAACAGTGAAGCGATTTATGTCATTTACTTTATGGTATATTAGCTGGCCCCAGGAACTATGTATCATCTAAAATTAAATACAATCTGAAATCCAAAGTAGCAATTTACTTATAAAATTACAAATTTCTGCGTCTTAATTTTCAGTACCTGGATAACCGAGCTTTGCTCGGTATTTTATAAACTACTTTTTCTAAAAATGGAACCTAGCTAGATCGATTTATCGCCACCGAAACCCCTGCATACTAAATTTCATGAAAATCGTTGGAGCCGTTGCTGAGATTCAGATATATACCTATACAATTCAGCTATTCTTGTATATATATACAAGAATAGCTCATTTAAAGGTTCCCTTATATCGTATGTATCCCTATTTTTTTACAATTAAGAGCAAAAAGAAAATTCAAATCGATTAAGCTGTTTTTGAGTTTTGCGAGACTAATCAACAGCAATTAATTTTAGATCTAGTTGCATATAGGTAGTTATGTTGAAACATCATCAACAAAGGTACAAAAAGTGATTAGTTTATTAGGCACGTGTCGCGCTCGCGTTATCGCAGCGGGTAACGACGGGTGACTGCACCCATCCATCTGAGAGCGTATCGCTCTCATTACCGACCCCATTACTCCATACCACTATTTATCCCCAGTAGAAAGTCTAGGACGTAATTAATACGAAGCGAGGTTATTATTTCGATACTGATGCGGCCCGCGTCCACTTCAAAAGATATAATAATAATTTTCTACTCAGCCCAATACATTATCAGAGAAAGTTCTTTTAAAGGAATGCTCGATAAGCGTTTTTTAGAGTTCATGTTACGTATTTATTTAATCATTTGACGTGGGAATCACGCAACGTGCCTAGATAATAGAAACAATGCTGTCTACTAAGATTGCGTCTAGAGAATATCAGGTGCATTTGAAATTTCACAGATCAATCTGATTTGCAAACACGCGGTCGATGAAGAAATAACTTACAAAATATTTCTTCAAGTACAAGATTTGTTGCTTTTGTGGTTGTTTTCATTTAATAAGCTTACAGCGATGTGATGAAGTATAACGAAAGCATTAAAACTAGCAATTTTATAAATTAAAAGCGTAGTAATTACGAAGTTACGAAATTACTGGAAATGTTCGCGTAGTTTTTGCGTTGCGACGAATGCGCCAGCGCGCAACTGCGACAAACATGTTGGCAATGCGCGTGCGCTGAGGTTTAGTAAGTAACAACCATGTTGTTAATTACGTGAATTATCAACCAACTGTCCCCTACAGTGATGAAATGTGTATAAAAAATACATTGCGTAACGCGCCATTTAAAACTTCTTTACGCTTTGAGTTTTTGTTGATTTTATTATTTTTAGTTTAATTGCCACAATGATAGCATTTACTTAGTCTTTATTGTTGTAGTTTTTTAGCTTTAAAAGTGTTTCGTATTGTCTTTAATAAATTCATCAAATTGTATTCGCAAGTAACAATTGAAGACCTATAAAAACGTTATATAGGTACTTATAGGAAACCTCTTCATTAGATTGCAATTGCGTTCAAATTATCTAATTGCGCAAAGCTCTGCCTAATGCTCACCAATATATTTCTCCGCATACGTAGATCTCACGTAGATTAATAACTTTTTGAATGATGAGATTCTGCGTGAACGAACTCGAAACCAAACTCGTCCTATTACGAAAGGTGCATAGTATTGAAAAATAAATAATTGGGCCCTAAAAGTGAAAGCTGTGAGTTACGACCACTAATACGCTTATCTAATTCGCCCCACTCAATCACTGAGTACTCGAGAAGTCGAGAGTTGAGACAAAACTACGCGAGACACTCCGTACCTAATATATTTTAAATATCACTTGTCATTAGTATTATGCATTATATTATCTATTACTGACATTATGTAACAATCGTGAGGCTCATTATGCCCTGTGGCACCCACTTCAGTATACAGACGTCAAACGTTGTTATTCCTTTTAAATAAAATCACGAGAACTGTTATATTCTTTATGCTTCACACAATAAAGACTAAAACACCGTAAATGGGTTTTCTCATGTGATTGCAGTCCTAGTGCTATTTAACATAATCGCATACGGCTTGAGATTTTACAAGTGTACGATTTTCTAAGGTAATAAGATTTCCGTGTCGTAGTAAGACGAGCAGTTTGATAAATTAGCGGGCGACCAACAAAGGATTACTTAATAAAGCCGAAATACCTTTTGAAACATATGATTGAATTTGGCGACAAGTGGTTGTGCAGATGCAGTTTTGGAAGTAAATGGTGACAGGAAACCGGGGCGGTAACTAAACGAAGAGAATTAGAGATGCGATTACGCTATACAGTGTCATAATTGGTAATACATTTCAACCCATATGATGTCCCACTGCTGGGCACGGGTCTCCCCAGTAGAACTTACTGGTATGTAGATCCTGGGGGTAATTGCCATAATCGCCACGCTTGGCGAGCGGGTTGGCGATCGCAGTAAGGCTTTAAGTACGCAGAGGACGCTGCTGCCCGTCCTCCAGTGTGAAATCCCTTAGTCGGCTTGACGACACCCACTGGTATTACTATCTCATGTTTTTTGTGATTATTTTTGTAGATAAGTTGTTTTTCAAACTCGTGTAATTAGTATTTTTTATATAGTTGAATAAAAAAATCGTAAAAATTAAAAAAATAATCGTTTTCGTAAGTAATTTTTGGGGCCCCTATGACATGCGCGAAAGTGTTATGAACCTTACTTCAATTCGGCCAACTAACATTGTGACAACTATAGTTAGTTTTATCTGAGCCTTTGCGCAGTTTTGTCGAGCGATAGGTAGGTACGAGCTCGTATTTGCCGCAGGTATTTGACGCATCTATGACTTCAAAATAACCTGGCAACAAACAACTAACAATATTACTATCTCTTTTAGTTGCGGTCGACTGATCGCTAATACAGTCCGTAGGAATAAACTGCAGTAGGTACAATTCATTAGACTTATAGCCGATTCCAACGCAAGTGATAATAACAAGGTTAGGTTGTAAAATAGGTAGGTTCATTAATTCGTGAAGTT
The DNA here is from genome assembly GCA_945859575.2 of Herminia tarsipennalis. NCBI lineage: Eukaryota > Metazoa > Arthropoda > Insecta > Lepidoptera > Erebidae > Herminia > Herminia tarsipennalis. Next base: position 11,716,445 of record OX243846.2, on the reverse strand, counting down.
CTGACATGTAATCGCATATAATTGCATTGTTTTCAGTAGGCAATTATAGAATTACATACTTAGTTAATGAGATAATTGCCCCCTAATTTGCTACTACAAGAGTAAATGATCTTTCAATCTTCAGCATTTAACTTTATAATCTGAGTAATTATTGGTCATCAAAAAGCTATTTACTTATTCTTAGAATCTTTTAGCACTTGATTTATATTCCATTTTTTGCTGAGATGAAAGATAATCTATATCTAATGAGACTGATTGCACATTAGTAAATGTTGACAAATATATCTGCCAAAGGGGCTATTCAATTACATTTCTAAGCTTTGTTGTGTCTTACTAGCAAATAATGACATCCTGTAACATCCTGTAATCCAATATAAAAACCGGGCAAGTGTATGTCAGGCCGTGCTCTATGTAGAGTTCCGTAACTGCTCATGACAATAATGCGGACTAAAAAGCGAGTTTACTACTAACAATGTTATACTTATAAAGATGAAATTAAACGAAAATTATTGCTACTTTTCGCTTGGTCGGCGATTACTCGTAAACTTGTTAAGCCTACTAAGCTCTGATAGTTTTTTCTTATAATTTCGTTATATATAACTACAACCCAATTTTATTTCACATTTCTAAAATCAACGGTTTAGCTGGCAGGGGGTGACTTGACTCTAACAAAAGTTAGTTCTTTAAAGCTCAATATTTCAAAAATATTTTTCCTAACCCCTAATATTTTTAAAAGACCTATCTAACAACACCCCATATAATGGGGTAGATGAGAAAAAAAAATCACATACTTACCCATTTAACGTGAAGGGGAGGTAGGCCCTAAAAAAAATCCATTTTGTCGGTGTAACTAATATGTATAAGATATCAATGCCAAAATACAGCTTTGTACTAAGGGTCTCCGAGCTTAGCTAAGGACAGACATACGGACAAATAAAGGGACATAGCGAAACTATACGGGTTCCTTGCGGCAATATTCAAGCGATGATATTATCAATTAATAGTGTTATAGTAACCATTACGTATCGTTCATGGTACCTACCTACTACTTAGTTTGATAACCAATGCTCGGCCGCTAGTGGTGGATTCCATACCTCGAATAATACTAAGTTGAATTAGCTCCTGAATGTAACGAAATGATACTGTGAATAAGTAGCTTAACATTGCGTCAATTCATTGAAAAATAAGCTGAATACGGAAAACCATAATATTAAAGTCCTGTTTAATCAATCTAAAGTAAGTTTCCTTACAGCAACTATTCATTATTACGACAACTTACCGATTAATTTAGAGTAAGCATTACGTATTAGTTCTAATTTCACATTTATTACCGTGTATAGCTATAAGAGCAAAATCTGCAGTGTTACTGGAAATGTAGGACCTAATGCGCTAGTGGCGCCGCCGGCGGCCATACTGGTAAATTAAAGTGATAGGAGGTGTAGTCCTCTTTGATAACGGATTTACATAGTGGTAATGATTGAGTGGACAGCGAATGGTCGTTTATTGCAACTCGCTATGGTAATAGGTAACTATAGATGTCAACTAGCCGTGCGAATCGCCATAACAAAAACCCACCACCATAGCCGCAAACTAAATGACGAAAACGAATTGCCTATTACCAAATTAGAAAGCTATAATACGGATAATCGTTTTATGTGATTTATTTACTCAACGTCTCATAAATAAGAATTTGAATAGCTACTCGAAGCATCATAGATAAAGTAATTTACTCGGACATTAGTTCAAAAACCACAATAATTCTTTCATATCAGTAAGATTACGAAGCGTATACCATAATTTATAATCCAAATATTCTAATGCAAGAATTGCGTAATGGGATTACTCCAGAAACAATCTGTGGGCAGTGTGACGTCATTACGCCGACCCATCTCTCTGGTCAGCGATAACTTGATGCAGAATAACGAGGTACATTAATCTCAGTCCAGTCGAAGGGAATCACTTTCACTCTGTAGGTACTCGATATATGAAACAAAAGTTCAACAACTTTTTTAATTAAGTGAAACGTCGCTTTGGTCTCGTGTGTAAACTTATTGGAGTTAAATCATACTGGTTTCTGTCCAGCTCAAGTCATAATATAGCCCTGTAAAAAGAACATGGTTATAACAGCTCTCAACGAAGCCTTATATTTATTCAAACGTTTGGAATTACTTGTACCTTTTGAATAGATATATCACGGATCAAAGATATCAATTTAATTCTAATCTACTTATACATAAAACCAGAGACAATTATATTTTACATGAGTTTATAAAAGCGTGCATGTATGTTATCATTTGATAAAAAAATAAGAAAATTATAGCCATTTCCATTTTTAAGGCGAGAGAGAATTAGTGACGTTAACAATAAATGACTTGTTTTGAACTTTTTGCGTGTAGAGGCAATTAATAATGATGTGAACACAATGAATGAGTACACTTCAGGTACATATTTAAATCACAGCCAGATCTGTTGATGTATTAAAACCCACAGTAGCAACGCCACTTTAAGTGTCTCAGAAAATGTCATTGAAATTTCAGAAGGTACGATATTATATAATGTATGATTGCGAGAAGCAACGAAGCAGCATATCAGCCAAAATGATCGAATTCACGGAATCCTTAATGAACAAGATGTCGGAAATTATTCAACTACCTGCCTTTATCAACAAGATCTTATGATGTAACCGATGAGGCACTTTGTCTTGTTGACTGTTATTTGTACATTGTTAACGAATATACAATACGTTTTTGTATATGTAGGAATGATGGTCTTTAACTGTATTTATAAACTGCCTAGATGAAAAACAAACTGCTGTTTATTCAGTAGGTGGTTTTCTTATAATCAGCTATCCATTGAATTTAAACAGCACTGTTGCTAAAATTATTCAATTATTTGCATATTAACAAATCAAAATCGAATAAATTAATATTAGTTTAAGAGAAAGTAAAGAATAGCGATATTCTCATGAATTTCAAAAAATTATGTAATTTATTATATTTAGATCTTTTAACAAATGCATGAATACATTAAAATTAGATTCAATTTAGAAACAACTTTATTGTATGAAACCAAATCAATGAGTAATTAATTTGTAATCATCTAAACTTTGAAATAGGCAGCTAGACTTTAGTTATAAGATGTTTAACTCGTAATTACAAATTAGTCTACATCTCCACTAATATTGAACTGATTTTGCTAATTTGACTGCCTCTGTGGCGCGGTGGAAGTGTGTCCGACTGCTACGCACGAGGTCGTGGGTTCTATCCCCAACCAGGATAAAACTTTGTGTGATGAACACGATGGGTTATTCTGTGTCTGGGTGTAATTTATCTATAATATGTATGTATTTGAAAATATATAAGTATGTTTATCGGTTGTCTGGTTTCCATAGCACCAGCTTTGCTTAATTTGGGATAAGATTGCGTTGTGTGAGTTCACATTATAAGGAGTAAAGATTTGTATTTTCGTATGTAGCAAATAAGCTTAGAAAACTACTAGACCGATTTAAAAAAAAAACCCTAATAGAAAGAAACACTATCGGGGAGTAACATATTCTGTATTTTATTGTGAAATAATTAGAGATTCCTACGAAAATTGCAATAAAGTAACTCAAGGTACTACGATATGACACCCGTACGAAGCCGGGGCATGCAGCTAGTCAATTATAAAACACAAATGTTTATAGAACATCATCCAAGATTAGTAAAGTATAAATAAAATCCTATCTACTCACATGAAATAGCGGCGTGTGCTTGCCTGTTTATCATTATAGCAGTCAGAGTGGCACATTAGCTGAAACATTTGCCAATTAAGCTTCCAGATGGACATGATAAAAACCGTATCTAGAAAGTCATCGTCTAATGCCCCTAACGGCAGTCATGACACGTCATTCCACATCATACTATTATATGAAGACATAAGTGTTATTAAATATTTCTTGCCAGCAACCGCTACAGTCCTTAACAGCCTTCCAAAAAAGGAAACTCGTGTTATAGTAAAGCTGATAAGTTTTATTTGCTAGGAGAGGAATGGTTAATAAAAAAGTTTCTCCGAGATAATTTTTATGTTTAGAGAGGTTAGAATGTTTTTTTGGTTTCTCCATAATAGTTTTCTTTTGATTTGGTACTAGAAGCTTCAAATAGAGAAACGAATTTCGATAGATACTGTTACCTATTTTTATCTACTCTTTGGTGTACTATTTTAATGTTCTATGTTCTATATCTTTTATATTATGTTGAAGTAGTTTCATCACCATCAACAATATTAAGCCTACCGAAAATAGCCAATTATAACATCTTGTTAAAACAAGTTACATAAGATCTGTAAAGCTTTACCTCGTTAGAATTTAACCCGAGTGCGTGAGTTCATTACGTTTCATTGAATTATTACCAAAACGTCATCCGAATCTTTAATATTTCGTTCCCGTCATGCTATTACAACCTACAGCAAAGCTTATGTAATTCTGATTAATTTAATTGAAATCCGACATCTATATCGTGTCGAGATATTCTTAATCAATCTGATAACATTTTGTTTAACGATCATTGTTAGCAAACAATACAGTTTTTTTTTATATCTCCATTGCATTTTGTGAGCATTCGTGGTTTTGTCAGCATCTAGATCGTCACTTATGTAATAATCTGTACCTACTTATAATTCTATTCATACAACGTTTGCACGACAGGCCAGCCATAAGAACAACTTCACTTTATCTAAGAATCTTCCGTCTCGTAAAATCGATTAAATAACTTTATTCGCATTGTATGCCCATTTCTTGAAATTGATCAAAACGTCCATCAATCTACATCAGTCCATCAGTCTGATTAAATTTATTCCCGACCCGTATTGTACCTAATATTAAAGTAAGTTAAACTAAGTTTATAAAGAATTCGATTAATGGGTATCAATCGAATTCTTTATAAACTTACAATAAACAATAAGTAACCATATTCTGAAGCAAACAATTGAATTAAGTACTAATAATATCTTCAGCGGGCTCTTATTCACTTTTGTATTCATGAGCTAATTACTCTATTCAAAGTTATTCCAACGTCATAACCATCGGTCAACGTCGATATCCCCTTCTAAAGTGTCGTGCTAGAGTGCGTACGATCGTGACCAAACTCCTGAAATGGTCATATCGATGTCTGCCCGTGTGGCCTCTGGCGGTACCACGGTAGTCTACTCCGTAAGGCATGCATGCCTCCGTTCCCTTATCACCATAGTGGTAAAGCATAATTTCGGATGACAACTGACCTTGACAAGCCGATATGTGCGTGTATGTATAAACAATCGATAGTACCGCAGCGCGGACAACGCAACCCATCTCGCATGTGTAATGCGCGCGCGCAACCACGTCGCATAGCGATGAGGGTAGCTGATACCGGCTAAGCCCTTCGACTATCAAATTTTATTTGCCTCAGTGTTTTATTACCTCATTTGTATTCAATACTTCCTTTATTTAAAACATCAAATCTTTTGAAACGACACTCGCTTGTAGTGTCGAGGAAAATAAGCTCTGTACAGCGTAATGATAATTATATTTGATTCCCAGCCATTAAATCATACATAACGTCGTGTACTTGCGTGGAGTAATTCGTATTTATAGGAGAAAGTAATGTTTGTAGTATGGACGCAATGTGGAGATTCAGTAAGTAAATCAGAGACTTTTCTACGTGAGAACGACACAAACACGGAATCCACTAAATATTAAATGGGTTTATAATATTTTTTACTACTTAATATTTTTACTAAATGTTATTATGGGGATATACTTACACCACTTGCTTACATCATCTTTATAGTGAACTAAAATAAATATTACTTATATAAAATATCTTATATTTTTATTACTTGTGCGTTTAAGACAGATATTGCAGTTTCATCTGGTTGAAATTGTCTACAGTAAACAGGTTGGAAATCGCTGAAGTATGAAGCTCCAATCAAAACAATTCTGCACTATAAAAAATGTGCTTATGACCTCAAATCAGTTTTCAATAAATTCAGAGACGAAAGCATTGGGCACGCCCCTTTCATTGTAATTGTGAATCTCATCAAAGGCGGTATCATGAGTACCGAGATTCATTAAACGACAGACATGACTTTGTATTCAATACAAAAGAACCATCGCAAATATTCTTGAGGTTACTGGAACAAGCACTTAAATAGCAAGATATTAACGATTAAGATGAGAGATAGGTAGTGAGTAGTGACTCATCACTTACTTTTAAGGAAGAAACAGAAAGAGCGCTACATTTTACCGACATTTAAACAAAAAGAACGCAATGGAGTCTATAGTGATCTGTAGTAAATGTAGGAGAATCGCGTGCGTCGGCGTCTGTGCAACAATCACGCACGTAGGTACTATGGAGTTCACATAATAGACGTTGAATGGTAAATTAGATAATGCCTCAAATAGCCGCGCTGAACTCTTTAAGCCATACAACCTATTTACAGAAATACCCGGTTAGATCGCACCTTTACAATTTGTGTTACAAAGTAATCTTTTAAGTAGAACTGAACGCGTTTAAACTGAACGGAACTAAATTACACTGCGTTGGACTTATATGATACTAGCTGTCCCGCGCAACTTCGTATGCGTAAATTTTCCCCGTTTTTGAAACATTTCCCGTCGCTACTCTGCTCCTATTAGTCGTAGCGCGATGTTATATAGCCTATAGCCTTCCTCGATAAATGGGCTATCCAACAAAAAAAGAATTTTTCAAATCGGACCAGTAGTTTCTGAGATTAGCACGTTTAAACAAACAAACAAACAAACTCTTCCGCTTTATAATATTAGTATAGATTTACGAAATAGTCGGTAGGTAAGAATGAGCTGGCAAGAGAGAATTTAATTGTTGAAATAGTAACTCTAAACAACGGACTGAGCAGATGATGATCATAATGAAATTGAAATATATTTATTTCCTTACACTTTCTCAAATTTCATATAATGACTCGCACATCCTAATCCCATCGTGAGTAATTAACATTATAAACGTGAAAGTAAGTTTCATTGTTTGTTACCTTATCATAACTAATCGGCTAAAGGGATCTTAAAGAAATTGGGTTAGGAGATAAGTGGTCCTGAGGAAAGACATAGGTGGTCCGGAGTCGCGGACGAAGGTAGTAATTAAAATACTTGGTCGGTTTTAACCAAGGTTTTTAGCACTGTCCAAATACAAGCGAACTCTATGTTATATGGTAAATTATAAAATCATTTGCATGATAACGTGGGGTTAGAAAAATATGTACAAAAATTAATAATGACAGTTTTTATCATTTAATCTATTAGGCATTTGTCCCATCAACGGCAAGAGCTTTCTTATCGCTATGGATATTATCGCTCAAGAAACGTACATACATATGTGGATCCCGTGTAAACAAAAGAGATAGGTTAATAGTTGATCGCTGACCGTTCACACTGCCGCCGAGTACTTGCTCTATATTGCATCTTTTTTGTTTACAGGTAGATGAGTAGTAGGATGTAGTATAGAGATAAGTTTTAAAACAAATGTTGATTATTGGTAATTTTTAATAGGTAAAAGATTGTTGATGATTGATTTGTTAATTTTGAATAAATAGTTGCAATATTATTGCTCTCTCTGATAAAAAAGTCTCATTTAAAATATCGGTTCAATTAAACTCCAGGCAAGATAGAGAGAGAAGAGAGAATATTTTATTGAGGTTTTAAGGTGAAAAAAAAATAGGGCGCGCTACAAAATGTCTGATTTTTGTGTAGTGGACGTTAGACGAAGTAAGTTTGGGAACCTCTGGTTTAAACGGACATGATCTACATTATACATCTATTGTATGTTTCTCGAGCCATAAAATCGCTACTCACTGATCGCCGGCGGTGGGACAGGTGCCTTAGATTATTTTTTACACCTAGGTACTTTTATTATGCTGTATAATATAAATGTTGACTAAAAGTTAGCGGTTGAGTGGGTAGATGACCCGACAATTTTCGTGATAATGATATTTCTTAAAGTATCGTGACAACCGCAACATTTCGTAGGTTGTTGCATTGTAAGTTATAATGCACTAACTATTTTGTGGTGTTTAAAGTTTGCTTTTGCAAAACGTCATAACTTCTGTCGTTTCTTCTGTTTATTATAAGATTTAACAACAATAAAGGAGATTCTTTACAGTTAGACAATTTTCTTCTCACTTTACACCCTACAACTGCTATAAACTAACTATTATAAAGTTCATCAATGTTATATTATACTAGCTGTCCCGCGCAACTTCGTATGCGTAAATTTTCCCCGTTTTTGCAACATTTCACGTCGCTACTCCGCTCCTATTAGTCGTAGTGCGATGTTATATAGCCTATAGCCTTCCTCGATAAATGGGCTATCCAACAAAAAAATAATTTTTCAAATCGGACCAGTAGTTCCTTAGATTAGCGCGTTTAAACAAACAAACAAACAAAGCAAACAAACAAACTCTTCCGCTTTATAATATTAGTATAGATAGACATTTGTATTTAACTTTATTTTAGGTAAGACGCTGACTCGCGCAACTTCGTCTGCGTAATTTTTCCCCGTTTTGTTAAGTAATTGATTGCTGTTTCGCTCCTAGTTGTCGTAGCCTTCCTCGATAAATAGGCTATCCAACAGTAAAATATTATTTCAATTCGGGCTAGTAGTTCCTGAGATTATTGCGTTCAAACAAACAAACTCTTAAGCTTTATAATATTAGTATAGATGTATTAAAATCATTCTCATTACTTTACGCATGAGATATTATAGTGCACAAGTGTGTGCACATACACAAGTACACTCTCAATTCCCTCACTCCCATAGCCCGATGGGCAGGAAATCTGACACGACAGGAGAGAGATTAGGCACAGGATCGAGGGCTTTACATGCTCTGAGAGCATGAGGCACGGAGGGGTGTGACAATGTTTGGAAACAGTCACCCATCTATGTTGCTTAACCTCGCAAATATCTCGGTCGCCACTAAGTCAGGGACCCTTCTTTATTATTATTTGTTATTAGGAACATACACATTAGGTACCAATCAATACAGAGTGCATAACCGAATTACAAAATTCCATGAGTTCATAGTCACAACAGTCAAATGAAAAAAAATTAACAACAATCTCTTTGAGATCTGCAGAAAGGAGGTGCTACACTGAATGATAAATGAATACGTCAGATATTATTGATATTGATTCAATTAATCAATAACAATAATACAATGGATCTAAACACACAACATCTTGATTGTTCAAGCAACCTTTATTCATTCGTCTATTATATTTTTCTTGATATGAAACGTAAATATGTTCTATGAGAGTTTTGTTTATCAGATGTAACACAAACTTAGATTTTCCTAAGGTAGAGTCATAAAGCGAAAGGAAAGTGTAACTTATTTAAATCAACCGACTTAAACACAATAGCTTTAGTAGTTCTTGGCATTATTTTAGCAAATGTGTTACGAGATACAACAGTTTTGAAGACATCTACAATTCATCCGCATAAACACGTATAATACTATAGAAAGATTGCACGTGCTGAATAATTTATATTTAAGCTGACATTACAAAGCGAGCGAGTCTAGTCGTAGCGTATACGTGGGTCACTCAGAAAGTTTTGGCAAATTAAAATACTAACGTCTATGGATAAAATATTTTAATTAAATCTTTTTAAAGAAGTCTCGACCAGCCTCTAGGCAATGTTTCATGCGTCTGTACCAATTTTCGAAACATTTTTTCAGTCCGCCGCAGTTATCGATGCAGATCCATTTATAAATGAGACACGATAATTTCATTTGGCTCTCAAAAAAATGTGGAGGTAAATTTGAAATTCAAATACAATGGTATTTTACTTTTAAATAACCAAATTTTTCAAAATAATTACAAGTGGCCAGTGCCTTATGAATATAAAAAACTTGAGAGGTGTCAAGGGACACCCGGATGGAACGAAGTTCTTATCTTAATTTTTTTTTTTTATAATCTTCGCAACACTACACTGTTCAATGCGAAATGGAAAGACGAAACGAAAATAACTTACAAAAAGACGATTGTATACCGAAGGCTTGAACCCACAACTACACAATTGTCACCAATACTGTGTACCGAATTTATGCCTCTAGACCAAATTGACAGGTGACTTCTTCGTCAAATTAGATGTTCATATTTTACGCGCACGCCGCACGGCTTGTGTGTGTCAAAAAGTGTCGTTACAACTTTTCGTGAGATTTTTTTCCGTCTAGCCCCCTTTCACAACGCGCGATAAGGAACTTTGTTCTAAACCTTTTTTTGGAAAACTTTCTGAATGGCCTGGTATGTACTGTCGTTTAATATGACGCTATGTTTCGCAAAACCATCTCATTCGGTACTATGTGTTGGCAGCTTTACTGTGACCCAGAAGCAATAGAAAGAAATGTCTACTACGTGCATGATAAGCGTTTTACTAACTCTGTATGTATCTAAGTGAGCGGGGGTGACAATATGCAAATGCATCAAATTTACATTAATGCTCAATTGTCGATTCTGCGCGTTCTGTTTGAGCGTAGGCACTTCACCTGACTGCTTTGGATATGACATATGTTTGAATACTTGTATGTAACTGAATAAGCACGCGATTAGAATTTTAATAAAGCGATGCGAAGATATGTGGCTATTCATTAACATTAAACCCAGTCTTACGAGGTCTACAGTCGTATTCAGGATATAAAATGTCGGGAATCTTCGATATTTTCCTTTTAATTTCTAGCTTTCCCGTGTGAATATGTTCACACATCGCCAGTATAATTCCATTAGAAAACGTTTGTAACATTTAATTGAAGGTACATTAATCCTAATGAAAGTTCAAAGAAAGAATAGTCTTGATATTTTCTTGTTCGACAATTTAATTTGAATTAAATCGATTTTGATTCTAATAGTGCAGACAATATAATAATATCGATTTTAATAATTACTTTCGGGTAGCTTCCAAATTGGAAGATGAACAAGAAAACACTATAAAGACAAATGATCGTTGTATCCCCATCGAAGCGTGGTTAGCAGCAGTTAATCGAATTACTGACGACAGACGGACGGCAATGATATAATTTAACTGGTTTAATTTAATCGGACACAGTCGGGGTCGATGGATTCGGGTTACTCCGTCAGAAACACGAATCCTCAGCATTGTTGTTCTGTATGTGGGTCGAGTTTCATAGTCGAGATTGATTAAAAAAACTTTTACTTGAACGTAACATTTAAATATTTGTAAATAATAAACAAAACTATGTACCTTAAATGTTCGTTAAAAAGTGACTTATTGACTGGATCTTTTAATTTGGCATTATTTGCCGCCCCATTATTTCTTAGTAGATAGGTACTGGGTTCTTATTCACGATGTTTTTTTCTGTATCCACGACAAGCCCGTACGGAACTGTCAAAATGTTGTCCTAATTTTATTAATTAAGAGCTGCACTTAGAAATACATCAACGCGCATGCGCGGCTGACATTATCGAGCGCACCACGCATGCGCCTTGATGCATTTGTGAGCACACAGATTGACAGTTCCACATGGGTTTGCCGTGGATACAGAAAATAGATCGTGAATAAGGACTCAGTTTGGAAATCGTAACTTTAATTTAATAAATTGTTCCTGCTTTGATCTCGACACATAAATTACAGTGTTGGTGCTGCGCTCTTTAAACATTGCCTAGTCACGTATAATGTACATATAAGTGTTAACTTTAGTAGTCTGTGCCTTGAGTGCGATTTGTTTTTACGTTAAAGCGATCGATACGTTTACCGCGTTTGGTTCTCTAATTGGTTAAGAGCTTACGTGGGCCAATCGGAACGTAAAACAAATTCTCTCTCTAGGCACTCTGGTCTCGACATATTATACTTATGATTACGACTGTCATCTCCCACATGACACTATTTGTGTTTTAATATTTAAATAAAACTGATTACTCAACGGATGTTATTCAACTGGCTAATGTGACAACAACCGAATAGCAATCGATACCTACGAGAGTTGCAACACTACGACGGAAGTTTCGACACTGCGATTATTAGTCGTTGAATTATGATAAACATCGGCATTATGCCAATCAATGTGGACCGTGGTTACGATTCGACTAATTGGTACGTTGAGAGTCGTTTCCCCGTTTTACTGCAAAGTGGAGCTTGTCTAGGGCTGGCCGACTTTGCATAAATGTATCTATGATTACAGGTAAATGATTCTGTATGACCGCGATCTTGAAAAACCCAAGTCTGTCATTGCTTCTCTCATTTAAGTTAATAGGAAGAAGTCACCGCAAACCATACATTTCTGATCAGTCTACAATTGAGTGAATCAGTTATATGGCGTGATTTCAAGTCTGCTGAGTATGCACACTAGAATAATGCGCCTATTTATGATAAATAATTAAAAGCTTGTCAAGTGGTTTTAACGTGCGGAATTATAAGTAAATTATTGCTTTTTTTTTAATAAAAGATAACTAGCAATATGAAATTGTGGTCCCACATTACTAGCAATCTTGTGAACCCCTCTAGCTAAGCTCAATGGCTTGTGTTAAGAGTTCATGTCGGTAGTATAATGGGTAGGATTCGAACTACGATTATGGGTCCAGGTTCTATATTATGTGCAACTGATGTCGTGTATATATGTAGCTGGGCTGTGATTGATAAGTCGTGTGACACACTCCACTTCCCATCGCCCCGGGCTCACCATATCGATGATTGCGTGCGCGCGCGTGCCGCCCGGCTTACTACCATCACGAAACTCTTTTATTATATCGCTCTTACATTTACTATTACATTGATATGTTACACGGATGATTTATATACTCTCTGTCAATCGTAAATAACTTTGACCTACTGCATCTATTGTCTGTCGTGTATAGTTTTTACTGACCAATGTAGGCAGTTCAATTCTGCAATGACCGGTTTGTAGGACAGTACAGTCACCGATAGATGATTTGATAGATATCAAAAGTCAACTGTGACATTAATGCCTGTGTTATAAATTACGGCATTGTTATAAAGATCTCGGTGTTTACTTTTACTTTTTTTATTTGGTCGATTTCTATAACCTATATCGGTTTTATGGAGATATAAATTTTCAGTCGTAAAACGTTGGGGAAAGAATGGTACTATAATTGATTCCTAATAAATATTATTGATACTTAATGTGCAGTAAAGTATTATTAAGAGGTATTAGGCGGGCGGACGATATGCGCATGTATCATGGCCCATGGCGCATACGTTCGTCGTGCATGCGTCGCGCTTCGATGTTGTTTATTGGGCGGGCAGCATGCGCGCGGCGGGTCGGTGCGGGCGCCGACGCTGGCTCGCGCACAGTCCTCGCCGCGTCGCGCCACTGCGTGGACGCACGATATTGTCCTTCTGTACTTCTCTATAGCAAGTACTGCCGGTACATAAACATAAACAAGGGTCGAACGTGACTCGCCGTACAGTGATGTTCCCGTGTTAGTGACGAGTTAACGAACACGACTACTGCTTACTCTACAGGACTTATGTTATGATGCATGTGAGTGATTTTGTTAACAGTTTATTTTGGATTTCATTAGTGATTATATAAGTGAATGATTACTTGTTTTTAGAAATAAGAGCAGATATATACCTACTGACTGGAGGATCTCTTTAAAAATTTTACTTATTACTAATTTATCGTTGTTGAATTTCGGAAATCTTAGAAATAGGTGTATATTCATATTATTTATTATGCTAGAAACAGTCCAGTACACATATAGTGTTGCTATTATATTCGATTTGAGTGTAAACCTAATCATAGGTTATTTTCTTTAACCGTAACTATTGACTATTGTTATGTATAGGTAGGTGTTTTTATTATAACACTTAGACAAGTACCTTTATTATTAATTTTAGATAGTGGTGGTTATTGTCAACGAAACAATGGTGGCTTGAATAAAATTCTGTTAGTTACAAGGCCGGCAATAATCGATTTTATTTTATACTACGATTCAATAGACTGTCGACAATAGTTTGTAACCATCCTGTTTTCGTAATGCACCCACGACCTTAATTGGTCCAGGGTCTGCCGTAATGTTAGTTATTAAGCCACCTGCCATGGTATTTTCCTTGAGGTGGGACGATATAATATGTCGTTAATATTTTCCTGTTACTATTATCTATGAATATCTTTACAATATATTATATCGTTGTTTGTTTGGTTGAACGCTCTTATCTCGGGAACTACAGTTCGTATTGAAAAAACATTTTAGTGTTGGATGAATAGTTTATTTATCAAGGAAGGCTATTTAACATCAAGCATCAATGAAAAATGTAACAAAAACGCGGGAAAATTGAGTCAGATAGTGTCCAATTTACAAGCAACATATGTAGTGTATCAATTTTCACCATTTTTGCAACATTTTTCATTGATGCTCTGCTTTTATTGATCATAGCGAGATGTAATATAGCCTACGCCTTAGCCTTTCTTGATAAATAGGCTATCGAACACTAAAATATTTTTTCAATTCGAACAAGTAGTACCGACCTACCCGCGTTCAAACAAACAAATCCTTCAACTTTATATTTTAAGTATACATTTTTGTATTTAAGGGGGGGTTTTGAAGGTGTACACGTACGCACAATACAGTGGACTCACGGAATTGGAACAACGATGTTATTTTTTATTGAAGATAAATGTGCGCATTGTTATTGGTGTACCTACTCATTTGTATTATATCGACAATAATGCTCAGATTCTACGGTGGGTAGGTCACGCGTCAACAACTATATTGTCACGTATAAAATGCTTTGCGTCAACTGACCTTAAAATGTCATTATTCTTGTGAAATGTCACTATTCTTAAAAAAATGTTCACTATTTTGTATTCGCATTTAGACTTTAAATATTCAGTTATCTTATTTGAATGCGTCACTTATTTCAATGGTATCTGCAAGACTTATCAAATCCATGATAATTTTTACATTGTTCCCATATTGTTCCAGTTATGACGCACAGTTTATCCTATCGTACAGTCAACTACATAAGTTCTTAACCATGGCAATATCTATCCAAGGTAGGGTGGGGGGGGGGTGTTAGGTGATACATTAACTAAACACTTGTCACACAATTTTAAACCCTTATTTAACACCCAAATCCCTCCATTGGTACGACCATGTCCGTAACAGATAAATTGGACCAATCAATCAAATCACTCAAAGCATCGAAACTCCAAAATGAAAGGAACAAACAATAATAATATCTTGGGACAACTCACACAACGCTATCTGATCCCAAACTAAGCAGAGCTTGTACTATGGAAACCAGACAACTGATAAACATACTTATATATTTCTAAATACATACATATTATAGATTAATAACACACAATGGTTCATAAACTTTTTTAAACTGTAAGTCAAATATATTGGTATTTTGAATGTTCATGCCTATGTAAAATACGTTTTAGCCGAGTCAGTTAGAATGTTTGCAAATGTTTAATGACTTATGTAGCTGGCTGTACATTGTGTTATCCTGCTCATATGATTACTTGGTTAGAAGTTACCAAACCAGTCTTGGGATTGATAAGTTATGACCGTACCATGCTCAAGGTATGATATGACGCATGGTTTATCCCGTGGTACAGTACATTATCCCGCTTATTACAATATGCATGATAAGAAATGAGTGAACTACTGCGTGTATATTCTGTAATGTGTGCAATTTCAAGCTATGCTTTGTTCTTAATTTGAACAACCAAGCCCGTACTTAGATATGACTTTAGTTTTGTACCGTTTTTAAGAAAATATGTGCAGTTTTACAGTCTAATAATCACACACAGTTAATCTCATGAAATATTTCTTTATCCTCATCAGAAGCTATAACAACTTAATAAGAGGAAGGAAGGTTTAATTTCACCTTTCATTGTTACTCATTGCCCTCAATTGCAGCGCAAAGATGTTTCTATTAGATGCAATTAGCCATTAAAATGATTCATAAAATAATAGTATGATCTTTGATGGTGGTAGGAGAAGGGGGAGAAGCTAGTTTATGGAAGAGTCCGATGAGATTTTCGTTTAGATTTCACAAACATCTATTTTAATATAAAATTGATAAATTTTTTTAATATCTTGGGACAACTCACACAAAGCTATCTGATCCCAACCTAAGCAGAGCTTGTACTTACTATGGAAACCAGACAACCGATAAACATACTTATATATTTCTAAATACATACATATTGTAGATAAATAACACCCAGACACAGAATAAACCATCGTGCTCATCACACAAAGTTTTATCTTGGGTGGGGATCGAACCCACCGCGCCACAGAGGCAGTCAAAAGATATCCACCCCTTATACGAATAGATTAATATTAGTCAAATTAGTCATATTTGCGTAATCAACTGTGAACAAGGAGGTATTGAGACTATGCGAAGCACAAAGCCGCGTGTTTGTTCATACTCATGCCCTAATATTGACTGAAGAAGCAAATTCTTCGAA
This sequence comes from Herminia tarsipennalis, assembly GCA_945859575.2. Lineage (NCBI taxonomy): Eukaryota > Metazoa > Arthropoda > Insecta > Lepidoptera > Erebidae > Herminia > Herminia tarsipennalis. Next base: position 11,699,996 of record OX243846.2, on the reverse strand, counting down.
GTTGCTTTATGGCACTAAATGATTTTCCGTTGACATACATGGTTCATGTATTTTTTCCTTACAATGCATATTCATTATAGTAGCATTAAACACATTGAAATATCTCTTAATGGAAACACTTGCATTAAAATAGTCACTACTGAATATGGTAATAAGTGTAATTGCAAGAAGATGCTTTATCCTCAAGAGCCTTATTTTTTCAACCCAACAAACTTAATAGACATGCTCATATATAAAAGAAATATTAGATGCTAATAGTAATTTAAAACACAATGTTATCCAGTAAAATAAAAAGCCTCTTAAGCCTTAGTTTTACGAAACAACGTCCGGAACGGTAAACAAAAATGTCTGAGGGCTAACAAAAGCGATTGATGTCTTCCTTGTTTAGTACATCGCTAATAAACAGAGCACCCAATAAAAGAAACCGTCCCATTTTTACCTGAACCTCGAAACTACGTAATTACTTAAGAATAGAGTCAACATATGCTTCGGGATCATTCTCGAATTTTAACTAAAATACGTACACAACATATATTTAGGTTTTTTGTTGATCTTTAATATAACCTGCATTTGTAATGCTAATGAGCTTTTTAACATTTTCTGTGAAAACAATGACCATATTATATTTTTGAGATTTTTGCATAACATATTGTATACGTGTTCCTTGCTGAATGTTTCAAGTAAAACACGTTACAGAGCCTTATACCTTATAATTAGTTGAACCTCAAGTTATGTAACGTGATTCGAAAGGTTCGTATGTACCATCGAAGATACGATAGATCGAAACGTATTTCATAATTTATAAGTTTGGTAATTAGCCAGTTCAAACCAGATTTCTTGGTAACCCAAAAGTCCATTTAACAATACCACGTAACATGTGATTGATTGGTACAGTTAATTTAATTATATTCGAGCATCGATTTATCTACATACGCTTTACAATCAATAATAAAACCACTGTTTATTTATGTATTCACATAACAGTTTTAACTGTATCTCGAAAGCTATCGTAAAGGTTTTATTTTGCGACTGCCTCTGTGGCGCGGTGGGAGTGTATCCGACTGCTAGGCAAGAGGTCGTGGGTTCGATCCCCACCCAGGATAAAACTTGGTGTGATGAGCATGATGGTTTATTCTGTGTCTGGTTGTTATTTATCTATAATATGTATGTATGTATTTAGAAATATATAAGTATGTATATCAGTTGTCTGGTTTCATAGTACAAGCTCTGCTTAGTTTACGATCAAATGGCGTTGTGTGAGTAGTCCCAATATATTATTTTTATTAATATATTATTTTGCTTGATAAACTAGAGGTTGCCTGGTTACATTCGGACTGAAACCTCAATATACATTTAATTTAATTTATTTATTTATAGTTAATTAAAACGGTACATAACCAATATATAAAAATAGATTAATTAACATAGAACACATTAAACAAAACAAATCAAACATTATATAACATTAATAAATTTCATAATACGTAAAGATTTACAAATTAACGTGGAATAGTTGACTCTCTCATATATTTGTTCTCGCAGAACATTTTAAATACATACTTGCATTTTCTTTGTCCACTCATCGGCAAACACTTCACACTCAGGGCTGGCAGACAGTAGGGCGTTGAGCAACTCTTAGAGGACGGCATATGGGAGACTCTGCTCTGGCGACAGTTCTACATGCCTCGCAAACATTTTAGGTCGGTGGATATATAAAGTCCAATTGTTAAACAATATAGTTACGGATATTTTATTTATTTATTATTTGTTGTACATCTAATTACTACAATAGTAAAAGAGTAGACGCAATTGTGTGAATGGTGTAAATACCAATAGATTTAAAGACAGGTATTGTGCTAAATATTGCTATTGCTTCTACGATACTACCTCTATGGCATGTGTACCTAAAATAAACATAAACAACATTCACATGAATTATTCATTGTTTAAATGCATGCCATTAAACGGCTCATACTTCCACTTCGAAAGCGCGTCTAATTGTACCCTACTGAGGGAACAAACGTTTGTAACAAATACTACAATTATTGTGATTAATATGGACTAAGAAAGATGGATTTGGTATCATAACGTACTTACAAAAAAAATGTCTATGAGCAGTAGGATTGCTGGTTCAGTTACAAGTGGCATTTGCAATAGTACTACTCAATATAAATATTAATAAGTACAGTAACTAGTTAGCACACCTGTCAATTACCAACACACCTGATGTAAAATAAACATAAAAATACCCTGCCGTTGATAGACATAATGGCGAAAGAAAATAACTTGACAAAACAAGAACGAATTTATTTAATTGCTTCTTTTAAATGGCGAGGCAGACGCGACGGCTCAAGATGTCTTTGGGTTATTAGCGGATGCGGCAAAAACTCATCGGCAGCGTACGCGTGCTAGTATCAACATTTGCTAAGGTAGTACTAATTAAATTTGATACAGCATATGCCTCGAGATCTGCAGAACGAAGATAAATTTAGCACAAGTAAAACTACCGCTATGAAACAGACAATTATGAGCCCTTTGTTTTTCAACGAACCTAAATGTGCACGTTCATTAACCGACTTGTATAAGTTCTTTAAAACTTCAATTGTGACATAGTTTCCTCCTTACGTGAAATGAATGTTATGAGATCAGTTACTGCAGAAATAAAACATTTTGGTTTTGCGGACGCATTGTTACCAACAATACTGCCTTAGTTTCCTTATTACACTTCAAGGGTAGTTATTTTATTATGAAAATGTAAACTATTTAAATATGAAATTCATTGTGAAGAAATAGAATATAATATAATAACCGATTGCACTGTATGAATATTAATCATAGAAATACATGGGGCGATGTATACAAGAGTGAGTTGCGTCATGCATGGTAATAAGAAGACATTACAAAATTACCCACCATTGTTATGGGTTCGCGGAACACCGTTTCTTGGTGCGCCCGCGCCGATCGGAGGCTAATAGGACTCGCATCATTGTGCATCTCCATCAGTTCCCACAAACGAATACACAAAACGGGCAAGTAGTGCGAAACTTAACAACAACGTGGAAGTAACACCATTAGAATTCTATGAACCAATTGTACAGGAAACGTACGTCGTCACGTAATTTGGCAATTATCAAGTCGTAATGTAGAACCAAACAAAGTCACGTACGCTACGTTCCCAAAGGACTCGTCTAAAAATAATGTTCCCAGTGCAATCTGTGGTGCATCCAATCTAAAGATAACGTTGCAGCAACACGTGTTGGGGCTGGAAGTTTAGTGACCCCCTGACGCGTGACGTGACGTCAGGATCCGTCGCAACCATTAGTCGACGTCCTGCAGTTACGCGCCTGTTCTTTGTACCCTCGCTCGGCACATTCAACAAATGCTTATTTAATTGTTTTGTAACGACGACAATTACAAAACCAGGAGTCTTTTTTAAGACGTGAATAGGAACTAAAGCGCGGTAATCCTTAACCACTTTACTACGCGGAAGGTTTTTTAAATGGTTAAAAAAGTAAATTGGATAGAAAACAAATAAAAACTCAATGTATATTTTGCACAGGTTTCTGAGATATAATGGTGTGGTCCCAGTAAATCAGGTGTACGTGAGGGGCTGAAAGGAGCACGGGTGTTCGATGGTCAGTGATCTGCATCGCCACAGACACGTCCGCTGCCCGTGCCGCTTCCAGGCGCTTACGTGACCGTGAATAAATACCTCCACGACAAGTGCACTTCGTCCAAAAAACTTAGAAATTAGCCGCTTCCTTAAAGTTCCAATAAAAAGTTAACTTTTAGATTCCTAAGAGTTAAAAGTGACAAAGAAAAATGTCTGAAACGTAGTTAACATTTTTTACTGAAATATCCGTTATTGATAACAGTCATTTAAACCGTCAATTGTTTTCACATTTTTCGTTATTTAAACCATTAAATAAGTAATACTTATAATGTTCCAGAAGCCAAATAAGTTAAAAGTATAAAGAGGACGTGTTATTTGTCGCCTCTTGGAGAGTTAATTGGTGGTTTTGCGTTGATTGCGTGTACGCAGCGCTTAAACGATATTCCGGGAATCATGGCGCGGTGCGCAGGACTCGCTCCGCTGCGTCCTTGGGGACCGCCACACTGGTTACAAACTCGTTGCATTACAAACATTTTTGTTTTTACGTTTGTTGAATATTCTTGCCAGTCTCACTAGCAACTTACAGAACAAGACCGCAGCAAATAGTGTCGTCCTACTTTGTTAAAAACAAGGCTGTCAACACTAAAGTGATTTTCAAACATATCATCATCATATCAACCCATATGATGGCCCACTGCTGGGCACGGGTCTCCCCAGTAGATCCTGGGGGTAATTGCCATAATCGCCACGCTTGGCGAGCGGGTTGGCGATCGCAGTAAGGCTTTAAGTACGCAGAGGACGCTGCTGCCCGTCCTCCGGAATGAAATCCCTTAGTCGCCTTGACGACACCCACGGGAAGAGATGGGGTGGTACTATTCTTAAGCCGGCACCACACGGCACTTAAGCCGGCACCACACGGCACTTTACTATTATAATATATCCACGTGAAAAAACTAATTTGTTTCACACCCGTCAATATTTATGAGATGGGTTTTAAAATCAAGCCCGTAGTGTTTTTTTTAATCATTCGTCTCTGTGGAATTCCTCTCAACTAACATATTTTTTATGAATCAACATACGCGTAATCAATCAAAATCTTGTGTACACATAGACAAGCAACCTTTATACAGCTACCAGTACCATTCGGGACGCACGAATCTTCGCTATTTAGCTACTTTTTGTATGCCTATCTTCTACGCAGTATTGTATTTAACATGGTTAATAGATAGATACAAAATATATCTAAGGGTCAAAACGAATAGCAGCGGTATAAAAACTGAGGGAAGTGTTTTTTGGGCCAAGGTTTTTTTTTATATTACTTTGAACTTTATTGGGTAGCAGTAGGTCCTAATTGCTTGCATTGCAGTACATAAAAAAGGGCCAACGTAGTATTTATGTACAAAATATAAAGTCTGTATCTCATTGCAGATTTCACATAATGAAAACAAATTCTTGGGAGATAGGAGAACTAGAGAGAGGGAAACAAAGTAGTTTTGTTTTGAAATGTCCGATTGTATGAGACTGTGACGTCATAACTCTAAAACGAAAAGATTACAGCGCGTTTTTTAGGGTTCCGTACCCAAAACGTAAAACGAGACCCTATTACTAAAACTTCGTTGTCCGTCTGTCCGCCTGTTAACAGGCTGTATCTCATGAACCGCGATAGTTAGACAGTTGAAATTTTCACAGATTATATATTTCTGTTGCCGCTATATCAACAAATACTAAAAAACAGAATAAAATAAATATTTGAAGGGGGCTCCCATACACTTTTGCTCGATATTGATAACGGCCACAGTTAATATAATTCACTTTAAAAATAAATAATTAAATTAAAATAAAATAAATATTTAAGGGTGCCTACTCCCATACAACAAACATGACTGTTTTGACGTTTTTATAGATAATGGTACGTAACCCTTCGTGCGCGAGTCCGACTCGCACTTGGCCGGTTTTTATTATTTAAGAGTAGGTCCAAGTCAACACTAATGCAACTTAGCACTTAAACTAGCAGTCTTTGACTTGACCCCTGTACAATCCGTGCAGTTAAATTCGCTCCGGGATTCTAATCTCTTCCGCGGCAATGTGTTTTGACCCTAAGATCATGATTGTTACATCTTGTAATTGAAAATAATTATTGGCATTTTATTCAAGGTGATGCTGCGTCCTTATTCAACATCGATGTATTAGCATCGTGTGTCGGCACCATGTATAATTTATAATTACATAATAGTTACTATCGCTGTTGTATTCACGTCGACATTTACGATAATTTATCGTAAAAATATCAAAAGTCGAGTTCAATCGAGTTTTAGCTCCATTGTTTTGAAATCAAGCTATAAACTCATAAGTCATAACTTAAGATTTAATTCTACCCTCATTTATCATGTTTGCCCACTAATCTACATTTATCTTAACTTTTAGTTTACGTAACGTTTTATCAAAAGTGGCACATCGATTTTAATATTGACACGCCATGATTCTCTACTTCCTTAGCGGGTTCAATACTTTCTCGTGTTTTATGTAATTTTATTATGAGACGGTACAATAATATAATTATAACTTTTAGCTGTATGCTAATTTATAGTTGGTGCTAATTCTTAGCACACAAAATGCTAGAGCTAAACTAAGGTTTCAAAATATCTCGCTCGTTCTGAATTCCAAATTTGAAAAGTAAACTGTAAGAGTAGCAAGTGAATCTATAATAGGTTATGTTAGTGTCAGTGACAACCCTTGTACAGCGGTACCAGCTTATCTTATCTTACTTAAGGACTTTTTCTTACTAACTAGTAAAACTTTTACGATTTTTTAATGTTAGATATATTTCGGGACTTAATCGCGTGAGTTATTTAAAGGTACAAAGCCTTTTATTTACCCGACGTTTCGATCGAATTGCATAATCGTGGTCAAGGATGGCAGCTTAGCAATGTCTCCGTGAGGCACAGTTTTTTCAACTACCCTCGCCTGGTCTTGATCATTTGTACTGTCGGTACTTCTACACACTGTACTTACAACGTCTTTACACTGAGGCGCGGTGTCGTTTCTCACGTAATTAAGTCCCGAATTATATTTAATATGTATAAAAATGACGAACGTTTATAAACAATTATACTTCCTAATGTGTTTTGTAGACACCGAGTTAAGTCACAAGTAAACTCAAAGTTTAAAGTAAAGAACTTAATTTTTTGAAATATCGTTTGTCAGTAGGTATACTCATGTTCTAATTAGCGATGTAAACTGTTAAAACAATACTGCGTATTACGCAAAGAGAAAGCGGTATCCGAAATTATCGATAGTTCGCCTAATTTTGCGGCATCCATTACAAAATATCCAAACCTTGTCTCGAAAGTGCGAAAGAGAGGTCAGAAGTTCCTCTTACATGATTACTAGTCAATGAGGAATACTATTGACATACTAATAAGTGCCACCTTTAACCCATCTCTTCTTTATAATAATCTATTAAATATGAAATGACATCAAAGATTAACGCCGGATCCACATGCTGGCCCCAACGTTGGTCCCAATGCCACTCATCCAACATGTGAATCTAGCATTGGCACCAACGTTGGGACCAGCGTTATTCTAGAACCCCACATTGGACGAGTGACGTTGGGCTTAACATTGGGGCCAACATGTGAAGCCGGCGTAAAAGCAGACGCAGGTAGTAAGTGTCACCTCCGCCCTACCCCATATATCAAAAGTTGACGTAAATCCGATCAAATATTTAACGGGATTCAGATTGTATTCTTAACCCAATCGGATTTTCGGTTATAAATTTCCACCCATCTAATGCGATTATTACGTAAAATAATATTTTTCCACTTTTTATGCTCGTAAACCTTACGCTTGTTAGGTAATAGATGCAGTAAACGTCACATAAGCATATATGAATAATTTCTATGTTAATGTATATTTCGTCACAACTTAGCCCTTGCGGGATAATCAAGCAGTTTGTACAAGTAGCTTCGGTTTACGTAAAAGATGTCAATCATTTTTATACGTTAGTATATTATAAAAGGTGCTGCGCAACTTCAATTTAAGTCGTAGTCAATCCAATCAAGACTCGTAACTGCTGATTTGGGTGTGAAGGAGGAATATGATTTAATGCGTTCGTCGAGTGGGGTCAGTTGGAGTGACCTGTGGGGGCGCGGTGCTCGCCTCAATTAACCGGCCTATACATGGATCACCAGATTCGATGCGCGCTGACCGCTCTGCGCCCGCGCCGCCCGCGTTACGTGCCCGCCTCGAGGTGCACTTTCTCCCGTGGACTTATTTAAAAACGTCTCCAACGTATGATTGACGCACCATTGTTAACATAGACCATTACGTAATAACATTTGATATGCCGTCACTCAAATCTCCCAAAGAGACTGTTTTGTTAATGTGTAATGATGCGTATTCTTTGAGCTTGCCATTTAATTGTTAAGCAATATGTTGAGCGTCCGTTTAACCTATGAACAAATTATTACTAAAGAGGATCGATGATTTTCACGCCACATTCACGGCTAAGACGTATTGAAGCTGTCAGTCTATCTATCAATGCAATTGATAAGGCTAATAATTCCTTCACTGCAATAGACATTTCAAAAGAAATTGCAAAATGTTCAATACATAAGTGATTGTAAATTGACGAAATGCATAAATAACTAAATTTGCGCTATTATTGAAGGCATTCACCGCGACCAAGCAGTAATAGTTTTATAGTAAGCACGCTATTTTACTTCAAGTTTTTCTCATTTCAATATTAAGTGCGAACATAATTTAAATGACATAATTTATGCGAGAGACCATATTTTAAAAATGTACAAAAGGCTGCGTTAAATTGTTCAGAGAGTAATGTTTTATCGTTCCCATTAATTGTTGAGCTCTCGAATGCAACACAAGTTGGCATCTCATTTGAAAGATTGTTAAGTTTCATGAGTTTTTTTCCCGTCCTTGTTTTAAAATGAATGTCTCGGAGGGCTCGGGGGGTGTGTAACAAGGCCGTTGACCGCAATCTCCTCCGTGCCGTGGTTCAGCCCAGAATGTATTATTCCGAATCACCGCAGCAGTCCTACATCATTCCCAATCGAGAATTCCACACTTGATGTCTACTTTGGTAACAACGCTGCTTTCGTTATGATTTATGAACGTTGCCCTCCGAGAGGTAATTACTTGACATTATTTCGTATACCTACATACATACCTTTCGGTCATCATGATAACTGCCTGTGTTCCATTTTTTTATAATACTTATGTTGTTCGTGCAATGAAACACTGTTTACACTAACATCGAAATACAATATTCCCATTCAAAAGAATTCAACGCGTTCGGGTATCGTACTACTGAGAAATTCTATTGGTACTTATTATTCCGTAAGCCGTGCCCTAGTAATAGTTTAGCACCTCTATTAACACAATTAACGTAGTTTTTGAGCAAACACTGGCCCACTGTTCCAGTTATCACTTATTCTATTAACAGGCTTTGTTAAGCACAAGGTACAGGTACTTCTACCTCTGCTAACATTGCATATTAAGAACGCTCCAATGCAATAACATTTCTGTAGTACCTATCTAACAATATTTTGATGACATGACGTTTTGTTTTCGTGGAGAATGAAAAGGGTATTGAAAGTGTAGATACACCATAACAATACTCTTAGATATGTGTCGCAGACGACCCGCTGCGACCCCGCGCGATGTCGTCGCGATAACTTAGTACCCGCAAGCTATTCCGGATGAACTTTGCAAGTATGTAGTCCACTGTATATCTTGATAACGCCAAGAATGCAGTAATGTATATTTTCGAATGCCCATTCAGTACTTCATGATAATTGTCTTTAACAGGAATTAATTTTCAAATTGAAAGGTCATAGTTGAGATGTGATTTACGACACAATAATTTGAATTGCTTGCGTGTTGATCATTTCAATATTCGACAAAAAGGTTTAATTACACGCTTGACCTGAAGTTGAACCTAGAACGTCAAAATGTTGGCAATTGACGTGTAATCGGTTAGTTGTTAGAACTAACACCGAGTAGACTTGATGTAATTCCCACGTACTTCATTTTATTTATAAGACCTCCAAACGTTGCACAATCATAGAATAATAACCAAATTATGAATTCAAATAGATTCATAGAGTAACCTTTGCGGGAATAATATCTTGTATGTACGGATAACACAAATTGTACTCACGACCGTGTGGTCGAGTATTGCACATCCTGGTTCCGATTTGAACCTCGGTGAATCACGCAGTAAGCAGTGATTGCATTCCGTGAATTGGTTTGCATACCACATTACCGTTAAAATTTCTTTAGTATTAAATTTGCCTTAAAAACCAATGTCAAGCGATAATTTGGACATAATTATGGCGCCTCTGAAGCTTTATGTGAAGTGAAAATCACTCGTTTGTTAATAATGTCTGCATTTTTGTTAAAAATGGGGCACGTTAATGATGTTGAATTATGACCCACAAAACTCCAAGTTCGTGATATACCTATTTAGTTTATATACTTCTTGTTTATTTATATTAACATGCCGACTTAACCCTGAAGAATTAGGTTATGATCTTATTTATAAGTCAAATATTAGATAAAACGATAAAAAATTTGTTAGACATATAGTATAGGTGTTCTTAAAGTAAAATAATTGAAATTACATAAAGCACGTTGAGTACTGACCGTCATTCTCTCGTAATTATAGCCTCAGCTACTCTTAGAGGATGTTGTTACGAGAACACCGGCGTTTATTAGAAGCCTCCAAGTAATTATGAATGACAAGTAAATGATTCATGTAACATATGTATGTATATCATGTAACAAACAGCCAATATGATATTAGATGCCATCTGATCATTTATCAAGTAAACTCTGCTGCTTTTGCAACATTTTTCATTGCTGCTCCGCTTCTATTGATCGTAGCGTGATGTTATATAGCCTATAGCCTTCCTCGATAAATGGGCTACCCAACAGAAAAAGTTTTTTTAAATTCCGACCGGTAGTTCCTGAGATTATCGCGTTCAAACAAACAAACTCTTCAGCTTTATAATGTTAGTATAGATACAGTATTACAAACCTAGTTTTGAGATTGTAAACAAACTTAATTTGATAAATTAATTGCACACAGTGTTACATAAATCCCGATACAACACGATGACAACTTTCGACTTCCTTTGCGCAACTCGCTCAGTGACATGTTACGTAAAGATGCCACGCGTGTCTATAAACTACTTAGGAAAAAACTATCATCCTACTCCACATAATGTTATTGATAACAACGACCTACTTTGAGTTTTTATGACAAGTTTGACATAAAACTGGGTCACTTAAAATACTTAAAATATCAAGGTGTGTCCACTAAAGCAGGAAACTTAAATTCGTAGATAAAGATAAATTTGTAAAAAGCGCAGGCGGGCGCACGCGCAGCTTATCTCGGTTTAGGACAGTTCACCCGTTATCTAAAACTTACGCTCGTACCCACTTACTCTAAAGTAAACATTTGACTTAGAAAGTGCAGTTCCGTGTAACACGTTCATAGATAACACGCGTGTTTGAGATGCCCTGGAAGAAACTAACACTCGGAAAATAAGTCAAAATGAAATACATGTTCATTGAGATGCAAACACGCTATCTCTGGACTCGGCGAAGGATTTATAATAAGCTTTTGAAATTCTATTTTATCTTGAAAACAAAGCATTTGTTCAACTTGCTAACAAAAAACCTTAATCCCTTTTTAAGTAGTTGTCCGATTGTAAAAAACTGTAGATGTTGAATGCAGTTCTCCAGATAGCAACAACATCTGTAGAACAACCTTTTGTTACAAATATAAAGGATTCAACTATTATTCGAAAACTAGTTTTCTCATAAATCCGAACAATAGTTAAACACGTACTTAAGTTATAAGACTTATTAGTGAACTTAATTACCTTACGTATATTATTAACGATTGGCTGTTAGCGAATGACTTCCTAATCATGCTAATTCAATTACATGTTAATTTGTAATGACGCCTTTTCATTTTCAAGTAACAAGAGTGGACTTTATAACATATAAGTACATATTTCTTTTGTATAAGTTGCAGAAGGTCTTGGAAGGTACTTGGAATGTCACACTGTCTTAGAGTCATTAGAAACATGAATCTTTATGATAGAGGATGGTAGTTTGATACGTACTCGACTTAATGATGTAGTGGTACGTGTTGGTTTAATCTGTGTACAAAGATCGTGTAACGGTGCCGATGTCGAGCTGTCCATTCAAATGAAAATCACAGCGATCGCGTCAGGTCGCGGTTGTGCGCACATTAATATGTAATTATTTACAGTACAATAAGTCTACGTCACTCAAACAACATTGTATAGTATCCTTAATGGCGCTGTCAATAATGATCGACTGAGTTTTTGTGACTACAACAATCAGTCCGCCGATGACAAAAAATAATTCTCGTACATTGATTTCTGCTAAAAGCCTGTTCCTAACATTACGTCATGTAATTTACCAGTAGGTATCTTTTTATTAAACTTACATAAAATATTTAATGGCAGGATAAAATATAATTTAAAAGAAACGACCGCTACGTTTTCTCAGAATATAATAGAGGTGCGCCTCTTACAAATAACTCAGACAATTCTAATGTTGGTCATCGTGAGTCAAACACATAATTTTACGATTCACTGAACACGGCTACACACAAACCGAATCATTTGATACGATTGTAAAAGAAGAAATTGAAGTCTCTCCTCATATAAATTTTTATTTATAATTACGTTTATGTAAATTCTGAATTTAGTACCTCGTTTGCATTGCACTTTATTACTGGTAAATTACTATCACTGCCATTCGAAATTGGCAATTCATTCGTGACCTCTGCATGGTAAAAGATTGTTTGTAGGAGTATAAAGATACACACGTTGTAAACAATTTTGCTTAAGGCTACGTGATGCAAGTCTCATACAATGACTAGGTAATGTTCTCACGGTCCTTTGTCCTGATATAATAAGGTATCATTGTCGTGGACATGGTTGAGAGATTCGTCGTGAGGGAGCACCCTCAGGACTCCGCTGCGACGCGATGAGAATTTAGATTACACTTCGCTTCAATAGACGACTTTAATAAACTATAATGTATGCTTGAGCGGATATGAGCATAAGCCTCGAGGCATAATGTATGCCGAGTTATCACACACTCAACGGGACAAAGTATCAATTTCTTTGTTAATTAAAATAAGTAATTTTATAATGAATTCATCCTTGAATGCGATTACAGCAATTTACTTCCAAGATGTAAAGAAAATATTAAGTGATTTAGAACTGCCCTGTTGTCGGAAAAACCGTTACAAAACATCTATATTATACTACCGTTTTACGCTATCTGCTAATCTTAATTTAAGTGGACAATGTCTACGCAAAATAGGTAACAACTTCAGTAGCGTCACGCAATTTTCAATTTAGTGTCACAATTTTGATTCTCGTTTAGGTAGGTAGGTACAGTTATATAATGTAAGTAATCATTTAAGGTCCTTCCTCACCGCGAGCTTACTCCTGTAATGTAACATTTATGATTCAATTTTCGAAGCGATCGTTTATTTTTTTTAATTTTATCAAAATATTACTGATTATATCATTACAGGTTGCGCATTGTAACGTTCGGTTCTCCTTTCTCACCGATGTAATGCTCGGATCTGTAACGTTACATTAACTGCGCAACATTAATGTGAGGGAGCACCCATAAACAAGCATTACTTTATTTTGTACAACCAGACTTGAAACAATATAACTCTTGTTCACATTCCATTTTTTATAATTAATATAAATGTATGGAGAAAAAAAAAACGACTGTGGCAGAATGTCTCGGTGCCGGAGTTGGTAATGGCTTAAAGTCGGTACCCGTAAGTTCGCGATCTTCACTCTAGGACTTAGATCCATCGGTGCATTACTACATGACTACCCACTTCAGCGTGCTTAACTCGCGAGCTAGTAACTTTAGTTCTTTGTCGTTATGACCTTACCTCAGGTGCTAAAATATGTCTTAATTTTGTTACAGATCGAGCGGTTGGCACAATATGAGCGGCTGGTGGGCGGAGGGTGTGCTCGGCGACGCGCCGCGCGGCTCTCTGACCTGGAGCGCGTGCAGGATCTGTTCCCGCACGACTACCTCGCGCTGCACGACGCCGACGCGCCTGCCGCACTCGCCTCACACCATGCACAGGTAATTTTGTACTTTTAATAACCTTTTTAGAATATTTTTCTGTTTTATTCTTTACATAGTACTTAACAAAGTTGCTTCTGTCTTTTGTACGCTTAGATATTTTAACCTACGCAACAGATTTTCGTGCGGTTTTCACTATTAATCAATTTATTTTTCCGGATGGGATACAGGGTGATTTGTAATATACCTACTAATAAACTTCCGTTCGTAACTTCTTTACACAACACTAAATAACTTTGTAGTTTTGAAAACCCTTAACCACCTACAGACAATTTTACCGGAGTAAAATCTTTGTTTATTGTAAGGTTTAGGACCTAAACCTGACAATGAAACATCGATTTTACTCCGGGATCTCTGAGATGTGTGGTAAATGGTTATGTGACAAAAGTCGGTGGTAGGTAGTAAAGGGTTAAATTGTATTTAAAAAAAAATTAAGATACGAAGTTATTTGGTTTAATTCAAAGAAGCCAAGGGTGGGAGGTTATTAATAGGTATTTTAAAAAACATTCTGTATATGTAAAGCGCATGTATATTAGGTATGTGCACAAATAGTGAAAAACAATCCGTGCGAAGATATATGTATACATTATTCCGCCTGAACGGGATACACACGTACAAAGACGCGGGTGTCCGCTAGTACAATATAAATCATTCAAATGGACTCGATACAGAATAAATCATAAAATTGTTAACACAGCACAGTGTTTGAATACTTTAGAGCAAAGTAAAACGCTTTAAATAGATAATATAAAGTAATAATATCTATGAGTGTGGTCAACTCTGTGGCCTACTACTGCATGCAACATAATTACTCATCGTATCAATGCATTGTTAAACACGTGCATCGTGCATCCGCCCGCCACAGACGTCACAATTACTTAAACGCCAGATGTATCTACCATTCCTAACATATAAATGATTTTCTTTCAGAAACAAAAAAGCCTACGAAAGCGACCGAGTTTGGACATCGGAGGCACAATCAGCGCGAGCAGCACCAATCTCTCACCCCGCACTTTCATCATGGAAGCGCCTGTCCAACTGAGCCCTCTAGGCACAACCTCCCCACCGCTAGACCGTCATCTATTCCTCTTCAGCGACTTAGTACTCGTTGGAAAGTCCAGAGGAACAAACTGCTTCAAACTAAAGGAGAGCGTCAGACTGGCCGAAGTATGGATTTCATTGCCTGACGGCGATGATACAGGTTTCCTCTTCGGATGGCCCACTGTGACTGGTGTTGCGAACTACCTTGCCACGTACCCCACCCAGGCTGCTAGAGACACTTGGTATAGGTAAGTTTGGTTTAGCTATTACACTAATTACACCTACAAACATATTTGGTCTACTTTAGCATCGCTTGTGTAGGTATTTGTTTAGCTTCTTCAAAGTTCCCTTTGTATGAGAAGTAGGACTGTAGTATTGTTTAGTAGTATTGGCAGAATTAACAAACTCTGTCGTATTTTTTTTTGGTTTTTCGTGTTTTTTGGAAGTTATATTTAGATACGAATACTGATGAAATATGAATAATATTTTTTGATCTTACCGACATATTAATAAAAAATATGAACTGGTTATTTTAATAAAAATCAAAAATAAAAAAACAAAAAAAATTAAATAATAAGGACAACACCTTGCAGATAGTGGCGAAATTTACCTTCGCATTCTAATGATATTGTATATTTTTTTCCGTGCCTGAAAACAAGGATAAACGTAGAACTATCTAGATCGATTTATCGCCCCCCTTAACTCCCGGCATACTACATTTCATTAAAATCATTGAAGGCGTTTCCGAGATTCAAATTAAATATATTGCTCGTTTAAAGGTATTAATAGTAGATAGATAAATAATTTATATATTTCCTTTCAGAAAACTACAAAATGCTTTAACCGCTCAGCTGGCCACAGAACCAAAGTCTACAAATATCCAGATTTTCTACAAGGATGTAACGAGTTCGATAGAATTTGTAAGTGCTCTTTATATGTAAATATATTTATACTAGCTGTCCCGCGCAACTTCGTCTGCATAAATTTTTCCCGTTTTTGCAACATTTCTCATTGCTGCTCCATTCCTATTGGTAGTAGCGTGATGTTATATAGCCTATAGCCTTCCTCGATAAATGGGCTATCCAACAGTGAAATAATTTTTCAATTCGGATCAGTAGTTCCTGAGACAAACTCTTCAGCTTTATAATATTAGTATAGATAATACGTACCAACATATTTTTTATATTAACCAATTTCTTTTTGTCACAGTGCAAGACAGTGTCTGTGAATCCAGACATGAGCGCACGTTGCGTAGTTCGTTCAGCGTTACACGTGCTTCAGAACGGTAGTACTGAGGGAGAAGACCACGAAGGCGAGGGTGAGAACGAAGGCGACGGAAGATGGGGAGCAGCGAATGAGTTCACTCTCTGTGTTAGAACGGGAAGAGATGCACCACCGACACCACTTCGAGGAATCGAAAGACCCCACGCTATACAGGTAAAATAGCTTACAGCTTATTTTTTTTTATTTTTTTTAGTCTATGTTACAAAACATTTTAAATTACATACCTACTTACAAATAATTTGTTTGTTCATCCACTTAAATTAATAACGATGTACTTATAAAAAGTTTAATAGACATTAAGCTTAAAACGATAATTATTTTTATTAGATTGAACAATGAACCTTGCGATATAGTGTGTAGGTTTATAAAGCACATCTAAATACCTATATTATCACTATAATTATATAAATTAGTAACAAAAATGTTTCTATTTCCTTATATTCTAGATGTCAAGAATAAGACAAACGCTATCAAATGAAGACGGTTTTGATCTCGAGCACGTTAACGCGAAGAATAATCCTTGTGGTCTCGTCTTTGAACTAAGAAAGAAGAACCAGGGATTAAAAAAGTAAGTATCTATCAAAGTCAAAAGTCAACCAGATAAATATTGCAAAAAATTATGTTATTGGACTATAATGGAATGTCAACCGTAACCATTCAGGATATTCAAAGTAAAAACAAAGTTTCTATGAGTACTATAACATCGGCACGTGAGTCTTAAAAAGATGGGCTAGTAAATAAATAATATTCTATTTAATAAAATAGAATCTTATTTATTTACTAGCCAATAGGCTATCTTAGCCAATTTACAACTTTACGAATAAGGATTCTAAAACTATATCTATGTAATCAATACAATATTAAATTGTAAGCTTGAAGAATTTCACTTTGTAGAATTTTGACGCAATCATTCAAGTATACTATAGGACTTTTGCACTAAACCTCTTTCGTTTCCCCACAGCGGCAACCCAGGCGGGCGTGGACTACGTCTGCTGCGGCGCGGAGGGCGCTTGTTCGGCGTAGCCCTCACGCGGCTGTGCGGCGGCGCCGTGCCTCCGGCGTTAATGCTAGCGCTGAGAAGACTACGTGCGCTCGCGCCTAATACGCACGGCGTCTTTCGCAGAAGTGCTAACGCTAAGGCACTTAGGCTTTTGAGAGATAAGGTAAACATCTATCCTTGTTTATATTATTACACTTATATTATACATCAATATCGTATTAGTTATATTTCGGGACTTAATAATAAAAATCGCGAAAGTTTAAAAACTATAATCAATATCGTAGTCGTAATTTTTTTAAACTGCTAAATATATTATTGATCGACTATCTTAGCCGCGCTAAAATTTCACCTTGTGCAAAGATTGAAATATAATGGCGAATTAGCAAATTAATTTATTCGTCATAATTTAAAAACAGAAAAATACTATTCCAGTAACCGATAAAGAACACGTCCAATTACAAATTCGTCCCAACTTTTCAATGAATCACTAAAGATTCTTCTTTAATACGATAATTCATTAATTTATATATAGCCTTGGTTATTGGAACAGACAGCCGCGCTAAGTAACATACGCATCATCTTGAAATATGCATAAGATAAAGATGTATAGATATTTATGGTGTATTTAATTACAGTTGGATACACTTGGTCCGTGGGCCGAGGGATGTCCGGAGCTAGAACGAGCACCAGTGCTACTTTTGGCCGCCCTCGTCAAAGAGTTCTTCCGAGCACTGCCGCAACCGTTACTGGCCTCTGAATTGTACCCCTCATGGTTACAAGTACTCAGTAAGTATTCTATTTTTATTTGTTTGATTGTTACCCCTACACCTTTTTTTCATTTAGTAAATTCTCTAAAAAAAATTTTCTTCTATTACAGCATTATCACAAAATGAAAAAGTGACTGCTGTACGGTCATTGTTGCTGAAGCTACCTAAATCTCACTACACAATGTTGATGTACTTTATCTGTCTGCTGCAAGCGATAGCAAAGAAGTCAAACATAAACCTCATGTGTCCCATGAACCTGGGTGTATGTGTCGGGCCAAGTCTGTTGTGGCCTAATTCTCCCTGTGACAAAGCTCCTAAAGCAGTGCCAATGGTTGTAGAACTCCTAATAGTCAAAGCTGAAGCGTTATTTGGACCTCAGATTATAGGTCTTCTGGGCAACGGCAGCCCTGAAACTTCGAATGCTTTACTTGATTCCGGCGCAGAAGAAAGTGATAGCCTTCATTCAGTTGGCATATCTTTAGATTCGATGGAACTGTCTACGCCACGTAAGGAAAAGTTATCCCTAAGCCGAGATTCAGGGTTGACGCTTTCAGAAGACGATTCTAATAGCAATGGAGGAAACAGTCCAGCGCCACGAAATATCCTCCACAGTTTATCAGCGCCAACATGCAACTTGCAGCAAGATCCGAAGCTAATGATGCGGTACACCACAGACAACCATAATGTAACCGGTCTTCCTCAAATGGCTCACAGGCAAAATATGTACGCCAACAAATCCGAACTTTACAGTACTGTAAACGAAGAATTATATACCACACCTTACCTGGGCGAACGTTATGTTCATAATTCAATAAATATTGGAATCTCAAACGGTATAGACGAAAGAAATTATGTATCTAAAACGGCACTACAACGTTCGACGGCCGGTATCTACGAACAAAGTCCAGCGAAATACATTACCGGCTTAGAGCCACAAAAACCACCAAGAAGTAATATATCAAAAGCAGCTCGTACATCGAAAGTCTACAGTATGTTTGCTGAAAGTCAAGAAACAAATAATGAAACGAATAAAAACTTTAACCGCGCGAAGAGTTCTGATAATTTATTAGAATCTAAACAAGAGATCGACAATAAACGGGACCTGGTTTCTAGTCAAGAAAATATAGTGTACAGTAACATACACGATCTAGCAATGTTCACGGAGAATATCCAACGACAAAACCAATATCAGACGCATTCAGATGCAGTATCAAATACAAACTACTCGCGAGTATACACAGGGTGGGAAAAAAAGAGTGCCAATTACAATAATAAGTCAAACAATTGTTCTCCAGAGAACATATATGGTCAAATGACTAAGAAACAAGGCGAAACTTCACAGAACAAGGTAGATGGAAATGTGACTCCGGCAGCCACCATTTTTACAAGAAATGACTGGACTCGTCAAGCAGCGAGAACAAAAAGTTTAGAAGTGAGCGAAGAGGTACACGTAAACCAGGAGAAAGCACGCAACAGCAACTATGAAATAAATGTTAACTGTTGCCGGAAAAGACGATTTGATCCTGCACACATGTGTACGAAGAGCTGCTCTGTTCCGCCGACCCCTAACAGGGAACAGGAGAAGCACATGAACCCCTTACAGAATTCTTATTCATACGTTGACAATATTCATAATTCTGAGGAAAGCAAGAAATCTAGACTTCGTAATTATAACACAAACAAACTAAACCAATCTAAGTCGCTAGCAAATATTATTCTTCATAGCGACTCTAGTAGCAGTGATACGTTGTACCAGCCCCAAAACTCATATAAAAGTCGATCGACAGAATCACCGGCAAGTGAGAACTCCTTCGAGAACTGCTACACCACACAATACATTGACCCCCTGTACACGTCAGTATACAACCGCCGTAGGGATATATTTCACAACATGAAATCGCCAAACATGTTCTCTTCTGATATCTACAAAGCGACACCAACGGCAGTTCAACCCGAATATAACAACTCGGAGAATGAAAATAATAACAAAAAACCACCGCATATGCCTCCACCAGTCCCGCCAAGAAAAGTGGTGTATCAGAGAGTATTGAAGAAGTTCCAACCAGTGCACATCAACAAAGAAGACAAGAACTCTCGATCTAAATCTGTACCTAGACTGTACCGAGAGCCTTCAAATGGTGCTGACAAAAAGGGACAAAAGAACATGATTGCTCTAGACGGCTCTGAGTCAGACACTGAGTCAGAATCATACGTATAAATACCGTGTAAGCACAAATTTAACATACATTTAAATGAGATATCTTTATTTAAATTATAATTAACGCATATGGTGTCAAAATAATCATGAAGTGCTGAACAAAATTTATTATAAATGTAGAACAATATCGATATTAGAAACTGTAATGTCTTGAACCAGTTTGTGTATTACCTACATACTATTTTTAGGACGCTATGACTTCATAGTGGTTATTTAAGGAGAATCTTGTGAATCCCGCCTTAAAAATTATAATATGTGACCATAACCAGAGTTGTTTTGGTGATGTAATTCCAAAGACGTAAGAATAGTTTCAAACTTAATGGTATTATGTAGATGGATGTATCGATGGGATACAATGTTTATAATTTGTCCTTAACGCTTTGTTTAATATAGGACGTGTTTATGCCAATTACTCGATATTCAATTCTAATTATTGTTAGATATTTGTCGTAGTGTACCTAATATCTACTAAAAGTTTATAGCGCTGCCGATTAAATAATAAATATGATTTTTATTACTCGCATAAAAATAAATCACTTATAGGCCATAACATTTTTTGTCATTTTAAATTGTTGTTCTTGGTTTTCTAATATGAAATTAAATATATTTTTTAAATTAGATATTATAAATGTTAATAAAATGTATTTATTACTTTATATTTTTTTCTACTGTATGGAACTAGCGCTGATATTATAAATAGTGACTTTTATGTGTCGTTATATCTGAAAACATAATTATTAGATTATATTATTAATGAAAGTCTGCCTGTGTATATAATGTATGATAATACTGTACCTACTTATAATAAAATATATTAAATGGTTTTAATGATATTTTCTGTTTTAATATTACCCATCTTCAATTTTCCTTTTTACTCTAATAAACCCCCTCTACCGCAATGCCTGACGACCAAGGTATATAACCAGTGCATCCTACCTGTTATGACCTACGGTTCGAGACGTGGACACTTATAGTTGGGCTAGTCCACAAATCCAGAGTCGCGCAGCGGGATATGGAGCGAGCTGTGATTGGAGTCTCTTTGAAGGGAACGAGGTCATCAGACAAAGAATCAAAGTTACCGACGTAGAACGCAGGTTAAGCACGTTGAAGTGGTAATGGCTTTGCCGAAGGACCGATGGCCGATGGAGCAAACGAGTCCTAGAGTGGAGACCGCGACTTGGTAAACGTAAGGTAGGACAACCTCCAGCCAAATGGACTGGACGACTTAAAGAAAGTCGCTGGAATGAATTGGATGCGGAAGGCGGAGGACCGGATGTTGTGGCGTAAGTTAGGAGAGGCCTATGTCGGGCAGTGGACCAATACAGGCTGATTGATTGATTGATTGACTCTAATAAAGCTGAAGAGATCTTAGGAACTACTGGTCCAAATTAAAAAAATATTTCAGTTTTGAATGGCCCATTTATCAATGAAAAATGTTGCAAAAACGGAAAAAAAAATACGCATACAAAGTTGCGCGGTTAAGGTTAAGGTCCACAAGATTCCCGTCTAACAAAGAAAAAAAGAAAAAAATATTTCGATATAGTCTCCCTCTATTTCAATGCTCTTTTAAGATCTAAGAGACTGATAAGCATTTCTATCCCCTTCTAATATTAGTATAGATACGAGTAGTTATCGATAATGCTCGACTTTGGACATCTCGTCACTAGCTCTCGCATACACTGATAAATAAAAAATCGTCACACGTCTATAAGCTCCTTGTTCCTTGTCCTCCTATACGCTAGTATATATAAGTCTATGAATTTCCATATTGTTCAAAACGCCCGCCGTCAAATACACAAAAAAACCGGGAAAGTGCATGTCGGCCACGCACAATGTAGAGTTCCGTAGGGGCCTACGTTTTGAACAAAGGAAATGTCATCCCGCTCCCATCTAAATAATGCAGCTTAAGAAGTGGGTTTGCTGTTGATTTTGTTTTATACTTACAACGATATACCTACTAATTAATATTTTTCGAATGGAATTTGTACAAAAATGTTCTAATTTGCTCAAAAACTTGTAAACTACTTAGCTGTGTTAGTTTTTCTTTTAATTTCACTATACTACTCCCTGCCGGGATTTTTTTTAGATACCCAACATCAACCATTTAGTTGGCAAAGGTAGAGGGGGGGGGGGGGGGGTACTTAACAAAAAATTGCACTTTACAGCGAAATATTTCACAAACGGATCTCTAAACCTAAAATGGTCTTCACAACCCTAAACGTTTTTAGAAGACCTAATGATATCCCACATGATGGGTAGGTGAGAAATAAAACCGGGCAAGAGCATGTTGGACCATGCTCAGTGTAGGGTTCCGCAGCCTTAAATAATTGCATCAGCAGAAGAGCGTACGTTCATGGCACTTACGCCCTTTTGTTGAGAAAAGTTTTTCAGCAATAACTCAATGACGGTATATCCGATCATGTCCGAAATAATTTTAGTTTATATCCGATCATGTCCGAAATAATTTTAGTTTAAAGTAGGTACCTACTTATTAAGCGCAAGCTTTGTGATTTTTTTCATATTTTTGGTCACACGGTTCAACAGTTAAGGGGGGGGGCGGGGACACACAATTTATGCAACTTTCGGAGCGATGATGCCCAAAAATTTTTACATAATCAAAAAATGTTTTTAAAAGACCTGTCGAATAATGTGCCACACGTTAGCCGAAAAAAAAAATTTGCTTCTGTTACATGTATGGAGTGCACCTTTTCAATGTAGCAGTAAAAACAGTCTATTCCCACCTGTTCTGTTGGCAGAATTACTGGTATTTTTTTTCCCATTAATTCTGTCTACAGAACAAATGGGAATGTAATTCTCACATGTTGGGTTGAGTAGTTCTGTTGGCTGAACTACTGGTAATTTTTTCCCCATTAGTTCTGACCACAGAACAAATGAGAATGCAATTCCCACCTGTTCTGTTGAATAGTTCTGTCACAAACCTTGTGATTCACACTATTTACTTCTCCATGCAATCAATTCCCGCTGTTTCCTCGTGGTCATACTAATTTGTCACACCAGTATGACCACGAGGATATAAATGTCCTCGTAGTCATACTATCATTTTGACACCCCCTGTAGAAAAAATAAGGAAAGTAAAATCAGAACTAAGAATAAAAATACTTTTATCGTAATTTTTCTAGAAAAAAACCTATACAAATTTCTCCATGTATGAGTTTCATTTGACAATTTGTAATGAAATCATCACGATCAATATATTCCTGGCGTCTTTTTTTTGCTTCTTCCCTTATATCATTTTCTCTTTCACTTAAAACGTTAAGCAAACGCAGTATTGATACCGGAGTTCGCTTTTTGATTTCTTTATTTAGTTGGGAGTGCCAACTTTCCACCACATTATTAGTTCTGTGGCGTTCACCATATACGGACCATTGTCTCTTAGAACATGTGGTAAACCAGGTGGTATTCATGTATTTCAGGAACTTTGTTAATTTCTCAGTCCGAGGACAGTTGCTTTTTATGTACGCTATTCCATCTTCTGTGTTTCCGGCAACAAAGGCAACGCGGTACATAGTCCCACAATTCGTTTTTCAACTTTGGAATTAAATTTTAGATCTTTTGCCCTTTTCCACAAACATTTTGTAAAGTGATAATAACATTTTTTTATTTGTACTTTAGGAAATACTTGCAATAATGCATTAGAAACAGCCATTTCAAAATCTAGGTGCACTTTTTTGGGTGACCATCCCGTAATTTGTGATTTTATCATCTCAAATAAAGCCCTATATGTCTCTTGTCTTTTGTTCGACATTAACACGTAAATTAGAGGTACGACATTGGTTTCCATTGATGATTTACTGATATCTCCATGTATGGAATAAAATTGTTCAAAAGGCCTAGGGCAACTTTTGAATGTTCCATCCATAAAAAAATCATCTACATTAAGAATCAGTCTTCGGGCTTCTTGGGAAGCGAATGCTATGATTCGACAATTTAACTCATGATAGTCTGCCAGAATATAACTTTCGAACTTTTCAGGAATAAATACATCATCAGTATATTTAAAACATGATCTATTCCTTTGTGCGTATAAAGATGTTTTTACACTTTGTAGCGTGGGTAATGGCTTAATGAAATGTGCACCTTTATTTTTTAAAGTTTTTATGCCTAAATTATAAATTTGGGGAATCGGAGTATCGGTAAGTCGGGCTTGCTCTTTCATGTTATCCACTGAAACATCTACACTGACGGACTTATAAACTGCATCAAAGTAATAGACGACTTTGAAATAAATATTTTAACCAAGTATGCAAACTTTCTATACAGATTTAAATTGAAACCTCTAGATTGGTTCGTGAACTTTAAAACAGCGTAGGATCATATCTTTAAGTTTAAGTTTATGTACTGGAAAGGACCTTAAGACCTTTTTTGAAGAAAAAACAGAAGTTTAAGGAAAAATTGTTTAATTAAAAAATTGGTTTTTAACAATAGACACAAACTTTATGCAAGGGTTTATTTGTGTTTTAATAAGGTGTATTACCCCCACGTGCCCTTATTACGGATTCTAATCGGTTCCGCATAGATTTTATAAGGGTTTTTAAAAGATCTTGCGGAATATTGTCCCATTCTTCTGAAAGTGCTGTTCTTAGTGCTGCCACTGTCGTAGGCGAAGGGTTTCTCGCATATACAGCTCTTTTTAAATTGTCCCAAACATGCTCGATGGGATTAAGATCCGGGCTGCGTGCTGGCCAATTCATTGTACGTATCCCAACCTCTTCGCAATAATGTTGAACTTGTGCAGCTGCATGCGGCCGGGCATTATCCTGCATTAAAGTAAAATTTTCGCCTATGAATCCCATGTAAGGCACCACGTGATCTTCTAATATCTCTGTTATGTAGCGATGTGCTGTCAAACCCCCTCTATTACCGTTTTGACGGACCATGTCTATGAACACAAGTTCTGTTCGCCCGTTCATCGATATGCCACCCCAGACCATACATGAACCGCCTCCAAAAGGAACACGCTCCTCAATGCAACTTTGAGCATATCGCTCCCCACGTCGACGATAGACTCTTCTGCGACCATCTGCACCATATAAACATGTCCTACACTCGTCCGTGAACAATACAGAGGCCCACTGCTCTTCTGTCCAATTCAGGTGATGACGCGCAAATCTTAAGCGAGCTTGTCTGTGAGCTGCAGACAACTTTGGACCATTTGCTGGTCTAAAAGGGGTGATAGCCGCTTCCTTTAACCTTCTTCTTATTGTTCGTGCACACACGTTTTTTCCACGCACTTCATTAAGCTCGGTTTTGATGTTAACTGACGTGAGGAAACGATTTCGCAGGGAAGTTGTAACAATAAATCGGTCATCACGACCTGTGGTTGCTCGAGTTCTGCCTGTACCACGTCTCCTCCTGTAAGAACCTGTCTCTACAAACCTTCTGTATATTCTACAAACCGTAGACTGGTTTAAATTTAAATTTCTACCAATCGTTCGTTGATCCAAGCCCTCCCGCACCAATGCTACAATTTGTGCCGCTTGTTCGGACGAAGTATCCATATTATGGTTCAAAAACTCTCGATGTGTTAAAAAACTAACCCAACAATTATGCTGGTAACAATAATTCAATTGACCAAACAAAAAAAATCAATGAGAATTAATTTAAAACTTTGCTATAAATAACACGCAAATCTGATACTACGAGTAAATTTTCTTTTCCCGGCTATATTCATTTGTTTTACCGCAGTTATATTTTTAAATTTAATTTTTTTTTAAGATTAAGAGCCAGTCTTTCCATATTTATATAATTTAATCTAAAAAGTTTGCATACTTATTATAAAAAAATCCTTTTAGAGTAAACCTGAACTTTGATGCAGTTTATGAGTCCGTCAGTATCATTTTTAGTGAAGTCAGGCATGCAGGTATGAACTGTCGATTTCAACGCATGGTTACCCTAAAAATTTAAAATAATTGATGCATTTTTCAGTGTTGTAAATGCACAAGGAAGATGATAATTTATTTAAGCTAAATAAAGGAAGATATAATTTCGCCCGCGTGGAATTTTATTGCGTAAACTTTTTTTCGTGCGTAGGTAATTCCTCTCGGATGCCAGCCCTGCTGGCCTTCGGGAGCGATTATGTAGCACTCGAAAACACTGAACCGGCACACCGTCTCAGGTCTTCAAATCCCGGGCTCCTGGCTGACCCTGGGCCCTTATGGTTAATTTTTTTTTTTTTAAATATAAGCCTATGTTATTCAGTGAATATGGCGAAAAAAATTTTGATATCGGTCAAGTACTTTCGGGGCCTATTCAATGCAAACAAACAAACAAATCTTTCCTCTAATATTAGTGTAGATAGACTTACTTTAATAGTAACTGAACCCCGGCACTTATCTTTCCTCACTTGACTACAGTTCCAAATCGAACTTCCATTTTTATAAGAACGCTGTTTGTAATGTTGGCGGCCGTTATATAACAATACTTGTCCCCGTTTTCTTTTTAAAAATACTAATTCTTCCATTGTAGAACAACACAATTTCGATGGTGACAGTTTAATTATACTGACAGTTTAATTATTTGCTCTATTGCCTATTCTGTTTTATTCTTAATGAGTGAAATATGCGGTCATACGCGGAAAAGTTTCTATACCAATGTATAGGTATACTTATACAGGAGGAAGTAAACCCATTTTTCTAATAGATTAGGTTTTAGTATGACTACGAGGACATTTATATCCTCGTGGTCATACTGGTGTGACAAACTAGTATGACCACGAGGAAACGGCCTCAATTCCAAGTAAATGGCCACTTGAGATATATTCTTCATTTATGATTCCCGATGACAATGTCACTTTTACAAATACAAAATTCTTGTTTCAAGTGTTTCAAGAGACATGTGCCATACCTATATAAGAAAACCAAATGCAGTGGAACAGTTACCACTTCCGAAGTAATTATTTTGTTTAATAAGTCATGGTATGGACATAAGTTCACAAGTTCTGCCAACAGAACTACTCAACAGAACAGGTGGGAATAGAGGATTAAAGCAACCTACTACTACCGGGAAAGCCATTCCATCGTGTACAAATTATAATGAAAAACAACGTTTTATAATATAATTTTCGTTTATTAAAATTATTAATTATTGAATAGCAAAACATCGAATATACTTGTATAACAATACACAAGCTTATTAAACACGTATACTCTGAATAAACTCAAAATAACTAAGATATGGTAACCCGCTTATAAAGTATGAATTTGTATATGTTGATCGCAGACAGAGTTAAAATCCAGTACTTCCTGTGGTACAACCATTGATACAACTGATTGTACCACAGGGATTTTTTTCCCGATGGACCAATCGTTCGATCGTACAACTAAAAACAACCCTGTGGTACAACTAATAATTACTAGTGAAAAAGAATATAAAATAAAGAAAATAAAATAAATTATTATTTATTTACAGTTATTTATATCAAGAGGGTTGCAAGACAATTTCTTATTGTCAGTGGCATAAAAAGTACAAAATCAAAACCTTAACTTTTCCAGGACTTTGAGCTGCCTTATAAGTAACTACTGACTTCATTATTCGCGACCGCCCTAAGAAATATATTCTTTGTCGAGGAAACTAAGTGCACTTGGACGGACGGGACGGCATTTGTGATTCCTGCGGTCACCACATGAACTGTTTTTGCCTACTGCCATGTTGTATAAAGAATAGTACCTAATGAGATAAAAAGATTGAAAACTCTTTGACATAATCTTCGTTTATTCTCCTTATTTATATTCCTGTTTCCATGCAACTTATATCTACCAACCTACCTATAAATAATAAAAGTTGATCAATAATATTGATAACCATTTATATGATTTTAGTTCTAGGTTCGATTGGTAGTAGGTACGACTGAGAATAGCTTTTAGTTGTACCCGAGAGCGGTTGGTCAATCGGGAAAAAAATCCCTGTAATACAACCAGTTGTATCAATGGTTGTACCACGGGGAATACGGGGTTAAAATACTTCACCAACAGTCAAATATTTTTTTGTTTTTTTTTTTATAGGGTACCTATATACCTATTACACTATTTTGCTGAGACTTATTCGGTAACGTTTTATTTTAAAATTATAACAGTTTTAAATTAGGGTCTAGATAGGTTATCGTGACGACAAATGGAGTCAGGCTTGCAAATTTTAGGAACCTGATCTACGCTAGCCATAGGATCTCAATAACTTTACTATCTTAGACTTTCTTTGAGCGTTTTGTGTCGTCACGGTATCCTAGGGCTATAACCGCAGATACCAAATGATCTGATAATTAAGAGTTGAATCTCGAACTCAATCTATTTAGTTTCCTCTGGTGGTACTCCGCCTGAACTATGATAATTCCAAGATTGTGTCTTAGCGGAACCGAATATGATGAAGTAAAGTGCTGATCCAATGTAACACAAAGCTCCAACTATGAATACTGGACGCCAATGTGCCTGATCATTCTACAAGAATACGAAATATAATTAGTACACTACTTATTCATGTTCTTTTGGGCCTGTTATGCCCATTTACGGTGGGTCTAGGAATATCTAATTACTAACTAGTAACTACCTAACGTCTACATTCTTCTCGGTCATAATCTCCTTTCGTCTTTGGTCCAATTATATTTTAAATCCGTCACAACCGGAAATTCTTTAGTATCTACCCATCATGGGCATACCCAGAGGAGGGATATATATATATATTTATATGTATTTACCCCTCCCCAAATATTAATAAGTAGGTAAGTACACATGGGGACGGTGTTTACTCAACTGCCTCTGTGGCGCGGTGGGAGTGTATCCGACTGCTACGCAAGAGGTCGTGGGTTCGATCCCCACCCAGGATAAAACTTTGTGTGATGAGCACGATGGTTTATTCTGTGTCTGGGTGTTATTTATCTATAATATGTATGTCTTTAGAAATATATAAGTATGTTTATCAGTTGTCTGGTTTCCATAGTACAAGCTCTGCTTAGTTTGGGATCAGACGACGTTGTGTGAGCTGTCCCAAGATATTATTATTATTATTATTATAATTGTAATATACCAACTACCCATATACCTAGATTTTATAGTATAAAGTGCATTGGACTAGACGAAAATAATATTACTATTTAGGATATTGACTCAAGGGGAATTGCATTAAATGTTAATGAATAGACAAATGAGGATTTTACTATTTAGGTATTGGAGAATGGACAGTCTAATCTAGATTGTCCATTGTCCAATATGTAACTGGGTTCTCCAAACTTTGAAGCCTTAGGGCCATAATGATTATTTCAGTATGTTTCAAGGGCCAAAATAGTTTTAATTTTTGTGTCCTAACTATATTTTTAGACTAGTCGCAAAGTGTGCGACCTACGCTTTATTTACATTTTAATTATTATTGTGTATGGTGATACTTATTTTAGCTACCCGCTAACAAGTGGCCTTAGTTGTCATCAAATATTTAGGAATTACCGCCGCGTCGGTTCGAGAAAGTTCTAGTTCTGGCTAGTGTTAGCGGCGCAACCGCGAGTCAGTCTGTGTAGGAAAGGCGAAGGAAACGAAACCGTCTATTATGAAATAAACGAACACCCGTGCATAACAGTATTTTGATTTCACTTGTTGTTTTAATGTGTGATTTATTAGTATGGAAAAGAAGCAAAAAACAAAAAGACGTTTAAAGATTTGTTTAAATTGAAACTTTCAGTATGTTGGGAGTCTAGTAATAAAGCATTATGTTTAATTTGAAATTATACGTGTACGTTCCCCCAACAAAATGTCAGAAGAAATGGCTCAGACATCGCAGAAAATATATATTATCAACTGTCTCACAAAAATGGACATCTTGAGTGATTTTCTCTAGCTTTGGATGAGTCAATGGATGTATCAGATACTGCACACAAGTGTTATTTTTATTCGCGTAGTAGATAAAAGCTCTGAAGTGTATGAAAAACTTCTTGATGTTCATAGTATTTACGACACGACAACTGGGCAGATATTTTAAAGGGAGTTGAAAATGCCATTAATAAAAAGAACCTTCGATAGAAAAACTTGGAAATTTATTACAATGATAGAGGCAAAAACATGTGTTGTACAAGTAAAGGAGAAGTTGCACTTGTCAAAGGCTGTAGAAAATGATCGTGGTTCAATACCTGTATCTTACATTGTATCATTCATCAACAGCCCTTATGTAGAAATGTTTGGATATGTCTGATGTTCTAAAACCAGTCATAACGGTTGTTAACTTCACCAGATCCACTAGGCTTAATCACCGACAATTCTGCGAGTTTATTAAAGAGATTGGAGAAAATAATTTACCATTAATATGGTCAGGGCAAAAGTATTTTGGTACTTTTCATACAAAGTTAAAAAAAAAAATAGGTATAATTTTTTATTTATTTATAATATTGATCGATGACTTGTTGCAATCTTGTAGGTAGTGCCATGAAACCATTGCTGTAAAAATTTAGAGATTTTTAATCAAACAGATAGTTTTCAATGTTCTTTTGAGGTTAACTTTATGCTTCCCAAAGAGTTCTGAAGTGACTGAAACAGGTAGAAATCTGATGGAGCAAGATCAGGGCTATACGGAAGATGCATCAACACATCCCAGCCAAGCTCTTTCAATTTTTGCTGAGTGACTATTGATGCGTGCGGTCTGGCGTTGCCATGATGGAACGCCCTTCCTGTTCCGGCCGGTTTTTCTTAATGGCTTCTTTTAACCTCATCAGGTGCGGGTCAGAGGTCAGAATCGATAGTTTTACCTGTCGGTAAAAGCTTTTAATGGACGATTCATTTTTCAACCGCATGTTGGAAACTATTTAATAGAAACTAGAAGACGAATGTTGACTTGAGACAGCGTTGAAATAAAGCTCGTAACGCCTAGAGAAGTTTCAAAAGAGATCATTTTAAATATTAACAAAAAAAGCACCCAGGTATGATTTGATCACAGGAGAAATCTTACGACAACTACCCCGCAAAGCTATTCTGAAAATCACCACCTTGATAAATGCTTCTTTTCGACTAAAGTATTTAGGTACATACCTTCTTCTTTTCTTTACATACATACTTTACGTCCTCTGGAAAATAGCAGAAGTCATTATGATAGCAAAACCTGAGAAACCCCCTCAAGAATCATCATCATATAGGTCAATTTCTTTACTACCCATAATATCATAACTATTCGAAAAGTTATTGTTAAAACGTCTAAAACCCATAATAGAAAATAGACAGCTAATTCCTAACCATCAGTTTGGCTTCAGAGAAAAGCACTCTACAATCGATCAGGTACATCGAATTACAAATATAATTGAGAAAGCTCTAGAAGAAAAAGAAAAAAGGGATGTAAGGGGGCGCATCACCATCTTTCGCTCCAAGCCAACCTCACCTGCACGCGGTTCATCCTGCTGTACAACGAACGAGGCTCTGGCGACCGGCTGGTGGCGGTATAACCATCCCAATTTAAGGCGTAGCTAAAGTAACAGGTCAGTGACGGGCAGCAGCGTCACTGATGCGAGAGCTACGCCCTGCGATCGCCAACCCGCCTGCCCAGCGTGGCGATTATGGGCACTACCCCAAATGCACAAAGCACTAAGGCCACGGCCCCCAGTTCCCGGCAGTCACGCTATTCCTGGACATGGTGGCGTCCACGGTAACGGCGTGGCGGGGTGTGCTAAGAATCTCCGGGCTACGGAAGGCCACCACAACCGACTGACCCTGGCGACGTATAACGGACGCATGCTTCGGCTAGACTCGCATCTGGCACAACTTGAGGTGGAACTTGGGAAGATTAGGTGGCATATCCTCGGCTTAAGTGAAGTCCGAAGAGATGGAGAGGACACCATAACCCTCGAGTCAGGCCACCTTATGTACTTCCGCGAGGGAGACCAAAAATCCCAAAGTGGTGTTGGGTTTCTGGGAAATAAGTCAACAACGTGACAACGTTGTGGAAATGTCTAGCGTGTCGAACAGGGTAGCGTACCTCATTATCAAGCTCACCGAGAGGTATAGCCTCAAGGTAGTGCAAGTGTACGCACCGACCTCGGCACATCCAGACGACGAAGTGGAGGATATGTTCGATGACATATCGAGGGCCCTCCACTCCACCACTAAGACCCACTACAACGTTGTTATGGGGGACTTCAACGCTAAAGTGGGAGTACAAAATTGCAGCGAATTAGTAATAGGATCCCATGGATTTGGAGCCAGAAATCATAGGGGGCAAATGCTAGTCAACTTCCTCGAACGGGAGGGGCTCTTCTTGATGAACTCCTTTTTCAAGAAACGGCCCAAAAGGAAGTGGACGTGGCAAAGCCCCGACACTATGACGAAAAACGAGATCGACTTCATCATGACGGACAAAAAGCATATATTCAGAGACGTCACCGTGATCAACAGGTTTAATACTGGTAGTGATCACCGACTTGTCCGAGGCTCTCTGAATATAGCCTTCAAGGCGGAACGTGCCCGTCTGATGAGGTCCAGGCTTCGATCTACTTTGCTTCAAACCATGATAGGATCCGAAGCGTTCCAGTCAAACCTGGATAACCGATTTGCTGCCATGGAAACCACAACAGACGTAAACCAGAAGCTCGTAAATGTGGGTCGGATACTCAGGGAAGAAGGTACGAGATTTTGTGAAATGCAGCGTAAGGGCAAGAAGTCAAAGCTTTCGGAAAAGACTTTAGGGCTAATGAAGGAACAACGTGAAAACCCACCCGTCACTTCGTCGGAAAAGCGCGCTCTAAACCAAGAGATCAACAGGCTTATACGACACGACCTTCGGTGCTCCAACACTCTTTTGATTAAAAGAGCGATCGAGCAGAACCGAGGGTCAAAAGTGTTCGTACAATCTCTTGGAAGAAGCCACCTGACGAAATTGACCACAGCAAGTGGAGAAGTCGTTTCTTCGAAGCCGGCAGGCCTCTCCGAAGTGGAAGGCTTCTATGGCCGGTTATACGCTTCGCATGCATCTCGACCTGATCCTGAAAATGAGGGTCCTAGAGCCACTCTAACACGCCACTACACCGAAGACCTGCCAGAAGTCAACATTGACGAAATCGTGCTGGCTTTTAAACAGCTGAAAAATGGAAAAGCCCCTGGAGAGGATGGCGTTACAACAGAGCTGTTAAAAGCTGGAGGTAAACCCGTACTGAGGGAGCTCCAAAAGCTTTTTAATGTTGTCTTGTTTGAAGGGTGAACTCCGGAGGCGTGGAGTAGAAGTGTAGTCGTCTTGTTCTTCAAAAAAGGAGATAAGACCCGGCTGAAGAACTACCGACCTATTTCTCTTCTAAGCCACGTCTATAAGCTGTTTTCAAGAGTCATCACGAACCGCCTTGCGCGAAGACTTGACGAATTCCAACCACCGGAACAGGCTGGATTTCGGAGTGGATATGGCACCATAGACCACATCCACACAGTGCGGCAGATTATACAAAAGACCCAGGAGTATAATCAGCCCCTGTGTCTAGCATTCGTGGACTATGAGAAGGCTTTTGACTCGATTGAAATCTGGTCCGTTCTGGAGTCTCTGCAGCGATGCCAAGTAGATTGGCGATATATCCAAGTGATGAGATGTCTCTACGAAGCCGCCACCATGTCCGTCCAAGTACAGAATCAGCAAACAAAACCTATATTGGATCGAGGAGTGAGGCAAGGGGACGTTATTTCCCCGAAACTGTTCACAAATGCAATGGAGGATATGTTCAAGACGCTGCACTGGAAAGGGCGGGGCATCAACGTCAATGGTGAATACATTTCTCACTTGCGATTTGCAGATGACATTGTCATCATGGCGGAAACGCTGCAGGACCTGCAACGGATGCTGAATGACCTGGCTGACTCCTCTGTACGCATCGGCCTACGGATGAACTTGGATAAAACCAAGGTCATGTTCAATGAACATGTACTACCGGTACCGACAGCGGTGCACGGCGCCGTTCTCGAAGTTGTTCAAAAATATGTGTACCTCGGGCAGTCATTGCAGTTAGGTAGAAACAACTTCGAGGACGAGGTGAACAGGAGAAATCGGTTGGGTTGGGCAGCGTTTGGTAAGCTACGTCAAGTCATCTCATCGTCGATCCCACAATGTCTAAAGACTAAAGTCTTTAATCAGTGCGTCCTACCCTTCATGATATACGGAGCCGAAACGTGGACACTGACGGTACGGCTGGTCCACAAGTTCAAAGTCGCTCAGCGGGCTATGGAACGGGTTATGCTCGGAGTTTCTCTTAGGGACAAAATCAGAAATGAGGTGATCCGGCAGAGAACCAAAGTTATCGACATAGCCCACCAGATTAGCAAGTTGAAGTGGCAGTGGGCTGGCCATATTTGCCGAAAAATCGACAACCGTTGGGGTAAACGAGTTCTTGAGTGGAGACCGCGGCTTGGCAAACGTAGTGTAGGACGCCCTCAAACCAGGTGGAGTGATGATATACGCAAAACGGCTAGCAGGAGTTGGATGCGAGAAGCCGAAGATGGAACAAAGTGGCGTGCAATTGGAGAGGCCTATGTCCAGCAGTGGACTGCAATAGGCTGATGATGATGATGATGATGATAGAAGAAAAAAAGGTTTGTTCCATTGTCTTTCTCGATGTGGCACAATCTTTTGATAAAGTCTGGCATGAAGGCTTGGTATATAAACTGAAAACAATGTTACCAGATCAATTTGCTACTATCCTAGAATCTTACATCTCTAGTAGAGCATTTCGAATACAACAAGAGGATGTTTGTTCTAAAACTATAGAAATAAAAGCTGGAATTCCACAAGGCTAGGTGTTCTAGGACCGGTCCTGTACCTTTTATACACCTGTGATATTCCAGAGCTCGAAAATAATGCTATTGCAACCTTTGCTGACGATACAGCCACCATAGCAGCAGGAAATACCCACAACGAATCAGTAGAAAAGGTTCAAGTAGCCATTAACCAAGTCTTAGAGTGGACGACAAAATGGAGAATAAAACTTAATGAGAGTAAGTCCGTTCACGTTGACTTCACAAATAAAAAAGGTCAATACTCCTCGAACACAGCTAATTATCTCGGTATGACGCTTGACGCAAAGCTACGCTGAAAAGCACATGTCAAGAAAAAAAGAGAAGAGCTATCCCTACGCTACCAGAAGATGTACTGGCTACTGGGAAGACACTCTTCCCTCTCAGTATACAACAAAGTCCTGCTATATAAACAGGTGTTAATGCCAGTATGGACTTATGGTATACAGCTTTGGGGCTGTACCGCTCAGAGCATTCGACAAATAATACAAAGATTCCAGAACAAAATGCTCAAGGATATTGTCAACGCCCCTTGGTACATAAGAAACTGTGATCTCCACCGGGACCTTAAAATGGATGACATAGAGACAGTTATACAAAAAATAGCTGAAGCACATCAAAGCAGGCTTCAACAACACGTGAACGTCGAGGCAATCCAGCTCCTAGATACCACTGAGTTAAAAAGAAGATTGAAACGGCTGAAGCCGTTTGAATTAGTGTAGTATAACAGTGACATATTAAATGTAGTGTAAGTGCAACGTAAAAGAACACATGAACAAAGTGACTTCACATATGTAATAGAGACAATAAGATAAGTGTTATTCGACACATTCTTAGATTTAAGTCCTTATAGCAATTTAGGTCATAATTAAATTACTCATTAGTCTTTAGGCTAGATTATAGTCTATATAAAGTATTGTAATAGATACTTTATCATAAAAAAAAAAAAGATGTTTTTTTGTTTTACTGTGAGTAGGATTTATTTCAATGATTTGTTAGATTAATATGATTGAATGATATGATTGCAAGTTTTCTGCGTCATCATTTCTGTTGTTAAGTTTTATCTTGCAAGTAATTATAACCGAGTAATTATCACAATGTTTTTACTTCAACTTATCAGAGCAATAGTAACAACAATAAGACATTGGCTGTCGCAGGCCAGATTGATGGATGACACGACTCATAAGCCTTCGCGGGCCGGGTTGAAGGCACTGACTGGCCAGATTTGGCCCGCGGGCCTTAGTTTGGACACCCTTGAGACATGTATATGATCGGCAAGTAGTTTAGGGCCCGAGAATAATGTAGCAAAATTTGATCGAGGTCCAGAAAAACACCATATATCTATGGAGTTTGGTGTTTTTCTGAACACGATACGACACGACAAGATTAAGTTAGATTCTACGTGGCTGTCATTTATATAAATGAATATAGGGTTATACAATATATATTTAAGTATATACAATTTGCATAAAAAAACTTACCTACACAATATTTATTATTTTCATACAGAAAATGACATTTAAATTAATATTGTGTAAGTAAGTCTTCACATTTAATTATATTACATGCTCAGTAACAGGTGACTTCTATGAAGCGTCCATTTGTTACGGTAATTTCTTTATTTACCGTTCGCTTGAAATATAACATACAATAATTAAAGTTTATACTTGAGCTTTGACTGGTCGAAAAATAATGATCTATTATGAGTGAACCAGTATTTTTTTTCCATTCATTAACTGAGTGATATGCGACGATTAGAAATTAACCGTCACTGAAATAAAGATTTCCTGGCTTAACATCAGCGGTCATACCTTTTTACGCATAACGCTTATTTGGCACTATAGTTGGCACCATGTCAGTACTGACTGGTACCTGTTACTGAACTTGTATGGAAAAGGTATTACAGATTAATCAAACTAAACAAACTTACACCATCCTTTGTGAAGTGAGCAGTTATAAGAGGACAAATAAATCCAGAACAATTGCCGAATCCGTTGGCAATACCATAGAGAGTGCCGGCGTAATTCGGTGCCAAGTCTTGATGATTCACAAGATTGGTAAGTGCTGCAGCACCGTTGAATGCCAATGATAGTGTCATAAGCATCACGCAGAGCATGGGCACAGAAGTCCATCCCAGAAACACGAGCACGATGCCCGGTAAAATGTGGGAGAACAGAGTGAAGCACTTTCTGATAACCGTTAATGATGCCACTTGCTTTTTTATGATCCTGAAAAACCATTTAGTTAGAATTAGCCTAGATCAAATATTTAATTCTAATACAATTGTTACCTTTACTTGAGTTGCATATTTTTGTGATCTGTGTAATAGTTGTTACATGAAACTATTAATAAACCAATGGCCTCTGAAGAGAAAGAAGCCCAGTTAGTGAATTTGCTGAGAGGAAACATTATTTTATTTTTAGAAATAAAAAAGGTTTTCTAAAGGCACTTGACTGCCGGGAATCGAAACCACTAAAGGTTAATTTCCGTGCATCGCGGCCGATCGCGAGCCGCGCGCGGCTTACGACAAGCGTCTGACGCGCGCGGCTGATGCGACAATCTTCAGAGTATGAGAATGTATGACGCCGTTTCCGAGGTCTGCGACAGACGCGCGCGGCCGACGACTGACGTAGGCTGCGCGCGCACTTTGACTATTGTCGTATCGGTCGCGCGCGTCAACCGCTTGTCGTAAGCCGTGCGCGTCAGACGCTTGTCGTAAGCCGCCCGCGGCTCGCAATCGGCCGCGATGCACGGAAATAAACCTTAAGGGTATAAAAAAAATATTTTTATAATGTAGATTTAAGGGTCAATCATAAGAAACAAATCTCTCTAATAAACATTGCATCTAAAATCAAAGATAATGTAATAGTAAAATTTATAATCAAGTCAGCGTTGGTTTTCAACAGTAGGTAGGTACAATTTTACTCTCTCTATGTATAATCTCTCTATGTATAATTTTACTCTCTACAATTTCAATTAATTATTATAAAATATATTAATATTGATATTGTTAAATGCGATATACAAAGATTGAATATTTTCATAAATCAATTGCATATCACTTTGCTTAGAGTAATAGGTGTGATGATTAATCAATAATAGGCACATCGTGACCTATTTGACTATGTCCAATAGTAAGTGTTTCTGCTTCGTCTCGCCCTTGCCTCAGTAGGGACATTCAGCTCAGTAGGCTCTTCCTCAAATTTTAGATTCAGTATTTATTTGAGAGATTTGTTCCAGATTGACCCTTTTGATCGACCGATTTTCCATAAAAACACAGGGATGTTTATTTTCATTCATCAACTTATGGCAGGTTCGATTCCTAGCTCTGGCAAGTTACTGTAAATATTTGAATGCAGTTATTTTTATTTCTATTAATAAAAGAATATTTCCTTTGAGTAAAATTAACTAACTCAAATAATAAGGGTACTTTCCCTCCAGGATGTTTCCCATTGGTTTGATCTACCCTGTGTATATAATAACTACTATACTAGAAATACATAAATATATATTTAATAAATAGGCCGAATAGTGGGCTAGATGTGTGCAGACTACTCGGCCTCGGTAATTTAAGCTTATAATAAGCTCAAATATTTATGCTTTGTATGATTTTAAAGTAAAAAAGTCCTACGACGGGGAGTGGGCGAAGATCATAGTCGGCCGATCTCTACTTTAAAACCGATACAAAATCTAATTGTATTTTTAACAGACCTTAAATGAAGTATGTTTTGTATTCGATACACATAAATATGATATATTTTCGTAGATATTTTAATTCAAAATACGAGAGCCTGTCCTGTCCTGATCTCACTTTTTATTTTAAAAAACTTTTTAACAAAAAAATATTACCGACTTCAAAACTAAATACCTACAAGGCAATGCCAATTGCCTTGTAGGTATTTAGTTTTGAAGTCTGTAATATTTTTTTGTTAAAAAGTTTTTATTTCTCACTTTTTAGTGTTTTGGTTTGTAATTCACTAAAGTTACAATAGGCTTATGTCAACTGCTGAAATCCTAATACAAAATATTGCTTGCCCCGATGCAGGGCCGTTAATTGTTGAGGAGTTCACTATCAGCTCTATTAAACTGTGTAATAGTAGGTAGTATGACAAGAATAAAGTGCTACTCAATGCTATATTAAAGTAACTAAATCGCAAACTGTGAAATATTGAATAGGTCCGCTCATCATTTGTGGTCTTCATCATCAGTTCCACTTCACCAATTGGTGCTTTTTAAGAGTAAATGCACGAATCACTATGAAATATACCTAAATCACTGTAGGTTTGCCTTTAATATTTTAAGAGTTCCCTCGATTTCTCCAGGATCCCATCATCAGATCGTGATCTGATGTGTTATCCTATGTCTCGGAGGTTTTTAATATGCACACATTATCTTGTTCGTTCTTATTCGCGATTCTGTGTCTGTAACTGTGGTGGCTATCTTACATTACCACATTCAATAACATTAACTTTGACCGGCGTTTTAATTTTAAAATTTTCATAAAATTATCTTAGGCTAAAGATGGGTGGTCTCCTAGCTATAATTACCGTGTCACTTCCTGTCGTTTTATTTTCGCAAGAAGCAAAGAATCTTTTATTTCAGGTAAAAAAATATATAAAAAATATGTTGTTTTTACTTTTACGTATTGGATTAGTTACATTGATTATTCTGATTTGAGAACGCTAAACGAATAGTCTGCATTAATTCTAGCAGCCTGCAGGAGAGATCAATATACCAACCTATATACCTAAACCACCAAGAAACCTAGATTCATAGTGACAAACAGTGCATAAGACATTTCATTATTAACAAATTGAAGTGCAGGGACTTAAATCACAAAATATGCTCGATTACGAAATCTCCCTTTTAAAACTTGGGCTATTCAGAACTGTCGAGGTGAAGTGGTCATGTAACTGGAAGACACATCTGAGATATAGAAGGAATACAGGTCGATATACGAGGACCTTCAAAATAGAAACAAGTATACAGAAGAGATTGGTCAAAACGCCAAAGTTGCAGTTAACAGGGTATATGGATACTCCAAGTTCTGCAACAAAACCTGGCGAAGAGGAACTTAGCCTAAAGAATCGACCCTTACAGTCTCTATTCTGCTACATAAAAAAGGCTGTATTCTACTACACAAAGAAGTGCAATGAAATAACGGGAAGAGATGGGCTGGCACTATTCTTAAGTCGGTACCACACACATTTCAATGATCTAATATTTTGAGAATCTAATGCGAATAAAGTCTTTAAGAGCTGCGTTGTCGTACTGTCATATGCCTATCTAGGAGCTGTGATCTCGGGGCTGCGCAAACGAAATCAAGCGATGCATGGCTATTACCAGGTTTTCTATAGACAAGCCTAAAAAAGTCGGAAGAATCGCAATGTAGCCTAAGCCACTAAAACATGGCGTATCGGGTGACTATTGGTATTCGCCATATTTCTGTACGCAGCCGAGTGCCGAGACGTGGACGGTCAGAAAAGACTCTTTGAAAACGTGGTGCTAGAGGAAAATACTTGGAATGGTCGTCGACACAGTTTCGCACCAACACATCAACTAGCGTAAAACATGTAATCCAGGCTCAAATACTTATATGATTCTTTGGAAACATAACACGACAGGACATTAATCCATAGTGTCATACAAGGGAAAATTGAAAGCGAGAGAGCACTTTAAATGGCGCCCATGCGATGGATCGACCAGATTAAATCTGCAGTGAGTGACACTTTGCATGAATGCACGGTCATTGCAGCTGACAGGAAAAGATGGCGTTACATCGTGAAGAGGATCACAGCTGCCCGAAATCTGACTGACCACGGCCCTAAGAGAGGAACAACAAAAGGAGATTATAATGTTATGTCTATTTTTGGTATATTTCTATAAAAGTCCATACTCGACTTTGTTTTGTATATAGCTAGTATACAAAATAAAGCCGAATCTAAACGTATACGTGTTCCTTTGTCAGGTTGAAGGTCCAAATCTCACAATAAACAATGATTTTACTCCAGTAACATAATCTGTAGGTGGTTAAGGTCGTAACTCCAAATACAAGTGGTAGGTGACAAGGGTTAATTTCAGCGGGCGGCATTCCAGTCCTGAAAGAGCTCACGCTTTTTTAATTCCGTTATCCTACGAGAAAAATCAACGAGTTGCACGTCGTCGTCGATGTCTTGGTATAGGGTATAAATATAAGGATCCGATTGGATTGGGCAGCGTTTAGTAAACTTCGTCGAGTCTTCTCTTCGCCTCTACCGCAATACCTAAAGATCAAAGCATATAACCAGTGCGTCCTGCCTAATATGACCTACGGTGCGAGACGTGGACACTTACATTGATTTGATTGTCCGTAACTATAGGTTACAAGCGTTCAGCAAGCGTCACCTTAAAATTTAACAATTGAAGATTTTTTTGTCAGTGATGCATCGCCGACGTCAACAGTTGAAAGCAGTCGATTACATTTTTCTCTTTTTCGCTCGTGATAATGAAATCATGCTTTCCTACTTTTACGTATTTTTATAATAGTGTGACACTGCAATATACCTATAAATTATTTATGGGATTAAACTCACGGTATGGTACGAAATTAATAAATTTAATTAATGAATAAATTTAACACCAATCGAAAGAATATTATAAGATTTATTTATTAAACAAACAAATGGGTTAAAATAATTATACCTCCCGGCCCAGTAGTTACGGCAGGAAGAAAATAGAAAACACAACGTTTGATATTAAATTTAGTCTTTAATAAAACACGTACTCACATACACTCGCACAAGATGTGGACACTTTACAAACTTAAACAATAGTTAACCATTTTATTTTAATTTTTCTTCTTAAAAAGTTAAATTAGGTATTAAATCTATAGTGTATGTGGAAGAGAGGCAGCCTTCTAACACAGGCAATATACAAGCCTAAAAGGAGAGCTCCAAACAATTTTGTAATTAGATTAAGCACAAGTTTTTTTTTCAATTTTTAATACTAATCGTCCTATCTGGATTTTTTTAGGCAACTCACTCGCGATAATTTTTTTATCCATTAAACAGATGGGTGAAGGTCATCAGATTTTAGACCAAAAGTTAGAGACCAGCCGTATATCATCTAGGAATCTAAATGTAGCCTGGTTTTATACGTACTTGTCACCTATGAGTCCAAATAATACAGCGAATCCTAATCTACCAAGGTATGGCAATGAGGACAAAGCTCCAGCATTTCTTAGGTTGAAGCCTAATGAGTTCTTCATGTATAGGGGAGCCGCCGTCATAATAAGGTACAGACCCCAGTCACTACCAAAATGTAACACCATCATGGCGATGAAGGGAGATGAAGTCATTATCTGCTTGAATGGTGGTATATTCTGAAAAGATTTCCTAATTAATGACAAGTACATATTACTATTCACAATCTAAGCTTACACTTTTGACAATTCGTCATCAAAATTACTAAGAATATAAAGCCCGACCAGAAAAATAAAATTTCATTCGTTTGCAATTTTGCTTGCAACACTTGAAGTGGAACACTGTTTCTAATCGTAAGATATTGCCACTTATTTATACACGCAGTCATAAGTCTCCCCTGCTCTATCTAAAATGACAGTGATGTTTTGATGTTACAGTAGCCAGTTGATGAAATTTGTTCAATTAGTTTTCCGCAACATGCGAGGTTTTTTATTTTCTTCGTCGGACTTTAGGTAAACGATTCGATAACCCAAAGAATTACATTCCTGCTGCAAAAAGTTGACCTAAAAAGCACTTCTTGACCAGAGTATCTACAGACAATACAAAAAAATGTCGAATCTCCTACTGGTTGTTCTCTCTCTCTCACCTCTCATAGGTATTCTTTCTGTTACACAGACACGGTAAAGGAAATATATTGAAAGCGCATTACAGGGCTTTGACTGCCATGACCAAAATAAAATTTAATGACTTGTCTTTTTGTATACAGGGTAAACCACGGCTAGGGAAATTGCTACCGAGAATTCTCGGTTTTAAAAATCCCGGGAATTCCCAGTACTGGCGGGACTTCCTCAGTACCAGTACTATGAATTATTTTCTCGGTACTAGTAGAGTGGTAGAGTTATATCTGCTAAGCTGCGAATTATTTATTCATTTACACCGCATTTGTGCGTTACACAAAAATGTTTTCTTTTATTTCAGATAATTTTGATGGATTTTAGTGATACACTATATTTAGAGGCCTATGCCGTGAAAATGTACACAATAGTGTTAACTTAAAAGCTTGCAAAATTGGGCACTATGCGCTAAAATGGCAATATTTAACTGATGATTGCTTTCCGTAGTGATTGTCCCATACAGGCGCACTGGGTGGAACTGTTTTATGGAAAATATGTGTTTATTTATAATTGTTTAGTTATTAAAAATATTGTTACTAACGCTACAAAAGACTAACTTGATATGTATGTATGTAAATCGTCACTTTCAAAATGTGGAAACGATTTTTTACCACTTCTGGATAACGGATTGGGCTTATGTAAACCCGGTGACAATGATACAATAAATGACGTAGGGACTGTAACTCCATTGATCATTTATTGATTGATTACTGTTTATATATTAAACATAAAATGACTAATTTTAAAAAAATACACATACCCTATTACTAGTGATCTATAAGGTGGATCTGAATAAACATTGATCAATTTTATTACTTAAACTAGCTGTGCCCGCGACTTCGTTCGCGTGGAAGTTGGGTTTATATTAAGGTAGTTTATATTACAATTCAACTTCTGTGTAAAACATATTGTAAACATGCTCCACAATGCTCTGTGGCATCTATGGATATTTGGGCCTAGCTTTAATCAGGGCCCAACATATGGCAGGGCAAGCCAAGCAAATGCCCAGTGCAGCAAAATGAAGGGCGACAAAGTTTATGGCGCCAGACGGTTAGAAGACAAATTATTAAAATTCCCACGACCACACCTCGACAAAAAAGTGATTTGCATCACATCAAATACTATTAATATTGAAATATTCCCCCACCACGCGAGTACTGGGGCGGTTTCGAGTTAAATGAAGCTCGAAACCGCCCAATTACTCGTGCAAAATTTTGAGTTAAGGAGCTTCGATTCTGACTCCGATAGGTCGAAAATTCCGATTGATTTTAAACCTTCGACTCCAACTTCGGCTCCGACACTTTTAAATCGGACCTTTTAATCGGAGGTACCTAGCCGCTCCTTCAAGATAATTTATACATAGGTAATAAAGGTATGATGGAAAAAACTCTCACAGATTCCCTATGATCGCAGGTTATGTCCTGCCCGAGCGATCTTTTCCGAGTCTAAAGTACACCTACTTTGTGTCCGTGTTTGTACCGCGGGAATGCAATGTTTTAAAACTATTTTCAAAATAGTTTTAAAACATTGCATTCCCGCGGTAGGTACTGTGATGCGTGTTTAAACAAA
This sequence comes from Herminia tarsipennalis, assembly GCA_945859575.2. NCBI lineage: Eukaryota > Metazoa > Arthropoda > Insecta > Lepidoptera > Erebidae > Herminia > Herminia tarsipennalis. Next base: position 11,655,720 of record OX243846.2, on the reverse strand, counting down.
CAAACAACATTCAAACGTTTCTAAAAGATATACTCAGATATCTTTTTTTGTGTTTAAATACTATTTCTAAACTTATTTCAATATTTTTTTTTACTCACTTTAGAAGATTAAAATATTATTTTATAATGTCTACATTGGTGAATTTAAAAATAGGTGTGTCAACCTGTCGCAAATTAAGATCATCATATATTCATATCCCTCTACGTAAGAATTTCAGTTTTTTTTTTTAAATCAATTTTCCTGATTCTTTTTTATTTGTATTTAAACGCCATCTATTTTCAAAACTGGATAAGTTTATTTTTATACTTGATGATTTTATATTAAACTATCATGCATATTAAACGTAGGTAAGCAAGGTATTTAACCTTAAATTATTCACGCTATCAAGACCCGTAATACATACCTATTTTTTCATAATGTGACAAATCGCGAAAGTTTATTAACATTTGTAGGTAAGCAATTTTGGCACTCAGAAGAAATCGAATCACAGATGGCGCCACGTATTTTATTGGGCGTAACGCGGACTTAATCTTTCATTTTTTTTAAGCAATTAACATTTATAAATTCTAGAAAATATCAAGTAATTACTGTTTATTTGTAATGTAATATTGTTTTTCATTTCTACATTTATAACATAATTACTATTCATGCAAAACAATGATGAAGGTGCCGATTGGAAGTGATTATTAATATGAAAATATGTTAAACAAAGTAAACATGTTAAAGTCGAAAATAAAAGCTTGTATAAATAAGTATACATTTAGAAAAATACTTAAAAAAAGAATAAAAATAATTTTAACACAACTCAAAAAGAGACTCGCAATTAGGGAGTCGATCCTCCGACCTCGCTCGTTTAATACCGCTACTTGTGCCAATAGACCACCTCAGCTGATGCAAACACGGTTAAAATAGCTGATCTTAAGAAAATTGAAAATGTTGTGTATAGCTCCTAATAGTTTTAGCGTGAAGTTATTGTTTCCATGGGTTACAATTGTAAATAATGTCTTATTGTGGAAAAAAATGTGAAAAACCATAATGGTTCGACAAAACATACGTTGCTGCTCACTCCCCATAGACGATAGCATAATGATTTATAGTGCAAGTAATGTATTTACAATAAAACTGAAAATTTTCATGAAGATCCGTCAAGTAGTTATTGTTTTATAACGATAAATAGCTACAGACATTATCCGTCATTGCTTAGCTCCTATGGGAAATAGCGTGATAAATTTTAGCGTATATGTTAATCCAGACTACACATACAAAATTTCAACCGAATCTGTCCAATAGTTATTGCGTGATGCGTGTTCAAACGAACAGACAGACAGACAGACATCTCTAAAAATGTAGGAATGTGTTTAAATACTCTTTTCGAACATTTCCCAATATTTTTTTTCACTATGTTCGGCCATGTACAGACACGTGAAATTTACAATTTTATTATATGTATAGATATAGATAGATAGCATGATTCAGTATTCACGCGCGATGGCTTATTATTAGCGTATTTCGTGTATAACTTTGGTGTTTCTATACCGATTTCTATTAGTATTTTTTATGGAATAGTTAATTATGTTAACTTTTTTAATTAGGGATGACTGGGAGTGTTATAAACGTAAGAGTAGACAAATATAATCAGAAAGCTTCGAACTACTAAGCTATCGGGAGTTACACGTGATATTGTGAGTCAACCATAAAAGATAGACATATGCTGTCGTGGGATATTTTTTATATAATTTTAAGGAGAACATTTCCGTCATACATGATTTCTGTGTAGCTTTAACCATTAAGGTTGCACACGCGACGAAAGCTTAAAAAATGGAGTAACTTCTCCCGTTTTCCTTCACTGCTCTGCTCCTATTGATTGTAGCGTGATGAAAAGTATACTATAACCTACTCAGGAGTATGAAAAATAATTGTACCAAGTTTCGTTAAAATCCGTCGAGTAGTTTTTGTTTCTATAACGGTTATACAGACAGACAGACAGACAGACAAAAATTTTACTGATTGCATTTTTGGCATCAGTATCGATCCCTAATCACCCCCTGATAGTTATTTTGGAAATATGTTACATGTACAGAATTGACCTCTCTACAGATTTATTATAAGTATAGAAGATATATTATTGATCACTGTTTATATATTATACAAAAAATGCATAGAAATTAAAATTTAGTTGGTAAAATGTAACCACGGGTATACCTATCACTAGAAATAGATGTAAACTTAGCTTACTTACCTTATAGGTAGGTACCAAGAACTGATGATTGTGAAATAAATATCTATACTAATATTAAGTTGAAGAGTTTGTTTGTTTGAACGCGGTAATCTCATGAACTACTTATTACTTTTACTGTTGGATAGACCATTTATCAAGGATGGCTATAGGCTATATAATATCACGCTACGACCAATAGGAACGGAGCAGCAATGAGAAATGTTGCAAAAACGGGGAAAATTTACGCAGATTAAATTGCACGGGACAGCGTTATGTATAAAGGAGCTTAGCTGTTTAATACATTACTACTCATTATCAACTCAATATTCGTTTTCAAACATAGTTTGAACAGAGTACACATTGATTACAGGTTATTGAAATTGTTATCTATATTGATGTCAAATGTAATTACTATTATGTACTACCTAACAGTTTAAATAATTATATTTCTTTTTTTAATAGATTCTCATGAAAGTGAACTCTGTTCTTAGGGAAAATAAATTATAATATATAAATAATGATTCTATGTCTATCTAAGAATTTAATTTCATAGCAAGGTCTCTGATATTAAATATATTCATAAAATTTGTTTCAATTGTTTGTTGTGCGCAGCCTCAGTACCTATGTTGAATCTAGGAAAACTTCCCCCAATACATTCAGAACAACGAGTGCAACAAAGACAACAGTAAGTTTATTGAAAACTGGATTTATTGCGTAAGTATCCATAAAACTATTGAACAGATTTTCATCCAACCATGCAATAAGAAAACTCGCATCCAAGTTCAACTATCTGCTTGGGCGCTATAATTACACAGATTAAACTTATAACATACATCTTATTATCGGAGTTAATTAATTTAGGTTGTCTTCATTTGTTTACATTATAACGTATCCGATCCTGACAAGTATCTTTAATATTTGTAAATTGCAGGCCGAGGGCTTTTATGACAGGCTTATATTTTGAAAATTACGTAGTGCTGGCGAATAATTTAGCTAGGTAAAACGTCAAAATATTTTATTCTCAATTAAAACTATACTTTTAAATTATATTGACAAATAACGGAACGTTATTCTCGAATGAAATTGTTTATAGTCTGTGGCTGATTACTAGGTCCTTTGGTTTCAGCTGGTCCACGGATTATTAATGCTTTGTAATAAGACCAATAGTACTGTACCTTAACCTGGACTTGAAAGTAAGGTTTAAATCGCTATTTGGTCTGCTCTTTCTAATAAGGCGGAATCGGTTTAATATGACGACCCTGGAAATAGGAAGGTGGGTGTCTGGCCTGTGCATTCTGCATAAAATCATGAATGGCTCCTTAGATAGAGAACTTGGTAAACAGCTTAAGTACCAACGCAATCAGTACGTATTCCACAACACTTACCAGCTTCAACCAGCAATAATAATGTATCCCAAAATAGTCTTATATCACGAATGTGCAATAATTACAATTAGATATGTTCTCAAGTAGATATTTTTAAAAATAATTTAATTACAATTAGATATGTTCCCAAGTAGATATTTTTAAAAATAATTTAATTACAATTAGATATGTTCCCAAGTAGATATTTTTAAAAATAATTTTAATGTATCTAAAAATGTATTGATAAAAGAAAACTACTTTACTTACTGAAGCTTTGTATTGCTTTTATATATTATTTTGAATGCTGTATGTTTTATATTGGGCTTCAGATTTGATATTGTAGGTTTGCAATTAATATGATTGTGGATACTTTAGTCTGTGTCTGTATCTACATATTTAATAAAATAACTTTATAAGCGGCACTCGGAACGATGCGGACTTTTGGGTTTTTTTTATTTTGTTTAGAACAAAAAAAGGTTCATGCAAAAATCCAGCATATATTCCAAAGTGAAAGTCTATATTCTCTGAGGTACTTTTGATAGTCCGAAGTCCACTATTATAATGAGAATTTAATAAACAAAAGAAATACACAATACGTTAGATCGCAATCAAAACGCGTTCCAGTAACTGTAACTTGCTTCTTTCAATAAAATGAAACATTTAAGGTACTTTCTACATTTAAGGTACCTCAGTGTGGCATGGCCGTGGGACACCCTGTATTTCGTCAGTCTACCCATGACTAGAAATAATCGACTTTCATTGAAAAGTATAGGTACTATACATAATCTGAAAGCTCAAAGTTGGTAACGGTGGACAGATAGAAGTACTGACTGTTGTTACTCCTTCAAGCGACCAACTGCTGAACGAATTTTGATAAATCTTTACAATTATTTAGCTAACAAGTAATTGAACACTGTGAGAAAAAATACAAGGAATACCTTATCTTTACTGTGTTTCACTTTATTGCCAAGAGAATCCACAATGTATTTTCGTTCTTCCTCAGTGATACGAGGATGTTCCACTGGATTGTCATATACCAAGTACATCCATATCAGGCACCAGAAGAGGCCAATCACACCTGAAAAACTTGAAGTTCAGATCCAGAAATCAAACCTGAGACTTCCGGTCGAAGCCCCCTATGGCTTAGGTAAGTGTAAGTGGTAAGTGGCACAATTAAAATATGGTCCCAGTTGGATTTTGCTAGGGGTAGACTGGCACTTTTGGTTTTATCTTTCGTGTCACTTTACTACGTGTAGAACAAGTAGTGGGAAAGTGGCACGAACTAGCGATCTTGGTGGGTACCTACCACCAAAGTGTCAGTTATTTTTCCGTGAAATGATGATGTTAACACATCGCTGTTTCGGCTGAACGTACTGTAGCAAGTGAAATTAATGGGCAAATGAGATTTATGAACTAATGTTTCAAATGAAGAATGCAGTACGGTGACATGTTGATCTTTGGCAAACAAAGATTATTGTATCTTTCTATACTCGATTATTGTTTCATTCATGTCATTATTTTATTTCGGGTGTTTTACTTACCGGGTATATAAAAAGCGGTAGGCCATCCCCATAAACGAATTATGTCACCCGAACAACTCCAGCAGACGACTGTCCCAATAGAACCGCCCAGCAGGGAGCTAATAAACTTGCCTTTCTCCGTCGGAGGAGCCCATCGGGCTACTAAAGCGTGTAATGCAGGAAATAATAATCCCTGAAAAATTAAATTTAATTTATGGAGATTTTTTGTAAAAACTAATGGAATTTGTCTTATTGTTGCCTTATTAAAATTTAAGACAGAGCAAAAAAAACAATAATGCATTGAAAAAAAATTACAACACAGTGTAACAAAACTGTAAAATATTGAAGCAACAAAACAAACTCTTTTATTCAATAATGTTATTATGAAAAACGGCTACATACAACTTGACCTCCAATTGATGAAATTATGCTTAACAATTATATTATCAATTCAAATTTCAATAAATTACGATGAACAAACGTCATTCCATAAAATTATGTCAAGTTTGCGAAATGTCTCATATACATTAACATCGACTCCACACCTTGTTAAGCTAATAAAATAAATTTTAATAAACTCACAGATGCCAAGCCGTTGCCCAATCTCGCAAAAACTAAAACCATGAAGTGGATCCGCGCTGCCGGAGCACTCAGTATGGTTAAGAGAGAAACTATAACCATCACAAGAAATACCAACATCCGTGGACCCCATCTCTCGGCCATTGTTCCCCCAAAAAAGCTACCAATCGCGTATCCCCAGAAATACCCTCCGAGTACATGGGCCTGCTCTTGCGCTGACCAATTGAACACTTCATCGTTTGGATTTATCTGTTAAAGAATATGTACATTCAGTATGATCGTGTCATCCAACCAAACTATTGAACAGCAGATTATAAATGCGAAAATTTGGATGTGTATGAATTTATGTTTGTGAAACATCCATGTCTGATAATCAATCACGCCACAACGGGTAAACGGATCTGGACGAAATTGATTATCTGGATGGACCGGGATGGACAAATCTGGACGATATTAAGGATAGATCAATTATAGTCTCCTCATAGATTACTCTTTATCCCGGAATAATGTTTCCGTGAGTCAGTTTTGAAGTTAAATATGTAAAATTTCGTATTTGACTTTTTAATTTAAAAGCAAGAAACACGTTATTCAACATCTTTAGAAAATTAACTCATAAGGAGTTAATTTTTATAAAAAAATTGAAATTATATCTGTGAATCTGAATCTGAAACACGTGTTTCCTACACGTGTTTCAGATAGTGATAAATCAACCCTTCAGGGGGTCAAATCAACTACGCAAAACCGCGGGCGACAGATAGTTTTGTTTAATTAAGACGTTAACTGTACATATGATAAATAGTAAAGAAATCGAGTCTCTTAGTTTTTAAAGAGTTTTTTTTATTATTTTCCTAATTATAAATCTATAGTTTCAGACTTTTCCCTGTACTTGCAGTATAAGACGGTACTACTTGCCAAATTTCATAGTTCTTGGTCAGTATCAGTGGATACTGACCGAGAACTAAAAAAATTTGATTCACTAGCGAGTGTCGAAATATTTTTTTGTTGCGGCATAAGCAGCCGTATCTTTTTTTTACATTAACTTAGAAGTTCGATATTTTTACACCTTTAAAGGGACTGTAGACCTGAGTACCTAAACCTTTAAATTTCAACTCGAACCTTCACACGTTCCCGAAATAAATGTTATTGACAGACAGACGGACGGACGGGTATATAAGGGTTCCGTTTTTTTTTCTTTTGAGGTACAGAACCCTGAAAACCCATTGAAATCCGTCGATTATATCGGAGCAAGGTGCCAAAGACTCGTGTCATTCCTATATTATATATACATGGATATTGGTAACTCGACGTATTCCTTTACGTCATATGTTAAATTGCAACAAATTAAACCAGCAAATGTTCTACCAAAATTCAGTAGATGCGAGATAATTCTCTTTTTAGATTTATTTGAAAAATCGTAGATTAAATCAAGCTTATTTAAAAAATATATGGCACGATTATATTGATCGATGATTTTAAATGTAATGTAGTTGTGATATATATGAAGCCATGGCAGACATTTGCTAATACTTTAAAAAATAGAAACTATTTCAAAAAATATTATTCTAAATAAATATTTTGTTATTTTTGCTTTTTGGTTGAGTGAGTTTGAGTTTTTAAACGCAACTTCCTTTCTTGTCTTATTCCTGCACAAAACTGTTACGTGTGCGCGAGCAAGACTAGCGTCCGGACAAAGGCAATGGCGTTCGGAGGCTATCTCTCACAAACTCTTTCGAAATAACGGGGTGCATACGGTGCTTGGGTTTAATATGGTGTTTTCAGTGCTCCAGTGCATATCGGAACATACCCTTAAATCATATATTTGTAATGGTGTCAGACACCATTACAAATATATGATTCGCACCAGTAAATAGACCAAGGAGTCTGTACATATTATAATGCCATGTCCGTTTTCCTGCCAGTGTAATGTATGTATTGCATTGTGTGCCTGAGTATCCAGACATTTTGAGAATTTGACGATTTAAGACGATCTAGAGAGAGAAAAAAAATGAAAACAAGTCCATGTCAGGCCACGCACAATGTAGGGTTCCGAAGACCCCCTACTCCATCCGAATAATGTGGCTTAAGAAGTAGGTTTTCTGTTGTTTTTGTTTCATACTTACAACGTTATATCTACTTAATAATATTTTACAATGGAATTTGTACGAAAATGTTGTTACTTTTCATTTGATCAGCTGTTACTCGTAAACTTGTAAAGCCTACTTAGCTGTGATAATTTTTCTTTTAATTTCACTATATACTACTACAGTGAACTTATTTACATACCCAACATCAACCATTTAGCTGGCAGGGGAAGGGACACTTGGCTCTAACAAAAATTTGACATGGCGAAACTATAAGGGTTCCGTTTTGCCTTTTTGGCTACGGAACCCTAATAAAAAAGGTATTTTTATGTTAAGTTAACCCTACTATAAAGTCCTGCAAGGAATACGTCAAGTTACCAATAACCCTGTATAATATTTTTTAGGACAGGCACAAAATCGACGTGTACTTTGAACGTATTAAAGTGTAGGGTGACTAAGCCATAATTGGCGATGTAGTGATCCAAATCTTTTTTTTTAATGTGCCATATTTTAGTTGGGCTTACTAAAAATCAGCTCTTACTCGTGTTTGTGGTTTGGTTTCAGTTTTAGGTGAAGCGATGTTATCTGAAGAGTTGTAAGTCGGATTGTCGACACCAGCAAACCTGGAAATCAATTTGAAAAGAGTATGTTGTGTATTATTTACTACTGAGGCGGATTTTAAGTATGCCAAAATCGAGGATTTTATCTACTCGAAACTTTTAACCGCCTTCATATTCAAGACAACTCTCACTATGGTATCATTCATTAGGACTTTACTTACACACATTATCAGAGACAGACTCAGAAATACAATAGGTTGTGAATCACAAAAGGTACGTCGTACGAAGATGCTTTTGATTCTCGTACGGGAGTACGAGAATCGATAGCATCTTCTGCGTAGCAAGAGACAGAATATGTTTACTATAATTGGTGCAAAAATTCTTTGCGACCTATTCTCATAGCTACCAAATATACAAAAAAAAAACATTAAAATCGGTCGAGCCGTTTCCGAGGAATTTGACCACAAACATTTGTTTCGTGAAGATTCATTAAATTAAGCAACGTTTGTAAGTTTGTAATATCGGCGTCCGGTGAAATGTCTTCAAGTATCAAGTAAAGTCAATAAAGTTGTAATACATTTTGGATTCATTGGAAATGAAGTAATGGGATTTAGTCCATACGAACCGGAATGGATTTTTCTATATATTAGAAAATATATAATTATGAGAAGAACATAATCTATACGCATTTCGTTGAGTTAATGTTTTATTAGATTTTAGAAGCAGATATATTTTAAAATTACAATATTATCTGAAACTATTTTTCGTGTCTTGATTTTACATATACAATACTGGCCCTACAATACTGGCCGTACCAAGGGTTGACCAATCCAGAAGTCGAGACGAATACAGAGTAGGTCAGACACAGATATAGTCACAACCAGAAGTGGGTACATCAAGAAGTATACAGATAAAGCAATGTATGGTACATCAAGAAGTATACAGATAAAGCTGGCATCTGGTTGCAGGCTCTTCCAAAGTCATATAGGCATATAGGCATAATGTTGGACGATACATTTAGACGCCTTTGCGGCTAGAGCCGTAGGGCCCTTGACGTCGTATCAACAGTAGGCTGGCCTCTTCTTTGCACGAAGAATTAGCATTGCCATCCAACGTGTTGACATCAATGGGGAGGAATTTTTTGACGCCAAAACGGTTTTTGAAGCTTAAAGTAAGTTGAAGTTTATAGGCATTTATTGCCAATTACTTAATAATTACAATAATTGCATTTTTGAAATATTGAAAAATTTTAAGTCCAGACCCAGCAATCGAACCCGAGACTTCCGTATGCTAAACCGGAGCCGGAATCGAACCACTTATCTGGACTATGTTACTAGACCTCAAATTTTTCTATCCTTTCATGCTCGCGAGTTGGGCACTTTGTGCGGTCCACAAATTGTTGTTCCTAGCCTGGGTATACTTTGTGTCCGTGACTTGTGTGTATAGAAAGTCCCCCGCGACACAGTTAAATTTTTTTGGGATGTTAAGATGGGGTTAGTGAAAAGTTAAATCGAAGTTGGGCAGCAACCGTTGTCTTACGGCCCATTTTGTAAAAAGGGAAGCAAATGGTTTTTGCGCAATATCGGGCCAATAATATTTTCAACCGACTTGAAAAAAGGAGGTTCTTAATTCGTCTTATGTTTTTTTTGTATATTTGTTCACCGATTACACGAAAACGGATGAAACGATTTGAAAAAATATTTTTGGTGTTTTATAGGGTTTACTTCAAAGTTGGTCCCTTTGTCATCAGATCAAAACCTGATGATGAGATTCTGGAGAAATCCAGAGAACAGTAACAACTATAGTGATTTAGGTATATTTCATAGTGGTTCGTGAATTTACCGTCAAAAAGCACTAATTGGTGAAGTGGAACTGACGATGATAGATCACAATTGACGAGCGGAACTGTTCAATATTTCAGGATTTGCGATTAAAATACTTTAATACGGTATTGAGAAGCACTTTTATCGTCATAATACTATTACACAATGTAATATAGCTAATGGTGAACTACGGCCTTGAATCGGGAAAAGCAATATTTTGTAAAAGGATTTTTTACAATTGTAACTTAAATGAATGACAAACTAACCCACTTAAACGTGAGAAATAAAAAACTTTCTTACAAAAAAATATTGCAGACTTCAAAAATAAATAAAAAGCAAAAAATATTATAGAATAACCAAAAAAAATTAGGTTGAAGTTGGCCTGAAATAGTAGCTATGTATTATTCGGCACAAAAGGTGCTTTGGTATTTATTTTTGAAGTCGGTAATATTTTTTTGTAAAGAAATTTTTTGTTGCAAATTTGACAACTTGTTTGGTAACTCTTGGTCATAGAACCAAAAATATTAACGAACATTGATAAACTGGTACTAATATAGTCTTCCACTTCGCTAAATGGTAGATGCTTTTAAGAATAATTGCACGAATTACTATAAAATATCCAATCGCAACAAGTTTGCTTTCAATATTTGAAGAGTTCCCTCGATTTCTCCAGGTAGCATTTAATAATAAATTATTAAAAGATCTTGGACAATTCATACATCGCCATCTGACCTCAAACTAGGCCAATCCTGTACATACACCTGTCCATTTTTTCAAATTTAGTGGTCTAAAGAGATTTTAACCGGCTGGCAGTTTGTATTGTTTTTTAAACAAAACTTCGATAGAACAAAAATCACTAGGCTAAAAACAATATTGCCCCATGCATCTACACATTATAAGTATCGGTATAAGAAACTCACCGTCGCTTCGGTGGCGGCGGTACCATCGCTATGATATTTACACTCATGTTTACTCTCATCATATAGTTCACCATAGTGGCAGTAAACATCATAAGTGCAATCAACAGCCGGGTCGGTAAAGAAAAACCTAGAAACAAAAACTTTTTCAATATTGCACATTACAATAATCTTATACGTTGACCAATGATAAAAAGAATTTGTTCTGAATTATTGTGAAATAACAGACAATACAATACAATAACAGGCAATTACAACGCTACTTTAAAGTGTCGTATTTTTCGTTCCTCGTCATAAACGCGACCGCGGTGGCTGAGTGCGACAGTGTAACCTTTCACAATAGAAATATAATCAAGCCATGAAAGTATTTTTTAGCTCTCCAACCCTAACTATAACAGTTGCATATCCAGCCGCTAGTGGCCACCACAATTTCTGGAAATTAATTGTCTTCCAATTTTTATAAGGCATCGACGCACACTAAGCGTACGAGTGGCCGCTTCCGAGTCACATGCATGGATCCGTGATAGTACTAGCTACTTGTGGCCGCGTTGTTTCTGCATCCAGATTTTGCATGCGGCAAAGAGCAATGGCAGCAATATATGTGTAAGACAATGGTTGAGCAGGCGGTGTGGTGGGCCCCAGAACCGGACCTAGAGAGGGGGAGGGGCAATCCGGGGCTCGTGGCCAAAATTTATTGTACATTTTTGGCCTGGAAATAATCGTAGATCCGACACTGGTGGGCCCAACAAAACTTACACACCAGTACAAAGTTATCAAATTATATTTGAAATGTTAATCTTACCCATCTTGTGTGTTCTTTCAGCTGGGTTTTCTTGTTGATCTTACTCTTAAACAAAAAATATACATGTAGGTCCTTGGTTATATTAGGGAAATACTACATAATAATGTTAAAGTTTTTGACTATAGAAGAGGGCGGACCTGTTCAGTATTTTCTTCTACTCATTAAAATCGTTTGTCAAACTTTTACATAGTACCACCACTGCTTATTTGAGATATCGATAACGTACATGTGACATACCCGTTTATATCTTTACATATTATAAAAACAAAGTCGCTTCCCACTGTCTGATGTATAATATATGCATATTCTGTGTAACTTCGCACGAAGCCGGAGCGAGCCGCTATTTCTTTTTTAAACGTTTCTCAGGAGCAAAAATAGAACCGATAATTACATTAATCAATTTTAGCATTAGAAAAATGATGCTTACTCACTTGTAAAAAATATTGTCTACAGTGACAAAATACTTTCCAGCGACAGCGACAAAATACTTAGGTAGGTACTTTAAAAATTTGATTTTAAAATAAAAATGAACAAAAATACGAAACAAACGCCAACATTATTTTGCCTTTTGACTTGACTGATAGACGATTTTTTGTCACTTCTTTTATACTTTTTTTTACATTTTATGAGAGTAAAAAGGTGGCATACCTAATTAAAGATTGTACTATACTTTTTATGCTATTTCTACGGTAATGAACCAGAAAGGAAAGCATTTCTTTTAGAGGCGTGGATTTTTAGCTGTTCCAAGATCCCAGGCCTGCCAGACATATTTTATTATTGACTCATAAAATATGGGGCTTCGGGTAGTGTTTATATGTACACTCAATGCTAGCTTACCAGCTACGTACAACAACACATAACAACAAACAACAAGTTGTATAGACGCCCATTTCCAGGTATGAAAAAATCGGACTAAGTAGAATTACTAGGTTCCCTTTACCACTGTTCGAGAAGGAGCAATAGAAGTTTAAGCTTAGGAATAGTTCATACAGATGTGTGTGGCCCAAATGAAGTTCCCACGTGGGATATTAAGGCATATTTTATAACCTTCTTGAATTACATTTTTTTCACTTTGACGCATATTTGTTGTATTTATTTGTTGAAAAATAAAATAGAACTTTTCGACAAAATAGTAGAATTTACAAAATATGCACAAAATTTTACAAACAAGAATTAAAATGTTTAGGTGCGATAACGGGACAGAATATAAAAATGAAAATGTTATGAACTTTTGTAGAAACAAGGGAAGAAATTGATTTTAGCATTCCTTATTTGTCTCAACTAAACGGCAAAGCTGAACGACTAAATAGGGCCCTAATGGAGAGAATGAGAGCTCTTTTATTCGATTCTGGTGTTCCTCTGTATTTTTGGGGAGAGGCCTTAATTACAGCCAATTAAATTACAAATAGGTCATATACAAAGGCACACAGTACCACATCGGCTGAACACTGGTTTGGTACAAGACCAAATCTAAAGAATTTAAAAATGTTTGGATCAGTTGCATATTACAAAGATATATTACGGTAGAAGTCAATGACGATGTAGGAGTTCAGGAAATTGAAAGTAGGATGCGTCTACAGAGGGAGAGGCGTATGCCTGAAAGATTTAAAGATTATACTGAAAGATTTATAGATTATGAGGAGCCTATAAATAGTGATGAGAGTGAACACTGGCGAAGAGCAATTGAGGAGGAAAAACTATCTTTAAAGAAAATAACACCTGTGAGTGGGTTTCCAAAAAACAGTAAGTAATAGGAAACTAATTTCCAGTAAATGGGTACTTGTAACTAAAGCTGATGGACATTATAAGGCTAGATTGATGACGAGGGGCGTCCTGTAGTTAACGGAACCAATTTAAGGTTATTGTTAGAAATAGCGGCACAAAAGGGCTACTCTTTGAAGCAATTCGATATCAAAAGTAATTAAAAATTAATTTAAAATGAGAGTGGAAAATTTAATTGGTTTAGATATAAATGTAGGTGTAGACAGTTTGGCATTTAATCAGAGTTCATTAAATTGATAGAACAATACGTTTTGGAATGAAGGGGAGCATAAGTTTCAACAGTAACAAACAACTTATTTTTTTTTTAATTAATGGACATCTCAAAATATTTTGATTTAATTTATAAGTACTAATATTATAAAGCTGAAGAAATTGTTTGTTTGTTTATTTTAACGCGGTAATCTCAGGAACTACGATCCGATTGAATGAAATTAAATTATACGAGTATCTCTGTTGGATAGCCCATTAATTAAGGAAGGCTATATAACATCACGCTACCACTAATAGGAACGGAGCAGCAATGAGAAATGTCGCAAAAATGGGGAAAATTTACGCAGACGAAGTTGCGCGGGACAGCTAGTTACAATATAAGAATAATTGGTAACGATACTAAGACCTGACATAAAGATACTAGCAAAATTTCTCTATTTATCTTCGTTTGGTTACAGTTGATAGACCTGGTTCTTTTTGCTATTGATTAGTTGCAAAAAATATTATCTAAGCATGTGGCAGAATGTAAAGTTATCCTTTTTGGTGCACTAAACAAATGCTTCAAATTATTTAATATGATAATTAATTTAAAAATATTAAATATTTGTCAAAGCTGATATTATTTTGAAAGTCTCGAGGAGATTATTAGTATTATTTCAAGTCAATTTTCTGTCAATCTATAAATATAAATTGAAACTAAACCGCTGATTGTAGAGACGTCAAATTTCGAAAACGTAGTCCTTATAATTTATAACTAGCTGTCCCGCGCAACTTCGTATGCGTAAATTTTCCCCGTTTTTGCAATATTTCACGTCGCTACTCCGCTGCTATTAGTCGTAGCGCGATGTTATATAGCCTATAGCCTTCCTCGATAAATGGGCTATCCAACAATAAAAGAATTTTTCAAATCGGACCAGTAGCTCCTGAGATTAGCGCGTTTAAACAAACAAACAAACAAACAAAGCAAACAAACAAACAAACAAACTCTTCCTCTTTATAATATTAGTATAGATATTAGGCATTCGATAAGAAGGGATTCTTGGAAATTCATCCCCTAATGGGATAAAACAGTGGTTGTATGTTTGTATGAAACTCCGTCAGTTTTAAAGTTAGATTTGTGATATTTCGTATTTGGTTTTTTGGTTTGAAAAAAGAAACACATGTTTTAGCGTTTTTTTGAAAATCAACCCCTAAGGAGTTAAATAAGGGTTGCAAATTTGAATTTAAATTGCTCAGTTTTAAAGCAAAATCTGTGAAAATTTGGCTTTACGTATAAAGAAACACGTTTTTCAAGGATTGAAAGCGAAAATCTACCCTTAACGGGCTAATTTCATCTACGCCGGCGAAGTTGCGGGCGACAGTTATCCTTATTCTAATATTTTAAATATGAAAGTTAGTTACTGTCTGTTACTTTTTCACCCCTCAACCGCTGAACCGATTTAGATGAAATTTGGTATGGAGATAGTATGAGTCCCGGTTATCATAGGATAGACATTTTTAACGCGATAACCGACATTTGCGCGGGCGGAGCCGCAGGCGAAAGCTAGTAACTCATAAAAAAGTGTCTATACAATAAAAACAAAAAATAAGATCGAATAATTTAATTTTTCTTTAAAAAATATCGTGTTTCACGCATTATCTTCATCACAGTCACAAATAAAACAAATGTATATATTGCAAGTTACCATATAAAGCTGGTGATTATTCAATTATCATTAAGTTATAATAAAAAACATTTCAGCTATTTACATTAACCGAATTTATCGATTAACCCTTTAAAAATCGTCTCCGTAAAACTAGTAATATCAAGAGAACTAAGTAATACTACATTCTGACACAATCCATTTTTCACACATAAAAATACTTTTTACATTAATAACAGAATTTAATTTCGGATAAAATTCATACATCTCTTAAGATGTAGAAAAAGAACATAAAACACTAATCAATTATTTGAGGCATCGAATTCATGTCGGATGGTTGTGGGTCAAATGCAACCCATCTCGTTGTCAACCCTCAACCCTCTCCTACAGTGTCTATGATACTTGGGAGCATAGACATAGACACTGGACTAAGCGTTTACTTCCAGGTGATTGACTTTTCAGTCCAGTCTCAATGTCTATGCTTGGGAACCAATACTTAGCATCACGTTACGTTTAAAATCTTCACTTTCAAAGCACAAAATGAAGTATTATTACTGCAAATATGTGTTTTTAGATGGCTTTACATGCCATTAATCACCAACCATTTAATAACTTAAATTACAACCATAGGAATGTACGATATAATTATACTATCTGAAATGCTATTGAAATAAATCGTCATGGTCCAGAGATAATAACTACAACACGGTATTACCGACCGACAATTTAAAATATCAAAACCTTAGCCTTTATCTAGCAACCTATTCAAATCATAAAGGTAGTTTAATTCATTTAATGTTCATATTATTATAAGGTAAAAAATAGTAACATTGTTAATGTAACTATTTTTTTGTACCTTAATAAAAAAAATATTTTTTAAAACAAATATATTGGTAAAAGGAACATTAATAAGTATAAATGAATTATTATTGAGTGATTTTGAAAGTATAGGCAACGTTTTGAATTGAAATTCACATACTTATCATAAAACTTCATACAAACTGTCTAAACAATTAAATATGGCAATTTAATAGTAACTTAAAACTACATAAAACTAAGAATACCTAGTCGGCGATATTTGTATTTTCAAATACACTCGATTTATGTATATCAGGGTCTGCAGCATAGGTTATCATGACGTCATAAAGCATTAAAATCTACTATAGTCCAGGGTCTCAAGAAGGAGTCACGCAGTGAAGTTCCACTCATATTAGGAAATTAGAAATTTTGTTGTTTTTGACCTAAACCTAACTAAGCCCAGCCCTAAAAGGGTAATGACTCCCGTGACCCCTTTTTCCTCTTCATATTGGATTTAAGAGTTATCTGGTCATGGTATCCCACAGATGCAGCCCTAGCGTGAACCTATTTCTTTTGTGATGTATGCTTTTTATGTTTTAGGTGAGATCGTGACAGTAGTATCCGTGTCGGTGTTATTGCTTTCTTGTGGTCTCTTATCCTCCTCCTCCGCTGGAGCGACGTAGTTCCATGATTGCGTCTCACCGGTGCCGAACAAGATGAAGTATCCCGCTGACGCAATGTATAATGACGCTCCTGTGATGAAGACTGGACGCCACTCAGCGAAACCATTCTAAAATCACACAGATAACACGTTTAGCAATTTTTTTTTGTATTGGGTATTTGATTCCCTACAAGCCGGAAGGCATCTAGTCTATATAGATAAGTACATGAGCAGCATAGAACTCAGTGCCGAACCTTGGTCTCGCAAAAACAGCTCAACCGATATAAACAAATTCTCTATTATTTTATTTGCATCGAATACCCGGAGAATTCGAAAACATTGTAATTGATATTTTTTTAAGGTTATTGCTACTTCATATTAGATACATTCAAAGTAAGAGAACAGATTACTAGTGGTTGATAGCCCTGACTGCTAAGCTTATAATATTTATCGCATTCGGGTCCCTCCGAAACGGGTGCCTCAGAAACCGGGTAGTGAAAATACTAGCGCATTGCTTTCCTAGCTTCTACTTCATTAAAATGCACAATTTGACATTGCTAGTTATCATTTATGAAAAAAAAAATGGTGAAATGACTGGCCTGTTGGTCTAGCGGTCAGTGACCCTGACCGCTAAGCCGGAGGTCGTGGGTTTGATCCCCCCCCCAGGATAAAACTTTGGGTGATGATCACGATGGTTTATTCTGTGTCTGGGTGTTATTTATCTATAATATGTATATATTAAGAAATATATAAGTATGTTTATCTTTAGTCTGGTTTCCATAGTACAAGCTCTGCTTTTGTTGTCCCAAGACACTATCTGAAATGCTTTATTATTACAGATTACTCTCCTTATTTTGTGGTAAGGGGTACAGGGTTCACTGAGTTTTCTAGTTCTTAAATAAAAAGATTGGGAAGAAGCGGCCCGTATGATGGAAAAAACCTTGACAAATTCTTATTACACAAGAGGTAGGTAGTAATCAAATCTTAAAAGTAAACAACTTACCCCATCCTTAGTAAAGTACGCAGTCACAAGAGGCGTCACAAATCCAGCGGTATTTCCGATTCCATTTGCTATACCATAGAGGGTACCGGCAAAGTTGGGAGCCAAGTCCTGATGGTTCACAAGATTAGTAAGCGTAGCAGCTCCGTTTGAGCCCATTGAGAATGTGATGAGGGCTACGGAGAGGATTGGTGCGCAACCTGTGTAGCCTAGGCCAATGAGGAGCAGACCAGGCACAACGTGGGAGAACAGGCAGAAGAACTTCCTCATGAACGTTGTAGACACCACATTCTGTTTTACTATCCTGAAAACACCATTCATTCATTGATACACTCAGCATAAAATCACTATCAAAACTATCGCCTTCTAATAAAGGTCTTACAGTAAGTGGGACAATAATGTTCCCTTCCCCACTTTGCTGCTCCCTTACCTTACCAACGCAAAAAACAAAGGAGAATATCGGATGCATATTCTCCTTTGTTCTTTGCTTTTCCTTCATAATCTTGAAAGAAACCAGTCACTGTTAGCGTAAATACGAGGCTTCATTTGTAATAAGTATGTCATATTACTTATTATCCCTTTGGTAAATGGAAAAATCCGCCTGACATATTCTGAACAAATGAAACCGCACTGTAATGTTGTGCCATTGTTATCTGCTCAAGATCTACCCACAAGGATAATAAATGTTAAGTCATCGGCTATTTACTGCTACATACACACTCTAAGATCTCTAGACACATGCGCAATACGCCACACTGAAATACATCTTACATGCAATACAATAAAAACCACTGAACTATTCATAGATTGTATTCAATGAGGTAATATTAGTCTGCAATTTAAGTAGCAATGGTTTTAATCGCGTACGATCGCTGTGTAGCGAATCGCTCATGTGAATAAGCTTTATAACTTAAACAATGGCATCTAATTTAAATATAATCCGGTTTCGTACCTGTCACCGATGGCTCCGAATATTAGAGAGAATATCATTCTCGCAAGGTACGGCAATGAGGACAAAGTTCCGGTAGATGTTAAGTTGAAGCCGAGAGCGCTTGACACGAATTTGGGAGCGGCCGTCATCACGAAGTATAGACCCCAGTTGCTGCCGTAATGTAAAATAACCATAGCGAGGAAGGGGAATGACGTCAATATCTTCCTGAACGGTGGAACGATCTGAAAACATACATTTAATTTAAAAGAAATGGCTTATAGCATCGCTCCGATTTACTCTGTAGAGACCACAACTAATGTAAGTACTTTGACCAAAATCCATACTAATATTATAAATGTGAAAGTAACTCTGTCTGTCTGTCTGTCTGTTACGCTTTCACGCTCAAACAACTAAACCGATTTAGATGAAATTTGGTATGGATATAGTTTAAGTCCCGGGGAAGGACATAGGATTTTTATCGCGATAACCGACATCCACGCGGGCGGAGCCGCGGGCGAAAGCTAGTGTTTAATAAAATAGTATATTAGAATGAAAGTTCACAAACAATTTTTTTTTAAAGATAACTAGCACTGTGTGATTGTGGCCCACATTACTTGCAAACATGTCAATCCCTCCAGCTAAACTCATTGAGCTCAATCGTTTGGATTCGAACCCGCGAGCTCACTATTGCAAGACCGACTCTTTAGCCATTAGGCTACTGCCGCTCAATCATTCACTAATCATCGCCCAGCCCAAACCCTTAAACCTTCTTCTAGAGCTAAAATTTCGTAAAAAGGGTAATGAAGCGGCGGTAGCCTAATGGCTAAGGCATCGGACTCGCAATTGTGAGGTCACGGGTTCGAATCCTATCCATTATTCTACCGACGTGATGTGAACCCACTCCTAACACAAGCCATTCAGCTTAGTTAAAAACGTTTACAGGTTGTGTAACCCACAATTCGACATTGCTAGTTATCATTTATGAAAAATAAAAATAAAATGGTGAAATGACTGGCTTGTTGGTCTAGTGGTTAGTGACCCTGACTGCTAAGCCGGAGGTCGTGGGTTCGACCCCCACCCAGGATAAAACTTTGTGTGATAAGCACGATGGTTTATTCTGAGTCTGGGTGTTATTTACCTACGAGTATAATATGGATGCATTTAGAAATACTTAAGTATGTTTATCAGTTGTCTGGTTGCCATAGTACAAGCCTGCTTAGTTTGGGATCAGATAGCGTTGAGTGAGTTGTCCCAAGATATTATATTATTAATATATTATGTATACCATGGACAAGAAAAGATTTCAGGACACTATGGTATGTACATTATATGAAGCGTGTAATGAACAGAATGATTTCAGACTTTTTTGCTATAGCAGCGCGAGCTGCTAAAAATACATTCACCAAAAGTAACCGCATTTATTGACCTCTGAACTAGTGCCCCTGATGTTAGTCGGTAAGTACTTACTAAAAATTACAATATTAAGTAAGTATAATGATTTCAAAACACGCGTTTTTAATACTTATACGACCTCACCTCGTCGACTGAGAGGTACTTCTCACGATTTGATTTCCTTAATGTTTAAAACAAAAAACATCACGTAATGTATGTACCTTATCTTGAGGTCAAATAAGACTAAAATAAGGTTACTTAATTTTACTTATATTTTGGCGCACAACACCTATATGGTGTTTTTGCCAATTTACGCAATTAACTAGTGTGGTACTAAAAGCAGTTATACACTGTTCTCGAAAAAAGGTATCTGATTTAAAGTTAATTATAATGTACCTTATTATCCTTAGTCTGGTGAACTTTGTCGCCGATAGCCTCCAGGATGTATTTCTTCTCGCTGTCAGAGATACGAGGATGCTGTACGGGAGAGTCATACACCAAGTACCACCACAACAAACACCAAACAAGCGTAATAGCACCTGAAAAATAATACATATGAGAAAGGGACCTTTGCTTTCAACACCATGGGGTTATTTATTATATTGTAATACCGAATACCGAGAGAATCGTCCACGAGTCAGCAGCAGATTGTCATATGACCAAGTTCATATCGGGCGATAACTTGTAAAATGCTTTGCCTTGGAGGCTACTCCTACATAACTCATCCACCGAATTGCAGCTGACGTTCAGGGAACTTCATGACATAACTCACTGAAGCATTTGACTAGATATCGGCCGAGAGGAAATGACTGACAAAATTTGTACCTGGCTCTGGGACCAGTACAGAACTAAGACATCGGACACGGTCGCGGAATCGGGGCACGCCTTACGAACAAACTTCGGTGCACTTTGTGATGGTCTTCGATTCATCTTTACAAAACAAGGATTTCGGTGTCACTGACACTGTTATGGGCTAGCGTGACGCTGACCATCAGGCTCAAAACCTGCTCGTCTCTTCATTTAGCGATATAAAAAAGCCATGGTTGGTTACTGGTATCCAGGTGGTTGCCGTCAAATCAAATATACCTACTGACGAGTCCTAAACCGCGAACGAATGCGGGAAATATATAGAAGTAAGTAAACAATAGTTAATGTAGTAAAAAGCTAATCGATTTATTTTAATAATTGCTATCGATTATGAGAAACACACATTTAGTATCACCGAAACCAATTATATCAACTTCAAGGAATAACTGCGTTTTATTGCCTTTTATAACGGCGTATGTAGCCTCAATAAAGTGGTGATAGCATCTGCCATCGGAGATACCGTACATGCGCCTGGCCCTAGTACAACATAGCATCACGTATGCAAGTCCCTAAAGGATTAAACAGTACTGTTAATTGTTAATAAAAGCAACAGCTGCTGAGTCTATCTATTTATTCTAATATCTTTTAGACATTTTAGAATTGCAATGTTTTAGATCCAGTGTCGGTGGCCCCTTTTTTCTGCAGACATGCATCAACTCTAAATTATACTCTAGTTCAGGGGTCATTTTGTAATGAAGCAAGGTTTACATCTTCTCTTGGACTATAAAAAGCAAGAGCTTGGATAGGTACCTGTTGCTACTAATAATACAAATCCTATTTTTTATACCTGCCACTAAACATAATACCTTTTTTGAAAGGTTTTATATTAAAAATACTACCAATAACTATCTTAAAGACATCTAAAAACATGTCACGCTTCAATTAACTATGTAGAAACCAGCATGGACGGCGTGGAATTTAAATAGAGACGGGTATTAAGAAAGCTAATTTTGTAACATTAGAATTATCTGTATTGCATGGACGGTGTTACGGTTGGAAGGGGTTGCAGGTTTAAACTTCAATACCACCAAAAACATTTATAGATGACCCGCGTAGTTAAAACCATATGCAACACATTGACTATTGTTGACCTAAATGCGGGCGGTGTCTTTAAAAAAACGCCGATGACCTTCTATTAGTTAACATCCTTATTCCAAACTCTATACCAAAAGATGTAACTATAAATTGGCATCCATCTAAGGACACGACCACGGTGACGTTACTTAACCTCGTCGATCAAACTGCACGGTCAACACTCCACGTTCTACCGATAACCAAATAAAATACGTCAAGGTTTTACTTAGCATACGATGTGTAACAGAATCCAGTTTTCGTGTCGTTTCAAAAAAGTACAACCCGATTTTTGGCGGGGAGATAATTTAACGATCTCCTCCGAATTGTGCATGTACCGGTATCTACCTCATACTGTTAACTCTCGAGTTCGCTCACCCCATAAAGAAGAGTAAACGATACATACATACATGCATCTTTTTTTTACATGTGATGCATCACTAATTTACTTATAAACTCCAACTTACTAAGCAAATTAGTTTAACAGGCACGATATTGTAGCGGATTTGTAACTGTTTTACCGTACGATCTTATTTTATGAGTATTTACTTAATCCCTTTTTGAGTGGAATTGATAGTATTATATATATATATAGACTAAAGGGTCATTAAGATGGAGAGGGTTTCTTGTCTCGATGATACGATTCTCGATTCGAAAGAATATAAAAAAGTTTCGTCGTGTAAACATTCATGATTGTCGTCCCTTCACGTGGGCAGCAATTGCCTTGCAATTGAATATTGATTTTCTCCGTGTAAATAGAACAATCCCTGAACTCGCATGGCAATTAAAAACGGCGCAAACCGATTTGTTGAATGCTTGAATGAACTCAAAAAAATGTTTTCAATTGGAATCAGTAGTTCCTGAGCGTTCAAACAAATTAATTTTACTCAAACACTTGTACATATTGTCACAATCAATGACAACCGTGGTGTCCGCAAAAGAACAAAAGAAAATCATTAATGTAAATGAGGAATAATAGAGGCTCTAGTGTAATGCCCTGTGGCACTTCGTAGTGATTAAATCTAGCCTCAGAATTAATGTTTTTTACGTAGTTAGTGATATTATTATATTTCGTTATATGAGTGAATTGCTGTCTGTTATTTAAATACGATTTGAACCAATTTAATTCATTAATAGCTCTAAAATGATTCCTCTGATACCACATTTATCTAATTTATTAAGCAGTATATTATGACTTACGTAGTCGAAGGGATTACTTAAATCCACAAACCAACTCAATAAAATGTCTTATGAGATCGTGGTTATACAAGTCGAGTCTTCCTAAGCAAGTATTTTCTTACTATATATTTCGCTGTGTAAACAGTCGCAGTAGGCGATAAGTTACTTGCGAATCTCGTATGACAAAATCGCAGGCAAAAATGTAGTTCTCGCCTCTATGTAAACGTAATGATACAATAATCTAATGGCGATTATTGCTTGGTGATAGTAGCATACGATTTCTCGCCACGAAATGTGCGAGAAACTCTCTCCAACTAAATGACCCTTAATCATAGTTATCGTTGTTCTATCAAATCTTCTGTTAGATACATCCCTTCCCAACCATATCAACAAAAATTGTTATAGTTTAGGTTTTGGTATACGTTTCAGTTCGCCAGTTCATCGTTCTATCTTTATTTTTCCACTAAATAATAAAATGAAAGAAGTACATACGTCAATCGAATCGGTTACCAGACTAACTAACTTAATAACTACACGGCATTGGCAATTGCGATTGGATCGTAAAATAGGTACTTACCAGGGACATAAAAGGCGTAATCCCATCCAAAGTTTTCAATTAGAGGTCCTGTTAGAGACCATGTGACTACGGTGCCGATCGCACCGCCTAGCAACGCGCTCACAAATTTGCCCTTCTCCGCAGGCGGCGCCCAGTGGGCTACCAGCGCGTGCAGTGATGGAAACAGAAATCCCTGCAATAGATAAAATTAAAATGTTGTAAATGT
This sequence comes from Herminia tarsipennalis, assembly GCA_945859575.2. Classification (NCBI taxonomy): domain Eukaryota; kingdom Metazoa; phylum Arthropoda; class Insecta; order Lepidoptera; family Erebidae; genus Herminia; species Herminia tarsipennalis. The sequence goes on along the minus strand of OX243846.2, from coordinate 11,631,540 downwards.
TTAACAGAAGGCTAAAGTAAACATATGTTTAGTTTATACTATTACGTAAGGATATATTTTGTTTACAAATTGACGTCCTTATAAGATTCCATACTTAGTTTATCTGAAATAGAATAGAATTTTACCATAATTTAACAGCATTTTATATTAGAATCTAAAATCTAAATGCAACTATTATAAATGTACAAATTTCAAAATCCAATTATAACTATTGATAATACACAAATGCCTTATATAAGAAACATTGATAGTAGCGAGAGGCGTATTTTTTCAGGAAATCATTCTCATAATAAATAATCTCTTCTATTCAAAAAATTTTTAGAGCATTACAGAATTTTTGGTGTGTTACTGTGTTACTGGGTAAAGCGTTGTATATGTATAAGTGGTGCCATATAAATACAGCTCCTCCTGAACATAGAGGTATCTTTAATATGAAAGAGATTAATATTGCACTTTACAAACTTAGCTACTTCAAAAATATATACTAGGGACGGTTTAAAGTCTTCGATATTGAAATACTGGTCGGCAGGAATCAGACCAATAATATCAATAACACGTGACACTTTTTTGGGCTATAAATACGCGCGTTGCTTCAGAAGCGTGACCACATACTAATTAATATACCGTAGCGCATGATCGAGCTAATGTATGAGTGATATGACATAGCATCAACGCTGTTTGCTTAGAAGCTACGTTTTTATTTTATGTTTTTAGTACAAAGACAAACTTGTTAATTTTCTTACATAGATCATCAATATGCTCCTTCCATGTCAGATGCTCATCGACTATAATTCCTAAAAAAAATCGTGCTAAGTAAAAAAATGCGTTCTACTGATTGATGGTTGTATTTAATATTAAAGTTGTGTAAAAGTAGACTTGATTTAAAAGTCTCAAATTAAATGAGTTTGGTTTTTCCTATGTTTATTTTAACCAGCTTCCACCCGCGGCTCACCCACTTTAAGTTTGGACTACCATTTCACCCCTTTAAAGATTTGCATTTCAACCCAAGCCATTCAGAAGTTCACAGTTTACTCTTATGCCTCCTAAATACACAGATATCTGATCCTCGCAACTTCATCCGCGTTTCATGAGGTGCGAGCGAGTGGGCAGTTGGGAACAAACAAAAATAAATTTTCACCTCCTTTAGGATTGTGTTGTAGGCTACAATACAGTCCTAAAGAAGCTGAAATTTGCTTTGTTTTATCAACGAACCACTTGAGAACAATTGAACAAAATTTGATATAATTTGGCACCTACAGTGCTAATTTGACACCACGCGGAAGAAACCATCTAAATAAAATCCATCGTTACTAATATAATAAATGTGAAAGTAACTCTGTCTGTCTGACTGTCTGTTACGCTTTCATGCTCAAACAGCTAAGCCGATTTAAATGAAATTGGTATGGAGATAGTTTAAGTCCCCGGATAGACATACACGCGGGCGGAGCTGCGGGCGAAAGCTAGTGGGTAATATTTATTTTATTAGTAACGTTAAAAGTATAAAATAGGCTATTTTAGGGTGCACCACGCTATGATCGCTAAGAGTGAAACAGGAATAATAGAGGAACGCTGGGTGGCTACGATACCGTAACACATGTGGTCTTTTAAAATTATAATGTAGGCATATAATAATATTATGTAGGTATTTGTGTGGCGTACTTTGTATAATAAAGTAACATATTTCCACATTTGTTTAGAATAAAATGTAAAACCAATTAATTTATTTAAAAACCATTATTATATTATACTAGCTGACCCGCGCAACTTCGTCTGCGTAAATTTTCCCATTTTTGCAAACATTTTTACTTGCTGCTCCGCTCCCATTAGTTGTAGCGCGATGTTTTATAGCCTATAGCATTCCTCGATAAATAGGCTATCTAAAAGTGAAATATTTTTTTCAATTTGGACCCGTAGTTTCTGAGATTATCGCGTTCAAACAAACAAACAAACTCTTCTCTCTCTTCTAATATTATAGTATAGTTATAAATGTTAGGGGTGGATAACCCTTATCACTTAGGGGCATGAATAATAGATTGTAATTTTCCCTTTTTTCTTCCTTTTTTTTATAACATTTTTCATTGCTGCTCCGCTCCTATTGGTCGTAGCGTGATGTTATAACCTACAGCCTTCCTCGATAAATGGGCTATTCCTGAGATTATCGCATTCAAACAAACAAACAAACTCTTAGGGGTATGAAAAATAGATGTTGGCCGATTCTCATAGATACCGGATAAGCACAAAAAAAATCATCAAAATCGGTCAAGCCGTTTCGGAGGAGTATGGCAACGAAAACTGTGACACGAGAATTTTATATATTAGATAGCAAAAAACATAAAGAAAAAGTTTGCTAATACAACCGTTCCATATGGAGCATGCCGCGCGGCTTGCCTTGCAGAGCTACCCGCCGGACTTGGTACCGCGTCCACATAACCGCCCACCCCGCACATCATTCTGTAAAAGCCTATTCAAACCTAAGCGGTAAACCGAGTGGGTAGGTACGCAGTAATACTTCTAACCTACTAACTATTCCGCTCTAGCCGCGGAAGTTCATACTAAATACGACACTGGCCTGATGTGTTTAAACAGGCATATTCTCCACCCCCCCTGCTCCCCTCGGCGATGGTGGTTGATGTACCGATGTTGAATCTAATGTTGTCCCCCTTCGTCATGCGAATAACTCGCACTTGGCCAGTTGTGCCAATAGTTGTAAACTAAGTTTCGCGCCTGATTTCGTTGCGTAATACTTTAAAACTACGGTGAGATATCGTAGTTTTACGATATTCATTGAAATTTAGATATTCATTGAAATCAAATTAAGTAACAGCAGTTTTGTTGAAAGTTAAATATTTGTGATGATTTGATTGTCATCTCTTCCCGTGGGTGTTGTCAAGGCGACTAAGGGATTTCACACCGGAGGACGGGCAGCAGCGTCCTCTGCGTACTTAAAGCCTTACTGCGATCACCAACCCGCTCGCCAAGCGTGGTGATTATGGCAATTACCCCCAGGATGTACATACTAGTAGGTTCTACTGGGGAGACCCGTGCCCAGCAGTGGGCCATCATATGGGTTGATATGTAAAACACTTTCGCAAATAAATGCATTATTTTAGAACGTATTTGATTACCATAAAAAAGGTAATAGTGGGTCAACCTTATATGGTAGGCATTTGCTGTAGCGGACTTTTTTAGAACTTTTTAAAAGAGACAAATCTGTCATACATTATTGTTGTTACGTAACTTTAACAGTTTATGCAGCCCAAGCAACGAAAGCACTCTCTTCTCTCTAATTTGACCCCGTTCTTGCATCATTTTTAATTGTGCTCCTTTCTTATTCATCATAGCGTGATATTATATTGCCTTTAGCATTCCTCGATAAATGGGCTATCCAACACAAATTTAATCCCTTTTTAAGTGGAATTGATAGTATTATATATATAGACTAAAGGGTCATTTAGATGGAGAGGGTTTCTTGTCTCGATGATACGATTCTCGACTCGAAAGAATATAAAAAAGTTTCGTCGTGTACATATCAACCCATAAGATGGCCCACTGCTGGGCACGGGTCTCCCCAGTAGAACCTACTAGTATGTAGATCCTGGGGGGTAATTGCCATAATCGCCACGCTTGGCGAGCGGGTTGGCGATCGCAGTAAGGCTTTAAGTACGCAGAGGACGCTGCTGCCCGTCCTCCGGGGTGAAATCCCTTAGTCGCCTTGACGACACCCACGGGTAGAGATGGGGTGGTACTATTCTTAAGCCGGCACCACACGGCATTTTCGTTTGTAAACATTCATAATTGCCGTCCCTTCACGTGGGCGAAAATTGCCTTGCAATTGAATATTGTTTTTCTCCGTGTAAACAGTACAATCCCTGAACTCGCATGGCAAAATTCCCACTCAAAAACGGTGCAAACCGATCTGTACGATGCTTGAATGAATTAAAAAAATGTTTTCACTTGGAACCAGTAGTTCTTGAGCGTTCAAACAAATTAATTTTACTCAAACACTTGTTCATATTGTCACAATCAATGATAATCGTGGTGTCCGCAAAAGAACAAAAGAAAATCATTAATGTAAATGAGGAATAATAGAGGCTCTAAGTATACTGCCCTGCGGCACTCCGTAGTGATTAAATCTAGCCTCAGAATTAATGTTTCTACGAAGTTAGTGCTATTATTATATTTCGTTATATGAGTGAATTGCTGTCTGTTATTTATATACGATTTGAACCACTATATTCACTAATAGCTCTAAAGTGATTCCTCTGATACCACATTTATCTAATTTATTAAGTAGTATATTATGACTTACGTAGCCGACGGGAGTACTTAAATCCACATTCATCTAATTTATTAAACAGCATATTATGACTTACATAGTCGAAGCGATTACTTAAATCTAAATCGTTTAACCCAACGAATCCTCCTAATAAATATTATAAATCCGAAAGTTTGTGAGAATGAATGATTAATGCGTGGAAGTTTGTTGCTATTTAACGCAAACACTACTGAACGATTTTAGATGGGACGGTAAAACTATAAAAATCAAACATATGCTATTAGGTAATAACAGGAACTAATTTTGAGCACTAATTTATAGTTGATTAAATCAAATCACCGGCTTAAAAATAGTACCACCCCATCTCTCCCCGCTGGTGTCGTCAAGGCGTCCTCGGCGTATTTTAAAGCCTTACTGCGATCGCCAACCCGTTCGCCAGGTGTGGCGATGATGGCAATCACCCCCAGGACCTATAATAACTAGGTTCTACTGGGGAGAGCCGTGGTAGCAGTGGGAAACCATATGGATTGATATGTAAATCAAATTAGGAACCCGACTAGGATTACCCGACTTCAAATCAGTTTAATATTTTATAATTTATATATCACATTATTAAATAAGCCTTTAGAATAAAAAAAATGTTCATGCCCTGCTCAAAGACATAAGTAGTTTTTCCAGTAAAGTAAAGTAGATAGTGTTACCAGTTGTCCCACGGTCGAAGTGGCGGGTTCTAGGTCGTATTATATTATTTATTTAAATTTTAAATGGAATCACGTCACACCAACGATATGTTTCATAAACAATACAATTGTGTGTAATTACTTACTTAACTTGAATTAAGTTTTATTAGTAACTTCCTCGTACTTAATTGTGTGCTGCTTTGTAACAATGTGTCAAATGTTCTTGCGTGAAAAGAGCATGCATACAGATAAATAGAGACGTTGACTTTAAACTACTCTATCGTCTATTAATTAACTCATATTTGCAGAAATACATTGTAGATCGAAATAAATAGATTTAATTTGATATTTTGTTGCTTGCAGATGCAGTGGTAACAACGGTGATTCAAGATCGATCGCGAATGTCATCGCGTCAATGACATCCTCGCGGGAGTTAGGGCGGTTTCAGATTAGCGTTTTTTGCTTGCGTGTATTACTGCCGTTTCGGTATATCGGCGACACAGGCGCGCCATATTTCGCGCTTTAAAAAACCGGACTCGCGTACATATTTTAGTGTGTTCGCTCGAGCCTGTAGTGGTGTGTCAGTATCAACGCTTGTACTAGTTGCACACGTGTGGCAAAAGACGCACCTATACGCGCCTGCATGCGCTTCTAACAACAAGCTTAAACGCACGTACAAACATCTAGTCTGAAACCACCTTTACGGACAAAAACCAATATGCTATAAAACTAATAGGAAATACAGAAAAAATGTCGATGATAATCGCAAATCAATAAATTATGTTATGTTATTGAGTTATTCCGATGTAGCACAGTTCCGAGGAACTATTGCAAAATGATCAGATGCAAGAAATGCGGAGCCTATTGATTTATACGAGGCCACACATAAAGCTCACATTCTAAAGCAAGAAAAAACAGCTTTGACGTAAGCGTATAATGACTAGCAATCAAATTCTAGAACCATACAACAATGTTATTTATTAGCCTGCTTAATTGAAGATGTACCTACCTAGTGAAATAATATTTGATAGAGTCCGAAAAAACTCCGATAATTTTGCATTTTTTGCGTATTACGCAGGTAGCACAACTTTATTCAGGGTCCAAATATCATAACAAAAATCCAGCTTAACATGCGCGTTTTGCGTTTTAAGGGCTTTTATTTGTAAAATTTGACTGGTCCATACCTACATTTTCTTTATTATAGTGTCCACGGACACAATCGCGGGTTGCAGCTACACCTTTTGAATTTAATAACATTGAGTTACATCACAATACATTTCCTAGCAAAAAAAACAATGGTGCGTATTAAGCCATAAACATCAATCATTTATAAAAATTACATGAATAAAACATGCGAAAAACTTCCATCGCTTTAAATAACTCCTTCTAGGGCGTCTATAACTCCAGCAATTATATTTTTATGATGTTTATGTTCATCTCTCTCCCTATGTACCTTTAGATTTTTCTAAACTATGCAATGAATTTTGGCATTTTCAGTATCATTAAGATAATTTCCACCGGTTATTATTGTTTTAGACTTTCGCGATTTTTATACATATTAGATATATTTCGGGACTTAATCGCGTGAATTATTTAAAGGTACGCCCCTTTTATTTACCCGACGTTTCGATGGACGTCGGGTAAATAAAAGGTTCGTACCTTTCAAAAATTTAACCTGGGTACGATCTAACTGTATGGTAATACAGTATAACTCTATAAAGGTATTGTTGTAATGTTACAAGTCACACAATACGGCACTATCATAGAGACCGCGACGACGACGACGTGTTTAGTTCATTTCATACATGACTGCGCAAATGACGCAACGTTTAAGCAAAAAACCAAAATTTCTGTGATTCGCACATTGTTGCTCTGAGTCCTTGGGTGTGCTACTTACTTTAAATATTAGTATTTGTAAAATCGTAGTTTCGGTTTATATTTGTTTAAACCGAAACTACGATTATTCTCTACTTTATGCTCGTGTAAGCTGGTGTCGTGCTACTGTTTTGGCACCACAATGTCTCAATATTATGTAATACCTACTAGCAAAAAGCCATTTTTAGCTCGTGAAGTTTCGTACCTAGTAATAACTTTAAGATTATTGTTTAAAGAATATTATCTTTTACCACGACACCATTTGTTTTTATTCTTTAAAATACGACTCCCGCAGTAGTTATTTTCTTTATAAAATAGTACAAGCCCTGTATCCCGTATCGCGGGGGACTTTACAAACATACAAGTCACGGACACAAAGTACACACAGACTCGGAACAACAATTTGTGAATCACAAAAAGTGTGTGGATCGAACCCACAACCTCCGGCGTAGTAGTCAGACACACTACCATCGCGGCACAGAGGCAGTCAAAGATAAATACCTAATTACTCATTACTTATTTGTGCTCAACCCAAAAAACACAGGCGTATTTTTAACTAAACATCCTGTTTACATCGATATTAATTCTTTAATTTTCGAACAGACAAAAATTGCTAATTATATATATTTTAATGTGTATAAAATAATACACATTAAAATATATATTATAGCTAAAATTTTATTATAGCTAAGATACAGAAGATCTAGACATAAATTGAAATTACTATGTCAAAGCCCAAACCTGAAAGCGTGATAGTTTCTCAGTAAAGTGTAAGTACCACAAAAAAATCATAGATTCTGGGATAGTGTAAGGGCTCGCTTCGTTCGCCTAGATAATTAGTTTGTAAGTAAGTTTTGTAGTACCCTTACTTAAAGGTATATATGTAAGGATCAAACCTGTAACTGAACTGTGCAAATAAATAAATAAGCTAGCTTAATATAACATTAAATACAGAAAGAAGATTAATTTGTTCGCCACAAGACAATCGCTAATTCGATTTAATCCTGCGTTGAAAGAACTCGTGCTTATGTTCTCTTACGGAATTATGATGATGAGAAGCAATGTAGAGAATAGAATAGAATAGTAGAGCAAGAATGTAGAGCATAATTAATCTATTAGTGCTTATTGGCGTATAGATCTGGACTGCGCCATAACCTCATAAAATTGACCACTCTCTAAAAAGAGACAACGCTGCTTTGTGGACAATACCTGTCAAAGAGACAGGGCCGCACGAGTTTTTCTCCCTTTCACGCTTTGCAGTCAACATTTACT